>CM061352.1:83162020-85662020 GCA_030867105.1 Liasis olivaceus | reverse complement strand
TTGTTAATGTAAAAGTTGGGGAAAGAAGTGCATCAGAATACACATCTTTTCATGTTAAATGTTCTTCTGATGGACACAAGAAGCAAATAAACATGTGGTAAGTTTTCATGCTATATTGTTCCTTCGATAATGTCAGAACATCTTGACAATCTAATCACGTCTGCCTATTTTAAGTATTCATTTGTCCTAAACTCTTAGAAGGCTTGCACAGGACTTCAAAATGGGGAAGCTCTCAAACAACAAGATTCTACCACTTCATTGACAGAATATTTAAATAGTTTATCACCTTTGGCCATCTCAGCCACAGAACAAAAGGGTGTTACATGTCTTTTCAGTTAGTGGCTTGTTCCTAGAGATGTTTTAAGCAAATGTTGACAGCTTTGCTATATCAGGCAAGAAAATGATTTAAATGCTTGTAGATAGGTGCTCATCTCTTCATACCCCTAGGAAATGACATTTGATGAAAGCCTAAACCTGGTTGCCATGAATGCTTAGTAAGATTAATAAAAATCTTTTCAGCATGGCATGCTATCTTACTGTAGCCTCTGTGCATAGAATTTATAAGAATCATTGTCTGAATCACCAAGAAACCCTATTACTTTGCTGACCATCCATACAGTGTTCTACCCTGCAGAATGATTCTGACTTAAAATTTAGTACTTCTTGGCAGTCAACAGAAGTTTTTTTTTTTTCCCTTAAGTGAACTATTCTCAAAAATTAATTGTCTTGACAGAGTTCTCTGTGATGCTTAGAGACTAAAGCCCTTAAAAGTGTTTTGTGTTGTTAATTAATAAAAGCCCAGTGCTGAACTGTGCTCATAGGCATTTTGAAATGCCTTTCTGTGGAATGTATAGCATAGAAGGCTTGATCTCATTATCAGTGTTAATTTCCTTTATTGTGAACTTCCCATTCTTATTAAAGGGACATTGCTTTAAAAAATCAGGAACATTTATTTTGTGTGTTTCTCTTATTAATTAAAATTTGAAACAAATCATTTTAAAAGGGTAATGTTTGCCTGAATAATATATCCACTCAAATGTTGGATTGAGTCATTTTATCTTTTAGTTTCAAAAGCAGGTTTTATTGATGGGTGGGTATGCTGGCTAGCTGTCTGGTTGTCCAAGATGCATTTGTCCTTCCATTAACCCAACTTGGTTAATGTGTGTGTGTATGTGTGTGTGTGTGTGTGTATTGAAAGTCATAAATGAAAACTTTTGAACATGTATTGTTAAAAGTACCATGTCACTTAAAAATGAACCACATGGAAATATTTTATTTCTAGATCCTGTCTCACAGATCACAGAACCTTAGACATATCAAAATGATTAATTCAAAAGCTGTAGAAAGCTTATACATAAAGCCACCTGTTTTTCCGGTCTCATTCAATCACCATCAAGAAGATACAGCTCATTTGCTTCCTGTTGTCTTCATCGGCAAACTTTCCCCAATGTTCTACATCTTCATTTGAGGGAATCTGGCCTGAATAATATAGCAGATGCTGAAGAAATTTCAGATTTAAAAATACCATATTGGATAAATGTTATATTACGAGCTGGCACTGATTTAACTCATCCAACAATGTGACTATTCTTTCACAATGGGCTTTAATGCAGACAGCCATTTCTTTTTGAACCCTTTTTTCTTGTCCATGTAACTGCAAATTTCCAAATATCCTTGCATCTTTGTAGACATATAGAATCATAGCATTAGAAGGGCTATATAGGTCATGAAATGCAATACTCAGCAAACGAACCCAAATTAAAACATCTCTAATGGCTAGCTGGCTTCTGTTTCAAGAAACCCATTAAAGGAAAGCTCAACATCTTCCTAGGTTTTGGATTTCCTTGCTGAACTGCTCTTACTATTAGGAATTTTTTTCCTATCATTTAGAATTAATATTAGAATAACTTAACATCCCTGTTTCACAAGCTACACTCTGGAATAATAGAGAACAGATCCTAGCCACTTTTTGTGTGACAGCTATCAGGTAAGTGCTAACTTATCTCCCCTTAGTATCCCCACCCTATCCCCAGGGTTAAACTACTGTAATTTACTCCATTATTTATTTCCAGGCCCTTGACTGTTCTCATTGCCCTTATCTCAATTCATTCTCATTTGTTCCAATCCTTAACCAGAGCTATTTTGAACTGGACACAGTACTTGGCATTGAGTTTAACTAATGCTCAGAGATCTCTGTATTGTGGAATTTCTTTCTCTGGCAAACAATGCTAATTTGGAAATATATTCTGGTATTGTGATTCTGCTTGCTTCCATTGCCATATCTAATTTCTTGAATTGGGTAATAACCATAATCGCAACAGCCATTTCAGATAAGCAAATTATTACAAAGACATAAAGGAAATGGGGGAGAATACACTGAATGGGAGTAGCAACATTACAGAAAAAGGTAAATAACAACTTTATAGGTTGTAAGCTGGACCAGCTTTCATATCGAGAAGAGGTGACAAGGGAACAAGTATCATGGTTTAAATGCATTAAACTCTATTCATATGTTTGGTGGCAATAGTGCAAGAATGGTCATTATTACACAAGATGAATGTAAGAGAATCCAGCTAATGCACGCAAATTACTGTGATACCCACTGAGAATTGTGTGAACAAGAGAGCATAAAGAGAAGCCATCAGTATGAGTCACAAAAGGCATTTTACTTGCTTATTGTGACAATTGTAATTTAGTTAATTGTATATTATCTCAATGTTTTATGGCATAATAATTTTTAAAAGACACTTTGCCTACAGATTAACACTTTTTTAGGCAAAGCCACCTATATTCAGACAAAAAGGAGATTTTGAGTGTACCAGATTTTTTTTTAAAAAGGTGAGATATCCAAAAGTTTTCCCAAGTGCATTTCTTCAATTATAACAAAATTCCAAGGCTGAACAAAGGCTTTCTGCTGCTTAAAACAAAGGACAAAATGCTGTGCCTGTCAGAGACTGGTAGGTTGTCTGGCTTTTCTACATATGCAGCATTCATATAATATTGGTATTTACAGTCCCGAGTGAAGCCATTTTCTGTAAATGCTATGGGTTTAGAGCCTGGTGCATGGATCAAAAACTCTTTAATGTACAGTTGGACTGTGTAGTTCTTCCATGAATAACTGTTTTTAATGTGCCCAGCTTTCTATTTAAAATGGAACTGAGTCCAAGGTAAAAATTAAGGCTTAATTGATTAAATTGATTTTTGAGGATATCACAAAACTGTGGAATGCTGGATGAGAAGAGAGTAGAACTGAAAAAAATATCCAGAAGAGTAGGCAGTGGGCAAGAAAAAAGATTGGTCTTAATAAGAAACATGTGAAAAAAGGAAATAATGAATTTGCTGACAAAATTAGATGTCCATATCACTTGAAAGCTTATATATAACTATAGCAAGGTGTGTGTGTGTGTGTGTGCGCACACGTGCATGTGTATATAGGGATAAATTGCATTTGAATCAGGGAGATTTTAGTTTTTAATGTTATAACTTATCCTTTCCAAACGATCATGCTGGTAAATGTCACAGCAAACAGCTGGCCAATAGGTGATGTATTCAGTGATATTGGCATCAGGGGGAAGTCAGCATGGACGGCCAATAAATCTGCTCTGGCTTAATGATGAGTCAGAAGAAAAATGTTATTAATACTGAAAGTGCAAGCCGAATGTCAGCCCACTGTGATTAGTTACACATCATGTGGGGCAGTGAATTTCAGCTGCTAGTCAGTGCAGGCTGTTACATCTTCCAGTGTCCTCATTCTTCACGCTTAATTTCTACTGCATTTTTCCACTGATGGAGACAAATATTCTGTGTCAGAATGAGTCTTTTTATTTCTCTAGTAAATCAACACTCTTCTAAATGCAGCTTGTGGATTCAAGCAAATAAAGGTATGTATAGCTATCCCCTGTATAGTGAAACTTTGTCTTTAGATCTTTTCAGAGGTAGCAATGAAGGATGGATGATCCATCCCTCAGGCAATGAGGAATGGATGAACAGAAATAGGGGTACCCCCAAAATCAAATGCAAGGATTGGCACATCTATAGAGAACCTGTACTTGTACACTAAGGAGTAGCTTTCCTACAGATCTAATGAATGTGTATGTGTTAGGAAGAGCCACACACATAACTTAAACTAATGCCTGAGCTTAGCAATCATTTACTTGTCTTTGAACATCTTTATACATTTAATCTAAAGGAGGAGTTCTGAATTCACTTGTGTGTGTTTGTGTGTAGGTCTCTATTTGTATACAGATCCAAATTAATGAACATTTGGAGCAAAAACAGCTCCTGTCATTCTTTCACATCACAGTTGTAGTAGGAATCCTGTGGAATCAATAGATCTCTTTAAAAAAAAATACTACCTTTTTTCCCCCTCATCCTTTGTCTTCCAGTCTTAGAGTCTATAAAGAGCCGTCAAAAGACTTTTGAACTATTTTCCCTTCTCTATAACTATTTTTCACACATAAATAGTAGAAGTCCCAGGTACTCATCTGATTTTCTTTCCTAGCATCATGTTTAATGTGAAGAAGTGGCCCTACCTTCATTTATTGGTATAAGATGGGTCAGAGAGAAACTCTGACAGACTTTTGTCCCTAGAATCCTAGAACAATAAAGAGCATTTGTGAAATTCCTGCCATGCCTGTTTCTTAACCTTACCACCTTCAAAGGGCTGACATCAATCAAGATTGATGTCAGTTCTTTGGGGTTGGCAAGATCAAGAAACAGGCATGGAGGGGTTCCAGGAGTGCTTATTATTTTACTTTGAGTTGCTTTCTCATGCTTTCCTCTTTCTCTGGACTGAATCACATTTTCTGAAAGTCCCCTCTTAACAGTTCACTCATTCCCTCCCAATCTCCAAGGCCAAGTCTACATTCCTCCACATCTATTCTCCTCCATCCCACTTCTTTTCTTTTGTGTGTATAATGTAACATCAGAATAAGAGGTCATGGCTGTGTCTGTGGAAACACAACAGCCAAATATTTACTGTTAATATTTAACATGACATGATGATATTTTGAGTTGGTGGACTCTTTCCTTCTCTTTTCATTTTTTAAAGTAGCCATGAAGAGAATATTTTACATCTATTTTCTATCATGGTTTATTTTATGTGTGGTCAGGTTTAATTATGCCTTATAGTGTATATACATGAAGGTCTGGGGGAAAAGAATGGGTCTTCAGCAGAAGCCTAAATGGTGTCACCTAAATGGTGCTGTATAAATGTTTGCATTATGTAGAATAGATTCCCAATTATATTGGACATTTTCTTCTCTCAAGCTTCTGTCAAGGCTTTGAGGCTTCTCTCTCTTTTTTTTCACTGGCTTCCTAGTTGCATAGTCTTCTGATTCTTAAAAATGTTGGTCATGGTTACTTTACAAAGAAAGCACTGTAACATATGTGGCCCAATGCATATATCTTTTAGAACATATTGCAGAAGTATCAGTGTGCTATTATGATCTATTCATGATCCACGAAAGGATGAGAGATCAAGGAAATGTTAATATAGAATTCTCTTTCAGCTTCCTTTCCTATAAAATGAATTCTATAATCCTTCTTATGAGAAGATCAAAGTATGATTATACTTTGTTCTATTTACAAAGGACTAGTCCTTTGTTGGAAAGATTGTTGGGCACAGTTCTCTATTGGGAGAAGTACAACTATAGTCTAAAAATGAAGCACTTTAACGAGCGGAAGCAGAGGTAATGAAGACATCCATCAACAGTCAATACTTCCTAGCCAAATCATAGTAATTATTTCTAAATTTTCACTTATATATAATAATGATAACATGCAAACATTAAAGCAAATCTATATTCTCTTTTGTCCTTTTTTGTGCACAGTATGAAACTGGTTTGATCTAGGTCATAATGAAGATGAATTGCCTGGAATAAGTTTCCAATTATTAAAATGAGTAGGGGAGCCTAACTAAACCCTTCCTATTCTATTATTTCATTTAAAAAGTAGAAAAAGAAATAGAAATAACTCTACCCTATATGCAACAATCTATGAGCTTCCAGTATGGAACTAGAGACTGTTTTTTAAAAAAGAATCAGCCTTCTGAATATAGATAAATTTTATTAATGTCTGTCAGTGACCAACAGGGGGAAAGAAAAGGTAAAGTAAGATTAAGTGTAAAATATGGCATTAGTAACAGAATAAAATACTGTAAGTGATAGAACAGTGTGCACTATAAGAGCTATAAAATTATTGGAAAAAAATTGTATCTAAATCTTAAAAGGGAAGTAAATATTCAACATAATAAAATAATTTGACAATATAAATATTAATCATCCTATTGAATTTAAAAATCTAGAGTATTAATCATTTTTAAGTATTAAAATATAAATTATTAAAATATAAATACAAGAGTAATTACTAATGTAAGCCTAAGACCAATTCTTACCATCGCACATTCACCATTGTTATACAAAGCTTGGCTACAGTTGTATATGCTAGGACTTTTCTTCTGTGATAGAGGAAAGTCAACATAAAATTCCTCAGACCAACCTGCAACATGTGATGGCAGAGGAAAGATGAGTTTTCTTCAGCTATTGTTATAAAATGGGCAATGTAACAGCACATGAATGATTGATTCATTTGAACCCTCACCACAAGAACAGGTTCGACTAGCGGTAGGGAATTTATAAATTACCCATATAGAAGTGAGGAGGCAGGCTGTTGAATCTGGCCCTAGACAAGAATCATAATTGATATACATATACACATACATACACACCCACACACACACCTGGACTGCTTAAACCATGTTGAAATAGATTTGGGAACAAGACCTCTCTCATTCTGATCATCAGTGTCCAGGAACTGTTCTCTAATGACTCTCTTAACCTGTGCAAGAATTCAAGACTCAAAAGAAAGTCCGTAAGAAGAAAGATTTTTTTAGAACTACTTGCAACCATGAAGACTGAAATTTATCAGATACATTGGATAGAATCAGTCCAGCTGAGAAATAGTGGCACTTAAGCTAGTAATTAATGATTAATAGCCAAGCTCTTAACTCAACCCTGTTTTGGCCAATCTCAAGATTGAGATCACATTTGCTACATATCTTGGGGCATAGTTTGCACTATTTCTTGGATAGGGACCTAACTGGGAACCACAAAGCAGCTAAGCCAGAGATTTAGCTGAGAAGAGTTTTAAAGCTGTGGGGATACATTCTCTACTTTTATTGTATAAAAACTTTAAATGGCAAAACACCTATCTGAGCGTGCAAGACCACAGAGTAAGTATGTGCACTCTGTGACCCTGTGTCTTGAAAGTCAGCCTTCTGAATCTTTTTAATGTGAAACTTTCTCTCTCCTGCCCAGTATCTGGAACCATGAAACTATAAAAGAAAATGGATCAGTCAGTAATGCTTTGTAAGGCATAAATCTGCTTTAAGCACTGATATGTCTGATTTTATAACTAAAAATTAAAAAAGAAAAAGAAAGCACTCATTCATTTGAGAAAATGCTAATCTGGATCTAACATTCAGAAATGCAAGTCCCTTTCTTTATACTGATGATCTAATCAAGTAACAGAACAGTTTGGGGTTAATCTAAGTATAGACAAGGGGGCTTTCAAATAGCTTGGTCAAAAATATCTGTGCCTAATAGTGATCTAATGCTCCAGTGCTTCTGCACTCTTTTCCTCTGCCACATCTGCAAGAGGTGACTGGAACTAAATAAATATGCCAGCCAGAATTTGTTTAAACTATGCTTGTTTTGCCAAACTCATGTTTTCCACTATATTGTGCCAAATGATTCCAGTGGCATAATAATTAAAGGTGTTGGGAGAGACCCAGGTCTCAGTCTACCCTTAGCCATGGAGGCTTCTTGGGTGACTTTGGGCCAGTCTCTCATCGTCACAAAATTGCTGTTGTAAGAAAAAATAGAGGGATTGCTATGTACGTAACCTTGAGTTTCTGAAGGAAATGTAAATCTAGCCAAAAAACAACAACAACAACAAGAACAACAACAAAACCCTACTCTTAGCCCAAGCTATTGAGGCAATGGTCAGAGGTGATAGGAATCCATATGGAGGACTTCGAGTTGGGAAGATTACTCTAAGCCTGTACATCCACAGAAACGGAAGGTTTTGTCAAAATGAAAATATGTGTGGTGACACACGGCCCAATGTTTCATACTTGTGTGTGAGGTCATGAGACAAATTTACAAAAGGAGCAGAGCCTTTATAGTGACACTGGAGACATAATATTTTCTCATTTCTTGCATTTACTTTCCCTCCAGATGTCCATGGACATGGGTTTTCACACTGCGGCAAGTGAAGAATGTGTGGCATAAACTCTATTCCTTTGCTGCAACGTCACAATGCACATTTTGTCATTTTGACAAACTTCTTGTGGTCCCACCAATGCTTCATGAATGGTTTTAATTTTGTTTGATGTGTCTTACTGTGATGAAATGGAATGAGAGAGTCAAGGACAGAAGCATCTCCTCAGCCCACAGCGTGAGCATGGGAAAGCAAAGATGATGAGACTGGCACCACCCTAAGGAACTCATAGTGTTTAGTTGCTGGCTTGGGGAGTTTAGAGTGAGTCTGGCAAGATTCTGTCTAGCAGGTGTGAGCTAATAAAGTAACTGAACTGTTCCAGAGCTGTCTCGTGGAGTTTCTTGGGCTTAACCTGACATCAATCTCGCCAGACTCACTCTAAACTCCCAAGCCAGCAACTAAACACTATGAATTCCTTAGGGTGCTGCCAGTCTCATCTTCTTCATTTTCCCATGCTCACGCTGTGGGCTGAGGAGATGCTTCTGTCTTTGACTCCTCTCATTCCATTCCATCACACTTACATGATTTTGAATAAATGTTTTTATAGCTTTTAGCTAACTGTTACAGTGCTATATTTTAACCATTCTATGGTAAACTGCTTCAAGATTTACAATAATGGGGAGAATATACATATTATTGTGTATATCTGTGCACAGGCACATGTGTGTGTGTTAGTGTGTGTGCGTGTGTGTAATGTCTCAGAAGTAAAGGATTACTCTGTGAAAATTTTTTCATAAGATCAGATGTTATAAAATAATCTGTTTAAGAGTTTCAGAGGTCCTTCTGAAGCCTACAATAGGAAGAATAATTTCAGTATCTCCTCCCACATCAGACCCCTGAGATCCCACTTTGTACTGTATAACCAAAGTTTCCAGTAAAGAAAGTAGTATACTAAAATACGGGACGCGGTGGCGCAGCACCTTAATGACACTGAAAGTTGCTGGCCAGAAATGGTCGACACTTCAGCAGTTTGAGCCCAGCTCTGCGCAGCAGAGCAAGCTCCTGCTTCCTCCCCAGCTCTTGTCAACCCAGCAGCTCGAAAACTTACATGAGTAGATAAATGGGTACTCTCACCCTGGTGGGAGGAAAATGCTGGCGGCTCTTGCACAGGAAACAGGGAGCAGTTGCCGGTAATGCAAAAGCTGCGCACACCTGAAAAAGGTGCGAAGCAATGGAAACCCCGCCTCCTGTGCTCGCCAGCTGGGCTCTGCTCTAGGAAGGAGGCAATGGCAAACCACTTCCAAAACACCTTGCCGTGAAAACTGCAGGGACTCGTCCAGGCAGTCGCCGCAGAATCGGTAACGATTGAGTGTGGATAAAAAAAAATAATACTCAAATACTGTATATTTTCTGTATATTCAGAAGGCAACATGTGTTTCCATGATGCTATTCCAGATCTGCCTCAGCTTCAGATACTACTCAGCTTCCCAAATATAATTAAGGTATAATCAGCATAATACCCAACATATAGAGAGATTTTATAATCCTAGAAAATGGTCTAATTTATATTCAGTCATAATGACTGAAAAAAAAAAAATGATAAGAAGATGACTGCTTCCTTTGGTATAGTGAAAATACAATATTACTAAACAATTTCCATGCTCAAGTTTTATAATTTTCTATGAAGGTGCAACCAAATACATACCCTTCAGGAGTCTCTTATTAAGTCTGTTTCCATTAAATATTAACTTATTTGCAGTTTAGTATTATTCTTTGAACTCTGAACAATAAGAGATTTAGGTATGATTTTGTTTTTAAAGATCTTTCCTTCATATGTCATCTAAGGATATTCTCCAAATAGTTATTTTTAACACAAGTATACATTACCATATTTTTCCGACTATAAGACGATACTTTTTTCTAAAATCCTTACCCTAAAAATTGAAGGGCGTCTTATTCAAGGAAGTCAGCCAAGGAGAGAACCGTGCGGTGGCAAAACTGCCCATACTTTGTCTCTGCAGGCAGGCTTCCTCCTATTGCTAGCCTCCAATCACGAGTGAAATAGCTTGTCTCCCAAACAGACTTCCTCCAATCACGAGTCTTATGTAACTGACGTCAGCTTATGCTGAACAAACCAATTAGAGAAGGCTGTTTGCAGAGAGAAGCTATCGTCAGTTTCACTCATGCTTGAATGTAATCAGTTATGCAAAAGAGCATGGAAACAGAGCTGCAGAGAGATGGTTTGGACCTCCTCCCACCGAGTGTATCAGGTCAATGTTAACTAATTACTAAATAAAAATGTGTTCTGCAGTATCTTTAAAATATTGATTTATTAATTTTGGGTTGGAAAAATGGGGGTCGTCTTGTACATGGGGGCGTCTTATTGATGGAAAAATACGGTACTTTATCACTGCTTTTCAGGGGCTATACTTTTGATTATGAAAGAATGAAAAGCATGTTATTTTGCACAAAAATTGCAAGTATTCTGCATCACCCAAGCATTCAAAGTTTTGTAAAAAGGCACTTATCTTACGTATTTTAATATTTTCTTGCAAAGCATGCATTCCTAAATTTGATTTATATAACAAATTTATATAAATATATAGGTATAATTTTTGATTATATTCCAAGTCTGTGGCAGGACTGCCTCTGGCCATCATATGATGTAGGCTAGAAAGTAGTGTTCATGTGCTATGTCTGCAAAAAACATCCTATCTCTGATCATCCCAGAGAATGGGTTTTTTCTTCCTTCACCTCAGGGCTATATGAAATTTGTTTTCCAGCGTCTAATTCCTGTGCTTGTGGGCATTTGATTTGGGAGGATGTTTACCATGGCTTTCCTCACAGCCTTGAAGGTGTTGGAGAATAGTGGGATAAGTGGAATAAAATTTTTATGCATTGAACCTTATTCGAACATTGAATGAATGGTGGTGTGACATATATAATTGGGTTAAAGAACCATCATTTAATGCATTCTGATTTTTACTTATTTTTTTAGCCAAAACATTGCATTATAAAATACAGAACTTTGTAAAATTCCAAAAAGTCTGATCCATCCAGGATGCTTGAAATCAGGTCTATTTTTACTGGAACTCACAAAGACCCTGGAGGTCTGTAAACATTCCCACTGTGCCTCCAGCTTAAATCATGCTTTCTAAAGCAAATGTCCTCTTCTACTCTCACTCATACCAGGTGAGAAAAGAAGGAGGAAAAGGACTTTAAAGCACAGCTGTTTAACAGCAGGAATGCAATTTCGGTGTAATGTACTAGAAACAAGTAAACAACATATTCTAACTGACCCCCTGCTTCTAGTCAGTAGGCAATGAATGAGTCAAAGTAGAAATGTTTTCATTATCTTTTTCCCCCTATTTTTAACAAATTATACCATTATTTTCAAAACACAGCACAGATGATGATGTGGTAGATCTAGGCCTGCTGGCACTGAAGGGGTTGAAATAAATATTTAAGTATCACCTTTAACATTTTTAAGGCAAAAACTATATTCCAGATGCTATAGGATTTGTAGACTTGTATATATGGAAATATATGGACCAATATAATTCAGTCAAAATTGTTCAGAGGAGCTTTCTGTGCTCTTCACTATTTAAAAAATGTATTGCTATAGTTGGAATCTGGAATACTTTTATTAGAGGTAAGAGCTACAATTTACTGCAACGTGCTGTACATGGGACTGTCTTTGAAGGCCACCTGGAAGCTGCAGTACTTATAAAATCTAGCAGCCCATTTGTTGGCAGCTGAGAGCTGCTATATACAGATTAATATCAGTGTTGCAGGCCCTGCCCTGATTGCCAATTCAGAGTGCTCATTTTGCCTTATAAAAGCAATATGGCTTGGTGCTTATGTACCTGCAAGACTATCTGCTTCAGGTTGATTCTACCCATCCAGTACACATCTCCCACATAGAAATGTTGAAGGTTCCCTCCCACTATCCACAGGAGGTTCATAGAACAATAGGAAATTTGTGCTTTTCTGTCGTTCTGTTCTGCTCTGCAATAGTTTTCTGGAGATCCAGATGGCACTTTCACCATTAACATTTAGGAAGGCTAAACAGAAGCGATTGCATAATGATGATACTGGCAATGATAATGATACTGATAATAATAATAGATTATTAGTATTTTATTATTATATTTTAATACTGATTAAAACAATGATTAATGGTTATTTATCATGTTTTGAATTATGTTGTGTTAAACAAATTATTTAAAATGCTTAGTGGAGTATGGCAATATAAAAACAGAATAAGTAAATAAATATTTTTGGTGTTTGACTTTATGGTTTAAATGTGTCCTTGCTAATTGGTCCCTAGACTTTCTGGTTCTCCAGGACAGGTTCTGCTTATCTTGAAGAAAAGAAAAAAAAAAAAGAAAAGAGAGGGGAAAAAAACCCATGGTATGAGGTTTTCATCCTACCATGATCATCTTGGGTCTAGAAAAATCAGATGTTGATTTTGAGTATTGAATATTGATTGTCAGAAGAACAATATACTGCCCCCTCCCCTACTTAGATGGGAGATTAATAAGAGACCTTTTTAGCCCCACAAACTACCTGATAAAAATGACTTCAATAGATATGGGAACGCTTTTTCCATGGCCAGATTAAACCCATTTAATCTATGTTCTATAATCTATATCCATGTTATTTGAGGGGAAATATCATAATATTCCAAAAACCAAGCAAATGTGCTCATGTAGATCAAATGAAATAGAAACATTAGCCCATGTGCTTCTTTGTTGTCAATTGCATATAGCGCTTCAAAAATATTTAATACAACTACTCATTGTCACATATCCAGGTAGGCCAGAGGCAGAATATGTGAATTTCTTATTGGAGGATTAGTTTCCATTTGTATCAAAGAAGGTCACAACCTTTTGCTTAACTGCCATTTATACTTGTTTTAAAGAATGGAAACATATCATATTTTTTGGAATGGAATGGAAACAAATAGAATGGAAAGGAAACAAATCTTTTTTTTTTTTTGGTATAAAGATTTGGTGATGATGAAATATTTTTAGTAGCTTTCTATAAATGTTGGCAAAATGATTATAATGCATGCATCAGGAGGAACCACAGTAAATGTCAAATGTAGCTAAATGTCAATATATGATCAAATGCCAATTTATATGATGTTTGTAAAGTTGTCATACCTTCAAAATATATTCATCCATGATACTGATTCTTATATTCTCTTAATAATACCCTGATTTATGGTTAAGAATGTAGCATTTGAATCAGTGTAAAGGAGCCTCCTGTTAACTTGGCAGCTATTAGGTTCAACCAATCAGAAAGCCAATTTTAGCTCTACCACAATTTGCCTGCTTACCCACACCTATACTGATAGATTTATTTGAGATGCAGAAGGAAGGAATAAAGAAATCACTGCAGCTTCTCCTCCCTACTTTTCCAAAAACTGGAGTTGCTGAGAAGGATGAATAATGATGGAAGTATTGCAGCAAATCTGACAGCAAAAACTCTCAGAGCTGCTATAATCAATTAAAGGCTTTACTGTATACAAAGATTAATTCTCAGGTATCTGTGTGAATCAACCTGAAATGAAGCTTTCATCCAAAGCACATGTGAGCTATGGTGAAAGCTTCAGTATATGTAGAGAGATTGATGCACAGATTTTCCTGATGTGATCAGACAATTTTAGCTTGCTACAGCAAATGCTAGTTTGGTTTCTACAGTTTCAGCTGTTTCAACAGTTCCTCAGAGAGCGCGTTCTGAAGCCACATTAATTTCAGGTGAAAAACTTATATTACTGTGGATATCTCTGTTGTCAGAGGTCCCAAGAAATGCTCCTATGTTATTTTTAATTTGTTATTGTTGTTTTTACTCTTTGTTATTGTTTACTGTCTATTTAATATGGTAAATATCTTACATTTTTATCAGTTGTTAAATCTGTTTGAATTTTATTGCAAATCACTTTAAGTCTTTTTTTTAATGGAAAGTAGTATGCTGATAGTTTAAAGGGATCTTAAATAGGGCTCACTATGAAGAAACAAAAGAAAAATAAGTGACAGTATGTCCCTTTCTTCTGAATCCTATAGGGACCAGGTTTGTTTTTGTCATCACAAGTACCAGAAGAGATGACTGAGGAATAATTACGGATGCAAGTAGAGGCATGGATGGATCCTATGGATCAAAAGCAGGATCCTTTCTGGAAATGGGGATCTAAGTTTCCCCCAAATCCTCTAGGACAGCATTCCTCAACTTTGGCAGCTTTAAGATGGGTGGACTTCAATTCCCAGGATTCCCCAGCCAGCCTTGTTGCCAAAGTTGAGGAACCCTGCTGTAGGATCTATTATTGCATTATCTATTATAGGGTCAATTGACTTGATTGCAGAAGGAACTTACTTGTCTGTTTCCATTTCAACAACTTGATTCAGAGGTTACTTATACATGGACCTATGATCCTCTCACAAAATGTATAAAAACCACTCTTTGACATCACATTCCACAATAAGTAAAATTGAGTGGAACTTATCCCGAGACACACCAAAAAAATTATAATTTAGATATTAGTTGTGTTACTTCCTGTATGGAAGGTTTTCTATATGTAATATTGTAACACGAATCACTAATTAGAATTTTGTAACAGCTTTTTTTAGGTCTATATCAGAGCAAAAAAAGCTTTGCCTATGAATGGTGAATGCCTGTGTTGTATGCCACTCTTATGCTCATTTTCCCTCCTGCATATACTTAACTAAGCCAATCATGGACTTTACATTTAATTTAAATGTAATGAATTTCAATTAGGGTTGGCTCTCTTTCAAGGTTGTTGAGTCATTGCTCAGCAAGTTAACATTCAGAGAAGATTTTACATTCATTGTCAACTTTTATCTATTCCCATCCTATCTATCCTGATCATCCTTCTCTTTGGAAATTGGAAAGCTTTCTTATCTTTTGTCTTGCCAGTTATTTTCCTTCAATTCCTCAATATTTCTCAAACAAATCAAATACAGAATTAGCCTTTCAAATGTAAACCATCCCTTCTCTATGCTATGTGCAGACTTTCTTAATGATTTTCCTGAACAACAGGAAAATAGAATAAACCATGTTGCAACTTCTCACCAAACCATATACAAAGATCTGATGGCAAATTTTCTTACTTCTGTTAACTTCCCAATGCAGTGAGAGAATAACTCCCAGGATCCCTAACCTAGGTATCCTGAATGTTGTAGGTTCAAAGTCAAAGGAGATTGTTTCAGTGTATATATTGTTCTTTTACCTGGTTCAGCCTTCTGTTTAGGCTCTTTGCTTATATTGATTATGATTCTGAATGTGATTCTTGGCCAACTGAGTATAATTTCACTCTCCCATAAATGTAGTCTAAATTATTATAAAGATTAAGAAGGCAAAGGTTGAAAATTTACATCTATCATTCTCTAAACATTCTGATGTAATTGCTGGAGGTGTTAGTATGATTATAGTGCTTCCTAAAAAAAGAAATTCTTAAATTTGGTATGTAATCTAAAATAAAGGGTCCAGCGCATTTTAATGAAGAATACATTCACTACAGCATAAGCTTTCATAAATTAAAACTATTAAAAAGAAATGAAAAATCATGTTAATGCTAGAGGCCATGCTACTTTTTTTGTACTGTCTATCCTGTAGATTTTGCCTCCCCCTCCCCCAAATTAGGTGAGCTATGTTTCTTTCTTTCTTTTGGTGCCTTTGAGTCAGTGTTGACTCCTGGTGACTACCTGGAGAAGTCCCTGAAGTTTTCTTGGCAAGATTTCAGAAGGTTTGCTATTGGCTGCTTTGTAAGGCTGAGGGTGAGTGACTGGACCAAGGTCACCCAGCTGGCTTTGTGCTTAAGGCAGGACTAGAACTCATAGTCTCCCAATTTCTAGTCTGATGCCTTTACCACTACACCAAACTGGCTCTTTATGTTTCCTTGGAGAGTATTTAAATATTTTTGATTCAAGTAAAGGAGGAATCCCTTTAGTGATACTGGGATGCACATTTTTTGTTTCTTAATTGCATTGTAGCTGATCCTCCTGATTCATACCCTTGTTTACCTGTCTCCAGTTTAACCTGAAAGCTTTTTTTTTTTTTTTAATTAAAATCCTGGAACTGTTGTGAACAGAGTTTGGTAAAGTTTTCAGCTTTCATCCTAATATGAGTATTATTTAAAACTCCATGTTAACTGGATGATGATGATGGTGTTGCATGCCCTAATAATTAGGGTGTTGCATGCCCTAATAATTTCATTGACTGCAAATGTACTGGATATGGAGATAACCTGGAAAACCATCCAAAATCTGTTAAATGCAATTCATGTAGCAGTTCATTCTAGTCCATAAAGTCCTAAAATACTTAGGATTTAAGTATGAAAAAGAGTGCTGATCTGTACACTGATCAGCTAAGGAGGCTTTCCAGTGACTATAGCATTCATTGCTAGAATTCTGTCCCTGGTCCATTACAGTTAATACTAAAACTTAGAAATATTTGGTGCCAGCTAAAGACTCTTTGTTTTATTCAACCTGCTGGTTTGTTTCTGATGGGTTTTCTTTCTGTTCTTTTTTTTTCACTCTTTGAACATGTTAAAATTTCCATGGTTTTATTATATACTGGCTCAGCACCCAACCTCCTATATATTGTTACCAAGAAAACTGGGAACCAAGTGCAACTCAAAGGAGAATGTACTGTTTTAATAATAAAGTAATACTTTATGGTTTTAATAGTTTATTTTCTTCCTTGATAACATTTGAAAATAAATAATATCAGAATTCCCTTTTGATCAATAGATATATAAAGCAGGGTTTCTCAACCTTGGCAACTTTAAGATGTGTGGACTTCAACTCCTAGAATTCTGGGAGTTGAAGTCCACACTTCTTAAAGTTGCCAAGGTTGAGAAACATTGATATAAAGTATTAAATCACTACCAAATAAAAAGTAAGGAAAAAGTAAGGAAGACTGCATCCAGATTCCTTTTGGAGTTTTAATTACTGAGGGTGTGCCATCAGGGTGGCCCTTAGGGAAAAAGTTGTTTTGCACTGTGTGCAACTGTTTGAGGAAAAAATGGAAGAATAGTGATTTACTAATACAACAATGATAAGTAATCTGAAACTCATACCTGGGGAGAAATGCAGATTGAAAACAAACAATGTATTCATTTTAAGTTTATCCATGAAGAGTATAAGGAAGTCCTTGTTAATGTATGAAAAGTTGATGTTCGTAAAAGTGAGGAAGTCATAGTAATAAAGCAGCAAAAGAAAAGGATATTTTTCATGCTGTGTGGCCATAAAACCCCTCCACATTATTTGTGGTTTGTCAAGCAATTGCATGGCATCATTTTAATTCAAAGAATGCAAAAATACATTTAATATCATTTATGACTATAACTGCAATTCCATTTTATACCAGTTTATAATTGATTTATTACTGAAATACATTTGGATTAACATAACAGTGAAATGGTTGGTGTCTCTGTAAAAGTGCTGTATTTCTTTTAGGGCAAGATTTATAGGCAACTCCCAAGCAGTACAAATTCCGAAGAAATCAACTGCTCTAGAAGCTCTTGAAACAACTGTACCATTTCTTGAAAAATCATTTAAATTGTGATTGTCTTGAATGGTAACTATTCTTAGCCCTACTGAACCAAAGCTATTTCATCATTATTCAGTTTCTCCTAACAATTTGACTCATTCTTGCTGTTTTCAGTATGTTTTTGGATCATCTTCAGAGAACTTTGTGTACTTTGCTTTCTGTGTCTAACTATTAATCGTTTCTCAATTATACACTATTTCTGATTACACTCAAATGCAACCAAGAAACAGAATGAAGGATATAGATATATAGAGTACCTTTCATTCTGAATAGTTATTGGTGAAGGATATGGGATAAGATTGAAATTCTGAAATTTGAGATCCAATTGTCAATACTTATTTAAAATATGAATAACCTTTTTAGGTTAGGGGCTACATGTGTGTCTTATGAAAAGTGTCAGGAGTTGCATATGTAGGAAGGGAAAAGTAGGTAGCGTATGGCCACATTAACATAGGACAAAATAAAAGGGTCTTAACCTTCATCTATTTTTATTCATAAGTGATCTTCCTCATCCAACTTTTAAATGCTATCTCTTACCTTAAACTTATTTATTGTAAGTTTTGTTTAACTTATTTGTCAAAAATCTCAAACACACAATATATTAGGTGGCCTAAATGGCCCTAATGCCACAAATTGTGCACTTTGATTTCAAGCTTACCTTTTTATTAAATTTAGGCATCCCAGGTGACCAAACAAATGCTGAAAAGCAAGGGTGATGACCTCAGGATGGACCCTAAGAAAAGGGAAGCATGTGGACATAAACCATAAGCCCAGCCCTCCATAGATTTTTAGAATATTAAGCTAAATAGAATATTTATAACAACCTTGATTAAAGCTGCATTCTTATGTATTGATTCACCCTTTACAGAGTGCCAAATTTCCATCTGTACTTTAGAGACTACTATGTTTTCATGAGTATTTTAAGGTTATTCATTTTACTATGTGCTTTGGAATAATCTTGCAGATGGTTGAAATAGATAGGAAGTATACTGGAAAGGAAGAGCCTGGGGAAAGTTAGTTCCATAATATTAAATCCCAGCTGAGCAAGAAGTGATCCTGATGAGTCCCATCTTGGTAACAAATTGAAAACAAAATGGTTCTTTGGATAGCTTTAATTCATTACTCTTGCAAGTAATATAGCCATTCACATTAATTCTGAATAGGCTGCCATATAAGCCCAAACAAACAAACAAGGGTTTTGCACAATAGACTAAGCACTGAACCTTCATTCAGCAGAGATCCAAGACACAGTTCAATGAATTAATGAGAGAAGCATTGGGCAACATTCTTCCAGCCTGGACCTGGGGAAGGAGAAAAAAACACAACAGATGGAGATTAAGAATCTAATTGGAATAGAAAAGTAGAACTTGTTAGCTGCCCAGAGTTTGTTTAAGTGAGTGGGATCCAAATGTTGAAAAACAAGCAAATAGAGTCAGGGAACAATAGGGAGGGCAATGAAGCAAATGGAGGAAACTAGATTCGCTGAGATTTCACTGACATCAGTATTAGCTTTTAGTTATTTATTTATTATTAAACTTTGGTATAGCTAACTTCCCTTTATGTATATAATCCAATAATATAACCTGCTATTTGGCCTTCAGATAAAATACGTGAAAGCTGTGTCTGTTGATAATGAGACAATAAATTCCTAAACTGGCAGTTGCATCTAAGCCTTGCTTAACTGATGGGACTGCAGCAATGGGCAATGATCAACCAACATGATTCTTCTTTCTCAGTTAAGCAGGACCATACTCCCAAGTAATTGAAACCAGGACTATAGCAAAACAGAGATGGCCATGGCAAAAACAAAATCAGTTAACCAAGACTTTTTAGAACTGGTTTTAGAATGCAAAAGTTTGTGACAAACTACTTCAAATTGACAGCAGAATTTGAATGAAAGGGGTAAAGAAGAATTATGGACAAATGTTTCAGATACTTGGTACCTAAACTAAGATGGAAATATGCCTTTGAAATTATTCTGTGTGATCTCTCATATCCCTGTTTGGAGGAAGTAGAGGAGAGATAACCTAATGTTTTCTTGGTTTTGATTCTAGAAATCTCAATTTCAAAGCAACATTGAAAACAAGCTGCGATGTTTTTCTACACACAGTAGTAAAATATTAAAGGACCGATCATCAGTTTTAGTCTTGGAACTTCAGTGAGTGTAATAGGAAATGTGCTTTCAAATTAAATAGTATTTTAACAGAAAAAAACTCATTACTTAGAAAGGAATAAATTCTACTGATAACAGCTTAACTGATAAATATACCCTGCAAGATATTTCTGATTGTCTTATGTACACTTTTCCTAACAAATAAAACAAGGGACAGAGACTGCACTATTTAATCAGGATTATTCTATGTCAGCTCTGGTAAGAATGTAAATCGTGACAATGTAATTTCTGGAAAACAGAAAAAGAATGTTGTGAAACACTTTAAGCTTCTAAATATAAAAGGAAAACAGGATCATTATATTATTTTTAAATGTAAATGTTGCTACATTTATTTTATATAAATGTGATAGCAATAAAACTATTTTTCTTCACATGTAAAATATGAAGAGACCTATGGGGCACATAATGAAGTGGTAGAAGATATATAGTTTATGTAAGATTAGTGTTTTTCCACAACTCCATTCTGATTATAAAGTACAAACACCACCTGAAATATCATAAATTCAAATCTTCTTTGAGGCAAGTTTTCTTGGGTGTATTAATGTAGTTTCCCTGGCAATAATACCAAAGTAACTGCACTGCGATCTTCTAGGATTTTTTTTTTTACTTTTCAATCTAGCATAGAGCCTGGTTATTTCCTGGTGATCTTCCTTTTTTTAAAAAAAAAATTACATGTATTGAAAATGTTCATATAATAACAACAAACTGAAAGGAAAAAAGGAAAAATCCAGAAAATGCAAGGAAAAAAAAAGAAAAAGAAAACCAAAGAAACACAAATGACTTCCATCCTTCTTTTCAACAGATAATTACATTCTTATTGTCCCTCTTCCCTCTTAAATATTTTACAAGTCCCTTCACCTCTTCTTTAGTCCTCATCTTTTACGTTCATCTTTCTTAGTCTTCAAATCCATAAATCATCAATTCATTTTTTTTTCCTTCTTTATTTCCTGGTAATCTTCTATTGAAGTAGTAATCAAGTCTGATTATGATTAGTTTTTTTAAGTCAGCCACAATTGACTAGGTGCTGGTATGGAGTATGTTACTACAAATGGGCTATAATAACTTTCTGTTTTTTAGATTTCTTGCCTGCAGTAGTGACTAGGAGTTAGGTGACCAGGTTACAGTTGTCTGTTGATGTGTAAAAATGATCCTGCAGTTGAACAGTATCCAAACACAAGATCACAGCAGGTTGTTTCAGAGAAAATGTTAACAGCACCAGGCTGGCTAAAATATGGCTGCAGCAGTTTAAAAGTAGAACCCCCAGGTGAGGTACTTTAACTAAGTAATATATCAAAAGAAATCTAAAGCATCTTACATGGAGGTGGTTGTTTGTTTGTTTACACACAAACAAAAGCTTTTTTCTCCATTTTGCAATTGTATCTCACAATGATAATTGGCAATGGATGGTACAAATATCATTTACTACTGCCAGACTGAGAGGAAAAAAGACATTTCCAATTGCACTATTACATACAGGGTTCACTGCTAGAATAAAGGAACAATAGTTTCACTTCTTTTGTTGGGGTTTAGTGGCAGAACTACAACATGGAAGAGTCTTGACATGAAAATCAAACTAAAAGAGTAAGTGATGTTTTCAAATGGTATGGGATAGAGTTTATGTTCTGGTCAAAGTGACCTCTGTGCACCATCCCATTGGCATTTATGACCAGGTTCTTAATTGGTATAAATCATGACAAATTGCACTTTTTCCCAGGATTTCAAGGCTGTAAGTTAAGTGCTAGAAAAGTATATTATATTCTCAGAAAATCAGTTGCTTGAAAGAATATAATGCAAATAATAATCACTACTGCACATTTTCCCAGTAAAAAGCCAGAACAACAGAACTATATTTCTCTGCAAAGCTCACAGTTGTAGAAAACCAGAAAGGGAAAAATGGAGAAAATGTACTTTCCATTCATGTGATGTGAATTAAAAACTGTAACTAGCATCACAGTAAATGTTTCAAGGTAGATTTAAAAAAAAAAAAAATCCTCCTTGCTTCTGTGAAATGTTTGCCTCAGGCTGTTTTCCTTTCATCTCAAAATGAAGGAAGTCAAGTTTAGCATCACATTCTGGATAAGGTGTGTCCATATCGGGTAAATCAATCGTATCCAGAACTATTGATTACAGCAAGCCTACAGGCAAAAAATACGGGACATTGTTTTGAAGCAATGTGTACAATGGAACTTTCTTTCCTGTCAACATCACACTTTTTTTTTTCTACCTTATCATCAAGCTTTCTTTGCCGGGGTTGGCCAAATATGTTTTGTATCTTTGATGTGAAATGCAAAAAATTCCCCTCTCCCATACACACGCACACAAACATATATGCACATGCTTAAAATGGAGAAAATGGTCAAACTAGCAATTGAGGGACCCAGAACATGCAGCAACATTTTGCAACAATTTAGCACCACCACTCCACACCTCCTAGCATTACAGTATTATCTGAGATTCTATCCCCATTCCACCAAATGATATAATTTTTCCTGTTCCATTGCTCCCAAAGTAACCTAGTTTCTGATAAGGGTGTGCAGGTTGATATAAATATTGTCCATTTCAGCATGCACATCCATTTGCAATTTTCATAAAGAGATTCTCCTAGTATATGCATTTTTAAAAGTAATTCCCTAGAGAATGCCTTTCCAAATGCAAGTTTCTCTGTCCCTGAAGTTATTGTCTCTTGGTGAAGCCTTTCAAAGTCCATTGTAAGCTCTCCTTTTTGTACACAACTTTTAGAAACATATATTCCTTGTTTTCAGATATGTATTTGACAGACTTTTGGGTGTTTTTTTGACCAGTCCAGACTCCATTCAATATTGTCACATTAGTACACTGAAATGCATGTTGGTAAATCTTGCAAATTGACTCCCATAAATATCTGTGGTTGTTTCTTTTTATATCCATTGACCCAAATATATCCTCTAGTTCCCCAATTCTGTGTGAAATACTGATCTCTGACAAATTACTCCTTTTCTTCCTTCACAAAAGCCATGTGATTTAGGCTTACATTAAGTCACCTGGAATACATCCAAATCCAGTTATAAAGTATATCATTGATGTCCGATACAACTAAAAACAATTATAGGTTTTTACCATTGCAAGAACTAATAAACATTCAGTTCCTCCAATTATATGAAAAATATGACTGATTTTGGGAAGGGATTTTTGATTATTTTAAAAATTTGGAAGGGAAGATGGACATACATTAATGTTCTTATCCTTACTCCAACTGTCTCCATCTCTTCCTTCTCTACAAGACACAAGAAGTTGTTATGCTTCGGGAAGCCAGACTGAAGACTGCTTCATCATGCCTTCACTAAAGGCATTTCTGAGAGATCTGTTTACCACTGTCTGTCTACCAAGCTTCCATTAAGGGATCTCTAAGTTTAGAATAGCAGGTGACTACATATTCCTGCACCTATGTCTTTTTTCTTTTCTTTTTTCCTATATTTCTTACTTGTATTCTTGTGGCTTTATATTACCTATATTTCTCATTCTATATGTCTTCTATATTTCTTTGTAACTATTTTTTTTCTTAATTACTCTTCTATATTTATCTTGTACTTAATTTTGAACTATTGTTATGTCTTTCTCATCTTCTGACTCTGTCCTCTCCTCCTACCTCCAGCTAGTCTCAATCAGTTCCTTTGTTGGCAGTGAAGATTGTCTTCTGAGAAGCCTTGCTGCTTCTTTTTATAGCTGTCATTCCCCTGAGGAGCCTGCATCTGTGCTTTTCCCTGGTTTGCGTTGTTGCTTACTGTGGCTGTCTCTGGCTTTAATGCTGGCTGGAGTGGCTCGCACGTATACACACACTCACCAACTCCTTCTCCCAGCATATCCTAACAGTATTCTCAAACCACCTCTGTTTTTTCCTTATTTGTGAATCTGGAGCCTTTAAAGCTTCAGTAGTTGGCTAAGCCAAAGGCCTGAAAATGAGGATGCAAAGTATAAGTTTGTGTTGGCTGCTGTGAGGTTCCCCTTTCACCCATCTACTCAGTAGGAGAACTATCAGAAGACAGTGCCTCCCATTCCCAGGAAAAAGAATCTGAGAGAAGATTTAAAAGAATGTAGATGCACCAAAATAAGCCAGTGGTTGGATTTGATTAGAGCATACTGTATATCTCAGTTATATTCAGAGAAACCTATTTGCAGGGAATGACCTTAGACCTGAAAAAATACTAGCTTTATGAGCATCTTGGAAGAAGTTTCCTTTTTTATTCAAAATTGTATTATATCAACAGGACTAAAATAACTCCATCAGGGATGTACTCAGAAAAACCTCTCTGTGTTAATATTACAACCATAATTGCCAGTTTGGAGGATAGGTACAGAGGGAGGATGTATGAATTTTCTAAAACTGCCACTGTGTTTCAGCAGCTCTTTCTATCTTCTCACCAGTAACACTGACATTTTTTATGTTACAAATGCTTATCCACAAAAGTGAGTATCAAGTTTTCAAACAGCAGATCTAAACAACTGTTGAGCATTTCATGCAGATAATTATCAGCATTGACTTAATTGCAAATCATGTCCCCTATTCAACAACACAGGTATGTCTCTAAGAGATATAAGGCAGATTTCAGTAACTGCACTGCAAAAAAAAAAAAATTTTTTTTTTTTTTGGTTTATTTAACTTGATTTGTTCAGTTCATTTTTTGGACTTATATCTAGCTGTCTCAGTGATTTGTTCACACTATGTTGTAATGATTTTCTTATATCTGCTATATGTTCCAGACACTTGCCAAAAACGCTTGCTTTTTATTGTAAACTGCTAAGAGAAGTGGATGACATGCCAAGCTAAATAAATATATTATATACACACTTAATGTAACAAGAATGGAAAATCCTGAATATTTCTGGAACTCTTATGGGACTGTTTTTGCTTCTTTTTCCCCACTTGAAGTCAGATCATGAGTATAGGTATCTTATAAAAATATACTTACTCACCTTTGAATTTAATTTCTGAAATCTGTATTTTTTTCAACATGGGAAAATGTTGAATTGTTGTAGGGAATATCAGTGAGAAATCTTTCTGAATTTCCTCCCTTCTTCATTTTCCAAGATACCATAAAGCAGTGTAAAAGTCTTCCTACTTTTAAAATCTATGGAAGACCCCAAAAGAGTTTTCATTTGTATGGGTTATATTTATCCATATTTACCATACAGCAGGGTTCCTCAACCTTGGCAACTTTTCAGATGGGTGGATTCCAACTCCCAGAATTCCCCAGCAGCCTTAATTAAAATTGACTCATTCACTACCGCTACCTCTTATAATTGTTTGATGGGATTTTAATATTGTATTATTTTTTTAACATGGGCTGGCAAATAATTTTGATTTTGCAGACCCCTGAGGGGGTCTTGGGGTACCCCAGTAGTCCTGTTAAGAAACGCTGCAGCTATTCCAAGGGCTGAAAATTTTTATACGCTTCAAGTGTTCTGTTTTTCCCTGTGGCTTTTGTCTGCCTTTCACTTCCCATCTTTAGGTCTTGCTCTTTGCTAGGGCAACTCTGCAGGAACCTGATGTGGCTTTTGAGGGGCCTGTTTTTGGAGAAGACCTATACCCAAGGGGCTAAGGACAGCATGTTGTCAGCAAAGTTGATGGAAGGATATATTTTGGAAATTATATATTTTTTTTCTGTTTTCCTTAATCGCCATAATACTAAAACTCCAGACTTCTTTATCCCCCCCCCCCCAACACACACACATACACAAGAGACATTTCATGTCAAAACTGTGTTTCAGAGAAGCTGTAAATACATTCAGTGCTGCTTAGCTCTGTGATGTGACTCTTATTCTCACTAATGAGAGGTCACCTCTCTATGGAGTCACAGAAATGACAATCCTTTGCTATCTCTGAGTCTCTATTTCTATTTAATTCCATAGCCCCTCAATATAAGACAGTAAGAATTGCTAGGTTAAAGTAGATTTTTTAAGAAGGTATGTGTTTGATTTCAATACTGACCAGTCAAATACTGCTAGGATACTAATTAATAATAGCAAGACATGCATAGTATGTCTTGGTCATTCTCAGTGAATGGAAATCAGGGATACACACACAATAAATATATATGGATGCTCAGATGGCAGAGATTAGCCTTCTCCAACATAGTAGCCTTCAGGTGTTTTGGAATAGCAACTCCCAGAATTCTCAATTAGGAGGTTATTTCAATCATTTTGAACATTGCAATCCATCCTTTTAGAGGATGCCAAGTTGGGAAAAGGCTATCATTTATAACATAAGAACTAAACTCATGTCCTTAATTATTTTTGCCTGTTAGTTAAAACACAAGATACACACACATATCCCCCATGGATATGATTTCTGTAAATTAGCTGTGGGTTGAATAATGAAGTATCTTGATCCTACTGTATT
Organism: Liasis olivaceus; assembly: GCA_030867105.1. Lineage (NCBI taxonomy): Eukaryota > Metazoa > Chordata > Lepidosauria > Squamata > Pythonidae > Liasis > Liasis olivaceus. The sequence goes on along the minus strand of CM061352.1, from coordinate 85,635,675 downwards.
TATCCTGAATTTTCCACTGTTCTCTTTGGATATATTGTAATTCTGGGACATTCTGAGTGATTATGTATGGGGAGGGGCCGAATAACCATACAAGAGAAAAGTCTGTCCCAGAGATCAGTTCAACAAAGCCTAGAATTGAAATTGTTTCTGATCCATTTCTGATCCAATACCATTTCAGTCTCTTCATCATGTCATGCAGAAGAAACAACAGGCACACAAGAGCACACACAGATCTTACCATAATCAGTTAATAGTGTCAGATGTGAATTCCTCAGCATGTGAATGGCAAGGTTTCTTGAAGATAGTGCAATAAGATTAGAAAGGCTTTCAAGAACAAAAAGGTTGAGAGCTTGCACCATTAATTACATCTATCTTGATGGCATCTGCCTATCAAGGGCACTTTGAGGTCATTAGTAAAAAGATAAAAGCTATCTTATTAACTGTGTGAGCTAAAAAAAAAAAAAAGAGGTTTTGCAGTGTAGAATCCTTCAGGATATATTGCATTTCAATTGTAAGAATTTTTGGACAACTCTGTAAAACTAATCCATCTGGAGTGCACCAGGTTGGGGAAGGTAGCTCTAATTCTAAATCATTATTAGCCAACTCTATTATTCAGCCAAACTCTTCACAAATGAGAAATGTTCTAATCTCCTAGCATGATAGATATGAACAAGTAACAACTGCCTGGAGGAGACTTAATGGTACAGAGCAGATGTTTATGACTCCAACCCACACACAAATCAAAGAGAAAATGAGAATATTGCTGTGTTTGCATGGCATTTTCAAAATATTCTATTACTACACAAGCTTCACACAAGGTCATTGTTTTACACAAGATATGTCTTTTTCTTCCAAACTGTTACAGCAGCAATGATGGTCAAAGAGATACGAATTGCACTTGTAAAAGTGATGCTAAAAGCCTGTAGTAGATCCTTAATCAACATTTAGTCATTCCTCACCCAGAAATCATGATAGCTGTTTCCCAGCTCCAGTTGATGCTGGTTGCCATTGCTTGTTTAAGTTGGATGTGGACCCCAACCAACCAGACTACCCTCTCCCATTTATATTACCCTCAGTAACAGCCCATGCCCATAACAAAAAAACAAGCTAGGAATGGCTATTTGCAGACTCCATGGAACCTTTTGGTAGCCCTTAGGTAGCCCTTTGGTCTCCTGGAATGAAGTGGCATTTCTCTTTGGGGAGGCCTGCTCACTTTGGAATAAACATAATTGAATGGGGTGGGTGGAGAGGTAGAACAAAGACCAGCATTTTGGATCTGTAAAACTGCACTGGCTGACCCAACGTATACAGCCTCCAGAGTTGGTCAGAGCAGACGGTCAGATTTGGGCTGCTGCAGTGCTTGCCAAATCAAGTCAGTGGGAGGAAGTGGGATGAGATGAGCTAAAAAAGCCACCTGCTCAGCTCTGCATTTCACTTGTAGTGTTGGAGAATCTGGCAACTGCAGGCAAAGGAGTTGCTGAGTTCCTGTGGCATGCTACTTTCTCTCACTCAAAATGTTTAAGTTTGGTTGACATTAAGCCTTTTGTTCCAGAGGAAGAGCTGTTTGGGGAAAGGGATAGGAAATGTTGGAGGCAACTCCTTACTGGTCAGTACTTAAGTTGTGACCCAAACAACAAGATTATAGGAAACTCATAGCTTGACCACTGCAACACACTGTACATGGAACTGTCCTTGAAGCCCACCCAGAAGCTTCAGCTAGTTCAGAATGCATCAGTGCAGGTAGTGATGGACATACCTTGGCATGCTCATGTAACACCTCTGCTTTGCAAGCTGCACTGGTTGCCTGTTTGCTTCTGGGTGTGATTCAAGGTGCTGGTCTTTATTTATAAAGCTCTACATGGCATAGGGTCTGCTTACTTCAAAGACTGCTTCTCTCCTATAGTATCTGCCTGTCCAAAATAATTTGGCAGGATTGGTATGCTCTAGGTTCCATCAATTAAACAATGTCATATATCGGGATCCCAGAAGCAGGCCTTCTCTATAGCAGTGCCTGACCTCTGGAATGAGGTTCCCCCTGAAATCCAGATGGGCTTCACCCTGCTGGTGTTTCAAAGGGCCTTGAAGTCCTGACGGTTCACCCAGGCATTTGGCAAGGGTGAGAGAACCCCCCTTTAGATTGCATAGATTTGTTCCTTTTCATTCCCATCCAGTCTTTTGTTATCCTTACCTTCTTTACTCTTCATTTTACCTATCGTATTTTTTCTTGTTTTTAACATTTTTATTTGTAACTACCCAGAATCATTGGGAGCCAGGTGGCATATAAATGATAATAAACTGATAAATGTGTGACTGGCTTCTCCCTTAGACTTCTGGCATCAATTCTCAACCCATCCCTGTATGACTGTCATGACTGGTAGATGTTCTTCTGGTAACATTCAGAAGGGGGAGAACAGCAGCTCTTCGCTAAACAAACCCTATTGGTGTGTAATCAGGACACAATCATTCAGTGGCAAGGAGTACAATTATAATCATGTATTCTGCATATATCACTAATAAATATAGATCTGGTTTTGGAGTTTTGAGGCAGCAGCTAGAGGAGATGGCCTAGCAAAAGGCTTCTGTTTTGGCATTAATGAAGCAAGTTTGGTGTCCAGGAGTGACAAAAATTTCAGAGGATAGGACTTAGAAATTTTCTTCAGAATTGCTTATTACATACTGGTCCCATAATGCTGGAAATATTTGCTTTTTGGGGTTTCACTTTTGCAGCTGTAGTTGTGTGTTATCATGGACAATACCATTAGCCTGTCTCTTTCTTTTTAAAGAAGGGACTAAAAATGTGACTCCTCTGCCATCTGCTGGCCAAACAAACAATTACTGTGGGTCTTTAAAATAAGGATAAGGAAACTCGCAGAACAGAAAAGTGGAAGTAAAGCTGTAAATACAAAACATCCAATGGCATTAGCATACAATCAATCTTTTGCCTTGTAATTTCCTCTTTAAGGTTCAGAATGGCATTCTTCTGGTTGCATCAAACAGGCAAAGTAGGCATCATTCCAACAATAATGAATTGTAGGAGGATTTGCCCATGGCTATTTTCCTTTTAAATTTGCTTCTGCTTCAGAAGAGGTATATCAGTGATAAAGCTTTTCTAGAGCATTTCATGGAAGAAAGGTTCATGAAAAATTCTGGAATTTGCCTAATTGTGTATGCATGTAAATGTAAAACATGGTCTCTCCTTTGTTTAGCATCTGCCATAAACCTTATTATATGGACTGTATCACAAGTGCTTTGGCTCATAGTCAAGGACCATAAACACCAATATGCTTATGCAATGGCCTGTAGGTTATTGCCTACATCTGTCCATTGGACATCTCTGTCAATATTCTCCATTTGCCTTCTTATCCTATTTTCAGCAGGTAAATTGATGCAGGTGCTTGCTTTCTGATACTGCTTTTTTGTACTGGTAAACAACCTCCTCCTGTGCAGTTGTTGAGTAGAAAGGCATCTCAAGGACAGCAGTAGATCAATTCAGACAGCCATTTACCACATTACTATGTATGGCAGGCTACAGATCACTTCTTGATGAACTAGCCATCTGCATTTCCCTTTTACATGATGAAGAAAAAATATATTGCTGCACTTTATCACCTGATCAGAAAGTTAGTGAAGCAGGAGATTGGTAGGATCATTTTCACCACTTAACAAGACAATGCAGACAACTGTTTTATCATGGGATTATACTGTATGTGCTCCATGTTAAGTTATCACATAGGGCATATGGAAAAATGCTTTGTTCATTGTTCCTGTGCATCCTTACCCTTATAGACTATGCTACATCAAATACAACAACAAGAGTTGGCAACTTTTCATATACTGGTTGGTGTAGTATAATCTTTTCCAGATTTAATAAATATTGCAAAATGTCAACATTCTCAACCAAATTTCAAAGTTCTCGCTTGACATTTTATAGAATTTCCAATGGGACCAGTGAAATCTCACAAGATCTCATGAGATTACACCCCTCTATACACTCTCTCATTCTCCACACAAATGCACACAACAAGGGTGGAATGGAGTATGGATATCAACCTGTGGTTTACTCTGTGAATAATATTTATGTTTCTGCTTTCCTTTTCTACACTGGGAGCTATTATGATTATCTTAATTAACAGCTAGCCTATATTCTTCACTTTATGGTCAGCAAAGCAAATTAGGAAAAACTGTTCATATGGACTTCCAGTGAGGACATGGCAAGCTAGACATCCATGAAAGAATGAGCATGGGGTTGTGACAGAATCAGCAACCAGATGGCAAGTTCTGGCCACCAAAGTGTCTCCAGAAAAAGGATAGTGAGCTCACCCACATACACTCTGGATAGATGCTCCTCACAAGCAGACTTCAGGAACCAAGGTTTTTGAGGTTGGCTCATTTGTTGAGCAGCTGGGACTTGAGGGAATTCCACCAAGCTCACAACTGCAATGTATCCTTTATGGGCACAAAATTTGTCAAGCCTCATTTCTTAACCACTTTTAGAATTGCTTCTTAATTGCTTTCCAACTATTAGGAACCTTTGGATTGACAAGCTTTATAGAATTCACTGGGTGAGTTTTCTTCAACCCTTGGAGAAAAAAAGTTTTAAATGCAAGATTAAGGAATTTTAAAAAACAAACAAACTTTTTTTTGAGGGAAATAAACAGCAAAAGAGTGACTGGAATCTTGATTTTGGAAAGTTATAAATGGATTAAGGGTCCAAAGGGATTTGAAATAAGATTTTGAAATTAATTATATGAATCCTTCCCATGGGAAAATGATGTTGTTTTGAATTCTATTTAAAAAAAATTATAAGATGGGACTTTGAAGGTTGGATACTAGAGGGAATCAGAAAGAACTGAAGATTATAATTAAAGGAGAACAGTTAAATTTGACTCATTAATTCGAAATGGAGCAACATACTTTAACTTTGGATGAATTGAAGAGTATTTATGAACAATGGATTCAGAAGTTAATTTTAAGAATGCCTGCCATCATAAATAGACTAGATTTAAAAGAGGTTATAGAAGAGGAACAAGTTTTAGTGGACAAGACTGAAACTGAGTCTTACTTGAAAGTGGATTTAAAAATGACAGGCTACAAGAATGATATGGAAAAAGATGTTACACTGGATATACAAATGAAACCAGCTGATGTCTTAATAATTAAGTAATTGTTTATAGATAAACAATCTATAAGAATAGATATTTTGCTGTATTTTCAGAGAAGGTGATAAGTTACTGAAATTGTTTGTATTTATTGTGATGAAGGGGGAAGTCATCTCCTTATATATTTCTTTTCTTTTTCTTTACTATATTCTTATTTTTTCTTTCTTTTATATTTTTCTTTCATTTTCTTTTCTGCGCTATCTTTTCATTCTTTTATATAAATATATTTAGTTTGTATTAGTTTTTTATCTTTATAATTGTAATCTTTAATAAAATTATTATATGTAAAAAAAAGAAAAACTATTCATAGAACTTGCTTTTTATTTGTATTATCTCAGCAAGATATATCAAATTGTTATTTAGGCCTTTAACTGTTAAAGCTCCCATCCATCTATGTACTTTTTTTAAAGCCAGGAAGAGAAAGATTTTCTTAACATAGTAAAATGTTATGATTTTTACCCCAACAAACATAGAAAATATAAATAAATACAAACCCAGTAAATTTAAAAAAAAAAAAAAACACCAGATGCTGGCAACCTCATGCTTAAACATCAACTCATCAATAACTCTCCAAAGTGGGAACATTTTTATAAGCCAAAAGACCTAAGTAAGTCAGAATCATCCAGCTTTACCTTTTCTAACAGACTCTTCACAGTTTGTATCATCCTTTCTATAATCCCATTTGATTGTACATAATACAGACGAGAAGTAGTACGTATAAAATCCCAATCTCAAATTGTCTGAATTGCGTTGAACTAAATTGGGTTCTATAGTCAGTTATGACCTTTTCAGGGTTTCCATGAGTTGCAAGGAGAGACTTACAATGCAAAATCATACGGGTAGTTCTCAGCTTACATCAATTCATTCAAAGTTATGGCGGCACTGAAAAAATGGATTTATGACCAGTCCTCAGAGTTCCAGCTTTCACAGCATCCCCACAGTCATGTGATTGTGATCCAGCTGCTTAGGTACCTGGCTCATGATTACAATGTCACAGTGAGCCATGTCACATGACCGCCATCTGTGATCTTCCCTGCCAACTTCCCACAAGCAAAGTCAATGGGAAAGCCAGCAGGGAAGGTCACTAGTTGCACCAGTAAATTGCTCCTGCCACTTTTTCTCCCAAGGAATCCATTACAGAGTATGAGATCTCATACTCTGCATCACCCCCCATCTACCCGCACACCATAGCATTTGTTGCCTGCAGCACACCTCCTGCCCTCCTGCAGTCCCTACTGATTTGCCCATACTACCTAGCTCACACTTGGGATAGCCCCCCATTCTTTATCTAGGACTCCTGCCTCTTCCTGTTAACAACACACATGTCCTGGCAGTCCTGATAGGAACCAGGACTGCCAGGATTGCCATTGCTAAGCAATACAGTCACATGACATTGTACATTGTGATTGCATTGCTTAGCAAAGGCAATCCCAGTCCTAACTGCCATCATAATTCAAGGACTACCTGTAGTTTGACTAAACAAATTTTCTAAACAGCAAACTTCCAGAAATTTAGAATAATCATCTACCACTACAAGATATTTTTTTCTCTGGAATTCAATTATACCCATACCATATCCATTCTGCCACAATCTCCTAGGCAAGTTTTCATTGGTTCTTTGCAGTTCCTATTCCTGAAAGTCTGACAAATCTTACATCAGGGCTTGGCAACCTATGGCCCACAGGCTACATATGGCCCACCATCCAAAATCATCCAACCTGTTATGAAAAAAATAATAGATTCATCCGGCTCACAAGAGAGAGAGGGAGGGAGTGCTTGTCACCTCCTTAGGAGGCCATTTTGACAATGGCTTTACCAGCCAACAAAGGAACAAGCACCCCTATCCAGCACTGGCAAGAGCAAGCCATGAGGTAGAGAAGCAGGAGAAAATGGAGGCAGTGACATGGCCCCTGGCCCCTCAGCAGAAGATTGCTGACCCCTGCCTCACATGCTTGTACAATTGTCATTATCTGAGTATTCATATCTGGAAAAAAAGACAAAATCTTTTGGCTACCTCTTACACAGTTTAAAATCTAGATGACCCTCATGTATTTTTGTCAAAATCTCACCTTTCAATCTTTCAGGTATTATCCCTTTCTCATTTTCATGGGTACTCAGGTAAATTGTCATGGATATTCAACTCTTCTCTATAATCTATATTGTCCACATTTTTACATTATCTGTAACTTACTTTCTTTGCTGTCAAAATAATTTTCTTTAATGAATGTAAGTTCTTATCATTTAATGTAGCATCTGTAAATTCTTTGGATTCTTATAGGCACACTATTAATGATTCCTCAAAAACAGCTTCCCAAGCTTTATTATCAGTCTCTACTAAAAGTTGCTTCCCATAAATGAACTAGTAAAATCTTGTATATCCAAAAACAATAGCCAACATTTCCTTTTCTATCTGAAAATATTTTTGTTGTGCTTTAGTCATGGGTTTAGATGCACATGCCACAGGAAATTGGGGTAGCAATACTGCACCTAAACCAGATGCCACTGACACCACCACAGGTTTTATCACATCATGTTACTTTAATACAGGTGCAGTTGTTAACAATCCTTTCCATTTGTTAAATTCATGTACTGGCATTCACTGAAAGTCCATATCCTGCAACAATTGTCTTACCTGGAACATATGTTCCAAAATAATTACCCATAACTAAAAATCACTACAGTTCTAGTTTATTCTTGGGGCTTGACATGTTAACAATAGTTGCAATCTTTGTGTCATCAAGGTTCATAGTACTAGAAGTCAGCACACCCTAAATACTTTACCTCAGTAAATCCAAATTTATACTTTTGTTTATTTAATTTCAGTTGTCTTACTCTACATCATCCAAAACTTGTTTAACTATTTCATCATGTTCCTGTTTATCGTTACCCCATATCAGTATATTGTAAATAAAACGCAATACTCTTTCTAAACCTTCCAGGATCTGCTAAGTTATTTTTGGATATATTTCTGAAGCTGAAGAAATACCAAATGGTCATTATTTAAACAGTACCTTCCAAAAGGTATATTAAAAATAAACAACTTTGAATCCTGTTATCTAACTGAATTGGCCAAAATCTATTAGTGTCATCTAAAACAGAATTTGGGCTTCCACTAAACTGTGTGATTTTTTCTACTGTTGGTGTTTAAAAATGTTATCTCAAAAAAGCTTAATTTAAATTTCTAAGATCCTAACATATGCTTCCTCCCTGGTTTCTGCACTACTACTGTTAGGTTTACCCATTCAGTAGGCTCATCTACAACTTCCATCTGTTCCATTCTACTCTGTTTTTGCTTAACTCTTACTCTCAACACTATAGGAATTTTCCTTGGAGGACACACTACTGGGGATATCTGTGAATTCGATTTAATGGAATAACATCCTTACAGCCACCCCAATCCTAAAAATACATCTTTAAATTCATCAGTGGGAGACACTATATTTAATGCATATGGTCACTGTATAAAATTTAAATCAACTACTGTTTTTAACCCTAAAACACCCTTTGCTTCAAATCTACTTCTTAGAATTCTAACTTCAAATTCATATCCTTATGCCTACAGTTTAATTCTCATTTTGCTATAACCACAACCTGTGTCCCAAATAGGTTATTACTCTTATAATTGACTCATTTAATAATCCTACTTGTAAAGTTTTATATGATCTTCTTGTACTTCTGTATCTGTGTTAAAAATTATAGTTTTACTCTCATTAATAACTAAATCAACAGTACATTTATCTTCTATACCCTCCATTTTAATCCAATAAAAAATTATGAAGGCTCTTCTTCCTAATGTACTGTACACAATGTTTTAGTCAGTAATTTTCATCCTTAGAACGACATACTTTTGCAAACTAATTCAACTTTCTGTATTTCCTACATTTTTTTCCAATAGCCGGGCATACTCCTTTAAGATGAATAACTCCATATCTCCAACATGAGTGCTTCCAATCTTTAGTTATTGGAGTTACAAATGATAGCTGAGATTTAACTTTTTTATAAAATTAAGTCTTTCTCTTTACTTCTCAAAATATCCATTTCTTTATATCAGCATTCCCAAGGTCTTCTAAATGAGTTACAGCAAATTCTGCAGCTTGACAAACATCAATGGTGTTTTCCAATATTAAATCATGTATCCTTAACAGTCTTGCTTTCTTTCAGAACTACACAATCCTTAATTAAAGAAGTCATGTAATTGTCCAAACTCTCAAGACTGAGCTAAAAATTTTAACTCTGTTAACATAGGCATCAATACCTTCACTTTCTTGATGTTTCTTCTGAAAAACCTATACAGTATGTAACATTTTTTCTTGGTGCACAGTAAGTTTCACATTTCTCAAACAGTACTTACAGCTTCTGCTTATCAGACTCTCTTCAAATTGGAATGTATTGAACACTTCTCTTGCCTCCTCCTCAGCAGCTTGCAGAAACAAGGCTGCTTGTAATTTCTCATTCTTCTTATCAGCCCTACTTGCCACAAGATACAGCTTAAACCTTTGTTTCCATCTTTACCAGATTTCCAACACATTTCCAACAAAGCTCAACTAGAAGCTGCAGCTGATCTATTACTAACTTCTGACACCATGTTATGTTTGTTGCCCCATCAAACATAGACAATATAAAGAGAGACCAACCCCATACATACTGTAAGTAAGCTTTATTGGTTGCTTGTAGATTATATTAGGAATAGAAAGCTACCACCACATACACTTACAAAATCACAATTCCTTCAGTACACATGATATTTCGGCCCAGCTACAGTAATGCTCATTAATATTAATTCATCTCATTAAAGATGAGGAACCAGAGCATGGGCTACTTTCCGAGGTTGTGCAAAGCGTTTGAAATAAATGTTTCACAGGGTGTTAGCATAATCAAAGCACCACTTTTAAATGTTAAAGCTGCTGTGTCCTTTACAAAACTTGCACAGCGGCTTCAAAAGCTGTCCCCTTCACACGTGTGTATAGGTACAGCCACTTTGCTTCAACAGCAATTGCTGTGGAAGTATTATCTGTGCATGCAGATGCATTTGCAGACAACCAGGCACAGCTTTCGAAGCTGTGGATCCTGCAAAGGATGCTGCTACTTCAACACTTTGAAGAGAGGTAATTTGTTCCTGCTAGTATGCTTTCTAAAGTATCTTTTTTACATAGTTTGTGTTGGCCTGTGCCTGACCTGCTTTTCCCCCCTCACCTAGCAGAGAGGTTGCTTTTCTCCACAGCGCAGAGCTTTTCCAAAAGGTGCTAACCACAAATTAACAAGCTCAGCTCTGTGACCTTAATTAGCCAGCCTTCAGCTGCTGCCTGTTACCAACAAGACTTTAATAGCTTTCATAAGTTCAGCTTTTGTTTGCCTCCTTGATGGCTCAGTGATGTGAGCATGTTAGGCAAACAGCCGGCACTAGTGCATTCTTTTTGATGTGTATTCCCCATTGTGTGCCTGCTTCCTCTCTTGTAATCCCTTCCTCTCCAATGAATGGAAATATAAACATTAATTCCCTTCTTACTAGCCGTTCCAGCACTGGGGTGAGCATTCCAAAGAGTGGGGGAGTAGAAAAAAGGAAAGCTGAAGTAAAATCATAAGCACGGTTACAGTCATGGGATTTTCCACTTAATGACTGCATCAGTTACTGACCAAATTGCCAGACCCAATTGTGGTCACCAAACAAGGACTACCTGTAATGACATTCAGGAAAGCAGTTAAAATGCTGAAAAGTAAAGTGCACAGATTTATTTTTTTTCCCTAATAACAAGGATTGTGTTGTGTTGTAATTGTTAATTATTTTAGTATTGATTAATATATTTATTTGGTTTAGATTTGGATTTTTTTATTATTATTTAGCTTTTTGTTACCTATTGTGGATCTCTTAAGTTTCATGCGGGCTCATGCCAAAAATCTGAATCAATCCAAATTGATCTGCACTTGATCCAATGAATCGATCTGAACATTTGAATCAATAAAATCTTCATCTATTTGATGCAAACCCTCAAATATTTGCACAGCTCTAATACAATATTAATTTCAGTGTCTATTTGGATAAAATATATACATTTACATTTGACACAAAGACATATTTGAGCAGTATTTGGAAGAAAATGCACATTGATAATGAAATCTTATACCTCTAAAGTAAGTTTTGCATCAAGAATGATTGGGATAGCAGTTTTTAAAACATAGCAAAATGGATATTGAATCACATATTTGGAGAAGAATTTCATATCTGTTTATTTTTAAGTGCTTATTAATGCAAAAGGGACCTGGACGAGATAGATTCTTAATTGAAATAGCATGTAACATTGTATGTTATATACCTGTAACAAATAGCATGTAGAACATATTGGCTGTAGGACTGCAGAAACAGTTGGAGACAGGTGGTCCCTCAAATAACCAGGCCCTATGCCATGAAGGGCTTTATAAGTAACAACCAGCACCTTGGACTGCACTTGGCAAAGAAGCCAATGACATATGGAGATAATGAGAAATGCCCATTACTCCTTCCGCTGCTGCATTTTGAACCAGCTGAAGCTTCTGGGTGATTTTCAAAGGTGGTCCCATGTACAGCACATTGTAGTAGGCTAGTTGTGAGATGACCAGGGCATGAATGACCATCTGAAGGACCTCCAGTCAAGTAAAGGCACAACTAGTACACAAGATGAACCTGTGTAAAGTCCCTCCTGGCCACAGCTGGTACTGTTCATCAAATAGTACTTGCAAGTCCAACAGGACCCCCAGTTTGTGCACTAGTCTCAAATGGGGCAGTGCAACCATTGAAGACCAGCAGTGAAAATGTCCCTAACCTGGAGGGCCAAACAGCCACAGTCATTTAGTCTTGTAAGGTCTGAGCCGAAGTCTCTTCCTCCCCATCCAAACAGCCTCCAGAACCTGGATCAATCTCTTGACAACTTCACCTGCACAGCCTGGGGTTGAGATGGGGTTCATGCTGGATCAGATTATATCTGTGAAAAAGATGGCCTCTAAGCTGTCTTGGCATGGTCGCCAATTATAGCTGTCCAAAAACAGAGCATGGAATCAATCCTGAAAGATCATTGGCAACAATATGGGTGGAATTTCTTCACAAGATATGACTATGAAGAGGTGGATTCTGATATTGTTAACCAGATGATAAAAGATCTAGAGACACTGTTCTTCAACTGGTCCTTTGTGGGGAAGCAGCTATCAGCTGGTTTCAAATTTTACATTGTGGAAAAAGCTGATAATTTTGAATACAGTGATCCTGCACATGGAAGCATCTCAAAGAATTGTGGTTTGAGGCTCATCTTTGCTGATGGTTCTTGCATAATTTTAAGACTTATTGGCACAGGAAGAGTTGGGCAACTCTCTGTATATTGATAGGTATGAAAAAGATGCACTAAAAATATGAGGATCCACAGGTCATGTTGGCTTATTTCATCTCTACTGCACTGAGCTTTTCCCAGTGTTATGATAGAACTGGGTAAAACTGGCCCCACTGTTGTTAAATAATGTAACACCTGAAGCCATCTAGATAGAATCAGGTTGGGTATTTGGCTGCTGTCCATCAGAATTAGCTATTCTTACCTGTAATCATCAATTATCTCTATTCCCCTCTCCCCAGTGTTAACATTGTATTCAAAAGCAACACAAAGCAATAAAAGAATAGATGTGATATTACAAGTTTACAATATGGGTATGCTGATATACATTGTCTTCTTAATGTTATCTACTACCGGTCTAAGTTGTGCATAAAAAATGCTACATTTTGATTTAAGCAATTATGGACAAGATAACTGCATAAAAACAGCAGGACTAAATAATAATATAATATAACTTTATCAGGAGTGATCCAAACTGCCTCAGCACACAATCTGGGGTATGTGTATGTTGGTGTGTATCTATATATAAATGTGGGCAATGCGTAGACTTTTTTTTAAGCTTTGGCCTCCAAAACTGTGATCACTGTGAATTATTCTCTTCTCAGTCCCCATGAAATGAATGCCTATGATTTGCTATACAAAGATTCTATCTGGACTCCTGCACAAAATTTATCATTAATATAAATGTTATATTAAAATGAAATAAAAGTATAATTTGAGTGAGTTCAGTTTTCAAAAAAAAAGAATCAAATCTGGGTATCATCAGCATACTGATGATAGTGAACCCCTGGCCAATGGATAACCTTATCCAGTGGTTTCATGTAGAAAGGGTTGGGCCCTTAGGTACCCCACAAGTGGTAGGCTGCAGGGTGATCTCTTCCCTCCCCTCAGTGCCAATTGGAAATGGCCAATTGGACAGTGCCTCCCACTCCCAAACCCTACAGATGGTCCAGAGGATGCCATGGTTAACCTTATCAAAAGCCACTGAGAGATCAAGGAGCACAAGAATAAATGTACCACTCCCAATCTGGCTCCACCAAAGGTCATTGACAAGTTTGACCAATGCTGTCTCAATACTATATCCTGGTCTGAAATTCAACTGAAACACATTCTGTGTACCAAGTTCCAACCATATTCTCCATAATCTTCTCCACAAAAGGAATATTGGAAACTGGATGATAATTGTCCAGAATTGAGGGCCACTGATGACCTTTTGAGAAGAGTGCATATCATTGTCTACTTCAAAGCTGGAAGTACCAGCTCCACCCCCAAAGAGGATGATACTACTGCATGGACCCATCCCTTGGTCACCTTTATAGCCACCTTGACAACCCCAAAGGGACCAGAATCTAACAGAGAGGTATCTGAACTGACAGTTTGGAGTACCTTGTCCACTTCCTCAGGAGTCCCAGAATCAAACTTAGTGCAGATAACATGCCCTGGGCAAATCACTTGGATATCCAAGTCCAAGTGAACCTGAGTAACTTTATTTGCCAAACAGCATGAATACTCCTCACTACAGCCCTACAGATTGTCCTGTGACCCAGGCCTTCCCCCTATCAGCAGAGAGTGAGTCACTCTAATCTGGGCCACTGGGTGGCTATCAGCAGATGCTATAAGAGCAAATAAAAAAACATTTTGCTGCCCCTTATCACCCTGTTCTGATAGAATTTGCGACCTTGCTCCTTAAATTCTCTTGGTCTCTCCATTATCTATATTATGTTTGCTGTCTCATTTCATGTCCCCCTGCTTTCATTGTTTAATTCTTTATTGTGAGACCTTAAGCAAAACATATGTAAGGAATTAGTGCAGTGATTCATTGTCTTCCATCTCCATTTTTGAGAGAGAGAGCACGCTATATGTACCAATCTTTTCCACTTTCTAGGTCATGTAGTCTTGCTCTATACGTCTTCACTTACAGCTGCTAGCATTTTAACTGTATCGTCTCCTGTAGCTTTAAATCAATTGATATTTCATCTGTACCTGGTGCTTTCCTATTTGACAGCTGTTCTGCTGCCTTTCTTTACTTTCTAGTGGAGTCAGTTCCTAAATACAGTATCTCTCTTCAGATATTTTTGTCTCTCTCTAATCCCATTTGTGAAGTGTGTCTTTCTTCTGGATTTGATTTTGAACTTGCTTCTCTTGGAGCAGCCAGGTTCTCTTGAACCTGCAGAGTTCTAACTGCCACCATCTCTATTGTGGTTACCATTTGCCTCCTTTTGACCATGCCAGTAAGGGTGATCCTAGTAGAAGTATTGGCTCCTAACATTGCTCTCAGGGTTACTGAAGCTACTGAAGCCTCCCACTCTCGCATGGCATGGTGCATTAGCACATTTACTTGGATTTAAAATCTATCTAAGCAAACATACAAAAGTTTTCACTTCATAGCTCTTCACAGAACTGCTTTGCTTTCCATGAACCTTCAGCCGGTTTCTCAAGTGATGCTTACATTAATTTTTATATTTCCTGTGTTCATAATGAAAAAAGTGGCACTGGATAAAAAGTACATCTGGAGAATACTGATAAATTGAGAGCAAAAGTGGAAGAAAGCCATTAAAAACTGAAAGATAAAAAGCATATTCAATTTAGAAATGTGTTTCTCTCCTTCACGTTTGCAACATTCGTAACTGACATGGCCAGGACAAATGTCATATTTAGCATATGGCCCTAATTTGGCATCAATGGAAAAGTTTCATTTTGGTGCCTGTAGAATTATTGCACAATATTTATTACAGTGAACCTGCTCTGTAATATCTCTGAATTCTAAAGAAAACAGCCTGGACTATGATCGTATTATTTTCCAAAGGTACACTGTGCTCCTATCAGCCTCCATGCCACCTCTGCAGTTCCTTTTTTATATAATTTTTATTAAAGAAAAATTTTAAAAGAATAAGAACAATATAAATTTTGAAAAAGAAGTAAGGAAAGTAAAGTCATAAGTAAGTGAAAAAAAGTGCAACAAAAAAAATAAGGAAAGGAAAGGAAATCCCTTTCAGGCTTCTTAACAGCAGTTACAAATACATTTATATTTTATCATCTTTCTCTAAAGTTGCAACATAATTTCTTTCTTTCCATAGTCTACCCTATCTAATCATCAAATTCATAAATCACAAGTATAGGTTTTCTTTTTTCAGCAAAAAGTCCATAAGGGGTTTCCAGTTACTGATAAATGTAGTTATTGTCCTTTCTCTAATTTTGCCATCTCTGCTAATTCTGTCATCTTTACCAGCCATTCCTCCATAGTGGGTATTTCATACTCTTTCTATTTTTGTGCATATAATAATCTCGCAGCACTTATCATATATAGAAACAATTTATATATCTAACTCTTTTCTAATCCATTAGTTCCAACAAGAAGAGTTCTGCTTTCAAATGATATTAATCTTTAAACTTCTTTGTATCACTGTATATATTTGAACCCAAAATTTTATGGCTTTTTTGCAAGTCCACCAGGCATGATAAAATGACCCTTCATGTTTTCCACATTTTCCAACATAAATTTGAAGTACTTCTATATATTCTAGATAATTTTTATGAAGCCATGTACCAATGGCATATCATATTATAAAAGTTCTATTTTAAATTATAACATAATGTAAATTTCAGTCCTTTCAGCCACATATTTTCCCCACCTCTGCAGTTCTGATCCAGACCCAGGGTGGCCTTCTCTATCACATGAAGGTCTGGTCTTGGTCTTCAGTTGTTGTAGTGTCTACTGGTTCCAATACCACCACTGCCACTCTCCGTGTCATCATTAGCTTCACTGTAATCGGCCCCACCTTGCCTCTGTGTGGCTGCCTTCTCCAGTGTGTCATCCAGTAGTGCCCAGAGGGCTTTGCAGGGGCCAATAAGTGCAACACCCTCTCCTTCTGCACTCCAGACAGTGGTCCAAGACAGTCCCAAACATCCCCAACCATTCCATCCACTCTCAAAACAAATAAACAGTCCCCCACACCTATTTCCAGTCACCATTCAAGCATATTTCATACTGTGCTATGAATCTGAAACCAACCTATAAGATCCATTTTGCTCCCTTCTTAAATCCCACCTTACCCATTTCACAACTTCTTAAAAACTTGGTCATTCTCCTAGGCTTTGGATTAGAATAATGGTTGAGCCCCTTTGTTTTTGGATATCTTTTTGGTTATAGGGTCAGTCTTCTGGTCAGTCGAATTCTCTTTCTTTGATATACATTTTTTTTAATTCTCTTTTCATTGTAAGCTGCCTAGAGTTGTTGTACAGTTAGGCATCCTGAATATTGAAATATTAAAAATTATTAATATTAAATTATTATACTTCCATGGTATGAATCTCTATGTCACCTGAATGAAGGAATTAGCCAAAGAGTATCAACAATATCTTATGGAGAACTAGATTAATACATTTGCATTATGTAAATGGAATTATTCCTTTTCATCTGAAGAGGAGCTTTTATGTGTCTACGCTCATGCATTTGAGGAAGAATGTACTGGAAGCTACAACTTAATGTACAGCAGCAACAGCATTTCTAGCTCATTTATATCTCAATATTTGCTTCTTTGACATAATGGGTGTCTGTGGGGTGGCAAGGGGAACAAATGATAAAACATGCACTGTATACACTGAATTATCACTCCACTTGCTTTGGTCCCCAGTTCTCCAACAATATTAGGAACAGCCCCTAGCCTGTGGTCCACTCCTGTTGCATGTACATATTCTTACTTTAGTTCCATAACCAGCTGTGGTTCGGAGATATTCTCCTGGTCAACTGTTGAAGAAACCTTTGATACAGTGTCCAACTCACAGTCTAAAAAAAAAGCATGCATCATGTCATATATTACATTTAAACTGACAACTGCTTTTCCTCTGAATCATAAGCAGGGTATGGGATGGTCTTAAGCCATTCCTCTTGATTGTGACTGACTCCTTTGTGATGTCATGGGTGGGTGTATCCAAACTGGGGAGAAACCAAACTATGAAGCAGCACCCTATGCTTACCTGGTACAGTTGCAGTAAGCCCACATTAAGGGCATAGCCCTGCAGTTGTCTTTATTCCTGATAGACTGCATGGTAGATAGAGCAGTGGATTGGAGAGACTAACAGTGGAGTGGATCGGTTGTCCCTGCTTCCTTCCTAGCTGATCTGTCCCACCCTCTCACTTTAGAAGACTGAAAGAGAAAGATATCTCAACTCCCAGAGTTATGTATAAGATGGACAGCCATATAAATTCTCTAAACAAACAAACAGACTCATTTTTTGAAAATGGAAATTGGGGAGAAAAAAATAATTGGAATATTTGCTTGTTACACATATGAAAACAATGGAAGTAGTAATATCATAGACAAAAGATAGGGAAACAAAAAGCAGCTTCATTTATACACCATAACCAAATTTCAAAATAAATGGAAGATTTATGTCGATACATCTTGATACATTGTACTGGTATACTTTGTTTTGCACATTGTCATTTCCAATATTGGAAATTTTATCACAGTCATTAATTGATTTCACTTAATTCTTTCCTGTTTTACTGGTGAACAAGCAAGCTGGACATCTAATTTACATTAATGGAAATTCATGTCTCTTCAGTTGCTGATGAATACAAAGCCTTCCACACTCCAGAATCCTTATTTCTTATAAAGGTCTCATTACTGAACTTCAGCTGAATTGCACTGCACATAAATATACAACCCAGCAGAGGGAGTGCAGACATCATGATTGGAACTAAAAGGAGTAGGGTGTTTGTTTTGGTCTGTCTGTCTTTCTTTCTTTCTTTCTTTCTTTCTTTCTTTCTTTCTTTCTTTCTTTCTTTCTTTCCTTCTTTCTTTCAAAGAGCTTGTTTAACAGCTCAGTTTTCAGTCTGAAGAGGTGGGATCAACACATCTGGATTCTTAACTGTAAGCAACAGTAAAGGTTCCTAAGATATACAATCCAGGCTGGAGAGTTTATTTCTATTGGTAAAATCAACTTTTGACAAACTTTTAAATTTTACTCATGTTGAGCATTAAAATATATGTTTCTTTTTCCCTTCCTGAAGAATGTCAATTTTAAAATCAGAGTGGAAAAACACAGTCTACAGGGAATATCTGTGCTTTAATTCTGCAAAAGCACTTTGACTTTCAATCATGTAACAAAAGATGGGAGGGCAATTGAAGAACAGTGCTATGAATATAGTATTTAGATTGTTTCCTTTATAGGTGGAATCCTCATAGCACCTTTCTAAAACAGGCCAATGTTATTACTTTGCCTTTGCTGAAGGCCTGTGAGACACAGTCTTTCTTGGAGGTTATAGCAGAAGCAGGATGTAATCCAAGGATGATGATGATGATGATGATGATGATGATGATGATGATAACAACAACAACAACATTATGGTTTTGTATATAATAGAGCCTGTCACTTGCAACACTTCAGACAATTAGAAAATAAAACAATTTCTTCCCCCAAATCAAACTCTTAAATCTAATCCCAACCACAACTACCCAACACAGTAGGAATTCAAATGTATGTTTACAGGTGGCATGGTTGGGCAATCTTTAGGGGGTTGTGTAGGGGGGTCATATTTTACATTTTTAGAGAAACCAAGGTTCACTGTGAGCAGAAGAATAACAGAAAGTGGGTGGGGTCAGGATTTTCTGTTTTCCCTGGTTTGAGAAGGGAAGTTTTGAAACAATGTTTTTTTATTATTATAAGTTTATATTACATTTTTCATAAATTTCCTGTCTCAAAATGGGGAAATTGTGTTACTAGTTTACAGCAATAATGGTTATAGGAAGTCACAGGAACCAAATGCAACCTAGCCTCAGGTTGTCAAGCCCTCATCTGCACAAAAAAGACAGTATTACACAGAAGAAAGGCTGACTGAAATAAAAGCTTAGTCAACAGATGAAAAGCAATTCAGGTCTGGTTTAAAAAACAAAATCTTGGGTTAGTTTTACTGGGTTAACTCTCCTACCATCCTATAATGTTGGGCTAGATCAGTCTTTATCATGATTTTAAAACATTCTTCTTCTTTTCTTCTTTTATTTTATATAAAGTAAGTCAGAATGATTTTCCCCTATTTTAGATTTGTCCAAAATTACAACATAATATTTCTGATACAAAACTAAATCTGTTAATACCGTGCTACATCAGTTCTTAACAATAACTGTTTTAATACTAGTCATTATACTGGATGATAGTAAAGTACAATAAATCAATATTAATAAAAGTAACCTCCAGATAGACAGCCAAAAAACAAACCAATAGATCATCGAACAAATTAACTCAGAGTTCTCACTCAAGACAAAAGTAACCAGTCTCAAATTATCCTATTTCAGACACATGCAAAAACCTTGTCCTTTGGAGAAGGCTGTAATGCTGGGAAAGGTAGAAACAAACAGAAGAGATGGATGGACTCAGTTCTAATGATCATTAATGCACCATTGGAAGACCTACACAACCAGTTTAGGGACAGTCATCATGGAGAAAGTCTATCTGTGTGATGACTAAGAGTCAAAACACATAATCAAACTTCCAGATGTTTGCACCTTGGATGCATAGAGAACTTTCACTAAAATGCAGTGCCAGAATCAGAGAGCAGCATTATTGAGCAATGGCTAAGGTATGTGTTATAAGTTCTCCATTGACAACCTCTGAGGCTCAGGATCCTACTGTTTTTTTTCTCCTCTCCACTTCTCCTATTGCCTCCCTCTTGAAATGAGTCAGAAGTGAAGAAAAGTAGCTTCTTCTTGTTTTGTCTTCTCTGCCTACACCATCATAAAGGCTGTGCTACACTGTAGACAATCAGTGTGGTATACTGGTTACTGTAAGTTGTTGGACTAGGAATAGGAGGCCTAGGTTCAAGTCTACCTTCAGACATGGAATACACTGGATGGCTTCAGGCTGGTCATTATCTCTCAGTTCAAGATATATGACAGGGTGATTTGTATGAGGAAAATTGGAGGAGTGTATACTCGATATACTACCTGAGTTTCTGGACAAAAGATAGGGTATAAATCTAACAAACAACACAGACAAACAAATAGGTTGCATAAAATAACAGAGAATGTAGACCCATTTGTAGAAGGGTTCAGGGACTGAATGATTGATAAGTAATTTGATAAAGAACAATATTGTGAAAAATGAGCATTTGATTTATGGAGAGAAAGAAAAATATTCTTAAGAAAATAATTTAAAGGAATTATTTAAATTAATAATTTAAATATAGTGCATACTCTTATATCTAACTGAATAGATTTTGAATTTTAAGTGTTCCCATAGTGAAATGGATCCTAAGTAATAAACTCAATGGATTAAACAAACAAATTCTGAACTAACTAGTGGTCTTGATAGCCAGTCAAACCTGGGTCAAGTAATTGCAACTATCTGGCTCCAAAACAAGGCACTGATTAAGAATTATTCCTCTGTCTCAGTATCATTTATCAAAAAGATAGGCAAATCAGGGAAGAGGAGAAAAATATGCTTCACTACAAATCTAATATGAAATACAGACTTTCTCAATGGCCTGCCTGGGATTTGTTGCATAGAGACCCCAATGATTTGGAAAGGAGAATAAATTTGGGAAATTAATCTAATGAATGATTCATTATACACTATTTTCCCATCTTTTGGTTATAACCAAGAGTGAAATGATTAAATGAATGAGAAAATGGAGCTGAATCATTGCAATATTCTTCTTGACAAAGATACGTCTCTGGTAATCAAGTATTTTTCATCAAGGGACTCTAAAAGATTAAAATCAGAGTTTCCCACAGCACATCAAATACATTCTAAGGAAGCTACAGGAATAGCCTGAAAACTTTTTGTTACACTGTGTTCCTATGAGGTCATCTTCTGTTGATTCTAGAGAAAGATATATGATTAACCACAGTATTGTTTCTGAAAAATATGTATGAGGTTTGAATGAAAAGTAATGCCTCTGCTTCCATAGATTTTGGGTGTATATTAATAAACAAAACAGGAAAATAACCTTTGTAACAAGCTCTTTTGTTACCTCTATTTACTTTTCCACATAATCACCGCTTTTTGCTACACACTGCCAATGATGGACAAACTTCTTAAAGCCATATGAAAGAACTCCACAATTTGTCTTTTCAACCAGATCCTGACATTCCTTTCCACCTCTTCATTTTGAGTCAAACAGATGTCCATAAAGGTATTCCTTCAATTCTGGGAAAGATGGAAGTGATATGGTGCCAGTTCTGGACTGAATGAAGGATGAGGTAAGACAGTGAGATCCAACTTTGCAATTGCCTCTTGGGTGGCTTGTAAGATGTGAGGCCTACCATTGTTATGTTGCAGCAAAATTTCTTTCTTGTGCTTCTGAACTCTAACCATTGTTTCAAAGTTTTGAGTGTTGCAGTATAACACTCTGAACCGATAGTGATGCCAGGTTCAAAGTAATGTATACAAACAACACCATCAGTATCTCCCCCAAAACTGTACCATGATTTTCCTGCCAAAGCCTGGGTTGACTGATGCTTTGTTTCTGGGTCATAAAGATGAGCCCATGTTTCATTGGCTCTCATGATGCTGTAAAGAAGTTTCTCACCTTCATTCTTAAGTGACAATTGCTGGCAAATTTCAACTTTTGAAGCTTTCATCTGTACCATCAGTATGTGAGAAACCCATCTTGCACAAACTTGCTGATATTGAAGAGCATCAATAAAGTAACCACATGTTCCTGTACAATGAGAGGCTTGACAGCAATTTCAGTTTGAGAGCCAGTTTCTTCTAGTAGTTAAGATACCAGGCTAGAAACCAGGAGACAATTAGTGTGGTATACTGTATACTGAGTTCTAGTTCCACCTTAGGCATGAAAGCTGGCTGGGTGACTTTGGGCCAGTCACTCTCTCTCAGCCCAACTCATCTTACAAGGTTGTTGTTGTGGGGAAAATAAGAGGAGGAAGGAGTATTAGGTATGTTCACTGCCTTGAGTTATTATTATTATTATTATTATTATTATTATTATTATTATTATTAAAAAAAAATAAGAATAAGAATAATTATGGCGGGATAAAAAAATCTTTAAAAAAAATCCCTGGGCGGTGATCTGTGGAATGTCCTTAATCAGTTCATCAACCTTTCTTATGTAAAATTCATCAGTAGCTGTCAGAGGTTGATCTTGATCACACAAATGAGTCCTTCTTTCCCAGTTCACCATCTTTACATTTTTCAGCTCAATGATGCATAGTACTCAGATCAACACAGTCATTACCACAGCAACAACCTCATTTGGAGGGGACTCCTTTGGCAGTCAGAAATTCAAGCATGGCATGTTGCTTAAAGTGTATTGATGAGTATTCACTGCAGACCTCCATTTCATGAACAATAGCAACACAGGCTTTTCTCACAGCAACTTCCCACCAGCTGAAGTGAAAGAAATATTGCTAAAGAACTCATCAGAACTTGTAGCACATCACTACTGCCATCTATGGAAGATTCATAATATTGGAGGAATTACTTTTTATTCATCCTTTTTATTATTAGCCATCTGTAGCATAATCTCTTCCCTATTTACTTAGAATAGATGTATCTAGATGTAGATGAAAGATCTTTTGCTTTCTGGATGCAAGTTATCTTAATTGGTCTAAAAACTCTGTTTTTTTTTTGTTTGTTTTTGTTTTGTCTATTACCCACTAAGGTATGAGATGTGACTCCCTTCATTCATAGCAGAGCCAATGATATGGATTTTTGGCATGCTGGCACCCCAGAAGATAATCTTTGACACTGATATTTATGTTTGTTCTAAGCAAGTGGTGTGTACATGGCAGATATGAATCAATTAATTTCTACTATACGTTGACTGTTCAGATTGCTTTGACTCTGGCAGAATGGCTTTGAAAAGAAACTAAAAGCTTTTCCCAAGGTTGCTGCAAATTCTTTCCTCCAATACACAAATATGCTGTTTGAGTAATTCTTCTATTAAATTAATAACGAAATCAATATACTTGAATCAGAAAAGTTTTTTTAATGTAAGTTAAGGGATTTTATTGGTCATCTGTTTCACTTGGTCTTCTTTAAAAAAAAAAACACATATTTCATATACCACATTGGTTTCTGTTCAGAGGGCCTTGGAGATCAGAGTCAGCTTCTGTCATGTCACATTTCTGCTTTTGTCACTTTCGGAAGAAATAATTGCTAGGTAGGTTTAATAGTTCCTTCAAAATCAGCACTGACCTTTATGGAAATATAGGCTTAGAAACAGGGGGAACAAGATTATGAAAAGGACACTTTAGCAAGGATTTAGAAAAGATAGAAGAGAGAAAGGATGTAAATGCCAGGATTCTCAAGAACAGTAACAAAACAGACAGATTCATCTGTGGCTCTCTGGACACACTATAATAAGGCATGGCTGAATGAGGCATTCTGCATTCATGCTAATAAGATATTAATCAGATATATTGGATAGTGATGGGTGAACTTCCTTTGACCCTGTTTGGGAAGTGAACTTATCAAACCAAGCTTTTTTAGCAGTATCCATTCCAATTTATCATTTATTTATTTATTTATTAAATTTGTATGTTGGCTGACTCTCAGCAAGTCTGAGCAGAATATTTATTTACTACAATCTATAGATGTAAAATACAAATGTCCCATGTAAATTATGTTCTTAGATGCTACAGAAACACATGCCTTTGAAGCCTTTAAGGGTAAGAAGAAGGGAAGAAGATAAAGGTTGTGTGTTTATAATTTGAGCTAAAAAAAAGAACCTGGAAAGAGAGAAGGTGCTCAATTCAGTTGCTGGACAAATTTGTAATCTAAGCTAGGTGACATCCTAACTCTAGTGACATCATTAGGGTTGGGATTCTTGTCAGCTTTGTTCATATCATTACTACTGTAACGTATACTGCTGGCATCTTCACAGTTGCTCCTCAGTTGTGGATCTAAAACAGTTTGAGAAGAATATGATTAAAGAGGAAGGAAATGCAGATATTTGTTCTTAACCATGATGACTTCAAAATGATAGAATGTTCATTGTGATGTCACAACACAAACTCTGCCCCTTTCATATTAGTGTTGTAAGGTCACCCACAAAAATACATAAAAGGTGGAGTTTGCATTGCCATGCACATTTCATCACTTGAGCCCATTTTCCCCTCCTGTAGATAATTGTGGGGCAACGTACTTCTCCTGTTTTGCAAACAACCAACCTATGGCAGCAGAGATGTAAAATATATATTGTATAAAAGCATAATATTGGCTATTTGTCACTATACAACTACACAACTAAAGGAATATAATGACCCCTGGAAATAAAATATATTACTAGGAATGCTCAGTATTTCCATTAAAGAGTAACTTGTTTGCCATTGTGATATTACTTCTGACTATCCTATGTTCCTTCTCCTTGCACACACATACTCTGTCTCTTTTTGTGCTTGCAAATAATTGCAGTGATAAATCTCATTGGGGTGCAAGCTGAATGTGAAGACAATTAAAAAGAATATATATGTATTCTTATCGATGTGTAGATCCACGAGGAAACAATGTTAAAATTATTAGACATAGAAAGTGTGCCTTTTCCCCCACTCTCTGGAACACCCTTCCTCCTGGGATCCAGCAGGTCCCCACCCTCTTAGCCTTCTGGAAGGCCATGGAGAGCCTGTTCTTCCTCCAAGCATTGGATAGGGTGAGGTTGGTGCTTGGGGATGGTTGTGTTGGATGCATTGGAGAAGGATGGCCGAGGTGCCAGACTTGTTTTTTGTTTCTGTTTTTTATGGTGGTTGCGAGCTGCCCAGTCACTTTTTTTTTTTTTTTTTTTTAAGATGGGCAGCCATAGAAGCCTTTAAAATAAATAAATAAAAAAGATCTTTATTAGGAAAAAGGTCACTGATACAACAGAGTTTTTAAATGCTTCAGTGCTCCTAATCAGGGGATAATCTACAAAAAGCACAGATACCCAAGAAGCAGAAACATCCACAGACCTAAATTAGGCCAGATATTGTGGCAATGGGCATTTATAGGAGGCAGAAAAGGGCAGGAAGTGATAAAGCATGCATTGTAAGTCATAGCACAAACTTGTCTCCTTAAGGATGTGCATGAAAGGGTGGCATTTACATCGTGGTATCATGGCATACATCTCATAATTTGGGCACTGTTGTGATGAGCTACAGATGCCTATGATTGTAGCCATGCAATCTGCAGTTTAGAATCAACCGCAAGGTAGAAGCTGTAAATTGTATGGTCAGTAGTATTACTTATACATATCAAATTACATGTAGCATTCAGTCACCCTTCCCCACATGAAACAATAAAGAAAATGGCTAACTCACATCAGTTCTGAAAACAAAGTCTCCTACTATGGGAGAATATGAAGAAATGGAATCAGGCATTCTAAACTTTGGGACTTAACACTGCAGATCATCTTATTCTGAATTCCCACCCCCACAGCATTTTAACAAGTAAATTAAAATAAAGGCTTTCTTGACTCAGGTTCAAGTCCTGGTTATTCTATGGGCATATCCTTTTAGTTTTCTGGCAGTAATACAGCCATTCTCTTGTTTCCTCTTTAACAAATGGCAAATTAAACTATTTTTAAGCAAATTTGTTCATAAGACATTAAATAAGTGCAGATATAAACTGAATGGTAGCATGGTTGATTCCAGATGGCCAGTTGTTAGGACTGTGCAAGACCTGAAAATAAGGAGAGTCCAAGAATCAGGCATAATAAGATGCTATTGGGATGATACATGTTAATGAGATATGGCAGAAAGACATAGAGGACACCGTGCAGCTTTTGAGGAGCCATCCATCACTAGCTGCTTGTGCCTTCTACTCCCAGTGCCAACAGTTGATGACGTCTCATCCATAAAACATTCCCAGGGTGTCACTGTCTGGAAGACACATTGGAGGGTTGTACTCTCCTTGCATGAGAAGTATATTTCAGGAGGTGGAAAAGCACATCTGCCATTTTCAAACACCTCATGCAAGTATGCAGAATTCCACTACTTTCCAAATTTGAAGTGGCCATTGCATTGTTTGGTTGCCTTGACTGGTATTACTTATAGCTACCCTGGCTAAATGTGTTTGCGTGCATGTGTTATTTTTTAAAGTTGGTTTTTCAAAAACAGAATATTTTCATAGTACATATAAAACCCTTAATACTTCTCCCTTAATTCTTTTCTGGTATATATGTGATCCAGAATATGGAGTGAAATGTAGAGAAGACCTTCCTGCTCTGTGTGCTGTCCCTTACACTACTTACTTTTTCCTATTGATTTATAAACCAAGCTCACTATTCTGCTTTTGTTGCCACTGCCATACTGATCATTCTATATATTCTGGTACAGTGCATCTGTAGAATATAGCAGGAATAGTGTGGAAAGGATGACATTCTTGATTCAGAAAAAGCTAAAGCTGTCTTTCCAATCAGGTGCTTTTAGATGTTGACTTTAGATGTTTTGGGTCTAGATGTTATGACCACTATGAATGGTATCTAGGGATGATGTGAGTTGTAGTCTGACACATCTGGAAGAAGTCAAGTTGAGCTAAACTGGTCTACAGTATATCGGTATGGGCACTGGCTCAGAGGAATCCACTTCACTGCTTAAGTATGCAGAATATTCTCTATTCCATTATTTTCAGGATACTTTTTATCAACTCTAACTATACTACTGCCCATGAGTGTATGTGGAAGAGGGTCAAGGGGGAATGACAAAAGATATATCGCATATGTTTTACTGTTGTCTTTGTACTACTAGGCAGAGGCTCTGACTGGAGTTTTCTGTCTTAGTTGTCAAAACTACTTAACCAGGTGTGCATTCTTGATTTGATGGGTAGAAGATTTGATTGGTATAGAAGGCTTCTATAACCCCTCAGAAGTATACGTCTTCAGCTCCTTATGTGCATGTCAGCCATTTTTGAAACAATGCAAATCCAAGGGGAAAATATTCTCCACATCAAAGATTAAGCTCTACATCTTCCTACCCCTCACCAAGTTTTGGCCTGATTATCAGTGAGTTAGGAATTCAGAAAAATAATAAGACCTCAAGAAGCTGCCGCCACTCTTTCCTGCTGTTCTCCATATCTTCACTGACTTTTCCCTAGGTATTTAACAGTGAAAAAAATAATAAACCATTTTTATTCAAGTTCAGGAAAAAGGGAAGAAAAAGAATGGCAAAGGAAAAATGGTATCTTTGCAGCTTTAATTGCTTGGTGGTTTATGCGTCAGAACAGAGTTGGGCTTATCATAGGTAGCCCAGTGAGTTGCTGCCTTTCGCTAATGAGAGCTATCATGTGACCAGCTGAGGATTGTTTGATGGACCAGATTGCACTTCAGCCCATTCATTTACTCAACACTCTGCAAATTAATTTAAGAAATAAGCTTTACAGTACAATGGAGATAATTTACAAGGACACAGGTGTAAATAGACACAATGTTTGTATTTGGAGAGGGAGATAAATAGTGAAAAATGTGATGTTTGAAAAGAATAATTTTGAAAATTTATTCTATAAATCATTAGGAAAAACATATCCTCTTTTGTTAATGTCATTGTTATTGGTTATCATTGAGCTGATAGCCAAGCGGAGTGAGAATAGAATTTAAAGTGCTTTTTCAGTCTCCATGAATGCAAATGTCCACTTCAATGAATAACACTAATGCACAGTTAGACTAATTGAAAGCAATGGTGGTGGTACTTTCTGTAGTGAGGGTCCCCAAAATTAGTGTTCAGGGTTTGGAAGGAACAGGACACAGCAATCTTGTATCCCCTGTAGTCTTCTGAAATCATCTCTACCCCCTTGGTGACATGGGGAC
Organism: Liasis olivaceus; assembly: GCA_030867105.1. Classification (NCBI taxonomy): domain Eukaryota; kingdom Metazoa; phylum Chordata; class Lepidosauria; order Squamata; family Pythonidae; genus Liasis; species Liasis olivaceus. The sequence goes on along the minus strand of CM061352.1, from coordinate 85,607,425 downwards.
TAGAAATGGTTTCAAAATCATGGCAGGAGTCAGTTCATACCAAACAAAATAGTCATGCTTGTGAAAAGAACATGACTTCTTGTTCTATGAACCAGGGATGTAAGTAACATAAACAAAAACAAGAAAAATTTATATACACCTGATTTGACACTCTGAGTTTCTGTGAAGTCTATAGATGTTCCAGGTTATTATGGTCAATCTGAACCTCAGTGATATATGCTGCTGCTTCCAAGAGATGTCTTTAATTTTGAAAGGTAAATTTACTGCTAAAAATTATGTTAAAAACATCATAGTTCCTTTCAACAGACTACAGTTATATCAAAAGGCATAGTATAAATGATCTCATCCCAAGTCATCAATTTCCTAAAAGAGAACATCTCCTAGAAGTCAAATGCATCTGTTTAAACAAAAAATGAATATGCCAAGTATGGGTGGCAAAAGGGAGGTTGGGAGATGAAGGCTTGTTTCAGGGCCAAAAATGCCTGGAAGTGCCTGGGATCCCTTTCTTAGTAAGCTGGGTAAGAAAGTTAGAGTGAGCTGCAAAACAAATACAAATTGCCAATAACATTCACAAAAATCCCTCCAAATGCTGAAATCCTTTGACATTCATTGTAGGGTGCCAGGAAAAACATAGAGTTCACTTAATTCACTTAGATATTATCAGAAGAGATATTATAACCACAATAATTAGTACAAATTTGTGCTGATAAAAACAGTCTAGGATAATTCAAATATGTGAGCTATTTGAACTTTAAAATAAATCAGAATGTAACCTAAAACAACCATGTAAGAGTCCAAAATATCATGCAGAGTCTCATTCATGAATCTCATAAATATCAAATACATGATTGCCAAATAGAAGAGCATTATTATATACTCCAACTTTCCATAAAACATGTCAAAAGACGTTTAAAACACATGAAAAGACATGAGAAAAGAACCAAAACTCTTGTGCCCTGAATATTATGAATTTCAAGAACCAGTATGAAATGAAACAACATAGAAATCTGAGTAATATATAAATAAAAGATACATACAATTTGTCTGTCTGCCTGTCTTTCCTTCCTCCCCCTCTTCCCTCCCTCCCTTCCTCCCTCCCTCTTTCTTTAGAAACCCCCCAAACCAAAATCATTATTCCATTAAATCCTACTCATTGGATTTTCTCATGAAGAATGCTGGCCCATGGCACTTTGCTATTTCCCCATCGTACATATACTTACCTACATATACGCATATATACACTTTCACATACAGAAGCCAACCAGGGATTATGCCAGGGACAAAATAATTATTTGCTACTCCAGATCTGAGGACAAGGGGTTATTTATGAAAAGTAATGCAAGTGCTGCAACAAATTTGCATCACTTCATATATACTAATAACTGACATCCCATTTAGCCTAATGTTAGGTCAACCAAGAACTGTTCCAGCTAAAGCTTCTGAATAATACTTCATGGCAGTCCATAGAACAGGTTGTGTAGATCATATCTGCCCAATTTTGTGCCTTCCAGAGGGACTAAATGATAATAGTTTTATTAGGCTACATAAAATAATGCAATATGATTTCCCAAAGAACCCTAACAGAATAATTTCTGATTTATCACTTACTGAATACAATTTTTATAGTTAACAAGTGTCTAGTATTTGCATATTTTAAAAGTACTATCTAAACTACACAAAATTAAACCAATAAAAAAGTACAAAATGATAAATATTATAGGTTCTGGTATCCCTTAAATTAACTTGCTCATAGATCACAATTACCATCCAGTACAATTTCAACAAGCTTATTACAGTTCATATAAAGGATGAAAGAAGGTTATTCTATCTGAAAATTATTTGACTTTGTAATATTACATTAAAAACAAAGCTGTGAGATAAACTTTTCCTTTACCGTATTTTTCTATACTTTTTTCAGCGAATTGTTAATACATACCTGCCACCCACCAAGAGTACCAAGATACCTTCTCCAGAGCTCACTATTGAATGGTAAATAAAAAATGAAAATCTCCTAATTCCAACCCAGAATATCTGTTGTCCAGGTTGACCAGATATTCTGGTTCAAAACTTCTGGAGAGCACCAGATTGGGGAAGACTGACTGATTTACATATATATGGAGAGAGAGAGAACACACCTTATTAGATGTGTGCAGTGTTGGTGAGTTAATGTTACTGTGAGTTAATGTGTGTGTGTACACACACACATAAAGGTTTTCATAAAAGCTGTGACAAGAAAGATATTTGTCCTGATTTATATCTGTTTAGACTATGGCAATGGCTCCAAAGAAGAGAATAGGAAGGTATGACATTCATTATTTACCAAGACGGCTTTCCTTTGCAGATATTACAGTCTTTTCCTCTTTCTTTTTTTCATTTGTCATCTACTTTCATTTCAGTTCTTTAATTAAAAACCTTGTATCTGCTATTTCTGAGATGTTTTAAACTGGTGACTAAATTTTTCCTGAGAATATTGTCACTTTTTCTCTGACAGAGAAATAATGTCTATTCTGTAAAATAGCAAGTGTTAATAAAATATGCTGGGAGAGTGAAAAAGAAGGGATAGAGTTATGCCCTAATATTAAAGCACTGGTTTAATAAGCATCTTGCTCTCTTGAAAGTAATGATGGGACAATCCATTATTAAATGAAACAAATCAATATTAATGTAATGTGATGGGTGAGATTTGCTGAAGTAGTATTGTATATTCATGGCTATGCTGTTACTCTGCCTTATTAGATATGTGTAATGTGGGTGAGTTATGTTGCTGTGGGAACCATCAGGGCTTAAATTTTTCTGAGTGTATGTATGTAAAATCAACCCAATGTGCCTTATATAAACTTAATGTGAGTCATGGACATTATTTAATGTTTTTAAAAAAGTGAAAGAAACATTTGTTTGGCTGTAGGTATTCAATAATTTTACATTGGGATAAGCCTCTTCAGATCTGAGTGGTCCCTCTAAATGTGGAATTTATTATGAACATGATAATTTAATGATTTTGTGGTTGCCATCCTGCATTGTCAGACTAAGCTCTATATTGTTGACCTCGAAGTTATAGGTGTAAAGTAATTATAAGATTAGGGTTAGGTTAGATTTGGAAAATAGCCCAATTTCAGTCAAGCCAAGCCAATTAAATCAAGTCCAGTTTGACTTGGCATTCAATTCCAAAGCAAATTTAAACACTGAAATTTTGTGCCTCTCTCTGACTACCATTAAAAATCCACAAATGATTCTGATTTTTATTTTTTAACAGAAATGGAATTAATTCTGAAGGCATGCTAAATCCTGTTGAGTAAAATACAATACATCAGCCTAAAAAATGCCTATGACTCTTCTGGGACAAAAGCAGATGGCATTTGTAGGCTGACTGCCTTTACTTTGGGGACCAGCTGCCCCATTTTATAAAAATTGGAACAGCATATTTAAGGGTTTTTGTTTTTATTTTGTTCTTTTGTTTTTACATTTCACAGGAGGCATTTGCTAATCACTTTTGCTTGCTTTGCAGTGTTTATAAAACCTATAGTCTTTGCAGCAACAACAACAAAAACCTACTACCTTATCAACAATGAACATTTTTACATCCTTTAAATTACCTTTAACTTTACTGTGTTTGGTCAGAACTGGATAACACATGAAGGCAAAGGATAATATTCAACATTGTTCCCCAAAACGCTGTGAGTAGAGAGCCTCTATTGAACCAGACCCTATGATTAAAATGCAGATCTGAAAATTACACCTTAATATTATCTTTTATAGAGAAACATCAGTTAAAAGTAGTGTTCTTATGGGCACTGTGGCTACTGTTTGTGGTGCTCTGAAGCCCTGAACTGCAGAGGAACCCTTATTTATGGGGATTAGGCTTCATTACATGGAAGGAATCCCAAAATACCATGTAGAGTTACAGAATTTGTTCAAAGCTACCTCATCTGATCTGGGATACAGCTAAGTTGAATAGGATGGCAAAGCTAATTCTTGTTAGAGGTGGCACACACAGCATTAAAACTCTATCTACTACAGTTCTGTATTTTCTCAACAATAATTTATAGCTGTTTGAAATACTGCTTTTTTAATTTTAATAGTTTACAAGTTCCAGCCAATCCACTATATATGAAGATGTAAGGAATTCAGCCAGCTACTTTCTGGAAGAAACATGGTAATTCTCAGCTAGAGACTTCCTTCTCATTTTGTTGTGTGCCTTTCTGAATATGTGGCAGCTGTTCATTTCCATCTGATGTTATTCAGAAACACTTAACTCACCAGCTGTGCCCAATATTTATATGCTTGAAAAATGTTTCCCATTTGCAATCAGCAAATGGACTTGAGCATATATGGACTGACAGTAAAGAGGTAATCTCACTTTTGAAGTATGCAGTAGTAATAGGGGAACTATCACAACAGTACAGATTTAAAACTATGTTGGAAAGGAAAACTGACATCTTATGAAACTAACATTGCATTTTACTCACCCAGCTGTTATAGGTAATGGCAAAATGAGTGGCATGGCTGTGCTTCATAACGAGCTGAATGTAAAGGAGAAGTTATTTTGCTATGGCTTTCTCCGATTTAGTCTTTTATCACCTGTCAATTTCCACATCTTCTTGACAGCTTGGTATATATAGTAAGACTACTCAGTGCTACCTTTATTGTGTTTTTTATTCTTATTATTATTATAAAACTTGGTTTCAGGGCAATTTGAGCAAGTATGCAGGGAAATTTTTATAGATGGCATTCTACACATCCAAAGTTATTGAGTGCATTCCTTAGTTTAGCTTTAGCTTTCAGATGAAATTATTTTATTTTATTCCACCTCTAGAATGGAATGGGATGCACACTACAACTCCATATATCCAATTTGTAATTTAACTATTTTATATAAATTTAGATTATGCTGCAGCATACATAGCATTTAATCTGTGGGTGGGTGTCTGTATATATATACACCCTTCATGAATAAATTATTTTCTTTACAGATATGATGAGTAGAATATAGTTTTAGAGTAGACAAAATATTTGCATACAATGTGTTCAAATCCAAAGCTTAACTTGCATTACCCTTTATTTCTTTCTGTTATCTTCTTCAGTTACCTAATAAGTTCATGATAAAGTTATCACCAGAAACAGAAGATGCTATTTCTGTCTGGATCTCCAAAGCAGTTAGGAGGTTGTGATTCTATCACTGTTCTAATTCCTTACTCTCTGCCTTTTTCTTGCATGCTGAACATTTGATGCCACTGATGTCCTTGAAGCAACACACATATGTGTTGTGTGTTAGAAAAGAAAAGTAGCCTTATCATGGACAATGACATCAACCTGTGTCTGAAAGAGATGAGGATTTGGGCTGCTGTGTAGGGGGAAGGGCAGGCTAATTTTTTACTGAGCATCAGGAAGCCTTCCAGATCTGAAAGTTTGATTTGGATTTTGACAGAGATGCGAAAGCCAAACAGAGATCAGATCTGAATTGAATTGTAAAGGTCAAATTGGATTTGATTATTTTAATGTAGACTTTTCTCTAACTGGGAACAGCATATTAGTGAGAGATTTGCATGGACTTCAGATAGGTGGGAAAATATTCACTTCCTATTGTCATGGCAAAGCATGAAGTGACTGAACAAATTAAAATACATCAGAGCAAAGTTAGGCAGTGGTGACTGCATACAAACAGACTTAATCAGATTATAGATAAACAAAGAACAGTACTATACTACATCTACATATGAAATAACTCCAGATTATTACATTCACCTTTCTTCTTGATTACTTAAATGAGGAGGAAACCCTGAATCTATTCACACATGTGACAATCACAGTCTCTTTTAGTCAGAATGCAGCACCTGCCATGTGGGCCTTTGCCCTAAAAAACACTTGGAAATAAGAATGAATGAAGTGAGCCTTTTGATAAATATCCATATTTGTTTCTAAAAATGCAATGAAAAGGCACCAACCTATGAAACAGGAAGACAAAGAGAGAAAATCAAAATACATAGTTTTCTAAGCAAAACTCATGAAAATTCTCTTTCAGACATTAAAATGGGATTACACGGGAAGCAACAAGTCCTATGAAGTTCCATCTCAGCATTCATGCCTTCCAGAATTAAATGCTCTTGAAGAAATCTGATAGTTTTGTCAGAAGGGTGAAACAAGAATTGCAATGTTGTAATGCTGGTTTTGTCTTTTGCCTTTCCCCCATGTGCTGCAGTGCCACCTTTCTCTCTCCTTTTTTGTATTTAGCAGCCCCTCATGAATAACTCAAGCAGTAACTATTTCTTTTAAATGGATTAAAAGTTCTTTCTTCTAAATGTCCATGTGGACCCTGCTATCAAATGTACAGGAGCAAGACAGTAATATGTTAGCAGATATACAGTACATAAGCATAATAATTGGAGTCCCATTGTGAGACACAACCATCTTTCTAGATTTGGATTTATTTTCAGGCACTCCAATTCATAATATGAGGGCAGCTCATGACAGAAAATAATGAGAAGATACATTTCAGTGGTTTAAAGTATGTTCCTCCTGTTCAGTGTGAATACCGCAGTAGCTATACTGTCTCTATTGGGGAAAAAAATGGTTCAGTAGGATATGGTACCTGGAACAAATGTTCTTTCCCTGCTTATAAGTGCAAATAGTCCCCTTTCTCAACATTGTTCATGGACAAGGAGGTCCATTTCATTTGTCAATCATGCAGACAGTAGGGGAAAATATAATTTAGCTTCAGATATACATTCTTCAAGATATTCTAGGATTGCAAGACTACCACTTCATAGATGATTATAGTAGCAGGTACGTTGATAGCAATTTCACATTTTATCTTCCTTGTGGCCTAGCAATGCTTTAGGGAATAGCCTTGAGCATCTGTGTTAAGCCCTTGAACAAATCCCTTTCAACAGTTAGTAATTATCTGATTACTATTCCTTAACTCTAGCACACAAACAATTACATGGCAAATTTCCTGTAATGACATGGGGATCATGCAGCTTTTCACAGTCTCTGATAATTCTATTCTAAAATAACATAAATATTATTTATTTCTACTTGTATCTTCAATACAGTAATGAATTATTCATTCATCATTGGTCCATTCTTTAATGTATATATCTTTACATTTTATATTGCAATTCAGCTTCTTGGCAATGTCCATACCAATCTTCACATCATAAGGAGGTCATATAACAGATCTAAGCACCTATTAATAATAGGAACATACCAGCAATAAGTTTCCTCCTCTTTTTTAAATAATTTGCATATAACCCACCATTTCTTCCTATATATGAAAACATACAGACATGGAAAATCCTTGCAAATTTATGAGTCAAACAGGTTTTATTAAATATTCACTGGGTTTATTTTGTCACTAACAAAAGTCATATGACATAGTGTTGAACAAGATCAGTTTTTATAGAATTGTCAGTGTAGGAAATTTATCAGCCTATCTTTAATAGGTGCCCATCTGTTTGTTTGTCTGTTTTGTTTTGTTTTTTGTTTAATTCGTTCAATCATGTCCAATTCTCGGAGACTGCCTAGACAAGTCCCTGCAGTTTTCTTGGCAAGGCTATTCAGAAGTAACTTGCCCTTGCCTCCTTCCTAGGGCTGAGAGAGAGTGACTGGCCCAAGGACACCCAGCTGGCTTTGTGCCTAGGTGGAACTAGAACTCATGGTCTCCTGGTTTCTAGCCTGATTCCTTTATATATATATATATATATATATATATATATAGAGAGAGAGAGAGAGAGAGAGAGAGAGAGAGAGAGAGAGAGAGAGAGAGAGTTTTACATAGTTAAAAGCTAATACACAACTAGAAAAGATATACAAACAAAAAAGAAGAAAGAGAACAAGAGAAAGAAAAAGAAAAAAGAAGAAGCTATATAAAAAGTGACACCCCCTTCCCTCCAAACAAGTATAAGAATTTACAGTAACTTAACAGTTTTCTGATATTACAGAAATGAAAAAAGAAAACTCTTCTTCCCAATTCTCACCACTAAAAATAAACAAATTATAGAAAGATTCATCAATCACTTACTCAGCAAAAGCATTAAGAGTACCAATAGTAGTAACCTATACATTTTAAGCTTAGACAAATAAATCTATTTTGCATTTTGACTTATAACTTTTTCTAATAAGTAAGACATAAAAGATTTATCCCCTAGGTATAAAGAATATCAATAATAGTAGCATATATTTTATAATAGATCCAATAGGTCCCTTTTACATTCTAACCCATAACTTTCTCTAACAGGTAGAAGGTAAAAGATTTAGCTACATCTTTACATTGTCTTGTAATCCTAGTTAAAAAAAAATCCAATAACAACCCAAAATCAATATTTATACAATTTAACCCTGGTCAGATAAGTCCACTTTGAACTCTGTTTTCTTCTTCTTAAGAGGCTTAATCTTAGTCACTTCTTCAAAATAAAGCCCCACATAATGATTTATTATTATTTTTTTCCTGTCTGTTTTCAGTAGCAGCTTTAGAAATTTAGTACTTCCCTTTTGTGGATTCAAAATAAGATAACTCTCCAAGTCACTTTTCTGATTTATAATCAGGGTATCTCTTTTAATTGTTAAAACATCAGCCAGCATAGTTTGTATATCCATGATAACTTTTTTTTCCATGTCAAATATTGTTTGTAGTCAAATATTTTTAAGTCTATTTTCAAATCCACAATACTTTTTCCATATCTTCCATATCTATTTTATAGTCTGGCAACTCTTTAGAGTCCATTTTAAAATCTCTATTCAAATCATCGTCAGCTTCTGTTTTATGTAGTAGAATCTTTTCTTCTTCTATAACTTCTGTCAGATCCAGTTTTAAAAATAAGTCCTGAACACATTGTTCCCAAACAGGTTTAAATTCTTCTATACTAAAACAATGTTCCTCCATTATGTTAGGAAGTGTCTTTTCCTTTATTTGCTCTCTGGTTCCCTCTAGTTAGCCTTCAAAGCCCAGTCTGATATTTTGTTTATTTTCAAAGCCAAAACTTTCCCACAATAAGTTTTCTTACAGGTAATTCCAAAATCATCTGCTGTATTTTTATAAAATTTAAAACAGTCCATAAAAAATCTATTCTTTCAAATCCATCTGGTCCCTTAACTGTCCACAGCCAACATTCTTAACTCCCTTTTGCCATTTTCCAAAAATTAATGTTTTTCTTTTTAAATTTTAAATTTACTCAAATCTTCTTTATCCCAGGATAGAAGGAAATTCTCCTGGTATACAGCAACTTGCCTTTCAGAAGGTTTTTAATTTCTAAGTAAATTGCTACTAAATAATTTTCGATGTTAATTAAAAGAGGAAGTGAAAGCAAATCTAGTGTCTGTTTAAAGGCTCTGAACTGTGGCTTGGGCTCAATGTTTCCCACAACTGCCAGAGCAGTCAACCCACTGGAGATCACTAAATTGCAATGTCTTCAAAGGGAGCCTCTGTAAAAAGTACTTGTGGGTGATCTGATTATCTCTTTTATCCAGAGATTATTCCAAAGAGCCAGACTTTTCACCAGCTCCTCTTAACCACCATGGTCATCAGCTCTGCAAAAATGGGGCTGTCATCAATCTGCCATTCTCCCCCAGATTAGCCTGATTTCTTAACCATTACATCAGACCGGCTTTCCAAAGCCATCTTAAGAACTTGCAATGAAGGGGAAATGAAGCAATCAGGCTTCCAATTTGCCAATTTGGACCCAACTTCTCGGAATAGAAAACAAAAGTATTTATTTCATCATCTATACAATTCCTTTTTTTAATAATATTTTTATTATTAAAATAATAGAAAGATAAAAAACCAATACAAACTAAGAAAATAAGAGATAGAAAGATAAAAAACCAATACAAACTAAGAAAAATATTAAAAAGTAAAATAAAAAATAAAAAGTGCAGAGAATTTTTTAAAAAAGAAATATATATATACAGAGAGAGAAAGAGAGAGAGAGAGAGAGTAAAGAAAAAAGAAATATAAAGAAGTGACTTCCCCCTTCATCACAAAAATACAATTTCAGTAACTTATCACCTTCTCTGATACTACCATAGAATATCTCTCATTCCCATATCTCGTCTCTTCTCTATAAACAAATTCTTAAAGTCTCGTCATTCAGTCCTAATCAGCAAAAGTCCATTAAGATTTACCAGAAGTAACAACATATATATTTCAACCTCAATCAGATAAACCAACTTTATATTCCTTTCCTTTCCTTTCAACACAGTAACTTATCACTTTCTCTGAAAACAACAACAAAAAATCTCTTTTTCCCATATCTTATCTCTTGTCTATCAACAAATTTTAAAGCCTCGTCATTTGGCCCTGGTTAGCAAAAATCCATGAAGAGTTACCAGAAACAACAAAACATATAATTTAACCTTGATCAAATAAACAAACTTTATATTCCCTTCCTTTGCTTTTAGCAATCTTGATCTTTAGTCCCTTTAACTAATGTCCTAGAACTTGTTTTCATCTTCTCTTTCTCTCTTCTCAGAAGCTCCTTCAAAACTTTAACAGGTCTCTTTTGTAAATCCAATATAAGAAAGTTATCCAAGTCACTTTTATGCTTTGTTAATTGAATATCCCTTTTAATTATTAAGCCATCAGCCAGTTTCATTTGTAAATCCAGTATAACATCTTTTCCCATATCATTCTTGTAACCTGTGATTTTTAAATCCACATTTGAGTCAGCCTCAGTCTCTGTTTTGTCCAGTAAAACCTATTCCTCTTCTATAACCTCTTTTGTGTCCATTTTTATAATAGCAGACAATCTTAAGAGTAATTTCTAAGTGCATTGTTCCCCAATTATCCTTGAATTCTTCCAAAGTTAGAGTATTTTGCTCCATTCTGTATTAGTGGGTTTCTTCTCCTTTAATTACAATCTTTAGTTCTTTCTGGTTCCCTCTAGTGTCCAACCATCAAAGTCCCATCTTAACATTTCCCCCCCCCCCCCCCAATTCAACAGCATTTTCCACAGGAAGGTTTCTTATACTTAATTGCAATATATATATAAATAAATAATTCTATGTAACCCACAGGAAGGATTCTTGTAATCAATTTCAAAATCTTATTTCAAATCCATCTGACCCCTTAGTCCATTTAGAACTTTCCAAAAGCAGTGAAATCACCCTTTCACTGTTTAATCCAAAATAAGATGTTTTAAAGTCCTTAAACCTGCAAAAAACTTCTTTCACCAAGGATTGAAAGAAACTCACTGGGTGTAATGAAACTTGCCATTCTGAAGCTTCTTAATATCCAAAAAAAAAAACCCCCATTAAGCAAGCAATTTCCGGAAGTGATTACGAAAGGAATTATGTGAACCCATGTCCTTTTGAAGGTGAAAGTATGGCTATTCCTCAGCTCCCAGGGCTCTAAACCAGGAAGAGTGCTATTTTTTGGCCTACTCATGGGGAGCTGCTGTTTGGAGCACATGTGGGGGATCCCAAGTCCTCTACTTGTCTGGAGTGGAATTGTGAGAAGCCGGTCCATACACTGCCTCCTCATTCTGCCGCAGTCATCAGCTCTGCTCTCGGTGGAGCCAACTTTAGTTTGCCATTGCTTCTCCAGAAGTTATCTATATAATTCCAAGTGGCTCCTGTAATAATTCAGTAGCACCATCACATGTTCCCTTTTGTGTATATTACCAGGAATTATATTTGCTGCTGAATCATGCTTAATTAGATATCTACTGAAACCTTTATCATTTCCCCGTGTAATGCAGACAAGCCATGTGTTTCTCATCCACTTTTGGACAGCACATTTGTCTTTTCCTCACAAGCCCCATTTAAAAAAAAAACATTTGTTACTATTCTGTTGAACATTTATTCTGCATTTTCATGAATATATTTGTTCAGTTTGCCTGAAAATAGCTCCACTCCCCAGTGAAATTTCAGTGAAATTCTCACAGTGGGTTTTAAGTTTCCTTTAGTTTTTTAATTAAAAGTGACCAAGGAAGAATGCAGGTTCCCTGGCTTTTTACTCTTCAGTTCATGTAAAGACAAAAGGTTTCACATGGCTATAATTTTTACTGTTTTTATTACTTGGGGGTGGGGGCATTTTGTCTGATTCATTTCAGCTCCATCGTCATCCATGGCTATTTCCATGAAATGCAGACCAAGGCCAGAACTAACTCCCAACATTGCCATTCCCTTAAGCTGGAAGATTTTGAGATATAAGTTTAATGCTTTTTTAGAAGAGTGACCCTATTCAGAAACATCCAAATTGACAAACATGGAACATCCTGTGACTTGTAACTCATTAGTCAGACAACCGGACAGATGACTAAAAATGCCATTCCAAGCACCTCTTTTACACTCAACCAACCATGAGGGAAAGTGATTGGTGGTTATTTTCCCACCAAAAGTTGACACTTGATGGAAGGGGAAATGAAGCCTGAGGGATCTACCAATTGTATTACTTAATTTATTTCACTTAAAATAAGGTTAACATCATTTGCAGACTTTCTTAGTGTAATATAATAGGATTAGCAATCAGGGCAGCAAATGTTATATCAGCATACTTTCTTGCTGGGTCAAGGACTGGTGAGTAGCAGTTTCAGGTGGCCATTCTGCCTTGCCCATTGAGTGTCATTTAATGGAGAAATAAAATATTCATTTTCCTCTAGGCCTATGGGAAAGGAGTTGATGGATCTCTCATAACATAAATCAACAACATCAAAACAATGGTTCTAATCAGCTGTTGCATGCAAGCTAAACCAAGAAACCAAATCCTGCAATGACACTGAAATTCATTCTCAGCTATAGAAATGCATTTTTCCAAGATACTGGTTGATTTAATAAATAAATAAATAAATAAATAAATAAATGGTACAAGATGGCATGCTCTTAATTTGGCACTTCATTTATTTATTTAAATGATTTGTAGAGCTGCCCATCTCATAACAGTGACTCTGGATGGCATACAAAGATTAAAATCACCAGCACAACATATAACCCATGACCCCTTTGTTAAACAACCCCAAAACAAAAAGCCATATAACCAGCAGAGCTCTCCTGATCCCTGGCCCAAATGCCTGGGGGAACAGCCTTGATGCATCAATCTTCTAGGAAGGGCACAATGTAGTACAGGCCAGGCAAAACTCAGTGCATTAATTATACTGACCCTGTGTATGATTTTGTCTCAATATTCATATCTTTACGTCACCATTGTGATTTCTCTTACATCAATCTTGCCATCCTGAGCACTTCCATATGTGTTAGAATTGCCTCGTCAGAATTCTCAGCATGGTCTTATTTGGAAGTTATAGACCTCACAGATATAGGATGCATCAGGCTACAGAATGTTCCCTTATACAACTTTAATAAATGTATTATACACACTACTAGTTAGGTTTATGCATGCTTCAGAAATTTTTCAGAAAATTAAAGCAAAGTGTCATTTTCCAGCCTTCTGTACAAGCCTGAAAAAGTTGCTTTAATGATGCAAAAAAATGCTTTTTTATTCCAAGCATTTACAGTCTTTGCAATGTGAATTTCAGAGAACCTGAAGCCTGAAAAAAACCCATGGGATGTTTTAACAATTAGCAGAGAGGTGCTATGCTTCCAAAACACTTGTTCTGAATTATTTTCAAAGGATGCAGTCCTGCTTCCAGGATCTTGGCTCACATAAGAGCCAGCACACAATCAGTCCAATTGTTCTATTTCTCTTGTATGTATGCTCATTTTTATACAACTTGGCCATCTTCTGTTTTACACTGAATCTAAACTGAGAGCTCTCCAATCCTGTAGCTCTGTTATTTTAATGGACACTGGGGCTCCAAAGTCATAAGAAGATATCTTTCTAAGGGCTGTACTAACCTTTAGTTGGAGATTCTGTATTAAAAAAATAAGTACCAAGCAATTTGTGCAAGAGAAAAGAAAAATATAATAGTGCAATAATATAATTAATATTATAATTTATAATATATATGTAATTAATAATAATATAAATATTAATAAAGATGTGAATAGATTATTTAGCCATTGTTGTGTGGCCTTGTGCTAATTACGTTTAGATTCACAAGATATTACATTCATAATAATAATTGAATCTCCTGCATTCTTCATTATTTTGTCCATAAATGTTAACTGCAAGGTTATCATGGGGAAAAAAAAAGGATTATCATGTACAATCAGCTTCAGTAAACATCATAATGTACAATTCAAAAGAGTAGAAAGGAATCTAGAGTCCGAATGAATTTATTAGGATCTCCTGACATTTCTCTTCAAATACATTTTAAAACTGGGTTTATTGTTGGGAAGGAGTGAGAGCAATGCATGATTTTTAAAGTTGCTGAGTTTCTATCCTGAAAAGTGGTATGCACGTTAAATATTGGACATGCAAGACCTGGGTTCAAAATTTAGCTTACCCATGCACTCAGTGACTGACATCAGGCTGAAGTTCCAATTACTTATTTGTAAGATGCAAATAAATATTGCTCTTTTACAGGTTGTGAATAGAATAGAAACTTTATTGATTTAGTCATCTGACCATATCAAAAGTATAAAACCAATACAAGTATACAAGTAAATGCAAAGAAAACAGTAGGACATATTCATAATAAGTCATCACCTCCACACTTAATCCCAATTAATCACCTCCACACTTAATCCCCTAGATAATTTGTCCTCTTCAAAATAGCCTTTGTTATAAAGAAGTTTGATTGATAATTTGCAATCAAAAAGGATATGTGAAACGTCTTCAACAGCTGGTGCACAACAGATACATAGTCTTTCTTTGAATGGAAATCCATGAAACCTCCCATATCTTACCATGGAATCTAATTGTTCAAAACGAACTCTAGAAAAAGCTCTTCTAAGATGTTCAGGCAGATAAGTTGTTAAATACTTTTCTAAAAAGGAGGCTGATTTGTGTTGAGCCAGCCAGTTCAAGGACTTAACACATTTAAGGGCTGCAGTATCATCTTGGGCAGCCATATCCACAACCCTTTGTTTGAAACTTTTCTTGGCCTTCAGATCTGAATGGACTGGGAATTGGATGGAGAATTCATATTGTGAAATGGCATTTGAAAGTTGGGCAACCCAAGTGTGAGGAGGCATGTTATGCAACTGCTCTTCAAAGCAAATCTTGGGTAATCTATCTGGGTCCATAGATAAGATATTCAGCCAATAGTTGAATACTGTAATTACCAGATTGTTTTGTATAGGCTTTGTATACCTAACTTTGCCCTTACTGTGGAGTTGGTGTAGACTTGTCCACCCCCAAGATCCATTTCAAGAAAGTGGACTGTATCTGTTCCAATAAGGGGCATTTATATATCCCCACAGTTCCACACCACATATAATCATTGGGACTATTTTGCTGTAATATATCTTTATGATTGGCATTACAGAACCTGGGTAGCTGTGGTTGGTGACCTGCCTTATAGTGTTGGCACAGGCTGTAGCCCTTAAAGAACTCCTCTTAAAATGTGGGAGCCAGGAACTCTAGTTTCTCTTCAGATCGCATAAATCTTTCATCTTTTACAGTTTGTGTTTTTGTTGTTTTTGTTGTAACTGTGCCTGAAAATGAAAGCAAAAGACTACAAAGTACTTTGCACATAAAACAAATTCTACAAATGAAGCATTTTTTAAAATTGTTAATGAATTACAACATCTCTTCTGCTGGTGATATTAATGTAGGTTACTGTGCAACAACCGATGGGCAGGACTTGGACAACATTTCATTATACAGCCAGATATATTTGGTAAAAGCCAATTTTCTCTCTTGAAAATAGTTTGGACATCTGTCTTTGCTGCCTACAGACTTAAGAGGTCTTGACCAGCAGCTATGAAAGAATTAAGTGACCACACATGTAAATCATCCTCCAATTCCTGAGGCATTCTCCTTTCCTTCTAACCTCAGGCCTCAAACATAAAGACACTATTGTGAAATTGCTTTGAGAGATATGATTGCAAATCATTTCCTTTGTCCTATAAATCTTGAAAGCACAGCATGCCGCCAATTACCTTTGCTTAAAGAAACCATGAATTCAAACTGGCACATGCTGATTTTCACATAAGCTTGCATTGTCCATTATTCATTCCTAGCTATAGTCATTGTATGTACACATACACACATACACATATGCTTTCACACAGATGCCTAGTATTACTTAGGAAGACTCAAGAGCAACTTGATAAGCATAGTTCAGATATTATACTAAGGAACGGCTCATTTTAAACATTGCTATGAAATTACAGTTGGCCAATACATACATAATGCTGTAATGATTAAGGCATCAGGCTAGAAACCAGGAGACTGTGAGTTCTAATCCTGCCTTGGGCGTGAAGCCAGCTGGGTGACCTTGGGCCAGTCACTCTCTCTCAGCCCTAGGAAGGAGGCAAGGGCAAACTACTTCTGGGCAAGAAATTTGCAGGGGCTTGTCCAGGCAGTGACCAGGAGTCAAAAAACTGACAAAGGCACACACACACACACACCACTCTGCTCTACCGACTGCAATATTTAGGCTGTTTCATCCTGCGGGGCTAAGCAAAATAAACTATATTTTGGCTTGGTATTCCTGGGCTAATGAGTCAGTTTGGTGTAGTGGTTAAGCCATTAGGCTAGAAACTGGGAGACCATGAGTTCTAGTCCCACCTTAAGCACAAAAGCCAGCTCGGTGACCTTGGGCCAGTTTCTCTCTCTCAGCCCTAGAAAGGAGGCAATGGCAAACCACTTCAAAATCTTGCCAAGAAAACTGCAGAGACTAGTCTAGACAATTGCCAGGAGTCAAGACTGACTTGAAGGAAACCCCCCTCCCTCAAAAAAAAAATACTTGGGCTACTCTATCTTGTAGCTGCAAGACACAATGGTTTCTATCAAACATTTGAGACTCTGAAGGGTTTGGACAGGTTAAAAGGCAAAATAGTTGCTTTAACGTTTGCAGACAGTCTGAATGGATCTTGAGTTGATGTGTGAGCCCAGGTGATGAAGATTAGTGAAAAATTGTATGTTTGAAACAATCCCGTCATCAGAATGGAAAAGCAGAGGTGCATGCAAATATGTTATTGGTGCTTTATCAGACCCAGCCAAGGATGAAGTAGTAAACAGTGGTTAAAACCTAGATTCAAAGTATTTTAGATTCAACACAAGACACAGATACTTGGAATAGATAGTAATATTTACATGAATAAATATTTCTGATAACTTGACCAGCACTGAAGTTCTTCCTTTTATAAAGTTTCCATGGTTTAAACAACCATTAATGTGAATTATATTTTCCTCTGTCACAGTCATTTCATGCAGGCATCCAAAGTCAAATGCAATTAGAGATGTGTGATAGAAGAATGGGGAGACACAAGCTGGCCTCGTCCCTCTACTCAGTCCCTCCATCCTAGTCTCATTTCCTTCTATCTGTTGGAAAACCAAAAAGTATTTGAAATTAGTCATGGCCTTTACAGCAAAATGATGATGGAGATGGATGATTGGAATGCAGTGGTGAAAGCACTGACATCAAATCAGTCTCCAGTTTGTGATGAAGATGTTCACAAAATACTTAATTCTTCCCTTAAAAGTCCTTAGTGATTTACTTCTGCATTTTCATGCCAGAGCAACTTCCACCTGTTAAATATGTAGCAG
The DNA here is from genome assembly GCA_030867105.1 of Liasis olivaceus. Classification (NCBI taxonomy): domain Eukaryota; kingdom Metazoa; phylum Chordata; class Lepidosauria; order Squamata; family Pythonidae; genus Liasis; species Liasis olivaceus. The sequence continues at coordinate 85,589,877 of CM061352.1, read as the reverse complement.
ATTGTGTAAAAGTGGATTTTTCACCTTCATTTTTTACCTGCCTGCTTCTCATCTTTTTTTTTTTTTTTATCTGCATTCAATCGTTACCGATTCTGCGGTGACTGCCTGGACGAGTCCCTGCAGTTTTCACGGCAAGGTGTTTTGGAAGTGGCTTGCCATTGCCTCCTTCCTAAAGCAGAGCCCAGCTGCCGACCGCAGGAGGTGGGGTTTCCGTTGCTTCGTGCCTTTTTCAGGTGAGCGTGGCTTCCGCGCTACTGGCAACTGCTCCCAACTCCTTTTGCAAGGCGCCGCCAGCATTTTTCCTCCCACTGGAGTGAGAGTGCCCATTTATCTACTCACGTAAGTTTTCAATCTGCTGGGTTGACAGGAGCTGAGGAGGAAGCAGGAGCTCACTCTGCTATGCGAAGGCTGGGCTCGAACCGCTGAAGTGTCGACCATTTCTGGCCGGCAACTTTCAGTGTCATTAAGCCGCTGCGCCACCGCGTCCCCTCTGCTTCTCATCAAGTGTCTCCTTATTTTTCAAAATTGGAGAAGTAAACATCAGTTGCTGTTTCGTCACATCATTGCAAATTTGATCATTTCATATACCAAATCACTTCTATCTGTAGACGTGGAGGCAGAAACATCCACTTTCCAGGAAATTTAAGGTGATATGATAGAAATTTTGTCTGTTGGTACATATGTTCATCTCATCATTCCTAGTAGAATATCCAGTTACATATCTCCCCAAAAAACAACAAAAGAGTTCCTCATTTGCATAAAAATTACATATCCTGATTTATAATGTAAATAGAGATAAAATCTGTTCACCATATCTCTAACATGCTCAGCCTATTGGTAGATGTATTTCTATTTAAATTAGAGTATTTGTGTTTATGGGAGCCAGTTTAGTATAGTGGTTAAAGGTACCACCCTAGAAACTGGGAGACCATGACTTTTAGTCCCGCCTTAGGTATAAGGCCAGCTGGGTGACTTTGGGCCAGTCATTCTTTCTCAGTCCTAGGAAGGAGGCAATGACAAACTGCTTCTGAAAATGTTACCTAGAAAACTGCATGGGACTGTCCCTGTAGTTGCCAGGTTTTAAGAGTGACTTGAAAGAAGAAGAAAAAAAGCGTATTTTTCTCTTCAGTATAGATTTACATAAACAAATCTTGAATTATATAAATAATGAGCATTCAGCAAATGGCAGTGATCCATTTCCCCCTCTTCAGTGATGCAAAGGTGACCAAACTAGAAGCCTTCTGAGATTATCTGAGCTGGCTATTGATCAGAACGCCTCAACATGTTTTAAGATATCTTCTCAAACATCTTTGCAAAGTACTTGCTAGAGTTCATGATTTTCGTGTTTCAGGATACAGCCTGATTTTTTTTTTTTTCATTTATTCAGGCTTACATGATTTTCTACTCAGATGTGTCCTGGCAGCTTTTCATCTTTCTGATAACTACATTCTCTTATTGTTTTAATTTTGTCCTGGTTGTTATATAAACCATCTTAGGGGCCAATATTTGGTTGAACAGTGAGATATAAACTTTTTAAAACAAATTAATATCTCTACTTTAAAGGAAGCTAACTGTATAAAACTTGATATTTTCTTTATCTGAGAGAAGCTGAAGTTCTGAAGCAACATTATACCAAAGTTACTTCTGAAAATGGCATATTTTTATATATTTTAAAAATGGTAAATTGGATCACTTACTTCGTTTGGTATTAAGGATACCTTTCTCTGGATCTCAGGTTGTTTAATAACTATTGCACTCAGCTGTAATAGTGAGAGGCGTGCCCCCTCCCCACTCTCTTCTCATTTCCCAGTGGCTCTAGGGCATTTCTAATTCAATATTCCTTTTAGAGAAACCAAGGAGAATTGGTTTCCATGCCTATGAAGAGGTATTGGTGAAACGTGATGAGGTGTACTGGTCAATGTAACTTGGAAAAAAAACGGCTTAGTTGATCTTATTATGGAAGCAGGATGGAAGATGGAGAAGAAACATAAGTCATTATTTTCCCCCCAATCAGTATATTGGGAGTCTAAAATTTTTACCAATTTTATATAAATTATTTCACCAACAGTAACCTAAGCATCAGCCCAAAGGAACCTTGCTGTCACAATAGCATCATGTTTGTCTTGATCCTTAATATTATTCCATCTTCATTGTACATTGAAGGAGAGGCTTCTGAAACTACAGGTTAAGTAGAAATATGCCAATAATAGAACCACTGAAGCGTTTTAAGAATGGAGCCATAAAAGTCTGTGTGTGTGTGTGTATGTCTGTGTGTGTGTGTTTTCCCTATTGAACATAGGTTCATCTGGCTCTGACACCACCCTTAAAATTATTATCAAAATCTGGTTATATTGTTTCTCATATAAAATGGAGCAAGCGATGCCAGTTGTCCAGTACAGCCATATAATGTCCTTAGGAGAGGTGGCCTTTTGCTATCCTTTCCAAGATGTCACTCACTGCAGTTACTTTTACAGCTACATTGCCCTAAAGCCCTCAGTGGGTCACAGTTAGTTCATGATTCTCCATTTATCCTTTGCCACAAAGAAGTAGTATCAGGAGACATCCCCAGGCTCTGAAAAATATATCAATGGTCCTGCTTGTTCTCACAATAGCATCAGGGCTTAATCAGTCCGTATCAATGATATATTTGTTCTCTTGTCCAACTTGCAAGAGACTTATGGCAGCTGGGGTGTTAGAAATTGAATACACATTTGCCATTCAACCTTTACAGCTCCCAGTGGGCAACCTTTCGGTTATGCCCAGGATGGGTGAAGCTTGCTCTTCCTTGCTTTCTCACACCCTGCCCATTATACTACAAAGCTTCTAAGGACCTACAGAGGAAGGTAGAAAGAGAAAAGAAAAGAAAATCTGTTCTCTATTACTTTGATTATTGTAGCACTGCATGGTACCATAATAAAAAAGAAATTAGAGTCAACCAAGAGAATGTGGGGAGGGGTGGGAAGGCATTCACATGTGCAAATATCTGAGAAAGCAAAGGAATGTCACAGGCACTAGTGAGGAGGGAACAATCCCTAAAAAGAAATGGTAAACTGGTCCACATAGCTATGAAACTGCATGGATGGAAAGTCAAGAAGCAGAAAAATCAGGTATTGTAGTGTCCATAATCTGAACTGAGCACCACTTCGACTTGTTGCCAACCCACAGTGGTAGGCTCTGGAATGTTTGAATCTGGCTTAAAAATGGACAGAAGTAGCATAGGAGATGAGCAGCTTAGACTGCAGTGCAGAATTGACAAAATAAATAAAAGACAAAATATGCAAAGGAATATTTTAGGCAAATTGATTACAACAGGTATGACTATTAATAGAAGATGCATATACATTCCATGTGAATGAAAATAGGCACAAAGAAATCATAAAAATGTCTGCCATTATGACCAAATAATTGGAGAATTCAGAAGTCTTGCATTATTTTAATTGTTTATATTACAGTGTCTCTACTGAATTTGTACTCCTCTATGGCAATTCTTCTTAAGATAAAGACAATAGACTTAGGTTTTAAACAGGTTTTAGTCCATAGCACCCATGAATTCAATTACAGCATTGAGGACAATTAGTAGGGACATGACTAAAAAGAAAAAGATTAAATATGCCTTCCATAGGCACCATGTCTTCATCCACCTTACCTTAGAATAAAGAAAAAACCAAAGGAAATTGCTCACTTTATATTTAAGGTAAAATCTATCAGTCTATCGGTATTTGCTTAATTTGTTCCTGTCTTTGTAATCAGAGAATGGGTATGATATAAAATATATGCTTTCTTGAATTTTAAAGGGATATTGTCAACATATGACCCAATGTAATGGGAAGAGGGCTTAATATTATGACAATTATTATTCACTACAGACCTCTTCTAAATGACCTTTTATTGCCATCCAAACATATGAGTGGATCAGCCTGAGAAGGTGGTTGCTACCTCAGTTGTTATCTATAAATGTTTAAGAGTTGTAGAGAATTGAATATGTCCCTTCAAAGTTGTTACAATTTTGAATATGGTAACGATATTTTTGTTTTAAATTTTCAGACCATATATTTTGTCTCATCACGTATTATATTGAATATCATTGATAACACACATATTTCTGGCTAAATGATTTGATTTTAAACACTTTTAATAAGTCATTTCAGATAAATATGCAAATATTAGATCAGATAATTATTTTTTTTCCTTCTCTCTTGTAACTAGTGTCTTTATGCAGAATAGGAGTTGTAGACATGCAGAGTCCTTTATTCTGATGAAGGCTTGTGCAAAGCACCTCTTTGAAACTGCTTTTCAAAGCAACCTGGGGGCCTAGTGTGGGCTCACTCTAGAACTTTATTCAGAAGTTCCAATTCTGGAAGAAGCTTACTCAACAAAGCCTTTTCCCTATCAGCTGTCAGAAGTATTGGAAGAAAATTCTGTGCATGGGCAGTGAAACTGCCAGGCTAAGCTCTGAAGCAACATCTCAAGGAGGCAAATTATGCCAGACCCATATGTCAATGAGGTGAATCTTTTTGCTTTATTTATATATTTACTTAACAATATTTATAACTTGCCCAAATCCAAATAGAGTCAGGGTAGCATATAACAAGGTCGCAAAGAAAAATAAACAATTCAGTTCCTTATAATGGTTAAAGAATCAAAAGCCATATGGGCATCCAATAAGCCAAAATAATCTATGTGTCCAGCATTCATTGGAACAAGACTGCCTTGTCTGGTTGGCAAAATACCAACAGGGGAAGAACCTTCAATACTTCCAGGGGTGACTGTTCCATAAAATAGCAGCCTCCACTGAAAAACCCTGGTCCACAGACTGAGAAGCAAACAAGCAGGAAGCTATTAGCACATTTCCAACAGTTTCATTATCTTGGTTGCAAATTGGTTAACAGATAATGCTAAGAGTGAAGGGCTGTAAATTAGGCTGAGAAATTCTTCTAATTTGAGAAAGAAGCTCTTACCTGTAATTCAAAGCCATTGCTTGAATACAGCTAAGAAAAGCAGGTATGCTGTAGTCCCATTGTCTAGAGCTGATGATATCCCCTATATCCAGGCCAGTGGTCATAAGCTGAAGTTCCTTTTGCAGAGCGAAGAATAAGGATAAGCCAAGAATGGAGGCCCAGTAGTACAGAATTGTTTTCAAGAGAAAGAGCCAGTGGGGGATGCTGTTATACAGCGGGAGCTTCAGGCTTTGCATAATTAGGGAAGTTGATGTCCTCTCCTTTTAGGGAGATATACAGACCACCCCGTTAGCCCTTTTGGGCTGATGGCATATTTTAGGGCATGACAATCTGCCCAGATCAGGCTCCTTGTTTAGCAGCCATCTGCACTGGGTTGGAAACATTACTCTCAGATGTCTGACAAATTGTTGACTGCCCAACTAGACTGAGAGTCTGCCAAGGTTTTCCTCTTCAGTCTGGAAATCAGAGGAGAGCATAACACCATCTCACAAGGAGGGAGGGCCTGTTGCAAACTTGTCAAGCAAAACATGGCCATCTCACACATCCCAATGCATATAGGTATAAGGAATGGAAGAAGATTAGTCTACTTATTGCTGATTTTGAAAAGGTTTCTAGACTTACTTCCTCATGAAGCATTACTTTGTCTTCCATTGAAATTTGGAAGAATGAAGCTCCATCCCATTGCAGTTTCCAGGAAGAAACAACAAATGATGCAGGTTATGGATTTTCTGCTGAAAAAAGAAAAAAAAAACCTGATTTACGGATATGATGATTAGAATGGGTAGATTATGAAAAGAAAGATACTTTAATGGAAACTCACAGAGAGAAAGTAAAATATAAATGCCCTTATAGCTGTTGTTAAGAAGATTGGAAGCCACTTCTTTAATATTCTTTATTTTTTTCTTTTTCCTTTTTTTCTATCTCTTTTCCTTTATTTCTTTTTCACTTTTCTATTACTTTTCTCTATTTCTCTTATCCTTAACTTAAAATTTGCATTGTTTTATTCTCTAGAAAAACTTCTTTAATAAAAGTGTTATATGTATATGTATATGCATGTATATGCATGCATATATGTATGTATGCATATGTATACATATACATAAAATGCAAGTTCCCCAAACATAAGCTATTAGCTTCTTCTTTCCTCTTAACTCAGTCCAGTTGGTGAATTAAGTTAAGAGGTGACTGAATGTGAATGTGAAATCAGCAACAGACAACAAGATTAGAAGGAAGTTGGAATCTCCATAAAGCAAATTGCACTATGACTTTGCAGAGGCAAAAACAGTATATGAGGCTTACCTCTTTCCCTTTAGCCACGGCAAAGGGAGGATCTAGTGGAGAAAGGGAAATTAGGATCCAGTCCCAACTCTTCTACCCACCTCAGTTGCAGAAGGGGGGGGGGGGAGAGGGAAGAGGGATGCAAGTTCAGTATAATGATTCTTTCTTGCCCCCGCCCCCTCATTTCCTTAGCCACTTATGCCATACCTGAACCCCAGTCCTTATCACATCCAACATGTATAACTCCTATAGTTGGCTTTGGATCCACCTCTTCATTCAGGTTAACCAGCTCACTGGATTCTAATCCTGGTTCTTGCCTAGCAGGTAACTAGATTAGACATCAGTAACAAGCTCCCTGGCTATAGAAAATGCAAATGATGGGAATGTAGGGAGCTACATCATGGAGATGAGTAACCTGGGCTTGCTGCTGGACCTCAAACTCATCCTGTTAGACCTTTGCCTGTTTCACAGATGAAAAGCAAGAATTTAACAATTGTTACACTGAACTAGACCAAACTGGATAGAGAAGGCCTCTGGCATGTCTAAACAATTCAATATTCAATAACAACTGCTATTCATTCAACTGCCATGTTTTGTAGATTTGACAAGTTATGAATTTATATATTCAGTCCACGTTAAGTTAATTTTGTCAAAGGAAAATTGTTTTATTCTATATAAGGTTACTGCAAATAAAGTTGTCTCCTTTGAATAAAGACTGTTTGTGGGTAGTAGATTCTGTAGAATTCCATTCTTGTTTAAGGTTTAAAACAAACAGAAAATGTAGAACAGCAGTTCTGAAAATATCCCATTCATTGCATCTTCAGGTAAATTTAGCACTTGCTATTTTCTTCCCTACAGCAGAGCCATATTCATTCTATAATACATTTGAAACAACAGAGTTAAGACCTCATCCTTCCCCATCTTTTCAGTTCCCTTTCAAAGAGAAAATTAGATCAAAGTGTCCCCCCCCCCCCCCCCCATTTTGTGTTTGAGAGTAAGACTTGCCAGGATTAATAGGCCTCAATTCTTCAAAAATATTAAAATTTGCATTCTATTGTCAGGGCATTAAATCTTTTCCCCTGGAAGATTGTTCTGCTCTGGGAATGACCAAGTGATTATTGACCACAATTATGCAATTATGCCTTTGAAATAATATTGTTTCATCTAAAGGAATTTTTTCTTACATAAAAATATCAAAATGCTTTTACAAGCCAAGAGATTAATAATACATCTACACAGGACTGTTTCAGTTAATAATTAAACTTTATTGAAGCTTAGTACTTTGTGAATTTTTATAATGCTGCTTGATGCTAATATATGCAAATAGTACAGCTGCTAACACATTTAGGATTTTTAATCAATTAATTGCCTTTCTTTTAACTAACTTTTGAAAATATGACATGCAATGGGAGATATAACATGTTTAATGAATATAATGATACTTCTTAAATGGTAAGGCTGCAGGTGTAGACAGTATAACTGGAGAAATGCTTAAATATCTGTTAACATGTTCAACATGACCTGTAAATATTTAACAAATGAATGGGATTTATTTGTTAAATAAGCTTGAGAAGTTGTTTGACAGAACTCTGATTCAAAGTGGACAAGAGGTGACAATCAGCAAAATTTGGGTAATGTAAATTTAATCCCTATTAAAGCATTCCTGACACATGTCTTTCTAATCTCTGCTTGAATATATGCAATGAAAGGGAGCCTACTGTCTCCCCTGAGAATTCGTTCTACTGCCAGACTGCTTTTACTGCTAAGAATATTAAAATCTAAGAATAACAGATACTTTGAATAAACACAGAAGGGGGGCTATGCCTTTGCCTCTAGCTAATGTGCTTCCTTGTGGGATCTTGAAAACTTATGTTGGAAATAAGATGCTAGACTGGAGGCTTTATTTTGTTCTTGGGAATTGATTTTAAGGCAGTTACACCCAGAAAACAAATGATAATGTGCATAAAATTCCTTAACAATGCAAATGTGTGTTTATTTAGATGGAGCCCCATTCAGTTACAGGTGATTATGCAAAGAAGATACTTTAAATTTGCAGTTTAGAATGTAAGCTATATTCTGTTGATGTCCTAAAGCACTGTGATATACAAGTGTAATGGAACAGTGGGTTAAAAAAAAATATTCAGCACAGTGAGATTTATAAAAGAATTTGCTATGTTGTGGAAACAACATAGGGAGCATTGTTTCCTCTGACCAGAACACTTTAAAAGTTTTCTGAATTCTGATCAGGACACAGCCAACTCTAAATGTTCTCATGGAACATTTAGAATGGGTCTTTTTGTTCCAAATCTGAAACAAAATACAATTTTGCACATTCCTAAAACAATATTATTTGAAAGTTGAAGTTAGGATAACATTACCGAACCAATTTTGATAAAGATGGAATAGTATGAGATAAGATGCAATTTTGTTCATTTTTTTTTTTTTTAATTTATCAAGACACTCAAATTTCTTCTTCACCTATAATGAAAGAACCCGATTTTTTAAAAAATCAGATGGGGAGGAAGCAACATTAGCATTACTCTACTTTCTGTGAGGTAACAACAACCTATAATTTTGATGAAGTGAAATTGTCCATATGAATTCCCTTCCCAATTCCACTCCAAAATATTTTTTTTACCTCAAGGCATAATAAAAAATATAACCTGCCACATAAAGAGAGGTATAACATGAGAATGTTTAATATTATTCTAGCCCTGGTGCATGAGGGGGTTATATTCCTCAACAAAATATTGTATTGGGAGCTAATGAATGTCATCCAGTAGTGCTAGGAGGAGCATAAGGACTGTAAAGAAATAACTTTAAAATAAGATTTTACAAAAGGATGCATCAGAAATCAGATAAAAACCAGTCTTCATTTAGGCAGGACAAAGATTTGGAAAAATAATAATGTCTGTCATTGCCTCAGTAACACTAAGCATTAAAGCTCATCTCTCTGTGATTTCTTGGAGTCCATTAACATTGCATGTGCATACAAACAAACTATTAATAGTTAATATCAGCTAAGACATATACCCAAAGGATTTTAATAATTACATTTGCTTTTCATAGCCCTCCAGGATGCTAGAAAGTATGTGCTTCAAAATATTCACCTGATGAAAAAACAAACTTGTACAGGCATTCAGTTTATAGGATGTTAATCATACATCTCAAGAATTTGGTAGGATATGATTAATTAGAGGTCAGAAATCAGAGTAGAAAAATGTTTGATTTAACAAAGTTTCTTTTGGTGTGCTGCATTTATTTGCAATGTAACTCCAGACCTCACCGTTTAATCTCTTTTATTATTTTTTAAAAAAAGAACCCTCTCAATCCAAGAATGTTTACAGTAAAAATAACATTAAAATACATACTTCAGTATTGAAACAATACAAATAATCAGTTTAAAGTGTTGTTTTAGAATCATCTATCTGCAATGGTGGTCAAGGCTGTTGTTTTGTATTAATGTGTTTTGACTGAAGTAAAAGCTAAACCTATAAAGTGATCTTACATACTTTGTCACTTGTCTAAGTGATATCTAAACTGGACTATTATACCCTCAGAATGTTTCTGAAGTTGTCTAAAAGCTTCAGCTGGAGAATACTTTGGCTGCAGATCCTTGCAGGGCTTGGCATTCATGGTATTTCAGTCTGATATTACAACACAGGTTACCTATTTGCCACAATGGAATGGTTCTACGAGGAACTTCATATGACAATGTGATGGGGAAAAGATTCTGAAGAAATACTGTATATCACTGGACTCTTTCAATATTCAATATTATTTGCTAAACATTCACTCCCACACGTAAGGAAAAGTAAAAAAAAAATTCAGGATGTGGGCGTGGCTCTGAACATTCCAACATTTGGTGGTTCCTTGTAACAATCATCCTTTTTTTGGGGGGGGGGGGAGGTTGTCATCAATTACTTGCATTGATCAGTCATCTCTGTTGCATTGCACTTTCTGAGACCTGAATATCAGCAGAACCAGTACAAGTCTTCCTTTATCAATTCAATTCAATTCAATTCAATTCAGTTCAAACCTTTATTGGCATTACAAACATTAAAATACAAGGAATTAGCATATCATAAGGATGACAGCAGGAAAACAATACTCAAAGAATAGTTTGGTTACATTTCCTTTTGAGCACTTCCTCCAGGAACTTAGCGACAATTTGGGTAATCTCAGGTATAGCATCACAAAGCAAATACTGGCAGGATGACACAGGATCCACATCGTTCAGAGGATATTTGCCCTGCAAAGGTCTTAGAAGCAAATCATGCCGAAGAGACACAAATAAATAACAATCAAAAATGATATGATAGATTGTATCTGGGCTGCCACAAAGACAGAGCCTGTCATGGATGGGAATGCATTTATACCTTCCAAGGAGCACCTTAGAAGGAAAAGCATTCACTCTAGCAGAGAAAAAGGCCCTTCGTTGGGAAGGTAACACAAGATGGTTGAAATAATGTGCCATCTTGCCCAGTTGATTTTCTATACCAAGCATGGCAGGGGAGCATACACGAGGTTGGGCTGGTCTGAATTTGTGGTATTCTAAGTCCAAAAGTCTCTGTTTAATAGTGCTAAATACAAAGCTTTCATCTGAAAGGTATAGGTCCTCAATTGCAATCCCAATCTGTTTAAGCTTGGATATAATATGTCGCGACCACAGCGAGATGTATTTGTCTTTTTTGAGATATAATAGCAGACTTCGAGGAGCTGCTCTATATAAGATTCTGAGCCAATATTTAATTGTTAAGATCCAGGCTTTAGTTTCGATTAAACTTTGACCCGTTTCTAGGCAGATTATGGGATAAGAGATGCAATTAGGAGCCCCTAAGAGCTGCCTCAGAAAGGAAGCCTGTATACCTTCCACTTTAGCATTGAAAGCTCTCAACCAAAGAGGAATACCATAAAGTATTTGAGAGAGAGATTTGGCTTTAAATATCCTAATTGCTGCTGGTACAAATTGATTGCCTCTTGTAAAATAGAACTGTTTGATCTGGGCGGTGGAACAATTGGCTAAGTGAATTGACTTATTATGATGAGTTACCCAAGAAAGATTATAGCTAAAAGTAATGCCAAGGTATTTAAAAGTTTTGACTTGTTCGATTTCTATACTGCCCATAGACCATCTCGCCAGATGCCATCTTTTAACAAATATTATTACCTTTGATTTGGAAAAATTGATAGTAAGTGAGTTACTTTGACAATAATTATAAAATGCCTCCAAATATCTTCGTAAGCCCACCCTCGAGCAGGAAAGAACTGTGGTATCATTGGCGTAAAGTAACAAAGGAGTAGGAAGACCTCCAAGACTGGGGGGATGACCATTAACTGAACTAAGGGAGTGGGCCAAGTCATTCAAGAAAAGATTAAAAAGGTGAGGAGCAAGGACACAGCCCTGCTTAACTCCCTTCTGCATAGGTATTCTCTCTGTTAAATGACCCTAAGTTGAATATTTAACTTGACAAGAGGTATCTGTATACAGTTTCTTTAGTAGGAACAGCAACCTCAGGTCTATTCCTTGTTTCTTCAGTTTAGACCATAGTACATCCCTCGGAATTGAGTCAAAAGTGCTTTTAAGATCTATAAATGCTACAAAAAGCTTTTTCTTTCCTAAATTCAGGTATTTTTCAATTAGGAAGTTCAGTGTGAGACAGTGGTCAATCGCAGAATTTCCTTTGCAGAAGCCTATCTGTTCAGGCCCAATTACATCATTTGTATACATCCAATCTAGTAGGTGGCGTTCAAGATGTTTAGCGTAAAGCTTGCCTAAAATAGATAAAAGGCTGATTGGACGAAAATTACCGGGCTGGTCAAACCCACCTTTCTTGTAAATTGGAATTATTATTGAATTGAGCCAAGTGTTTGGAATTTTGCCATAATGATCAATGAGCGTAAATAAGAAAGCCAACGGCTGGGCCCACCAATCAACATGTTTTTTAAGTAGTTCAGCTGGGAGCCTGTCTGGGCCAGGCGATTTTCCCATTTTTAGATCAGCAATTAATTCAATGATTTCATCTGTGCTCACCGAAGGCCACAGTGGTAAATCTAAGGCAGTGGAATCATCTTCCTCATTGTAGGGAGCTACAAGGGCGTCATACAATGTTAAGAAGTGTGCCACCCATTGCTGAGATGTAATAGCAGGGGTGGCAAAAGAGGAGTTATTACTGGAATTGCTCGAAGTAAGTTTCCAGAAAGATTTACTGTCTTTACATTTGATAGCCCTATACAATTGGTCCCATTTAACCTGAAAAAATTTTTTTTTCTCTTAATGATAAGGTCTTGGAAGCTTTCCTTATGATTTAAGAATTCATTATATTTACTAAAGTCCCCAGCCTGGCATAATTCTTTAAATATGCATCTCAATTTCTTTTTCTAGATATGGCATTCCAGATCGAACCAAGTGGCAGATTTTGAGACAGCTATCTCAGCAGGTTTAGCTTTTAGACTACATTTGCTAATTAAGCAAGAGAAGATAGAAAGAGCATCTTCAACCGAAGTTGAGTTAGTTAAAGCCACTCACAAGCTGATCATTGGTTCAGATCCAAGTAAAACATGGAAATCCTTTTCTAAATCTGCAGACCATCTAATTCTTTTAAAGATATTATCAGAGGCATGACTATCATAAAGTGATATGTGCACAAGGTTTAATGAGTTACATTTTAAAACTATAGTCAAAGGCAGATGGTCACTTTTGATGCGAGATTCAATAGTAAAATAGGAAATATCGGGCAATAGGCTATACGAGCAGAGCATATAATCTATAACACTTTGACCCCTTGTGGAGCTAAAAGTGCACCCCTTTGAGTCGGGGAAGCAGCTTAAACCATTCAGGATTATCAAATTGTGCATTATGCAAAGGTCTAACATTTTCCTCCCTGCGGTATTAAAAGCTGCATCACTAGATGAGCGGGGTAAGCAGAGAATTGGTGGTAGAAGCTCTTTATCATCGAAGTCTAACTTTGAGAACCAGTCATAAATACTATTTCCAATTCTAGCGTTAAAATCACCAGCCATAAAAAGTTGATCTGCAGGAAACTTTTTAGCTAAGAACAAAATGTAGTTAAAAAACTTGTCCCAATTGGCAATATAGTCACCACCTTCTGCAGCCTGGGGTAGATAAACATTAACAATAATAAGATTCATAGAAGGTAATACCAACCTAAGTGCTTGAGCTATAGGGGGACATGAATCTAACAATAAAATCTGTGCATGAAGATTAGCATTCACTAAAATTGCTAATCCAGCCCTGTGACGGCCCTTACTAAAAAGTTTATATGCTGGAAGAATAAAATTTCTAAAACCATTTAAATTAAAAGGGTTTGCTGACCAAGTTTCCTGCAAAAGAAGACAATCAAAAGAGGCTAAAAAATTTTAAAAATCCATATCATGCATTTTGTTTCTCCACCCTGCTATGTTCCAAGAGATCAAACTCAAGGAACCAGGGGGGGTATAAGTACTTAGTCAATCCAGCTCAGTTATGTAATTCAGAGAATTAGAAGGATCATCGAATATGCAACCATTTTGGGGAATGGCCTTTGAGGCAGAATATACGGCTTCTGTGGTTGTAAAGCTTGAGTCAGTCAATAACTCCTGGGGGTAGGAGTAGTCAGGCTGGTCTTTAAGCCTTTAGGGATCATTGGGGTAGGCTTCGCATAAGGACTCAGTGGAGAAAGGATCATAGACTCTTTGTTGTTCACTGCAGAGCAGGGAACCTCATCATCTCTTATGTTTTGTAGTCTGTTTTGTATTAAATCTAATCTTTCTAAAATCATTTGTTGGTCCAGAGTGGGTAGGGTTCCAAAAGAACAAAGAAGATCTTCTTCAACTGAGTTTTCCAAAATGTTGTAGAGTGTGCTGTTCTGAGGTTGAGTCCATTGTTCACCGATGGGTTCTAAGGGCTGTTGGAATTCTTTTGTAGACCTGTCTATCGTATCAATCACTGACAGCTGAGGGAGCATTGACTCCCGCTACTCTAGTTGGGGTTCTTCATTGGCTGGCTTAGTCATTGACCTCATAGGGAATAGGGCTTTGATTGTTGTATTAACAAAGACGCGTGTTGAGAAAATCCCTTTTGTCCAAAGGTTCATTTGATATTTTTGGATTAGTAAGGGCAGTCTAACAGACTGGAATACTAACATGATTCTTTGTGCCCATGGAGTCTGATTAAGGAGTTCCACTGATTCCAAATCAATCAATTGAGGTCTAATGCGGAGAAGCACGTGAAGATGGGATTTAGCCTGAAATTTATTTTTCCAACTTGGAATTTTCCCTTTATAAGTACACACTGTTAAACAAACTTTGATTGGTTGTAATACCAAAGATTGGGTATAGTCTTCATGCTCTAGCGAAATCTCTAGTTTGCTGTTAATTCTCCGAGATGTTTCACTCTCCTGGCAATCAGGTGGAACTCGACATAACTGCTGATCTCTTTGATTAAATGCCGGAGAAGAGACCTGGGGATCGTGACGTAATTGAGCAATTTTAGTATGGAGCTTCTTCATCTCAGTCATAAGATTGGAAAGATAAGTTTCAATTCCTTTTATGTTTGCAAAGATACGCTTCACTGTTTGAGCAATTAGAGCAATGTGAGACTGCTCAAAGGTGAGCACATCAAGCTCTTCCTTTTCTTCTGACTCTTTCCAACTTCCTTTTCCAGTTTTCTCTGACTCCAAAGCTCTGTTAGGGAAAAATGTATGCTGCTTCTTTAATTGCCCCTCCCCAGGACTGGCTTCAGCATCTTCTTGCTTCTCAAACACCAACCCAGATACTTCTCCGCCCTCCAACTCCACAAACTCACAGCAATCAGCTGCACCACCACCAACAAAGTCCTCTGCTCCCTCATTAGAGGTAAAAAAATCTTCTATCTCAGTTTGTTTGCCAAATGGTAATAAAGTTGGCTCCTCAAAGCTCCTTGGACGCTTGCCAAGAGTCATCATCCTTCCTCCACTTTTGCTTTTGCACTTGCTTTTTCCAAATCCCAATCAAATCACTGTTGCTGTTAACTTGAGGGTTTTCCAGAGGTATATATTCTGGCCAATTACAGTCTTATAATTGAAACTAAATTGTAATCCACATTAAGATTTACTTTTGCCTTTTGGTGATAATAGCAGGATTTTTTCTTGGATTAAAAAGGAATCTACCTTAACTTCTCAGAAATTTAGGGAACCTCTCCAGGCAGCTCCCCAGGTTTTATCACTGTGAGTTATAGCAGGCAACTCACTTCTGGAAGTTGAAAAGATTGCTGGGTCTCTCCCTTATTTTCAGCAGGGCTTTCTCCTGCTGCCTTTCAAAAGACCACCTCGCCCCTTCGCGCTCCCTCTTCCTCTTCCTTTATCCAACACCCATTGCATGTATTCTTCAGAAATTTTGCATGCTTTTTAGGGATCATTTTTGTTATATATACTGTAGTCTTTGCATAACAACTGCGCACATGTAGCCAGATATGCATATTATTCTACGTTTGTTATGGTTGTTTGCCATACTGAATATTTTGACATTCTACTGTAAAACAAGCATGAACTTACCCAGTTTGCACTTCTTGAATATGTATGTGCAGTGGAAGATTTTGGCATTATATACACCTTTCCCAATTTTGTGATACTACTGGCAACTCAAAAATGAGTGCAAAAATATACATAACATAGGAAAAGGTACACACAAATGCATGTATTAGGATGAAGCTTTGCAAAAAAGCTATAGTAGATATTTGAGGTTTTCTTAAAACTATATCTTAGAAACATACAAAATCAATTATATATGAAATTGTATGAGAGAGTTTATATAAAAAGCTTGTGAATTTACATATTGACCTTTTTTAAAAAAAATTCAAACTGATATGGAATTAGTATGGAATGATTTTTATGTAAAATTATTTTAAAAAGCAGTAAGTTTTGTTTCCTTGTACACACTGTATTCACATCTCATAATGATAGAACAACAAAAGCATTTGGAGGAGTGTCAAATCCACCAAATTAATCACCATAAATTGGTCCATAATCTGTTTAAATCTAGTTATTATACATAATCCCTCATCTATCCTTACATTTTATATCAGAGATGCACATTTTTTTCAGGCTGCACTTGGCTTTTGAATGACATGCCCAAGCGGCACTCCAAAAAATAGATGCAGCTAGGAGTGGGAAGTGAAGGCCCCAAAAAATGCAATATAATTTAATTACATCAAATGAAGTAAATATAATCATATTTGTCATCTCTATTTAACAGTTTCTTCCATTTATCATGGCAACAGAGCCGATCAAATGGTTAATTTGAGTCTGTCTGTTGCCTCCATGGGGAGTCGGGGGCTTTATTGGTTTTTTTCTATCATGTGTTTTACTTCTGTAAGCCACCCAGAGTTATCGTGTGTGAGTTGGGTGGCCATATACTTTTGTCTAATAAATAAATAAATAAATAAATAAATAAATAAACAATTACAATTTGGCAGGTACTTTCAGAGGGGTCTGTATATGGGCCCAGAACTGGTTTTGAATTGATGAGGTATATGGTACCATCTATGCACATGGTTTTTGACAGAGTAAGAAAAGCAGCAATCTGATGTAAACTTTTAATACAGCAAGTGAAAGAATAGCAAAGGGGAAAAATAGGAAGGAGGCAGACTAAGAAAACACTCAACCTACTACAGCACAACCAACACAAGCTATGAAAAGTATAACATTGCCATACATCAGAAACATCTCAGAAACAAGCAACAGACTATTACAACCACACAGCATCGCCACAGCACACAAACCAACTAAAGCCGTCCAAAACATCTTAAGTAAATCAAAAGACCCAGTAGCCCAAGAAGAAAAAACAGGAGTCATCTACAACATATGGTATAAGGACTGTAACAGCCACTATGTAGGACAGACAGGCAGAAGACCAGCAGAACTCATCCATGAATACCAACTAGCAGTCAGAAGATACCCAATGAAAAGGATATGCCCTTAATCTCACAACACATGGACAGACTTAATCACAGTATCAACTGGAAAACTGTCAACATCTTAGACCAAGCTAAATTGAAAAACGTGAGGGAATTCCTGGAAGCTTGGTATTCAGACAAGTCAGCCATCAACAGGCACACAGAGATAAATGATTTACACATCATTCAAAAGAGGCAATACAAAGCTAAAAAGGAAATAAAAAGACCAGAACACCTCCTTGCCAGCAATCAACAGCCAGGTAAGTAGGGATTAATACCAGGAGTAACACCAGACAAACAGTCAAGCAATAAACAACAGTCTAATCTGGGAACTACCAAGGAAAAAAAACAACACCCCCACCAACACTGACAGGGCAAACTACTGTTTATATACAGACAGCAAACCCCAGTCTCTTCTAGCACTGATGATATTACCTAGTTAGGTAATGAAACATCTGCAATCAAACAAGATCAGAGAGCACCGAGGACTGTACAGTTCAACCCTGAGCTACATATATTCTCTTCTATTGGTACTAAGAAAACACAATAAATACATACCCATAAGTCTTCCTAGTGACATTCAGTCTTGTTTTTCACAATGCTGGAACTGCCCTTCATCTTTTGACCTCCTCATAGCAGTAGCTATTCTATCTGTCCAACCAGAATAAATAGAAATAAGTATGACACTACTAGGAAATAATCTATCTTCTGAGATGTGCTAATAAGAAACTTCCAGAAAGAAATACTATTTAAACAGATAAATACTTTTTAAATAATCTGATTCCACTTGAGCAGAGCAGAGCAGGCTACTTAAAGCCAAGCAAAATGTTTAGCTTGATGAGTAAAAGCTGGAAGACTATTAATAGAGGATGTGTTAATATTCTTTTATGCCTTACCCATGAGTTATGACTCTTGTGAACAAGATCACATATAAACATTCATTCGCAGGATCAGCACATTTTATATAAGCACCAGACAATATCTGCTATAAGAATGATATTGTCCTATTAAAAGATGTCTCATTTAATTCCCCTTCCACATATACAATTACTTTGGATAAGCACTTCAGTTACAAGGAGAAGCAATCAAGATGGCTCATACCCACTTCCCATAAACTTACACATGAGGCAATGAACAAGCTCAACCCAAGAATTATTTACAGAGACGATTCTGCAAACAGTTTCAAATGACAAATAAATTTCACAGGCTCATGGTGAAGAATTTCTAACAAGAAGCAGCAGCAAAATTAATCAAATAAATTATTCAGAATGGATGAGTCTCTCAGCTCTAATTAAAACCCTATGAGATGTAAATAATAAATGCCCTCAAAAACCTTACAACCAAAAGCTTTTGCTGTGTCTGAACTATTATTTTTTCTTACTGTGGGAAACAAAGAAGAATAGATAAAAGGTATTAATGGGCCTTTAAAAAAAATAGCAACAAGTCTGGCATTCAAATAATTTTAATATTATTTCAGCTATCATTTAGGAAAATGGTCTATTTATTTGATTAATACATGATGACTATGAGAATAAGGAAATGGACTGTGGGGTTTGGATGAAGTTATTGACTTGCTAATACAGAGTGTATCAAACCGGACTTTTATTTTCATCAAAATTAAAATACATCATTAGTGGCTTATTGCCATGCTTTTATTATAGCACTTAAAATGTTTATTTGCTTGGCAAGCTGCTCATAAATCTAGACCTCCCTTTACATGTTATTTTTGACATTTGATGAGATGCAGTGCAACTCATTTGTGCTTTCTCTTCTGCTTTGTTTCAGAATAGACTTTGCTTGCTTTTCATGGAATGCTGGACATATTCAGGGCTCATTATTTTAATATGATATGATATAGATTTCATCTATTAGGCAAAAACACATGCTCAGAATTTATAAAAATATGCCATACTTCATATAGAAAATACATTGTAATGCCATTGAACCAATAGAAAGCACAATGCTTACATACATACTCTGCATATATTATTATTCATATTATACACACAAACACACACACACATATATATATATTTTTGAAGCATGCAATGAATGATTATATGACATATATATATATATATATATATATATATATATATATATATATATATCATATAATCATTCATTGCATGCTTCAAAAATTATTTGAAATAAGTCTTTCAGAGCTTCTGCTGGCCACACCCTTCTATTACTCATTAAAGCAGCCATACCTTTTTTGAGGCTTCAACAGGAGCCAGAAAAAAGTTGCAGCTCTTTTAAAATTCACAATAAATATGCTGCTAGTTTAAGACTATGAGGGGGGAAAAAAAAAAAAAGGTTTTGGCTGTTTGTAATGAGTAGCAGAGAAGAGCTATGCCAAGTCCTGAAGTACTTATTCTGAAACATTTTGTAAGTGAGCACAGTCCTAAAATCATTTGCCCAAATATGAATCTATTTAAATATAATATTATTACATCCATTACTGTTTGGATGTTTGCAGTCCGGATTTGATATCCCTATGATATGGTAGCCTTACTATTAGTTCATCATATACCTGAAGAAATATTTGTGATGCAGATAAAGAAATTGTCATGCTCACCTGGACTCCCAGCTTCTTCAGTGCTTGACAAATGTATACAACAGAAGAGGGAAAAAAACATACACAGAAACCTATTCCACTGAGTTTTCCTTGGACCAGTTAAATGTACGAGCAGGTCAAGTTTCTTTATACTGAGCCAGATAGACAATTGTTCCATCTAGCCCATTACAGGTGGTAAACAGTACTTTCCAGTACTGTTTGTCCAGCACTAGCTGTCCATTATTCAGGCAACAAGTTAATGGAGGTCTTGCATTCAAATGAAAGAGTCCCTTGCAGCACCTTTTTGGCTGCTCATAATATACGTGCAAAGGGTCCTATTCGAGGATAATGAGGTGTTTTTCCATATATCCATTCCTGTTAATAAAAAAGATTCTTCCTTTGCATCTGCTTCTGTCTCTGACCCTCTTTCTTTCTCTAAGGAGCAAGGAGATTTGCTGGAAAATGAATAAAGCAACAAAAGCAGTTTATAAATCTCATTTCAATTATGTTGAAAATAAATGGACTCAACTTGAAATGGAGCCAGACATTCTGAATTTGGAGTTATTTATTTATTTAATTAATTAATAATTAAATTTGTATGCTGCCTATTTCCCCCAGAGGAGATGATATTTCAACTTTCCTTACGCAAACCCTATCTCGCTTGTAAATTCTTCTATTAGAATGGTTTGTACCAAGTGAAATTTTGGCTGGACATTCTTGGAGAATCACACAAAGGTGACTCTGAAAAAGATAGTAAGTGGAAGGATCATCACTCTGGGTCAGTGAAAGCCACATCCCATGCTTCGTTACCACCCTCACATGAAAATATTTAGGATTCGGCACAATATGAAGAATTGTAATACAATATTATATCTACAGCATAATACTGTTTACCACCAACTCTTCTTCACAAACATGCGCGCACACACACACACACACACACACACAAATAGGTAATGGTTCCCCAGGCTGAAACTTCATTAACTGTTTGATTTACATGAAA
Organism: Liasis olivaceus; assembly: GCA_030867105.1. Lineage (NCBI taxonomy): Eukaryota > Metazoa > Chordata > Lepidosauria > Squamata > Pythonidae > Liasis > Liasis olivaceus. The sequence continues at coordinate 85,569,148 of CM061352.1, read as the reverse complement.
GATTTCTGACAACTTAAATTTGTGAGTGCATTTGTTTAAATATGGAAAACACTACAATTTAAGAGAATATAACTTGGGTTTATCCTATCCCAGATAATAGCACAGATCTTATGTTTTTCTCCTTGGTAAGGTCAGTTCAGGGATAGAAGAAGGTCTTTCTGAGCCTCCCCTAGCAATCTCCATATTCTGAGTAGAAGCACTGCATTGACTCCAGAAAGCATACATACTCCACCTCCAGGAATTAAGGCTCATAATCAGTCACCTTGAAGTTGCCTGTAAATGTCACTTCAGTTCTTACTATAATTTCTACTTTCCTGGACAGTTTATGATTGAACAGGTTTATTTAACTGATTCACCCTGCCACTACTTACATATTAAATCCCTCCTGATCAGGGATCATAAGGCTTATAAGGATTCCAGTGTGCAAGTGATCATTAAATCTTCACTTTTACAGATAGAATTTCTGCCACCTGAAAGGAGGTAATGGTGAGCCCTTTGCTTAAGAACCCAACACTGTACCTAACTTGATTTTAACAGCTATTGGCTGATGTCCACTATTCCATTAAAATAGTAAAATAGACTATATCTGTCTTTCCTGTCTGAGCTTAGACATGGATTTGGCATGGAGACAGTGTTGGTTGCTCCAAGAAAGAGCTGAGGGCATTGTGATCCTATTGGTACTCTTGGATATATCAGTATTTGGATATATCAGTGATAACATTAGCCATGTAAGAATACATGGAGAGGCCAGAATTGGATAGTATTTTTTGGAAGTTCCACTTATATCTCTCTGGCCATTAATAGAAAAGTTGCATTAATAGACTTCTGATCAGCTTTTTGGAAACTGTCATATGGGTGAGTGCGTGGGAGAAGTCCTGAGGGTTACATTCTATCTTCCATGCCATTTAACATCTATACGAAGCTGCTGGGAAGGAACATTTGCAGGTTTACAGTTGTTATCAACATACTACTAAGCTATAATTCTCATTTTTGTAAGCTTGGGGTTGGAAGTCTCCAGAACCTTCTTGTGTCTTCACATATAAGAGACAGATGTAGAAGAAAAGGCTAAAGCTGAATTAAGAAAACATGGAGTTGCTACTGATTTTGAATGCTGAACTATGGTTGGTTTTTTCCCTCCCCCCTTTTGTTGTTAAGATATAAATACTTGTGTCACTAAAAATCATTGAATTTCTTTACTTTCAGGTAAAATTCAAACTACTAGTATGAATGGAGATTGTAACGTATGATTAATTTAAAAAAAAATCCTTCATATTTGCATCTTTATTTTTGAGCATGATTTTAATGTAATCATATCTCAATATTGCTGATAACTCCCAGGAGGCACCCTGGCCCTCTCCTGTCATCTTTCTGCTTCATACAGATGGTACCAAGTCAGTTAGAAAATTGGCTATTATATTTTCTGTGTTCCCTTGAGAACATTTGGCTCTTTGCATTTCCATTCATAAGTTTTCCTTCCATTACTCTCCTTTCTTGCTGGTTTATCTGTCTAAAACCAATCTCTTACTTCTCTTTTTAACTCTTGACAAAAGAAATCTGAATTTAATAAGAATGTGTTGCAAAATATTAGTGCTAATCCCCTTTGCCTTCCTTCTCTTGCCCTTAGGGGAATGCTGCCAAGAACGCTCTGCTTATTTTTACTGGGGCAAAATCCTATCTGGCCCTCTGAAATCCCATCTCACCATATAACAGGGGTCTCCAGCTGACAAGATAAATATATTATCAATTATATGTTCCCACAAGTTATGGAACAGCCTATCTCCCTTCTGCTTATTTCATTTCTTGACATGTGGACTGGGATGAGGAAGACAATTCAGTGCCACTTTGTTTTCTCCAAACACTGTTAAAAAAAAGCCAAATGACAGATTTTTCACCTAAGTCATGAAATGCCATTCCTTGAAGCCACACATTAATACTTAAGCAAGTATGTTATTATAGAGCACTGGGAAGGAGTGAAATGTGTAGAAAAGATAGGTAAATATTGCCTCTCTGCAAACTTGATGTAGCAGACTGAAAATGTATAGTTTCCCAGCTTGCAATGGTATTTTTCTTTAAAAAATGGAATAAAAAGAAGGAAATGTAATGAGCACACATTTGTAAAAAGCACAAAGAATTAGCTAGAAGATTAGGAAACAGAACATCCTACTAGTCAGAATATCCTGACATGCTTCAAAGACTGGTGACAATAGACTGCTAGGGCAGAAGTAAGAGTGGAGAGATGCTGGTGTCTGTTTCTTGCCTGATTACATTATTGTTCCGTCTACATTTTCTCCCATTGCAAGTGACAGAAATAATTTAGATTAGTACTAGGCAGAGAAATTCTCTTTGATTTTTTCCCCTATCAGTTCTCATTCACTTTGTTTAAAGATAATTTACTTCAAGGATTATTTCAAAAGAGAATTTTGGAGACATTCTGATAGGTAAAGTGTGGTGTTCTTGCATATATTAATGATGACATGGCCAAGGGTTGGGTGCATAGTTTTTCACTGTAATATTCCATCTCCAAAAGTCTTTTAGGGATATCCCAGATTAATCAATTTAGAAATCAAATGTTCTGGAGAACTCCAGAATATTCCATTACTTCTCTGGGTCATGCCAAATCTCGTCCAGATCATGTCATTACAGGGGTGGTTTTGCAGTTTCTGGAAGTAAATCCACTTAGCTAGAACTGAACTAGAAGGATTTTGAGGTGTCCCAGACTTATTGTTCTAGAGTCAGATTTACTCCCAGGAAAACTTCAGACTTTAGAGAATTCAAACAATTATGTATGTTTCTATGGAGAATTGTATAATAGGGTTGCATGAGTGTGCTCTTAAAGCATTGTTTTTTAATGTGAAAATTGCATCTGACTATAATGAACACTGCTTATTTGTTCATACCCCAGCATCATTATTCATGTTCTCCATCCATACCATACCATCTTTGGGTCTGAGAAGGACTGATAAAATTGCTGGATTCACTTTGAATGGTGTTTTTCCAAAACCATCAGTTCCTTAACATTCAGGAACACTATTCTTCTGATACCAACAACAAGCAAAGGCTATCAATTCTTGGTAACACCTTGTTGGAGACTGATTGCTGGAATAGATGGATTTATCTAAACAGTCTTTATCATCTTGAGTTTTTCTAAAATGTTACTAATATGTTTCCAATTATTTCTGGGCTTGTTCCATGACCCTCCTGGTTCTTATGAAGAGTCAGTGTGTGTGTGGTCAACTCTATGTGGTTAACTGGTCAACATCTTTTTGTAGAAGGGTTGTTTGCTGCAGCCTAGAAAGTGTTCTTCCTTTGGCTACCTTTGATATCATTTACCATTGTATCTTTCTGGACCTCTTACAAAGTCTGCAGTTGGGGGTAATGTGCTCAATGGTTCCAGTCAGTTGCTTAGGGAAGGAGAAGTTGATTCAGTGGGCCTCTTAGGTAAGGAGTTCTATGAGTTCTGATGTTTTCTCTCAAAGGAATGGCCTGCCCCTGAAAGATCATGTCCATGACTAGGGGATTCTTTTGGATTCACGGCTACTGCTGGATGGGCAGATAGAGGCCATGGCCAGGAGGTCCTTTGGTCAGCTCCTGCTGGTACACTTGCAGCCTTACCTGGAGAAGGAGGTAATTCGTGCTCTCATTACCATCCAGCTGAACTACCAAAATGCAATTTACATGCATCTGCCTTTAAAGGCCACTTGAAAACTTCAGTTAGTACAAAATGCAGCAGTACACATCCTAACTGGCCTCAAAAGCTATAAGTATATCTGTGCTGCAGGCTCTGCATTGGTTGCTAATAGGTTTCCAGGTTCAAAACCGCATTGGCCTTCCAGAAGTCTGTGAAGGTGTCAGGGCCAGGATATTAGTGGGGCCTCATACGTGTGTTTGGTGTTGTGAATTGTTAGGAGATTCCTTGGTTTTTATATTATGACCACTTTTATTTGTATTTTAATTTGGTTTATATTGGTTTATAAAATGTTTTTTCTAACTGTTTGTTAGCCACCCAGAGGTATCTAGGATGGGCGGCAGTATACATATCCTTAATTGAATGAACTAATGCATTTAAATGCTGGTCTTAACCAATAAATCCCCACATAGCTTGGCACCAAGCTATGTCTTCAGAAAAGCTCCTTCAACCAGAATCAACCCATTCAACAGAAACAACTTGGGAAAAATTGCTGGTAGCCCCTCACTGCCATGAGATCAGAGGGCACCAGGATATGCTTCTATACTATGGCCCCCATATTGTGGAATGGTTTACACATGGAGATTAGGAAGTGGGATAAAATTAAGGCCTTTTTGATTAGTTAGAATAATACCATATGAATTGGTCTTAAGACAATTATGGATACTTTTTTTATAATTATATTTGCTTATTGCTTTCTGCATGTTTTGTTATTTGTAAACTGCCAAAAAACTTGTGATTGTCATGGGGTAAAAAACAAACAAACAAACAAACAAACAAACAAACAAATAAATAGCTTAGGACTCTCAGCTTTCTTTCTATGTTGTTTCTTTGCTCAGTTTCATGAAAGCTCCTCATGAATAGAGATGCTAGAAGAATTTGATCTTTGTGAATTCTAGTACAAAGTATCCAGATCTGAATCACTTTGAGTAATGGGTGGAATGGCACTGTTGTCTTTTGAATTTCCCAAATGTTTTAGAATTTCAGAACAATGAGATTTTTTAAAAAAAATAATGAATGGTTATTTATATAGCCATATAAAACATCAGCATGCGTTTTTAAATACATCTTCTCAGAGAATATACATGTATAGCATACACCAGTATTTAGAAACACAGATTTACATACACACTTACATATTTTTGTGGGGCTTGTACAGATTGATTTTTGAATATTGCAGATTTATGTAGATGTGACTGAATTCATTTGAGAAAGTGCCATGGAATGAACAAGATTTATTGAAATGTGCCATAATACTTTCCATTACCTCTAAGTCCTGTTCTCAGGATGGCATTTATAAATTGAAGCAAGTTTGCAGTAGCAAATATATGCACATTTGTCAGATCATATGCGGTGCACCTTCACAGATTGGGGTCCCTGAAAATAACACAGTTCCCCAGCTCGTACTGCAAGTACTTCATGTAGAATGTTGTCTTCTGTAACAATCTATATCCACACAAGCCATTACAGCAATGCAAGCAAATGAACATATGAAGGACTTATTTGTAGGTTCCTTTTATCTCCAATTCCAGATGCATTATGAAGATTCCCACTTCTTTTTTATACAGAGAGACAAACTTTATATGCTACTGTGGTCTTTTAAAAATATACTATTTTGCTAGCTCCTCAAAGCAACAAAACCAGATGCATCCTTGATACATCTGCACTACAGATTTTTTTTTTCTTTCCTCAATGGGAGACTTTGCTGTTTCAAGATAGAGAGCTGCAGATACTTATGATGGAGTGCTTTTGCATTAGCACAAGGGCTCTTTTAAATACTGTTTGTAGCTTTGAACAGCAAACTACTTTCTTGGTGTGAAGGTGCCTGGGGAACTGTTTCAAGAGAAAACACTTCTGAGCAGTTTGTTGTTTGGGAAATAATCTCAATAGGAACAGAGTGGATGAAGGTCAAGTAAATTTATGACATCAATAAAAGCTGAATAAGAGCAAAATTGGTCATAATCTGCCCTCAGTTACACCTGAGCTGTGCAAAACTGTAGTTCTAGATGGGCTCTGAAGGTGTCATTGAGGATAGTAAATGACCTATTACTTATCTAGAATATCTGATAGAATAGGATGGTTAATAAAAGGGTTAAAATGACTACATCAGCAAGTACAGATATGTAGTGCCTTATCTAATACATAACATAATTAAGGGCATAATTTCTGTCCTTTTTTGTTCAGGGATAATGCTAATGACTGCAGAAGCAGGTACCATAATGATTCCTGTATCCACCATGCCTTCTTCTTCCTTATAGTGAATTCTGCCAAAAAGTAGAACTATCAAGGTCTGGCATAATTTGTTTTGTTTTGTTTTAGGTTTTTTAATCCCGCCTTTTTTGTTTTTATAAATAACTCAAGGCAGTGAACATACCTAATACTCCTTCCTTCTCCTCTTTTCCCCACAACAACAACCCTGTGAGGTGAGTTGGCCTGAGAGTGAGTGACTGGCCCAAAGTCACCCAGCCGGCTTTCATGCCTAAGGCAGGACTAGAACTCACAGTCTTCTGGTTAATTTGTTCCTTCTTCTTTCTTTTTTGCAGGGGTCATGTTTCCATTTAGCCCAGGGCAATGAATATAATTAATACAGACTATAATGTTTAAAAGTTGAATATAAAAACAATTGCATGTATGCTTCTAAATGTGATGAGGATATATGTCTTGTTTAAGAAGGAAGGAAATTATAATAATGGTTTGATTCAATATAACAGTTCCCATACCCTCAATTTGCTTCTATGTTTTTAGACAGTTGGAACAGTGAATCAGAAACTAGAATTTGTAGTGTCTTGCACAACAACATATTTTGCATGAATCACTCAGGATAGCTGCCCAATATTCTTATTGATGGCTCCACACTAAAATTTTTGATTGAATATCCTGACATTTACAACAAATCCCCTCAAGTCATTTTATTTACAAGAATAAAATGCTGTCAAGTTCAGCTCCGGAAGACTACATAGAATCATAAACTGTATGAGTTGGAAAAGATCTTCCAAGTCAGCTAGTCCATTTCACTTTTCAGTACAGAACTCACTAAATCATTCCAATAAGATAGCCTTCCATCAGTACTCCACTGATTAACTGCTCTTACCATTAGAAAATTCCCCCTAATATTCAGTTTGACTCTCCTTTATTTATAATTTCATAAACATAGCCTTCCTGGATCAAAACAAGGCCCATTTTAGTCTAGTATTTTTTCTCACAGTGGCCCACTGGATGTCTCTGGAGTGCTCACAAACAAAAGATGGAGATATAAATCTCTCCTGCTGTTGTTTTCCAGCAACTGATATGGAGGCATGCTGTCTCCTGTTCAAAGATAGCATTAATAGCCCCTGGGAAATTTGTCCATCATGTATTCTATTGGCATTTAAAGCCATCTGTTAGTGGTTATCACCACCTATTGTGGTAATGAATTCCACAGATTAATTAATATTCTGTGCAAAGATTTTTTTTTTTTTTTTTTGCTCTATTTTAAAATTCCCTCCCTTCATCTTCATCGGATGATTTAGGATTCCAGTGTTTTGAAAAAGAGTCTTGTCCATTTTTACTAGGTATTTTATACACATCAACCGTGGCCCATCACTGTCACCATTTGTTCCAAGTTAAAGAGTCCCAAATGCGCTAGCCTTTTCTCCTAAGGAAGATTGTTGAGCACAGTGATTACATTGCCATTTTCTGTACTTTTTCCAGCACAAGTATATGTTTTTTCAGATATAGTGAGCAGAACTATACACAGTGTGCCAGGTGCAGACATACCATAGATTTAAGGGCAACGCAACTAGACAGTTTTATTTTCAATCCTTTTCCTAATGATCCCTAGCATGTTACTTGGCTTTTTCACAGATGCTACACATTGAGTTGACATCTTCACTGAGCCTAATATGACCCTAAGATTTTTTCCTGGTTAGTTAGAGACAGTTTAGACTCTAAAAGTATATATGTGAAGTTAACGTTTTTGCCCCAATGCACATTATTTTTGACTTACATAACTATCAGCCCATGGATCATTGTCCTTCTCCTAGTTTAAACAGAGAACAATTCTAAATCCTTTTGCATATGACAGTCTTTCAGAAATTTATAGGTCATTATTATGTCTCCCATTAGTCTTGCTTCCCAAGCTATTCATGTGCATCTCCTATAAACATTCCTCATTGGGCTTGATTTCTAGATCCTTGTCATTCTGATACCTCTCTTCTGAACTACTTTGGCTTCTTCATGTTCCAGTGCCTGGAACCAGTTACAGTATTACAAGTGTGGTCTATGCAGTTCAGGAAGCAATGAAACTATTTCCATCAATGATCTGGATACAGTGTTTCTGATTATGTCAGCTCCTACATCACCTTACTTGCTCATCTTCAATTGATTATCCCCAAGAGCTCCTATATGTGTTCATGCAGTTTGCTTGAAACCATTGTACCATTACTTTTTCCAGTGTTTTTTAACTTCCCAATTAAATTTAGAGCTCTTTGCTTTTCTGAATGTTTTCCATGTAACACAGTCTGACCCTACTTAGCTTTCTGAGATCAGCCAAAGTTACCTTCCAAAGGCATAATGAATAGAACAGTTGTAGAAACAGACTAAAAAAAAAAAGCACAAGCACAAGCAATATTAAGCTTGCTGAAATAAGCTAATTCTACATAAATGGGAAGAAACCCAACAAAATATTTCTTGCAAGACTTAGATTCTATACTGAGTTGTTTTTGAAGTAGGTGATCAATGCTGAATGCCTGGAGGAGTTTCATGAGTCAACCCAAAGCACCCTGGAAAGTCTGTGCAATTCTGCTGGATATTGTGGGACTCTACAAACTTAAATTATGGTGTTCCAACTTCTACTACCGTATCACTTGGCTTCTGAATTATCTCTGTTACAAATGAATTTTAGAGTCCATTGGGAGCTGTCCAAACTTGTTAATGTGATATCTCCATTTCCAATGTGCTGTAGAATTTCATTCAGCATGCAATTATTCCTGCTGGCTACCTATCTCATACTGAAGGAAACCTTACATCTTGGAGCCATTGTTGATGAGAGGTGCAAAAGCATGTGCAGATTTTCAAAGAAGTCAGATAAGGGATGTTTCATGTGCAAGATAATAGCTGAAGCAAATGAACCGAGTGGCCTTCTTAGAAAAATCATATATGTCCTGCTAAACTGCAGGATAGATTTTTGTGGCCTGTTGAATAGAAGCTGAGAATAAGGGTCTTCCTTTTCATTTTCTGCAACCTTGTTTAATGGTCAAATTTTGTAGACAGAAACAGGAGCAAGTAGACTATCAGCTTCAACTACTGCTTTAAGATAATTTCATATTTTAATCAGTGGAGCTGACGACAGACAACATGAAGCAAAGACTTGAGATACATCACTTAACACATTTGCTAAAACAGTAAAGCATTAATGATATTGAAGTTACTTCTCTTTTTGTAAGCATTTCACGTAATCTGCGTAGTTTATTGTGTGCTAAAGTCTAGATTACAAGTTTGATCAGCTAGGGAATATTTTGATGTAGAGATCCATGCTGTAAAGATACAGAATTTATGATACTCAGCTGTCCTTTCTATTTATATTATATTTATATTTGCAGTATAAACTGTAATGGGCTGAATATTTGAAAATGGGGGATTAAAATATAAATCCACTCTTCTGGAATAACTTAGCCCCAATTAAATTATTTAGTGGCTGCTCCTATAGTTTATACCAAAAAATGATAGCACATATATATTGTATTCTAGGGAAGAAAGTCACTATTCCAGAAAGCCTCTGCTATTGAAGTCTTTTATCTTCTACAATATTTGTATCCTTCAGTATCTTGGTGGGTAGACTTGCTGAATTACTTTCTGAAGAATGTGAAGTTAATTGGTGGCATCAACCTCTGCAAAGATCTAGATTCGGTCTTCCCCAGGTGCCTGATATATCCAACTGTGTTCCAGGGGTTGCTGGTGGGAGAGTTCCAGCAGTCTGCAGTGAGGTTCTATTGTAAAACTATAAGGAATTCGAGATGGTGAGGGATCTAGATTGGAAAATTCCTGAATGACCTGTCCCTGTGTGTTCTTAGTTCTCTGAGAAGCTCTGAGAGAGGAATGGGCTGGAAGAACTGATAATAGGCCACTATGAGATGTTGGCAGACTAAATTTTGCAGAAAACCATTCTTATTTGCTAAAAGTTAAAAACCAACTGGACAGAATCCAGAAGTGCTAATAACATCTTGTGATGTTATGTGAGAAAAGATTGAATTTGAGAATCTGAAAAATTGGACAGAGTCCTTAGTGATATGATCTCTGCCACCTGTAGGCTTAATCCATGTCCCACCTGGCTTCTTTGTTCTGCCAGAAGAGGATGGAGGCAACTATCCAGACTATTGTGAACACCTCATTGCACAAGAGGTAGATACTGATATCCTCGAAGACAGCATTGAATCCTCCTTAAAAGGCTGGGCCTGGACTCAGTTATTCTAGAGAACTATCACACTGCAGTGACTAACCTTCTCTTTTTATAGGGAAAGTTGTTGAAAAGGTCCTAGAGCATCACCTACAAAGAACTCTGTAAGAAACAGATTTTCTGGACCCTTCTCAATCAGAGGTCACACCCAGGCATTGGACAGAAACTGAATTGGTAACTCTTGTCAGGGGTTAGACAGGGAGTATCACCCTATTGGTTATACCAGACCTCTTGGAAGCCTGTGATAGGTCTTCAGTACCATTGAACACGATATCTTCTGGATACAGAAGATGTATGTAAAGAAGACAGCGGGGAAATTGTACTTTCAGACCTGCAAGATTCTGTTTATGTAGCTTTACAATAAATTAGAATTAGCTTATCTGGTCATGTTTCCTGTCTGGTTTACCTGTAAGGCTGACATTAATCTTGCAAGTCTGAAAATACAATTCCCCTGCTGTCTTCTTTACAGCCCAAAAAACTAGGACAGGTCTCTTTTAAGCCTCTTGTCCCACTCACTATCCAGCTTAGAGATTACGCTGGCTCTTATCTGACAGTTCCCTAGGCAGCATTTCTTTACCTGTCTCCCAAGGTCTTTCCCACAAACCATTACAGAAGCCATCTGAATCTGGGGTAGTATAGTTTTAGTTCTCAACAAGGTTGTTGTAATCAGCCAGGAATCATTTTTGTTTAGGCCAGTGATATAAAACCCAATAAATAAAATAAACATACTTCAGGACCAGACCTACAGGAAATTGTAGCTAGAGGTGCCTTCATCCAGCTTTGGCTGTTGCACATCTTGGAACAGAAGGTGCAGAATACTGTCACTCATAACCTACTCACTTCATGGATGAGCTATTGAAAAATGGTTTATGTGGGACTGATGTTGAAGAACATCTGGAACTACAACTAGTGCAAAATGCAGTGACCCATGTACTAGTAGGAATTGCTGTTATTGCCACATAACACCAGTAACATGGAAGCTACATTGGTTGGCAATTTATGTCTAGGTGCATTTTTCAAGATGCTGTTCCTAGAACTTGAAGTCTTATGTGGCTTCAAACTTTGTTATCTCAAGACTACTTTAAATAGAACCTGCCTACCCAAGGGGTGCCTACAGAGGGGTCATGTTGAGAATCTCCACCCTTCACAAAATGTGGTTCAGGGAGACTCAAATGCAAGCTGATGGTCCCTTATGGACTACACTCCTACTGAATGTAAGAGCTGCCCCTTCACTCCAAATATTTGGAAAACTTATGAAACCTGGTTTTCTAGATACTAGGAGTGAAAGTATGAGTGATATGAGGTACCTGAGATGATGAGATTCTGATGATGCTATATGTTTGATGATGATTATGGATTGTTAGTTATAGTTTTAAATGTTGATGTCTAATGCTTATGGCTATTTTTTATGATTATCATGCTGGCATTTTATTTGGCTACCATAGGCATAAAGATTTATCTGGCAGAGGAGCATTTTAAACAAACAAACAAACAGATAAAAATAAGGAATGGGAACACAAAATAAAAACATGGGTTTCTCTTGAGGTTCTTCACAGGATATTCTTATCACAGACACTATGGCTTTTCACAGAAGGAAACTATATTTCTCTTAAGTCTCAACTGGATCTCAGCTGAGCAATAATAGCTTAATAATAAGTCATAGTTCCTCTCTCCTACAAAATCAGCATATACAGTACATTTGGGCAGATCTATAGTGCAAACCAAAAATGATTGATTAGAGATTCTTTCTCCCCAATAAACCTCTGAGGTCTGTAGATCTCTGGCAGGGAGGGAATCTCTAAGTTTTTTTAACTGGTGTAAAACTGTCATATATTTTAATAGAGATATTCCTTTCTCTATGCTTTTCCTTTCTTACTAAATCACATTCTTCTTCTTTAAAACATCGGATATAAACTTTAAAGTCTGCCTTTAGAAAATGTCATCATTACCCCTTTAGGAGCAGTAAGATGGGAAGCATATTGCATCAAAGTGTTGATTACATCCACATTTTAGTCATCTGCTGAAGGATATAGAAACCTTTATTTGCTTGCTACAGAACCCTTAGTGCAATTGTTGCTATAGTCTGAAATGAAACCGAGAAGATTCACAGCCCTTCATTCCTCTTAGTATTCCAAAGTAGACATAAGTCCTATCTATTCTAAATCTTTACTGACGGTAAAGCCTGTTTTGTTGCAGTGGTTGTTGTGTGGGTTTTTGTTTCTACCATTGCAAAACAAAAAAGAAAAAATGTCTTTGTTTAGATAAAGGTTTATATGTGCGTTATATTTCACAGAACTTTAGAAAGACAGTACTGCATAACACTGTTTCCAATCAACAGTATGCATGTTTCTATTGATGCATACTATTAGGTTGTCTAATAATATTAATAACTAAGGTTCATTTGACTCAGTGTAGCTTAAATTTGAATTGCCAAATATAGGATAGTATTATCAATCTATTACTAGTCCACATCATTTTCAGGCATAAGGATATTCTGTCTCATCTGCATATTTATTTGGAGGTGTTTTGACAAAAAAGAATGATTGGAAATTGGATTTAAATATGTTCAGAGGTATGTTTTTCCCCTCCAAATGCACATTTATAAACACACACATACCAAAATATATATCTCCACATCCCTATCACACAATTCCCTTAAGCAATATTATGCAAATAACAAAACAGGAGTACAAAGTAGTAAACCAAAGAAATTAAAGGTATGATATAAGACAAACAAAATGAAATATAGATTAATTTAGTTTCCACAAACACTATTCATTACCCTTCTCCACATCTTTCCAATCCTTGCAAGCAATCCTTGTTTCTAACATATCCATCTTCTTAACTCACATTTTGTGGGTCTCTTCAATTCTAACCAACCCCAAAGTCCTTGGGTTCCTCACTCCTCTGTACAGCCATGCTTCTTTCATATATGTTATGTGGTCGGATCTTATTCATTCTCTCTATGGCCAAGCACCTTCACTTCTTTGGTATTACTCACTTTTATATTCAGTCCACAATCATTCATCATCCACATTCATGATCTTAGTATGCTTCTGCTTCCAACTTACTTTTATGTTTTTCCTGACATAACTAATTCTCTTCTGTATAACAAGATGAGCAGAAGCATACTTTTTACACATTTTCATTTCTTTTGACAAGCATTCACTATCTGCAATAAACCATAAACTATCTCATTACCTTTCTACCATCATTTGCACATCTTATTTTTTTTTTCCATTTCCCTATCTATAGTAAACATTGTACCAGGCACAAATTGATTTCCTTACACTAGGAAGGAAATGTTTGTTTGTTTGTTTGTTGTTGTTTTTTTATGTATTGCAATTGTCCACTCTATGTTCCTTGCCAAACCCAACTACCTTAGTCCTGTGATACATTAATTTTCAGATCCATGTTTTTTGTTACATTATACAATTTATCTTGTTGCAAATCATTTTATTTCTTAGCCAACAACATATCATCCCACAAAATGGGAAGAGGATAACATCACAAGCATTACTTATATATTTATCCAAAATACATTTAAAAAAAAACAGGAGTCATAACACATCCTTATCTTATTCCCTTCTCAATGTTGAACCATTCTTTAAGCATTCTATTTATTCTCTCACATACTTTATTTCCACCACATATTATGTTTAATCACATTCACCAACCAGCTATGTTCATGCAAAATTCAGACATTGTCTATAAATCAAAAAGACATATAATGAACTTTATCAGATTTATACATTTCTCAGTAACCTTCTGAAGAACAAAAATATGGGGTTCATACTCTCTCCTCAACGTGAACCACAGGGCACTTCCCAAATTTTGCTTATTAACACCTTCTGTATCCTTTCAGTCAGAATTCACACACTCAGGATGCTCTAAACATATCTGTTATTTGGGAAATGTGACAAATAGTGAATGACTAAATTCTAGTCCACATGACATTCTGGAAGCTATAGACAGCCTGTAAAAGAATTCATCTTAACTGGATTTTACAAGTACTTCTAGTATTTTACAGAGTATGCAGAAACCCCTGTTTGCCTTGAGTTTTATCTCCCCTTTTCATTTACGCTGTTCTTACTGCTGTTTCTACATCCTACTGGGTCAGCGCAGTGTGCCCACGCTGGCTTAAAGTACTGTTATTATCTCCTGTCTTTCTTTTTCTCTACTACTGATCAATGAGGCCTCACAGGTGCTTCTGTAGCTTCTCCAGCTGTCAACATCACTAACTTGTTTGGAATTTAAAGTCCCAGTTTTATAGTTCTTAGCTGGCGGGTACCCTCCTCTGCCTCTCATGCTTTGTCATTGGCAGGTTCAGGGCCAGAAAATTATGGCAGTCTTGTGAGCCATTTGAGAAGCTCTGTTATTATTGCTTCATTGGGGAAGGTTTCCTGACACAGCAGTTTGACTGCAACTTGTTAACCCCACATTTCTGCAGCTGTGCAATGCTATCCTCATGGTCATATAGATGGTGAGTGTAAGATTTTTCATGCTGTATGCAAATAAAAACAAATTATAAATAAAAAGCCAAGGAATTTATATACTTCAAGAAATATAAAAAGATGGTTAAAGTGAGTTATCATATCGATTTAACTAAATTTTCTATATCTACTGTGTATTCAATCTTTCTTATAGCTCAGTCCCTCCAGACTCTTAGTCTTGAAATTAAAAATAAAATGAAAATGTTTGCAATGGGAATATATTTATGGCATCTTTGGGAGAGAGAGAGAGAGAGACATAACACTGTAAGCCAGGACAGTAAAAAGTAGCAAATAATACTCAGAATGTTTTACAGCCTGTAACATCATCTCAAAAGTGCTTTGCAAATATGAGTAAATGAAGGATCACAATTGCCCTTTCAAGGATTAAGAATGGGAATAGCAAATGAAGAATGGGAATAACAAATTTGTGGCCATTATACAGTCATTATGTGGCACTTGTAGCAGCTCACCAAGTATATTTCAAAGTACATTTGAAGAACAGACCTCTAATAGAATGGGAGCATCTAAGTTGCTATACAGATAAAGTAGAGCAGGTACTGACCAGATATGTATGGGCATGCCACTTATAAAATTGGAAAAATATGTCACTTAATTATTCCCCCCACCCCTCAGGTTGGCACCTAGCAGGAACTGAATGTTAATACATGCTATTGAATGTTAGGGGTTGGGAGACAGATTGTTTATTATGCTTTGGAGGTTGATGGAGGGGAGAAGACAGAGTCAATAATCGAAATGACAATGGTGGTAGTGTCTTGGGATGGAGCTCTAACAGAGAGTATTGGGTTATTACAGAGCCAGAACAGAGGTTGGACTGGAGAAGCCTACTGTTTAGAGGCACTGATAGGTAGACGTTGGCCTACTGGCTGCACGGCAGCAATCTCTTGGGTGGACTTTGATGCATGCTTGATGGTGTTGGGAGAGGAGGCCTGGTTAGAGGTTTTCCAGCTACAGGGGCAGGAACTTTGGCTCCTGAGGGATCCTACCCCTCCAGTGAAGGACAATGACCTGATGTTATGCTGGTGGTGACCAGTCTGGGCAGCAGGAAGACTAAGGGACATGTATGTTATCAGCTCAAGCCCTGCAACTGCCTAAATCTTCTCTGTCCAGGCCTGCATCTTTGTCAACAAAGTTCACTCTAGAAGATCTTTGTTCATCTGTCAGCAACTAAGATTGTCTTTCTAGTTGTTACATCTGGAACCTGTCCTGTATTGGATTGGATTGAGAACTGAAATATAATTGTGCCATTAGGTGGCTCCAATAGTTCAAGGCAAGCAAGGGGAAGCAGTTGTGCAAGAAGTGTAATTGAGAAACTCACAGGCGTCCTTAATGTTGCAGAGTGCCTGAGAGAAGGAGAACCTTTGACAGTGCTGATCTGTGGGAGTGTGGAGCAGGGGTGTGAAACATGGACTCTCATCCCCAGATGAGCGAAGAAGAGATAAGAGGATGAGACTGGCCCCTCCCTGGGGAATGCTAGTGATGTTTGTAGTTTGACCCTGGGAACTGCTCTCAGTCTGAGAAGATTCTGTAAATGGGGTGAAGCCAAATAAACCTTGCTGGATTGAATCTGTATTGTCTCCTGGAGTTTCCTGGGCTAAACCTGACATGATCTGACACTAGGAATGGGATGTCTAGATCTATGTTCATCCTTAGCTGGTAAATTGATCCTGGGAGGAAACATGTGGTTGCATCAATGCAATGGTAGCTTCCTTTCCTAGGGTGGGGGTGATTCTATCTTCCTTGAAGGAAGTTGTGATGTGACTGTCCCACAAGTGGACCAAAAAGAGTTTGCCAAGTCTCCACCTCCCCATTCTATGGAAGGTTGTTGAGAAGGTGGTTGGTCTTCAGTTTCAAAGGGCCCTGGAAGAAATTGATTATCTGGACACCTTCCAGTTGTGGTTTCAGGCCATGGCATAGCAATGTGGTCCCATTGATCGTACTTGTTTATGATCTGTGGCATAGCAGTGACAGGAGTGATCTCTCAGTGGCCTTTGATTTCATTAATCATGGTATCCTTGTGTATTGTGTATTGACTATTAAGAGTGGGAGGCATGGTTTTGCAGTCATTCTCCTTCTCTTTCCATGGCTTTCCAGCTGGTGTTGATAGAGGAGGGGGGAAAGAGATTGAGTCCAAGGCTCCTAACCTGTGGAGTGCCTGAAGGCTCAATGTTCTTACCCTTGCTGTTTATCATCTACATGAAGTTGTCAGGTGACGTTATTCATTGGCATGGGGTCAGGTATCATTAGTATGCTGATGATACTCAGCTGTATATCTTGACCCCTGGCTGACTGAGTAATGCTTTCAAGGTCTTCTCTAATGTTTGGATAGGGAGGAACAGACTTAAATTCAATTCTAGGAACACTGAGTGCTGTGGGTGCCCTTCTGAATACCCTTCCAGATCCAAGGACTTTTCATCTCTAGTTCTGAATGGGGTTGCACTTTCCCAAACGGAACTGGTACACAATGTCTGGGACTTCCTGGACTCTCAGCTCCTGCTCAAAGAGCAGATGGCAGCTTGAAATCAGGAGGGTGTTTGTAGAGATTCACTTTGTGCATTCCTGGACTGGAGGCCCTTGTCACAGTCACTCAATGGTTACTTCATTTATGGACTACATACTATATATACAGAGAGAGAGAGAGAGAGAGAGAAAGTTTAAATTTAGGCCTTTAAATTTCTGGTTCCTGCTTGACTTGGATCATAGTTGCATTTATATTGTTTTGGTACCATATGGTTATTTATAGTTTATATCTATTATGGCAGCTATAAACTCCCAAAATATTTCACCTAGAAAAATGACATGGTGGAGTGTGCTATTTATAACCTTAACTCTTTATCATTTCTCTTAGTGGCATAATCTAAATTCCTCCTCTGGATGATGCTTACCTTAAAAAGTGAGTGATTATTTCTAAATATCCTTCATACATTGGATGTCATTTTGTCCAAGAACAGCTCCAAACAATTCTCTATTGTAAGCAGGTTTAAAATAAAAGCCTACCAAAATCAATGGGACTGCCTTCATAATAAAATATATGAATTGGGCTATTCAGTCCATGATAAAGTACAGCCCTGCCCATAATGGATGGTTAGGGGAAATTAGATGAAGCTAACTTTCCCTTATATCCCTGGCTTTCTTTGAATGATTTGAGCATGATGTAATGGTATGTGGGAAAGAACTTGAGAGGCTGGGCAAAGAGACACTGCTAAGGGAACAGTTAAATAAGAGACAGCATAGCCTGCAGCTGGATAGTGGGAGGGGCAAGAGGCTCAGAAGAGACCCTCCCTAGTTTCTTGGGCTGTAAAGGAGATGGGGGGAGAACTGCACTTTCAGACTTGCAAGATCCTGTTAATGTAACTTTGTAATAAAGTAGAATTCGCTCATCTGGTTGTGATTCCCATCTGGTTTACTCTGCAAGGCCGACACATGATCAATAGAAATATCTGAATTCTTCAGATTTTGCAATGTGATTTGTTTTGCCTTCTTTTTCTTTTTGTTTAGCCAACCCTGGTAATTATCACTTCATGTAACTTTCCCCTTGCTGACTTTTCTTATTGGCACAGAAAGATTAAACATTCTTAGTCTTTGATATTTATTTTCAAACAGACAAACAAAAAAATCCTCCCCATTCTCTAGCTATTTTTTTTAATCATTTAGTCTTTTTTTTTTTTTTTTTACTGTCTCTGTAATTAATATCCTCCATTTCAACTTTTTTCCTAGGTTTCCCCCTGTCCCTAGATTTTGGGGAGAACGGAATTTAAAAAGTGTATATTTGTGCTCTTAAAGTTGCAGCAGCAATTGCTACCTGCTGCCTACAGATGATTAGGCAGGGGGCTTTGTCTAAAAACAGACACACGATGCTTGAGTTTGTCTGAAGGAAATAGTTGCCAGAGAAGCATTTTCTCCCTCCTCTCTACATCTCATTGCTCAGTTCTCTGAGAAAGACCCTAATGTGAAGCTGAAGGTAACTAGGAGCTAAGTTTACTGTGGTAATCAGTGCTGACAAGGGATCAGCTTTGCCAAGTAAAATCACTGGCCAGGAACCAGTACAGCCTTCCAGCTATTACCTTTCAGTACAGCTTTGGGTGTTGTAGCCAGATCAGTATGTGGACATAATTGCTGGTTGATGCTTGTCTCAGCATCAGGGAGACAGCAGTTTATTTGACAGTTGTTCACTTTCATTGTACAGTGTGGCTCCCCAATCTTCTAGTCCTACCTAGGGCTGACAGTTGGTGGTAGGAAAGGATTTCCCCTCTCTTTCACCATGGCGTGTTGAAATTGCCAATTTAATCTCGTGAGCTGCTTCACTGTGCGCTAATGTTAGTCTACAGAAGCATTCAGCTTTCTTATCTTTTTTATTTCTCTTTCAATAGCTTCTGTTGTGATACAGAAGCTTTTGTTTGAATTCTGGATGGACAATAGATGAGGAATGGCTTACATGACTCTCAAATAATCACTGCTTTAAAATAAGAAGTGAAGATGCCCTGGGTCATGCTCACAAAATCAGGTAAACATCTAATGGGCACTTTTAACTTGGCAGCTGTCATAAGTACTGCAATGTCAACAAAAGGTTGGTATACCGTGAATTAAGCATAATGTTCTTGGGATATCAAGGCCTAAACACGATCTCTACCAAATCACAAATAGCTCTGCATGCTCTTGCAAATGACTATTGGGAAAGAGACCCTGATCTTTGTATCTGAGGCACAACGCTTGCTATATTCAAAAAGGGTGGAAAACTATAGTCAGTTTTCTCTGTAGCAGTGAGAACAGAAAAATGATCATGGCTGAAATTGCATTAAAGGTTCTTAGGAGAATACTTTGAGCTCAAAATAGAGGGAGGAAGTTACAATTTTGTCCTGTTCTCATCTGTAGATGTGATCTGGAGGCAGCTATGATAGCGTTCCCTGCTATTGTGAGATGCCATATTTTTGTTTAGGTGGAATTATCATTCAGTAAGAAACTTTGCATGTAGAAGGTTCTAAATATCCTGGCAGTGTCAGTTAAAAGGACAAGGGGTGATAAAGATTTCACTTGATACACTAGAGAGCCATTGCCAGTCAGAATAAGCAATACTGGGACAGTTGGACAAACACTTTGGACCAGGGGTACTTCCAGGTGAAGTTTTTAATTATGCCATCACTTTGCCTCAATCATGAAACTTTGTGGAAAACTCAAACCATGTCATCTTCAGTCATAACCCTCCACTGCCTTCCCACCATTTTTTCCTAACTTCTTAAAAGAGTGAAAGGTGTGAAAATAGGACATATCTTTTGATTGATAGTGCCAGGAAACTGTTGTTTAGAAGCATCCCTGTTAAAAGGCAGTTTCTTAAGTTCCAGAGATTCTTAACCATAAATTATGAGAGAATCTCATTCTTTTTTGTGTCTTTTGCATAACTACTCTTATCTCTTCTACGGAGAACTAAAACAAACAAAAAAGAACATTTTTATCATGAAGAACATGGATGACATTGGAGATTAGCATTACAGAGATTTTACTCTGGTTCAACTCTTTCAAAATCCTGACTACCTATATAATAGTTAGCAAACAAGGTAGATAAAATAGGGGTTCATTGTGATTCAGATATTCAATCTAACATCAAGTTGGGTTTTTTTTAATTTTAAACTAAGTAAAAAGAATTGACTTAATTTAGTTTATTATTTCTCTTTATTAATGACATTCATTGCTTAATTTATCACTATCTTTATTAATAAAACATTAATAACTAGGATAAAGCATATAACTATCTTCATTTTTAGAGGTTTTTGATGAAAACTTTGATTTTTGTAAATACAGAGCAGAGTGTAATTTATAACACAATAAAAAAAACGGTCAGTGGGGAGCAATATTTGTGCATGCATTTTCATGTGGAATTACCACTATTTTACATATGAGATGATAAGGAGCCCATCAAGTGATTTGTTTGAAAGTATTGTTGCCGCTGGGGAGTGGGGGAATAGTGGGTTTGTATTTGGGGTTTTTTTTCTGTAAGGTTCCCAGAGTCACCATGAGTGAGTTGGGCAGCCATATAAATTGCTTTAATAGATAGATAGATAGATAGATAGATAGATAGATAGATAGATAGATAAGGATGGCAAGAAAGATTTGTAATCTGAGAGGATTTGTGCACTATGTTGCCATCACACTGGGCTGTTGTGCAATATTGTTAGCTGTGAAATCCTTTAGATACTTTTCATTGCCAGGACAGAAGCACTTTATTCTTTTATCAAAGAGAATTCATAGTGAACATGTAAACCCCTTTTAAACAGTGAAGGTTTAATCTTCTATGCATTCAAGCCCTTTGATGTGGAATTTCTTCTAGGATTCCAAACACACCAACCAGCTGATTATTATTCTTTTTTTCTTTTTCTTTTTTTATGGCTATCCTGTCCCTTTCCATCTAGTGTCATAGGAGTTAATAGACAGCAAGATGGATGGTACAACTTTGTACTCAAGGCAAAATTTGTGACTGCTTTGATGTGACATTTTCATTGACAACAATCTGGAATCATCTGAATTGTCATGGATTTACTCTCTTTGTATACAGAATTTCAGTTTACAATAATCTCAAGCAATTATACACATCAAAAGTCCATGCTGGATATATATGGGATTTGTAGCTGGTCAGCATCTCTGTGAAAGCTTAGTCCACTGATTCATGTCCAAAAACTGAAAGGAGATGAAGATTCTCTGTTGATCTTTACACTCCTCAGAGACTTTGCAAATGTCAGTCCCTTCTGAATGTGCCATAATTGCAACAGTATTATAATTATAATTATAATTATAATTATAATTATAATTATAATTATTATTATTATTATTATTATTATTATTATTATTATTATTATTTCTTCTCCTCCTCCTCCTCCTCCTCCTTCTTCTTCTCTGGGTGGCTCATAACAAACAAAGAAATTATAATAAAATTAGTGGATTTTGGTGAAAAAAATCCTGAGTATCAGTAAGAGAGCTATGCTTTGTTTCTTTGCATAAACAAAGAAATTTAAACTAATACAATATATGTTAATATGCTTTAATCAGGAGAAAAGCATATTAACATAAATTGCACTGCCCCATTGCCTACCTTTTCTATGCATCAGCAACAAGACTGGACAATAATACTGTAGTAGCACAATGCAATGTAGTTTCAGGACAAGACTTCCTACTGTTCTTTCTCCTCTGTAACAGTACCACTTACCATTCCAGGCTGCCTTTAGCTTGGGAGTATGTAGTATATAAATGAATAATCAAATCAAATCAAACTGCTGTGTTACTACATTGGCTGTGGTATCTTTGGAACAAGGAATGGGGCTCCACTGGGTTTAAATTCCTAGAATTCTGCCCAGAGTGTCACACCCTTCTGTTCCCTCATTCTGCTTAGAAGGCTGGCCACCTAACATGTTTGATTTAATAAAGGAGGAGGAAAAAAGCAGATCCATGTGTGGAGACTTCTACCATACCAGCTATCCCTGAACATGATGTCTCTTCTGCTGCAATGGCTGCTTATCTGCAGCCAGGACAAACCTCCAGGACTACAGTTGGGCCTCACTGCCTGGCAGCCCTCCAAAGGCCCCATTGGTCAGAGAGCTAAGCCCTCTTGAAGGAGCAGGCAAAAGATTCCTCACATAGAACATTGCCTACGGACATTCCCCATGGGCTGGGGCTTTAGTGAAGAACTGGTATTTGTTTTGCAAATCTCATTTAGGTGAGCAAAAATTTAATTGCAAATAGTCACTAAATGGGGTGGAGAATTTGCATTTGTGGTAGATGCTTCAACTTGACTTAATTCCATTTTGCAGGTAACTGGTATTCTGGAAGAGACTAGGGAATGGGGAATGGGGAAAAAGAAGTGATAAAAAATGTGTCACAAAAATCTCCATGCAAGTTGTATCCCTTATGTACTTGCATGTGATGTTGCAATGCACATCTGAAAGGCCATATTTTTCCTTCTGATGCATTATTGTCTTTTAGGCATCATTAAGCTTAGGCCTGGATAGCTAAGCTCATGAATATAAGTAGAGAAAGGCAGACTGCCAAAGCTATTCCTGTCTCTTCTTCTGTTATTCTTCTCTGCAACACTTATTTCATGCTTAATGCAAGATAGAAATGAAGGTTTAAAGAGATGAATCGTTCATTTAAGAAGGTGAACACAGTCAGATAATCTATGTTCATTTCTTCCTTTCCTTGAAAATCTTGAGTTAGCATGAGACAAAAGGACATGAATCTCCAGTCTCACAAACTCCACCTACACCTGGGAGAACCAACTGGCAAAGAATGCTAAACAGCAGAACAGTTGGGTGATGTGCGATATATTATTTTATTATCCCTTAAACAATATGATTAGAGAACTGTAATGAAACTAGAGTGTTAGTCATTAGAGTATTGTCCGTTACACTATAGTCACTTTTCTCCATTCTCTTCTCCACATCCTGGTGGATTTTTAAAAATGTATATGAATGACTGGGGAAGATTTATTAGTTTTTGTACAAACATTATTAATGCTTACGTCCTTTCAAGTTACCAGCAAAGTTCAGAAGAACTGAATAAATCCTCCTTCTTCAGTTTGAACATTTCCATATCTGATTTAGTTCAGAATCTGACTAAATCAAATACGCACTTCTTCGAATACCAAACAAAAATAAATATAAAGTAAGTAACTGACAGTGAAATCCCTTACATGTCTACTCAGAAGTAGGTACCAATCATCCCAATTGGGTTTGCTAGCAAATAAGTGTATATGGGATGCCAAGAGTACAGGGCTTCAGGAAGGACTAAGTTGTTCAGGCCTGAGCCAAAGCTGAAATGAATTCCCATCCACCGTTCCCTTTACAATTCTTAATTTTGATAGCAAATGTTCTGTAAAAATTCTCTGGATGTATGCATATTTGATATTCCACAGTGACATATTGGTTCACCATAATTTGATAGTATCTGACAGCCAGAATGCAATACTGTCAGCATTTGACATTATCTCACACATTATGGTCAACATTTGGCAGCATCTGACAGCTGAAGTACAATCCCCTTTCCACAGTGTCATATCGTCAGATCTGGTTCTTGTGCAGTTGAGAGCAGGATGATGCAAGGCAAAGGGAAGGAAGACAAGTCTAAAGTATTCTGCATAAAATCAGATCAGCTGCTCTGATCAGTGAACAAATCTAAATCTAACTCTACAGAGTGGTCAGGTGGCTGTTCCATGCTAAGATTGACTCATTTTGTTTCAGTGAAATTTTAAATCAGTTGATTTAATTTAGATTTGACCAAGAGAATATACCAGTCCTAGACTGGCCTATTGAAAAAAGAGGCTTCCCTGATAGGTGTGGCTGTTTTTCTCTGTTATCTTTAATTAAAGTTTGATGCTGAGCTTGAAACTTGTTCTGCATCTTTAAAGTCATAAATTTAAGATCTTTTATGGTTTCAGTCCAGAGACTTAAGTTTACTGATCAATATTTGAGAGCACTTCACAGTATTTTATTTTATATGTTGTCTTCTTCTTTTTTAGCAAAATTTAATAGCTTATAATTTAGGAAATATACTGACTCCATATATATATATAATCAATTGGGAAACTTCTCCTTAAATACAGAGCAGGGAAAAATACCACAAATCAGCAGCTTTTGCCTTTCTGAATTAAGAAATTGAAAAAAATCTTTTTTTGTTTTGTTTTGTTTTGTTCAACTTTTATTTCAGCTGTACATTTCATGCTATGTCTCCAATGTGAGTATTATGTTTGGATATAACTGGAGTTGATCTTGTCCCATAGATGTCATTGCCTTAGACTGTAATGTAGATAATATCTGCAGCCATGAAGACATATTGACCAGAGCCAATAGCTTTCCAACACAAAAGCTGTAATATGATTTTACTTGAATCTTGGAATTTAACATGCAAGTTTTAGAAACAAAACATTGCATTAAACTGGGAGAATTTAACCTTTTCCTTTCCTACTCTTATCCTATAGAAACTTTATTTTCAAAAGCTAGTATTTGCTTGGGAGTGCTATTATTTGTTTCAGTGTGAATACTAGCTTTAGAGGACTGTAAGAAGAAAGTTTAACCCTAAACGTTTCCATGCATACTCTATTCCTATTCATATCCTTTCCTTTTACCTGCTATAACTTTAATGAATGGTTTACATGCCTTAAAATATATAGACATGCACACACATACAGGGTAATAACTATGGCTTTTGTACTGCCTGTTGCCAAGCGGTGGTCTATTCCTTACCTGCAGAACCCCCACCCCAAATAATTGGTTTATTTGGAATACTTTCAAGAGGACCCTATGGCATGTTCTGATTAATTTCCATAATGCAGCTATACCTCAGTACCTGCAACCCTATTCATTCATACAGATGAATATAAATCATATAGATGATTTAACACTGAGTTTAGCTGAATTTAATAGATTAGCTTTTTTATAAGATGTCACTTTTTGAGGCATTGTATAACTTGCTCTCAGTTGGCATCTGGACTCTACCCTAACATTTAAAGTGAAGCTTGCTTTGCTGACCACTGAAGTGTCAAATGAATATACCAAAGGACTATCTTATCACACAGACATGTTTCTACCTGAATATTTATTTCTCTTCCCTACATTAATGTGATGGCTTATTTCCCAACAATTTTGACATTTAGACAGTAACTTAATGATCAGTATTAAACCCACTGGGGAATATGTCAGAGTTCCCTGTCTGAGGTTGGAGGCAGACTTCCTACTTTGAAGAGGGTATACAGCTTTAGATTTATCCTTTTCCTATCATTGGGAACCTTGAAAGCCTCCTAAGGAAGAGTGTTATGAAGCAAGCCCAATGGGTATGAGAAGCATTGGCTCCTAACTGTTATCCCAGGCTCTCCACCATAATTCCAAATGATGATAAAATTTAGAGTAGCTCACTCACTCTTCTTTCTACTTCTACCTTGGCCAGCATGGGGCAGCATATCACCATATTATTTCTTATGAATTCTGTGAGTAGGACTTGATTGTAATATTCAGCCCCAGTCACCAGCATTACCTTGAACCAGAGGCTAAAACTTCTAAAATTAATACATTTCAGTAATAAACACATTATTCCTTTGGGTGTGCCTTTGGGGTGGTTTTGATTCCTGGCAATTGCCTGGACAAGTCCCTGCAGTTTTCTTGGCAAGATTTCAAAAGTGGCTTACCATTGCCTTCTTCCTAGGGCTAAGAGTGACAGGAGGGTGACAAAGTCACCCAGCTGGCTTTGTGCCTAAGGCAGGACTAAAATTCACAGTCTCCCAGTTTCTAGCCTGGTGCCTTAACCACTATACCAGACTGGCTCTCAAAACACTCTTATTTTCACCCAGCTGGTTTTGTGACTGTAGCTAGAAATCTGTGAGTAAGAAGACATCCATGTCCTAGTATAATGACTACCTAAGTCTAGATCCCAGGGTAAAGATCTATGGATCTACAGTTCAGGCAGATTCCTAGTCATGAAGCCCTAGATGAAAGGTAACTGGTGAGAGGACATTAGCAAACAGACATTAGCATCTGAGTACTTATGGCCACGCTGGGATTCATTTCTTTTTCTTCAACAGTAAGACAACAGCTTGGAATATGCATGGTCACAGATGCTTATATGATATAGTCCTTTTCTACAATAAAATAATGTTTATAATCAAATAAATGGGAGACAGAAGCTGGGGCAATAATTTAAGTGAGTTTAAAATGTGACTGTACATGCCTGGAGTTTTTAACCAGGGTTGGTTATCACTTTCATTACATGTTTTGGTTATTGGTTTGGCTGTAACATATAGAAGCATCTGGAGAACATGGAATGATCAGAGGGAAGCAGATTTTAATTGTGTGTTTAACAATTTAAATAATACAAAATAGCTATAAGAAGGAATCCCAGTAAAGTTATTGCTAAAATATTTCCTGGCAACCCCATTGTTTAAAAATTATGGAAAAGTTTCCATCTGAACTTATATGAGAGAACAAATACACAAATAGCTGCACTATATCTTGATAATAACTCTTCCTGGAAAAAAACCCTACATTCATTAAAGACAATTGTGATAAAATATTCATTTTCATTACCTCTCAGTCATTCTTCTGCTGTCTCACATCTATACCATCTTCCCTCTGTTCAGGAGAGAAAGAAGCTTTCAGATACTTGTGTTGACATTTCTGGGCCATTAATGAATAAGGCCATTAATGAATCATACTTCTGTGTCTCAGGTAGTGCCTGTTTTTATTTGAAAGGAGAGAATAGCACAAACCTCTAGGAAAAAACTTGAGCTGCATCCAATATTTCAGATGAATTAGCAAATGATAATAATAGTAGATGTTAAATGCTTTCTAGTCAGCAATCATACCTGACTGTAATTTAACTTTCCTCCATCTGTTTTCTTTGACAGAATTATTCTGACATTGGAGTTCAAACTAGAACACTGTTACAGCCCTAGTTGATAATAAAGTTTATAATTTATTTCAAAATGACTCCAGTTTAATAGAAATTATTTTTAATATTGTTGCTGCTGCTGCTGCTGTCCTTTTTAACTTCAGTAGCAGCATCACCATTATGATCATTAGGCTGAATGGACCATCTTTAAGTGCAAAGGAGGACAATCTTGATGTTCCTAATAGCTCTGTCCATTGCTAGATTAGGAACTTGGGCTATACATACTGACATACACCTTCATAATATTGATGCACATAACATGCATTAGATTCCCATCTTCCTTTTCTCCACTCATTGCTTTTCTCAAAGGAATTTTTCTCGAATGCCATAAGTGGCAGCTGGGGCTAAGACTTTTCCCTTCCTCTCCCAAAAATATACTGCATACCCTTGGAGGAAGACGTATGCAGTGTATCACATCTTCTTCGGTTTGATGAAGAAGCTGGTAAGCTGGTAAGCCTATGGTTCCATTTTCAGTTCAGGCAAAATATCTTTATATGCTTTTAGACCTTAAAACAATAAGCCACTTTTCTTTGTCTCAGATCCCATTGAAGCATGGGGGGGGGTAATGATACTATTCTTTGCAGGATTGTTGTAAGGGATACTAAAAGAACTTTACAAATATACTTTGAACATATACATATTTCTTACTGTTACACTCATTATTTAATTTATTCCTTTCTCTCCGGTGTTCTTTAACAGCCCATAAAGAGAATAAGTAAACTTTGGCTTAGCATAAATTAGAGATCCTTTATGTCCTATACTATAGATTACTTCACAAAAATTTAACCAATATGTCTGCTAACTTGGACTTTTATTTTAGATGATGGTTGTTAGCTCAAATTCTAATCTTAAAAAAAAAGTTTTGAACATCATATATAGAAACATTTACCTCCAAGTGCACAGTAACACCAACTATATAGTTTGTAAGAGATTAACTCATACATATAAATACTGTGCCCATTTATTACAAATCCTTTTCATTGAGCATTTTATCCCAAAATTCGAGGTGGCTATACTGTACACTGTAATATTCTAGTTTTTCCAGACCATTTATAAATATCTTAGATTTGTATAAACAAGAGCGCAGACCTGTTGTTGCTCCATTTCTTGGAAAAAGAATCCAGATCTCATAACACTACCAAACCCTGCAAAGTAACCATTTCACATAAGTCCAATATCCAGAGATGTTCCATATGGCAGAAAATGTAGCTCAGAATTACTTCCTACCATTAAAACAGTGATTACAGTAAACAATAGACACACAGAATCTTGCCCAGATGTGCAAGTTAAAAAATTGAGGGTTATAAATTATTCTGTTTGTCTCCCATATCTCTGGGATAAAAGCAGTCAGTCAGAAAGGGACTAAACCTTCCAAGAATTCAGACTTGCTTTTA
Organism: Liasis olivaceus; assembly: GCA_030867105.1. Lineage (NCBI taxonomy): Eukaryota > Metazoa > Chordata > Lepidosauria > Squamata > Pythonidae > Liasis > Liasis olivaceus. The sequence continues at coordinate 85,540,705 of CM061352.1, read as the reverse complement.
TAAAAATAATTAAAGAACAGACTAACCAGATCAGACAGAATCTTTCTTAAAGGTGTAAATGATGCGTTCTATAAAGAAGGTATTGGAGTCAGCTTCTTTTCAGTTAATAGCAAATAATTACAAGAAAATGGGGAGACCCAACATTGTAATTGAATGGTGACTGTACTGCTGCTGGATAACATTGGACTTTTACTCTTCTACCTTTATCACAGCGTGGGTGTGTCTCATCATGTTTGGAGTAATGTTGGAAATGAAAATTATGCATACCTTCTTTGCCCCACAAATAAAGTAGATCATATATTCCCAACTCATTCAAACTCTCAAAGGAACCATGGCTTTTCTAATATTATAAGTCTTCCTAAATTGAGTTCAGTTCCCAATGACTGCAAGGACATCTACATATAGTTTTCTTAAAAACAATTCCAAATTTGTTTCTCTTTGCCTTTAGGAATTTCACACTCACACTCACACGCACACACACAATTCCAAATCCATCTTATAGCACCTAGATTGTCTGGTGATTCCTATTCCATCAAAGTACTCATAGACCCAACCATTCTTACCTCTTCTGAGATCAGTCAAGATTAGCTCAGGGCTGACACCTGCAGTGAAATGGCAACCCAAGCCTCTCTCATTTTAAAAGTATAGGTCTGAGACATTTCTCACTTTTATGACTTTTATATTTTCTCAAAAACCCTCTCCTTTGGCTAGTTCCTGAAGTCTTAGTTATGTATTGTATGTGTCACATGTTAGTCTTTGTCATTAACATTACAATGGTGGGAGAATATTGTTATGAGAAGTAGCAATATGGACCAAATATTCGTGCCTTATTAACGTCATATGCCAATAAGACAAAGGAAAATACCTTCAGAGGTTCAAGCATCCTAAGGATTATCATGTCAGTTGAGCCACAGCAAAGGATATATAAAAGCAGCTACTACTGGTGGATAAAACATACCTCGGGGAATATATCTTGATTATGCATAATGTATTTTTGTTCTTTCACCAGGTTGGTTATATGTGTAATCAATTAATGTCCTGAAAGTAGCTCTTTAAAAAAATCCTCTGTATCTTAATGTCTGAAGCTTTGTCTGCATCTCAGTGACTGTATCTCAAAGTTTTTGTAGCTTTATCAGTTTTTTCCTAGTAATCAGATGCATACTGAACACAGCAGCATTTGTATACCTTTTCTATTTTTTGCCAAATGTTGGGCAATGTGTTGACATAGTTAGCTGAACTTATATCTCCTTTGAAATTAATTTGGGTTTTATCCATAATTAAATTAAATCCCATTGATTTAAGTGGACCTATCTTAGTCTCAATCCAAGTCACTGTTTCTAATATATCTTATGCAACAAAGAAGGAAAAAGAAGAGAAAAACATTACGTTTTATTTCAATTTTAGAACAGAATAATAAGCATTGTGGCCTTTTTGGGGTGGGGGGGGTGCCTTCAGGTCAGCATTAACTTCTGGTGACTGCTTGGACAAGTCCCTGTAGTTTTCTTGGCAAGATTTCAGAAGTGATTTGCCACTGCCTGCTTCCTAGGGCTGTTGTTGTTCAGTGGTTAAGTCGTGTCCAACTCTTCGTGACCCCATGAACCATATTGCGCCAGGCCTTCCTATCTTTCACTGCCTCCCTCAGTTTGCTCAATTTCATGCTCATTGCTTCAGTGATGCTATCTAGCCATCTCATCCTCTGCCGTCCTCTTCTCCTTTTGCCTTCCATCTTTCCCAGCATCAGGGTCTTTTCCAAAGAGTCCTCTCTTCGCATTAGGTGACCAAAGTATCTGAGCTTGAGCTTCATTATCAATCCTTCCAATGAGCAATCAGAGTTGATTTCCTTTAAGATTGACTGGTTTGACCTCCTAGCAGTCCAGGGGACTCTTAAGAGTCTTCTCCAGCACCACAGTTCAAAGGCATCAATTCTTCGGCGTTCAGCCTTCTTTATGGTCCAGCTCTCACAGCCATACATTACTACTGGAAAAACCATAGCTTTGACTATGCGGATCTTTGTCGGCAAGGTGACGTCTCTGCTTTTTAATATGCTATCCAGGTTTGCCGTAGCTTTCCTCCCAAGGAGCAAGCGTCTTTTAATTTCATGGCTGCAGTCTCCATCTGCAGTGATCTGCCCAAGGTCACCCAGCTGGCCTTGCCTAAGGCCTAAGGTGAAACTAGAACTCATGGCCTCCCAGTTTCTAGCCTGGGGTCTTAACCACTACACTAAACTGGATCAGCAATGTGGCTTTCAGGACAGTAAAGTATATTGTGGTTAATTATTAGGAAATATACTAAACATAATTTATCAATGGAACAAGCTGTCCAGGTTATTTTTTTTTTCTTGGAATAATTCCAAGGCCTGACTTTGGGATTGGAAAGCTGAAGGACATTTTGGACTTGTCTTGAACATGAAACCAAAAGCCATAGGGAGGCTTTATCCCTTGTTTTCTATAATAATGGTTCAGGAGAACCAAACTGATACCAGTATTAGCTCAAAAAGGAGCAGCTACAGGGAGACTGTTTCAGCCTTCCTTTCCAGAAACTGACCTATTAGAACTGAGACCTACCTGGCTCCATCTATCAGTTACAGATGGAGCTGCTCCTCCACTGTTTGCTTGTTTTACACTTTTTCCAATTTCTCTTTTTAAATATCATGTATCTTCTGTTTCAGTATTTCTTTGTTCATTTATTTATTACAATCATTTATATACCACCTCCGGTCAAGATTTGAGCAGCCCCGCAGCCCCACAAGAACCAATAACATACAATTATCTAAAATATAATAGAATTGTAACATCATAGAAGGCCTAGAATGTAACCAGGGTCCATGCCGTAAATGGCTTTATAGGTAATAACTAGTACTTTGACTTAGAAGCAAACTGGCAAATTGCAATATAACTGTTGTTCCGCAATAACAGCTGTCACTGGTAAATAGAAGCGCAAGTTAGAAGCTGCATTTAATATAGTATGTTAACAATTTAAGGCATTTTCTTAACACAAACAGTATCAATCACAGATTTATATATAATATAGTTAGATATCTCAGCATTCATTTTTATTTAAAAACAGACAATATATTAGATCTCAGATCAAACCTGTAATGTCCTCTTAAAGGGTTTTATATGTCAGAATTAAGTGAAACTTCTGCTTCAAAGCTAGTACAAGTTAGGAATGATAGCAGTAAGCTAGATACTCCTGGGGGATTGCAGAGATCTTCTGTGTATGATACACAGAAACTACTCTTGTGGCAAATTAAATCAGATCACAATTATCAAGTGGCAATAGCAGCATGTTGGTGTACCTGAAAGCTCAGTAGTATATATCAGAGAGGGTGGGAAACAACATTCTGTTACAATATGAGGCTCTGATCCTGCCATGTTTTGTCTTACAGATCGTGAATAATATATTGACTTTGAAATCAATAGAAATGCTTATAAGAGATGGAGGAAAAGATTTATTTATAGGCAGCTGGATCCAGACTATGCATTCAATTTTAACTACCATAGTGCAGTATTAACTAGAAAATGTGTTCATCGGAGAGGCTTTTAAAATACATTAGGAATATTTGCTTACTTCATTGGCATAAAACTGCTCCCATGGGGTCCCGGGAAAAAAGAAATACAATTGCTTTTACTCTTTTTGCTCTCATCTCTTTCTCTGCTGCATTGTATCATACAATAGCATGACCTTTTCAAGCAGACAGGACCCTAAAGCATACACTGTACATTAAAAAAAAAAAAAAAACTGCAGAAATTAACCTGCACAGATCAGCAACATCCCCGCTGGAAGTCTCGGTCCTTGATTCCCTACTGATCCTTCTTTCAGTTAATACAGTCATTGGCTGCCTTCTGAGCCAATAGCTTTATTTGGCTTGACTTTAGCATATTGTTTGAACCTAGCCACTTTAGCTTATTCATAGTTTTAAAATGGCATAGCGTGATATAGAAACCCAGGCGCTGTGACGTTTTCCTCTCTCTTCCTTCCTCAAAACAGTTCATAACCATGTCATTGGCAGCTGTATCGTTCATTCAATGGGAACTCCTAACTGTGGAAAGCAGGTGATAGTGTCAATGCTGGAGGTAGAAGCATTCTGTGTATGCATGTGAATTTGTGGGAAAGTGACTGAACAATGATTAATGAAGCAGGATTTATAATAGAAAGAACATTTACTTGAGGAAATATAGAGATAGGCAAAGTATAGCATCTAACTAGCTACATCCCCCCAAGGATAGTTAGGGAACGTATGCTCTGTGCATTTTTACCTGGGAATAAAGACTGAAGGAAGTGATCTGAGATTAGCAATCTCATGGACAAAAAACAGAAAGAACACAGAGGCCAACAAATTTTATGAAAAAGCATAAGCTTTCATGAGCCGCAGTTTACTTCAGCAGATGCAATGGAGTGACCAGCTCTCCTCCTCAGAGTAAATCCATCATTCTCTATCTATACCCCACTGCTCCCTTGTGGCCAACAGATTGTGAGATGCTGAAGACTCAGTGCCAATGAAGTTACACTTCCAACTGTCAAAAAGAACAATGGCATTTTAGAGGCATGGAGGGCCTAAGATGTTGAAAAGAACACAGCTTTTAGCCCTTTTTCAGTGATTAAGAGTCCCTAGTAGTCCCTGCCTCTGCTGTTCACCAAGAACCATCATAGGTCACCATGGAAAATATCAGCTTTGGAAAGAAACTGCAAATTCCAGCATTTTTCCTTCAGCAGCTCTCACCTGACAAACAGCAGATAGAAATACTGTGCTATGTTAGTAGATGTCTTGCACCTCTGCTAACAGGCAAAACTGGGGGAGAATAATGAGCTAAAATGCTATATAGTCCAATACATTGAATTAGAAACTCTAGTCTCTGTGCTGACTGCAGAAATATTATGTGTTGCTTGTTTAGTTATTTAGTACTCTTAGGTATTCAAATGTTTATTTTGTTATAACCCAAATTTATCTGGCAAAATTTTAGGGTGGATAAACATATTCCTTATAATTGAAAATGATAAATATTTTAAACAAGATGAGACTGTAGTTTTTACTAAGTCACTCTCACAGTACAACCAGTTAAAAGGGCATCTTCAAGGCTGTTTTCTGCACTTGGCATATTTTAATTATTTCAGACATTTTTGTTTCTTAAGAAATTTTCTTAAGACTCCCAGAATGGCTTACAGAAATTTGTAATAAGTCAGTCACTAACCCTAAATGTATAATTAAAAAACTGATTATAAAAGGAAAAGAGATTTGGGGGGAAACAGAGAGAGAGAGAAGCAACTGTGGGCATTAGTTATTAGATCTGTGGAAAGTTCTGAAGGGGCGCTTTGATTTGATCAAGATTTGTACAAAGCTTTCCTTCAAAACTCCTCAGCAAAGCAATGTTCTACCTTGCCCTTCACTTCTAAAAAGAAGAAAAGAAAAGCTGCTATACATGCAGAATGCATATGCATATGCCAAAACCACTTCCAACCATTAGAATTTCTTGACAAGGCCTCGGAGCAAATTGAAATGCTCATTGAGGAGATTTGTGTCACCTCTGTGTCTCAGTGAGGCAAACCAAGTGGTCTCCATGGTGGAAAATGCCTCCTCAAGGCAAACTATGGCTGTTCTGCACACAGCAACTAGTTAGATAAAATGGTATTCTTCCTGTTACAAATGATCAAAGCAAGCTCCTTGAAGATCTTTCTTCCCAGACTACTGTACAGGGCAGCTTCGCATCTTAATTGTGACCATCTCCTTTCTAGGCAGTAGTTGGTACTAGCGTCAGTGACCTTCCTTGTCACCTGGCAAATGTGAGATGCCAGTATATTTTTCAGTGACTATATAGCTCTATGGCAGTTGTCAATGTTTATTTATTTGTCAAATTTATATAGCCGCTCATCTCAAAAAACAAGTGACTCTGGGCAGCATACAATATGCTAGCAAAAGTACTTGTAAGAACTTTTTTTCTGTACATAGCAGTTGCTAAATAGAGAAGCTGCTCTTAATCAGTTTCTTTCTTTTCCTTAGTATAGACACAAATGACACTGGAGCAGGAAAAAAAATGTTTGTACCTGCTCCTAAAGCAAAAAGGGATAGACTTTGAGAGATTGCTGTCATCATAAAATTGGTTGACATTGTTACATCCACTTTCACACCCATATTCTTTTCTTCATATTCTTAGAACAAAGGAGGAATGTAGTGGTCCATCCAGTGCTTTTATAAGCCTCAGGAAGCAGTCATTGGCACCATTCAACCAGGATTCAAGATCCCTATTGGCTCATTAAAAGTAGAGCATTTACTTAGATCATTTGATGTCATGGCAAATGGAAATGGGCAAGGCTTTGAAGGAGTGTTTTGATTTAATGGAGCTTGTATACAACTACCACATGAAGCAGATTCACAGTTGAAGGGGAGACCTGCTCCAAAGCAATACAATTATGTGGCTTCAAAGTACTTTCTACACCCTCAAAACACTTCACAGATTTGATAGCTTTTTCACAGCTTCTGGGGTTGTAACAGATGATATACAATGCTGCAACTTCAATTCTTCCTTTAGAGATTGAGAGTGTGATGGGCCTGAGTAGCCAATCAGTTTAATGCTTCATTAAACTCTCTGCCTATCAGAGCTTTTTTGGGTAGCAAGACTAAAATTACTTTCAACTTCATTCACTTTCTCAGCTCTCAATTTCTGAAAGCTTTAACTTGCACTCTCTTGTACTAATGGAATGTTATATTTCTGTGTTGGTCTTGCCAATACAACTGAGAGCTCAACACTCCAAATAGCTCTCAGAACTCCAAATATGGGCTCAATATTTTGACCTTACTACCTGATTAGGGCAAATTTAAGTCTCTTGATAATAAGTAAATGGGTGTCAGGCCGAACTCCTTCTAGAATGAAGTGGCAAGGCTAGATATGAAACTTCTTCTGTACTAGTCTCTTTTTCTGTAGCTTGCCTGTCTCTGTAATTCTGCATCTCATGACATCATCCTGCCATCCATATTTTAAAAATACATAGTTGTAAAACCTTGTCAGCACCCAAACAAAATTTGGCAGGGTTAGAGTCCTCTAAGAGATCTAGTATTACTGCTATTTCTCCATTATAGTCTATGGACATTTTTGAAATCAAATCTTGGATTGAATCAGGTTGCCCTCAAATCACAAACTTGAACTGAACCATAGTCTCTTCCAATGCCTCTCTCTCTCCCTCTCCCTCTCCCTCTCCCTCTGTTATATGAAAGATTTCAGGAAAGGGTCAAGGGAATTCATACTATTCCCATGGTGATAGGCTTGTGATTTTTTTAAAAAATGAAGTAATTTGAAGGCATACCAAAGCAAGCTTTTCCATTCAGGTCATTCTTTCCACAAAGGGCTTAAACTTGTAGATGATAGGAAAGATAGAGAAAGGCGCCACAAGCAAATGGTGCTGCTGTACCATCTGGGAGCCCAATGTGACACCTGTAAGTAAACAAATGTCAGCCATGATAATGCCATACAAATGGTGCCTGTCTTCTCTGGGAAAATGAGCAAACTGAGATTTACTTCTGGCCTGACTCTGAGGCACCTAATTACTATAAATCAAGAGAGGAGTCAGTCAGGCATGAGGTGGGGGCCTCTCATTGGAAGACAGCAGAGCAGGAGACAGTGCTTCCTAGCTCATCAGAAATGTAGCAGGAGACAATGCTTCCTAGCTCATCAGAAATGTAGCAAACAATTATTGTCAAAACAGCCTTTATTCATTTTTCCTAGGAAAGGGAGAGAAAAAGAAATTCTGAGTGGGAAAGAAATTTCATATACCCTTTCTGGACTCCTCCCACAGAATCATATCCTAGCCTCAAGAAAAATAAAATGCTTTTCTTTCCTCTCTTTCTCTCTGTGTCCTTTTGGGATTTGGTGCTGTAGAAGCTGATAGCAGAGGTAAGTCACATTTCATAATGTATTAATATGGAGCTGATTAAGTTGAGGTTGTATAGAAACCTCTAAAACCAGAAAAGAAATGGTACCAAGGTCACCTCAGTTTCCATATTGTTGATGATTCCAAAGGTGAATATCCTAGGATATGCCATGGATGGAAAAATGCATCTCAGTCCAATAATTTCACCATTCATTAGTTCCCATCTCAATTTAAGATTTTAGAAGAGATCAGCATAAAATCAATTTTCCTTCCTTCCCTTTAACCCACCTGACCCATCAGTCTTGTGACAGTTTTTAGTTTTTAACACTGTCATGCAAACTCTTTGCAGGGCATAGTGCTGATGTACTGTTGGAGGACAATGAAAAGTAAATCACAAGAAAGAATTATTAGGGTCGTGGTGCTGCCACAAATAATTAGCCCCTGAACTGACACAAAGATCACTTGGATGTTTACTACTTCACTATGATAAAATGTATTATATTTTTATTGACATTGTTGGAATTATTTCAAATCTGTACAGTTACGTGTAGATTTTATACATAGCTGTCTTCTATCTTTTTTCTTTGTCCACTCTGTAATGGTCTGTGAGAATGTCTTTGAGAGACAGGAGGAGGAGGGGGAGGAGGAGGAGCTGCAGACTAGGCAATAGTCAGATAAGAGGTAGCTTAGCCAGCAGAAGGAATGGAGACATGGCAATCGTCTCAGGAGGCACTCACCCTAGTTTCTTGGACTGTAAAGGTGTGTGTGGGGGTGTACTTTCAGACTTGCATGATTCTGTTATTGTAACCTTACAATAAAGATAGTGGTAATACTCATAGTTGATGCTTCTTGTCTGGACTACCTTGAAGGGCTGACACACTCAGTGAGTGTGACATCCAAATCTCCTTCAGATGCTGTTCCCAAATTGTAATTTTTTAATTGACAGATAGCTAAAATTGATAAATATGGAAAGCAATCATGCTAACCATATTTCATTGAATTACATTAATTTTTAAATCACATTTTTCTTTAGTCCTGGTCTCATCCATGTTTTAGAGTGCAGACTATGACATAGTACTGAGAGAACAAGTGTGGCCCTCTGTCTGGAAAAGGTTATACACTCTTGCCTGAAGTAAGGAATAAGAATAGGATTCTCTTCAGCTTTCAATGCATTAAAACATTAATTTTCTATTGATGGATAAGCAACTGCCCACTCTGTAATTCATGATCTTCAACATAAAATTAGCCTAAGAATGGGCAATGACCTAATGGCAAAAAGTGGGAGTATAGAGTAGTTAATTGTGTAAAATGAAATAAATTGAAATGAGCAAAGTATATTAATAATGTCGCCCTTGTTCAGTGGTATCTTGATAAATGTTATTTCCCCATTTCAGTAGCCTAAATGGTTGCAGTATAAAACAATTTCTAACAACCAAGACTGGCTTTACTTATTAATTAATCTGCAATTATCTTCTAAGTAATATTACTCATAGTGTTGTATGTAGGAAAAAACAATCTTTAAATCATTTGCTGTACTGTACAATGCAATAAATAAAACATAATGCAGACTGCTCTAAATTCTCATAAGACCCACAATGCTAATGAATGTGGCTTAAACATTTGTGTATTCAGTGAGAGGTAGTGGCCCAGACCATGCAGAATGAATTGAAGACATTTTTAAAGGTATTCATACAGTTGTTGTGAATGTTTAAACTTGTAAACATGTACTTTCTATGCAGTTTCATTTGAAAATGGTCTGAAATTTGCAGCGTTTCAAAATTAGGCTAGTAGACGTTGCAAAGGATAAGCAAGAAATCTAAAAATGTAATTTTGAATATTGGCTGCCAGTAAATTTCCATGCCCAATTTCCTGCAATTCAGCTAATTTAGGGTTTCTGCCTTCCCTAGTCCACTTTTCATTCCCTGAATTTGCTACATGACCATTGTATGACATGCAGTGTCTGCGACATATTAAAGGGGAAGGTTTCTGCCTTTCACAGGAATATGTTCTCTTCCCTCCATTATATTCATGTCATCACAAAACTGACCTGGGATCACAGAAACAACATTATTGTGCTTTAGATATACATGTCCCTACCCCCCACTCCATACCCAGCATGTAAGGGAAGAAATGTGAAGTGTCCATTTGAAATTATGAATAAAGAATCTTCATTTTCCTGTTTCATCAAAATCATGAAACTGTAATTTCGTATCAAGCCTCCTTCTGATGTCCTTGGTAACAAATTATGGTTTACACAAACACAGTTCAGATCAAATTATAAACTGTAGTCATTCCAAGCTATGAATGGATTCAGCACTCCAGGATATCTTATCACAATAGGCTATGCATTGTTCTGACAAGAACACTCAGTCAGTATCTTCTGACTCCTATGCTCCAAGTTCCACAAGTAAAGAAAATCTGAAGATTCCTTTCATGATTCAAAACAAAGAGATTGTGTATAGCTGTGTGAAATTTCAAATGGGCAATTCTATTCTGGGATGCTTCGGTCAAATCATTCAACTGAAGCTGATTCATATATGCAATTGGGGATCTGCTTTGAAGGAATAACTTGAATCAAATGCCTTGGAACTGCTTCAGAGATTCAGTGACTATTCCCTTGCTTTTCGCAATATACAATGTCACGACTTCAGTTTGAGATATGGAGAGCACAGGGTGTATGTGGAGTAATCTGAGCCAATCCCTAATTAAACTTAATACATTTTGGAACTCTTTTGGGATGACAGGGCTAACATTATTTTGGGCTTCAGTCACTTTCTCAGCTCTCAACTACTTTAATATTGCTAGCTGAAAGCCTTAATTTTGCTTTCTCTATTATACTAATTGTAGACCAGACCAAGAAATAGACATTTTTATACATACATACATACATACATACATACATACATACATACAATAATTCTAATCAAATGAAGGCTAATTAATTTAGGTCTAAAAGTACATGCTTCTGTTTCATCCAAATGCGAAACAAATAGCAGCAAATATTTGTTAGTTTAACAAATCAGGAACATTAAGACACAATTCATTCTCCTGATTAGATAGCTAACCATGGCTTGTATATCAGATATTCTTATTTTTGAATGAAAAGCTAACTCTGGTTTCAGAACAAACATATAAATCTACAGGTCATTACGGCATATTCTTACTATAAGTAACTATAGTTTCTTATAATTTCAGAAATCAGCATTGTGCATAGCTAAGTGCACAGATAGGTGGAGATATGAAATAAAATGGCCACATCTACATTAACAAGCCCCTCGTATGTTGAAAATGTAGAAGAAAAAATATTTACAAAGATTGGAAGGAGTGTTTTGTTAACATTTGGCCTCAGTAGAACAAAGATACCAATCACGAAGCTCATTCTTACCAGAGAATTGTTAATTATTAAAAATAAGTATATTGTGGCACAGTTTAATTTTGATGGTAGTTGTTGGTTGTATGAACCAGTGTTTTCTCCATAAGATGTTAAAGGGGTTTGGGTAATCAATGATTACAGCTATGCACGCTTATGTAATCCTTGCAGAATGACAGAAGAAGACACAATTTGGGTAGAATTTCTGCCTATGATTCCTAAAAAGTGTCCCTAAACATGGAGGTTCTCTATGAAGTATTCCCTTCATAAATGAATAGCCTAGACCCAATTCTTCTCCTTATCTTGATCAGGAAGTTGATTTCATTAAAAGCAAAAACATTAGCAAAAAGAAAATCCTTGGCTGTGTGTGTTACATCTAGGCCCAATTTATATAACTCAGTATAGAAAAAAAATGCTCCAAATCTAATGGCATTTTTTTCCAGTGGATAGTCCCATGATAGAACTTCAAGTTGTTGGAAATTATCACTGTCTGTTCACCTTATTCTACTAAAACAACCCTCTATTATGGTCTTCTTTAACCATCTTTTTTCAGGAAGAAAAGCACCCAACATTCTTTTACCAATATTAATACGTAAGAAAGATCCATTTTGCATTCAAAATATATGGAAGATAATTTTCTTTCACATCTCATTTTCAGCAAGTAAAGGCATTGTTTTTGTTGTAATTCATTATTCACTTTGTTTCCCTACCCTTGGAACATTCCTTGGCTCATTCCTACCTCCAGTACATGTTCGCTGTGGCCGTAGTATTGACAGACATTGGTTGGGATCTCAAATTAAAGGGATTCAGATCGAGACAGGTTTCTGAAATGCCTTTTCCCAACAGCCCAGCATTACCAAATAGGCTACAGCAGGGTTCCTCAGCTTTGGCAACTTTAAGACAGGTGGACTGGGGAATTCTGGAAGTTGACATCCACCCATCTTAAAGTTGCCAAGGTTGAGGAACCCTGGGCTACAGCATAGTTTTTGCCTCCATATACTCCCCAGTTTGTAATCTGATGTAAAATGGATGAACATTTCCATGAATAATGAAATGTGGTCTCTGAGATAGCAGCTTAGTTGAATTCTACCCCCCTATTTTTTTTAAAAAAATTACATTTTAAGAGGAGGACAAAACATTGGTCTTGGTCCCAAAGACAAATCAATGGGTGATTTTTATATTTTCTGAAATGTTTATTTGAAATGTGTTTCCATGTTAAATTTTAGATTATATTAAACAAGTTATGTTTCCTGAATAATAGTTTAATCATTTTGTATCTAGATAAGTATGCCTTCATCATTATGACCTAGTTTCACAACACCTGGATAAAGGAATCATGAAGTGATAAAAACATAAAGAGTGTGGGTCTCTGACATACTGTGAGCTGGGCAGGAGCCTTAAGTAGAGGATTTATTTATAGACACATTTTTCTCCTGCTCTTCTCATGCTTTGATGAGGTCTTAAAACAATTTCAAACCATAATGTCATAAATTGCAATTGAAATGATGTAAAATACAATAATATTCTAAAATGCAATAACATACTAAAGTAAAATGTTTAAATATAGCTTTAAATGAAGTGCCATTTTGTTGGCAGGCAAAAGCATGTCAGAATAGAAATCTCTTTACCAACAACAGCCAGTGAGAAGGTATTTCAGGGAATGAATTTTTCCACCATATTGGTGTACAGATCCTTAGAAGGCCAAATTCATGCTGATATCACTCTATCCCCATCCAGGTCTTTTTTAGATCACATTCCTCCTATGCCTTGTCTTAATACTCTTATAAGATTCATAGAAGGTGACTGTTTCCATTAAAATGCTAAATACAAGATATTAATGTGGAAAGTTTAAGATGTGTACCTTAAGGGAAGCATCCCTTTTAGGGAAGGTGTAATATGAACATCTTGCAGTTCCATTCTCCTTTAAAAAAGATAATTAACTATCTTTTAGCTCCTAGAGCATTCCAGTTATAAATTCCTAACACATTTTGGAGCTGAATAACATTAACTATTCTTTTTAAAAAGCAGATAAAACTAAGAACAAAAATGAAACAATACCATAAATATGTGGCTACTCACTCTCGTCTCTCACATTTAATTTTGTCAGAAGAAATTCTCATTTCCAAGGATAACCATGATTGCATCTTTACAGAGAAACAATAAAGGGGCATTCCCCTTCTTCTCAGCCCATTTGTCATTTCTGTATCTGTGCCCATTCAGTCAATATCTACATCTTGTTACGGGATGCTTTTACATTGGATTTGAGCTCGCTGGTTCTCAGGTCATGGAGTTGCATATTTCATGGACTTGTTTCTTCTCATTATCTACTCTAATTGGGAAGAAATTGAATTTATTGGAACAAAACCTGTCAAAGATGTTTCTCTGATATGTGCGCAAGAGGAAAATTGACAGTTGAGCTTGATTGTGGTGCATTGGAAGGCTTACCAACTGCAGGTAATTGCGCTATTTGGACCAAGTAAATGGCCACAATACTACAAATAAAAAAGGGATGTTCTTGGCAGAGGGCTTGCTCCTATAGCAAGCATCTCCTTGTCAAATAAGCAGAGATTATCCACAAGCAATAAGATTCCTTTTAGCATGAGCATAACTGACCTTTCCTTCCAAGAGAAAAGTTTGCCCTTGCCAAGCAGAAGCTTCTTGTTTCAGCAGCAGCTAGGCAGAAAACCATCCAGTCCAGAAATTAATTATTCTTTCTATTCATGACTTAGTAAATCATCCATTTCACATCTTTTCTTTGGATTTGTGAATTATCCACAAATTAAAGCTCTCTTCAAGGCATTCATTATGTATTCTTCATCTGCAGCTCATTTTCATACAGGCTGCCTGAGTGTATATGATTGCAAATGAAGGTCATAACATATGGTTTCGTCCCTTTGGCTAAGCTGGTGTATACTGAAAGAAAACAGAGTTTTCAAACATTTTGATACTTTGGAATTCAAGCTTTATACTTCTATGATTGTCCTTGGCTATATATGGCAAAGATAAGGGTTTCGTTGAAGTTAGCTTGATTCTTTGCATCAGTATGAAAGCAATGACTTCTCCTGGATTTTTTTAAGCAAAGCACATGTGCACACAGGCACATAACATAGGTATCCATTTATCAACTATGATAACAAACAAACAAGAAAAAAGCAAAACATGTATTGCAATGTCATGATGCAAACCCTGATCTTTCCTACTTATGTGTCAGTGTTGAATGTAATAAATAGGTCACAGAGTGCAATGTCATAGTGAACTTGCTCTGCCCTCTTCCCCCAGATGAGATAATACAAGTCAGTTGGGGCAAAATATCACACTTAAAAGAAAGTCAAATATGATACCCAGATAAATAGACCAGTTCCTTGAAGACCATTAAAGAATAAATATATAACAGGTGAAGAAACTTTATTACACCCTAGAATTACGAAAAAGCTAGAACAAGATGTCACAGAAAGTGATAGGAACCATGAAAAAAGTTCAAGCTTCTTGCTTTATTCCTGACCTTAGATTCTAGGCTTTATTTGGATTCTGCCTCCCTTCTGGTCTCATTATATTCTAGATATCATAACATTTGGGGAAAGAGGAAGGAAAAAAAGAAATATGCTGAGTAATAAATGGGATATATTATTGATTTTTCAGTAAAGATACTTGGCTATATGAAAAAAACTCAATAAGTGAGCTTTGAATACATGTTATGCATCAGACAATTGCTTTCTATATGGAACACTAGCATGATGTGCGATAACCCCTGTATTCTTTGAGAATTGTAAATTATCAATATAAATCTGAAATTCATTAATCCAAGACTTGGATATCAGATTGTAAAGCTTGTAATTCTCTTATTTTTGAAGCCTCTTTATAGGATATGACAGTCAAGGTCTAGTTGACAATGGGAAGGTCTCACTACCCTTCTCTGTTAATTGGTGAGCAGAACAAAATCCCCTGGTGATCTTTAGAAGATTTCACTTTTAATAGTGGGCTATTGTTTGTTGACATGGCAGAAATAAAGGATGAGAAAAATATAGTCCCCCAGATGCTGGAGAAGGAAGTAGATAACGCTCTGCCTTTTCCCTTCTTGTACACAAAGCATCCACTGTTACTAAGTGAAAATAGTTCCATGGCAAAATTTGTTTTGCAATTTCTCAAAAGGCTTCTTCTAAGAAATAGGCTTCAGTTTGTTTACCTTATTCTTAAAATGCTTAAGAATTTATTTCAATGCTAATGCATTTTTAGCTTACTTTAATGTTGACAGTGACAGAAGGTGCTACAGCTCAAATTGTTCTTATCTGTTTTATATATTTCCATATGTGCAAGGGATTCACGTGCAATTTTTGGCCATAGACCATTAATGACAAAATAAATGTAAGAACATCAGACTCCATCAACTTTCACTAAAAGCTATATTCTTCTAGGTAAATATCAAAAGCAGGTTGTCTCGCATCAAATTGAATGAAAACAGGTAGAAACCCATTTTTCTGCATAGCACTTGCCTAAGACAAATGGGCTTGGGAGAATTAATTAGCTGTTTGAGAAGAAAAGAGGCAGGGGAGGGGTCTGGGTCTCATTTCAGACTTGGGAGACAATGACTAGTCTTATGTCCAAGGCAGTTAATTTAAAAGACCAGTGTCTCATATATTACTAGTTGCAAATGAATGATGAAGTAGTAATTATTTGTACTGGGATTATTATTTGGGCCAAATTCCTATGTAGTTTTATTTTTGCTGCACAACAGAAATATTTTTGATTATAGCACAAATAACCAGCAAACAAAGCTTTCATAAACTGGAATAAATTGTTGGGGTTTTTAAAAAATGCAAAAAGCTTTAGGCCCAATTATCTGTAAAATGGGGCCTTCAGTTGCTGCAGCATACAATGGAATCAGGTAACAAAACCCATCAAGGAGTCTCAACATTCTCTTACTCCAGTTTTCCTTGTCATCTAAGTGCTGTTCTTATATTAATCAGCCAGTTCACAATGAAAGGCAATGTACTTAATGCAATAGCTGTATTGTGTAATTCCTGTGGGAAAAAGAGAGGGAAAGCTAGACCTTGTTGACTTTTTAATGGGTCTTGTCTAGGGAATTCACTGCTGATGAGGAAATGAGCCTCATTCACTTCAGCTCTGGCTTTAACCTCCAATACCATAGTGAGTTGCATTAAGTGCACTTTATGGCTCTTTCTCTTCCTCACCAGCCATCCACTTAATGCAAAATGCCACTTCCATTGCTTTAACTTGGTGAAGCAAAGTGTAGGGCAACAAAAGCTCAGTTGGAAAGAAATGAGTGAGGAGGACATGAACATGTTTATTTGCTTCTGTTACCGCTCCATACTCATGGACATAGATCGAAAGCTTTCCTTCCAAAAGGCCCCTCGGCACGTGTTATATTTGCACATAAATGACCACAGGTGGGTTTTTTCTGCCAAAGAGACCATGGGGTACATCTGAAAATGCAGTATAATGCTTCTTCCTGCAGTTTACCGAGAATCTGTGGCTATCACCCAGCCACAGGAAGTCGGACAATTAAATAGTATGGTTGGGTGATTGATTGATTGATTGATTGATTGATTGATTGATTTTATAGTGCTTAGAGCTGTAGGAAGTCAGACAATTAAATAGTATGGTTGGATGACTGATTGATTGATTGTTTTTATAGTGTTTGGGCTATGATTGCAAGTGCAACACAAATGATGGGATCTCACATTCTGGACAAAAGCATGACTATCAACAGAACCTGGAAGGGTTTTACCATCTCCTTTGCATAAGAGTGTTGTATTTATGCAGTGTGATACTTGTGTTGAAACATGAAAGAGGAATAATTTACTATTGGCAGGAGGAGGAGAAAAAAATCAGATATTAGGTGGTGATGGGGACAAGTTAGTAAATGTGATAGACTAATATGTGATTCTCTCTGATTATTCTGACCTCTCTGTGATGAGGACCAATTCTGAATCAATTCTGGAATCATACATCCTCAAACATATGGCTATTCTGGGTGCCAGTTCTAGCTCCTGTCAAGGAGTAATCTGTGCATTAAAGGCCATTTATCCTGATTTCATCACTTACTGATTATGTGAATGGTCAGTAGGCTGATTTTACATAAATCTGCCCTCCAACTGAGTTGCTACAAATCTTGTACAGTATTTCTTTACTATTTAATCCTGACTTCATGCTCTTTCCTTCATCCTTATGCATGTATGTGGTGTGTGTATGTGCATGTATAGTATGGCTGTCTGCAATTTGTTAACTGTGTCTATATCAGATAATACTCCAAGGGGGCAACATATTTACATATTCAGGTATGCATGTGATGCGTCCCA
This sequence comes from Liasis olivaceus, assembly GCA_030867105.1. Taxonomy (NCBI): domain Eukaryota; kingdom Metazoa; phylum Chordata; class Lepidosauria; order Squamata; family Pythonidae; genus Liasis; species Liasis olivaceus. The sequence continues at coordinate 85,523,155 of CM061352.1, read as the reverse complement.
CGCTCTTTCTCCCTGGGATAGTGAGGATTAGTTAAAGTCCCTTCAACCTGATTCATCAGGCCCACATCACTTGTCTCCCATGTTTAAAGACACATACATAAAAGTCATAATACTCTGCCTGTGCCTCTCCTTTTACTATTTAGTAATACAATGCTGTAAGAGCAGATAAGTGAGGAAGCAGGTAGGGGGACTGAAGCTTTGCCAGGCTGTCATTCAAAGAATAAGGAACAGTACTTATTTCATTATTTATTTATTATATTTCTAAGGCTGTCTGTCTCTATAACAACTCTGGGCAGTATACAAGACTTTTTATTTTATTTAAATATTTTATCTTAAGAAGTTCTACAGGCAGAAATAGAAAAATTACAAATTACAAAACACCAGGAAAGAAATATATAAGAAACTACAAAAGGAAACCAAAAATAAAAAAGGGGAAAACTCTGTGGATTTTGTAGCCTGGCATGGCTGCTGTTTTGCCAGACATGGAATGAGGTAAAAGGAGAAAAAGCAGCTCGCTTTTGGCTTGGAAGGACAGGTGCTCTATCACAAGTCCTGATGAGATGATCTGGCTGCTAGCCAGGGCTAGTGTGGGGAGATTTTGAGAGGTGTATTTCCTTCCAATACTTTGGGTTTTTTTTTAAATATAATCACCACATGTGGTAGAATCTTCCTTGTGGAGTCCTTGGACTCCACAGTCCAACCCTGAGCTACATAGCTTCTCTTCTATGAGAATCTACATACATACAGTAGATTCTCTTCTATGAGAATCTTCCTTCTTTGCCAGTTCCTGGTCTCCTCTCCTCTCCTCTCCTCCCCTCCCCTCCCCTCCCCTCCCCTCCCCTCCCCTCCCCTCCCCTCCCCTTCCTTCCTTCCTTCCTTCCTTCCTTCCTTCCTTCCTTCCTTCCTTGTATTGACCATGTATTGACCATGTAACAGTTTATTTCTCTGATTCTTGAAGTGGTTTTCCAGCAAATTCCCTTTTATAGTCATTTTTTCCTTCTGCTATTTTCAGGATATTTCATTGCAATCTGTCAAGAGCATTTTCTCTTTGCTTGCCTTGTTGAAACAATTTAATCCACATTTTACTTCTTTAACTCTCTGTCTTACCTGTGGTAAACCACCACCTCTAATTTTTCATGCTTAGTTGATCCATCATTTTGTGGATGCAATGCATGACGTGTTGTCATCTCTTTTCATGTTTTCTGATCTAAATTGTTTAATTCAAGCTTTGTCCAGTTTTCTATACTAGCAATACAGGTAGTTCCCAGTTTAAGAATGAGTTCTGTTTCAAGGCCTGTCCTTAAGTCAAATTTCTATGTAAGCTGGAACAGTAATATTGTATAATACTGTACAAGTAGTATTGTGTAATTAACTCAAACCATTGAGTAGTTAACTCATATCCTTGTGTATTTAATTTTAATTTTGCTACAACAGGATCCGTTCTTAACTATGGGTCATCTGTAACCTGGTCACGGGGACTACCTGTATATTCAATTATTGGTATTGCTTATGCGTTTATGATTTTACTTTCACTGTTAAACTTTGAACTTTTCACACTGGTTTTAAATATTCTAAACTGGGCTGTTTTTAAATTTCACCAGGCAGTATGTTAAATAATAATAATAATAATAATAATAATAATAATAATAACAACAACAACAACAACAACAACAACAATAGGTGGATAAAAATGCCAAATCCAGTCTAAACATCTGGCTGACTATGCAACCTACCATAATAGTAGTAGTAGTAGTAGTAGTAGTAGTAGTAATAATAATAATAATAATAATAATAATAATAATAATAATACCCTGCAAATAGAAGTAGAATGACTTTGGCAAAAGAAAGCAAAGATAGTACCAGTAGTAATAGGCACCTTAGGGGCAATCCCAAGTCATCTGGACCACCACTTGAGCACCATCAACATTAAAAAAATCACCACCAGTCAATTGCAAAAGGCAGCTTTACTTGAAACAGCTTACATCCTGAGACGATACCTTTAACACCATCAACCACAACATCTGCCTATCCCATTGGGAAGGACTCAATAGATGGATAAAAATGCCAGATCCACTATAAACAATTGGCCGACTGTGTAACCAATCATCATCATCATCATCATCAACATCATCATCATCATCATCATCATCATCATCATCATCATCATCATCCCCTGCAAATCGAAGTAGAACGACATTGGCAAGGGAAAGCAAAGATAGTGCCAATAGTAATAGGCACCTTAAGTGCAATCCCAAGATCTCTGGAGCACCACTTGAACACCATCAGCACTGACAAAATCACCATCAGTCAGTTGCAAATGGCAGCTTTACTTGGAACAGCTTACATCCTGTGATGATACCTTTAACACCATCAAACAACAACATCTGCCTATCCCAGGTCTTTGGGAAGGACTCGAGAGGTGGATAAAAATGCCAGACCCAGTATAAACAACTGGCTGACTGTGTGACCAACTATAGTAATAATAATAATGAATGCTCTCCCCTCCAAATATCATTTTTAAGTCATGTCAGGTTCTTTTGAAAAGACCTTTTTACTCTACTAGTAATGAGAGGAACCATAAAACACAATTTTATCTCAAATGTGAATCACAATATATAACACAGAAGCAAACTGAACTCAAGAAGTATACATAGTGAATAATGGCATCATTGTCCAGACACCAGATTTCAATGGGATAAATGAATTATGATCCAATATTATGTTTGTATGAGATACTGAGTAGCAACGTTATTAAAGGCATATTTTAGGACACACCAATGGAAGCATTGTAGCCTTCAGAGCCATTTCCTCTTGATAGCTAGAAGTTCTTGAGATTGTCTGAGATTATTTCCTTCCTTCCTTCCTTCCTTCCTTCCTTCCTTCCTTCCTTCCTTCCTTCCTTCCTTCCTTCCTTCCTTCCTTCCTTCCTAAGTTCTCTGTTATTTCCATGGAAATATTCAAATAGGAAATATGTTCCACTGTATTATATTTGATTATACTCCATCCATGTGAGCAATATATGCATATTTAAAAGACAAAAGCAAAACAAAACAACAACAAAAAAACTCATAACAATATAGTCTCAATGTTGCAACAATTGGGTATTCTTGTTGTACTAATTCTCTTATACTACACTACCATATGGTATAGATGTATGTGGACAAACGAATCCTTATTTATTTATTTAATCAAATTTATTATAGCCATCCCCTCCAGAAGACTCTAGGCAGCTTATTATATGTGTGTGTGTTTGTGTGTGCACGTGTGTATGAAACAAATATGGGGCCTGGAGTAAAAAAACAACCCCAATAAAAACATGCTACAAAACATGATAGAGGCTTCACAGGCACACTACTCCCAAGCACACATCACAATATTCATGGTACTTTAAAAAGCAGCCTAAGATAGTAGATCCTTGCCCGGTGACTTTATGGGCTACGTGTAGATGGAAAAAAAGATAGTAAAAGCAGAAGATAAGAATTCAGAGGTAACAGTATTAAAGATAAACAGAAAAGAGAATATTTTCAAGTCCTTATTTTTACTTTGCAAAAGTTTTAATTTCCATGCACAATTGTTTGTGCTAGCCTTATTTAAATCTGGCTCTACATCATGCCTTGGGCTAGAGTGAGTGGTGGACGCCTTATGGGTGATTGTCTTATTAGGATTCATGTTATTTTTTTCTGTACATTTGCTTTTATTATTGTTTGTATTAAATTGTTTTAAATTACATCATATGCTGCCCACAGCATGGTGCAGTCAGATGGCCTGTAAGGTCTGTAAGGAAAAAGGAGGTGGAAGAGAGGAAGAAGTGTTTTTATTAGTGACAAGGGCATATCTTTTATCAATTACTGTTTTTCATACATGAGAATGAAAGTTATGCTATCCTCTTCAGCATAGATTCTAGGAATCTGGGCAATACTCTCCCGTCCCTATATTTGGTATCTCCCTGCAAATATAAGCATTTCACCTCAACCAATATTCAATCAGAGCCAGCAAAAATGCAAATTTAAAGTGGATAGCACAAATTAGCTTTTGAAGTAAATTGAAAACAGGGAAGCTGCAGGAAGATTATGAGTTTCTGAGAACTTGATCCATTATTGCACTGTATATATTTATCTTCCCATTCTCAAACCTATAGCACTTGCAAACGCACAGTGAAAATACTTGAGAAATATATGAATACAAATTGTCTAATTCAACATTACATTTGTGATGTTTTATCATGTCACATTCATAGTGGTTGCAAATGGCATGGACTAGTTTATATCATAGACATAATAGTCCTCATTTGCTGTACCTCACCTAATTAAATCTAACTTTAAGTATGAAGAGACTTAACAGGAATCTATAAGCTCTTCCTGCTCATAGGGTTGACCACAACCGGAAGGCAAAAAGCAGACATCAGAAGTTTGTGTACAGTCTATGAGAGTGTCCACACTACCACTTCCTCCCCCTTAATCCCCTCTACCACCTCAATCTCTCCATGCATCACTGCCATTATTATGCCAGAAAAAAAGGCTACACAAAAGTGATACTTTTTTGCATCCTTTACACATACAACTAGATACACAAGCATTTATACATGTATCAACTGCAGATACTGAATTGTCCTAGAGAGCCTTTTGCTGCATTGCTAGGGGTAGAGCTTTCTAAATTGCTGCAAAAGACTTCAATCTACCATTAGTCTTTTTACTTCTCTCCCTTGTCAATTGTTCTGCTTAAAATCATTTGAACAGAGTTGTCCTTTGTAGAGAAGACTTAAGCAAAGTAGGAGTTGAGCAGCAATGCCCTCTCCATGTCACCTGCTGCTATCCATCATATTCTCCAAGCCCAAGGTGACATGATTATGTCCTCCCAAAGTTTGTATTGCTTTAATTTCTTCAGCCCAGTCTTCCTTTTTAGTTAACATCACATCAATATTCTGGAAAGCAAAACAGTTAGTAAGACCACTGAGGAATTTTAGACAGCTGTAGTCTCCTATTATTATTATGACTCTCCTCCCTGAAATTTTTGTAATCTGGTCCAGGAGAGGATTATCCAGATCCATGGTCTGGCTTGGTAGTCTATAGGTGTACCACATCAAAAATCTTCTGTTGTTTCCCTTTCCTTGTATTCTTAACCTAAAACTCTCAACTTGTCTCTCATGTTCAAATGTCTGGATCTCAATATATGAGTATACTTACTTCTCATAAAGAGTCACTTGTCCACTCCTCCTGTCTGGTTTGAGCCTTTTGAATAATTTATATCTTCTCGCCATGCATTCCATTTATGAGTTTCATGCCACTAGATTTCAATAATGCCCACTAAATCATATTCACCTTCCTGTATTAAGATGTCTACTTCTTTGTGCTTGTTCCTTCATGGTCTGTGTAATTGTATAGAGACACTGAACTCCTTGATGTATTCCTTCCTGTTTTTGCATACTCATTATGAGATGCTTTCATATCCTGCATATGCCTCCTGGTTATTGCTAGAATACATTTCATCAAACGCTTTTCTCTTTCCGCAATATAATTCAGTTTCAAGACACTTTCCAAAAACATTTTCCATTTCTCATGAGGTTTACTCCATATCTTAGTAAAGAGTCTCTCATTTTGGAAATGTGAGCCATTATTGAAGAAAACAACCTATCAACTAGCATCTTCTTCATGGTGAATTGTTCACTTCTACTATTCTTTTCATTCTTTATGGACCTTATCCTAAAACAGGAAGGAGTGAAGAAAACATTTCCTGTGCCCCCAGCATCATCACCCTCCAGCCAACATCCCATATTCCCTAGCACTGTCTTGAGGTTGTGAGTATCATTTGTTCACAAAGCATGTTGTGTCCTCTTCCTCTGTCTGACTTGTGGAAACTGCATTGGTACAGGAACATCACCATAATCAACAGAGAGGCCCTGGAATCTATTCTGTTGCTCTAGAGCAATGTTGTCCAAACTTGGCCACTTTAAGATGAGTGGACTTCAACTCCCAGAATTGGCTGGCTGGGGAATTCTGGGAGTTGAAGTCCACTCATCTTAAAGTGGCCAAGTTTGGACAACACTGGTCTAGAGAATGAGTTCTTATTAACGTGCATAGACTGTTGTATTACATTCCTTTATCACTTCATGCACTCTATCTGGCTTTCTTCTATCTTCCTGGAGGCTTCTTGTGTTGCTGTTCTCTGGCTTCCTCTGGCTGATTCAAGAGTTTCTTGTCTTCCCTGATAAACTGTGGATGGGCATTTTTGCCTCTAGCCCCTTCACCTTTCCTTCAGGAGGGAAATCAGCCTGCACTTATGTCCAGTGGATGAATGTTGTGACAAATTGGTTCACCTAAGAATGCTGCTTCTTTTAAGGCTTCTGTTACCTTTTGTAGTTTTATATAAATCTGAAGGCCCCCAAAGGTCAAGGCAGATTCTACTTTTTCTAGAACGACATTTGTTCCTTGCATCTTATTTCTCTTTATGGTATGCTTCTTAAGACAGGTTATCAAAGAGCACAAGTCCAAATTTTCTCCAAAACATTTCACTCATATATGTGTACTATCCATTCAACACTGTCTGGCTCTGACAGCGAAATCAATTAATCATTCTCCTGGCATCTGTGCAAAATCTGTTTCACTGGATAGACCAAAAAGGGAAAAAATAGGAGGGAAAGGAAAGGGAAATGAATAAAGCAAATAATTTTTTTTTCACATTCTCAGATATCCTAAGAAACAACAACAAAGCATTGTCAGCTAGCTACTTCCCAATCCAGATATAGCATAAATATAATTCTACATAATAAAAGCCTATGACTTGCATTATATGACAGATATTATTTCAAAATTAAATTTATTTTGGACTTTTGGCATATTTCAAGGACTTTTTTGTTTGTTTGTTTGTGTTCAAGTCAGTCTTGATTCCTGGTGACTGCTTGAACGTGTGATTGCACTTTTCTTGTCAATGTTTTCATAAGATATTTGCCATTGCCTTTTTCCTGGGGCTAAGAGAAAGTAACTGGCCCAGAGTCACCCAGCTGGCTCCATGCACAAGGAAGGATTAGAATTCATGGTCTCTGGTTTCTAGCCTGGTGCCTGTAAGTACTACACCAAATTGGCTCTCATTTCCAGGACCATCTCATCATCACATTGAAAGAAAACGAACCCATCTTTTTCTTCCATAAACTACATTCCCATGACTTTCCTCAGAAAAAAAAAAAAGTATGTTTTTTATTCAGTCTCCCAAATAAGCTTGCACATAAATTTTTCAGCCTGCATTAGGTCCACACATTTATTTTATCAGAGGGTTGTCTAAATGAAAAATACTTTTGCCCTTTCAGTGTTGAGTCAGAAGCTCCCAATTCCAAAAGAAGGAATGTCTTCTCTATCATGTATTAAAACTTGCTAGCTCACGGGGTGGGGAAGATGACTCTGCTGCAGTGTAATATAGATAAATCTTATTCATACACAGAATTCCCGGTATAAGGGTAACTAGCTGCTATTGTCAGGTTTAGTCCAGGAAACTCCAGGAGACAATACAGATTCAATCCAGCAAGGTTTGTTTGGCTTCACCCCATTTACAGAATCTTCTCAGACTGAGAGCAGTTCCCAGGGTCAAACTACAAACATCACTAGCATTCCTCAGGGAGGGGCCAGTCTCATCCTCTTATCTCTTCTTCGCTCATCTGGGGATGAGAGTCCATGTTTCACACCCCTGCTCCACACTCCCACATCTATCCTTGTTTTTGTTCTTATCTGTTCAATCATGTCCGATTCTTGGAGACTACTTGGACAAGTCCCAGCAGTTTTCTTAGCAAGGTTTTTCAGAAATGGTTTCCCATGCCTTTCTCCCAGGTGGCTTTGTGTCTAGGCAGGACTAGAACTCACAGTCTCCCAGTTTCTAGCCTGATGCCTTAATCACTATACCAAAGTGGCTCACTAGCCCTTGTACTGAAAACTTAATAAATACAAAACAACAGCCATCCCCAAATGGCATCCTCAACATGTGTTAAATTGCAAATCCCATAATCCCCAGCCCACAATAATCTTAGTGTGTTTTCTTAGGGAAGTATGATATTTGTAGTCCAATATATCTAGAACATTCAAATTTAGAGAAGGCTGGGTAAGAGTTCATAGAATATTCAACATGGCAATGGTGTTTTTCTGCTCAGTTTTGTATCATGTAAAAGAAAAATATAAAAAGCAAATACACAGATGTATTAGTTTGAACTGATCAAAGTTAACCTATTTTTAATGTCTGGTTAGAGAGACATTTTGGTAAATGGGTGTGCATGTTCTTTGAACGCTTGCATTGCCTTCTGCTGCTTAGGCAATTCCTTCCATTTTATTTGTAAATGAAAAAATATCTACCGAAAGAAAGCCTGCATGAGGCAGATGGCTTAAGGATTAACAAATGTATAAAAGAGACTGTCTCACTTCCTCTGTGTTAAGAGCACTGTTTATGCATAACAGTTAACAAAAAATAGAAATAAACAAAAATGAATAAAAAACAATCTTGAAAGTTATATTGTTCACTTGAATTAGCTAAATTTGAGATGGACCTGCCATTGTCAGCAATGTTGGATAATTTTGCAAGAAAACCAAGTAATAAGCAGGTGCTGAGCCAAAGCAGAAACACACTGACAGAAGAATATTAATGAAGAGAATAAAGACTATGCAAACTGAGGGCTATCAACAAAACTAACATTTGACTAAAATGGAATTTGCATCAGTTATATGGATTTCTTTTGAGCAAAATATCTGAAGCATTCTGACAGCATCTTTGATAAAAGCAATCAAACTGCTTAGGAGACTCCATGTATCATTATGTATTATGGGTCTAACTGAATGTTCCCCTGAATTCTGTAATTCCATTCATAAGGGGCAAACTGAAAAAAAGACATGGATAGGATTGTGCTTTCCATCCTCCAAACATGATAAACTGCTTCCAACTATATAATCGTAAAACTTGGCTCTTATTTGCACTGACTGTATCTTCTTAATACCTGAAGAATAATAAATGCCTATACCTGAGCCTTTCCAATGACATCATCTTTACTACATCATATACTTCTCTGTTTCCTTTGTTGATATAATGGTCCTCCAACCAAAGACCAATCAACTGCTCTCTTTCAGTTGTTCAAACATCCAGTTGAAACTGCAGGTGCTTCTCAGATTTCCCTCCAGCTATCAAATAGCCTGGTAGCTCTTTCTAATATTAATCCATTTATACCACTGTGATTTTTCTATTCAAGCTCAGCAACTTCTTTTAACTTCTTTTATTATTTTACACTTTAAACAAACTAGGTTCTTAAATTCAGCATACAGCTAGTCCCCGGTTTAAGAATGCCCAGTTTACAGATAACCCACAGTTCAGAACATAGCCGATTGTAGCAAAATTTGAGTTAAATACTCAATGGTTTGAGTTAAATATTCAATGGTTCGAGTTAATTATACAATGCTACCTATACAGTATTATACAATAATACTGCTCTGGCTTACATACAAAATTTGGAATGGAACTCATTCTTAAACTGGGGACTACCTGTACTAAATTTCATGGGAAATTATTTTTCTACAGATTGCGTGACTTGGTTGCCGTTTACCGCATGATGTAAATACGTCTTGATGTCTAGGGAGTGGATGGTAGGACAATAATTCCTGACTTCAGCTTCACTCTGAGAAGGGCAGAACTGGTAAGAGCCAGGGATTGTTCTGCCCTGCCATGTTTTAAAACTAAGAAATTAGGGTGGACAGATGATCCTTCTCTTCACATTTCCTTGTTTGTAAAATCAATGTGAGACACTATATTTTTAGTTTTATAGTGAATCAGGGAGCAATTTGATATATGATACAGCACCTAATTTGCAGAAGATACTGAGTCAGTCCCCAGCATCTACATCTGAAACTGTGGAGAGCTACTGCCAATGGTGGGCTACCTGAAGCAGTTATCTGGCTTTTTTATCTTTCTATATGCTGCATGTAATTAGAATATTTTGCCCCATGATTTCACCAAATTCTGAATGTTCAGGAAGAAGACTGCAGAGAGTGCAGAGAGGAACAATAAAAATGGCGAGGGACTTGGAAACTAAATCCTGTGAAGAATGATTATTTTAGCCTAAAGAAGAAAATTCTATGTGGAGACATGATATCAGTCTTCTAATATGTGAAGGACCATCATAGGGAAGAGGAAGTGGATTTATTCTCTGTAGTACCCAAGGGTAGGAAAGAACCAAAAGTTGGAAGCTTTACAAAGAGAGAGCCAAACTTCAGATAAGGATGAATTTCCTGAGCATGAGGGCTATTAAGCAGTGCAACAGCCTGCCTCATGGAGTTGTAGGTGCTCTTTCACTGGAGATTTTAAACAAAAGTTGTAGAGCCATTGTCTATAATGAAACAATGGGGGTTGTCTGGGCAGGGGGTTGACAAGAAGATCTCCAAGGTCCCTTCCAATACTATGATTCTATGACCTTGCTAGAAGGGATGTCCTAATCAGTTTGTTTATGTCACTTTCCCCCCTATGTTTGTTCCACATTAATTTGTGATTTTTTTTTTCAAAGCTGCATGAACATTTGCTTATAAATATATAATAACATGCATACTTTTAAAGCATATCTTCTCAAAATATTTGGGAAACGCATCACCTAATAGATAACACATTCAGAATGCACTTTATTCATAGGGCTGCAGAGTATCAGTTTGTATCAGTCTTTGCATCCTCAGACATCCTTTTATCTCTGTCTCTCCTTGTCTCTCTTTATCTAAACCAGCATAAATAGGTAAAGATTATACATTTATGTAAAGTAATGCAGTTATTGTATAGAGAACGCAAAGGAAATTATACTGAGGGAAAAAAAGTAAAAGATGAATATATTCTTAGTACTTTCAATGAATGTTTGGTGTAAAATAAATGTTGATGAAGTAGGTAATGAATTATGATCCACAACAACAATTATCTGGAAGAGATTTATTGCTATTTGTTTCAAAGATTTATATCACCCTATTTCAATCAAATTATTTCCAAGATAGCTTTCAAGAAATTAAAAACGATATAAGAATAAAACATAAAACAATTAAGGGAACTAAAATCAACAGCAAGAGAACATGCATAGAAAAAGTACATTTCATTAAACAGTTTAAACATACATCTTTTGCATTTTAAAAAAAAAGAATATTAAAGGGTTTATGAAGTATTATGTTATACAGTTGGGGTAGCAGTCATTACAACTATGCATTTCTATGCATGTGCAGGTCATAACAACCAATAAAAACACAAGAAAAAGAGAACAACCTTTCCCACCAGATGCCAGACCAACCAGCTATCAGCTTTTTAAAACCAATGTTAAAAGTAACCCCCCCCCCCCAAATGAAATGTGTTCTTCATTATGTGTCTCTGTTAATAATCTTGCTGTTCTATTGTGAACTAGGTGGCCGTTTTGCATATTTTTTGTGGCAGTCCTGTGTAAAACACATTATAGTAATCCAGATTATGTCAGGTTTCTGGTTTTCTGGGAGGCGTGGAACATAGCATATCAACTGAATGTTGGTTTACAAAGTTAGTTTGACCATCTTAATTCTAGATGAAGGCATAGCAGAACTCTGGGGACTGCCCAGTATCTTGATTAAAAAACATATAAAAAGAATTTGACAAAACAGACAAAATGAGTTAGCTAATAGTAGAATGATTTGTCAGATTTATTCTAATTCTTTGTAAAATAACTAGGAAAAGAAAAGGTATGTCAAATATATACTTCCACTCTCATCAAGAAGCATTGTTCCATCTGCTTCCTCTCCAGATAAGGTGGCTGTGACTTGCTGTAAAGAGTGCTGCCATGGGCAATAGATGAATTGTCTTCTGCTGATACACAGAAGATATCATTTACCTTCCAGCAACAAAATCCCTTTGGGGACAATTTAATTGATTTGGCAGAAGTTGTGTGTATCCTGGGGGAGGGGGTGGGAAGGGCACAAATAATTTCAGGCAAGAAAAAATTGCACAAAAACATTTAGGAGATATTCATACTGGAAATTCTGCTCTGTAAAAATGCAGAGCACAGAGCAAAATTACTAGTGCTTGTGAGGTACTGTACATGCATGGCTCTCTTCTATCAAGCATAATCAAACTGGTGTGTGAGGATGTATCTTCTATAGTGTGATAACCATCCAATTGTTATTGCCTGAATTGGTTTTTGTAATGATGTGATTGGCTTCAATAGTTCCAGCTTTGATCTTATGGAATGGAATCCAGATAACTGTGGGACTGTTGCAAGTGTGATGATCATCTAACCTGCTGCCTGAATAAGGTCCATGGAAGGGGTGGCTCATTCCAATTTATTTATTTTGCTTTTCTGTTTACCAATATTTATAAACTATCCACTAAGATTCTGAATAATGTACATAAAAAAAGAGACCAAGAGAAATACAACATAATAATATAAATAATTAGCAGTCTGTAGGAATTCTTCTTATGCCTGCCAATTTTTTGTTTAGCCTTTTACTTGCTCAGTCCCCTCCTCTCCTAGCCTACCATAGTATCACCATGACCCAACTCTTCTGCCCAAATGTTATCAAGTCACTAGATCTCATCATATGACCTATACTTGTGAATTGTCATCAGAGATCATATACAATAGAACATTCATGCAATTTTATTTCACCGCAGTAGAGATCTTAAAGTATAAGAACTGAGAAAAAGGTCTTTTCACATATATGGCAGATAAGCCTCTGAAAAATGCACTTTGGTGTACTGCATAATGGATACACTGCATAAACATGACAGTGGGAAGAAAAATTAAAATTAATAAATATAGATTTTCATAACACTCGTATAGACTTTGATGCACATCCCAACTTGATTTTAGATATGATTAATATGATCTAAACCTAAATTTGTTTCACTTGGAACAAATAGATTAGACTGTAACTAAGTAGGAGAACACACATTTAATGTATATTTATTGTTATTCCATAGACTTCAGAAATTATTCTGTCCAGGATAAATTTCATAAATGCTGCAAAGTCAACATTCAACATAAGGCAGGTTCTAAACAACCACTGCCACCAGTAAGATAAAGGCCCTTGAGGAGCTTGACTCCTTGACTCCGGCTGACTATATGGATGCAACCATATCTGTTAATCTTTGCCATTTTGTGATACATTTTTGTGATTTCTTAGTTCAGCCGACAGCCCTGCTGTTGTCTGTTAGTCTCAAATGCAAGTTCTGGCTGAACCTTACTTAGCTTCCAAATCCTGCTAAGTCAGTCGGATGCTGCCACTTTCACAGAACTCACCTTCATCCAGACAGTAAGGCAAAATATAGGCATTTTCAAATCAAGCTCAGTTCCTGCTAAATTTGTGAATATGTCCATGTAGTTTTCTTGATAACCATGTAAAAGTCATTTGCTCTTATCTTATTCTGGTTTTTTCCCCCCAATTTCCCAGTTTAACTTACCGTCATGGATTTTCTTAGTGGTCTCCCATCCAAATGCATTCACAATTTTTTTTGAAATCAGTCAAAGCTTTGAACCAGAAACAGATGAACCATCATTCAAGAATAAAACTGCTTCTGATAAGTAGATTTATTGTAGAAAAACCAATTTAGCCAACATGAAAAATTCCAGTGACTACTGTGTCAAATGCAAGCCCAATTTAGACTGACACCAATGTTCATATTCCTGCCTCTTTTTTCCTGCCTGTGCAGCCACTCTCTTTTGGATGAAAAAAAAGACTGCCACCCTGTAGTTTGTTCTGATAATAGGATAGTCTGATTTCAGGCTGTTTCTTCGTGACCTTGTAAGAATAGACTTTCATGCAGTTACTGTCATCTACTGTGGTAGACATCATGACAGAAAGATAGGAACATGGAGGTAACTGTCCATAACTACATCTACAATAATTAAAATAGCAGTCCAAAGATGTGAAGACTACAGTATGTACAGTGGCTAGCAAAGGACATTCAAGCTTGGATATGCCTCACTCAACAAAAATTTATCTTGTCCTTCTTATAGCAATAGATCATGTCTTCTAAACTAATCATTCTGCACTGAGCATTTAGAACACAGTAGGCTCTGCAAAAGTTAAACTGATTGGAATATTGAGAAAGCAATCAAAATGACACTATAATTAATAGAGCAATATGCCTTGTTGACAGATTCATATATGCAAATATATTTTGTTCCAAATCAGCCATAATGAAAATGTTTCTTTGGGCTTGGAGGGTTTATCTCCCTTCCATGCCCGTCTCTTCTGATAAGAAAATGTTTAGCACCCTACTGTCTCTTCTCCATATGTTAAATGAACTTTAAATCTTATTACTCTTCACTAACTTTCCTTTGGAATTAGGGAAGAAAGTAAATTTTAAACTAAATTTTTGAATTTCACTAACCCTGCTGGAATTTAGCTGCTGAACTCTAATTTTGTTTAGTAACTACCGATTCTAAGTTATGAGTCAAAAGGTCCCTTAAATGTAATTCTGCTGTAAAGTCCTAGATGTTAGTCACGTTTTTCTTTCTGAACTTGAAACTATAATTTAGGAAATAATAATATTGACATTCCTGATACATTTACTGTAAATATTAAAACTGCACAAAAATATAAAGTGGTTTGAACACCTGCAAATGCTATACAAATGTTAAATATTGTTTAGTTTTTTGGCATCGGAAGATATAATCTACCTCTGCATATTTACATATTTACACGTAAGTCCTGTTTTATTCCACAGAAATTTCTTAAAATCATTTCTGCATTGCTGGAGCCTCCATCACACTCTTATCGTTCACTCTTTGAATGTCACTGTTATGATTGTAAGGATATGATGCAAAATACACGTCACTGTGGCATATTTGTATTATTGCTACTAGGACCCTTATCGTATTCTGTTTGTTGGCAGTTCTCCCTGATTACAGAACAAGCAAAGCCTTTCGTTCTGTTCAGTAGTTTTATATTCTTCCTTAGCAATACCTTAAATTGCACACATTTACCCTCTCTGCTGCTTTGCCTCTCTGCCCACACTATGTTCTATTGAGCTATTGATCATAATACATGAAGCAGAAAAACTGAATAGGCTGGCATCAGAGAAAAGCAAATCACTTTGATAAATTCTGTGGCTTTTTATTTGGGAAAAGGTGAAAAGAGAGATGTTCTGCACTGGATTGCCAGTAAGGAAAAAGGAAAAGTAAAGATGAATAAAAAGTAAAGATAAATTATAAATGTTAGAGGTAAAATCCAGATATCAGCCCGAAACAATCAGAACCATACGTGGATTTAACAATATCACTCTAGTGTAGCTTTGCATAATAAATTCCACCAATTTTTCTTTTTAAGCTAGGCTACCTGGACAACTGTGATAAGGTTCTAGAGGGAATATAGAAGCACACTTAAAAGAATCTTAGGTTGATTGATCAGGGATTATATACACATAACCCAAACGCATTAGATTACATTGATATATTTTGTGCTCCTTGTCCCTTGAAACCTTTAGCCTTACTTTATGTCCCACCATCTTCAGAGTTGTGATTAGTTTGTCACAGGGACAGGGCCTTTCCAATAGAAAGAAACAGGGACAAGGCCTTTCCTTACACTGAACTGTGTTTCCTTAGACACCTATATGGATATGCATCACAGTGCATATACAGTGGCATTAAGGTCACTGGCTCTGTTGTTTTGAATGATTTAATATTAGGTATTGTTTTTGTTGTGTAGTTCCTTTTTTTTTTTTTTTGCCTTTATATTTATTTTGATATGTAGTGAGTTTTATCTTTCCCTTTAATGAAATCTAATACTGCAAGACATTTAAAAGCTTTTAGAAAGAAAAACTTCCCAAAAGTAAAAACATCAGTCACTCAATCCATTTCAGAAGAAGATGCCATTTCATCTCTCTGTGCTCCTCTATATTAAGGATATAGTCTCCAAGATCCCTATAAGAATGCAAGGCATACTGAGACCCAGGGTTTTGTCATCTAACTGAGCCTGCTTGTCAGTTGGGAAAAGCTTTTTAGAAGTGACCCTCTTCTTTCTTATTTCTGAACTGTGTGAAAAATTCAGAAAGTGATCGCTCCCAAGAAAATCTAATATAATAATCCTGTTACCTCCCATAAATATTAGGAGCAGCTTGCATTAAAAAATGTTTTATGATATATTACACATTTGCTATAATACACTGTAGGAGTTCAGCTGAGCATCTAATTCTATGTTTAAGTTTCCCCTTTTCTAAAGACAATACTATGGATTCCATCTGCCTTTCCACATTGGCTTTTTTAACAACACTATGCAATAAACTTTCTGGAACATTGTTTTTTCCCATTGCAATATTTTGGATGATTTTCCTTCTTCACATGAAAAGAAGTAAACAATATATTTTAATCTTTGACATGAGTTATAATTCCAAGGACTGGAGCCAGGCAATGTGTGAAGGGAATCAAGGGAAAAAAACCCTGAAGGAAATATACCTTTAACTTATTCTCATATTTTAAGATATATCCTTCAAGCAGTAATATCCACACTGAAGGGATCCAATGAAGAACAAAAGAACTAGCTTTTCTTTCTGTCTAATGGTGGCCCCAGTGGGAGTTTGTAGATGAATAGGTTTCCACTTGAGAGACCATGTCTGTAAATTTGGAAGAGTTCTGCTAGAATTTCAATGGGTAATAGTAACCATTCTTACTACATAATGGACTATGCTGAGATTAGGATTGAACTGCCCTTCTTCCAGGACTGTGTCATTTATATATGTTTGGTAAGTAAACCAAACTATATGTTATACTCTTTATATAGCATGCTACATCAACTACCTTCTGAAATTTATTCAGGTATAGACAGTAGGAGCTGGAAGAATCAGGCACTGTTTCCCAACTCCACGTGGCTATCAGCAATAGGAAAAAAAAATCCATCAGCACTAGTTGGAACTTGTTCTATAGTTCATAGTCATGATAGAAGGAAGGTCTCTTGAGGGACTTTAGCAGCAAAGCTAGGAATAAAGTTTCCCTGTCCACATACTGTTTTCATCCAGAATGACCATGCCTATTGAAATAAAGAGAACCAAAAGATGAAGCTCCAATAAATGTGAAATAGCTTGGTTCTAAGGATGCTGCTCTTCAATAGCAAAGCAGAACTTCAGTCACATTTGAGGCTCATCTTACCAGGGACCCGCTCAAGGGGTAGAAGGAAGTTTGTTTTCTGTTAAAAAAAAAAAAAAATCTCAAGTTTGCCAAATCTAACATACTTCACCACCAGCAGTAAGATGAAAAAGATAAAGACTTCCTTGAGTCAAGTTCAACCCTTGGTCAAGGTAACTATGCAGCTTTATTGACAGCATAAAGTTTGTCATTGCCTTCTTTCAAGATATTCAGTTTCCCAGTCTAACAAAAGGGATAGGTTCTTCTAATATTAAGACTTGCCCTGCAAGCTCTCTGTCTTCAGGAAAGGGCATTGTCACTCCTTACAAAAACTCCTTCCTTTTGTACAAAAATATTCTGGGATTTGACATGAATGTTCCCTATTGTTGCTGTACATGACGTCACATTTAGTCATCTGAGAACAACCAAGTCTCAGAAATATCAAATCTTGTTCTGTATACAAGCATCAACTCTGAACCATCTCTGGAGTAAGATATACTGAAGACTTCAGAGTCTTCAAAGAGTCCTCGAACCAAATTGGATATTCTCCGCAAACCCTTCATACAGAGCCATCAAAATAAGTAATCCATGGATATGACTAATTCTCTTTCATGGCAGCAAATTCCACAGTTAAACTATGCAATTATAACATCTAATCAGTTTCCACAAATAGTTGCTCAGTTCATGTTTCCCTAGTCTCTTGTTTCAAGTGGAGGCTCAGGTGACTGAAAATTATTCAAAATTCCAGACAAAAAGGGACATAGAACTTTCCCCACTCTATTATAGAGGGATCTCTGCCTGCTTCTCCTATGCATGACTGTCATTTATTTAGTTAGATACATTTGTCCAGTTTCATTTCAATCTACAAATTAATTTGCTCCAATTCATTTTTGGTGGAAGTAGTCTTTATCATCACTTGAAATATAAATAGTATGTTATTCATCTGCTGGCATTCTGGTTACATTTTTAGTTATATATTTTAAATTCAAGATATTCCTGTTTGTTTGTTTGTTTGTTTGTTTAACAGTTCTTTTAATATGTTTGTCATTCAGAATTCACAAAGGCAAACATTTTATTATAGGGATTTCTCTCTCTTCGTCCTTCCCACCATCAGAAGTGGGAGTTTAAAAAGAATAAGAAAAAAAGAAAGGCAGAGAAAGAAAATGGCTGTAGTTGTTGATATTAATGCCTTCTTAAAATTCATGTCACAGTTAGGATTTGTATAGTGATTTCCATGTTCAAAGCACTTCACAGATGTTATAATTTAATAAGCTCCAAGGCTATGAGGAAGGTGGAAAGTTATGATTTCAAATTATACTTTAAAGAAACAATTTATTAAAAGACAAAAGATTAATCATGAAACGGTTTCAGTTAATTGGCCTTTTCCTGCATAGCTGGAGATTAAGTATAAATTAAACAATTACTGTCTGAGGTGTTTGTTTATTTCATTATTCATTTTTGAAGAGCCAAGAGGAACTGGTTGGTAAAATTGCCTGTTTGCAAACATATGATCTTAAACAGAAGCTAAGGAAATTTATACCACCAAAAGATTCTGAACATTCCCCATACTTTGTTAACAATTTCCCTCAGTGTTAGTTTTGAGGGTTGTGAGTTAAAAACAAAATGAATTGTCAGCAATTTCACAATATGATCTAAAACTATCACTCACATAATATATATTTATGGCAAAAAAAGGTCTGTTGCTCCCAAAGGAACTGTTAAAGAGGCTAGACTACAGGTTTTGTCC
The DNA here is from genome assembly GCA_030867105.1 of Liasis olivaceus. Classification (NCBI taxonomy): domain Eukaryota; kingdom Metazoa; phylum Chordata; class Lepidosauria; order Squamata; family Pythonidae; genus Liasis; species Liasis olivaceus. Next base: position 85,504,337 of record CM061352.1, on the reverse strand, counting down.
ATAGAAGCAGGTGAAATAAAGCTCTTGAGAGTAACAGCTGGATTCTTTCATACACTTGTCTCCCCACTCACCATATCTAATGCCAGCAGAACAAACTGATGGAACTCAATTAATAATTAATCTTTAGGGCTCCAACCCAGTGAGGTTTGGGGGAAATACTGTTGAGTTTTTCTCGTATTGTTTAACTCCACTTCAGGTGTCAGATGTCAACAGGATTACTACTGTGTAAGAAGTAATTCATTCATGCTCTTACCATCCTCTGCATGTTGGAACAATTGTGTCTATATTCTTCTATTCTTCTTTTCCAGATTCCTCAAAGTTTAGAACTTCTTTGGCTTTCTTTAGATTTCTTGGCTTCAGACACACAGAGACCCTTTATAAATGTAGTAGAGTTGCTGCTATAATAGTTATCCCTCAACACATGGAAATCACAATTGTATTCTCTATACATTTCACATTACAAATTGCACGTCGAGAACATCCCTGTCCTCTCCCTATAATATGTAGCACATGACACTAGAAGGGGGTTCTAAATTATCAACAATTTTGGCAGAGATGATGGAGTATCACTGAACAAACTACAGAACTGTGAAATAACATCAACCATAGTTGAAAATTATAGTATTTCATGGTTACATGGTTCTAGCAATAATTTCAAATTGGTTGGATTCACACACCATGATAAGTTGATTTGCTTTTGGCTTAATGTGATGTATGAGTATACCATGTTGGGGCAAGATGTGGCAAAATTCAAATCTCATTATCTGCAGAGCAATTTAGAGTATATTTCAAAATGCTTTAGAGTATATTTCAAAATGCTTCTTGTTAATTATATTAAAAGTCAAGTAGAAGACTTCTTTTTATTTTTGGAGTAATAAATTTGAATATATACTTAATAGATAGTTTATATTTGGAATATTCTCTTCTCTGACCCCAGTACAAATCTGAACAAAATAAGAAAAGGGAGCTAGACTGTAACTATTCTAGCCAAGTGGCCTGGACCTCAAAATCAAAGGAGGGGTCAAATTAGATAGTTTATTTTTTTTTTAATTTAAAATATTCAAATTATATTTTCCATCAGGTTTTTATACACACACATTTATTTTACTTTTATTAAGGCTGGGAAAACTAGACATGACCCATGGCACTGTGATTGGCCTGTATACTACTACATGCAGTGGCAGCAGGAGAGTCCAGATGTTGTCCAACCTTAGGTTGATTGGCAGTTTATGAGGAATAATAGTGTGCCAACCTGATATTGATTTATTCTAAATGGTTTCTTCTTCTAAATCCAACTGCCTCTTCATCTTCAACTGTTGAATTAGTCATACCGAGTTTCAGTCCTTCTGCAAGGACTGGAAAATAGTGGTGACATTTCTTTTGCCACAATGACAAGTTTTCCTATGTGGAAAAAGAAATCCTTCAAGGTTCCAACCTTAATGGATGAAACCTTGAAGTTAACGTTGTCCTGATACACTTACGATAGAATTCCTATTGCCTTTTAAGTTATGCCACTTTTATTTAACTGTTCCAACCAACAGAAAATTAAGAGGATGATTAATTTTAGGAGAGAAAGTTTACTTTTATTTTGCAAATAATAATAATAATTTTAAAAAAACTCTTCCTGAAAGGGGAAAATAAAGTAGCTATTTGAAGGTAATCCAGGTTATATTATCAAGATACTGTGTAGAGAGGGAACTGGGCACATGCTTAATAATATTAAATCAAAGATTTGATAATTGCATAAAGATGAAATATGCATGTGGTTTATTAATGAATGGCAATATTGAAATCATAGGCTAGGTTGGTTGCTCCATCTTTTACTAAAATCATTTTAAGCGTTCCTTTCTACTTAATTATATTACATCTGGAAGAGATAAGCAACCATTCTTCAAACATTTGGTTCACAGCACCATTTATTGAGCGAAAAAGGAGGGTAGAAAATTGGTAATAGATATTTTCATGCACTATAAAAATCTGTATAAAATTGGTCTAGAAAACTTGGAAAGATATAGGATAAGAAATTATAATAATGTCACTTTTCAAGTGCTAGCTTGATCACCACAATGTTCTTCTTTATTGGAAATGTCTACGTATTTTCATTCACAAAGAATTAAAATTTCAAATATTTATACCATCTTAAAATTGTTCAGAGAGTTTAGTTAATTCACATCCTGAAAACTGAATCTGGATACGAACATGCAGTGCCAATATTTCAGCAGCTAGATTGTAACTACGGTAGCCAAATTCAAAAGATTGTTTTGAATTTTAAATAACTCAGAGCACAGAATATCCAAAGGACTCTGTGTGTGGGTCCATTAGAGATTATTTCTGAAGGGCTTTGAAATTTGGAGGAAGGGGTGCTGCTGGCCTATATATTGCCCTTCCTAAAGAAGCTTGCTAATGAATTAGGGCCAGGCAAAGTAATTTCTCTTTATGCAGACACTTTAGATTTTACATCTTAGAAGTACTGAATGACTGCTTTTATACATTTTACATTGTGTTCTTCTGAAAATTGTTCCTGTTCATTATATCTTGTTTTTATTCTTTTCATGACATGAATCCACCCAAAGAATTTATAATCCTGAGCAGACTAAAAATACAACGTATAAACAAAAAAGTAAAGATAGTAGCCACAATTGCACAACTGAAGCCCCACGCCTTTCATTGGTGCATGTGAAAAAGAGAGGGGCTTCAAACACACGATCACAGTTGCCATCTTGACTTTTTTGATACAGACACACACATACACTCTTTACCCAGAGTAGTCCTTGGGGACAATGGCTTGGGAATTTTTTTTCTCCTTATCTTAAAATAAAGATTTTTCTTTATTACTTCACTGAATTGTGGGAAAATTGGGGCAGATAAGAGGAAGTATTTCTCCACACAGTGCCTAATTAAGCTATGGATTTCACTATCACAAGATGCTACAAACTTGGATAACTTTTAAAAGAGAAAAGACAATGAAAGTTAAGGCTATAGGTCATGTTTAGGTATTTATTTCTAGTATCAGAGGCAGACTGCCAGTTTCTAGAGCATACAGTCATATCCTGCTTGGATGCTTCCCATGGATACCTGGTTGGCCACTATGGGGTAGCCAGCATGAGAACAGAATTCTAGACCTGACAAGCCCTTGGTCTGACTTCTTGTCTTTGGTTTATATGTCATTTGCTACACATGAGCAGCTCACCTAAGTCTCTACAAAAGTACATTTAAAGAGGCCACCCTGTGTGGTTAGATTGTGCTCACGTATCTATTTTTCAACCGGAGGTAAGATGTGAGATTCATTTTTTATACTTTTTTTCCCTTGAAAGGAAGGAGAAATCCAGAGTGAGACTGGAAGAAAGAAAGTGATAACCCACAGGAAAGTCAAACTATCTATTTATTTAGTTATGTGTTTTGGGTTGCATTTTGCATTAATCGCTGCCATGCACAGGAGTCCTGCAATTTATTATTGGTGATAAGTGTGGACAGCAGCTATTATTTTTGCTCCTGATTCTGAGATGTGGTGAGGAAGAGATGGTTAGATTTATAAGACATGTATTATTCAAAGTTCCAGGCATGGACTGGCTGTACAGGAATAGCCCCAGGTTTTTGGGTTTTTTTCCCGAACCTTTCATTCTTCCCTTTACTTTAAAAAAGTGGTTTTTCTCTTCCATTTTTCTTTGCGATTTTAACCCATTCCCTATATGCAATGATAAATTAGAAATATTTGGACATATTTGCAATCCAGTGTAATAATTTCAAGACATATTTGAACTTATTCCCACATTTACCTTTTTTAAAGTTCCCAGGATGTTAAAGAACTTATGTATCTATGTAGGCATATACGCATGTATGTATTTACTTGATCTGTATAGCCCTCTATCTCACCATAGTGACTCTGGGTGGCGAACAACACATAACACACACACACACACACAAAACATCAAACAGCAATACACAACAATTTATTTAATGATGTGTCTATAATATATATATATATATATATATATATATATATATACACACACACACACACACACACACCTCAATGGCTGTCACAAACAACACCCAAAACAATAAAAACATAACATCTCGTAGGCACAGACCAACCTCCTCTCATATGATACATCACCCCATACCATCAAATGAATTTACCCAGGACTGAAACCTAACTGGAAGATAATCTACTTCCTCCAGAGTTCTATGAAGCTGCAATGCAACCATCTTCTCCACGATCTTCCCTAAAACAGGAAGTTTGGAGACAGGGCAAAAGTTGTCCAACACAGGGCAGGTCTGGAAAAAGCTTCTTCAGAAGAGAGTGAACCACCAGCTCCTTAAGCATCAAGTGGGATTACCTCCTCAAGGATGAATAAACTACTTCCAGCACCCAACCACATCTCATATCCTGGGAAGCCTTAGTTAACTAGGAGGGACATGGGTCCAAGACGAAGGTGTTGACAGTTCCAAGAACCCTGTCCAATTCCTTGGGACCAACAGGCTCAAACCCATCCCAGATAATCAAGCCAAAGTGATTCTCAGTCAATTCCATGTGTCCTGCTTTAGTGCCAGAGTCCAAACTGGACTCATAGAAACCCTGCACAATGACCCTTTTAAAAGTATCTCTTTAAAAGGCCTACATACAAGAGTTTAGCCATCTTTGTAAACAAGCAAGCTTAAAATATGTGTCTTTAATTCAACTGATAATTGTAAGTACTTTGATTTAGAACAATTAACCTGGCTTGTATCTTTTTGCATAGTTTTAAAGCTATAAATGTACTCAGACTCCATGCCTAAGGATGAATTTGGTATGTTTGTATGGAAGTATGCATCTTTTCACACATTCAGAGAAAAGGAATATAAAATTTCTTTGGAACTATAGGATCACAGCCAGTATGAGCTATTCATTAGTCCAATCCTCTGCTTAATGCAGAATCTAACAAACCAGCCCCAGCAGTGATCTTCCTGCTCCCATCTGAAAGCCTGCAGCAAAGGAGAAACTACCACTCTTCTGAACAGGCTGTTCCTTTGCTGGACATTTCTTATCATCAGGCTAGTACTCGTAGTGCTCAGCCTGAATCTTCTCCAGATATGGAAGTTCACCCACTGAAGAATTCATGTCAGCAAAATATTAGACGCAACCAAATCTGGGAAGAATTTGCCCTTTCTTCAAAGAAAAAAAAATGCCAAGGTACACATACTTTTCAAAAGGTTCTAGGTGGCCAGGATGTATTTTCTAAGTTTGCTTGTTCTTTTACAATCCTGACATTTTTATGCCAGGAATTATGATAAATGCTGCAGACTTTTGAGAGCAGCTTTTCCCGTTGTTAATAGGCTTTCTAGAGTTACAAAATGACAAAGCAACATCATGTGTCACAAAGTATTCCAGAATGCACCAGTGCAGAGAAGCAGCAGCCTTTTGAAGAATCTACTGCAGCTGTATGTGTGTTAGACTTCTTAAGATTAAGTACAGCTAGAAGAGATTCCCTTGATATTTTTCTTCATGCATTTTCAAAAAGACAGTGTAATCCTCATCCACCCCACCAGTCTGTCAAATATTTCTTTGGATTTTAAAAAAATTGTTAGGAAAGATAACAGGCACAAAAAATAGGGAGTAGAACAACACAGGGCTTTTTGAAAAACTATATATCCATATCAGAGAGGTCTTTGATATGAATCTCTAAGGCACATAATGACTGCCCTCCCTGTCACTGAAGCTAAGCTAGCATGATTTTCATAATGAAAGGAACATGGTATATGACTGTAGTAGATAAACTAATGCGCATGCCATAAAATGTATATAGGCACTTTGTTGCAAATGCAGAAGCAGTTATCAATGCTCCACATAATACGTCTGCTTGGAAATGATTTTGAATTTGTGAAATTCTTCCATTTTAAAAGCCTAAGTAATGAAAAAGTAAAGTCTCCTTCAAACCAAGTTCAACTCCTGATGACTTCATGGACATGGTTCTTGGTAACAATACAGAAATAGTGTGACATTGTCTTCTTTTGGAAAGTTTTCCAACTTCCTAAAAGCCTACAGACATAATATTTGCTGGAGGAATCCCATCCAAATATTAACCAGGACTCACTTTGCTTAGACAAACTTAGTGAAATACTGCTAACTGCCGAGATTCCAAAGCAGTTTATTGAAAAGGTACAAAACTATTAAAAATGTTACTATTGTACTAACATCCTCAGTATTGAAGATTTGTATTGCCAAGTTAAAAACCTTGCATGTCCAAAAAGATTATTTGCCAAATTTCTGAATAGTTCAAATCAGCCTTTGATCATGTTGGCTGGCCATATGTGAGTGGCAGTACAACACGTTGGAGGACACTTGGTTGGGAACCTCTGGTTTAAAGAAAAATAATACAATGCAGAATGTTATTTCTTCCTCTGAATCATGACAAAGCCTGTAAGCCTTTTGTGAATTATGCATAGACTGCTACACATTTATTTATCACTGACAATATGCTGTATAACTTTGCTTTATTTATGGACTGGACAAAGCCACTGCCTCTTTCAAGAATTGTGCAGAGGACTTGCTAGATTCATGGCTTCAGCAGAGGGTCACTCAGTTAATGAACTGAACAGATTTCCCTAATTCACAAGTTAAGAAACATCCATTTAACATGGCTAACTTCTTTGTTATTGCTATTGCTAATTCCACAAATAAACAATAGGGTAGCATATAATGGAGATATGTCTATGAAAAATCCTTCATACTATTCTTTCATGTATATAATACTTAACAGAAACCAAACCCTGAAAGAATTGGAAGAGGAAGGAAACTCTAAATCAACATCCCTCCTTATATGAAGCCCTCAGGATGTGTTGAAACTACAACTTTTGGGATCCCCTTCAAGCACTGGCTGTGCTGGCCAGAGATCCTGGGAAATTTCATCCAAATCCATCTAGATACAGTATACGACACATAAGTATTACACACAGTTCTATCCTGTGAAGTTTTTGAACTGAATTCCCAGGATCTAGTGTAATATCCAGGATGCTGCCTTGGGAAAGTAATGTAACAAACTTTAGCACCACAAGCAATTTTAATATAATGAGGATTGTTTTTCACTCTGTGTTGTTACATTTAGAATGAATCTGTCATTGCCAGGGACACATTGGATACCACCTGAGGGTGAGCTAACTTATCCAGATGAGCTGCCAAATTTAGAAAGGAGGTTGACACAACACAGAGCCCTGCATCTCCTACAAACATATGAACCCAGGCCCCCAATTCTCAGCAACAATATACCATCCCAAAATAGTACTACAACCGCCATTCAAAAAGATGAAAGACTGGGGCAGCAGTAAAGCTGAAGGCCAAGGTATAAACTGCCTTCATCTTTGCCAGCCAGACAAGGAGGAGCCAGCTATAGGGGCCTTGAAAAATAGCAATGGAGCCAGAGTGTGTTAATTTTTGCCCCTTTTGATTTCTCCAGTGATGCGGTTTGGCTTACCTGACACATGCCTGTCTGAGTGGAGTATATTTTAATCTTGCCCTGTGGATCTTGGTATTGTGCTTTTGAGTTTTGATTTATGGAATAGTTAAACATTATCCCCGTGCTGTCAGCTGCATGCTAGGAGTACCATATATGGACTGCAAAGCTCCAGATGATCATTATATGGCAGCAAAGAGATATAGAAAACTCTATTTGCTACCATTTATTTTGCAGCCCAGATGTGGTAGCCCTGCAAGTTTTTCTGTCTAGAATTTTACAATCCAGTATAAGTACAATCTGGGAAATAAGCTAATTCCAAATGGCAGAATATCCCAACTTTTAGAATAGTGGGGAGAAGTGAAATGATTCTCTATGATATATATTCTCACTTTATTTCTATTAATATCAAACTATTTTTATCAATTGTATTAAAACTCCAGCTGCCACATTTTAGAATAGCTGGTATTCCTGATGGAGCTTTTGTTGCTTATCAAACTGGGGTGGAGAGGTTGTTTTGTTAGCACTTCGTTAAATTTTCAATATCATTTGCTTTCTTTCTACCCTCTTATATTTCTTTTCTACCATTCAAATCCTTTCTTCCAATTTTCTTTGAGAAAGAAAGATTTGATCATGCATGCAGTTGGATTAGTAATATGCTGTCTTTGAATAATGCTCAGAAATTTCAAGTTGTGCAAAATATTGTCATTCAAGGGCAGATAGTCTTTTCTCACCCAAAGTAAAATTTTGAGAAGATCCTCTGGGGGAAATGTATCAAATTGATAGATTTGTATGTAGAAGGGGTTTGAGCTACATGTTATTGCACTAGTTACTCACTTCTGTATTCAACCCCATTCACCATCCATACATTCTTGACCCTGTCCTTGTTTTACTACACACACTTCTCAAATAGCCATTCCCACTGAATTCAGTCTACATTTTGGTTTCTCCTGACAAAGCCCATTTTCACTTTCATATAACAATGTGGACAGAAGCATGCTTATATGCGCCATTTTAGCTTCTTTCAATAAACATTAATTACTTGAAACAGCCCATGTATCACCCACTACTTTTATACCCGCATTTAATTGCCTTAAAACTTCTTCATCCATTTCCCCATCTTTAGTGAACATTCTACCAAGGTACATAAATTCATCTTCTTGCTCTAGTTTTGCATCATTTATGTATAAGCTGCAATCACTCAGTCCCTTTTCCCTACCAATCTCAACTACTTTGGTCTTTGATACATTAATTTTCAGATCCACATACTTCATTGTATGATGCAATCAATCTAACATTTACTACAAATCATTTGAGCTGTCACCTAACCACTTAGCATCATCTGCGTATAGAAGTATAGATTCATTGAGATTCCTCATCAACCCATCTCTAATGTCACCACAAACATTCCACATACATTTCTCCATAGAAGTATTAAACAGCTAAGGGGACATCACAGACCCATGTCTTGCTACCTACTTACTGTTGAACCATTTATTAAATATTCCATTTATTTTTAGGTATGCTTTACCTCCATCATATACCACTGTTATCACATTCAGTAACCAATGTTCAGTTTCATATTCACACACAATTTCCTATAACTCCACCAATTTACTTTATGATACATTTTCTATAAAACAACAAACATACAGTAAACTTTTTGCTCACATCCATGCATTTCTCCATGGCTTCCTGACAAGCCTATCTTATGAGCCCAGCATTGCCTGCATAACAATACACTGTACTTACCAAATTTTGCTCATTATTACCTTTCTATCCTTTTGGTCAGAATTCTGCCAAACACCTTCCCAGACATGTTGAACAAGTTAATTTCTCTGTAACTGTTGTATTCACTTTTGCTATTCTTTTCCTAAATATATTTTTTTCTCAGCGCAGGGAAATAATAAGAGCATTCTTCCATTCATCAGTCACAGATGTTAAAAACTTGTTAAGCAAGTTGTACAGCCACCCCATAAGCAAACCACATCTATATGTTAACATTTCTCTCATTAACCCCATCTACATTTACAGACTTACTATTTGTCAACATTTTCACAGCATGTACGAGTTCCTTTTCATTCATTTTGTCTTGCATGCCTACATTTATATTATTCATAGTAGGAAAGCCCACAGAGACTACATTATTGAAAATGCACAGAGGAGCTCATCTGCCATCCTTAAATTTCTTAAGACAAGAGGTGGCCACTATATACCTGCAGCAGTCAAATTATTCAAAGCCAAGCCAATAGCACAAGTTCTTTATGGTGCCCAGCTGGGCCCCTTCTCCAATTTTGCACCAGTAGAACTTGTACAATCCAAATTTCTAAGATCAGTTCTTCGAGTCCCAAAATGTGTCTCTAATGCTACCCTGTGGCTAGAGATGAACCTTATGAAAGTGGAGGCTACGGTGCGGGTGACCATACTCAATTATTCGCTCAGACTATCCTTTTTTTCCCCTTGGTCTTGACCCATTAACTGTGAGTGATGATTTTCAATCCATATGGAAACAGGCAGTGGCAACTAAAATCTCATCCTTGGGCTTTTCTCCAGGTCTTCTACTCAGCATGAAATATGATCAGGCCAAAGCACTCATTAAACAGTTTGTAGCAGACAGAGTGTCAGTTGGATCTAGCCAGGACCCTAACCTTCATTATCAGTGAATCTAACAGTACTCTGCCTCCTCTGTGGCATACTTAACTAAACTCAAAGTCCCTAAACACTGGAGGGCCTTTACTCTGGCATGATGTCATGCATTCTCCTCAGCTCTCCTTGAAGGCCAATACAGGAAGATTTCTTATCTGGAGAGACAAAGTCTCTGTGACTCTAGACACCCAGAAACAACAAGCATGTGCTTTTCTAGTGCCGGTGTTACAGAGACATTTGTACTAACCTCATCTCACCATCATTGCATAAGTACTCAGGGAACACAGGACAATTCTACATCTCCCTGCTGCTTTCCAATACCAACCTTGCTACCACATACAATGTTGCCCGATTCTGTGCAGCAGTGCTTAAAATTCATTGGATGTTGACCTGTGCCATAAACTAGACTTAATGAGCATTTAGTTCACCATAGTAGAGTGCTCGGAATTTGACAGATATAGTCTTCCACATACTAACCTTTATGCTCCCCTATACCCATCTAATGCTCCTACTCCTTCTTTTAGATGCTTTTAGAGTCTTGCTTTTTATATATACTTTCTGTTTTCATATATATATTAAAAAAAAAAAAAACCTTCTATCTCACCCCTATGGGTGGTCTGTGTCTTCCTCAATCTCGGGTCCTCTACCAGAGGCCTGGGAGTTTGAGGGTTCTGCGCAGTATCTTAGCTGTTCCTAGCACTGCACTCTTCTGCACAGAGAGCTCTGATGTTGCTCCTGGGATCTGTCTGAGCCATTCTCCCAGCTTAGGAGTCACCGCCCCGAGTGCTCCTACCACCACTGGGACCACTTTGGCCTTTACTTTCCACATCCTCTTGATTTCCTCCTTCAGGCCCTGGTACTTCTCCAGCTTCTCATGCTCCTTCTTCCTGATGTTGCTGTCACTTGGCACTGCTACATCTATCACTACCACTGTCTTCTGGTCTTTGTCTACTACCACGATGTCTGGTTGATTAGCCAGTACCTGCCTGTCCATCTGGATCTGGAAGTCCCACAGGATCTTAGCCCTGTTATTCTCCACGACCTTCTGTGGAATCTCCCATCTGGACTTGGGGGGGTCTAGCCCGTACACTGTGCAGATGTTCCTGTACATAATGCCAGCTACTTGGTTGTGCCATTCAGTGTATGCTGTTCCTGCCTGCATCTTACACCCTGCCACTATGTGTTGGACTGTCTTTGAGGCCTCTTTGCACAATCTGCACCTTGGGTCCTGTCTAGTGTGGTAGACCCCTGCTTCTATGGATCTGGTGCTTAGTGCCTGTTCTTGTGCTGCTATGATCAGTGCCTCAGTGCTGTCTTTTAGTCCGGCCCTTTCCAGCCACTGATAGGATTTCCCAATGTCAGCCACCTCAGCTATCTGTCGATGGTACATCCCGTGCAGGGGCTTGTCTTGCCATGGTATTTCCTCCGCTTGAACTTCCTCCCATGTCTGCTGCTGCCTGAGGCATTCTCGCAGCAGCTCATCTTTGGGTGCCATCTTACTGATGTACTCCTGGATACTCCGGGTTTCATCCAGGACAGTGGCTTCAACACTCATCAGACCCCGCCCGCCCTCTTTGCAGCTGGTGTACAGTCTCTGGGTATTGGACTTGGGGTGGAAACCTCCGTACATTGTGAGGAGCTTCCGGGTCTTCACATTGGCAGCCTCCATGTCTTCCTTTGGCCAGCTCACTATACTGGCAGGGTATCTGATGACTGGCAGGGCATACATGTTGATGGCATGGATCTTGTTCTTCCCATTGAGCTGGCTCTTCAGGACCTGTCTTATCCTTTGGTGGTACTTGGATGTTGCTGTCTTCCTTGCCTCCTCCTCATGGTTCCCGTGTGACTGTGGGACACCAAGGTATTTATAGCTGGTCTCTATGTCTGCTATGTGGCCCACTGGTAGTTCCACTCCATCGGTCTTAACTACCTTCCCTCTCTTTACTATCATCCTGCCACACTTCTCCAGTCCGAATGACATCCCAATGTCCTTGCTGTAGATCCATGTCAGGTGGATCAGTGAGTCGATGTCTCGTTCACTCTTAGCATACAGCTTGATATCATCCATGTAGAGGAGGTGGCTGATGGTGATTCCACTCTTGAACTTGTACCCATATCCAGACCTTGTGATTATCTGGCTGAGGGGGTTTAAGCCTATGCAGAACAGCAGTAGGGACAGTGCATCATCTTGGTATATGCCACACTTGATGGCCACTTGTGCGAGCTGTCTTGAGTTCACTTCCAGTGTTGTCTTCCACAGTCCCATTGAGTTCTTGAGGAAGGTCCTTAGTGTCCTGTTGACTTTGTATAGCACCAGACATCCACAGATCCATGTGTGCAGCATTGAGTCATAGGCTTTCCTGCAGTCAATCCAGGCTGTGCTCAGATTGGTCTGCCTAGACCTTGAATCTCGGGTGACTACTCTATCTATGAGTAACTGGTGTTTTGAGCCTCTGGTGTTGTTTCCAATGCCCTTCTGAGCTGTGCTCATGTACTGGCCCATATGGTCTTGTAGCTTGGCACCTAGTATGCCTGATAGAACTTTCCATGTTGTGGGGAGGCAGGTTATTGGCCGGTAGTTGGATGGTGCTGTTCCTTTGTGAGGGTCTTTCATGATCAGCAGTGTCCTTCCTTGTGTTAGCCAGTCTAGGTGGGAGCCTGCTACTAGCAGTTGGTTCATCTGTGCTGCTAGGCGTTCATGCACTGCTGTTAGTTTCTTTAGCCAGTAGGTGTGGATCATGTCCGGGCCAGGTGCTGTCCAGCTTTTCATGTTCTTGACCCGCTGTTGGATGTCTGCTACTGTGATGGTGACTGGTTCCTGTTCTGGGAGATTGCTGTGGTCTGCTTTCAGGTCCTGCAGCCACTTTGCACTGGTGTTATGTGTCTTCTTTTTCTCCCATATGTTCTTCCAGTACTGTTCAGTTTCCACTGCTGGTGGCTCAGCTGCTACTCTGTGGTTGCACTGCAGTTGGGAGTACACTTTGGATGGTTCTTTGGAGAAAAGGGCATTTATCTTCTTGGCCTCTGCTTCTCTAGTGTATCTCCTTAGCCTGGCAGCCAGTGCTGTAAGCCTTTGTTTAGCAGTCTCTAGGGCTTCAGATGGAGTCAGGCCCATGTATTTTTTCAGTAGCCGAGTCTTATCCTTAATCTCCACATGCTCCTGTAGTTCTACCAGCTGACTGACTTCTCTCCAAGTTGCCTTGATCTTAGCCTCCAATCTCATTTTCCAGGGTGGGTATGTACTGCTTTTCTTCTTGATCGTGTAGCCAAGCATTTCCAGGATTAAAGTGGCTGTAGCATATACCAATTCATTGGTTTCAGTTATGGTGGTAGTAGGGATTGTCTGGAGGGCTCTGTTAGCATCTTCTAGCATACTATCTGATGGTACTTCTCCACTGAGCCTTGGTAATTGGACTCGAGGTTGACTATAGCTAGTTTATCCATGATCTTATACCTCATATCAGCTGCTGTACTCTGTAATGGAAGGGGTGGCAGTGACATTCCAGCTTCAGGTGTTGGCTGCACAACTGCTTGTTCTTCCAGGTCTGCTTGAGTCCAGGTTGTAATGCTTGAGTCCGAGTCTGCTTGAGTCCGAGTTGTGAGAGCAGCTTCCTCTTTACTATGTTGAAGCGCTGGGTAACTAATTGTTTCTCAGTTAGTGTGGATGTAGGCCTTCTGTCTATCCATAGTTCCCTCATACGTTTCATATATCCCCTCTCATTAGGTCTGCTGTTGTAGTAGCATTCCATCAATTCCAAGTTTTCTTGTCTCGTTCATGTATGGTTTGTTCCAGTAGCCCACTTAACATCAGGTTGTCCTGGTTCCCCAACATCTGACGTGGACCTTGTTAATCTGGGCGGCGTCCGAGCTGGCATGACTCTCTTAGTTCGTGCCACTCTCATATTTGAGGTAGGCAGGTGAAGCGTTAGGGGTCTTTGCCCAAGGACCCCTACTGGTAAGGTAGGTGCCAGCCGGGATTTGAACCCCGGTCTCCTGCATCAAAGGCAGTGTTCTAACCACTACGCTATCCAGCTGCTATATATATATATATATATATATATATATATATATATATATATACACATACATACATACATACATACATACATACATTCTAGCTTTTCATAAATTTTGTGTATCTATGTTTTTTAATTGACTGTACCCCATGCTCCTTATGCTGGTCTATGACCATAATAAAGATTTGATTTGTTGTTATTCATTTCAGTTCAACTCTTTAACATATCACTGTGTTTTCCATATTAATTAGTAAAATATTTCTTCTAGCATTCCCTCACTTCAGTTTCATCTCAAATCATTTTGGTGCTTATTTTTTAATTCCACTGTTTGTCTATCCCTCTTCAAAACAATTTATTTCCATCAAAATCACTCTGAATTTTCTCTCCCTTTTTTCATCTTAAACTCTCCTTGTTTTTTCTCTCTACACACATTATCTAATAGGTTTCCCTCATCCTAATTTTTGCAGCAATTATTGTTACACACACTCTTCTTCATTTATAACTTCTTTCACTTCATCATTCTACCAAACATCTTCCCATTAGCGAAAGTCCACACCCTTCTGTAATATAATTGTTTTCACTCTGTTCCAAGCATCTTTTATATTCTTTCCTTAGTTCCACTTTCATTCAGAAGTCTCACAAATAAAACTCAGCTAAATTAATTACTTTAGTGCAGTCTCGAATTTAGTTGTATACACACAGTTTGCAACATTCAAAGCATACACCTACCTACCTACTTATGCTTATCCCTTTAGGCTTTTTACCCCTGCTTTTCTGAACCAACAAATGTTTTGCTGCTTTCTTCAAAGCCATAGGAGCTAAACAGCAGGGTTGTGTTAATATAATGGTTATCTCAAGTGGCTGGTTGGTTTTTATTCACCCATTTCACTCCTTATACCCACTTGTCTGCTTGTATTCTTGTTCCTTCCCCTTCTGAGTGTGGATGTGTAATGTGCTTTTTTTTCCTGCTGTTCATAGGTGCTAGAAGGTATCATACCACACCTTCTATTTTCATATATTAAAGTGGATGGGATATTCCACCACCCCCATCTGTATGATTCTGTCCTCCTGATGAGGACAACTGGGGGAAGGTATTTCTATTTCTTCAGCTGAAGCTGGTGAGATCTCTCAATTTTCAAGGTTCTCTTCCCCTCCTTCCTCAAGATACATCTTGGTTGGGGATTTCCCAAATTCCAGAACTCTCCCATACATAGTCAGACTTTACAACAGGCATAGCAGTACATCTTTTCACTCCAAGTGCTAAACCTCATATTTATTAGCTTGCTTACAGAAAAAGATTGACAGATACAACATGGTTAGGTAAGTTGGTTTATTTTAGAGAAAAAACAGGTCATATATAAGCCCCCTGCAGAACACAGAAATCAGATTATTTCTGTATTTGCATTTATATCTATCTATTGTATATGATCCTTTGGGCCATTATTTTCCTGGTTCGAAAGCTTGACTTATCTAATCAATGCTTGCATAACTGTCTGGCCTGAGAAATATTAGTTAGTTAGTTAGTTAGATAGAACCATGCCGAGGTTGAGTTAGTATTACCTCAACCTTGGAACACCTTGGAACACTTCAGAACACTGGTAATCTCCATAGACAATTGTTTGAACAGTAGGTGCAGCTGTGGTTAGGAGGGCCTTTGCACAACTATATCTTGTGCACCATTTGTGCCCTTTCCTCAACCAGGAGGCCCTACAGGCAGTCACTTACACCCTGGTCATCTCACAATTGGACCAATGCAATGTGGTCTACATGGGGCTGCCTTTGAAGACCATCCAGAAGCTACAGTTGGTTCAAAATGCAGAAGCACAAGCAGTAATGGGCACTTCTCATTGTGTTCATGTGTCACCACTGCTCTGCAAGCTACATTGGCTGCCAGTTGGTTTTCAAGTACAATTCAAGGTGCTGGTTGTTACTTTTAAAGACTTTCATGGCATGGGGGGACCCTACCTAAGGGATCATCTTTCTCCCATTGTTTCTGCCCACCCAGTATGTTCGGGCAGAGTGGGTGCTCTCCAGGTCCCTTCTATTAAATGTTGTCATCTTATGGGACCTAAAGAGCATGCTTTCTCTGTTGTGCACCCAGTCACTGGAACAGCAACCCCTCCCCCAAGATTCAAACAGTGCCCTCTCTCTTACAGTTCTGAAAAGCTTTAAAACCTGACATTGATCCCAGGCCTGAGGTTAACGTGTTGGGGAAGTAACCCCTGTTCTTGTTGTTTTAGTCTGGGTTATCTTGTTTCTTTTTATTTATATTTTTAATTGTTTTAATTACTATTAGATTTTGAAGCTGCGCAGAATCTACTGGAGTGGGTGGCTACATTAAATCTAAAACAACAACAACAACATCTGCCTATCTCAGGTCCTTAGGAAGGAGTTGATAGGGGGATAAAAATGCCAAATCCAGTCTAAACATCTGGCTGACTGTGCAACCAACCATAATAATGATGATGATGATGATGATGATGATGATGATGATGATGATGATAATAATAATAATAATAATAATAATAATAATAATAATATATATTCAACCTCAAATTCATCCCACTTTCCACCAAGATTCATAAGGGGCAAAAAGGGCATTCTAAGACCAGAAACCAATAAAGTAAAACTGAGTATTCCCATCATATTTGTTAGGAAAGGAGACAGGTACTCAGTGATAAAAGGGCTACTGCTCTACCATTACCTGCCAGGTCTTACACAAGTTATAGTAGATTCTGCCCATTTGTTTGTCTAGCTGGTTCATCATCTGGATTAATTGTTCCATCTTAGTTCTGATATTGGAGCAGGACACTAGTAACTTGATCAACAGTTAGTGGGATTGTAATAATTTACCTATTGGTGCACACACTCTGCTCATAGTGATGGGAATAAAAATGAGCTGATCTTAACATCAGGTTTCCTCTAGGGAAAGATGGAAATCTCAACTCTCCAAACACTGTATCCTTATTCAGGAACTGAGTTAATCAATGGAAGGTTCATGGACACTACTTGGCTTCTGCAGACTAGAATGAAATTTTATATATATATCTATATATATATATCTGTCTGTCTGTCTGTCTGTCTGTCTACTGCAGTTCACAGCAAAATCTATATGTATACAGAGGGACAGAGGGAGAGAGAGAGTCTTGCCAGAGTTGAGCATGGATCTGTTCTTCCCTATCCAGATTCTCACAGTCTCCAGACACTGGAACAAGACTTTGACAGCATCACTTTGTAGGCCCAAGACCAAGATGTACAACTGGGTATTATCAGCATACTTGATAATACCTGACACTAAACAATTAATGACCTCACCCAATGATCTCATGTAGGTGTTAAACAGAAGGGTTAAGTATATCAAGACTTGAGGCATCCCCACAAGTTAGGGTCTTCAGGCTGAATCTCTCCCTACCACACCAACTGGAATTGCCAACAGAGAAAGAGGAGAAGCACTATAGCTTAGTGCTGCTCACTCCCAATTCTTGTAGGGGGTCCAGAAGAATATCATGATCAATGGTATCAAAAGCCACTGAGATATGAAGGAGAACCAGAACCAGTAGTATCACTCATGCCCTGGCTCCACCAGAGGTCATTGACAAGGGCAGTCAGTGCTGTCTCACTACTACAACTTTGTCTTAAACCTGACAGAAAAGGGTCCAGATAATCTGTTTCCTCCAGGGCTCTCTCAAGATACTGCTCTGACCACTTCTTAATAACTTTCCCTAAAAGGGGAAGATTGGAGACTGGACAGAAATTGTACAGTACTGGTGGGTCTGATGATAACTTCTTGAACAGCAGGTAGACCACATAACAGTTATCACAAGATGGAACTACTGTTTCCTGTTTCACCAACTTTATTCCTAATACTAATCATTTTTTCAAACAGGGCTTTTACTTTCCTACAGTCATTCTATTTTGGCTTTAGTTTCTTATTTTCTTCCATGTCCATTTTTCCCAAATTCCATTCTTGATACTACCAAATAATAATCTGGCCTATATTCAGAATGTCTCATCACCCTTGTATTCTTCACTAATTCTTTCAATCTTCATCATAAACAATCAAATCAATCATACTTGTGAGAGGACAGCTGGGTGATTGAACTCATTTGGGCTCTCACATGTTTTTCTTGTCTTGCACATAGGCTTACTTTAAAAGGACATGTTTGAGGGGAGGGTGGTTTTAAGAAGGCTGACTAGACAAAGTAGCTGATCATAATGGTAGAAGTTGTAGCTAAAGTTTGTAGTGAAATGTAATGAAGATGGAAGAGTGCATAAAATGTTGTCAAGGAGAACTCCAGAGCTTTGGAAGAAACTTGAAAACCCAGAAGGAGAAAGGGTTGGAAGTTCCCTTCTTGCATGGTCCTGGAAGGACCAGAGAGATGAACCACAGCTGGGCATTGAGGCAGCAACTGGCCCAGTAAGATATATCACAACTGACTATTGAGACAGGATCTAGGCCAAGGAGAAGAAAGTCAGCCGATTAGGGACAAGACAGTAAAAGCATTCAATTGGTTACTTTGGCCAATACCGAAGGGTGTCAATAAAATAATGCCAAAAATTCTAATAACTGTAGTCCCTTCAGTAACAGGGAAGCTGTGCCAAGTAAAGAAGGGCAGAGACCAGTTGCCTTGCCACTTGCTTGGTCTGAAGCAGTGTCTGTTCCTGCAGTAAATTCCAAGCAAGGGGAGGAAGTTCAGAAGTCAGTTGTGGAGAAGTTGCAGCAGCTGCCAAGCCAGCCCGGCCATCCAGCAAGCTAGTGCCATCACAACTAGCAATAATGGAGGGTAGTAGCAAGGGAAAGACAAAGAATTTTCAACCCTCTGGCTGAGATCCTGGCGATACACACCAGTAGAGTCATTAACCTACAAAGGTGTGCAAAGAGAGGAGGAATCCAACTTCCCACATAGGTCCAAGCCAGTGGTGGAAAACAGGAGACCAAAAGGGACAGGAATGGGAGGGCAGAGGGGGACAAACAATTAAAGAAAACATCTAGTTACTAAAAATCTAGTGGCAAGGAATCCTAATACCTGGAACAGAAACAGCCAAACTGGCTTGTTGCAAGAGAGAGTAAAGGTCAGGAAAATCAAATCCCTGCAGCTTTGTCATCTAAGAAATGGCTGTTTCCATCTGGGAAAGCATTCAAGGCTGCAGCAACCAGCCAGAGAGGTAGCCAAGATGCTACACTGGCATTATGCCCAGAAGCATTGAGAGAAGGGCAGAGAAATACAGCTATAGAGAAAGAGGTGGTAGTGATATACTTAACTATAGACTAAACTATTTGTTCATGTTTTGCACTAATAAAAACAATTTCATCAGAAAGAATTTTCTGTGTTCCCTTAGATGTACATCATCCAAATGAAAGGACTTGTGAAACTCCCAACATATACTTTTCCCCCCATACTTATGTATGAATATTTATGCTTAAGCCACATATTTGAAAGAGACAGTTGTCTAAGCAGATACTCACCAGTCACCCTTCTCATCAATCCTTGAGTCTACAAGTAACAAAATCACACTGTCTGTACTCTCCCTTCTTGTTCTCACTCATCTATTCATGTCATCTGGATTGGTGACTTCATTCAGATTATTGCACAATTCTCTCCTAAACTTATTTCTGGTTTTCATAATTAAACTTAAACCTTCATTTCCCAGCATATATTCATCAGCTCTCTGCTTTTCATCCTCCTTCCTTCCTTCCTTCCTTCCTTCCTTCCTTCCTTCCTTCCTTCCTTCCTTCCATCAATCCATACTTTTACCAGTTATTAATCTTACATATAAATATTACATAGATATTAAACTCTGCCACCCATCACAACTTTGTTCAATCAGGGCTTTCATATAATGCTTTTTAGTAACATAGAGAAAGTATAGACCAAATCAGCAACCTTAATCATACCTGTGCCAGATGCATCATTCCTTGTTAATTATAAGAACAGCGTCAGTCAGTTTTGTCACATTTTCCTTACAAGTGCGAACAAAACCAGGTTTAACCTCGAGCATGCTCATACTTTCTATGCAAGCTACGATCTTTAATCTAGAGGCTAGAGATTATTTTACAAGCCAACATAGTGTGCCTACCTCTATCCACCTAGAAAATACATGTAGTATTCTAGCATATACCTGGGATCAGGTTGGCCTATGTCAGTATCATCCCAGATTGCACAAAGGGAACAGTTACTTGAAAATACCCCATTTAAAAAACTCTCAGATGGTTAAGCCCTGATGCCTGAAGTGAGACAGAACCAAAGTGGTAAGGTGGATATTGCTCAAGGTCAGGAGAAATCTACATTCAAGTCCATCCTTAGATATGGAAGATCACTGGAAGACTTTAGACCAGTCACATTTTCTCAGAACTATCCAACTTGTTGTGATGGGAAAAAATGGAGAAAAGAATGCTATACAGGCTGCCTTGAACTCCTGAGGAAAGGCAGGACATAAATCTAACAAAATAATAAAATGAGGAACAAAAGTTAGTTGCAAGATATTCTGTCTTAATGTCAAAGTGTTCATTTCTAAAATTATATATAGTTCTATAATCCCATAGAGAGCTTATCTACTACCCAGTTATACATATGAAAATTGTAGTAATTCTGCATCATTATCATTACCATCCACTTCTACTTCATCTGCTTGAAATAAACCAGTGAGTGAGTGGTTTATGTACAGTGTACCCTAGATCTCAAAGTAGTATTGGAACTGTACCATTTCATTCTGCAAATTGTGGCTGACAGGACTGAGTCTTCTCATTAAAATTGTGTGTATGCGTGTCTGTATGTGAGAGAAAGAGAGAGAGATCAGAGAAAACTAGGTATTGGGAGAACAGTTCTAGCTGGTTTCAGCACTTTCTTTCCTATATGAAGGGACACACACACAGACAAACAGCTGTATATCACTGCAAATTGGTAGAACTACAAACAGGTTTACTGTCACAGGAAGGACTCTATTCTTTGATGGCAACCATTTGGAAAGGCGAGCCTCTGCTGTATCCTTCTGATAGGATGCTTGAATAATATGTCTGTGGCTTCAATGTACTGGAAATGTACATAGCTGTGCCATTCATTATTAAAATATACAATTTAATATAGTACAGAGTCTTTACTGGTCAAATGTAATCTTAAATTCAAGATGGAGATGAGAATGTATAATTAGTTTTGTGGACAGCAATGTCATCGCTATATAATTTTGCTATTCAGGGCAGATAATAGGAATCATTTTTCAATCTGATGCTCTGGGAATATGTTGGATTACAACTTCCATTGTCTCAGTCAGCATGAGATAGCAAGTTATACTGCTTGGGGATGATGGCAGCAAGTTTCATGTTAAGGAAGAGTGATTTGGATCTTCTTAGTGCCAATGTACTTTTTGTCAAAGATCCAAGCAAAACCACACTGGGTGGTATTTGCAAAGCAAAGCATACTGATCAACCCATTTAATAGTCTATCATTAAATCAGTCAGAAAACCCCTACAGCTTAATGGGAAATTAAGTCATTAGTCAGCAGGTAAATGGATATGTCCAGGTGCCTTCATTGTCATTTAGTCATGCCATGTGTTGTGTTGCAGAATCATTACATGCATATCTGAAATTTAAAAAAAAAGTGCATTCCTTTAAAGCAGTAGTGCAGTTAACCCCATTTTATCTTTAATAGATTCTTTTCAATAAATTTCCCCTTCTCAAGCACTTGCTGTTAAATGGTACAGAATAATTCCTATTGCTTGTTGCATAATCAAACCTAGAAATCAAAGTCATCTAACATGCCCAACTGCTGCAGAATCAAAGCACTGCATCATAGGAAAACTGAGGAATATAGTTAAGATGGAATTCACTGCTAGCAGTCATGATAATGGCAATCAATTTGAATGGTTTTAAAAGAGGACTGGGCACATTCATGGAGAATCAGACTATCAATAGCTACTAATATTAATGGTAGCTTACGATGTCCTGAATTATATACCAGTTATTGCAAAGTGCTAGTGGAAGGTAGTGCTCATCTTCCAGATCAACTTTATGAGCTTTCCAAGAACATCTAGTCAGCTACTGAGTGACACACAAGGCTCAAATAAATGGCCCTATTCCTGGTCCAGCAGGACTTTTCTTAAGTTCCAATAAGTCAGTAACATTCTACACAGTAGGAAATAAGTATTTGTTAAGCAGCATCTGCAGTTGGAAAGAGTGGGGAGAGAAAAGAATGGATTGAGGCATCTTTCACTTTGAGTATTAAAAAAAAAAAGGTGATATTAATCTTTTAACATATTTATTGTCCACATTTATTGAGGAATGGGGTTCACACAATTATAACTATTACTAAAGCTGTGACAGAAATTTACCTGAGCTGCATTCATTCACTCTACTTTTTCTGCTTTAATAAGCAGTTTGCTGACTTGCTCTGCTGCTGAATGCTCTGCTTTTTATCTGTAGGAAAAAACACCTTCTTTAACATTGAATTCTTCCCAACAAAATTTATTTTTTGTTCTCATAAAACAAGGATATTTGGTGTATAGCACAAATTCTCAAGCAAAACTCATTTATAGGCTTTATAAAAATAGCAAATAGTCTAGTAACAGGACTGTTGTTAAACTATACTGTGTTCAGATGAAATTTTAGCCCACCTGCTGATTCCCTTTCCATTTTCTTTGCTCACAATAACTGAGCTGCAGATTCAGCTGAAGATGAACAACTTTTCTCCTTCTGGAATTACAAATTTGTCTGATTTTCAAATTTTAAAACCTCAAGTGTTCAACATTTACATGTGGATGAAGGTAGATGGAATAATAAATGTTCAAATCACCTGGAGCAGAAGGAAAGGTTAATTCCATAAAATCAGTTTGACTCCTAGTAACTATATGGACAGATATGTTTGCCATCTTAATATGTCTTTAGCATTATTCTTAGCTCTTTCAAGAATGTTCTAGTAATTTCTTTGAACTTGTCCATCTATTTAATTTATTATATTCTCTTTCCCTTAACCGTGACAATCTTTTTTTTTTCCCTACTGTAGCATCCATTCAGATTAGATGCCCAAAATATGTGCGGTTCTGCCTGCTGATCATTGCCTCAAGGGATCATTCAGTCTTAGTTTGTTTTTGGACTGATTGTTTTTTCTTGCAGTCCATGCCACTTTTAGCAACCATGATTTGAAGGCATCTACTTCACTCTTTCTCAGTGTCCAGCTTTCATAAGCCCATATCACCACTGGAAAAATAATTGTTTTAACTGTTCTAGTATTTTTTGTTATTAAAAAGTCATTTTCCTTCATGTCTTGTTATTGCTTTCCATCCTAGGACTTTCAGTTCTCCAGAGCACTGTCCATCTTTATCTATTTTTGAACCCAAGAATACAAAACTATCATCTTCTTCACAATCAGCTATAAGTTCATTAAACATACACATTTTCATTACCTTCATCTTTTAATATCAACATTAATTAGGATTTTGTACTTTCCATTTTTATTTTCATAATAAAGTCTTAAACTTTTCTTTACTTTTAGCTAACAAGACGGGGCCATCTGTATTCCAAAATGTTGGTGTTTCAAGCTCCAATTCATCCTTGTTTCAGTCTCTTACTTATTCTTAACCAGTCTGGGAGGGGGTTGTTTTTTTTTTCCCCCCTCAAATTCTTATACTAGTTTCTTATTCATATAAGCATTTTTCAGAAGAATGTTCAGGTATTTTAGCACATCAGTTAGCCTTAGTTCTTCTGTTTGGCATGATCTACACAGTCAAAAATCCTGTTATACCAAATGAAGCAAAGATAGGCCTCTTTAAAATTCTCTTGTTTTCTCCATTTTATGTTAGCTACATAATCTGATTTTGTGTCCCCTCTGTTTTTTTCTGAAACCAGGAAGGAAATTGTCTGAGGGGTTCAATTCAGGAGTTAAGAAGGATATTTTTTTTCCTCTAAGTCAGGAGTTTATACTAGGCCAGGGATTGGGCAAAGTTTTTCTATAAAGGGCCAGATCCTGCCCCTCATCCATGGGCATGGCTGGCAGGTCTACAGGCCAAGGGCCATGGCAGCTATTGGACAGCACTTACCCACCAGCAAGGATACTGATGATAGGGTACCACTGCCCAGGATGCCTTGCCTCCACCCCTCAGCCCTTCTGCTCATCTACCCATGCATTCTTAGCAGACAGGCTGCATAAAAACAGAGAACAGGCCAGATTTGGCTCACAGGCCATAGTTTGCCAACCCCAATCTAGAGTATTAGTTATTCCATTCAATTTTGTGTCCTCTGCAAATCTGATAACCAATCCCTCCATCATTTAATATAAATAATTACTGAACATATTAAAGAGTAAAGGAACCATTGCTGATTCTTGTGATACCCCACTTGATACCAATTTTGCTAATCAGCATGTCCTGGGATATTTTGTCAAATAATGCATAAATGTTTGGCCAGACTATTAGTCAGTTCCTTTGGTACTTCAGGATGCTTATAATATTACTTGCACAGCTGTAAAAAAGTCATTTGGGAACAAGTTAGATCATGCTACCTTTGAACAGTGACACATCACACTGATGATTATATAAATTTTCTTTTTTAATCTTCTTATATTAGCACTGTATATTAGCACTGTAAGCCACTCAGAGTTTCTGGAATTGGAGCTTCATATAAGAGAAGGAAGGAAGGAAGGAAGGAAGGAAGGAAGGAAGGAAGGAAGGAAGGAAGGAAGGAAGGAAGGAAGTTGATATGTTACATTTCGTTATGTTACTTACAAAGTCACACATTAAATACCTGAAATGATATTACACAGAAAAAGATCAAGGGTGCATGACATGGAATAATGAATTTAAATTACAGGAAGGCAGATTACAATTGAATGTTAGAAAAAAAGCGGGGGCAGGTCCACTTCATCAGATGTGTTCAAACAGAAGCTAGGCAGCCATCTATCAGAGATGCTTTAATTTTGGATTCCTATTTATCCGTAATGGGGGTTAAACTCTGGCCTAAACAGTTCCTTCCAACTCTTACGATTAGGCTTTATATATGTATGATTCTAATCTTTATAAGATTGAAAGTTTAACTAATTGAGGAATCATTTCAGTAATTGACATCTACATTTCCCCTTTTCAATATAGTTATATATACTGATCTTTCCCAATCTCTAGGGTGCAGAGTCTTATTCTGTTGACAAAGAGTGTTGGCATTTTAACTGCCTCTTGCCCTGTAACTTCAAACAGTTCAGTGAGCATTTCTTCTGTGCTTTCCTATTTGACAGCTGGTCTATTGCCTGTCATATCACTTTCTGTTGGAGTTGATTCCTGAAAGTATTCTTTCTACAAATGTTTCAGTTGTTCTGTAAGCCCATTTGCAAAAGGTTTTGGTGTTTTCAATTTTCTTTTACCTTATGTTTGCTTAACAGATCTCTTCTGTGACTCTCCTTGAGAATTCTTACTTCAGCCATAAATTTTCCCTCGATTTCTCTGATCTTCTTAAGGATATTTCTCATTGAATTATTCTTATCATATTCATCTATTTGTTGCTATTTTTGACTGAGATATATTTCCATGCCTTTCTTGCTTGACATTCAAAGTCTGTGATATTATATATGTCTTAACATTATATTGTCCAGTTTTTATCTTCCATCTTTCCCTGGCTATTATGACAGCCAGTTCAGAAAGCCACTTGGATCCTTTCCTGCTTGAAAGGATTTCCTTATTCTGCTTTGGTTTTTCTAATGTCTCTTAACTCTTCCAGTAACTCTTCAGGGTAATTTTGAGGTCCTAATTTATTTCTCACACTGATCTTGTATTTTGATTCTGTATTCTCAGGGTGCATGTTACTGGCACATTTACTTTTAACTAATTTTAATCCCTACCTTTGACATCATTATTTCTACTTTGATGATTTAAGTTTTCCTTGGTTAATATTCTTACATTCCATGTCCTGATTCTTATAAAGTGAGGATTTCCATTATTATTACTGGCACTAACAGTGACCAGACTTCTTTGTGGCTTGGGTCTAGTCATGTCTGACCTCCAGATCTACCCATGAAAGTTCTTTGCTCTTTCTTAATAATTAGAAGAATGCCTTCTGACCAGGAAGTCTTATCACCCAATACCAAAACTCATCTAAATGTTCAGCCTGTCCAAACAGCTGAGGGTTTGTTTGTTTGTTTGTTTGTTTGTTTTTGGTGGGTTTGCTTTGCTTTGCTTTGCTTTGCCTTGGTTTTTTTGAGCAACAATATGGAAGTAGTCTGTCACTGCCTTCTTCTGTGTTCAGTTTTGGAGTTCTTTCTCCTGTATGACTTCTCTCAGAACAGCAATACACTTGCCTTCCTCTTCTGGGGTTTATTCTTAGTTTTCCCATATCCTTTCAACTAGTAAGGATAACCATACCTGACGCTCACAGTCCCTCCTGCATGATTCTCAGTCTCACTGAAGTTATAAGGCATTCCAACACATTAAGATAGCAATCCCTAGCAGAAGAATGGGGAATAAAAGACATTAAACTGAAAAAAAAAATTGGATACTATAATATTGCATCTGAGGTTTTCCCCATCCCTAGGACAGAAGCAGGCAACTTAGTCCCCTCCAGATATTTTTTTTTTTTTATTACAAACTGATGATCACATATTGGTCATGCTGCGACAGTGATGAAAGCTGAAGTTTAAAACATGAGAGACAACAGGTTCCCCTAGATGAAAATGATGGCACATAGGGAACCACAGTACCAAGCTGTCTCCTTTTGACTGAAATTCCTAAGCCCCTTATTAAAATGTTATGTAAACTAAAGGAAGCAAAGTATGTTACTGCTTTTCTGCCTATTGATACAGAATATACTAGAAATTAGGATGATTGTTACACACACTCATCAAATTAGTCAGATAAAACATAAATTTACATATAGATTTTGTTCTTCTGTTTCCTAACTAAAAGGCCAGTGATTCTAGGAGATATTTTAGCATTTTTCAGATCAAAATTAGCAAGTACCACAATATTGAGAAAGTATCACTGTACATTCATTGTGCATCCAGTGCTTCAACCACCCAAGAAGATCATGCAGTGCTTTCCAGCTTTTCTAGTTAAAGAAATCCACTGAAGATATTTTTCCTTAAATAAAATTTGAAGCTGTCACTGCTCAACAGACCTCATAAGGGTCACTCTAAAAAACCTGCTATAAGGCTTATATTGTGCTCACCTTTGGAATGTACTTCTGATTTACAGAAATGTACACTCACCTGTTTTTTCCATGTTCTTCCATTGTTTCATCAGGTCTTCAATTAACTGCTCTTCAACTTATTTCTATATGACTTTTTATTGTATACAATTGTCTCACAGCATTTCACATTAAATCTAGACCACATTCATCAAGGGGAAGTCATATTTCAGTGATCAAATGCATTTCAGTACTCAGTGGATCTCAGATTCTATCCCTGGCATTTCTAGATAGAATTGGGAAAGAGTTATTAAAGGCTGGATGGAGCAGTGTCCTGGATCACTGAGGCAGTTTTTTATATTCTACCATCTCCCAAACATGCTAACAATTTCATTCCACTCTTCAAGAGTGCTACTGAATTCTGTTTATACTCTTCCTTCATTTTTAAAGAGAGAGAACGAGATACTATCAGATCAGATTTGGAGAGGATTTATGGGCTTCTTCTTCAAAACTTTTCCTCTTTTTTTTTTTTTTTAAAGGAAGGCATAACTAGGCAAAGAAAACAAAATGAACTTGGTCCATTTGACCTTGCTCAAAAGACCTCCCCTTGAAGATATCCCAAGACTTGCTTGAATAATGAGACCTGTCATGAGGGAGACTGATAAAGACTGAGTATTTGACACTACAACAATAACATTTCATCATTGCTAAAAGTGTTCCTGATAATGTACCCAGGGATCATGCATGACTTATTCACATAATGGCACTAGCCCTCATTCAGAATAGTTTCTGTGAATGCTGAAATACAGGCCAGTGAAGCATTTCTGTTTCATCAGTGAAGACATTATAGATGGGTTATAACAGAGCACCAGCTACATCTTGCCTGGTGAACCAGGCAAGGACTCAAAGAGTTTAAAAAGTTCAGCCAAGAAAATTTTCTCATAAGTAGAATAAGTTCATTAAAATAGCCATACAAAGCAGATTATATATAGCTCACTATAGATAATATTCAGTTCCCACTATGAGCAAATTTAGAGGGACAAAATGTTGACATGATAAGCATGACATTCCAGGAAATTTGAATTCCTGATCACCTTATAATAAACATTAAGAGGAATAAAATCAGCCAGATGAATATTCATTGTCAATTAATATTCAGTCTTGTTCCATTCTTTTCTCCATTATCATCCATCACGGGAGATGTTGATTTTTCAAGGCTTCGTATACCATTTGGATATAAAAGACTCTTCAGAACTGCACAGCATAGAAAAACACAGGGCCCTTCTACTCATGACTTCTGGAGTTTAAGGGCAAAACCCTCAAACGTCTTTCCAATAGCTGTTAGAGTCCTCAATATTATGCTCAGAAACCCCAAATCAGAATGAAGATCCATGACGCAGTGATGATCCTTTTTCCCCTTGGATATTCTGCTGATTTCCAGTGCAGACATCCCAGATATTTTTGGTGCCATTAATTTGTTGCTTTGTTCTTTCCTCATTTTGTGCTTTTCTGTATTCTGATATATACAATACATACATGCACATATACAAATCCTTGTTATCTAGGGGTGTACACCTGTACAAGTACATGAGTATATATGACACACACATAGGGGTATGTATGTATCTATTTATGGAGGTTTAAGTGTTATACTGAAGAAGTTAAGGTTGCAATTCAGTGGACCATTTCATCCTGCAATCTGTCCTTTCACCTTTCCAGTGTTGAAACCTATAAGCTGAAATTGTTATGCTTGTATTCAAACCATAAGTGAAAGTGGTTGAAAATCTTTTCACTACTGGCATCAGGTAGTTTCAAATATGTTTAGTTTTGACAATGGGAGAAAATTGGGAGAGAGGAATTGAGAGATTCATTAGTCCTCTGAAGGACTAATGAATATTATAAATCTATAATTTATAGAAGAGACTTTCTCGATCAGGTTTTCAATTAAGTGAGCCCAATAACCCTCCACCTCCAGTTTTTTAGCAATGTGTATGGATGACTTCCATACATAGTCAGACTATTGAAAATTTATATTAATATGTTTTAATGCATAATGTGGCCTGCATGATTTCTAAAATGCAAAAATTAATCATCCTTGCCAAATCCTGGGCAAAGAGACAGGTCTTCAGGGTCCTTTGAAACATTAGTAGGGTAGGCACTGTTCAAATCTCAAGGGGAACCTCATTGCAGAGGGCAAGCACCACTACACAGAAGGTGCACATCTAGGGTACCGAGAGATGGCATTGTTTAATTGAAGGAACCCAAAGCATTCCTTCGATTAAACAATGAATTCCAACCCTGCCTGATCAGATTGGCAGGACAGATTATTATGGGCAACAGGCAGTCCCTCAATTAACCAAGCCCTGTGCCATGTAAAGCTTTATCGATAATGACCAGCACCTTGAATCACACCCAGAAGCAAACTAGCAACCAATGCAGGTCATGAAGCAGAGGTGTTACATGGGTGTACTGAGACATGCCCATCACTGCTGCTGCATTCTGAAACAGCTGAAGCTTCCATGTGGTCTTCAAGGGCAGCCCCACGTAGAGTGCATTGCAGTAGTCAAGCCATGAGGTGACCAGAGCATGAGTGGCTGTCTGATCTAGAAAAGGGTGCAATTGGCACAATAAATGAAGCTGTGCTAAGGTCTTCATGGCCACAGCTGCCACCTGCTCATTAAGCAGGAACTGTAAGTGCAGGAAGAGCCTCAAATTGTGTACCACCCTTGAATGGGTAAGTGCCACTCCATCCAAGGTCAAATATGGAATATCCCCAGATCTAGGTAGCTCAGACACTCACAGCTACATTGTCTTGGTAGGTTTCGGTCAGAGACTTAAAAACCTTCAATAGCTCCAAGCCTTTTACAATAATACAATTAAAACATCATTAAACAGATATACCGAGAAAATACCCTATATCCAAGTAGCCACATATCAGCACAGTGAATGCTGCAATCCAATCACAAAATATATATATATAAAAATAACAGCAACTGCCAAATGTTCATTCAAACAATGTCTTAATAGCCTTTCAAAAAAAATCAATATAGAGGGGCAGAGTATTCATGAAGGCCATTACACAGAAATATTGTCTTTATTATAACATGTAAAGTTATGCAGCATAAACTCTTCTTCTGCTTGCATAGATAGTGGTCTGACCATATGACCATTTATCAGGAACAAATAGCTCAAAATTACTGCAGGTTCAAGTTTTTCTACCCTTAACATGTAAGAAATAATTGAGTAAAAGGCATTCTTGCTGCTTCAAAATATTTTCAATCCATAATACTTGATTATATACTTTTTCTTCTTTCAGTGAAAATTAAAAACACCATAACTCTTACCTCTGCTTCCTTTAAACAGAAT
The DNA here is from genome assembly GCA_030867105.1 of Liasis olivaceus. Classification (NCBI taxonomy): domain Eukaryota; kingdom Metazoa; phylum Chordata; class Lepidosauria; order Squamata; family Pythonidae; genus Liasis; species Liasis olivaceus. Next base: position 85,473,782 of record CM061352.1, on the reverse strand, counting down.
TAAATGTTCATGAAATGTTGCTGCAACAATATATCCAAGCCTGCTACCAATAGTTATAAGATAAAAGTCTCTTTGTAAAGTGCCTATCCAGAAGTGAGACAAATTATCAAGGATGGGCATGATTTTGGAAAACAGGAAGCAAATTAAAATCTGAAATTTGAAGATTGTAGTAATCAATAGCTACAGCAGATGGCAGGAACTAACTAAACTTGGCTGATGTAAAAACTAAGAATGATCAGAAGTGGTTAGTACTTGAACAAGACACCGACAGGAAATACTGGGGCTGAAAGTTATATGGAAGTAAAAAAATAAAAAAGAAGAAAGCAGCAATTGCAAACCATTACTATGGCTCCCTTATTAATTTTATCAATTAATTTTATCTCCTCCTATTTTGTGTGTTTTTACAGTTTTTTTATGTGTAATTGTTTTTCTGTATTTATTTTTTTAATTGTTGTATGCCGCCCAGAGACACCTTGTGTGAGATGGGCAGCTATATGAATAAATGAATGAATGAATGAATGAATGAATGAATGAATGAATGAATGCAGTTTGCCAAAAAAAAAAAAAAGAAGAAGAGAGAGGTGTTTAGTCATTAAAATTAAAACATGGTTTGAGGAAATTTTTACTATTGTAATGATCAGTACAATTTAATTTCTAGGAATAACTTCATAGAATTTCCACTTTTTAAAACCAAACAGTTGGGTATATATTTGCTAACTACATGTCAGCAGGTAAATAAAATAATTCAATGGCATGACTTGGGAAGGATGCACCTTCTTCTCACTGTTCTTGTTAGACAAGCAGAATGTAAATGGCCTAAAAGCTGTATCTTTCTCTTTAAGTAAATATGTGTACATGTCATGATTTACATTGCAGTAGAAACTGACAATTTTCATTCACAAAAACCTGTAGGAAATAAGTAATGACTTCTTTCGGTCAAACTAAACTCCTGGTGACTTTGTGGACATGTCCATGCAAGTGAAGAAGTGGTTTTCCATTGTCTTATTTTAGGATGTTTTTCAATTTCTACAATAAATAAGATTCACTTTTAAAAAAAGGAAAAAGGAAAGCATTTAGCCATTGAGTAATTTAAAACTGTGTTACTAACTTTTCAACCTCAGTATTGCATTAGCACTTTTAATACAGACAATAGAGGGTTAAATTAATTAATAATCTGATTTGATCCAAGGCAGCTTTCTACATTATCTCCTAATCGAGGGTCCTTCCTATTCTTATCCCAGAGAAATGAAATGTGGCTACACTGCCTAGGAATATCCTTAAACTGTTTTTATGAACTAGTATAGTGAGATGTAGTTCCGCATCCTTCTAACCATGTGTCACCCTCTGTCTCGGATGGTGAAGAACTGTTTAAGCGATAAGTCATACATTTCCATCAAATCTGCATGATTTGTGTTTTGAAGAGCTATCTGGAAAATAAACAGCAGGAAGAAACAGTTGACACATCTGAGGGTGAGGGCAGTGTTTCTAAATCTGTTAGAATTGGGTGGAAGGGGGGCAAGGAAGACTTCTGATGTAACCTGAATATTTGGTATATGGCTTCCTATATTTCACACAAGTCCTAGATATGTGTGTAGGTCTGCTAACTTTTTAGTGACTCCACTATGATGACATTAACAAAAGCTGGCATTCAGAAATCTAGAAAATGCAATTTTTTAGCAGAAAGATTACTGGATGGGGAAAGCATTTTTTTCTGCTTACTTTGATGATAGCCTATCTTCAAAGAAAACGGGGAAAAAAAGGAGAGCTGTAAAAATGAAGCACTAGCAACCCTAGGGAAAAGGGAAGGCAGATTAATGTTCTCAATGAGCTCAGAAGCTATATGCACAAGATTTATAGACAGGCCGTTAAAAAATGTTGGGTGCTTCCGTGCTACCATTGCTCATGTTCCCCTCCCCAACAGTGAAGATGCATATGAGAGGCATAGACTTCCTTCTCAGTTGCAAAATAGTAGCGCAAAACACTGATAGACAGAAGGTTTCGGTCTGTATGACTTTCAATGTCTTCAGCCCCAAACAGATATTTCAAAGAGATTAAGAACTGTAGGGAACATATGATACCCATTTCAAGTTAAGACTTCAGATTTAATGAAGGCTGTATCAAAATGAGATATGATCCACATCTCAAATTACATTTGTTTAGCCCATCAGAACTTAATAAATCACAGTAAACATTTAATAAATATTTATCTTCTTTTAATCGCCATTTAGTGCTTTCTCTCTGATCTTCCCATTCCCTTAATGGCTCACTCACATATTTATTAAATTTGATTTCAATTTCTTAAATAATCAATATATCTTTTTCATTTTTATAATTCCAGCTCTGCTGAACTTTTCCAAGATTTAATTAAGATTAAGTTTTAATCTTTAATTCCAATATAGAAATTGCTGCTTATTCACTATTAACTCATTATTTTGCAACTTCATTTGGTATTAAATCTTGGTTGGCAACCTACAGAAGCTCAACAGCATTTACAGTACAGATGTTAACAAACACCAAGGGAATCACTGGGATGGAGGAGGAATTGGACTATAGTTACATCCACTGTTGTGCAATTAATAATATAAAGAAGACATTAATAAAGGAATTGAAGGACTACTGTCAAAATTGTCAACCATGTAATGATCCTGTATAACTATCCAGGTCAGTCAATTCCAGCACCAATCACAATATAGGAAAGCAGTAATAATACTGTGAAGTATCACAGACAAGTATCAGGGGGCAAGCAAATGGAATACTACATGTTCAGGGCATGTATTTAATCAGAAAATGGTGTGAATCTCTTGTTCATTTGCAAGATAAGCAAGATTACTTTTGCAAGCGGAACTCCAACAATACCTTAAAAGAGGGAATGGACTGAGTATTCCTAAGTATAATCAGCAGATTAAAATATGATTTGGTGTTCTGCCTGTGCATACACATTCTGATAACCATAAATGAAGAAAATGAAGTTTAATCCTTCCACATTATTTATCTGCAGGTTGAGTTGTTCTGCTGTTTTAAATACCAAAACAAGTGCAGCAAAAATTGCTGGTGGCTCCTATCTGGTCCTCATGGCACAGCCAGCAGAAAACAGGGACTCCAAGAGAAGGTGTCTGATAGTTTTTTGGCTAATGACTCCTAGATGCAGATGTTGCAAAACAAACCAGAAACAGATAAATACTAATGAATCTTTTATATGTGGGACAATCCAGGTGGACTACAGGCCTAAAGACTGAGAAATTAATAATTTTCTTGAGTCAGAGTTTACCAGACCAGAAGGACTGATTCTGACAGAAGAGAAAGAAAAACATAAAGTTTTTTTTTTCTTTTTTAGTTGGTATCTCAGAAAACTTAGTGAAGCCTGACCTTTTGCGGCAGAGGGAGTAGCTAAAAGAAAGCAAACAGTGCATCCTTAAATGCTAATGATGTGCAAGACTCTCAGAGATAATACACTTTTCCAGTCTGCATCTCTCCTTGCAGCAGCCAACAGGCATCTCTGCATCTTTGGAGATAGCATTTTAAACTGATCAGAAAAAAACATGGCATTCTTGCTGACAGTATGATTCCCAGAAGGTCTGGAAAAGGACTTCTTCTCTACCTCGGTATTGTCAGATTTATCACCGGTCTTATGAAATGGCTGCACATCAAAGCATTGATTGTTTCTGCTGTAACCAACAGTCTCTTCTTTGACTTCTTGATTTAGGATGCTTTTTAGGCCTCTCCCCAAAAATGACATTGCCCTCAGTCATTTGTCATACTCTTCAGTCATACTTCTTTAAGCTGCATTTGGGGCTTAGTTCTGAGTTACCTGATATTTATATAATATCACACTGCTTTGTAAATACAAACTCTGTTTAGATGTATTTAAATGTATTACCAGGACCAATACCTAGATTACATCAAAGAAGACTTCTTAACTGACGATCAATACTGAAACTACTAGAATCCATGACTAGTTGACTAATCATCAGATATGTTGGAATGCAGCTCTCATCACTCATCAATTCATTACAATCACTAAAGTGAACACAGTATGAAGCCAACACTGATGCGATATTGGGTCCAGCCCTCTCATTAAGAAGATTGAGCAGTCAACTTAGTCAGCAGTGATATGTTGAAAGTCAGAGCGGGATACTCTTATCTAGCCTGCTTAGGAATAGTTAGGGACATGATTCTACTTGTTGGAGTTGAAATAAAATTCAGTTGTTAGTGTGCTTGGCTTCTGTATGCAGAATTCAGAGGCAGAAGGGCAGATTGGATCTTGCCCTTTGCTTCAGGCAGTAATAGGCCTTCAGTCATCCTTAATAGGATGCTTCTAAACTTGAAGATTTAAACATTCTGCACAAAAACTGTTGTTGTTGTTTTTAGATTTGTTGCAGTTGAAACACTGGAAGAATGCTTTTATCTTATGAGGCAGCCTTAAGATGGCCACAACCAGAATTATTCACAAAAACTCCAGCTTGATATGCATTTCTTCCTACTTAGAAATTCTAAAAACAGATTAATAATCCTAATAACTGTAGATCTATGTTAATAAATTGATTAATTAATTAATAGCTTAATGAAAATCCTTTAGTACATGTGACATTTGCACATGTCGAATAAGATATCTTTCATATTTATATTAGACATATAAATGACTGATTCAGATATTTTTCTGTACATTTACATATTATTATTTCTCTGTAAATTCAGGATGTCATATAGAATGGAAATTCTTGGAGATGTAATCCATCACCAGGAAGACACCAGGTAAAAGAAGTCTGTTCTAACTATACATGAGCTTCAAAATCTCCTTTGATCCCTTTGTGTCAAATATATATAAATAAATTATCACATTTAAATGAGATCTGTATCTTCTCAGTGAGTTGGCAATAAATAAGTAGGTATCTAAAAGCAGATACACATTTTTTTTTCCTTCATAAAATGTAGGAGCCCATAGTCTAAAATTGGCTTCTTTTTCTTTGTCTATTAGCATGTGTTCTATTTAATAGCATGTGCTGGTTTCTAACCATCATTTCATAATTGCAGAACTTCTATATGCCTTGCCTTAATAATACCATTTGTGATTGTCTTTTGTGCAAGCTATCAATATAGTCCACATGTAAAGAGTTACCAGAGGGAGTCCAGAAATTTGTCCTTCACTTTTTAAATACAAAACACCCATACTGTTGCTGCTTTATAACTGGACAGTTTAGACTTTTATCAAAAATTCTGTATGAGAATCTGTGAGTCTGCTTGTGCTTCCTTGGCTCCCAGAGTCATAAGGTACCACCTAACAAGTAAGGAACTGAAGACAAACCATCTGTCTAAATGATAAAGGTCATTTCAAATAATTAGCATACAAGTTGTTAATCAGAACTAAAGAAAGACCCTTCCAGAAGATTAGACAGGTGTCGGCATTTATCACCACTCTACTTCTGCAGATCTAACCCTTCATTTTGTGTTTCTTATATCTGTGTAGATTCTGTAGACATGAAGACAGGCACGTAAAGACAGAAATTCAGGCACAGGGAAACAAAGAAACCCTTGCTGTCCAGAAAATGTTAAGCACAACTTAATTAATTAATTAATTAATTAATTGGATTGATTAAAATAGAGAAGCAAAAATGTCATGTACTTAAAAAAATGAAAGAGATACAGAAATTCATCTTATGTGCTGATCAAGCAAGCATCTCATGCAAATGCAGATCTTGGGAAGAGTTGTTCAAGTGGTAGAGCGCAGGCTTTGCATGCAAAAGATCTCAGGTTCAATCTCTGGAGTCCCAAGGTTAGGATGAGAAATATTCCTCTCTGAAATTCTAGAAAGCTACTGCCAAATGATGAACCAATGATTTTAATGGCTATAAAGCAGCTTCCTATATTCCTATGATTTATACCTGTTCTTTCACAAGCCCATTACAGCTAATGTAAACCATAAAGGATTATACTGGGAAGAAGAGGCCCCTAAGATATGTTTTGAATGTTGAATTTCTGCAGCTTGATTTACAGCCCACATTAAGCTTGTTCCACTCATAACACTGCATGGCTCTTACTGGGGGGAAAATCAAACCTGTTATTTCCAAGAATATATCATGATCCAGGACCAAAGTTCTACCATTACTGTGGTATTTTAGGAATCCCCTATAAAATTCTGGTCTCTAGACATTACTGAGGAAGTTACTAAGCTTCCTCCTATATTCTCTCTCTCTCTCTTCTGTATCAGGGACAATATATCTCTTGACTGTTTATGGGAATAACTAGTGAGAAGTTCAATTCCCTCAAGTCCTGCTTGAGGACTTCTCATAGACATACAGTCTTTCTGAGAACAGAATACTGATCAAAATAAGCTTTTAGTTTGAACTAGCAAAGGTTTCTTATAGTCTGATGTTCTCCTATTAGTGGAATTTAACTGACATTGTTCACCTGATCCCTCCCTGACTTGACCTACCATTCTATTTAACTCACCTGCTTTATTCATTCAGCTCAGTCTTCTATTATATTCAGGTTCCGTCTTCATGTAACTTGTGTCTACGCATAATATTGAGACCCTGTTTGGTTAGTGGTTAAGGCATTAGGAGGCCATGAGTTCTAGTCCTGCCTTAGGCACAAAGCCAGCTAGGTGACCTTGGTCCAATCACTGTCTCTCAGCCCTAGGAAGAAGGCAATGGCAAACCACTTCCAAAATTCTTGCCAAGAAAATTGCAGCAACTTGTCCAGGCTGTTGCCAGGAGTCAGCACTGAATCAAAGGCACCCCCCCCCCAAAACACACACACACACACACACACACAAAGTGAATAATATTAAGATGAGTCTAATTCCAAGGTTTAAAGTGCATTATTGTTCTATCCTGATTGTTTAGTTTGACTAACAAGTTTCAGTCAACGTCAAACTAGGATGAGAGGCTGAGGAATGCTTGTTGAAAGGAAATGGTTTATTAGAAGAATGTAGTACAAAGGCTTTATGGAAAAGTTATGTATACAGCTGGAAATCAGGATTATACATTTTTTCCCCTCAAAATGAGTTTTGCACTTGACCTTGAAAAAAGTGGAACAATAAGTGGAGGTGAGGAGGGGAGAAGACAAGAAAGTTAAATTTGCTGATTTTAATTTAATTTAAAAACACTCATAATTAAATATATTTACTATTATTACTCTTCATATTTTAATAATTTTCCCCTTCTGTTTTATTAACAATTATCCTTGGTGGCAAGATTTTGAGGTGTTTTGAGGGTATACTCAAGCATTTTTGAAACTACATGTAATTAGGGACTTTAAAGAGATACATCCTTGTTATAAATAATTGCCTGTTATTGCTACAATTTTGCTTCTAAATAGCATAGCCTTCTTCACCATTTTTTACATTACTTAAGAGTGTCAATTAAACCAAATAGCAGAATAATTCTAGACCTAGGCTGACCAAGGTGCAAGGCTTTCAGAGGCACCAGAAGCTCTGAAGCTGAAAGGACAATTGCTCAGTGAAGGAAGATTTTGCTTTTATTTTGTGATGAAAATGGCAGTTGGCAGATAGTGAATCTGCACGAGCAGAGTGAACTTTTAAAAGACTGCATATGACCTCTCCATTCAACAGATGTAAAAGCTGCTTCTGTAGATTTATAATTCTATTTTTAAATATTTTCCTCATTTACATGCTATTTGTGTATATGTGTGTTTTCCTGGTATCAATTTGGAAAATAATCAAAGTCTACTAAATTGAAAATGTTTATGTTTGTCTTAGGCAGTTCTGGATAGCATCATTACTATTTCTCTACGTTCTTGATCTGCAAAGATGATTCAGGATTTGTGTCTGTGTATGTAAGAGGGAGAGAGAGAGAGAGAGAGATGGGTTAAGAAGATTCATTCTAAAAACAGAATTACATAATCTTTTCTTGTACAAAAAGGTGCTTTTATGTCAAGCAAACTATTTTAGATCAGGCCGTTTGTTTTTTCCAGTACTCTTTCTTTCCCTTTTCTTTACTCTAACAATTATATTTTCTACTATTTTTTAATTGTTTTCCAGGTTTTGTCTTGCTTCTCTTTCAAAGGTTAACTTGAATCCTACAATATATAGATTCTCTCATGCAAAATCCAGATAATGCAACATAGGCTTAACATTAGCCCCAACAGTATGAAGAGGCAGTAATTAATGAACTGTCATTACTTCTTTACTCATGCTACTACCACTGGCTAATTAAGGTACATCATTGTACCAAAAATCATTGGAACCAATTGCCGTGTGAGAAAGAGAAGCAGCAACAGAAAGCATTTGTGTGTTTCACCTTCTGTAGAAGTTATAAGAAACACATAGCTTCCAAAGATAGGCTGTCCATGGCAGCAGCATCTCATACCCTGCAGAGCACTAGTTGTCCCCCTTCCTAGGTAGACCAGACAGGAAACATGACCAGATGAGCTAATTCTACTTTATTGTAAGGCTACATTAACAGAATCTTGCAAGTCTGAAAGTACAAATCTCCTGCCGTCTTCCTTACAGCCTGAGAAGCTAGGGAGAGAGCCTTCTGAGCCTCTTGCTCTGCCCATTATGCAGCTGCAGGCTATGCTGTCTCTTATGTGACCATTCCCTAGGCATCTTTTCACCTCATCTCTCAAGGTCTTTCTCACATGCCATTACATCACTCTCCCCTTCAGACTAATATCCCCTACTCCAGAGTTCTCAGGGGAAACAGATTGTGGGCTATGAGAACAAAATGTAGCTGTTTTGCTCCCCTCATTTGCTGGTAACTCCCCGAAATCACATAAGGTGTCCTGTAAATCAGCTGCACCAGTAGAGGTGGTAGCTGCCCCTCCATCGGGAATCTGTTGCTCTTTCCTTCTCATGCCCTGTATGCCTGATTGGAAGGAGCTGGTTCATTTCCCATGCCCCCACTTGGTCTCTTGCTATCCCTGAAGCTCCCTCCACCCCATAAAATAACTCCTCCTGCTCATCTTGGTCAATGCCAAACTCCTACAAGGCTGGTAGTTGCCAACAACAGTGTTTGTTAGGTCATGAAAGCAGTGCACCAATTGCAGTTAAGCTTTCACTGCTTGTAAATGATGTTGCAGGCATTTAGGGGAGGGCGATGAGAGTGTCCTCTGTGCCCAGTTAACATCTGGATTGTGCAGCTGAAACCACTTTATTCCCAAGATGATGGGCACTTGCAAGGAGGCACTTAGAGCATTATGAACTCTGATGATTGTCAGCTGCAAAGGAGCCATGCACTGCTTTTAGTGGCTGCACATCAATCGTCTCGATGGTCATTGGGCTTTCTAGAGCTTGGTAGGCAACTAGTTTTTGTACTGTTTCTAAATCTATGAAATTTGTGGTTGCCCATGTGTCCTTAAGAGCAGAAAGTTCCACCTTCTGTCTAGAATCTAAAGTAACAATAACACGAGTAATTAAGTATGCTTGCCTTCTGTCAGCTTTCTGAGCTCTCCTCAAATGGTGGAAGGCTCCCCTTTGGAGCTCCTGGAAGGGGAGCCGGTGAAGTTTCCCTGGACCATTGCTTCAAAGTTCTGTATCTCATTGCTATGTCAGATGCTGGCACTTTTCCTGGGCATGATCTGGCTATGTGTCCTGGGGCCCCACAGGAAAAGCACAGTCCCTGATCCCTTGTTCTTTGCTTCTCTCCCAATAATAGTGATCTCTTAGCTGCTCTGATTTGCATGGGTTCTCCCACACTGGATTCATAGGAGGCCATTGGGAGGGATGGTATGGTGGAAGACAGATTGTAGGATCTCTTTTCCTTCCTGTTCCTTCCCTGCCTCAACTCTTCCAGTCGGTTATCCATAATTACACAATGCTGATACAGCTCCTCCAGGGTATTTGCCTTGCCTCACCAGTTCATGTCTTAGGTTCTCGGCCAGCCCTTCTCTGAACTGGTCAATCAGCCATTCTACCCTACATCACCCACAAGTAATTTAAAGTCTGAAATACATGACTTTGTTCTCCTCTGTCCCTACTTGAACTTCTGGATCTCTTGACTAGCCGTGATTCTTCATATGGGATCCCCAAAGTGTCCCTTGAGTTTATCCATGAAGTCCTGATAGTTGTCCAGCACTAGATTGTTCCCTTCAATGAATGTTATTGCCCACTTAGCTTCCTTCAGCGAACTCAACACAAAAGTCAGTGGGAAACTCCACTGTCCTGCCTACTGTAAACATTTCACATTGAGCAGTGAATGTCCAGAAGTGATCCTGGTCCCCTCTGAATTTCTCCAGCATGCTCCCATGGGAATGCAGGAGCATTGGCTGAGCTACTATCTGTTTTGCTGCCACGGGGTGAGCAAATTCTGTCCCAGTTGTTGTGTTAGTTGTAACATGGCATTCTGCAAATTGGTCATCTGTGCATCTACTTGCTGCTGGTGTAACAATAATGCTGCTGCCAGATGCTTGGCAGATAGAGTTTTTTGAGAATCTAGGCCATTCCTGAAATTCCATTCTTTGGATGAGAGTATGAGACTTGCAAGATTGATGTCAGCCTTCCCAGGTAGACTAGACAGGAAACATGACCAGATGAGCTAATTCAACTTTATTGTAAGGCTATCTTAACAGAATCTTGCAAGTACAAATCTCCAGCCATCTTCTTTACAGCCTGAGAAGCTAGGGAGGGACCCTTCTGAGCCTCTTGTCTTCCCATTATGCAGCTGTGGGCTATGCCCTCTCTTATCTGACTGTTCCCTAGGCAGCATCTCTTTGCCCCGTCTTTCAAGTTCTTTCTCACATACCATTACACTAGTCCATAGCGACATCACCTTGTCAACAGCCATGCTCTTTGTGATCCCCATGCTGAGATCTACCCTGATCTACTCTATGGGATCATCTATGCTCCTACTATATATGGGGATGCGGTGGCGCAGCAGCTTAATGACGCTGAAAGTTGCCAGCCAGAAATGGCTGACACTTCGGTGGTTCGAGTCCAGCCTTCGCGTTAACAGGGTGAGCTCCTGTTTCCTCCCCAGCTCCTGTCAACCCAACAGGTCGAAAACTCATGTGAGTAGATAAATGGGTACTCTCACTCCGGTGGGAGGAAAAATGCTGGCAGCGCCTTGCACAGAGAGATGGGACCAGTTGCCGGTAAGCACGAAACCGCGCTCGCCCGAAAAAAAAGGGCACGAAGCAACGGAAACCCCGCCTCCTACGCTCGCCAGCTGGGCTATGCTCTAGGAAGGAGGCTCTGGCAAACCACTTCCGAAAACAATTGCCTTGAAAACTGCAAGGATTCGTCCAGGCAATCACTGCAGGGTCAGTAATGACTGAGCACAGACAAAAAAAAAAAAAAATGCTCCTACTATAAACTTTGGAGTCATTCTACTGAAAAACAGCAAACAGCAGAAAAGGAAGTGAATGAAAATTAAAAACAACTAGGTACAATAGTCCAAAAATACATTTGTATTAAAAGTTGTAAACTTACAAATAAAATAATTTTGACACTTTGTATATTGTTAAATAGTAACAATCCTGATAATAGTCTTCATGTTAATATTGGAAGGCTGACAAACTTCCAATATTGAGATGGAAAATATAAAAAAATAAAAAATAAAAGGAATTTTTTTAAAAATTATGTATGTTAAAATCCAGCCAATTGCGATAAGAAACATGGGTCTGTAACCATAGTATCAGCTGCCCTCTCTTTAAGTAGATCTAGCATTGCTGAGATGCAGAAATATTCTTGATTTTTATCAGTTCTCATTCAATATGATGATTGAGAATTTGTTTCAGAACTTTATTTCAAAAGACAAGAATTTCAGAGAGATTCTTATACTAGAGTGAGGTATTTTTTATTTATCTAGGATGTAGATAAGGGATGAATATCTTTTATTCTGCAATCTCCTCTCCAGTAGACTGCAACCTTCCTTCAATTAAATGCCAAGGAAAGGCATTATGAGAAATTCCTCCCATGGGCTTTTTCAATATCAGCTCCTAGCACTGCTGTGGGGGAGATCTGCCCTTGAAAAATCTGCATTTTTTTTTCTTCTCCTAGAGAAATTTGAAGCAATTTTCCACCCAATTTCTCTGTCTATAACTTTTATGGTTATTGATGGTGGGGGAATACTGGAAACTCAGTAAAATACCTCAACATGGATAACTTGTTTTAGATCATGTGTGAGCAACTTTCCTAGTACAATGGCCACAATGCACTCCCTTGGCCAGCTGGAGGGTGACGATTATATAATTGGAAGGATTGTCACTTCACAGGATGAAGTAGAACTCACTGTGGGGTCCTTTTTTTTGGTGCAGAGTTTTTAAGAGCAGGAGTACAAGCAAGAGCTCACATTTCTACCCTTTAAAAGCCCCCAATACTTCTCCCCCGTAACCAATCCAAAATTTTACCACCAACATTCAGCATAAAAGGGACAAATTTCAGCAATGTGATGTCAGGCCACTTTGCAGGGAGTTGGGACAATTTTAAGGGTGGAAATGGGAATTTCTTTTGGAGACCTCTCACTCACATTTTCACCTTTATTTTTAAGAAAATATCAAAGATCATGCCACTGAAATTGGTTTTTTTTGTTACTGAAGTTATGATCTTGGAATACTGGGAATTGCATATGACCCACAGGCTGTGATTGCTTACCTGTTGTAGATTTTATGGAGTGGAGAGGCAGAATTTGATATATAGTTGGCACTTCCAACAGCATCTGCCTGCTTATCATCACATCTACTATAGCACTGATATACAGAGGAGATGAGGCTTGAAATATATGATGGCAGAAAATCATTACATGAAACCAGGTTATTTGAAAACTGGTGGTATGAAAGGAAAAAGCTGTTGAGATGGGCAAATATAACAAGCAAGGGAATACCCAACCATTTGGGGAAATGTGTAAAGTTGGTCTGAGAAATTTGCTAATGTTACAGAACTGCCCATTGTAGTTTTCCTTTATTATTTTATCCCAGATATTCTGTACTTGTAACACCTTCTATATATTAATGAAGAAGCTGCAATTTAAGTTTTCATCTTCATTCAGTTGGTAGTTATGAGTTCCAGAAGGACCTCTTTAAACTGGATGAACAGTAAATGCAGTTCAATTTATATAAATAAAGAGTTATACACATGGAAGCCAAAACCTAAATTCACATATACATGGATGGGCCCATTTAAGTGGACTGTAACTAACCATAAAAAGTATCTTATGATCATGGTGGATAGCTCAAAAAGATGTCTACTCAGTGAATGTCAGCTGTGAAAAAAGCTGACTACATTCCAGGAACTATTAAGAAAACAAATTGTAATGCGATTATATAAATCTATGATAACTCCATATCAAGAATGCTGTGTTTCAATTCTGGTTGCTATATTTGAAAAAGAGTATAACAGAGCTGTAAAATGTGCAAAGAAGGTAAATAAAATGATCAGGAGACCCAACACTACATGGCATGGGGCCAGGCTATCTGTGGGAGCACCTCTTCCCAATCACATCTACCCATCCCATTAGGTGTAGCAGGAGGTGTATGTCCTGTCTGCTATACCTAAAAAGAGTTCCATCTGACAGATCCCAGGTGGTATACCTTTTCTTCTATGGCTCTTGGCCTCTCGAACATTATCCCCACCCCCCAAAGTGAGATTAGCCCCATCTCTGTTAGCCTTTCAGAAGACCCTGAAAATGTGGCTTTTCCAGCACCTTTGGGGGATCCCCTGGGGGCCTGCATGATGGTTATACTGTGTTTAGATGGATGTTCTTCTTCTGCAATCTTGCTTTTATTTATATTTTTAAGGTTTTTTTTAAACAACTAGGACATTGTTTAATTGTTGGTTGTATGCTGCCCAGAGCTACCTTCAATGAGATGGGTGGCCATATAAATATATTAAACAAACAAACAAACAAACTTAACCTGGTGAATTAAGTGATGCTGTTGATGTTCTATCTCGATGGTTGAAGTCTGTGCGGGGTTGGATGGAAAACAACAGGTTTCAGCTCAACCCTGTCACAAGGCTTTGGGCTTGGCGGCCTTCAGGATCCAGGAAACTTCTGTCTTTGGTGCTGGATTGGGTGGCACTGCTCAAAACAGATTCTTTGTGCAATCTGGGGGCCCTACTGGACACACAACTCCTGCTTGAGCAGCAAGTGGCAATTGTGGGTAGAAGGGCCATTGTGCAACTTCAGGCTATTTGCCAGTTGTGCCTATTCCTGGATCAGGAGGCTGTACTATCAGTCACTCATGCCCTGGTCATCTCCCAGATGGATTACAGTAATGTGCTCTGCGGGGGGCTGCCTTTGAAGAGCACCCAGAAGCTGCAGCTGGTGCAAAATGCAGTAGTGTGGGCAGTTATGTGTGCTCCAAGATCAGCACACATTACAGCTCTGCTTCACAGGCTGCATTGGTTGCCAGTTTGCTTCTGGGTTCAATTCAAGATGCTGGTAATGACCTATAAAGCCCTACATGGCATGAAGCTGGGTTATCTGAGGGACTGCTTATCCCTGGTTACATCTACCTGTCCCATCAGGTTCGGTAGAAGGGGCATGTTACTAAGTAAACTCCATCTACTAGGGAGTTTAATCTGATGGGACCAAAGAGGACAGTCTTTTCTGCTGTGTCAGCTGCCTTTTGAAACATCATCTCACTCCAAGGTTAGATTGGTTCCAACCCTATTGGCCTTTTGGAAATCCCTGAAGACATGGCCTTGCCATCAGGCCTGGGGACCCCATGAATGTATGGAGTGTGGGAGATGGCTGTATTGTTTGTAAGATGGCAAAGTTGACAGTCTCCTACATTTTATGTTTTGGATTAATTTGTTTTAACTATTTTGTCCTCTTTTAATGCTTTTGTTATTGTTGTTTTAGGTTATTTATATGAATTTTGTTTTTTGTTATTTTAACTTTATGAGCTGCCCAGAGTCACACATGTGAGATGGTTGGTTATATAATTTGAATTAAACAAACAAACAAACAAACAAACAAACCTGTTGAATTTATTACCAAAAGATGTGGTGACAATTTTAAGTAGGGTTTAAATGTTTAAGAAGAAGTCTTGAAGAGTCAAGATAATACTTGATGGGGGTAGCTTTCTTCTACATACTACTTGGGTAAAAGGATATGTCTCTATCTGCTTGTGAACACTCTAGAGACATCTGGATGACCTCATTGGGAAACAAAATAGTGGGATTAAAAGGATCTTGGCCTGATTCTTGGCTGATACATATATTTAAAAAATCCCCTTTCCCCTTTATAGGTGGTATGTGTCTTCCTCAATCTCAGATTCTCTACCAGAAGCGTGGGAGTTTGAGGGTTCTGCACAGTGTCTTAGCTGATCCTAGCACTGCAATCTTCTAGACAGAGAGCTCTGATGTTGTTCCTGGGATCTGTTGGAGCCACTCTCCCAGCTTAGGAGTGACAGCCCCGAGTGCTCCTACCACCACTGGGACCACTTTACTTTCCACATCCTCTCTAGTTCCTCCTTCAGGCCTTGGTACTTCTCCAACATCTCATACACCTTATTCCTGATGTTGCTGTCACTTTGCATTGCTACATCTATCACCACCGCTGTCTTCTGGCCCTTGTCTACTACCACAATGTCTGGTTGATTGGCCAGTACTTGCCTGTCCATCTGGATCTGGAAGTCCCACAGGATCTTAGCCCTATTATTCTCCACAACCTTCTGTGGAATCTCCCATCTGGACTTGGGAGGGTCTAGCCCATACACTGTGCAGATGTTCCTGTACACAATGCCAACTACTTGGCTATGCCATTCAATGTATGCTGTTCCTGCCTGCATCTTACACCCTGCCATTATGTATTGGATTGTCTCTGAGGCCTCTCTGCATAATCTGCACCTTGGGTCCTGTCTAGTGTGGTAGACCCCTGCTTCTATGGATCTGGTGCTTAGTGCCTGTTCTTGTGCTGCTATGATCAGTGCCTCAGTGCTGTCTTTTAGTTCGGCCCTTTCCAGCCACTGGTAGGATTTCCCAATGTCAGCCACCTCAGCTGTCTGTCGATGGTAAATCCATGCAGAGTCTTGTCTTGCCATGGCACTTCCTCTGCTTGAACTTCCTCCCATGACTGCTGATGCCTTGGGCATTCTCTCAGCTGCTCATCTTTGGGTACCATCTTACTGACCTACTCCTGGATGCTCTGTGTTTCATCCAGGACAGTGGCTTTGGCACTCACCAGACCCCGCCCACCCTCTTTCCAGATGGTGTACAGTCTCTGGGTGTTGGACTTGGGGTGGACAATACACACACACACACACACAAACATATGTACTGATTGTAATACTTAGTAAAACCAACACAGTTTTTAAATGGACAGATTTTTATAAATGCTTGATATGCTATATTAAAATGCCAATTCACAGAAAACATAAGAAATATGCAAAACCAAATGCTTATGAGCAATTAATTATATGTCTCTTGGTGCATTATAAGAAAGGCAAGAAGTGTTTTGTCAAGAGAAAATGGCAGAGGTTGGAAAACTGTCAAACATAGAATTCAAAGATAACATATAAGTGGAAAAACAAATTTCTAAATGATGTGTCAAGGAGTCATAAAGAGAGGGCTAACTTTGCTTCTCTTCTGTAGCCTCTCCCTTTTTGAAAGACTCACAAAACACTTCTTTTATTATTAAAATATAATCATTAATGCAACATCAGTTATATCTAAAAGAAAGTGGCTCATCCTGATCCTAAACTTGGTGCTGTGCTTTTGAAACAGAATATGAAAACAGCAACCTGTATTTTTTTGACAATAAGTATATATATATGAATATAAGGGTAGTAGCCCTGTGTTTTCTTAGAATCCAAAGCTATGCATAAAATTGCTATTGTTGGAAATGGTCATTTAATGTTGGACTATTTGTCTTTGGTAATTAATAAATGTATAATTAATGTGCAATAACTTTTGCAATCAAATGTTTTGTGTGTGTGTGTGTGTGTGTGTGTGTTTAATTAACAAGAAGGGGCAGCCTGAATTAAGTTAAGCTGCTAGAAGAGTACAAGTATATTTATTAGGGTTATACATGTATACAATGTTTTTTATATTCTTCACAGAGCTGTTAAATCACAGTAAATATGTCTTTATCAATTGCCAATCAATTAATATCCAATAGCTTTCCATTCTGCGCAGCCTTTAACTTTACTTATTATTCTAGCAGAATTTGTAAAGCCTATATTTTCCCATCTTGCAAAAATGGGAGTATAAAAAAGCTTTCCCCAAACTAATACTCTGCAGATGGGATCAACATACCTTGAAGATACCAGGTTGATAAAGACTGTATTAAAAGTTTTGCCACAGTTCACTAAAACTGCACAACTATCCATGTATGTAGAATTGTCACAGGCTTTTGTGGGTACACAGAATTTGATACAGGACACAGTGTACCAAATACCATTTGTGATTTTTTTTCCCCTGATTTATTAACACTGCAAAGCAAAGTAAGGTTTTAGTTTAAGTTTTATGCAGCATTCCTTTACAAGAGTTACTTACAACTAGACGAGTTAAAAATATTTTCTCTATTCCAGCAGCATCAAAATGTCGGTTGCAACCACATGGACTTCTTTGTATACATGGCTGTGATTTCCCTCTTGACTTTTTAAAATTTCTTGACAGGTGCACCTCCTCCAATTTCCCTCCTCTCTCTGTTGTCTTAGTTGATAAGAACAGCTATATAGTAAACCAAGGATGGCTTCAATCTTAACTCTTCAATTTAAATTGAATAATTATGCCTTATCTTAACTCTTGAAAAATCTTGTCGCCTTCAAATCTCAGATCATAAGTTTGAATCAAAATTTACCATTTTGAAACATCAGTCTTAAATTTGAATCAGATCTTGGCCAATTAGTACTTTCCTACTCTCCATTATTTAGTAGTAGTAGTAGTAGTAGTAGTAGTAATATTCATTGCTAATACTGCTTCACCCACCAATTATCCCTGCCTTAGTCTTCATATTTCATCTGGGATAGTCACCTGGCTGAAGTCCAATGTAAATGGAGGGTACCAGGGTGTGTCAAAGGCTATAACAAACCTATGACTACTGGTTTCTCTTTGAATTGTAAAATATTGTGTTCAATTATGTTTATGTTATATGAATACTGCGAGGAAAAAAGATGCAATATATTTGATGGCCATTTAAGATGCTGAAATGGTTGATTTTCTGTAACATATACAGGGAAGCCTCCTCTTCATGGATTTGATTATGTTTCAAGCAGCCACTAGGTGACAGTGTTCCAGCAAATTGCTAGGTTTAAAAAAAAATACAGGGGTTTCTGTCTGTTTTAGTATATCACATATAGGCAGAACCAGCTGTTTTTTATCAATAACTGAAGGTCAGTAATAACTCATAGTCAGTAATAGTGTGACACTGTACAACACCATCATTCAATTTATACATTATAAAGAACTTCTTAAATCTGACATTGGCAGTCATTTGTCATATGGATGCTACTTTCCCCCCCAGAATAAGTAGAACTGAAATAAAACATATTATTGACCTAGGAGAGTATTCACTAAACACTTTGTAGAAATATAGATTTCTTCAGTCATTTAATTATGATCCTTGTATTCAAGTTCTAGCACTTCAATAAGCCTTTCTATTAGTATAAATGTGACCACATACATACATCAATATAGCATGTAGTTGTAAACAATAAGCATGAAAAGAATGTATAATAAGGAAAAACCATTTGTATACAATGTATGGATAAACAGAACTGCAAACAAAAATCACACAAATGAAGAAATGTACACCAAAATACATGGATATTTTTACTGGAAACTTTAAAATTTCAATTAATTTTAATTAATTTAATTAATTTATATCACTGCCCATGTCACATATGTGACTCTGGGTAGCTTACAATAAAAATAGATAAAAACTAAATAAAACACATCCAATATAAAAAAATAAACCACACAGCAGATGGAATCATAAAATAACTGTTAACACAGCCAGGACACAGGATCCAACACACACCCAGGGCCCCAGGATTAGGCGCAAAACCAAGTTTTCAAGGCCTTGTGGAAGGCCAGCAGGGTCTGGGCAAATCTGACCTCTGGAGGATGACGTTCCAGATGGTAGGTGCCACGGCAGAAAAGGCTCTCCTTCTGGGCTCCACCAGCCAACACTCCTTAGCTGACAGGACCTGGAGCATACCCCTCCTGCTGGATTGGGTAGGATGGGTAGAAACAACTAGGAAGAGACAGTCCCATAAGTAAAATGGTCCCAAGCCACGAAAGGCTTTAAAGGTGACTACCAGAACCTTGAATTGCATCTGGAAAAAAACTAGTGGCCAATGCAGCTCACGGAGCAGTGAGGTCACATGTGCCAAATAACTAGTGCCATTAACTGCCCATGCTACTCTACTCTGCACCAGCTGAAGCTTCCAAATACTCTTCAAGGGCAGCTCCATGTACAGCACATTGAAATAGTCCAGTCTGGAGATCTCAATGGCATGAGTGACCATGAGCAGGATCCCCCAGTGCAGGAATAGGCACAACTGACAGATAAGTTATGCAAAGGCCCTTCTAGCCATGGCTGTCACCTGCTTCTCGAGCAGGAACTACAAGTCCAGGAGGACTCCAGATTGCGCACTTACTCTGCTTTAGGCAATGCCACACTATTCAGGACCAAAGATTTTTGTTTTTAAAAATCAGGTTTGACAAAACTTGATATATGCACAAAAAAGGGAAAAAGAAACATAATGCACAAAAATAAATTACTGAAATATATAGATTTGCCCCTGTTAAATACATAATGTAGCTTTTACCATCTGGACACTTCCATGGTTTTCCACTTTTGTCACATGGAAATCCAATATCTTTTGATGAGCAGAGAAGGAAACAGATACTTCAATCTGCCCCTGATCCATAGTAACAATATTTTAAGACAACCCTTTTATATTGCTCTTTAGCCTTAGCAATAAAGGCTTGTGAAACTACAATGAATAAAAGTGTGTGCCAAAGGTAATTTGGAGAGAAATAAACAGAGGGAAAGGCAAGCTGTGAAGGGAAATTCTCTCTTAATAAACATAACAACTTGACTCAGGGAAAGAAAATAAACAGCAGAGACTCTAGCTTTAAGCAGAAAACAGCCTACTGAACTCAGTTTTCAAAGAAAGTTTATTTCTGAGCAGCTTATTTTTCCTATCAAATACTTGGAAGTGCTATACTGAATGTAAACAGTCAACACTGCTTTCCTAAGCAGGAATGTCTAGTATCTGACTTCACTGTAATTAGTTTAGTGATCTAGTCCATAGCTATTATGCACCCTACCTGTTTGTTTTCACATGCTGACTGGTGCCCTCCAAAGGTTCTGACTACAGTAGCTGTAATCTTATACTTTGGAGAACAGAGTTGGGGGAAAGACAGACATGTGATTGCTACCAGCTACTATGAGTCTCTTCCTACTTCTTTGTGATACTTCAATTTCTGTTCTTGCTTGATTTCATATTGTGTGAAAATCCCACCACCAGATCAAGCAAACATTACTTCCCAAAGCAGAATGTAGTGGAGGGATAAAATTTTGTTTAGTGACAAAATAAACAGTCCACTTCAGATTCAGAAACTGAACTTTGGTATATGTGTGCTTAATAAATACCTGAATTCAAATGAGTGACCTTTGGAGAGTTTACAAAGAATTGGTGCTGCCTCTCTTCAGCATTTGGAATTTCATCTGTTACTCTCCCTTCATCATGTGATTTGAGTTCATCAATCAACTACTTACAAGGCTTGAAGAAAGAACATTAAAAAAAAAAACCCTAATGACAATGTGAATGAGGTGTCAATTGCTGCAACTGAAATGTCCATTTCCTCAGAAAACTTGACATTCAGGTTCCAGATAACAAATTCACTCTGCATTCAAAATTTCAACTATGCAAATTTTGGTCAATGCAACTTTACTTACATGCTGTCCTTAATACCAGTTGAGTTGTTTTTTTTTTAAGATACTGATATCAACATCTTTGTTCAGAAAAGACATTATGTAAAACATAATGCAAAGTGTGGCAATGCAAGAATCTGTTTTGCTCTAGACCTGTTACAGTGATAACAGTAGGCAAGACACTAAAGCATTAGGTCTGGGATACAGAATATTTCATGTGGGAAAATTGTCCCTGGATGATATTACTTTACATTGCAAGTGATGGATCACATGCTTTCTCTCCAAGAAGAATTCTAGACCTTGTGTTTAAAAAAAAAAAAAAAAAAAATATCAGGAAAAAAATAGATTCAGATTTGTAGGCTTAATAATGTCTGCAGCTGAAGCAGTTCATTTCAGGAATAGTTTTACCATGGATCTTCAGTTTGTGCAGATTAGCTCTATTGGATCAAACCAAGACTCATCTTAGAGTTCCCACTTATTCTCACAGTGGCCAACCAGATGCTTCTGGTATGCTCAAAAGCAGGATTCTCCCACTATTCTCTCTTGCATGTAGTATTTGGGAGATAATATTTAGTCTTTAAGACCAATGGTTCTTGACTGTCTTGTCCTCTATGAATTTAGAGAATCCTCTTTTACAGCTATCCAAATGATGTAGCCATCATCATGCTTTCTCATAGTATGTAGAAGTACTTCCTTTTGTCTTTTTAAAAGCTTCTTCTAGTCAGGTTCCCCAAGTGGCCCCTGCATCTAGCATTTTGAGAAAAACTCCTTGTTCACTTTTTTCATGCCATGATTTTATATATCTTGATCGACTGCATTTTTTTCAAAACTAAAGAATCCCAGACATTCTAATTTTTTCACAAGGAAGATATCCAGTCTCTTCTGCAGTTTTTAAAGCCCTCTTTGTTTTTTCAAGTGAAGTGACAAGAACTTTATAAGTATTCCAGATACAGATGAACCATAGACTTATGTAAGGGTCATTACAATGTTTACAGTTTTATTTTCAATCGTTTTCCTAATGATCTCCTGCATGGAATTTTGTTTTTCACAGCTGTCAAGCACTGATGTCTTTGTTGAGCTAGCCATTAGGACCCCAATATCTTTTTCGTTATTGATCACAGATAGGTCAGACCCAATCAATGTGTATGTGAGGTTAGGTGGGTTTCCATCAATGCACTTCACCTTATACTTACTTAAATTCTTTTGCAGTTGCCACTTGATTGACTATTCAGGCAGTTCAAAGACATTCTGCTGGACTCTTGATTGGTTTTTACCCCCCTGGGTAGTTTAATATCAACCATAAGCATGGCCACCTCACTGCTTACCTTTAAGTCAAGACTGTTTTGAACAGGTGAAAAAGTTCTGGTCCCAAGACAGATCTTCAAGGAACACTACTTTTTAATTCTGTCTACTGAGAAAATTGCTAATTTATTCTTATCTTTTGCTTTTTGATTCTTTAATCAGCTAGCAAACTATATATAAAAAAAGTCATCTTATTCCATGGCCACTAAGTTTACTAAAAACTTTATATCAGAAACATTGCCAATGGCTTTTTGAAAATTCAAGTGTACATCCATCACTCCCTTCCATATGCCTGTTAACACTCTAAAAAACCCACAATCATTGATGAGCCAGGATTTACTTTTGAAGAATCTATGCTGATTGTTCCTGCAGCAAATGTTCTTGTTTTGTGTGCGTAGGATTGTGGTGATGGTGGTGATGGTGGTGGTGGTGGTGGTTATATTTATATCAAGGAATAGACTTTAAGCTGACTGGCCTCTATGTTCCTGGATACCTCCTGGGTTGTTTTATAAAAATAGGAGTCTTTTTAGCTACCTTCCCATCCTCTGGCACTGAGACTGATTTAAATGGCAAGTTATGTATTTTTTCTAGATCAGCAATTTCACATTTGAATTCTTTAAGAACTCTCAGTTTCTCAGGCAAATGCCTGAGTATCCTTGGTATAAGAAGATGTGGGTCTCTCCTAGGGGAAGGTCTCCCTTATCTTCTAAATGATTTCCTCATTCTCCAAGGTACTTAATCTCTGACAGCAAAGGCGCTGTTTCCTAAGAGTAGATAAAATTTTCATGTCCTGAAAGGCCTTGTCTACATAGTTCTGTCTAAGCATCTCCAGTTCAGTTATTTTGGGTTCAAGAAAATAGATTTGCTCTTTGAAAACCAGGAACTGACCCATGACATACCCAGCAGGCAGGCAGATAGGGAAACATTTGACACTATACACAATAAACTGAAAAGCCCTTCCACTCTCCTGCTGGCTTTCTACCTTCACACCAATCATTGTTGAAAACTTATTTTTTTCTTCTTCAGGAACTATTTATCCTAAAATGTAGCTCCTATGTTGTACTTCTACAGAGCTGGGAGTCCCAGCTTCCTCATCCAGACTATACATAATCTGTGGTGATGGACAAAATCCTTTCTAAAACTCACATATTCTTGTTTTGTATGGGAGTCTGCTAACCCTATATTTTTTGCTGAGCTCATAACTACTTGTCCTCTTTCTAAAAAATACAGGCTGGGGCTGAGCTATTGGCTGAAGAAATAGCCCACTAAATAATCACCAGCTATATGCTTCTTCCACTCAGACTGTGGACTCCACAAGCAAACAGATACCCCACTCATCCAGAAGAAAAACACAATTAGCCTTAAATACATCTAATCAGCTCCAAACTCACCAGCTCCTTTGCAAAATTTCCATGTTCTGGTTTGCCATCCTGTTCATTTCTTGTAATGACCTTCCAAATTCTTTCCTTCTTCTGCAAGTGTACTGGCTATCAAGCAATATGTTTCCCCAGGCATTCCAGTTGAATGGAATTTCTTTTTAGTCATTTAATTGTCCTGTTTGGTTCACCATTTGATATATTGGATTGTTTTAATGATATAGGGTTAGTTTTGTTGTATGCCACCCGGAGTCACATTGCTTGAATTGGATAGCCTTATAAATGTGTGAAATAAATAAATGAATAACGTGCATGTTCTAAACATTGTGCTATACTGAGCATACCATTTTAAGTAATAATTCTGTCATCTAAAAAGCACTGCTGGTCTCCAGTTTGAATGGATTCATTCAGATCAGGGCTAACTGCTCTGATTTCTGCTACTGCCAACCATTTCAAGTTTTCAATTAGCAGGCATGTAAAACAGCTTATAAGAACAACATTTTAAGTGTATTCCTGCTCCAAAGTATGTTTTTCATACTGCATTTTGTTTAACCACTTCTCTCTCATGGATTATATTTAATATGGACTATTACATCACAGTCATTAGCTCCAGGTCACCCTCCTTTTATCTGGAGGGCCAAGACAGTGATCTTCAGATTCCTCCTTCACACAGATCTGCAGTTATGACTGAAGAAATCCTGTGATGTATTTTGTTTTTTTAAGAAAGCATAAAAAGCATGTAGATCATGTCTTCTGGAATAATTGTTAACGCTTTTCCCAGCTGTGGACAACATAGAAGGCATCTGTATTTTCATCTGCATAATTAAGTAATATGTTGTATCATTGTATGTTTCTGCTTTATCATGTGGGTGTGTTCGTACATATGCACTGGTAAGCACAGGGCAGATTTCATATGTTCCACTCTGGATCATGAGATAAGGAGGAGACAGCAGGTGAGCTTAGTATGAAGCAATAAATAATATTCTGATCCAGTGCTAAACTATCTCTCCCATTTGAGGATTTTTTTTTTTTTATGGAATATTTTTCTCTTTAGTTCCTAGCCAGTTTTTGAATTGTACATTTCCTTTTCCAGGTTTTCCCAGCAAATCAACTTTGGTCCCATTCTGTTCTATTTTCAGAGGGATTGCCTGGTGACTGACTGATGGAGACTGGTAGATGGGCAGAATACTGAGCTCCTTTATATAATTTATTTCCAGCTTTTCAGTGTGTTGGAAAGTATAAAAGAGAGAAGTATTTAGAAGCAGAAAACATTATTTTGTAAAAAGAGACTAGTGGCATTGTAAGAAAATGAAGCATGTGCCACACAGAGCATTTTATGGTGGGAAAAAAAAAAACCTCAGGCAGAAAAGAGAAAATATAGATCATGATTCTTCTTATTTGTTTCCTTGTTATGAACAGGAAGGAAATAAAGTAAGCAGAAAAAGAAAATTGGAATTTGCTGTTGGAAGAAAATTGGAATTTGCTGTTGCTCCAGTTTTCTCAAAATCCTCTATTTTGGTCATTGAGTCAGTCATCACAGTATGCAAGTTTTAAAATATAAAATATTTTATCACCCATCAACAGCATGGACAAAGAAATGGGCATTATTATGAAATGGAGTTGGCCCTCATTTTCTTCAGTGCCTATCATATCTTCTCATAAACCTGCCGTGTGTTTGTATAGAAGTATGGAGAGATAGATGACTTTCAGAATACATGGAGATAGATATCTTTATTGGAGAGACTGCAATTATGAAGTTAATGAAGCTGTAAGAGCAAAACCAATCAGGAGGAGAATGCTATACTTCTTTAGTAGACTTTTTTTTAATCACGCTTATGAGGACAGTCTGCCATTCATGTTATGGCAATTGTCTTCAACTTTCCTTGGCAAAGTTGTGGATATCTACAAAGTGGGGCAAAGGAAGGCAAATTATGAAAAGTGTGATGACATTATCATGTAAATTCTATGACTTACATACTTGTGTCAGATAGTGCCATACAATTTCATAATCGCAGAATAGATATGATATCATTGTTCACATACTGTCATTGTAGGTTAATGTGGGTCATTGCTCTATACAATATCATCTGTAACCATAACAGTTGGTTAGGATTACCTGCTTTGTACTAAATCTTTCATACTTTTCTTTTCAATGATTGCTTTCCTGTTTTAAGACTGCCATGTTTCAGATAGCTACTATGTTTATTTATATTTAATTTTTTATCCCCACTTTTCTTCTACTTTGTGCTCCAAGGTACTAACAATGCAGAGATATAAATAATCAAAACAATAATAAACAGTATGATAAAATAATTAACAACAAACTTATGAAACACAATAGCTCCTTCTACCCTTTCTTTAGAAGCTGCTGGGGGATTGGCCATGCAGGCTTCTCTAGGAAAATCATTCCATCACATTGGTGCCATAGTAGAAAATATCCTGTTCCTAATGTCCATTCATGTATCCTTGGATGATACATGAAGCATATTAGAGGGCACTTACAAAAAAATATGTTCTCTACAGTTTCCATGATTCTATCAGGACACAGAGTTAGGTAAGGCAATGGAATTGCATATCACTTTTCATGACAGACTGGTAAGCTTCCTTTTTAAAAGAAAATATTTAAAATGCTGATGGCATTGCTAGACAATTCACTTATGTTTGGAGTAGGCGGTCATGACCTACCTTTCTTAACAGTTCCAGGTTTATGCATTATAGTTAGACAGGGAAAAATCCTCTTGATTAAAAACTCAGCATTCTTGATTAGAAGGTAAGAAGGTAATCTAGATAGGTTTTATTTTAGTGTACAAATGGTGTAGAAGATAGGTCTCAAATGGAACAATCCTATACAAGTTGTCTCAAAATTATGAGTCAGTATGAAATTACTTCCACTATGATCGATAAGACTTATTTCCAGATTGCGTATAGGCTATTGATGGCTTTCAGCTGATCTGAGCAATGAAATTGTCAGTTCTGCCTTTTACTGGATAAACTTTGAAGTCTCTGAAAACTGTAACTGTTATACAAAGAAAAGACTTTAATGAAAAGGATGAATTGTATCCATATTGAATTTATTCATATATGCTGATATTTGCTCTTCTATCTTCAGTAACAATGGTATCTTTGCAGGATTATTCAGTCCAAAGAAAATGAAATATATTCAGTGTTCAACTGCTAACTGCATAAGAATATACTTATGCAAATGCAGGCTTTGCATTTTCTTGTCCAGATGTCATTGCCAATTAAGAGTCTAAAATAGTGTAATTCAATCATAACTATTGAAAAAATCAATAATCATATCCATTGCCAGAATATTTCTATGTGATTTTAACCTAGAGTAAACTGTCAGAATAGACACCTGGATCTATAAAACCCATGTGTATATTCTCTAGATGCCATTTGAAATCCTACAGAAAACAGGCATCCTAGCTATATAGAAGATCCTCACAGTCTGCCAAATCTGTATAAATAAGAAGTCTCACACATTTCAGCTTCCCACACATACAGACTGTGTGAAAAGCTCTATTATTAGATGCAGATAGCTTGTCCACCTTGACTTCTGCTATCTGAGGTATTCATTGAGTAATAACAGGAAAAACAGCTTTTTTTTTTTTTTACATTTATAGTGTAATAACTTAGTGAAACTTTTTCTGATGTTTGAAATTTGTGACATTCTCAAGAAGTTCTTGTGAAATACAGCTTAGTCCTCATTACAGGATGGAAGCTGGGTATCTGTTTCTCTCTGACTAGCTACCATTTCTTCTCAATAGCATTTTGTTTCCTCTTGTGTTTGTAAATATTAGCTTTATGGAGTTAATATTCCTCATCTACACATCAGTCCTTGTTTGTAAACAAAAATTGTTATTAAACTGAGCAAAATGGATCTCAGAAACAGTGACCTGGTATGCATGCATTGGGGGTGGGGAGAATAGGATGGGATTCATTCTTTATGGACAAATCATAATATTCCAAAATTGGAAGAAAATATATTGTTTAAACTGATAGATGAAGAGAATGTTCGACTAAATATTTGTATCCATTTTACCCAAGTATCATAAGCTGCTTCAGTACTACAAATCTTTCCAATCAAATGTTTTAGACAATGATATAGTAAAATGACAACAGCATTAAATAAAATCAATTGGACAATATCATTAATGTTCAGTCATTTAAAAAGCTATTTCTTAAGACTTTTAACATGTTTTTTTACTTTTTTTAAAAAAAGTAAAAAAGCAGCACTGAATGCAAAATAATTAGCATGCATAAGACAGTAAAAATATATATTAAAAAAGCTGAAAACTAGAGTGTCAATAATTAAACAGATAACCAAAGGTTTACTGAAATAATGTTGCTGATTGTTGTATAGATGGGAATTGCTTTGAAATTCCATGAATACAAGTTAAGTGCTATGACGGTGCATTTATGTTCCAACTTTTCTCTAACCAAATAAACATAGAGTTGTATCCACAGTTATGCTGAAATTTGCCTGTACAAATAAACAGCACCTATTTAACATTAATTGGAAGAGGCAAATTACTCCAACCCTTCAGGGAAGTCTGAAGAAAAAATATATATGATAAGTCTCTATCATTCTTCTCCAAGAAGCCCATAATGGTTTACAAGGAAACAACAGAAAACAATCGTAAATAAAACCATTACAAAAAAAAACCCCAGCAATCTTAAAATAAATAAATACAAAAATTATTTCCATATGATGTTAAAAGCCAGTATAGTAGAGTGGTTATGGTGATGAGTAGGACTGGGGAGACCGAGTTTCAAATCCACCCTCTTCCATGGAAGCTCACTGAGTGACTGTGGATCAGTCACTTTCTCTTGGAGTTGGAATGGGATAAAATTTGAAGTGGGACTGCTACGTGGGCTTCCTTGAGGTCCTAGAGAAAAGGTAGTATATAAATCTTACAAATCAGCAGTGATAAAACAGAACACTCAGTAATTGTAACAGATGTCAACACTGTTATTCTTCCTCCTTGTTATAGGAAAGTTGTTGCAGCCCACACTGTTCTGCACCATTTTCCACTAAAAAGCTTTGCAGAATTCACAAAACTGCTCCTACAAGCAAGTAAGAAAATGAAAGCTTACAAGAAGAGTTTGTGAACAAAATGAGTTGCATTTGAATCTGTCCTTCCCAATATTTTCACTTCAGCAAGGATTCTTTGACAGAGTCTAAAATATAAAATAAGAGATGGGATTCAAAGTATTTGGAGTAATGAGGGGGAAGAGACTCAAAGTGAACACCCCCCCCCCCACAAGCAATAATTACTGTTTGGTTTGAGGCAATGAAACCCAGTACATCTTCAGAATTTTATTTATTGATTAAAACATTATATATTTCACCTTTATGGGTACACCTATCAAGACTATTTCCAAGACCAAATCAAACATTCACAATACATTCCATATAAAATAAACTACATCCAACCATAGATTACAATAAAGAAAATAGCACAAGTAATGCAATACAATACATTGGGGAGGGAGAGGCAATCAACTAAGCCATATACTCTCCATCCTATGAGATATATAGCAGTTGGGGGCAGACTGAAGACTTGTGAAATCTATCATATTTTTTTTTGTTCAATTTACAGAAGCCTTGGCGCTCACCAACTGAAGCCTAGTGTAAAAGAATCACACTTAAAATAAATGAATTCTGACCCCAGAATTTTGTTTTTGAGTTCCATAATAGAATGCAACTCACAATCATGCCCCAAAAACCATTTCCTGATTATTCCAAGTTTTTAAATTATAGTAAATGGTGGTAGGAACTGAAAGGGAGGATATAAGGTTTCTGCTGCGGTTATTGTTAAACACTTCAAAAGCAAAAACTTTTGCTGATTTGTTCCAAGTAACCCAGACATCTTGGTCATTGGAACAAATAACCCAGAGGTCCTAGTAATTTTCTAGTCTAGGATATATGGTCATGATATTTGTCATGATACTTATCATAAAATTATACTGCATTTAAGGGTCCTCTCAAACCTTATTACTTAATATACAGGTGAAACTCGAAAAATTAGAATATCGTGCAAATGTTCATTTATGTCAGTATGGCAACTCAAAAGGTGAAACCAATATATGAGATAGACGCATGACATGCAAAGCGAGATATATCAAGCCTTACTTTGGTATAATTGTGATGATTATGGAGTACAGCTTATGAAAACCCCAAATTCACAATCTCAGAAAATTAGAATATTACATGACATCAATAACACAAGGACTGGAAATAGAACAATATCGGACTTCTGCAAAGTATAAGCATGCATATGTACTCAGTACTTGGTTTGGGCCCCTTTTGCAGCAATGACTGCCACAGTGCGGCGTGGCATGGATGCTATCAGCCTGTGGCACTGCTGAGGTGTTATGGAAGACCAGATGCTTCAATAGCGGCCTTCAGCTCCGCTGCATTGTTCGGTCTCATGTCCCTCATCTTTCTCTTGGCAATGCCCCATAGATTCTCTATGGGGTTCAGGTCAGGCGAGTTTGCTGGCCAATCAAGCACAGTAATCCCATGGTCATTGAACCAGGTTTTGGTACTTTTGGCAGTGCTGGAAAATGAAGTCAGCATCCCCATAAAGCTTGTCTGCAGAAGGAAGCATGAAGTGCTCCAAAATCTCCTGGTAGATGGCTGTGTTGACCCTGGACTTAATGAAGCACAGTGGACCAACACCAGCAGATGACATGGCTCTCCAAATCAACACAGACTGTGAAAACTTCGCACTGGACTTCAAGCATCGTGCATTGTGTGCCTCTCCATTCTTCCTCCAGACTCTGGGTCCTTGGTTCCCAAATGAGATGCAAAAGTTGCTCTCATCAGAAAAGAGGACTTTGGACCACTGGGCAACAGGCCAGTTCTTCTTTTCTGTAGCCCAGGTAAGACGCTTCTGATGTTGTTTGTTGTTCAGGAGCGGAACAAGAGGAATACGACATTTGAAGCCCATGTCCAGGATCCATCTGTGTGTGGTGGCTCTTGATGCACTAACTCTAGCCTCAGTCCACTCCTTGTGCAAGTCCCCAACACTTTTGAATGGCCTTTTCCTGACAATCCTCTCCAGGCTGCGGTCATCCCTGCTGCTTGTGCACCTTTTTCTCCCACACTTTTCCCTTCCACATAACCTTCTATTGATGTGCTTTGATACAGCACTTTGGGAACATCCAACTTCTTTTGCAATTACCTTTTGGGGCTTTCCCTCCTTATGGAGGGTGTCAATGATGGTTTTCTGCACAACTATCAGGTCAGCAGTCTTTCCCATGCTTGTGATTCCTACTGAACCAGCCTGAGAGACCATTGAAAGGCTCAGGAACCCTTTGCAGGTGTTATAGATTCATTAGCTGATTAGAGTGGGACACTTTGAGCCTAGAATATTGAACCTTTTCACACTATTCTAATTTTCTGAGATTGTGAATTTGGGGTTTTCATAAGCTGTACACCATAATCATCACAATTATACCAAAGTAAGGCTTGACATATCTTGCTTTGCATGTAATGCGTCTATCTCATATATTGGTTTCACCTTTTGAGTTGCCATACTGACATAAATGAACATTTGCATGATATTCTAATTTTTCGAGTTTCACCTGTACATTTATTTAATAAAGAAATATTTATTAAACAGAAAAAACACTCCAGCCTCTGCCTTAGAGCTGAAACAAGCATTCACTCCATCCACAGCTTTACAGTAATTTGACCTTTCAACTATTGGTGGAATATACTTTCAATGAACCATGATAGGTTATCTTGTTAAGCAGTCTGGCATGTCCCACCCTATCAAATAGCTAAATCAGTTTGCCAAGACCATCTCACTCCATGGATTTTCATTTCTATATTTAATCTCAGTCAGCCATCAAGCTAAGGACATGTTCAGACAAAGTGTTCTGGATATTAGTGCTCAAGCTGACATACAGACATTTGCTAACATCAAAGCCTTAAAATGGTTGGCCCAGAAGAAAAAGTCATTTCAACTAGGAAAGTATCTAATTATGGGCCCAACACAGGACCAAAGAACAGCCCTAACCAGAGCAACATTTGAGCTCCTGGACTCCATGGTAAAACACAGGCAACTTCATCAAGTACCTTACCCAGACAGGATATGTACATGTGGGATACCACAAATAGAAGACATCACTTGTATCTTCTTTGACTGTCCATTATATGCTTCAGCCAGAGCACAGCATTTAAAGTCACTAATTGACAGGATAACTCATTGGAACCCTATCAATAAGATATCCTACTTCCTCCAAGGTACAAACACATAGACAATAAGAAAGATGGCCAGGTTTATAGCTAAAGCCATTCAGCTGACAGCTTTCTATCTAGATCAGATTGGGGTCAACTGCCAAAGGATGACCTTGCCTGATTATTTTACTGAATATTTTTATATCCCAATACATTGTATTATTTTATCTTATTTTATCTGATATGTTCATTAGACTAATCAATAAACAATAAACTAAACTAAAACTAAACTACTAAACTCTGTTCTGAGGATTTTTTTTCTTCTCTGGAATGTGGGAGGAAATAATAATAATTAAAAAAAAGAGTTAAGGAGGAGGAAGAGGAGGAAGAGGAGGAGGTTGTTTATCCCATTACATTTCTACAGAACCAAAAGCTATGGTCACTGAACCACACTGAAAACTTTCTTTAGTGTACATTTGTCCAATATTTTAAGACTTGACCAATCACAACATTTAATTTTCCATATTCCTGAGTTTCTATGCAACTATATATATATATTTTATTTACATATGGTACAATACTCCACCCTTTTTGTTTAATGCATTCCTTTCAAGTAAGTTGTAGCCTTCTAGTGCTGTCAATAATGAGTATCATCCTATGAGTCAGGATTGCCTATCATATCATATTTGTCTTCCAGAGTTAAGAACTTTAATTCCCCCCATTTATTTATCTTCCTCTGTTCACTGGTGTGGAAATATTTGAAGTTTAAATGGCACCATCTACAGGCTTCTCTATTTCAATTTCCTGTGAAAATCTTCATCCCCACCCTGACACTGCTTTTCTCTTCGCATTCTGTTTTTACAGCTCCATTTCTTGGCTGCATATTTGATTCTCAGCCTTTATCACCCTCTTCATTCTGATCTAGTTTAATACCCTCCTGATGCCACTGGCGAGGTACCTGCTAAACAGATCCTTCCTAGCCTTCTTAAGATGTGACCTGTCCTTTCCTGAGAGTCCTCCGTGGGCAGAGCATATGCTATTGTCATGGAAACCCATGCCTTGTTGACTTCCAGAATTTCTCTTTTTGTGTCATGACCCTCAATTGGAAGGATTGATGAAAAAAACTACTTGTGCTCCTGGTTCTTTTCAGCAGGAATTACCCATCATTATCACATGCCACGTTTTTCTTCAGTTTCTTCAATCCATGGAGTCCAAATGTCTTTCACAGTGTTCCATGGCAGGATTTGCCCAGGTAGCTGTGGATTGCCCCTGGAAGGGACAGCCTGGTACTATTTCCTGAGCTCCACTGGTGCCAATATTATTGCTTCTTTTTGTGACTTATTTCTACATGTTTGTTTCTGCTAAAGGAAGTTTTTCCTGTTCTCTGCTGTTTCTGCTCTGTCTGAAAAGCTCAGCTGCCATGTTGAGGAACTTCTCATATTTCCTAATGTGTTGCAATGTAGAAACTTCCTTCTCAAGTCACTTCACCTTTTAGTAAGGATATGAGCTTGTACTTGCAACAGGTTTCATTTGCATTTTCTTCAATCAGAAAAATTAATATTGTACCTTGCAGATAAAGACAATGTTCCCTTGCTCTCCAAGTTGTTTAAAATCTCATCCCCTGACTCTCTCTAACTCTCATTCAGAACTCCTCTGTTGGCTTGCTCTGGCTGCAGGATCCCAGAAGCTGCCTCCTTAGGTAAGGAAAATAAAAGAAAGAAGGAAGGATCCACTTCCTTGACTTCCCCACCAAACCCTTCTTTGCTCTTCCTGTATGCTCTGTCAATGTGCTTGTTTTCCAGAAAATGGGTTCCTTATTTATCCTTTCAGGTACATTAGGTTAGCAAGTGCAATACTGTAATCAGACATGATGGGCAATCAGCAGCATACAAAAACCATCAGCAGTCAGTCAGTGGGTCTTACAAAATGGCAGCAACAACAACAGTTTATTCCCCTCCTTGGTTTTTTCTCTCTCTTCTTCTTCTTCCTCTTCCACTTCTCTTGCAAAATTGATTTAACATATCTTGCTTTTATCCTGGCAGGCCCATTCCTCAGCACTTTTTCTAGCCTGTAGTGATCTGTTTGGATGTTTGCTCAAAAGCAATTTGTGATGAAACCTACTGTGTGTGATTTTTAAAGTAAGGTCAATTTTTTAACATTTTAAATACTTTCTATGCATGATAGGTGGAACTGACAGCACAAAACAGGATGAAAACAATTTTAAGAGACCAAAATCAGTAGTGAGAGAAGAAAGTGTAAAAATACAGAAAATTCACAGAAGAACACAATTTTCCTTTTCTCTATTTCCATCTTTAAAAAAATAAAATATCAGAAAACAAAAAATGTTCGCCTACCTGCTTTCCCATTTTTTCCTATGAAAATGCAATCCTGTGCATTCTGTTATTTTTTCCCTGAAGATCAGTTTGTCTTATTCATTACATCAATATCTATAACTATCAAACCTTTTCAACCTCTGAAACTGAGGAAGATGATCATTTCCGGGGACTTCTCCAATGTTACAAATTCATTTATAAAACTTCATACCTATGGCATTTTGAGAATTCACTTTCTACTGATACCATTTTAAAATGTTGAGAGTAATTTTCTTGGCTCATGAAACACTATATAGAATACTGTGGAACTACTATAAGGGGTATAGGGAAGTACACAGTATTACAGATCTGTGTTGCCATTTTCCTGCAGATATATGCATTTTACTATGGTAAATGAATATGCACCCAGTTTTATTTCAGCAAGACATTGCAATTTCTTCATCCATTACTAAGAGTCAGTATCAAAAGAGTCCTTGGGGAACTACTGGTACTTGTTAGAAAGAGCTAGCCATAGCAGTTTTGAATAGCCTGGGAAACAGAATTTTGCCAGTATCTGAAAACTAGTTTCTTCTGAAGGTTTGTAGGAAATATTTAAAAAGAATTTTTAAACACAAAGCTTGAAATTGTTTGTTGTATATCAGAAGGAAAAATGCAAGTCAGGGACAATCAATCAGTAATTATCTGCATCTAAAACACTCTTCTCTAACCTGATGTCCTCTAGATATGTTGGACTTTAATTTTCCAGCTAATGTGGCCAAAGGCATTAACATCTTTTCTGAAAGGCCTTAATTTTAGAATAAACATTTACTTCAAATTCTTTTGAAAGCTTTCTCAAGGAATTACTGAAATGAAAGTAGCTTGTTGAAAAATGTATAAATGTATCTCACCATGCAGTTTGGCCACTACCCTTACCAAGACATGGTATAATATCCAAAATATTACTGTGCAGTCTTCAAGATCAATAATATCACTCTGCTTTACCTGTTAGATCTTCTTTATATTGACTGGCATTTAAATGTCAAGATCAAGCCTTTATTGAATGATCTGGCATGAACAGTCAAAGTCTCGCTGGAATATTATTTCATGTAAGTTTTCAGGGAATTCAAAACAGAGTGGGCTTGGAGAAATATAAATGAAACTCAATGCTTCTGAACAGAGGCCTAAACTTACAAGTGAAATATTATATGTTTCCTCAATAGATCTTTCATGGTATGTAAAAGGACAGAAATAGTGGAAAACTCAGGAATGTTGTCAATGGAGTATGTCATCACTCTAAAATTCCTTGAATGAGACAAGACAATTGTGAATGCTATTCTGGATTAGGTGTGAAGATACTGTTGCTGAATGAGACAGTTTCTGATTTAATAGGATTGTACTTGCTTTTCAAATTTAATTTTATTTGTAGCTTGGTAACATAGGCCCTATCAGCCTATTTTCAGATTTTTGCAACAACAACAAGGAATCTTTGTTTATGTGTAAAATGAAAAACTATTTTTTTAGAATCCTTCTCTAGCTAGAATTGCATATTGAAGGGCATATGCTATATAATGTGGTAGGGTTATTGCCATTAGAATAATTAGAGACATTTATCTTGTTTTATGCTATAATAAATGAGAATCATAGGAACAAGTTTTAAAAAAAGTAGTTTTGCAGAAACATTTTGCTTTAAGCAAGACTTGAAATATGAGAAGGGGCCAAATCATTTGAAGGAAGAGAGAACTCTTCAATTATGTGTGAGGTATAAAGATATAAAGCTTTATATTCTGTCAGTGAGAGTTAACTGATGATAAAAAGAACGATGGTGAAAAGCCTTGAGCAGTTATGGGCAAGAAACTTAGATATGAATGATAAACAATATCCAGTGATCAAGCTTGCCTTGCCAATGCAATGGGCAGAATAGATAATCAGAGCAGCAAAGATTAGCAGTGGCAGAATCAACCAACAGGTCAGGAATTTGGCAGTATAAATGGAGAAAAATAGTACAGAAGCAAAAGTGTCAGGGGGCTGCAATGGAATAAAATAAGCAGAAAAAATATCATAGGAGAAATGCAGAGAAGGCAAGAGAATTTAGAACTATGGAAGAACTTTCCTATGAGATTTACTTTCATTTGGGCATAGCCCTAACTCAGCTAGCACCAGGTTCTGAAAAATTGTTGTATGTGTGTATGATGTGGGTGTTAGTGTTCAAAATCTTGCCTTTAAGTGAACCTAATGTTGTTGCTTTTTTATGATTTTTTTTTTAGCAATCTTCACTCTAGCTCTACATTTCTGTAATTTGGAGCAGGGGAGTTGAAGACTATTTTGTGACCAAAACAGCAAGGTAGTTTTAGTCATCTGCCTTCTCTTGAGAGGAGACAAATTTTGATGTCATTTGTATTTCCATCTGGCATTTAGTAGTTACTACAACCAGCAGAAATGCTTTTATTGCCTTATTTCATCTAGGGAAGACTTCTATTATTTTGCGTATAAAACATATTGTTGCCATTTTCCATGAAGTGAATCCTAAATATCTTTAACTAGGCATTAAATTTAGATTTAACAGGGTAGTAACTGCCTCCTAAGTAAATATTCTGATATAAGGCTATATTTAGCCAGATTTAGCCGTTATGTGGCAGATGCAACTTGCATTGTGTGATTGTTAATCTCCGATAAATATGTTTTCTTTATTGCACTGGTATTTAATTAACATATAATAATTCTTATTAACTACAAATGAACAACTCATATGATTGCATGGAATTAAGTATGCACTACTGCCTGATAGAGTTAGAAGCTTTAGATTATACTCAGTATATCACAAGCTTTGTTATATCTTTGAGTTATTTCACAATAATGTCCTTGTCAAGGTCATTTTGGACAAGGGAGGAAAAAGCTTCATTATTCAAAAGGATATCAGTGCAATAGAATCTTAATATTAATATTAAGTTAATATGAGCTAATATCCATAAGTGCCAATCTCTAATATTTCAGTCTTTCCAACTTTGACATTTTCCACATGTTTTGGACTTCAGTTCCCATAATTCCCAACTAGCATGACTTGGAAGGCACAAGATGAAGGAAGACTTATCTGGAATAACAATATCAAATTTAAATGTATTTTATAAAAATAAATTCTCATGAGTGCAAGAGATGAGAGGGAAGTGGTCTAGATAGTAGGCCTCTTTGCAGACTCTATATTCAGCTGCCTTGATATTCAGGAAAGCACTGAAAACCTTTCTTTTTAAATGGACATTTGACACTTAGTTGATGAACATCTTTAGTCATTTTTGTTATATTCTTGTTATGTTTTTTTAGGATGAGGTATTGAAACTATGGGATGCATCTTGTTTGTTAATATGCAACTGCACACTATAGAATCTTTTGATTGTGCATAAATAAAACGATGACTATTAAACTGCACACTACAGAATCTTTTGATTGTGCATAAATAAAACGGTGACTATTAAAAAGTGGATATTGGATTGTATATTGAAGAAATCAATTTAAAAAGTCGATTTAAAAAAACATGGTACCATAGATAGCACTAGGAATGGTTAGAGGAGAATTTGGGGCATATGTTTACAGATAAAACAATATTATCAGGATAATATTTATCGTATTACATTAAAAAAAACTGTAAAATGATGCTGGTGAGAAATCACCACTAAAATATTCTAGTTTGGATTTTAGTGGGGTTTTTCACTTCAAAATCCAGATCCAAAAATGAGAAGTCTTCCCTCCCTCCTCTCTTAACTGAGAACAGAAATAAAACTTCATCGGGTGATGCAATTTAAACTACATGTAAAGATTCCTTCAACAGGAATTTGACTCTTTGTGATTCCATGGGTTTATGTAATTCATGTAGTTTTCTTGCTAGCAAGAAATATCTTCTTGATGTTTTCTCAACTTCACAATCTAGTCTCCAACCCTGGCAATCTCCCATCCAAATTCTAATCCTGAGGTTGGCTAGGTGTTGCCACCTGCCCTGGGCAATTGTTTAACCGGCTGTATTAAAAATTATAAATAAACCTATATTTTGGTTCTTGTATCGTTCCAAAACTTGCATGCTTATAAAACATGAAAGCACTAGCTCCAGTAGAAAAAAAAAAAAGCACACAGCAATTTAATAAAGGATATCTTCATGCAGGAGTAGGATACAGTCCAGCTAATGTATATGCATGCATATGGCAGTGCTCCTCTGGGCCTCAGTAGTCGGAGTGTGCTTATTGATCTGGATGTGAATGTACATCATCATCCAGCAGTAGCAACCACTGTGTGAGACTAAAGCTAAATCAATACTACTGCTTGGGCTGTTTTGTATCTCCTGCAATCTGGAGTTAGCATGAAAACAGTCTTGCTTACGAAGATCTTATTTTAAAACACACCGTCTTATTTTATAGTGCACAGAAACAATATCCTATTGTTTCCCATTTAAAATTTGCCAGTATTCACATAATACTGCTTATTCCTCAATGATCTCATCCTTGAACACTGCTGAATGATAGCAACTGAGCATCACAATACTGAAAAAAAAAGGGGATGGGCTGAATGTTAATGCAGGTTTGCCCCGCTGCAAAAGTAAAAGTAACATTCAGAGCCTGGTGAATATTTTCAGAATCTGGCAGCAGGAGTAAAGCAACAACTGTTCATATAGGCATTTACCTACAAAACAATACTTTTCCAATTCATCCTTTTGTCCCTCACATGTTCTACTCCAAGTTACTGTCAGATACTAGCATCTTCAACATTATTACTTAAGCATGCATTTCTCATATATATGAGGAATGGAAAAAGAAGATGGCAGCGCTAGTTAAGCTATCTTCCAAGGAATCTCCCACCTCCTTGCTTGCTTGCCTGCTGATTTATTTATTTATCACATTTATATAGGTGCCCATCTCATGAATGTGACTCTCTATGAAGCTCTTTTCTCATGCAGTAAACCCAGTGGTACATGAGATATTCTCTTAATGCTCTGTGGGTCAAGTTGGTGAAGCTGCTGAAATCAATTGGAACTCAGCTGCCAGTGCTGGCATTTGTGGAGGACAGACACAGCATTCACACTCCTGGCAACTCAATGCCATCATTGTCACTGCTCCAATTAGACCCTTACACATCAAGGGCCCAGAAGAGAGATGGGGGAGGAATGGCTAGTCTGAAGTTCTGGAAGGGAATGCTTTATCTAGAGAAGAAAACTATAGGATAAAAGAGCAATATCTGAGTCTGAAATGCCAATTATCCAAAAGAATGTTCCATTTTTCATCAAAGCAAAAAAAGACTGTTCTACTAACTTTGGGTGGGGAAGAAATATCTCCAAGTTTTCCTATTTCTTTCTTACTCTTTTCTGCATCATCCATTTCAGTTTGAAGATCATATTTTGTTCATTAAAAATAAGATATTACAATAGGAAAAAAAGCATATATATTTGAGATTGTATTTCAGAAATATTTTTATCAACTGCCCAATCTACTTCAGGCAAGAACCACATTCCCACAGGAAATATTTGTTGGGGCCACATTGTCCATAGTACAGTAGGAACCAAAACCGATTGGGAGCACAATCTTCTTTCTCTCACTCTCTTCCTCTTTTATCTTCTGATACTCTCCCTAGTCTCACTCTTTTTTAGACAGCAGACAGCCAAGGAAAAGATAATTCACTTTTGTCAGTGGCCTGTACTGACTGTAAGAGGCTTTTGAAATCAGGGTGATGGTCATATGAAATTAGTCTGAGGACTGCAGGTAATCCTAGGAACAGAGATGGTCTGCCTCTGTTATAAAGCAACCTCTTCTTGACCAATAAGTATCAAAGCATTGTTGGTGGATTCTGCGGGAATAAAGGGGTAAGAGAGAGCAAACCCTATTTTGGATGCAGTACAAGGTAAAACAAAAAATCAGTGAAAAATGGAAGTTTAATGAGTACAATTTTTAGGTTCTGAATTCAGATGTTACTTAGGGACTTTTTCAGAAGCTTATGAAAAAAAAAAAATCTCTTATGAAAATAGTTGGCCCTTATAGGTAATGGATAATATGAACTCTGACTTGTGCATAAAAATAAACCACTTTTGTGGATTAACAGAGTGGAGCCAAAAACTCATATGCCAAAAGCCTTGTTCATGAGCATGGAAGTCAATTGGAGACATGAGAGTTATATCTCTAAATCTATTGCCTGTCCTCACTATGTTCCAAGTCCTTTTGGCCTCCCCAAATCTTTGTAAACTCCCATATGAGAGATTTAAACTCTGCAGATTAAGATTCACACATATAGGAGTCCACGTACATATGGTTTGGCAAGTTGCACATGTCTGGGATCAGGCCAGCATGCTTGTGTCCTCTCCTTTCCCAGAATGAACATTTAAAACACGCTTATATGATTATAACACACACACACACACCCAGCCATCCCATCCTGAAGCAGCTCTTTCTCTCATTGTAAGCACTTGTCTGACTCTGTTCATCACCAGTAGAAGCAGCCAGCTTGGCAAGTCTGCCACTGGAAACCACACTTAACCTCATGATGCTTGCCAAGCTGTAGCTACTCCGACATTCAGCCAATGCCTCCCAGAAGTTCAGTTCTGCTGAGCAAGGGAACAGCTCTAGGCTTGTAGAATTAAAAACAGAAATCTAATAACAGCATGACTACTAAGATTAAATGAAATTTGACTCTATTTCCTTCTTCGTTCTCACTTGCCCAATTTCCCCTCACTCTTTTTATATATTCTCCTTCTTCCCTCCGGCCATTCCCAGTTCCCCCAGCCTTTTGTCCCCCCCCCCCTTCCTTTCAGTCCCCAGCCCTTCCTCCTGCCACCCATCCCGTTTCCCTCCTTCTTCTAACGCCCACCGCCCCTCTTTCTATAGAAGGGGGCATGCCTCCAGTGAAGCTGTTGTCGTGACAACCTAAAGGAGCATCAGGGTTTTGGCCGGGACGGGCTGACCAGGCTGCGGCTCAAGGGGAGAAGGGGTGCGCGCGCGCATCTGGGCAGCGTGGCTCGCTGGAGTGGGGAGGGGGAAGGTCCGAGCAGGGTGGGTGGGCGAGCGCGTGGAAGCGAGTTTCCACCGAGTCAGGCGGCGAGGAGACCCCCTTCCCCCCCTCCAGCGCTGAGCCGCTCGCCCGTTCCCTCCTCCCTTCGCTCCGCCTGGGAAAGTGGGTTAGGGAGAGAGCCGAGCGCAGAGGCTGCTCCGCCGCTCTCCCTAGCAAAAGCATCCACACGCCGGAGGAGCAGGAGGAGGGGGACGCAGGCAGGCGAAGTCGCAGCTTCTCGCCTTAGGGGGCTCGCTTGCCCTTTCGAAGCTCTTTTGGACGCCTTGATTTGTTTGTTTTCGTCTCTCTCCCTCGCTCCCCTCCCGTCGTGGTCTGGCTTCTCTGCCCCTACCCCCCTCTATTTTTTGTGTGACCGCCTCCTCGCCCGCTTTCTTCCTTCCGATCTCTGTCCATTTGGGGGACTTAAACAAGCAAAAAGAGCGCGCGAGAGAAACAGCCAGGCATTCTCTCTTCCCCACCCCAAGGCATCGGAAGAGAGAGAGTGGGGGGAGGAGAAGCGTAAAAAGAAGCCAAGAGGCAGCGAGCGAGGACCAGGTCGGGAAGCGAGACCCCCAAGAAGCCGAGAGAACTGATCAACTGGAGAGGCAGAGTTGTGCGTTTTTCGATCGCTGGCCGGATATTACCTCTCTCGCCTGCTGCCCCCTCCCTCTTCCCTTTTCTGGGTTTAAGTCCACCATCCTCCAAGCGCCGAGAGTGTGTGTGAGAGAGAGAGACAGAAAAGTCCATCCTTCGCAACTCCAGCCATGGTGGGAAGGGCTCAGCCCGATCGGAGACAATTCCCGTTGGTCCTACTGAGACTGCTTTGCCTTCTCCCTACAGGGCTGCCGGTCCGCAGCGTGGATTATAACCGAGGCACTGACAACATCACGGTGAGGCAGGGAGACACAGCTATCCTCAGGTAGGGGGCGATCGGCCAACTTTTCTTACCATCTTCTTGTCTCCCGCTTGATAGTCCTGACCGGGGCTGCGAGCGGAGGGCGGGTGGAGGGAGAGACGCGTGTGCGCTCCTATACGTGTGGATGTGACCAAGGTGCTGGGGGAGACTGATTCTCATTCATCATGCCCACCTGCATGCCCAGTATAATTTCCCCACCCAGTTTGTCGGGGCATTGTACATTCCCGATCCCCCCCCCTCCCCGCTTCCCCAAATCCCTAGATTTGCCAGGGGATTGAAATGATTTGCCTTTCCCATTGTATTTTAACCATGTGGCTGCTGTTTATTAAAAAAAAAAAAAAAAAAGGAAGGAATTTCTGCTAATATATGATGTTTGTTGTGGGGTAAATAGGATTTCCAGCCAGTCTACAGAATCTTGCCTTCTACATCTTCTAAATGATTATATAAAATATATCTAAATGTACTTTGGATGGAGCTGTTTTTATTGGATCATTTCTGCTGCTGATTTTCCTTACCCTTCTGTATGAGTTTGCTATCCAGACAAATGAAAGAGAAAATAAGTAGCCAGAAGGGAAATATGCAAGTTGCCCTTCCCTTCCTGCCAACATTTAAATGGCAGAAGCAGGCCCTGAGCACCTACCCACATAATTTATTAATTTGAGTTATATCCTTCAGTTGTATTTGGTACAACTCAAGTCAGTGTACATAATGTGAAAGGGCAGAGAAAAGAGTCATTATGGAAGTAACCTGTTTTCTTCCCTCTCCATTATCACACTCTTCTAAAATTTAAGCACTACTTAAGTGAATTATTTGCCAGTTGTTCTGGCTCTTGTACAAATGGGTAAAAACCCATTTAACAGCATAATTCATTTATGATGTAAAAAAAAAAAATCTTTGGACAGCTTAAGTACAATGTTGTAATTTCAGATGTGCATAGTTTCTTGTCAGGTGATTCTCTGAGTTGCCTGTGTGGTTTGCTCTGTTGGTTTCCTTGTTAAGCCTAGAAGGAGAGCTAAGTTTAGTGCCTGTGTGTGTGACTTGACTGACTGGCAGTGGGAAGCTGCATCTCAGTGTTTGTGCTGCCTGTTCAAGCTGAGGTTATATTCTTGAATTAAAACTCCCATTCATATAGATCAACAAATCCTTACACTGCAATCTGTTGTACTGTATTTAAACGTCCATGTTATAGAAACCATGCATGCCCCAGTGTGTGCATTCTGCATATTGTGTCAATAAAACTATTGGATGTGATTTAGAAGAGAGTAATTTATGCAAAGAACAGATATTGCACAGCTGTCAAATATCCAGGGAATAGTTCTTCAGCAAACATAGTGACAACACAAGTTTTTACTCTATTCCTGTAGAATTAGGCTTGATAGCTAGCAGACTCTGCCACTTGAACCTCAGTACTTTTTCACCCATTTCTCTGTTCTGTGGCTGTGGTGCATTTTTTATTTCATGGTTGGTGCGGGAAAATAGAGCATATTCCTTGTATTTTGAGCACATGATATTAATGAGAGGGGTTTTAGAATGCAAAGCTATATTCTCCTATTAAATCTCATGAGCTGAGAGCATTCTGATGTTGGAATATACTTTCAGCAGCACCAATTCCCCAGCTCTTCAGCCTTGTTAACTTGCATGTAAGGTTTATCCACATGGAGTAATAGGATTTAGCAAGTAATTCATCTGACTTGCATTCTGTGATGGAAAGCTTCTGCTGAGCCAGAAACACCAAACATGAGTGTTATCTCTAACTCTGTCTCTCTGTCTCTCTCTCTCTCCCTCCCTCCCTCCCTCTCCATGGTCCTGTCCTGTCTAGATTCATTAGTTAACTCTCTTTGGTAGGGGTCTCCTGTTTTTCTAGCCTTTCATTTT
Source organism: Liasis olivaceus (assembly GCA_030867105.1). Taxonomy (NCBI): domain Eukaryota; kingdom Metazoa; phylum Chordata; class Lepidosauria; order Squamata; family Pythonidae; genus Liasis; species Liasis olivaceus. The sequence continues at coordinate 85,430,007 of CM061352.1, read as the reverse complement.
AAAATGCACGGTGTAGTAATTCTCCTGGTTTGATCTCCCCTTTCCTATGTAGCACAGAAGGGAGTATGTTCAGCTTCACTGTGTACATATGGCACTAGCGAAGTCGTTAAGCTCACTTACCCAGCTAGGGGTCATTGGATTTCTATTTCCCACTTAACCTTGCAGCTCTGAAGTTTATCTACAGATACAAGGTGCTCAGAATGCATTTGCTGCAAAGATGTATGCAGCCTGTAGGGTAGTGATGAAGAACAGGCATGTACAGATTTCATCCCTTTTTTAGAGTTTCTCAAATATGTATAGGCAGTTAAGTTTTAGTAAGCATTTAACTCCATGTCAGCATCTGGGGTCTGGGGTAGGGGAAAGGAGGGAGAGAGGGAGAGAGAGAGATGTAGTAAATATTGGCATCCAGCAGAGAGAGACACACTATGGAAAAAAAAAAAGCAAGCACAATTCCTTCCTTTCATCAACTTGTGTCAGGCAACAGTATGTCAACTTCCACACATAATGATTTAACTAAGAAAGCCAACCAAAGAGCAGCTATAGAAGTCAGAGTTTCACTATTATGATTACAAAAAAGGCTTGCATGCTTTATAAATTTTCCACAGGCAATATTCCAATTCATTTTTTATCTATCTTGGTTTGGAATTTTATGCACGCTGCACATAAATGTGCTTACTTAAAGCAATTACTTTAAGGATGTGTTTAGTGAGTGCTGTAGCCCACAAATGCTGACAAGTTCTGGCTGCACAAATTTTATGCTTTTCTGCACAGGTGATGAGGACTAGCATAGCCTATCCCTTCTAGCCCTTTCCCTTCTAATTGGGAATAAATGGCCTAGGATCATACTTTCTGACCATACCACAATGTGCTTGCATTCAAGGATTTTATCTGGATAAAATGTGTATGCATACATTGTGTACAGATGATTTGTTCTCTGGAAAGTGATGAAGACTAGTTATGAGTATGGCACCCTACATGAACGTCTGTTAACCAACTAAACCTTGATTAAGTGGAGGCAGTGCGTGGAATTTAGTTATTTAATACATAGAAGATTGAAATCTTGTCAAGATGGCTTACAATACAATTAAAAATCAATGTGTTAAGTTGATAAAATCATAAACCTTCAGCATGACACTCCTCTTTTTTTGCAAACATTTTTTTGGATGTGAACACATAGGCAGATTCCCCATAGAAGAATCCTTAGCTAAAATTCTGCCTTTAAGTAAGTTCCAGGTGGAGGGGGTAATTGAGAGGAAATTATGGAGAACAACGTATGGTTCTTCATCATATCTCTTCCCCTATTAGTCCTAAGTGAATTCCAGACTATTTTTAAAATCATATATTATCTAAATCTTCCCTGCTTTACAGTTAAAATCCAGCTTTATATCTCTGAGGTTCTCCTCTTCATCTGAACATCTACAGGAGAACATGTACTCCTGTAATTTAATAGCATCAAAGAATAATTGACTTTTTAATAAAAGGTTTGCATAATCCAGCAACATTCATAGTCTTGAACATATATGCTTCCATCTTGTTCCTCTTCAGTGTGTCTGCAAGTAGATCGGATGCTTCTAAATTAGTGGAGGGCAACCACTGGTTTTTGCAAAACACATGTAAGGTATTTAGAGGGGGACAAGGACTACAGTGAAAGAGGCCTAATGCAAAGTGAGGTTGGGAATATCACATGTATATCCTGGTTTGGGTTGCAATGTTGAACATATATTAATTGCATTAAACCAAACCTATTATAGAGATTATTAAGCATTTTTCATGTTTTCCTATCTGAAAATACCAAGAAAACATGCCCAGACCAGGGAATGTGGAGACCAGTTGGCTACATGAAATATTGCAGTTCTAGGTTGCTTAGAACTGTCCTAACTATTATTTTACATTATGACTGAAAGTAAGGAACTGTACTTTTGAACAAGCCAAAATTAATTATCCATATTTTTCATAATAAAGAAATGAGTTTAATATAATGAAAATATTTGTTAGTTAAAGAAAGAAGAAAAAAGTCTGATTGACTTATGACTATGGAAGTCAAATTAAAAGGGGAGCACATGAACCTAAGACTTGTCCAATCTCATTCACATAGGAAGAAATTGTGATTTCCCATTATATACAAACAAGTATATTTTGCATATTAGAATACAGCATTAGAATACTTTTTTTTTTTTTGGCAAGGAAAACAGTACCATTTCTCAGTATTCAATTAGTATGAGATAAAAATTCTGAATATTTTATAGAATTAAATTTTGCTAGCAAATATAGATGATATAAATCATCATGGGTTAGTGTTGTTGTCCCTCCCCCTTATGTATTTGAACCCCAAATTTTCTAGCTTTTTTGCAAGTCCACCAAGCATGACCCTTCATGTTGTCCACATTTGCAACATAAATTTGAAGTATCTTTATACATTCTAGATAATTTTTTGGAGTCATATATCAACGGTATATCATTTTATAAAAGTTCTCTTTTAGATTATAACATAATATGAATTTCAGTCCTTTCAACCACATGTTTTCCCACTGTTCCAACAATATGTTATGAATCTCATTAACTTCTAATAAATGAACTGGAGTTTTGCATATCAGGTTCATGAAAGCTCTCTCTTCAAATTGTTGTTATACTGAATTTTATGAATATGCAGTCTGAATTGTGTGTTCTTATGCAAATAGAACTGAAGTAAATTAAATAAAACTCAAGTGTTGTTGCTTTGTTTCTTGTGATGAATGGTGAAATATGAGCCCAATCCACATAATTTATTAAAAATGTTTAATTTTAGGCTTCTCTCTCAAAAGGGCTTCCAGAGTTTGAAGTTAGTGATTAGTCAGACTATAGTCTTCCTAAATATCTAATTAGGATATTCAATGGAATGATTTTTGCATTGTCTTTCCACATGGAGTAGAGTACCTCATGCAACACTGTACAGTTGTATAATTTTGTACAGGTATAAGTTATCTGGTTATAATGAGATATGATGTACTGGGGCTTATATTTTTTAAAACACATACGAATTTCAAACATGAATTGGAAGTGTGGAATTGTATTTTTTCCCCTTCTGAATATAATGGCTATATTAATTTATGTGCAAAACACTTACATTGCATTGCATTTATATAGCTAAATTTTAATATCCATCTCCCTGTTAAGTGGAGTGCCCTATGGAGGATATTACTTTAAAGAAAGCAAAATGCAAACTATTATATTTAGAAACGGTGTGCAACATAAATTTAGCCAAGAAAAACTATAATTATAGGATTTCACCAATATATTTCATAGAAAATATTATTTATTCTTAGCCTAGATCAATCCCACTCTAGTGGATTGATCTCTGTATTGAATCTACCCCTCTGGGCCAGTGCAGATTGGTAGGTAGTTTTTGTTTTTTAACTACTCAGCTGAGGGCTGAGAGAGAGAACTAGCCCAATTGGCTCCCTTGCCTAGGGGAGGACCAGAACTGAGTCCCCTATTCCTAGTCCAGCACCTTAACCACTATACCACCCTCGCTCTCATTCACAGTATTATTGACGATTGTTATAGCAACAAATCAAAGCCTTTGCTTTACTTGGTAACATGCAAGAATACGTTGTAACTGGCTCAGCTCCATTCCAGAGCTCACTGGGCAAGTAGCCTTTCAGTGTATAAGGGTAGAGCTATCAGATCTGTGTCAGCAACAGTTGAAAATATACCACCGAAGGGAAAGATATATAAGGGTTTACTTAGAGACAGAAAGATTTCTGTCCCATGTCTAGTAGATCTTGACATTTATGCAAGACTAAGCTTTTTGCCGCTTCATCTGTGCCAGAACAAAAGCTATGGCTTTATTTTATCCCTTTTCTCACTTATTACTCCTTGGCCTTGTCTTACTTGGCATCTTTTTGATTTTCTGCTGGTGTTCAGTATAATCTGACCCACTGTAGCTTTCTGCCTTTAAGTGTGTCCTAAAAGAGATATATTTCCTTTCTCTCAGTCTTTACTCATGTCTACCATATCAGCTATAGTTACCATATTGTAACTGAAGACAAATTGTGCTAAATCCCAATTCCTCTTACAATTAGCAGAAGACAAGGGATGGAAAAAACATTTATCTAGCAGCAGATAGTGGGTTGCAATTAACTACTTTCGATTACTCCAAGAAAGTATTTAGTTATTAGAGAATAGAGTTTTGTGTAATGATAATCATAGAAAGCAAGTTAATGTATAACACTTCTAGAACACAAGTGGTTATTTCTATCTTGAGGCAAGTGCTAAATCTGTTTGAACTTCAAGTTTAGGAGGAGGGACTCATCAGAGTCTATTTTTGAATTCTGCATCCTTTACCTGGTAATGTATGGCACAGAGAGACTTAGTAACAAAATAAGGTTGTCATCTGTCTTTCAACAGAAGCATAACTAGTGGTTATAGTCAACTTTTTAAGGAAGAGTTTCAGTTTCCTTTTGTAGCTGCCACCTGTGGCAGAGGAAGAATCTTGTCTTCAGCCTGCCATTGCTATTTGCCAAGATGACAGTGGGGAGAGGAGCTAGATTGATAAGATGATGGACTCTTCTTTACTCCTTCACTATTAAAGAACTTTCCAGTTTAGGAAGCACAGGCTTATCAAGTATTTAGTGTTTTCCAAATGATTTATTTATTACAACACTTCTACCTTGCCAAATTAATAGACTCTAGGTGGGTCCCTATATTCTATAAACAACAATAAAAAGTTATTATTTAGAAACATATTAAAATTGTAGCAATAATATAAGTATTAGTCATTATTCATTATAATAACTGGCCAATATCATTAGGATGTATCATATCAGTGAGGATCAAGTCTCTATGAAAGATTTTTGATTGGTAGCCTTTTGTTTCAATTATAAGGTAAACATTTCATCATAACTTTTATTGGAAATGTTTTAAACAGATAAAAGATAAACATAGAAAAAATATAGAAAACAAAATTAAGAAAAAGAGATAAGAGAAAGAAAGAGTGCAGTAGATAAGAAAAGAAAAAGAAAAATATTTAAAGAAATGACTTCTGATCTTCTTGCAACAGTTACAGACTTATTTATTGTCACTCCTCCCCCATTAAGGTTACATAGTTCACTTCTTCCCATATTCAACTTTTTTCAATCAGCAAATCCAGAAATTATCATTTTCAGCAAAAAGTCTGATTTCCAGTCTTTTGAAAAAGTACTTATTGTTTTATTCCTGTTCAAACAGGTCAATTTTGCCACATCTGCTAATTCTGTCATCTTCACAGTCAAATCCTCCATGATTTTATAGTTCAAACTCCTAGTAAATTTCTTGCCTTCAATTAATTTTAAACCCTTATTTTTATTACTTTCTTTACTTTTCCCTTCAATTATATCTAGGTCAAAGTGGCATTCACCCGGTGGTCTAGTTGCTCTGTAGCTGTCAAAATATTTATATCCAAACGTACTTTAGAAAGTGGAGTTTGGGTCAAGCGCAGTTTCCTTAATGCAGGCTCTGCATGAGGATGAGAGCTTGATATTTCTTCCTCAGCTCCCGGCGCTCTATCCGTGGTTCACCCACAGGTTCCCTCCAGATCCTGTGTGTTTCTTCACAAGGAACAGTCTTCTGGAGCACAGGTGGGTGACCTCTTGGCTTCTTTATCCATAAAAGTTCTGTACATCTGGGCTTACTGCCTCTGCATCATCTCTAATCATTGGAGGCATGTTAGTTCACCACTACACCAGACTGGCTTACCAAGATTTCTTGGTAATAAACATAAATGCAATGTTCGTTGGCCTTTATATATTTCTGGAGTGGAGTATGTAAGCTAAAGCTTCCTCAAACAGAGCAATTATATACAGTAACCTTAAAACTTCACAAACTTGCACCATCTAGATAAAGATAGATTAGTAGATTACTTTACTATTGTAGTCTGTTATCAATTTCCAAAAGCCAGGATACGCTTAAGACTATTTAATCTGTTATTCAAAATCGAGCACATATTGACAGATAGCTGTAGCAAGAATGGTTTTCAGCTGAGTATTGTCACATCCATATATATATTCCTTATATAGAGATATAGATATAATATCCATACCTCAAATATTTACTGAGTGAAACAACCTTCATTACGTAAAAAAACGCATATGGCCAATTGTACCTGCATGCATGCATTTAAATGCAGTTGAACAGCATTTAAAAATGACAGTTCACAGAATACAGACATTTAAGAGGTGAGGGTTTTCATTGTTTTATTACCAACAGAGTTGCAACTAATAAACCAGATTAACTTTAACAGGGATCTTTCTATTTAATGTGGAAGATTTCTGGATATGTTAATCTTAGTCATTAGCCTCTTATATCTCTACCTATTTTTCCCAATATATTCCTATATATTGGGAACTTTTTTTCTCTTGATGGATTTCAGATGAACAACAAGCATAAAAGTCAGACTGAGATACCTCAAGTCTCCCTCAGGAAAAGTCTTCTTATTTTAATAAATTTGTGAGAGGAAACTAAATGTGTGTTCTGAAATAGGAATGTTGTTTTATACAGTTTCTGAGTCAGCAACAGTTGAGGGATATCGCATAGGATATACCACTGAAGGGAGAACCATACCTCTATTAATTGGCAGAGCCAATCAAATGCATGAACATCTAATGAAATCATAACATACTTACCGATTCCTTTTGATATAGCAGAAACAGGATGTGTGAAGCTGCCATACAGATACTGCCTTTGGAAGTAAAGTATAAAATATATACTCACATATAAGAATGTACAAAAAAGTACATAATGTAAGGAATAATAAAATAAAGCAATTCTCTAAAGCATGTTATATTTTTATTGGTACCATACGTAATTCAAACACAATACCAAAACTTTAGATATACGCACATAGCAGACAGATATATGCACTGACTGCCCAGGCAGGAGAAAATCTTGTAAAATATATTTTATAACCCCAGACTTGCAAACAGAAATTGTCTGGAGTTTGGAATATATGCACATAATAATGTATACGTCTGCTCAAAAGTATATTTTCAGGGACTTAAGGTATGTGGGTTAACAAATCAAAGATGACACTTACCTATGAAAACAACAACAAAATTAGTGATTGATATACATGTAGTGTTATCATTCCTAATTTATAACTTGCATTAAAGACAGTAGTGGAGGAGAAACTGTATTGGTTGTATTTTATAGGTTCAAAGTTGTTCCCCCTGAGTTTGAGCACCCCTTTCAATTTGTGGCAAAATGCCATGTATTTACCATTTAGTGATTAAAGCACCAGTCTAGAAACCAGGAAACTGTGACTTCTAATCTTACCTTAGGCAACTGGGTGACCTTGGGCCAGTCACTCTTTCTTGGCCTTAGGAAGAAGACAATGGCAAACCATTTCCAAAATCTTGCTAAACAAACTGCAGGAACCAGTCCAGGCAGTTGACAGGAGTCAACAGAGACTCAAAGGGACCAAAAATAAATAATTAAATAAAATTGATATAGCCATACAAGGTACATCTTCTGTACTCCACAGATAGGTCCAGGGACAGAAACCTCCAGTTAGTTTACATTAATACTGTACTGCAGTTCTTGTTCAGCCAGATCTAGGAACAACTGACACATGGACATACTAATCTTACACTGGTAATAATAGTGAAAATAATATTCTATATCATTCCTTTAACTTGTGTTTTACACCTGGTCTTCCTCCTCTTTTATTTTGAACAGTTGTTTCATTCTATACTGGTTTTTGACTGAGATAAACTTTGACTTGACTTGGACATACTAATCAATTTTAATCAAATATCCAATATTTAAAGACAATATTCCATCCTATCCATCTACCCATATATTATTCTATCAGTCATTTCTAATGTGTTTGGGGTTCAGCTTTATCTATTAAGCTGGTGGGTATTGGTTAGAAAATCTTTGAAAATGTTATCTCCCTCCCCACCTCGAGCTTCAGATGTGGGAATATGTACCTTTGATAAACTTCTCCCAGAAGCTTTTACAGAATTTCCCATATTCAGGTTCAGGTGACAGAAGCGTTATACTTGGTGACTACAGTAGCCTGAAGACCTGGGAGTTGTAATGGTTCTGGTTAGGTTGAACTATAACGGATTAGAAGGCTGGTTAAATTATATATATATATATATATATATATATATATATATATATATATATATATATAAATAAATTTCCCTCTCACCCCTATGGGTGGTATGTGTCTTCCTCAATCTCGGGTCCTCTACCAGAGGCCTGGGAGTTTGAGGGTTCTGCGCAGTATGTTAGCTGTTCCTAGCACTGCACTCTTCTGCACAGAGAGCTCTGATGTTGCTCCTGGGATCTGTCTGAGCCATTCTCCCAGCTTAGGAGTCACCGCCCCGAGTGCTCCTACCACCACTGGGACCACTTTGGCCTTTACTTTCCACATCCTCTCGATTTCCTCCTTCAGGCCCTGGTACTTCTCCAGCTTCTCATGCTCCTTCTTCCTGATGTTGCTGTCACTTGGCACTGCTACATCTATCACTACCACTGTCTTCTGGTCTTTGTCTACTACCACAATGTCTGGTTGATTAGTCAGTACCTGCCTGTCCATCTGGATCTGGAAGTCCCACAGGATCTTAGCCCTGTTATTCTCCACGACCTTCTGTGGAATCTCCCATCTGGACTTGGGGGGGTCTAGCCCATACGCTGTGCAGATGTTCCTGTACACAATGCCAGCTACTTGGTTGTGCCGTTCAGTGTATGCTGTTCCTGCCTGCATCTTACACCCTGCCACTATGTGTTGGACTGTCTCTGAGGCCTCTTTGCACAATCTGCACCTTGGGTCCTGTCTCGTGTGGTAGACCCCTGCTTCTATGGATCTGGTGCTTAGTGCCTGTTTTTGTGCTGCTATGATCAGTGCCTCAGTGCTGTCTTTTAGTCTGGCCCTTTCCAGCCACTGATAGGATTTCCCAATGTCAGCCACCTCAGCTATCTGTCGATGGTACATCCCATGCAGGGGCTTGTCTTGCCATGGTATTTCCTCCGTTTGAACTTCCTCCCATGTCTGCTGCTGCCTGAGGCATTCTCTCAGCAGCTCATCTTTGGGTGCCATCTTACTGATGTATTCCTGGATACTCCGGGTTTCATCCAGGACAGTGGCTTTGACACTCATCAGACCCCGCCCGCCCTCTTTGTGGCTGGTGTATAGTCTCTGGGTGTTGGACTTGGGGTGGAAACCTCCGTACATTGTGAGGAGCTTCTGGGTCTTCACATCGGCAGCCTCCATGTCTTCCTTTGGCCAGCTCACTATACCGGCAGGGTATCTGATGACTGGCAGGGCATACATATTGATGGCATGGATCTTGTTCTTCCCATTGAGCTGACTCTTCAGGACCTGTCTTATCCTTTGGTGGTACTTGGATGTTGCTGTCTTCCTTGCCTCCTCCTCATGGTTCCCGTGTGACTGTGGGACACCAAGGTATTTATAGCTGGTCTCTATATCTGCTATGTGGCCCACTGGTAATTCCACTCCATCGGTCTTAACTACCTTCCCTCTCTTTACTATCATCCTGCCACACTTCTCCAGTCCGAATGACATCCCAATGTCCTTGCTGTAGATCCGTGTCAGGTGGATCAGTGAGTCGATGTCTCGTTCACTCTTAGCATACAGCTTGATGTCATCCATGTAGAGGAGGTGGCTGAAGGTGATTCCGCTCTTGAACTTGTACCCATATCCAGACCTTGTGATTATCTGGCTGAGGGGGTTTAAGCCTATGCAGAACAGCAGTGGGGAGAGTGCATCACCTTGGTATATGCCGCACTTGATGGCCACTTGTGCGAGCTGTCTTGAGTTCACTTCCAGTGTTGTCTTCCACAGTCCCATTGAGTTCTTGAGGAAGGTCCTTAGTGTCCTCTTGACTTTGTATAGCGCCAGGGATATATATATATATATTTACATGACATGCTTCCTGTGGTATTTTTCCCTGTCAATCTTATGCATAAGAACAGAGCAAAGGAGATAGCTCTATGAAACCTGATGTCCATTCCCACTTTGCTAACCTTGCAAAACAAAATCCATGTTGAAATCCACTGGCAGGAAGTATATATGGCTTTGAATAGTAAGTGCAAATCTCCCTCTCCCTTATTAAGCTGACAGGCACTTAGCCAATTATTCAGTCACAGTTTCAGCTGTATTTATGAAGAAAAAGGAAGCAGTGCAAACAGCTTGTGTCTTTGGGGTTTCAACTGAGTCCTTGTAGTATTTTTACTTTCTGTGTTTGAAGCTTAAGGGAAGAAACAAATGGAAACTGTAGAAGGAGTGGGCTGGCAAGAAGGTAAGAAAATCAAGTACCCCAAAGGATAGTATCCTGTAGAATATAGAAGTGGTAACTTATTTTAAATACCTTAAAACCAAGGTTTTTTATGCATTTGTGTGAATATGCATGACCCTAACATCTTGTGTAGTGAAAGAACTAAAACACTTCTAGTATGTGAAAATAAATTAACATGCCATGTTTTATAAACCTACATAGTTGTGTATGGTGCCCACAAGAGAAAGCTGCGAACACAAAGTAATAGCAGAAGTAGCTAATGCAGTATTTGTAATTTTGTGCCTATGTCCTATTTATTCCAACTATAATACCATGTTTTCTGTTTTTATACCTGGCAGTCCACATCATTATAGAAAAGTCAGCACATTTTGATGAGTACAGTCTCCACTGTAAAATGGAAAAGAACAATTGCTTATTGTGCTCCACACTTTTGGGGGTTAAGTGAAATATGGATTAGGCTGCATTGGGAAACCAGCAGATTTATTTACTTGAAGGCAAGGAGACTTTCTTAGTCCTACATTTCACATACATTATCTGCCTTGTTAGTTTGGCTAATATTGTTATAGAGATTATGGTTAAAGCAAGCTCATGATAAATACAGACTTGTATTTTCTCCTTTGAAAGAAAGAAAGAAAAAAATGGAGTCCACATTCATAGAATCATAGGGTTGGAAAAGACTTTGGAGATCTTTAATCCAATCCCATGCCCAATGCAGGAATCCTCATATTATCCCAGATAAATGCTGTCTAATATTTTCTAGAAAACTTCCACTAATGGAACACCCACAATTTCGGGAGGCAGGCTATTCCATTGCATAATGGCTCTCATAGTCGGGAAATTCCTCCTTATTTCAAGTTTGGATTTCTCTCTGTTAAGCTTCCATCCATTGGTTCTTTCTTATACTTGAAAGCTGTGGAGAATAAATACACCCTCTTCCCTGTAACATCCTTTCATGCACTGGAAGACTACTACCGTGCCTCCCCTTAGCCTTCTTTTCTTTAGGCTAAGCACAAGTTCCTTTAACCACTCTTCATATAATTTAGCTTCCAAGCCCCTTACCATCTTTGTCACTGTTCTCTGCCCTCTTTCCAGTTTCTCAGTGTCCTTTTGGTATTGTGTGTCCAGAACTGGACAAAGTATACCAGGTGTGTTCTGACCAATCCAGCATAGAGCAATACTATCACTTCCCTTAATCTTGACACTGTACCTCTATTGATGCAACTCAAAACTGAATTGGCTGTCTTGGCACATTGCTGGCTCATGCTTAAGCTGTGGTCTACCAAGGTCCTCAAATCCCTCTTGCAAGTATTATTGCTCAGCCAGGTGCCACCTATCTTGCACCTGCGCATCTGTTTTTTCCTGCCTAAGTGCAGAACCTTACATTTCTCCCTATTAAGCAATATTTTGTTTAACAGGGCCTATTACTACTAGGGCCCAATATTCAAATATATCATGGTCTTTTTGAATCTTGATCCTGTCTTCTGGGGTGTTAGCAATTCCCCTCCCCCCACCAGCTTTGTATCATCCACAAATTTTATGAGTATCCCTTCCATTCCAACATCTAAGTCATTTATGAAGAGGTTGAAGAGTACTGGACCCAGGACAGAACCCTGTGGTGCCACATTGCATACCTCCTTAATGATGAAGCAAAAGATTTCAGCCAACAGATTATGCTACTCTTACCAGTTTATATGAATTCATCAGCTATAGTTATATAATAATGTTGTATTTAATTTAAATTTTAATAGTGAGCTCTAATGAAACAATCTATGATTTGTTTATTTTTATTTAACTTGTGTTTGCAAAAGAGTTTATCTGTATAGATAATACCAATATTGGCCCCAAACCTCAGACCCTTTGTCCCTTTCCCAAGAATTAAAACAAAAAATATAACAATTTGCAGTTTTCCTGTTTACCAAAGAGCAATCTTATGTGTGCTTGCATTTTTTCTGTTATATAGCTCATATGAGTATTTCTCTTGGTTGAGCAATTTTGTGTAGAACCTGGATAGCAGAGAATATCATCAGAACCTATTCTCAGCTTTAGTGAATGAGCGAACAGGAAGAGGTAGGAGGTAGTGCAATCTATAACATATAAATCTATTTGTCCTTATCAACCTGTTAGATAAGTAAAGGCAAAGAGTTAGTGATAGAGGAACCTCAGAGAAGAGATTTCCATCTGTATTTTTCTACATCCATACTCAAAATGTCAATGTGCTACAAAGTGACAAACGCAGTCTGTTCAGCCTGTTGTATTGTAATATAGAAGGACTAAATCCACACACCCTGTTCTGATTCAGGCCTTCTGTATTACAACAGGCTGAACAAGTTGTGTTTGCCACTTTGTAGCATATTGACATTGACAGTTACCAGTATCAAGTACAAAATGTGTCAACACACAGGCTTGGATGACGAGCAAGTAGAGAAATCTGGTTAACAATATCTTTGGGAAAATCATCTACCCAACACTACTCTGGGATTATATGAACATTACAGATAAGTTCTACTACAGTTTTGTTGTATGTAATTCTGTTTATCCTGAAGCTAATTCTCTATTTTGCTATATTGCTTTGTTTTATTAAAGTTCATTTCATTAATACAAAACAGGGATTTAAACATTTTTTTAAACCCAATCTTTTAACATCCCATATTGTAAACACCACCAAACAAATTGTATGTATGTATGTATGTATGTATGTATTTTGTTGCCTGAATTCCAACAACTCTTTATGAGGAAAAAAATGGAGGAGGGAGATAGATAGATAGATAGATAGATAGATAGATAGATAGATAGATAGACAGAAGGTAGTCTTTGCTTATCAACCATCATTCAGCAACTGTTTGAAATTATGATGGTGCTGAAAAAGGAGACTTATGACCAGTCCTTGAAGTTATAGCTGCTACAGTGTCCCTGAAGTCACATGATCGCCATTCAAGCGCTTGGCAACTGGCATGCATTTATGATGGTTGCAGTGTTCTGTGGTCACATGACTGCCATTTGTGACTTTACAGCTGGCTTCCCACAAGCAAAGTCAGTGGGAAGCTACCTGTCAGGCCTAGCCAAGGAACTCCAAGAGATCATGTAAATTCAGTCCAGCTATGTTTATTAGCTACTACCTCTAGCAAGAATCTTCCCAGACCAGCTCCCAAGTAACGCCGGTCACAACATTGTGAATTCCTCAGGGAGGTGCTGGTTTCATCCTCTTGTATCTCCCACGTTCCTCAGGAGATGAAAGAAAATGTTTTTTGCTCTGAGCCTGGCCTTCATAATTCCATTTCATCACATCACCAGGAAGTTGAAGTTGTGGTCACATGATGTGCATAACAACCCATGGGATTTACTTAACTACTGCAGCTGGAACTGATGAACTGTCCTAAGTCAGGTGCAGTCACATGACATTTCACTTTATAACCCTGTTGCTTAGCGACCAAGTTGCTGGTCCCAGTTGTGGTCGGTAAGTGAGGACTACCTGTAGATAGACAGATTGAACTCCTCGAGAAAAGGTGAGACAGAACCTGATCTAAGCCAACTAGATTCTAAATGTCTGGGGCTACCAGCAAAAAAACAGATTTAGCTCTTACTTAACCTCTGTCCCCAAAGTGAAATTTCAGCTCCCAAAAAGTATGATAAACTTAAAACATATTTATCATTCCATTCTTACTCACACCACAGCCTATCCACCATTGTTAGGAACACCATTTGGAATAATATTCTTCTGCAAGAAGTTCCAGAATTGTATGATGATGATTCAAATAACTTGATTATTCTTTAAGTATTAGATCAAATCCTGTAAACCAGGTTTTATTTATCAGGTTAGGATTATGACAACAGAATTGGCTCACCTTTCAAACACTCCAACTCAGTGGTAGGGAGGAAATGGGTTTCAATTTAAAACAAATGAAAGTGGCAAAATCTGATCTGCTCTCTAAACACTGGAATCTCAAAACAAAAAGAGCAAAAGTAACCCTCAAGTGTTTTTCTCTTTTATGTTTATTCATGCTGCCCTACAGTTGCTGATATTAAAGTCCATCTTCCATACATGTCTCAGTTGTAATAACAGATACTTTGCTTTAATAAATTTAATAAGAGTTTACATCACATATATACTGTAATGGTATGCTATGGAACAGTGCTGTTCAAGCTACTGTTGTATTATTTGTTCACTGCTTGTTATTAGAATGAGACAAATTCCCCTCCAAAACATGTTCCATGAATATTTGCTCCAATACAAAAATGAAGTTGCTTCATCTGCAGCTGTGTTTCTTTTGTATGGCTGGGCTTGTTAAGGTTTTCTTTTTTGCACTGAATAATTGAGCAACTGAGTTTAACTTAGACTAATGTTCATGGAAATCACATTTCAAACTATCAATAGATGAGTAAACAATTTGACTGTGTCTCTGCAGCTGGCTGGTACTATACACAAATGCATACACGCAAATGTAAATACTTTCTGTCAATAACTGTCAGTGTTACAAGTATGTTTTTATTGCATATTTATTTCTCTTAGTATTGCAATGGATAATAATTTTGTTACTGCAGTGTTCCTCAACTAAGGAAATTAAATGAAGAAGAAGTTGGTCTGATCACAACTTGGACTACATACACAATTATTTTATGTGACTGTGACAAAAGAAAATTACCTTCCAGACACTTCACCCAGCTAGTGTTCTGGTAGCCTGATTTTAATAGGAACAATGCCTCAAGCAATGTCTATGAGTCCCCAGAAACAGAAAGGTTAATAAATTGAAAGCCCTTATTTGTTTCTCCTCCCTGATGGAGTCACAGCTCTGGGGACTCCCTTATCACCCTCTTCTTGATTATGTCTCTGAACTCTCTTCCAGCTGGTTCTAAGCAATCAGTGCATTTCCACTGGCATCAGTAGATTTCATAAGAGTCCTGATAAAACATTATTACACTTGGCCAATCACAAAATAGAAGACTGGGATGTACTATACAAGGTTGTACTTTTTTCTCTTTTTAAAAGGGAAAATATTACATACTTCTATTTTTGTACATTTTTAATTGCTTGGTAGAATAGCTTTCACTCTGAATTTGTTTTATATATTTATATTTTAATAAAAATAAACATTAGGCCACTTTGAAATAGACCATCTGTTGACCCTAAATATTAAAAATGTCATTATATTTTTTTATTAATGATTCTTATATTAGCTACTTTTGCTGATTGCTGATCTGATTTCAATAGTAATTAAGTCTATTTTACACAGTATGTAAATTCTCTTTATAGTTTTTTCTTTCTTCGTGGTCATGTTATTAAATACTAGTTAAAATGAACTCAGCTGGAATGTTGAACATCTCCTAATCACAATGAATGGCATAACATTGTTAAAGAAGGTAGGAAAATGACTTCTTCTAACAACTGCATTGAGCTATTGAATCAGTTTGAGGAAAGGGATAGCTGCCCATTATTCAATTGGAAGAAAGAAACCCAGTCTACTGAATGATTATGCAGTACAAAATTATTCATACATCTGTAATGTATGGAATATTTCATCAGTAGAGATCAATGGCAAATGTAGTGCTATACTTTTTGTATAAATTTCAGGATCACATTGGGTTGAGAGATAGAAAAAGTAGGGCTGCTCTGTTTGGGTCTTTTTGCTATTTCTAGCTACAATTTTGTTATGCTGCATTGTTCATCTTAAGTGGAACTGAGTCCTCTGTGGCATGGTGCTATTTATTCAGTTTCTCCCTCCCCCCCCCTCCCCCCTGTTTGGATGTATTAATCTTGCAACCTCTTTTCAAAGATAGCCCAGATAACAAAGAGCAACCAGGGTATTTTCCCCAAATCAGATTATTATGACTTTAGGAGTCAATTCCATTTCCTGTGTCTGTTAAGGACATTGAGAATAATATGGTGGTTATGCCCACTGCCCATCATTACATCTCATTTCAAATGAGCAAGTTATATTGTATTTAAAAACTAAATTTTAAGATTGAAATCCGCTTTATACCTGTCATCAACAAAGAAACACTGTCCCTCCTTTTCAACATTTATGTGGTTCAGTATTATATTTATTTTGTTTGGGATTGAAGGGCATTCTTTCTTACCTGGTCTCCTCCAGATATGTTGGACAGGTTCCAGAATTCTCAGTTAGCATGGTTAATAGGAATTATGAAAATTGTAGTGTAGCACATTGGTACTAGATATAAAAATGGGTGATAATCTGAATTATGTAATGTATTATTGTGTGGTGTTCATTTAAAATAAAAAGGAGTGCAGTAATTTGCCAACTCATGATATAGCTTTAAAAAAAAAAAATTGGAAAGTCACTTTTTCATGCAGATCTTTGATGGCTGTTCACCTTTCCCCTATTGCATATTCACAATCTAAAGAAAGTTTATTACTATCTAAAGAGAAATGCAGAACCTAAAAAATGTACTGCAAGCAAAGAGTGAGGTACACTGTGTGTGGAACTCAACAAGGTTTGTGCATGCAAAGAACCAATGTAAACAAACTTTGCTCTTTGTAAAAAAGGGAAGAAAAAATATGGATGGCAGAAGCCCCTTTTTAGGTATTTTCACAGGAGCTGAGATAATATCATGGAGTCCATGTGAGATTTCCCAATTCCACTGTTAAATCTTTATTAATGGGGAAAGGAAATCCATATGGATCAAGCATATGTACAATAAAATGAATACCTAGTTCTTACTTGAGGCTATCTGCCTAGTTAAGGGAAGAAGTTTACAACATGGGATTTAGAATTCTGTCCTGTAGGAAGCTAATTTGCTAGCAGCTTTAGGATTTTAGGAAGACAAGTGAGACCGTTGATCTATTTAACTCAGTACCATCCATTTAGACTGACAATAGCTGGCCACTTTTTCAGTAAAGAACATCTTCATTGGAGATGCCTGAAATTGAATCTGGCCCTTTTGTATGCAAATATTTGCTCTGCCATCATTTTGTCACTGTCATGATTTCCTCATTCTTTTTAGGCATTTTTTTTTAAAAAAATGCATTATGCTTTGGTGTGTTATATTATAAACTGATTCCCTCCAGGTATTCTGTACATCAACTCTCACAGAGCCAGCATAGTAGTTTTAAAAAAGTAAAAAAAAAAAAAAACTAAAAAAGACATACATGGGCTTTTTAGAAGAGGTACGTTGCAAAGCATGGCATGAACAAAGCATCCCTGCTGAGCGTTAAAGCTGCTGACTCTTTTGGAAAGCTTGCACAGCTACTTCAAAGGTTGTCTCTAGTCTCTGTGCAAGCATGTGTATGCACAGAAAACACTTCTGTTGTGGAGCTGCTAATGAAGTGAAGCAGATACATATACAGTGGTACCTCGCGTTATGAACTTAATCCGTTCTGTGACTCTGATCATAACTTGATTTGGTCGCACCGCGAGGCAAATTTTCCCATAAGGTTCAATGTAAATACAGTTAATCTGTTCCGCCCTCCGAATTTGGTCGCGCCGCGAGGCAAATTTCCCCATAAGGTTCAATGTAAATACACACGGCTCTGCATTTTCTTTGGAGCCATGCTGACAAGCACACCAAAAACCTTCCAAACGCCACAAAACACACCACAAGCTTCACCGAACGTCTCCTTGCTACCGCGATCTCGCCCACAAGAAGCTGCGACCGCGTGGCAGCAGGGCAAATGGCCGCAGATCTGGTTCATAGCGCGGGGCGGAGGTCGCACAGCGAGGTAAATTTTTGGGGCCGGAGCTGATCGTATCATGAAAAATGAAAAGGAGGGGCGTTCGTAACCCGAGGTACCACTGTACGTAGGTAGCAGCTGCGTGAACCTTCCGAAATACATGACTGCTTTAACACTTGGAGAGAGGTGCTGCGCTCCTGCCAGAATGCTTCATGAAGCAATTTTCTGAATGCTTTTTACAGATCTACTGTTTATTTCAATTAGGGCTGTAAAAGATTTGGTTCACTTAAAAATGGCTAATCAAGCAATCTTTACATTTACCAGACTAAGACGTGAATTGGATAGCCATTTTTTTCCTGAAAGATATAAAAATGTGTGCAAAAATGATATTTTGTTTAGAGCTATAAATTAGATTTGGACAAACTAAGTCAAATTAGGCTGCTTCACCAAGGTTTTTTTTGTTTTTGCTTTGTTTTTTGTTTTGTTCAGATAAAGTGGGATTTTCTCTATTGAATCTGGAACTTTTAGAAATGCAGGAGCACATTAGAAGGCTGCAGAAAGTAAACCTGTATGCTAAAAGAAAAAGTTAAAAGATGATACCTTGCTTTTTACCTTTCTATAAATAAAATGCACTGGTTAAGAAGAGAAGCGAGAGAAGAAAGTGAGCTCTGTGAGGTTGACCTAGTAATCGTAAGGAATGATTTAGCAAACCTTTTCCAGTCTCTGTGATTTAGAAGGAAAGCTGCATTCATTTGAGCAGGAATGTTTGAATATTTGGAGTTAGTGGAAGAGAAGTTTTGTTGCTTTTGCACTTCCTTAATTTCTTATTCCCCCAAATCCTTGTATTTGTATGTAATATTTATTCTGGTTTCCCAGTGCTTTTCTTAAAACCCTTTGTCTCCTATTCCAATGTACTCCCTTTTCTAGAAGATGTTTCTTGTTGCTACTTGTACTTCTTCTCTTGCCAAAGTTGTAGGAGAATTTGGATGTGTACACCATTCACTGACTACACAATCACTTGAATAGGGAGAAAGTGTGAGTGTGGCATTCTTGTTTCAATCCAAAATCATTTTGAAAGGCCTATTGTTCCAGAAAATTTTATCAAATTTAAGAAATAAAAAGGTATAGCTTTATATAGATTTCCAATGATAGCAAGAGGCATGAAAATTTGGAATTTATGAATCTTGCCTGGAGTTGGCTACTTTGAGACAAACTGGGTGCTTTTATAAATAAGAAAATCAGGTTCGAACCATAGGTTCTGATTAGTACATGCCCTCTAACTAGAGAATGCATACTAACTCAATGCAATTTTAATGTGGTTATGTATTGCAAAAAATAATATGGAATAGATTATATGACTGACTGAGCTCATATGTAAGTGACATACAACAAAAATAGACTGATCTGTCCTTCCTAATCCAAATATATCAGTATCTTGGGACTCTCTTATGCTGCCCGCCTCCACAGGGAGGCAGGACCTATTCAATTGGTCCGCCCCCGGTGACTGATGGACTCAGTGGGTTTCCAAAGGGAACTGGGGGTTGTCCCTGAAGCTCTGTTGTGTGATCCTGCTGAGGCATTGGGCACTGCATAGAATAGGAAAGCAGCTGAGGCCTTAGATAGGATCATACCCATGTGATCTCTCTTGGCCCATCATTCCCGTCACTCCCCGTGGTTCACAGAGGAGCTGAGGGAATTGAAAAGGATCAAGAGGCATCTAGAGCATCACTGGAGGAAGACCAGGGATGAATCCGACTGGACACAAGTTAGAGCTGCTACTAAGGCCTACCTCATGGTGATAAGTGTAGTGAAGTGCCATTATTTCTCCACTCTTACTGCATCTGCAGAGTGCTGCCTGGGTAAGGAGGGCTCAGGGTTATGCAGAAGAATTTGCTGAACTTCTGGCAAATAAAATCACAGGGATTTATTTCCAGTTGGAGGCCAAGCAGGGTGCAGGTCTTTTAGAAATGCTTAGAGAATGGACTTGCCCAGTTATCTGGGAACAGTTTGATCTTGTTGGGCCCGAGGAAGTGGACAGGGTTCTCGGGTCTGTAAGCGCAGCCACCTGTGTGTTAGTCCCATGCCCCTCCTGGTTAGTCAAGGCCACCTGGGAGGTAACGTGGGTAGGTTCGAATAACAGCTAATTCATCCTTGAGACAGAGGAGGTATTCCCAGTCCCTTTTAAAGAGGCGCTGGTTTGCCCTCTCCTCAAGAAGCCATTGCTCAATCCCACTGTTCCGAGCAATTTTCATCCAGTCTCTCACCTACTCTTCTTGGGGAAGGTGGTAGAGAAGGTGGTGGCACTGCAGCTCCAGGGGATCCTGGATGAAATGAATTACCTGAACCCCTTTCAGTCAGGTTTTAGGCCCAGATATGGGACAGAAATGGCATTGGTCTCATTTTTAGATGATCTCTGGTGGTACCAGGATGGGGATAGTGCATCCCGGCTCTTCCTGACCTCTCAGCATCTTTCAATACCGTTGACCACAGGATACGTTTGGGTCAGCTGCAAGAGTTGGGGTTGGGTGACCCAGTTCTGTGTTGGTTCACCTCCTTCCTCTGAGACCAGTCCAACCGGTGTTGATAGGGAGCAACAAGTCCAGCCCTTGGCCCCTCCTTTGTGGGGTGCTGCAGGGCTTGGTATTCTCCCTGCTCCTTTTAAGCATCTACATGAAACCATGGGATGCAATATCATCAATATGCAGATGATACCCAATTTATACATCTCTGTCCCAGGTGATTTAAATGATGCTATGGCCACTTTTTCATGGTGCTTGGAGACTGTGGGGGCTGGATGGTGAACAACAGGCTTCAGCTGAAACCTGGCAAGTCAGAGTGGCTGTGGGTTTGGGGCTCTGCCGTATCTGGGGTTTTACCATCTCTGGTTCTGGATGAGGGTACACTACCCCAGATAGACCCAGTGTGCAATTTGGGGGTCCTCCTGAGCTCATGACTCGTAGTCGTGGCTAGGAGGGCCTTTCCTCAACTTTGTGTTGTGCACCAGTTGCACCCTTTCCTGGACTGGGAAGCCCTCTCTTGGTCACTCATGTCCTGGTCATCTCCTGCACTATTGCAATGCACTCTATGTGGGGCTACCCTTGAAAAATACCCAGAAGCTGCAGCTGATACAGAATGTGGTGGCACGGGCAGTTTTGGGCGCCCCTAGGCGTGCATGTAACAACTCCACTATGTGAGCTGCATTGGGTGCCAGTTTGCTTCCAAGTCCAATTCAAAGTGTTGGTTATGACCTTTAAAGCCCTTCATGGCATGGCCCCAGGTTACCTAAGGAAATGTCTCATCCTGGTTACATCAGTCCAGCAGGAAGGGCATGTTGTGGACCCCATTGGTTAGAGAATTTCAACTGGTGGGGTCTAGGAGGAGAACCTTTTCTGCCATTACTCCTGCCTTGTGGAATATCTTGCCCCCCAAGGTGAGGTTGGCCCCCATACTCTTCTGGCCTTCTGGAAGAGCGTTAAGACCTGGCTCTACTGACTAGCTTGGGGATCCAATGGGGGCTTCCAGCACTGGAGTGGCTGGTGCCTTGAGGATGTTCTCTCCATCTTTTAACTTCATAGTCTTTTAATGTGTTTTGTAGTTTTTAAATATTTTTATGCTTCTTATCTGTGAGCTGCCTAGAGTTGCTGGTAGTGAGATGAATGGCATATACATTTAATTTATAAATAAATAAATATGGAAATAAGGAATATAATCATTGCTGACTCATACATGTATGTGGCTGTAAATAAGTGTTGTTTCCTTAGTTTATGTGGGGTTTCATAGTGCAGATTCTTCATAATAAAAGTGTCAAAGATCACCTGGCCAATCTAAAGATTAAAGAATGGAACTGTGGAGAATTTAAGGAACTTGTTCCCTTTTTATTCAGAATTTCAGATAAAGGAAGTTCCTGAGGGAGATGTTGCAGTGATAAAGTGGATGTTGAGTGAAACAACTTTTCCTTTTATTTCCAATATTCCTATAATTTAAATACTCTCCATTAAATTCTTGAAGCATCCTTTTCTGAACAAGCTGAGATACTGTTTTGTGCATTTGCATGAGAGAATTGTTTCTGTTCTGTTCTCCAGGTTGAATGAAGCAATGACATTTTTTGCTGTAGCAACATTTTATTTTTAGTGGTGGTACAGTCGAAGGTCATGTCAGAGTACTAAAGGAATTTATTTCCTGTGATCATGTTGAATGGCTGGTGCATGTTGCTTGCTTTACAATGCTTAAGGTAGATTAGCAAAAGACAGACAGAAATGTGGGCTGGGTTTTCAACAAAGTCCTTTCTACCCTATAGTACCTTGCTGACTAACCTTTCAAAATGCCATTTTTCATCTCCCACTTCAGCAACACTAAGTGGATAATTTGCTGATATCTGGATACAATCCTACAAGAAACTACACCTTCCCAGTCCCACCCCACCCAGTTTACTCCCCCTTTTCAGTAGATATTAGAAAAAACAGAGAACTTATACTTTCTATGGGTTCTCCTCCAAAAGTCTGGAATAGCATCAAGTATCCCTCCAAATTGCTTCAGCATACCTTTGTTGGGGTGGATAATTCAACCACTTTGCTTTGCTTGTGGTGATTGCCAGGACATAGGTATGCTTTTGACAAAAGGAACTTGATGAGTCTAAGGAGTTTCAGGACTGCAGCAGCAAATCCGTCACATTAAGTCAATCCCTGAGGTATTTTGGTCAAGCCTGTGTGGAGCTGTAATAAAAGCATCCTTTAAAAAGAAATAAGCTGAAGGAAATTGCTTACCGGCTTAATTAATATAATGACACCAAAGCAACACCTTCTGTAATCACAACTGGTACTGAAATAACTGTGCAAGAACATCAAATGTAGTTATTTTGGATCACTGTATAGTTAAGTCATAAGATATGTCAGCCTTGGTCTATGCATTATAATGATGGGAGATGGGAAAATCACTTCATTAGGAGTTAAAACATCAGTTTATAATTCCAGAAATAGGGCTTTAGCCTGTGGTACACAATGGTAAGATTCACCAGCATTTACAGAAAGTATAGAGACAGTTCCCTTCCCCCTCAAAGAAGAATATTAAAATAAAGAAATGGATTTATGCAGTGCCAGAAGCTTTATGTGGGGGGGGGGGGAGTCTCTTTCATGCTGTCCTTAATATGAAGGAGTCAAGGCAGAACCTGCCTAGAACCTCAGTTATGTAAATGCTACTCGGATAAATGAGAGCCGTGAAAGACAATCCAAATGAGTTTCCCATTCCCATTTATTCTCATTTATCCTTTGATGGATAATACAATAGCAAATTTGTCTCTAAAGACACCACTTAAACTTAAATTGCTGCTGGTTCTGGCTTGCCTTGTGACAACAATAAAATCCAGTTTAACAAGCCACTGTCTTTGTATACTTTTCCAGACACTGTCTGGAATGTCTATGATGTGTAATAATATGACATTAATATATACTTGCCATCTTTGAATTGTAGGCCATATAGAATCTCATTGTTTATAGCTCCCTGCTTTTAAATGGCATTTCCTTCTGTATTCTCCCTTTCCATAGGCTGATCTGCCCTTCTGGAATTAGACAAAATTACACACAAGAGGATTCCTCTTCGCTTCTCCTACACTTGTGGCTATTAATGTTGAGTAATCTGTTAGACAGATGGTTTAAGAAAAATGAATGATTATAAACATATGTGACTTATACCTAGCATGTTTCTCCCACAGTGTCCACAACAGTCTACAAAAGTCACAACAGCACCCAGCTGCATAAAGTGAGGTCTTTATTTATAGGATCTTAACATGAGAATGTTTCGGCAATTACATTTGAATGGTGTATGGGCATTACTCTGGGATTCAGGAGATGCCACATTGCCTCCAATATCTTTATTTATATTCCTAATGTCACACCAATTGACAGGACTCAATGTTCCAAATCAGAATGTGCCAGGTTGTAACAATTTACAACTTATATTTGCTGGAACTATTTGACTTAACTAAATAAAACTACATTCTCCAACTCTAGCCCTTCAGATGCTAGAGTTATTATTATGACCCCTGTAATTCTTAACCAGTGCTGTCAGTGGGAGTTATGGGAATTGAAGTGCACATTTCAACCATTTAAAACAGATTAAAAGCTAGATATGTAAATAAAAGGAAGAATGGTTGTAAGCTTCAAAAGTAGCACCAGGATTACATCAAGAGGCATATTAGTAGGTGTGGTTTAATCAATTATATGAGGAGGCTCTTAAAAGTAAGGGTGGGTAACCATTGTTTTCCTGCCAAAGCTAGTCTTTTTAATTGTAATCTGCTGATGGGTGTAAGATAATTAGGCTAAAACTGACAATGGGTGGAACCATCCATTCACTTTCTTCTCTGGCATATCCTTTTTTCTACTTTATGTCCCTCCTATTACTCCTAAGGAGGCCTCAGTGAATAAAGATGGCTGTACCAGAACCAAAGACTTACATAGGAGTTAGGCTGAGGCCCAGGTTCAGCTGTAAGGCCAAGGATTACTTAGATCTACTACAAGTATACAGGTTTACAAAATCTCTTTAATGCCTTCTGAAAACTTTAGGTGAACATCAGAATCTGATATTAAAGCTTGGAGTCATTCATTCATTCATTCATTCATCCATTTATTGAATTTATATGGCCACTCATCTCACAAGAAGTGACTTTGGGCAGTGTACAGCAAAAAATATAAAAAACAATAAACATGTAAAAAGCAGTTAAAAATAAACTTTAAAAAGTTTCAAAAAAGGATAAAACACACAACAGATTAGATCTGCAAGGGAGCCACCTCAAGGTTTCACCAGTCCCCTGAGATCCCCAGGCCAGATGACATAGCCAGGTCTTGAGGGACTTCTGGAAAATAAGTAGGGATGGAGAATGTTCCATAAAGCAGGCACTATGGCAGAGAAGGCCACCAAATGTAGTTCCCTGATTGACAGGACCCATAACACCTCTCTCTTGCTGGATCTGATGGAATGGTCAGAAGTAATCAGGGAAAGGCAGTCCCTCAAATAAACTGGCCTCATGCCATAAAAGGCTTTAAAGGTCAAAACCAGCACCTTGAATTGGACCCAGAAGCAGACTGGCAACCAATGCAGCTCATGGAGCAGAGGTGTAACATGAGCTGACATAACTGCCTGCACCACTGCATTTTGCACCAGCTGAAGCTTTTGGATACTCTTCAAGGGCAGACCCACATAGAGCAGATTACAGTAATCCAATTGGGAGGTGACTAGGGCATGAGTGACTGTGAGCAGAGCCTCCCGATCCAGGAGCGAGCACAACTGTTCCACGACACCAAGCTGTGCAAAGGCCCTCTTAACCACAACTGCCACCTGCTTTTTGAGCATGAGTCATGAGTCCAGGTGAACCTCAGATTGTGCACCAAGTCTGTCTGGGGCCATACAACCCCATCCAGCACCAAAGATGGCATAGTTGTGGAACTGGCAGGACCCAAAACCCAAAGCTATTCAGTCTTGCCAGGATTCAGCTGAAGCCTGTTGTTCTCCATCCAAACCCTCATAGCCTCCAGACACTGGGATGAGACATCCACAGCATCGCTTAATTCACCAGGGGCAGAGATGTTTAATTGGGTATCGTCAGTGTACTAATGATACCTTACCCCATAGTGATGGATGATCTCACCCAGCGGCCTTATGTAGATGTAGAATAGCAGTGGAGAGAGCACTGAACCCTGCAGCACCACACATATTAGGTGACTGGGGGTGGGATCTCTTCTCCCCAATCACCACTGACTGGAACTGACCCTGGAGAAAGGTGAACCAATACACACAGTGCCACCCACCCCCAATCCCCTAAGCCGATCCAGAAGGATACCATGGTCAATGGTGTTGAGAGCCACAGAGAGCTCAAGTAGGACAAGGATGGATGCACGTCCCGCCATCACCAAAGATCATCCAAAAGTGCAACCAATACCATTCCCAATATGGGGTATCAATTGGTATATCTAATGAAAATAATTCAAATCTGTATCCATCTGTATCAGGTGAGACTTGCTTGATGTCACTTCTCTGATTTCTATTTTCCTGTCAGCCTTTCACTTTGGCAGGTCAATTCCCTTCTCACTAGAGATTTTTTTAAGCACAGAGAGAAACTTCATCTTGGCAAAGAGAGATAATCAAGCTGAATTCTATTCAACTCTGAAGTGCACGATCTGAGCCAAAGTCAATTTCTTGTCACATGTGGCCTCATACTGATTTATCTCTTTCCTTTCTGAAAGGGGGTGACCTATTGCATATTGGATAGCCCAGCCAAGATGCAAAACATTTTTATGTTGCTGAGATTTCAGTGAGAAGATAGAGGGACAGTAAAGCAAATGCTGCTTAATCATAAATCTTCAAGCATTGCCTTTTTACCCTGTGTTTTATTTCAGTTTGTTAACATCCTCTTTCTATAGGATGGTGGAAGATGAAAACCTGTTGCTGTCACAGTTGTTCTGATGTGGCATGTTTGAACCAACTAATGCTGCTTAGACATAATGGATGTATGTAATATCCAGACTGATGTAATATCATAGGCTTTTTCTAAATTTAAAAAAAAATTATAAATATGATATGTCTTGAGTAATACATGAATATAGGGCATATATTAAAGGGAAATTACAGCAGGGCTTTATAATTGAGGGTTGGCAAACTTATTCTTAAGGAAGCACTAGAGCATAAACTCATTCAGTTAAGCTTCAAAACTGGGAGCACTGTTAACATTTCCAGGTCAATTTTGAATTGTACCCAGGTATCCTGTTGTGTTTTTTTGTTTTGTTTTGTTTTTGATAGCCTAAAGTCCAGAATTTGGTAATTATTCCATTATAAAATTATGAATATCATTATTTGCCCACTAGCTCAAGGTGCAGTCCCTAAGTTCCTCTACAGGTTGACACTGCATTCTGATCTTCAATCTGATAAAATAGAACATTATTAAATATATGGGGAGTAGTCATATTAACTTAATTATAATAATTGCATTGAAATGTACCTTTTATCCATTTTCATTTTTGATCTGGATTACTATTTGGAGAGAACACCTTGCATAAAACTCAAAGGCCAAATGTAGACCTTAACTTGAAAAAAAGTGGTTCAAGCCTGCATTAGCTGAATTCGGGTAGTCTGCTTCTGGGTAAAAATCAGCACAGGAGAAGAAAAAGGAAACATGGATTATATGCTTGCTCCACATTCTATCCCCCATAATTCTTCAACCATTGGAAGGTTAATTTCTGAAGAAGGGAGCTTTCTTTGCTTTGATAAGTTATCTCTCTCTCATCATAGAGAATAAGTATACTCCCTATGTCCTTCCTCAGCTGGTTACCTATTTTTGGCTAATTTTAAACAAGCTGAGCCAGGCTAGACCTGGAGAGTAACCACTAGGAAATCCCAAGGCTGTAGACTAGATTGGGAAGTCAAAATTCCTGGAAGAAAGCAATGGCAAGTTACTTTCATACTGTTGTCAAGAAAACAATATAAATGTATCTAATAAGTCATCAGGAACTGAGATTGATATGAGGGCACTTTTAACTAATGGTGCTTCTTGTAGCAGTCCTCCACATAGGTGATACAGTTCCAGTGCAAGGACAATGTGAGGTTTCATCTTGTGAGTATAATGGGGAAAAAAGAACTCACTGTTATTTCTCACAGGATGCTTTTCACCCAACTGGGGCTACCAGGATATCCATAGACAAGTGTGTTAATTTGTTTTTTTCTAGACAAAGAATGTTTCATTGTCAAGAGATATGAGCCTCAGATCTGTCTCAGTTCTGTCTCGGTCCTACGGCCTAGCAAGAAAAAGAGAATGGAAAACCAGGCTCTCTGTTTGACTGAGTATGCCAACAAACACAGAGTGCAAATATGCATGCACCCAATATATTACCTGTATAGATTTCCTGTTTCCAGCATATTAGTTCCTCTGTGTGAATCCAAGGAGGAATTCCCTGCTTCATTCCAAACATATGAGTTCCAGGTCTGAGTCTGACAGGAAGGGGCCTCCAGAGGAATATGTAGGGGATTTGCCTGTGCTTTATAAGCAAAAACAGTAATGAAAAGAAATCATATGTGCAATTGAAGCAGTCTGTTCTTTTCTATTTTTTCCCAGAAATTCATTCCTCATTGCCTTATACCTCCCTTTCCACTCTGCTTCTAATTTCCCCATCTTTTCTGATCCCGTTTGTGAAAGCCAGTTCTCACAAGGTCAGAAACAGGACTAGTCCATTATCAAAACAAGAGGCAAGTGGAAATTGTCCCTTCTGTTCCAAAGAGTGCTTTGGCGGAGGAGGGGGGCAAGAATTTAAATCTTGATTTCACTATAAATAAGGCTTGCATCTGGTACATAGTGATTGTGGACATTCTATAGCAACAGCTTCATTAACTTTTCTACAATAAACCTACTTATCAGAGCTCTTATGTCCTTGAATACCTACTTACAGTCTAGTTTGTCAAGAAAAGCATGACACCATCTCTTGACTGTTTT
Organism: Liasis olivaceus; assembly: GCA_030867105.1. Classification (NCBI taxonomy): domain Eukaryota; kingdom Metazoa; phylum Chordata; class Lepidosauria; order Squamata; family Pythonidae; genus Liasis; species Liasis olivaceus. Next base: position 85,401,632 of record CM061352.1, on the reverse strand, counting down.
GTGTGCATCACATCTGCTCACTTGCAGTGCCATTTTCTTTCCAGTTCTTCAATAAGCTGCAAAACATGCTTTAAGAATCAGTCTTAAATGTAACAAAATTCTAAACTTTGTGTTTCCTTCATGTAATGTACAACTCTTATTTTATTAACCCTTTTTTAATTAATCTGCTTCCTCAGAGATTACAAAAGTTAGAATATAGTTCTGAATACAAGCATGTTGACTGCAATATTGCCATGGGTTCTATATCAATGGACACAACCTCTCTGACATACCCTTTTCTGTAACTGCAAATAGTAACAGACATATTATGTACACAGATTTACAGCCCAATCCTTTGAACTGAGTTCAATTGAATTTATTACTCAGCAAGTGAGTTCAGAATTGTGCCCAATGGCACTTTTCCACTGTATCACACATAACATTTTAGTGACACAAATACTGTCAGCATTGTACTTATATTAGACAAGTTATCAGTATATTCAATTTTGCTGCACTTGGGAGTGTGGTCTTATAATGGGCACATTTTTGAGATGCAGTCTAGTAGAGTAGGCAGTGTGGTGCCCTGCAGATAATTCTCCTTTGTGACTTCAGGCCCCATTCATGCAACTTTCTTTAAAAAAAAAAAAAAAAACCTAAATGAAATGGCTGACTGGTTGTACCATTTAAAACTGACTGGTATGCTGCTGAACTGCCCCAGCATTATTTTACTTCCAAAAATGGTTTTGGACATTATAGGCATTGTTAGAAGGTAAACATCCTGGATGCCTACAATCTTGAAGTCTACCCTTCTGTACATGGGTAAAAACATATCTGTGATCGTAATCATAATGACTAATAATTATTCACTGTATGAACTCCTCTATACTCTCATACTTGTACAACACATTCTTGCCAGAGGTTGCTTCTAGCATGGAGATTGCCCACTACATGAAGTTACTTCTATCTAGAAACTTGTCTTGCAACCTCTCAGACTGTGAAAAGTATGAGTGCCAGATTTTCAGTAATGTTAGGAAGTCTGTTTTATGAGGGAATAGCAACTATTTTTAAGTGTGTTTGAATTTGTGCATGGTACCTTAAACTGTACCAGTGCCAGTCAGAATATAAAGTTGGGCTCACTGCAGGACCATCATTATTTAAATCATCGATCTGAGACATTATTGCATCATTTTCTGTTTTTAGTATGTCATTTGAGACTGTAGAGGAGAAATATGTAAACATTAATGCTGAGATGTACACCTAGCTTTGTACTCCATGGAAAATCATGGACAACTTCTACATGTGGATATAGTGCATTCCCCATTCATATATTTTTAATAAAAATAATGAATTTGTTTGTAAATCTCATTTATTTATCTGCTTCCTCATCATCAGAACAACAGTTAAGGTGGCTTGGCAACAGTGATAACTCTGGAGTTAAGTACATAAAGGACTACCAACTCTCATAAAGATTTGCCTGTATTTTAAAGTCTTCTGCTAATACACTTCTCCAAATGTCTCCTGCATGAGAAGTAAACCATGCGTTGACCTAAAGAGGACTATATAAAGCTATGATGCTTCAGTAATGTGCCATCACCTGACACAGATATTTTAAATTCCAGGCAAATTCTTTTTTACTCACCTAGCTGTTTGTAAATGTTTTTATCTTAACTTTATAATCAGATGGTTTTATTGTTGTTTTCTTTTACTGAATTATATATAACTTTTTGCTTACTTGTTTACTGCCATTTTTAAAACAACAACAACAAGAGAGGTATAACATTTTCAATTTGCTCAGTTGGCTTCCTGTTTTGAGGAATGGTTGCCTTATGAGAAAAGGTACACCTCTAACAATTCAAGGTTAATACTTTGAGTATAGGAAACAATTTTCAGGCACTCCCTTCTGAGAGCAGATATTCTATATCCACTTGATATATACCAAAAATGGGGATGATAGGACAATAACCTCAGTTAATAGTGAATGAAAAATACTTGGTTGTATTTTTTCAGAATTATCTAGGAAGCACTTGGGAGTCGCTCAAAATGTCTGCATGTATGTGTATACAAGCAGTATCTTATATATACTTACATCTTACTAGTCTCTCTCTGAAAACATCAATCTTAGCAGAGCCATAAAATTCATCTTAGAGAAAATAACTATAACTCAGAATGAAATGAAAAAGCTAAGAATTTACCATAAAGAAAATAAATACACCTCAAAAAATGCAGGTGCCTGCAATGGTTCAGCTACATAGGTTAAAATCTCTGTGAAGAATTCATTCCTAAAAGAGACAAATGTTCCTGCATGGAACTGGATGCTTGTTTTCATGATGACCTTGATTTACTCCTGTGGGATTGAAAGATAGAGTATATTGAAAGAAATGAGAGCTCTGTGGTAAAAATAATCCCTGCCCGGTTGAACTCTGTGCTGTAATTACCATTTGAACACTTTTGGTATGTGATACTTCTATATGCCTAGTTCAGGGTTGATGTTATTTTATTGTATTTCAATCATGGTAAGTCCTACTGTAGTGGCTATGCCATTATTGTGTCATCTTTGCATCAATACATATTTGCATGGTTCAGTGTATGATAGTGGAAGGTGTTTGCTATCCAAAATTTTTGAAGTAGTACTTCTAGTGAAACAGAAATATATTTAAAAATGATCTGCTTGTGTGATTTGTGTGATTTATTTATGCTTGTATGGGGCTGCATGTATGTTATCTCAGTTATGACTGCCAATAATAGTAGTTCAATGTAGTGGTCTTGTCCTATGCTCTCCCAGGATGCCATATAGTATGTTGGCCATTTGTATCTATGTCTTTGTGCTTGAATTTCCACTTGCTCTGAGGTTCTATGTGTGCTGTTTAATAGTTTTATTTACATTGTTCATGAATGCCTTTTTCCTGAGCCTTTTATAGGATTTATAGATTTATGTCTTCTGCTGCAATCTGTGTGTCAAAGTCTTAGTTTAATATAGTGGAATTTAAAACATGCTGCTAGAGAGCATGAAATATCAATTAACATAGTGCAGACAACTAACTGGGTAGAAGTGGTGGTGGTGATGGTACACTTACTGGAGTATATTGATTTAATTTTATTGAACCAATTTCTTAACAGCATATGTTACCGATATTAGCAAACCAAGCTTTACATATTGTCTCATTTTGATTAAGCTGAGATGTGATTATAACAAATGACTCAGTATTGCTATAGAAGGAAGCAATTGTCTCAGAGAGCTCACATAGTACATTCTTGGTGATGTCACTAGCATCCTATTCTGAATGTTTTTAAAAAATGTCCATTAAGCCACATGCAAAGGAATGTGATACCAATTGCATCATTTGCATGAACTAAAGATTACAGTTAAAGGAGAAGAACACTTAAAGTTGACTTACTAATACAGAATGAGCAAAATACTTTAACATTGGATGATATTTTTGAACAATAGATCCAGAAGTTAATTCTAGGTTTGTCTGCCCTTATAGATAGACTGTGTTTAAAAGACGTTATGGATGAGGAACAGATTTTACCGAACAAGACTGAGACTGATCTGAAAGTGGATTTAAAAATGACAGACTACAAGAATGATATGGGAAAAAATGCTACACTGGATATACAAATTAAACCAGCTAATGTCTTAATGGCATATACAAATAACAAACTAAAATAGTGACCTGGATAACTTTCCTTTATTGGATTTACAAAAGAGACTTGTTAAAATTTTGAAGAATTTTGTGAGAAGGGACAAGGAAAAAATAGAAAGAAATCAGGTTCTAGAACATTCTTTGAAGGGATTAAAGATCAACATTGTTAAAAGTAAAAGGAAGGGATATAAATTTGGTTTATTTTATCAAAGTTAAAATCAATATATTGTTCTCTCTGGTAACCCAACAAATGGACTTTTGTTGATCAGGACTGAACAATGAGGTTTTAAGGATTTGATTATAGATAAGAGATAAGATATGGGAAGAAAAGACCATTTGTTGTATTTTAAGAGAAGGTGATAAGTTATTACAATTGTTGATACTTGTTGTGATGAAGGGGGGAGTCCTTTATATATTTCTTTTCTTTTTCTTTACTATCCAAAAGTGTAGATATTTAGATGTGTTGAAATTCCACATATTCAGGGGTCAGTGAATGTTAAGCATCAAATAACTGAGAAAGAGTGCAATATGGAATGGAATATGCTGGAAATGTACATGGCTGTCTTCTGCCTGGAAGTCTGAACAAAAGGATTTCACAGTGTAACATTTTCTTGCAGTTCCCACTTGTGTGTGCATCTTTCCTAATCCTAGGAGTGGTAAGTGGGGGAGGGCAGGGTATCAGTTGCATTATATTATTTAATTTTATGCTTATTGTGTTTCCCCCTGACTGATAGACTATAATCTGTAGACTGGGGCAATATATTTAAAATTAAAATATGTTAAGGTGCTATAAATCCATATGAAAAACTATTTTAAAATAATCAGATGGAATGGTAGATGAAAGGCATAAATGTTGGAGGGAACCAAGAGAACCATTAAACAGCAGGAATTATCTTTTAGTTTGGAACTACAGTTTTAAATTCATATCAAGTACTCTAAAATGTTTTAACTTTTCTTAAAAATCTTGGCAAGCTGGCTCTGTGCCTTTTTACAAACTTAACCTTGATATAGCAACACCTCATTTTGGACTGTAGAAGAGGGGAGGAACTCTCAGATTTCTTATTTATTCTTTGGATTCATTCAGATGTATTCAGCATGCACTGCATAATTCTTGAAACTGAAGAACAGTTAGACAATTCCCCCCCACTTAAAATACAACTTGAATCAGATCTGAGACCTGTTCACAAAATCACCTGTCAGGAAAATGGCATGGATAGCCAAAGTTACTTTGAATGAAGGGTGATAGAAGAAGATGGCAGAGATTATTGGCTAAACAGTATGCTATAATGGGCTACAATCTAGACATTTAAAGGAAATTGTCTTGTAATAGCACTTTGGACAGCTAATTCCAATTTGCACGTGGATGCATTTTCAGGTTTCTGTCAATCCGTATCTCAACACTTACCAAAGGTTTTTTTTTTCTTCCTCCCATTAGAAAATGAAGTGAGAATTCAAAAATTCAAAAGTATATTTGCAAGTTTTAACTTAGGCATCTAATTCCACCTTCCCGTGTAATCAAACTTTATTTTAACTGATCCCAAAGTGAACATCCTCTGCTTTGACTAAGGTAAGAATACCCTTGGGCCAAGCTCAACTTTTTGTGACTTCATGAACATACTTATTCAATTTTCTTGGCAACTATATTGAAATCATTTTGCTATTGCCCTTTTTTTATACGTTCACATCAGTGTTTTTATTTTATTTATTTATATATCAAATTTGTCACCATCCATCTCATTAGAAAATGAGTGGTTTACAGAAAAGCTAAATATTAAATTAACATACAATATAACAATTAGTCCTAAATAAATAATAAATATCTTCCAAGAAGTGATAGTAGCTAGAAATTATTAGGCTCAGGGACTGTCATCAGGGCGCCAGCCATCCCCAGAGTTGGTTAAAGCTTTTCTTGCCCCACACAAGCTGGCAAAACCAGGTCTTCAGTTCTTTCTGGAAAGCCAGGAGGGTAGGACCCTGCCGTACCTCTGGGGGGAGAATATTGCAGAGGGCAGAGGCAATGGCAGATAAAGCTCTCCGCCTGGGCCCTGCCAGCCGACATTCTCTTGCTGACAGGGTCTGTAACATGCCTTCTCTGCCTGACCAGATGGGATGGGTCGATGTAATGGGGGTGAGATGGTCCCTCAGGTAACTTGATGCCATGTAGGGCTTAAAGGTGATAACCAATACCTTGAACTGGACCCGGAAGCAAACTGGGACCGGGCATGTTGACTCCTAGCAACTGCCTGGACTAGTCCCTGCAATTTTCTTGGCAAGAACTGTGGAAGTGGTTTGCCATTGCCTTTTTCCTACACCTGAAAGAGAGTGATTGGCCAAAAGTCACCCAGCTGGCTTCAGGCTTAAGGAGGGACTAGAACTCATGGACTCCCAGTTTCTGACCTGGTGCCTTAACCAGTAGACCAAATTGGCTCTTATTGCCTTCTTTGGGATGTTTTTATTTTCCTTTTAATATTATGATATTGTTTTAAAAGAATTAAAATGTTAAGTACAAATTTTATCAAACGGAGTTTGGAATACTTTGTTGTACCAAAGAACTACTGTTAATATTTCACAATAGAACGAAATAGGCTTTCATGCTGAATATTAAATTATGTTAAGCTCTTAGGCCTTTGTTTCTGTATCCTTTTCCATCTTTTCTTCTGTCAAAGGTTGGCTATGGTTCTCTCTTCCAAGAAGCTCATTTTATTTTTGGTGAAAGATTAAACTTATTGGTTCTCACCTATGTTCAACTTTATCCATATCTTTGCAAGTCTTTTGCTTCATTTCTATGCTTCAGAGAGTTAATTCTCCTTTTAAGTACAATAGCAATATGCTACACTGATCTTATTTCTATTCCCGCACACATAAAAAAAACCTTTAAAAAAACAGGTTCCAGTGTCTGGGATGGAAAAGATAGCATTAACTTTTTTTCTTTCTTTCTCTTCTGAAGGTGGTTGGCCATGGAGGCACATAGCCTGTCCTCCCTAGCTTCCTAAGCCTTTTCTGGAGGTACCTGTTCTCATTGTGCTCTGAGACCAGGGAGATCTACATGTAAAGGGATTCCATGGATTGGTCATTATAGACCAAGTCTGGACAGATTATCCCAAACATTTATTTCTTAACCTCCTTCAGAGTGCTTAAAAGATATGGTAGCTGTTGTAGTTAATCTGTGCATTGACACTTAATTTAGAATTTGCAGGATGGATACCAAAGAATGAGAATACTAAGGGAGATGCCAGGATGATAAAACATCTTGAAAAAGGTTTATTAAGAAATTGCCCTTGAGCATACTTATAGCATCAGAAGGATATGACCCCAAACAGCTGGGTGAGCCTAGACTTGACTCACAAAGGGGTTGCTTTCACTGGACAAGTTTTATCACCCTAAAATTTCTCTTTCTCCCTCCACCCCCAGAGTTACCCAGTTTAGGAATCAGCAAAGGAAGATTAGATATCAATGAGGAATAAGTGTCTAGCAGGCACTGGGTGCCTGCTTCAGCCTGCTACGACAAAAGAGTGAAATAATTATCTAATTGGGGTTAGAGCTGGAAGTTTGTTATCTCATAGCTCCCAAGAGTAAATAGGAAGAGCTAGCTTGTCTAAGCAGCCTGTCTTCCAGGTGTTAATTGAAAGATACAAGTCAGTCACAGGGCAGTAGCACTTGAAAACATTCATGTTGAAAGGCCTGACAGATACCACTCTTCATGGGCTGGTACTCAAGAAATAATGCAAAACCTAGTTGTGGGATCAGATTGTTTGTCTTTCAACTTTCTTTGTCTTCCTTTCTTTATTTCTGTATTCTCAGCACTCCAGAATATTTTACAGGACCCTTAATTAGACATCCTCACACAATTTATTACCATTTTAAAGGGTAAGCGGTTAATGGCTTGCAATTTAAAATGTGAGGTAATTAATTATTAACTCAAATGGCTTGACTGCTTCTCTAACCTAGCAGCAGCATCACACTGTATGTATATATTAATTTTAGTCATTAGAGGATAGGAAAAAGGGAAGCAACTTGGAGATTGTTCCCCCAGTTACAGTTTGATGTGTATTCCCTTGATGCATTTCAATAATTATTCCAAGGTCCTGATGTTCCATCAGAGAACCAAGTGTTTTAAAAATAAAATAAAAATTAAGTTTTGAAACCACAGTTGACAGTTCCCTGAGCCCAGTTTAGGTGATACATTTGCACATAGAATACAGTATAATTCTGAAACTACAGGATTCCAGTTCATCTGACCATCCAATATGCCAGCAGCCAGTCACCTAGCATGCTTACCCTGAAAACAGTAAGCGAATAGAGCAGCAACACATGATGATGATGATGATGATGATGATGATGATGATGATGATGATGATCTGCCTGAATCAATCCACTGCAGGATGAAGGCCACTTCACTGAAGTTTATGGACTGTAATCTACCATGCTGATCTAGTCTGGGTGGGTAGATATCTATATTTTGAGTTCCCAGTCTAGGGCTGAAAGAAAGTGGCTGACTGAAAATCACCCAGCTGTCTTCCATGCCTAAGGGATGACTAGAACCCTGAGGCTCCTGCTCCTAGTCCAGAATGTTAATGACTACGCCATATTGCTCCTTAAACAGATATGATTAAGGCTTCAGTTTTCCTGCTGATTGATTTATTTATGTGCCTTACAGCAATCTGAAGAGGGAGGGAGGATTTAATTGCAAAATTATTTTTATTCGATTATTATGCAAATCAGTTTGCATGAATTGTCCAAATGAGAAGCAATATAATATTTGAAAAATATATCCTTTTCTATGCCCAGACTGCACCATGTTAGCTAGGGTGCTACATATTTGGAGACTACCAGACTGGGGTACCTTGCCAAGCTATGTCAACTATATTTCCAGTAATTTCTAACATCTCTGCCTGCTATCATTAATGCTCATGGCAGGACTTCAATCCTATTTCAGAAAAACATAGTTTATCTAAACTTCCCACCACCCTATCACTTCAATAATTTTGAAAGAGAGAAAAAACACTGCTGTACTTCTAATGATTATAATTAATGTGTAGTAGACTCCTTTAGTGTATACTTTTGTCTTCTAAAGTAAGTTTAGCCCCAACATGAATTCCTTTAATTACAATTCAGGTTTAACAAATGACTTTGGATCTCACAGATTCTTTCTCAAGCCATTGGTGGTCAGCCATTCTACAGGTATTTTCGTTCTTTTTTGTTTGTTTGTTGAAGTCGCATAATTTTACAGGACTGTTTTAAATGTTTTGTTTTATATATTATTTTAGTTCAGAAAGATTCTGTAAGTTTACTATGAGGAATGATAAAGTAATTAAACAATTCTTGTTGCTCATTTTTATTATGAGGGTATAATAAAATAACAAGTAAAAATTATTTTGGAATCCATTTCAGATGCCTGATTTTGCATGAAGTTCCCAAAACTAATATTCTTCATTACGTTGATGGGATATTGTGTGATTTGCATTGGGATCCTGTTTTTGTCCGTGTATCTATATCTGCTTAACCATAACACAACCAACCTCTGACATCACTTTCCTACCATGTCCCTATAATGTCACTTTCACCTCATCCCCAGCTCTTTTCAGTATCAGTGTTAAAATAATATTTCCCCCTTATCCCAACATTGTCCAACAGCAGTCTCAAGGGGTGAAAAATCTATTCAACAAACAAACAAACAAGAACAAAAATACCTGTAGAATGGCTGACCACCAATGGCTTGAGAAAGAATCTGTGAGATCCAAAGTCATTTGTTAAACCAGAATTGTAATTAAAGGAATTCATGTTGGGGCTAAACCTACTTTAGAAGACAAAAGTATACAAAGGCATCTATTACGTTGGAGAGAAATCAAGTAACTGGCAATAGCTAGAATCAGAGGCAATAGAGGTAGGATAGGGATTGATAATAAGGATGGCATATTTCATCCAGGAATAGTTTTTACTGATTCAAGGATGGGTATATAGCATTCGAACTTAGTAATTGGAAAGCCTCACAAAGCTACTAATTGTATTTATCTATGAATCAACAGCAGAAAATACTTGGAAAATAAACTTATAGGTTCTGTGTAGCTGTCTCTGTGACAGACTCAATACTCTGGGTAAGCTGTAACCATTTCTGTCATTGCATACAGAAATTCTTGTAGTCTTAAATTCATTTTGTCTTAAGTTGGACAATTCCACTGTTTCTAAGTATATTCCCTAATTCAGCCTAGAAGAAATTAATAATTTTAATACTTCAGTCAACTTTTATTTAAATATATAATTACTATTTTTTAAAAAAAATGATATCCCCCATCCCTTTATAAGTATCTTTCTGCATGAAGACAGCAAACCATTTTAACACTAAAGCTATTTTCCCCCTTAATCACCCTTCCTTCCTTCCTGTTAATAACAATACACCCTCTAATTTAGAAACCAGCTACAGAATTCAGTCCCTTCCAATGTGCTGGCATTATTAGAGAGAAAATAGCATCAAGATTTGCATCAAGTAGCTTTTAATAACTGAAGGATTAGAATGCAAATCACTGGACTGTAGTCATGCAAAATAGTGGTCATAGGAGACTTGCCTCTTCTCAAAATGGTGGTGTTGTGAGCATGCCATTCATCAGAAGATAAATTAATGAGGTGGAGGAGATTGTTGACAACAGAATAAGTTATACCTTGCTTTCCTGTTTATAGAAGCAGTCAAGGCACTTTACATCAATAAAAAAAAATACAAAATAAAAAATACAACAATAAAATCAATACAATTAAAAATAAATTAAAATCAGTCAGAAAGAAGCCCACCACAGAGATGACATAAACTCCTAGCCTTCATCTATCTGATTTAGCTACTGCAGGACTATAGAAGTAGAACTGATAGGGCTATTGACCTGGTGAGAAGTGTGAAGGCTTCATGCTAGGTATGGAGGTTAGATTCTCTCACCATTCTGTATTCCAAAGAGATAAAAATTACCCCCCCCCCCAAAAAAAACTAGCAAGACAAATAAATGTATCTAACTAGGAAGCCATATATTCAAGAAGATCTCTACATAACAACACACAAGAATTCTGCCCTTTTTATATGCCAGTTCCAAGGTTTAAATCTTGGATCTCTTCTGCTTCCTGCCTTTTTGAGTCAACAGCCATGGGATGACTACTTTCTCAGCCTTGAAAGTGTGTGACATCTGTCTCCTGCTGGTCAGATAGCTTTCTCTGGTATGAGAATCTGATTTTCACTTCAGCAGTATTCACTGTTACTGGAGTCCCTGTGGGACTCAGATGTGCTTATTAGTTCCTGGTTTTCCACCTTTTTTACCAAGTGTGGGGGTGGGGTGTGACACTTTGGAGGACAAAAAGGCAGGGTTTGGGAGAAGGATTTTTAGGGATTATTCAAAATTAAATTAATGAAGTAGGGATTAAGATGTGTCAGGATAAACAAGGGGAGTGTCAGGCTATTCTTGTAGCAACTTTGATAGGAAACAGTTAATCCAAAGAACAACTCTGTCAAAGATCTGATTAATAATAATTATTAGAAAGTGATTAAGGTTACAATCCAGAAATTAAACATATCAAATTGGGATTAAAATTACATTTCAGACTAGCAACAATAGTTAATACATAGAGTAAAGAATTAAAACCAGCCCTGAACTATAACATTTCATGTCCCAAATACTCCACATAGGAGCCAGATCTTTACAGCTCTCTAAACCAGCATTTCTCAACCTTGGCAATGTTAAAGAGTTGACGTTGACACAGTTTAAAGTTGTCAAGGTTGAGAAACACTGCTCTAAACTATCAAGAGTATGGTGGTAATTTGGATTTTGTGGTGTAATGTGTAGAAAGAGATGGGATTGCCATTGAAAACCCCCAATTCCCATACCCCTAATTTCCCAAGGAAAAGGGATCTGTTTCATCCCTTCCCAAGTGGAGAAAACCAGATGGACAGTTTCCATTTAGAGGAGATGGCCCCATAAGTAACCTAGACTCAAGGTATATAAGACGTATAGGGTAAAACTAGCACCAGGTGGTGATACTTTTTTTGCATATTTTTATTGAAGTTTTACATATATAAAAGCTAATACAAAACTAAAAAGATGTACAAACAAACAAACAAACAAAAAAAGAAATATTAAAAGAAAGAAAAAGAAGAAAGAAAAGGAAAAACGTATAAAAAGTGACTTCCTCAGCCCTCCAAACAAGTATAAGCATTTACAGTAACTTAACTTCTTTAATGTTACAGGAAAAAACCCTCTTCTTCCCATTTCTCATCCCTAAACAATAGCCAAATTATTTAAGAAAATCATCAGTCTTATTTAGCAATAGCATTAAGAATACCAGTAATAATAAACTACTGAGCATGAAATTGAGCAAACTCAGGGAGGCAGTGAAAGATAGGAAGGCCTGGCGCAATATGGTTCATGGGGTCACGAAGAGTCGGACACGACTTAACGACTAAACAACAACAATAATAAACTACATATTTTAAGCTTAGACAAATAAATCTGTTTTGCATTTTAACTTATAACTTTTTCGAATAAGTAAAACATAAAAGATCTATGCCCATAGGCATAAGAAATACCAATCATAGTAACATGTATATTTTAAACTAAGTCAAATAAATCCCTTTCACATTTGTAAATCAAAGCCTTACAATCCTGGTCAGAAAAAAAAAAAGGATTCCAATAATAATAACCCAAAATCAGAACTTACATAGTTTAACCCTGATCCAATAAGTCCACTTTGAACTCTTTCTTTTTCTTTTTAAGAGTCTCAATCTTCAGTTTCTTCTTCAAATAAGGTCCCAGATAATAATGTCTTTATCATTTTTTCCCTGTCTGTTTTCAGAAACAACTTCAGAGATTTAGTGTTTCCCTTCTGTGGATCCAAAGTAAAATAACTCTCAAAGTCACTCTTCTGATTTATGATCTGAATATCCCTTTTAATTATTAAAACATTAACCAGGAAAATTTGTATATCCATTACAACTTCTTTCTCCTTTTAGTCAAGCATTTTAAAATCCATTTTCACATCCACAGCATCTTTTTGCACATCTTCCATATCTCTTTTATAGTCTGGCAATTTTTTAAAGTCCATTTTAAAATCCTTATTCAAGTCATCATCAGCTTCTGCTTTATCCAGTAGAATCTTTTCTTCTTGTATAACCTCTGTTAGATCCAGTTTTACGAATAAGTCCTGAACACGTTGTTCCCAAGCAGATTTAAATTCTTCTGTAGTAAGACAATATTCCTCCATTATGTTAACAAGTATCTTTTCCTTTAATTGCTCTCCAGTTCCCTCTAGTTAACTTTCAAAGCCCAATCTTATGTTTTGTTTATTTTCAGAATGCAAACTTTCCCACCATAAAATTTCTTACAGTTAATTCCAAAACCATTTTATAAAATTTAGAACAATCCATAAAACTATTATTTCAGATCCATCTGACCCCTTAACTGTCCACAGTCAATATTCTTAGCTCACTTTTGCTGTTTTCTAAAAGTTAAAATTTTTCTTTTTAATCTTAACACTTAGTTAAATCTTCTTTCTTCCAGGATAGAAGGAAATTCTCCTGGTGTGCAGCAACTTTCCTTTCAGAAGGTTTTTAATTTTCAAATAAGGCACAAATAAGTAGTTTCTGATAGTAATTAAAAGAGGAAGTGAAAGCAAATCTAATGTCCTTTTGAAGGCTCTGTACTGCAGCTTGGGCTTGATGTTTCCCATGACTCCCAGAGTGTTCAACCCACTGGGGATTGCAAATTTGTGATCTCTTCACAGGGAGTCTCTGTAAGGAATGCTTGTGGGTGATCCAGACATTCTCTTTTTCTGGAGATGGTTCCAAAGAGCCAGACCTTTCATCAGCTCCTCTTAACTGGTGCAGTTATCTGCTCCACAAAAACGGAGCTGTCCTCCGTCCGCCATTGCTCCCCGAAAGCACCTCAACCTTGCTCACCTGGTGGTGATACTGATAACCAGTGCAGCATCTACAAAATAGTGTAATGCTGCTAAAGCAGCTCTCACTCATTAGCACTCCACATTCTGTAACAACTAGAGTTTCTGGGTTGTCTTCAGGGCAGTCCTATGTAAGCATGTTATAGTAACCCATATGCAAAGTAATGATAAGAATAGCAACAAGCCAATATCCAAGCAGGTGGTTCCAGTGAATGTTGGTGTGTGTGGGGGTATCATTCCTCCTTTGTGTAGTGCTACAGAGCTCAACATTCTCTCCTCTCCTCTTTAACATCTACATGGATGAGGTCATCCGTCAGTTTCTGGTCTTGTGTCATCAGTATGTTTATACCTTTATGATTATACCTTTCGAGCCCAGGCAGGCCAAATGAGATTGTCAGAATTCTACCCCAGTGCCTGGAAGTTGTGTGGGCCTGGATGGGAAGAAATTGATTCAGGCTCAGTCTGAGTGGCTGTAGCTGTTGGGACTGCCTGGATCTGGGGATTTCCCATCTTTACTCCTGGATGAGGTTACACTCCTTCCATCAAGAGGGATGCACAACTTGGAGGTTCTCTTGGACTCATAGTTCCTGCTCAAAGAGCAGGTGGCAGCTGTGGCTAAGAAGGCTTTTGCACAGCTCCACCTGGTATGCCAATGGCACCCTTTTCTAGAATGATCAGCCTTCCAGACAGTCACTCATGCCCTTGTCACCTCATGGCTTGACTGTTGCAATACATTTTTCATAGGGCTGTCTTTGAAGACCACTTAGAAGCTTCAACTGGTCCTGATTGCAGTGGTGCAAGCAGTGATTGGCTTGCCTTGGCATGGCTATGTAATACCTCTGTTTTTGTGAGCTGCACTGGGTGCCACTGTGTTTCTGCATGTGATTCAAGGTGCTGGTTATTACGTGTGAAGCCCTATATGGCACAAGACCTTCAGTAGGTATTTGAGGGACCACATGTCTCCCACAGTTTCTCCCTGTTAGGTATGATCCAGCAGAGTGGACACACTGTGGGCTCCCTCGTTTAAAGTGTTATCTTTTGGGACCCAGCAGGTGTGCCCTTCTCTGTAGCAGTGCCTACCCTCTGGACTAAGGTCCCCCTGAGTTCTTTATAGCTCCTACCCTGATGGTATTCTGAAGGCCTTGAAAACCTAGCTATTCTCCAAGGCCTTGGGTACGGTAGAATAGTTGCAATTACTCTTTTTGTTTTAGTCTACTTTATTATATTTTGTTGTTTTTAATGTTGAGCTTTATTTTTGTGAACCTCCCAGATTCAGCTGGAACTGGGAGATAGGAAGGAAGGGAGGGAGGGAGGGAGGGAGGGAGGGAGAGAAGGGTGGGCAGGGGGAGGGGCAGAGGCAGAGGATGAGGGAAGCAGGCAGGCAGGCAGGCAGTCACTTTGTTCCGACATTGGTTTGGAGATTTATTTTTAACCCTACTGGCCATCAACTACAAGGAGCTGGCAATCTCACACAATCTTATCTTCTGCCCAAGGGTGTCCGGTGGTCAAAAAAGTCAAGATGGAGGCCACACATAAAAGAAAAACAGGCAGAGATTTGGTCACATTTTTGCAGCTACCACCTTGACTTTTTTTTTTTATCACTTTTGCTGACACCCCTGTTTCTGCCTTTTCTGGCAACACTTATTACTTTTATTTTGTCTGTAGCATTTTACCACTTGTCTTTTTGCTATTGACTTGAGATGTCTTGGCCACCCTCCTGCATGTAGGCAATCATTTATTGTTCGTTGTTTGCAATTTTGCTTTCCTTTCTGCAAATGGTAATCATGACTTAGTGTTGTGTGCCCCATGCCAATGTGTTAGATGTATAGGCACCTGGGAGAAGACCTAGGACAGCCACCAAGTGAATCTCCCTTTGTGCGCACCTGTGGCTGTATACAAATCATTTCGGTCTTCAGTGCCACAATTGCTATACTCCATTATGTGAAGGTAAAAACAACATTGTAAAGCCTTTGGGCTGTTAGAAAGTATAATTTTTTTCAAAATGATTTCTTTTCTTCTATTACTTTTTAATCATACTGTTCCCCCTCCTTTCAGTCCCACCCCAGTTGGGGATTAGAAGGCTTTGTTGTTCTTGAGAGGAGAGCACAGTGAAGTTTTCTTTCTTTCTTTTTTTCCTCTTTTTAATCCAAAGAGGAGCTTGAAGAAAAGAATGGTTGGGTTCCGGCTGACTGTAATCTTTATGGAAATATTTGGGTGCCTATCTTTTTTCTGTTTCTTTTGCATCAGTCTTTGTGGCAGGAGAAAAACTGATGTGGCATCATGATGGTTGGGGCAGGGAAGAGGGAAGAGGGCATAACAGAAAGGATTAGAAGATTAAAATGGGACCCAGAGAGGGGGTTCATCAGGTCTGAAAAGAAGTCGAAAGGAAAAGGGAAACAGAAAGTGAGAAAATGAAGTGTAATGTTCATGTCACTAAATTGGAAATGCTGGCATAGGGTGCTGAAATGCAATAGAAAAGAACTGCTTTTATTTTCCTGAGATAAACTGGTGGCTTCTTAAAGGATAACCTATAAAGCTAACTCACCAATATTCTTGATATGTTAACAAAATAACATTTTCCTTTCAGTTGCCTGTGGAAGGATATCTTCTCTTTCCTAAATTCATTTGGGCACCTATCAAACTGCTCACATAAGGCCTTATGCATTTGAATGTGCTAATCTATATGGAAGGCACAGTAAATTGGCAATAAAATATAGAAGATACACTATCAAATAAATCAGTGTAATGAGAGTATCATAATGAATGTGGAGAAGGGTGGCAAAAATTGTTACTAAGTAGATGTTAGGGAAAGGAATTGAAATCAGAAATGGCTGTTCATGTGACATAAGTATTTCAAAATGTTCTGACTCATTTTGCTTTGCTTGTTCTTATTCTTGCCTGCTAAGTCTACTTTTAGACCAATTTGAAAGTCGTGTTTTTATTTTTCTTTCCCAATAAAATAATATAGTATATAGAAGTAGGTGTTCATTTGCAGACATCCAAAAGCCATATGAATGATTTCAGGAAAGATCTACACATAGGTTTAAATTGTTTCCCAGAATCTCTGCAGGTATTTTATTTCTGCATTTTCTATGTGTGTGTGTGTGTGTGTTTAAAATCATTCATCTATGAAATCCTCCATGACTGAAAATGCTGCTTGGATTTTGGAATGATGCTTTTTCAGCCAGCCCCCAGAGACAAGAGGGAGTCCTCTTGACTCTGGGAGCTGGCTGAAAATGCCCCATGCTGAAATCCAAGCAGGATTTTCAGCCACAGATTTTCAGCTCCAGAGTGGAGAAACTTCACTTTGAGGCTGAAAATCTAAGCAGTTCTGAAGCCCTCATGCACCTGACCTGTACCTCCCCCACCCAGCAGTGCCTGGGGCTTGCAACTTTCTGCTGGCTTCCCCACTGACTTGATTGTGGGAAGCTGGCAGGAAGTTGCCTCACCTAACGACTGGGGCGTTCACTTAACACTGGCTGCCAGGACTGCTGGGATTGCCATCACTAAGCAATGCAGTTACGTGATATTTTACCTAATGACCACATCATTTAGTGACAGACGTTCCAGTCCCACTGCGGTAATTAAGTGAGGACTACCTGTAGTATTTGCATCATGCTGTTAGGTCATGTTTTGTTATCTATGAGAACACCCAAATTATTTTTGCATATGCTACTGCCATGATTTTCTCCATCCTATATATTCTTCCTTCCTTCCTTCCTTCCTTCCTTCCTTCCTTCCTTCCTTCCTTCCTTCCTTTCCCTTTATATTTTCCCTATTAAATTTCATTCTGTTCATTTCAGACGATTGTTCTAGCCTCTCTTGATATTTCTGAATCTTCACCTTCTCTTCTGTGTCATCTGCAGCTTTGATGATCATCCTGTGAACCCCTTCATCCATGTCATATAATAAGCATGAACAGCACAAGTTCAGGAAAGAGCCCTATGGCACATTTTTCCATTCTTACCACTTTTTCATCTATATAAGTTATTCTTTAAAGATATGGTACCTTCTCCCTTTCCAGAATATTATACCAGACTGAAAATCAGTTCATCTTCCCTGTTTAGTTGTGACTGAACTGGCAACCAGAGTACAATGCTAGTTACCAATAATTCACTATCAATAGAATGTAGAAGCCAAAGCAAAGCTAGGAGATGTAACCAAATTGTTAAGATTCAGAGACAAATCAGGTCTAAATTAAGAATAATTAGATTACCCAAAAGGTGTAGCTTATAAACCCAGAGCTCCAATGATCCAACTTCTAGTCATTAGGCCCATCACAAGGACCTATTTCTCCTCATGAAAATAGCTCTTCTCCTGAATAAGTCCTCATTAACTAATCAAACTGATAGTAATTAGATAATCTTCAGTATCTTTAGCCTGTATCCTCTCATTCCATTGCAGAGTTTTAACCTGATGGAAGAGAAAGATCCTTTGCCTCACATGGTTAGAGTCTGTAACTGCTCTTGTCAACTCCTTTCACCCTTCATTTAGAGCCCGTAATATATCTAGGGATTCATTCTTATTTTATGATAATTCATATACTGTACTGTATTGGTCAATTTTAGATGTAGTCTACCCCATCCTATTGTCTCTGGCTCTGTAATCATAATTACAACTTTGTTAATTGTTGTTGAACTCGGGTCAACATCACTATAGAACAACAGCTAGAAAATGACTAAGCTTCAGTTTTAGCAGGTCTACTAAAAATAAAATTCCACAGTTACAGGCTTTTCCCAGAATCTGTTATATACCTTCTGCAAATTTTACAAAACATACTACATAATATTAATAATTGCAAAAAAGTGGATAAATTTAGGGAAAATGACTGTGGAAATGCAAGGATACAACTAGAACATGTCATTTGGCACATTGTGCATGTTACTACTGTTTATTGGATTTTAGATTGCTGTTATTAACTAGAAATATTCTCTAATGTATAATCAATCAAACAAAAATCTACATTATATTACATCAAGTAACCCAACATCATCCTTTAAAAACCTTAATATGTGTTCTAGCTGCTACAGCTGTCTTGATTAGTGTGGATAATGAATCGCATGAAATGGTCGCATTATTTGAATTTGCACTATATATATAATTTTTTATTGAGGATGTTTACTTGAATAAAAGAAAAATAAAAACATATAAAAGAAGGAAAGAATAAAAAAGAAAAAGTGCAAGAAACAGTTAAAAGAAAAGAAAAGATAATAAAGAAGTGACTTTTTACCTTCATTACAGCAGTTACAATCAAAATTATTATCCATCCTCCCTCTTAAACATAACCATAATCCCTTCATCCCCTTATTCATTTTCAATAATAATTTTCAATTGTCCAGTCTAAGAATCATCATTTTAGCTCTTTCCATTTTCAGCAAAATATCCAGAGACGGTTCAGTATTCCACAAAAGTATTTATTTTATCTTCCATTGTGGGTACTTCAGTATATCTCCATTTTATATACATATTATAAACTTGGTGGCTGACGAAATCATATCTTGTTCTATGAATTTATCGTAAACTAGTATATTCTCCTAGAGTGGCCCAATAATCCTTTCCTCCCTTCTATAACTTACCTTAGTAATAACCATTTTTTCTTTATTTCAAATTTGTAATCCATAAAAGGGGAGTAACAAATAAAAGAGAGGCTTTTTTCCCCCCATGTCCATAACACTTTAGTGCCTTTTAGTACTCATACTTCTGTAATCACATGATCATCTCAGAACTTCATGTTTCCCTTCTTTTTCTACTTATCTCTTTGTTAACAGTCAGCTAATCAGTTTTCTTAACAAATTTAAATATTCTTCTTTCCCATGGAGAGAGATATATATATTATCTGTTTATTTAATTCAAAAAATACTTTAAATGAGGCAATATTCCAAATTTAACTGTCCCTTTAGTCTGTTTTTTAACTTTCTTATTCCAAAATCCTAGTAAGCTTTTTGCACTTAATTCTTTTTAAATCTTCCTTCCTTTTTACTTTAATCTTTCCCAGATCGAAGGTACACTCATCCAGGTGGCTTTAGGTGCCTTGCTACCCTGAAGGTCTCTTTATATTTCAAATTTGCTTCATTTAAACATGCTTTATAAAGTGAATCAGGCAGACTCAGTGTTCTTTAAACAGGCTTTGCATGAGGCTGTGAGCATGGTGTCTTCTTCCATGGCTCCTGGCACTCTACTCACAGGCTGCCTTCAGGGTCCCTCTGGACCCTGTGGGCTTCCTCGTGAGGAGCTGCCCTCCCTGACCTCATGTGGTCAACCACGTGGCTTCTCCTTGTCCAGAGCAGCTCCAGCATCTTGCTTGGCTGTCGGTTTTTGCCTCTGAGGCATCCCTGCTGTTTCCCAGAGACTTGCTAGTCTGCCATGTTTCCACCCAGAAGTCAGTCTATTTGCAGTGATATTTCTATGAAAAATATGGCAATTGGTTCTAGCTCAAGAGAAATAGGCAATGAAAAAATTTAAACATAATTTTTATAAGTATATTAATGAAATATTACAGTAAAGGATAAAAAGAATATACTTATTTAAATTTATTGTTAACAAAGTCACAGAGTAGTTATAGGGAGCAAAATAAGAAAAATAAAGAGATTCTAAATATCATTCCTAAAGGAAAGCTTACATTGACAAAACAACTTTATTGTCTTTCAAAATATTTTAGCAGCATAGACTGAACTGTTTTCTCTTTCAACTCTTCATATATACACAGAGTGTGAATTTGCACGCTTCGATCAATGTTAGGGTCAGCATCCATAATTTTTTGCTTTACAACTTCTATAGCTTGAAAGATATCTTCAAATTCCTTGAGAGTGAACTCCTCCACTTGCACATTACTGTTTTCCTCTGACAGAATCTTCCTTTGTCCATTTTGCACAAACATTAGCAGTATTTTAAACCCCAACAGCAACTACGCATGTGATAGCCTATCATTAACTGGATTTTGGTTTGCATTAAACACAGCCTGGTATCAATTTACAATTTCCACTAAATTGAATATTGCATTATCTGAATTCGTGCTAATCGCAACCTAGCTGTATACAATTTCCATGGCTGCTTTCTACTGAAGTAAAGCCCAGATGAAAGTTTCTTTTGAAGCATGAATGCTGCATTTTAAAAAGGGCTATTATTACTAAATTTAAAAATCTTAGCTTTGATGCTCATATATGTACAGTAAAACCATGTTGCATGTAACTGGTGATAAAATGAGGATAGTGGTTACCACATCATATTGTGATTCCACTTGCTGTTTTAGCATACTTTACTCTGGACTGTAGTACAAATTTGTTGGTTCTAGGCAGCAACGAACACATTTTTATCTCCTTGATATGACAGATTTCACTATATGTGTTTGTGATTATCATTATCAAAATACAAGTAAATAAAACTTTCCTCACAATTACATAGAAAAGCTAAGTGGAGATTGCTACAGCTTTGGTTTTCATTTTTTCTCTTTGTTTTCAAAAATTGAAAACAATTTTTATGCCCTCATATCTATCAGAATGTTCTGCTAAGAGCACAGAGGGAAGAATACTTATAAAATCATCAAAAGATGCACCTGCTTTCAGGAATTTGAACCTGGTCTCTAAAGTTCTGGATGAACAGTCATACTACTACTACTTCAAATTTAACCTTATTCTAACCATTTTCTCTTATTCTATGAAGAACATTGAGTTGTTCAACCTTGAACCTATTCCCTGTACTTCATATTATTTTGTTGGTATCTCTTGGTACATGTAAATCTTGGTACATTTTCTGTACATGCAAACCCTTATTCTCAATTAGATGAATGTTCCTTAGATCATGTTTTCAAGAAGCATTGTAAGAAATAGTAAATGTGCACATTAGCCCTAGGCACTTATATAAAAAGTGAAACTAGATGGGCAAGCGTTGTAAAATTTATTCTCATACCTGATTAGAGAGACTGGAGTGAAGCTTTCTTGCACAAAAAATGAGACCAAATGGGTTTTGTTATCAAACCACAAAAAGGTAAAGATGGATTATTCTGCCAAGAACAGAAAACTTAGATAAAGGAGAAAAAAAATCAGAGCCATCACTGCTGTGGTGGAACAGACCTTGTATATGAGAAACACGATATATATATATTTTTAAAAAATTAAAAACAAAGTAGTAACTCAAAGGTCATTGATATCCTCATTCAGATATACCAGTATGGCTTAATTCTGGATTGACTGATTGATTTGAAAAGTTGCTGTTAGGCTGCATAAGCATGCTTGCAATTGCAAACATTATGAAACTTTCAACACAGGCAAAAATGAGTTTGGAAACTAAGGAATTTTAATGTTCAGATTTATATTGCAAGTTTCAGTCTTCTGCAAAGAAATGTAAGAAGACATTTTGTTATTGTGACACATGACAGAAGCTGTGAATAGATAGCATAAGAAATTTAAATTTTAAAAAGTTATTCAATATATTGCAGATGGCTGGTGTGGGTCTTCCGGGCTGTGTGGCCGTGTTCTGGAAGTTTTGTTTCCTAATGTTTTGCCAGTTCTGCTCCTGTCTGTGCTCCTGCCCTCTGAAGATGCCAGTCACAGATGCTGGCGAAACGTTAGGAAACAAAACTTCCAGAACACAGCCACACAGCCCGGAAGACCCACACCAGCTATCGTATTCCGGCCATGAAAGCCTTCGACAATACAATATATTGCAGACTTTGTATAAATGTGTCCACATTGTTTGCTTGGCCTGAAACTGATAGATTCTCCTTAGTCGAGTTTACAAAAAACCCAAAGATGATGATGATGATTTCAAACAACAACATATGCCTATCCTGGGTTCTTGGGAAGGACTCAATAAGTAGATAAAAGTGCCAAATCCAGTCTAAACATCTGGCTGACTGTGTGACCAACAACAATAATAAATTTAACCTGCATGCCACCTAATGAGAATTTGTGTCATGATTTTGAATGCTAATCTAAATATAGATTAGCTTGGAACATTTATAACTTCATATACATTTGTTATACATGTTTAAGCTAGTAGCAGAGAATTATAAATAGCACTGGAGACAATGCATAAGCATTGCAGAATGTGTATCTTCTGATGGGCTTTCATGTTGTCTTGAAGCCAAGAGCAAAAAGTGATTTAATGGAATTGGAAAGCTTGCAGCATAAGTAGCATAAAAGAACAGGGTTTAAAAGCACATAAATGTATGCAGGTTTCACAATATGTTATGCTACCTTTTTCAGAACTTTCTCTACTCTCAGTCTGTGCAGAATGAAAATAGCCAAGTTACTACCTAAGAAGACTCTTTGGTTGTACTTTAGAAGTCCAAATGTTGTTTCTGCAGCCCCAATAGACGTGCTTCCGAACCTACAGACCTTAGTCATTCTCTGCTTCATTCAGTTTCCAGATACAGTCCCAAGTCTCCATAGTTTCATTATACATACAGGTAGTCCTCAGCTTACGACCATTTGTTTAATGACTATTCAAAATTATGATGGTGCTGAAAAAGTGACTTACAACCAGTCCTCACATGACCATTGCAGCATCCCTGCAGTCATGTGATCAAAATTCAGGCACTTGGCAACTGGCATATATTTATGACAGTTGCAGCATCCTGGGGTCACGTGATCACCATTTGTGACCTTCCCAGGGGGCTTCTGACAAAGTCAGTAGAGGAAGCCGGATACATTTAATGACCATGGCAAAAATAGTCGTAAAATTAGGCATGACTCACTTAATGACTGCATTGGTTAGTGACAGAAGTTCCGGTCCCAGATGTGGTTGTAAATCGAGGACTACCTGTATTTCGATCGGAACAGACTGGAGTCTGCTTAGTATTTTAATCAAAGCAAAAGCACACATTCTGTTTACTGAAAAATATGAACTATGAAATATTTGAAAATATGAACACCTGAGTTAGAAAGCAGTTCTGGATATTGGAGGAATGACAAATATAGTCATGTGCCCATATGTAAATGAACAAAGTCATCCCTGGCGCAGTGTCCTTTTGCTGTTTCACCTAGCAATTTTCTAGTGAGACTAACCAAAAGAATGTGTATGTCTGACTCTGTAATTTAAATGTATTTAAATTGCAGCAGCCTTCACATTAATTGTAAAAGGAAATATTTGCTTTGGAAGGGTATTATTTTTCTGTGCCTGTCATTTTTAAACAAATAGTCAACAGAAAATGAAGAATTGCAGGCCTATATTTTTGAGTCTAAGGTAGACTACTGGAGGCTTTGATGCAAAAGGTGGTACGTTAGTATTCAGAATAAAAATATCACAGGGTACTAGAGATAAGAGTAAAGGCAAAACTGTAAAGCAACAGTATGTTCATCAGAAATACTTATGAATTAGGAAAAGGGGACATTAGTTCAGTGGATGAGGGATAAGGAAGATAGACAACATGCCATATAGTACTCTTCCAATTACTTAACTGTTGTAATTGGTGATATACTGCATAGAACATCAGTATCAGTCTTCCTCATCCCAACTAGACAGGCAGTGACAGTCACTGGCAGTAGGAACTATAACCACTGCTTGCTTTTGTGTCCACCCCTGAATCTCCTACTTTCCATTGTGAAGGACAAATAATCATTAATTGAATGACTGATTGATTGCAAGTACTGTCTATACCTGTGTATAATAATGTACCATCTGGAAATTCATTTTCCTCAAATAGCTGGCCAAAAATTTTGTTTCTTCATAAAATTAGAACAACCTTAAATTTGTAATTCTGTATATCCACCATAATGTGTCAGACTAGAAATAAGTGTGTATGTGGCTGACACTTCTTCTACATACAGTTCTTTTAGTGAAGGAGCTTTAATATCAGGCACACTTTCTGTTGCATACATGGCTTGTGCATTCATTTGTGTTTTGATGGACAAGCAGATTCCTAATCCACAGCCTTGGATATAGATTTTTTTTTCTTTTCTTGCTTATTTATTTAATCTCAGTTAAAAAAAATAGCAATTTAAAGTAAAAGTATGAAAAATGCCAAAATAAAAACAAAACAACAACTAATAATAGCAAACAATAGCAAAAAACAAAGAAGAACTTTTATATAATCCAAGTGTATCACATATATCAAATATATATGTTGTATAAAAAATTCTAATTTAAAAAGAAAAAAAAATAAGACTTTGCCTCCTGAATCCAATACTTTAATATCTGGAATAATACTACTTTTTCAATTGTTTCAATAATTATCTTGGTCATTCCCCATGCCCAATACAGCCAAAGTTTCTAAAACCTGTCAATTTTTTAAAAAATGCATTTAATCTCAGTTTATACAACTTGTTAATTAAGATGCAGCTGTTTTTTTAAAGAGTTGCCGAATTGCTGCATCTACACAATATTGCACTACAGTGAGGTTCTCCCTGAGAATGCCTCCCACCCCACTAGGGTTTTGAAGGGCCCTGAAGATCCTGGTTCTTCTCACAGGCTTTGGTGAGGATGATTGAAGCCCCCCTTTTTCTTCTTCATTGTTTCCAACCAGTTTTGACATTTCTGCCATCTTTATTCTTTTTTCGAGTTTTTGTTGTTGTTGTTATTTCCTTTTGTTAAATGTTTTTAAGAATTTGCAAACCACCCAGAGATGCCAGGAGTTGGATGATGATGATGATGATGATAGCATTACATACTGAAAAAAAACTTCTGAAACTGAATTCAAAGCACTGCACAGCTATCTTAATTACATGTGCTCTCTTTAGTTTCTCAAGGATACTCCAGTACACCAGACAGTGGTGCTAATATACTTTGAAAATCAAGGAGAAATCAAGATATAAGGCTGCGCCTGTTAATTTATTAATCCATATTTATTCAGTACAAAAGCTGTTGTGTCATTACTAATGGGCTGGATATCCAGGATGCTTGCTATAAAGCAAATCTTGGCAACCTCTTAAGCTGTACTTAAAAGTCTTCTTTTGTAAGTGTTGACTATTAGGGAAGACTTCCTAATAGTAAAACCAGTTCAGCAATGGAACCAAAATACCCTGGGATGTTTCCCTTCATTAAATAGACAGCCATGTGGTATGGATGCTTTAATTTGAATTCCTGCACTGGGGTGGTGGTGGTGGTGGTGGTGGTGAAGATGGAGATGGATTCAATAGCCTAAATAGCCCCTTCTTCTCTGCTTCTATAATATATCAGTGTTCCTTTTTAGAGTCTTGCTGGATTTGTTGTCTTTTTTTTTTTTTTTTAAGAGAACTAGCAAAAAAGGAAATATTTTTCTTGACTCCTGCATCCAACTCTTCTCTGCTGGAACTTTGATAATTTTTGGAATGACTAGTGGAGAGTGCTTATTTGTAGCTCTTATATCTTCCTCCCTGTGCCATCTGTTCACATAGTGGATTATAGTGGTTGCCAGTTAAAAAGCAGATTTCCTATGCTGAAGGCTGACGTAGTAGTCCTAATGTATTCAGTGGATTTATGGTTATGATTAGAACTCACAGCCTTGTTGTTCCAGATTCCCACCAAATCTTTGGTCTGCCTCCTTTCTAGGCTCCACTCTTTTCATCTAGGCTCACATTCCATGCAGCACTCCATCTGTCTGTCATCTTCCTATGGATTCACTACATTGCTAAGTTTCTTTTTTTAAGCTCACTCTCACTGTCACTCTCACTTCACCTTCAGATCACACACTCTGCTTGGAGAAGATCAGCCATCCAAGGAACCTTATTTGTTTAAAGTCACCTGAATTGACCCTTTGCCTCTTTGCTTTTGTTGTCAGGTATATGTAAGAAGAGAGAATAAAAGCTGAAAATTAAAAGTCTCTTCTCCTCTGAATTCTGCTGGAGTAGGAAAATTGCCCTTATGCATTATTTCTGTGTATTTGGTTCCATGAAACAGGCTTTTCCTTTGGTAAGGAGCCAGTGCTTTTTTTTTTTTCCTTTTAAGTTTAAAAGGGTGAATCAAAAGTTCAGGGACACTTTCTCCACTACCAGATAGAGGCAGATCAATGGTGCCATATGAAATTCACTTACAGTGGATAATTGGTGTTGGAAGGAGTTTCTGCCAGGCCAAGAAACAAAATTCATATTCCTACTCCCATGAATATACTATTGAGAGATGGTTACCTCTGATTACTCTGTTTAGAACTACCTGTAGTATTGTGTGAATTGCTGTAACCATCCTTGTCTAGTTATGCTATTTGAGGATGTTAGGAGTTGTACTTAGTGCACCTTTTCCTCCAATTTCTCATGTAACTTGACTTATGTTTCACATACTTTCAAAGAATTTTGGAGTTAGAGTGTGGTGTTATTGTACTTACTTAGTGATGTGTTGGCCAAGGTCTCTTTATATGAGTGAAGGACCTGGCTTTCTTTGTACTGTTATCTCTCTAGTGATCTGCAGCCTCCCTGGCTTCCCATACTTCATTAAATCTCAAGGGAGGGAAATTCCATCATGAGGTCCTCACATGGTTGTTTTTTGGTAGTGGTGCTGTCAGCATTGCTAGTATATTATATTACACTTGAGAAACTGTTGGAAAAAATCGTCTGTTCCCTATTTGGGGAAAACATATACCAAATTTCTTTGCTCCCACATTTGGTGGAGAATTGCAAAAAGCTATTTGTTCTTGTCCCTAATTGCATCCCAGCACATATGGAAGAGAAGAGTTTGGGAGAAACTTTCTTAAAGGCACTGCCTGAACACAGTGAGATATATTTCTCAATCATGCAAGATGGCTAATGGATATTTTTTAGGAAAACGAATAGCTCAAAGATAACATAAACATATCTTGCATAAAACTAAGGGGAACCACAGTTTGTCACAGAAGCAGGGTAACAAAAGGTGAGGGAAATTAATTAGCAGGATCCTGGAAGATCTTTGTAGGCAGTTTGCCTTTCTCTAGCTAGCAGATGAGAGGTAGTAGATTAGCTGCCTAACAGAAGTTTGCAGAATTTTGTCTCCACCAATGCTTTTCTTTACAGTATATTTCAAGTAAATGGCATATACATGCTTAGCATTTTCACTGTTTGCTCCTCTATGGAAAGCTAACACCCTCCCCGCCCCCCCCAAACATCTCACTTTCCCCCTGGGAAGAGAGGAGTGTACATCTATAGATCCATTGTCTTGAGATGACTGCATGCACAATGTTTTATGCTCTATATTTGACAAGTATCTAAAAATGTGACTCACACTCTCCTTTATAGTAATTCACTTAATAGGGCTTTTACAATCATAGCACCAACCCTATTCATTCCAGTGGGTTAACAGGGAGCTCTGTCAACCTCTTCTTCTCCTCCTCACATATCAATGTTTATCGCTTCATCAAGGAACAGAGAAGGCTCTTAGAAAGAAATGAATCCCCACCCTTGTTCATCTCTTCTCTTCTAGCTTCATTTTATCCATTTCAATTGTGGCTGAAGGCTATGTGCTTTTTGACCCTGTTTCTTTTGCAGGACCTACACCTTTGGTTGTCCTGTAATCTCACCAACCCTGCTGAGTGCTCAGTCTGTGATGCCTCAATAATTCACTTCTTATATTCTGTCCCACTTTGATGTACAGCTTTGAAATGAGAAAGAGGCAAGAACAGAACCTCCTGATCACAGTGACTGTGCAAGGCCTTGCTGGATTAGGAAGGCACAATCGGTTGCATAATAGGGTTAAGAGGATTGCTTTAGCTTATCAAACATACAACCCAAATGAAATTCCTTGTCTGCATAAGGGGGACAGGTGGTGCTGATGTATATGAAAAAGAAGGGGATGAAAATCCTCATTCACCAGACACCTTTTGTTGCTTAGTCTTGTTCTTCTAACCATAGCTGCACAATACAGTGATTGACTGTGGAAGTAATCCTGCTGACCTGGGCTTTCCTATCTTCCTCTTGAGCTTGAAATATATAAATTTTAAATCCAATTTTGTGTCCTACTGAAAGGTATCAGTTTGGCTGTCACAGGAGAAAATGAAATTGGAGTACTGCTGGAAAATAGGGTCCCTAACAACTAAGCGGGGAGCAGTCTGAGAAATTGTCTGGCAGGGAAATGTGAACAAGAAGAAGGGACATTTTATCATGTTTGGTGGACATGTAAAAAAGCTGCAAATTTCTGGATTCAAATACATACACTGATTCAGAGGATTTTAAAGATTAATATACAATTGAAACTAGGGGTTTTTCTTTTCAAATTGATAGATAAACAGTTGGAAAAAAGTCATGGAACTTGACTTTGTATGCACAAAGATGGAAAAATTCAGCATTATCCGTAATGGAGGAATGGTTGGTGAAAATGATGGAACTTGCTGAGAAGGCTTAATTGACTTATTTGATCAGAGAAAAAAATAACATCTACATTTACTGCTGATTGGAACCCCTTTATAGACTTGTATAAAACAGAAAAAAAATGAACTTATGATTTATGATTTTGATGATTAGACAGAATAGATTATAGAAAGAAGAAAGTTATGTTGTAACCATAGAGAAAGAGGTAAATTTATAATTGTACTTACAGCTGCTGTAAAGAAGATTGGAAGCTATTTCTTTGTTATCTTTTTTATTTCTTTTCTATTTTTCTTTTCCTTTTTTAAATGTTTTTGCACTTTCAGCTTTCTCTTTGATTTCTTTCTTATTCTTTTCTCTTTCCCACTTTATATTAGTTTGTATTAGATTTTACCTTCCTTTTTAAAAAAAGCTTTAATGAAATATGAGACAGAGAGAGAGAGAGAGAGAA
This sequence comes from Liasis olivaceus, assembly GCA_030867105.1. Lineage (NCBI taxonomy): Eukaryota > Metazoa > Chordata > Lepidosauria > Squamata > Pythonidae > Liasis > Liasis olivaceus. The sequence goes on along the minus strand of CM061352.1, from coordinate 85,372,452 downwards.
AGAGAAATTGCCTGGCAGATCTCCCCCAGTCCACTTGGAAAAGACATGAGTTGAGTGAAGAATTGTGAAAACAGAGGGAAACCTTTCTGCTTCCCATGAGTTGGAAACTACAACAAGGGAGAGACTCCTAGTTAAGCCCAAAATAACATGACACACTTTTTATCTTTGATTAAATTGGATGTGATCTGTTATCTCTGATCAAAGAGTGATAGATTGGTCTATTACATTAGTTCATATCATCACACATGTAGTGTTTCTAAATGTAATTTGCTTCATGCTCCGAAGCATAGGTACCAATATTGTTACAATGAGCTCTTTCCTGCCCTGTGCCCCATAATATAGTGCAACTGATTCTGGGCTCATCTATCAACTCAGAAACAAAGGGCTGCCCGTTGTTCCTGAAGAACATGATAACAGCAATTTGGAGAAACCATTGGAGAAATTGGACGCCCCAAATGTTGGTCAGAATTTGTTATATCCCTAACAGAGAAAACTTACTGAGAGAACAACCAAATTCCATGCATCATCAGGAGAAGTACCTGTTGCTCCTGTGTTATTTTCCTCTTCCTTCCCTGTTTCTTTTTCTTTTGTATCATGCTTATTATACTGTGAAACTGCAGGGATGGATTTTTGTGTTTCATAATACATACAGCCAACAGCACATTTAGATGATTTATAAATAACAATAGTGTGGCACTGGACTACTGTACATTATGACTAGGGGAACCTTCCATCTCCCATTAAGACAGTTCTTCCAGTATAAGCCTGGGAACAGGTGCTCAAGTCCCCCCCCCCCCATGGTGCCCCCCTTTTCCAAATACAATCTGAAATGCACACTGCAAAATACATAATCACACCAGGATTTTTATCTGCCTAGTTTCTGTTAAGCAGCATTGTCTACCAAATTGCAATCACCTTTTAATAACCTACCACCTCTCCCCCCCACCCCCCATTTCCTTCTATTCTTATTAGATTGAAGGCAGTGATTCATGTCATCCCTCCCTCCCTCTCCCATCAGTGGCCTCTTCAATAATTTAATCATGGTTGCAGACTTTGGTAAGATGGGTAGATATAGCAAACTCAGTGTGTAGTTAAATGGCTTGTGTTCAGGCAAAGGAACTGAACTTGTAGCACATGTACATAGCCACTGCCTGCAGGCGATAGATTAATGAGGTCCTTTTTTAGAAAAGTAAATGCATTTAGACACTTTTTATTTTTGATGGAGGAAAGTCTGTTTTTGTAGCATGCTTTGAGTTAAGTGGGTTTTGAAGGTAGCTAAAGGAGGGAGTACTGGATAGAATGGGGCTATTAAAAGCTGATAAGCTAATGAGCCAACAGTGGCATGTAATCAATGTGTGAAAAATGGGTAATTCTCTCTAATACTCTACTAATGTTCTCATAATGATCTGTCAGGGAAGTCCTGGTAATTATTGTCAGGGCAAATTGGCACAGGTATGTGTAGGATAACATAAACTTGGCAGGAGGTAGAGGTGACCACCTCTTGCAGTCATTCCATTCTTTATTTGCCTGTGTAGGATCTGGTCTATTTCCTCCGTTTTCATTCTTTTAAGTCATTTGATTGATTTTGCTGTTGTGCACTTGGAAATTGCTAATTATTCCTCTTTCTATTACTTCTCTCTCATTTTGTCACTGAATTGGTTTGGGTTTATTTCTGAAATAGAAGTTGGGGAGGGTGAACATACTCATTCCATATTTGGATTTGGAAATAGAAAACTTCCTAAACCAAATGTGGTGAATTGTTACTTATTTATTTGATTAATTGATATCATACTTTATATCACTCTCTCCTCCAGTTTTTCCCCACAGCAATAATCCTGTGAGGTGGGTTGGGCTGAGACAAACTGACCACCCAAAGTCACCCTGTGACCATCCATTGATGATGTCAGACTTGAACATATAAGGAAGCTACCTACTCAGAAATCAAGAACATTGAGCAAGTAAATAGGAAGAGCTACAGGAATTTGGCAGGGGTGGACAAAGGGAAGTCTCTTTTTTGTTGTTTATTGTTTATCAGAGAAACATGGAAATGAAAGGAATGACTTGCATGGAATTTGTCTTGCTTTCCTCCCTTAAGGCCAACAAAATCTATGCATGAGCTGATTGCATAACACAAAACTGGCACCACCCAGTTTATTTGGGAAGATGAGAAAGAATGTGTTTGGAGTACATTACAAGCCTGGTCTTGAGGACTTTAAACTGAATCCTGTAGGGAGAGAGAAGAAAACTCAGAAAACAGTGCAATGCTAAGCATGGAAATGGGACTATGTGGCATCTATAGGGTGTGGAGGTACCTAGACATCTTAGTGGAGGAAGCGTATATGATTTAATAAGCATTACTGAAACCTGGTGAATGAAAACAGACTGGAATGCAAAGGTTGGAGAGTATAACTTACTCAAAAGGAGATATTTGGCATTATACATATATAGGGATCCAGGAATTTGAGCAAAGGGTTTCAGTCAAGAGCTTGTGGATAGGAATACACTAATCACCCTCAACAGCCACTCGTTAACTCAATAGAAGAAGGGACCCTGCCTGGCCCACAGGAAGATACACAGATCTCCTGACACCTGGGCAAGCAGCCACTCATTAACACCCCATACCCCCCCCCCTCCACATCTCTATAAATACCCACAAAAGGGTCACACCATCCTGGGCACAGAGAGAACTGCTCCTGTCTGTGCTCCTGTACTCTGAAGATGCCGGTCACAGATGCTGGCGAAACGTTAGGAAACAGAACTTCCAGACCACGGCCACACAACCCGGAAGATCCACACCAGCCTTCGTATGCCGGCCGTGAAAGCCTTCGACAATACATTTATGAAGATTCTCAGTCATCCAGGTGGAATTGTCTGGAGGTTGAGTCACGGCAACTGGACTTTTCTTTTTCTTTTTGGTTAGAGATGTTTTGCTACTTGTCCAAGCAGCTTCTTCAGTCTAAAAAAGTTGATTAAGGGGATATCATAAAAGTCTTCCAGGGTGGCTGTGTTTCTTACTTAGCATGATAGGCTTATTGAAGGGACAATAGGAGATATGATTAGTAGAGTCTCTGAGATGTAGATGTTTTACTCCTAATTCCTCAGGCATCCCCAGGGGGATGTTAAGTGTTGCGTTCCTGGTGAACTTTTGAACTGTTCTTAATCTTCCTGGGGACTGTTGAAAGGGCAGCCTGGAAAATGGGAGACAAGTTGTGTCTGAGGCCTCCACCTCTATTGAGGAAAGGATTTTCCACTTTGGCATAAATGGATTCCTTCACTCCTCTCTCAAACCGCCTTACTTCTCTGTCCAAAATGTGAACATTATTGTCCTCAAATGAGTGTCCTTTTCTTTCAGATGAAGGTAAACTGCTGATTTTGGTCCTGTGTTGTTGCTCCTCCTGTGCTGGGCCATCCTCTTGTGTAAAGGCTGTTTGGCTTCCCCAATGTAGAGCTCTGAGCATTCCTCACTGCACTGGATTGCGTATACTACATTGCTCTTCTTATGTTTTGGTGTTCGATCTTTAGGGTGTACAATCCTGTCTCAGTGTGTTAGTGGGTTTGAAAAACACAAGTATGTGGTGTTTTCCAAAAATCCGTTTTATCTTCTCTGACACCCCAGCCATGCACGGAATGACAAGATTCTTCCTTTGACTCTGGTTCTCAGTTCTGTTTTTTTTTTTTTTGGGGGGGGGGTTGGATCTAGAAGTAGATTTAATAAAGGCCCAATTTGGATACCCGCAGGCCTTAAGGTGTCCTCCCTGGTGAACCTAATGTTTGCGTCTATGGTGTTTATATGGTCTGTGAAAGCTGTCCTCGTATGTCTGTTTTCTTTCTTTTTGGCATCAATGGTGGTGGGGGTGGTTTCTGTCCTGTGTTGTAATGACCTGATGACTCCTAGTTTGTGCTGCAGTGGATGGTGGGACTCAAACTGCAGGCATTGGTTTGTGTGTGTGGGTTTCCTGTAAATCCCTATTTCTAGCTTGCCATAGGTCCCAATTAAAACTTCACAGTCTAGAAATGCCAGCCTGTTGTCCTGAGGCGTCATCCACATACCTGAACCAGTGGCTTGGTGCTATTCCCTGGAAAATGCTGAGAGCTTTCTTCTCCACTTCTTCCAGTGTACCTCTCTCAGCATTTCCTCTCTGGGTTAAAATCAGAGTCCAGGAGGTACAGGCTTTCACAGACCATATAAACATCATAGACACAAACATTAGGTTCACCAGGGAGGACACCTTAAGACCTCAGACCCAACTTGTCTTCCATTTTCCAGGCTGCCCTTTCAACAGTCCCCAGGAAGATTAAGAACAGTTCAAAAGTTCACCAGGAAGGCAACACTTAACATCCCCCTGGGGATGGGTGAGGAATTAGGAGTAAAACATCTACATCTCAGAGACTCTACTAATCACATCTCCCATTGTCCCTTCAACAAGCCTATCATGCTAGTAAGAAACACAGCCACCCTGGAAGACTTTTATGGGATCCTCCTAACCAACCTTTTTAGACTGAAGAAGCTGCTGGAACAAGTAGCAAAATGTCTCTAACCAAAAAAAAAAGAAGTCCAGTTGCCATGACTCAACCTCCAGAGAATAGAAGGAAGGGTAACCAGCAGAAGACTTTTGTGGGACATGTTATAGAATGCTAGGCCAAGCAGAATTGGATAATGCCCTCATGAACAAGATTACAGAATGTTCAGGGAAGAGAGACATAGTAATAATGGAACACTTTACCCAGTTATCTTTTTTAATGCCAACATAGTCAAGACTGGAAGGTCCAAAGTGTTCTTGTTGACTGTTCTATTTTCCAGAAAGCTGAAGGGGAGACAAGAGGACAATGTTCCAAATCTAATCCAAAGCAATAGGGAAAAGGTGGCTGAATGAGTAAAACAGTAAAACTGTAGAAGAAAGTCATTATGTCATATTAGGGTTTAGGATTCTAAAGAAAGAGAAACTGAAGCACAGCTGTATATCCTCAGTAGATTTCAAGACAGACAATTTCAATAAACTTTGAAAGTACCAGACAGAATCTCATGGACAGAAACCCTCAGGTCAACGGGAATGTAGGACAGTTGGGAACTTCTGAGAATAAGATATTGGAAGTACAATTATTTACCATTCCAAACTGAAAAAAAAAATAAAAAATAGAAGCTTAAGAAATAATTGTGGGTAGACAGATAGCTTCTGACTGAGCTAAAAATTAAAAAGGATATATTTGGGAAATGAAGGTTGGTTGTAATACCAAGGAGGTATAGCAGTAATTAGCTAATATCTGGAGAAAGAAAGGTAAAAGATTAAAGTGTGAAATAAATTTAGATTTATAAGGGAAATAAAAGCAACCAAAATGGCTTTTTTCTTTGTTCAGTAATAAAAAAAAAAAAAAAAAAAGGGATGAGCCCTACAGGTGAAACTCGAAAAATTAGAATATTGTGCAAATGTTCATTTATGTCAGTATGGCAACTCAAAAGGTGAAACCAATATATGAGATAGACGCATTACATGCAAAGCGAGATACGTCAAGCCTTACTTTGGTATAATTGTGATGATTATGGCGTACAGCTTATGAAAACCCCAAATTCACAATCTCAGAAAATTAGAATAGTGTGAAAAGGTTCAATATTCTAGGCTCAAAGTGTCCCACTCTAATCAGCTAATGAATCCATAACACCTGCAAAGGGTTCCTGAGCCTTTCAATGGTCTCTCAGGCTGGTTCAGTAGGAATCACAAGCATGGGAAAGACTGCTGACCTGACAGTTGTGCAGAAAACCATCATTGACCCCCTCCATAAGGAGGCAAAGCCCCAAAAGGTAATTCCAAAAGAAGTTGGATGTTCCCAAAGTGCTGTATCAAAGCACATCAATAGAAGGTTATGTGGAAGGGAAAAGTGTGGTAGAAAAAGGTGCACAAGCAGCAGGGATGACCGCAGCCTGGAGAGGATTGTCAGGAAAAGGCCATTCCAAAGTGTTGGGGACTTTCCCAAGGAGTGGACTGAGGCTGGAGTTAGTGCATCAAGAGCCACCACACACAGACGGATCCTGGACATGGGCTTCAAATGTCGTATTCCTCTTGTTCCGCTCCTGAACAACAAACCACGTCAGAAGCATCTTACCTGGGCTACAGAAAAAAAGAACTGGTCTGTTGCCCAGTGGTCCAAAGTCCTCTTTTCTGATGAGAGCAACTTTTGCATCTCATTTGGGAACCAAGGACCCAGAGGCTGGAGGAAGAATGGAGAGGCACACAATGCACGATGCTTGAAGTCCAGTGTGAAGTTTCCACAGTCTGTGTTGATTTGGGGAGCCATGTCATCTGCTGGTGTTGGTCCACTGTGCTTCATTAAGTCCAGGGTCAATGCAGCCATCCACCAGGAGATTTTGGAGCACTTCATGCTTCATTCTGCAGACGAGCTTTATGGGGATGCTGACTTCATTTTCCAGCAGGACTTGGCACCTGCCCACACTGCTAAAAGTACCAAAACCTGGTTCAATGACCATGGGATTACTGTGCTTGATTGGCCAGCAAACTCGCCTGATCTGAACCCCATAGAGAATCTATGGGGCATTGCCAAGAGAAAGATGAGGGACATGAGACTGAACAATGCAGCAGAGCTGAAGGCCGCTATTGAAGCATCCTGGTCTTCCATAACACCTCAGCATTGCCACAGGCTGATAGCATCCATGCCACGCTGCATTGCAGCAGTCATTGCTGCAAAAGGGGCCCAAACCAAGTACTGAGTACATATGCATGCTTATACTTTGCAGAGGTCCAATATTGTTCTATTTCCAATCCTTGTGTTATTGATGTCATGTAATATTCTAATTTTCTGAGATTGTGAATTTGGGGTTTTCATAAGCTGTACGCCATAAGCATCACAATTATACCAAAGTAAGGCTTGACATATCTCGCTTTGCATGTAATGCGTCTATCTCATATGTTGGTTTCACCTTTTGAGTTGCCATACTGACATAAATGAACATTTGCACGATATTCTAATTTTTCGAGTTTCACCTGTATATTACAAGAAAATGGTAGGAAAAGAACAGGGGATAGGGAAAGGGATGAGTTCCTCAACTTCTACTTTGCTTCAGCCTTTTCTCAAAAGGGGAATTATTTTAATTTAATTTTAATTTAATTTATAAGCTGCCCAACAATTATGATTCTATGTGAAGTACAATATAAAAATTGTAACATAAAATAATCCACACAATACATTAGCATTCAAATGAACATAAGCAGAAACACTAATACAAGCAGATACTGGTAACCGTAGATAAGTAAGGAGATGAAAGTTAGGGATAACTAATAGTAACCCTAGAAAAGTAAGGAGATATGTTAGGGAGCATTTGGGTATTATGTATTTATTTTATGTATTTTTAAATTTTATTAAATTTGTTATGGCTGCCCACTCCAGTAGATTCTGGGTGGCTTATAAAATCCAATACACAGTTAAAACAGTTAAACCCATAAAACAGACCAAAAACAACCACAACAATGAAAACATGGCAGGGGCCCCACCAAAGCATTAATCTCAGGCCTGAGAACAGAGCTAGGTTTTAAGAGCTTTCCAAAAGCCCAGGAGAGTGGGCACCATCTGTATTTCTCAAGGGATGCTGTTCTAGAGGGTAGGGGCTGTGACAGAGAAGGCATGCTTCCTTGGCCCCACAAGATAACAACATTTAATAGAAGAAACCTGGAGGACACCCACTTTACCTGAATATACCAGGCAGGCAGAAACAGTTGGAGATGGGCAGTCCTTCAGATACCAGACACAGGGTTAATAATTTGACAACTTCACCTGCACAGCCCAGAGCTGAAAAATAGAGTGGAGTATAATCAGCATACTGGTGATACCAAACTCCAAATAGTCTGATGACCTCACCCAGTGGTTTCATGTAAAACAGGAGGGGGAAGAGTATCAAGCCCCGCAATACCCCACAAGGGAAGAGCCATGGGCTCTCCCCTCCCATCAACACTGACTGGAACCAACCACTGAGGAAGGAGGCAAACCACTGCAACATATGCATTGCTTTCCAACTCCCAATGCATTGCTTTCCAGGAGGCGGCATGGGTTTATGAAGAATAAATACCACCAAACCAACCTGATTTCCTTTTTTGAGAGAATGACCAGTTTAGTTGATGTGGGATGTGATAGACAGAATGCAGCTTGATTTTATGAAAGCATGTGCCAGAGTCTTCTGTGAGATTCAATAGAAAAGATGATAAAATGTGAACTTGATGAAGCTCCTGTTATATAGATACAAAGGTGGTTGAACAATCATAACCAACAATTGTATATCAAGGCTCTGCATCAAACTGGAGGAAAAGAGTTGAGTGGTATACTCAGGGCTCCATTGTAAACCCTATGTTGGTAAACATATTTACTAATGATTTGAATGAGGAATTGCAAAGTTTTATTGTCAAATTTGGAGATGATACAAAGATGCAGCAAAAATGTTATAAGGTGCTATTAAGATTTGGGATGATTGTCCTGTTTCAGATTGAACAGGCAGATGCCAGCTTGATTTTCATTTTACTGGTGTGTAGCAAGCAGTCACACAAAAAGCAAGCAAAAGGACAGCTATGAAAATATTTGCATGCCCTGGAAACATATACTATACATGAGAGCAAGGTCTTGTTTGAGAGTTGGACAGTTAGAAAGTTCAGTCCAGAATCAAAACATGTGATAAGAGATGCAAACACAGACCATGATACTCCAGTGTTCAAAACACCAAGGAATTTAGTCAGCCAGTCCATCCTGAAGTGACAAGATTTAGGAGACAAGGCAGAAAGCAACACAGGTATGCAGATCAGGGGTTGGCAAAAGTTGTTCCGACTTTCAACAGCCTGGATGCAGTTATGGCTCAGTTATAGACATTTGTACTTTTGCTTCTCTTCAAAGCTTTTGACATGAGTACTCTGCTGGGATCAGGCCCCTCATCACTTGACTCCACCTGCACCTACTCTTGTTGATTGCTTGCTGAGTGAGCCTCAGGTGGTTGATTGCTTACATATTCCTAAGGCTGACAACCAGTTGGATCAGGCCTCTTAGCGTTTGACTCCTCTCAGTCAGTAGAGACCATAAGACCACCTCTCATGGCTGCAGGTGGTATCAATGATGAAACTGCTGAACCAAGGTCCTGATCTGCAGGATGTACCCCTTTCAATCAATCAGGAATTAGAGTTGTTCCCAATGTTAATAGGAGTCTAGGATATGGGCCACTTCATATTCAAGTTCCCAATATACCAAGACTGGAGATGTGATAGTGAGGGCTTGTGGGTGTGCTGAAACCAGCAGGGATCAATGGAACTTGGTATAGCTCTTAAAAATTGGTGGGAGCTTAACATGGAAAGCCCCAGAATTGATGATGGCTTTAAGAGGAAAGGCCCAATAAACTGATGATCCAGTTTCTTGGATGGCCTTTGGGTGGTCAGATAACAAGTGGCCCAAACACACTGAAACCTTCACCAAGTCACCTACAGACAAGGGAGTACCTGCTTGCTGTTCTTGATTGGCAGTGTTTGTGTGCTTTCTTGGTCTGCTCTTATATATCCCAGATTTAGGTGTGGCTCAATTACAAGCATTTGCAATGTTACTTCTCTTAAGTTCACAACATATCCTCAGGTAGGATTGGGCCACTTGTCACCTGAATCCTCCCAAACCTGCTCTTATGATTGTTTGTTTAGTCAGCCTCAGATGGTTGATAGTGTATTGATTTCTGAGGCTGACAACCTCAGATTCCTCTGAGTCAGAAGAGGCCTAACAATTATTTTGATGATCTGGAATAGTCAACAGGGACAGAGTCTTATATCTGGGTTGGATAAAAGTATCAGTATAGGACTGGGGCCATATTAGGCAGCAGTACACACATAAATTATCTAGGTACTTTGATGGATCATGAACTGAATAAGACCCCACAGCATGATGCAGCTGCAAAAGAAGCAAGTGCAATCTTAGAGCGTATCAGTGAAAGTGGTGGTGGATTCTTCTTTGCTGGAGGTGTTTAAACAAAGGCTGGATGAGGATACTGTAACAGTGGATTCCCGTGCTGGGTGGGATAACCTGAACTACTAGATTATCTCCAATGTTCTTTTCAACCCTTATATTCTATTATTCTTTTTGTTTGAGAAAGACAAACACTAGCCTTTTCTTTCTAGAAAGTCACATAGGACTGTTGTGTTATTATTTCATCAGATTTAACCTACTGAAGTTAAAAGTAAAACTGAAGGAAGCACCTGCTAGAGATCACTCTGAGCATTCTAGAGTTATGATGGATTGTTGCTAAAATGCAGACATGTGCACACTTGAGGTTCACTTCAGGTATAGGGCAACGCTATGACACAGTGGGAGCTTCTGTAGGGCATGTCTAGAAAAAAATGAATTTAGGACAGGAGCCAAGCTATTGATGGAACTCAACTACAAGACTCTGCTGCTTCCTGAGTGATTCTAGTGTACAATAATTCCTGTAGCTTGTTGCCATTTTGAGCACATAAATCTACAGTACCTTCTGCATTAAGACAAGATTTCTGGTGCATAATTTTTAAATTGCCACATGCAACAAGGGACTTTGCCTCTATTTCCATAAATTATATATGGGCCTATGCTCATCTTGAAATTCTCTCCAAAATTAATTGGTGTGCTGTAAGATCCCTGCAATTTTTTTAATCTTATTGTATTGGGCTGCTTTTATTGGTTTGATTTAATTTTCTAGCACAGCTTTTGGGGAGTGTGGAATGCAGAGAGAAAGAAGTAATATGCAGCGCTGTTGTCAGTGCTGTGTCTTGGAAAGCTATTCCTTTCCCTGCCTGCATTAAATCAAAAGCAGTGGGGTTGGGTTGCATTTTTAACTCCTTGACAGAATTCCTTGAAGCCTAAAAACTGCTACTTTGTTGGGGAGTCAGTATAGAGATGATAAATCTGGGAATAAATCATTCTTGAATGCCCAGCTGTGCCACAGAAGGCTCTGTTTTTCACACAGGTTTATATAGTTTCCCCAACATTGATATATTCATTTTGGAAAACCCCAAGATGAAAATACAGATGTAGAGTTAGTTTATTTAAAGGCCAAATATTAATAACTGATATGTATGTAGCATTCTCACATAAGAGGATGCCAAATCACTTTATTCACTTTTGATATATAGCCACTTTTGGTTAGGAATATGGTTGCCTTTCTGTCCCAGATACGCAGTAATTTGGACATTAAATGATTAACAATTGTGGTGGTGAACTTAGGCAAAGCAAGATGCCAAGCTATAAATTAAATCACAGAGCTAAGATCACATTCCCATGGTATATTTTATTTTATCCGGTATGTTCTACATTTTGCCTCTGGAGGTATTCACACATTACCCTGAACCACACATTGTTTAGTTATTATTTATGTTATTTTTGTTCCTTCAAGTCAGTTTTTGATTCCCAGTGACTGCCTGGACTAGTCCCTGCAGTTTTCATGGCAAGGTTTTTCAGAAGCGGCTTGCCATTGCCTCCTTCCTAGAGCTGAGAGAGAGTGACTGGCCCAAGGTCACCTAGCTGGCTTCATGCCTAAGGCAGGACTAGAACTTATGGTCTCCCGGTTTCCTAGCCTGGTGCCTTAACCACTAGACCAATCTGGGTCTCTTGTAGTGAAGTTTTGATGAATAAACAGGAACGTGGTTTATACAATGTGCTTGGTTAAAACCAAACAAACCACATTATAGTTTAGCAAGATACATGCACACTCCAATTTTCATGTAAAATGAATTTGTGCCCTTCTCATACATTACTGAATGCTGATGGAAACATTATATGATTCTCTTTTTGTGAGAATGTCAAATAGTACTCAGGATCATAGGGTCCCTCACTAAACAATCCCAAACAGTTTCCAGAAGTACCGTGATTTTCAGTAGTCAAATTATGGTTTGAAGCACACTTCAAAGCCATAATGCATAGTTTGTAATCATTCCTATAGATATATGGATATGTGAATTTCAACTGCGGTTAGGAAATGAACCCATTTAAAGTGTTATGCCTCTCTGGTACAGAACATACTTATTAAATCATAAAGTAAACTATAACTCCTTTAGTAAATAATTAAATCAACAATGAAATGTCAAAAAAGCATAAAGATTAACAAAAAAATAGAAAGGAAAGGGATAGCCTATTGAGAGAGAAGATCCAGAATTAGAGTGCCATCACTGAGGGCCAAAGTATTTTTGTTTTTATACTATTCTGAACTCTGTATGAAGAGTACAAATAGGCTTAACCATTTTTGCCCTACAGTGTTGATATGCCATGCATGAAGTCTGCATTGAAAAAAAAATCAATAAAATGAACTAAATCATTTTGTAGCAACAAATATTGAAGGTCTTCTAAACTAGATAGAGGAGATAGCCCTCTATCCCTATACTAAAGTCCTGAACTCCATTAGGAGAGCCACACTGGCATTAAAAAAAAAAGAATTTAAACTGCTGTTCTCTAGGCTAAAAATATGGGGGGGATGTATAGTTTGGCCCTAAGAACTTTATGTCCTGCATGTTCAGAAACTGCACAACTATGAAAATAGACCACAGCCTCCTAGCAAGACCTCACTGGGTAGATAGGTTTATGGGGGAGCAGTTAGTCCTTAAACTATCCCAATCCTGAACTATTTAAGGTCTTTTGCTTCAGCTCTGAAATCCACCAGGAGTTGGTGCAAATTAAATAGCAACAGAGTCACGTGCTCCAGATAATTAATTCTTGGCAACAACATTCTGCACCAGCTGCAGCTTCTGAATACTTTTCAAAGGCAACCACAAATCGTGTGTACTATAGTCATTTCATTTGGCTGTAGCCGAGGCATGTATAACGGGACCCAGATCTGCTTTCTCCAATAAAGAGTGGAACTGCAATCCAAGGTTTGCAAATGACTACAGTCATCACCTACACATTAAAGAAAAAGGTTTGGATTACTTACAGCTAGTTGTGGGCAGGAAGATCTTTTGTTTTCTTTGACTGTGTTCAAGATTTATTACTCAGCAGCAATGGCACTGACCACTGAAGTCACCAAATGTTAGCATTTCAGAAATAACAGGCTAAGTACTGACTGCCTCCCTATGCCCCCACATCTGTTTTATCTACCAGTTCTTAACATGCAATTCCTAAATAAATAATAGGAACACATATTACCAACTGACCAATACAATCTGGTTTTTAAAAAAGCAAAACAAGGAGATTATAGGTAACGTGAAGCTCCATGAGCATATGAAGTACACTAAGGATGTGTCTGAATAAATATTATATTTTAAAAGAGAAAAATAGAATTAGCAGTGTGGGTCTGAACAGCAGCTGCTGTTATCCCCCCAAATAGCTATTAAAGATCTACCCTTAGAAAACAAGACTAGAATTTCCAGTTTCAGGAGGACAATGATAAATCTGGATTTAAAGATGTAGTGAGCAGCAGATCCCAAGATCCATATTAAAATGTATATAGGGGGATAGTGATAAAATGTTTTCAGTACAAACAGCTCATTGAACCTACAGCAGGAATTTGTGATGGGCAGTGAGAAGCAAAGGAGTTGGGAGCCTAGACTGCCAGCCAGATTCTGAAGTTGGCAACCCCTATCTGAGCTATTTTTCTTGATGTCATAGTTTAGCTTGAGACACATTACAGTTCCTCTAAGACCCAATACCAACTGAAGGCAGAGGTTCCAACTTCCACAGGGATCCTAGATTTTAAAAATAGAGTAATATGTATAGTTACAATAATCTGTGGAAACGCATATTCCCTGAGTACTGTTGTAAGTACTCTGCTGGGATGTTATGCTTCTTCTGAATTCTGAATTAGTAGGAGAGCAAGATATATTCCTGCCAACATATTCCTGAACAGGGATAATGCAATAGTGTAATCATTTATTATTTGATGAATAAAAGGCAGAAAATGTAGGGAAACCCCATGCCTATATTTCAGGGAACATATATTTGAGCAGTGTCTGTTGTTTTAACTGTTATAGGTATGTGAAATTTACTGTTACATTTTACTAAAAAAAAATTGTTAGGCTTGCTTTATGGTATTGCTTTTAGTACATTTCTGGGGCCCTTGGTCCCTCCTACAACCCATTTACACATAACAAATACAGTGGTACCTCAAGATATGAATTTAATCCGTTCCGTGACTCTGATCGCAAGTCGAATTGGTCGCATCCTGAAGCAAATTTTCCCATAGGGTTCAATGTAAATACGGTTAATCCGTTCTGCCCTCCGAATTTGGTTGCACCACGAGGCAAATTTCCCCATAAGGTTCAATGTAAATACGCTAATCCGCTCTCCGAATTTGGTCGCTCCACGAGGCAAATTTCCCCATAAGGTTCAATGTAAATACGCTAATCCGCTCTCCGAATTTGGTCGCTCCATGAGGCAAATTTCCCCATAAGGTTCAATGTGTCAGCCGGCGTTGCACAGCTAGGAAATTCCCCAGGTGCGCTTTAGTCAGTTTCACAGCCTCAAATCTTTCCTTTGTCCATAGCCCTTGGCGTGGTGTGCGCAGCAAAAGCCCAGTGAAAGCAATCAGCACGCGGGGGGGGGAAAGGCTTTTGTCAGGCGTCCTTTAGTCAGTTTCACCACTCGAGCCCTAGCTCAGAAAGAGGAAGTGCTAATGAAATCCGAGCACGCGGGGGAAAGGCTTTTGTCGCGCGCGCACAGCCGGGAGCGGGAGCTTCCCCCCCTCCCCCGCGCTGATTCCTCTTCCTCGAATCTTTCCTTTGTCCATAGCCCTTGGCGTAGTCATTGCTTTCCTTGGGCTTTTGTCCTGCACACAGCCGGGAGCGGGACCTTTCCCCGCGCATGCACGCGCACTAATTGCTCTTCTTCAATTCCACAGCTCTTTTCCTTTGTCCTAATGCCTCTGGTGTTAACAGATTAGTGAAGAGGCGCCAGGTGGCCCTTTCATTAGCACTTCCTCTTTTTGCGCTAGCACTCAAGCGGTGAAACTGACTAAAGCACGCCTGGGGAATTTCCTAGCCGTGCAAGCCAGCTGACACATTGAACCTTATGGGGAAATTTGCCTCGTGGAGCAAGCCGCCTTGCTACCGTGATCTCGCCCACAGGAAGCCACGACCACGTGGCAGCAGGGCAAATGGCCGCAGATCCGGTTCGTAGCTTGAGGCAGAGTTCGCATGTCGAGGTAAATTTTTGTGGCCGTAGCTGGTCGTATCTTGAAATTTTCGTAAGGTGGGGCGTTTGTATCTTGAGGTACCAATTTGCATTCCCCACACTCCATATTGACAGATAGAGACATGATCATGGAGAAAAGGGGAATATGTCCATTAGATCAGAGGGGAGATTAATATAATCTCCCCTCTGATCCATTCTATTCAAAATCTCTATTTCCCTGATGCCAATAAGAGGGCAAGAACCATCTTTACCTAGAATCACTGCTTGGGAGAAGGAGAATTTCATCTTGTTTCCCTTCATATAAACTGGCTCTATGTTACTGCTTCCTACTGTTATTAGCAATATTGGGGTAAAGCTGTTTCTCTCTGACCAACTAGATGCTGGGGAAAATTGGGTGGTGCTTCTGGGGCTCAGTGGCTATAGAAAGAGCCATTGAGAGCTGCACACAGCTCACAAATTATAGTTTAACCAATCAATGGCTCCTTCTGTAGCTACTAAGCCCCAGAGGTCCAATCCAATTTTCCCCTATTATTTATTAATAGCTGTGGTTTCTAAATGTTTTTTCTAGATAGAATTTAGGCTGCAGAAACATAACTGGTATCAGCCACCTTGCACACAGCTGTTTTCTTCCTTCTCCTCACTGTAATCATAAATTTTAAATCATAATATGGGGCCCAGCAGCTGTCCTTTTAATCTTCTCCTCCTTGCATCAGCCAGGAGTTCCTCCAAACAGCCAGTAGGGGAATACTAAACACAGGAGGCGGCTGGCACCTGGTCTCATTCTGATTCTTACCTCACAATTTTTGTGTGTGTGTGTCAAGGTAAGAAAAAATAAGCTGGGTGGCCACTGCTAGGGAAGCAGAAAAGTGGATTCTCCAATTGCAGAAATTGGAAGAACCCAAGGCTTTAGGAGGGAGATAAAATCCCAGAAGCAGGAGTGGGATGAAGTAGGAATTCCTCTGAATGGGAAAGGGCTCTGTTCCACAACTCCATGGCAAATATTATGAAATGGTTGCTGAAGTTTCTTCCAAAGCAGGAGTTGAGTTTCTTGACATGTAGAGCTCATTGCCTTACCCTTCCAAGATGCCTGGACCCCCACAATATTATAAGAATATACAAAAGTGGTATCGATTGTAGATCAGTAAGTCTCTTCAATGTGGAAGGGGGCCAAGAAAATAGATTTATGTATGTGTGTGATACTTCTTTGCTTTTTGCAGATTTCAGGAGGCAGCACTTAGATGACTATAGCTGATCCGGGGGGCGGGGGGGGGGGAGCTAAGCATGATCACATCTGGTTAAATACTTGGATGGAAAATGGCCAGGGTCATGTCGACTAGACCAGGAAGAAAAACAAATGGAGGGGAAGGAGGCAGGGAAAAACCAATTTTATTGTCAAGAAAGCCATATGAATGTGCCCATATAGTCACCTGGAGCTGAGTTTGATTCAAGAGATTTTTTTTTTACCATTTTTAATTAGGCATCACTTCTTGATATAACTTGATCCTGAACAAAAGTATTTATTGATGCAGATTCATCTTTTTATCTATTGCACACTGTTAATGAAAACCTGGTCTTTCCCCCATTGAAGTCTTCTCTAAATGAAAGAATGGAAGGTGCTTCTCTTTTAATTTAGAGCTGCCTCCTTATTGCCCTTCTCTAGAGGAAAGGTACCAATGAAATGATTATTAACAACTGTAATTATTTTCTCTGCTGACTCAGCGCAGCTCAGGAGAACAACCATCCTTCCTTCAGGCAGCAATGCACTTTTTATTTGACATTGTGCAGTTTGCTTTGGTTTTTTTTTAAACTACAGGCTGTTGGTATTGCAGATGAAGTACTGATTTTTAAAATACTGCATACTGAATAAAATCATCTTAAAATAATCTTGAAATAACCAAAATCCTTGCCTAGTTGTTCTTTCTTCAATGAATAATGCAGGGTGACAAAGATGCAAAACCATACAGCTGTTCTCAGTTCAGTACATCTTTTCCCTGAACTCAGAGTGTAAACGTTGTTGGACTTTTGTCAGTGATCCACGAATCCTTTTTTTTATCATGGACATATTTTGGTCCTGAAGATGAAGATGCAACTCTTCTAATGTTACTCTTCTAAATGGCTTCCTTGGTGTGTTCTGAACCCTTTAGGTGTTTTTACTCAGTTATGCTTGCTTCTAAAGACAAATCTCTTTACAATGTAGCTAGATTGAATGCTGACACAGAGCTGAAATGGACTTCTTGAAAGTACCAGTCCTGAAAATAAACTTGCTGATGCAAAACCAAATCCGAGTCAGACCACTTTGAACTGATTCAGGACTTGTCTAAAATGAAAAAGATGCTCCCCAGACTTGCCCATCAAAAACTGTCTTTTCAAGAAACTTCAGGAGTGGTTCAGAGTGTGTTTGCACAAATTAATTCAAGTTGCATCATCTCTCCATCATATAAGGTAAATTGAGTGTGGAAAAACAGGGAAGGAGAAGGTGGAATGTAGATTGATTAAAACCTCTGCCTTATATACAATAGTTTTATTGTGGTTCTCTTTTTATTTCTGTTTTTTGGTTTGGTTTGTTTTGAAAGGGATGTAGAAGAAATTTATTAGGGTAGATTCTGCATTTTTCACTGTGCTTTGCAACTGTGTTGTTTTCAAATGCAGCAGCATCTGCTTGCATGAATGACTTGAGAAGCAGGATTAACCGGAAAATGTCAATATCTACTGCTTTCTGTTCAGTAACTGGCTACTGATGCTAGCTCTCAGCTAGGTATGTGGAGTTCCACCAAATCCATGCAGCTTTTTCTCCTTGGCTGACTAATAAAGCTGACAGCAGAGCACCGTTCTGTTAAATATGACATCTGTCAGCAGCTTGTAATAGGGACGCTATTTGAGACAAGCAGCCAAAGAAGCATAATTAGGGGACAGAAAAGAATTGGTTTATGGCCAGTGAAGGATGTGGTGGTGGAAAACAATAATTCATATAACTGACAATGTTGCTCTGGACATTAACAAAGAAATATACTCTAAACTTATAGAATATCAAATGAAGGCTCATGCTGTGCTAAACAAGAGTTCTCAGTAACTTGTCATGGCTACCCACACTCAGTTAAAAGTTTGAGAATCTCTGACTAGTGAACATAACAGGATTTTAAAGGAATGCATTGAAATTTGTACCATTTACAAACTTTATGTCTGCAATATTTATCAATTTCACAGATCTTTTACTGACTATATCAAACAGCTCCTTCAGGTATTCAACTGTTAACATTTTGCTTCTTAAAAACTGACACATTTTCCTTTCTTTTCTGTACCAGCGAAGCAGTATCAAATACACAGCAGTATTTTTTTTATCTCACCACTCCCCAGAACTGTTTAGGTTCATTAATGTAGCGTTGCAATTGATTTTTTAGACAGACATTTGGAAAAGATAAAGTACTCTTAAAAAACAGATATTTGCTGCTATGTTCTGTGAATCTGTTCCACAAATTAAAAGCAAGTGTGTTCTTTCTCCCTCACTTATATGCTAATATAAAAAGGACCATCATTCAACAGATTGCTCTATCACAGATTGGAATCCGTAAAAAAAATCTATGGGACAAACTGGATAGTTTGCCATTAATTACTTTTCTATGTTTTCTCTTCAGTGCTAACAGTAAAATAAGTTAGAAAATGCCACAAAATGCAGAAATGGATTTATATCTTTGTCCAAATAAAAATGGGTGGTTGTAGTGCGGTGATGATGACGACAATGATATGATTTTCTAGCATAGCAAACAGCCTATTATAGTTTGCTTTTAACCTTGTTTCACTAAAGGGCAGGATGGATTGGTAAAAGGGATATGAGTGAACTGGATTCCATTCTTTCATCATCTCATTTTCCTTTAACTGCTGGGATAAAGATAATTGATAGTACTGCTTATATGTAAAGAGAAGGGGAAGGAGTAGAGGAATTGACCTCTCCTATAATGAGGCAAAGAAAAAAAAAATCTCAAAGCAAACAGTACTAAGATGATATTTCTCAAGGACACCAGTTCACTCTGGAAAAAGAGCTGTGTGGGATAGTTTTGCTTCCATTCTATTTATTATTGTCCTTGAGAGTTCTACAAGAACAAGCTGTTTGCCAAAAGCACATGTAAGCCTGAGTAACAGCTTTGAGAAAGATGCTGCCAGATTCTGCTGCATTTGCTTCTCTCTGAAAATAGCAAACACACAACTTAGAGCATTTGTTTTAGGGAATTCCTGTGTTATTTTTCATTTCTTTAACCTTTGTGTCTTCCCCAGAAGGGGGTCTTTGTGCTTTATACTGCAGATCCATTTAGCTTTTCCAACTAAACATTTTACAATACATGGGTTATATGGTTCTGATTTGGGGATGAAATGCAATTGTATGTTTCCACTAATGGAAACAATAGAAGCAATTGCCAACTAATAGAATTAGGAGGCATGATGCTCTTCCTCTCTGGAGATCTCCTCACGTTTCAAAAGCTGCTCCAGAGTATACCCTAAGATTGTGTTGGATTCACTGGTGGTATATTTTCTCCTATATTAATTGAATATGAACTTTTCTTGATCTTCAAGTTTTATCAGGCATCTTCGAGGCAGAAATATGAATGTTTCAATAGGTATTTCATAATAACTACAAATATCATGAGAGGTGTCATGAAATCATAAGGATTGCAATAGGTATAGCCTGTACCTGAAACCAGCAATAAACTAATGCATAGATTGTTTTGTCCTTTAAAGTGGACAAATGTTCAATATATGGGCTGCATCTAGGCTGTGAGAGTTTTCATGGAATCCTTAAACAGTACTAAGCTGCAGGCTTTCTTTCAACAGACAAGTGAGATGAGAGCTTCCTCATCTTCCCTCTCACCACTTTATAATGCTCTTCTGACAAGTTATACCAATGGAGTGCAATTGGGCCTCACTTTTGAACTGGCTGCATCTATACTACTTTGGAAAGGGATGTACACACAGTGGAGAAAACATGTCCTTCAGTAAGTAGGCATGACAAAGTTTCATGAGCCATAATAGAAAAATGCATGTATAATTGAATTCTTATAGTAAAGTTGAGTCCAAACCCTATCTTCCCATCACAAAAATAGGTCTATGCCTACTCTGAAGTAATTTACTTAACCTTCTTTGAATTCAGTGGAATTCATTCCCAGTTAAATGTGTATAATACTGCAGTCTAAATGTCAGATATCATTTTTTCCAAAAATTAGTTTTCTATATGTTTAGAGAGATTTAGTCCTACCATTTCTTACAGCATGAAGTGGTATCATTCAAGCAAACTATAATAAACTTTCACCAGTACCACCTTGCATAGGCTAGGAATGATCACTTTTTTTATGATGATATTATTTGTTCCTCAAGCCAGAATTCTTTCTAATACAAAAATTAAATCAGTGTAATTTGATTTAAAAATTTCCCCCTTTTGAACAATTGATTAATTAATTACTGTTTATTTTGTTTAGTGATGCTGTAGTAATTAGAATCATTTTCTTTCTGATTGGGAGAGATATTTGAGTTGTGATTTGTATAATTTAGCTTCTTGCCTGTGATCACAGGAAGAAGAACTACATAACTAACATATTTCGGTGTGTGTGTATGTGTGAAGGAGTTGGGTTAGAGGTGATAGCTTTGTAGATTGCCATAAAATAAAAAATAGTTGGTAAAGGGCATTTAGGTCATTGAGTCTAACTCATCCTTGATAACAGAATTCAAAAAGAAGCATTTGGGTTAATTGCCCACCCATCCTTTATGTACATTCAAGGAAGGAAAGCCCATTACCTTGGTGCCAAACTGTTCTATCTATCTATCTATCTATCTATCTATCTATCTATCTATCTATCTATCTATCTATCTAGTATTCCACCTTTTAAGATGGCTTAAAATAATTAAAAGGTTGCTTCCAGGTAATAGCAGGCAAACATTATTATCCAGAATCAGATGAAATATTTTTTAGATATCTTGACAGTAAGAATGTGATCCAGTTTATGGAAGCATTGCCATACAGTACCTAATGTATATAACGTACATATATCCCTTTTTCTCTTCTATAACAATTTCTCTTTGTCAGCTATTTTTCTTTGGGACTTTTCTGAGAACAACAGAAAACTCTGTGTGGAATACATTAAAACAACTGTGATTAACTGAGAATGATGAAGAAAAGGCTGTCACATTTTATAAAATTGAATCCCTCAACACCCCTCAGTGACATCTTTCTTGCCCACACTTACAGAAAATATGCCACACAGCTTCTATTAAGCTGAAGCTATGCAAATATAGGTGCTTGTAGCCAGCAATGAAATATTAATTTCTTTAAGATATTATTTTTCTAGTCTGTTGATGAATGAATATCAAACTCTCTCACTCTTTGGACTATAGTTGTGGAATACAAAAGAACATTCACTGTCCTCTTGCAGAGTAAGTTTTTAAATTACATATGTACTTGGATTAGTAATTAAGTTTTGCTTATTGGCATTGTTACTGTGCTTAGATCTCAAGCAAACCACTGTTCTCCTTTTTTCCTCATTTTGCATCTGTTTAATTCCTAGATTAAATAGAATTCCTTCACTCTATTGCCATCTGGATTTTTTTTCTCAAAGAAATGCTTCCAGGTACATACAATCCATTTTGATTTTCAAAGAGATTACACATTTTGGAGGATAGTTGTGGGTAGGGAAGGAGGAGTCATAATCCTTAAACTAGAAGGCTACTTCATTCGTTCATTCGTTCATTCATTCATTCATCAAATTTATATGGCTGACCATCTCACAAAAAAGTTACTCTGGGTGGCATACAATAAAACTATAAAACAGTTAACATATAAAAAACCTTTATTATTCAGAAAAAAAAAAATCGCAATTAAAGGCTAAAAGAGGGCAGCAGATGTCAACAACGATGGAGACACCCCATCAGTACCTTGCTGATCCCCTGGGGTCCCCAGGCCTGATGGCATAACCAGGTTTTGAGGGACTTCTGAAAAATCAACAGGGATGGAGCCAACCTCAGTCTGGGGGGAGGATGTTCCATAAGGTGGGCACTATGGCAAAGAAGGAGGCTGCAGGCTGTAGGTCAGTGCATGGCAGTACCAGGCTGGGGGCACTCCACTAACATCTCAGAGGCCATTGGCAGCTCCTTGGCTCTCTTGTTGAGTTATGGAGCTGCCCAGCTGGGGGCTCTTCCCAGATTCTTGGGGAATGGCATCTCCTTTGCCTTTTTAGTCCTTTGGGGTTGTGACCTTTCCCCCATTTGTGCAGGGTTGGCAGTGGGTGGGGCCTGGATGGTTGTTTTCTCTGCAGAAACCTGCACCCCCCACAAGGCCACTGACTGCTTGGGCAGTTGTGGCTGGGAGGTTGGGTCTCTGTGGGGTGGCATTGGTTGTTTGGGTATTGGATTGAGTGTCTGTGGGGTGGGTGTGAGTTTGATTGAATATGTGTCCTTGGCTTGGAGGAGGGAGCTGAGAGAGCAGACAGGAACATCATGACAATAACAGGCAGAGGAGGGTATGGTGGGAATCTGGGGGCATTCCACACTTGGGGACACCAGTTCACTGTTTGAAAGGGGTCCTGTTATTTGGCCTTTGGCTTCTACCCTTGATGCCTGGTCATTGGATCCTTGGTGGCTCTGGGCTCTGGTAGTGGCCATTGAACACTAGGTCAGTTTGTAAAAAGGCTGCTCTCATTAATGATTTTATTATGGATGAGGTTGCCAATCTGGCATGCTTAACTCAGACCTGGGTGGACTTGGAGGGGGTATACCTTTCTCAGAATTATGCCCACCTGGGTTTTGCATCAGCTGAGACCCTGCCAAAGGGGGTGTCTGTTGTCATCCTTGACTCTTTAAAGGCTATCAGAGGCTCTGCTCTATACATAACAGTGTGAGGTGCACTGGTTGAAGTTAGGCTGTAGAGAATAGTTGGGAGTGCTGCTGGTGAATTACCCTCCCTGCAATCCAGTGGCTTCCCTGCCTGAGCTGCTGGATTCCTCACAGGGCTGGTGTTTGGGTCCTAGAGGCTGCTGGTGTGTAGAGATTTCAATTTGCTGCCTGGTAACATTATGTCCAGGACAACTTAGAGTTTGTGGAGTCCTTGGGGTTCTCTGAGCTTGGTTCTTTTCTTGCAAACGTTTCATTACCCAGCTAGGTAATATCTTCAGTGCTAAAATGAGATGGGGTTTGCTCTCTATTTATATGCTGTGGCATGCCTTGCCAGTGCTGGTGGGGGTGGGGGTTTTGTTTTGCTCCTCTGGAAGTTCCTTGATTAGCCTATGTTTACTGCTTGATTGGAACCAGGCACACAATCAAGCAGTAAACATAGGCTAATCAAGGAACTACCAGAGGAGCAAAACAAACCCCCTACCCCCACCAGCACCAGCACCAGCACCAGCACCAGCACTGGCAAGGCAGGCCACGGCATATAAATAGAGAGCAAACCCCATCCCATTTTAACACTGAAGATGTTACCTAGCCGGGTAATGAAACGTTTGCAAGAAAAGAACAAAGCTCAGAGAACCCCAAGGACTCCACAGTTCAACCCTGAGCTACACATATTCACCTCTGTTGGAACTTAGAGTTTGTGGCCCCCATGGCAACCATGGCCCTGTTTTAGGTCAAGGTCTAATGCATACCTACGGCTGCAAACTAAATCTAGTTTTTGTCTCAGGGCAGCTGCAGTACAATCTGGTAGTGGAGGTTATTGACATTAGTCCAATTGCCATGGACAGATTGCTTTGATTGCCTTCAGGCTTACTGGTATCATCCTCCTGCACAGGATGACATGGACTATTTCATCAGCCTGCCCCAGGTGACTGAGATATAAAATAGGATCACAGAGGGACCTTGGGGTTTTCCCTGAGGATCTGGTGGGCAGTTTATCTGAATGCTTGATCACTGCTTGAAAGGATGGGTGGGTGGGTGGTCGTCTGGACTGCATTACTCCTATACAGCATCCCACTGTGTGCCGATCTTGGGGTACATCTTGGTTTACTGAGGAGCTCTGTGAAATGAAGTGGCAGAAGAGATGCCTGTGGTACCATTGGAGGAAGACTCAGAGCAACTGACTAAACAAGGGAATGAGCCCATATAAGTGATTACTTTGTGAAAAAGCATCAGTATTTCTCTGCCTTTATTGCATTTGCCAATAGCTGTCCAGTGACATTTTTAGGTGACCCAGTCCCTTCTGGGTGAGAATAGGCCACAGAAACATCTGCAGGGCCGCTGTGAGGAATATTCTAGCTATTTGATGGATATTTTTTCTTTATAATCCTATTTATCTTTCTACCTGTTTGGTTTTATTGTGAGTCACTCTGGAGTCAGGCAGTACCTAAATTGAATAACTAACTAACTAATTAACTGTGTGCCATAGGAAGAGGGAGAAGGCAGTATCATGGCAAAAATTATGACATCATTATGGTATTGACAGAGTGTATCAGTGGCTCCAGAAAGCTATGGCCAAGTAGTTATTTGTGTGTAAATATGTGTTATTTTATAAACCTCAACAGCAATATATTCCTGCAGAGGAAATGTGGTAAATTTCATTATCTACGTTTGGCTTCACTATGAGGCCAAGTCAGTACAAACTGGATTCTCATGTTAGTGAAGTTGGCACAAGGTCAAAGTAGGCACTGGGATCTCCCTGTGCCATACGGATAACTCTAGGATTGCAAAGTTTACACCCTTAGCTATAATAAGGTCATACTATGATATATAAGACCTGTGTAAAGTCATTTCTTGGAAATACATTTTGTAACTGTCCCCCCCTGCCCCCAGAAATAATTAAAAAAGATGGATTTTAAACTGTTTAGAAAAACATGTGCTCTAAAATTTAGTGTGTGAAAATCTTTATGGCTATACAGATGTTGGGTCATGGATTTTCTAGTACCATATTTAGCATTAAAAACAGAACTAATGTAGTTATATTCTGAAATGGTTTGAAGCTGTGACATAGGGAGTTAACATTTTTTCCTTACACTATTTCCTTATTTTAAATCTCTTCCCAGTGGTACTGTTGGTATTCACTGATCAATAATTGTTAAAAGTTTAGAGCTTTCTTAATAAATTTGGGATGCCTACTTTAAAGTATATCATAATGTGCCACACCATTTCATAGAAGGGCATTTATTGCTACTTGGATCCAGCCAGGGATCTGCTCCTGCTAGATGCTATAACCCAACTTGGAATTTTAAGTGTTGCAGTCTGAACATATCCAAGAATAGGAACAGGTTACAGACAGCAAGAAAAGTAAGAGTTGAAACAGCCAGTGGAATGCCAGACTCTTGCAGACTTACAGACCAACTGTCACATCTAGAAGACTGGGAAGATGATGCTTCAAGAAAGTAGTGTCATAGTCCCAAATTCAAAGAAGAGGAAGAAGAATCATCAAGAGAGTTGTGGATCTCCCATATCAAATTTAATGTGATTTTAATTGAGTCTTGGATATTAAGTATTAGTATTTCATGCTTAGTGCTATGCAATATTTATTTATTTGTTAAGTAAATTTAAAGTGATATAACCTACCAGCAATAAGGGAAATATAGAAATCCAAGTTACAATTATACAGAGAGAGAGAGTATATGTATAGTCAGAGCTGACTTTCCAGCTCATGAAAAAAGCCCTAAGGGATATTTAATGATAAGCTGACAAGTGGCTATGCTCATGCATTTAGAATTCATCTGTAAGATGGATCACCATGTTTCCAGCTCTGTTAAGGAAGGTATTGATCTGGATAGATCCAACCCAAGGTTAATCCATCAGGTTCCCAGATAACAGTGTCAGGTAGACAAGTCCTAGATTCTTCAAATGCTAATTGAAAGCAGCAGATAGTTAGTGATTTGTCAGTGGCATCTCTGCAAAATTAGTGCTGTGAATACCTAGTTTATTACAAACTGTTGTATTCATTCCATATCACAATAGGCTATTTTAAACAGTAATATAACATCACAATATAAAGACAAAGCAACTTCTACTCCACAATAAAATCATCATGAAAAGTAAAAAATATCCCACCCAAAAGGCAGCCTCTGAAGATTCCTGTACTCAAATGTCTGGCAAAACAGGACAATTATTAAAACTTTTTGAAAAGATGGCAAAGTGAGAGTAATGATTTCACAATGCCAGGCACACTGCAGTGTAAGTCTATGTAAGTGCAACATCCCCTCAATCTCTTAACTTCTGTTAAGGTCAGGCTGGTTCTAGTCAGATGGTCTTGAAGGTCCAGTAGGATGAGATCGCATAAGGCCATTATTTCTAATTAATTTTATCATGGTGAGTTTGGGTATGATGTCCTCCAGCTTGCATCATGTCTCTTGCTAACCAGGCAATAAACAAAGACAATCGAAGAAAAATTAAGAAATTTGATTATCCAGTTAGTGACAGCAAATACCTGATATTCTGAAGAAATATTAGAATCAGTAATCAATAAAAATTTGACTGCAACTTATTTTCTTTGATTCAAGTACCTCCACCCAGTTTGGAGATATCCTTATTGCTAGAACACTCTGCCAGGTTATGCAAGGAGGACTTTCTTTCCCCACACTATAAGATATTAAATTGCCATAAAAAAATATTTGTGACTCCATTTCTTCCCATATGCAACCATCAGGAGAGTCAAATTCAATTTAATTCAATTCAATTAAAGAGCATAACATCTCCTTCCTCTCACTTCAGTAGGTTGTCAAATCAATTTAAAGTGATTTGAATTATAATACCCTTTGTATTTAAAGGAAAATGGATCCTAAGTCTTTCAAAAGAGTGATCTGTATTTCCAAAGCATCCCTCATTGCTGTATTAATCAAATAAGTTTTGATCTGATTCAGTAGTCATTTATGGCATTAAATTTATTTATTTATTTCTTGTTTATTTTTATACTGTCATACGTCACAAGGACTTATTTTAAAGTGCAAAATAATTCTAACTTATTTCTCAGAATAACAGAGAAGTGCCTCTGCACAACTGCAAATCAGATTCAGCAACCCAGATATGATCTATGCCGGATTGCCGGCATGCAACGAAGGCATATAATGATTGTACTATTCATGGTTTTGATAAAAGGAATCAGTGATATGGGTACAGGATCAGCCCATGTTATTAGCATCTCTGATTAAAAAAAATATAAATTCTGCTACAGCAGTTCCTATCTTTATTGCCAATATAGGGCAATAACAGAATTCACTGATAGAATTTATTATCACAAACCATGGTGATCACTACTAATTTGAATGGATTTAAAAGGGTATTAGATAAATTCATGAAAGTAAGTTTTCAAGTCTCAGTTTTACCTCTGGATTGGGGATAATATGCTTCCATATATCAGTTGCAGGGGAACAGTCATAGGAGAAGAATATTTATTTTATTTCTTTAAACAATTTATAGCCACCCAACTCACAAAATGTGACTCAGGGTGACTAACATAGGATTATAAGCAAAACAGGATAAACAACACACTTAAAAGAATTACAACCAGACATTATAAAACAACACAAAGGCCAAAACCACAATATATTCAAATCCTTAAACCTATTTTTCACATGGGCTCATCAAATGTTCTAACCCAGTGTTCAGAAGAAAAGACAAGTTTTTAAAGGCTTATGAAAGGCCAGCAGGGTCGGGGCCATCCAAATCTTGGGGGGAGCAGAGACATGCTGTTCCAAAGGGCAGTCACCATGACAGAGAAATCACACCTCCTGAGTCCCATCATAAGGCATTGCATCATGGAGGGGACCTGAAGTATGCCCATTCTGTTGGGATGGACAGACATAACCAGAAATAGGTAGATAACAGGGTCCTGTGCCATGAAGGGCTTTATAGATGATAACCAATACCTTATTGTACCTGGAGGCATATAGGAAGTCTGTACAGCTTGTGAAGTAGTGGTATTAAATGGGTGTACCATGGTATGCTCATAATTATCTGCACTGCTGCATTCTGGATCAGTTATACTTCCAGGCAGTCTTCAAGGGCAGCCCATGTAGGGTATTTTGCAATAGTTGAAGTGGGAGGTGATCAAGGTATAAGTGACCATAAGCAAGGTCTTCCAATCAAGGAATGGGCATAGTTGAACTCAAGGAGTTAATCAAAGGCTATCTTGGCCATGGCCGCTGGCTGATCTTTAAGCAGGAACTATGAGTCCAAGAGGGTCCCCAAACTGTGCTCTAGTTCTGCCTGGGGGAATAAAACCTCATCTAAAACTAAAGCTAGAGAATATTCATATTTGAGGTCTCTTGAAACCTCTTGGTCTTGCTTGGGTTGAGTTGACACCTCTTGTTCCCCATCTGACCCGGTAGCCTCCAGATACTGGGAAAGAATCTTGATGATATCACTTGGTTGGCCCAGGGTGCAGATATAAAGCTGTATTTCATCAGCATACTGATGATATTTAAACTCATGCCAACAGATTATCTCCTTCAGTAGTTTCGTGTAAATGTTATAGGAGCAGAGAGAACACAGGTCCTTGACAACTTCACAAAGCAGGAGTCTAGGCTAGACTTTCCACCCCTACCGTGACTGATTATATTAAAAGCCACAGAGATTTCAAGGTGGGCTGGGATGGATGTACCACCTTCATCTTGTTCCCGCTTCAGGTCATCTATAAATGTGATCAATGCTGTCTCAGCCTTATATCCCAGCCTGAAACCTGACTAAAAAGGTCCAGATAGAATGTCTCATATATATATATACTCTGCTCAGGACAGCTACTTGCCTGTATTCACACTTTAATTTTTCCCAATGTGCTCTACCTAGCAAAAATGGTATTATAACTAGTGAATATTTATGAAAAATTAGTCTCCTTTGAATCAAACTCAGCTTCTTAACTACCTGAAATTAATGCCCAAGTCCATGTAGTTTTATCCATGCCCACAATGAAGAGTCAGTTATAAGTGGAAGGAAGGAAGGAAGGAAGGAAGGAAGGAAGGAAGGAAGGAAGGAAGGAAGGAATTTTTTATTGTTCTGGGATGATTATCAATTTCCTAGTCATGTGTACAGCCCTGGAATTTTCTGGGGTATCCCATATGAATATTAACCAGACCCAACTCTGCTGAGCCCAAACAAGGGCAGTTAGTTGTTGCTGCTCCCATCTTTTGGGATTATCTGTAAAAACAAAATACAAAATACTGAGTTGTGAATTTAAAGAAGAGATGTAATGATAACAAGTGAAAGAGTTCTAGAACGGGGCAAGATAAATTAATAGCAGTCAATCTTTCATCCAGTGACAATATGTATATAATGATAAAACATTTTATATATTGGAGCTAATCAGCTGTATCTGCTATGACACAATAGCCAAGTATAAAGAAAGTTCTAAACAATAAAATTCTGCTGACCCCACTGAATTCCTTGACTCTTATCACAATGTGTGAAACTGAAAAGGTGGAAAGAAGGACAATAAATAGGTTGCAAGTCCTTGGTAATCAGAGTCCTTGATAAAGTCAGCATGCTAAAAACATCCCTTGATAACCTTTGAAGGAGAAAAGGTCCTTAATAAGGTATCTAATTGAGTGTAAAATTGTAAATGGTATAGATAATGCCAAAGCATTTTACTACTCATGGGCCAGTTTAGAGGAGAGAACAGGATGACAGGGAGAAAGGAAATGAGTTCTTAGCTGTCAAAACTTGTTTACACTCAGACTGAAGGCATCTAAGACAACTAGTTGAAAGAAAAAGAAAAAGAACTCAACAAAACAAGTAAAGGTACATCTAGACCAGTGTTCCTGACAGTGAGGTTTCTAAAGGTTTAAATAAATACTCTGATAGTAATAGCAATGCGATAGCCCGATTGGCTGTGTTCCCTTGGAATGTAATAAAGAACTATTTCAATCACTTCAGAAGGAATAATCAGTTATTATAATTAGACATCAAGAATTATTACATTCTTTTAAATGTAGACTTAATTTTTTCTCCTATGTTAACCACTGAAGTATAGGACTACTAGCTGGATGGGGTTAGCTAAGATGATTATATTAAATGTGTTTAATGATTCCTTCTACTATATGTAAATATTCTAGTACAAATTAAACATGTGGCAGAAATTAGGAACTGGGCAGATATTATAAAGCTGATCATACTTTATAAGACAAATAGGTTATCTACCATCTGAAGATTACATTTTTTATATATTATCTTATGGGTCATTCATTCCAGATTCACATTGCTTATACTGCATATGTGCAGTGGTAAATACCATGAATGATGACACCACTGTTTATAAAGGTGCATGAAATGTGATATAAAGATTGAAAATATAGTTCTTGTATTTTCCATTGCAAATATGCTAAATGTTATATGTCAAATAAGGTGATTCATTCTAGGGTTTGGTATATGAGAGACAGTTTGATGTAACGTTTAAGGCACCAAGTTAGAAACTGAGAGACTGTGAGTTCTAGTCCCACCCTCAGCATGAAGCCAGTCCTAGGCCAGTCACTCTCTCAGCCCTAGGAAGGAGGCAATGGCAAACTACTTCTGAAATCTTGCCAAGAAAACCACAGGAACTAGTCCAGGCAGTTGCCAGGAGCCAACACTTACTCAAAGGCACCAAAAAAAAAAAAAAAAATGTGAAAGAACAATTCCTCCTAATCATAGCACTTACAACTATAAAAGAATCAGAATAGAACTGCCTATTGCCTGATGAATGAAACAGTATTGTCCTAGTGGTTTTTTGCATGGTTCTTTAATGGAAGAGTCATAACCTGTTTGTAAAACAGATGCTTTACATCCCCTGGTCAAACTCCAGCATTTTTTTAGAATAGTTAAAAAAGTTCCGTCTCAAACTGCTGCCAATCAGTATAGACAATAATGAGCTAAGAACGTGCGGCTTGCTTATTTATTTTTTTATTTATTTACAATATTTTAATAAGATCTTCAAACTATGATATGACACAACAATAGCCTCAACTTAATTCTGGTATACAATTAATTTCTGCCAGCTTTGCTCTCCATATACGTCTTCAAAATGTATTAGACTACAACTCCCAGAATTCACAGACATAGAGCTGACTGGGTATTCTGGTACATGTTTAATTCTTCTGAAAATGGCAGGAGTGAGGAGGCTAAAACATGTCTTATGCATTAAGCCATTATTATCAATATAATTTGAACAATCCAATCCTAGCATAAATAACTGATTGGGATCAATGGGATTTACTTCTGTGTAAACATATTACATTAAAATTGGATTTGAAAATGTCAAATGGTTATGCAGTCAGAAATGTGCTTCGTGAGCCAGTTGTGGGTTCTTGTTTTTCTTTTTCTTTTTCTGCTGTCCAGTATACAGAAAATGAAAAAGATTATTCATACCTTCTGTCCCTGTTGATTCTCCTTTGAGGCAACACTGCACATTGCAAATAAATATTTTTAACAGAATATGAAGTGGCTGCTTCTGTTAAAGAAAAGCAGAGGGGGTTGATTTGAGTGGACAAGTAAAGTGTATCAGCTTGATTTACCTTCTGTTCATTACTTTTCTGTAACAAGTCCCCTTACCCCAGTCCCTTCACCCCATGGATGAAGAACACATCTAGAATTCTTTTGGGATAAAGCAACTTGTGTAAAAGGAAGGTATTTTTCTGGCCTGTTGATTGTAATAACCAAAGGGGATGCCAGAATTTTGGTATATGTTGATAGGTAATATAGTATTTGATCTCAATTTAAACTGAGGAAACACATTAATGCTATGTACTCTACTTCTTACATAGTGTTTTCCTGTTCAATGTATTACTTCAGTTCTTACTCTACTTCCATCCTGTTATGCTATATAGAAACTACATTGAGAATAATAAAGTTAAACAAAATAATTTAGATGCTATCTCATATTTAAGCATGGTTTATAAGACCACTTCAGGAATTCATTTCCTTACTCCCCCTGAGAATTGTACTTTCAGATGTGCAAGATTCTGTCAATGTAGCTTTACAAGAAAGTAGAATTAGCTCATCTAGTTGTGATTCCTTTCTGGTTTACCCCACAAGCCCAACATTAATCTTGCAAGTCTGAAGTACAATTCTCTCCCCCCCACCCCCCAATCTTCTTTACAGTCCGAGAAACTAAGGAGGGTCTCTTTTGTGCCTCTTGCCCCACCCAGTATCCAGCTGCAGGCTATGCTGTCTCTTATCTGATCATTCCCTTTGCAGCATCTCGTTGCCCAGTCTTCCAAGGTCTTTCCCACATAACATTACACAATATGGGCATATGGGTCCTCAGGTGGGCCATGCCATATTTCTAGAGATCTTATGCTGCTGCTAGACATCTTATGTCTTTAGGAATTTTGTTTCCTATTACACAGTTTTGTCTGCATAGAATTGTTTTTGTTAGCAACTAATATTTTTTTCTTTATAATATAAAGATAGTTATATTGTACAGTTTACTAATAAAATACACTAATAAACAGTGCAGATGGTACCTTTTTTCCAGCTAACAGAGATGATGAAGTGGGTCTCAGAGTTAAATGAGTCTCTCAGAAGGGGGTCATGAGCAAAAAAAAAAAAGTTGAGAACCCCTGTTCTAGGTTCCCAAGTACTGTTCCCAAGCATAGGGTAAAACAAAATCCTCTGGTTACTTCCACACCTTTGTATTATACCAGCCAGCATGAAGGCAGAAACTAGCAGATAGGAGAGAACTGCAACTTAATAGCTAAAAGTTAGTAATTTAACCAGAGAAAGGTAAGCATTAGGATTAAGAATTATACACAAATTTCAGGATTTTAAACAGCTCTGGGATTTTTTTTAAGAAAAAGAAAGAAAGAATTATTTAAAAAATGTTTCTCTTGGCAGAATTAATAAGATTTTATATATTAATTGAGACTCTGATATATGCCCCAGGCAATGGTCCCCAGGACCATTGTTTAAAACCTGGTCCCTCTTGGGCCCTTTGTGGTGGTCTTGGGCCCTTTGTGGTCATCTGGAATTTCTGCTGGATAAAAGGAACTGGATGAACACAGTGTAGAGCAGTTAGTGGGATAGTTGTTCAGAGGGTCAGGCATGCTCAGTTAAACTGATGCTTGGACCAATAAACCTGTTCTGTTCTGTGTTCTGAGCTGTTCATGTTCTATTCTCTCCAATCACAAACTCTTCCAAACAGCATTCATCCCAACTTTATCCATCCATCCATCCATCCATCCATCTATCCAATATCTATACCCAACTCCAGAACAACTCTGTGTGGCTTCACAATTAAAAAGGGAGCAAATAAAAAAGAAGATTCATCTCCTCCCCTTATTTAAAGGGACCAATCACACACTAACCCAAGGCCTGGGGAAAGAGCCAGGTTTTTAAGGCTCATGTCGGGTGGAGTGGGGGGGGGACATATCTCCAGGAATTTTAAGAAGATATTTGATAATGCTACGATAGCACATACAAACTAGGGTCATCCATCATATTAAGCTAAGGTTGTTTGTTTCACATGAATAAGCCACAATGGCTAGGATTATACATCGTGTATGCCATACATAAAAACCACAGCATCATTTTGTGTGATAGGTAAATCCAGTCACAAACAAAAATATTTCATGATCACAACGTAAGACAGCAGCTAAAGAGGTGGTCTGGCTTTATAGGACACTGTTCAATGAAACAGTTTGATCATATTACATTTTATATTTTAGTTGGGAATAAACCCCATTTAACTTCATGGGACATCCTTCTGGATAAAGATATGTAGAAGTTAGCTTCATGGTACTTCTATACATTTTGCATAACATAATTATTTCTGTTGCTAGTGCTTTTATATCTTCTTCAGTTTTCATGTGCTTTGACACTGCCAACCTCTTCCCATCTGAACATGCTGCTCCAAACATCTGATTTGGCATTCTTATGGCTGTAGCTCTCAGGAGAGTTCTTTACACTTTTGAGCAGTCAGCAACTTATTTTATTGATTTATCTGAGTCAGGTACGGAAGCTTTTTTAAAATTTGCTTTCCTTACATGCAACACTGTGAGTTACAAGACAATTAACTGCAAATAAATTAATGGATGAAGGCACTCTTGGTTAATGAAAGTTTTTTTGGGTTTCCTCCATTTGATTTGTAACATTTTGGCAACTAGGAAGAACACTATCCATTCAGGGCCAAGCTGTATTTTAAAACCAATCCTGTCAACCTCTTTGTACTGTATATTCTCACTTATACCCTGAAAGGTGCAGTAGGAAACGGAGCACAGTATAAGCTTCACTCACTTGACAGATTCTTTACTTAACCTGCACTTATTCCTTCTGCCACAAGAATCTGAGGTTGATTTTTCTCTAATTTTAGTAGGGTTGCTCTAAATCAAACTTTCCATTTATACTTTAAGTCAGGAGGGTTATAGACTCCTCTGCTTATGAATCTTAATAAAAACCAACCATTTGCTTCTGCACAACAGCAGAAAAAGAATTAAACATGAAGAGAACTAACTGAGATTTTCAAGGTGTGGCTCCAGAGGATTTTAAATCTTCAGAATTCCACAATTTTGTCCACAAGCTGCACAGTCAATCACAAGAACATGCTACATTCAAGCATATCTTCAGTTTCAGAAATTTTTATAGAGGAATGAATAAAATACTTGTATAATTATTCTTAGATTTTTTTTTTTTTTTAATCTGCTTAACAGTCATTACTGACCCTGCAGTGACCGCCCCCTAGCGGTTTTCAAGGCAATTGCATCTTTCTAGTTTTGGAATTAGACTTTGCCAGAGCCTAATTCCTAGAGCATCAGCCCAGCTGGCAGCACAGGAGGCGGGATTTCCGTTGCTTCGCGCCCCTTTTTCGGACGAGCGCGGTTTCGCGCTTTTTACCAGCAACTTGTCCCGTCTCTCTGTGGAGCCGCTGCCAGCATTTTCCTCCCACCGGAGTGAGAGTGCTCATTTATCTACTCACGTACGTCCACTATTCTTAGATTATATTATAAAGATTCAGTGCAAATTTGTTGCATCATGATTGCAATCAGAACAAGCTAAAGCACATTGTCAACAATGCATCTGAGTTTCTTGTTATTCTGTTGAGTCATTAAAGCAATATAAATTAAGGTTTATATCTTCCAGTTCAGTGCTTAGTTTTGTTCTAGAGAATATAGAAACACCTCATATACTAATCTCATGTACCTCATACCTAAAGCATAGAACAATGTATAAACCAAGCCACTATGATTAACATGTGCTTGATATCCTAACTAAAATACAGATATTATGCATCATGCTCATATTCCAAAATTTAAAACCATCTGTTAAAATACCAAAAGTTTATCTTTGCAAATAATTAAATTCTATTTATATTGGTCTCCACTTGTCTGTGACTGTGATCATTGAAACTTCAGATCATAAAAAATATTTTGGGGACCCATAAGCTATTACTTAGACCTTACAATAGCATATACAAATATGCATAATATAAACTAACTACAAATTTATTTTCAAAATATTAGTGCTCTTTTACTTTGAATATACTTTATATGTATGCAAGCCCAAATGCAAGGTTATTTCTGGGAGTAAATATCCATTTCTCTTATTAATATAGCTTTTAGTCCCCAGTCTATTGTAATGATCCTCATTTATCTATTGAAAAATTAGGACTATTCAGTTGGAAAGGTAAGTTTTATGTACATATGTAGTAATTAATTTGTATTATTGTAATGCGGTATTTATAGATTTTCCTTTCCATAACTTATTTATTTCCTATATACTGTTGGTGCTGCATACATACACTGAAAAATGTCATACATAGAAAGATTTTAGCAGTCTCCTCTCCACTCTGTATTTGGAGAGTTAATACACATGAGCAGGAAAAGCACTTCAAAACTTTAAAAGAATTACAGGATGGAATTAGAATGTCAGAGGCGTTAATGTATAAACTATGACTTCAGCGTTAACTCCAGGATCATCTACGTTGCATGCACATAAAAAAGGGTGGGACTTTTATCACCAAGTCAAAGCCAGTGACTATTTTTCTAGATATCCCTGGTTAATTCCATGGTGTTTTAAAAAGCCATCTTGTCTTATGGAGAGAAGGGAGATCTACTGGTAGAGAAGGTCATGGTTGTTATTGAAGGTTAGTAGAAATAAAGTATCAGAAGAAAATAATAAGGATTCCAAAACAGTATATTCAGCTTCTTATGATTTTTCTGATATAATTCCATATTCTGGTTTTGACCCTGAAAGTTGTAAATGGTTGAAATCTGCATACCCAGGTGTTTCCAAGGATTTTATGCTATACTTGTGGCCATTCCGTGTTCTGCTGAAAGACATGCATGTTCTAAATTTGGAGTAATTCTATTTTGTAAACATTGTAAAACATAAGACCAGATACATATGAGCAACAATAGACTTTCATGCCATTGATTTCTGCATTTTTAAATACTCAGTTGAACACCAGAGTTAGACACTGGTATATGACCTATTTTTCTCCAACAAATATGCTGCATATTATATTACCTAGATTTTTTGGGCTGTTTCTCTTCTCATAACTATGGATGAATGAACTAGAAAAAAAATATTTTATTTCCACATGCATTTGAACCACTGCAAATTTAACAATTTTGTGGTATTTTAGTTTATATTTTGTTTTATAGAAAGTGTTTCTACATTCAACAGGTCACTGGATGTGGCATAAAATAATACAAAGAAAATGCCATTTATAATGAGTGAATTCCATACTTGGTGTTATATTTGTACACTCTTGGAGCCCGTCGCTGAACTGAATTTATTACAAAGATGTATTTATTTTTTTATCTTTTACCCCAAAGATTAGGATATATAAGTCTGACACGTGTACATAAGCTTTGTTAGATGTACCAGCAAAAAAAAAAAAGTATAATATGAAAAGGAGTATAATTTATGCTGGGCATACAGTTCTGAAAGCTTGTATGATTTAATTTACAGTAGGTTATTTGGAAGCCATAGCAATGAATTGATCCATGTTTGACAAAAGTGCTATTGCCTCTGTCTCTGCAGTAGTAGCTTCATGGAGAACTGAGCAATAGCTGAACCCACTGGCCATATGGAGCACTGGAGACATTATTGTTTGGAGTGTACTTATTCAGGCCTACTCCATTTAATCATATCTAGTATCAAATCATTTCAGCAGAGCTCATATAGAAGGATATATCTGAAAAACCAGAGAATATCTGCCTCCCCTGCATGCGTCAATTTTCTTTTCATATTTATTGATGGAGGAAAAAAGAGAGAGAATGAGTGTGGGTAATAAAATTAAGCATGTTCTGTAGATCTTGGCACAAATGAGGGAACAGGTTTGGGAACATTATAACACGTACATTATTTTTATAGAAATTATTTATTTGCTCATAGAGCAGTCCAGAAACAGTATAT
Organism: Liasis olivaceus; assembly: GCA_030867105.1. Taxonomy (NCBI): domain Eukaryota; kingdom Metazoa; phylum Chordata; class Lepidosauria; order Squamata; family Pythonidae; genus Liasis; species Liasis olivaceus. The sequence continues at coordinate 85,335,069 of CM061352.1, read as the reverse complement.
TTTTTTGCTTTTAGAGAATAACAACAGGGAGAACCAATATGTGCAGCCAATATCATGGTTGTAAATTCCAACAGTGAAGAACAAAACAAAGTATTAGCTTAGTGAACAGAATACTTTGCTTAGACTGCAGAGATAGGAAGTGAGTTCAGGTCCCAATGGAGGTTCTGTTTTTATTAGAAATACTTCATATCTTTAATGCACTGTGTCAAGATAGCCATGCTTTTAGTACTTAATTATCTGTATCATCCCCAAATAAACTGTAGTTAATGAAAATAGTTAAATAGCTCCCTTTATTCAAGGCAAAGTAATACTATAATGCTGTCATGAGCTGAAATGTCCAGCTTTTCTAATAAGAGATGTTTCAGAAGATGAATCATTGTAAATTCTAGTGTATAATGACCTGACAACATCTGGCGTGCCTTTCCTGGATTAATGTGAGAATCTGATGTAGGATTTTAAATGTCATTCCAAATTTTGTGATGCAGTTATTTGAACAAAAGCTGTATCAAAATACATTTTAAACATTGTCTTATTAAGGAAACATTGTTACTAGAAATTTATATTTAAATCTGAAATAAAAAGCACTTAGCAATTTGTACTTCAGGAAAATATATTCTGAAACAGTAGTATTCCAAAGCTACTGTTGCATTTATCCTAATGCTTTAGAGGCTGAAGTTCAGAATCAAAATTTATCTTTTTATTATTTGCTCTTAGTCAAAGCAATGTTGGAATCTTCTCCAGATACACCCATTCCATTGGAGGGGCTCTGATCTAGATATGCAAAAGGAATATAGAAGTTAATCATTTTCTCCTGTACAAATGCAGTTCCCTTTTCTTCCCCACCCGCAAATACCAGCTGTTCAGGAAAATGGATATTTGAGTGGGCTCCTGCCCAGAATAGATTTGTCTATGCCTTTATTTTAAAAATCATAAAAGTGAGCCTCTGATTCGGTAAATTATTCATTTTCGATCTTCATCCTCCAATTCCAGACAGTGAAGAATTTGGCCTTTATATGTTATTTAATGGTGCAATATAACTAGCTTCATTTCTAATATGCGTGAAGGCCAAGATTAATTTAAAATTGTATGTTAATCAGTGAGCATGTTTTCTTAAACATTCAAGTACTACACAGAAAATTCTATTAATTAGCAAAGTGGTTATGAGTGTAGTAACACCTGAGAAATGAGACTGGGCAAATAAGTAACATCAGAATTAGGCCTTCTTTGCGTCATTTTAGAATTCAAATTTTGTCCAGCAATTTTCAGTGTTTCTCCTGCAGTGACAGAACAATGTGGGAATCCTTCTGTGACTAATTTAACAACTGTAATTTCTCTTAGACAAGAAGCAGATATTGCATAGTCTAATGGATGAAGTTGAATGGCCTAATTGGTGAACATGGTAAATTCAAATTCTGTTGGCAATCCTTGTTCTTTGTTGCATTTTCTGCTAATTTGTTTCCATCTGTGAAGTGATAAATTAATTTCTACCAATTTTCTACAGCTGAGATACGTAACAAAGCTCTATAACAAAGATTTCATGGCATCCATAAACTATTGCAGTTCAAGGGGTTCTAGAAAACTATACAAGACTCATAGAGTCCAAAACTGATTAAAATGGCCCTGTGCTTATTTATCTTGTACATATCCTTAAAATAGCTGTCTATTAATTTTATTACTGTAGTGAAAAGACCTTGATTCTGACACTTGTTAATAACTAGCATTCATTCTTTTCTCTATAAAGGTAACTAAAAGAGCCAGATTGTAGACTAAAAAGTCCAGTGGCAATGAAATGCAAAAAGTACAGACTGTGCAAATATGATTACTTCCTAAATGCATTAAAATATGCACACTGACCATAAACAACAGGAGGAATAATTGGTGATAACACAATCGTTCTAGCATTACTAAGTTAATTAATACTTGCAGTGGGACAGGAAACCATTGTTCTTTTTCATGCCCAAACTAGTAGAATCAAATGTGGCAATTAGTTCCAATTCAGCTATTTCATGCTGAACCCCCCCCCTTTTTTTTTTTTAATGTTCTAGTGAGGAGAATAGCAACTTTTGAGTGTACACCAGAGTTTCCAGGGAAACTGAAATGTAGAGAGAATGAAATGTTCTCATGCTGATTGCTGAATGTCACCACGCCTGATGTCAGATTTATGTCCATTTATTCTTTTGTGTCAAGTTTGACCTTTTTGTACTATGCATAGAGCAGAAAGTCATTTCCAGCAACAAGAACATACTTCATATTTGAAGATGAGCAGGTCTAAGATCTCTGATGTTGTAGATGATGTTGCTGCCTTATGTATTAGTATTACCAGGATGGATTTGTGGATAGATTGGTTTTGAGGTTTATTTCAGGGACAGGTTCTTATGTTTGTGTGTCTGTTATGTGACTATAGTAGATTGGGGACAATCTGTAAATAAGTACATCCTTATTAGCTTAAGCAAGAGAGATTTAATTATGATTGACTAGGATGTGCAAATAATACTTTACTGATGGCATGTTGAATAATTTTAGTTGAAAACATAACTCTGTATAATGCCCTGTAACTTCTTGTTTTGGTTTGGCTGAATAACCCATAGATCTTCATCTGTGTTTATTTAATATCACATCAGAACCAAGACTCCTGACTTCCAGTCAGAATAAGGCCAGAGTTGAAAGTCAAGAACAAACTGTAGTTTCTAACTTTGGTTTGTTGTATTGAGAATAAGTCAGAGTAAGCTATCATACTAAATAAACTAAAACAGTATATTTTGTGATTTATTTAGCCATTTCTGATGCCAGGAAAAATAAGCCAGAAGAATCAATGCAGAAGAAACATAGCTTGTTTGCACAAATCCCAAATTTCGGTGTAGTGTGATGTCTCTGCCTCCTCATAGTGGTAGGGTGCTTTGTTCTAAGGTTGGAAAATATTTGATCAAGCTCAACAAAGACAGTGTATCCAATTGATATTCATCTGGATTCCCTGAATTCATTCCCTCCAAAACAAGAAATATCAAGGCCCAATTGTGCCTGAAATATTCAGTAACTCCCAAATTCCATATGTGACTGCTTTTTCAACAAGGACTTTGTCACATTTCTTGTCTCAGGCACCCTATATACTATTGGCTGTGAATCAATATTTTGCATAAATTATTCTTTTTGAATCTTGCAACTGATAATGATGGAAAGAAAGAGAGGAAAATGATGACCAGCAGCAAGGTGGATGGACTCAGTTACAGCAGTTACTTTTGGAAGACACAGGGAATCAGGCTGGGGACAAATCATCATGGCAAAAATCTATCTGTGTGGTCACTAAGAATCGACAGTGACTTGGTGGCACATAATCAATCAATAATGAGAGACAGAAAAGGGACAGCAGGAACCGTGTTTGACAGAAGGAGAGATGGAAAGAAGGAGGAAGGATGGCTTATTAAAAAAAAACTACAGTCTTGTGGATTTTATAAGTGTAACTCTGTTTTTTTACTGTCATTTCATATACTGAACCTGTAGGCACTTAAGAACCTCTCTGTGGTAGTATACTTTATTAATTGGGTAGCATACTTGATTTCACAAAACAGCAGGTGAAATGCAGCCCTTGCCATCGTTGTGAACCTGTCTTTCTTGACCGAAAGAAAGGCCAAAAGCCATTCTCATTTGTTAAATGGAGTTTCTGCTGTGTCTTCATTTCTCCAGATAGATCAATCCACTCTGTCCTGACCAATTTGCTCTGCTGTCGGATTGCTGCCGCCCATGTCCTTGTTGCTGCTTTGCTGGATTAAAAATTAAACTGTGTTAGATGAGAGCAGCCGAGATTCTTGCTTGGTTTATTGACAGAGCCTATTGACATCCTTCTTGTCCTGCTGCCTCTCTCTCTCTGAGCCAAGGACAGAATGTAAAAATAGGTTGGTTCAACAGGAGTCCTGGGTTGTCTTGTCCTGCACTGATACAGATGGTTTAGGAGGCTGATTCTTCTCTTTCATAACTCATGCAAGTTATATAGGTACATGTTTACATTAGTGGACTCATGTTATTCCACACCTCATGTGATTTTATATTTGCAGTAACCGTGGACTTGCACCTTTGTGTATGTTTTAGAATGCCAACAACCCCACAAAGAATTATACTTTATTTGCCCACGAACAATTTGACACTGAACCAGATAAAACAATATAAGCCTTTCCCCTTGCAAATAGTAAAAGACTGAATGGAAAGAGGACAGGTATAGCTTAATCTGTTGCATAGTCATGGTGAGTATATAATTATCAAATGCATCTCCTAGATGAATTCTGTACATCCAGATACATTGGAAAAAACAGTGATGGGGGGTTTTTTGGTCAGCATTTGAGAAATGGTTGCACAAGCTTATCTTCTGTGCATTTTATTATTTAAAAAAAAAAAAACTATCATGATCGGTATTACAGCAAGCTCAAAATATAAATCAATATTCTTACCTTCATACAGTTGTGAAACCTTTTTAAAAAGAGATGTTAATTTCACACTTTTTTTGGCAGATGTGCAAGTATAATGTTTTGTGAAAGTGCAATTATATGCTAGACAGTTTCTGTCTGTCCAATATATTACATAAATAAGTGAATATCATAAAAAATCTTGGGCATGTTAAGCCTTTGGAAAATCATGCAGTTCATTTCAAAGGGAAAAATGCGGAATTAACTCTTTTGCATAATAACATTTAATATCAGTCATCAAAAAAAAATGTGCAATGCAAAAACTGAAAGTGGGTTCAAACGCCTAAATAAAAAATTGCAGCATAGTTGCTCAGTAGTGGAGTAACAATGAGAGTAGTTAAACAGTGGGATAATAGCTAAAATTGTAATAATAACATCTATCTTGGATTGCAAGAGAGTTTAGCACTATAACTTGTGGATTCCAAGCCATGCTCATTTCTGTAAAAAGTTATTGTCCACGTCTCCCACCTGTAATATAGTTGTTATAAAGCTGAATCAGTGAACTTCAAATTTCAGGTGATGTCAGTCAGTAGGCTGAAGTATGAAAACATGCTTAAAATCTCTAAGGTTTATAAATCTATAGAAATAGAAAGATGAAGGTCATACACTGCCAATATATACAAGGGGTCTTTGCTGTGCCCTTTTAGTGTAAATGAGATGTGGATATGACCAACAGCAGTAGAGGACTGAGTTCTGTCTAATAGTTTTCAATTCTGTAGCAATTTGTGCATATACAAATGCCCGTATCTCTTGACAAAGGAGTAGGACTGAAATTTGATGATTTCAAAAGTTCTTCCTGTCTGTGAATGTGAATGGGTAGGAATGAAAAGTAGAACAGCTTTGAGGATATAATGGTGCTTTACAAGATTTACCACCTGACCTTAAGATGTTCTTGGCTATGTTCATCCAAAAGAAAAAAAAGCAGAAACTTTCAGATGCACTGATGCTTTTCTTTCTTATCAGAAGGGTTAAAATAAATGTTGTGCTCTTTCTACCATTTCTCACTCCACCCTCCAATTCTTTTGCTGATAAAAGGAACACAGATACAAACTTCTAGCGGATTTGCAATATAGAACTCTGTAGAGAATAGATAGTCATGGCACATTACCTCATAATAGGGAGGAGGAGAAAGAGGCACTGTGGGAAGAACACAAGAATAGGAATTATTAGGAATATTGCTAATTTGTAGTTTAAACTTATCAACATAGTTATTTATTACTTTTATTACCATAATTTTTATATTGCTCATCATACTCTTGGTTTAAAGTATTAAAACATTAAAACAACATTTATAAATTAATATAAAACAAACTAAGAAAGTCAAAGAAAACTCTAAAGAATGACTTTTTTAGGTAGTAATACTTGGATCTAATAGGACATTCTCCTCCGATCAAAACCAAAATTCTGATATAGAGATTAGCAGTGCTGGGAAACTAACATAGTCACTTTGCTTCATCTATAGAAGGGAGAGGACATGTTGCCTTGCAAAGCAGCTTTGAGGAGATGCTTTGCTCAAGCTTTTGTTGAAGCAAAGCACCACCTTGACGGTCTGCAAAACTAGTATTGATTTTAGTTTTGTCTTGTTTTTTAATCTGCTTGGTGTAAGCATTGAGGAGAGTAAGGCAGAAACCAGCAGTTCCCAGGACAGAGATGGCCATTATGTAAAAAATCAACAACTGCTCAGCTTCAAAGCCACTAATCACTCTGATATGTATTTGTTCATTCAGAAGGATGTGAGGAAAAAACCCCTGAGACTATAAATTTCTGTTACATCTTTGCCCTAGCGATAGGCATTAAACTACTCTGTATGTATGTATGACTTCATCCTTGACTGCAATAAATATTTTAATCTAGCCAAGCCATGTCTGAGAGTTTTCAGCCAAGTCCAGTCAAAGAACCAAGCTAAGCCATGAAGCATCAGGAAATCTCTTGATTTACTGCCAAGCCTATGTTGAGAAGACTGATACCTTGAAAGAAGGTTTATGAATATTTAACATGAAAAATGCCATACAATAAAATAGAAGGCCCTCTGCTAAATGTACCAAGATGTTTTAGGAGCCAAGCCTGCTGCACATTTCCTCATATAGTCTTATTTCTGTTGGTATGTTCTGTTTCCCCCTTCTCCCCCTTCCTCTCCTTCCCTCTGTGCTCCTTCTACTGATGCTATTGCTTCCTGCTCCTGCTCCTCTGTTATGCTACCTCCTCTCCATTCCTTCTATCTTTGCTTTGGTGCCTATGAATAGTTTTACTAGGCAGCCTTTTGAAACTGCAGCCATGTGTCATATTAAAGTACTGTATTTGTAGCTAGGATTCTCAACAGGGAAGTTTTCGGTTCTTTAAATAAATTCTGAGGCACTCAGCCAAAATATTAATAAGACATAAAGACCTAGTCTCTCATCAACATTCTTTCAATTATGAATTAGCTTCATGTCCTGGAAAGATGAACAAACCCAGCCAGGTAGGCAGAAATTGTACTTTTCCACTGCGGTGTGTTTTTTAATGTTTTCAAATAATTTCAAAAACCATTTGAACTGCTCCTGTTCCTATATGAATACATGTATAGATACATCAGTTTTCGGTACTGTCACAGGTTCTTCAAGCAACAAGCATAATCTCAATGCATTCTGAAAAGTTAACCAGCAACAAGGCAAAAAAGAGCAATTGTGCATACATGTTTGTTTGTGTACACACAAACATACATTTCAGTCAGGAAAAGTTAATCAGAAGTTCAGCAGCAAGGACAAGAGCAAAAGATCACCCACAGTTCCAAAGCATGGAGTCTTCAAACCTGGCATTTTAAAATGCACTATGGCAGTGTTCCTCAACCTTGGCAACTTTAAGACGGGTGGACTTCAACTCCCAGAATTCCCCAGCCAGCAAGGCTGGCTGGGGAATTCTGGGAGTTGAAGTCCACCCGTCTTAAAGTTGCCAAGGTTGAGGAACCCTGCACTATGGAATCTCAACATCTGCAGTGTGGGCAATAGCATGAAGATGCAAACATCCACTTTTATGTCTGAGCTGGAAACTGCTGCTGTCTAAACTATCACCTCAATTTTTGTTAATATAGTATACTCTGAAGTGTATGGTCCAAAGTCAGCATGGCATGCCTGACAAGGCCAGTAATGCTATAAGTGACCTTGTGTGTATGAAGGATGGGACATGGGAATGCAGTCAAGGGTAGATAAGGAGGCTGAAGAAAGATGAGATTAACTAATTCTCACTTCAACTCAGATGACACAGTGATTAGAGAGACATGCAGTTTATCTTGTGGATGTGCATCACTCAGGTGCTATACTAACTAGAGAAACACATGAGTGGTGATCCCTGGATTCCTATCTGGAGCGATTTTAGCATCAAGAGATATGAACCAATGACTCATCCTAGTATAAGTTATTCATATGAGTCTATGACTGGTTTTGAGTATAATTCATGCCTATTGGTGTAAGGGGATAGCATGTAGCCTTTGCCAGTAGCCATAGCAAGGAAAGGCTCATCTTAGGAAAGATGAGTCGCTCTGGCTTATCACCCAAGTGCTTCAGACAGTTCATAATACTACTGTGAATTTGGTGTGCCAAGAATCTGCCAAACTCAAAGTGCATCATGTTCTAGAGTTCCAACAAAAGAATCAAAAGAAAAACCTGTAGATGGGGGAGGGGAGAATTGTACTCAGATTTACAAGATTCAGTCAATCTAGCTTTACAATAAAGTAGCACTAGCTCATCTGGTCATGATTCCTATCTGGTTTACTTCCCGAGGCAAACAGGTGTTTGAGTATCACAAATATCAACAAGCATTTTTGGCTTTGTCCTTATTGACCCTTGTTTTATAGTAGGTACAGGCAACATAGTATTGGTCTTCAGGCTGATGCCTGTAGTACTCCCATACTATGTTGACCTTGGACCCACAGTGTGTCAGTTTGGGTAATGGTTGTTAGTATACCTTTTTTCTGGTTTATCCTCTGATATACATGAATTCAAGAGGAGCAGGTGTTTTCCTTTTGGACCTAATCCATTAGTTTTCTAACAGAGCAGGGGCAGTGATTAAGGAAGAGTGAGCACTGTTACCTCCACCACTTGTGAAGGCAACAGTCTTTCCCCCTACCAATGGGTCCTGCCATAGCCTACCTTTGGTAGGGGAATATAGAGATAACCTTGATGAAGGAATGCAAGAACCCTTAAAAGAAAGTAAACAACAATTCAGTCCTAGGAGATGAGAAACTCAGGAAAGTGTCAGAAAGAAACTCAAAATAATTATGCCTTTATTCTGTTATAAAAGGGACAGAGGGATACTCTGGCAGGCTTTCAAGGTTCTGTTGTTATACCCTACAACAATAAAGTAGCATTCCTGAAATTTTTGCTCTGACTATTTCATGATCTGGAGTACCTTGAAGGACTGATACTCCACTGTTTTATGAAGAACAAAAATAAGTATGCATAAGTCATTGGTAAACTATTGTTTTAATATTTTAAAATGTTCTCCCTGAAAAATACCAGCACACAGAAAAACACACAAACCCCTTTTTAACCAGAACTCCCTAACTCATTTGCATAATACCATGACATTATTGTCCCCCTCCAAAATGCAGTACCCCAATAGGCCAAAATTTATTTACCTCTTCCATAAAACATTTTCAGTGATCTAGCCATAGTTGCGATATTATATACAGTTTTGTCTTACTGTTTAAAAGGATATTGGGAAAGTTTAAAAAAATGAAAACTAAAATTATCAAAGGGATGGAGCAATTAATATATAAAGAAATAAAACAAAGATATATGTTTTACCTATAATTATAACTAAAGGACTATACAGTTGGTACAGCAATTCATGGAATGTATGGCATACATATGCATATTCATTTGCATTCTGCACTAAACATCTCCACTACAGGTTGGATAAGATGGATGGCCAGTTTTTCCTTTCTTAGTTGTGCATAAAAAAGTTATTCATGTGTATTGTTCTCCAGGCCATGGACATTCTAGCTTTTGTTATTCCTCCTTACTATATTTTTAACTGAAAACCTGACCCACCTAACTTTTGAAAATGTGTAGCCAGGCTTGCATTTTTTTCCATATATGTTTTTCTAACACGTGAAGGGTAAAATAATAAAGGGAACTGAGTGACAGGAACAGAAATAACAGTAAGAAATATGTCTAAAATTTAGATTGGTAAATATAGACATATAGATATGGATAAGCAGGTAGAGATAGGCATTGGATAAAGATTTCTGTGGTGTGAGCTGTGAAATGAACATTCTTTAGTTTGTCTGCCATGATATTGTGATACCATAGATATTTTATCAGTTTATAATACAGCAGCCTTTATAATAAATAAGGGCTGTAGTCCAAATTCCTGTCTAGAGCAGGGGTCAGCAAATGTTTTCTGTAAAAGGCCAGATCCCATCCTTCCTCTGCAGGTGTGGCTGGCAAGTCTGCAGGCCAAGAAGCATAGCAGTAATTGGATGGTTCCAGCCAACCAGCAAGGAGGTCGCTGATAGGCTTCCATCCAGGATGCCCTGCCCCCACTCTTTGGTCCTGCCCCTTGCCCCAGGAATTTGGTGGAAGCTTAGGCCTGGCAATTTGCTGCCTGCCCCTTTATCCATTCTTAGCTTGCAGACTATATAAAACCAGTGGTATACACAGTGAGAACAGATTGGATGAAGATTAAAGAATAACTGCCTGCATGTTTTCATAAGAAGAGGAAGGAGAGGAGGAGGAAGAGAAGGGGAAGGAGGAGGAGAGTACTGCACTATAAAACTGCAGATCTCCATTATTGTGTTATGTATAGGAGGAATCAAGGTTATTTCTGCTGTTTGTGAAACAACTTCCAAACAGCTGCCTGGGTGCAAGGGATACCTCTGAAATGTTAAAACAATTTTGGATACTCGGGCCCAGATGGAGATACCACACTAAGAAAGGATGGTGAGGAAAATGCCATCAGGTGTTTGATATAGAACAACTGAGATTGTCTCTGAGTTCCATTTCATGCATTTATGCCTCGCATTGTATTCAGAGCACTTTTTGAGGCATTTGCTTCTCTCTGAATTATTTAGGGAGTTCCACAAGCATTTTGATCTTTTGTCTTTCCCAGTGCACTCGTATCCTCTGGGTTGATAACACATGGCCAGAGTTCTCCGTCTCTGTCTTTCCCTGTCAGCAGAGAATTTCAAATGTTGCCCTTGGGTTTGACACCGAGGAGAATGGGCAGACTTTAAAAATTCTCTATCTCCACACACTAGTGCAGCCGATAAGAGAGAATTTATCAGTCTGCAGTCTCCTCAGTTTAGTTCATTTTGATATGTGAGGTAGATTTTTTCCATCCTTCATGAGTGTTGGTTCAGTGCTTCCCTAGAGCACTGTGCCACACAACTTTATTTGACTTATAATCTCGGAAGCTGTATTTCAAATGCTCAAACAGTTAGTGCTTAATTTGATAGTGTTAGTAAGTGAATAGCTTCTGGTTATATAACCAAAATAAAAAATGAAGCAAAGAGCATGATTATGAGATAAAAATGTGGAGTCATCAATGCTATTCCAAAAAACAAAACAAAAAAAAAATTTGGACAATATTGCTTGTTTATTTAAAACATTTTAGATGCACAAAGCAGAATATATGAGAGTGAAGTCAGTCAATAAATGTCTATTCTGCTTTAATTCACTGGCCAAGTGTAAATTCAGCTGTAAACAACTATAAATAAAAAGATATCATTATTGTTTCCCTAAAGTGCTGGCACAGAAAGGTCATGTCAGTAGGAAGGGTGCTTACAGTGATTCGGTCCATTGCTGAGAAAGCCTATGTCAGATACTTACCAATCAAACAGGTCCTAATAGTGGCCTCTCAAGAAGGATCCTTAAGTTATGACAGATATTCTAGAACAACCTTTCTCACCTGGGCATTCTCCAGATATATAAGCCTCAACTGCCATAATTCCCAAACCAGCATGGACACTGATAGGACTCTAGAAGTTGGTCTATGCATCTTGGGAGGCACCAAGGTTGAGGATGGTTGCCAATAACCTAAGTTGATAGTTCTTCCACGGCTGGCTGACTTTCCAGATTCAATTTAAAGCATAGATTTAATAATTATTTACTTAGCATGAGGGAATCTGAAAAGGTTACCCCTCTCTATATGTGCCTTTACTCACATTAAAATCCTCATTCAGGGCTCTTACCTGAATTACTTTATCATCTTAGCATATCAGGCAGTGGTGGCATTCCAGTTGTGGAATGCTGTCCCCAGTGAGGTTAAGGCAGAGAGAAGGATGAGGCTGGGAGGTAATACCTATCTTCCTCTGGTCATATGGAACCCTGTCATGGAAATAACATGAGAAGAAGACAAATAACTTCTGTCTGAAAGTTGTACATACAACCTTTTTCGGGGGGGGGGGGGAGGGGGGTGGAATTGTGCACTAACCAGCCAGTCAGATACACAGGATCATAGCTGTTTTAAGATTTAGGCAAGAACCATAGAATCTTATCTATGTTACTTGGAAGGTAACTAGTTCCTGCAAGAAACAGCAATATAACATCATATAAACCAGGAGTTTATAAAACATAACATCCTTACTAAGTACTAAGCTACAATATAAATCCCTGTCTCAAATAAACAGGCCTTTCTGAATAAACTAGTTGTACCAATATGAGTATTAAATGAAAGAAAAGCCTGAAGACTATGGACCATCTTAAAAGAAATCAAAATTTTGGTATTACCACTGTTGGCACCTGCAAGAAGACAAAAAGCTCTTCCTTTTATGATCCAGGCTTCAAAATCTACAGCCCCCAAACTGACACCAATGAAGCTCTCACACTGTTTTGTAGAAGTCATGCTACCTTATTCATGTCAGATTGCTTTCAAGCATAGTTTTATATATAGTTCATCAGGCTATTACTCAGATATAGAGCAAGTTATGACAATCAAATAACTGCTTTCCAGAAAGATATGCAACTTCAATAATAATAGATAAAACTTTTAAAAACACTTGCAACATGCACACACACATAACACAGCTAACTTACCATGGAACAAGGAACATTCCAACCTGACTCCATTTCCATAAGTGTGTGTGTATGAGAGAGAGAGAGATCATATCTCAGAATATACACAAGTATTCAGTTGTCATGCGCATCAGACAACTCTTCCTTTGTTCTGGTTTGCTCAAAACACACTGGTGTCTAAATAATAGTCTTATATTAACTATACAGAGCTCAGTAATATATACCAAGACTAACTGCTTCATTTTCCTCTACAGTATTCCTGCTGCATTAATGACTAGCTTGAGGGAGGGAGAAAATGAATGAAAGATAGCTGAACAGGGTCCAGTCAACATAGCTAATGAATTGCCTTATTAGAGACACTTTCCTAGGGCCTAACTAGAGCCTTTCTGTCTGACTCCGCAAGAAGTGGGTCATTTTGTGGGGCTGTCAAACATATACACTTGAGAAGTGACTATACCATCCATAAGATGCTGATTTCTTCCTTGCATTTCTTTCAACAGAAAATTAGGACCCAGTAGAATATAGGACCAACATATCAGGAAAAGAAGTAATATGAACCATTTCTGTGAAGAATGGGTTTGCCACTTAGCCATATCTACAAATACCAGGGATTTGTGACTACTAGTTAAATTTCTTGAAAGAAGTCTTTCATGGGTACAAGGTGTTGGTGCATTTTATGGCTGGTAAACCTAGATCCACTATGAGACATACTGAAAGGTATGTCTCTGGCAGCAAATCAGGAATGGTGGTAGATAAGGGTCATCCTTAAGCCATCCATTGTTCTTCCAACTACCATAACCATGTGTTACAGCTGATCTTTTTCTTCATTTAATGTTTGTCTTATAACATCCTCATGTTATACCATTTTTTTTTTTTTTTGTCTGCTTCACAGTCATTACTGACCCTGCAGTGACCGCCCCCTAGCGGTTTTCAAGGCAATTGCATCTTTCTGTTTTTCGGAAGTAGCCTTTGCCAGAGCCTACTTCCTAGAGCGTCCAGCCCAGCTTGGCAAGCACAGGAGGCGGGATTTCCGTTGCTTCGCGCCCCTTTTTTCGGGGCGAGCGCGATTTCGCGCTTTTACCGGCAACTGTGGTCCCGTCTCTCTGTGGAGTCGCTGCCAGCATTTTTCCTCCCACCGGAGTGAGACTACTCATTTATCTACTCACGTACGTTTTCGATCTGCTGAGTTGGCAGAAGCTGCGGGTAGAGAAACAAGAGCTCACCTTGTTTAACGCGAGAGGCTGGACTTGAACCGCTGAAGTTTCCAGCCATTTCTGGCCGGCACTTTCAGCGTCCTTAAGCCGCTGCGCCACCGCGTCCCCGTTATAGCATATAGCTTGCAAATTTATCTCATTCATGTATTTCAGCATATATTTCCTGAACCTCCATACCATCTTGCCTGAGAGATGAGCACTCTACAGCCAGGGATCTCAAACTCAATTCATCATGAGGACTAGTTATTATCCCAAGGGCTATAAGATGGAAGCCTTGAAAAATATTGTTGTATACATTATATATAAATATAGGGTTGTTTTTTTAAAAAAAAAAGCTTTACAACAGAAGAGCTACAGGTGAAACTCGAAACATTAGAATATTGTGCAAATGTTCATTTATGTCAGTATGGCAACTCAAAAGGTGAAACCAATATATGAGACAAACTCATTACATGCAAAGCGAGATATGTCAAGCCTTACTTTGGTATAATTGTGATGATTATGGCATACAGCTTATGAAAACCCCAAATTCACAATCTCAGAAAATTAGAATATTACATGACATCAATAACACAAGGACTGGAAATAGAACAATATCGGACCTCTGCAAAGTATAAGCATGCATATGTACTCAGTACTTGGTTTGGGCTCCTTTTGCAGCAATGACTGCCGCAATGCGGCATGGCATGGATGCTATCAGCCTGTGGCACTGCTGAGGTGTTATGGAAGACCAGGATGCTTCAATAGCGGCCTTCAGCTTCGCTGCATTGTTTGGTCTCATGTCCCTCATCTTTCTCTTGGCAATGCCCCATAGATTCTCTATGGGGTTCAGGTCAGGCGAGTTTGCTGGCCAATCAAGCACAGTAATCCCATGGTCATTGAACCAGGTTTTGGTACTTTTGGCAGTGTGGGCAGGTGCCAAGTCCTGCTGGAAAATGAAGTCAGCATCCCCATAAAGCTCGTCTGCGGAAGGAAGGATGAAGTGCTCCAAAATCTCCTGGTAGACGGCTGCATTGACCCTGGACTTAATGAAGCACAGCAGATGACATGGCTCCCCAAATCAACACAGACTGTGGAAACTTCACACTGGACTTCAAGCATCGTGCATTGTGTGCCTTTCCATTCGTCCTCCAGACTCTGGGTCCTTGGTTCCCAAATGAGATGCAAAAGTTGCTCTCATCAGAAAAGAGGACTTTGGACCACTGGGCAACAGACCAGTTCTTTTTTTTTTTTTTTCTGTAGCCCAGGTAAGACGCTTCTGACATTGTTTGTTGTTCAGGAGCGGCTTGACAAGAGGAATACGACATATGAAGCCCATATCCAGGATCCGTCTGTGTGTGGTGGCTCTTGATGCACTAACTCCAGCCTCAGTCCACTCCTTGTGAAAGTCCCCAACACTTTTGAATGGCCTTTTCCTGACAATCCTCTCCAGGCTGCGGTCATCTCTGCTGCCTGTGCACCTTTTTCTACCACACTTTTCCCTTCCACATAACCTTCTATTGATGTGCTTTGATACAGCACTTTGGAAACATCCAACTTCTTTTGCAATTACCTTTTGGGGCTTTCCCTCCTTATGGAGGGGGTCAATGATGGTTTTCTGCATAACTGTCAGGTCAGCAGTCTTTCCCATGCTTGTGATTCCTACTGAACCAGCCTGAGAGACCATTGAAAGGCTCAGGAACCCTTTGCAGTTGTTATGGATTCATTAGCTAATTAGAGTGGGACACTTTAAGCCTAGAATATTGAACCTTTTCACACTATTCTAATTTTCTGAGATTGTGAATTTGGGGTTTTCATAAGCTGTACGCCATAAGCATCACAATTATACCAAAGTAAGGCTTGACATATCTCGCTTTGCATGTAATGCGTCTATCTCATATATTGGTTTCACCTTTTGAGTTGCCACACTGACATAAATGAACATTTGCACAATATTCTAATTTTTCGAGTTTCACCTGTATTCACTTTGACAATTTAGCAGCATTTTTATTAAAAAGAACACCAATATTTGGTTTAATTACTGGATCAATATGTGATTTTTTTTTCAAGATTTATATCTTGGATTATATAATTAGGAAACTCATCCCATGAAGAACTCTCCCTAATACTTCTTTTCCATTTTCCTTTTTTCTTTTTTTTCCTTTGCTGAACAGAGAAATCTTTCCTTCCTTTGGTCTTTTTCTTGTTTGCTTTCCCTTTTTTAATCTCTTCTTGCCTGGCAGAATTCTTCCTTCCTCCCTCCCTCCCTTCTGGGGAATTCTGGGAGTCGAAGTTCACACATCTTAAAGTTGCCAAGGCTGAGAAACAATGTTCTAGAGGGTTTAAGAGGATGCTGGACAGCCACCTCTCATGTTAGTTTAAGAGGGATGAGTTAGATTATCCTTGTGGTCCCTTCCAACTCCACAATGTTATGATTGTATTATTTGTTGTGGGTGTATGTGTGTGTGTGCATGCTGGGAAAATCATGATACACACATACACATGTATGTACATATGTAAAATGAGAGGTGGGAGAGGGTAAAGGCTCTTTTTAGGCCCAAAATAATACACAGACAAAATTGCTTTCAGGAAGGAGAAAGAAAAGAAAGATTCAGAGGCATAATAGCACCGAGAGCTCTCTGGTTCATATTTCTCTGCTTTGTATTTCAGGCCAGCTCCTCCAATTACTCAGGCAGACTTTTTTTTGTAGGGGGGTATTTGACATATGTATATTGATCTGCTCTTTCTCTGACAGGATTGTCACTCTTGCAGGAGGTCGAAAATCCTGTGAAACTATTTCATAGATGCCGTTATCTAGAGACTAACCTCTGTGAAATAGTTTCATAAGACTATGGGAAATTGACAGTCTTGTCAGAAGCATGCAGTAAATAATAAAAAAATGAAGACTAAATAAATAAATATAAAAATTAAAGCTTGAACTTCCAATCCCATCCCACCACACATTCAGGAGAGTATTTTGTCCTTTGCATCAAATAGCAAATTACAGTATCTTTAAAGTACTAGACCGTGCCTGGTCCAAGATCACCCAGAAATGTTCATCTCTGAGTAAAGATTTTAATCACTGTGGTTTTCCCATCACAAATGTGCAAGGCGTGATTTTTTTAAAAGGTTTTTTTCCCCCTCTTGTAATTTCTCTATTTGCCTGAACAAGTTGTTCTAAACTGATTTCGAATTTTGCACCAAGCAATTACAACTGCTGTACTACACCAGAGAAAAGAGCAGAAGTTAAAATTGCTGATGATGTGGTACTGTGTGATGAACCTGCTCAAAGCCTCCATGCTGATTACTTGCCTGCGTGATAGGTAAAGATAATATGATTGTTCACTGGGCTAGGTGCTCAACTGTAGTGGAGGTCATAAGTCATACATGGAAGCTGCAATGAGGTAAAGATTTTATCTTTACTTGTCAAATACAGTGCTATATATCTGATGAGATAAAAGGAGACTGGGACCAAACAGATGAACCAGTCTTGGGGTTATATGCCTCCCTATGCCCCTCTTTAATTAGGCCCTTTCTATGCCCATTAATCCGCTTTGATTTTGCATTATCCAAATGTCTCCACTTTGGCACTATTTTTGGATGTATGCATATTCTGAAAAAGAAAAGAGTTATTGAATTATGATGAAGTGACCTTAGAAAAATGCAGAAAGTGAGTTAAGATATGCATACATGAGTGAGCTCGTGTGGTAGGCTGCTTTACAATAATCAGAAGTTTGCCAGTAACATTCATGCCTGTGTCAAGGACTTTCATTTTTCCAAAAAGGTGTGGGAATTTACACAATGGTTGAAGTCCAACCTGCAAAGAGATGCCCGTGCAGAACTGGGTTTGATGCCTGAAATTGCACATCCTTGTGCTGTTGATGAAGATCAATGGTTGCATCCACAATTTTGAGCAGAAGGTTAGGCATTGACACATCCCTTTCAATATTCTGTAAATACCTGTGATTTGTGGACTGATCAGGAGCCAGTTCCCAATTATTTATATCCATATAATGGCTATAAGGGCTTAAATCTTCAGACGTATCACTGTTGTGCTAAACACTGTAGCTGAAAAGGTCCCAGGTTCAAGCATTTGAATGCCTAGTTTAAAATATCATGCAACAACTAAGAAAGACTTTTGTTTGAGACCTTGGAAAGCTGATATTTGCCAGGGAAGATGGCAGTAGACTACATGGTCCAGTGCTCTGATTCTGTTTAAGCACTGTTCAGTATGCAATAGGCTTAATAAAGCTGTCACTGCTTTTTATTGTATTGATTTATGAGTGAGAATCCACAGAGGATTTTTACTGAAGAACTATTTAAGTCAGTGGAAGGCTGAAAGACCATTCTGACAAAATAATAATAATTTGGGTAGTGTATTTTCACAAAGTCATATGTTGTAATTACAAAATTGCATTTAAGGACCAGGTTGATCAAATGAGAGATTACTATCAATTTATGCTGCAGTTTCCAATTTGTTCTCCAACTTGTCCTTGCACATGTTACAACATGAGAGCAAATAACTGGTCAAATAATAATGTAAGATGTTATAGCAACCTTCACCAACATCAGTGTTGACTGGGAGTTCTAAATATTGTGGTCCCAACATGCTTGAAAAGCACTAGGTTGGGGAATGCTGCACTACAATTTCATACTGGTAATTGTACAATTTTACAATGGTAATTAAAAATGTTATGTACATAATGAAGTGTATGAACTACCCATATTTATTATGAAATAAAACTGACCTGGACTATGAGGATTATATCCATCATATATTTCAGATGGATTCACATGTTCACACATTCTCTTAAACTGTAATCTGGTTTATTTGGGTTGGTTTAAATTTAGGCATTGTTTACAATTGTTTGTTGTGCACATCAGCTCATTGAACAAAACACAAATATGCAAAACAATAAAGTATTATCTGATAAACTGATAACAGTATGTACAGTTTATTGGTGCAGAGAATAAAATCAGAACAGCTAGTATCTATATCTTTCATCTTACATAATGTATAAACTGTCCCAAAGTGAGGGGACTATTACTGAGAAAGCCATTCTCCAGATCTCTGCCCCCAATCTCATTGCTACCCCATATTAGACAAACTGATTCCACCTGGAACAGAGATCCTGAAAGTAGCAAGGCCCCCAAGTCTTTTAGAGCTTTATACATTACAACCGGTACTTTGATTTGGGCCTGGAAGGCTACCAGCAACCAAGTCGGCAAATGGGCCACTGTATTCTGTGCCAGCGACAGCTTCAGGCAGCTCTGTGCAAAGCAAATTGTAAATGACAAGGGAATGAAGACTTTGTTTTTCTGAACCTCCTAGTCCAGGAAAGTAATTGAGCAGTCAAAGTTGAGAAAAGGCTGCCCTGGCATCAGCTACAACAGAAGTCAGGAAAACCCCAGAATGCACACCTGTTCCTTCAAGGGAAGTGCAAGCATGTCAAGGACAATAGATGGAACCTCCATGGAACAAGAGGGCCTCTTTACTAACAGCAACTTTGTCTTGCTGGGATTTAGTCTGAGTCTCCTCCACCCTACCCAGTCATTCATAGCCTCCAGATAGTGGGTCAAGACTTCTACTGCATCTCCTGCACAGCCTGGGGTAGAGATAAATAACTCTATCCAGTGGCTTCATGTAGATAATAATAAGAATAGGGGAGTGGGCTGAACCCTGAGCATGCCACAATGATGTGCCCATGGTCTTGATCTCTTCTCCCCATCAATACTCATTGGGAGATTGGAACTTCCTATTCAGGAAGAAATGAAACCACTGCAGAATAACACTCCCAATCCCCAAAACTTGCAGGTGGTCCAAAACAGTATCATGATTGATGATATTGCATACTGCTGACAGATCTAATTGGATCAGGAAAGGAGCATCATCCCCATTCAGGTCCCATCACAAGTCATCCATCAGTACAATGAATACAATTTCCATCCCATGCCCAAGTCTCCAACCCAATAGGAAGGGATACAGATTATTTATTTATTTATTCCATCCAGCACCCTCTGTAGTTGTTGACCTTCTCTACAACCTTCTGTAAAAATTTATAGTTGGTGGCTATTTGACAATTATTTAGGATGGTTGGTTTCAGTGAGGGCTTCTTAAGGAGGAAGCATGCTATTACTGCTCCTACAAGGCTAATGGCATGATCACTCCTCTTTCAAGGATGCATTCAACACCTCCCCCACACAATAACTAGGCTGTTATTCCATCTCTGGCCAGAAGGGCTCCAGATCTAATTTACAGCTGACTGAGTATATTTTCCACACAGCACTCTATCCACGTGCTCAGATGTCACAGGTTCAAAAGAAGATTGCAAGATGCTACCTCTAGCATTTCATGAGATCCTTTCCATCTGACATCCAACTCTGAATGTATATGAGTAATTTTGTCCACAAAATGTTTGGGAAACTATCCACAATGTCCAGCAAGAGAATCTTCCAATCTTGCAATCCCCAAAAGGGAGTGAGCCACATTAAAAAGCTAGCATCCCGCAGCTTTCTGCAGGTGCAAAAAGCAATAATTGTTGGCAGTTTGCCACCCTTCCTACAATAATGGGAGTGCCACTCCTTTTACAATAGACTTGAGCTTCAACTTGTACCCACATCCAATTATCTTATTCTTCATCTTTTGCCAGCATCTCTCTTGGCATCTCTTCAGGCACTTCATCTTCCAGGACTCCTTTGTAAACCAGTTAGCATCCCTGAATCAGTACATTGAAAGAGACCATCAGGAACAATCCTGTAAAGCCTTTTTGTAACCTCTGTTCCACCACTCAAGTAGAATCTGAACAGACTGCTTCACCAGATACCTGGGAGCTTCCCCATCTGCCTGCTGAAAACCAGTTAGAATCATAAATCACTTGGGGCAGAACATATTAATAGATCCATTTCACCTATGGAAGATAGTGGTAGCTGTGAGCCTCAAGGTGACTAGACAATCTGACCATAAAAATAGATTGTTATTAATATCCTCCACCTTCAAATCACATACTACTTACTCCAAGGCAAAGACCAGTTACAGTGTGTTGTGCCCAATGAGGATCAGGGCCATGATGACTGCTAATGGTTTTCATGATGGCTATGAATTCCCAGGCCACCCTCAACTC
The DNA here is from genome assembly GCA_030867105.1 of Liasis olivaceus. Lineage (NCBI taxonomy): Eukaryota > Metazoa > Chordata > Lepidosauria > Squamata > Pythonidae > Liasis > Liasis olivaceus. The sequence continues at coordinate 85,314,310 of CM061352.1, read as the reverse complement.
CACATCCAAGGCATAGAGGCTAAAATCCCTTTGCTCCTGACCCTGTGGGAGTTCAACATCAGCATGACAACAAAATCAAGGAACTTAGGCAGGGAGCCTGGTGGGCAGCAGGAGGTATGAAACAGCAGGCAGATGGTACAATAGTATACTCAGCTTTTCTACATCTTCTACCTTCACATATAAGACCTCACATCCAGTCACCTACCAAACAATACATATGGTTATCATCAAGTTCTCATGGAATATTATTGTCATCCCTCTTCCCCAGCCTTGGAATTAAGGTTGGTGTATCACGTAACCTATTTGGGCAATGCTGGATAGAGCAACCCTTCTGTAATCATCCTTAGTTATACATGCCTCCCAAGGCTGGGCTGAAGATGCTGTTGCCTGGGCACTTGAAGGGTGATACAAACAAGCATAACATGAATCCTAGCAAGATAGTAATGCTATTCAATTTACAAAAAAAAAAACCTGGCTCAATTCTGATATCACATTTAGCTTGTAATGGTGTTCTATTCTCCCAGATGGAGCAAATGTGTGACTTTGGATTATTTCCAGACTCAATGCTCATGCTCAGGCAGCAGATGGAAACTGTGGTTAGGAGGCTTTGGATGTTGTGCCAGTCATGGCCTATATAGACTAGAATGCCTTTACAATACATAAGACTTGCCTTTATTATCACATAACATGGGGCTGCTTTTGAAGATAATTGAAGTCCAAATGCAGTGGTCTAACTCCTAACAACCCAGAGTTCTCCCTTGAGGCACAAATGATCAGGCTCAAATTATCATATTTTGGACACATTATGTGAAGACCTACCTCTCTTCAGAAGTTTATAATGATGGAAAAGGTGACAGAAAAGAGAAGAGGACAACCAGTAACAAGGTAGAGAGTCAATTACAGCCGCGGTGGGTGCATTGCTGAAAGACCTGAAAGACCAGGTTAGGGACAGATCATCCTGGAGAAAATCTATCTGGTTGCTACAAGCTGACACTGACTTGATAACATATTATTAATCAACTGCTAACAATGATGACGAGGTTTAGCAGCATAAAACACCAGTGCTTTGGTTACTGCCCTGACTGCAAATAATTTTCTAGTCCATTTAAAAATGCTGGCTTTAACCTACTGTATAAAGCTGCATATGGTTTGGTACCTGTGCACTTCAGGAACAACTGCCCTGACCAGATGTAGCCTATCTGTTCTTTCCATCAAAACAGCTGCATTACATGAATCGCTTACATGAGAGGAAGGGGGTGCTACGTTTTGGTAACTCCCTGGACTTTTTGGTAACTGTTTGGACTGAAGACCATCTGTTAGCTTCTGGGGTTAATAGCATGCCTTTTCATCGTCATTGTCATCATCATCACTGTTGTATTAGTAGTATTGAACATGAAACTTTATTATAAACATATGATCACTTCACATTCCTCAAGTTGATAGCATATAATAGTATAGATACAGAAAAGTGAAATATTGAAACAATGTAAAAAAGTAAGAAATGAAAAAAAATCTTAAAGGAGGAACTTTCCATAGCTCACTTTTCCCTTCCCTTCCATTCTCCATAGTCAAAAATTACTACTTAAATAATTGTCCATTCTTGAAATATTGGCATAAGAGGAGGAGGAGGAGGAGGAGGAGGAGGAGGAGGAGGAGGAGGAGGAGAGTTTATTCGATGGTTTTGTTTGGTTATTGTTGGGAAAGGAGTTTATTTTTAATTTGATAGTTACTGTAATGTGTGTGGAATCTTGGGGCAGTATCCAACTGTGTGTCTAAATAAGACATCCACTTTAAAAATACAAAGAGAATTCATGAATTCATAATTTAAGGGATCCTCACATGCAAATTCAGGTGAGAGGGAGTTCTCATTTCTCACCTGCTTCATTAAGAAATATCACTCTTCTGGGATTCCTGGGAAATTTTCTCCCTGAATATCCAGCAACTTTGAAGGAGGGTTTTTCATTGAATTATAGACTCATAGAGTTGGAAGGGACCTCAGAGGTCATCTAGCCCCAAAAATAAACCCACTACTACAGCATCCCCAACAGATGGCCATCCAGTCCCCCCTTGAATATTTTCAGCAAAAGAGGGTTCAGCCACTTCATATGACAGCCTGTTCCTTTGACTGACATGTCTAGCTTGAATCTAATTCCTTGTAGCTTTAATGCACTAATTCTTGTCCTGCCTCTCAGGCAGTAGAAAATCAGTCCACACCTTCTTCTATATGACAACCCTTCAAATACTTGAAGACTGCTATCATATCTTCCCCCATTTCTTCTATAGATTAAACTTACCCAGATCTTTTAACCATTCCTGACAAGCTTCATTTCCAGATCTCCCAACATCCTGGTAGCCATTCTGTGAACTTGCTCCAATATGTCCCTGTCCTTTTTGAACTGTGATGCTTAGAACCAGACAGAATATTCCAAGTGAGGTCTGAGAAAGGCAGTATATACTGCAGCAATTACTTCTCATGATCTGAACTCACAGAAAGTGATGCTCAGATGATGGACTCAGCAATGTTTCTGTTATGCACCTCAACATATGTAACATTTAATTTTTTTGGCAGATGCATTACATTGGTGACTTATGTTCAGTTTGTGGTTGACAAGGATACCCAGATTGCTTAGAGGAAGAGATTAGCTCTTCTTCCACAGGGTGGGATTCTGAATATTACCCTAATTCAATTTGAATTTAAAAATACGCTTGCTACTTCTAATTACATATCTTTTTGGTCCTCAAACTTTAAACACCTGTCTTACATTTCCAGTGATCTTTAAATAATTTCATTCCTTTCTTTAAAATATAGGAGGATAACACATTTCTACAGATAGCTGCTTCATGTATCTTGTTCATTGTTCCCATTAAAGCAGTTGCTTGGATAAGCTACCTGGCCTTTTCCTTTGTATTTTTGCTTTTTTAAAACAAAAACAAACACCTCTTTATTCTGTTTCTGAGTGACCCTCATCTGTTAATTGCTTCATAATTAAGTTAGTTATGTACTCTCTGGCCCTTCGGTTTAAGCACCTTAGGCAATTGGCATCGTGAGCCCACCAACATTTATTTCCTTTACAGATCTTTATTCCTAAATCCATTTTAAGCTTTCCCTGATTTTGCCTATCGTGTATTTGCTGATCTTTTCAAGATGATGGGGAAGAAATTATCCAGATCTTTGAGCTATTATTAGGAGCAGAATAAATTCCTTGGAAGATCCATTTGGCTTTTTGTATTTGTTAATCTTGAGATCAACAGGCTGTATTGTCTCCAGGCAAACTATACCTTTACTGCTTCTGTCATGGATATTCCTAACATGCCTGCCAAAAGGTACATTTACTTGTTTATATTTTTTTAAACAAAATATGTTTGCACAGTTGTTGACCCCAGAGTTGTTTCTTTCTAGGAGCTCTGATAAAATGTTGCCCAGTTTTTCTAAGCTACTTTACTAATTAGAGTCTACTCTGAGTTGGACTTCATGGATGCAGTCATGGGTTTGAGGGGGGAGGGTTGTGTGTGCATGTGTGTGTGTGTGGCAACAATGCAGAACTTCCAGAATATTTTTCAACTTTCCGATCTATCCTATATCCCTGGAAGTCTTTCATGCCAGTACCAATATATCACAATCCTGCTTAACTTATAAAAGCTGCCCAGGTGCTGCTATACACTAAGAAGCTTTTTAGGTTGGCTATTGGATTCATTCTCTGAATGCACATAGCACTTAGGAACAAGTTGATTTGCTCAATATTGATAATATTCTGTGAACCCATGCATTGTGCTCTGAATCCACAGTTTAGGCATATTTGGACATCTCAAGTAGCCTCTTAATGAATTAAATGCAGCCGACAAACAATGGCTTGGTTCACCAATGTTTAATCATGACTGGGAACTGAATCACAATTGGCTGGTTTACATGTCATGCCATAAACCATGAGGTATAAACTACAGTGGCTGGGTTTCCACAATTATATTAAGCTAAAACCAATTAAAGCCTTAAGATATGGGAAACCATCCAGTATGACAATGTGTTTCAGTACATATAAGATCATTTCAGTAGATATCTGAGGACACATTTCTTTGTTAGGGAAATATGTTGAACAATGAAAGGTAGCATAAAATCATACAAAAAAGACTTTTGCTGAGTATCCAGTTCTGAAACTGATTTGGTCTTAGCCATTTCAACTTAAGCACCAGGAGTGACTCTTTCATTTATCTAGTTGGGAAAAGTTGTCTGGCTATACTCCCTAGGGGACACGTCTGATTTCTTGATTGTGTACCATTCTAAACTCCTTTATCGTTCTGTGCAATGAGAGCAGCAAAATATAGAGGAGAATGTAAGGTCTAAAAGACTAGTTATTCTTTAACAGGGCATCTAATTACAAGGGCATTAAAGTTTAGTCTTGCACAAGCAGAACTTAATATTAAATCAGCTTCTGGGGACAGAAGTTCTGGCTGAAACAAGACCCTGGATAAGTCATTGCCATGACAATCAGAAGACTTCATCTACTGCTTTTGAAAGAAGTCCATCCATTGAACAGTATTTTAATATTCAGCATTCAACAGTATTAGCTATAGTTGATATTTGTACCACTATAGCTAGACACTGATTCTGAAAAGAGTAGAAGGATTAACCCCTCATATTATGAAAGTCAGAATACAAGTAAATTTGTCTAGGTATAAATAGAAGAAAAGAGAGGACTCAGCAGCCAATGCCATGTCAGCCATATGACTAGATAAAGGGCAATTCATGTGAGAGCAATTTAATTTTTTTCTTATATTATTGTTGTTGTTGTTGTTGTCGTAATGGCAACATATCTGAACAGTACCAGCTTGGGGAACAGAACAGGGATACAGAATTCAATCAAGAGAGATTTCAGGTCACATCAAAGACTATGCCAGGAAACAGAACTGGAGTTCTTAGTATAATTTCTAAAACGACAACTATTATTTAACCAGATACTTATATGCAGAGCAAACTGAGATGCATATTCTGATTCTAGACAATAGCATTTCAGTTTATGATGATAGGGAAGGTATCATGAGCAAAATTCTAAACAGGCCCATCTTCCATAAATAAATGCACAAGACTAGCGTTTTCATCTGATAAATCAACCTCTAGATTGATTATCCTCCCTAGCTCACTTTTCAATATATTGCTTTCTTTTAAGTATATTTCTACCTACGGCTGCACATCTGTGATGGCTCCATCAAAAGTTTTATAATGGAAGCAGTTTTTTTTTTCAAGCAATCATTTTTCCAAATAAAAAATTATGAAAGGTACCCCATCCTGATAAAATCTTTCCATTTTCTAAAAAAGAAAGGCAAGTTTTGATAAATGAAACCAAGCTTCTCAATACTGGGATGTTTGTGTGTATTCCTGCAAATCAAACATTGTTGGTTATCAGTTTTTGTTAACTATCCTTGAAATATTGAAAATACACATACATTTGAAAGTCGCAAAAGAAACATTTATTGCATTTTTAAAAATGTACTTTCAAAACTCAGTATGATTTTCATTTCACATTCTACTTTTATTTTTTGAAAATCATGCACCTGGGTATATCTTCTCTGTGATAAGAGAGAAACTACATTGTAGGAGCTGAAATGTATATTTCTTTGTGTGTGTACATCCATGGGAAAGGTTCATATCCTAAAAATTATATCAAACTCATTAAAAGCAAATGGATAGAATGTATTGAAATGTTTCTCACTGAAATCAATTAGACTTAAAAAATTCACTTTGACAAGCTGATGTCATTTTTCCTTACCCAGAGAAGCAGAGCAGATCCAAGAGGTGTTTTTGTTTTTTGATAATTCAGAAGATTGATCACTCATCTCAGTATACCACAGTTCAGTAGTGAAGAGTGAGCTACCTTCAGCTTGGTGCAATTGGGTGAATCTTATCTTTCTCCATAGTTCTGAAAAAAACTTAACTTTTAATGTTGAAATATGTGCTTTATTATTCTGCCCTCTTGGAGTTGCAATTTCAAACCCTGTGATGATAAACTTCAGCCACCAAACATCTTCCAAAAATAAGGTGGAACAAAAACATATTTATCTATTTTCATGTGAGGACAACAATATTTTGTAAAGGCCCAAGGCGAGGGAAATGACAGAAATATGAATGATGATCCATAGCAGTTTCTTAAAATTTTGTTTTCATAATAAAGAAGGCTAGAACAGGTGTTTTCCTTGAAGAAAGTTCCTGGTTAAATCCCTGGTATCTCCAGGTAAGGCAGGAAAATCTCTTGCCAAAAATTCTGGTGTAGTTTTAATGTTGTTAAATGGGCTATTTAATTTTGATATACTTCTATTACCTTTAGTAATAAATACCTAAATAAATCTTCTACTGCTGCTTCCATTACTACATGTACTCAACTGGGTGAGCAACTCTACTATAATCAGTGAAGTCTCTTCCAGTTAAAAGGCCTAGCCTACTTGAGAAGCCAATACTGTAGCATGGAGATGAAAAGTGAAAATGAGGCTTTGCTGTGATTCCAGTGATGTTGTTTCCTAGGGACACTGCATACCTACTGTGGCTCAGGACCTAGTGATAAGATGAAATAGAATTTCCAGGGAAATGGGAATTTCAGTGACCTCCTACTTTGTATGTCCAATGAATCCAAGGTCCCATCTTCCAAAATGCAGTCAGTCCTACATCAGAATCACAATAAGTGTGTAGCTTAAGGACATATTCTAAGTAAGCTTTGGAAAGACTATTGCCCTGTCCCTGTAATTATATGTGAATCTTTGTTTTTGTCATAAGGATAGAATCATATGTAATTTTATTGGTTTTGGTTATTATATTTCTACCCCAGCTTTCTCCTTATATAAGCACTCCAGATGTCTTAGAACAATTAAAATGGAATACATTGATATTAGCATCAGTTAAAATTATAAACTTGGCTAAAGAGATCCATTTTTGGCTATTTTCCTAAATATTAGGAGAGTGGGTCCAAAGACACAGCTTTGAGAAGAATAGATCATAGTTTGGAAGCCACACAGGAGAAGACCCTGTCCCACATACCAGATCAGCTGAGCTTCTGACAGCAGACACATCTTTAAAAGAACTTCTAGAATCTTAGTTCATAGGACAAAGTATATTTTGTTGTAAATGTGAATTATTTTTTGTGTTTGAAGCATAATATCCATTTCTTGAGATAAAAATAGGGGGACCAGAGCTCATTCCTCCATACCTGAAAGCTGACTGAATCCTTTATTTGAGAAGTGAGGGTTGTCACTAACCTTTTTCTGCACAGTTTTCTCTTAATGCATAAAATACAACCATCTTCCAATACAAGTTATTATTGTATTGTGCTTTCCTTCCAGCCATCTCTTAAGGTTGTTTTCCATTCTATTTCTCTTCATACTGATTCCCCCCCTTGGCATGCAAGGACATTTTCTTATGCCTCAGTGATTGTATCTCATGTGTTATTGGATTTGATTTTGATGAGCTGGTTTACTTCATGACCTCTGTGTTTTCCAATAGTTCCTTGAGGTCCTGAATATACTGAACCAGGTATACACAAACTGTGAAATAATTCCACTTCCCCCACATGCTTTGCATCCTTAGATCAGAGAAGCAGTGTTAAAAGAACACTGTGCTTATGGATAACTGTAGATGTGCTTTATCACTATGCAAGTGCAGCCAATTTCCTGATGCGATTTCCGTACATGGTGACACACATGTTTATTTCTCTCTCAGTGCCCCATCTGGCAGACTTTGAGGCTGTTCTTGAGCAAGCTAATTTACAGTTCCCATTAGCCATGCTTCAACTAAAACCAATTTATTTGTTTGAATAAATGCCTGGGATTTGAAAGTGCCTCCGATGATGAATTAGTATCTAGTCATCTTGGGAAATAAAAATAGTTAACCTTTGGGTAGCCCTTTTTATTTATTTATATTTGGTTGTCTCATGGCAACATATACTATAGACATTTTTAAGATTAAAAATAGATAAAATATAGCAGTCTGGCTCTGCTTTTATTCCCTTTTAAATGCTTGGACTTAGTCCCTTTTGCAATTCCTTTCTGAACATCCCTTTAATCCTCAAAACAGTAAATAAAGGATTTACAGATTAGTTGTTTACTTTCATTTATGTTCACTTTTACATGCATTCCATTCTATTTCCACACTAAGCTGTGTTATTCTCATCAAAAATGTTGTAAATGCATTTTAAATATCTGTTTTTGAATATATATTTTACTAAGTAATAGATCACAGCCTGAATTAAAAATATCAATTGTATTTTATGGAATTCTAAATACAGTTAATTAATCTTCAAAAGGCTGTTAGAAAGTCTAGAAACTTTTTATAAAGTTAAGGACATTTGAACATTTTTTTCTTGTAAGAACATTTTTTTTCTTGTACGATCTCAGGAAAAGTGCTCATCTGGTTTAATTTAAGGAGGCTTCAGTTAAAGATAAGTTTGATCACCACTACACACACACACACACACAAACAATATATGCAGAACACTTTTTATTTTTCTGCATAATTAATTAGCTAAAAGATGCCCTATGAAATTAACAAACTACAGTATTAAAAGAGTCAGCATATAACACAGAATTATAGAAATCTTAGAGCTGGAAAATCCTTTAGAGGTCATATAGTGCAAGCCCCTTCTCAGTATAGAATTTGCTAGAGCATCTCTGACAGATTTCCTTAGCTGGTGCCCACCACTACATGTGGCAGCCTATTCCACTGATGACAACTCATACAGTCAAGAAGTCCCTCCTTTTGTCTACCTTAAACCTACTTCTTTGGGGACCACAGTGCTACAAACTACAATGCCCAGCACTTTGGTTCCCAGAACAGGACACAGGACTCCAAATGGAATTTGACCAGGGTGCAGTATAATGGATTAATTGTTGCCCATGCTCTGAGCCCTATGCCTCTGTTAATACACCCCAGTGTAACATTTTCAGCAGCTATATCACAAGTTATGGCTCTTGCTTAACTTGTGGTTGACAAAGACACCCAGTTCCCCTTTGACATGTACTACTGCCAAGCCAGGTCTCCTGCGTCCTTTACTCATGCCTTGCATTCTTCCTAATTAGATACTGAAATTTACCTTTTTTTCTGTTAAAACTGTGTTGTTCCCCACAGTTCATGTCTATCCAGTTCTTTCTGAAACTTCTCCTTGCATGTAAAAGTATAGTCCTCCCTCCTAGCTTTTTGTCATCTTCAAACCTGATAAGCCTCCCATCAATTCCCTTGTCCATAATGAACTGTAGTAGGCCCAGGACAGAGACCTGTGGTACTCCCTCAATACTTCTCTTGATGCTGGAGCCCTTAACTAGCACTTTGGGTATGGTAATTCAGCCAACTGTTCAGTCCATCTAACAGTAGTTTCATCTACTCCAATTTCTCCACAGCAAGTCCTCCAGGCATTTTCAAAAATTATTGTGAGTGGTTTTGTAATATCCTGCATCAGTTCCTTCAGAACTATAGGATGTAATCCATCTGACACTAGAGACATGAATTAGTATAAATTAGCTAAGTTCTCTATTACCCTCTGATTGTCTACCTTATGCTGCAGTTTTTTTCCTTCTCCCAGTGGCAAGACAATGACTAGCTAAAGCTCCATTTACCTTCTCAGAGAAGAGAGGTGAAAATAGGAGGTAAAAAGGTCTGCCTTCTCAACACCATTCATTACCAATTTAGCATTTCCTCCTTGCAATGGATCTACACCTTCTTTGACTTTTCTTTTGATTCTAATGCACACAAAGAAACCTAATAGTAGAGAATATATCTAGCTTAGGTTCAACTGATGGGTTCTCAGTGTTTGCCTGCAGACATTTCATTACCAGGCTAGATAATATCAGTGCATGGGAGAGTAGAATTTGCTGGTTGGTTGTATATAGCCTGTTCTGCCAGTCTTGGTTGGATGGGTTTCTTGATTAGGGATTTGTTTCTTCCCTGACTGTTTACCCTGGAGCTATTTCCTATTAATCTGGGTGTTGGTTGCTTGGGATGATGTGCTCTGGGCTGTTTGTTTCTTTCCTTGATTTTTGGTTGTATTTTTTAAATGGTCTTTTAAATGAATACATTCATTGTAATAAAAAGGTCCAAAGTCCACTGGATTCAGTGGGACTTACTCCTAATAAAGTAAGGGTGGCAGCCTTCAGCTCACAGGATCATCACAACAAATACATACTTTAGATATTTTATCAGCCAATGGAATTCATATACTGGGTTGCTACACTAAAGTAGCAGAAATCTTTGGAGACAGGATATCATTCTGCATAATACTATCGATGCTGCAAGTTTGTTATTGTTTATTGTTTGTGCAAATATCTCGCATGGACAAGGTACTATGCAGAAATACAATGAAAGCATTTTGCCTAAAGACTTACACTTCATTGAGCTCATAATACAAACAATAGTATGATAACCTATTACTGGTTGGTGCACTCTATATTTCCAAAATTAGTTTGGCTGTAGCATAGTGTCTTTCTATGCTAAATAAGGGATAAGCCCAAATCCTAAGAGCAAGAATACATTATATTTAGATATTGGTGTCTTTCTTTGTTTATTACCCGTTCTTATATGCTACTTTCACTGAGTGAATCTAAGCAACTTACAACGCAATGGCAATATCATCCAATAACTGACAATGTAAATAATGCAAATAAATATTATAACAAACATCTTTGACAGCAACAAAAAAAGCCTAATTATAATACTCTTAAAACAATAGTAAACAACCCCAACACATACTCCATAGCCTACTTAGTCCCTGAAAGCATGCTTAAACAGCCAGGTCTTGAAAAACTTTCTATATATTAACAATGAGAATACTATTTTTATTTCTGAGCATAGGATTGTGTGCTCAGACATTTAGACCACATTCTCTAGTGGCAGAGAAGTTCATCTGTTGCTGATTATTTGTACCTGTGATCCCAGAGATTCAATCTGGGATCTTCCACAATCCAAGAGGCATGTAGCTTTGAGTTGGTGTATTTTCCAAAGGAGCATGGAATCTGAAGCTTTTATTTCACTTTTTTTCAATGAAATCACATTTTTGTCAAATTGTACTATCATATACACACTCTATTTCTTTATATTTTCTTAATACTCTTCCACCCTTTCTGTTCTTCTGTAGGGTATTAAGAGCTTTTAAAAAACATTTTATTATTTTACTGTATTTGATGGTTCTTTCTGATTTATTTTCTGTTTTTCTGATGTAGCTTACCTAAACCTGATTTGGGTTTCTTGTAATTGCAGGCTAACCTCCCTTTTGACTTTGCAATTGTTTTGAACATTGGTAATTGGAAAAGAATCTGAAATTGGCCTTGAGTTCAGGCTTTCTGGGTATTTTAAAACCAGAAAAAGTGTTTATCCTGTTTTGGTTTTCATAAAGGGTAGAGAGATTTACATTAAATATGGGTTTGTTTTTTGTTTTTCTGTTATTCCATTGGCAATGGCTTTGAGCATCTTTCTTGTGCTGTAGCTTTTACCACTCACTGTTTGCTGCAGGGGATAGAAAAGCAGGGAACACACAGAAAATGTCACAGCTGAAAGGTTTTCTGTAATCCTGCAACATATGTTAAACATTAAAGCTTCTTCAGCAAGTCTGATGTGCTCACTGTCATCATGGGACCAGCAGTTAAAGCGCCCCAGTGCTGCCAGGGAAACGTTATCCTGGCCCTAATTGAGAGTGACTTAACTAATGTTTCATTTCCTAATTAGTCCTTGTCAGCTGCTGGAAGGCCATGGATGTTGCTGGTGGCTTGGGGCCCATCCTTGCTGCAGCTGATGTTGTTCCAATAGTCGGCAGCTTTGGGAAGATCTGCAAAGTAGGTCTGATGTTGGAGGACAAACTATATCATAAAAGAGAGGGCTGTAGTACTTCCATAAACAGTGCAATGCTAAGAAGGAATGGCAACAAGATTGATGACAGGGTTGGTGCCCTCTGGGTTCCTTTGATCAAGCAATGCCATTTTGGGGGGACCCAGGAAGTTCATCTTCTCTGTCATAGTGGAATGAGGTTCCTTCTAAGATCCAGGTGGCTCTCACCCTGATGGTGTTCCAAAGGGCTTTAAAGGCCTGGCTGTTCTCCCAGGCATTGGGCTAGGGTGACTGGAGCCTCTTAGGGGTGTTTGACATCTTTGCATTGTTGGCTAAATTTTCAGTAAATACATATTGTCACATGTATGTATGTATATTGTATTTTTATGCTGTCAGCTGCCCAGAGTCAATTGAATTTGGGTGTATGCAAGTTGAATAAAATAAATAAATAATAAACAAGGTAAACTAAACATACAAGTAGTAGCACATACATACAATTCTGTTGGCATGTACATGATTAGGTAAGGGTATCAGATATTTCCAGTTACTCTATTGCTCAATCTAGCCAGCAGGAAAAAAAGATAAAATGATGGTAAAATCCATTCCAAGTTAGTTCTAGGAGTACTTAAATAAAATTTGGTTACAATGAATTGAGTTCATCTTCAGAGAGATGAAATAAGTTGAAATGCTATTGCAGAATTCAGGAAACTGAAATTTCCACATCAGAGGCTCACCTTTCCCCACTGTAAATTCTTCATGCCTTTCTTCAAATGAAGCTCAATGTTATATGGGAATGCTATAATTGCAGAAAGCAGCAACTGGGGAGGAACTAAGTGGAATTATTTGGATCAGGGCCAAAGAAGAAGGGAAACAAAATTACCTTCCCTCCCAGAATTGCTATGAGCAAGAGAAGGAGAAAACATACAGGCACAATATGAACAGCTTCTGGACATAATGGAGGAAAACATAATCTACAAATGATTATTCAAGCAAGGGCAGGATTTGATACATACTTTACAACTGCAATAAAAATAACAACACCACCACCATCACACCACCCTTTTGTTCCTGAATTTTTTACTTACTTGGGAATCCCAAGTATACGGCATATAAAATTGTGCCAACTTTATGTCTTTTAGAGGAATAAAACTGTCAAAAGTCTGTTTCCAAGCATGTTTTATGTCCAATCTGCAATTGCAAATCTTCTAAACTAGTTCTGATAAGATATCATTTTATCTGTTGTACTTGCCATTTATGGGACCAATATAACTGCAAACTCCCTATATTTTTCCAACTTATAAAAGTTGATAAAGTGAATCACGCCTACCCTTTGTTCATTGTTATTACCATGACTTCTATTATATGGCATATGTGCTAACATCAGCCTCAACCATCTTCTTGTATTTTGGTTTTTTATTCATCTCACATCATCTGCATCATGCTTCCCATATTCAATATAGCACTGCAATCATCCCTATCAATGGAGCTGAAGTGCCCACATTCTTTAGGTGCTCCCTGTTCAAATAAGGAGCATGACTTTGCACAGATGAGCTGAATACCTTAGACCCTTCTTCTGACCAAGTACAGATAGTATTAGTTTTTATGTTTAGGTAGAATCCACTATTGGAGAACTATCACTGCTGCCATCCCGGTCATCCTCCACATTTCACATTTGTATGTCAAAGGATTTCTGAATACTTTGTAAAGCTTGAGATTGTTAGATTAATTACAGAAATGTCTCCACCTCTGGGGTGAATTCCTGTTTAATTAATATTTATGCAGAAAGACTGGGATATTCATTTATCTTTCTTAACTGCACAGCTAGCTACCCGTGTCAGGTGGGTGCTAGAAATGCCACCCTGGCTACTACCTAAATAGCAGGAATATTTTTCAGGTTCTCTATGCTCTACACCGTGCTGCTACATGTGCTCTGAAACTGAGAAATAGCAAATATTAATTCCCAGGATGTTTCTTTTTTTCACATAATGCATTTTTTTCTCCCCTCCCCTTACCCCAGGAGGTTTGCTGTTGAAACTCAAGTTTCTCATATAATATCTGACAACAATTGTGCCCACAGCAAGATGCAAAAATAAATCAGCTACCTAATTTTAGCATGCTTCAAGGTGTACAGTCATCTCTAATGGTAGTAATATGCTCAAGTCCCCAAATGGTAGATTACTTTGAAAGGATGTTTCCTGCCTCCCATTCTGGCACCCTCACCTCCAAGGGATGTGCTGATGAAAGCAATAATGAAGGTACATCTTGACTTAACTTAATGTAGCAGAGAGGGTGAAGAGGGAAAAAAAGCTAATAGGCTGTACACAGAAGCAAAATGCAGGACCTGATAAGCAAAGTCATTTTGCCTGGGGATCCCCAAAATGGGAAAGGAATATCCAAAAATATAGACACATTAGCCTCTGGGTACACAACTGGCTGCAAGCTTTTATTCCCAGTGCAAAGGAATTATCCAAAGTGTGTCTTGGTGGGTGGGGGGGACTCTCTTACAAAGAAATGATTCTTTGACAGCAGGGAAGGAAGAGCATTTTATCAAATATATGCCAAAGATGAAAGTCAAAAGAAGATGCAGCAAAGGAAAGCAAAGGGTAATGTGGTTTTCCTTTATAACAGTCCCATATTTACAGCTACTAGTGGAACTATTTCTGGCAGGCTGAACAGGAAAAAAATCTTTATCTTGGCCTGGTCTTACCCATGTTTGAAAAAATCAATGGTGCCAGTTTGTTTTTGTTCTGTGTTAGCTTGCCATGCCAATGTTTCTGTAGCTTGTCATTCTGATAATCCTCACTGAATTAAACTAAATTGTTCTCACCCAGAGGGTTCTGCTAAGCAAACATCCATCTGATTCAGAAGGATGTGCCCTATATAGGAGCACAGACATTGGGAGTGACACAATTTGCAGCGTTCTTCAATTCATATACATGCAAATGCACGTACACATACATGTATGTACACATAGTGATAAGAGGAGTAGTCTCTTATGTAATATGTGGAATGTAAATCTTTAGGAATAGACAGGCTGGGGTAGGATTGGTTGCCTAATAGTTGTTACATATTTCAATTTATCATGCTAATTTTTGCTAGTGTATTCACCAAAGTCATTTTCAAGCACAGAGATTGGACAGCATTCCAAAACATCTCCAATTTACTTGAAACTGTCTCTTTTAAGAATGGGAGGAGGACATTCACAAAGGTTAGACATACAATTCATTGCTGATTAATAAGCAATGTAAGTTCTTTCTCTCAACTTCCATTTGTTCCCTCCTCTAAACAGTACAGTGGGGCTTCATCACTGGCACAGTGAAAAGACTGTGTGCCAAAAAGTGTGCACCAGATTTAGCTAAATCTTATATCCAGAACCAAAGTGGTCTGATTCAAATGCATTCAAGAGAAGTTTGATTTAAAACGGGGCTCCTCTGAAACTGACCACTTCAAATTTTGAACCTCCTAAACCTTTTGTAGGGATATGAAAGCCCACAGAGACAGAAATAATATATCTGTAAAATATGATACATTTCTCACCAAACCCTCTATATAAGGGAATTTCCAGGGATTAGAAAAGAGAGAAAGAGAAAAAAGAGTGTAGAATTTTCTTGTATTAATTCCTCTACTTAAGAATAGGAAAACCACTGGTTTTAATCATCCTTATTTTTCTTATGTATTTCATTCTTTTTTATCCTAAGAAATGCAGTATAACCATTATTTGAATTCTGAACCCAAATGGCTTCTCTGTGAATTTATATATAATTTTTATTAAAGAAAATTTTAAAAGAATAAAAACAATACAAATACAATACAAATTTTGATAAGGAAAGTAAAGAGAAATAATGAATAAGCGAATAAAAGTACAAAGAAAAAAAATAGAAAAGAGAAAGAAAAGAAAAAGCTATAAAGAAGCGGCTTCCGATCTTCTTTAACAGCAGTTACAAGTTCATTTATATTTTACTCTCTCTCTCTAAGGTTGCCACATA
This sequence comes from Liasis olivaceus, assembly GCA_030867105.1. Classification (NCBI taxonomy): domain Eukaryota; kingdom Metazoa; phylum Chordata; class Lepidosauria; order Squamata; family Pythonidae; genus Liasis; species Liasis olivaceus. The sequence goes on along the minus strand of CM061352.1, from coordinate 85,298,536 downwards.
ATTTCCTTCTTTCCATAGTCTACCTTTTCTAATCATCAAAACCATAAATTACAAGTTCATTTTTTTCTTTTTTCAGCAAAAGTCCATAAGGGTTTTCCAGTCACTAATACATGTAGTTATTGTCTTTTCTCTAATCAAACAAGTCAGTTTTGCCATTTCTGTTAATTCTGTCATCTTCACCAGCCAGGTCTTTCCATTTTTTCTGCATACAATAATCTCGCAGCATTTATCATATATAAAAACTATCTTCCATAACCAAACCATAACCATAACCCTCACCAAGCCTTGCAGCTTTTCTAGTAGTTGTCATTCTTTTATTTATAATTCAAAAGTAGAAGTAAATCAATTACACTGAGGAAAGTAAAAAGCAAACTTCTCCTTTTTTTTCCTGTTTCACCTTTTCTAAACTCTTAAGGCTTTAGTCCAATCTATCTTTCTGTAGTTTTAATGAAACAGTGGATCTCATGTTACACTTATCTACTTGTTTTGTAAATTCCACCAATGGTCTTTTCCCTTTGATGTCAAACAATGTTGTCAAACAAGCAACATTACCACAAAGGTCTGGGCTATTTATTTAATAAATTCCAAATAGCACCAAAAGCACTTTTGCCAAAATATTAATCTTTCACATTTGTACAGTCCCCTTTATCTGTTAAGCTCTTTGCTGTTGTTTTAAAGTCTTTTTAAAAATATTATTTTCCTCTTTGCTTTAATTTCTATAAGTCAGAAAAAAGGCTAAGGTTGTTTTCTTTGACCCCTGTTTTCCAAGACCTCTTTTCAACTGTAAATGGATTGTGTCCAAAAGTGATTAAGAAAGTAAGGGTCAAATTTAGTGTCCTTTAAAAGTCTGCACTTGTGTGTGTGCAAGCATGCTGTTTCTCTCTCAACCCCTGCCACTCTGCTCAGAAGAAAACCACAGAATTTCCATCCCGCAGTGTCTCCACAAGGAGCAGCAGACCAGGGTGCAGGTGGGTGATCTCTTGGTCTCTCCTTTATCCGGAAAGACTTTGCTGGCCAGAAATCACTGCTGGCTGCTGTTCACTGCCACAATACCATCTCTGTTCCTTCAGAGATGTCTAGTCCACCATTGAACCTCACCCAAAAGGCACTGTGAATTTATAAATAAATACAATTTCTGTTTATCCTGATTTCTCATTATGTCAACATGGAAAATACCTCTCAAGGCACTGGGATCCATGAAGCCAAGCTATATTATTCCTAAATCAATGTTAGTACAGTTCTAGTAAGTGTCAATAATTTGCTAAATATTAAGAAGCATCCTTCTTCAAGTTGATGCCTTCCTGAAGTGTTAGGACCATAACTGTATTTTATTAAATACATTTTCATAAACAGTAATTGGAAGTTCTATAAAATTGTTAATTCATATGCATTTAATATTAAATAGAAATACCTGGTGTCAGTGCCAGTTGTTAATAGATTCTCCTCTCCTCCAGCTTATGATAGATAGATGACTGTGTTTTACTAGGTGATCAGGATACCCTATCTCTAATGTTAATTAGTATAACTTTTTATACTTTGTATTGGCTTGTAACTTTTGTTAGTTGCCTTAGAGCTTACTGAAGCAGAAATATGATTACACAAATAACACACCAGATGTGACTTTTGTGTAGGATGCATGAGTTCTGTTATCCTGAGGACTGCACTAGTAACATGTCACTCTAGAAGCAAGATATTTTCACTCTAGAAGCAGAAGAAGCAAGGGAATCTGCAAGCTTTAAAGCATCCATTTCCCTTCTTACACCTCCCCAAAACACACAAACATATACACAAGTTCACATTTTGAACCATAAGTGAGACTATTTATTTATTTACTTACTTACTTACTTACTTACTTACTTACTTACTTACTTACTGTATTTATATAGTCACCCATCTCACACAAAGTGACTCTTTGCATCTGTATAGCAGAATAAATGTATATCATACACTTAAATTAAGCTTCTCCTGAGAAGGCCTTTCTGTTTTATTGCATGTAGTTCTGCTGATGTTTCTTAAAAAAGTGACAGGGGCTTTCTTGATTAGACTTTCAGTGGTTGTGATGCTACTATGGTTACTGGGCTTATGCTCTCACGCCTTGATAGCTTTGAAAACATAACATAGGAAAGACTATTCATTTGTCTTTTTCCCAGTGAAAGTAGACATTGAATACAACTGCTGTAGCCCATCAAGATAGCGGGCAGTTTTAATATCATTCTAAGTTATAATGGACTTTGGTATTGATTTACTCTGGTTTGTGAATCTAACGATTGTGTTTTTTCATTAATTCAACTTTATTTATGATCAAAGATCAATAAATGATGGTTGAACAAACCATTGGTTAAGTGCAATGTGTGAACCTAGAATCAGGGTATACATACATACGTACACACATACAGGGTATACCAAAAGTCAGGTCCCATAGACAAAGTCAGGCCTCATAGACAAATTTTTATGTAAATTATATTAAATGTTTAGGTTGGTTGCCATTTTCTTCTAAACATTTCCTTATTTGTTATGACCTTTGAACATCCTAAGTGCATGAATATTTTCTATGAAAAAAAATTAATAAAACTTATTGAGACTAGCTCATGGGAGGAAGGGAGGGAGGAATGTGTATGTATACACACATACACACATACATATACACATAGAGTTAACTTTTTACATATTTGCAATTGCTTTAAAAAACAAACAAAGATAATGTCAGACACATTTCCAAATCAAGAGATCAGTTGGGGAATAAATGTATTACACTTGACTACTTCCTGTCTGTGTACAAAAGGACTCTTCCTGCTTGCTCAGTAGAACTCCAGCATAGATGCAGGTCCCTTCCAAGGGCTTTTAGCATAAATACCTATTCTTTCTTAGGTCACTATTGTTTTTAATTTTATATAAATTCAATATAGCACTTTGTATCACTTGCTTCTGATTTTATAGCAATTGCATATCCCCTGGGCAAGTCACACAACTGGAAGACTGTGGGGCAACGACTTAGATTTTTTCCTAAAAATGCAATAGCTAAACAGTTTGGTAGAAGCAAATTCTGAGTAATTCATGTGGATGCTTCTGTTAAAAGATATACACTGCTGCTGTACCATGTGTAGGATAAGGATGTTCTTTGAATGTAAGCATAGCAAAAATAGGAAAGAACTAGTAAATCAACATACTCAATTTTAATCACTAAATAGTACATAATAGTCTATATATGTAGGGCCGTGTTACACTGTTTTCCAAGCTTATTTGGTCATGGAATGTTTGGGGGTTTCAAATATATTGATGGAATGCATGCTAATGCAGAGAAAGGGGGGGGGGGTTAGATAAAAAAAAATAGAACTTTAAATATATATATATATATATATATATATATATATATATATACACTTAAATAACAGTTGAAATTTGAATCAGTAAAAATAAATAATGACAATTTCAAGCAGGCAGCCTCATATCAGCAACTTTACTTCTATATGTAAAAGAAGTGCTGTGTGTTGACTACCTTTTTCTTCACCCAAAATCTCATTAATGTGTAAGCCTTTCCAATTCAATTGATCACAAACCCACTGAATATTACAATATTAATATGGTAGCTATGTAATGCATAATTAGTCAGGAAGCTAATATAGGACTGATTGTCCCACCACAGAGAAATCAAAATGACTTAAGTTTGTAGCTTTCTGTAAGCTGAAAAATACTTCTAAAATAACAAAAAACACAATCAAATCCTCTCACCCAACTAAAATACTCAATTGCCAGGCAACTAAGACTTTTTTTTCACTAACGTACTAGTCTGCTTTTGGAAAACAATATTTCACAAAACACACCTTCGGAAACCCCGATCTAGAAATCTATCAAAATCAATCTCCCCCAGCCTAGTGCTTATTAGTTAGGTTGGAATACAACTCTCAGTAGGCCCCAGGTAGCATGCATTTGGTGAATTAGAATTTTGTTTCTCATCCTGAATTAAATGACAACTCAATTCACTTCTGGAGTTAGGCAGAATGATTTCCAGGTCAGAAGGAATGATCCCCTGGCAGGTCTGAGCTAAAGAATTCTTGATTGAATAATAAATGGTTTATGTTTCTCTAGAGTGGTTTGTATTTCCCATCAGATATTTAAGGAAGAAAAGAAGCTAACGTTCTGTATAGCCCATTAGGAAATTGCTGCTGCTTGTAACTTTCTGCAATAAAACATTCATCCTCTTGATTCCTACCCAGGTGTTTTCTTCTCTCTTTGCGTCAGTGAAGTTGCTTGACCTCTTTGGCCTCTTGTAAAAGTTCTGAACAAAAACACAGCATAATAAATCCCCATCTCATCATGGTTGCCTGTCAACTTGAAGCCCTACAGTGAGGTGAAGTGGAGAGGAGGGGGCTGTGTCTTCTTACCTAACCATGCTGGATCTCTAATGCTACTTTAGCACACCACACACTAGTGTTCTGTTTTTAATTAGTTACGTGGTGTGATAATTAAGTAGTGTTTCTCTACAATTTTCCTCTTGTTGCTGAACTGAGAGGTGGGAGTTCTTCATGGAGGGAAGATGGAAGTTATTTTAACATTCCAAGTAATTGTGACCCTGGAGAAAAACAGCAAGTAAAATTCAAACTCTCTAAGGAAAGGGTAGGTTTTTTTTTTTTTTCCTGGTTAGGCACTTCCTCCCCCAGCATGTAACCGCATTTCAGATTTACTCCTTCTCCTTGCAAATTCTCAAAGGGAAATAGAAGTCTCCCTTGAAATGAAGGTTGTATACATTTTGAAATCCTGGAAAGCCAAGGGTGAGGTTAAACTTTGCTTAGATTGACAGCTAACTAGAATAGTAGAAAAAAGGCATCATATTGAATAGCCCTTCATTGTATAAAATAACATAACATTGAAATTCAAAAAGTAATGGTAATGAGCTACCGATAAGTAAAGAGATGCTGTTTGGGGTACCATTGAACAGAAGCACTGGATGCAGATCAAGCTTCTAGTATTAGAAGCCTGGACTGCCAAAAGTTCAGGATGAAGGTATATTGGTTGAGATGTCTTTTGAAAATGTAAAAAAACAAAACAAAAGGCAATAATTTCCTAGCAGATATACCATGGTAATGTAAACTGCTATTTAGGATCCAGTGCAGTTAACACAAAAAGCAAGATCTTAAGATCAGCTAGAATTTGGCAGAGTTATGTATTTATTAAGACCCACTATTTCTGCAACTACCAAGAGCCTTCTGAGTCTTGCTGCTTGTCATACTTGCTCACTTGTCTGTCCGTCCCCTGTATCCAAAAAGAGTTGATGATGAAAAAAGCAGGGAAATTAGTACTTCGTACTGACTTTGATTGATTACATGCCATCAAGTCATTGTTGACTCCTAGCAACCACATAGATAGTCTCCACAGTGATCTGTCCTTAACCTGATCTTTCAGGTCTCCCAATGGTGCACTTACCACCTCTACAGGTGAAACTCGAAAAATTAGAATATCATGCAAATGTTCATTTATGTCAGTATGGCAACTCAAAAGGTGAAACCAATATATGAGATAGACGCATTACATGCAAAGCAAGATATGTCAAGCCTTACTTTGGTATAATTGTGATGATTATGGCATACAGCTTATGAAAACCCCAAATTCACAATCTCAGAAAATTAGAATATTACATGACATCAATAACACAAGGATTGGAAATAGAACAATATCGGACCTCTGCAAAGTATAAACATGCATATGTACTCAGTACTTGGTTTGGGCCCCTTTTGCAGCAATGACTGCCACAATGCGGAGTGGCATGGATGCTATCAGCCTGTGGCAGTGCTGAGGTGTTATGGAAGACCAGGATGCTTCAATAGCGGCCTTCAGCTCCGCTGCATTGTTCGGTCTCATGTCCCTCATCTTTCTCTTGGCAATGCCACATATATTCTCTATGGGGTTCAGGTCAGGCGAGTTTGCTGACCAATCAAGCACAGTAATCCCATGGTCATTGAACCAGGTTTTGGTACTTTTGGCAGTGTGGGCAGGTGCCAAGTCCTGCTGGAAAATGAAGTCAGCATCCCCATAAAGCTCGTCTGCAGAAGGAAGCATGAAGTGCTCCAAAATCTCCTGGTAGACGGCTGTGTTGACCCTGGACTTAATGAAGCACAGTGGACCAACACCAGCAGATGACATGGCTCCCCAAATCAACACACACTGTGGAAACTTCACACTGGACTTCAAGCATCGTGCATTGTGTGCCTCTCCATTCTTCCTCCAGACTCTGGGTCCTTGGTTCCCAAATGAGATGCAAAAGTTGCTCTCATCAGAAAAGGGGACTTTGGACCACTGGGCAACAGACCAGTTCTTTTTTTTTTTTTCTGTAGCCCAGGTAAGACGTTTCTGACGTTGTTTGTTGTTCAGGAGCGGCTTGACAAGAGGAATACGACATTTGAAGCCCATGTCCAGGATCCGTCTGTGTGTGGTGGCTCTTGATGCACTAACCCCAGCCTCAGTCCACTCCTTGTGCAAGTCCCCAACACTTTTGAATGGCCTTTTCCTGACAATCCTCTCCAGGCTGAGGTCATCCCTGCTGCTTGTGCACCTTTTTCTACCACACTTTTCCCTTCCACATAACCTTCTATTGATGTGCTTTGATACAGCACTTTGGGAACATCCAACTTCTTTTGCAATTACCTTTTGGGGCTTTCCCTCCTTATGGAGGGTGTCAATGATGGTTTTCTGCACAACTGTCAGGTCAGCAGTCTTTCCCATGCTTATGATTCCTACTGAACCAGCCTGAGAGACCATTGAAAGGCTCAGGAACCCTTTGCAGGTGTTATGGATTCATTATCTGATTAGAGTGGGACCCTTTGAGCCTAGAATATTGAACCTTTTCACACTATTCTAATTTTCTGAGATTGTGAATTTGGGGTTTTCATAAGCTGTATGCCATAATCATCACAATTATACCAAAGTAAGGCTTGACATATCTCGCTTTGCATGTAATGTGTCTATCTCATATATTGGTTTCACCTTTTGAGTTGCCATACTGACATAAATGAACATTTGCACAATATTCTAATTTTTCGAGTTTCACCTGTATCTGTAACTAGTCCATCCACCTTGCTGCTGGTCATTCTCCTCTTTTCTTTCCATACATCTTTCCCAGCATTAGAGCGTTCCCAGAGATCTAGGTCTTTGCATAATGTGTCCAAAGTAGGATTAATTTGAGCCTGATCATTTGTGCCTTGAGTGAGAACTCTGGATTGATTTATTAATGATCCATCAGTCGGTTTTCTTAGCTGTCTGGGGAATTCTCAGGATTCTTCTCCAACTCTTCTGCAATTCCAGCTCCTCCTATTCTGCCTTTTCAATGTCCAACTTTCACTTCCATAGATTTTTATGGCTTGCATAATTATACATAGATACATACATATTTTACATAGATAAAAGCTAGTTAATAGAGAACTAAAAAGATATACAAAGAAAAAAGAGAAAGAGAAAAGAGATAGAAAGACATATAAAAGGTGATTTCCACCCCCAAACAATATAAACATTTACAGAAACTTAAGACTTTCTCTATTATTACCAAAAAAAAAACCCCTCTTCTTCCCATTTGTCATCCCTTAATAATAGCCAAATTATAAAAAATTCATCAATCTTACAAAGCAAAAGCAGTAAGAGTACCAGTAATAATAACCCATATATTTTAATGTTGAGCAAATAAATCCATTATGCATTTTAACTATAACTTTCTCCAATAAGTGAAACATAAAAGATTTATCCCCATAGGCATAAAATACCAAAAATAGTAACATATATATCTTAGACTAAATCAAATAGATCCCTTTTACCTATAACTTTCTCTAATAAATTGTCAGGCCCAGCCCAAGAACAACAATGAAATAGTCCAATCTGGTACAGTTCCTTTATTTGCTTACACCTTATAGACAGAATCTTGCCAAACTAAATCTATACTACAGCAATTAGTGGATACACCCTGTGAGGTTCTAGGGAGTGGCTATCCTGAACCTCTTACTCTTCTCATGCTCCCCCTGCGGACTGTGTTGTCTTTTGCCCTGCTGGAATGCCACCCCTCCTTCCTGATAGCCTTGATCTCCCATATCACTCTTCTCCTTGTAGATACATTCCCCCACATAAATAGAACATGAGAAAGTTTATCCCCATATGAAAAAAAAATGTTTAAATCCTCATCATACAAACCTGGTCATAATAAAAGATTCTAATAGTAACAACCCAGAATCACAATTTATACAATTTAACCCTGATTAAGTAAGTCCACTTTGAATTCCTTTTTCTTCTTTTTAAAAGGTTTGATCTTCAGCTACTTCTTTAAATAAAGTCGCACATCATAATCTCTTGTCATTTTCTCCCTGTTTTCATACTTCCCTTCTGCGGACCCAAAATAAGATGGCTGTCAGAGTCACTCTTCTGATTTATAATCTGAATATCCCCTTTAATTGTTAAAACATCATCTAGCATAACACGTAGGTCCCATGTAGCTTCTTTGTCCATGACACTCTTACAGTCAAATTTTTGAAAGTCCCTTTTCAAGTCCACAACATCTTCCATGTCTTCCATATCTCTTTTATAGTCTGACAGTTTTTTAAAGTCAATTTTAAGATCCCTACTCAAATTATCCTCAGCCTCTGTTTTATTCAATAAAAACTTTTCTTTTTCTATAACCTCTGTTAACTGTTCTTTAGGCGTATCAGAAAGTTTTAAAAATGAGTCCTGAACACATTGTTCCCAGAGCAACTTAAATTCTTCTATAGTAAGATAATATTCCTCCATTATGTTAGTAAGTATCTTCTCCTTTAATTACTCTCTGATACCCTCTAGTTAACCTTCAAAGCCCAATCTTATCTTTCGTTTCTTTTCAGAGTCAAAAGAAACCCACATTAAGGTTTCTTACAGTTAATTCTAAAATATTCAACTGTATTTTTATAAAATTTAAAACAGCCCATTTAAAACTATTCTTTCAAATCCATCTGGCCTTAACTGTCCAGAGTCAAGATTCTAAACACCCTTTTGCTGTTTCAAAAAGTAAAGTTTTTTTTTTCCTTTTTAATCTTTAAACTTACTTAAATCTTCTTTCTTCAAGAATAGAAGGAAATTCTCCCAGTATGCAGCAACTTGCCTTTCAGAAGGTTTTTAATTCCAAGTAAGCTGTTAATATGTAGTTTCCTTTAAAAGAGGAAAGTAAATTAAAAAGAGGAAATGTATGCAAATATAGTGTCCTTTGAAGGCTCTGAGATGTTTCCATGACTCCTAGAGTGCTCAACATGCTGGAGGTCGCTAATTTGCGATCTCTTCACAGGGAGCTTCTATAAGGAGTATTTGTGGTGATCCAATCATCTCCTTTGTCCAGAGATGGTTCCGAAGAGCTGGATCCTTTGTCAGCTCCTCTTAACTGCCGGCCATCACTCTGCAAAAACAGAGCCATCTTCAATCTGCCATTACTTCCCTGGAAGCCCATGGCTTACATGATTTTGATCTCTGTAAGTATAAACACATCATGCCATCTGACTATCTTTTCCAAGGCCTTCATGGCTACTTTACCAAGTGCTAGTCTGCAGCATATTTCTTGACTGCTTGTTCCTTTGTTGTTGATGGTTGATCTAAAAGGCAGAATCTGTCCACCGCTTAGACATCTTCATTGTCAATTCTAAGACTGGCTATTGTACCTGTTGTCATTAGTTTGATTCCTTTATATTTAATTTTAGTCCTATTTTTCACTGTGCTCCTAGAATTTTGTTACTAGACCTTGCAGATCCTTTGCATTTTTGGCTATTAGAGTAGCATTATCAGCATAGCACAGATTATTGCTGTTTCTTCCTCCAGTTTTAAAACCATGCTCATCTTCTTCCAATCCAGTTTCTGTTAAAATATATTCAGCATATAGGTTGAATAAATAAAGTGAGGGTATACAGCCTTGTCGCACTCCTTTGCCAAACCGGAACCAGTCTGTTTCACCATGTACTATGGCTTCCTGACCTGCATATAAGTTTCTCATGAGGACAATGAGATGTTCTGGGATTCCCATTTTTCTAAGCAAATTCCACAGCTTGATGTGGTCAACACAGTTGAAGGCCTTTCTATAATCAATGAAGCACATAGTGACTTCTTTTTGGTATTCTTTGGCTTTCTCAGTTATCCTGTGTGCAGCAGCAAAAAAGCCAGCTTTTTTTCCCCCCCTGTGAAGATCCCCTTATTCAATAAGTGCCATCAGGGGAAATATAATATTCCTTTACAAGGGTGATATAGTTTTATTTTGCTGTTTTATAGGTTTTATTGGGACCCACCTAGGATTATTGTGTCTAAGATAGGTGAACATATAAGTCGATAAATAAATAATATATAAGCAGACCCTGAAAGCAGTGTTGGCTGATATATTATGTACAGAAAGAGGGAGACTAAGGATCCACCTACATCTTCAGTAAATACCATGGAAGAAGTTAAAAAGGCAAACTATATATTGCAATATAAAGATATACATATGAATAAATCTAGAACAGCTGAGACCATAACACTTCAAAATATCATAAGAACTTCAAAACATCATAAGAACTCCTATTAAAACATTTTCCCCATTTTAACTGCATATAAAATATTTTTGCAAAACTTCAAGGGATAGATACCTACCCAGTAGGTAGTCAGGCAAAGCAGTGATAATAATGCAGTACCAAATCATAGTGCTTCTACAATCTGCAGATCATTCTATTTGGGAAACAGATGGTGATTCTGTGAGCCTTGCCCATCCTGCACACATATGAACAGTTATAGTACTGTGGAAGACATACCGTAGATGCAAGTTTTTGTTAGGTTATAAAATTAAATGCAATTTGGTAATGAACTCTGCAACCACTTCTTTCCTTAAATCTGTTCAAAATCATCTTCATTTGGTAACTCCCCAATTATGGATCAGTTAGGCCAATATGAGTCTTAACATGCTGTGGGCAAATAGTTGCTTTTAGAGATACTGTATAGACACAGATGGTAGTCCTGGAAGAGTTTTTTTTTTTTTTTCCAGAAAACACCCTACAATCCAGAAATAAATTGAAATAATTAAATGTACATTTCACACAGTTTTATTTAAGTTCATTGTTTGATCACTAGAAATCACGTTTCATGAGCTTTCCTATCTTGTAATTAGTTCATTCTTCTAGTAATGGATAAGTTAGTTCTTTATGGGCTATGATGATTCTTCATACCTTCAGACTGAAGTGATTTTTTTGTTACCTTCCTTATAATGTTGCTTGTTGGTTATACAATTATGCTCATGCTATTTGTCAAAACCTTTAGATGTTTCCAACCAAGACTTGTTTTTCTTAGTGTTGCCACTTGCTCTGGGAAAACTTATCTTTAGCAAAAAGTCATTTGTCTGTTACTAAAACTGATTGTGAAATAGAAATATCATTTCTCTTCCTATTATCTTGGAATAATAAACTTTAAAGCTGTAAAAGCAGTGTAAACTTTAAGCTGCTGATGGTAGTGATGATGATGATGATGATGATGATGATGATGATGATGATGATGATAACCATTAAATTGTTCTGTGAGCAATACATCAGTTAAAACTAAGGAAATGTATATGGCTTGTGCACAGGTGTTTTTAGGCTAAAATTCTTCAGTCTCTAGTATTCAGAAACCAAGTCAACTTTATGTTGGCCTAGTCTGTAAGGCTTTTATGGTAAAGCAATTAACCCAACAACGGTAGACAGAGTGGGTATGTCAATCAATTCTGATTCCAGAGATCAGCCTGGGAAATTATATAGGCAGGAGAGAGAGAGAAACCAGAAATTGGGAAATAGTGATTCTCCCCTACTTCCAGTTTGCCCAAATACATGAAACCTACTCATTCTTTATTCTCTCCTTCATCGCCTCTTAAGTGTCAGTCTTATTATAACTTGCAAATACTATCTTAAGAAGGCTGGCATAAAGACTTAGCAACTACTGCACAACAAAGTGCTGGATACCTCTTCTGAAATTGCTGTCTCAGACTGTTTATTTTCATGAACTTGTTTCTCTCCACTCTACTACAAATTATCTATGAATACTGACTGGGGCAGGAATACAACTAAGGGAGGTAACCTAACCTAATATTTATTTTACTAAGAAGTCTTATATGAGAGTCTTCATTGACACAAGCTGTGATGGGAGATGGCCAATATTCACAGACCCATTGTTCACAACCATGGCATATGAAGGATTGCAACTGGGATGATAAGGGGATATACAGTAAAAAGTATGAACTAACAGATAAAATTAAAGAAAGAAAAATAAGTTTGTTGTGTGTTTGTGAAACTAAGAAAAAGGGAAGGATGTGGCAGATCTGAATAAAGATGGAGCAGTTAAAATTAAAAGAGGTAAAGAGCAGACCAATTTTGATGGAAATAAAGTACTCTGGAAGTATGTGAAAAAGGCTAAACAGAGAACCTCTAGCAGAATAAGTAGAATTAAAAATAAACATGACAAAATGTTTTGGATGTACCTGAAGCCAAGGAATGCTAGAAATATTATTCTGGAGATCTGTATGAACATATAAGTGATAGGTTGCACAAATTGAAATTACCTGAAAGAGGTGTAATAAATGTAACAAGAAAAATGGATAGAAAGGGGCATGGAAATGTTGAAAAATGGTGGCTGCAGGTATAAATGATCTCATGGTAGGAATGTTAAAATGTGAATGTGGTTTGCTTATGGAGTGGATGGGTCAAGAGGAAGGGGAAATTAAGAAAATAGAGGAAATCATGTTTGGATGGATTTAATTGATTTTGTTTATTACTTCATACTCTTTTCCTGCACTTTGTACAATATTGCTTATATCGAGAAGGGACTAGTGTTGATTGGCATGGATGTGTGTATTAAATTTATATTTCATGATTCCTCCAAAAAGCTCAGAACGTATATATTGTTCTTCCTTCTCCATCTTAATTTTATCCTTTGATTTTATTCATATATGTTTGACTGAGAGTAGCTACCAGGCGAAGTTCAGTCAATAAAAGCTCTATGAGGAATAAATATTTGAAACTTGATTCTCCCACTTTCAGGCTGACCTGGGATAGACAAGCTGATAGCTTCTTAATGATTTCCAGTTATTTATGCTGCCTAGGCTTATGAGATTTGTAGTACATAAACACATTTTAATGTGTCAGATTGTAACATCAAACTTCATTCATTGTAGAAAATGGTCAAAATCCAGACTGGAAAGGAAAGTCTCTTAATTGAACTCTGACTGCCAAGAGTTTCAAAGCATGATAATCACTGGGTAATTGCATGTGAAAGCATCAAGGTAATTGGAAGCAAGGTAATTATGAGTAGTTTGGTTCACAAAATGCCATGGCCCAGACTGTAGTTGCAACTTTATTTGTGCAATACTTAATTCTCCATATTCTTGATAACTTCTGTTTATTCTATCTATTGTTGTCTGTGGAGAAAGGTGTGTATATATGTGGGCATCTCTCCCTCTCTCTCTCTCTCTCTCTCTCTCTCTTTCTCTCTCTCTCTCTCTCTCAGTTTTGGGAGGGGTGATATAGCACTGTAGTCAAAATTGCCTTTACCTTTCTTTTCTCAATTTCATGCAAAAAATTACTTTCAACTCTGCTTTTTTCCAAGGAGAACATTAAACAAAATTCCTATGGGTGCAAAATAGGGCTTTGCAGTTATCTTATTTAGGAAGTGCCTAGAGAATGTTTGTGTTCTGACTTTCACAAGGTGCATTGCAACCTTCTGTGTTAATTTTGTTAATTCGTAATGAAGATATTACAAACTAATATTTCCTTTAGGCCTTTTCCAGTGCCAGGACACAGTAGAGGGGCACTAGGGAGCCTGTAGAATGTTGGAAGTATGAATAACCAAAAAACAACAATTCTTCATTCTTCCACTTTCCAACCAAAAATATACAGATGAATGATAGATAGATAGATAGATAGATAGATAGATAGATAGATCAAACACAAGCAAATTTGCAAACACCCAGAGTATGACATAGAAAACCAGAACCCTCTTTCACTAGGAAAGAAACTTTTGGGAAATGGGAAGGCAATTTTTGAGCACAGTATTAGCATGGCGTGTTTCATTTTAAATCCAGAAATACATTTCATAGATTATTTTTAAAGTTCTTAGGCTGGCACCACAATTTGACAGAATGAGGCAATTGCTTCAGACAGCTGAATGTGTCACAAAAGGTCAGCAAATGATTAATTAATGAATTAATCTATTGTATTTTTACTGTTAAATAAGGAAGCAGGCCTATGTGGAATATTCTGCCTTAGGTGTTAAAATAATTTACCCAGCCTTAAGAACTTTGTAACTTGGATTGTAGCAAGCATCATTTGATATCCACATTCAGATAGCAAAATAATAATGGCCTAGATCAGCCAAATGAAACCTGGCAATCACTGGGGTACCAGATGTTGCAGCCAGATTGCCCTTCAGTGCCTGGCTTTATGTTGGTCTGAATTTGTCTGCAGACCAACAGTCAAAATGTATGATGGCAGATATATAATCACCTCTTAATTTATGGTTGCATGCTATAAGTCTCTGACTATATGAACACTTGATGCTTGGTCCCCAACATTGAATTTATAGTCATCTATAACTTCAAGAGCAATTCCACTGAAGACAACCTGGCTACCTTATGATAAAATATATGAGACTTAGATGATGATAATAATATGAGAAAACAGAGAAAATGTATGAGGAAAGGACACCAGAGGATTCCAGTTCCAAAGTTCTCAGATAAGTAGCTCAGCAGAGCCTCACATTAGGAGGAAAAAATATATCTCCATGCAACTTTGTGGAGCTCAGGTTGTCCCTCCCTACCCTCTGTCCCCACCTTCTACTGCTTCTCAGCAGTTTCACAGCAAACAGATGTAGATGAATTGGAGGACAGTCAGAGACCAAAGATAATTAAAGGGCTTGTGTTGCCTTATTATGAAAGAAGCTTAAACAAGCTAAATATGTCTAGGTTAGTTAAATGGTTAGTCAACTTGAGATAGCAGGTGAATTATAGTCATCTACATATGTTTGAAGGATGTAATTGACAAGGAAAGAAACATTAGCCAGAATAGTTTAAATGGTTTCAGGATTATTTAGGAAGTGTGGAATCTGAATTGTAGAGTCAAAGTAAGGTAGTTCCTCATTTTATTGCTCTTTTTATTTTTGTATCAGAGTATGGATACACTAGGTATTATAGCTTTACAGGTAATTCTAATATTACACTCATCCTTTCAACAGTGAAGTCAAGTGGTTAAAGTTGACAGTATTCTAAGGCTTTAATCCTGGACCTAGGTTTGGTGTCAGAAACCCAGTGGCCATGATTATACAGCCACTTGATCTCAGTTAGAATTTACATGTGTAAATGCAGCAAAGAGTGCTTAACCATTGTCACATCTGCATATAAATGTATTTTTCTCCTCCAGAATTATTAAATATTCTTCTAGCTGATCTTGTTTCTCATGGACTTTACCTCCCATTATCTTCCAATCGTGCTGTGATTCATTATGACTGAGAGATCATGGGAGGGCAACAGGTTGGGGAAAACTACACTTATGCTGGTTAATGTCAATTAATGTTATAGCAGAGGAATAAAGATAAAACTTTAGGAAAGAAGCTATTTAATCAATATGTTCTGAATAGCAATTCTTTCTGCTGCACAACTCTTCCTAGAATTAGTACAGGGAAAAGGTTGAGGTACTCTTGGTTGAAATCCTGTTAATTCACTGTGGCTTAAATATAGCAGAGCATACAAGCATAAGTAGAACCAAATTGATTAGGAGAATTCAACACCAAATGTTGATAGATACTTTGGGGCTTGAAAGGATAAATAAGATTTATTTAGGAATTTACATGCTCTAATGCAAAGCTGACACCTTTAAATTTTTTATTTTCATGATAGGAGAAAGAAATAAAAGGACATATTTTTTTCCATGGGTGTATGGGGAGAGAATCCAGTTTCTAATCATGGAAAAGTAGAGCATAGACAGAAGAACTAAAAATGTTGCTTTCTACTTTTACTCATAATATCCATAGGATGAACAACAGCATGAAAGATGCAAACATATTTTTGGAGATATTTCTCCATCAGTCAGAGGATGCATAAGAGAAATGGATGCTATAACTGGATGAGTAGAAGTACCACTTCCATTTTTTAAGAAAATCAAACTTGGGACTGAAAAATATAGAGCACATTCCAAAATAACTAAAGTAGATAGGACCAAAATTAACACTGTTTTCCCACACAGTGTTAATTTTGGTCTTATCTACTTCGGTTGTGTTGGAATGTGCTCTATATTTTTCAGTCCCAAGTTTGTTTTTCTTAAAAAATGAAAGTGAAGTTCCCAAGTAGCCATAGTGCTATTATAATGAATAATCAGAAAAATACAGATGAAAAGATGTAGCAAGATATCTCAGTTATTACTAAGTTAAAGTTGTGTCATTTATGTTACTGAGTGTCATTCTTGTAAAGAAATGTTTTGTTAACCTGCCTAACATTAAAAAAAACCTTGTTGGCTTGATGTAATTTTTTAATTTTAAGCACCTTTAGGCCATAAAGTTTCTAGCTGTATGATGAAGACTGTCAAAGTTTCTAGCTAGCTGAAAAATTGAGATTCCTATTAACCTGGCCACGTTAATTCTGTTTCTTTCTAAGTCACTTCTGTTATGATACTCTGGAATGATTAGTTGCTGGTTGCTTCAAAAGAGGCACCTCTTGAAAAATACTTTGAGTATAGTTTTCATCTGATATGGAATCTGAAGTTCTCCTACCTAATTTTGTTGAGTTTGATAACACTTCAAATAAGGCCACAGAATAAAAATGAAACTCGCTCATAGCCTGTTTATTTACAATTTATCACCAGCCTCAAAAGTTTGCCATTACGTCTCCTCTTTTGTTCCTGATAACGCAGCATCTTTACAGTTACACATAAGATAAACCCACTCCTGAGCAGTGGCACCTCATATTGTAAAACTTAATTCTGGGAAAGCTGCTGTTTCAGCCAGTATGGACTGTGAAAGAAAGCTGAGTTCAATTTTAGAGCCAATTTGTACATGTGCTCAACTGCTCAAGCTAACCCAAGTTCTTTTTCAATACAGAAATAGTTTTGTGAAGTTATTGGAGTGGAGGTGGGAGAGGATTTTGCTAAATATTTTATAATGTGCCAAGGAACCTTTATCAAGCATTTAATCCTAAAACTGGCTTTGAAGCAGGGAGGCATACAATTCTCTAATTAATTTTTTTTTACCTTCTTTTGCTAATCGCTGATAAAAAGCTTAATTCTATTAACAACTTGACAAATTGCACTGCTCAACGGAAGCGTTTAGAAATTAATTACGCTTTTATTGCATTAGATTGGATAAACAGGGGAGTGCCGAGCGAGCAGACTGAATCAGGAAATGGCCCAGTGCAACCATTTTTGGATTGTGACCATTAAAAAAAAAAAGAAGAGCATATTCCATGTTAGTAATTTGCATAGAAAGGACCCAGCTAGGTCCTAACCCAGCTGGTCCATGCATTTTGAGGGATGGGAAGGTGATTGGTGGGTGGGGTTCTTTATATTGATTGGAAATGTTCTTATAGCAGTTTCCTTTTTTAAAAGTGGACTGGAAAGCTATAGTGAATATTCATCTAAGCCATGAGGGATAACAAAGCTGCTTGTGTGAGTAGGTAAAACAGGGAAAAATTAGGTGTCAACTACACAATGCTTTTTGTACTTCGTATCCTGTTCCTTAGAACAAAATACATTTGAATGGCACAACTGTTGAGCTGAATGCCTGTGAGTAAATTGTGTGTTTCCTCAGCAAAATTCACAAGAATGGTAGATTATAATCAATTTCTCATGTAATAAATGTGTTCTGTCAGCAAAAGTATTGTTTGCACTGTCAAGTTAGAGAGTCTGATCAGTGAGGCTGTTAGTCTTTATTTTTCCTGTATTTTTAAATTTTTATATTATTGTTCTTTATCTGAATTATGACAACTTTTATGGTCTATATGAAAATTGCTTATTTTTATTTAGAGATCTATTTCCCAAAAAAAAAGCATTTTATGTCTGGTGATTTTTTTGACAGAATGGATTTCCTTTTACATTGCACAATATTGCTGGAGAGGTCCTTCCCAACCTGGCAATTGTCCATATATATGAGATGTTTCTCTCTCTATAGGCAAGCTTTACATACAAGTTGTTTCACTTGCACTTACAAGTCTTCCCAGTACATGTGCTTAGGAAATGAGCTGAACAAAGCCACAATTATTAATGTGGTACATTCATACACTTAGGCGTTTTCCTGTATTTTGTATTCTGGAATAGATTTCCAAGCACAAAATATAATGGATAATCAACCAGCTGTTGATGTTCTTGTTATTAACACCCTCGTTTGCCAAGGGGTTAGTGTCTTAGTTACCATAGCAAACATATAAGATTTATACTATCTTTACTGTGATCTGTTGGCAGAAGAATCAAATATTCCAGAGAAATTAGTGTAAAGGCAACAGAGCAGGCATTTCTTCTAAACCTGAATGATGATTTAATTTTTAGTTGCATTATTTTAATTTTGAAAATATTTGGTCTTATACTTCTATTTAGTGTCTTGCAGTGCCTATCTCTAAAGATAAGAATGGAATGGAAAAATCACTTTGACTGGATTAAAAAAAATACTTTTTGTTTCAAGCAAGGATTATGATGATAAGGAAGATAATGGCAATTTACAATTTACAGTTGGATAAAAGATTTATATGAGCTGAAGAGAAACCAGAGTATAGGTTTCTACCCCCTCTTAAATCACATCAATTAAAAGTTAACATTTGTAAAAAAAAAAAGGGTTGGGTGGACTGTTCTTTTCTCCACTTTTTGCTATCATTACCCTGAAATGTATATCATATGTGATCAGCCATAGGAAAAGCAAATTAAATACAGTATATTGGGGAAATGTGAAGAAAAGAAAGGATCAAGGTCATAGGGATGAGGCAATTACAATAGAAAACTGATACCAAATTGTTGATCTCACTTCTTCAGCAATAGCCAGACCAATGCCTACCATCATAGCTTAGTGTTTCTCTCACTATAGTTATTCCTTTCCTATCCCCATAAACCCTAATCTTATCCCTGTTCTCTTCCCCCACTTTTAAGTTCCAAGTCAGCATCACCAGCAAGACACCTGCTCCTTTTGCTATCAACCCCCAACAAAACCGGACTGTACGCCAGCCATTGACCATCAACATTATCCTGTCTTATTCTTGAATTTATCCAATACTTTTATCATCAACAAACCCCAGAAATCTCCTGAACTAATTCCCCTCTTTTAGGATTCTGGTCTCACTAGGACCATACCAAAGAAACTAACACATTCCATTTCCTTCCATTTCACCTTCACTCCTATACTTTTACTCCAAAGAATAGAAGGATGTTCTTTCCCCCAAGCATTCTTTGTCTTTCACCCAGAGTAATGTATTCCTTACCTAGAACAAGAAATAGTTATTTTTAATCTCCATAGAAATCAAAACAATGAAAGAGTATTTAAATGACTGAATCTGTCAATTTGGGCTTCTTGTTTTTTCAAATTTAAACTAGATTTGTCTTCATTCTGTGTAAATTGCAGATTTTTTAAAATGCATGAAAGTGTACATGCATTTTGTAAACATTTCTCCAATTTTATTTTTTAGGAATGTAATCAGTTTTGTGGACCTATTCTCCAATGCACACATTTTTACAGGACTACTTACATTGCAAAATTTAGAGAAATGTAAGTCCTGAAGGTTAATTTGGTTTTAGTTTGTATATTACTTTGAAGTCTGAAAATAACTAAATTGTGGGTGAAACAAATTTCTTTCCTGCCTTTAGTTGGACTACCACAACATGGCAGCAAAGAGATAAATAAAACTCTATTTTCTGCTATCTAGTGATCATAGGATATTTGTATCCAAGATGTAATAGCCCTAAACTTTAGTAGCATAAGATCATGTGATGAAGTCAGATCATATCAGAGAGGTACATATCAGAATGCTGTGACAAAAATCATCCCTTCCATAGAATTCTCTGTGCAAGAAAAGGAATGTTCCAGCTGATCTGGTTAATTAATTATACATATGGATATAGATGTATATCAGAGTTGTATTCAATGGTTTTAGACATTCAAAGTGACTTCTTAACCACTACCCTGTCCACATAGCCTCTTCCACACTTGCTGGAGTTGCTCAATAAATGGAGTTTGGAGAAGCCATAGGATGAGCTGCTAAAGCAAGAAGGGGGTGGGGAAAACACAGTCCCCTAAATTATAAATCAAGGTGAGTCCCCTTCTCCAAAACAGCAATTGATGAAAAAGCTGAACTGAAGGCTTTGACCCAGCTTTACTTTTTGGCTGGTTTCTAGGCAGATAGTTGGATTAGATTCTCTTTTGAGCCTATGATTCTATAATGAGGAAAGGGATTCAAGAGAAAATGTGCCACACAGGTGAAAATGAATGGGTAGTTATTACGAAACTACTACTGGAATCGTTTTAGAGGTCATTATAACATAAAAAAGAGTAAATGTGCCTTTTTAAATGTGGTTGGAAAAGACCACAAAGAATGGCCAGCAGAATACTATGTAGCTCTGACCCCCAATTCTAAACATATTATGTGGAAATAAGTCCCATTGATTTCTTACAGAGGCTTATCTCATTTTTGTGATTCTTAGAGTAATTTGCTTACAACCTCAGTTTCTGCTGTCATTGGATTATTTATTACCACTATATGTGGGGGGAAAGGAGGGGCAGGGAATCCATTTTTATTTCTTGTGTTCACAGAGAAAAGAACCATAAGATCATAGCACTTCAGGGAGCCTTGTAGAATATATGGATACAAAACTGCAGGAACCCCAAATCTAAATCCCTCCAAACTGATGGTTGTGATCTCCAAAAGTTTTGCAGCAGTTAACCAGAGATTTGATGAGAACTCTAAACTATAATCTTAAACCCATTAAGACTCCTAATATCCAATTTATGACATCACAATACGACCATCTTCCCAGTTTGACAGAAGTATGAGATTGCAAACTCAGGTGTGGTCTTTTTAACAATTCCAGCAGCTCCTCCAAAAAGAAAGAAACTGATCACAATATAGATCTTAGCTTAAGTATGTTATAGAGAACAATTTATTAACTTGATGAAGAGGTTATTTCTATCAGTTCAAAGGCCACATCATGGTTTGTGCAACATGAGGAGTGCTTCACTCCAAAAATAGACAAATTCAGGTACCAATGTTGGGATGGAAATGGAGTTTTTGAATTGGATGTTCTAATCATATGCAAGGTTTAAAGTAAGTATTTTGTCCCTTAACTCTACCTCACTTCATGCAAAGTGACAGGATTCTGAGGTGATGCTGCCCATTTGCTTCCAGGTCTCATTAGACATATTTCTGGCTAAACTCTGCCTTTCCCCATTTGTTCTTTTTCTCTGAATGATCTTCCTTAATTTTCATGCTGACTTCTGCCAGCCTCAAATAGCCTAAAATAGGACACAGATGGCTCTCCCTCTACTTGAAGATCCTCTTTGAGACACTCAAATAATGTTGGTAATTAGTTCCAATATCAAAACTGACTTTAGATGTTTCTTCCAATGCTCAAATAACCCTGAAAATCCTACCTCCCTATAAATTACGTTAATTAAATCAGGTGTAGTGTTTCCGAATAATATGGCCTTTGCCTATTCAGTGTAAAATATATACAGTTCTTTCAACCCTTTCTCATTCATCTAGTTTTCCACACAACTGATCTACCCATTACTGTATATGAACCACTTCATTTGGAACACCTACTCAGGTAAGGGATTGTTCCCAAGTCAACTGCAGAAAAGGAAAGGGTCAAATTTCTCTTTGTGTTCATCCAAGAGACAAAGGAACATTTTGTTTCAAATGTATTTAGCTTTCCACATCACTGCTACCCCATTACTTCAAAACGCTTGTATTGCATGTTTAATGAAGTCAGTCATACAACATAAGTTTGGCTATTTCTAACCCTAGTTAGTTTAAGTGTAGCTTACTAATTTTTATTAACCCAGTTTATTTAGCCACACATTTAACTTAGGGTGGTGTAAAATTAAAGCAACAACTTACACTATAAAAATAAGATATCATAAAATATAAGAAGACATTAAACAAATCATGCTGGAGCCATTTCAAAAACCATCCAAATGGGTTCACAAGATCTGACTGAGTCCCTGGGGGAAAAAACAGGTCTTCGGAGCCTTATAAAAGGTAAGCAGGATTGAAACCATCCAGATGCAGGACTGTTATTCCATAGAGCAGGTGCAGTGACAGTGAAAGCAAATTTCTTGGGTCCTACCAGATTGACATTGCTTAAGTGATGAGGCATGCCACCTATGTCAGATCTTATTGACTCCATTGGTTGGAGTCACAGATCATGCTTGTCTTTCTTAAAATGGGCTTGAATAGTGTGTGTTTTTGCATGAAATTTAGATTTAACTTCTGTGAATACAGCCAAGGTATTGTGGAAGCCCAAACAAAGGGTTAATTCAGCATCTAGGTGAAGCAAACTGACTGTTAAAAATGCAAAATTAAAAGCAGAACAAAATAAATAAAAGTTTGCAGAATCTAAACAAGAAAGGAATTAGGCGTCTGTTTAGCTTGTCTCAAGAGTTTTAGAAGAATGAATCAGTATCCACAAGAGGTGCTCCAACAATGCCACTGATTAGTGCAGGAGTCTGCAGAACTCCTGTCTTCCTTTCTCCACTCTTTAGGATCTTTTGCTATCCTTTGACGTCACTTTCTTTCCTTGTCCTTGATCCTCCAGGGTTTACCAATAGCCAGCAATCAAGACATCAGCACAAAAATCGTCAAATTGTTTTTGAGTTTTCTTGGTATCTTTAAAATTCATTGCTGAATATTATCCAGATTGTCTGGATAATATTCCTGACAGGAATTATACATTCAGAGGTATATGACCATGTGACTTAAGTTCTGTTAGGAGTTGATGATTAGCAATTAGCAATTGTGTTATGTAAGGAGATATATAATACGGTAAATATTACATCCCCAGAGACAGGCCTTTACAGAATGTCACAGGACAGAGAAGAAAAGGTGAACATAGGCCAGCCCCACTTTTCAGCCCCAACTTATGTACGTGTTTGAATGGAAATGTGAAAATCCTATCTCACAATCCCCCCGCTTATTACCAGTAGTATTTGTACCCCTGTTTATAGCAAAGCACATCACATTTATAGCTATGCATTTAATGGTTTCAGCGCACACTTAAAAATCTAAGAGTTTCCAGAAGGGTTTCAATGTTACTCTGTTGGAATACAAGACACAAATAGTTTTGCAATTTCTATAGCTGTTTTGTGAACAATAGCTTATATAAACCAAGGATGCAAAGCTTTTTCCAGGCAGAAGTCTTTATGTGGCCATTGAGTGACATGCTAAGGTAGCATTAAAAGTGGGGGGGGGGGAGCTGTGGCTCGAACTGATATGGCCCTCCATCCGAAAAAGGTTCTGCTCCCTAACTCTAGCGTTTCTACTCTAAGCAGAATTTTTGGAGGGAGGGCAGTGAATGGGACAAAATCTATATTTGACTTTCTTTTGCTATCACATTTAAGTACTTCTTGTAGCAGGACAAGTAATTTTGCCTATTTGGCAGATAAATTAGTTGGCCCTCATGCAACTCTTGGTGTTGGTAGGAAGTAAGTTAGGCAGAGGATTTTACTCTGCTGTGTGACAGAATGGAATTACAAAGGCCAGGCTCAGGGAGATAAGCGTTTTCTTAGTTCACCGAAAGAGTGTGGGAACTACAAGAGGATGAGGCTGGCACCTCCCTGAGGAATTCACGGTGTTGTGGCTGGCTGGCTTGGGAGTTGGGGTTTCCGTCTGGTAAGATTCTTGCTAGAGGTTGTAGCTAAAAAACATAGCTGAACTGATTTTGCATTGTCTCTTGGAGTTCTTTGGGCTAAACCTGACAACTGTTACTATTGCAGATGTCTGTAAGAGATGCAAACAAAGAATCTTGTGCTATCTTAAACATTAATACATGTATCTTTATTGTTTCTAATTTTAGCGGTAGTGCTGCCAAGTAGAGGACAACATTAATATATTATTATTTTTATATTTTTATACATTGCCTTTATGGCCAAAATGTATAAAGTATGTGCAATAAAAATTACCTATCAATGATATATTTTAACAATAGCTGGGTTTTTTTGTAGCACTCTCAACTAGGAGAAAAGAAAGCTGGATAGCTTATGGTTGTGGAAGCTCAACAATTGTCTTACCATGGTGTGTGGATCAGGCCATTAAGCCATAACTGTTAATTTGTGGGCAAGTCATGTTATGTGAACACATAAATTGTGTTATGTTAACTTTGTTTGTTTGTTTATTTATTTATTCCATTCCTAGCCCACTGCAATGATTTAGCAGGTTATGTTTCCCACACAGTAAGAAACCTTGATCTATTTAATCTGCAAGAAATGTTTCCATTTATTTTATTCACAATCTCATATCTTCATTGGAATGCCTTGTACTCATTTCTAATGCTCACCATCAATGAACACAATCTCTCTCTCTCACACACACACACAAAGACATGAACACACGCACACACAAACATAGATACACATACTGATTTCATTATCCCAGAAGTCTTTGGTTGACTATATGGAGTTCTGTAATGATAATATACCTTTAAAATAACTTTTACATCTCAGAAAAGACTTTGAATTTTCCAGAGCTATCATAGTAGAGGCAACATTACATTTTCATCTCCTTGGAATATCTACTTTTAAGAAGATATATACACATTTATGTATATATAAATATATACATTTATATATTTTCTTAATTACACTTTGTTGTTTCTAACTGTAATGAATTTGTTGTCTTAGCTCAGCTCTCAGTCTTTAGAGATAGGTAGAATAAACACTTTTGCATCAGACCTGTATCCAGCATTTATGCTTATGCAGACATCAAACATATTCAAACACTAGATGGATTTCTTTTTTCTCCTTCCAACTTTGGCATTTAAGCCTCTAGGCTTGATGGAGCGTGGCACTGTCTGATGGCAAATATAAAAATAACAAGCAAAAAATTTCCATCCTTACAGTGCAAGGCTCAGCAAAAACAGCTCCAGTCTTTTGCCTCTCGTGTAAGTTATTGTAAGAGGGTATTTATAGTTTTATATTGTATTCATGCTGAACTACAATATTCAGTTATATTCATTCAATTTTCTTTTCAGAAACACATGTTACAAAAATGCATACATATTGCACACATTAAAGTAGTGCAGTGCAAACATCTAGGAGTGTATGTAATGACTGTGATGGAAAAATGTGTTCAAGCATTTTGATTATAGTTGATCTAGGTTTAATAGTTATAAACCTTATTTGGGTTTAATCATTAGCCATCCAGAACCTCCTGGTTTTCTATATAAGCTTGAATCTGAAGCAGAAATCTTCTATAAGCAACTTACTTTTTACCTAGCAATTCTGTTTTGAGGCCTAAAATATATATAATTATATTAAATATTATAATATATCATATAAATTCTTAATCTATAAACCCTGTATTGCAAGGGATATAGAAACTTTGATCATTTTAGATAATAGCTTGGTAAAAATAAAGACAGAAGCTACATCAGAAACCCTAACGCTAACCCTATGCATACCCAAAGCTTAAATAAAAAATACTCAGGACTTAGTGTGTTCCTGTTTATAAAATAATCTTTGCTGAGGTGGTTCCATCATTGTTAATATCTATTACTCTCCTTGCCTTTTAATCATAATATTAATATTTATAAATTGTTGACTGTTTTTATATTACTGTTTTATAGTTTTTTTTATCTTATGCTGCCCAGGGTCATGTTTTGTGAGATGGGTGGTCATATAAATATGATGAATAACTAAATCTTAATAAATAAACAAATCTTTTATCTCCAGCCCCTCCTTAGTAATTTGGTGTAATGATATTATCCTACCTTTATGGCATTCTAATGATTGAGATGATATAATGTATCTGATGCATTTAGCATTTGATAACTTTAAGAATCATCATGATTGTCAGTTTATCACTGTTTATGCCTCCTAAGTATTTGTTGCATTTGTTTTTTTCTCATTACTCCAACCTAGGTAAAATGAAAGAAATAGAATTCACAGTGGTTGCATTCAAAATCATATTAGCCATTGTTTGTCATGAACAGAATAATCCACTGCAAACTTTAGACTTACTCACTCGTCTCCTCTTTCACATCAGTTTGAGGTTCAAGCATGATACTAATCATAGCCATGGACTGTTGAACACAATCATAAAGCCTGGTTTGAATTTAGTTTGCCTTAGGGCAACCATAATTAAGATTAGCCACAGTTTGTTAGTGTCAGATTAAACTGTGATTAATCAAAATGGAAATGAATGCTTCCAAGTGCCTGTTGACCTCACCAAAGAGAAAGTGCTATGGAACATGCTTCTCATTATCATATTATTAAGCTATATTTAAATGCAAATACTAAAGCAGCCATTCCTAAATATCAGTTACTCATTATATCTACAACAAGGACTTTTATGGGGTAATGCACTCTTCCTAAAATACTTTTCATTTCTAAAAATGTAATTTTATTAATTACCTGAGTACTTTTGATTGCAGGTGATACTTAAGGCTGTTAACCATCCACAATTTTGCAATGATTGAATTTCCTTTCCTAATTCCTTTCCTTTTTTCCTTTCCTTTGTACAAATTTTGACTACAGTATTATACTGTAAAATCCAGTTTGCTGTTGCTGTTTGTATGTATCAAATGGCCTTCGTTCCTTCTCATGAAGTGGCTTTATATCCATCTAATAGTGAAATGTCAACATTACGGCAATAACTGCAGTGGATACAGCTACTGTTTTGTTGAACATTTAATGATGCAAATTATTACAGCTGTAGATGTAAATGCTGCAATAAATGTCCAGCTGCAATATACCCTCATACAATAAAATACAAAAAGTGTAAGCTGCCAGAATATACCAGTAACACACTTGCTTCCATTCTCTGTTAGCCAGTCATCATTACATTTATTAGACACGTGCATGCTCTCCCATTTTGGTTCTGCTGCAGTTTCTTTTGGCTTTGAAGTATTAGTAGTTTATCAATTCAATTTATTGAAGTCCCATTCCAAGAAGAAGAAAAGTCTCAAAAAGTCTCTTTCTTCCAGGGAAGAAAAATTTCCAATTAAAGACTGATGGGAAGAAAATGTGATTATCTTTCTTTTATCAAGAAATGCCAGAGGGTACCTCTTGCCATGTCACTTGGAGAATTAATTGTTATGTACCTGTCTCTTTAAATTTCATGAGCTCTGAAGATTTGTGTACTGGGGTGAATGTTTTCAATGTCCCCAACCCTTTACTACATCAATAACTAACTTCATTCCATTAACTAATCAGTTTTCAAGTCTGCTTAGATGCACGGTAAATTTCAGTTGCAGCTTTGACTGCCAAGAAAGAGAATCATGCAAAGGCCTCATAAGAGATGGCCTTTACATGTATGTTGTACATACAAATCTATCAAGCCTGTTCACTATCATTGCATTTTCCTTGGGGAATGATAGTAATTCAGAGAGAAAAGCTTTCACATTAGTCAATGTACATACTGAGACCATGATGTAATCTTAGATTGAATTATACAGAATCCCCAGCTGTACTACAGCATGGCTATCACTGAATGTGCAAGCATTCACTGGGGCAAGCTTAGCCACTTTCACAAGTGATGATAAATTTTTTTTTGCTTACCTTGATCCTGTGAACTTGGTTCACAAGAAAGGATGGGGAAAAACCTTGTTATATTTATCTGATTATTGTTTCTAGAATTGTGGCTTTGAAATTTGAGTGTGGTATTTCCTTGTTAGCTGCAAACATAGACAGTCTTCAAGGTGTCATGTTTAACTGACAGTTTCCAACTTTACCATGGGAACATGTGTGTGCATGTGTGTACATGTGTATGCATGTGCATATGTATAGGAATGTTTATCATCATTATAATTATGAATAATTTATGTAGGGCCGCCTATGTAGAAGGTACTTTCTGAATAAAATTGGGGATAGATGGTTACTCCCAAAATTTTATCATATAAAATAGGTAGGAAGATGTAACAGATGAGAGGAGCTGGAGAAGGGGCTGAGTTAAAAAATGGGCTTTGTTCCTGAGGTAACAGATACTTCAGCTCTCCCAGTATAAACAATTCTATTATTAAATTAGGCTTCTATGTGGAATTTTGCTTTAGTTGGGTTTTCAGAGATAGGCATTGGTTAGCTTATGATTGCTTTGCCCATGTTGGATCATTTGTGTGTAAATGTGCTTTGGTTGGATTGCATTTTATCTTGTTGAAATTATATTGGAAAATTGGCATAGTATAGTATTTCTTAACCTGGTGCTATCTCTATCTCTTTAAATGAAGGAATTAGTGGAATCAAGGAGCTCTGGAAGGCACAAAGACACATATCTGATGCAATTATTTCATTACTGTACTATTGTATTTAATAATAATAATTATGTGCCATTGAGTTGGTGTCAACTCTTAGTGACCACATATACAGATTTTCTCCATTACAAACTGTCACTAACCTGGTCTTTCAGGTCTTCCAGCAGCACACCTGTTGCCACTGTAACCGAGTCCATCCACTTTGCTGCTGGTCATCCTCTTCTTCTCTTTCCTTCCACTTTCTCAGCATAGAGCCTTCTCTAGAAAGCTCAGTCTTTGCATAGTGTGTCCAAAGTAGGATAATTTAAGCCTGGTCATTTGTGCCTCTAGTGAGAACTCTGGGAATAACAACAACAACAATAACCACAATATAAATAAATCTTCCATTACTCAAAATATAATTATAAGAATCAGATTCTGTATAGTGATCAGCTCTGCAGTTAATTTCCTTTACATACTGTATGTTTGTAATTGTATATTTTTACCCATCTGCATGATCTACATTTGGGCAATTGTACCTTCTCCTCTGGTTATGCAAAAATCCTGTGAAGCACAATATACAGTACTTGGGCACAGGGTTTGTTAATCCTGTTTACTGTTGGCAGAAAGGGCAGGGTGGCACTTAACCAGAGCTGATATGTGGAAATATAAGGCATTTCTCAGAGTTGTCCATTGAACAGTTCATAACGTTTAGGGTGTCTGTTTTGCACGTTAAGCAAATAATAAAATTTGGGTTTGGGTAAAATGTTTAATGAACATTATCCTGTTTAAACTGCCTACAGCTAAGACTAGCTCCTTTAGTAAAATAAGAATAGAAGATGAGATTTAAGTTAGAATGGTGTTTTTTAGACAACTATACCAACAGTATTTTCTGCTGGCTAAAAGGGAGAAGTTGATAGATAATGATGGGTATGCTGACTGAATTTCCACAACTGCCTCAAACAATGACAGGTTTGTAGATGAAGTGAGAGCCCAGCTGCAGAGCTCTATAGAGACTGTTTCTCTCCATGCCCAAATTTATTATGACAGATGATATGAGTTGTTCCCTGTAGAGACAAAGGCCAGGATACCTTTCAGGCAGTGAGTGAACCCCTTGTCTACAGCTCACACAAGTGCTCAGGAAAGAGAATGGGAAACAAAGCAGAAAATAGTTGAAGAATAAATTCATGGTAAGAATTAGTTTGAAACCATAAGTCTAAATAGAGTTCCAATAGGGTGATCACCTGGAGTGTCCGTGTATGTCTAAGAGGAGACAGAAAATTTGTTCTACCGTCCTCCTGTCTTAGAATTGATCTTAGAGAAAGCAGTGGATAATAAAGTGAAACACTAAACTGAAATCTGTCTTGTGATTTCTCAAAAGTTTCCTTACCCTGAAAAAAGAAGCTTATTTGACTACCCTGAAATTATCTAGGCTATGCTAGGGTAAATACCACAAGTTCTTCAATTAAATCAGTACAAGGTCCACATCAGCGCTCACATGCCTTTCTTTCCTTCAAGAACTCAAGCCATTTTCTCAAAAATTATAGAGCTTTTATATTATATTGGATGTTCCTGCCCAAAGTTTTCTGCTTTTGTTTTTATGTTTTAATTTCAGTGCTCTGTTGAAATTCAGAGGATGATTTTTAATTATTAAAATATTGACCCTATTGTAAGTCGACCTGAACTCCTTGGAAATGGCATATAGAATAAATATTTAATTTTTATTAAATACCTCTTTCTCGCCTTTTGATTGCTACCCATTTGCTCACTCTAGTCTTCTGGGACCAATCTGCACAATCACCTACAAAGAAAAGTAACTGAAAGCTCTAGCTTGAACAGATAACAAGGACAGATGACAGGTATTGACAATAAAGAGGATGATCAGCCATAGGGAGCAGGGCTCACCAGTGGGCCCCTATAATGGAGATTGGCAGGTGTCCAATGATGCTGGTTCTTGATTGGCATGTATGCCTATTTTCAACAGAGGATGAGGAGAACTAACAAGATAGCACTACCGTCCCTAATTAGACTCATGCTGTTTCTTGCTCATTCCCTTTTCTATATTTCTTCAAGATATGGGACCATTCTCAAATCCATTGCCCTCCCAAAGAATAATTGTATCAAGTCTTTCTCTGTTCTGTCTGGAGTGTTGGATGTCAGACTCCTTCTACCCATTCTTTTGTATCACAGCAAAGCCCAATACCATCCATTGTACTGTATTTTCAGAGATATCTGGTGATCGACTATGTATGAGAAGTTTGTTCTTTTCAAAAATATATATAACCACAAGTATTTTTCAACCCATCTTACTACCATATTGGAATTATTGTGTGTTTTTAGAATTATGATTGCTGGGACAAGGAAATGTTGGATTATATGACATTTTTACTGGCTAGCTTAAAGGGCAAAATTTAAAATTTGGCTTAAGAATCAGTAACAAAGCATTTTCATTCCTTCAAAATATATAAGGATAAAAAAAGGCAAGCCACAATTCAGATACTTATACACCATCTATTGCATTAGATAATACAGATCCCTATATAATTTTTATTGGGATTAACCGATAATGCCAATAAACATTGGCATTATTGATTGGCATTATTAGCATTAACCAACATCCTAGAGATCCCATGACCTTAGTTTTGTTCATGGAAACCCCTGCTCAGATAAAAGGGTAAATTCTCCAATTCCTCCTGAAAAATCTGCTCTCAAGCTTTGAAGGAATTTCTAGAACAATATGGAGACAGTAGAATATAGGGACAGAAATGATAAGATGGCCTCTATCCAGTAAGCAAGATTTTTATTGGATTATCACCAGTGTTTCAATTTAAGGAGATTTACTCTGAATCCAATCAAGCCTAAACGCGAAAAGTGATCCATTAATTTAAATGGGCCTACCCATTAAATTAACCTGCTTTCATTCTTGGACTCAGATATTTCTCTAATGTCCTATTTCACATATATAACTATGTAATTGCTGCTTATGGGCAATTTTCAATTGTGTATCCTCATTAAGTCAACTTTTTGACAGATTTTGCTTGGGGAAAGGTAAGGCTACCTAGGCTTTGTTTCATTCAAGTGTGCATACCATTGCAAAGTCTGATGAGAGTAGGATATTAAAGTCGACTCTCAGAGGAATAAGTGGCAAGATTTTCTTTTATCCCTAGTGTAAACTAGAATGCTCTTAAACCAAGAGACATGGCATAAGATCTTAGATTATTTTAGTATCTAAACTAAAATATATCCAGCCATTCAGTCCTTAGAGTGTCCATCGAACTTCCTCTTACTCTTGCCATACCTATTTCACACCAGTAATCAAGCAGCACATTAAAAACATCTATACTCTTGTTTTTATCTTGTTGTTATGAACTGATATTTAGCAAGGTTTTTTTTTTATTGTGCATGCCACCCAAAAAAAAAAAAAGGATGGCAGCTCTTATATGAACAGATGGCACTGTACACTTGGCACAGGGCTGTGTTGTTGTTTTTCAGCAAATCAGGAACTGTGCAAACTGGCATTCACTACATTCAGTTATGTCAACACATGCCAGTGCTTTGAAATCCTATTTCCTTTTTAGGAGCTGGCTCACAATAAAGGTAGAAAGATGGAGCACTGATTATGGCATCCATACAGAATGATGATGTCAAGGAGGTTAAACAACCTTTAGTTCACATCTCTTCAACTTATTCCCAACTCTCCCCTGCCCCAGAATACCACTTTTTTTTCCCTAGGCTATCTTAGAAAATAATTAATAAATAAATAAATAAATAAATAAATAAATAAATAAATAAATAAATAAATAAATAAATTGTTAAGCCTCCTTGATGTTTAAAGCATATAAGCATATAATTTTCCCTTTAAAATTCTCCCAAACCTGAAAAATAAAAATGGGCCAAAATCTTCTCTGGCAATGTCACCAGATGTGCCCTTGCGTGGTATTCAGAAGGAATATGTTTTAAATCTAAAAAAAAATAAGTGCAGTCCTCAGTAGGGAATCAATGCTCACCCCAGTAAAAAAATAAAATAAAATATATACATTCCTTCCCTTGTGCTTCACTTCATTTTAATTTAATCCTGAAGACAGAAATTATCTAATTATTTTAAGCCATTTTGCTGAGTGGAGTAATCATGTTTTCAATAACAATAACAACAGTAACCAAAGATGTCAGCTACCAGAGTTCAACAATGTCTTCTCCAGGGTCAATACTTGACAACTGTATTTTATTTATCCAGCAGCCACACAACCCAAGCTTGCTTGAGTCCTGGATACAGCAGGCAGAGGCGGAAAGACAGAGACAAAGATAGAAAATCAAAGAAGCATTGATAATATGTAGGAAAAGTGAACTCTTATTGGCTATGACTAGCTGTGAATTGCCAGCATATTGGCTGAATCTTTCTTTCTTGCCTGGTAGCTGCTGTGTCCCGTATATGCTGCTGTCAAACAGGAACACTCCTTAATTTCAGCACACAGAGGCACCCCCTCCCTGTTAACTCATTATTGATAATTACCATTTTCCAGACCTGTTTTGACTGTTACAAAATGCTGCTTTTTTCAAAATAAGCTGATTAAAATAGGCTCATTAGCATAAGCTCCTTGCCGTTCAGCCCTTTTCCTAATTAAAAGCACTCTTCTGTGGAGGCCTCGATTCTCCCTGTCCTCCAGGCTGGTTTTTGGGGGGTGGGCAATTCACCTTTTACTTTGGTTATGTTACTCTTTCTTGTAGTTCTCTGTCTCACCCTTGAGATCTGATGCTTGCATTCTTTAGCTGCTCTATCAGCAACAAGAACAGTGACAAAAGAAATACTCAGAACAGCACCAGGTCTTATTTGTATATTCACTTCTTCTGCTGAGCTGAAATATCTGAAACTTGTAGGGACACTAACTTTACTCAAAATGTTTTAGCAAACACTAGAAGTCCAAAAACACTATGGACCGTTGTGTTCCTTGCTTGTAATGGGTCTGGGCTGAGAAATCCAAAATTGGAAGATTTGGTTTATTCAAAACTGTAATAGATGCTCATTTCTTACTTATTTTAAAATATATATGGCATTTTGTTTTGTGATTGAAACACATTTTGCTGCCAGCTAAATACTGAATAGTACAGGACCAAGGACAGAGGCCTAGGGGTGCACTGGATATATCAAGTTTCTGCATTTTCCTCAGTAAAAAGAAAAAAAAAACCCACTTTGTCTTATTAAAGAAGCTTAGCCCCAAATAACTGTGTTTAAAATGGAATGAATAAAATACAGTTTTCCATTCCACTCTGTTCCCAGTTCCTTCCTTTCTCTTTTCCTTTCACAGTACACTGTTTTCTAATTTTTGTATTTTGCTTAAATAATTTTTCACTTTCATTTCCACAAATAATTCCATGGATAATTCCTTTTTTCAATTGTAGTACTGTAGGTATTACAGGAATGTGTGTATTTATTCCTGTTTTTTAGCCTTGTAAACAGAATCCTTAATGCCACCCTTGGGGCCCATTTTGGTCCTACTGATAGTTGCATGTATGTCTCTCTGTGTTAGTATATTACTCAGTACCATCAGAAAGACAGAAAATGGGAGGGCACAGATGAAGCTTAGTCACTTTTACTGGCAAACCATTAATGGCAGCTTTGGAAAAGTTACAGAAGTTGTCTGAGTTAGCAGCTCCTGTGATCAAAAGACGATGTACCTTAAAACTTGCTTTAATGATTTCCAGAAAACAGGCATGCTTCATAACCTTATAATGATCTACCATTCTTTTAAGTTCCACT
This sequence comes from Liasis olivaceus, assembly GCA_030867105.1. Taxonomy (NCBI): domain Eukaryota; kingdom Metazoa; phylum Chordata; class Lepidosauria; order Squamata; family Pythonidae; genus Liasis; species Liasis olivaceus. The sequence continues at coordinate 85,264,405 of CM061352.1, read as the reverse complement.
CTGTTTGGCAAAAAAGGTTATTCTAATAAACCATATTTTAAAGCAGTGAAATTTGAACATACCTTCACTGATTTATATGAATGTTAGCATACTTTACACCATCATCATGACCTGTCTTTCCTGAACATTTCATTTAATTCTGAGAAAAACAAAAATGTTTAGGAATTATTAGGCATGAATGTTTTTCACACATTAGACAATAGGAAGATGAAAGTCCGCTTTTCACAATTAATGCTGAATTGGTAATGTATCAGGACTACCCTCCCTTACCCTACACTAACAAGAGGCAGATATGACATTCTAAAGAGCCATGGATTCAGCCACAAAATACATTAGGTAGTTCTTGCCCAGGTCTAAAACTTAGCCAGCAAACAGTGATTAAAACAAATCATAGTTTATCACCATATAACTTACTGACTCATCCTTCTGTAATAAATGAAGACATAACATAGGCTTTATCTGAAAACTATAGCTCTTGTGTTGAGACTGGTTTGTTATGGAATTTTAAAAAGAATGAAGTCTCAACATGCAATTGCAGCAGAACGCAGTAGCACAGAATCAATCTGTAAGACTTCATAAGAACAGCACTGCTGGATCAGGCTAGTACCCATCTTAGTCCAACATTTTGTTCCTCACATCAGTCAGCTATCACTGTGACACTTAATACTCCTCTACTGCTGCTGTTCCCTTGCAACAGCTGTTCTGAAGCATGCTGCTCTTCTCTGCAGATTATAGTCTCAAAATAAAAAAGCCAGCTCTAATCCTGTCTTCCATGAATTTAAACTATCACCTTCAATAAAGCTATATTTATGGTATTATTTAAGCTACATGAATGCAAAGGCAGCAGAGTTGTCTTTTAATGAAAAGCACAATTAGGGGGAAAAAAAGGTGCCAAATTAAATGAGCATCACTTAACTTTTAATGTAACTATTGATGCTCCACACAAATCTTTGTGATGATATTGTTGTTCTCAATCCATGGCTGTTCTCATAGGAGGCTCTCTCTCTCTCTCTCCCTCTCCCTCTCCCTCTCTCTCAAAGTGACTGGGAATAGTTAAGGAGAAAAAGACTGCTTTTCCAGTAACATTGTAGTCAATTCCTGATAATTACTTCCATGATGCATGCATATTAATACACACCTGTTCTTACTTATTTACCTGGAAAAACCACATGGCTCATGGAAAAAACAGAACTGAATGAGGTGTGGAAAACTGCTAGCTCACAGAGGAATGTTGCTCTGCCAAGTCAGTTACTACCATTTTATGGCACTTTAAATTTTCAGAGCGTTTATAGTTCCTGTCCAATGTATTCTACCAAGTATAGTTTAGTGAAGGCATGCATTTACAACTCAGTCTGTTATGAAGGTAACTAGTGGAGGACTTCTTCCACCTGTAATCCAGTGTGCCATTGTAGAGACATAATACTCTTCTTTAAAGATTATCTCATTTCTCCATACTTAAGTGACAAGGATTAAGTGGACCTGATTCAAACCATTGTAGCTTTGCCTGGGACTGGTCAGAAAGAAGCAGTCTTCAGAAGTTCACTAGTGTTTTCTTGTTCAGGATACATTTTGTGACTGACATTTCCTTGGAGGTCTTCTGAGCAGAGGGACCACGTGGCTTGCCTTGAGAAGCACTGGAACCAGTTCAAGTTCAGTGCTTGTGCAGCTGCATCTGATATTCACAATAGATAATTTGTGTTATGTAGGCAAGCCCTTGTTTGCTAAGTAATACCATTCATGATTCAAAGAGAAATGCTGTTTCTTGACAACTCCAACTAAAGTAAACAGAAGTTCTTGTCGTGTCCTGTTGTTACTTCAGAACTAATGTTGTTGTTGTTGCTAGTATGTATCAAATGTCCAGTGGTTAAATAAGTACACCTAGCACTTAATCCTTTTATAGTATATACTATGTGAACATAAGAAATAGAAATGGTACCCCCACACAGGTTCATTAAAGATTTTTTTTTCTTTTTGACATATATGTGTGTTTTCCTTAAATGGCATCTCTGATTCAACTATCAGGTAGGGCTGTACTTTGCCGAATGCCTTCCATCAGCAGTATCTGTCTTCTGCAGAGAATGGGCTAAGCTCTCAGCAGAACCAGGCTATGGCATTCTCCCCCGTTTCTCCTTTGCAACCTCCTACTCAGAGAGCAGTCTGGATACCATGTGCCGAATCCAAAACCAAGTGGAACAAGCTCTGTCTTTGGTACTTTTGTACTTCAAGCTGATGTAAATGCTTTGTTGACATTTAACTCCACTTTGTACATACTGCACTGAGTTCACCCCTTGCCCTTAGCTATAATGTGGTTTGATGGGGTTTGGCCTAGCATGCTCTATAAAGCTAGACATTGCAGTTTGTAAACCTTAGAATATGGCCTAGCTGTTATGCAAACCCAGCCAATTTTGGTTTATTCAGTAAGCCATGATTAAACATTAGACAACCAACATACTGGTTCTTTTACATGAGATTCATTTAAGAGTTATTTAAACTTTCTTGCAGCCACTACAACATCATCCCCGTATTAAGGGCTGCAAGTGGGGGATGGGGAGGTAAGGGAATGTCTTTGAGGTGATTGCAAATTGCAGGAATCATTAGTTTACTAGGCCATTTTATCAGGTAGGACAAGCAAAAGAAACTGAGTATATGCTGCTTCAAGTCACAGTTCTGTACACTTAGCCCTGCAGGAGCTGACACAGCTAAGGAGAATGAGCCGAAGACCGTTTTGCTTCATGCATCAGCAGCAAAACTGCCAGCTATGATCCATCTGCAGAATCTTTATTACTGAAGCCAATGTAAGAAGCAAAAAAAAAAAAAAAAAGAACCAGCTGGATTTTTCTGATCCCAATAGTTGTTTGTAATGCTGGTTGGTTTAAATCACTAATTCCTTCTCCACTGTTACTACAGTAAGTCCCACAGGTTGTTGAAGGATTTGATGCCATTTGAAACCAAACTGTGGAGGCAGATAAGCAGTCTTTTCAGCAAGACGAATACTAAGGACTAACTCTAGTGTAACTATTTTGCTCCAAAGGGAAAAGTACATGGAGGAATCAGTGTTAAAAATGCTGTGTAGAGAAATACAGAGTAGAGTGCACAAGAAAGCTTATGTGGAAATGCTTAATGGTGGATTAGACACTGAAAAATCCCAGGCTTTTTCTGACATGACAGGGAAGGCATCAAAAACAACAACAAAACCTGAGAAAGCTGCTACCAGTCAGAGAGTCCTGGGGTGCAAAATTTTGGCCAGAGAGATATCTGGCCTTTGATAACATGTATTGAATAATTTCTTCTTTCTAAAACATTAAAAGTTATAACTTGGCAGTGAGTTCTGGACAGTACACACAAGGCTTTGAGGATCTTCTGGGGCTTCAGATTATGCACCTCTGGATTAAATAATAGTGAACTAATTGAACCAGTAGTCTGACCTAGTCTTTGCCATGTTGCTGAGAATGGGTCATGGATCCTAATTTTATCATGGAACATTTATTTGATTTTAATTTTTAAATTTATTCCATGGTGATGGTGGTGGTATTGCATTGGAATCATTCTCAAAATGATTTGGCATAGCCTCATGACATTACACTGTCCTTTCCCTCTTTCCTCTACAGATACCTGGTGAACGTTATTCCCTTCTTTATCCTCTTTTCCAGATACTTCTCTTTGATCATCTCTGCTGTGCAAAGTCAGATTGTAGAATGAGTTATGTGCCTCAGGCAAAAACCTGCTCCTTTTCCTGACTTTTTTGTAAATCAGGAGTACTATATATTTCAGTAGTGTTGTACCAATAAAAATATGCAGGTGACACCAGCCGCAGAATATGTGTTCAAATACAATATTGATAGCAGATAGAATCTAAACAGTCAAGAACAATATGTTCAGCTCTTGTCTTTTTTTGTTTGTTTGTTTGTTTGTTTTCTTCTTCTTTTTTCTTTTTCCCAATAGCTCTCAGGCAAGTCTTGGGCATCTATGGTCAAATTACTTTCAAGATTTAATATTAATGCATTAAAGTTGTGTTGCCGAACAACCACTATGGGTTGGCTCAGTGTTTACAGAGGAGCTTTTCTTCAATCCTGGGCACCTGTTTTCTGTCTCCTAATGGCCCTTTCATTTGTGGGAATCAGAATTCTGTGATCTACAACACCGCTAGCTATTCTTTCTATGAATCTGGGCACTTTAATAAGAATGATTTATTCCATCACTAATACATGGAAGTTATTGGAAGGCAATAAAAGTGGAAGGCCACACAAAAAAATGGTGTGTGTGTGTGTGTGTGAATAGAGAAGGAATTTAACAGATACTGGCAAATGAAATGAAACATATTGTGCCTGAAAAACCATTTTAAACCTTCAAAAATAAAAGAAATTTACTTCTTTCACAGCATCATATCAACTCGCAGACACTGGTTGGACTCATTCCACAGTGCCTGCTGGAATTATTTCATTTAGAATGACTGTTGCTGTAATTAATGATAATAGAATCCCATTCCAATCTTAACTGCAGTGAATGCTTAGCAGGTTCACTTCAGATATCTACTGCTTAGGTGGAAGTCTTTATTTCTTAAAACCCAATCCTAAACTTCTTCCTAGTTAAATGAAACTTATTTCTAGTATGCCTAGTAATAAATTTTATTTGCAGCCAAATAGTATTGATGTTTATTTCATTCTCAATGAATAGGATTTACCTCAAGTTACTTAAAGGATTCTGTCTGTTTTTCCAAACACTAGTAGAAGCTTAAACAAGAATAAACATTTGGATCAATCTGGTATTATTGCTAAATATGAGTTGTAAGAAGAGGGCATTCACAAATATCTTTATCAATATTACATTCCAGAAGCATGCAATTTGACAGCCGGTTGTGTTGGCAACAGGAAGTAAGCATTTCAGGGTCTGTCAGCATTAGGGATGGAGTTAGGCTGCAGAGCATTGTAACTCCTTGTGTGTTCCTTAAATAGATAGGACTGTGTGAAACCTTAATTGGGACTTTATAGTTTGATTCCTTTTTTATTTTTTTCTTTTGTGCTTTCAAGTCAGTTGACTCCTGTTGACTGCCTGGACTGCATGCTTGTTTTTTCTTGGCAAGGTTTTTCAGAAGTGGTTTACCCTTGCTTCCTTCCTAGGGCTGAGAGATGGCTACCCCAAAGTCACCCAGCTGGCTATCATGCCTAAGGCAGCACTAGAACTCACAGTCGCCTGGTTTCTAGCCTGATGTCTTAACCACTAGTTACAAAAATCTTGATGCTTTTAGTGTGCTGATTAATTCCAACTTTGTATTTACCATTTGCTGTTTTGGAACTGGCTGCCTGTTTCCACTGCTAGGCATTTTTTCCCAGCATCAAACCTTTTTACACAACTCAGTTTCAAGTACAAAAAAATGGTTTGGATAAGTATGGAGACTTAAGTGGTAATGAGTGTCATTTGAAACACTTGTTGAAGCCAAGAAGTGGCTCCTTGTATTCCTACATAATGTATAAATACTTAAGAGAGCCTGCTTTCTTTTAAGACCTTTTCCCCTTTCCCCATACCTTCAGAAGAAAAAAGTGCCCTAATATCAGATCCAGTTAATAATAAAATATCTCATTTCAAAGCCCATTAGTGTTCATGGTTAAAGAAAGGAAAACAAGATGGAGTGGCTTCAAGAAACATAGGTGTTTGTATTTATGCTCTGCCTGACCAGAGAGTAGCAACCTTCCTTTCCTGCCCCCTCCCTTTCCCTTTTTCTCCCAGCTAAATTTTTAGACTCCATTAACCCAGAACCCAACGAAAAAGAAGATACACAAAGGAAATATCTCTCCAAACAATATTATTTGGTTTCATTAGATAGCACCTGATGTCTCTCCCCTAATCCTTCCCATTTTTTTTTTTTTTTTTGCCTCCTTTTCATTTTATTCAACTGAAGGCAATTCATCTCATTTTAATTAATTTTTACTTGCGGTGTTATCACCCTATGTATAAAGGCAGAAAAGAAAAGAAAGAAACCCTTAGTTTTTTTTTAAATTACAAAATTAACAGCATTAGTTACCAGTACAGTAAATGCACCAATGCGTTAGAGCCAAGTGGTGTTTGTAGGCACTGAGGCAGAAAGTGACTATGACAGGCTGCAAAACTTTTCATTTTTACAATGAAGGAGTATTTATTTTGTTGAGAGAGCTGAGGATTCTAGAACTAAGAATAGTGGAAGATTATACAACTTCAGAGACATCTGAAAGCAGAGTTGCACCTATGTAGAGTAACCAGATGTCTGGGAAGAGGAGGACATGTCCCCCTTTTTGTCCTCATGTCCTCCATCTGGCAGGCATAGGCTTAAAATCAAATATTGCCCAACTTTTGAGTATCTTTGGGGGGGGGGGGGATGGACTCTTTTCACATTAAACATTTCATTCAAACTTTTGTGCATTGTGACTTTGTAAATTGTTTGCTTCTTTCTCTCCCTCATCCGTCAGCAGACTCGACAGCCTAGATTTATGTTATTTTGTTTATTTCCTGATTCCAGCAGTTGGCTTCAATCCAGCCACTTCAAATCTATGATCACTGGAGTCTGTAGATCACATGACTCATCATACGTTTCTATAGTGAAATTTGAAAAGCGCATTGTCATTGATTCTATATTATCGCTATCATATGTTCTTGAAAATAAAGATTTGTTGGAAAAATATTGTGATTGAAAAACTATTTCTGATGCTGGAAAAAGTAATTTCATATACATGGAGGCCTAAATACTTTTTTTTTCCTGCTTTTCACTGTAATTTTTCCCACAGATGCCAAGAAAGTTAAGCAGTTAGTGTTTCCTCCTCCCCATTAGTCCTCCTTTCCAATTGTCCGTGTCCTCCTTTGCTTGGTTGGATATCTGGCAACCCTACACTATGTGAAATTGGCATCTCACTGTGTGTTCAGGACAGAGAGTCCAGTAGGTCAAATAATTCAGGTCAGTTTTCCTTAAGATGCACTATAAAAAATAGGCCTCTCATCCTTGAGGGTTTGAGTGAGAAAGAAACTCAGAGATAAAAGTTTTTTTTTTTTTTCCTAATAAAAGCCAATGTCAGATACTTGCTCATATCCAATAAGGTTTCAGTCTTACTCCTCAGTCTGGATTTTTTGCAACAGAGAGTTTGGCTGTTATTAGAGGTAAATTATTAGGCACTACCTAAATGTAAGTGACTTGTTTTCATTTTCCACACTTCTATATTAGTAAAGTTGTAGGTGAGAACCTGCAATTAAATCCATACATTCAACAATTATGTCAAGTTGGATTCAGTGCAGCCAAGATGAATCTGAACAAGGCTGATAGCAGTAGGAATGAAAGGACAATGATTTATCATTTTCATTTACTAGTATAGCTCTCAAGGAAGAATAACATTTCAGGAGCAATCCTTGGTCCTGTACTGAACACTTCAGTGTCTACAGTGCCCAGCCTGAGAATTCTAAGAAGAAAAAAGAAGAGACTGGCGAAAGGTGCAGTGGTTAAATGCACCAGGTTAGAAACTGGGAAACCAATTCTAGTCCTGCCTCAGGACAAGCCAGCTGGGTGAGTTGTGGCCAGTCATTTTCCATCAGCTGGCAAACTAGTTCCAAAAATGTTGCCAAAAATCTACATGGACTCAAAGGGAAGAAGGAGAAGGAGATGACTCCACAATTCCAATGACACCTAAAAGCAGTCCACAGTTATACAAGCTGGGCACATATTTGTTTAAATGCATGATCAAGAAGTGACAACATCTGCAGGCTAAAACAGAAACAAAAAACACCCAGAATTGTCTCTATTTTTCTCTCTGTTTCAGATGCTTTTTTTTTAATCAAGGAGAACTGTAAGCAAACAAATCTAGCATTAAATGCACTTACCACTATACCCATCCTTTACAAAAATAAAATTTATGTACTAGCCATATACCTATGATATGCCGGTATTGCCAATCATAGATAAAGATATCCTATATCTGTGATATAAACTGCTATTAAAGACATCTTATTCCTAGCACTGAAGATGTTACCTAGCTGGGTAACAAAATGTTTGCAGCCAAGCCCAGAGAACCCCAAGGACTCTACATCTTATTCCTGTTTGTTATTAATTCTGTCGTTGTCAGGTGTATTAATATTGAACATATCTGATAAAAGAAATATATGATACCAAAGGTGAATCATGTAAGAAAATAATTCCAGATACCCAATACATTGGCTTTTTTTCTTTCTTATATGTTTAGTGATCACAATTGGGACTGGCAATTCAGTCATTAAGTGAAGCAGTTGTTAAATGAAACTGCAACTGTGCTTACAATCTTACTTCAGCTTTCCTTTGCTTTACAGAACTGTGAAGGTTGTAAATGCAAGGATTGGTCATCAAGTTACTTTTTTATCACCGTTGTAACTATGAACAGTCACTAAACAAGGCAGTCACTAAACGAAGACTACCTCTACAATTGTTTAAGTCCCTCTTTTTTATTCTTCCTTTCCTTTCTAATATTTGCAGAGTTCCTAGCTATATATGCACAAAAAATATGGTTATAGTTTACATATGTAAGGATGATATAGACTGGGGCTTTCAAACTTCAACTGCGGACTTTGTTGCTTAAAACAAAAAATTACCGGAACCCCCAATCAAGTGACAAAAGTAATGAGTTCTTTTTGTTTTTTGTTTGTTTTGGGTCAGTCTGGACTCTTGGCAACTGCCCGGACAAGTCCCTGCAGTTTCCTTGACAGCATTTTCAGAAGGCTTCTTTTCCATTACCTTATTTGTAGAGTAAGAGAGAGGTACATGAGCTAAGATAAATGAAGTTTGCCAGCTGACTGTGTGCATAAAGCAGGACTAAAACTCATAGCCTTCTGGTTTCTAGCCTATTGCCTTAACTACTGCACTAACCTGGTCTCCATACCATACATAAATTTACCTTATTTACTTTGATTTGAGAGAGAGAGAGAAAGAAATTTACAATTACCATAGCCTATATGTATAGAAGTCATTCTTGAGGAGTCTGTTTTCTGACCTGGCCTACGTTGAAGCACTGACAATAGTGAAAGACAATTGGTTGCATTCAAGTGAACCGTTGTTGTTGTTGTTGTTGTTGTCTTTAGTTTCTCACGGAACTCCATCAAGTTATTGCAGAACCCTAAAGTTCATGGAACATAGATCTAGATCGCTGAATGAAAGCAACCCTGTACCACATATGCAATTATCACATTAATAGGCTTAGATAATATATACTGGTTTGTTCATTGTTTTGCTTTTGGGGTGGAAAAATTCATATCAGAAAAGGAAAACAAAAGTCTTCTATTGCTTAGCCTTTCAAAGCCCATAAAATAGTGTGAGATGTTCATTAATCAGCAATTAGGCAGTTTTATAGAGATATTCTAAAAATGGCCAAATGACTGTTCCTGTGATTTTGCCATGTCTTCATATTTTGTATCCAAGGGTATCGTGTCTCTACCACAGAACTGTGTTTTGGCTACCAATAGACTTAAGCTTCCTTTATACTTACATTATGGAAACACTCATAAAATATAGTTCTGGAAGTATTTTTCTATTGGAGAGTGTTAGTGCCACTATCCCATGACACAGATTTGCCTGGACATCTGCAACATAAGAGAGAGGCCTGGACACTGAACTCTATGGACAACCCAGGTTCCAGAATATGAAGACAACATATGAAAGAAATAAACATGAGATCATTTTCTGACATCGAGCAACAATCTGGTAGATGCACTTTGCATCAATCAGCATCAGTCTCTGATTAACCTGACTGAATGAAGGATGTATGGAAATAGAGCAGCCAGATACTACCCTGCCTTTGCAGTGCTGGTGAAGACTGAAAAGAGACAATTGTGTTCTGTTGAGGTCTCTCTCTCTAGATTTTGGTGGCAGCACCCATGTGGGCTTGAAATAATTCCCACATTATTGGAAAAATGATTATAAAGTAAAAGAAAAAAATGAGTAGGAATGCCGATATTTAAAATATTAAAATCACAGGAGATGGCATTGGACCCCCAATTTAAATTAAACAAACAAGAGCAAAAGATATGCAGGTACAAATGAGGAAAGGAAGGTGAGAAGCCAAGCATGGTGCATACCTGGGCTTATTGTTGAGATAATAAAATCACAAAATACGCCTACATATACTCTCTTGAGCTCTCAAGACAAAAAAGGTAAAGTCTTCTTCATGTGAGCTTGATAGATTTTATGTCATGAAACTAAGAAAAGGAGGAGGATGTAATATATCTGAATGAAAGTGATCTGATATGGTGAAGTGGCATTGATGAATACACGTAGGAAAGTGAACACATAGGTTTACTTATGAATGAAGGGCTACAACATATAGCAGAAAGGTCTGAGTTGGTGACATCTGGGTTATGGGTAGAAATGAAAGAATCCATAGATTTTTATTGTTGTTCAGTCATTAAGTCATGTCCAACTCTTCATGACCCCATGAACCATATTGTGCCAGGCCTTCCTGTCCTTCACTGCCTCCCTGAGTTTGCTCAGTTTCATACTCATTGCTTCAGTGATGCTATCTAACCATCTCATCCTCTGCCGTCCTCTTCTCCTTTTGCCTTCAATCTTTCCCAGCATCAGGGTCTTTTCCAAAGAGTCCTCTCTTCGCATTAGGTGACCAATGTATCTGAGCTTGAGCTTCATTATCAATCCTTCCAATGAGCAATCAGGGTTGATTTCCTTTAAGATTGACTGGTTTGACCTCCTAGCAGTCCAGGGGACTCTTAAGAGTCTTCTCCAGCACCACAGTTCAAAGGCATCAATTCTTTGGCACTCAGCCTTCTTAATGGTCCAGCTCTCACAGCCATACATTACTATTAGAAAAACCATAGCTTTGACTATGCAGATCTTTGCATAGTGACATCTCTGCTTTTTAATATGCTATCTAGGTTTGCCATAGCTTTCCTCCCAAGGAGCAAGCGTCTTTTAATTTCATGGCTGCAGTCTCCATCTGCAGTGATCTTGGAGCCCAAATAAATGAAGTCTGTTACTGCTTCCATTTCTACCCCTTCTATTTGCCAGGAATTGATGGGTCCAGATGCCATGATCTTAGTTTTTTTTAATGTTGAGTTTCAAGCCAGCTTTCGCACTCTCCTCTTTCACCCTCGTCAAGAGGCTCTTTAGTTCTTCTTCACTTTCTGCCATTAGGGTGGTATCATCTGCATATCTGAGGTTATTGATGTTTCTCCCTGCAATCTTAATTCCGGCTTGTGATTCTTCCAGCCTGGCATTTCTCATGATGTACTCTGCATATAGGTTAAATAAGCAGGGTGACAGTATACAGCCTTGTCGTACTCCTTTCCCTATTTTGAACCAATCAGTTGTTTCATGACAGGTTCTAACTGTTGCTTCTTGGCCCATATATAGATTTCTCAGGAGACAGGTAAGATGGTCTGGTACCCCCATCTCTTTAAGCATTTGCCAGAGTTTGTTGTGATCCACACAATCAAAGGCTTTTGCATAGTCAATGAAGCAGAAGTAGATGTTTTTCTGGAACTCTCGTGCTTTCTCCATGATCCAGCGAATGTTGGCAACTTGATCTCTAGTTCCTCTGCCTCTTTGAAACCCAGCCTGTACATCCGGTAGTTCTCAGTTCACGTACTGCTGAAGCCTAGCTTGTAGGATTTTGAGCATAAACTTGCTAGCATGTGAAATGAGTGCAATTGTGTGATAGTTTGAGCATTCTCTGGCATTGCCCTTCTTTGGAACTGGAACGTAAACTGACCTTTTCCAATCCCATGTCCACTGTTGCGTTTTCCAAACTTGCTGGCATATTGAGTCCAGCACTTTAACAGCATCATCTTTTAGTATTTTAAATAACTCAGCTGGAATACTGTCATCTCCACTAGCTTTGTTGTTAGTAATGCTTCCTAAGGCCCATTTGACTTCACTCTCTAGGACGTCTGGCTCAAGGTCAGTGACCACACCAGCATGGACATCAGGGACATTAAGATCTTTCTTGTATAGTTCTTCTGTGTATTCTTGCCACCTCTTCTTAATCTCTTATGCTTCTGTTAGGTCCTTGCCTTTTTTGTCCTTTATCATGCCAATCTTTGCACTAAACGTTCCTTTGATATCTCCAATTTTCTTGAAGAGATCTCTAGTCTTCCCCGTTCTATTTTCCTCGATTTCTTTGCATTGTTCATTTAAGAAGGCCTTCTTATCTCTCCTTGCTATTCTCTGGAAATCTGCATTCAGTTGCTTATATCTTTCCCTTTCACCCTTGCTTTTCACATTCCTTCTTTCCACAGGTATTTGTAAAGCCTCATCGGACAGCCATTTTGCTTTCTTGCATTTCTTTTTCTTTGGGATGGTTTTAGTTGCTGCCTCCTGTACAATGTTACGGACCTCCGTCCATAGTTCTTCAGGCACTCTGTCTACCAAATCTAATCCTCTAAATCTATTCATCACCTTCACTGTGTACTCACAAGGAATATGATCTAAGTCATACCTGAGTGGTCTCGTGGTTTTCCCTACATTCTTCAATATAAGCCTAAATTTTGCAGTAAGAAGCTCATGATCTGAGCCACAGTCAGCTCCTGGTCTTGTTTTTGCTGTCTGTATAGAGCTTCTCCATCTTTGGCTGCAAAGTATATAATCAATCTGGTTTCGGTATTGACCATCTGGTGATGTCCATGTGTAGAGTCGTCTCTTGTGTTGTTGGAAAAGAGTGTTTGCTATGACTAGCTTGTTCTCTTGATAGAACTCTATTAGCCTTTGCCCTGCTTCATTTTGTACTCCAAGACCAAACTTGTCTGTTATTCTGATTACTCCTTGACTTCCTACTTTAGCATTCCAATCCCCTATGATGAAAAGGACATCTTTTTTTGGTGCTAGTTCTAGAAGGTGTTGTAGGTCTTCATAGAACTGGTCAACTTCAGCTTCTTTGGCATCAGTGGTTGGGGCATAGACTTGGATTACTGTGATGTTGAATGGTTTGCCTTGGATATGCCCTGAGATCATTCTGTCATTTTTGAGGTTGTACCCCATTACTGCCTTTCCCACTTTCTTATTGACTATGAGTGCAACTTCATTTCTTCTAAGGGTTTCTTGCCCACAGTAGTAGATATAATGGTCACCTAAATTAAATTCACCCATTCCTGTCCATTTCAATTCGCTGATTCCCAAGATGTCGATGTTCAATCTTGTCATCTCGTGTTTGACCACATCCAGCTTGCCTTGGTTCATAGATCTTACATTCCAGGTACCTATACAATATTGTTCTTTACAGATCAGACCTTCTTTTTGTTTCCAGATACATCCACAGCTGAACGTCCTTCTGGCTTTGGCCCAGCCACTTCACTCTTTCTGGAGCTACTTGGAATTGCCCTCCGCTCTTCCCCAGTAGCATATTGGACACCTTCCAACCTGAGGGGCTCATCTTCCAGCGTCATATCTTTTAGCCTTTTAACATTGTCCATGGGGTTTTCTTGGCAAGGATACTGGAGTGGGTTGCCATTTCCTTCTCCAGTGGACCACATTTTGTCAGAACTCTCTGTCATGACCTGTCCATCTTGGGTGGCCCTGCACGGTATAGCTCATGGCTTCACTGAGTTATCCAAGCCCCTTCGCCATGACAAGGCAGTGATCCATGAAGGGGATCCATAGATTACTGATAGTTTTATATTAGGCTTCAATTAGTGGTGATAATACATTTGGAAATTAGTTTTGGGAAAAATTGTGCAACATTCTGAATTAATATTAATAGGGCAGAAAGAGTGATAGGGCCATTAAGAGCCCAAGAATGGATGAGAATGGTGATTGTTTGGTGAGATACGATGAAGCAAAAGAATGAATATAAATCTAAAACTATCATTGATTTTATTATTTATGATGAAAGAATGAGAAAAATAATGAAGGATAGAAAGATAACGACAGCTTCTTGGGCAAATCATTTTTGATTGTGTCCAGAGTGAATCTTAAAACTAAAATGAGAAGGACATAGTAGAAGCAAGGATGGTTTGCAAGGGGAATAACAATGGAAAGGTATAACAAATAGTATCGATGTAAAGTAGCTTTAGATATGTTTATGTTTATTTTTCTCATCTTGTTCCTGTAATTTCTTTGCCTTACAATTCATAATCATTTTCTACGTTTGACATAATGTTTCATACCCTAAAAAGGACAGTATAATATGTATATACTGTATTTATATGTATGCATGCATATACCCAACCCAGTTGCTGTAGCAGCTTGCAACTATGTATGGAGATCTTAGAAAAGTATCTGATTGCAAAACTGCTAATACAATATCACCACCCCTTCCAATGTGTTTCTATGCAGTTCTAGCAATTAAATCAACGAGCAGAGAGTAAAAGAAGAGCCTCTCATTACTTTATCCTCATCCTTTTTTAGGACACATTTTGCTCCTCCTGGCTTGTCGGGATTATTCTCTTGCTAGCAAATATTTAGCTTTCGTTATTTATTCCTACCAAAAAAAACACATAACAAAACAAAATCCTCTACCAGTTTCCTAACTGCTGCATTCAAATACTTGCTGCAAAGGGCACTCCGAAGCATAGGCGATGTGTTATAGTAAGCGTCCAGTTTCAGGTGGCTTCAGGAAAACTTTTATTCTGCGTTTCTATTCCAGCAGTGTTGCGATCACAAAGAGTATTTTTTTCTAACTTTATTTTTTTATGCACACTGTTGTTTGCAATATTTTATGATGTCAGTTTATTATTAATTGTTATGAATTGATCATGGGCTGAATGAATAGGGTGAGTGGTCTATTCAGATTAAGCGAAATCCAAGTATTGGTGAATATTTGGTTGTATGGCAGATAGTTCTGAGATATTTTCTTCAACTGGTTCCTTTTTTAAATGGAAATTACTGTTTAGTCTGCTTATAGGCCTGATTTAAAGGGTACAAGCAATCAAGAAGTCACAGTTACATTTTTTTATTACTATTATTATTTTCCTCTCTTCCTCCTACTTTCTGAATTACTGACTATAATTCAGAAATGTTTGTTTCTCCTTTTAGCTAGCTGTGATTTCTCATGTCATTTGTTCTGGCAATCAACATTGTGATTAGTTTCAGAATGATTTCAGAAAATGGCTTGTTTATATAGCAATAGTTAATGTACAAATGCCTAATATCTGTGTCTACCATAGTCTCATTCATATATTGTGTTAAACCATAGTTTAGACTATCTCCTAAACATGTAAACATGTACCAAATTCTGAAGTCCTGAGGCTTTCAGTTTTAATAATAAAAATATTAACAGAAATGACTAAATCTGTGCCACTGAAATATGAAAATGTGCTATTGTTATGACAAGGGAATGTACAGCTTCACATTTATCTTTTAAAGCAATGTCTTGTTGCAGACACATAATAAAGAAAGTGGAAATGATTTGCACATTTTGCTTATTTCCTTTCCCACTAAATTGTATGCATCCTTGTGCATTTTTGTAGGAAGCACACAATAGTATTTCTTCTTAGAGGAGAAGCATGGTAAATTTACAAAAGTATGAAAGGCTTTGAAACAACTGAATAGGAAAAGAGGGCCCCAAATTAATTACATCCCCCACATTATTTGTGAATGACTGAGTGAGTGAGTGAGTGACTGAATGAATGAATATATCTATATCTGTCTATATATCCATCCATCCATCCATCCCCTCTCACCTCTATGAGTGGTTATTCCTCAATCTCGGGTCCTCTACCAGAGGCCTGGGAGTTTTAGGGTTAGGTGCAGTATCTTAGCTGTTCCTAGCACTGTACTCTCCTGGACAGAGAGCTCTGATGTTGTTCCTGGGATCTGTTGGAGCCACTCTCCCAGCTTAGGAGTCACAGCCCCAAGTGCTACTACCACCACTGGGACCACTTTGGCCTTTACTTTCTACATCCTCTCTAGTTCCTTCTTCAGGCCTTAGTACTTCTCCAACTTCTCATACTCCTTCCTGGTGTTGCTGTCACTTGGCACCACTGTCTTCTGGTCCTTGTCTACTACCACAATGTCTGCTTGATTGGCCAGTACCTGCTTGTCTCTCTGGATCTGGAAGTCCCACAGGTTCTTAGCTCTGTTATTCTCCATGTCCTTCTGTGGAATCTCCCATTTGGGCTTGGAAGGGTCTAGTCCATACACTGTGGAGATGTTTCTGTATACAATGCCAGCTACTTGGTTGTGCCATTCAGTGTATGCTGTTCCTGCCTACATCTTACACCCTGCTATTATGTATTGGACTGTCTCTGAGGCCTCTCTGCACAATCTGTACCCTGGGTCCTGTATGGTATGGTAGACCCCTGCTTCTATGGATCTGGTGCTTAGTGCCTGTTCTTGTGCTGCTATGATCAGTGCCTCAGTGCTGTCTTTTAGTCCAGCCCTTTCCAGCCACTGGTAGGATTTCCCAATGTCAGCCACCTCAGCTATCTATCAATGGTACATCCCATGCAGGGGCTTGTCTTGCCATGGTACTTCTTCCGCTTGAACTTCCTCCCATGTCTGCTGCTACCTTGGGCATTCTCTCAGCAGCTCATCTTTGGGTACCATCTTAGTGATGTACTCCTGGATGCTCTGGGTTTTGTCCAGGATAGTAGCTTTGACACTCACCAGACCCCGCCCGCCCTCTTTCCAGCTGGTGTGCAGTCTCTGGGCGTTGGACTTGGGGTGAAAACCTCTGGTCATTTGTGAGAAGTTTCGGGTCTTCACATCAACAGCTGCCCTCCTTTGGCCAGCTCATTATAATGGCAGAGTATCTGCTGACTGGCAGGGTGTACATGTTGATGGCATGGATCTTGTTCTTTCTAAAGAGCTGGCTCTTCAGGGCCTGCCTTATCCTTTGGTGGTACTTGGATGTTGCTGTCTGTCTTGCTTCCTCACCATGGTTCCCATGTGACTATGGGATACCAAGATAGTTGTAGCTGACCTGTATGTCTCCTATATGTAAGACTGTATCACTCTTAACTACCTTCCCTCTCTTTACTACCATCCAGCCACACTTCTCCAGTCCGAATGACATCCCAATGTCCTCACTGTAGATCTATGTCAGGTGGATCAGTGAGTTGATGTCTCATTCACTCTTAGCATACAACATGATATCATCCATGTAGAGGAGGTGGCTGATGGTAGTTCCACTCTTGAACTTGTAATTGTATCCAGTCCTTGTGATTATCTGGCTGAGGGGATTCAAGCCTATGTAGAACAGCAGCAGGGACAGTGCATCATCTTGGTATATGCTGCACTTGATGGCCACTTGTGCAAGTTGTCTTGAGTTGAGTTCCAGTGTTGTCTTCCACAGACCCATTGAGTTCTTGAGGAAGATCCTTAGTGTCCTGTTGACTTTGTAAAGCATCAGGCATTCACAGATCCATGTGTGTGGCATTGAGTCGTAGGCTTTCCTGTAGTCAATCCAGGCTATGCTCAGATTGGTCTGCCTAGATCTTGAGTCCCGGGCAACTGCTCTGATTATGAGCAACTGGTGTTTTGAGACTCTGGTGTTGTTCCCAATGCCCTTCCGAGCTGTGGTCATGTACTGGCCCATATAGTCTTGTAGCTTGGTGGCTATGATGCCTGATAGAACTTTCCATGTTGTGGGGAAGCAGGTTATTGGCCAGTAGTTGGATGGTGCTGTTCCCTTGTGAGGGTCTTTCATGATCAGCACTGTCCTTCCTGGTGTTAGCCAGTCTGGGTGGGAGCCTGCTGCTAGCAGCTGGTTCATCTGTGCTGCTAGGCGTTCATGCACTGCTGTTAGTTTCTTTAGCCAGTAGGTGTGGATCGTGTCTGAGCCAGGTGCTGTCCAGCTCTTTAAGTTCTTGACCTGCTGTTGGATGTCTGCTATTGTGATGATGAATAGTTCCTGTAGATTGCTGTGGTCTGCTCTCTGTTCCTGCAGTTACTTTGCACTGGTGTTATTTGTCTTCTTTGTTGCCATATGTTCTTCCAATGCTGTTTGGTTTCTGTGGTTCATGGCTTGGCTTTTACTGTGGCACTGAAGTTGGGAGTACCCCTTGGATGGTTCTTTGGAGAATAGGGCATTTATCTTCTTGGCCTCTGCTTCTCTAGTGTATCTCCTTAGCTTGGTAGCCAGTGCCATGAGCCTTTGTTTAGCAGTCTCTAGGGCTTCAGATCGAATTAGGCCCTTGTATTTTTTCCGTAGCTGAGTCTTATCTTTAATGTCCACATCCTTCTGTAGTTCTACCAGCTGACTAACTTCTCTCTGAGTTGCCTTGATCTTAACCTCCAACTTCATTTTGCAGGGGGGTAAGTATTGGTGTTTTTCTTGATTATACAGCCAAGCATCTCCAGGATTACAGTGGCTGTAGCATATATCAGTTCATTGATTTGAGTTATGGTGGTAGTAGGAATCATCATGAGGGTTCTACTGGCATCTTCTAGCATACTATCTGATGGTACTTCTCCATTGAGCCTCAAGGATTGGCTATAGCTAGTTTATCCATGATCTGCTGTGTTCTGTAATGGAGTGGTGGCAGTGATGTTCCAGCTTCAGGTGTTGGCTGCACATCCAGTTGTTCTTCCAGGTCTGCTTGAGTCCGGGTTGTAATGCAGAGTTGGTCTATCTCAAGTTATGAGAACAGCTTCCTCTTCACTATGCTGAAGCATTGGGTAACTAGCTGTTTCTCAGTTAGTGTGGCTGTAGGTCTTCTGTCCATCCATAGTTCTCTCATACATTTCATAGATCCCCTCTCATTAGGTCTACTGTTGTAGAATTCCATCAATTCTAGTTTCTCTTGTCTCATCCTTGGATGGTTTGTAGGAAGCACACAATAATATTTCTTCTTAGGGGATAAACACAGTAAATTTACAAAATTATGAAAGGTTTTGAAACAACTGAATAACAAAAGAAGGGATATATTTTATCTATATATGTATGTGTTCATGTGCGTAATTTGTATCAAGGGCAGCACAAAATTTTTGATAGTGGGTAACGTTTTCAGAATCAAAATGCTTTTGAATGAATACAATATGGCCATCAATATTTGTCTTGCATTCATCGTGTTTCTAAGGGAAAAAGGATATGAAAATTATGTTAATTAAATATACCTAAAAGATGGAAATTAGCAGTGGCCCTTTGGCTCAGTGCATATTTCTAATGGGGCCCAAAGTGCTCAGCTGGTTGCTTACCCCAGGTACTCATTTATATCCCTGCCACCTTTTAAATTTTGTTCCACATCTCTCTCTTTATTTGTTTTTTTTCCAGGGAAGTACATATGCAAATGAAAAGGAGGAAAATGGAACAAAATTTAATTAAAATGTGTCTGTTTCTTTCCCTTTGAGTGCTTTAGGGTGGAATAGCAAATTGTTAAAAAAGGGAGAGAGAGAGCACACTCAGAATGAGGTTAAAGAGCTGAAAACTGATTACACCCCGTTGAAAATGAAAGCAGAAGAGGGGCTGGATGAGAGGCTGCAAAATGGGGTGGGTGAGGATTCCTGGAGGCTCACGCATGGGATAGGGTGTTTTTTACTGCAAATTATTACAGCCCCACACATGCCGAGGAGTGTGCAAAGCATAATCAGCAGCTTTTCCTCAGGAAAGGGAGGGGAAGAGGGTTCAAGGAATGGGCTATCATTCCAGGTGCAGTTCATACAGAAGATAAGGCTAAATTAAAGCTTTGTGACTGGGCTGTCCTGTTCGCTTCTGCCTTTCACCAATCCCCTTAGTTCCCCTCTGTAAGAAATCTGTGATTACCAGAAAAAGGCAGTCTATTAGACTGCTACAGGATTATGTGCTAGGGAACAAACAGGATGATATACGAGATGAAAGGAGGGTCTCCCATTATAAGCAAAGTGTACAGATGCCTATGGCAGCAGATTTTTGAAAGAGTCATTTTTAATGCTATGCTTTTTCTGAATGCAACACCGCAGAAATAAATCTTTGCATCAGCAACTATTGTGTCATTAGATGATGTTGTTACATAATGATATTCTGTTCACCTCTTCTAGGTGAACAGTTTCTGTCCATCCTCTACGCAGGTAAGTGAATAAAAGGGATGGAAGAATCTTCTCTTGGACTGGCTTATCAATAAGCTTAATTTATTTCCACTCTAATGAGCCAAGGTCATTTGTCCCCTAATCAGATATAACTCTGGTTATATTCCAGTTTGAAAATGAGAACATCCCATCCATTCCAGTCTTCCCTCCTTCCAGCTTTACCTAATAGCTCTTTTATTCTTTTCAATATGCCCTTTAATCGTTTTTAACCTCCAAATATTTTTATTCCTCCCTTAAAGATTTAACCAACTAATGAAAATGAGAACAAGTGATCCAGGAAGATCTGTTTCTCGATACTTTCCTCTCTCTTGCCTTGGTGTGCAGCATGTTTCATTCCAAATTAAAAACTTGGTGGTCATAGGAGATATGATCCATTTCAAGTCTCAGAGCTATTGCTATTAAAGGAGAAACTGATTTGGATTTGGCATAGGCTGCAGAAAACAGTAATGCAGCATAAACATTGGAAATGGTGATAAGCTGATATGTCAGATCACTGAACTGAGTAAGATTTTAGTCATAATTTCTATACGTTTTCTTAATGTTACATTTGATAAAGATTAAGTTGAGAAGGGTTGGCTTTCCTCCCAGTATACTCAGTTATCTTGCTATCACCATCAGAGAGTGAATCTGAATGAATTATTCCTTGGCTTAACCTGACAGTAGCCCAGTGGTGAGTTGGAATTCAAAACAAATTGTACCGTTATTTGGTGTGTGATGACATTGTTTAAAAGTTTTTTAGGTTTTAATTCTGCATCAGTTCAAAATTGGGAATTGCACTGGGTTTGCTTTGGGGGTAAGGAGCAAAAGCAGACTCAAAATGATTTTATAAACACATGTCTAAACTTACACTGTGGATAAATATCAAAATGCTGATGACACTCAATTATACATCACCACCTCAGATGCTGAGCTGAAGATGCTGTGAATATATTGAACCAGAATCTGGAATCTGTTAGGGTCCAAATCAGGAAAAATAAACCCAGGATAAGCCCTAGCAAGCTGGAATTGCTGTATGTCTGTAAATATCAGGGCTATTTGTTAACATGATCTCCAGGAATTGCTCTTGATGGGGTTATACTGGCCTGACCCAGCTGGTTTGAGACTTGATCCTTCTGTAGTCATGTTTTCTGCTTGATCAGCAGATGGAAGCTGATCTTGGGCTATGCCCAGCTTAAAGCACCAGTTATGGCTCTACCTGGACAGTGATGCCTTGGTAACAATACCTGTACCCTAACAGCTGTGACATTACTATTGCAATGTGTTCTATAGTGGGCTGCCTTGAAGATGACTTGGAAGCCCCAGCTGGTACAAAATGTAGGGAAATATGTCATTGTAGAATTATACTCATCTTGTTCCATAGGATACCACCAGGCTTCTGGTCCCAATCCAAAGTGCCAATTATATAACCAGGTGCCAAGTCCTATATGACATGGCACCAGTTTATTTCAGGGACCACTTTGCCAGGTATAAGTTCAGACCCAGTTAGTCTGAACATTGAGGAAGGCCTGATAAGAGTTCCACCTTTATCAAGTCAAGGGTTTCTATTAGGAGACAGGCCTTCTCTGTATTAGCTCACATACTATGGAATATGCTCAGAACTGTGTGGGTTCCTATACTTGTTTTATTAAAACCATTCTGTTTCAACAAGTCTTTGAACCCCAGGATGATTAAAGATATCTATTTCTGATTACTTTTAAGGCATAATGATCTAAAACTGATTATTTTTAAGGCATAATGCAGAGGACAAAGGCTGACTCCAACAAATGGGTTCTTTCCCTGTGAAATAGGAAGCAACAATATGAAGTAAAGCAAATATTTGGCCTGAACTCCAAAATGATTTCAATTTACTTTGTTTACTTCAGTTCTATGTAAAGTGATGATTCTAAGAGCACTGCTAACATAGTGGAATCCTGCTAACTTGCTACCTGCTATCTGTCTACTATATTCTTAGTCACATTTGATTTCTGTGTCTTTCTTTTTGGAGTGGGAGAATCTTATTCCCCTTCTAGGATCTTTTCTGCTCTTCCTTCTTCTCTTTTCTAACACAAGGTTCTGACCCAGGTGAAGGATCATCATCACCATCATCATCATTTGATCTATTTGTATTCATATATCTGAGGAAAATATATTTCAGATTTTGTTCAATAAGTTCAAAATGGTGAATTCCTTAAAATGTCTATTTCTTTTTTAATAATGATTTTAGATTTGTTGATTCTCTCTCTCTCTCTCTCTCTCTCTCTCTCTCTCTCTCTCTTTCTGTATGTGTTTAAATTTTGTGAGCCAATGACCAAACAGTTAAAAAAGGATATTGACTTAGTCCTAACTTGTAGGCCTTGCTGCATTTTTGCCATCTGTGATAGTTACCATGTATATTTTGCATTTCTGAACCCTTTTTGTCAGACAAACTACACAATTCATTTCTTCCCAGCAGTACCACACTCGAAACAGCCTCCGGCAGGATCATTTTTTTCAACAGATGATGTCAAGAAACAGTAAATCCAGCCTCTTGGAATGCGTTCCCTTCTTTTATTTTATTCTCTTTAGTTATAATCCCAATCAGTTATTTTACAGCATCAGTCTAGTAACTCATATTTTCTTTCCACATCCTTGCTGCATGTCTACGAAGTATATTATTTTGTTTTCCATTTAATCCCTTTGCAGGGATTTCCTGGGGTTCCTCAGGAGTAGAGGTTGCAAGGTTGTTAATGTTTGGGTTCATGAGGGAGCTTCCAGGAACATGATCTTTTTTGGAAGTCAGCCTTGCATTGGAAGCAGCCTTTGCTCCCAACTCAGCAGATCAAGCAAAGAGGATCCATAGTGGAGGCTTATTCCCAAGCATTCTCTGCCTGTCAGCCTTGTGAGGCAGACCAGACAAGAAGCACAACTCGAAGTAAAAGCTTTAATTTTATTGTAAGGTTAGATTAACAGAATATTGCAAGTCTGAAAGTACATCTCTCCCCCCTCACCTTGACAGCCCAAGAAACTAGGGAGGGTCTCTTCTGAGATATTTGCCACGCCCACATTCCTTCTTCAGATGTAGCTGTCTCTTCTCTGATAGACAGCCATTGTCTAGTCTGCTGCTTTTCCACCTGTCTCCCAAGGTCATTCCCACACACCATTACACTACCCTTGTTTTTCTGAACATGGGCCGAGAATAAGAATTACCATCTGCAAGTTTAGGGTATTAAGAAAAGCAAGTGAATGAGCTCAGGAGGAACCTAGTATTTCAATTACTTATTTCTACACATTCCTCTGATTAGAAACTACTGTCCCCAAACTCTCCCTTTATAGTTTTCCTTTTTTTGCTGGTATAGGGAAATGCAAAGAGAACTTAATGCACCATGTATATGGAAGGAAAAAAAAACAACCTCTTGTTTTTAAATTGGTGGCTAAAGCCTGCTTTATATAATGTACTTTATTTATCCATATTTATTCATTATTTCCTGGTAGTATGGTTTTTAAATATACATAGCTCCATCTTGAATTATTTGGAACATTTTCGATCCCTTTCATAGAGTATCTGTACATGTAGTAGAAGCATGAACAAACATTATAGCATTACTGTCAGTCTAGGCTATAGAGGCTGGTTTCTGATTTGTGGCCCAGAGCTTCAGTGTTTTCTACGTTTATTCTACTTTTTATTCTATTTTTTCTACTTTTATTCTGGATGGAACCCATATAGACATACCCATATCACTGATCTGACACAACCGTGAAAATCTATAGATACATACTTCTGTATTAAAGGTATTATACTGAGAAGCACCACTAGAGGGCACTCAGAACACCATATACTCAATCATTCTGGGCTACATTCTCTTGGAAAGAAAAAAAAATGTAAATTATTATAAAGATAGGATATGGAAGAGAGAAGAAGCCATTTCTGCTGCCCCAAATGCAAAAGCCTGGCAATTTGCACCTGAATCTTGTTAATCTTTTTTTTTTCTTTTCATCCCAGTTTTGGAGGCTGTCAGACTGGCATATTATGCAAATTGGAATTAAGCAATTAAGCCGATAATGTTTCCTTTGAAGAGCTTGACAAAGCAGAGGGAATATGGAATATTTAACACACAAGACTTTGAATCCATATTAACTTAAAAGCAAGTGCAAGTCAGAGAAGGAAAACAGGAGCCATCATTGTATGCAATAAATGTCCAGACAAGCCTTATTTTCCTACTCACTTTTATCCATATTATACGTAAAAGGGCATTCCAGATCATTCAAAAAATATGCTTGACAGTGTGCAGTAATATGTCTCTTTGAATCATTAAAGCAGCTACATCTTTTTCTGGGCTCGCACGTTGTTTCATAAGCTGCTTCCAACTTTGTTTCATTGCATGTGCATGCTAGCTATTTTCTTTTGCTTTTTTTGAAGTATCTGCATTTGGCTTGGGCTCATGCAAAAGGAATTCCAAATGGAAAACCATATCAGTTTTGGCTACTTTATTTCATAGTTGATCATTCATGATCTATAAATCCAACAGTCAATATTGGGTCCCTAACTCATCGTGCAGCACATGCTTTTTATGAAGCCCATGTGTGGTTCCTCAAATTGCTGGATAGAAGGGGGGGGGGGGATTCCACAAACATGGTAGGTGTTGCCTGTCTGTATACAGAATGGATTATTTCAAAAGTTAAGTACCCATGCTTTTGTTTTAAAGTGACCCCATGTCTTGAAAGATCCTCCAATAAGATTTCAATCACTTCATGAAATTTGGTGTCAGATATCAGAAAAGTAATGCATGCTCATATAGCATCTTTTCAAAATCATATGCAAAATCACTCAAATCTCATGAGATTTGGCAGTCTTATGGGATGGAAATCATTTTTAAAAAAAAATTGAGAGCCTGCTGATATCCAGAGGTGCTGCAGGATTCCTAGCACCTGCAGGCCCTGTACTTGCATCTCTACCCCAAGGTAGTATACACAAGTACTGACCCCCATGGATGAATCATCTGAACTGATATAAGATAGCTTCCTGTTTGGGGCCTTAACTGACAATTTGTTTTAAAAGGGATAGTTTGTTTATTTATAAATCTTAAAAAATATATTTTAAAAGTTTATTTTAAAAGGGAGAAACTAGAGCCAGTTTGGTCTAGTGGTGAAGGCACCGGGCTAGAAAGCAGGAGATTGTGAGTTCTAGGACCACCTTAGGCATGACAGCTGGCTGGGTGACTTTGGGCCAGTCACCCTCTCTCAACCCAAGTCACCTCATCTCACAGGGTTGTTGTCATGGGGAAAATAGGAGGAGGAAGGAGTGTTCGCTGCCTTAAGTTATTTATAAAAAAATAATAAAGGTAGAATAAATCTAAAAAAAGTAAAGGGGCAATTTTTGTATGATTTTTACTGAGCAAAATCATCCTCAGAGGGTCTGCACACAGGTCCATTCATCTCTGGGTCCAGGGCTAAAGACACTTGCTTTTGTGCATTCATCTTCCAGCTAAGAACAGGAAGAAAAGCTATATCAGAGTCTTCTATACTATCCTTCACTCCCCAGCACAAGTTACCTGGAACGAGAGATCCTGTTACTCTTCATTCACAAATATGATATTAAAGAGTCTATGTTTTGTGTGTCAGTAGGATGGCTGAAATGATTAATAAGGAGGAGGCTTTGTCAAAACATCAGTTGCAGTAGAACTTGGCAGGTGAAAAGATGAAATTGCTGCATTTACATTATGCAAGAGTAAGGTCAGCTCCTGAATTGAAGATCCTGCTACTGATAGATATGTTAGACCTAGGCTACATCCATGGATTGCCAGTTGCTTATGAGAAAGGTAAAGAAAATGGAGGAACTGTTTTTGAATGGAAGTTAATGTGAATCAGGACTATTATTTATAATTTGTTAAATTTATATCCCACCTTTACAATAGGAACAACAAGGTGGCTTATATGGATCACTCTTCATTTTAGCCTCACAACAATAATCCAGTTACCAGCCACAATGAAGTGCAAATGACAACACCTATTTCATGAGATCATTGTGCAAATGATGTACTTAAGCATTTTGCATCAGTTATATCATGAGACAGTATGCATTATCAGAATACATTCTCTTGTCCCATGGATACCCATCGTTGGGCTCAAGACAGGACCAAAGTTACTCAGTAATTTTCATGATTGAAGGTGGACTCCTTAACTGCAACAGCACAAGGTTTTCATGTTTCATGGGGAAGTCTGCTCTGCAGAAAGAGCAGATGAGACAACAAAACTGTTTCTGAGCCATATTCACCTAACATAATATGGGTAGGGGACAGCAGCTTGTCACATGAGTAAAAAAACCTTGCTTACTAAATATGTAAAACTGAGTTCCAAAAATTGTAATTTAGTCTATAGTTTTATTTTCTCTCATATATTAATTAGTGTCTACAGGTACTCCTCACTTAATGACCACAGAGTCCAGAAAATTCATTGTTAAGCGGGATGGTTGTTAAGCAAGTTGCACCCAATTTTACAACCTTTTTGGCAGCAGTCATTAAGCAAGTCACTGTGGCTGTTAAGTGAATCATGCAGTCATTAAGCGAATCACATGGTTCCCCATTTATTTTGCTTGCCAGAAGCTGACTGGGAAGGTTGCAAATGGTGATCACGTGACCCCAGGATGCTGCAACCATTGTAAGTTGAGCTGGTTGCCAAGCACCTGGATCGCAATCACATGACACAGGGGTGCTGTGACAGTTGTAAATGCAATAACTGTAAGTCCCTTTGTTCAGCACCTTTGTAACTTCGAAAGGTCACTAAATGAATGGTTGCTAAGTAAGGACTATCTGTATATATAGGGAAGTTTAATTTCCAAAGAGAAAAGCATGAAGGGTTGCAGTCCAAGAAGGAAAATCCATTCTGATAAGCAGAAAGATTCTATTAATTCAGTGACTGCTGGGATCACTGTAGAATGGGGTTAAGATAACAGTGACTTCTGACACTTTCAAAGTTTCTAGCCCAGTTGGTACTACATAGCAAAAACCCCATGCTGGTCACTCAAAAAGCAGCATAAATGTGCTATCAGAAAAAGTCTTATATGTCAAGGAAGAGTTATCTGAAAAAGCAAGAAATGCTACCATCAGACCAGGAGTGAGAAGCAGAGATGGTACAGGACCATTAAGAATGACTCAGTTATATGCTCATCCAACACTTAAGCAGCTTAGTTTTGAATCTAATAACCATTCTTCACAGCATGCAAAGTTTGGTTAGGTTGTATCTTGATTAGGCTTTTGTTTGTTTTGTGACTTAATGTGCTTTGTGAGTGCAAACCCAGAAAATGAGGTAGTTCAGTAACCAAGATAAGTATGGTACAAAAACAGCAAATATGGAAAGACAACAGAGGAATAGAAAGGAACCATCAAGCATGCAGCCTATTTTCAGTTGTCAAATTGAAAGCCAGTGGCAAAAGCTGTTATTTTCATATTTCTTCGCCACCAGGAGAGATAATTTTTTTGCTCATCTTATTAAATTAAAAGCCACAAGGAAACCAAAATTGCAAACTGTATTAGCAGCCCTGGCACTCACAGATCTTTTGCTTTTTCTCTATTCCTGCTCTTTCATTATTTTGCTGCCCATTTGCAGTGGCAAAGTCTAGAACAGAGACCTCTCCTACCACACAATGTTAGGCAAATGGGGAAATATAGATTTAATGTTTGCTGCGCTAGAATTATCTTTCTTGAACGGTTGCACAGTTTCCTCCAAAATATCAAACTATACTTCAGTTTGATTTGGTAGCTGTTCCGTATTGATTCCTTACTGACATGACTTGACAAACTCTATTTTTGACTGGAGGCTCTTCCTTAAAAAAAAAATCTGCTAACTGAGCAATAGTTTGAATCCCCAATGCCCTGTCTGAGTTGCTGTCTTTCCCTATTTCCTGAGAGACATTTTGAACATTCCGACAGCACATTTAATGATCTTGTATTTTCAGAAAAGGCTATATATGTGACTTGAATGGCACCTGCCAACTAGGTGGAGACCTTTTAGAAAAAGAAAAAGAAAGAAATGCAGAATTCAGCAAGTACTTGCCTTTTCCATCCCACTGAAGTAACCCAGGGATATGTGAGGCCTTATCCTTCCCTTGTTGCTCTGTGTCATGTGAATTTGCAGGTGTACAAGAGTAAAAGTGGGAATAAAGATACATTTCTCAAAGGTGTAGCATGCACAGATTTAT
The DNA here is from genome assembly GCA_030867105.1 of Liasis olivaceus. Lineage (NCBI taxonomy): Eukaryota > Metazoa > Chordata > Lepidosauria > Squamata > Pythonidae > Liasis > Liasis olivaceus. The sequence goes on along the minus strand of CM061352.1, from coordinate 85,236,323 downwards.
GTATTTTTCTTTTAATGAAGGAAGAAATCACCATGCCCACAGTAGTAAAAGAGCAATTCAAATATCTATTCAGACCTAAAATTACATGCACTTCTTTCTAACATACACAAACATGTATGTATCTCAAAAGGGAAAATGTTGCATGATTAACAGTCAGGCTTGTACAATGTAAAAGATTCAATTCAGATCTAATTTGGCAATTTGGAAAATAATCCAATTCTAAATGGGGCCTAAAGCAAAACTCTCATTAATTAGCATTGGAAATATGTGTGTGTATCTGTGTGTATGTATTACTTTACTTTTTTACAAAATGAGATGAAATCTGCAACCACAAGCAACCCTTCTAAAGGAATTAAATTAATTAAAATGTTTGAAAGATTTGAGACTTTCAGTAGCACCTTTAAAAAAAGAAATAGGGAAATCTATGGGGTTGGTTGGAAGCAGGATTTTGATTCTGTAAATGTTTTCCAAAAAATAAACCTTGTCTCTGGGTTACATGAACTTCAAAATTGGATCATCTTCCCCATCAAGATTCTGGACTGACCAATTTACAGCTATGTGGTTAGCTGGTTGGGCAGTCAAGTACTTACTGGTATCTGCAGCTCCATGGGAGCAATTCTCTTTTAAGTTGATCAATAGAGAAAACACAAAAAGAATTAGTCTCTGACCCTTTGCAGCCATCTGGGACATTTTTCTTGTTTCTGGCAGACTTCAAATGTCTGGGCTCAGCTGCCTTTTTCTGGCACACAATGGGTTCACACTAATGTCAGCGATACAAAAAATGGCTACATAGATATGGAAAGTCAGCTTGTCAGGGCTTCTCTGTATTACCTTCAGTTCATTGAAAACCTTTGGAAATTCTCCTTTCTTTTCTGACGTGCTTAGTGTTCCTTGGGAGCATCTCCTCTGCGTATATATGTGTATTTAAACCAGCATCAGTGAAATTAGATTAACATATTGGGAAGAAAACAGCTCACATTTCAATTCCTCAAGGGGTCTCCCTCCCTCCAGTTATTTCTTAAGATATTATTTTATTTTATGAGAGTTACATTTTGTATCTTATGGATAGCATTTCCCCTTTTTTGTATGCCTGCCAGATCCTCCCCATGCACATGCCACTAGGGACTGTAAAGATTTGAAGAGTAAACACGAGAAGAGCTAAACATTGTTTAAGGTTGTTCACAGAGTACCATAACTAGAAGAAATTGTATAGGGGGAAAAAGTAGTCTAAAAGTCTGGATACACTTGTAGGGCTTCTGTGATTAAACATTTCATTTAAACAACAACAAATAAATGAAGTGAATAAATAAGCCTATAGGAAAGAGACACACGATGATCCTTTTGGATGACTTCATATGTGCTAAATCATGATATGATTTATAAGATTTAGTTTAGCATTATTTATGATAATATATGAACTCAACCAATTGTGCCTTATTTAACAAACTGTTAAATTAAACAAACAATGGCTTATCACAATGTGTTTAATAGTTGCAGAGGGCTATATTGAAAAGGTGGGAAACCTATTCCAGTGAAGTACTCTGCACTCACTTTTTTTCCATGTTCTGTCCATGTTCAATTATTATTAAGGCACAGATTTGCGTGGGGTGACTGTAAGGCTAGCAAGCTGTAGACAATTTGGGTGACTCTTATTCATTATATGCATACCTGATCTCAGCCAAATAGGATTTGTACATTCCTAAAACTTCAGTACCACTTCTAGGAATATCATTAGTTTCAAGAGGCAGTGATATTCTTCCTTACATTTCTATAGTATGTGGGATAAGAGGCACTTACATACATTTTTCTTTTTCTAATTTTCATCATGTTTGATGAAATACATATTATTGTAAACATTATTTCAAAAGAGGAGAAACTTCAGAAAAGCTCATGGCAGAGTATGCTGTTCTTGCATTAATGTAGTGGTGAAAAGGCTAAAATGTGTACATAGATTGTCCGTCTTACTTTGCACATTCATCTCTCCTGCACTGCAGATTCCTTGCCTTCCTGCACTTGCATTAAATTCCAAAGGAAGAAACTACTCCTCCCATTAGGCTTTTCAGTTTAAGTAAGAGTTTTGGAGAAATTCTCCTTCTATTGAAGAAATTCAGAGGAATTTTTATCCAATTTCTCTGCCTGCTGATTTGGTGGAGGATTTTTTCCCCCAATAATTTTATTAAAGATTATATTATACAGATAAAAGTAATACAATTACATAATACAGACATACATAAAAAAGAAAAATAAATAAAGTGCAGAAAAAGAAAAAAAAAGAGAAAGAAAAATAGAAAAAGAAACCTACCCCTTCATCCCCAGAAAGTAGAATCAACATTAACAACTGATCACTATCTCTTAAAATACAACCAAACACCTCTTCATTCCATAGTTCACCTCATTCTCTATAGGCCGATCTCTAAAACCTCATCTCTCCATATTAATCAGCAAAAATCCAGTAAGGGTTATAAAAAATAACAACATAAGTATTACAAATTATATCTATTACACCCAATCTGAATCATTCCATTTAGACAGATCCCCCCCTATTTCCTCTCTTCAAATAATCAAAGTCCAGTCCCAAGTGAAAAACAATTAAACATTACCAGAAATAACTAATGTAATCCAGTCCCAATCAAGAAACTGTTAAGTATCACCAGAAACAGCAACCTATTATTTTAAACTTGATCAGATAAACCAATTCTGTATTCTTTCTTCTTTCTCCCAATGATCTTTAAATTCCTCAAAGAAAGTTCTAACATCTGCCTTCTCATACTCTCTTCATCTCTTCTGTAAAAATTCTTGTCAGCATCTTTAACAAGCCCCCTTTGTATTTCCAGTGTGGGAAGCAAATCCCTTTTGTAAATTTAATATAAGAAAATAATCCACATTGTTCTGGCTTATTATTTGAATATCTTTTTAAATTTTTAAGTCATTGTCCAATTTCATTGTAAATCATTATTTCCATCTCTTTCTTGTAGGCTGTAATTTTTAAAGCCACATGTAAGTCACTTTCTGTTTTATTCAATGGGTCTTGTTCCTCTTCAATAATACCTTCTGATTCCACTATAAAGTTAAATAGTTCAAAAATTTCTTGGATGCATAGATCAAATATTTGCTTTGAGGTAGCCATCTGGTACCCTCTAGTGTCCTCAAAGTCATCTTATCTGGTTCAGAGTGTAAATAAACAAACAAACGATTCTATGAGAAAGGATCCTTTCAATTAACTTCAAAGTCTTAAGTCCACCTGAGCCTTTAATCCATTTAAAACTTTCTAAAGCCAACAGTAATCACCCTTTTGCTTTATATTCCAAAAAGTAGAGATCTTCAGACTTATACTTAAACTTAAAAAAAAAAAAAAAGGATTGAAGGAGACTCACCCAGTGATTTCAATAAAACTTGCCAGTCTGAAGGTTCTCAATCTTACAAATAAATAAATAAATAAATAAATAAAGCCAAAGTGATTAAGAGATGAGCCTTAGTCAAACCTAAAGTTCATATAGGCAACATTCACAGCTATAAGCACAATGGAATCCCATAACTCCCAGCTGATTGCAAGCTGACCACAGAAACACAGTTCCTGCTGTCTGCTTGCAAAAGAACAGCTGTATGGAGTACATGTGGGTAATCTTGCAATCTCTCTTTACTCCAGAGAGATTTCAGCAACCCGAATCCTGCAGTCAGGCACCATTTTTGGTTGCTATGTATTCCTCTATTCTAGAGGAACATCTAGAGGAACATCAGTTTACCATAATGGCTTGGTGGGAATCTTGTAAATGCATTTATGCCCAGCTGTTGCCAAAAGGAGTGTTGACTAGTGATAGGCAGAATCCACTCATCTTAATTTAGAGTTTGGTGAATAATTATGAATATCACTGCAATAATCAACAAGTTTCCTTTTGATAAATTACTTGCACACTTTCAACCTTTGAGAAATTTGAACTATTTGTAATATAAGAGGCTTATGTATTTGTTTTTCTTAAAAAAAAGTATTTTTTTCACAAGTTCACCTGAGTTAAGCAAATATCCTTTAATTTTTATTTAGAACTTTCAACTGTTGAGTAGGACAGCAGCAAGAATGTTCTCCAGTCTTAGAGGAAATGAAAGTTGAAAGTATAGTAACTTGTGCAACTATATTATGATTAGGCAAATCTACAATCTGAGCTAGGAAATTATGAACATTAGTAACGTTAGCACTAAAAGCTTGGTTGTGAAATTCTTGACTTCAACTATTACTATGGTCATGAGAAAAATCCTCAGCAAAGCAGTTTCCCTGAAGTTGTTAATAATGTTCAAAATTTTGCCCTTTGAATAAAAATAAGGCTTCCACTTTGATTATGTCAGATTATGTTATATATCTTATATAAGTACTTAGGTGGTTTGCAATATTCAAGATAAACATTAAAATAAGTCAAATTAAAATGCAGTAAATATTGTGAATATTGTACTGTATCTTTTTTTTTTTTTAATATTAGAAATATGGGAGCTATATGTACTTCCTTAAGTAGACCTAAACATATGTGTAGCATTATCTTCCTGCTTTGCTATATTTTCCTACCCACTGTGGCCTTCATCCACCTAAAAAAAAAAAGGGAAGTATAGTCCCTAAGCTTCAAATAGTTTCCCATCACCAATGTGGTGCATCACTAAACTATGTAATTTGCTACACATGTCCTAATTGATTGATGATGAGGAAAAAGAAGGAAGGAATCCCGTGCCAGTTAAAATGGCTTATTAGAGCTCAATGTATTTCAGGAGTATATTTCTTTCTCAAGGACACTCTAAAAACAAAAACAAAAATCCAAAGAAGCCACTAATTATTATGCACAAGTTTACAATGTATGTGTTAAAATAGATATTTATAAAAATGGACAATGTTTATATGTGACTTTCTTAACTTCTACTTTTTACTTATTTTAGAGGCTATCCATGTAATATGTTTTAAGAATGTTTATGTTCTTTGCAAATATTTATTTTTGTACTTATAGCAGTGCTCTTGTCTATGACACTTTAACTTAATCCCACAGATATATAAAGTTGTTTCCCATGAATACATTTGACTGTTTTCATTTTAAAAATGTGACTTTCTATTATGGACACCACTGAATTAGAGTATGCATAAGAGAATTGTCCATTATTATAAATATTGTAACATGTCTATTGTAAGCTTATAAAGTTGTCTCCGAAATTTATATCTTCCAAAACTTTGAACAGGAACGTCCAATTCAAATTGTCAAAGGCCTTCTCTGCACCTAAGAAAATCAATGCGGTTTATTTTTCATTATGTTGCTCCAAGTATTCCAAAATGTCCAACACATTTCTAAGATTGTCCTTTAACTGCCTTTTATGTAAAAACCCACATTGATCTTCATGAATAAATGCTTGCAAAATTATTTTCAGTCTATCAGATAGAATTATTGTAAACAGCTTGTAGTCATTATTCGATAATGATACTGGCCTACAGTTTCTTGTTAAAGTCAAATCTTGTCCCTCTTCAGGTACTAGTGCTATATGGGCTTCTTTCCAGTTCTCTGGCATCTTTCCTTCCTGTGAGATAGCATACATCGTATTTTGTAAAGATTGTAAAAGTTCATCCTCAAAACATTTATAATAAGAATATGATAATCCATCTGGTCCAGGTACCTTTCCTAGTTTAATCTTTTTTTTATAGCTTCCGAAACTTCCCTTATTGTTATAGGTCCATTCATAATCTGTTTCTGTTACTCTGTAATCCTTGGTAAATTTTGTTTCTTTAGGCATTCATCTATTTTCTCCAGAGAGATGTCACTCACTTTATAAAAGTTAGAGTAATATTGATGAAATGCTTTTTATATGGCCATGCTATCCGTTAATACAGGATCTCCCTCTTGTAGTTTCAATATTATGTTCTTTTCATAATTTCTACGCCAACCATTTTCCTGGTTTGTTTGCAATTTGTTTTTATTTCCATTTGTTTTCCTGGTTTGTTTGCAATTTGTTTTTATTTCCATTTCTCTTACTGTTAGCATAGATGACTGTCATTGAAAAAGCTTAACTGGATGAGAAATAGTTATCTTCTCTGGAAATTTCTTTAATTCTTTTTCTTTTCTCTGTCTCATCCAAAATAGCTTGTGTTTTCTCTTGCCTCTTCTTTTTAAGTTCAGTACTCTGTTGTATGAAATAACCTCTAATAACCTGCTTTAGTTGCATCCCAAATCATTCTTAAATCAGTATCTTTGTTTAAATTATAGTTAAAAAAACATTTTAATTTCTTTTTATAATCCTCCACTATTGGAACAACATTTCATCTAGTCTCCATCTAAAAGAACTGGATTTCCTTTTATAAACCAAAGTCACAGGATTATGATTTGAAAAAATATTTGGCAATATCTCTACTTTAGAAATCTTTTGAAATCCATATCACATCTATTCTTGAAAAGAATCTATGACTTTCAGAAAAGTAGGTGTACTTTCTTGAATTGCCATTTTTCTGTCTCTATATATCCATAAGCTCTCAATTGTCCATCAAATCAAAGAAGACTTTTGGGTAATTTGCTTTGAGTGATTTTAATATTTTTCTCAGAACTTCTATTCAGTTGTGGGGAGATCATTCCAATCCCCCATCAAGCACCAATTTTAATAAGAAAACCCTATTAGTCTCTCTATAACTCCTTTATAGAACAGTACTTTATCCTCATTTGGAGTTTAAATTCCCAATATCAGAGTCTTAGTCCCATGCAAATTAACTTCCACCCCAACAAATTTACCATGGTCCTCACTCAATACAAGTTCTGGTTTTAGTTGGGGATTTATATGCAAAACAGTTCCATTTCTTTTTTTAGTTTATGCTGAAATAAATTCTTCACCTAAGTTTTTATAAATCAAATATTTATGCCCTTTTTTTCTAATATGTGTCTCTTGTAGGCAAATTATATCTTGTTTTAATTTTTTTCAAATAATGGTTTTTTTTTCCTGTTTTGAGGGGCATTTGCTCCATTTATATTTCATGTTAAGCATTTGTAATCCATATTCAAGCCAAAAATTTAGAAAGTTGATACCTGTAGCACTTAGTTCAGTGTCATCCTTTTTAGTTTCCTGCTGCACCTCCTGAAGTGTTTATATAGTAACATCTGACACCTCCATTTGAAATTCCTCCAATTCCTTTTTAAATTTTTCTAGAAATTCCCTCACCTTCTGGACAGAATTCAGCCGAAACCTCTGCTGTTTAAAAGTAAAAATCACACCTTCCAATTTGTCCCATAGAGATGGAATCTTTTTCTGGGTGAGGATCTATGGTGGACTAAATGTTCCTGAAGGAATGAGGATGACATTGTGGTGGAGATTGGCAGCCAGATGTTAAAGATAAAGATAAAGGATAAAGAAGAGATTGTGAGATCACCCACTTGCACTCTGGACAGCTGCTCCTTCTGAGTAGACTTCAGGAACTGAGTTTTTTGTGGTCGACTTTTAAATGGAGCGGCTGGAAGTTGAGGCATTTCACTCAAGCTCACAGCCATGTGCACAAGCCTCATTTTCTTAAAAACTTTTGGATGTAATTAATTTATGACTAAAGAGAAATTTTCTGAGTGGCAAAATAAGAGAATTCCACTTGGTGAGTCAACATTCTTTCTGGACTAAATAGGAAAAAAAGGGAGTTTTAAAGGTTTAAAAATTGTTGGCAAAAAGCTTAACAATCAGTGGATATAAGAAAGTTTAAAACGGATAAAGGTTTTTTAAAAAGTTTGTTTATTTATTTATGTGAAAGTGCTTTTGAATAAATTGGAATTAAAATAGACAAATGAACTGGACCTTTGTGGGAATGTTTTTTTGTTTATTATTAAAGAATGCAGACAATTGTTGTATTTTACAAAACAAAAGATAAAGGTAATTAATAAGCCAGACTGTGATGCTGACTGTAAGTATGGAATGCCATTTGAGACAAAAGTATTATGGGCACAGGACAAAACAGAAAAGAAGTGGGGAGGAAGAGTCCCTTTTACTCTTTCCTTTGTGATTGAGAGACTTTCACTTTTGGATTCCAATATTAGAATGGCAACAACCAGAAAAATAGCCAAAATAGTGGAGAGAAGGAGAGGATCACCACAGCAACCTGCATAAGGAGGAATTATACCAGATTTACTTCAGAAAATGTTTGCGGAATTGTGCAACAAGGTTGTTGAAGCACTTGATACAAAATTGACAGTTTTTGAAAAGAGAATGGATCAAAGACTTATAAAGATGAAAGAGGAGATGAAAGAAGATGTTATGATGGAAATCTCTGTAAAACATCTGTCTGTTTACATCTGTCTGGAGATGTAAAAAAAAATAATGACAAAGTGGAAATTCTGGAGAGTAACACAGAAGTTATGTACAGAGCTGGAAAGAGAACTAGATAATTTGGCACTACTGGAACTGAGAAAGAAAGAATTTTGTTTGAGATTTAGAGCAATTCCAGAGGATTCTGGTGAAGATATTAGAGAACATTTATTAAAGTTTCAGCAAATTTTTTGGATTGGGATAGGAGGCTACAGAGGCAGAAATTGGTAAGGTATATAAGAATAAATACAAAATTTGTGAGAATAAGAAATATTCCAAGGGATGTTTTGGTGCACTTTGTCAGGAAGAATTTAAGAGATCAAGTTTTCCAGCAACATTTTAATACAAGACTGAAGATTGATAGTACAGTAATTGTTCTTAAAGAAATTCCTATTAGAATCTTGCATAAGAGAAAAGAGTATTCTTTTTTGACTGATAGATTAAAACATAAAAATATTCCATTTTGACAGATTTTCTCCATGATGATCTGTCCCTAACTTGGTCTTTCAGGTTTTCTTAACAGTGCACCCTTCGTCAGTGTAACTGAATCCATCCACCTTGCTGCTGGTCATCCTTTTCTTCTTTTTCTTTTCACCTTTCCCAGCATTAGAGCTTTCTCCAGAACTGTGCATTCTATTTGGCTATCTGTATTTAGTTTTTATAGCACATGGTGACTTTTGCTTAAAAGATTCAAACAGGTTTATGCATATATTGCCATGTGCATGTAGGTAAAGACACATAGTAACAACAATAGTTTAATAATATTCTGTCAAGTATGAGTCATAAATAACACTGCAAAAATTTTGTTGGAAGTTTTTTTTAAAATGCATACTTAAAAGATGGCATGTGACTCTAATAAGCATGCTTTAAAAAACAATAATATACTTTTTACATAATTCATATCAGCTACAATTCCTTTCTTATACTGAATATTAACTGAAGGAATTGTAGAAAAAAATTCCTGTGTTTTCAGTGGCACTCTTTCTGCATGGACAAGTAGCCAGAAAATTGCATGTTTTGAATATTGTGATTTCCTTGATAACAAGCTTGGTTGGTTTCCTTGCAGTCTTTTTCCACAACTCCCCTTGATTAAAGTGACCCAGATCCCCAGATGGAAATTAACACAACTGGCTCATTTCATCCACTTAGGATCTCAGACTCTGAATGACCAATGGCTACTGTTTGCTTCAGTAACAGAAAATAGGGCTGAAAGTAATGCAGCTATAGAAATGGAACAAAATAGTTTAATTCATAGCAGTTTAATGGAATTTTCTAACTTTGGATAATAGGCTGCCAGCTATCTGTCTATGAGTTTATTTACTCCATAATACCTTTGGATCACATCTTTAACCTTGAATTTTCTTTTGTTCTCATCATTTCATCTAGTGAATGCAAAGTAGCTATAACGAGTGCAAACTGGATAAAGCTAATACAGCTAATTCCCACTGACATCTAAAGGACTTAAATATTTAACTAGGTGCATACATTCCACTGGGAATTATACATGTTTACCTTTCTCTGTACTGTGAGTCAGAAAGCAGAATTCTCATAGTCCTATGTGGAAATGCAAAAAACAGCATATCTATTTTCAAATATTTATACAACAGTATTCAAGATCTATGAATTTCCATAGGTTATTATGACAGCACTGATTTTGGATTACTGTACAACAATTGTTGATGGGCATAGAATTATGTTTTATCATTGGGATGTTGCCTATTCAATATGCATGAATAGGCTTTGTGGTAGCTGTGAATATTTGGCACCTTCAATTCTTTTGGAAACTGACTCACGAATGCACAGTAGCTAACATATGTTCATGTCAATACATTCATGTCAGCTAGGTCTCAGTCTCAGTCTCAGTCTTGGTCTTTCTCTCTCTCTCTCTCTCTCTCTCTCTCTCTCACACACACACACACACACACACACATATAGGTTTATATACATATTGATAGTGATGCATATCATTCATATACATCTTTGTCCATAGACAAATTAGACATTCTATACAATGTAGAATCAAAAACAAACAAACAAACAAACTATGAAAGGATCATTAGGCTCCAAAGTAGGATTGGCTGAACATTAATCACATGAGCCAAAGCACAAAATAGACCTAGAAAGTTTTAGCACTCTGAAATGATCTAACAGATACTTCCCAAAATTATTAGAGAGGCAGTAGATATTTATAATCATCTAAACAATTGTAATGGGGAGAAAGGGTATCAGCTGTCATCTACTTGATAGTAAGCGACTGATTGTGGGCATTCCAGTCCACTGAACACAGACAGTATATAAGGACATGACATCTGTTGCCAAGTTCTGTTTCAGATTTGTTCTGAAGAAGTCAGCAGCATGGCTAGTGAAATGTTAACATGTATTCATTGTCTCCCAAGGCACTATCTGGAAGACATTTCAAATTATGCATATAGTCCATATGATGCATTCTGATGCAATTAAATCATATATTTTTTTAAAAAAAAACATAGTTTAAATGGATTTATTTTCAGAATCTGTTGATTCTTGAACTTGAGTCACAGAAATTCTGCAACCCTACTGAAATAGCTTTTATCAGAAGGAACAAAATAAGAAAATACTTATTTCTATGTTCTAGAGGAGAACAGTCACAGTGAAAAAGGCATCCAATTAAGGAAAATAGGTAAAAGATTAAAATAGCATGTAGAGCTTTAATTGAGCTTTAATTTTATTGAGAGCCAGTTTGACATAGCAGTTAAGGCATCAGGCTAGAAACTGGGAGATTGTGAATTCTAGTCCTGCCTCATGCGCAATGCTGGCTAGGTGACTTTGGGCCAGTCACTCTCTCTGATCCTAAGAAGCAGTCAATGGCAGACCACTTCCAAAAAACCTTGCCAAGAAAACTGCAGGGAGTCACACTATTTTTCATGGAAACAGACAAAAAGTGTTAATGGAAACAATGATTTTCAATAATCCATACTTGGTTAATAGCTTTATTAGGATTTCTGAGGAACCAAATCTTGAAGCTGTTGTTGCCATTTTGATTAGTCAAAATATTCAGCCTGCTTTCTCCATCTTGATACTGATTTTGAACTGAACACCTCATAGCTGAAACATCTGGTCTTATTTTTTTTTTTTTAACTTTATTGCTTCTTCCTCACCCTTTGTTGTGGTTTTATTTTCCTCCTGATGAAAGTTCAAGTCATTCTGCCTCTGCCACATCATACACCCTGTCTTATTATGATTTTGTGACATTGAAAAGAATGGAACCAGACACAGGAAAATAAATAAATAAACCACTCTTCATTTGTTATACTGCCCTAAACTTTGAACACATTTCTGATTTTTTAGGATTGTTAAATATTGTTTAGGAATTGTTGTTGTTGTTGTTGTTGTTGTTCCTTTGTAATGTATTAGCTGAGAGCCAGGCTAAGGTATCAGGCTAGAAACCAGGAGGCTGTGAGCTGGTCCTGCCTTAGGCACAAAGCCAGCTGATTGTCCTTGGGCCAGTCACTTTTTCTCAGCCCTAGGAAGGAGGCAATGGCAAATCACTTCTGAAAAACCTTGCCAAGAAAACTGCAGGGACTCATCCAGGCAGTCTCCAAAAATCAGACACAATTGAACGGATTAAAAAAAAAAAAGTATGAGCTACAGTATGTTCTTTGAAAATATTGCCATTTTCTTGCAAATGTTGTCATTTTCATATAATAAGAAAATTGAAGAAAACTGCAAATTAGAAAATCTGATCTTTGCCCAGGAACCTATTTACATGAATTCTGGCAGACATAATCCCTTCAGAAAAGTCAAGTTTTCTGTGTAAATTTCATCAGATTATACCAAGGGGAAAAACATTACATCCTTTGTAATAACAGTATTTAAGAGCATCCTACACAGATAACCCTCAACCTAGTTGTCCATTATTTAATATATATCCTCTGCTCTTATCCTTTATCATTTTATCTGTTAATAACACACATATTTGGATTTCCAAAAAGAGATTCACAATCAGTCTCTGAGCTGAAGTATGAGTCTCAGATGAAGCAGACTATTTTCTGAAAACCTAAACCAAATTAACAGATATTACTGATACTGGTTTTAAATTTGTCTTGATTTCATTGCCTTGTTTTAATTATATTTTACAATTTGTATTTTTAATTACTGTAAGCTACTTTAAATCTTAGATAGAAAAATGGAATATATAAAAATAAATAATTTTCAGAGATGTTGCACCATTGAATATTAAATTCTGATTGTCAAAATGCATACACAAAGGAAACTTGATGAGAATGACTGTTTTAAGAATATGGGAAATCTAATTTACTTTTATAACTTTTTTTCTTCCTAAAGAAAGAGACACCAGCTATTTCAAGTTAACAAGCTCCATAGCAAAGTATATTTAATATATTGACAGTTACAGCTGTTTTCACAAAATATCTAAGAAAAAAGACATTGCTGCTGGGGGTTAGGTCTGAAGCAAACTGAGAACGGAGAAAGGACCCAGTACGCCAGCAGTAAAGTAAATAGGATGACACTAAACAGTAGAAACTTAAACCATGTCTGAAGGAGAAATGAAAACTGAAGAGTTAGCCTAGGATTAGCAGGCAGGTTGGTTGGCTGGATTGCTTGTTTGTTTGTTTATTTATTTATTTAAACATTTGCATGCTGTCTTCTCCCATTTTGTGGCTCTAAGGAGCTTACAAGCATGATATACAGTAACATCCAAGTGATAAATCATTAAAACCTAATTAAGGATTTCTAAGTACTAAAAGGTCAAGGGGAAAAAAAAGTTGCTTCTCAAATCAAATGATGATTAAGAAACGATAACAGCTCTAATTTCAAGCTGTTTCAAAGTCTATGCTTTGTCATATAAAAAGCAGGATAATCTGCTGATATTAAGTTTATCAGTACTGGAAAATATAAGACTGTGGAGACTATAGAGTAAGGGGAAAACCATAATGTAGCTGGAATACCACTATCTTGGCTCCTGCACCATTGACATAAAAACACTAGAGATGGCAAAAATCAGAGCTGGCATCAGGGACATAAAACAGGTCACCAAATTTTGGTATGTATATTGATAAATAATTTTTTCACACCTCGTTTAAAAAGTGATGCACGTGCGGAACATTTGGCACAACACGGACTAACTATAGTAGTCACTGTAAATCACAGAATCTTAAAACTTCAACTACAGAAAAAAAAATTGAAAGCTGCATGCTAACTGTACTTTCTTTTCTTCTACAAAAAGGCCCATTTTTAAAAAAAAATATTTTTAAAATGTGTATACTGCCAAAATCAAAAGAATCTCACTGGAACATAACACATTTCAAAAAATAAAATCAAACTTTTTTTGGAGATTTCACTGTGTTTTGATTGCCTTTATAGAGGGTCCATAGTTTGGAATAGAACACATGATCTGAACACAAAAATTCAATCCTTAGTTTTAAAAAGGAAGTCATGGCCAATGCTTGTAGGGTCATTGCCAGAATTATCTACACCAAAATTGCATAAAACTGATTTGATTTCTCATGTTGCTATATGACTGGCCAATGACAATATTTAGATAGATCTCTAAATCTGGGTTAATACTATATCTAAAACATGTTGTCTGTTATATCTTCCTCTGTCTTCTTAAGAATGAATAATATTTATCATATTAATTAGGGTTTGGTCAATTGTGGCCTTCTAAATGTTCCTTGGGCCAGTCCATTATCCTTGGATGAGTTTGTGGAAATTGTAAGTCAGCGGCAGGCTTTATGTACTCCACCATGTTATACTTAATACTCTAATTGGTGAAAAAAGAGGATTATTTGGGAAAGCTGGATGGAGAGATACATGTTTTTTCCCCTTTACCATTTAATTTTCCCTGTCTATCTCATAAAGCCATTTATACATCTTTCTCCTCTGATACACAGATGAATTCACTGCCTCACACCTGTCTACTCCATGGTGACTCTTCATAGAAGGATCAATGTTGCATAATAGATAGCTGTTGTATTTGGATAAGGAGATGCAACTTTGATTCCGAGTTCCACCCCTTCGAGTATTTTGAAATCACTTCTGTCTCCCAGCTTAAAATATTTATTGTTAAAGAAAACTTGTGTAAACACATTTGGAAATGTGTATCATATTATAAATGTGATATACTGGGGATTGACAATTTGTGTTCTTTCCAACACCTTCCATCATCAACATGGGCTATGCTGGTTGAGCTTGTTGTGAGCTGCGGTTTAGCAAATTCTGGAATGCAAAATTTCTCTACTTCTATATTATTGATTTCTCTGATGGATGGACTAAAGTTTAGATCCCATTTCAACTACTATTATTATTAGGCAGCCTTGGAGAAATCAATAGCTTATCTTCCCACTTTAAAAAAAAAAAAAAAAAGAGCGGGCAATGGCTGTTAACAGCTTGCAGAAGTGAGAAGTATCTTCAAGGTAAAAACAAAAATGGGAAATCAATTGTTCATAGTCAAGGTTTGCCAATACCCAACCCTAACCCAAGCTTTTGAGCCTGGATACACTCAGAATTCTCAGTCATGGTCTGAGGAATTCTGGAAGTTGAACTTCACAAAACTGGAGATCATCCAGGTTGATGAAGGTTGCTCTAACCAAAGCCATTTGGTGTGTGGGCTTGTGAAATGGAAAAGGTAATCAAGGTAATCAAGGTAATCATTATTCTGTTGATTTAGTCCTCACTTTTACTCCCATTGGTTTCCAGAGCTGATTTATTTTTCATAATGTTTGGAGAAAATATTTGGAAAATGAGGGGCTCTGAACTACAGCTAGAACTCTTCATTGCAAGAACTCACAAATTGGCATGCAGCCTCCAACAGATTATCCCTGAAGTAATTAGGCTTTTGTTAAAAAAAAAAAAAAAAAAGCAAAACTAAATTAAATTGGAAAATCTCCTAGAAAATCTGCTAACCAAGTCTCTGTACAAATATGGGAGAGGCACTACTGAGCTTTGGATTGAGTGATTTTGAATATCATTCTGAAATCAGTTCACTTTCTCAGAGCTCTAGAATCCTACTAGAAACAGATCCCTGGAAACCAGCAAACTTCCTGTACATTCTCACTTCCTCTAACTTGAGGAAATAATTTTTCAGGGCTAGGCACAATGTGCTCCCATCAGCGCTTCTATATGGCAGGTATGCCAACATCCCCATACCCCAACATATGTGCCTTGTGATTCTGGGAAAACTGAAACAATCAAATGTGTCCTCCTTTACTGTAACTTCTACAAGGACCTTTTATGGCAAGTGCCAGGAAAAACGGACAATTTCTATATCTACTACCTTCTCTCAGACTCAGATTGTGAGATCACCCACACAATAGCTAAATTTATCACTGCAGCAATTAAAACTAGGCAACAGTTAACTTTAGACTCAACCTGTTAACTCAAAGTCCTTTGAACATTTTATTTTTATTTCTCTTCTCTTTCTCTTCTTTTGTTATATATCCATAAATTATTATTATAATAAACAAGTAGGTATTAAGTAAGCGTTATCAATTATACTCAAAGTATTCTAGGTAGAATTTTATGATTTTAGTGCATACTTCTGCATTTTATCACTACATTCTTAATTAATTAAATGTTTTAACATATTAATACTTTAAATATTATCAGACTCTACTAGACTGTCATTCAGCAATAAAGCCTTGTATTTACCTGTTAAGCATTTCTTACAATTCCTGCTTCCTTACATACTTTGAATAGGGTCTTGTACTCCAGTATTACCTGCTGTTAATTTTCCTCTTCCTCTTCTTTTTTGTGTAAATTGCTCACCTACCTTTATCCCAGCCCCTTTTTCCCTGTAATATTGT
The DNA here is from genome assembly GCA_030867105.1 of Liasis olivaceus. NCBI lineage: Eukaryota > Metazoa > Chordata > Lepidosauria > Squamata > Pythonidae > Liasis > Liasis olivaceus. Next base: position 85,220,232 of record CM061352.1, on the reverse strand, counting down.
TGCTGAATTGTACCTTCATCTGATCATTGACCATAATAAAAGATTTGATTCATTTACTTACAACAGTTTCTTGCCATTTATGTATAACTTGCAACCAACACTCTATTTTCCCTGCCAAACAGAGCCGTGTTGGTTTTTGATACATTAACTTTCAGATCCATACTCCCCATTAGATTATGCTCTCTATTAATATTTGTCGCAAATCCTTTAGGTTCTCAGCCAATAACATGGCCTCATGCATACAAAATACACATATATTCACATCTCAACTAGCACACCTCTAATGTCGACATAAGCATTCTATATACATTTATCCAGAAAGACATTGAACAACCAACAGAAAATCACTCTTTCCTGTCTTTCTACCTGCTCAGTGTTGAACCATTTGCTAAGAACTTCATCTATTTTCATACATGCTTTTCTGCCATCATATAACACTATTAATTCATTCATCAACCAACCTTAATCTCCATATTCATGCACAACTTTCTATAATTTAAGCCTATTTACTTTATCATACACTTCAAATGTCCACTCTTCACATATATTAAACCAGTTGCCCAGCCACTCCAGAAGCAAACCACATACATATTTTAACATTTATCCAGTTATAGCAGCTGCCCCTGAAGCTTCAGTTTTTTAGCATTCTAGAGGCATTTATGGCTTGTTTTTTTTTATTATTTTTTCCTTAGACACTATTTTTATAGTATTTGTTTCAATTCTACCCTTCAATATTACCCCAGTATTTCCCATTTAAATCTATAAACTACTCTTCCCAGCACTTCCTCACATATAATTTCATTACTATTATTTTGAATACCTGTTCTGTGCTGCACACACATGCACAGTTTCTGATAAAAACTCAAGATATTTATTGCAGTTGTAAAATTCTTAACTGTAGAAACATAAACCCGCTGTAAACTGAAAACGTTCTGCTTAGAGCATCAAAACACAAAAGCTTGCTTTTCATATAGTTCACAGCAGTGTTTCTCAGCATTGGCCACTTTAAGACAAGTGGGCTTCAACTTCCAGAATTCCCCAGCCAGGTTGGCTGGGGAATTTTGAGAATTGAAGTCTACCCGTCTTAAAGTGGCTAAGATTGAGAAACACTGGTCCAGAGAGACTAAACCCTAATTCAGAAATGATCCAAGAGGTTGACTAATTTGCTGAGTCACTAATCATTCTTTCACACAGACAGCTTGACTTCCTTTGCTCTTAAATGTGGCAGGGCTCAGCCTTGGCTAGTGTAGGCTTTGGGTCAGCTGATTCAGCCTACATTTGCATCTTTTTGGTTTAGTCCCTTTAGCTAATTCCCATTGCACAGGCTGAGGCTCAGTCTCATCAAAATATCAGCTTCTGAACTGAAAGATTGAGACTGAATCCTAACTATTTCATTTATTCTGCTGAGGCTTCTTGTTTATTTCTGTTCAGTGACTTCAAAAACATTTTTTTTTAATTTCCATCAAAATCACTCCACATTTTATCTGTCTCTTTTAACCATAATCTATGCTATTTAGGAGTACATTTTTGCAATATTCTTTTTATATACATTATAAACTATCTTACTTTCATCTTCATTTTTGCAACAATAAATGCATCTTTCCTTATCCACAGCTGTTTCATCATTCCATCAAATACCTTTATTCATAGTTCCCATTAGTGTAACTCACACTTCCATTGTACTATATAACCTAATTCCTTAGCTCTTTGTTTACATCCACTTTCCATTCAGTCTATCGGAAGATGAATCTATCTTGTAATATCTTTTCCATACAGAACCAATAGGTTTTCTTCCTTTAATCATTCTGCTTTTACCTAATTCTTTAGTGCTTTCCTCACATCCACTTTCCATTCATTTTGTTGGAATATTAGTGTCTCTTGTAATTCTTTTTCATATAGGACACATATTTTCTCTGCCAGCAATAATTTTATTTTCATTCTCCTTTCACTTCTTTCCTATTCTTTCATGCCAGTTTTTCTCCATGATCCACTTTGACTCTTCCAAATAATAGTCTGTTCCATATTCAGAATTTCTTATCAGCCTTGTAATTTTCACCAAATCAAATAGGTCATGCTTTCAGATTTATATTTATTTCTTTGTCCTGTGCTGCACCTGCCCTTTGGGTCAGCATTCCCACTGGAGATTCATTTGGCCCCCTACCCATCCAAGCCCACCTTAAAAACCTGGCTGTTTTCCCATTTGGGTTATGATGGATGGATGGATGGGCTCCTTTAAGCTGGAAGGGGATATGGAAGAGTGGTTTTGGCTTTATTATGGAATTACTTTTTTTTTTAACCTTGTGTAGTAGCCTCCTAGACTTATTTGGAATTGAGTGACCTAGAAATATGAAAATACTTTTGCTTAAATGTCTTATTTGAAACAGACAGACATTTTTCTAAGGAGATGCTCATCAACACTCACCATTTTCATTCATTCTTGGTCTCTGAATGGCCACTCATTTTTTCGGTAATCTCTTTTTTCATTTCCACATATACATTTGTGTCACCTAACAGAAACAGGATCCTGACAGCACACCCAATCTTTAGAATAAAATAAACATTATAATATCTTTGTCTTGTGATCAGATGAATTCATCTATTTATAAGTGTCATGAAACAGCAATTTTCTTTGTAGAAATCTTGTGATTGGTTGTCCCTTTCTTCATAGATGGAGTAAAGTTCAAGCATATATAACATACACCTATAATTTTGTCACATAATATGCCTATAATAGTCATACAAAATATTCATGAATGATGAGCAACAAAGTTGACTCACTTGAAAAAAAAATCCAGAAGAGTTACATATCCCTCAGCCAGTAGGCATTATTTCTCAATATGATTTATATGGATGCAAGCTGGATTTTTTTTTTATTATTAACAAGTTTTGCTAATATAAATGCAACAAGCTTTCTTTTACTTCATTTTTTTGTAAAAACTTGTTCTTTGTGACAACTTGTTTTCCATTCAGTGGTTGAGACGCAACCAAGTAATTGTCGGATTATGTACTTTCAATATTGAATTAAATGGACCAATACTGTAAGCTGTCTATGACACCAGCTGATATCTGGAACTCTAATAGAGGCTAATCTAGTCAACCTACCTCTACCTCTGCTTCATTTTAAAACAGTTAAGCAAAATCAATTAAGCAAAAGATGTACAAATAACTGTCTCAGGTGACAAATACTGAGGGAAGGGGAAGAGGGTGGACCATGTTAGCAAGCTGTAAGAGGACAGGATTGGGTATGTCACATAGCCTGTCTTCAGCTGCAATGGAGAAAACTGTTCTATCACCAGTACTGAAATAAGAATCAGCTTCCTGTCTAATCAGCTTCTCTGTTTAGAACTGGAAGCAAGATGCACCTTTTCTCCTAAAACTGCAAGTCAGATTATGTGATATTGCCTCATTCAATTTTATTTTTACAGCTTAGGATAGGTTGGTCGAGAACAGGCATCCCCAAATTCTTCAGCATATTGACCCGTTCATGAAGTTTCAGTTTGTTCATTGACCGCAAACATTTATTATATGAAAATAATGTAATAAATACTACTACTACTATTACTACTACTACTACTACTAATAATAATAATAATAATATAATGTGACAAACCATAATAATACAAAATCCTTGAATATTCCCATCAACCTTGGGGGTTCGATATTGATCACTTTGGAAAATCCTGGTCTAGGAGCATGTGATTGGCTTGAAATCACCTAGTCAGCTTCCATGGTAAAGTATGGGCTTAAATCTGGATCTCTCTGATCCTAGTGTAATACCCTAATCATGATACCAATCCTGGATCACACTCCTGGTATTGCTTGTTTTGACAATAAACATGGCATCAAGGCTCATCAAGGTAGCTTTTAGTATATATGGCCTATACAAACCTTCATAAGAGAAAAAGGAAGTATTAACATTCTCTTTATTTCCTTTCAAATGTTTGTTAAAAAAGCAGCCACCTTAAGGAGAAATTTAAGAACAGCAAGTCATTTGCAGAGGTCATACCACAGAGAACAATGAAACAGGACTGCTTCCAAAGAAACTCTATTATGAACTAGCAAAAAAGCTGGGTAGCTTGCTCATTCTGTGGAGGCATCAGAGCACAGGTTTTACACACAATGTAAAGAGATTAAAAACGGGTTTAATAAAATCCCAAGGACTGTGATGGCCAAAGGGTGATGAAGGGGAGAGGAACATAGCAAACTCTCTCTGATACTTCTGTCAAATGTCTTATTATGAAAGAGCACACTGTCGTATCTGAAGGGCAAAATCTTTTTTCTTCTTTTATGCTCACCAATTTAGACTCAAGCTGTCATCCATATTGTGATGCCCAGTTATTCCATTCAAACCAATTATGAGAAGCAAAGTAGACTTTAACACTATATATCAAGGTTTGAAGTACTCATTCTACTTTTCACAGACTCATGGAAGATTGTAATGTGCTTGGGGGAAATATGAAAGCTTGGATCTGATGGGGGATCCATGTTAGAATTCAGGAATTTCTGATATTTATGATCTGTATGAGTGTGTGTATGTTGTGTGGTTTATAGCACTTATCCTGATTTGTTGCAGGGTCTACTTGTTTTGCATTGTGCTCACTGCAGTTCACATAGTGAAGCTATCAGTGCATGATGCAATGAGGATTCTGTTTATCAGCCAGCTTATCACAGACTCTGATGCTGATTCAGGCTGAGAAGGAGTGACTGGTCCAAGGTCATCCAGCTAGCTTCTGTGACCAAGGGAGGACTTATCTGGTGCCTTAACCAGTAAGCCCACATACACACACACACACTGTACCATCCCCATTACTGCTACTATCATTCGTCCCCATGATAAAATAAATATGTGCATTTTTTTTTCCTGAAGCCACTGTTTACATGAACTTCATAAATAGTGCTTACTTGGCTAGAAATGTGAGTTGTGCAACATGCTGTTTTAGAAAAAAAACATCACAAAGCTTCAGTCCAGGAGGGGAAAAAATCCATGAGATTCTTTTAGATCCAGGCCTTTGTAACTATCCTCTACTAACATTTGATCTCTCTCTTTCTCTTTGTGCCTTTCCATATCTATCTGCCTCCCTCCCTACTTTATTTACCTATCCATCCATATAGCAATCTATCTATTCATTCATCATCCATCATCCATCCATCCATCCATCCATCCATCCATCCAATCTACTACTAATTCACCTAATATCTGGAATTTCGAAACAGATAGTTACTTAAAACATTAAAAATGTACAAAAAAAGCCATAAACTATATTATTAAGGAGCCCAGGAAGAATAAAAGTATATAAAAGCTACCATCCCGATAAAATATAGACACTTAAAATATTTTTGTTAAGAAACTGACTATAAAAATACTTGGGAGAAGAGAAATGTATTAGCCAGGCACAAAAAAGACATCAATATGGACATTAGTCATGCCTCCATAGGAAGGACCTGTCATAAGCAGGGTTCTGCCCCCCCCCCCAACTCCAAAAGTTTAAGGAGCAAATGGTTTATTGAAGCTCTGGCAAACTACAGTATATTTTTAGAAGGCTGCATAATGACTTATGGTAACATCAGGTACAGCTTTTTTTCTGCTTGAAAGCCTAATTGTTATATTTGAAGACCTTTCAAGCTACATCCTTCTATCAGTTTTCTAAGTCATGACAGATTTTTAAAATCAGTAGATGGGTTCAGCTTACAAAATCCACACATATCTAGGTGAGACTGCAGACATATTTCCTTGAGACATTTTGCCCTTGGGATTCTAGTGTTAATATTAATTTATGACTGACATGCACTGTAGAACAGTATGCCTTATTTATTTTTTTCTTTCTGTCCTCCTCATGCATCTGTTATCTGAGTTCATAAGACAATAGAAAGACCTTCTACTCTAATATATTCAGCAATGTAAAATATGGTAATGCGGTTCTACATTGCTTTTTTAAAAATCAGATATGGCTTCTTCATAGAGTATCTTGTTGCAAAGGACCATGTCATGAGTACTGTGCCCAGTTTTGCTCTTAATAATGTTCAAGGTGAACAATAGTATTTTAAGAGTGCAGCAGTTCTTTCCAATCAGTCCCTTTTTTATAGTGCTGCTTTTTCAGTCCTTGTTTGCTTCCCTGCTACTGGCGTCAGCTGAAATTTTGTCTGAGATTAGCTGAAATATCAGGAAAGAAGCAATCATGTATGAGGAGCATGTTTCTATCATAGATATGGCTATATGATTTACAGCATCTAAAATATGCAGAAATATCTTCCTACCCCCACACCTTTTGATCCAATTTTATACTTAAATGCAAATGTTGTCATGCATCTGGACCTGATGTGTACAATAATTCTGTTGCCAGTTGACAATTTGATTCAGATAAACTTATCAAGTAGCTCCATGCACAGTGTACTAAGTTAGACTTGCTAAGTTATTGATACCAACAGATAAAACACACACACACACACACACACACACAAACGAAAATGACATTGTTGCAAAATTGCATTATCTATCCAGAATATATCTTTGTTAGCATGTGATGCTTGTTTTTATCTTTGAGCTGTATATGTTCCTCTTACTTTCATGTGTAGCCTGGTTTTATAGGCTGCCATCAAACCTGGGCCCCTTATCTTGTCACTGTGGACTCACTGGAGAGCAATATTACTGCCTTCCTTTAAATCTCTTCAGCTAGAATATGGCGTGGTTTGAAAGTGTATTTATTAGACTCTCCAAATTGGTTCTACACATGTGCTCTGATATCAGGAATGATTTCCCCCCTCCTTTAACTTAAATACCAAGAATAGTTAGAAAAAGTAAAATGGAATAGACAATCAGGATTCCCAATTTTTGTTCCCTTTTATGTTGATGATTAGTGAACCAGGAAAATAAAATGGGAGAGGCAAAAGAAAGGTACATACTTTACTGTTCTACTTTCCTGCACACTATTGTTGTTTAACCATCACTTGCCAGAGAAGGGAAGACAAGGATATTTGAAGGAACAGGGATGTTGATATGGACTTCTGAGGACTGGTAGGGCAGAAATGGAGTTCCTATTTAGCTTAGAATTTTATCTAAACCGGGGAAAGCCAAGGGCTTTAACAGCTCACCTTTAATTTGAAGTGTATTTTTTTCTTTATGAGACTCCAAAGTTCTCATTTGGTATTGGAGAACTTTGTAAGCAGTTCTGCTCACAGTGGGCAGTTCCACTCTATATATTTAACATCAAGCTTTGGGCTCAGATAAAAAGACAGAAATAGATGCTAATTGGGAGGCCCACATCATGCTTTTTTTCTACCTAAGTTGAAAAATCTAGGATCCAAGGTTAGCTGTCATGAAATTTAATGTTCTCAATAAATTATTGCAACATCTATCAGGTATTCAACAACACAAGATACCTATGTTACAAACCAAACTAGTTGAATGCCGGTATGCATTCATAACTTCTCCTTCATCCTCAATACTGGGAAGTGTAGCTCTTCATAGAACTATGATTCATAGGGTTTTGATAGGTAAGGGAATAACTATCCAATAAAATCAGATGCGACTTATGTATTAAAATTCTGTACCTATCTCAGGTATATCAGTGGCATTGCAAGTCCTGATGAACCATTTTTCATGTCCTCTTTTATTCAATTAAATTACTACCCATTTGTTCTTTACTATAGTTTTCTGCTTCCCAGTCCTCTCCACAGCAAAATTTATTCCACCTCATTTGATTATGCAAACTTTTTTTCAGTTCCTCAACTCCTTGTTTAACAGTGATGTTTTTTCATCAGATTCTCTGATTCTTTTTGAAATCTGTTGTTTCTAAGCAGGGAAAATGCCTTTTGTTGTTGGTTCAGCACAAATGATTATCACAAGAAATTCTGGCTCTATGGGCAGCTGAATTATCATTCTGGACTTGTATGCTCTAGCTAAAGAGCAACGTGCAATTTTGTACAAAAAAGTAGCTACTTAAGAAACTCTGTGTTATTCACAATGTCTTATATCTAAAACCATTATTGAATCCAATTCTAAATGCATTAGTAAAACCAAAATCAAACAAAGTACAACAGAATTAAAAATATTTCCATGTGGGAAAATATCTTCAAGCTCCAAAAGCTAGTCAGAAAAGCTGTGTTTTCATTACTCTCTGGAATATGTTTAGTGTGGGGAACATCTGGATTTCAGCAGGAAACGTATTCCAGAGGGCAGATCTCCAACTGAAAAAGTCTGCTTCATGATATATGTAGAAGTCACATTCTGAAATGACTCTCACCCATCAGCATGTGGGCTGCCAAGCTTTCTATCAATTGCAGTTCTCCAGGAGTCACCCCAGGTAGACTCAAGGTAATGAGGTTATGAATTACTGTTGCTAAAGCATCACACTTCCAAAACAGCCAACACTGATACAGCAATCCCCACCCCCCACAGCCACCACACCCTCCTGCTGATTTTAGCCAGACCCAAAAATACAATAGCAATGTGAACTCACAAACTGCTCCTTTAAGAGGAATGCAACTCCTATCAGAAACAGTGAAGAGGCTTATCAATCACCAAGTGGTTTCAGATGAATAGCACTCTATCTTGTTGGGATTTAATTTCAACTTGTTTTGTCCCCTCTAATTTGTTACGCTTTCCAGACATTGGATAAACACACCATGTAAAGAGGTGTTAATCTTACAGGATAGGCCCAGAATCCAGATCACAGGTGGCTAAAATCCTGTCCAATTCCCCCAAATCCTATCTAACTCCCCAGAATCTACATAGTTGAAAGAATCACAAATAATCTCATAGGTCATTGCCTTGGTTACCTCATCTGGTCCAAGTAAATACAAGCAATTTTGAAGAATACAAATGGAAGGAAGAGCAATCCATCCTTTCTCAGTAGAGTGCAGGTTACCTTAAACAGTGGGATTGGATAACATTCTGCTGATGCAGTAAACATAGAGAAATGCTGGTGCATCATTGCCCTTATAACCATAGTGTTGGTCTGAATATGAGGGCATAGTAGTTTTCATTTGTGTTTGTTCTTTGTCTTCTACACTTCCACTTCTGCTGCTTCATTTCCTGGAAGCCATCAGTAAACAAGCTGAGCCTCCCAGAATCTGACATACATTTGCTTGACCAGATATAAACTAAGACAAGCCCATGGAGACTATAAATTCCTGATATATCCAAGATCCCAACCTGAGCACTAACAGCTAGGAGAAATCCCATCAGTCTAGGAATATTTGCCAGTCCCATAATGAAATCTAGAAACTCAGGAAGAGAAGTTAGGCAACAGGGCAGATGGTACACCAGCAGAATATTTAGTTTGTCCTTACTGCCCAGCTTCAAGACGCTTGCATCAAGTCATCTATGGAGCAGTCCCCCTGGTAAATGCCAAATTCTCACATAGGATCATTGCCACCACTTCCTTCAGTTCTTGGAGTTGTAACCGCTGATACACTCAAAACCCCAATGGGAACAGCCCGTCCCCATCCTTGGGCAACTAGGTCAAGGTGATACATACCAGGTGTGCTACCCTGCCCAAGTTATGAAAGAACATAGTCTCATAACATGCAGACCTGTAATTCACTAGCCAGGAGCCAAGGTGTCCAGAAATACAGCATTCAACTCTTAGGGAAGACAGCATATGTTAGAAGAAGGATCAACACCAAATTGTCAATTCTCTTTCTGCTGGAATAGCCAGTCCTGTGCCTATCATTAAATCTTCCCTGCCAGTGTCTGTTTGATCTGCTTCCTGTTTCACACTTCTGTGGCCCATATCTTCTCCTAATAACTGAGCTTGGACAAAACTTCAAAGGAGTGCAATCCCCTCCCTGACATAAACTTCTAAAAGTTTGTATTGCTATTCAGCCAAACTGTTTTGCCCACCAACCCTATCCCCGTACTATTCTCAAACTGTTAATTGTTAATTCCCCTCTTTGGAAATAGATTGAAGTTAATCTTGCTTGACTGTATGCTGGGCTATAGGTGTTGTATCTCAGATCAGTTTCATGACTGCTCTTAGTGATAGATGCATTGGAATTATGACAGATTCATTGCCAGGGCTTACCCTATAGAGTCCTAGGAACTGAATTCTAGTAAATGTACTGAGCATATTTTAGCTTTCTTCACAGAGCTACAGTTCCCAGAGGAGAAGAAAGCAGTTTAAATTAATGATATGGTGAGCAAATCTACAGTCTAAAAGCATACTGATCTGTGACCTCAGTACCGCATTGGAATTCCATCCTAATTTTTAACAAGCATTCAGTAAAAGCAGAGGAATATCCATAGGACAAGCATCAGCAGTTTGATCCTCCAGATGTTGCTGACTTTAATGTCAATATTCCTGCCATGCACATTGAGATTACTGGGAATTATAATTCAGTAATATCTGGAAGGCTTCCCATTCCTACATTAGGCAGAAGACAATCCTATTTTCTGTACTTTTCACCCACAGAGAGGCAAAGTGGTCCATGAACAGACTGAAGGTTCATGGACCTGATGAAAGAAGAGTTTGGATGAAGATATGAGAGGCAAATATATCTCAGTCTGCTATAATAAAATGTATATTTATTTATGTCTTTTTCTCTAAATATTCCTGATTAAGACTCAGGATTAGAAAAATGTAAATGTTAAAAATGTTGAGCACTTTACTGGCTGTATTAATAGGACAATAGCCCAGTGTGACTATCTTTTCTATAGATTTAAAATACAGTACATAAAAATTCATAGCTATTTAATATCATTTTGTAACATTCAGAAGCTTTCTGTGCATCTTCCTTGAATTTGAAGAGTGCTCATCAATATCTCCTCTTCAAGTGAGGAAAATATCAAATGATATAATTCAAAATCTCAACATTTTCATCAACTATGTGAATGAAGAAGCAAAAGGAATACTTAATCAAATCTACAAATGACTAAAATCTAGGTTGAATTGCTTAGAAGATAGAATCAATATTCAGAATGATCTTGATATGTTAGAGAAAGTGGTTTGAAAATAATAAAATGAAATGTAATAAACATAAATGAAAAATGTTTCACTTAGGAACAAGAAATAAAATCCGTATGATGAGGAATATCATGTATGAAAAGAGTCTTGGAGTTGTGGTTGACCAGAAGTCAAATGAGTCAACAGCATAACTTCTTCTAAAAAGACACATACAATTTTAGGCTGATCAATAGAAGCATGGCTTTCAGAGCATGAGAAGTAACAGTTATACTTTATTCTGTATTGATCAGATCCCATCTGATGTATCATGTCCAGTACCAAACTTTAAGAAAAAACCAGAGAAACTGAAACAGGTCTTAAAGGACAAGAGCATTACCAGGGACTGAAAATATAAGTCCAATGAAGAAAGGAAGTGGGCATGTTTACCTAAAGAAAAGAAGGAAAGCATGAAAGCACTTTTAAAGTATCTGTAGGAGTGCCATACAGAACTAGATCAAGACATGTTCTCAGTCACCCCTGAGCTTTTTTGGGTGCAATTGTGTACAGAACTTTGATGGGAAAAAAAGATAAATACTAGCAGAGTTTATTTGATACTACATTTTGCCCTTTGGTGACATCTGATGAGAAAATGTGTTTCTACTGAAATCAGTGGTAAAATTATTTTATTTTTCCACATTGGCTATTATATATATTAGCGTCTGTGTGCACTCATGTATCCATTTGAGTTGAGTATGTATGCATGTGTGTGTGCATGTGTGTGCATTTCAGTGACAGTGAACTAGATTAAATGGAGAAAGCAATAGTTCCAAAGTCACCCAGAAACTGCATGAAGGAGTGGGGATTTAAACCTGAGTGACCCTCCCAGTTCCATTGCAGAAGTATACAGCATTTGCAGGCAATTGTTGGCTGCCTCCAGACTTCAGTACTTTGAAACCAAGGCTGTTTGAAAGACAGTGCTATGGGGTGAGGGCATTGTCAGATCTGTCTCACGCAATCAGTTACGGTTATCATCTTTTTTGAGAAGAGGAAAAAGGCTATTGTGTTTGCATTCTTTCCTTTAGTTTTGTTGTGTTCATATTCCTTTTTTTTTCCCCCCTCCAACTCCTTCTCTTCCTGGCCAGTGCAATGAGGCATATCTGACATGTAAAGATGCTATTACAACCAATTTACTGCCACAGGTAAAGATTACACTGTACCTACTTCAAAATATCTATCTGGAGAGGGTTCTTCTCAGATGTCTAATGCAAGAAAACTTTCTTTTTCCTTCTTTTATAGAGTTAGGAGAAGGAGAAACAAAAAGAAAGATATTTATAGGCACTCATGGGAATATCAGCTCTGAGAAAATTAAGAGGAACCATTTGACTTTTTAGATATCCTTTTTGGCAGGGGAGGGAGGAAGAGCAAACTAATTTTTTGTTTTTCTTTTTCAATTTCCACATTCTTTCAGTCCTGGCATTGGGCAGAAAGGACTACAGCATGCCCCATCCTAGCTGGGTCCCATTATTTTTAAATCACACTATCATTTTCCAGTGTTGATTTTTTTAACTTAATGTTTTAATTATAATATTGCTGTAACAGCACATAAAAGCTCAGGGGGTGTCCTCCTGACTATTACAAATTTTAGCATAACACTATTGTACAGAATAGATGCTTTTGTGCAAATGCCAATGATACTGTATGCAATTCTTCAGTTATGTTTTATATGTGGCTCAAAGGAGGAAATTTCATGGAACCCTTTGAATTTATTTATATTGACTTCAGTCAATATAAATATGCATAGCCCGTGGTATATATAGTATGTTTTTTTTTAATGGAATTGTTTGTGAGTAATTGTTAAATACAAATGGTTGCTCAGAGAACTTAACACAAATTAGATTTTAATCTGGTAACAGTCCCAGGTCCATATTTTGAAGCAGAGAAATAACCTGAATAGATAAAGTTAAAAAGCACCCTGTTCCCCTAGCCCCTTGCAGGTATCCCTGTTGAATTACAATTGCCATTTTCAACTAGAAAAATTGACCCTAAAAATAATCATGGCAGAACACAAAACAGATAGTTCAGCCTCAAGAATCTCCTGTGAGCTTATCTCTGCAGCACCAATACATTATTATGGGATATGGTCCTAAGATATAAAGCTGTGCTCACAATGCCTCTGAAAAGGTTAAATTGACCCAGAAAGGAGGAAAGCAGAACAAAGAGGACCAAAAAAAAATAAAAATGAGATGACAAAAAGCAAATCTAAGCCAAACTCTGGTGGTGTTGCTGATGCTAAAAAAGCAAACAAACGATGGGATGAATATATAGATTTTTCAATACACGATATTCAGTTATATCATGAAATAAATATAGTCCTTTTTCCAATTTTAAGTAAAATTAAACTCTTTATTTGAGCATGTTTGGCAGTTCTAGGTGAGAAAAAATGCAGCACATCCTTGCACCTGCACTGAAAGAGGATTAATATTTTACAACCTCACCATTTGCAATCAAACTGTGATTTGAGCAGAGGGGAGGTTTCACATCACATCACTACCAAAATGCTAGTTTGGGGGGATATTGGCATGGCTTTATCATGTCAGAACAGAAGGTTTGTGAGTGTAAGTCCTTGGCTCTGAAGATGCAGTGTTGTGCCAAATGTAGGTGTCAAGTTGTAGTTTTTGGTCTGACTCATTATGGAGACAATTGCTACTGGAAACATAAGCAGCAGATGTGGCTTTCTCCAGTTTTGTGTTCTGATGTCCATTTCCAGATTTTTAGATGGCTTGCTCTGGCAATTGCAGGCCTGTACACTGTGGTGAAGTTCATGGGAACATGTGAGGATTCTAGATTTTTTCCAGATTGCTTTCTACGGGCCAGCATCTTATGTCAATAGAAAAGAAAGCAGCAGTAACCTCCTCTATTAATGTCATGAGGATGTTGTGCCTCTGTCTCTGTTCTCTCTATGAAAACACAGGCATACAATAGTAGTATGCTATATTTAACTGAGCAGCTTATTTATCCAGGATTATTCCACCTCCTTAATTGCACTTTCCGACTTTTCCTTTCTTTTTTCTTCAGTTACTCTACTGGGCAGGGGGTCTGGAGGGCAAACATATTCATTATGTTCCCAGCAAATAAGATATGAATCACACTGCAGGGGACAAAATTAAATTTACAGTTTCCCCTTCTACATGTCATAAACTGTTGATTTAAACAAGAGAGAAAGCCACAGTAAGAAAGAACATCATTGCAGTCTTTTGTTGTTTTCTCTGGTTTCTGGAAGGGCTCTCGGTCAGTAACAGGTGGAACACAGAGGGTGGGCAGTTGCCTGAAGAACAATTGGGAAAATACAAATTAAGAAAAGAGAAATGGGTGGGACAATCACACTTACTATTCATCTACCATGTTGTATGACATATCTTTGTAATTCTCTGTATAAATAAAATATGTGTCGACTTCCAAGATCAACTATTCCTAGTGAAATTTGCATTTTCTATATACCATATTATTGAACATCTGTACTTCCTTAGGGTTTTAAAATAATTCTTAAAATAGCATTTAGTTGTCAAGTATGCTACTATTTTTTTTCCTGTGAGCTTAGTCAAGTTCCCCATCACTCAAGATGGATGTTAACGAAACATCTGAGCTACTATTTGTTTACAGCAAGGATATGCAAAATTTCTGTACAGTAAGATTTAAGAATAATTTAAAACATATTAGAAAGCTTATAATACTAACCCTTTAATCCTCATAAAGTTGTTGAATTTTAGCTGGGTCAGGCTTCAACCGAGCCTTACTTTAAACAGCTGTTGGTGCATTAAGGGTGTTGCCTGCTTCTATTTCCCATGAGAAAATCCTTGAGATGCTGGATGCCTGGAGATGAGTGCAGGACTGGAAATAATGGCAAGTGTATTAATTGTGTATTTATTTGTGACAATGGGGTTGGGTGCAAGAAATACATGGAGAGTGGGCTGGCCTCATTCACTTTGTACTATGAACTTTGGTTCCCAAAGGTAAAAAGTTGTCCACCGTATTGGCTGGGTTTGGACACATTAGATTAGACTTAAATAGGGTTGGGTAGTTCATGAATTTAGCATGTTGTGGGAAACCAGTCACTGTTTTTACATATTATGTGAACTAGGCCATCACACCAAGCAAGGTTTATTGGTTTGGTCATAGCATGTTATGTGAATGCAGCAGTTAGGATTTCTTAGTTTGGATTAGGTTTTCAAATAGGTGTGAATATAGCCAGTCAGTTTAAAATTAAAGGAAATAACTGTTACTGGTTCTTTTCATATCCATTAATCATCAGAGAAGTGAACTGACTAATGCTGCCTCTAGAGAATTCAGATGAACCTGCTTTTCCATTGTTGCCCTATTTTTTTTTTTTTTTAGGTGAAACGAAATTTGCACAAAATAATTCCTGTAGCACATATTGACCTTCCTTAGTCTGTATGGTGTCCACACAAAGCAGAAATCTCCACCCATTCCTGAAGCAGGAAAACAACAGGCCAGCGTATCTCAGAAGGACCTCTTCTCTTTCTGCATTTAATTGATAGCATAAAATATTATGATATTATGAGGCTGCCTTCACCACAAAAACTGACAACAAATGCAGGAAAAAATGTAGATCAGCAGTGCTACAATCAGCTGAAAGAAGGAGGTTGTTAAAAAGAAAGGCTAGGATCCATTTATCCAATGATAAAAATACTGGCATTAAGAATAATTAATTGAAATGTTAATGTTAACTGCATTAAAACCTGCTTCTTTATGTCACATGCTCCTGACTGTTGGTGGTACATTTTTTTTTTTTTAATTATTACATTGTGTTATGTTAAGCATTTGCCATTCCATGTTCATTATGTAACTTTAAACTTCTGTACTGCTTTTGCATTTAAAATTCAAGTTTCACAACCATTTGTCAATGGTAGAAATATACACCGATTAAACAATTTCCTCTTTAAGCTGGTTGGTATCTTGCTTTTAAATACAGCATCATTCCTGTTTGTTTGTGTAAAAAAGTCCCCTCTCTGCCAGTAAATCAGGAGACATATTTCATTCATTCATTAATTAATTCATTCATTCATATATATATATATATACACACACACACACACACACACACACATACATACATACATACACACACACACATACATACACACACACACACACAGTGTGTATGTATATGTGTGTGTGTGTGTGCATGTATGTGTATATATATATTAGAAAATAAATATATATTAGAAAAATCTAATTTATTTGTGAAGAGAGGATTTTTTTAGAGGGATGCACATATCCATTTTTATTAAAATATATAGAAAAAAATATAGAAAAATGCAAAAAAGTGAAAAATAAAAACAAGAGAAAGAAAATACAAATACAAATACAAGTACAAAAGCAAATTATCATTCTTATAGCAACTGAATACTACTGAACAGTCTTCCTGTTTTGTTGACAGAGAGCCAGTTCAAAAATATAGACTAAAAACACAGGAGTGATGCAGTCTTTCCATGAACACAGAATAATTTTTTGTGCTTTTGTGCTTAATAAATCCATAGCTGTTCATATACTGGTACATTGCAGTATTTGGTATATAATTCAAAATCACATTTGTGTCTTGAAAAACATATTCACAAATATTGTTAAAGATCACAAACATATTAAAGCAAGACAAGTACATAGTAGGGCAAGCCCATATCACATTGTACATTTCCAGCATAAATAGGTTGACAACCAATCCTTTTAAAACATTCTCTGGGGTGTCTCATAAACATGATTATTCTTCTTGTTATGGACTTGATTTCATTTTAAGATAAAAAGGATACTTAATATTCTTTTAGACTCTTAGTATTTTTCCAAGTAACTGTTATACCTTTTAAATATATTCTTTAATTGTCTATGAAAAAAAAAGCTTTGTAGGTTAAGCATGATTCAGGAGTTTTAGAAGCTGGTAATGACTAAAATATGAAGTAAAAGGTATTTTCACTGGGTACACCAACCACCCTGCATTTTAGACAATAAAAAGTCATTTTGCAATACTTAAATGATTTAATTGACGCGTGAGTTTAAGAAGGAAATATATGACAGTGATAAAATTGAAAATTAGGAAAATTAAAGCCGTCTTCCTGGGGTTTATGCAGTTGAGATAAAAAGAGTCAAGGGGATTGTCCTCCTCACAGACATTTCTTAAAATTTACCACTCTACTAAAAATACTTTAAGTTAAACTGCCTTGAATCTTTTGAAGTAAAATAAATGTCATTCTAAATACATATAACAATGTTGAAGAAATACAAATCTTTACAACATTTTTCTCTATATACTCATGGGATTTTTAACTATCTGTTTATATTAATATCAATATGAATGTCAGGTTTAGCCCAAAAACGACAATGAAACAGTCCAGTCCAGTGTAGTTCCTTTATTGCTTACACACTATAGACAGAATCTCGCCAGGCTAAACCTATCCAGAGCTACTAGTGGATCTATCCCATGAGAGTCTAGGGAGGGGCTAGATGCAGCCTCTTTAGCTCCTCACAGTCCTACTGCAGGCAGAGAAAGTGCTTGCCTTGCCCCTTCATCTGGAATGTACCCCCTCCCTCCTGATAGCCTTGATCTCCCATACCAGTCTCCTCCTCACCTATGCCTTCCATTACAATTAATAAGATAAAGAATTTGAACTATTTACATTTTCAAATTAGATTTTCCTTGGAATAATTATTCTATGTTAGTTAAATGAATTTAAACACCAAGTAAAACTCCACTTCATACAAATATCCAGAGACACTTTAGAATCAAAAGGGAGTATATGAGATTGATTTGAGTTAGTTAAATAACCTGGTAATTGACAAAGTTCTGTATTATGCAAATGCATGTTGGTAATGAACATTCATAATGTCGCAGAAACATATCATATAATCAGCATATAATACTTAGTTTTGATTCTAGCCACTTTTATGCCCATAATGTCTTCATGATGATAAGGGAAGCCATTAGTTCCAATATCAAATTAAACATTAGAGGAGATAAAGGACATCCTTGACAAGTTCCATGCAACATTTTTATAGATGAAGAAATAATTCCATTTATTACAACCTTGATTGAAGGATTAGAATACTGTATTTTAATCCAGATAATTACAAAAGGAGGAAACCCATATTTAACCAAAACCAATTTCATAACTTTTGGTTGCACCATGCCCAAGGCCTTTTCCAGCAAAGCATCCAACAAAGCCAGTACCACTAAATCCACTTTTTATGAATTGGTAATCAGTAATCTAATATTATCTGAGACTTGCCTACTTTTCATAAAGTCAGATTGTGCAGGATGGACTGTTAAATGTACTATGGTCAGCAGTTTATATGTCAGAGTTGCTGTCAACATTTTAGTATCAACATTTGATCAAGAAATTGGATAATAACTTGCACAATTAGTAGAAAATCTACCAGTCTTCAAAATCACAGTTGTGTAGGCCTTATTAATAAAAGTTGGAAAAACTTTATTCACAAAAGCATTATCATAAACCACCAATAATGTGTAATCAAAATATTAATATATGTCCTATCATTAAGTAGGATAACTATCTTTTTCTTTGTTTTTCAATTTAATAGTGTCTATTATTTCCTAAGAAGATACAGTTGCAGAAAATTGTGTAATCTTTGGAAGAGCTATAATATATAAAATTTATTCCTTGTAATTTTGATGCCAAATTATAAAATAAAATACAAAAAATGCTGATTTATTAAATCAAAGGCATTGTATATTTTGACCTGAGCATCCTTGTTAGTAGAAATCATATTATCTTCTTGTTTTAGCTGAGAGGCCATTAATTTGCCAGAAAAATAAATCTTTAAAATCTTATTTCAACTTTTTTTAAAAAAACAAAAACCTAGAAATGCATATATCCTTCAAATTCAGTTTTGCTCAATTTCTCATTTTTTCCAATATTATGTTTTTGTTCTAGCTGGATGGGGAATTCTGGGAGTTGAAGTCCACACATCTGAAAGCTGCCAAGGTTGAGAGACACTGCTCTACCACATATAGCAGATTGCAAAGCAGTGTGGATGTTAGCAAACTACCAAGATTATGGAACCAGCTAAATCTGACAATGCAGTACTACTACTACTACTAATAATAATAATAATAACTTTTAATGTCCTTGAGTTCATCGTGTGAATAATGACTAGGGCATGCAGGAAGCATTACAGACAATAATAAAAAGACAAGGTGACTGAGCTTTCAATTGCACATCTGGGCATGATTTGGAGAGGCAATTTACTGACACCATAAATGACAGCTTTTTAGAGCAGCTTTTTTTGGTGCCTATAGGGGAGGAAGTATCTCTTGATTTAAGGCACTATTGTACTTACTTTTCCTGTAGTGAAGTGTCCCTTAGGGTAGAGGAGAGATGGGATTCAGAATGCAGTGAATAAATGGACGTTTGGGCCTATTAGAAGGCTTTTGCAACTAACAAGGATGGATGAGGACTGAAACCTAAATGGCATAGTATTTGTGCTTTACACATTTTTACAAACTCAGAACTGTTTTAACTGTTTGAAGTTAAAATAAATGCACACAACCATGGAAGGTAATAAAGCTCTCAAAATCACATGTACTTTTATTAAAAATTTTACTTCTATGATGATTCAGTCTTTCTTTAAAAAAAATGCAAATATTGAAATGGGATCAAAAAGACATACAGATTAAAACATTCAAGAGGGACATGGATTAAAAAATAGATCAATGTGTCCTTCCGTATATAAATATTAACATAGCACTTTATTAGAAGAGGCACTGAAATTTGAATCTGTTATCAATCCATCACAGTTTTTCTCATTTTATCACCTATTCCTGATAGAACTAAATGTTCTAGTTTTGTGAGTGTCTTACAGTGTGCAGAATGTGGTATTTCCACTCATTTGTAGAGATAATAACATCTTTGTACGTTACAGGATTGTCATAAGGATTATTTAGACTGTGAATGCTAAGCACTTGGATACTCTTTAAGATCCATTGGGACCTTGTGAGGCTCAAAGACATTGATGTAAATCAATATGATTTACATATTTATAGGACATTTTAATGGTAACTTTCTTTAGCTCATTTGAAAGAAGATTATCTGTGAAATCACACTCCATCAGGAAATCAAGAAATAAAAGTCATTGTAAATGTTTTATTTACATTTATTTACCCCAATTTTGTGTCTACAGTAAAGTGGCTGCCTAGTTAAATTTATTGTGACTGCATAGATTTTTGCTTGGATTTTTTTGTCACTGAATTGTTTGAAAAAGGAAGGTTAGATGGGGTGTAGAGGGTAACTTCAATGGCAAGCTTAGTATAGTACACTTTAAAGCAACAAACTTGCATTTTAAATGAAAATAAACATGAACATAAATAGGTTAGGTCATTCTAACCTTGACTGTACCATCATTACGTTGTCTTCTTCTTCTTCTTCTTCTTCTTCTTCTTCTTCTTCTTCTTCTTCTTCTTCTTCTTCTTCTTCTGCTGCTGCTGCTGCTGCTGCTGCTGCTGCTGCTGCTGCTGCTGCTGCTGCTGCCGCCGCCGCCGCCTCCTCCTCCTCCTCAACAGAAAGCTCACCTTTTCACACTCTCTTTTCTTAGCCATTCCGTCTGCCCCCTTTCTCTATTAACACTGCTTTCACAAAGAGAAATCTTGTCTCAGTGACCTCTGAGAGTTCTCAGAATGTCAACAAACATGTAGATAAGGGTGACCTAGTAGACATAGTTTAATTGGATTT
Organism: Liasis olivaceus; assembly: GCA_030867105.1. NCBI lineage: Eukaryota > Metazoa > Chordata > Lepidosauria > Squamata > Pythonidae > Liasis > Liasis olivaceus. Next base: position 85,199,597 of record CM061352.1, on the reverse strand, counting down.
TAAGAAGGCTTTTGACAAAGACTTAACCTCTTAAACAAACATCACACTAATGGGATATTAAGAGTGGTCCTGTTACTAATTAAATAACACAGTGCAAAAGACAAATAAATGAACATTTCTTGTAAAGGGAAGATACTAAAATTTGGGACTGTTAAGACTTACATTGGGCCTACTGCTTTTTCAGTTGTTTTCAAGTTGTTCATAATGTAGGGATAAGTAATATAGTATTTACATTTGCTTATAGCAGTATTTTTCTAGATGCTTTAAATAAAGAGAAACGGGTTCCAAAAGCAACTAGAGAAATGTGTGTTAAAATGGCAAATGGTGTTCAGTATAAGCAAGTGATGCCCACTGAGGGCCCAAACTATGTATCCTCACTTCTGATACATGATGGAAGGTCTAAGCTGGCAGTGATTGACCTGGAAAGAGGCATTTGGGTTATGCTTTGTACTAGACAGCTAGGTTAAATACTGTATAGTAAAGGGGAGAGAAGGCAAATTCTGTGTTGGACAAAGCAATCAAATAAAACTGTCAATATCAATATCATAATGTCTTCATATACAGCAGTGCTGCAACAACACTTGGAACACGGTGTTTAGCTTCAGCCAGTGCTTTCCAAAAAATTTATTGTACCTTCTGGGCAATATAAATGAAAGGCCAGCTGAAATGGCCATGAATTTGGAGCAATTCTTTTGTGGAAAATATTACATTTCAATTCAATTAAAAAAAAAAAAAAGAGGGAATGGGAGGGGGAGATCTTAGACTATATAAAAGTATGTTTGGCATAAAGGATTTAGATAGAGAGGTCTTTATCTCTCATAATACTAGAATAACACTGAGTACAAATGCCTTTTGAAACACTTCACCAAATCTGTAGCAGGTAAAATGGGTGAGTGATTTATCCAATGGAAAAAGAAATTGTGCAGCAAATTTTCAAGGACAGGATACCATTTTAGCCCCATGGGAGGATTTTATTCATTTATCATTATGTCTATAGGATTTAACTGAAGCATGGAAAAGCCAAAGACTTCACAGTACTCCACACTACTGATTGTAAATATTATTTTAGTTGCATCATGACTAAATGCTATGAGCGTGTTTCTGAAATTCTCTTCTCTGAAATGATATTTGTCTTAAAATTTCTCCTAAAATACATTATTCAGTCTCTGAGACATATCAAAAACAAATTCTCTTTCATCAGATAAGAACCGCTCGTCCAGTTAAACTAAATAGTTAGAAATTCATGGAACTTTAGTTAAACTCTGAATTTTCTACTGCAGAATACAGTGATGGCAGCCAACCTGGGTGACGTTAAAGAACAACAAAGGAGTATAAAGCTATCAGGGATTAATTTATAAATTATGATAATAACAGTTTATCTAGAACAAAAGGCAGTATGTCCTTGAATGCTAGTTATGTGTTATGTCTCATATGCATTGGAATCTATTGGCCATTGCTACTAAAAGCACTGAAGTAAATAGATCTTTGGGCCTGGTTTCAAGTTTTGCTTTCATTAGACAATTCCCCTTTTTTTTTCTTAATAGAAAACTGTACTAACCTGGTCCTGACTTTTAACACTTCTTACATTAGATTATTCCATGTTGTTAATCTTTAATTATTTATTCTAGAAAAAGCCCTGAATACAACCACACACACACCCAAACAGGTATGGAGAGAAGGAGAGAGGAGGGAGGGAGGGAGGGAGGGAGGGAGGGAGAGAGAGAGAGAGAGAGAGACAGATGCAAGAATAGTGATATTATTAGCTGGAGCACCAAGGAAAAGATCGATCTTGCTGGCTTTAAATAGAGGATAAAGAAGATTACATTTTCTCATTTTAATGATTGTAACTACTTAGTTCAATGGAGTTTTCTAGATAACTACTATGCAAAGCTTTAGTGGGGCACTTTATTTTGTCGAAAGTTTGTGTGAAGCACTCTTATGAAGCTATTTCGCAAGGGAATTCCCATCCCTTATACCTTAAAAGCAAAATTAAGTGGCTGCATGGTTTTGATTTGCACTAGTATGACCCTTTGTCCAGCACTTCAATAGTTTAAAGAGGCTTATGTGCAATAGAAAAGAGGCCAGGCGGCTGGACAAGGTCTCAAAGCAACAGTAAACCCAGCATTGAGAAAGAATCATGTCAGCTCTATGGGACAAAGTACTTTGGTAAAGCACAGCCATCTCACACAGGTCCATATCATACTGCTGTTCTTGTATATACACTGTTTGGATCAACTCCAAAATTTCAAACTTTATCATTATGCGAACTTCTGACAATCTGGGTTCAATGTAGGACAGCTAAACACTTCTCAGAAGTTCATGGGCAAAGCATAACACAACAGTTACCTCCTTTGCAAAGTATACCATCTCCATTTTCTTTTGGAGATTAGCTTTTGCCATTCTGGACTGATATTCTTGTTATGGGAAATTCTATACAAGGATAACCTGGCATTGATAACTTAAGTTCGGATTATTGCAATGTGCTGTAGATTGGCCTGGAAGTGGTAACCAATGCAGTATGTCCCTGCTAGGTTGTTGAAGACAGGTACATACTGCTATCACATTTCACCTGTTTTTTTTAATCGTTTTTATTAAAAGAAGATTTTACAAAGATTAAAAAGCTACAGAACCATAAAAGAAGTAGAAAAAGAAAGAAATTGTCAAATGGTAAAAGAAAAAGTGAAGGATAACAAGGAAAGAAAAAGAAACATATCTAAAGAAGTGACTTCTGATCTTCTCTGTATCAGTTACAAACATAGCAACTACCATCTCCACCTTCCATGTTACATATCATGGTTCTTTTCTTCCCCTAGACAAACCTTTTTAATCAATAAATCCCAAAATCACCAACTCATCTTTATCCATTTTCAGCAAAAAAAGTTCATAAAGGGTTTCCAGTCTTTTATAAAAGTAGTTGTAGTTTCCTCCTTAATCAAACAAGTCAATTTAGCCATTTCTGCAAACTCAGCCATCTTCACAATCCATTCCTCCATTATTAGTTTTTCTGTAGTCTTCTATCTTGTGCATATAAAAGGCTCGCTGCAGTTACTATATATAAAACCAATCGTCCATGAGCCTTTTCTAGTTGACTGTCCATAAGTCCTAATAAGAAAAATCCCAGTTTCATCTGAAAGTTAATTTTTAGAACTCTCTGCATCACATAGGAATTTGTATCCAGGATCTTTTCACTTTTACACACGCCCATCATGCATCATAAAATGTCCCTTTATGTTTTTCACATTTCCAACACTGATTAGAAGTACCTTTATACATCTTGGACAATTTCTCTGATGTCATATACCAATGATACATCATTTTTAAAAAGTTTTCTTTTAAACTGCAAGACAAAGTGAATTTCACACCTTTCAACCTCATTCTCTCCCATTGATCCATTTGAATATTGTAACCAAAATTCTTGACCCATTTTACCATACATTCTTCAACTTGCTCTTCCTGTGTTTCAAATTTTAGCAAAAGTTTGTACATTTTAGCAAGCACTTGAAGCTGAAGCCAACATAGGTATTTTCAAGCATAGCTGGGTTTGTATTTATTCCATATTTGTAGTATGGCATTCCTAATATAATGATTTTTTAAATCTACATTTAGTTTATCATACCATAAGTAACCCAGGCAAGGCAACTTCCTGCCAACTTCCCACAACCAACTCAGTGGGGAAGCCGGCAAGAAGTTGCAACTCTCAGGTGGTTCACAAGCAGGCTGGCAGGCAGGTAAGTGGCTGCTGCCAGCTGAGGGAGGGCACAAGGGGGCGTGCAAGGGAAGCACAGTGAGGCTCGGGAAGGGGGCATGGGGGTACGCAAGAGGCATGGTGAGGATCAGGGAATGTACGCAAGGGTTCAAGGGAGGTGTGTGAGGGTGCAAGGGAGGTGCAGTGAGGCTCAGGGAGGGTGTGCAATGGTGCGCAAGTGGCTAGCAGGGTGCAAGCGCAGAAGGGCTGGGGGACGGTGCATGCGTGGGGCAGATTTACCCCAGTGACTTGTACCCTTCCCTGTTGGCTGCCCCATTGACTTTCTGGGGAAGCTGGCAGGGAAGGTTGCAAATGGCAATCACATGATTATGGGGCACTGCAACGAGTTGTAAGTGTGAGCCAGTTGCTAAGCGCCCAGATTGCATTCACATGACTGTGGGGTTGCTGGGATGGCTGGAACTCCAAGGACCGGTCATAACCATCATTTGTTCAGTGCCGTCATAACTTCGGTTGATGAACAAATGGTCATAAGTCAAGGATTACCTGTAGTCTCAGTCCTCCTCTTTCCTTTGTACCTTGGAGAATGCTATATATAAGCCTTGTTTTTTTTTTCCCCTGCCATATAAACATTCCACCTGTTTTGAAGGAGCTGCAGTGGCTGTCAATTTGTTACCAAGTCAAATTCTGATATATAAAACCCTACATGGCTTAGGGCCTGCATTCCTAAAGGACTACCTGCACCTTATGTACCTGCTCATCCACTAAGATCACTAAGGATGCCCTGTGATGGTGCTGTATTTATCAGCATTTTACTGTGGCAACCCAAGAGAGGGTACTCTCACTGCTGATGCCTTAGTTGTAGAATTCCCACCCCATTAGTTAGTGCCATGCCTTTTAAACTTTTGGTGCCTGCTTAAGACATATCTGTTCAACCTGTTGTTTTATTAAACTTATAGTGTTGTACCTTCCAGTTTGGTTCATTACTCCCCTATATCTCAGTTGATGCTTTTAAGCACCTTTTTTCAATATTAAGAAACTATAAATGAGTTGAGCCCAACCCAAAGCCTGAAATGAAGTTGAGTAAAGTTATTTGTTGGATTGAAGTGGTATAGAATCCTATACATACATGCATGCATACATTTATACATACATAGTGTTTGACTTTAAAAATAATGTGCTTATCGATCACTGACACCAGCTTTTGTTAGTTATTTCATTAGTTCTTTATTTTAGCCTTCCCATGTTTTCCCATTTTCCTTCTTGCTTAGGTGGCTCTTAATGTCACCTCTGTTGCTCAGCAGTCTCTGACTTACTGCTCCTTTCTTTGTGAAGCAAGCACAGCATTTTAATGGCCCTTCCTGTATGCATACATTTTGGGAGAGATGGCAGTCTTTTCTGTTCTGGCTACAGCTTGCTGTTTTGGTTTGTTTGTTTGTTTCTTAGGCAAGGAAGAATTGATTAATAAAGGAGTTATCCTTCTGAGCAGCCTGGTATGATTTGGCAGCAAGGTGGCAGCTCTGACAAATTCCACATTACAGTCTTCCTCATAACTGAGCTGAAATTGACTTTCATCTTTTTGAAATATAGCTGACCCATTTTCAGTAATTGTTTTTACAATTCCAGCATCTGTAGGAATTCTTTCCAAATCAACTCATAGCTATACAAAAAAGGCCACAAAGGCCATAAATTGGTTGGCAATTTTTCATCCAAGTGATATCTGAACTGGTGTCCTAGGCTTATGTTGGTTTATGTCAGTTGTTATATATTGTACTTATACTTCAGGATGACTAGAAGATCAAAAGTAGAATCATGCAAAGTTGGTGAAGTGCTTACTCTTTTCCACTCGTGCTTATCTGTTTTATTCTGCCATTGTGTAATTCCCCAAATCAATTCTCACCCTCAACAGAAAACTTTTGTGAAGCATAACTCATTAAGCTTTAGTGCTATTTGAAATAGGGACCTTGCATGCATGAGGCCATTAAGCTTTGATATTGTCTCTCCAGGATATTTTAAGGCTATTTATATCACAATAAACTCTTTATTAGATTCATCAATCAAGAAAAGGCCAAGTTTGAACCTGGAAATAACTTTGCCTTAACCTCAACAATGAGAAAAGCATGGGAAACCATGGGACACATTATCTTCTATTTTATTTGAAACATCCTATTTGAAATTACAGTTAAGAGCTTATGTCTGCTAGAGCAAATGAAAAAGGCATTCCTAATGCATGGATCAAAAATGCAAACAATCTAACTCAAAGAAGGTCGTTCTGTTCTTCTAGGAAACCAACATGAAGTGTTGCTCAAATTAGATAAGGAGACTCTAGGATTAAAAATATGAGTATTGATTAACCTGTTTAGATTAGTAGATAACACAACACCATAGTATTATTGTGTAGATTATATGAGGTAATATGAGGTACTGTCTTTTGTATCTTGAAGAAATAGAGAAATTTGATTCTTTAGAATGCATCTCTATATAGACTTATTCTGGTGTCTTTCCAAATGGAAATGATAATGCCTTAATTCTTAATCAGAAAACCTGCCTTGCCCATTGTTGGGCTCAGCCATGTCTGAAGATTTGATAGCGGTGACTATATGGGCTAAGGAATTATGGGAAAGACACACACCTAGATGCACTAAGATGATAAAGGCTGCAATTAGATATAATAATATAATTTCCATAATAAGGAGAACGAAATAGTAAGAGCAATCATTATAAGCAGTTACTGACTGATCAAGTTTAGGGGGAGTTTCTCATTGCTTTGGGAAGTGTGTATGTGTTATGATATAGAAATAGATATGGCATTTGTTGTTGATAAGCAGGGTATATGATGACTTGGTGTACTTTGCTGAAAACCATCTGTTTTTACATCCTTTAGCAATTCTGTCTGATGCACATTTGTAGATGAATATATTTGGTGTCTATATCTTGACTAACAGGTGGTATTGAGTTGGCATGGCCTATCAGTTCTTATCAAGGCCAAAAAATGTTTTTATCTATTTTTTAGGCAACAGTATCCATTTTGTATGCTTCCTTCACACCTCAAGTTCCTCTTACCTGGCTATAAGCTAATAACTGTAGCTGCTTAGTTAAAGAGACAGCAAGTTGGCTTGGATCACCAAAGCATCAGAGATTAAGAAATAATGCTACAGCTTTCATGCAGTTACAGGTATTTGATAACCAATTGATTATGAAATCAATTTATTTTAATTACATCAGTTAAATAAAGCAGAGAATTAAAAGGACTTTGAAGTCCTGTGGTGCTAAACCACTGTCAAGGGGAAAGTGAGTGTATGAGAAATCATTATATCACTGCTTTTATGCCACCATTGGCTTTTAAGTTGCTGAGAAAGCATCTTATGCATGTAGTTTATTTTTTTAATCTCCCCAAGGATGAAATTCAAACAAATTACTTCTATAGCCTGTTAATAAACAACTGAAAGAAGATTTGAGAAGGTGAGAGTACTACAGCCTCTTGATTTATCTGTTGTTAAGAAGTCCTATTCTGTATCCATTATTTTCTCTCCTTCTCTCTTTTGAATTTTCCTCCTGATTTTTCTTTCTAATTTACATTAAAATCCTCTTGTTTCAGGAAAGCATACCAGAAGCTATGGAAAATAGTGAACAACCTTCCTGTTGATATACATGAAAGTCTATAGACAGAGAAGGCATTTCACCCTAACCAATCTTCTGTGCTATAGTATATCTGTAAGCCTGCTTTAAACCCCTTCATAGATTGGAGCAGAAAGTTTCCAGTAGGCTGCTCTATCAGCTGTTACCAACCTAATGCCTTCACCTTCCCTTATTTCCTAGCATGGTGAAAGACTGGATGATTATGGGAGTTGAAGTTCAACATAACTAAAGAGCATCAAGTTAGGGAAGGCTGTGTGATACAATAAGGGTGTAACAAAACAAAAAAAGGTTCTTTTTTTTAAAGATAAGAGTGGTACCTGCAATCAGGAATAGAATCTAGCCATGTCAGCTGTTGAAGCAGTTGATCCTCTCTGTCTTGCTTTTCCTTGTCCACAACATCTGTTATCAATCAGCTTCTATCTTTCATGTCAACAAGGAAAAAGATAAAGGAGAAAAGAAGCATCTTTCATCAAATAAATCCTGCCATTTCTTCTTCTTCACCACCCTACTACCTCTGCTTATTTATTTATAACTGCATCTTCCTTTGGAAAAGCTCATTATGGGTGCAAGGATGAAGGTGAGTTCAGATCAAAGCCATCTTGAGGCCTCATTCCCAGCATTCTTTCTTTCTCTTTCTCGCTTCAAGTTCTTTTCAAATAATTTCCTTGCATAGCTGACAGTGGACAAAAGTGACATATCCTTGACATCCAAAAAATCAAACATTTGAAGAGGAGAAAAGAAAAGTTTCTTTAGTATTTTAAGTAATATAATAGCTATTATATCATTTGTTTTATTAGCTTATGTCCTAAGAAATATTAATGAATAAATACTAATAAGAAAACTCTTAGCTCTCTTATATCAGTCTGTACATTTATGATTTATGCATACACATGTGTATGGAAAGATATTTTAAAAACAATTGTAATTTTTTAAAAAAGGTAGTAGACACAAATCAACAATTTGTTGGGTGTTGTTCATACTGTATCAATGTATCCAAGGAATTTTGCCAAGTCAGTGGGCACAGCCTCCAAAGAAAATCTAACATATCAAACATATAGTCAAACATTTAGTATATGCAATGGTTCTACTGCAGCTTAATTCCAGATGTGCTGAACTTTAACTCTCATAATACCTACTCAGTTGGCAGTCCATTACATATGTCGAGAAACCAGTAGGGAAGGCCATATTAACTATGCTTTCATGTGAATGCATAACAACTGCTGTTTGTTTGCAACTGGACTAAAGTAAGTAAGTAAAGTTTCATTTTACTCAAAACAGCCAAGAATAGGTTCTACTAAATACAGTATCCTAAAAAACTTAATGTAACTTAGAAGAAGAAGCCTAAGGTAAGAACAAGGGCTAAAAATGATAATAAGAGTCATTTGGCAGAAGGAGAAACAAGAAAGTGGGCTGAGCAAACTAGCAGAAACGCTGGAGAACAAAAAGTTGTTGAAGTATCTGGGGGATAATGGCCTAGGGAATTAGAGGAATAAGAAGGACAAGAAAATGTAGGTGTATGGACAAATTTCACATGGCATCTTAACAAACTTTTTTTTTTTGCTATGGATTCTAATAATAGAAGTTTTTTTTCTGAAAAGTTCCTGTTAACATCTAATACCTATTTGGCCAATTGATCTATGAGACAAGGTCACTTCCTTTCCCCTAGTAGTGTAATAAAAGCCCACCCAGGAGGAAATGTATGTGTGTATGTGTGTATGTATGTATGTGTATATATATACACACACACACACACGTATACATAATAATACTTTCCAAGTGTAACTGATGTGTGTTCATTCTGCTTGAGATTTGTATCATCCCTGAATCCATGACATGACCACTCAGAATTTCAACAGCTATATACCACTATGTCATAGCTTACAGAAAATAGTTCTTTATTTTAAAGTTATATGTCTTTGAAGGACTGTCCATCAATATGTAATTTAACAAGGAAGTATTCTAAGAAGGGACACTTGGCTAATAGGCAGATCAATTGGTTACAATCTTCCTCTCTATGTTGAAATGCACAATATTTATATTATACTAATCATTTACAAAGTGGAATCTATACTTTTGTCTTCATAATTCTGGCTTCGAAGTCAAGTAGCTCTCCTATCATTAGGTCTACACCCAGAATTGTCCCCAATCCCCGCATTAACTCTTTGGCTGGGCAAGATGTCTTACAAAACCACTAACTTTATGATTCTAAGAGACTATGCTGCCTGGGAGAAGAATAACACTTCTCATCCCACACTGAGTATAGTAACAAAGGCTGCTCAAATTGTTTTTGCATCTAAAGCAGTAAATCCCACAAATAATCTTCTCACCCCTGACAATAAGTTTGTTTTAGGTATCAGTTGGGTGAGATATCTACTTAACCTGTCTCACATTTTCCCTTTTCTTTAAAAAAAAAAAATCTATTGTTCTTAGGTTTATATCTTTCAGACTATTCTTCCTTCCTAGCAACATTGTTTATATTAACTTGGTCTCCTCAAACTTTTGCTTGTCAGATCTAAACATATTTAATGATCTTAAACTTTTCTTTTTTAAAGTTGTCCCTTTGATGTTCCTTTCTGTTTCCTATTCTCCTTCCTCTATTCATCCCTTTGTTAGCTTGCTTTGTTTTCTTAAACCATTTCCAGCTCTGGAAACATGGCATCCTAAACTGTATAGAGATTTTGTCGATATTTTTGTGGCAATAATTACTGTTCCAACGACCAGCAGCAGAACAGCTGAAAAGTGAATGTGCCACCTTTTCTCTCTCAAAGCATCAATTGCTGTTGGTATTTCAGAACTCAGCTTTAGATATGGTAATGAGGGTAAGTGTTTGTATTTCTGCCTCAGAAGCTGTTCTTGACAGAAAAATACAGGAGAAAGGAAAGGAGGGAGTTAAGCTCCTCAAAGAATTGCCGCTGCTAGACTTTTTCTTGTGTTTTGTTATTTTTATGCCACTAGTACAGTGTTAAGGCAAGTGATTATACTGTCAGGGCTATGTGATCTGCAGCATTTCTTCCACATTTTCCACTATCAGGAGTCCTGCAGCAATCAAAACATGAAGTGGCCCTCTTTTTACCTAAGAAACAGACCTGTTAATGTGAAAGGACCACTTTATGTCATCTCTGATGAATTCATACTTGATTTTCTGCCTTGTTTTGTTGATGTCTTCCTTCATTGATCATTTTTATGTTTGTAGAATAGTATCCAACTGTGGGAGAGGCAAGACAGAAAGCTTCACAACTGTCTTTATATCTTCCCTCTTGTCTTTATTCCTGTCTCTGACATTTTCTCATAAATTCATGTCTCTGCCCTGTCTCATTTCTTCCCTTTATTTCTAATTTCAGAGTTTTCCTTGCATTATAAAATTTTTGCCTAGCTAATACTTAGCAGCAGCATCTTGGTATCTTTTGCCTCTCACTCATACCTATGTTCTATTACTATTTTTCTGCATATCCCTGATTATCATCTTGCATTTTATTTTGATTTAAGGACTCCAGATGCTGTTAGTCTCTGGCACAGCACAGAATGTATCGGATTGTCTCAGCAAGCTTGATAATTATTAGGCATGCGGGAGTTTCAACCAAGCCTCTTCCTGTCCTTGCTAATTTCTTCAATAAAGGTACCATATGGAGCCTTCATTTCTAAATGTTTAGAAATTCAGAACAGTCACCACTTTTTAAAAGTAAAAGGCCTTTTTCACTATTTTTTAATGTGTTTTTTAATACATTATTTCCCAATCACAGCTGATACATCAAATATGCATATCTAAACCATATCTCATGAAACACCAGTTATTTCTCATCATGGTAGATTAAAAAACAAATAGATCTTCCAGAAATTTCCATATCTAGCCTATAGATGTCAGTCATTACTGTGACTGATCATTCATTGGTTACATCCACTGAAAAACAAGAACAAATCTTTCTGACAAAATAAAATGGGCAGAATAGTGACTACACATTTTGTCTGAAATAAGATTTTTTTCTTTTAAAATCTCTGTATTGTGGCTCACCCAAGAATGAGCATGGAAACATGGAAGAATTGCCTTTTTGGTTACCATTTCTCTCTCTCTCTCTCTCTCTCTCTCTGTCTCCCACTCAATTTTTAAAGCTTTGCTAAAATTCTACTTCTATACATCTTGTCCACCTACATGCAAGAATAAGAAGGTTAGTGTTAGTATTTTCTTGGCCTCTGCAGTATTTGGCTCTGTTGGATGGTCAATTGCTTTACTTAAGCTTCTGAGGGAGAAACACACACACACACACACCTATTAGCTAAAGACAAACTCTGGAATGCCAACATAATTACACTGTTTAGGAGCTCTTTGGGAGAATTTAATTTTGTAAAATAGCTTCCTCTAGGCAAGATGTCTCAAACCTGAGCCCCCTGACACCTGAAATCTTTTCCCATTTCTGCAGAATTCAGACAAGAGTCTTAAACGAATGCAGAAATGGAGTTGTCCAACTTATTGGAGCTCCTATCTAGATTTGGGTTTTCTCTGCAGAGAAACAGAATCCTGTTCTGCAGTCATTCAAGATCAAAGCCAGTCTTCTGGCTATGAAGGTGAAGCTGTTGAATCTATCCTAAACAATGAAAGGAATCTATGCTTTGTTTTCAGAAAGACTGTATTTCTACCTACACTATGAGGAACTGCTTAATTGAAGCTTCTATGTGGATCTTTAGCAAGAGTATAAGTAGTACTAGTAGAAGTGTTTTAGTATGCACTTATACTTAAGTGCAGTAGAAATGGCCAACAATAAATTTAAAAAAAAAACACTATGGAATAGTAGTATAAACAAGTGTGTGTGTGTGCACACACAGGCATACAAACATATTTTTCAACATTATCGAACCCTGACACAATTTATCCTGGAATGTGATATTGCAAGCAGTAAGAATAGCTGTTCCAGGTCCATAGAGATCCTGAAAAAAAGCAACATTTTCAGGGCATTTTTTTAAACTTCAGGATGTCAGACATCAAATGTAGTACAACCTCTCCTTGTTTAGTGACTACCTTGGTTAGACCATTGCAAATACAATTAACTGATTAAGTTCTGGTCAGTTTCAGGTGGCAGGCAAGCTGACTGGAAGGTTCTAATCAACTAATTAAGGTCACATAGCTGAACTTGTTAACTTGGGGTTAGCACTTTTTAGGGAATCACTGGGCTGTGGAGAAAAGCAGCTCAAGAAGAGATAGCTTGCTTAAGTAATCTCTCCACCCTGCAAGGGGACAAAAAAGGGGAAAAATGGATCAGGCACAGGACACTGTATGAAATAACATTATCTGAATAAGACAGTAGCAACCAGCGATCTTCGCAGTGTGTCTCTCTCTCCCTCAGTCATGTGTCCACTTAGTGACCATTTTGCTTAATGACCAAGTCATTGGAACAGAACGCACTTGCTAAATGAGAGGGCGTAGGCAATATGCTTTACTAGAAACATGCTAGGCATTGAATACGTAGAGAAAATGTACAGACAGCCATGTTGAAAGGAGATTTTCAAATATACAGATATTGTTTCATTCTCCAAGAAATAAAACTCATTACATAAAGAAAAAATATTTGCATAGGTCTTGCTGACAGAAATAAATTACTGTAAAATGACTAAAGACAGGCCCAAAGTTGGACTAAGTCACATTACACTTTTTGTGTTAGTGTCAAAAATCCCCGAGCCCAGAAATCTCTGACTCTGTTCAGTACAGAAGCCTTGCCAACAAGGGGTCAGTGGCATGAGACAGAGAGAGAAATATTTCCTCACAGCAGTAAAAAAAAGTTCCACCCTTTGAAAAAGTGAAACAGAATCACCTACATCACCTCCAGAACAGTTGTAGATCAACCACAGCAAATCCTTTCTTATCATATCATTCAAAAAATCTTCCCCATATTTCCCAATGTTAAAAAAGAAGAGTTTTTCAGGAAAGTAGGATCTTTCCTTCTCCCACCAGAACTTCTAGAAATTTCTAAAAAGCATTTGGCTGTCTTTTTTCAAAATTATAGGAGGCTATTGGAATGGGTTGACATAATGGTTTTCACTAGTTTGGAACTATTGGACTCTGCTGTGCCAACTTGATTCTTAACAATGGAGATTGTGGTGATGATTGTTCTTATTGCATCTTTTTGTCCATAGGGGATTCAAGACAGATAACAAGACATGACTGATAAAAATTGTACATTAATGTTTCCTATGTGTTCCAGACAGGAAAGTACGTGAGCATTCAGGTAGTCCTTGCTTAATGACTGCCGTGTTTAGTGACCATTCATACAACGGTGCTAAAAAAATAAGTTTACGGGCAGTCCTCACACAAGCGTCGCAGAGTCCCTGCAGTCGTGTGATTGAGATTCATGCACTTTGCAATCAGCAGGCATTTACGACCGTCACAGCATCCTAGTCACATGATCGCCATTTGCACACTTCACTGCCAGCTTCCAACAAGCAGAGTCAATGGAGAAGCCAGCAGTAAAATTGCAAGTAGCTGTCACATGGTGTCTCACTTAGCAATGGAGTTGCCAGTCCCAGTTATGGTCGTTAAGCAAGGACTACCTATACATTCAACTAAGGATGTGAACTTTATATATTTTGTAGGTATAATCCAAATTATTTTGGTTTTAATTCCTCAGAAGTCTCTCAATGTACCTTCTGGATCATAGGGTTTCTGCCAGTTCCTTTCCCTCTTTCAGGGGAAATGTTTTGCCTTGGTTTGTCTTTGCCTCTATGTTTTGTCTTGGTTTTTTAAAATGCAAGCACTTTCCAATGACTCTTCCAAAGTAACTCCAGCAGGAACAAGCTTTATAGTGTTTTTATTATAGCTTCCTGGATCTCCCCAGGATACAATAAAAAGAGGCTAAAAGGTGAATTCTACATTCTTGTTATTCTTTCCTTTTAACAACAGTATGCTACATTTGATCAGTTGGAGGAAGAAAGCTGAATAGAATAAAAACATTTTTGTATGATTTGCTCTGATGTTGCATCTCACCTTTCCCCCCACCCTTGCCCCCAATCTGTATTGTATCTAACAAAAGAGTTTGCTTTCCAGGATCATACTTTACAATACATTAGAGAATTTGCAAGGCTTGTTTATGCCTCCTACTGGGAGTCAGCATTGTTTTGCATTGAACAAGCAGTGTTTGATCCTGTTTTATTTCTCTTTTTCCCATTTTGCTACTGGCACTGAAGGTGGCTGGAGGCTAGGATGGGTGGCAAGGGAAGTTGTTAGCTGAATCCTGCAAATGTTTGTGAAATAGCAAGATTATAGCCGGCTCGTCAGCACTCAAGGTTGTGTGATCCTTAAGGGAAGAGAAGCTTTGTGTGGAAGCTTTAGCAGGTTGCATTGCTCTTAGAATAAGGCAGCTTGTCTGGAAGAGAGGAATGACTGCTGCCTCTTCAAACTACTTCAAAATGCATTTTATATTCCAATTTTTTGTTATTTTGCTAAGACGGGGTGTGCCCTCCTCTTTTAATAAGCATTATTAATGTTCCTTTTCAGGTATAGTATTTTATCAGATGTAGGTTGAAATTGCCAGTATGAGAATCATGATCAACTGCACCTGGAATTTTACCTAGATCTGACCATATGAGAAAATTGCGCAATGTTCTTTTCTTTAAGCTGAATGGACTTCACAACTTTTCATGTACTTAATTTTGAAATTAAACAAATAATGATATTTTGAAAGAAAACTGGGGTTCAGCATGAGGGATGCTAGGATTGTCAAAAAAATGACAAAGAAGATAAAAGATGTCTTTAAATTTTCCTGACCAAATTTACGAAAACCAGTTTTAAAAATATCAGAGTCACCACTCTTTTCTTTCTTATCCACATACCTTACCATCCATTTTCATTCATTTGTTAGGCAGCTTCCTCTTCACCTCACTTAGCTATTTGTTAAGCATCAGAGAAGAGGAAGATGGTGAGGGAAACAGGTAGGAGGAGGGGGAAATTTATTCCATGTCAACAAAAATAATTATGATAGAAATGTATGCAAAATTATATGCCAGTTCATGAAGCTGATCATGCTGGAAAAGTTGTGTCTTATTCATTCCTTATCCATTAGCTTTTGAAGATGTGATCAGAGAGAACAGGATCTCCCATGACAATTAAGGAAAGCAGGCTAACTCTGAGGATATGGAGCCACAGTTCTGTCTCCCAATATTCTGTGCATGCAGAATATATAGAGAAAAAAATAAAAAAAGAAACACTTTTGTAAATACTATTTCCTGTCTTTTCAAAACATATTGTCTGAAACAGCTGTCACGTTTTGGAAAATAGGTGGGCTAGCCTTGATTTGAAACCTATAGAGTTGTACCTGCCTCCTTCATGTGTTTGTGTAGTGCATGTATCTGACTGTATATCTGTCTATCTGAAGAGGGCCTGAGAGTTATGCCTGTCACAAAGCATGCTAGTGGTTCACATCAATAGAGGTAGGTTACTCCATTAAAAAAATAAGTTTGTTATCTGAGTGTAAATATGCATAATTTTGGCTAGAAGTAAGCACTTATTTTTAGCTAAGCTGCCAGTTAAAAAGTTTGATAGCTATAATAGACAGTGTTCAAGCAGTGATTATCATAATATTCATTGATTATTAATAAACATTTATAGCAATTTAGTATCTAATGGTTGCTATATATTGGCTGTCTTGACTTCAGCTAAATTGTTGCTTAATATTCTGTTTATACTGAATTAATGTTTTAATGCTTGTTACTCTCTGCCTGAGAACCTTTACATAAATCATTATTAGTTTAATTCATAAGACCAAGTGTTACATACAAAGTTTGTGTTTTTGACATTTCATGTCAGGAAACTGGTTCTTCTGTTATTTGGTTAATGAAATTCCATTTTACTTAGTGCACAATCTATCTAAAATTTACTATGTACATTATCATTCATGAGTCCAAAAACTAAAAAAACAAAAAAAAACCTTAAAAACATATCCTGTTTTTGGTCCTCTTCATTCACAATTGTAAGATTTTTTTTTTACATTTTATTCCAACTTTATTATTTTTTATAAATAACTCAAGGTAGTGACCATACCTAATACTCCTTCCTCCTCCTACTTTCCCCACAACAACAACTCTGTGAGGTGAGTTGGGCTAAGAGAGCGTGACCAGCCCAAAGTCACCCAGCCGGCTTTCATGCCTAAGGCAGGACTAGAACTCACAGTCTCCTGCTTTCTAGCCTGGTGCCTTAACCACTAGACCAAACTTTGTACCTGGTGCCTTAATCACTAGATCAAACTGGCTGTCTTTTATCCCATGAAAGATGAATGTTTCATGGGAAAATTATATTGCATGGAGAAAGACAATTGTTGTTGTTGTTGTTTAGTCGTTAAGTCGTGTCCGACTCTTCATGACCCCATGAACCATATTGCGCCAGGTCTTCCTATCTTTCACTGCCTCCCTGAGTTTGCTCAATTTCATGCTCATTGCTTCAGTGATGCTATCTAGCCATCTCATCCTCTGCCGTCCTCTTCTCCTTTTGCCTTCCATCTTTCCCAGCATCAGGGTCTTTTCCAAAGAGTCCTCTCTTCGCATTAGGTGACCAAAGTATCTGAGCTTGAGCTTCATTATCAATCCTTCCAATGAGCAATCAGAGTTGATTTCCTTTAAGATTGACTGGTTTGACCTCCTAGCAGTCCAGGGGACTCTTAAGAGTCTTCTCCAGCACCACAGTTCAAAGGCATCAATTCTTTGGCATTCAGCCTTCTTTATGGTCCAGCTCTCACAGCCATACATTACTACTGGAAAAACCATAGCTTTGACTATGCGGATCTTTGTCGGCAAGGTGACGTCTCTGCTTTTTAATATGCTATCTAGGTTTGCCATAGCTTTCCTCCCAAGGAGCAAGCGTCTTTTAATTTCATGGCTGCAGTCTCCGTCTGCGGTGATCTTGGAGCCCAAATAAATGAAGTCTGTTACGGCTTCCATTTCTACCCCTTCTATTTGCCAGGGATTGATGGGTCCAGATGCCATGATCTTAGTTTTTTTAATGTTGAGTTTCAAGCCAGCTTTCGCACTCTCCTCTTTCACCCTCATCAAGAGGCTCTTTAGTTCTTCTTCACTTTCTGCCATTAGGGTGGTATCGTCTGCATATCTGAGGTTATTGATGTTTCTCCCTGCAATCTTAATTCCGGCTTGTGATTCTTCCAGCCTGGCATTTCTCATGATGTACTCTGCATATAGGTTAAATAAGCAGGGTGACAGTATACAGCCTTGGCAATATTGAATATCTAAAGTTGCTGTTTGAATAATATGTTAACAGATGGGGAGAAGGGGTAAGGAAACAATGGAAAAGGGTAGGATCCCCATTCTCTCTCTTCCTGGCACCTCTTTTTTTTTTTTTTTTTACATCACAGAGAAGGAAAGAAGAAATACCTTGGACTAGACATCTGACCTTATCCATAAGGGTTTGAAATTAGGCAGAGAGCTGCACATAAAACTCTAACATAAGTGCCAGAAGTTGCTTACTCTTGATATTATTCCTAGTAAACTTCCATCATTCATTAGAATAGATACTTATATGGAGTCCATGGTGCTTTCCCAGCTTGGTTATTTGATTGCAGATGTTCCATTACCTGACTAGGTAACGTCATCAGTGTTAGTGTGTGTGTGGTTTGCTCCTTACAGTAGCTTGCCCTGCCAGTATTGGTGGAGGTGTGGTTTTCTCCTTGGTATTTCTTGATTAGGGTATTGTTTTCTGCTTGATTGTTTGTCAGAAAGATACTTATAAGAAAGATACTTATATTTTATCCCCAAAAGTGGGGTGGGGGGACGCACTAGCAAAGAGAGGATGGAAGATAAACTTTATGTGCTAAATTATGAATCTCAATATAGATCACTAGAGCTGGAAATACTGACCAGGGAACCTGATCTGTGTGCCTGCTTATTCTTCAGTACAAGAGTTCTACCACTTAACTGACAACATTTTGAGATTTAAACTGGACTGAATGATTGCACAGTTCTCCAGATAAAGAATATATTCAAATATTTCAACAGCATATTTCAACAGCTGTTGAAACAGAGGATAGTCCTCTCTTAAGTAGGACACATGGCCACCTTAAATTCTTTCAAAACATTCTAACCAGAAATAACTGCATTAGATAACAAAAGGAAGAAAATGCAAGCTTATTTGCCAAAGAAGACAACATATTAAAGTTTGAGCATGATTTAGCAAAGCAGAAATCTGTGATCTCAGCAGATAGATCACACCTACATTCAGTCTATGAAACACTGTAAATGTCTGACTTTCCCCCCAAGAAACCATCTGCTGCCAAAGAGTTTTCTTATCTTTAGGCTCCAATCTTTGTCTTTCTCTCTCAAAATTCACTGGTGTGAACAGAGATGACAAAAGGTGGGGGAACAACAGCCTTGGGGATTAGAGGTCTTTATTTAGTAATACAAGATGAGAAATACAGAGCAAGTGAGACGTTGCTTTTTATTGTGTTGATAATTAGAAATATTGGAAGCTATTTTTTGAACTATATTTTGAACTACCAGGTATAGGGAACAAAAAATTAAAAGTAATGGGCATGGATGTTAATGTCTCTTTACTTTAATCTGCCTTTGGGAGTGGGGAGGAGAGGACAGAAAAGTGACCAATTTTCCCCTCTTCCAGATGATAAAGGCTCAGTCATAGAAATAGAAGCATTAAACATGTGCAGCAAGCAAAAATATGATTAGAAGATTTTGCTTTTTATTTTCTCTAGCCTTTGAACAGCCCTCAAAGAACCCTAGTAAGACCAAGCTTTCTTGAGAGATGGCCTACTTATTTTACCCATCATGTAGGAGGCAAAATTGTTGCAGGATCTGTGCTCTAAGGCTCTCATATTGGTGTAGTTCCAGAATGCAGATACACAAGGATTCACTCCTAAGCATTGCAGAAACATCCATGAGCACTGAAACACAGAAAGCTATTTATCAAGCAAAGGGCAGGATTGGAGTTTCACAAAATATATTTGCTATCACCAGGTATCATAAAGGCTGCTATCTAATGTTTTTAAAAGGGTATTATAAACCAGACTTCCCAAACCTGATGCCTTCAGAAATGTTGGGACTGCAAGGTGCATTGTGCTAGCTAGGAATTTGGAGACAATTCTGTCAGAAGGTCATCACAGTGGAGAGGGATAAGATAAACTTATGAAGGATAAGGAAATTGAGGATTATGTGTCTAAATGGGTCTTTATTGCCTCTATCTTCAGAAATAATACTCTGACAAAACAAAAAGGATGCTATTGAAACCATGACCTGTGAATGGCTGGATGGTAATTGGGAAAAATATGATGGAGTAGATAGACTTTGGTCTGATCATGTACAGCTGTTCCTATGTTCTTCTTTTCTGTTTTCTAGGAGCAATTGATGTTTACAGTCCAAGACTATCCAGATTCTTTAAGTCTAAAGCCTCTACTACTACCAATCATTGCTATTATTCCTACTAAAAAAAAGTAGGAAGATAGATTCAAATTTATATTAGTCTCCATTTCATGACTGAAGCCCACAGATGAGCCTTTTATTACAACAGGAAGAGCCGTTAACTGTGGAAAGCTAGTAAAGGTAGTGAAAGATTGAAAGGTTGAAAATTTGTCAGGAACACAAACAACAGTAGCCACAATCAACTATGGGAAATTATGGGAAATAGTGACAATACTATGGGTAACCCAAGGGACTGGCCAAGGTTCATGTAACTTGGAATTTTTTTATAGCAATAAAGAAAGATACAATGTTTTCCAACTTTGTATGACTTGGTAACTTTATTTTGTTTGTAAGAAACTGTATCTTTGAGTTTCTTGTATGCTCATTGGTGACAGAATCTAGCCATCATCTTCTGTCATGCTTTTTTCTACTACCTTCATTTTTCAAAGCATCAGGGTCTTCTCAGATTGGCTCTTGCTTCCACAATATGTGTCCAAAATGTCTAAGCTTTAGCTTCATTATTAGTGCTTCCGTTGCTGGCAGAAAAAAGGAATCAGTTAAAAACAACCACAATTGACAGGCATGATGCTTTCAAGTTATGTAATCTAATAACATTAATGTGGTTCCATTGACTCAGAGAAATGTTCTCTGTAACTAAGATGGTTAGCAAAGAATGAAAGATTCATAGAAATAAGACAGAGAGTTGGTAAAGTCCTTCTTTTCTCTAGTTTAAGGATTCTTTGCAAATGATATGCACATCATTTATAGATTCTGGTGGTGATAATTTCATATTTGCTTAAACTAAGCCCAAATATCACTCCAATCAAGGCCAGCATTATCCATAGGCCATTAGGGACATCACATGCTTTGTCCAAATTGCATGGAGTACTTTCATACAATTGCAATGCAATGCTAAGATCTTTGCCTTTCATTTCTTGTAGTGTTGATTGTTAGTCTTCTGGGAAGGATGCAGATTATTTCTGTACACTGCCTCTACACAGCTGGTGCTAAATAAAAGTTAGAAAGTTAAAGGAGTTGCCACAATGGCAGTGTATTAATGGATAACACAGAAAACTGTAATTATCATTATTTCATGTTATTTTATTTTTCAGTGTCTGCTTCACAACAAATAATTAAAATGTATACTGAAGAAGGGAAAACAACATGGAAATACACGTTATTTTGCTAGTCCTAATGTATCCACTTCCACTAGCAGCTGATTTGGGCTGGAGTATCCATCAGGATTTTGTTGATTTTATTGTAAGGAGGACAGTGCCAATTTTCTAATTAATGAACAATGGAAAACTGCAACATGTACCAAAATACATCATTTTACTTATTTATACTTAGGAGCACTCTAAATTGCATTGTGTAATTTGTATATAGAAGTTTTTTCCATATAGACAGTAACCAAAATGTATTTAACAGTTTGGAATCAAAATAAATCAAGTTCTTTTTAAGTTCACCAATGTCAGCCAAAGAGCTGTCCCTGTCATGTTGTCTCATGTAAACAATTATATATTCCTTCCAAATCTGATGAAGCCATGTTACTCCAGAACCCTTACTGGCTGCTTTCATCCATGAGATACTGTTGGATCTCCCAAATTTGTAAGAGCTTCTTTATGCTTTCATATCTAAGGATTAAGTGAGTTATGGTGCTTGCAAAGGCTCTCTTTTCATTTCTCTGCCTATTAATATCCTCTTAGTATCGACAATAGCATGCCATGTGAAAGTGGTAAATTGTACTGCATTTTTGTATCACTGTCCTGTTTATGAATTACATGGTGGTATAAGCAGATAAGAAAGCAGTAAGAATCTGTACACTCTGAACAGATTTCTCATCTTTTTGATCAAGAAAGGTATGAGATGTTGAACTGAGGTTGGCTAAGGGACAAGCATTATCTACTTTTCAGTAGCTGAAAGCTATCTGATACAGCAAGTTGGGGGTAAATAAGCAAGAGCACACCATTTTAATGCCAAAAGGTATGGCACAAAACAGTGCTAGAAAGGCAATGTGTAATGTAACAGAAAATACAGCTCATAGCCTTAATCTCTCCTTCCTCAAACTGGCATAGTACTTGGAATGTTTTGTGTTCTGTATTCTCTATTGGAGTACATTTAAAAGAAAACTTTTGAAAGCATTTCATTTTATATCCACCTTTTTGGCAATTTCAATTTGGCAAGAGATACTTGCAGCCCAGATAGAGAATCAAGTTTTAAAATAAGGATCAACTCCTCTTCCCAAAGAAGAAGGAGCTGGAAGAGAAGTTATCCACAGATTATGGAATAGATTTTTCAGATCACTATATTAGATAAAACTTACAAATTTTGAGTTTAATTCAGTATGAGAAATAAATATAAATCAGCAAACCTAAGCTTAAATAACTGTGCCACTTAATTAACATTGCTATCATAGGGGCCCTTATGATAGCAAATTGAAAGGACAATTCAGTTGGGTTACAACAGGGCCTTGGTCTTCATCTAAAATGAAAAGTAATTCCCTTTTCAAGCATGAATCTCAAATTCGCTTTAGCAGGATTTTTTAAAGAAGAATTTTAATGTTAGGGAACTGAGTCTGGGAACTAAAGTATTGCTCAATAAGCAGCCAGTATATCACTAACATATAATTGGGGTAGTCTTCCTCATTTTTTTTTTTTACTTTTTTTCTGTTAAGCCATAAACTGGTAGGCCTCTTCAGTGATAACAAAGGAGCTCACCAGTGACTGCTTATAAAACCATCTTCTTAATTCTTATTAGTTTGGGAACTGACCATTACAGATTCAGCTGTGATTCCTAGGTCAATATTACTCATTTGGCACATACTGCAATTGTAATCCTAGTTCTATGGCTAGATCAACAGATAAGAATAGTTGCAATTTTACTGATTATGGATTATTAAGAAGGGAAATATAGGAATGGTTGGAAAGTACTCTGGAAAATTAAAATGTCCTCTAGAGATGTGCCATTACAGTACATGCATTATCAGTGTGATGAGAGCATAGGAAAAGTTTTCATGCTTGTTTTAAATTCCAAATGCACAGACTTCTTAGAAACCAGTATTTCGTTTTGTCATCTCATACAGGTGTTTTATAGAAGACAAAAGCTCCAAGGTGGCCTGGTTAAACCGTTCTGGCATCATTTTTGCTGGTCAGGACAAGTGGTCTCTGGACCCCCGAGTAGAGCTCCAGCAGCTTTCCCTTCTGGAATACAGCCTCCGGATCCAGAAAGTGGATATCTATGATGAAGGGTCATATACATGCTCAGTCCAAACACTGCACCATCCCAAGACTTCTCAAGTTTATTTGATTGTTCAAGGTAAGAATTCAGGTTTGGAAATGGGAGCAGAATTTTGGAAAACTACTAGCTCTTGTAATGAAGAATTCCATCTTATTTCATCTTTTCTTTTAAGTGAATTTTGATATTTTATAGTTATTGGTAACATATTTAACTTACACACTAATTTTTAGCCTATGGGTTCTTCCTCATAACATGATGTGCTTTCCTCCAGTCTGCAAGCTGGTACTTTGCACTGCCATTATTCCTGAGTCTTCCTCAGCAATAAGGCCAGTGGCTAATGCTGTCTTCACATTTTTAATGCAGGACAGCTTAAGGAAAATGACTAGTAGAGTTCCCTGGCACCACCTACCAGTAAGAAAATAACTATCACTCTTTGTCCTGAAGGGAAGAGACAAATTTAGACAGACAGCTAGGCCATCTGCAAAATCTGGATATGACCCAGCTGATGCACAGGTGTGAGTGCATGGTTCTGCCCAATATTGTTTCCCCAGGAAGAACCCACTCCATTTCTCATATGGAACAGGTTCTGCAACATTAAAAGTGCCCATCTATTCCCTACAGGATAGTTAGATTGTCTGCTTCACCAGGCAGAATGTATCTACTCCATCACCTTAATGAAACTGATATACATGATCCTGCAGGGAAACGGAAAAATAACCAACACACCCACCTCACCACTTCTACCCCTATTAAAACTGGCCACCCTTCTCCACAGATCAGATTATTATTTATTTTTTGCATCTTGGGGAGTTGGATGAGAAATGTATAATAAGGCCCTATTTTATTTTTATTTTTCCTGCTAAATAGTTCCAAGTTGGGGAAAGAATGTCTAGTTTTCATTCTTTCTCTCTCCTTTAGCCCTCTTATGTATTAACAAACGAGGGTAGTACTCACCATCTTCTTGTGTTGGCCTGCACTGTCTACTAGACCAATCTGGCAATTATCTGTGGGCAGAAGATTTTGGAGAGAAGGAGGGACTTCACATGTGATAGGCAGAGCAAACTTTGCACAATTATCTTCCCGAAATAAGCCTTCATGAGAAGCTGGGTCATCACAGAATTGAGTAATTCATAGAGAATTATGAATACGAACAATGATATTGCTTGCAGCATCGTAAACAAGTTGCTGCTTAATATTTGTTGCAAGGGAAACAAATGGAGAGTTAATGCACTCATATTTCCCTGTGGTCTTCCTACACATATTTAGTTGGCAATACATTTGTGACAATGATGCAAGTATTTCTCTTTCTTTCACACTGTAATGCTATACTGATTGCTCTAATGTGATAGTAACTTCTGGATAATAACTGGCGTGAAGCAATTTGATCATACTTGCATAACCCATGACTTCATTAATTGATGCATTTGGTTATAAACTGTCACATGCATTCTTGACCTTTACATGAAGGCATATGGATTGCACTAAGCCAAACAATGGTTTGTTTTTCGCTTAGAACATTTTGATGAATGGAACCATTGTCTTTTGTAAATAATGGTTCATGGCTTAAGGCGTGTAGCTTTTTCAACAAACTGTGGCTTGGTGTGATATGTCATTCAGATCTGAGCTTCTTAAATTATCATATCTCTTTCGTTTTTTCTGGCAGGATATAACAATCTAAACATAGTGATATTAAACAATGGTTTGCAGCTTAGCAATATGTGTGAATAATGCCACTTGGTTTGTTCAGAAAACCATATTCAGATAAATCAAGACTTACCATGTCATGTAAATTTAGCTAAAAGTTTAATCTGCCTAGGGAAGGAACCAAATTTGTGTGCTGAAAGCTCTGGTTTCAGTTTCTGATATTTCCAGTTAGAAGTTTTAAGCAACTGGTTACATTAAAAAATTCTACTTGAGTCCCCAAAGAGCCACTTCCAGACAGAATAGGTGCCCCTGGGCTACTTAGACAGTTAATCTGCCCTGGTGTAAAATAGCTTTGATCTTCTAAACCATATGAGAAACTGAAAATAGATTCTGGAATTCTGTAGATATTTACTAAGTTCTGCTGCAGTAAGTAGAATTTACTTTTGAGTAAACATAGAATTGGTTTGTTAATCTGCTGGCCTTTATCTGAAGCAATAAAGATAAATGATGATTTTGTGAAGGAATTCCTGTCCTATAATTTATACCTTCTAAGATAACCAATGGTAGGCTAGCATTAATCTGAATGACAAGTAATTCAAAATGGACAGGATATTTTCTTGTGCCTGCTAAGATGTAAATGACTGATTGCTGATTTCACGCTGCATCTTTATCATGTGAAATGCTGACAGGTAGGTGGAGAGTATCACAAGGAATATAGATGTTAGGGCAGTCACATGACTACATGCCTGCAAATGACATCCATATCATTTGTAAATTAATTGAAAGGCTGAGAATTTATTAACTACGTAGGATTCAGGTTTACCCCATCATATTATTCATTTTCATCTTATAATTCTTTTTTTTCTTTTTTAATTAAAAATATTCCCATTTTAGATCCTGAGATTTCATTTTTCAGTGACTTTAACAAGAGCATCACCTTGGTCTCAAACCAGAAATGAATCAGAAGCTAATCAAGATCACATGAAACTGGCATCATATGGTCATAATGTCCAATTCCGGTTGCTACCTTGCTGCCAAATTTTGCACAAACTGACAAGTATGTAGTGTCTTCAAGGACAGTCTCACTTACCACAATCTAGATGAGAAGTTACCAGGGAATGGATGGCACTGAATAAAGCTGTAGCTGTATACCAGCCTAACTGGCAAAAGCTGTTCCCCCCCCCCCCCCCCCACACACACACACAGGGCCCACAATATCCTATATACATGCTCCCAGTATACTGAGATTCACAGGCAAAACTTGGCAGCAAAATGGCTGAATTCTAGTAGCATAATTCATTAGGAATCTATTTTTTATTCATTTATTTATTTATTTCAAATGTTACATTGGGAATAGGAGTCACAGTTTCTAGGAACTAAATTGTTCCCATTCCCACTAGTAAAACCTCCCCATTACTCCCAACAATGGTCCAAACCTATGCTGCCAAAATGCAGACATTTTTTTCCTACCTAATTTTGGCAGATGATTTCAGAGTGATCTTCAGGATTTGGGATTCTGGGTAGAAATGGGAGTGGTCTGCCTCCCAAAGGCACCCCACTCCCAGTCCTGCACTTAAATGCCCTCCCCAAAACACAAAGAAGCCGAAACTTCAGTAACAGTTCTTCCAGGGATACCATGGCCTGTAGCTTGTTAGAACAAGATTATCCCCAGTTCAGGGAAATTGCCCACTCCTCCTCTTTAGCTTTAGCTCATTCTAAAACAGCTTGAATGCTACTCAGCTGCACAGATTGACGATTTAATCATAGGATCTCTATCTCATTCAAACTATGTTTCCATTTCTTGGTCTTCATCCAGTCCATTATCCATTTTTCAATTTGTTTTATCTTATGTTAAACTTTTGTTTTCGAATGGTTTTTATCCCATTTATGAAAGAATTTCAAATTTTGAGACATTCTCAGGAAAAAAAATAACCAAATGAAATTTTCACCCATCCTTATTTGTCAAAAAGATCATGCTGAGAATGAACTTGCTAAGACATGGAACCTACTGGGGTGAAGAGTAGAGAGAGCAGTTCTAGGTTAGCAATCGAAACATGGTTGAATGCACAGGATGAAATGTTGAATGTCTCTGCTGGGATGGACAGATTTATTCCTTTTGGTTCCATTTTCATTTTCTTTTTTAAAAAGTTCAGGTTCTTTCCATCCATGTACAGGAATTGAAATGTGTGGAATTTGCTATTTTTTTAAAAGGAAAATAAAATTCCACTCATATGAGATATAAATATTCCAAACAAATAATGAAATATGTGGTGCTATTAAGGATTGGACAAAATTTATATAGATGTTTGTTTATTTATCTGTTTGTTTATTTTTAGATCAAATTTGTCACTGCCCTTCTCATTGAAACGACTCTGAGTCGCTTACAAAGTGGTTAAAATCAATTAAAATTGCAATATACAATAATCTTAAATACATAAAGAATAAATAAATCCAAAGATAGATATTAAAATTGGCATCACTCAGGGAGCGTCATCAAGGTGCCAGACACCCCAGGATTGTGTAAAATTGTCGTCACCCCACGCAAGCCCCATAGTTAAACATATAGACATCGATTCAGAAGATGAACTGAACCTTTAAATCTTGTCCTGGACATCTTTGTTACAATTTGCACCGTTAAGGTAGTATTATCCTTTTTTTTGTGGGGTGTGTGTGTGTTAATTTCATTGAAGTTTTTAATAAACATAGTAAAAACTAATGCAAATTAAACTAGAAGAAAGAAGAAAAATAAAAGTACAGAAAGTGCAGGAAAAAAAAGAAAAAATAAAATAAAATAAAATAAAAATAAAAAAGTAGAACAGAAAAGAAAAAGACAACAAAGACAATATTAAAGAAGTGGTTTCCAACCTTCATCACACTGAGCATAAGCTAATATACAACATCAATTTTTTTCACCCTCTTTTAAAGTTACAAATTAAAATTAAAAAAAAAAAACTCTTCTCCCCATAGCCTAACTTTATCTATACACAATCCAGAATCATAATCTTTTCAATGCTAGTTCAGGAAAAAGTCCATTAGAAATTACTAGAAATATCAAACAAATAGTTTATCCCTGGTTAAATAGTCCAACTTTATGTTCCTTCTTTTTGCTCTGTACAAGCTTGACCTTTAAATCATTCCTATGGCATTGCAGGATTTGATCTTTCATCACTCTTTGGTATTTAAAAGAAGTCTTCAAAGCTTTCACCAGCCTACTTTGTAAGTCCCAGAAAGAGGCATCATCCAGAATTTTTTGTCACAACAACTGTTCCATTTCTAGATCCTTTTCTTGATTTGTCTTTTGTGTTCCCATTTTGGTAATCTCAATTTTGTTGTCTTCCATGCCTTCAAACCCTACAATATCTATGTCAGGTAAAAGTTTTCAAAAATTTTATTCATCATCTTCTAAAAGTTTATCCACTGAAATCTGTATCTTTCTGAGTTATTAATATTTCAGCCCATGTAAGAAACTCTTCAAGATAAGGGAAGGTTATAGCCATTTTAACTCTTTTCTGCCTGGTCCTTTAGTTCCCTCTAGTGTCCATTTGCAACCTTTATCAAGCCTCAGTTCCTAATATGGATTTAGTTCTGTTTCAGTCATTTCCCACAAGTATATTATTTACATTTATACTTTTTCTCACTCATAGCAAAAATAACCATTTTTCCAAATCTCTCTGGTCTCCCAATCTGTTTAGAACTTTCTTAAATCAAGGGCCTTCTCTTCTCTTCTCTTCTCTTCTCTTCTCTTCTCTTCTCTTCTCTTCTCTTCTCTTCTCTTCTCTTCTCTTCTCTTCTCTTCTCTTCTCTTCTCTTCTCTTCTCTTCCCTTCCCTTCCCTTCCCTTCCCTTCCCTTCCCTTCCCTTCCCTTCCCTTCCTCCCTTCCTCCCTTCCTTCCTTCCTTTTTTGCTTTTTGCCAAGTGTATATTAAATCCTTAAGTCTCTATTTAAAATTTCTTAAATCTGAAGAAAAAGGTTAAAAATCACCAGGTGTCAAATTGAGCTTGCCATTTTGAAGATCTTCAATATCCATAAAGTAGTTAAATTGAACATTTCCAAAAGTGATTAGAATGTGAGTTCAGCTGGCTTTGTGTCCTTATGAAAGGCTCTGCTGCTGCTGAGAGCAAAGATGTCATCTCCCTCAGCTCCTGGTGTTCAAACCCATGGGTGACCATTGCTTTATCATCTCCTCACAAGGAGCTGTCATTCAGAGCACTTGTGGGCAATCTCCCAATCTTCTCCAGAGAAAATCCATAGTTAAGCATATAGACATCAGTTCAGAAGATGAACTGTAGAGCATTTAAATCTTGTCCTGGACATCTTTGCTACAATTTGCACTGTTAAGAGAGTATTATTCTTGATTTATAATTTGCAGCAGCACTTCCTCACAGCCATACTAACATGTGATAGCTATCATTAACATGGAATAAACAAATGAATTTTAGCTGTTAGTCAAACTGAAAATCTGTGCAATTTTCTGCATTCTTATTGACTTCATTGAATCTCCATTCCTCTGCTTTGCCAGAGTTATTCACAATGCTATTAAAAGGAAATAGTAATTGGCACTACACGATATGCTAACAGTGAAGTACCATTAAAAAGGAGACAAATTTGAAACAAGTTTTTTTTTTTCAGCAGGCTTTCAGTTATACCTCAGCTGCAGCAGCTCTGGCCTATAGAAGCTTTTCACGATCAAAGTACCCTTTGAACACATATGAATAATGTCTTTTGTGAAGGCCTTACTAATTGCGGAGATAAAATTACCATCTGCAGAGAAGATGATAAAAATTTTTCCTCCCATGCTAACCAGTCATTTAATTATGAAGACCTCGTGCGCTTGACTTCCTACCTATCCTGCAGGATACTTCAGGACTACAGAAAAGAAAGTCATGAAGAAGCTGTGTTGTTCCATGAGAAACATTCCAAAACCATACATGGTAATGCCACTATTAGGGCCAGCCACATGTCAGGAAAAAAAAATTAACATAAATATCACCAAGTTGCATATTCTATGTGATTATCAGAGTAGCATTCTAGCCACAAAATCTCAGATTTGTTATCCATGTGAATACATTGCTGGGAATGATCAGGGTTGTTATTCATGGAGGAATACAATACTAATAGTGTTAAAAAAATAAATTTAAAAGTCCAATAAATTGTGATAATTAAAATTCTCCCAGCAGTCTCTTATATACTAGTGGACTAGTAATGTGCTACATTAATGGTTCTTGCCAATAATCTAACAGTAATTATGTTTTCTTAAATAAACATGCAATTGAAACCAAGTAATTTTCTTTCAGATCTGATGAGAAATCATTGTTTAATTGGTCTTTAAATTGATGTTTCATTGATCTTTCATTCTCTTATACTTACACTGATAATCTAATTTCAGTTTATAAGGAATAAATTTATATTCCCTGTATTTTATATTCCCTGTATTTATCCATCCATAACCCTTGTGTTCCTATATGAAAATATCAACCTACAAACAGTTGTTTACAAAATTCCCAAGGTTAACAAACACTGATTTCTAAGTCCGTATCAGTGAGCTTCATATACATGGGCAAAAATTCCCAATATACTGCATAGAAATCACTTTTTTATTCCTGTATATTGTGTATCCAATTTTAGCTTTTTTATTACCAAGAATGAAAACATATGCTTAATTTCATATATGTCAAAGATGTAGAAATGAATAGACTTGTGATCTGTAAATATTACAACAAATTGACTGGGGTGTTCCACTATTTAAAATTCTTGTAGCTTCATCAATATAAAATAAGAATTGCATCCATTAGCCTGGTAAGATTGAACTGTTTTAATCACACTTGATCACCTTTAACTCTACCCCCCTTTTTTTCTCCCCTATATTCATTAATATTCTCATATGGTGCAGTGGTTTCCATGACTGCTCTGCAACCATTCCATTTAGCTGAGAATTTTTTTTGTCATTCTAAGGGTGAAAATAAGATTTGTAACAAAATGCAATCTCATTTTGTATTTGCAGTATCTTTCATCTTTTCAGGGAGACAGCTATGTCATCCACCAACCAGACCATTCTACCATCATCCATTTCCTTTTTTAAATGGATATTCATCATCCAAATGGGTGGGAAACTTCTGGTGGCTAGAATTCATATTAACATTGGCAGGAGGAATGATGAGGGAAACTGCATGTTGCTTTAGATTGGGGGATGATTCAAGGCCAGTATTTTTTGTTTTTCCTCGTGGAA
Source organism: Liasis olivaceus (assembly GCA_030867105.1). NCBI lineage: Eukaryota > Metazoa > Chordata > Lepidosauria > Squamata > Pythonidae > Liasis > Liasis olivaceus. The sequence goes on along the minus strand of CM061352.1, from coordinate 85,168,752 downwards.
TTTAGGAGGCAAGGATAGTGTTTTTCATTTTACTTTTAAACTGTATTACAATTATTTGAGGACTTACTACTGTTTCAGATACTACATTCATGAGTTTCCTGCCTTAAACGTTTGGAAGGTGCATGGCTGATTTTGGAAACTGTGATTAAAGGGGGCTTCAGAGCAAAAAAACTTCAAAGCTACATTTCTTGTTATTTCAGTAAACGTCAGATGCATCTTCTTCCTCAGTGTTTTATTTTTATTTTTTTACATTTCTTACTAGTATGTTTGTATCTCAATTTTTGTCTGGTCCTTCAGAGGAGACCACTTTTCTAATTTTATCCTAACAGTAATAAACCTGCAAAGAAGGATTGTCAGGCAAATAGATACTGGCCTAAATTCACCCATCTGCTCTATAAATATATGAAGACTTGGACCTTTATCGCTGAATTCCCAATTCAGTAGCTTAACCACTACACTTTTCTGGATCATGGCTCTATTTTATTCAACTACTCAACTACAGCATGAGAGGATGTTATGACTTTCTGTCTCTCTCACATTCTGTAGCCAACATAACAAATTCCACATACAGTATACAGTATACTGGCAGTTCCAGATTCTGTCTTTCATAAACAGCTCACAAAATCTTAGGGCACAACATACTTGTTAGACCTTATGGAGTGATATAATTATTTTTTCAACCTGGGGAGAAAAAGAAAGAAATTTTACATAGGGGGTTCAGAAATATTTTCACTGAGTCCCTTCAAATTCTGATTCTGTGAGATAATGGTGGGATTGTCTTTCAAATATTCTTTTTGATCAAATAACCTGTAGTATGAAACATCTTCCTGGTATTCCCAAATTCATTCTGAGCTTGTCTGACTCAGTCTGCAGAAGACACATACAGAGAAAACAGAACACAAGAGATTAGACAGCTGATATTTTTTCTGTGCTCTGCTATATGCTGTACAACATCTATATTTCTTTTCACTATAATGTTTGTGATATAAATTTGTGTTCCATACAGCAAAGATAGATAAAAAAATAAAAACAGAAAAACTAGTTATGGCAGTAAAATATTGATTGTGTCTTCTTTCCTTCTTACTTCTCTTCAGTTCTTGAGTACCTTTGGGCTGCTTTATGCATTACTTTAGAAGCAGCTACACATTAATGTGTACTTATTTCTATCCTTTCTCAAAAGTCTACTATGCTGCTAGGTTTCATTCACCACTTTCAAAATATTTCATGACTGAGGAAAAAGCATAAATTCTTTATTAACTTGAGTATATTTTTAAAATAAAATCAACTTGGATACAAATAAAAAAGAAGTATATAATAATTGGACCCAAGGGATTGAATGTCAGGAAAGGATTGTTTGGATCGGAATGTCCTATATTAGAATAAGAAAATTTCACAAGTCCTACAACTCTATAACTTATATTAACCATTTGCATAGGAGAACAATCTTACAGTCAGACAGAAAGGAAGGACTGACTGACTTAAAACATTTGCATGATTGCAGGGGTGGGACTTCACTATCACTTTAAAAATAGCCATTATTATATCTTCATATATACACATCTCCTTCCTCCCTTTTCCCAGCCTGGCAAAATACAGTCCAGAAAAAATTAATGGACTTGAAAGGGTAGTGTGTCAATAGTCAGTGTGTCAGTGAGTCAAAAATAAATAGACTCAAAACTCTTGGGACATATCATTTTTTATGGACTGGCTGAAAATTCTAGAAATTGCATTTCCAATTTATTTGATCTGGATGTAACCAGATTTAGAGAAATTGTGGACTCCTTGGTGCTTTCTGAGCTTGGCTGTTTGCTTGAGACATTTCATGTTACTGAACTAGGTAACATCATCAGTGCGAGTGAGTGTGAAGTTTGCTCCCTGTTTATATACAGTAGTTTGCCCTGCCAGTATCTGTGGAAGTGTGGTTTTCTCCTTGGTAATGCCTTGATTAGGTTATTGTTTTTTGCTTGACTGCTTGCCTGGGTGTTAATCCCAATTTATCTGGGTGTTGGTTGCTGGAGAAGATATGTTCTGGACTTTTTGTTTCCTTCTTAGCTTTCTCTCTCTCTGTGTCTGTCTCTCTCTCTGTCTCTCTCTGTCTCTTTTTTGAATGGTGTGTAAATATGGTGTATTTTTGTGTGTCTATTGATGGCTGATTTGTCTGAATGGCAAGCTTCCAGGAATTCCCTAGCATTTTTGCATTTGCCTTGGTCTAGGATGCACACAAATTCCCAGTTGAAGCTGTAGTTGAGTCTGTCCATATGTTGTGAGATTAAGGAGTTTTCATCATGCTTTTTGATTGGTAGTTGGTATTTATGGATACGCTGTGCTAGTATTCTGTCTTTCTATACTACAGGTGAAACTCGAAAAATTAGAATATCGTGCAAATGTTCATTTATGTCAGTATGGCAACTCAAAAGGTGAAACCAATATATGAGATAGACCCATTACATGCAAAGCGAGATATGTCAAGCCTTACCTTGGTATAATTGTGATGATTATGGCGTACAGCTTATGAAAACCCCAAATTCACAATCTCAGAAAATTAGAATATTACATGACATCAATAACACAAGGATTGGAAATAGAACAATATCAGACCTCTGCAAAGTATAAACATGCATATGTACTCAGTACTTGGTTTGGGCCCCTTTTGTAGCAATGACTGCCACAATGCGGCGTGGCATGGATGCTATCAGCCTGTGGCACTGCTGAGGTGTTATGGAAGACCAGGATACTTCAATAGCGGCCTTCAGCTCCGCTGCATTGTTCAGTCTCATGTCCCTCATCTTTCTCTTGGCAATGCCCCATAGATTTTCTATGGGGTTCAGGTCAGGCAAGTTTGCTGGCCAATCAAGCACAGTAATCCCATGGTCATTGAACCAGGTTTTGGTACTTTTGGCAGTGTGGGCAGGTGCCAAGTCCTGCTGGAAAATGAAGTCAGCATCCCCATAAAGCTCGTCTGCGGAAGGAAGCATGAAGTGCTCCAAAATCTCCTGATAGATGGCTGCATTGACCCTGGACTTAATGAAGCACAGTGGACCAACACCAGCAGATGACATGGCTCCCCAAATCAACACAGACTGTGGAAACTTCACACTGGACTTCAAGCATCGTGCATTGTGTGCCTCTCCATTCGTCCTCCAGACTCTGGGTCCTTGGTTCCCAAATGAGATGCAAAAGTTGCTCTCATCAGAAAAGAGGACTTTGGACCACTGGGCAACAGACCAGTTCTTTTTTTCTGTAGCCCAGGTAAGACGCTTCTGACGTTGTTTGTTGTTCAGGAACGGCTTGACCAGAAGAATACGGCATTTGAAGCCCATGTCCAGGATCCGTCTGTGTGTGGTGGCTCTTGATGCACTAACTCCAGCCTCAGTCCACTCCTTGTGCAAGTCCCCAACACTTTTGAATGGCCTTTTCCTGACAATCCTCTCCAGGCTGCGGTCATCCCTGCTGCTTGTGCACCTTTTTCTACCACACTTTTCCCTTCCATATAACCTTCTATTGATGTGCTTTGATACAGCACTTTGGGAACATCCAACTTCTTTTGCAATTACCTTTTGGGGCTTTCCCTCCTTATGGAGGGGGTCAATGATGGTTTTCTGCACAACTGTCAGGTCAGCAGTCTTTCCCATGCTTGTGATTCCTACTGAACCAGCCTGAGAGACCATTGAAAGGCTCAGGAACCCTTTGCAGGTGTTATGGATTCATTAGCTGATTAGAGTGGGACATTTTGAGCCTAGAATATTGAACCTTTTCACACTATTCTAATTTTCTGAGATTGTGAATTTGGGGTTTTCATAAGCTGTACGCCATAATCATCACAATTATACCAAAGTAAGGCTTTGCATGTAATGCATCTATCTCATATATTGGTTTCACCTTTTGAGTTGCCATACTGACATAAATGAACATTTGCACGATATTCTAATTTTTCGAGTTTCACCTGTACATTGTGGCTGTTACAGTCCTTACGTGATATGTTGTAGATGACTCCTGTTTTTTCTTCTTGGGCTACTGAGGTCTTTTGGTTTACTTAAGATGTTTTGGAGGGCTTAATTGGGTTGTGGTGGTTATGGTGATGCCATATGTTTTAATAATCAATTGGTATTTCTGAGATGTTTCTGATGCATGACAGTGTTATCCTTTTAATAGCTTGTGTTGGTTGTGCTATAGTGGATTGAGTGGTCAGGCACTTTTTGATAAAGTTGTGTGGGTATCCATTTTGTTGGAAGATGTTGTATAGGTGATCTGTTACTTTTCTCTGATGTTCTAGGTTGCTGCAGTGCGTTTATACTCTTCTGAATAATGTTTTACACAGCTCCTCTTGTGGGAAGATGGGTTGTTACTTTGGTAATGGAGCACTTGGTTAGTGTGGGCAGTTTTTTGATAGACTTGTATTTCTAATTTGCTGTTGTTTCCTCTGCTGATGAGGATATCCAGGAAGGGTGGCGTGTTGTTTTCTTTTTCCTTTGTGAATTTTATTCCTTTGAAGATGTTGTTGATAGTTTCATGTGTCTTCTTTAGTTGTTCCTTTTTTATTATGACAAAGGTGTCATCTACATACCATATCCATCCTTTTGGTGTATGTGCGGGGGTACTACAATTTCTAGATGCTCCATTACAGTCTCTGCTCTGAGTCCTGAGAGTGGTGATCCCATGGGTGTACCTCTGATTTCTTGATATATTTGTCCATCAGATTAAAAGTCGGTAGTGAGGCAGAGGTTGATGAGGTCTATGATTCTGGATATTTTAATCTTAATGTATTTGGCTAGGTCAGGTGTGTTGTGTAGTACTGCTGCCATGGATCCTTTCCTAGTTCTGGATCTATTGATGTGAAGAGTGCTGTGACATCAAATGAAACCATAATTTCATCTTCTATTTTTAGATCTTTGATTTTCTGGAGGGACTGCAGTGGGGAGTTGATAAAATATTTGCTCCCCTCTGTGAAATGTCCAACTTTTTTGTAAGTTCTTTGGCTATGTTTTATGTTGGGGTCCCTAGTAATGATACAATTGGACAAAGAGGTATGTTGCGCTTGTGTATTTTTGAGAGTCCATAGAAGCGTGGGAGCCACTATTCTTAACAGACAGGCAGAAGCCTAGAAGAGCACATCTATGAACACCAACTAGCAGTCAGAAGACATACGATGAAAACTCCTTAATCTCACAACACATGGAGAGACCCAACCACTATTTCACCTGGGAAACTGTGAGCATCCTAGACCAAGCTAAATACAAAAATGCTAGGGAATTCTTGGAACTTGGCATTCAGACAAATCAGCCATCAATGGATACATAGAAATAAACCATATTTACACACTATTCAAAAGAGACAATAACAAAGCTAAGGAAACAAAAAGACAGAACACATCCTCTCCAGCAGCCAGCACCTAGATAAGCAGGGATTAACACCAAGCAAACAATCAAGCAGAAAACTGAGGAACTACCAAGGAGAAAAACATGCCCCCACCAAACCTAGCAGGGCAAGCTACTGTATATAAACAGGGAGCAAACCCCACACTCACTTGCACTGATGATATTACCTAGTCAGGTAATAAAATGTCTGCAAGAAAACAATCAAGCTCAAAGAACATCATGGACTCCATAGATCAACCATGAGCTACATATATTATCTTCTACTGGATTTTAGCGAAAGATGCCAAAGTTCCAAATGATATGGAAAGTCAGGATATTATTTTTAAAAAATACAAATTATGAAGTCCCAGGACCTAATCATTCTATTGCTGATTGATTTCTGGACAGTTTATAATTGATGAGTAAACACAACACAACAGGTTATGTCCCCAACTGATTCCAACTATGAAATATCTCTTGAGAATCTCACCTCCTTACTTCAACCTCATGCAGTCTTCTCACTTCAACAGATGTATATCCATTTACACTTCTGTAAGTGAGAGAAAGTAGTTTCTAGTGTCAAAGCCATCACCTTTAATCAAAGCTTATACAACATTGCTTTAATACAGCCTTCCTCAAACTGATGCTCTCTGAAAGTGTTAAACTCTTATATTTTTAACTAAGAATTACGATATCTATAGTCCAACACAGCTGGAAGGCACCTGGTTAAGGAAAGCTACTATAAACTTTCACTTGTTTTCAAGCCAGTGTCCAATATGACTGTTATGAAATGTCAAAATATGATTTCCACTTATTTTTGAAATATCAACTGTTCATTCTCACATTAAATTCAGGAGCAGAATGCTTTACTTCTGCACTAATGGTCACCAAACCAATTCAGAAGGAATTATAAAGTTCTGCCTAGCTTTGTTTTGCCAGCCTTTCAGAAGAAGTTAATGCTTAAGCATATAAGGATTGATTTGGGACATAATGAAACACTGAGCTGGTTCACACATATATGCACAATGCTTGGTAGCTGCAGTCCATTATGAATGAGCCATCACAGATCAGATTGCCCTGTGTCATTTCTAAACATAGTATCTTCTAGTTGAGTCAGTTTACATGTTCAAATGACAATAATCACAGCAGTCATACCGTCATCTGTATAAATGTAGGCTTATGGATGATTTATCAAACCACTGATGCAGAAGAAGAAGAGGTTGATGAGCTTTATAATGAAGCTCTATTTGAAACTGACTGAACATGCAAACAAGATGTGCTGCTTGTGATTGGAGACTGGAATGTCAAAGTTGTAAATATTAAAGGGGGAAATGTAGTATAACTGTACAGCTTAGGAAACTGAAATGAAGCAGGAGACTGACACCAATTTCTGCTATCTCAATTATTTCTTCTTAGCTAACACTGCCCAAACAACCAAAATAATGCCTGAATATATGGATATCACCAGATGGAGTACATGGAAATAAAATTGACTATATTATTGATAAAAGGAGGTGGAGGAGCTCAATTATAGCATCAAAGACATGACCAGGTGCTGACTGTGAACTGTGCTCATGTGCAAGTTCCAAGTTAAGGAGAACAAAGCAACCAGTTTCCACAATATAATCTTGAACATATACCCGCCATTTTCAAGGAGAACATCAGGAATCACTTTGAAGTCCTGAATGTCAATGATAGAGAATCAGAGGAATTATGGAATAAACTTAAATAAGTTGCTAAGGATGAATATAAAAAGAGATTGCCAAAAATGAAGAAAAAGAATAAAGCAAACTAGATATAAGAACAAACCATGGAAATCACCAAGACAAGAACAGAAGCCAAAGCCAAGAAAGACTAAAATATCAAGAAGAAACTTAACAAAGAGTTCCAGAAAGCTGTTAGAACAGACACAAAGCCATATTATAACAACATCTGTAAAGACCTAGAAGGTGGAAACAGACATGGAAAAACAAGAAAAGTCTTTCAAAAGATCTCTGAACTCAAAAGGAGATTCCAACCACAAATCAGTATGTTAAACAACACCAATGGACAGATAGTAACTGATTCAAAGAAGATCAAACAAAGATGGCAAGAGTACTGTAATACTGAAATACTGTACAGTAGACATGTCAACATCCAAGATACCTTACAAAATATTTCCTACTTACAGGAACTGCTAGTGCTAGAAGATGAAGTTAAATCAGCATTCCAGTTATTACCAAGTCAGAAGGCTACAGGAACTGATGGAATGCCCACAGAAATATGGCAAACAACAGAAGAAGAATCAGTAAAGGTTCTAACTAAGCTTTGCCAGCAGATGTGGACAATGACACAGTAGCCAACAGATTGGGAGAGATCAATTCACATTCTAGTACCAAAAAGAGAGAGAGAAAGAGAAAGAGAGAGAAAGAAGAGACATTTAACAGAGTATGAAAACTTTGTATAATATCCTTAATTTCACATACTAGCAAAATGATGCTTAGAATCATCCAACACAGATTAGAGCCCTACATAGAAAAAGAGATACTAGATACTAGAAAAGAGATACTAAACTGGCTTTAGAAAAGGCCAAGGTATACAATATATTATTTCTGATGCACACTGGAGAATTGAAAAAGCCAAAGAATACTAATAAGAAGTCAATATGAGCTTCATTGATTATAGAAAGGCCTTCAGTTGTGTCAATCACATTTAGCTATGAAATGTGCTTAGAAAAAATGGGAATTCCAGAACATCTCATTGTCCTCATGAGTAACCTATATACAGTTCAGGAAGCCACAGTATAGCCAGAATATGATGAAACAGACTGACTCCAGGAGTGGCAAAGGAGTGTGACAAGGCTGTATACTCTTATTTATTAAACCTGTATGTTGAATATATATTAAGGGAAACTGGATTGGTAGAAGATAATGTGGTTTTAAAACTGGAGGAAGAAACATCAATAACGTGCTCTATGCTGATGACACTACTCTAATAGCTGAAAATACAAATAATCTGCAAGTTCAAATAAAGGTCAAGGAACACAATGAAAAAAATGGGACTAAAATTAAATACAAAGATCAAACTAATGACAACAGCTGGAAAAATCAGCCTTAGAATTGACAATGAAGGTATTGAAGTGGTAGATAGCTTCTGCCTTTTAGGATCAACCATCAACAGTAAAGGAACAATCAGTTAAGAAATAAGGCACAGGCTAGCACTTGGTAGAGCATCCATGAAGGCCTTGGAAAAGATATTTGGATCCCTTGATGTGTCTACAAAGATCAGAATCATGCAAGCAATGTTACTCCCTTTGGTACTGTATGGAAGTGAAAGTTGGACTTTGAAGAAGCAGGATGCAAACAGTATTGACACTTTTGAAATTTAGTGTTAGAGAATACTATGGACAACCAAAAAAACCAATGGATCATCAACAAATTAACCTCGTTCAAGGCACAGATGACCAGGCTCAAATTATCCTACTTTACATTATGCAAAGACCTAGCTCTCTGGAGAAGAGAGCTTTAGAATGCCTAAAGGTAGAAGGAAAGAGAAGAGGATGACCAGCAGCAAGATGAATGGACTTAGTTATGGTGGTGATGACTGCATCATTAGAAGATTTGAAGGACCAGGTTAGGACAGATCATCATGGAGAAAATCTATCTATGTGGTTGCTAAAAGTTGACATCAACTTGATCAATTGACATAGTCAATCAATCATGAATGATTTCACAAATGGACAGGAATCTTTACTTAAACTTCCCTCTGAAATCGCCCATAACTATTTAAAAGCATGCACGCACACACGCACACACACACACCTTGGATACTGGAAAATTAAGCTTTAACACAATCAGGTGATGTTTAATAGTTCTGTGTGTCCATATATTATAAATAAGATAGCTAAAACATGAGGCCACAATAGCTCTCAGTGCTTTGGTTCAGCAATCTGAGGCAGCTTTGGACACAAAAGCTGAGTCTGACTCTGCAAGAGGCAAATGCTTAGCCTGTGAGTTATTTGTAATAATGTGCAGTTAAATCCTATGAAGGTCAGTGAAATAATGACATCAGAGAAACAGAAACAGAGAGGAAAAGCAATTAATTTACATTGTATGGTATTGGGCCTATTTGTCCTGGCCAGATAAAGGAGAGGGAATATGGAATATTCTGTCAATTTTATCTGGTACAACTTGCATTGATTATGTTGCAACTTACAAACAGTTCCTTTAGCCTTCCCAGTAACCTTTCTAATTTTGATATTTCTGTTCATACTCTTCTTTTTCTTAAAGGTAATTATGCTCATTTCTGTTAATGCTATCAGCAAATCCATGATCACATATCAATGATTATTACTACCTTGACACAATATCCATGATTATGTGCATGAGCCCATAATTTTATTCCCTAATTACAAACTGAAAGATCATAAAAAAGTATTCTGTCTTGATCAAGAACACATAATCAGCTATAAGGACATTGCTAGTAACATAAGGCAGAAACAAATAGTAAGCTTCTAAATTGGCTGGGAGGAAAGTACACTATGGAAGGTTACCTAAGCACTACATATCTATTGTGAATGTCTAGGATAGAAATAAATAAACATATGTCCAGATGCTTTGGATATTGGCTTTCACAATCTCTTGCTGTTTGGTAATATTGCCATGGGCTGACAAGAGTTTGAAGTTAATTTCTGCACTTTATTTCATTAAAAATGTGAAAACTCATAATGCACAAAATCTGTATTTTTGCTGCCACATTTTGGCAGCACAATACAAGAATCCCTTGAGGATGCAAAATGGCTGGGGGCCACACATATTCTTAAGGCTCAACAAACCTGGATTGTATGGTTTGATGCAGTTATTTCTTTGATTCCTACTTCCAGGATTTCCTGGTCAGCATTGTTCATAGATGATGATCTGTGTTGCAGTAACAAAAAGACAACATAGCTCTTCATCATCTATAGCTTTCTCTTATGAACAGGTGCCTGCCTTTAAAAACAATCATCTCAGGATATTGAGGGAGAGAAAACAAGGAAACAGATATAAATCAGATCTTAGTCAGCTACTCAATGAGATGTGAAATAGGTTCCAGGACAGATCATACTGTACAACCAACTTGTTAGCTATGAAAATATATAGAGTGATATTGTGTTTGTGTAACTGAGCCATGATGCCTTTCTATCTAGTGAAAATGTAGTTTTTTGCATATTTAATAGAAGTTAAATGTTTCAGAGCTATCTTAATGAAAATGTTTTCCTTCTAATACAGATTTCCCTCATTGCCTATGAACAGACACATTCTTTGTTTCAATCCTTGACAACTGAAAACTAGCTGTTTCACACCATCATTTTTCCCTGTCTTTCCAGAACTTTTATTACAGCATCTACTTCTTGATGTACAATAAGAAATTCCCCCTTAATTTTTTTTTTTCACAATCACTATTCTTCCTATTTACATTCAGTTGGTTTGTTCTTTTCTGCAACAAGCAGCCATCTTTCCTCTTCCAAGAATGTCCTTGGGAACAATGGAGCAGAATCATAATCCTCCTTATATAAAGCATTTTCTCCAGTTGAAATAGGACCAAAGTGGCATACAAGGATCACTGAAACAGTTCCTCTGTAGCATTATTTCTATGGGACATTCTGGCCCATATTTCCAAGTGAATAAGCAGAGGGCTTCTCAGTTAGAATCATAGAATCAGAGGGTTGGAAGGGGCCTTGGCAGTCTTCTAATCTAACCTTCTGCCCAGGACAGGAATTCTCAGACCATCCCAGGCAAATAGCTTTCCAACCTTTGTCTGACAACCTCCAATGAAGGAACACCTATAATTCAGGAGACAGACTGTTCCACTGCTTAACAGCTCTTGTGGTCAGAAAATTCCTCCTTATTTTGATCTATCTCTGTAAAACCTCCACCCATTGGTTCTTGTCCTACTCTCAGGCACTACAGAGAATCAACCCACACCAACTTCCCTGGAAATGCCAAATCCAGTCTAAACATCTGTCTGACTATTCAGCCAACAATAATGAGCTGCTGCAAAAAGATCGCACAGACTGACTGTAAACAATGGCATAACAAAGTAGCAACAATGGTGCATTGGAATATCTGCAAGAAATACCATTTGCCTGAAAGCAAGAACTGGTGGGACCACAAAACAAAGTAATGGAAATGAAAAAACTAAAGTGCTCTGGGACTTTAGAATTCAAACCGACAGGCACCTGCCACATAACACCCCAGACTTAACAATTGTGGATAGAAAAGACAAAAAAGTCTGGATCGTGGACATTGCAATACCTGGAGACAGCGGAATAGAAGAGAAAGAACTGGAGAAAAAAATCACAAAATATAAAGACCTGCAAATAGAAGTAGAACGACTATGGCGAAAGAAAGCAAAGAGGGAACCAATAGTTATAGGCACCTTAGGTGCAATCCCAAAGCATCTGGAGTACCACTTGAAGACCATCAGCATTGACAAAATTGTGATCAGTCAATTGCAAAAGGCAGCTTTATTTGGAACAGTTTATATCCTGAGACTATACTCTTAACACCATCAGACAACAACATCTGCCTATGCCAAGTCCTTGGGAAGGACTCAATAGGTGGATAAAAATGCCAAATCCAGTCTAAACATCTGGTTGAATGTGCGACCAACAGTAATAAAATCTTGAGGTTTTCTCACCACCTCTTCTTTCTCAAGACTGAACTGATGTTTTCTTAACACTCTGACATTTCTTCATCAAGATTATCTCTATATCCCTGTACATCCCCCCAGCACATAGAGTTTTCTCTTCAATCCAGAAGCATTTATTTCTCTATTCCAGTGGGAAATGGTATCTGTGCAAATGGTGTTCCCCTTCAGGACATGTGTATAAATGATCTTGTAAATCTTTCTCCCTCTTTGGTGTGACAAGAAACCTCCAGAATTCTAGTTTTTTTTGTCACCTCAAGTGTTTCACTCAATTGAAAAATAATCTCATAGGTTATTACTGCTCCTCATTTTATTGCTTTAAGATTAGCTTTAAACATTGCTTGTGCTATATTCCCATAAATAACCAACTGCTTATTATTAATAAATTGTTTGATTATTAATTTTAGGGTTTTTTTAAACACATCTGGAATGCATAAACCTGTTTAATTATCTATAGAATAAAGTTCCAAACAGAACTGTGTCAGGCGCAGTTCATAACACTCTTCTGATCACTTAACAGTGATCAGGAGAGCCTCAAATATCCATGACGGCATATACAGTGGTTCTTTTCTAATGCATTATATGAAATGTGAGAATGGAATCAAATTTTGTATCTTTAATGGCATTGACATCAGTAATATTAAATTTTCCAATGAAGATGGGTCTTTTCATTACTTACAAAGTCCACATAAAATGTACCCACAATTTACAACACTACACTTGTCCTAAAAGAGCCAAATATTGATATCATGTAATGTATAACCCCCTAATATAATTTAATGGACTCTGGTATCTGTTCCATAGCAGCATTAAAGAGAAGTTGATTTGTGTAGTTCTTGCAGCAGACTCACAAAAACAGCTCTAGAATCTCCTGATTGATTAAGATCCCTTCCCAGCCATATATAAGAACAGACATCTTCACAAGCAAATGCCTCAGCAAGACAAACAGAGAGGTAAAGATAACTAGTGATAAGAAATGTGGAGGCTCAAATCCCATTTTGCTATGAGGGAATTTACTGTTTCTGTTTCCCATGTTTGAAATGAGAACAACAGTACTGACCTTTCTGTCTTAAAGTGAGATTAGCCCATTTGTTCTCAACATTTCTAGAATGAATGGGCTAATCTCACTGCAAGACACTCAAAATTATTGAGATGAATTGCACAGAAGTACTCTGTGGTTTCATATAGAGGTGTGCTTATTCAGACCCTAAATTAGGTGCAACTTGAAATGTAGGTTTTCTTTAGGCTACTGCAAATAAGAAGCCTCATGATAATGTCTAATGGCTGCATCAGGAAGCAAAGTACATAGACCAAATTCCACAATGCATTTTGATATTTTAAAGCATAAGGATCATTGTTCTCCCAGATCTTACTTCTTATGTTCTACTAGATAATCATAGTTTGTCTGCTACCTCTCTTCCCCACCTAATATGCTTATAAGCAGGATGTATAAACATTAAAATGGTGACATTTGTTTCTCCTAATTTCTGCTGTAGTATTGCCTTCGTTTATTCATAACTCTTACCCAACTGTCCTATAGAGGATCAAGAAATAGATATTTATGAAATTCATCAATTTAACATTGATGGAGAAGAGCAAAATGAAAGTTTTTTTTCTGCCATTCAGCTTTTTCAATGAAGTATTACAAATAAAGTAACATTCCTTCTTTTCCTCAAAAGAATTGGCAGGCACACTATTAAACAAATACAAAAATTGCAATATAAGCAAGCAAAGTCTTATTTATAATGAATTCTGTTGGGACTATTATTTTCAAGGGAGATGGGAAGAATAAGATGAGGAAATGAATAAGAATAGATGCTTTAAATAAAACAGAATTTACATATTAAATATAGAAACAAAGAGCTTTTTGTTGGAAAAAAGTTGCAATTTTCCTCGTATTTTATGTCTATACATAAAAGGAAAGTAAAAGAACTGAAACCCCTTTTGGCTTTCAGTTCCATTGATCTTGACTCTTGGTTTGGGAACATATTCTATTTTGGTAGCAATGGGAAATGGGGTTCCATCTGGAGATCAATAAAAAGAATATTGATGTCCTTCTAGACTTTCCACAGCTATGATTACATTGAACATGAGATTTTACTGAGCAACCTGTGGAATTGTTTTGAGTTTTGTCATTTGAACAGGAAAAGTGGAATATGATAAACTATATATGTATTTGAACCACATATTTACTGTTCATATAACAGCCTGAAAACTTGTTTAGGATTATAACTTAGTGTATGAGTTGTGACTTGAGAGGTTGTTAAAGTTCAAACCTGATCCTAGTAATTATTTCACCTAAAAATATTAGGAAGCCAATATTTTTGAGCTTCAGGGAGAATGGTATTTCAGAGGGAGTTTTTTTTAGAAAGAATGCTACTGGCCTATATGCTAAGGATTTTCAGAGATGGTTTTGGAAGATTCCTAATGTTGGTCAGCAAGTCTGGGACCAGGAATGGTTAAGTCAAATGAAGGAATGGGCCTAGTTGTCCTGTCTATTTCTCTGCCATTCTCCTACATGTGAGGATGACTAGAAATGTTCTTGCCTTCTTGTTTTCACTTTTGGGGGAATGTTGTACTAGTCCAGTTTCAGGAAGTTAAGACTCTATCATATTAGGCACAACAGGGTGCAACAAATGCTCTGGAGTGTGCTTGGATGCACTGTCTGCCCCTCCTTATATCAAAAGTGCATTTTATTTGGATCACACAGCTACTGTGCAAGACCAAGAAAAGATGTAACACCTTTGAGTGAAGTAGTGAGAGGTTCAGGAGGCACCTTTTCAGAAGAACCTTTTCTCCTTTTCTGCACATCCTTACTACACATACCAAACTCTCTTCATAGAACTTAGTTTCTAGTCTCCTAATCATCTTTAACATTCTTCTCTGAACCTGTTCCAATTTTTCTGAATCTTTCTTAAAGTGTGCTACTTAGAAGAAGATCCAATATCTGAAGTGGGGGCTCATCCACCCATCTAATACTTCCCTTCAATTTAATAATGAAGCATTGATAAACCTTATTTTGTCAAGTCAGTTATCAATCCACATGTCGTAACATCCAACATACACTTAAATAGCTTGCTGTTCAGCATATCATATGGCATTTAATCAAATATTTTGCCAAAATTAAGATCTATCATGTCTACAGCATAACTATAATCTATTTAGAAAATAAGTCTGAGAAGATTTGTCTTAGTATATAATGACTTTTTGTAATTACCAAATTATTATCAAGGTGCTTGCAGATTGATTTCTTTATGTTGTCCTCTGGAATCTTCAGGGAATTAAGGTCAGATTGACTGATATGCAGCTTGCTGAAGATTCCTTTTTCCTTTTTTGAAGATAAGGACAACATTTTCTCTCTGAGTTATCTGATGCTTCACCAGTTTTCCAGGATTTCTCAAGGATCATATATAAGAAGAGAATATATGTAACCGAGCTGAACTGTGGAGTCCTTGGGGTTCTCTGAGCTTGGTTGTTTTCTTGCAAATGTTTTGTAACCTGGCTAAGTAACATCTTCAGTGCTAAAATGGGATGGGGCTTGCTCTCTGTTTATATACAGTGGCATGCTCTGCCAGTGTTGGCGGGGCTGTGGGTTTTCTTGGTAGTTCCTTGATTAGGGTATTGTTTACTGCTTGATTGTTTGTCTGGTGTTAATCTTGGTGTCAGTCTCTGCTTATTTGGGTGATGATTGTTGCAAGAAGATGTTCTGATCTTTTTGTTTCCATACTTTTGGTTGTATGTGTGGAAGTGCTATAATTTCTAGATGCTTCATTACAATCTCTGCTATGAGTCCTGAGAGTGATGATCCCAAAAGTATAGATCCGGTATGTAGATGACACCTTTGTTATAATAAAAAAGGAACAACTAGACAAGACACATGAAACTATCAACAACATCTTCAAAGGAATAAAATTCACTAGAGAGGAAGAAAACAACAACACGCTACCCTTCCTGGATATCCTCCTCAGCAGACAGCAAATTAGAAACTGAAGTCTATTGGAAAACAACCCACACTAACCAAGTACTCCATTACCAAAGCAACAACCCAACCTCCCATAAGAGGAGCTGTGTAAGAACATTATTTAAATGAGTGCAAATACACTGCAGCGACCCAGAACAGCAGAAAAAGGAAACAGACCACCTATACAACATCTTCCAACACAATGGATATCCACACAACTTTATCAAAAAGTTCCTGACCACTCAACCTACTATAACACAACCAACACAAGCTATGAAGAGGATAACACTGCCATACATCAGAAATGTCTCAGAAACAACCAAGAGACTATTACAACCACATGGCATCGTTGTAGCACACAAACCAACTAAAGCCCTCCAAAACATCTTAGGTAAACCAAAAGGCCCAGTAGCCCAAGAAGAAAAAACAGGAGTCATCTACAAGAAACAGTGTAAGGACTGTAACAACCACTATGTAGGACACACAGAAAGCTACCAGAGCACATCCATGAACACCAACTAGCAGTCAAAAGACATGATGAAGACTCCTTAATCTCACAACACATGGACAGACTTAACCATAATTTCAACTGGGAAATTGTCAGCATCTTAGGCCAAGCTAAATCCAAAAATGCTAGGGAATTCCTGGAAGCTTGGTATTCAGACAAGTCAGCTGTCAACAGGCACACAGAGATAAACAACATCTGCACACTATTCAAAAGAGACAATAAAAAGGAAAGAAAAAGACCAGAACATCTCTTTGCCAGCAATCAGCACCCAGATAAGCAGAGATTAACACTAAGATTACCACCAGGCACACAATCAAGCAGTAAACAATACCCTAATCAAGGAACTACCAAGAAAACCACCATCCCCACCAATACTGGCACGGCAACTGTATATAAACAGAGAGCAAACCCCATCCCATTCTAGCACTGAAGATGTTACCTAGCCAGGTAATGAAACATTTGCAAGAAAACAACCAAGCTCAGAGAACCCCAAGAACTCCATATACAGTATACAGTAAATTCTGGCCAAACTATTGGTTCCTTCAATACCCTAAGATGTAATACATTGAGTCCTACAGATTCAAATTCATTCCAAATAAAGTTGCATTCCCAGAACTTTTTCTTTCAATCCTGCCTCTATGGGTTGCTCTTCACAATTTCCAATATTTTTTTGAAAGAAGACAAACAAAACAGCAGTAGAGTAGCTTGGCTTTTTTGTGTTTAAGATCAATAACTTCCATAGACTCAACATAATCTGTTTTTATTGTATTGACTAGGAGAAAAATCAAAGGAAAAAATGAAAATAAGAAATGGAATTTAATTTAGATTTAGGTGAGGAAGAGACATTGACTTGAGGTGGAACTCATATTTTGAATGTAGAACACTCTATATTCACTTTCTTAACACATCTAGTACAAGAAAAGAATGGAGCTGGCAGGCAATATGGGGTGGGAATGTGAAAGGAGAGCTACTAATATTCCAATAAGATTGTACCGGGTACATAGACAAGTAGTCTGGTTTGAGAAACAGTAGCATTTTGAGATTTATTGATAACTGATCATTTTGTTTGTAGTTTCTGAGATTCCCAGTCTCATGTATGCTGTAGTTCATTTAGAAACAGAATTCAGGAGTACAACACTGTAAAAGATTAGACCACTACTCACAGACATCTAACTCTGTCTAATCCCCACCTTTTTCACTACAGAGTTACAACACTTACGCACAAACCTCTCCTGTCTGTTGTTATTCCTCCTGTGTTTTTCTGCATCTTTAAACACAGGGCCTTTGAGCTCTGCCCTTTTCATACAAACTGTGTTTTCCTACTTAATGATATAAACTAATGTGCGTTAACAGATGTCTGAGATAAAATTAGCTGCAGTGTCCAGATCATTTAGAGCTGAGTTGCTGTTCAGAAACACTTTCATAATAGTCTGTGGAGGGTTTGGAAGGAAGGTGGGGGGGCATACATTTTTCCTTACAAAGGTAAAATTACACTGGCCCAGTTTGAGTCTGCTGCCTCCTGTGAATTCCTATTCCAAACAATCCTGCTCTTGACTTTAATACATCCTGATTTCTCTACCAGATGGAGACAGCTCCAACAGTTGCAGGTGAACCTCCACAACAGTCATGTCATAGCAAAGCAAGACAATCTTGCAGGTGCATATTTTGCCTTTTATGGGGGATCTCATGCCTAAAGTTTGTGGTATATTTGGGGGGGGGGGGGGGGAGGGGAAGTTGTTTTGTTTTCTAAGTGCAGCCATGGTAAGATGTGAATTTGATTAGAGCAGTGGTATTGAGGGGAAGAATGCCTTTTCCATTCTAAAACAAACCCCTCTTTCCAGTGTCTAATATTCCTAAGGGGCAACAGTTAAACATGGTTTCAAAGGAGCTTCTGTTAAGCTGCAAAACTATTTTTCTTTCTTTTCCAGAGCAACTTTTCTATATGTTCTAACATTTTTAAATATTTGAATATTTTTATTTTAAAATATTTTAATATTTTCTAGTTAACACAGAGTATTTTTGTTCTTTTTTGTACATTGTAGTTTTTTATTTTTACATTGTTGAAATAAGTTTTGAAAATGGAATAGCTGAGTACAGATGTATGGTTCAATCCAAAGAAACATGTTCCAAGTTACAGATTAAAAGACCAGGAGGGGGGAAAAATGTTTCCCAGAGATGGTTTTCCTTTATTCATTTTCTGCATATAAACGTTTTTTTTTTTTTTTAAATATGTTTTTTCAGTGAAATTTAGAACTGGAAGCAAGATGTACCTATATGCATATTTAATGATGATGGGAAAGTACATATTTTTAAATATTAAACATTTAAATATTAAATATTTTTGTCTGTATTGAGATGGAAATGGATGTTCCAAATCATGCCCACGTGTATTAAAAGTAATATGAAAAGGAATGTTTTGCACCTCTGTCTTACAACTTTCTTCCAGACTGCAGTTTTAAAGCTACCTCCCATTTTAAAATTCCAAGCCAACATTCCAAATAATTCAGGCCCTTCAGTATAATTTCAAATAGTTTTGGATTAATGCAAAGTCAGCCAGAATTATCCATCCAATGCCTGTGTCATCAGCTTGAATTCCATGTTGTTTTTCAACCTTTATTTTGTATCCTCTAGTTTAAACTGAAATGAGCTGTATACATGGATTTCTGTTAGACTGTTATCAAATCACCTTCTAAATGACTTCAAAATTATCCCATAACCCCTTAAACAGGTGCATATTAATTATGTTCTTTTAAATCAGGAATGTTACTAACTCTTTCTCCTGTGTGCTAAATCAGAGGAAACAAGAATGGTCTAGAGAACTGCACCAAAAGTAAGCTTTTGAGGTTAGTCGACAAAGGAAGTATAATCTCAGGTTGGGTATCATTACTGAGTAGATAGAAATAGATTTGAGCACCATGAATGTTGAGCCCGTTATGGCTTTTGGCCTTGGGTTCATACTAAGACTAAGAGTAGTTCAGAATTTTATTGCCACCATGACCTTTCCTCAAACATATCTAACTCAATATATTGTACAGTACTTCTTGGATTAGACTTCTATCCTATGGTAAAGGAAACTATCATATTTACTTATTTATTTACTAACTCACTTGCCATCTCTATCTATCATATGGGTAATCTGCATACCCCCAGCAAGCCAGCCCCAATATGTACAATCATGTTGTCTCCATATCTATGGCCAAATCTCTCTATTTTAGGCTCCATGCGGCATATAGCCCCTGAAGGAAAGAATAAAAAAATGACTCCCCATTTTCTTGAGAGATTCAAGATGTCCCTGAGGTATTTGACTGAACATTTGGCTGACAAACCTGCTCCTGAAATAAGCTAAAGAATATAAAGAATATATATTAAAAAAAAAAAAAAACTCAGTCAAGACAAAGAGTTGCTACACTAGGGAACTGAGAACATTGAAAAATCCACGATTATTAGCAAAAACATTTCTGTCTATTGTTCCCTGCCCCCTCCCCTCAATCCAGTTTAATGTGCTGGTCTTCACCTTTAGAGTACTAAATGGGGTGGTATTGTACAGCTTTCTGATTGGTTACAAAGAACCTATTTCCTGGCCTATAGATAAAATATGGAATAAGTACAGGGCATTTTCTGTGGAAACTTGAAATTTGTAGAACTCTTCGCTCCAAGAACTGGAAGTGCACTAAACTTACTGGGACATCTGTGTCAACAAACTAACTGCAGTAGAATATAATATATTTCTTTACATTTATCAAGTTATTGCTTTCAACTGTTGAAAATGTGGTGTCCCCCATCAGTCTTCCTTGCTATATATGAGTCCCTAAACCTTCATTTCTGATCAAATACCGAATTTTCTACCAATTGTACCTCTCTTTTCTTACACTTATAGCTCCTTTTGTAAAGTGCTTAAGCCTTACAATCAGATTAATGGCAAAGCTTTCAGCCTTATAAGTCTAAATTGTATCTCAAATTCATTCATTAGATTTGGACTCTGCTTCATGGATGTTAGCTTATAAGAGGGGTTTGTATCCCTCTTATATCCCAATGTTGTTATGAGTTATACTCTGGGGAGTGTGCATGCACGGAACAGTTACCTATGACATGGAAATTCACTGATGATGGGTTAGAGTAAATATTATCAACTGGAGAAAGAAATGGTAACTTGTTCTAGTATTCTGCCAAGAAAATCAAATGTACATTCACAACCATGACAATGTCAACATGAAACTAGAGGATGAGCTCCTCAGGTCAGAAGAAGGTATCCAACTAGTTACTCAGGAGAGTAAGGAGGAGTAGCCCTGGGGCTTATGATATGGTTGGATTAAAGATGAAAGGACATCTAATTTCTGGTACAGCCAGAGGCAAAAGGAAAGTTCAGTGCTATAAAGATACTGTATGTATGCCATTGGCATATACAATTTATAATCTACCACAGTCGTGAGACTCATGGTGGTTTACAAAAATCAGGAGTCTGGTAGCATCTTTTCTGAAAACAAATTTTATTAAAAGGCATAAAGTTTTGTGAGCTGCAGCTCACTGCATCAAATGCATTGAGTAGCCAAACTCTGATGGAATGGAATTATGAAAGCCAGGCTCAGGGAGATAAACATTTTCTTAGCTCGCCAGAGGAGCGTGGGAGCTACAAGAGGATAAGACTGGCACCTCCCTGAGGAATTCACACTGTTGTGGCTGGCTGACTTGGAACCTGGGGTTTCAGTCTGAGAAGATTCTTGCCAGAGGTTGTAGCTAATAAACATAGCTGAACTGAATTTGCATTGTCTCTTGGAGTTCCTTGGGCTAGGCCTGACCCAAACTGATGTGTGATTTAAATTGGACTGAGGCAGAGTGGAGAAAGGAGAAGATAGATTGGTGGTTTACAGTAATGAACATAAAAACTAAAACATTAACATAAAAAATAACCATAAATCCTCTAGGTATCATGCCTCACTATAAGCCCTCCAGAACTGCTGATTTAGAACTGTTGAGATCAACTTTAGTTCAAGTCAGAAGTTATTCCAAAGTATAGGTGCTGCTTCAGAAAAGAATGTACTATGTAGAAATGGGAAATCAGTTTCTCATAGGACAAATAAGTTAACCAGGTTGTTTCTGGTTTCTGGTTGGTGAAAATAGTCCTAAAGATATTTCAGTGCTGAGAAACAGAGGGCTTTTTGGGTAATGAGCAGCACCTTGAATTGCACTATAAATATGTTGTGCGGCAAGTGTCAGCTAATAAGTGGGCTGCTGTGTTCTAGATTAACTTGGTAGCCTTCAAGGACAACCCCACGTAGAATGCATTGCAATAGTCCAGTTGCATGGTAAGAAGGCATAAGTTACTGTGCAAAGTCCTCCCACCCAAGCAGGGTTGCTGCAGGTACACCAACTAAAGCTGGGTGAAGGGCCCATAAGCAGTGGCTTCTACCTGTCCATAAAGCCATGAATCCAGGAGGCTCCAAGTTCATGGACTTGCTATTTCAAGGGCAGTGCTTTCATCTCTAAAGACAACACTGGAGCTGTCGGAGCATTTTTTGAACACACATGCATCCATCCATCTTGCTAAGATACAACCTCAGTTTGTTTCATCCCATCCAGACAGCCTTCAAACACTGTAGCAACACATTAACAACATTTCTGCCCATCCAGATAAGGTAATATAAAGTTGGATTTCATCAAAGTTTTGATGATACTTCACTCCAAAACAACAAATGAATTCTCCAATAGCTTCATGTAGATATTAATACGTGGGGGAGAGAGAACCAAACCCTGAATAACTCCATTTGACAGTGACTGACTGGCTAATCTCTCTGTCCCAATAACCATCATTTAAAATCATCCACTAAGGAGCAGAACCTCTGTAAAACAGTGAATGTTTTCCAATTCCAATTTCAAAAAAGGTCAAGAAGAATACCATGGTTACTTGTACTGAAAGTGCTAAGGGGACTAAAAGAACCAGGCAGGGCACACTACCTCCATCTTGGTCCCCAAAAGGTCATCAGCAAGAATAACCAACACTGTCTCTGTCCCATGGCTAGGCCTAAACTCCGATTGAAAAGAGTCCAGATAATCCACCTTTACTAGGATGCTCCATAGTTGTGGTACTAGCATAGTCACGATTGCCTTCCTAAAAAATGAAAAGCTAGAGACAGGATAATGATTGTCAAGGATGGCTAGGTCCAAGAAGGGCTTCTTAAGGAGACAGTTTCTCACTGCCTCCTTAACACCTTGTTTCAAGGACTACCTCCCGCTCAACATACCCCTCCTTGGCTCACAAAGGAGCCAGTAGAGATAGGGATCCAAAATGCAAGTGGCTGAAGGCATAGTAGAGAAAATCTTTATCTATTTTGTGGCCTGGCTTTTAAGAAGTTATTGAAAACGAAATTATTTTGGAGAGCATATTCTTCTTTTATTGCATAATTTTTATTATTTTTATTTACTTCTATTTTTTTGTTTATATTGGTGTTTTACCATGAATGTTTTATGTATTATTGTTTTGTATACCTTGTAAGCCACTGAGAGTCACTTGATTGTGGCAAGGTGTAAGTTCAATAAATAAATAATAAATAAATGCTGCAGAAGTGGCTCACAGGTGAGATATCTGCCCGATATCTTGACCCAAGAGGGAATTGGCTACCCTAAACAAAGCCATTGGCCTGCAGCCCACAGTATAAGAGAAGCAGTGACATGTCATTTCTCCTATTGACACAGTACAATAAGTCACTTGGTTGAGATGGGCTGCTATAGAAATTAAATAAATAAGCAAGCAAGCTTGAACCTGATTTCATACTCATCTTTGGCAGGTTTCCAATCTTGTCTTTCTTCACCAGCACTCAGGGTATCATTCTTCATCTTCTGGTGTTCTTTGGTAGATCAAGCTGCCCCCCAGGAGAAGCAATGACCACTCATGAACAGTCTAGTCAAGGGCCTGGGCTGAAAGTAAGGAAGATATCCTTGATGGAAATATGCAAACTCTGTTGTCAGGCAACAAGGGCTAAAGCATTTTTTTAAACCCGTAATATTCAGATAATATTCAGAAGTGGCTTAGACAGAAACTTCCTTAATTCACTGAATGATAAGGAAGAGGAGGTACAGCAAAATCAGACTTGCAAGTTTCTGTTTTTATAGCCAATCTCAATGAACGTTGTTGTAAACATCCTGTGAAGTTGACTTCATGGCCTGGTGTACTTAGTGGGGCTGACTCATTGCCGGTAAGCAATGAAGCATTCAACTGAAAAGTCCTTAAGATTTTTGGAAAACTTCCTAAGTGCCACCAAAATCTGTCTGGATCCATAAGACTCCTGGTACAAACATTGCAAATGGCCCATTAACCTCACAGAATTCTCATATGGCAGTAAATCTTGTGACTTGACCACTACAAAAAGCCCTCCACATGGAGATCATAACACAATTGTTGCAAAGCAAAGTCTAATGTGTGATCATGTATATAGATCAGGTCCAATTACTTGGGAGAAGCTCATGAGCACCATAAAGGATAGCCATGAACTCCCAAGCACTTCCAACTTGGCCCCAGATAATTGAATTTGGAGTCCAGAACCAGCCTAGAGACTACATCAAACAATTTGAGGAAGGATTCCACCAGGCAGTAAAGGGGCTGGTATATCATCACATCCTTCTGGTCTAACCTAACCTATGGGCATTCACACTCGGCTATGTCAGGAGCACAATCTGTGGTCAACAGCAGAATCTGTGGTCAGAGGTTCTTTAAAGATCAACTTCAAACCATATCTTCATCCCTGGTAGTGAGTCTGATAAAGGATCTAAAAAGGGAAAGCAGATTTCAGAGAGGATGAGAAAATCATATTTGCCAATCCAGATTTTGGTAATACATGCCAGGCAGGTAAGCCAGATTTCTGATCAACAAGATTCGGTTATGAGTAAATTTAACCAGAAATGGAGACCAGCACAAATTTGCTGGTCATCCTTCCTTGTTAATGGCAAACTTGGCGCCTCCTGGCATTACTTCCTCAACCCACCACAACTGGAATACTACCACCAACCCTGTCTGCAGTATCCAAATTCCCAGACAATTTCACATGCATACATAGCTTGCAATATCTCAATCATACAACCCCCACCCCACCCCTGATCCTAAGACTAATTCTAGCAAGACACTTGCCATCTCCTGGGACTATTGATGCAACAAAAATCTACACCCCTGTTTTTCTTTCTCTTCCACAAGCTTATGTTTTTCATTAATTGTCCTTGGATAGATACTGTACTTAAATTGCCTCTCCAAAATTACTACCTTGATCCCAGAGTCTTTAAAAAGAATGTCATATTTTAAATTAGAAAAAAAATGCATATATTTGTGTAATTTTGAATATATTTAATGGCTTATTTCAAATCCAGAATTTGAATTTATTAATTGTAGAATTTGTACTGATGCAGAAATCTAACTCATTTGATCATGGTGTATAGGATATTTGGATTTGTGCCTGAAGCAGTGAATTGGAAAAGGATCAGGGATTATTGTAGACAGCATCCTCCACAGGAACTCAAAGTTTAATGATGTGGCAAGCAGGGCTAATATAAACACTGTGTGTATATAAAAAGGATATCAAGCAGAATTTATATTGCTTCAGTACATAGCAGTATGAGCCCAGCACTCAAAATTGTGTTCAGCCCCAGCAGTTATGCAGTTTAAAGAAGGACAAAAGCGTATCAGAAAGAATACATGGCCAGATCAAAAATTCTCAGGATGTAAAATTCAAGGGTAAGATTCAAGCCACTTTATCACTATGCACAGATACACAAAAAATGTACCGAAGAGCAGTGAATTGCAGATAGAGGAATCACAAGAGATATTGTGAGAAAGGTGGCACATTTCTTAGCAACAGTTATAGAACTAGAATAAAACACATCATTTCAAAAGCCTTCAAGCAGTGCTAAAAGATTAGTCAGTGTGAGCCAAGCGTAGCTTTCGGCGGCTAAGACCTATATAACTTATGTGATCCATGCATGTGAAAAAGTGAGGGCCAAAGCTTATTGCAATATACATGCCAGGGAAAAAAATGCAGTAGATACAAGCAAATGAGTTTTTCCATCAAAGGCAACATTTATTTATTATTATCCACTCAGAGCTGGAATGTTTCTGAGGAACCTGAAAACAAAATTATTCCTTTTCAGTTGAGAAGAACTAAAATCAGTAGTTGATCACCAAAAAAAAAAAAAAAAAACCCAAAAAACCCCACCCTCAGTCTCACTTATTTGTCATTTGGAAGAGAAAAGAATTGGTTCACTATTCCCCATGCTGCTCCAGGTATCTAATACTTAAAGTCCCAACACAGTACAAGACAATCCATCAGGAGTAACTAAGAATTTAACACCTGTCCCAGTTCACAGCCAAGCAACAAGAATATCACTCTTCTCTAGTGAAGGCCAACTTAAATAATTACTATAGCTTCTGTACAATTTCGTTATCACCTTGAAGTTCTCTTATAGCTCTCATCTCATCTTCTCTGGTCAATTTCTTACTGCTGATGCATTCAAATAATGTTTTATTGTTTACCTTAATATAGAAGTAATTCTCAAGATGCTTCTCTCAATCTTTTTCTTTTTTAACATTTTATTTTTGTGCATGTGTGTCTTTTTGTTCTTCCACTTTCATGAAGGAAGTTTGGTTAGCTGTAAGTCATAAGACTAGAGCAACACAATATTATTAAATTAACTTTCTCATGAAAGTAGAGCTCGAGCTGTGTACTTTAGGGCTACCATGTCTAGGCTGAAAACATCCAGATGACCATTAGATGTCAGTGTATACTTAGTTTTTGGTATATCCTTGCTGCCATCTAGTGATCATATGGATTTTTGCAGACTTAATATGGCAGCTCTACTTTATTTCTGTGGTATTTTAGAACCTTAGCACCAAGGAGTGTGGACACCACATACATGTATGTCTTAATTTGTATTCAGTTGTGTATGATCTGTCAAAGAACTTCACAATCTTCTAGATTCTAGACTCTTGAACTTTAAACTACCGGCACAATTGGATTTCATACTCATACCTTTAACAGCTTGTCTTTTTCCTTATTCATAAGTGCACTTGATCCTGCCATCTGCTCTCTCCTATCTTGGCAGTGAAGAAATAGATATTAGAGATGTGGTAAAGATGGAATGTATACCTATGTTGGCAGCTACCCTATGCTAAATTTACACATTGCTTATAAATGAGTATTTAAAGTCATTGGAATGATATGGCTGAAACAGAGTTTAGGTAATTAGAGGGAAGAGACACAGTTCCCTTTCAGACTGCACACATTTTGACATGGGTAGCTACTACTTTAATTACATAAATCTATACTATCCAATTAAACAGGCCTCGATTTTAAAAATACTACATTTGTAGTTTGTGAAAGTACTTCAGCTTTTTCTTTGGCCAAAATAGTTAAAAGTCTTTGATTCTTTTCTTATAACTAGTCCGGATGTGTACATATTGTTTCAAATATCAGCAGCAGTATATTTCTCAGCACCAGTTGCTGAGAAATTCAAGCAGGAAGATGATGTTAACATTCAAATTTTTATTTTTGTCTTCCCAAAGATTTCTGATTAGGGATGAAATGCTGGATTCTGTTGGTTTTTGAGTAGATAGCCAGTTATTTAATGCTTAAGTAACTCTTATACTTCTGCTGTTTGCCATCTTTACCTCCAGCTTAAAAACTTTCAGCGTTTTGGAATTTTAAGTAATGAGCTTCATTGCCAGTTAAAAAAGAAAAACATGGGGAGGGAGAGTTAAGGACAAGATGGTAGGGTGGTGGATGTGTGTTGCAGGCTCCATTCAGATCAGACAGATTAATATGTTCTACAGGATGTTGGTATGTTGTAGAGGACTGTAGAGTGGATGATTGTTTATAGATTGGACTATGTGGTTGGCTGGTGAGTTTCTGCACTTACCTGGTCTTTTTCAACTCATTTTGCAATTAATGAAGTCAGACTGGACCCCAAGCCAGATCAGCTGAGCTGTGGAGACCTAGCTGGGTCCAGGGGAGGGCCAAATCAGCTATTATTAGTCTCCAATAATAATCACCACACTAACTACCCTAATCACCACACCAGGTACCCTTAGCTAGCCTGGTGAGAGTGGCTGGTATGGAGGGCTAATTGATTGTGGCTTGTAGAGAAGGGATGGGTTTCAGAATTACCCTAAGTTCCTGAGAGCTTAAGCTAAAGTGCCCAAGGGACTCAGTTTCTCCACCTCTCTGGAGTGTGTGTTGATATGTTGGGATCCCCTGTTTTGGGAGCTAGAGGGCATAGAATGGAAGATGTTGGGGCCTCGGCGGACCACGAGCAGGTGAGAATAATGGTGAGAGGTGTGGGAAGATTTGGGAAGGGACTGGGGATGGACTGCTCTCAGGGAAGTTGGGCCTGGTGCCTTGTACCAGTTCCAGGTTCTAGCCTCTGGGACTCAACCCCATTTCCTGGTCAGCAGTACTTCAGAGGCTCTGACTTTCAGCTGCTGCTGTTAAATACCAGATTGGTCCACAATAAGATTTAATCACAGATGAGAGGGCTGACCTGGTGTGTATTACTGAGACCTGGCTGGGTCTGGGGGAGGGCAGTTTCCCATCTCAGAAATGTGCCCAACTAGGTTTTGGGTGTAGCATCAGCTGAGTCTCCATGGCAGGGGTGAGGGTATAGCAGTTGTCATCTGGGAGACTCTTATAGCTTTCAGGGGTGTTGCTGCACAAATTTCTGGATATGAGACTCTGTTCCTTAAGTTGGCCTCTAGGGATCAGTTAGGAGTGGTGCTATTGTACCAGCCTCCATGCTGTGTAGCAACCTCCCTGCCTGACCTTCTCAACTCTGTCTCGGGGTTGGCAGTGGAATTCCCCAGGTTTATGGTCCTGGGGGACTTAATCTCCCTTCTGAGAGAAGCGAGTGGGTCTGAGATGAGTTTGTGGCCACCATGACAGCCATGGGCCTATCCCAGGTAATCCGACAGCCTGACACAGGACAGTGGTCACACTCCTAAACTGGTTTTCTTGTCGGAGCAGTGGCAATGTGATCCGGAACTGGGGTAGCTTTCTGTGGCTTCCCTGTCAGATCATGCCCTGGTAACCATGAAATTCTGTGGCACTGCCCCCTGCTGGAGGGAGGTGGGACCTATTAGATCAGTCTGCCCCTGATGACTGATGGACCCAGATGGGTTCCAGAGGGCATTGAGGTTTATTCCTCATGATCTACTGCACGGTGCAACTGAGGCCATGGCCATCACTTAGAATGAGAGAGCAGCTGAGGTTTTGGATTAGATCACGGCCATGCAACCTCTCTCCTCCCACAGGTCTGGTGGATCCTGCTGTTCTCCCCTGCTCCTGGAAGAGCTGAGGGAGAAGAGATGTCTGGAGCACCACTGGAGAGTGACGAGAGATGACTTTCATTGAACATGGATGAGAGCCACTATTAAGACCTATGTTGTGTTGGTAAGGGCAACGAAGCAACAATACTTCTCTGCCCTTATTGCATCCACAGATAGCCATACCACAGCCTTGTTTAAGGTGACACAAGCCCTCCTGGGAAGGAGTACTTGGAAGTTTACCTACAGGGTTGTACAGAGGAATTTGAAGAGCATCTATCAGACAAAATGGTTCAAAATCACTCAAATTCATTCCCAGTTGGATGCCAGCTTTGATTCAGGTCAGTGGAGATGCCAGGGTATAGTCTTGCCTAGATATCTGGGAATGGTTTGAACCTGTTGGGCCTGAGGAAGTGGACAGGGTACTTATGACTGTGAGCTCAGCCACCTGCTCCTTAGATCCATGCCTCTCCTGGCTAATTAAAGCTGCCCAGGAGGTATCATGTGGTTGAATTCTAGCAGTGGTTAATTCATCTTTGAGAGACAGGGTTGTTCCATTGCCCCATAAGGAAGACCTGGTTCGCCCCCTCCCCAAGAAGCCATTGCTGGATTCCACCATGATGGACAATATTCGTCCAGTGTCTAACCTCCCCTTTTTCGGGAATGTTGTGGAGAAGGTGGTTGCACAACATCTTCAGCAGGCTCTGGATGAAGTGGATTATATGGACCCCTTCTAGTCAGGATTCAGGCCTGGGCATGGGAAGGAGATGGAATTGATCATTCTTCTGGATGATCTTTGGCAGGAGTGGGATAGGGGTAGTGCATCTGTCCTTGCTCTTCTTGACTTCTCAGTGGCCTTCAATACATCAACCATGTTATCCTTCCAGATCGCCTCTGTGAGTTGGGAGTGGGCAGCACAGTATTGTGCTGGTTCTCTTCCTTCCTATGGGGCCAATACCAGCTGATGTTGATTGGAAGTGAGAGGTCCCACCCTTGCCCCTACTATGTGGAGTTCTGCAGGGTTTGGTATTCTCTCCACTCCTGTTTAACATCTACATGAAGGTTCTGGGTGAGTTCATTCATCACCATGAGGTGAGGTATTATCAGTATGTAAATGATACTCAATTTTATCTCTCCACCCCTGTATGGGGAAGAATAGGCTTCAGCTGAACCTCAGCAAGACAGTGGTTTGGGGGTTTGGGGCCTTCTGGGACTTTACCATCTTTGGTACTAGATGGGGCTGCACTACCCCATACAGACCCAGGGCACAATATGGGAGTCTTTTCAGACTTACAACTTCTGCTCAAGGAACAGGCGGCAGTTCTGGCTAGGAGGGCCTTTGTACAGCTTTGTGTTGTCCACCAGTTGCACCCTTTCCTGCACCATGAGGCTCTCCTCACAGTTACTCACACCCTGCTCACTTTCAGAGTGAATTATTGTAACATGCTCTACATGGGGCTGCCCTTGAAGAGCATCTGGAAGCTTCAGTTGGTACAGATGCAGCTGAGCAGTTTTGCATGCTCCTAGGATAGCACATGTTACAACTCTGCTCTGTAAGCTGAATTGGTTTCCAGTCTGCTTCTGGGTACAGTTCAAGGTGCTGGTTTTGACTTTTCATGTAGGCTCTACATGGCATGGGGCCAAGTTATTTGTGGGATTGCCTCTTTCCAATGACATCTGCCCATCCCATCAGGTCCAGCAGGAGGGGTATGCTGCAGGTCCCATCTGCTAAGGAATTCCATCTGGCAGGACTCAGAAGATATGCCTTTTCTGCTTGGCTCCTGCTCTCTGGAAAATTATTCCCCCCAAAGTGAGGTTGGCCCCATTCCTGTTAGAGTTCTGGAAAGCCCTTAAAACATGGTTTTTCCAGCAATCTTGGAGATCCCATGGGGAGCCCTCAAGGTGATTGTATGATATTAGATAATAGTTATTCTCCAATGATCTTGGCTTTTTCATATTTTTATCTGATTTATGTGTAGTGTTTTAAGATTGGTTATGTTGTTTTAATTGTTGCTGTGTTTGTATGCCTCCCAAAGTCGCGTTATGTGAGATGGGCAGCCATATAAATTTGCTAAATAAATAAATAATAATTTCAAAAAATCAGTCGTATGAGTTTCAATATATTTCTCAAAATCATCATCATCATCATCATCATCATCATCCTTACCGCAATGGCATGAAAGAAACAGGAATATCGTTATTCTTCCATATCTGGAATCAACATATATATTTAATTTATTTATGATATCCAAATCTTTATCTTTATAAGCTCCCCACGGCGTTCCCCATTTATATATATTATTATTTCAGCTTTTAAAAATTATTTCCAATCCTACTGATAATGTAAAATTTTAAGATTCAGACTACTGTTTTGGGAATGTAGTTGTCAATCTGGAACCTAGAGAGCTGGTATTTTAAAAATAGTTTCCAATTTATAGTAGTTGATGTATAAGTCAGCTAGAAATTTCTAGAGGCTATTTTGACCAACCAAATATAGGCTGGAATAGATCAAGGAGTTCCCTACTGAGCCATTTCTCAGGAGCAGAGAATTTAATTGGAAAGTGGCCGTGGGCAAAAAAGACAAGCATAGTAGTAATAAATGTCCTTTATCACGGGAGAGAAAATAAACTACCTAGACTGAAGACAAACTGGGAGACATGACACTAAAAAGCACCACCTTTCTTTGAACCAGTCATTTCACCTAGTTTTCATTTAACTGTCCTCTTCAAAGCTTTGGGGTTAGCCGAATTATGCCAGATATCTGGAACTGCTTCAGGACCAGGACATTAGTTACTGTTCAGAAACAGAAGCTCGTAAGAGTTCTACCTGCAGGATTTTGGATTGAGTCAAGATGGTTAAACTGACAAAATGGTCACCAAAAAATACAAATAGGAACTGGGTGCATTGTAACATTTCCTAGTGAAAAAAAATTAATTGAACTTTGTCAATCATGTTCCTGCAGAAGAATGCAAACATTTTAGTCAATGCTATTCTTCCAGGACAAGGACTTGGGAACTTAGAGAAGAATCAAGATGAGGACTACTGTTCCAATCCTTCTTTCCCAAGAGCCATTTTTGTGCCTTTCTTAGGACTGAACCTAATATAATGTACCAATATTTTTCTTAAATTGTGTCTCCTGGAATGGATGTTTAAATCACAAAGTGGTCTTCAAAAAGCAGAATCCCAAAATGCATTTAATGTCCTTCTGTCCCTCCCTCTGATCTTGCAGAATATTTGTTGTTTAGTCGTTAAGTCGTGTCCGACTCTTCGTGACCCCATGAACCATATTGCGCCAGGCCTTCCTATCTTTCACTGCCTCCCTGAGTTTGCTCAATTTCATGCTCATTGCTTCAGTGATGCTATCTAGCCATCTCATCCTCTGCCGTCCTCTTCTCCTTTTGCCTTCCATCTTTCCCAGCATCAGGGTCTTTTCCAAAGAGTCCTCTCTTCGCATTAGGTGACCAAAGTATCTGAGCTTGAGCTTCATTATCAATCCTTCCAATGAGCAATCAGAGTTGATTTCCTTTAAGATTGACTGGTTTGACCTCCTAGCAGTCCAGGGGACTCTTAAGAGTCTTCTCCAGCACCACAGTTCAAAGGCATCAATTCTTTGGCGTTCAGCCTTCTTTATGGTCCAGCTCTCACACCCATACATTACTACTGGAAAAACCATAGCTTTGACTATGCGGATCTTTGTCGGCAAGGTGACGTCTCTGCTTTTTAATATGCTATCTAGGTTTGCCATAGCTTTCCTCCCAAGGAGCAAGCGTCTTTTAATTTCAGGGCTGCAGTCTCTGTCTGCGGTGATCTTGGAGCCCAAATAAATGAAGTCTGTTACTGCTTCCATTTCTACCCGTTCTATTTGCCAGGGATTGATGGGTCCAGATGCCATGATCTTAGTTTTTTTAATGTTGAGTTTCAAGCCAGCTTTCGCACTCTCCTCTTTCACCCTCATCAAGAGGCTCTTTAGTTCTTCTTCACTTTCTGCCATTAGGGTGGTATCGTCTGCATATCTGAGGTTATTGATGTTTCTCCCTGCAATCTTAATTCCGGCTTGTGATTCTTCCAGCCTGGCATTTGTCATGATGTACTCTGCATATAGGTTAAATAAGCAGGGTGACAGTATACAGCCTTGTCGTACTCCTTTCCCTATATTGAACCAAGCGGTTGTTCCATGACCGGTTCTAACTGTTGCTTCTTGGCCCGCATACAGATTTCTCAGGAGACAGGTAAGGTGGTCTGGTATCCCCATCTCTTTAAGAATTTGCCACAGTTTGTTGTGAACCACACAATCAAAGGCTTTTGCATAGTCAATGAAGCAGAAGTAGATGCTTTTCTGGAACTCTCGTGCTTTCTCCATGATCCAGCGAATGTTGGCAATTTGATCTCTAGTTCCTCTGCCTCTTCGAAACCCAGCTTGTACATCCGGTAGTTCTCAGTTCACGTACTGCTGAAGCCTAGCTTGTAGGATTTTGAGCATAACCTTGCTAGCATGTGAAATGAGTGCAATTGTGCGATAGTTTGAGCATTCTTTGGCATTGCCCTTCTTTGGAATTGGAACGTAAACTGACCTTTTCCAATCCCGTGGCCACTGTTGCATTTTCCATACTTGCTGGCATATTGAGTGCAGCACTTTAACAGCATCGTCTTTTAGTATTTTAAATAACTCAGCTGGAATACTGTCATCTCCACTAGCTTTGTTGTTAGCAGTGCTTCCTAAGGCCCACTTGACTTCACTCTCTAGGATGTCTGGCTCAGGGTCAGTGACCACACCAGCATGGACATCAGGGACATTAAGATCTTTCTTGTATAGTTCTTCTGTGTATTCTTGCCACCTCTTCTTAATCTCTTCTGCTTCTGTTAGGTCCCTGCCTTTTTTGTCCTTTATCATGCCCATCTTTGCACTAAACGTTCCTTTGATATCTCCAATTTTCTTGAAGAGATCTCTAGTCTTCCCCATTCTATTGTTTTCTTCAATTTCTTTGCATTGTTCATTTAAGAAGGCCTTCTTATCTCTCCTTGCTATTCTCTGGAAATCTGCATTCAGTTGCTTATATCTTTCCCTTTCACCCTTGCTTTTCGCATTCCTTCTTTCCACAGCTATTTGTAAAGCCTCATCAGACAGCCATTTTGCTTTCTTGCATTTCTTTTTCTTTGGGATGGTTTTAGTTGCTGCCTCTTGTAAAATGTTACAGACCTCCGTCCATAGTTCTTCAGGCACTCTGTCTACCAAATCTAATCCTCTAACTCTATTCATCACCTTCACTGTGTACTCACATGGAATATGATCTAAGTCATACCTGAGTGGTCTAGTGGTTTTCCCTACATTCTTCAACTTGAGCCTAAATTTTGCAGTAAGAAGCTCACGATCTGAGCCACAGTCAGCTCCTGGTCTTGTTTTTGCCATCTGTATAGAGCTTCTCCATCTTTGGCTGCAAAGTATGTAATCAATCTGGTTTCAGTATTGACCATCTGGTGATGTCCATGTGTAGAGTCGTCTCCTGTGTTGTTGGAAAAGAGTGTTTGCTATGACTAGCTTGTTCTCTTGACAGAACTCTATTAGCCTTTGCCCTGCTTCATTTTGTACTCCAAGGCCAAACTTGCCTGTTATTCCGATTACTCCTTGACTTCCTACTTTAGCATTCCAATCCCCTATGATGAAAAGGACATCTTTTTTTGGTGCTAGTTCTAGAAGGTCTTGTAGGTCTTCATAGAACCGGTCAACTTCAGCTTCTTCGGCATCAGTGGTTGGGGCGTAGACTTGGATTACTGTGATGTTGAATGGTTTTCCTTGGATACGCACTGAGATCATTCTGTCGTTTTTGAGGTTGTACCCCATTACTGCCTTTCCCACTCTCTTATTGACTATGAGTGCAACTCCATTTCTTCTAAGGGTTTCTTGCCCACAGTAGTAGATATAATGGTCACCTGAATTAAATTCACCCATTCCCGTCCATTTCAATTCGCTGATTCCCAAGATGTCGACGTTCAATCTTGTCATCTCGTGTTTGACCACATCCAGCTTGCCTTGGTTCATGGATCTTACATTCCACATACCTATACAATATTGTTCTTTACAGCATCGGACCTTCTTTTTGCTTCCAGATACATCCACAGCTGAACGTCCTTTCAGCTTTGGCCCAGCCACTTCACTCTTTCTGGAGCTACTTGGAATTGCCCTCCACTCTTCCCCAGTAGCATATTGGACACCTTCCGACCTGAGGGGCTCATCTTCCGGCGTCATATCTTTTAGCCTTTTAACATTGTCCATGGGGTTTTCTTGGCAAGGATACTGGAGTGGGTTGCCATTTCCTTCTCCAGTGGACCACATTTTGTCAGAACTCTCTGTCATGACCTGTCCGTCTTGGGTGGCCCTGCACAGTATAGCTCATGGCTTCAATGAGTTACACAAGCCCCTTCGCCACGACAAGGCAGTGATCCATGAAGGGGTTGCAGAATATACAGTGCTGTTATCTACAGTGACCAATGAGGCATAATCACTTGAACTTCTTTACATCCTTCCAAGCAACAGCCTCATTCAGTAAAAAGCCAACCTGTACATATTACTGAGGGTTATTTGCGGGGGGGGGGGGGGGGGGACTTTTATAGATAGGGGTCACATTCAGTGGTTTTTGGATGTTTGGTGGCTGCAGTGCACATGACCAATATTCCTAGGGATTTTTCTTCCAGGGTGTTCTCGGGGATTTCTTTGTATAAACAATGTTAAGCTTATTTGATGGTATATACTACTGTTTTTGAGTATTTTCCATCTTAAATGGAAGAAAAGGTTGGCATCAGTTTTCAGCAACTATATTTTCTGTTTCAGGGTAAGCAATGTAACGCAAAGTGCAGGAAAGTAATAAGAAACAATAATCCGAAGAAATTATTAATATTGGTAAATTAATTATTCAATAAGCATACCACCCAACTCCCAATGACTCTGCCATGAAATAAGAATGATGAAAGGAAACATAACTAAAACTGATTTACTCCAACACCATTCACTATATCTCTCCATATCTTTCTTTCAAGCCTTCCTTGCTTCCACCTCATCCATATAGGACTTCATATCTGTTGTATGCACACCTCTCTGTCTTTCAGGGTCTCATCTGAACACCATTCATATAACCATTCTTTCTTTACATTTTTGTTTTCAAGCTTGATCTTCATTCATTTGCACCAAACAACCTCAATGTATCTCTTTTGTATTGACACTCTTTTCTATTTATGTTCATGATCCTACTTCTACCACACACACTTCCCACTGCATTCAATGTTTTATTTCTCCAGACACAGCCAACTCTCATTTCCATACAACAAAACTGGGTAAGCTGCACACTCTTATACACAGCCATATTAACTGTTTCAATGAATATTCATTCCTTATAACTAATCACATAGTGCCCACTATATCTCTACCAGCATCTGCACACCCATCCATTTTCCTATTTTTAGTAAGCATACTATCAGGATACACAAAAAGTCATCTTACTCTAATTGTTCTCCATGTATACAGGTAGTCCTCAACTTATGACCATTCGTGCAGTGACTGTTCAAAGTTACAATGGAGCTGAACAAATGGTGGGTTAGAACTGGTCCCTGGAGTTCCAGCCATCATACACCAATGGTTGTATGATCACAATCTGGGTGCTTGGCAAGCTTGCATTTATGACCAGTTGCAGCACCCCATGATCTTCTTATTTCATCCATTTTGAGTGGACTGCTTTTTCATGCTGACTGACCAGAAAGGTTCTTCTATGGAATAATAGTGGAAAATGGAACCAATGAATTTTGAGATCTGAAAATGAATCCCTATGGACAACATGGTGGGGAATGCCTTTCACACCCTATGCTCTAATTTTGTTTATTCATGAATGCTTGGAGGAGTTTTCTTTTCCCAAACTAAGTCTGTTACCGGTACATCTTTAATCTTTACACATTTCTTCCAGGCTATTCCTCTGCTTGGAAGCTGGTACAGCAATTGCTATAAGATTATGTTGCATATAAAGTGTGAAATTTAGAGAAAGGTTAAGTGTACTTAAGCTCCATTGAAATCAACAACAGCTAAATGCTCCATTGTGCATTTGATTCTGATAGAGATTGAACACATTTTTTTTCCTGAATTATGTCCAAAACTCTTCCCTTATTGATTATGTGGATAGGAACAATTGATCTGGAGTAGGACTGATTTATTATTTTTTTAATCATTCAGAGAAAGACATAGCTTCCAGCATTAATAGACAATGATGTTCTGCTGTGAATTATGAACTGCTTTACATTTAATTTGTCATGCTGTTAGAGATTAAACTTTTTCTATATCAATTCTGCAATATATTCTCTATATTAGTGGATAAGGTCAGTTGTGATTAGAGAATGATAAAAGTCCACATCATTGGACCAACCAGTGAAGTTTAGCATACTAGATTGAAGTGGATG
This sequence comes from Liasis olivaceus, assembly GCA_030867105.1. Classification (NCBI taxonomy): domain Eukaryota; kingdom Metazoa; phylum Chordata; class Lepidosauria; order Squamata; family Pythonidae; genus Liasis; species Liasis olivaceus. Next base: position 85,131,535 of record CM061352.1, on the reverse strand, counting down.
CCATTTTATCACCCTATTAACATGTTTAAAAATAAAAGAATCACTTAATGCTAAACTGCTTGTAATCATATTAAAAGGTTTTTCACCTTTCTACTTGTTACAATTTTAAAAATATAATTTTAGTAACCTAACCTCTTGAAAAGCCTTGCTCTGTTTAAAGGATTAAAACATAGTGCTAAGAACATTTGCATTTTCTTTCTAAATAAACCACTATAAGTTTCTTGAGATTATCCTCCATTCACCAAGTTAGAGAAGGGCTATCCTTATGCAATTCTTTGTCTAGCCCATGTATGTATATTTGTGTGTGTGTGTTCTAAATGTGTATGTATGCATATTTATCTTCTAAAGATATATATGTATGTGTATGTATGTATATATATCTTCTAAAGTTAAAGATAGATTCATATTTTGAAGAAGTAATGAACTAAAGCAAAATAGATTAAGAATCTAGTAATTGCTTCTTTTGTATACATTCAAGGAAACTTAGCCTCACAAATAATATCTTAGTATATTGTTTTGTAAAATCTCTGCATTTTCTTTGTTTTGTTTTTGAAACTAACATTTTTTATGAAATGGATATTATCTCATAAAAATATCAGAGTCATCGTGCCAAAACCTCATTTTACTGACAATAGAAATAAGTCTCTGTGTTGAAAAGAAAACATTGATTTGCTTATATGGATTTCTTCATTGCTTTTATAGTAGATACAGATGTTTCAAGCATCTGTCTGTGGTGCACCTCAGCATTGCCACCTGTCTCCTCTCTTGGTATATGCACAACAATAATTGCATCAGTAATATTTTCACTGATCTGACAGGAGGGCACTCTTTTCCTCCTTTGGATTATAGTTATTAGCACTAAATTGGTCAGTTGCCTGAGGCTGTCAGAGATCACTGGGACCAAACCTTTGAAAAGTTGTAGAGGTGTATGCTATTTACACAGCCTTCTGAACCAAATGTCATCAATTTGATGAGCTTCTGGGAGTTTGCAAACTCTATGGCAGGCTTCTTTCTAGAAAGAAACATCTCTGAAGGCATCTATTCCCTGTACACTCATATAAAAAGCTTGCAGGCATAGTTGAAAAGGGACAGTTTCCATCCTCATTTTTGTACATTCAGGTGGAATGAAATCACTCATGCAGAATGACGCTCTGCTTCTTTCTTGACTCGCCTCTCATTTTTTGTTATCTTGTGGCATCATGATGTTTGCAAGAAACCAGGCGTTTGTTTTGTTCACTTTTCACAGTGAAGGAGGGAATATATGAAGTACAGAGCATAAGGCAGCTGTAGCCCAGAGCACAACCTGCCTGTGAGGAGATGGTGTAGCATACTAGGGATGAATGCCAAGAGCAAAAAAGAAGGATTTGAAAAGTGAACTTTTTCTCAGAATAGACTGGTCACTCAAAACAAATTGCTACCTTGCCTTCAGGTAAGAAAGCATACCTGCCAATCCCACTGTAACCAATTTACTGCTGTTACTTTAATAAGTTCAGTATTGTGGACTCAACATGTCTTGGCAAGCTGAAATCCACAGGTTCTTCAACCTCTGGCATAGAACACTGAAGACGGCTGAGACTCATTACTGAAGTTGGAGAAGAGTCTGAAAGGAATGTCACTTGTCAGGTGCTGTCCATCCTCTTTGGGTTTTTATGCCCAGCACTAAATGGCTTGTTACATTTCCTGTGCCTTTGACATATATGGAAAATTCAGCGAGATACAATGTCATGTGATTTAAAGATGCATCCCTTCCATTTCTTAAACCATGTGCAAACCAAGAAAGGTAAAACCAAGTGCAAAAGAAAGAAGCAAATTGTCTGAGGCTTCTAACTGTGAGGGTAAGAACTATGTTAAAGCTACCTCACTGGAAATATCAGAAAGGGATTAATATGACATAATTTCCTTCATAAACAAAGATAAACAGAACATACAATACTATTGCAGAAGGGAAAATAAGGCCATTTAGATTGATATTTGGAGCATTGTTGTTGATGTTTTCCAATAAGGACATTCAGTGTTATAATTAACTCGATTTTTGATCAGATGAGGAACAACCTACAGACTTGCTCTCACACTGAAAACTACACAGTGGTGCCATGTGAAAACCTCATTGTGAAGTGAGTAGAGTATTAGGAACCAAACAGCTAAATTTTAAATCTCAGTAAAATAGCAAAATTCTTAATTGAGGAGACTTATTGAACTGCTTGAAGAGTATACAACATGAACAACATATATTTTCAGAATCGGAACAACATAAATAAATTAGATGAAACTGGTAATATCTGTGGAAGATTATTGCTCCAAACTTCAGAAGGGTAAAATAGCAGAAATTAGAGCTATTGAATCTGAAAAAATCTGGAGTTTATTGCTATCGAGTGCCTGTCTGGTACCTCATCGGAAATTGACTTTAACATAGGAATTATAGCATTTATAGCATTTTCTCCCTCTTAGAATTTTATCTTAGCAACAAAAGTTGATGATTCTTACTACAGAAGAATAATACTGGACTTTGTAATTGCTTTGAAAGGTAATGATCAAAGTAAAATTGATCATGATGATCATGATGATCATGATCATGATGATGATATAACCCCCAGTGAGGCACTACCTTGATGTGGTTGTGGGTCTTGGGTGCTCCAAAAAGGATGAGAGCTATGCCAGAGATTCAACCATATTGGACAGGTCTCATCAGAGGAGCCAGATGAAGAATGTTCATAAAAATTATGGTGAGATGTAATTTACAAAAACCCATACTGGATCGGTCATCACCTGGGTCAACAAGGACCTCACTAGGTATTCTAGTTCCTGGATATCTGGTGACAAGTGGGATACAGGACTCAGGTCTGTTGGCTGAACAACCAGGTCAGCAGCTGCAGAACTGCTGGAAGAAAATTGTTCACCCATAGCAAATATAGAACAATATGCAGAATCAGAAATAACAGAATAGAGGCTAGCAGATCAACGTCGATTTATAGCATGAAATAAAGTATTCACAGAAGTAGAATTGGAAGAACTGCAAAGGTCTAACCAGGGCAAAGAAATCAAAGCCTTGTCAGAAGTACCTCAGACAGTAGAGCCTTCTTCTCTGAAAGAACAAAGCCCTCTAACTAAAAAACAAGAGGAATTGAAACAAAGAATAACTGAGCATCTAGAACAGCACAAATACAACAGAATATGGTTGATTGAATTGAACCTTGTTACAAAGAAAAAGCTAGCACAAGTATTAAATGATGCCAATACTATAATATCAAATATGAGCACCAGCTCACTGCAAGAAACAAACCAACCGATGTACAGCACGGCTGCAGTTATAACTGAATATCTTGGATGCAAAATCATCAAACAAGAAAAAAAGCCAAACACTGCACCACCAAAATGGAAGATCAGGTTGGAAAATAAGATCAGCATGCTAAGATCAGATGCAAGCAAGCTAGAACTGATGAAAGAAAAGAAGCTGAAGAACAAAAAGACCAAAGAATACCTGATCAAGAAATATCACCTAGAAACAAGGAAGATCAAGGAAGCACTTGAAGTAATAAAGCAGCAAATAATATCCATAGCCAAGAAGATCAGCAGATACGAAGCCCAAAGTGCACAATATAGACAGAATCTCCAATTTCAGTCAAATCAGAAATGTTTCTACCAATCCATCAATGGAGAGACTGCAATGAACCAGTCAACACCTGACAAAGAAGAAACAGTGCAGTTCTGGGCAGCTATGGGACAACCCAAAGAAATACAACAAGTATGCAGCTTGGATAAAGGAGGTAGATAATATACAAAAGAAGCTGAAATGAAATAACTTGTAAAAACAGTAAGAATGGTGGAGAAAAGGGCAAGGAAGATCAAGAATTGGTCAGCAGCAGGTAAAGATGAATTGCATGGTTTTTGGTTGAAACATCTGACTGCTCTGCACCCACTCATTGCCAAGCAGTTTAAAAACATAGAGGTGAAATTGAAGATTGGTTAACATCTGGCAAAACCTACCTGATAATGAAAGATCCAGCAAAACAGGCAGCACCAGGCAACTACAGGCCAACAACTTTCAAATTGCTAACTGGTGTGGTAGCTGATACAGTCCAACAGCACCTAGTTGAAAACAAGCTCTTTTCCATCTGAGCAGAAAGGAAACTTCCCAAACAGCAAAAGGACAAAAGATCAGCTCCTAATTGACAAGTTGATTTTGGAAAACTGTAAAAGAAGGAAGACCAACTTGAATGTAGCATGGATTGATTACAAGAAAGCATTTGACTCCCTGACACATGACTGGACAATCAAATGCCTAGAAATAAAGGAGTTGGTGGAAACATCAGAAGCTTTGTGCAAAGATCAATGGCACAATGGAAGACATAGTTGCTGGCCAATGGTGAGAGACTGAGAGAGGTTAAGAAAGGAATCTTTCAAGGAGACTCACTATCACCACTACTGTTTGTCATTGCATTGATCCCCTGTCAACAATACTGAACAAGTCAGAACATGGCTATCAAACAACAAAAACATCTGCCAGATTATCCCACTTCTTATACATGGATGATCTGAAGCTGTATGGAAAAGCACCATCTGAAATAGAATTGCTGCTCAGCTAAGATATTGCAATAGAGTTTGGACTGGACAAATGGGCCACCCTGACCATCAACAGGGGAAAAATAGTGAAAACTGAAGGAATCAAGATGCTCAATGGAAATAACATCAAGAGTCTATATGAAGATCACTACAAATACCTGGGCATCCTTCAGGCTGACAACATGAAGCACACTGAAGTCTAGAAGAAGGTTAGTAGTGAGCACATCATGAGAGTGAAGAAGATCTTAAAGTCCAAAGTCAGTGGCGGAAATACCATCAAGGTGATTAACACCTGGGCAATTCTAGTCATTGCAAATACAGCTTGAATAGTGGACTGCACTCAAGCAGAACTAAAAGCCCTGGATAGGAAGACCAGAAAAATAATGTATCATGTCCTTCATCAATGCAGCGACATTGACAAACTCTACTTACCAAGCAGCATAGGTGGGCATGGAATGTTACAAGCACACTAGACAGTTGAAGAAGAAAAAAGGGCATTGGAAGAATATCTGAAGGACAGTGAAGAAGATGCACTGAAGGTATTACACCACAAAGGCTTTCTAAATACCAAAGAAACCAAACTGGCCTTTAAGAAATACCAAATGCAGAATAGAAAAGAGACATGGCAAGGCAAAATATTACACAGCCAGTACACAAAAATATTAGCAGGCAAAGCAGAAAACAAGAAGACTATTCTGCCTCTGCAAAGAAGCTGAAGAAACAGTGGACCACCTAGTTAGCTGCTGCAAGAAGATCACGCAGACTGACTACAAACAACAGCATGACAAAGTAGCAAGAAATACTATTTGCCTGCAAGCAAGAACTGGTGGGACCACAAAACAGACAAAGTAATAGAAAATGAAGAAGCTAAAGGGCTCCACTTCAAACACACCAGACTTAAAAATTGTTGATAAGAAAGACAAAAAAGTCTAGATCGTGGACATTGCAATACCTGGAGATAGCAGAATAGAAGAGAAAGAACCAGAGAAAATCCCAAAATATGGGTGGCATATAAATTTAATGAATAAATAAATAAATATAAAAACCTGCAAATAGAAGTAGAATGACTATGGCAAAAGAAAGCAAAGATAGTACTAATAGTTATAGGCACCTTAGATGCAATCCCAAAACATCTGGAGCACCACTTGAAGACCATCAGCACTGACAAAATTACCATCAGTCAATTGCAAAAGGCAGCTTTACTTGGAACAGCTTACAACCTGTGACAATACCCTTAACACCATCAGACAACAACATCTGCCTATTCCAAGTCCTTGGGAAGGATTCAATAGGTGGATAAAAATGCCAAATCCAATCTAAACATCTGGCTGTCTGTGTGACCAACCATAATATAATAATAAGATTTCTGTATCCATAGTCAGAATCCAGATTGAGTTACTCAAGTAATGCTACACTTTAATAGTTCAAAATTAATAAATCCAAAAAGATACAGTGATAATTGAGGATCTCTTAAATGCATTTCCTAAACCTTGGACTGGCAGTCTTTGGATCACAAGTTTCATCTGCCTTACCATTTTTTTCCCTAAACCTCAGAAGCCCCCAAATGTATATCCCACAGTAAGTTTAGACTGTAATTCAACAATAATCTATTTAATACTGGCACAAATTTTTGTTTAAAAGCAATACAATAAAATAAGTCCTAAGCTGTCAACAACTTCTATTGTATTCTTTTAAAAAATTAAAAGAATATTCAGACTATGCCCTCTCCCCACAAAAGTTACTATGTCACTGCAAGAATGCAACCCTTAGCAACTGGGAAGAAAGAAATGTATGGTCCACAGCTACATAAAGGTTCCTATCTTAAAAAAATAAATGTTACACATTTCATTAAAACTTCAAACGGTTATGAACACTAGAGAGCAGAAAGACTTTGAATTTTTTGAATCTTTTTGCTGCCATCCAATAATTGTCTGGGTTTTTACAGCCCAGATATGCTAGGCCTAAACTCTAAATCTACCCCATAAACTAATTACGTGATGCAAACAGACTTGTTCAAAAGGTTTTCAGGTCAGGATCTATTAAACCTATTGTTTTTATACTTATGAGTACTAAATTAGCCATATTAATTTGGGGTTATACTGAAACCACAATTAAGCACTTTAAACTACCATTTACATAAAACATAATATAAACAAATACATGGAAATAAATTTATTTTAATGGGGAAAACCAGTACATACAATGCTTAAATGGAGTTGAATACAGTTCAAATGCAGGTGAATAATTCTTTCCCTTTAAAAGTATACCCCGATGTATTTGGAAGGGAGGAACCAGATGATTTGTTCTGAGTTATGTAATTGAAGGGGTGGTGAAAGATGCAACACACGTATTACTTTATTGTTTATTCTATAAAGATCCATGGTTATGTTTTATAACCCTTTTATTAAGTAAATTTCCAGGTGGTACAGATTTATTTTATGTACAATTGTTATTAGCTGACCAGTATGATTCAATTTTTTGGAATGTGGCCAAATATTCTTTTATTGTCTGTAAAATTTATCACCATCAATTGCATGGATCATTTAGATATGGCTGCTTATTTTATTATTACTTTATTTTTACCAAATTTTATTTTATAATATTTTGGGTTTTTAAAAAAATCTGGGATGTTTTAATCTTTATGCATTTCTAAAAGGAATACTAGTCTCTGACTGAAATAATGGACTGTTATCTGATTAATAATTCACAACTAAAGTTACTATTTTAGGCCCACTTCCCTGGGAGTAAATTCCATTAAACTACATGATGCTTTCTCTAAGTAGACTTACATAGGATTATGCTGTAAAATACCTCCAGGAAGATTGGTACATATACATTGAAAATTACTGAAAAATCTGTTTACAAACTATACAACTTCGTGCAACTAAGCATGGAAAGTTCCAAATAATGAATACTAGAAATTTTCTTTTGTTGTAATAAAATTCATCAGACAGGTTTTCACGGTATTAAAAAGAGGATCAGGAACTGTCAAGGCTCAAATCAAAAGTAGATATTTACATTGTTACAATATGTGCTAAGACTGCATTCATACAATCAATATTTTGCACCTTTAGTACTTGTCACATAACAGATATTTACATTTTGTGCTTTGATACAGTAAAATGGCACTGGTTAGCTAAATACATGTTGTTTCAAGCTCAGAACAAAACAACTATATTCAAAATATTCCACTGGATGAAAATTTGAAACATCCCAAGACCTCTGCTTCAACCTCAAAATATATGTATTTTGGTCTGAGATCAGAAACTCAAAGCAGCTTGTTTTGAACTCATATCAGCAGAATACTTGGGATAATGCTGCATGAGACTGCTACCTTTTATTTGGGGTTGAAATTGAAATTGCAAGTTTTATTCCGTCTTAAACAGACTCTCAGAATACACACAAGAGCAGTTCAAGATGTTTTATACATCCTACTTGACTCCACTATCAGTTCATGGGATCTAAAATAAGAATTCCAACGTCAAAGGTAAAATATCTACTTTTTCTGAGGATCTAACACAAGAACTTATGCTATACAGTAGACTGCCTTTCCACTCCCTGAAGAATTGTACAAGAGTGGCACCCTAGTTATGAGATAGGATTGGAAGTCTCCATTTTAGATCTTAGTTCAGTCACAAGCTCAATAAAGACTGAACGAAATGTTGTGCTGGACATTTCCAACGTAATGTATCATGGGCTCTCTTTGTTTAAGTGACTAGGTAACATAATGAACTGAGAGTGGCTATCTGAAGATCTGTTGATAGGAAGAAGGCTATTCTCCTTGATAGAATCAAGCTGGGATGCAGAAAAAGCTCACACTCACTGACAGTTGAAAGTAGGAATTAGATACTATTGCATGGGTGTGCTTGAAGGAGACAGCAGCTGGTATGGCATAATACATTAGGCTAAAATATGACTTGCTAATTTCCTGGTTCAGTATGTTACATGAAGTTAGCTGGTTTCTGGAGCCAGGGAATTGGGTTAATTCAGCAGACCATGGTTCAATTAACTATGAGTTACTACATTGGCAAACACTGCCAGCCTGTTTCTCTCTTTCTCACACACTTATAGATATTTGGTGGATTATCCTTCAGGGAGCATGAAGCTTAGATTCATAGTTCTTGAGTGTCTGTTGGTATCCTGCATACACCTCCAACTTGGTGTGATATGGGCAAGAGTATGTTGGCTTGCAAGACAGACTGTTTGACGCAATTACCTTTTTTCCCAGTCTCAGATAATGTTATTACCGCCACAAAAACAAAAAAACAAACTCTCTTGTTTCAGACAAGTGTCTCAATAGTGGCAGTCCCAAACAGGATCCTTCAACTCAGAAACAAGCAATTACAATTGCTCCATTACCCCCAGGGTATGCCCAAATCACTGCCTTGGGGATAATTACACCAGTTTAAGAACTATTGCTCCAGATTATAGATCCTAGTTTGCACTGAACAGTATGAGCATACTTGTAATAAAATGTAGCTTTGATTGTACTTGTGGCATACTGGCAAAAATGTGCCAAACCTGATAAATACAGTTCTTACTGGTAGCAGGTAAAGCTGTACATGGGGTACAATTAAGGATGATAACCTTGCTTCTGACTTCTCTATATTTAAAGGCATTATCCAAAAGGCTTGTGGATGACCTTTGGTGAACCCAGGATAGGGATAGTGCAACACTCCTACTTGTCCTTGATCTGTCAGTGGCTTTCACATATCATCACTTATGATATCCTTCTGGACTACCAATGGGGATTAGGAATGGCACAGTGACTGGCTCCACACAATGTTAGCAGGGAGGAGAGATTGAGCCAGAGACTACTGATATGTAAGATTGATGCTATCATCCTTTGAGGCCTTTGGATGAGGTTGGGAGTTAGGTAATCAGCACGCTAATGATACCAAGTTGTTGGGTTGACCAAATGATGTTGTCAACAACTTGTGCCAGTTCTGGAGGCTGTGTAAGTCTGGATTGTGAGGAACAGGCTCAAGCTCGACTTGACCTGAGTGGCTATGGTTATTTGGATCACTCTGGTCTGGAGATGTTCCACCTTTAATCTTCAATAGGGACACATTTCCTCCTTTGGTAGTGGAGCATAATTTGGGGATCTTCCTGGACTCATAGCTCTTGCTTGAGGAATATGTGTCAACTGTGGCTAGGAAGGCTTTGGCACACATTCATTTAGTGGGCCAGTTTTGCCCATACCTAGACTGGAAGGACTTTAGGACAGTTACTCATGCTTTGGTCACCTTGCATTTAGACTATTTCAGTGCACAGGACTGCCTTTACAGACCATCAGAGAAGCTGATCCAGAACACAGTGGCTCGGGCAATTAGGGGCATTACATAGTATGTCCAAATAACACCTCTGCTTTGTGAGCTGTACAGATTACCAGTAGTCTTCTCAGTACAATTCATGGTGCTGGTTATTACCGTTCATAGCATAGAATTTAGTTTTTTGAGGGACTGTCTGTTTCCCACAGCTTTTGCCCATCCTATATGATCAGGAAGAGTCAGCATGCTCCAGGTCCACCAGTTAAACAATGTCATCTGATCAAATTCAGGAACCGGTCCTCTCTGTTGCAATGCCTGCCCTCTAGAATAATGTTCCTCTTGAGATTTGTATGCCCTCCATTTTGACCCTATTCAAATGAGCCCTTAAAATATGACAGTTTCACCAGACCTTGCATTAGATGGGTGACAGACCCTTGGGGAGATGCTTGTTCTGGAATAAATGGTGTTGTTTTTCTGGACATTTGTTTTGTATCATTTTGTATTATATTGTTTTAAATTGTTTCATGTTATATACCATCCATAGTCAAGACTGAGTCAGGTTGTTGTTCAGTCGTTAAGTCGTGTCCGACTCTTCGTGACCCCATGAACCATATTGCGCCAGGCCTTCCTATCTTTCACTGCCTCCCTGAGTTTGCTCAATTTCATGCTCATTGCTTCAGTGATACTATCTAGCCATCTCATCCTCTGCCGTCCTCTTCTCCTTTTGCCTTCCATCTTTCCCAGCATCAGGGTCTTTTCCAAAGAGTCCTCTCTTCGCATTAGGTGACCAAAGTATCTGAGCTTGAGCTTCATTATCAATCCTTCCAATGAGCAATCAGAGTTGATTTCCTTTAAGATTGACTGGTTTGACCTCCTAGCAGTCCAGGGGACTCTTAAGAGTCTTCTCCAGCACCACAGTTCAAAGGCATCAATTCTTCGGCGTTCAGCCTTCTTTATGGTCCAGCTCTCACAGCCATACATTACTACTGGAAAAACCATAGCTTTGACTATGCGGATCTTTGTCGGCAAGGTGACGTCTCTGCTTTTTAATATGCTATCTAGGTTTGCCATAGCTTTCCTCCCAAGGAGCAAGCGTCTTTTAATTTCACGGCTGCAGTCTCCGTCTGCGGTGATCTTGGAGCCCAAATAAATGAAGTCTGTTACTGCTTCCATTTCTACCCCTTCTATTTGCCAGGGATTGATGGGTCCAGATGCCATGATCTTAGTTTTTTTAATGTTGAGTTTCAAGCCAGCTTTCGCACTCTCCTCTTTCACCCTCATCAAGAGGCTCTTTAGTTCTTCTTCACTTTCTGCCATTAGGGTGGTATCGTCTGCATATCTGAGGTTATTGATGTTTCTCCCTGCAATCTTAATTCCGGCTTGTGATTCTTCCAGCCTGGCATTTGTCATGATGTACTCTGCATATAGGTTAAATAAGCAGGGTGACAGTATACAGCCTTGTCGTACTCCTTTCCCTATTTTGAACCAGTCAGTTGTTCCATGACCGGTTCTAACTGTTGCTTCTTGGCCCGCATGCAGATTTCTCAGGAGACAGGTAAGGTGGTCTGGTATCCCCATCTCTTTAAGAATTTGCCACAGTTTGTTGTGATCCACACAATCAAAGGCTTTTGCATAGTCAATGAAGCAGAAGTAGATGCTTTTCTGGAACTCTCGTGCTTTCTCCATGATCCAGCGAATGTTGGCAATTTGATCTCTAGTTCCTCTGCCTCTTCGAAACCCAGCTTGTACATCCGGTAGTTCTCAGTTCACGTACTGCTGAAGCCTAGCTTGTAGGATTTTGAGCATAACCTTGCTAGCATGTGAAATGAGTGCAATTGTGCGATAGTTTGAGCATTCTTTGGCATTGCCCTTCTTTGGAATTGGAACGTAAACTGACCTTTTCCAATCCCGTGGCCACTGTTGCGTTTTCCATACTTGCTGGCATATTGAGTGCAGCACTTTAACAGCATCGTCTTTTAGTATTTTAAATAACTCAGCTGGAATACTGTCATCTCCACTAGCTTTGTTGTTAGCAGTGCTTCTTAAGGCCCACTTGACTTCACTCTCTAGGATGTCTGGCTCAGGGTCAGTGACCACACCAGCATGGACATCAGGGACATTAAGATCTTTCTTGTATAGTTCTTCTGTGTATTCTTGCCACCTCTTCTTAATCTCTTCTGCTTCTGTTAGGTCCCTGCCTTTTTTGTCCTTTATCATGCCCATCTTTGCACTAAACGTTCCTTTGATATCTCCAATTTTCTTGAAGAGATCTCTAGTCTTCCCCATTCTATTGTTTTCTTCAATTTCTTTGCATTGTTCATTTAAGAAGGCCTTCTTATCTCTCCTTGCTATTCTCTGGAAATCTGCATTCAGTTGCTTATATCTTTCCCTTTCACCCTTGCTTTTCGCATTCCTTCTTTCCACAGCTATTTGTAAAGCCTCATCAGACAGCCATTTTGCTTTCTTGCATTTCTTTTTCTTTGGGATGGTTTTAGTTGCTGCCTCTTGTACAATGTTACAGACCTCCGTCCATAGTTCTTCAGGCACTCTGTCTACCAAATCTAATCCTCTAACTCTATTCATCACCTTCACTGTGTACTCACATGGAATATGATCTAAGTCATACCTGAGTGGTCTAGTGGTTTTCCCTACATTCTTCAACTTGAGCCTAAATTTTGCAGTAAGAAGCTCACGATCTGAGCCACAGTCAGCTCCTGGTCTTGTTTTTGCCGTCTGTATAGAGCTTCTCCATCTTTGGCTGCAAAGTATGTAATCAATCTGGTTTTGGTATTGACCATCTGGTGATGTCCATGTGTAGAGTCGTCTCCTGTGTTGTTGGAAAAGAGTGTTTGCTATGACTAGCTTGTTCTCTTGACAGAACTCTATTAGCCTTTGCCCTGCTTCATTTTGTACTCCAAGGCCAAACTTGCCTGTTATTCCGATTACTCCTTGACTTCCTACTTTAGCATTCCAATCCCCTATGATGAAAAGGACATCTTTTTTTGGTGCTAGTTCTAGAAGGTCTTGTAGGTCTTCATAGAACCGGTCAACTTCAGCTTCTTCGGCATCAGTGGTTGGGGCGTAGACTTGGATTACTGTGATGTTGAATGGTTTTCCTTGGATACGCACTGAGATCATTCTGTCGTTTTTGAGGTTGTACCCCATTACTGCCTTTCCCACTCTCTTATTGACTATGAGTGCAACTCCATTTCTTCTAAGGGTTTCTTGCCCACAGTAGTAGATATAATGGTCACCTGAATTAAATTCACCCATTCCCGTCCATTTCAATTCGCTGATTCCCAAGATGTCGACGTTCAATCTTGTCATCTCGTGTTTGACCACATCCAGCTTGCCTTGGTTCATGGATCTTACATTCCACGTACCTATACAATATTGTTCTTTACAGCATCGGACCTTCTTTTTGCTTCCAGATACATCCACAGCTGAACGTCCTTTCGGCTTTGGCCCAGCCGCTTCACTCTTTCTGGAGCTACTTGGAATTGCCCTCCACTCTTCCCCAGTAGCATATTGGACACCTTCCGACCTGAGGGGCTCATCTTCCGGCGTCATATCTTTTAGCCTTTTAACATTGTCCATGGGGTTTTCTTGGCAAGGATACTGGAGTGGGTTGCCATTTCCTTCTCAAGTGGACCACATTTTGTCAGAACTCTCTGTCATGACCTGTCCGTCTTGGGTGGCCCTGCATGGTATAGCTCATGGCTTCAATGAGTTACACAAGCCCCTTCGCCACGACAAGGCAGTGATCCATGAAGGGGCTGAGTCAGGTAGATTTAAAATAAAAGTCTGTTTTGAATATGTACACATAGCAAAAGGATTAATATTAAATCTGAAAGCATATTTGTATATGATGAAAAATTTAAGATAATTAGTGAAGGATATAAAGAAAATGAAAGATTCTACATGTGGAATAGACCATATTTTTGGTAGTGTAAGAATGTAGGGGGAAAAAAGGAAAGAAGAATAAACAAAGAAACAAGCATAGAAGTAGAGTAACCACTAGAAAACAAAGTAAGAATCCTCTGTGGAAAAAGTATTAGAGGATAGATTAATCGCCTAAAAGAATAAATGGAAATCGGAGTGAAAGAAAGATATGGATGCTGTTTGGAACACAGGGAAAAAATTATATTACAGAGGATTATGGAGTCATACTAATGTAAGTATGACAAAGTATAGTTGGTAGAATGATAAAATGAAAGTGCTGAGGATTAGAAAAACAATGCATACAGCAGCATTATTGCTACAAAAAATAGGATAGAGTAAGGTATTTTATAATATGCACATGGAGAAAAAGAATATTGAAAAAATGTAGTCAAATACAGCAAGAAATGGTTAAGATTTTTAAAAAGCAGGTAAAATAGAGAGAGGTTTCAACAGAAATAAAAAGCTAAACAAGGATCTTCCAGGTAAATCAGTGGAATTAAAAATAATATAAATGAAATAATTTAAGAAGGAACTGAAGTAAAGGAGTGCTGGAAGAGTATGCTAGAGATGAGTATAATATTATATATTAAATAATGACATTGAAACAAATATTTTAGAAATTAGTCTCCAAGAAAAAAAAATGATGAGAAGAAAGTCATAAATGCTATGAGAATGTTAAGAAATGGGGGGGATAAACACCACAGAGGCTGCAGGTGTAGATAGCATGACTGGGCATAGATTATATATAGATGCTTACGAAGTGCGTGTGCAGCTTGTTCAACAGCTGTATCTGGCAACTGTAATAATGTTGTTATTAGAAGGGGGTAGGTAACAAATAGAAGGAGATTGATTTGTTAAATGTGTCTGGGAAGATCTTTGCCAGCATCCTGACTGAACAGGACAAGAGGTAATAATGAGCAAAACTTGGGACATGCAGTAGAGCTTTATGGTTGGTAGGGGATTTCAGATGAATTTTTGCCCTCCTCATACATTAAGAAATGTATGAATATGAGAAGGTCTACAGTATATTGTTGATTTAGAAAAAGTGCATGATAAAGTGAATAAGATTGGGTTATGGAAAGTTCAGCACAAATATGGAATTGCCAGTTGGTGGTAAATGCAGTAGGAATGGCATATAATGAAAATAAAACATATGTGAGAACATATTGAATTTTAGCAAACAGTTCAGCCCTGAGCATGGAGTACAATGATGTGTAATGTCCCTTGGTTGTTTAATGTATTTATGGATACATATACAAGGAATGCTTCCAGTAACTTCAGAAGTGGCTGGTCAGGGATGTCAATGTACATGTACCTCTGACACAGACACCTTATTTTCAGCTGAGAACTTGCATTATTTCCAATGAATATTAGATTGAATGATGCAACAAGTAGTGTTTGTCAGGGGAAATGGAATGAAAAATTGCTGAGGTGGAAAAACTAGGGCAAGTTGATTAATTTTTGTACCACTGTAGCATTTTTAGTAAAGGTAGGGAAATGGATAGAGAAATTTTAAGATGTGCAAATGCTGGAATTTCTTGCAAAAATCATTGTCAAATGTTTGTTGAAGGAAGCAAAAATAGTTACGAATAAGAAAATGCTTCTGTCCGCTTTATTATAGGAAGAGTGAGTTGGGTATGTTAGGAGTAACCTAAGAAGTTTGTATGGTAAAACAAGAAAAGACAGGACCAAGAATGAATGACTGCTGAATAAATGTGAATTGAACAGAAAAATGAGTGACAAAATGAAAGGAGCACATTGAGGCCACGTAGAAAGAAGGAATGATGATTGAATTGAAGGAGGAGGAGGAAGAGCACTGAAGTGATGAAATCAGAAAAAAGAGGTACAAGTTTAAAGATCAAAACGTAGCGTATATAACAGTGCATGGAGGTGATAGAAGCAAGGATGGCTTAAAAGGAGAGAAAGGTATGGAGACATATAGTGAATTATGTTAGTATCAATGCATTTTAGCTATGTTTCCTTTTTTTTCCTGTCTCATGCCTTTAATTTCTGCAGCTATTTCCTACTTTTGTTATGCGTTCTACATAATGTTCTTACAATGGGAGCGAACAGTATGATGGTCTGTATATCATACATGTATGCTGTTGGTAAATCATGCACTGAAGGTTATTTTGTTTATTGACCCTCTGTTTTGTATGTCCCCTATTTCAGTCTGAAACTAACTTTTGCACAACTAAATGCTCCATTTTAAATAATGGTATGTTCTTTGTCTTAATTTGTGTCACCCTGACTTGTATCTTAACCCAGTTAAATCTCAGGGAGGTGATATATGTCACATGCACACATATGTTCAATAGCAACTCAAGGAACGGATAACTAACCTAACCAAATCAAATAACACCAAGACAGGAAATGAGGAATGCATTAAGTAAAACCAGCATAGTGTTTCTATCATTACTCCTTATCCATTATCCTCTTTATAATGTGTCGCTTTTTTTCCTCCTGTGTACAGTCCTTTTATTTATTTTCCCTTTGTAAACCCAATAAATCTTTTGTAAACCCAATAAAATACCTCAGAAGAAAGAAAAGACAAGCACTGTTGCTGCTGCTGATTACTTGTAATTGCAACCTGCAGGTTTGGGAAAAAGGTACAGAAAATTGACAAATCACAAGAGGGGGATTAGGAACTAAAAATAATTAACCCTCTCCAAACAAGGATATGCTAATGTGCTAGGATTACCACATTAAACTTTAACAGAACCACACTGTTAAGAGGTCCAGGCCATGACATGCGGTATTTATGCTAACACGTAAAATATAGTGTACAAATCTTCACATGCTTCCAATTATCCAGTTACCCATTGTGCTCGACTATCAGGTAGCAACTATAAGATTTGGACTTAATGCAGTAGGTGAATTCATGCTTTATGTCTTAATGTTATATGTGAAGCAAGCCCCTGTGGTTTGCACAATGATACTGCAATCTGCAAACGCAACCAGTTTTATCAGTAATTATTCCTGTATCATCTCAGTTTTGAAGACGCCATTGTAAGACTTGCCTTCCTATGCCAGATCTGTAGAAGTCAGTTGCCTGAGATGGAGAGAGACTATTGCAAAACTAAATATTACAGACAGAATTAGCCTTTGATACATGTGATGAAAGGTTGAGGAATCTGGAAATAGTCTGTTTTTTGACAACAGAGAATGTCAAAGTTCTAGTTCCAACTCTGAAAATGTTGAAGGAGATAAATGAATATCATAATAGAATGTTGCTAAAAGTGTGGCTTACTATGATTAACAATCTAGGATTGTACAACATGCTAAGCACAAATCAAACAAACTACATTATGGCTAGTTACAAAATGTGAGCCCAACTATTCTGTGTGCATAGACATCTAGTACAAGCCTCAATGTTATCATATGCATCATTACATCAAACAAATATAAATTGTGCATCAGTCATGACTGACACAAATTACATAATTCATGTAATTTTATGATGATATCATGACACATTTGACATCACTTGCCCCCTATTGTCCTCATCCCACATATATCCATGTCTGTATGAAAGAACAATGTAAGTATTATCTAGGAAGGTTCATGTATCCCTTTAGCCAAAATCCTTCAAATGGCTTTAGCCAAACCAATAATCTCCTAGCCTCAGACTTCCATTTGTTATATCATATCTGACCCACAGTTATTGTAGATATATTTATTAATACATTTTAAAATATTAGACATTCAGTGTATAGTTTCCTATATAGGAATTATATAGAGGTCCTATAATATAATCAGATGTTTTTAAAACTTATACTTGTTTCAAATTAAAGAACACATAAATAACATCTGGATAGTCAGATATATATGCACGCCTCTGGTGTATATAGTGTTAGGTGGATATGACTGGTGATAGAAATCCTGCATTCCACTGTGTCACTTAAGATTCTTATGTATTATAGGGGAAAATCAAAGCTTAAACCATTCAGAAATAATGTAACAAAAACTCCTTTACTGCAGTTCTATCATCACTTTTTAATCCATGGGAGTGCAGACATCCTGGTGCTGGGTTGAATTAAATTTTCCAGGCAGGAGTTCCTAGAAAGCAATATTTCATATAACAAAGTGTTTTTCCTTTGATTATCATTTTTGTAATTCGGTTTAGAAAGAATACATGGTGATAAGCATTCAGCACAGTGGATATGAATTTTGAGAACCCAGGATGTTAACTGCTAGCAGCATAAACTACCTTAAGGCAACTTGGCTGATATGTTAGTACTGTCATGTTCACAATTGTGTATATGTGTCTGTATGTGCATGAATGTGTGGGTGAATGCCACAATATCAAATAAAATCAGTTTGTATCTGTAGAATTGTTTTGGTGTCTAAGAAAAGAAAAATTGGGAGGCTGGAGTAAGGAAAAAAATTTCTTGAATTACTCATGTAATATTTCTTTAAAAAATACATATATTAGATCTTTGTATGCTGCCCAGAGTTACTGCTATGACATGGGCAACCATATAAATAATTTAAATTTAAAAATACACAAATCTATTAAAGTTGTATCTGTAAAGTGATTACAGTTCCTGTGCCTATAACCTTAACAGCATTTCTTGAAAATTTCAATCTTCTGGTTCCTTTGTCTCACACTTGACAGAAACAGCTGTGCCAGATCTAAAGTGGAATGATGAAATACCTAGACATACATTGCATTCTGTAAATTTACCCTTCCCACACCTTAGAGCAGTGTTCCTCAAACTTGGTAACTTTAAGATGTGTGGACTTCAACTCCCAACATGCTGGCTAGGGGAATTCTGGGAGTTGAAGTCCACACATCTTAAAGTTGTCAAGGTTGAGAAACACTGCCCTTCAGACAGTATAAATCAGAACCTGAGGCAGACTATCACTTCTTTAATCTGGTTATCCAAATTATCACCATCACTTAGTTTTTAATCTTCTGGATACTCCCCAGAATGAATTAGTTAACTAGTGTGTCATTTAAATAGGATGGTCTAGATAGACAGAGCAGTAGGTAGCTCAGCAGTGACGCTCTGAAATCCTGAAACCAGAATTCACTTTAAAGAACACTTGGGAGCTTTTCCTCCTGGGCTCTCTCGAAAAGTGTGGGCATCAGCTCCCAGAATTCTTAACTATGGAGATACTGGGAGGAATTCTGAAGTTGACCCATACACCCAAATGCTGCCCAGGTTGGTGAAGGCTACCATAAGGCAACGATAAGACCTTTGTAACATAAATGTATGAAAATTAAAATGAGGGATAAAACGAACACAAAAAACTAGAACAGTTAATTTAGCCAGCATTATCTTTAAAAGATTTATGCAAGCTATGTTTTTGATGGAGGTGTCTTGGAAATGCATCTGTATTTTCACCCATAATTTGTTCCTCTGACTAATGTTAATTGTTGGTACAAGAATACTTCCTTTTATGTTTTATGTTTATAGCACTGAAATCCAAATAGATCTTTGATAGGAGGTCTGACCAGAACCAAATTATTAGCCTGCTTTACAGTTAAATCTGCTCAGTATGTTTGTTTATGTAAGACAAAGGAATCATATATTAGAAATGCTAGGATAATTATCATTAGAATCTTGTTTTTTGTTAACAATAATTGTCAAAATTTGCAAACTTCTTTACAAACTAGACATAAAAAGCTTGTGGGTTTGTTTGTTTGTTTTAATATTAAATATGGGAAAAGCAAAATTGAGAAAAGCTGTCTGGTCTTAAAAAGAATGTTGAACCATAAGGTTACCATCTTTTTTTTTTTAATCACTCTTCCTTTTTAACAACTATATGGCAGATAAAACAAAGAGCTGTCTATACTTGGGTTAGGCGTACCTAAAACCATGGAGTACAGAAATCCAAATTGCAGCATCTGAGATATATAGCTTTCCAGCCTCTAATTGGACACATTCAGTAAAGGGGACTCACCACGTCTATTGGTAATTGGTTCCACCATCAAACCACTCTTACTGTTAAGAATTATTTTCCTAGCATTCAACTATAATCTGCCTTCTTGTAATTTAAGTCCATTATTCCATGTCCTGCACTCTGGAATAATACAGAACAGAATCATTTTGCATATTTAACATGAGAGCAAAGAGGGATGAACTATTCACTTGCTTTAGTTTTTCATAAGTATTAAACAAACAGAATATAAATACTTTAAATGTAGGAGAAGCAAAAGTGGGCAATATGTCCATTTCTGAGACCAGCAATTCTGTTTTTCATACATGGAAACATACTCCTTACTCTCCTTTTCTCTTTCAATATATTTACTTCATTTTACTTCTTGATTTCCTGCTTTCAGGAAATTTTCTGTTTCTTTGGTTCATCACTACATAGGAAAATGTATGCAAGTTATCTTGCTTGAAAGTTGTTGTGAGCAGTTTTTCTACTGCATACATGAATGGGATAATAGTTGTGTGTAATGCATGTCTAAGGCAAGGTAAGAGAGTCAATTTTGTGTAGTGATTAAAGGGGCCGGGCTAGAAATCAGACACTATGAACTCTAGTCCTGCCTTAGGCATGAAGTTGGTGGGGTAATTCCCACTCAGCCCTAAGAAGAAGGCAACAGCAAACTACATCTGACAAATGTTGCCAAAGAAAACTGCTTGAACTTGTCCACGTGATTGTCAACAGTCAAGACTGACTCAAAGACACAAGTATGGCGCAGCAGCTTAATGACGCTGAAAGTTGCCGGCCAGAAATGGCTGACGCTTTGGCGGTTCGAGTCCAGCCTTCGTGTTAACAGGGTGAGCTCCTGTTTCCTCCCCAGCTCCTGTCATCCCAACAGGTCGAAAACTCACGTGAGTAGATAAATGGGTACTCTCACTCCGGTGGGAGGAAAAATGCTGGCAGCGCCTTGCACAGAGAGACGGGAGCAGTTGCCGGTAAGCGCGAAACCGCGCTCGCCCGAAAAGGGCATGAAGCAACGGAAACCCCGCCTCCTGCGCTCGCCAGCTGGGCTCTGCTCTAGGAAGGAGGCTCTGGCAAACCACTTCCGAAAAACAATTGCCTTGAAAACTGCAAGGATTCGTCCAGGCAGTCACTGCAGGGTCAGTAATGACTGAGCGCAGACAAAAAAAAAACATAAGAAAAATCCATTACTCTTTACATGTACTATATTTATTACCTATATAGAAATTATCTATTTTGTATGGAATGTTCAGAATAGGGGGGAAAAAAATGATAAACTCTATAAAGTGAGAGGTGTATACACTTTATAGAAGCTGAATAAAATTCCAGTATCAGATATGTGCTTCAGTTCCATATATTGTTAATGTTTGAAATGTATATGTATATATGCTTACATACACAAACATATACTACCATCCATAATGGCTAAAAACTTTAATTGCCCAAAAATCCATAACACTATCTGTTTAGTTTCTCCACATTAGATTGTGAAGTAATGTAGGATGATACTACAAACAAGTGATTACCACTGTATATATTCTGAATTGACTCTAGTTGGGAAAATAGCAGGACAGAAAGGGTGTATTACACAACAGAAATTGCTATATGGATTAGAAAGGTGATGGATTCCATCATATACTTTGGTCATGGTCTTTATTATCAGTTATCCAAGATTCATAGAAGCCATTCACTGAAATCTTTTCTAACTGAAATAACTAAGCCAAATTATAAAGTATAATTCAAAAAACAAAAATAAATGAACCAAAAAATAACTGAAAGGAAGAGGAGAAGAAACAACAACTTTATACACATATAGAGAGGTAAAGACAGAGAGAGTGAGAGAGTATATTGAACACTTCAAAGGATGCATAAAAAGGCTGGGGGATGTTGAATTGTATTCCTAAAATTTGTAGCCTGTCAAAACCCAAAGAACTCTTCATTTTTCATGAAAAATAAGAAGTTTCTAGTAAGATGGATTAATTCCAATGGAAAAACTGCATACATACTGTTTTTTTTTTTAACCATTGCCATGGTCAGTATGATTCTGTGTGACCAAAGTTTAACTGTTGTTTAAGGCTGGAGTACTATCATACCTTTAATTATGTATTCATAGAAATCTAGCAGGAAGACAATGCTATGCTATCCAAAAGATAATATAGGCTGGTTATAGTAATATTGTCTCTCCCTAGCCAGTGCAACTTGTTAAAAGAGAGTACCTGCAAGACTATTCTAATCTGAACCATCATTGTCTCCACCTTAACTCTTTTTATCTGTACATGTAATTATAGCTTGTTTGCTTACCATTCCCTTATGTATGAATCATGTGGATTACAGAGTTGGATTCTTGATTTAATTTTCATAATTTAATTAGGGTGTATTTTTATGCATGCCAGGAGACAAGGAATTATGCATATCCATGTTATAGATGAAGGCTATGGAGACAGTGCACTGAGCAGGCAAATAAGAACTATTCTATATTCAATAAGAACCTTACATTTGACCTTACACATAGAACCTCAGATAATCATTAAATAGTCCATAGCTTTGAATCAATCATAACAAACTAAACCAGAGCCTGTACTTATTGAAACCACACACACACAGGTTTCTATCACATTTGCTTTTCCTCAGTCCTTCACTTCCTTCTCATTTCTCTCTAACTTGTCAGATATAATTAGCAGTTGTTGAATGAATTGATCATCTAATTTCCTTCTCACCCTTGGATGCTTTTAATCCATTAGCTGATGATTTGTAGAGACTTGAGCATTTTTTCTCCTGGAAACATTTCCTTGCCTGCACTACATCAATAATTTTATTTACTAAATCACCATCATTTTGTGATTGCCCATTTTGCCTTATTCATGGAATTTTCAACAAGCATTTTTTGCATTTCAGTTGTTTAAATATCACCTTGAATGACACATCTCCTTTCATTTACTAATGGCCATACCTGCTACCTAATGATTTTCTTGTTCTTGATAAAAGTTCAACAGATAACATGAACCTCTTTTTATATTTTATGCAATTATTTATTTCTTCTCTGAAATTGATTTGAAGTCCTTTTTTTTTTTTTAATTAGTTACAGTTTCAGTGCTTTTATAATTAACTTTGCTCCCTACTCATTCCATAAGAGGTTTTTCATTGTAATAATTATAGAATAAGTTCTATGGTACATTATAATGGTAGACTGAAGCTCTTCTCCTTAGTATCTGGAAAAACAATTTTGATTACCCATCATTCACATCTCTAGATCCACACATCCTTTTTTTTTTCTTTTTCCCCCTCTTCCCAATGTTGGAACTCTGGCATCAGGGAAATAAGGATTCACAGAATTTTTCTGGGGGCTCTGAAATCAGATCGCCCCTAATGATGGATTTGTTTCCCAAGCCTCAGGAAACAATAGATAAACTCCTATGTGTCTAGACCAGT
Organism: Liasis olivaceus; assembly: GCA_030867105.1. Taxonomy (NCBI): domain Eukaryota; kingdom Metazoa; phylum Chordata; class Lepidosauria; order Squamata; family Pythonidae; genus Liasis; species Liasis olivaceus. Next base: position 85,108,436 of record CM061352.1, on the reverse strand, counting down.
GTTTCTCAACCTCAGCAACTTTAAGATGTGTGGACTTCAACTCCCTGAATTTCCCAGCCAGCATGGGTGGCTGGCAAATTCTGGGAGTTGAAGTCTACACATCTTAAAGTTGTTGAGGTTGACAAATGCTGATCTAGACTCTCTTGTGTGCTAAATTACAAAAGGCAGTGTGCCTTGCAATACAAGTATTGTTTCACATTAGGAACCAATTCTAAGTATACAGCTTGCCCCTTAAAACTTTAATCCCAACATTTTCATAGTCTTTTTCAAATTGCACCAGAATGACCAGAATCTCCTCTTGTTAAGGTTTTGATGATTAGACAGGAAAGATTATAGAAAGAAGGGAGCCATGTTGTAACCTTAGAGTAAGAGGTAAATTTATAATTGTACTTAAAACTGCTGTAAAGAAGATCAGAAGCCACTTCTTTGTATCTCTTTTCTATGTTTCTTTTCTTTTCTTTTTTCTTTTCTTTTTCTTTCTTTCTTGCGCTTTTAGTTCTCTCTTTGATTTCTTTCTTTTTATTTTTCTTCCTTACTGTATATTAGTTTATATTAGTTTTTACCTTTGTATTTAAAACTTTTAATAAAATTATGTACCAAGGCATATAGAATCAGGGTCACGCAGCTTCTTTTTTGGCAAAATTTCTTACAAGAGTAATTTCAAAGCTGCAATATAAAAATTAGGTACGTTAAATCAAGATATCCAGCTTAACCTTTCACAAATCCCACTGTAAGCTAAATTTCTAAGAGTTAGAGGTTTAATGCTATTTATTTATTTATTTATTTATCCGCCCAACTCAAACAACATGACTCTTGGCAGTGTACAAGAAATGCAACACAAGGAAACCAACACAAAGAACTAAAACCAACCAACAACCAATTTTCCCCTATCTGGGCCAAAAGGTCCTAAATGGATTGACAGTGCCTTTAAGACTCCATATATACTATCATTAATACAACAAAATTGGAAGTTGAATGGACTTCTCTACCACATGAGACTTGGAATTATAAAAATATCCAATTTGACTTCATATCAACTCTATAAACACATGAACCTTTTACAAGTAAACATATAGAAGTGTGTATTGCTCCTGCTGCTTTAGCAGCCTAGCAGCTGTGGTTCCTAGCCCTTTCTTTTCTTTGCCTTTTGTTCCTCTTCATCCAAGGAGATACAAGTTTTATATGCTACAAAATATGCCTATGTAACTAATGATACATATATCATACCTACCTAATGATACTTAACTAATGATCTCGTATATGCAGCTGGAACTATTTGATTCATTATATGACAAGATGTGTCCACTCAGCCTTCCTATCAACAGTGCATCAATTTCAAATGGGTCCAAGAAATGGTATGCTGGGTGTGAAGTTTCACATCTGGATGTGCCAGTAAATTTAAGCACTCCAGACACTTAGCCCTTATTCAGCCATAGGCTTGACTCACCTGAAGATGTTCAGATAAGATTCAGTTAAATTAGAAGTTTTACTGCCGACAAAATGATGTCTTAAACATAATAGTTGATTTGCCCACTGCAGTGCAAAGATATCAGATCCTTAATTTAGATTTGTGCTCTATGGTTTAAACTCTAGATTTTTCCTCCCACCTTTCCAGGTTAATGGGTACTTGGCCCATCTGTTTCACTCAGGGCCTCCTAATTTCTGTTCTTGCTTCTGTTTTAATAAAGTTTGCTGCATTTGAGAGCCAACCAAAAACTGCAAGATGTACTTTTCTGAAAGTATTAAATCAAGAGAAAATTATAGTAATTAGACACTACATCTATGGTTCATATCCTTTTTATGTTCCTGAATCAAGTAGGAATGACATTTACACTGAAAAAAAAATCTGCTGATTTGAATTTATAGGTTATTGAGAACTAAGACTTCAGATTCATTGTTCATTCATGCAGACAAAACTAAACTTTCAGCATTCCATCTTGTTTTCCCATACATTGATGCTAGGCTGCCATTGAGGAGGCATAAAATGTCCTGAAATATTCTTGAGACACAACACAGAGAACGCTGTAAAACAGCCTAAATGCAGAAAACATCTAATTATAGTTCAGGTCTGTTGAGGTAAATCAGCCAAGATCATTCTGATTTAAGGAATCTATATTCTTACTGTCATTTATCCAAAGGTGTGCAGTACTTATTGAGATTTCATTGTCATGGGGAAGGTGGTCTTTGGTGTTTTTCAATATTAATTTTATTTATTTATTAATTTTATTTCAAAAGTTATATATAGGAGCTCAGATACCCATTATCCTGATATGATTGCACAGTCTAACTCAGCCATCTATATCCCTTCAGTTAAAAAAAAACCTGACCTTCTTCCAAGGTAGAGATGGAGAATCTGAAGGAATAATCGCTTCAGGCTAGGAATGGATGAATTACTATCTAGGCTAGGAATGGATGAATTACTATCTATTTTCATTTGTTTTCATTTATATATTTTTTCAAACCTATTGCACTGTAATCTGAATGCTTAGTATGAAAATTCATAGGTTTTGTCATATGCATTTTTCTTTAATGCATGTATATCATAAACATACCCTTCAGGGTTCTTCCACCTTTGTAAAAATATCTTTACTGGCTATCTCTCTATTTCTAGACATTTTTCAAAGAAATGGCTATAAATATACAGTATATGATACAATTTATAAGCAAGTTACTTAAAGACAGTACTCCTTATCATGGCTAAGATTTACTGTAATAACCTTGGACAAAGCCTTTCTTCTAGTTGCACCACCATGGGAAACATATTTGATGGGGTTGCAATAGAAGGTATTCTTGGTGCTGCTCTCAGACTTTGGAATTCTCTAGTCAATAAAATCATTTTTATTTTGCTTGCCTTTGACCAGCAGGGTTTTAAATTCATTTGAATTATGCACATCTCTGAATTTTACAGTTCAGTTTTTGACTCTGAAGTTAATGACAAAAATGTGCATAGGTGGGGCATTTGTGAATAAAAGTGCTTATATTGAGGAAAATTGCCTAGAAACTTGTATGAATGTACGTACGTATGCATTTCATATTTCCACCCATGAAAGTCACGGAAGTGAATTTCTTTATCTTTAGAAAGATAAAACAACTGAAGACAGCGGTAAACACGGTAATAAAGCAGACAGTTACATACACTATTCATCAGCGAAACCATCTTCTAGAACAAAATCATGCCACAACACTAATATTTAAACAGCCCTACTAGTGAAAGGTAAACAAAATAAAAATAGCCTAATTTCCCAAATAAAGAACTAGAGCTAGTCTGTAGGGAATTAAAGTGCTCCATCTCAGATGGACAAGGTGGCATAAGAGGAAGAAACTATGTTCAAATCACAGCAGGAAAAGGTACAGTTCAGAGAAGTCACATTTGCAATGGCAGGCAGATGAGCTAAGGCCAACATTGTTTCTGCTCTCAAAAAATGAGAGCATTGTCTGTCTTGTTCTGGCAAGAGGCAACCAGGGAGTGCATATATGACCTTAGATTTACCTGATAAGTAGATGAGGAAATCCAGGTTATCATCTTGTCTGATTATCATCTGGCCTGCTTAATTCCTATGGAGACACATCATGGAATCACCATGGGCTGTCAACATTCTGTTGACAAGTTCAGATTTTAACTCCGAACAATCCACATTGACATTCCTATCCAGAACCCTACTTAAATAAAAATGGTATGGAAAAAAACTAACTTTAGCTTCATCCAACACTGTTGATTAAAAAAAAACAAAACCATTGCAGTAATAGAAGCTGTGAGTGCACTATTATGTATTCAGACCATTGGTGGATATTATTCTTTTCCCAAAAAAGTCTAAGTGAACATGTCCTTTTTCAAAATTTAAATTTTGCTGGCCATTGACCAAATAAACATCACTACTACTATTATTACTTATCTTCCAATAGAAGAGAATATATAAAGCTCAGGGTTGAACTGGAGTCCTTGGTGCTCTCTGAGCTTGGCTGTTTGCTTGCAGTTGTTTCATTTACTCAACTAAGTAATCATCAGTGCTAATGAGTGTGGGGTTTACGCCTTGTCTATATATAGTAGCTTGCCTTGCCAGTATTGGTGGGGGTGTGGTTTTCTTCTTGGTAGTTCCTTGATTAGGATATTGTTTTCTCCAGCAGCCTACACCCAGATAAGCAGGGTTTAACACCAGACAAACAAGCAGAAAAAAAATACCCTAATCAAGGAACTACCAAGAAGAAAACCACACCTCCACCAACATTAGGAAGGCAAGCTACTGTATATAAACTGGGAGCAAATCCCACACTCACTAGCACTGATGATGTTACCTAGTCGGGTAATGAAATGTCTGCAAGCAAACAACCAAGCTTATGCTACATATCTTGTTTTAAAAAATGCTTAGAAGTGGTCTGGATGAGACTGCTTATTTTTGCAGAGAGTTTTGCTTAGCCATTAATTTTCTTCAGTGACTGTAGAATCATGGATTATGTAGGTGATAAGGGAAAGTAAAAAGTGCAAAGAGAGCATTTGCTTGCAGTGCTCATTAGCATTTAATGCTACATAAGACAGTGGAAGACCTGCAGAGTTTTTATGAGAGAGTGTGAAAACAAGAGCACATAATGATCACAAGTCTGCAAGAATATGAATATGACATCAAGTTGCTATATATACTAACAGAGCACTACTTGTGAAGACATACTGTCCTGAAAATGGAAGATCTCAAAATCTTATTCAAAATGATGCCAGGCTTATAGTGGCATAAACCAGTTTTAAAATATTTCCCTCTTTGTATGATAGATCAGGGAGTGGAGAGAGTCCTACAGGTGTAAATCTGCTCCCAGTTAGTCCATACATCACCCATCCCAACTTCTTTCTACTTTTTATCCTTGACAGAGCCTTTAGGTTAGAAAAGGAAGAGTCTCAGAGGGTTCTGCAGGGGGTAGAAATTATTTCTCCATGGCCCCTGAGACACACTCACCACGTACAACTGTAAAAATGTCAGTTCTATTGTGGGTGACCTCATAAAATCTGTAGAAACGCTGTTTCTACAGTAATTAATTTGAATAAAAATCTCCATATGATATATTTAATAGCAGAAAAACAATGTTAGTTGTTTTCTTGCTGTTTTTATAATGCTCTTTTCTAAGAACAGGGTCACATTTTGCCACTTAACCTAGCTTGTTTGATGATATTCTGTTTATTCTCAGTTCAGTGTATTTATTATCAAAGGTATTGCTAACCTAATAAGTTAATATATTAAGTTTTGTAATCTTCTGTCCTGCATTCATTCTCCATCTTCTGGTTTTGGTTTTTTCCTTTTCCTCTCTTTAGTTTTATTTCACTCTCTTCCTCTAATAGTCTCCCCAAGTGATGGCTAGCTATCTCAAATTCAAGACAAGCTGTCTCGGCTGACAAACACAGTTGTCAGTCATGCTGCTCACCAGAGGGAGAAAGACAGTCTCTACAGTGCTCACCTACTGGCTCCATTCGTTTTCAGGGGCTGGATATGAATCTGTCTGCCTCAAACTTTTTTAAAACCTTTGATTTACACTGTGACTTTAGGGGATCAAAACATAAAGTAGGATGAGGTACTCTTACATTGGATACCCATTAAACTGAAGTACTGTATGTATATGTGTTTCCATGACCATTAATAAAGTTAAAACATCCTCAGTGTGTCATACAGTCTCATTGTCTGTACACTATTTCCTTTTTCTCCAGCAGTACCAGTTAATCTGGTTTTCTTTCTTTCTGTTCTTGTGAGAAAAAAATGTCTTTTCTTTTCTTATTAAGTTCTGCCACTCAGCTGCCTCATTTTCTCTTTTATCCCTTGAATCTTTTTAGCAAATGATCAACAAATAATTGGTTTGCAGTGATGGGGGGGAAAAAACCCCACTGCCATTATTTTATGAGCATGAAACTGAGCAAACTCAGGGAGGCAGTGAAGGACAGAAGGCCTGGCGCGATATGGTTCATGGGGTCATGAAGAGTCGGACACGACTTAACAACAACAAGCCATTATTTTATTTATGGTCTTTTTGTTGTTAGTCATTAATGAACTTTGTATACCACTCAATCCAGTCAGATTCCTGTGGGTTTATAGTATCGTTCACAGATAGTCAGAGCTATGCTTTTATTTAATCTTATAACTCACTAATGCTTGGCCCTGACTTTAAAAGTTGAATTATGAATCTTAGCTTGCCAGGAGCAAAGAACATACATAATATAGTTTATTAAGCCAGGATTTGCTTTAAGATGCAAAATGTTGTGAACCGCCCAGAGTCCCTCCTTGTGGGGGAGTTGGGCGGTGATCTAAATTTGATATATAAATAAAAAATAAATAAATAAAAATGGTAATTGAGAGAATACAGAATAGTCAGTACTACTGAAAATCAAAGGTTGTTTCCTTAAACTTGATACAATCATTGAACATGTGTCACAATTACTGTCTTGCTGCTAATCTGTTTAATTAAATTGTATGTGTTTAGTTTGTTTCTTTTTCTTTTTAGTTGCTTTTCATCTAAATATAAAATATACACCTTTGGGTTTTTTTGTTCATTTTTGTAGTTCTTTGTAAACTAAACAAAACAAAGAAAAATTTTAAAAACTGCACATTTCACCCTAAAGTTTTAAAAGAATTTTAGCAGGGTGTGATGATACTAATTCATCTCATATGAAATGCTGTAACTCACAGTGTGATTTAATTTTTGATAAACCTTGTTAAGCAATACTATGCAGTACCTGTAGATATTAAATCAAGCTCTGATTATCTCGAAGGCTACAATGTGGTATGCTGACCAAGAAAAAAATGTTAAAAATCTACAGTTAGTGGATTATCTGTACAGGGAGTCATTGTTAGTAGAGTTGCCTTTTGTACTTTTGCAAAGCTTTAGTCTCATGATTGATGCACTGGTTTTGGTCCGTTTGGCTCAGCAGTCTATGCAATTTTCCTATCTTCCTAATCACATTTCTGCCTTCTAACAGATGGCACTTTCCTTTTTAAACTGTCTCCTGAAATCTTCAGGTACGATGACACATAAGTCATTGGGAACTATCCATGTGCATCTGAAGGTTTGATTTCTTGTCTTGTGACTTGTGCCTGTCTTGTGCCTTGAGGCAGATGATAATATTCAAAGGTTCAGATTTAATGGCCAGGGTTTTCATATTCAGGTTCCTAGCAAAGCTTCCTATTGGCTGAGTTGAAAGATGAACTGAGTCCTATAAACAGGAACAGCATTGACTTGTGTTGGTGACTTGCTCTTTTGCTCTTCCAACTTAAAACAGGAACATTTATACTTCAAAATACTGTAAGATAGGTGGGTATTGTGACAGCAGGTAGATATGGATCCATGCAACAGGTAGACTTCCAGCTTCTCTCTCTATTCTGTAACAAAAAAATTCACTAATGTCTCAAATTTTGATTTCAATGACAGGATATTGTTCTTAGGAAACCAATCAAGCATGGTTCAAGTTTTGCTCATATCACCAATGAGCACCATCTGAGTAAATTGAAAATAGGAAGAATTCAGATGAAATTAATGAATAAATATGAATAAATACACTTCCTGGCTCTCAGATTTTTTCCAAGGTATACTTTTCAGGATTGTAGAAACATATGGTTCAAAGTCCGTACCTTCATATTGTACTTATACCATATACAAGTTGAAATCCAGCCTTTACTATATCCTCTGAAGTGCCTAGTATACCAATATATATATATATATATATTTTTTTTTTGTTGAATTAATCTCACAAGATGCAATATTAATTTAACGTTCTTAAACCACTGATTAGGTAAATTAAGATATTCCAAATTATCTGGAAGTTTTCCATGTCTATCTTTATACAACTTTTCAATTGTGAATTAAAATAACTTCAGATTTAGAAATTTCAAAACCTTTTTTCTAATGATATTAGCGCTTAAGAAACTTCAGATACAACTAAAAAATCAAGTCCAAATTGTATAGTCAAGAGGTGTTTTAAATAATATAGTGTCATTCTTAACAAATTGTTATTGCAAAACATGAAATCTTTTTGAAAAATAAACAAAGTATTTTGATTATCAAGATATTAACATCTATTTTAGCTATGAACTCGATAAAAATGATTTGCTAGAATTATTTGGGGATTGTATCATAATTTGTATCATAATCAAAATTCTAATGGGAGTTTGAATCACATTTAACTCTTCTCCTCAACATATTAGAATGAGAGTATAATGAGGCACTTTAGATTAAAAATAAATATGATGTTCTAAAATGATTTTCTCCTAAAAGGGATCTTGGAGGAAAGTTAAATTTTAGATTTGTTGTAGGACATCTAATAAGAGTTTTTAACAAAACAAAATGTTTTTGCAAGCAACTGGGTGACATATTTTTTAAGTTTTTCGTTATTCACCAAATATTATCCTGAGATTGAAAAATAATATATATTCTGTGCTCCCTTTCCATCCAATTGGATAAAAGTAAGAATCTGAAAAAAAAGTTAATGGAGCAGAAGGATTAGCAATATGCTGTTATTTGTGTTCTTCTTGTTCCACATCTTACCCCATCATGTGTTCCATTTTTCAAGGTCCATTACTGTGTTATCAATTAACAATGCTAATTGCTATGTTTATATGTACTATTTTTATTTGAAAAGCTAAGATTATTTATTTCCTATTCTACTGAATTTCCCCTTTAGTGAAAATATTTTTTAAAAAATGTACTGGTTACAGGCCTTAGTTCTGATTTAAACTTAAGTAGTCCTAAGAGATCAGTTATAAAAATGGCTCATATGTAATGTTTGAGTAAGACGTTCCAGATATATGAATGTAGAACAGTTTCATAGGTACATGACTTAACATTATGCTGTGTGTTGCTACATCTTCACAATATGAGCACCCAAAATGCCTATGCAAATGGGAGCAACTTACATAATGTAGATTTTATTATAAGCACAGTGAGATTAGAAGGAGTGCATATGCCAACATTAACTTAACCTGATTTGGTAACAGTTGTCATTTTACTTATTTTGTTTCAGGAAGCATTATGAAATTTGTACATAAATACACATTATTAAAGTCAGTCAAAATTACAGTTCCTGCTTTGCAAGCACTAGTTTTGATACTTCAGAGCTACTTCTTGTAAAGAAATTGCCGTGTAGTTGAACTATGTGTTGACTTTTGCTCCTTATATATGTTTTCAATGATTTTGTAGGTCATTTCTGCTTACTAAAATATTCAACACTTCGACATTTTATGTGGAATTTGGTATTAAATATTATCAGGGTGTAATTAATGAAACAGTAACAAAGGGTACGATAAGCATCCGTTATGTTCCTAGACTGAGAAAAAGGTATTCTGAAAAAGTTTTGTCTGTAGTTATGATAATAATTGGTTCACATAACAATATATTTTGGAAACGTTGTGGCTTGCAGATGAGTATTCAAGGACCAAATCATTAAAAGATTTTATGGAGGGTTATTCCCTTCTTTAATGCCAAATCTAGTAAATGACTGCCTCTCCAATATTCAACTGCAGGAAATTGTGTAGAAAACAGTTCATCTCTGACTAATTTGTGTGTGTGTGTGTGTTTGTGTGTGTAGGTTTCCAAAATCAGAAATTCTGATCTTTTTTTGTTTTGTTTTGTTTTTCTCATGCTGACAGTTCATTTGAACTTTGTGGCACTAAGCACTGCTTTGCTGCCTAAAGCAAAGGGCAAAGAAATAACCTCCACAGCTACTCTACCTAAGGCCAGAACAGACATTTATGAGGTACAGGGCATGTTCTGTGATACACATACTTCTGTCCTACAACAGAGAGAAATGGCTGTGGGAGATTCCAAAGGAATGTCAGAGGAGTGCCACTATCTCTATACATGAAATCTAAATAGGTACCTTAGTCCTTATTCCTGAGCACCAACTTTTACTTGGCTTTTTAAATGCATATTATGCTATAGTATAGTAACAGTCTAAAACTGCTCTTCTACTTTTGTTCTTTTTCACCAGAGAAATTCATCTGGTGTATACAAGAAGACTTTTAATTACTTAAATGCTGGTGGAATTTATTGCTCCCATATGTAAGAACATTTAATCTCCAATAAGCCAAGTAGTTTTGGGATGTGCATTTCTTCCCTAGTAACCAAAACTAGGGGAGAACATGTTACATGGATTTACCCCTAGTTTTTCTACTACTTTCTACATGGATTCTCATGTCCTATTGTAAGTCCCACATCCTCTGGCATGCATGTATGTTGACTGGTAGTACATTTTAGGCCCCCTATTATACTACAAATCTTCTCATGTCAATTCACTAAATTAAAACACACAAACACACATCAATACCATCATAATAAAACCCTGTGCAATATATATCCAATACAACTAAAGCAGACTATTGGTTTTAGCTTTAGGAATCTCAGTGAAACCTTTCTTCTTTATTGAAAATGGTTATCACTCTGGCAGTGTTTTCCCATTCTGCTAAGCCATAAAATTGTTTGTTTGGTTGATTTATTTCTACTTACTGCTTTCAGCTTTTCCTGAACATAGTAGCTGAACACCTAGTCATGGATTTGGGTTCAACAAACCTGATTAAAAAATGTGGCTTAGCACTGTATATGAACTCAGCCATTCACTGAATAAGCATCCTGCATAATCTTAATGTGAAATTCACATTTATTAATTTAGCTATTGCTGATAAATTGAAGACATTTTCCTTCATGCATCATTCTCAAGTAAGAAATTGGTCTGCATTCTCAAACTGGTAGAGCTATAAAATATTCCTGTTTAAAAATAAAATGCCACAGTGGTAAACAGAATTTGCCTCTTTAGACGTCACAGGTTTTAACCCACACCAGAAGTATTTAACAGGTGATGTTAGGGTCATTTCCCCAGAAGCCTTGGGTTTAGCTCCCAGCTGCTTCTGGAATAAGACTTCTGGAACATCAAATGCAGACTTTGGATTGAAGAAATAGTGCAGTTCTGTTCTACAGAATTCTTCCCCAATCTATTTCTGTTTCAGAATCCTGGGAGAGAATTCCAAGTTAGGACAGGCTTTTCTACAATGATTGGCTATCTTTACTAACATCAGCACTTTAAACAAAAATCCTGAATCTACAATATGCTTGCCCTTTTAAAAACTGTTTACTTTTTTGGATTAGTCAGTATCACAGGGATTAATCATTTGGATTTATTAGAATCAATATTCCTTAGCGTAACTCAAATATACAGTAACAATAATACCATGCTGTATTCACAGCATGCTTTTGTAAGTACATTAATCTGAAAGCTGTAGCTGGTATGAAATTTCTAGGTCAAAAACATCCAAAGATTTTTCCTAGAAGTCTTGTTTGGCTTTCAACAACTGAAAAACATTGGTGGATTCTGATATCTAGTATCAGCATTTAGACTTTTAGCATATAATCTGCTTAAATTCAATCTAACTTGATGAATCATATTTGCTATGATGAAAAGGATGTTTAAAAAAGACTTAGGGTTTGTAGCTCAATTCTGTCTTTGTAGTAATCAGGTCCATTTCTGCCCTCTTTCTATGTATATATATATGTGTGTGTATATACTATCAAAATTATTTTGCTGTGGTATGTGATACTTTTTCAAAGTATGTGATTCAATACTTTTTTTCCCCCTTTCTTTTTATCAAGAAACTAAATGATTTCAGTTTAAAAGTTTTCTTTGAAGAATGGACTATTTGATTATTAATAAATGGGGGAGTAGGGGAAAGAACCAATGAAATATTTAAACTGATAAGCCTAAACCCTATTTATTGTAAGTGTTTCAAAGGTTCAGGGTTATTAAGACTGAAAATATTGTGTTTTGCACCACCTCTGTGGAGAGAAAGATGCAATATATTTTCAAGTAATTTGAAAGCCCAATACCTTTACTATAAATACATTTTTTAAACAAATCCTTATCATATACTATTATGAAATAATTGGCATTCAGCAGACAGTTCATTGTATTAAAGCAAGAGTAGGCAATGTACAGTCCTCCATGTGTGATTAAATTGCAGCTCCCATTAACACTAAGGATAACAGATTTTGAACTGAGTGGCATCTGGAGAGCCACATTTCACCAGTCCTGTTTAAGCTAGTGATACTGAGGTTATTCCTAACCCTAACCCATCTGTAGCCTTGTTACTTGTTAAACCAAATGCCGATCTGAACAGTGACATATTGTTACTTCACGTTTATTGGTAATGTAAACCACTCAAATGATGAAATGGAAGAGGAGCTATGTAGCACCACCCTTGGCATACTGGTTTAAAAGGGCAACATACTGACTTTTAAAAGCCCGAACATGACAGTCTCTCTCTCTCTGTTCTGTGCTTAATGATGTGTTTGGCTACACAAAAACAAGACATGAGATAGTGGCTCATATCTCTGCTCCCATCAAATCAGGAACTAAACACCGTTTGACTCATGCTGTTGCTTTTAGTGAACATAGCTGGGCTGAGATATAAGACCTAACAGTGTTGTTGGATTATAGACATAAACAGGACGATGGACAGTTCCAAGTAGGTCAGGCTCCAGTGTAACTTCAGTAAGGATGTTACCTACTTCACTAATGTTTTAAAAAGCTGTAGCTCAGTTGCTTTATACATCTGAAATATGTATTGTATTTGCAACATATGCAGCCATATTCCCCAGTTATCTCAGATTCCATCAATAGTCTTTCCATTTAATTGCAACAGTAAGAAAAGTAAAACATAAAGTTCTGTCCATGGTTTGGCAAAGGCTAAAAGCAGTTTGGCTCTTCATCTTCAGTACTGTGTTATTAGCAGGAAAGAAAGAAAGAAAGAAAGAAAGAAAGAAAGAAAGAAAGAAAGAAAGAAAGAAAGAAAGAAAGAGAAAGAAAGAAAGAAAGAAAGAAAGAAAGAAAGAAAGAAAGAAAGAAAGAAAGAAAGAAAGAAAGAAAGAAAGAAAGAAAGAAAGAAATAAATTTCCATCCTGTTAGTATGCTGGGGATAACTGCTATCCTACTGGTAACAATGCTACCTAGTCATTCATTAGATTAGAATAAAAACACAGTGTCCCATATTGGAAGCCACTGCTGGAAGTGAAATGTGAAGTGTAGTTTGTTTCAGCGATTATGGAACATTTCCAAGGAAGAATATGATCAGATATGATGGAAACATTATTAGCTCTTGGCATCTTCAGATGCTAATCCATGGCTATCAGGCATATGATTGACCTCCAGTGGTTCTAATCAGTGCCTTTTGCTGGACACGATGTCACTTTGGGTAATAGCATACATCTGAATTTTACTGTATTATTATTGATAACATCTGTCTGAATCAGTTTTGTTGCTTCTTTCTTGAGGAAATGGATAAAGTTTGTTCTCCTATTTGCATGTGCAGTTCCTTTCCATCTTGGCTTAGACAGAAGGCAGTTACTTAGACCATTAATACTTCTTGTTCTATACAGGTTTGCTGTCCCTCTTTAGGAACAGGATTGCAATCTAGGGGTCCCCCTGGATCCAGCTGGATAGCCACATAACTTCAGTAGCATGGAAGAACTTTTACATTTTGCCTGATAAATCAGTTGTGATAAATCTTCCCCTGCTTGGAAGAGAAAGACCATGTCTTTATGATTCATAAAGTAGTAATCTCAAATCTGGATTATTTCAAGTACTGTTAATGGGGCAGAACTTGAAGGCAGTCTGTAAACTGCAACTGATTTATGACACAGCAGTATGCATAGTGAATGGTCTCTCCAGAAAGTCCTATGTTTCCCTGTATCATCAATAGGTTTACACATTATCAGTTGCTTTTTGATCTTAGTTCAAGGAACTCACTTTGTTTTTGTCATAAATAGCAAGTCAGTATTCATAATACTGCAGCTTTCCTGTCAGTCTAAGTGCCAGAGTCCACCTGTGTTACAGTCAACATTCAGAAAGAGAGATGTTTTTTCTAACACATACGCAAAAGACAGATTTTTCCACACCCTTCCTCACTGCTGCATTTAAGAAACTTGAATCCTCTGAAGACAAAAGCAGAACTTCAGGGACACTGAGAAATAAATTGCAGTGTCTGAGCTGGGGTGTACCATCATCCCACAGCTGTGATAAATGGCTCTGATAAATGACCCCAGAAGCTGGAGGAGGTCCAGGAACAGGAAAATAGAGCCTTTTGCTTGGGAATTCAGGTTATCTCTAAAGAACAGCAAAAGACTCTAGTATGGTGTTGTGTTAAAATTTAATTTATTTAGTCTGTGTGTGTGTTCGAAGCCTTGTTTTTTTCTTATTCCTCTTTCTCTGGACATCTAGGGCATTCTGCGTAATTTCAGATGGAATTCAAGAAGTTCAAAATTTCTCTGTAATTTTTTGGGAGCTGATATATAATTTGAAAGCTGTTCCTTTTTCCAAGATTGCTAATTTTAGAAGTCCAGCACAAATAGTACAAACTATGCAATGCTTAAATCCAAGCTACTTACAGCTTCCACTGTACAGCCTACAACACATTGTTAGGTCATCAGTGGGGTACCTTTTGTGGGCTTTGTCATCTATTCTTCTTTCTCCATGGTATTCCTATAATAAAATAAACTGCCAGTAGTCTTAAAGCCACCTCCCAATTTATTACAGTTCAGGCTTAAACATATTTGTCTTTTAATGCTACTGATTTAGTTTATGTTTTATATTTATCATATTTAATATTGTTCTATTAAATCTTGTAAGTTTCCCAGAACTGTTAGCAGCCTGTATGGCATATAATTCTTTTAGGCAGAAAGACAGATAGACGAAGTACCAGATTATGTTTCTTTCCCTTTCTGCCTCTATTGCTTTTCCATATTGTATCATGACTTTTTAATGCAAAATGACAACTGTTCTGAATATTTTGCTAGAAGGTGGTTTATAAAATTTTCTTCAAATATATATATTTTTTAAGTCTAACATATTGCCACAGTTCTTTAAATCATGATGTAGTTAAGAAAAATTTGGCATTGCTGTACTATTACTCCTATCATGGCCATCTCCTAAGATTTCTTTCATTGTCCTTATTATGGTTGGTCACACAGTCAGCCAGATGTTTTATCCACCTATCAAGTCCTTCCCAAGGACCTGGGATAGACATGTTGTTGTTTGATGGCTATCAATGTTGTTGTTTGATGGTGTTAAAGGTATCATCGCAGGATATAAGCTTTCCCAAGTAAAGCTGCCTTTTGGTAATTTTGTCAATGCTGATGGTGTTCCAGTGGTGCTCCAGATGTTTTGGGATAACACCTAGGGCATCTATAACTATTGGTACTATCTTTGCTTTCTTTTGCAGTAGTCGTTTTTGCAGGTCTTTATATTTTGTGATTTTCTCCAGTTCTTTCTCTTCTCTTCTGCTGTCTCTAGGTATTGCAGTGTCTGCTATCCAGACATCATCATCATCATCATCATCATCATCATCATCATAATTATTATTATTATTATTATTATTATTATTATTATTATTATTGTTATTACTATTACTATTACTATTTCCTGCCTTTACATGCGCGCATACACACACAAATATTTGGTTAACCGGTAAGGCATAACCTTCTGGTTTAATGGTAGAAATTTCTCCTTTATTTTCCTGCTTATTTAATTCCTACTGAAGCTTCCTTGTCTAGAAGAGAAAATTAAATCTAGCTTTTAGTAAGTAACTGAATTGATCTGGAATAATTGCCATTCATGGATTTCTGTGAATTGATTTTCAGCAAAACAAAAATAGAAAATAAAACAAAAATCAAGCAGCTGCTACTTCTAATGGGGAAGTTTATGTAGGATGTTGTAGCTTCAAAATGATGGATGGGTATTGGTATGCATTGCCCCAAAGATCTTGGGTATCTGCTTAGATAGTTACCCACTTGGATGAAAGTGGCAACATGTGTCTTCATATAGGTGTGATTAGCCCTAGGTACTATATGTAAAGTTGCAGGAGGAAATAAGTCATATAATCCTATTTACCAGTTCAGGCCCCTCCATAAATCCCCTTTCCTTTTTTATTTCACTTTAACTCAACAATTACTAATGAGCCCAATTTGCTGCCAATTAGTTGCCCTAGGAAAAGATCACTAATTGTAGCAAACAAATGTCAGCTCCAAAAAGCTCAAGGTGTCTGTGCATGTGATGGGCAGCAAAGCTTTCTCTCCCTTCCTTTCATTTTCACCAAGGGGTAATTTAGTTTTTTGTGTTTGATGAAAAATGTTGTTAATTAGGAGCCAGGGATGAGGAAATTACAATCCTCAAGGCTTAATTGGAGAGCTTCTGTGGAGGCTTTTATGTCCATAACCTTTTTTTTTCCCAGATGGAAGTTTAATAATGTCCTTATCTTCCCAAAGTTGAACATCATGTAGTATTAGCTTTCTCATTTCCCTCATTCACACAGGGACATCCTTAGAATCTCAAAGGAATGGCAGATAACCAAAACCCAATGTGTGTTTGAGGTAAGGTAGGGCAGCAGATCTTGAGGGGGAGGCACTTGGGACAAGAGAGTGTTTTCTTTTGTTTGCACTTAAAGCAATCTTCATGGTGATTCACAATGACACTAACACTGAAGTTAATTAATAGAAAATTATTGTACCTGAGTAGTTCTGAAGGTTCTTCTTACTGGATTTTAATATGTAGTAGCTCATTCAATCATTCAGTCACTATATGCAGCAGTGATCAGTGGTCAGCATGCAGTTGTAAAGTAGTCCCAGAGAATTCTGCTCTTTGTGGCCGTACTGAAAACATAAATTTAAGAAACATTAAAATGAAGAACTAACCACATGCCTCCTGCCTTCTGTTTTTCTCTTTGCAACTGCCAAGGTGTATGTTTAGATAAAGTCATAAAAGCAGAAGAGAAATGGAAGAACAGTGGCTTTGCATGGATGATAAGGCAAAAGGGCTAGAAGTATGAAGTACATGTGGAAGAAGAAAAAGAACATTGGAGGCACCAACATTTGTGTCCCACTGACCTAATAAGGGATAGTTGGGAATAGTTCAAAAGATATTTCCCATATATTAAATCAGGAAATTATATTACAGTCCTTGTTCAGAAAGGATATGTAGCCTGTATGTGTTTAAAGATGATTTCCTTCACTTCTTTGTTTCAAGTGAACCTGGTGTTTAAGATACACCCTAATGTTTTGTGAAAACAAACAACTTGCTTTCATATTGTGTGCAGTTCTGATTGCACTAAGGTATTCCATGCCTTTTTCTTTTTTCCTTTCTTTTTATTCTGTACGTCAGTGTGAATTGTTCATGTCAGAAAAACCAGAGTTTAGAATATCACATTGGCTAGGTATAATATATGGGGTTGTTGACAGTTTATACAAAGCCCTAATTTTGAAAAGCTAGGTAGCACCTTTTATTCCACATATGTACTCAGTTACTTAGTCACAAACAGGTCATCATCTACCTTTTGCCTGTCTCCCATAAACAAAATGCCTGAGCTTCTGGCATGGAGAAATGAATGGATGGTGTTGGGAAAAAGAAAAAAGGAAAATCTGTGAACTTTATATGAACGCATTGTGTTTTTCAGTTTTTCTTACATTGGATTTTCTCAAATTATTATAATTCTGTATTGAGGGATATTTTCTAGCTGATGGCATAATGTTCTTAGGCTATGTCGACACCGATACAAACTCTGATATCACATTGAGACCCAAACCATGCAGCTGTGTGCATTACAGATGATTATTTCTGGTATATGCAAGATAGTATTTTGTAGAGTCATAGAGCTGAAAAGGATCAAAGGCCTTCTAGCCCCAACATCCCTGTCCTGCAAAACATTTGCTATAAAATGACTTGGAGTACTGGTGGTTCAATAACATAAAGTAGAACTTCCATTCAGTTAGGACAGTTCAACCCACACTGAATTCCTTAGAATGTGAAGCCAGACCAGAGAGAACAGTGCAAAGCCAGAGAACAGGTGGACAAGGACAAAAGGCAATTCCCTACCAGATCCTAAGGGCTAGTCAAGGCATGGCTGCTGTACTAACAGGGGAAGAACTGATGGAACCCAAACTGCTTGATTATGGTTGTTCATAAGTTGGAATAATGGAGGAAGTTCCTAGGTCTTTGTCCTTCACAACATTTTTACTCTTAGAGTAGGGATGTCATCAGCTTGAGGGCCACACCAGGCTTTATGTGGTGTTTCCTTTATTTATATTGATTTATTTATTTACAAATCAAATTTATATACCACCCATCTCACTATATAAGTGACTCTAGGTGGCTCACAAATAAAAGCCATAAAAACAGTCAAAATCTTACCAAAATGTGCAAGTTAAAAGATGGAGACAACATCCTCAAGCCCCAGCCACCCCCAGTGCTGTGAATCCCTATTGGATCCCCAAGCTAGTTGCCAGAGTGAGGTCTCAATGCTCTTATGGAAGGCCGGAAGAGTGGGGGGCAATTTCATATCAGGGGCCAAGATATTCCACAGGGTGGGAGCAATGGCAGAAAAGGCTCTCCTTGACCCCGCCAGTCAAAATTTTTTAGCCAACAGATCCATTACTTGCCCTTCCTGCCAGACCAGGTGGGATGAGCCCATGTAACCAGGACGAGATGGTTCCTCAGGTAACCTGGCCCACGCCATTAATCTTTAACTTACATTTTTGTTCTTTTTTATTTGTGTGTGTGTAAGGGGGGGAGGGGTAATAGCAAATTTCTCCTCCACCCTTAAAAATAGCTGCATTTTTTTTCCTTTATCAGCAGAGAGTGAAATGATTTTTTTTCCAGTGCTTCAGCACCCTCTACCGCTAGAGGGCAAATACTGCACCCTTTTTTCTTTGTTTTAAGAGATGGAAAAGCACTAGAAAAGGGAAGACATCAGAGTAGGTGTTTTTAGAAACTTTAGGGTATTTTAAGAGGCTAAATGGCATGTCCAGGTGTTTCTTTGACCCCCAAATGCCCCCTCCCTTCCAAAAATTCAGTCCCACCATTTCTGGTGGACTCTAAGGAACTGTAAAAAAAGAAAGTGAGTGGGTTACGTGTGGAACCCATGTCTTGGAGGGTTCGCTACATAATGAAGGGATTCCAGGTGATTTATTATAAATATAAGTAAATAAGGACCACTTCCAGCTTCAAAGCCTAGACTCATTCATCTTTATTCAGAGGTAGTGGTTCATTAGTTCATATGTACTGAATTCCAAATGACAAAGAGGATTCATTTCAGAGTTACTGCAGACATTTAAACCTCTGGGTTTCTAGGAACTGTGTTTATTTTCTGGTTTTTATAATCAGCCTTCCTGCCTGCCTGCCTGCCTTCCTCCATCCTTCCCTTCCTTTTGATGTCTTATGATTTGTTTTATTTCCATCCCATATTTAAATTAGAAATCTCAGAATTTGGGAGTTATTCTTGCCTATCTTTAGGTGATCATATTAAGACATAGTACAATTTGCTTGTTGTAATATACAGAAAATGAAGTTAGTTCTGAACTTCAAAAAGAAATCTTGTAAAATGTTTATTTAATGAAAAAATGAGTTCCTTGACCAAAAGAACAAATGGTCTAGAAGAAGAAGAAGAAGAAGAAGAAGAAGAAGAAGAAGAAGAAGAAGAAGAAGAAGAAGAAGAAGAAGAAGAGGAGGAGGAGGAGGAGGAGGAGGAGGAGGAGGAGGAGGAGGAGGAGGAGGAGGAGGAGGAGGAGGAGGAAGAAGGAGAAGAAGGAGAAGAAGGAGAAGAAGGAGAAGAAGGAGAAGAAGGAGAAGGAGAAGAAGGAGAAGGAGAAGGAGAAGGAGAAGGAGAAGAAGGAGAAGAAGGAGAAGAAGGAGAAGGAGAAGAGGCAAAGCTATTCAAAGCTAAATTAATATAGCATGTAGTAGATGAGAAAAAACAGTCAACATAATAACATGCTGCTGTGATGGATGGTTCAGGTATCACCAAGAAGGAAGACATTACTTAGAAAGAATATAAAATATAAAGCAGAGTTGCATCATATTTTAATACAAATACAGAAATAATTATTATGGCTTAAACAGCAATAGAACATTTTCAGCATTGTGAGAAGTGTGTGCTTTTTTTTTTTTTTAATGTTCTATCAAAATACAACATGACAAGGCCCTTGAGTTTTTCTGTTTATAGTTTTTGATCTTTCACTAGATTCAGAGTGGATTATGGAGATGCATTTATATAGATTCACACATTAAAATAAACCATAAGTTGGTCTGATGATTTGTAAATCATGGATCTTGCTTTTAACATCTATAATCCAGTCCTCTTAATTCAGTTTTAGAGGACTACAGTCAATAAAGTACAACATAGTTACACTGTAAATAAGACAAGGAGGCTCAGATGTACTGTATTCCAAGAATCTTTCAGGCAAGGGAGAGGTAGGCTTCTTAAAGAGCTTTTTGGTAGTATAATTGTACAAAGTTGTATAAGGTTGAGACATTCAGATACTGAAATAACAGGAACATTTTAAAAATGACAAACCTGACATATTCCATGATTTATAAAGCATAACAGCTGAATAAACATAACAGGTTAAGCCAAAACCAGACAAACCACATTAGGGCTGAATGCAAAGTATGGAATCAGCATGTGGGTCTGCCACTTTTAACCTCTAGCTTACCTTTTCTTCCAAGTATGAATTCAAAGTACCTGTACCCATGACTGCAGTTGCTCAGAGGAATTTAACCACTATTTTCTAATTCTCTGGCATCTTAATTATAATAGTTCTTACATTACAGAATACTGAAAAATCAGTTGTAGGCGCTGGAGAGTGCAGAGAATGTCTGTATGAATGAAAATTTAATACTACTATCTCCTAAAAATTATCTTTCAAATGCATCTCTCCATACTTATTGTTTCTCTGATTCTTGCTTTTCAGATTAATTCCTAATGTTTCCCATTCTTTATTCTCTGGACTTAGACAAGTTCATCCTAAGAAATTCAATGAATCTAGTTTGCATTAGTAAACAGCACCTGGGTCACTACCCAGGAAATTTTCAAATGTAATGGAGCTGGAGTAAGCAGTGTCAGGTCCTCCAAATATTATGAATTAGAATTACGAGAATCATCTACAACATGGGCAATGTCCAAGAACTTTGGGGGTTATGGTCCAAAACATCTAGAGAGCACTAGGTTGACTGCTTCTGGCTTGCATATGCTCATCTTAACAATTACTGTTTAAGAAGATTCCACACTGTGGTTATTTCAGGCTGCATAGTGAGTAGAAGCATTTGAATTCATAATTGATTCTGAGTTCCTATTCAGAGCTCTACAAGTTGACTCATAGCTGACAACAGCAAGAGTCATGACATTGTATAAGTTTTCTCTATCCCTGTATTAGATTCATACACCTCACTCAGCTGTAACATGATTTGGTGTTGACTTAAAATCCATTGTGCTGTTGCAAATCATGGATTATGACTTATTGCAATGTGTGAACCCAGTCAATGTATTGAACTAAACTTAAAGCCAGCCCTATCTTTAGGTGGAGTAGCATAATTGGTTTAAATAATTATTTTGAGCTGACCTATAAAGAGACAGCAAATGAAGCAAAACTTCTAAGCAGATGTAAGAGGCCCAAATGTAAGACAACATGGTGTGATTCATTCAACATGCCTAAGGCATAATATGGTTTAACTAATTTTAATTTAATTGCTGTAAACACAAACAAATAAACAAGCAAATGATTATAGTTCATTCATTAAGGTATGAATTAATTATGTTTTTATGTGATTTGTAAACTTGGTTCCTGTTTATTAGTGACAGTAGGATTCAGAATTGTACCTTTAATACATTTTTACATCACTTTTGATCACCTTAAGGCAACTCTGACCAATCATTTTGGTTCCTGTAGTTCCACCAAAGATCTCCAACATCTCTTCAGATGTCACTGTGAATGAAGGAAGTAATGTGACCTTGGTGTGTATGGCAAATGGACGTCCTGAACCTGTCATCACCTGGAGGCACCTCACCCCAACAGGTAGGAAGCCATGGTTTATACCTTTATGCTTCAAATGGCTCTTATTCTCTTACATGTCATTTATGGATATTTTAGAACATGAAATATTTTTTTAAAATAAAGTTGGTTGGATCAACTATGTTGTGAAGGCATTTCTATATCTGAATGTACCAAGTATTCTGTGTGTCTGGACTTGTAAGTTAGCAGCTATTTTTCCCTAATAGCCTGTATCTTTTTTTTTTAATTACAAAAACATCATAGCTACAGAGAAATCAACATTTGTGGCACACAAAGGGGAAAGGCTTTGTTTTCTAATAATGTGCTTGAAATAAATTTTTGAAAACCACAACAATGGCTTTTAGCATGGTGCCAGTAGTTACTTCTTACCTACAACATTAGTTTCTTTAAATGATTTCTGCTGTATTTTAAAAACAACAACAAAAAAGTTGGTGTCTTGTTTTTCTTTTGCCTTTTTTATGTGTTTTGTATAAAAGAGGAGATATTAGTAGAAATTGAGTGCAAATTCAGCCAGGTCAATGACAGTTTAGTTGCTCTTTTGGTACTTCAATGCTCAATCGCCTTGGAAAGGGCATTGTCATTAACTGACCCACAGGGTGATCACTTAAGAAAAGGAGCAAGTTTAGTTTATTTATTTTTAGTGTATATCTGAAATATATCAAACCCCTTACTTCCAAGTATCTCTTCTTGCAACACTAAGAGTTTGTAGAATTGTATACTCAGGATAATTTCACACACAGGCCAGTCAAATATAACTTCAGGAGGAAGAAATACAACCAGCATCTGATTACTATATTTGCTTCACCTATTTCAAAATTCTTTAGATATTCTTATGCATATTCTTAAAAACCATATTATGTGGAGTGGCCTAAAGATGCATAACCATAATTTACAAGGGTTGGGGAAGATACTTAAACAGGAATGGGCAATCCAGAGATTTCATATGATTCCCTCCGTCAACTCTCTTTCTGTGGCTTCCCAAGCAATTGCAGATTGTGCCCCTGGAATTTGTACATAAAACAACCATTCTTTGGGGATTTGACTTACGTGTATTTTTTTATTATTTATTTATTTATTTTGAAATGGACATTTTGCCTTTAATTCTCTACAGGTACTCATACTAAATAAGAAGCAAAAAGGATGCCTTACAAGTCTGGGATTTTTATTAAGTGTAATATTTTGATCCTGATTATGTTGGTGATATCATCACATAATCCATGTAGCCTTGAGAGGCCAAAAATATTGTAAAAAATAAAAGTCCTGGCTTAAAAAAAAAAAACTGTTCTGGGAAGGAGTGACAATCCAGTGGAAGCATGCTCTGAGATCTCCACCTGCCTATCTCAATTTCTCCCGTGATGATAATGATGATAATTATCTTACATTAAGATACTCAGCCCTCTATAACAACAGTCAGTTCATATGCACACTCATTATGAAAAATGCACACAATAGAAACTTCCATTTCAGTTCATGATAGATGTAAAAAGCTTACTAAATGCTTCACTTATCTTTACTTATGATGAAAGGACAAAAGGAAACAGACAGATGGCTATATCACAAGAGTCCAAAAGCTCTTTTCACTTCTGTATCAACATTAATGAAACCATATTCATGTTCCTTCTAAACAGTATTAAAGTAATGGCATCTAATTTTAATTAGTCTTCATTTATCACACCATGTCTAACTTCAGTCATTAATTGTGTCCACAAAATTGCCTGAGTTTTAGATAGATAGATAGATAGATAGATAGATAGATAGATAGATAGATAGACAGACAGACAGACAGACAGACAGACAGACAGATAGATAGATAGATAGATAGATAGATATCGCATTATCACCTCTGGTTCATTTCAGTTTTGCCATAAAATGGTAATGTAGATTCTTACAGTGACCAGTAAATACTGTATTTTAAATAATGCATCTATTCAAGAACATGCTATTCTCTAAGAATACAGCTTCTCAGGAAACTTACCACTATACGTAACAGTGATCAATAGATCTTACCACCACTGTTTCTCTCTAGAAAAAGTAATATTAGGATACCACAACACCATTATTTTAGACATATGTACTTCTTTTGAGTAGAGACACATATGATTGCTTTGTTGGCAACCTTCATACCAGTGGCAGGTAATGTAAGATTCTCCAGATATTCCATAAGCCATGATTATTGGCTATGCTAATTGAATTGAAGCCCAAAACATCTAGAAGGCATAAAGTTGCTATATTTTATGCTATATTTTTTCAGTACTTGGATTAATTTGTAAAATAATTCTTTTCTAGCATTCAATGATGTATTTTCACTCAATATTTAAAATTTTTAAACACTTATAGCCAAATGTATGCAAATTCAACTTCTGATAGTATCTGATTTAGGTCCCAGATACTTCAGTGTTTATGATCCAGCTCTTTTTTTTCTGGTCAATAGTAACCTTGGACAAAACCCAGACCATTGAAACGTGTCCACATTGATATTTTGCTTACATTATAGATGAATTATGAATTTATTCAAATTAACAAGGAAAAGAGAATCAAGCCCAGACTATAAATTTCAGCTGAGATATTATCCCTTTAAAAAGAAGATATCTGATTATATAAATCCCAAGCAAAAGTGTTAAAAGATCTTAGTCTTGTCAGACAGAAATTTCAAGACCATGACATTTGTGAAATTACACATAGAAAAAAATTAGAAGAGTGGTAAAAAGGGGTGATAGGAATGGAAGATATGATGATTACTTTCATTCTGGTCAACTTAAATTAGGTCAACCTAAATTGAAATGAAGCTTATCAAATGGTCAGTGAAACGTCCAGCTAAAACCTAGAGCTAAAACCAGTATGGTTTCAGGGAGAATTTATTTTCTTTAATAAGATGTGCAAAAATTTGCCTTAGCTTTCTCCATCCCTGCATTTGGGGACAAGGAAACAGGGCAGCAAGAGCTGCCCTAATACATAAAGTCTGAAACATCTTTGAAAGTCAGTATTTGAAATCATCCACTGAATTTCAAGTTCTGTGTTGTCACTGTACTGGTTATCCTATTATATCTGTACTGTGACCATTACTAGTACATTCGTGAGTGCAAGAACTGCAACAGTAATAGGAAAAGAAATCCAGAAATGTGTTTTTTGGCTTCAGCTCATCCCCCAGTTTAAAAAGCTACATAATACATAAGGAACAGAAATGCTGCCAAAAAGAAATTGGCACAAAGAAGAAACTAGGCCAAAAAATAATATTGAACAGAGCCATTAGGCAGAATTTTTCCTCCACTGAATTTTGAAAGACCTGTAGCCTAGCTATTTCTTTCTGTTGTTGTCAGTATAGATGTAAATGTGCCACCCAGCCAGGGAGATATGCTTGGATATGTGCTCTACTCTACTCCTCTACACTTCTATCACTTGCTGGGAAGTAATATCTTATCAAGCATTTGATCTTTTTTCATAGTAGAATTTCACTCACTCATTATTTTCTAGAGGTTTTTTTCCCTGATATTTTAAGATATTTTCCCTGATATTTTATTGGAAGCATAGGAGTGTATTAGAGTAGCTGTTGTAAGTATATTGTTTTTCTTCCATCAACCTGATCTTCCTATATGTATGCCCTACAATAAAGTAGGTTGCAATGCATTGCAAAGCTGTTGAGACAAAGACGCACTTGATATGTAGATACACATCTACAGTATTTAGGTAAACAGGCACAAATATACACTACAGGTGAAACTCAAAAAATTAGAATATCGTGCAAATGTTCATTTATGTCAGTATGGCAACTCAAAAGGTGAAACCAATATATGAGATAGACGCATTACATGCAAAGCGAGATATGTCAAGCCTTACTGTGGTATAATTGTGATGATTATGGCGTACAGCTTATGAAAACCCCAAATTCACAATCTCAGAAAATTAGAATAGTGTGAAAAGGTTCAATATTCTAGGCTCAAAGTGTCCCACTCTAATCAGCTAATGAATCCATAACACCTGCAAAGGGTTCCTGAGCCTTTCAATGGTCTCTCAGGCTGGTTCAGTAGGAATCACAAGCGTGGGAAAGACTGCTGACCTGACAGTGGTGCAGAAAACCATCATTGACACCCTCCATAAGGAGGGAAAGCCCCAAAAGGTAATTGCAAAAGAAGTTGGATGTTCCCAAAGTGCTGTATCAAAGCACATCAATAGAAGGTTATGTGGAAGGGAAAAGTGTGGTAGAAAAAGGTGCACAAGCAGCAGGGATGACCGCAGCCTGGAGAGGATTGTCAGGAAAAGGCCATTCAAAAGTGTTGGGGACTTTCACAAGGAGTGGACTGAGGCTGGAGTTAGTGCATCAAGAGCCACCACACACAGATAGATCCTGGACATGGGCTTCAAATGTCGTATTCCTCTTGTTCCGCTCCTGAACAACAAACAACGTCAGAAGCGTCTTACCTGGGCTACAGAAAAAAAAAAAGAACTGGTCTGTTGCCCAATGGTCCAAAGTCCTCTTTTCTGATGAGAGCAACTTTTGCATCTCATTTGGGAACCAAGGACCCAGAGTCTGGAGGAAGAATGGAGAGGCACACAATGCACGATGCTTGAAGTCCAGTGTGAAGTTTCCAGAGTCTGTGTTGATTTGGGGAGCCATGCCATCTGCTGGTGTTGGTCCACTGTGCTTCATTAAGTCCAGGGTCAACGCAGCCGTCTATCAGGAGATTTTGGAGCACTTCATGCTTCCTTCTGCAGACGAGCTTTATGGGGATGCTGACTTCATTTTCCAGCAGGACTTGGCACCTGCCCACACTGCCAAAAGTACCAAAACCTGGTTCAATGACCATGGGATTACTGTGCTTGATTGGCCAGCAAACTCGCCTGACCTGAACCCCATAAAGAATCTATGGGGCATTGCCAAGAGAAAGATGAGGGACATGAGACTGAACAATGCAGCGGAGCTGAAGGCCTCTATGGAAGCATCCTGGTCTTCCATAACACCTCAGCAGTGCCACAGGCTGATAGCATCCATGCCACGCCGCATTCGGCAATCATTGCTGCAAAAGGGGCCCAAACCAAGTACTGAGTACGTATGCATGCTTATACTTTGCAGAGGTCCGATATTGTTCTATTTCCAATCCTTGTGTTATTGATGTCATGTAATATTCTAATTTTCTGAGATTGTGAATTTGGGGTTTTCATAAGCTGTATGCCATAATCATCACAATTATACCAAAGTAAGGCTTGACATATCTCGCTTTGCATGTAATGCGTCTATCTCATATATTGGTTTCACCTTTTGAGTTGCCATACTGACATAAATGAACATTTGCACGATATTCTAATTTTTCGAGTTTCACCTGTATATGGTGTTTCATTCTTTAATCAGCATATTAATAAGAATACAACATAAAACAGACTATATCTTTATTCCTGTACCTATGAACCTTACTACAGTTATGAAATTAATAACTAGTCTTGTATCAAAGAAATTGGAATAGGTAATACAGTTCCCAGAGGACAATAAATCCTATGAGAACTAGGTTGGCGCTCACCAGGTTCCCTGTCCTGCATTTTTTGTTTGCTTGTTTTGTTTGTTTTTTGGTTTTTTTAAAAAAAGAATTTTAAAATTAAGAATAAATAAGAAGGAAGCTGACATGCTGCAAAAGAAAGCATCAGCCTTTAGTATGTTATGTATCTGCAGGAATGCCTTTGGCCACATAAAAGTCCCATTGGATGCCAAGATTATCCTGGAGGGCAAATTAACATTCTAGTAAATGAGTGTTTTGTATAATTCATACCTATTGGTTCAATCAACAATCAGTCTGTACTGGAATCTAGATCTCCAATGAGAACATTAATTCAGAGATCTATGGGACATGGTTAGCAACTAGGGAGTGATTCCAAGTTATAACACTTCAGCCCCTTTGATGCACTTCTCAATTCCAGCATAAACTGCCCAAAGATATCCAGTCAGTCATGCTGCTTCCTCAATGGGGTAAGCAAAGAGACTGGTTCCTAATTAGGAGGAGCTGCTGGGGATGTCTATTCAGATTAGTGTGATTAGTATAGAAGAAGTTAAGCACAAGAAGTTCACTCAAGGCGAAAGAATTGTTCAGTGTTTTTCACTAATCGTCATCCATTTATACTTTTCCACCACACTGTGTTCCTGCAACTTGAGTGACAGTCATTTGTCACTGGAGCAGGTGGGGCGGATCAGAAGGCTATTCCTGCTTTTGGAATGTTACACTGCAAAGCCAGAGCATGCAAGCTACCACTGAAATCTTAGTAGAATTGCAGTAACTTCTCTAATATGAAGCAAATCCTCTTGCTTGATTCCAGCTTATTGTGTCAGTCTTGAGCATGGATATATCCAGCTTATAAACCCTTAGGAGGCATGGTTCTCCTCTCTTGTTCCCAATTCTCATTCACGCATCACATGGAACACCATAAGCAGCAAGACACATCTTTTTTATAATAGTTACCTTTAATTTACTTTCATCTATAGCTAAACATATAGATAATCACCTTTTTATAACCCTAAAACCCCTCTTTAAGTGGTCTTTCATCAGAATGATTAAAATAGCAAAGATTATTCCAGATACAAATGTAAGAATTGGAGATGGCCAGTCAGCTCCTTATCTGTGGAGGAGAGAGTTGAATGGAAGATGTTAAAAGTGACTATATTGTTTAAAGATATTGAAGTCCAAGAAACAAATATGTGTCAGGATTCTTCTCTCTTTGCTGACAGATTTTCAGCATCTTTTATTTCCTCTAGGCTGCTTTCCAGAGATTTCTCCTTTCCAAGTTCTGATTGGTTCTAGTCCTTCTCTGCTCTGCACGCTCTTTCAGGATTAAACCTCTGAACTTTCAGGCCATTAGGATTATTTTGAAATAATCCTGTTTAATATTGATCAGTAATATTTTGCCCAAGAAACAGCTTTTGCCATCATTTTTTTACTATTACCTGTTTACGTTTTCCATATTATCTTGTACCTTCTTTTCACCATATCAAGGTGTCTGACACAGACTGTGAAAGTTCAGAGAGAAAGAATAAACAATAGTTCCGACCCTCCCAGAAAACCTAATGTTGTTACTTTTGGGGGGGGAAAGAACCTGAGTACAATATATGATATCAGGAGAGAGAGGGAGGGAGGGAGGGAGGGAGGGAGGGAGGAAGGAAGGAAGGAAGGAAGGAAGGAAGGAAGGAAGGAAGGAAGGAAGGAAGGAAGGAAGGAAGGAAGGAAGGAAGGAAGGATGGATCAATGTGCTGTATCAATAAAAATGTTTTATTTTTGCATTCAACATTTCATGAACTCAGTCTTATTTTTAGAATTATGGATCTCTTCTTAATACATGACAATTGGGAAACTCCCAGAGCTATATGTAAACATCGATTTTAAATGATGCTTTTATTCTACTATTCAGCTGAAATGTAGGTGGAAGAAAGTAAAAAGCATATTTCTACCCAAAAGCAACCTTTTGCTTTCTTCCCTTGTCTTCTCTTCCATGATATATTGGGGGGGGGGGGGGGGGGGGTTTGATATTTCTAGCTTTTCAGGCACTACTTCCCAAATACCTATCCTACTGCAGCAAGCTTGTCTTTTTCCCAGTGAAATGGTTAAATTATCACTGTCAACTATGACACAAGAGCCTGAGGATAGGGGTTTTGAGATAAGGTATGGGGAAATAAATCCTTTAATAATTCAGAAGGCAAATATCAGTGCAAATCAGCTTTAATTCTTGGAGGTATTCTGGAAATGAAAAGAGAAGTGCAATTTCTTAGAAATGACATCAGTCCCTAATTCATTCTCCATAACTGTTTCTGCCACATATATAGTTAACAGATGGGTTTGGGATGAGCAGTCAGAAAGATAACCTTAACTTTTTGTGATTGTCTTTATACTCCGGACTAGTAGATGCAAAGCTACAGTGACCATCTTTTGTAGCATATTAGACAAGAGACATTGCTAAGCAAATCTAACCATGCCATTACTGTTTACTGAGCCCAAACAGCAGCCACTAATCAGAAAATCAGCACTATATAAAGGTGGACAGCAAATAAGCTTTGACAAGATACAGGAGACAGGAGTTCCAGGCATATCTGTTAGTAGCAAATAAGGTGTCCACTAAAACATTAAAGGGAAAAAAATTCAAAGCTCTTTCAACAGTGGGTGAGTGAGAAAGCTCTTAGTTCAATAGTAAAGAAGTGATTTTATATTTTCTCTTTAAATTCTCAGAGTGTGTAGATAATATTT
Organism: Liasis olivaceus; assembly: GCA_030867105.1. NCBI lineage: Eukaryota > Metazoa > Chordata > Lepidosauria > Squamata > Pythonidae > Liasis > Liasis olivaceus. The sequence goes on along the minus strand of CM061352.1, from coordinate 85,078,380 downwards.
TGCCACCAATACGTGTCCTTCTGGCCCTCGATGCTTTCAGCACTATTACTTGGTCTTGATTCTGAGTCCAAACAGACAGATGGATGGCTTCCTGAAAGTTCTATGAGATATTTAAGCACACAGTTCATTTTTCTTCATTTGTTGGCAGAATGAAACAGATGACCAAGCTCGACCAGGACAAGGAAGTTCACACTGACAGTTATCCCAAATATTAAACTATAATGTGTTTGCTTTTGGCTTAGCATATTGTGTGAACCCAGCCACTGTAGTATGTAAGCTCTGATTTATTATTTAGTGCAAAAGGATGCAATTTCTGTTGGCTTGAGAACTATATTATGGTTCATACAACATGCCAAGAGCTGCACTGCAAAAATGAGTAGGATCATTTTTCATTTTTATTTATTTGGTTTTAATTTTAATGTTATTTTATTTATTTATATTATTTATTAGTTTATCTTTTTTCAGGCTTTGGGGGAATAGTGAAATTGCCAGAAGGAAAAATCTTTCTCCTGTCCCTCCATAACTTGCTTTTTTCTTTTCTTCTTTTTCCCCAGTATTACGCTTTTTTCTACTGAGAATTAAAAAAAAAAAAAAAAGATAGATGACGAAGTGAAAGATGGAAAACCAGTGTAAATGAGGATAAAACATTAGCATTTTTATGAGGTGGGAAGATTTGCCCCTTAATATATTTTATTAATATACTACTCCCCAAAAATGGGAAAAATTAGCTTGATTTTTGGATCGCTTCAGGGTTTTAAGGTATGCATTAAGAAACTAATTTTATCTCTTAACTTCCTACAACCTCCAAAATGCAAAACCTTGCCAGTGTTCTGGGAGCTGCAAAAGGAGTGCCAGCAGCTACTTGAGGCCAAGGATCATAGTTTTTGCACCCTTGACTTACCGTGTTTTGTGAACTCAGCCATTTGTAGTCTCTTCAATAAAACATTACTAATCAAACCTGAGCTAGTCTAATGTAAGAACCCAGCCATGATGACAGCTGGATCATTTGTTAGAATGTTTTGATCATGCTCCATTTGTATTTGGTTTCAGAATACTGGAAATGAAAAGGGGGCAATATACTGTGCATAAGAAAATATGGGAGTAGACCTGGAGGCTCATTCCTGCATGTTTCTGTGGAACTGAGTAGAGGGAATTTGATGCTCCAAACCAATGTAGAGACAATGTTCAGACAGTGTAGAAAAGCCATCAAAGTGGCTGCTGAAATGAAGTTATACCCTTTTAGGTGTATGGTTAGCTATTCAGTTTACACTGACTATAAATAACTTCTATTGGATTTTTGGTTTTAGTAGCCTGGGCAGCATTACTTTTTAACTGGAGATTACTGCACATGTCTTTGTATAAATCTTTACAGCATCCACCATCAGCACTGTCCTTCCCTTGGGCCAATGGTGCAGGAATATGGACACAGGACACTTTTTATCTAGATGAATACCGTGTAATGCTTTTGGATATTTCCACTGGAAAATGGAATTCTTCAGCAAGTAACAGTATTTCCATTGCAATGGTCTGAATCAACCCAAGGATTAGAAGTGGTAGCAGTGTTACTTACATCACACTGAGTTATAAATGTCAGGGGTTAGATAATTCTACCTTAAAGATTTAAATTAAATTAAAGATTTTAAAGTCCCCAACTCTTTTTTACCTTAGATCATACTCTGAGATAATAGAATTCCTTCCTTGTCTTTTGTAGAAGCCATGTGGCCCCATTACCTATTGGGTTCCATCTCCAACCAACTTGATGAAGATATTCTAGAACACTAGACATAGGTGGAAAAGGCATGGGAAAATTAGATTGCTGACTTTGTCCATTTTTTCCTCCACGAGAATATTATCTATCTATCTATCTATCTATCTATCTATCTATCTATTGTTGAGAAGATGAATGTGAAAACCTGCTTAATCCTAATGTTGAGTTAGAATGTATGTGACAATAAGGAACATGTATATCATTCTTCTCCAATATGCATTCTTCTGAATATACTGGGAATATACCTATTGGAATTCCCAGCCAGAATGGCATCAAGTTGAACAAGATTGGTTGAAGAAGATTGATATAGATCATTTAGGGGAAAATGGAATAAAACTTAATAGAGATGGGATGTCACTCCAAATTGGCATGAATGCAAATCTCAAGATAAAACTACATGTTAGCACACAGTATTTGAAAGAAGTCAGCTGTGAAATCTTTATATGCTTTGTTTCTTTAGTATGCTGGATATAGTAAAGTACAGCAAGGGACAAACATGTTCTAGAATAATATCAAAACAGCTCTTCCTAAAGTTTTATTCAGCATTTTTAAATATCCATTTTTAGTTACAAAGAGGAGCAACTAACTCTTGCTATAATATGGCAAAATCATCTCATGTATTCTCTTGCAGTTCAGGCTACATTTCATTTTTGACCAGCCATGATTCACCTGTAAAAACAAAAGAAAGCTAAGTTCATTTTTGGTGAGAAAAGAAATTGTGCTGTAAATCTGATTCAGGGATTGCAGGGCCTGACCATGCAAAATGTGGTATGATACTTTGACTATACAATTCACTGAGACAAAATTATCAAACAGTTTCATCTTAAGGTGGCAGAGTATTCATCTTTATCAATTTGACAGCTGTGTGCAAATTATATATCAGAATTCTCCACAAATTTATGGACAGAGAAATTAAATGTATGATTTATTCAGAATTCTCTAGAAGGTAAAATTCTCTAATGGTTTTTCAAGGCAACAATCACTTTTAGCAGTGGCACTTACATTGCTAATAAAACAGCTCTGGTGGAGTTCACTCTTTATGGTCTTGCCTTGGAACTGAATTGAAGTATGGGAAACACAGGAAGTGTAGTGATTATTATATAATGAAATAAATTATGATATATTAATATCTATTATATAATGCAATATATTATTATAAAACAAAAGATAGAGATTATTATATACTGAAAGTTTGGACATTCTTGACTGAATAAGTCACCATTGAATGAGTGCAATACCACCACACTTTACCCATGAATATTTCTTTAAAAATAAAATCTAAAATCTCTAAAGCAAATCCTCTTTTATCAAATTGATTAAACAATTGGGAGAACAAAATGCTGGAAATGAAGAATTTAGTTACGATTCATTCATTTAGTTATAATTATAGTCAAGATGATGCTGAATGAAGCAATTACCCCAAAGTGTTAAATCACAAGTATTAATAGGGTAGAAAACAGACACTGCAGACTAACAGTTCAACAAATACAAGTAAATAGAATGCTAATAATTCTTTTCAGACTTCGCCTAAACTCATGATGCCTCAGATTATGGAACTGGCCATAAACATGTTTATAGATATTGGATAATTCCTTTAACAGTAATTTTTTATAGGATAAGAAATCCTGAGCAAGCTTCTTCTCTTATGGCCAGGTCTGATAAAGTGCATATCTTTTTAAAATATTCTGCTATATAATGAAGGGGACAAATTAAGAAATGAAAACACTTTATCTGAATTTAGCAGCTCCAGTATGAGTATATTTCAATAGCTTCCCATAAAATGAAATGGCAAAACTGTATTATCCTTACTTATACTTAACGCCTATCTTCTCTGGTGAACTTAGCACAGCAGTAAGGAGGGCAAAGCAGAACTTTAGTTATAGTACAATGGGAAAGTTTAGGATAGAAGTTCTGAGTTATTTTTTCATTTAAATTTCATCCTCCTGTGTTCCTGGTTAGTTCTTCTTTATCAAAGGAACTGATTTTTATATCCCCTTTTTCCTTCCCATCATGATGGCTAGCCATCATGAACACTTCTCAGAAGTAACCCAAAGAGTTTCATAGGCAGCCCTAAAATCTAAATCCACATCTTTCTTCTCCAGTTTCTCCCCATTACCACCAAAACCAGCACCCTGAATCATGAATGATTTGGCATTGCCTTACTAGGTTTGGTGTTGCTTAAAAAAACAAGTTGGCATGAGATTTTTTTTTTAAAAAAAAGTGCATGCTGGATTCAGAAATAATTGAGCTGGACTCTGAAGTCTCTGAGGTGCAAACAGAGAGGGAGAAAGACAGAAAGATTAATTTCCTTCTGTTGGAGAACTAAAGCAGTGCTCTGATTTATGACTTGCAGGCTTTCCAATCCCTCTCTTAACTGTGGTCTTAAATATGCCCTCATTTCAGGATGCTACAGTCTGTTATATGAAACTAATGAGAAATAGAACTTTATTTGTCACATAGGGCAGGTTGTAGGAGCCAAGAGAGATGAACTACTCTTTCATTTCTGTTCCTGAGACCTTGATCAGAAAAATACTTCTATACTGATTTAATGTGATGCTCCTTCTAACAACAGTCTTTCAGAGTCCTATGTGCATATGGGTCACCCTGCTATTTTAGGAGGTATGGATTTTTAAATAGTTCTCAAGACAGACATTACTCTGGACCCTGAATATCAGCAATTCCACAGCTAATTTCTTAAAGCAAGTAACATACAGAGTTAAATTAGTGTTCTGAGGTACAGAGATCAGATACAACTGTTTGCTTGAGCCACCCAGAGTCATTGAGAGTTGGGCAGTATACACGTTTAATAAACTATTATTGTTGATCACACAATCAACCAGTTGTTGTGATGGAAGGCATGAGTGAGGAGGATCCTGGAATGGAGCTTCAAGGTTACAAGGAGGGGGGGAGACATTCCAAGCATCTCCTCAGCCCCCAGCCAGAGTGTGTGAAAGTGAAGAGAGCGAAACTGGACCCTCCCTAAGGGATTCAGGGCTATAGTTGCTGTCGTTGGGGGTTAGAGTTAGTCTGGCGAGATTCTGTCTAAAAGGTGTAAGCTAATAAAGTAACTGAACTGTTCCTGGATTGTCTCGCCGTGGTTCTTGGGCTGAACCTGATAGTTGTTTAGACTGGCTTTGGCATTTTTATCCACCAATTGAGTCCTTTCCAAGGACCTGGGACAGACAGATGTTGTTGTCTGATGGTGTTAAGGGTATTGTTGCAGGATGTAAGCTGTTCCAAGTAAAGCTGCCTTTTGCAATTGACTGATGGTGATTTTATCAATGCCGATGGTGTTTTTTCTCTTCTATTCTGCTGTCTCCAGGTATTGCAATGGCCACTATCCAGACTCTTTTGTCTTTCTTATCAACAATTGTTAAGTCTGGGGTGTTATGTTGCAGGTGCTTGTCTGTTTGAATTCTAAAGTCCAGAGCACTTTATCTTCTTCATTTTCTATTACTTTATCTGTTTTGTGGTCCCACCAGCTATTATTATTGCTGTTGGTCACACATTCAACCAGTTGTTTAGACTAGATTTGGCATTTTTATCCACCTGTCCTTCCCAAGGATCTGGGATAGGCAGATGTTGTTGTTTGAGGTGTTAAAGGTATCGTCTCAGGATGTAAGCTGTTCCAAGTAAAGCTGCCTTTTGCAATTGACTGATGGTGGTTTTGTCAATGCCAATGTTCTTCAAGTGGTACTCCAGATATTTTGGGATGATTGTTGTTGTTATTATTATTATTCCTATGTTTCTGTGATTTGAAATGAGCATAGGAATAGATAAGAACTGACTTGGATTCAATTTGTCTTCTCTCCCATTTTTCCATGCCTTTGTTTCTGGGTTTGTTATCAAAGCCATCATTAATTACCAGCAATCTGTGGTTGAAAGAAGATATTAAAGGTCATCTATATATTTAGGATGTGGTCATTTACTATGTCCTATTCCATTTCGTAAGAATCATTGTTAACTACTTTCTCAAACAGAGGGAAAACATCCTAATTCAACATAATCCTTTGCTTTCAGCTACAGCATGTTCCTTAAATCTATCAAAGCAGTTTTCCTTGCATACTGCCAATATGCAGGTGGGAAACAGGAAAATGTTTTTTTCTATGGCTGCACGTAGATTAAGAGACTTCATCACTAACTAAATTTGCTTTGCAATGGTTCTTCATTATTTGTTAATGGTAACTTTTCAGAGTTAAGACTAACAGAGTTAAGACTGGTCTGCTCTCTTGGCTTTTCAAAATAAGGTTTAAAAAGAGATGCATATTTTTGTTTGACTTTTCATATAGCAGTTCAACATCAAGTCAAAATGCCTACACCATTTGGAGTTATTTAGGTTATAAATAAGGCAGGTAATGAGGAGAGGGACATGGATGCAAATCATTCATGGCTTGGAAAATCTGGGAAGAGAAAGGTTTTTCTCCAGCTCTCACATTAGAATCCAGGATCATCTATTAAAGTGAAAATGCTGCAGGGAGATTCAGGATTAATAAAAAAATTAATATTTTTCAATAATTACAGTTAAATTTCACTGTAAACACATATAATGATGAACATCAATTTAGAAGGTTTAAAAGAAGATGAGACAAATTAATGGAGAAGGACTGTCAATGGCTATATACTAGTTGAAGATTTTAATTTTGATGGCTATACACTACCTCAGAATCAGAGCTAGAATGCCTTATGTAAAGCAGAAGAAGGCTGTTGCCCTCTATGCTGACTTTATATGGTTGACCACTGTTTGTGTGATAGAAAGGTAGACTACGTAGATGTTTGGCCTGATCCACTAGGACTTTCTTCTGAGAAATACAAAAGCCCTGCTGGATCTCTGTCCTTTTTCAGGTAAACAGAGGCCTGGATTCCCAGCATCTTTTGCACTATATCAGAAATGGCCACATTAGAAATTTCTAAGGTTGGAATTTCCTAATGTTTTCTGAGTCAGCCACAGGGTCAGCACAGAGACAAAATATAATGATGGATTTCACTTTCTAAACTCCAAGATGATGGTGAAACTCTCTAGTTTTTATTTAATGGTGTAATGTTGTTTTAATGTTTAATACCTAGTGACTTGTGGAAATGTTTCACAGAAATATGAACTTCCATCCATATTCTAAGGTCAAGACAGATTTGCCATCTCTGTAAATGCTAGGCTAAAGCTACACAGGCAGTAAAAAGAAAGTTCAGTGTTCTTAGGAAGCTGCTGTTAATGCAGGTAATTGAGACCTTGGGAAAGCTAATCAATTGATCATGAATGATTTTAATTATTCTGCTATTGATCAGATTCATGGGAGAGTGCTTGGGAAAGGCAAACAGAACCTGGAGGCAAGATTTCTGTTTTTTGTTTTCCTCAGTACTTCTTTTTCTGGGCATTTAACAAATCAATTCCTTGTCCTGAGGTTTGTTCCTGGGAATGAGTCAAGGAGAAGTAAGATAGAAGTTTAATCATAAAGAAGAGTACATAGGCAGATGTATTAGATGATAAAAAAAAAATTATTGAAGAACTTATATATGTACAGTATGTATGCAATCCTTTGCAGTAAGATCTGTGTGCTTCACCTTATTACAGACTAGAGGGCCTTCAGTCTGGTCCAGCAGTATCGTCTTATGCATTTAAAAGTATTCTTTCTCACAGGTTAAGGATGCCAATCAAAATATATTTCATTACACAATAGCTTCAATTACAGTATGATTAAGTATATATCAGCTATATATTATGCAAATTAGTGACAATTATCTCCATGGTCCTTTTTTTCCCTCAAGATCCAGACATTCAGAAACTAATTTCTAGTAGTCATCCATTTATTTCTAGTAGTTATGATCATTAAGGAAACTGACAAAATAACATTTTACTATGGATATAGATAATTGCATCAAAGTCTGAAATTCTTCATGGAACAGTAAGCACAATAGAAAAGCAGGATTTTTTTTTAAGTAACTTTCAGTTCTGTATTATATGTAAATTACTTAATTTTCCAAGTACAGTGCACAGTATAGCAATCACAGAGAAATGGACCTTGACCTTCCTGTATCTTAACATTCCTTAATAAAAAGTCCTATTTGTACAACAGAAGCAAAAAATCTACTCCAGTCCTTTTCTAATATGTAACAGTGAGTCAAATAGGCATATCAGAGATGAAAAAGAACTAGGAAAGCTTAAACAGCTTGAAAGAGGCATCTAGTTCAATAGGGCAAATGTAATTAAGGGAAGGGAAGAGACATTAGAAAAGATCAAAGGAGGTTTAATTATCAGTTAAAAGAGGTTTTTCTCAATATAAGTTAACTTGTTTAGGAAATAAAGAAAAGGACGCAATTTCCTTCAGTTTTAGGAGATGACTAGAGGAATTAAGTCAAATGTTTGCTGCATCAGTTTCTGCACTTCATCCCAAGAAGTGATGGGAGACAAACACAGACACACCAGGAAATTCCTGTCTTGTCTAGCTGACAAGTTTCTTCTTCAGAAGTTGGAGGATGGTAAAAGAGGATTAGGGAAATTTTAGTACATAAAATGGAAGTCATTGGGGAAAACTGGCCATATCATCCTGTAGTTCTTGAAATAGAAGTTATAGTTACATTTCATAGCTAAAAGAAAAAGTTGCTCAAGGTTTGCACACTGTTTTAGAGTTCCTAAAAAGAGAGATACTAAAAGTACAGTTAAACAATTTCAATGAAGGAAAAACAGAATACATCAGAAAACAGTAATGTGGCTTCTCAAAAAGCTAAAATTAAAAAGTGACATAATGGATATAGAAATAACAGGCTAACAAAGAAAAATACAGACACTTAGCCTGAATTTGTAGAGAGGGTGCCAGAAAACTCATAACTCAGAATGAACAGAAGTTAGCAAAAGATGCCAAAAGCTTTTGCAGATATGTAATTTTTAAAAAATAATTTATTAATAGCATATACAATATGGTGTTCAGCACTTCACATTTCAAGGCAAACAGGTATTTTGGAGAGGAAACAACCTGGGATTATCTTTTAGACAGAGAAAGAGTAGCTGCAGTGATTTTTGCTTTTCATTAGAAAGAACACTAAGCTTTAATATACCAAAATTCTCTTCCAGATTTGTGGCCAGAAAAATTGGAAGTTTCCTCTGAATTTCTCCAGTGAAGAATATCTCTATTGCTATTATTACTTCAAAAGGGAGGACTGCTATCATGATGTTTTCCTTTGGGATATTATGGAAGATAGGGAGGCTGAAAACATCCGTATGAAGAATTATACAATGAGAGATATGGGGCGCACCCTTGGCCACCACTTAAGTAAATAAGTGGAAGAACACCACACACTATTCTGTTCTGTTTAAAATGATGTTGAAAGTAGATTCATATTCATCAGTTTGAATGAACTGTTGGGGATAAAATGTAGGACAAATTCTCTGCTTACCATAACCCCATGCATAATCCATAAGACTATAGGATGCTTAAACTCTATGTCTTTAAAGTTTACATATTTTCTCTTCTATTGGTTTGCATATGTACATGCATATTTATATTATTACAATTAATTTTCAGTTTCCTTTAGGATCATTTGTTCAAAATGTCATATGTCAAACTAAAGGAAAGCAGTTTTAAAAAATGGCTGGAAGCAAAGCACTAATGTAGCTTGTGTTATATAGCAGTTAAGGAGCAGAGCTGGAAAATCTTGGAATTGGGTGTCCCCAAACCATTATACTACTTTTCATTTAATGTGTTGTGTGAGCAAAAAGGGAGGCATTTGGCCACACAATAAAATATACTTAAAATTTTAAAAAGTTATGTACACTCCTGATTCTTACTCATGCACCTTCCTCCTTCATGACATATTTGAAGAGGTAACAGGAGTTCCATTCTGACTTAACCATCCCACTACCACAAAGGATGGCTACTAACAGAATTGTTGCAAATCCAAGTAATTGCTTTCCAGGTCATTTTCATGAAGAACTACAAAAACTATAGAGTATATACAATGCTTATTTTTCTATTTTTGAAGCTCTCCATTAAAATTAATCTTTAACAGGATTGTAAGGATAAGGATTTGTCTGTGAATCATGCTGAACTTCTGATGTTATTGCTTAGCCTGTTACAAAGAATTATCTTTTATTTATACACACACACACACAATTCTTATTAAGAATTTTAATTACAGTAGTAAAAACTAATACAAACAAAGGAAAGAGAATAGAAAGAAAGAATAAAAAGTGCAGGAAAAAAGAAAAAGAAAGAAAACAGAAAAAGAAAAAAGAGAATAAAGAAAGAAAAAGAAAAGAAATATATAAAGAAGTGACTTCCCACCTTCATCACAAGTATAAACAAATATAATAACTCTTCACCCCCATAAGGTTAAACAGACATTTTTTCATTCCATATCCCATCTCTTATTTATAAGTAAGTCCATAAAACATCAACTCTTCAATCCTGGTGTCAGCAAAAAGTCTATAAAGAATTGTCAGAACATTGCAAAAAAAAAAAAGTCTTATTTTAACCTTAATCAAATAAACCAACTTTATACTCGTTCCTCTTACTTCTAACAGTCTTAATCTTTAATTCAATCAAATATTGTCAGAGGATTCAATTTCTCTTTAATTTTTCTTTATCCCATTGCACAGATTTCTTCAAGGCTTTAACAAGCCTCTTTTGTAGATCCAATAAGAAAACATTTTTCAGGTCATTCTCTTGGCTTATCATTTATATTTCCCTTTTAATTTTTAAAACTTCAGCCAGTTTCTTTTCTATATCTAATAAAGTATCCTTTTCCTATTTATTTATTTATTTAAATTCATATAGCTATCCGTCTCAAACCAGTGATTCTGGGCAGCTATACAAATTGAATGAATTCATTCTCTTAGCCTGTCATTTGTAGTTCTATATTCTGTACTTTATCTTATCAGGTAAAATGTGTTCCACATCTATTATTCCTTCATCAACATCTTTTAGAAATAGTCTATACATAGAAGCAGACATCAGTACTGTCACTGTTGATATTGTAGTTACTAACTTCTAGCTCCATTCTTCAAAGATCTCATTTAATATTTCCGATGTTAATAACATTTTGTATCATTCTGCCAGTCCCAGTATTAACTGACATCAGGATTGTATTTTTTTTTCCTTCTAATGTCCAGTTTCTAAAATTATTACTTATCTTTTGTTATGATTTGCAATTGCCAGGATAACCAAAATAGGTCTGTTTCCCACAAGAAGTTGTTTATTTTTTATAGTTAATTCCAAAATCTTATCGTAAAAGTCAATACTAAAAATTTATCTAGATACTTAATCCATTTATAACTTTCTTTGATAAAAATCTTATTTAGCTTTTTGCTGTTTATTTCAAATTCTTTAAGTTCTTAAGCTTATAATTAATTTTTCTTTTGTTCAGAGTTGAAGATAAACTCACCTGATGAAGACTTTTCAAATCTGTTGTTCTTCAGGTCTCTAATAGCTTTAGAATAGTTAATAGTCAATTTACAGAAGTGATTATAAAGTGAGGTTTGCAAACTTAGTGTCCGTTAAAAGTCTGCCGCTGTTTCTCCCAGCACTCAAACCCATGGAAAGCCACTGTCCTGCAGTCTCCTCATGAGGAGCAGCCATTCATAGCACAAGTGGGCAATCTCCCATCCTTATCCAGAGAGGTTCCAAGAAACCAGTATACTCACTGCTTCCTTAGTCTTTGCTGCTGTCATCAGCTCTGCTTTCACAGAGCCATCTTCAGTTCGCCATACCTCCCCTGGAAGGCCAGCCTGTTAGAATTATCAGTGAAGAATATCAGAGTTAGACATTAGAAAGACCTTGGTGTGTAATTAAAAAAAAAAGGAATTAAGTTTAAAAAAACTCTTCCTGAGTGTATTTATAGAGTAAGTAAACTGTGATTCAAAACTATTACAGAAATTCAGATACAAGTAAGTTAATGGCTATCGCATTCTACTGATGACATGTATGTATCAATACATGTCATCAGTCAGGTAATCAATTTCCTTGGAGATTTCCCAGATCAATGAATAGAGTTTGTTTTAAAGGAATGAGCTTTGTGCCAAAGGTTTTGTAGTTTGTGCTAATGAGAGGCTGCCTATCAAACTTAAGTAGCATCAAGTTGCTGAGAACAAGAGCTCTTGGGCATTAAATGGTTCCTACCAAATACCAAAGTCATTATCATGATTGGCTGTTATGGCCCTCTAAACAGCAAAAGTGATTAAGCTGGTCGTTATGAAACCCTGAAGATGCATAATTATGAAAAATATAGCTTGAGTGAAAGCATAGTTTCATCTTTAGATTGCTTTCTATCTCAGAGAGGAAGATATGGTTGGATGTTTCAAAAGCTTAATTGCGTTATTCAGACACTCAAGGATCAGAAAACCCTACAGCAATAGTGATTTACTGAGAAGAAGTAAATACCTATATTTGATGTGCATTCACCACCATGGGTCTTATTCTGACATGAATATTGCCATTAATTCGAGTCTAACAGGAGAACACACATACATATAAGCACACACACTTCTTTAAAGTAATAGCACTTATTTCTTCTTTTAGGAATTACACATAAATCCCCTTTGTTTTTCCTAGAACCAATAACTTCTATTTTAATTTATATGTACATATTTGTTCCTGTAAACCAGTGCAAGAGACACTGTAGATCACATTGGAGGTTCTGGCATCATTATAGACTTTTAAATTTAGACCATGTCATATTTTGAAACTATCCCTCCATTTGTATTCCCTTATTGTTCTTTCTGAATTCACACTACAAGTTGCTATCTCAATCCCTCCCACTTTCAAGAGTCCACTAAGTGTAATAGAATTCTCTGTGAGCACATTAATTGAATGCAGTTTTTCAAAACCATTAGGAAACTAAGAAGAAACATATGCCTTTAGAGTTAGGATTGATCTACAACATCTAGGATACTGAGAATCTTTTACATTGTGCCTCTAAAGAATTTAACTGGGTCTTCCTCATTTTATACTTTTTTTAGTTTGGCTCTCAACTTTCCTAACCTGCTCTGGCTGCAGTGAAATATAAATGTTCCTTTCCCCATTTGTCTCTTGCATGCGGTGCCACCGCCTTTTTTAAACCTTATCATTATGAAGGGTTTTTGTTTTGTTTTTTTGCTTTTTTGTTGTTGTTGTTGCAAATAATGGTCTGAGATGGTGAAAGGAGATAATGAGGAACTGGCTTTCCTGAATCAAAGAAAGGAAAATTAAGTGGCAGCAAGATTTTTTGTAAAGAATATATATACATCATCTACATCTACATCTACATCTACATCTATATCTATCTAGGAATGAAGGAATGAATGACATAGGCAGGGAGCACATCCCTGCATCACTTAAAAAACATAGTAGAGAGATACAAAAATAAGGCAAAATAGAGGCAAAACAAAGGAAAATAGATTCAGGGACAAAGGAAATAAGGATAAGGAAAAAGAGATATGAGGAATACAGATGATGACATAGTAGGAAAGATAGGATTAATCACAGAATAGTCACAGATGGATCACCCTAAAGAAGGAATCCAATGAAGAAATCTCCATTTTCCTTGAAACTATGACCTACATTTATGTTAATCTGTGAGTCTGCAGTGGGTTAGGAACTTTTTTTCAAATCCAGGCATTATTTTCTGATTTCACATCTGGACTCTTTTTTCTTCATTCTTCCTACCCCCAAAATAAAAACTTAGGAGAGCAGGAAATGTGCTTTGTTTCAAGCTAGACACAAACCAGTTCATAAATCAGTCCATTTGAACCCTTTTATTAGAATGTTCTGATCTAGCTGTGTCCCAACAGAACTTAAAACCTGTTGAGTTCCCTATTATAGGACTATGGGAATTTGTGAGAAGCCCACTGCTTTTTATCTGTGTGACAGAAAAATAGGTATGCCGATAGTCCAGACTGCTATCTGCTCTCCATCCTGCAGAAATAATGGCCAAAAGTTGATTTTTTAAAAGTTTTTGAAAAAAAAAATGCTTCTGTTGTTTTAACTGTTATTTTTAACCATTGAAATAACAGTTGGGTAATACTTTATTTGCAGTCTGCCTGCCTGGCAAGTACAAAAGATTACTATTACATTACTATTACACTGTTCTGTTTTGAATATGTGTTCAAAAAAGTGATGCTGGCTTGGTAGGTAGGTAGGTAGGTAGGTAGGTAGGTAGGTAGATAGATAGATAGATAGATAGATAGATAGATAGATAGATAGATAGATAATTACTGCATTTGCAATTGCCAGAATCTACAAATCATTAAAACTTGAATTTGAAGAAACTCTTTAAACAAACATGTAAGAACATATTCTCAGAAACACATAGGAACACACACATAGTTCACAATAGACACAAAAAGCAAACAAAACCAGTACTTAAGTTAAAAAGTCTCAGAAAGCCAACTTATCTAATCTCTTATTCATTTTATTTCTTTCCTGTAACTATTCCAGTTCTGCAATATGTCCTTTGAGGTACGGGTAGTCTTCACTCAACATCCATTTGTTCAGCAACCATTTGAAATTAGGATGGTGCTGAATGAAAGGACTTACAACGAGTTCATGAAATTCCAGCCACTGTCGCACCCCTGCGGTCACATGAACAAAATTCAGGCCCACTCAGGCCCACCCGCATTTACGACCACCTTTTGGCCATCTGTATACCCACTGCCACCAGCTGCCTCTGCCCCCCAACCTTGCCTGCCACACCGCACACCGTACCGCATGCTACTACTGTACTGGCCGGGGCCTTCTTCACACTGTACCGCAAAAGCACAGGGGTTACAGATACATTTTAGCAAGTAGGCAAATTCACAAATATGGAAACTGCAAAAAATGAGGATTGACTGTATATGAAATAGGCTTCTGAGTTATATAAGTAAGTGGAAAACCAGAATGCTCGAGGAGAAAGTAGAAACAAGATGAAATACTCTGAGGCCACCACCTTTCATTAAGCTCTTCAGAAGAGCATAAAGAAAGAGGCTTTGAAACATTGAGTTCTTGATGGCTCTTGGCTCTCTGCTGCTTCAGAATCCATCATCATCTGCACTGTGTATTTTGTATTATTTGCAATTTTGATTTTATTCTTCTAAATAAAATGTTGAACTTACACAGAAAGCCTTATCATTTCATGATACTGGCATATGGTTTAAAGAACAAAAAAAGACTGAAGGGAAATAAATATTTCAGTTCATCTTAATATGCAGTTTTACATTCTTTTTTACCAGATATTTTAATACCTTTCTTGGTTTTTGTTTTTGTTTCTTGGGGTTTTTGTTTTGTTTTGTTGCTTAGAACAATGCTTCACTGTGTTAGAAAAGTAGAGCAGTACTGACATTACTTGCTCTAAGAAAGTTTTTTATCAGCAGAAACAGTCAGTATTGCCCTGGGCACTCATCAATAACCAATTATGAGATCATCTAGATTTTTCAGCTTGTATTTTTATCCACTTGAAAAGGAGAGAGAAAAATGAAATTATTGCATTTACTGCTACAGTTTGTTCCTTCCCAACTGAAGTAGAAAAATGCTAAGCCAGATCTAGTACTACTTTAAGACAGAATGAATATATACTTTCTGCAAGAGGAATATATAGTTTTAAGTCTCTGTGATAGCAGCTGAACCTGGAGAAGTAACAAAAGTATTTCAGGTTGATAACCTAGTTTTCAACAAAATACTTTCTCTTTTATTCATTTTAAATATTTGCATCTCTTTTCCATTTGAGAATTACACATCTTTCCATAGTGTGCTATTTTAAACGTTATACAAATAATTCTCTGACAATAACTCACACAGGATTACTTTGCTTCCTCTTGTTTGGCCAGTGAAGTTTATATATTCACAAATTTGTACTTATTTCACTGATGACCACATTTCCCATTTCCCTCTGTGCCTATACATGTATATTATAGCAGTTGTTAAAAATATATACCTTCCTGCTAAGAAAGATCCAAGGAATTGAAATGAAGGACGGTAAAAAAGAAACTAAGTTTGCTCAAAACTCGAGAAACTGCTTTGCACTATTTGTCCAATTTTAATGATACTCACAGTCCATTCATACCACTTTCCATATCATTCTTTGTTTTTCTTAATAAGACCTTGTGGGCAGGAAGAAGATTGGGAATGATTATATCAATTCCAAAGCAATGAATGCTTGTAGTCATTGGAGCTTGCTCATGGTTGGCATGCTGATACAAGGATTTGGTTTTCAATGAGATAAATCTTCCAAAAACAGGACAGCAGAAACACATAGGACAATATTGACTAAATACAAAACAATTCAGTGCATGACCTTCGTGCTCTTGAGCAAACAGCCAATAAAAATTCATAGCGAGTAGATGGTAGCAAGTCGGTATTTATTTTATGTAAACAGTTACCAGTGTTATAAAATAAATGACATGCAGTATCCAATGATGTGGTAAGATAAGTTTATCAATCATGATGACTCCATAAAGCCAAAGGGTCAACAAGGCTAGTTACATCAGTGAAAGTTGATTTATTGAAAATGATTGGAGATACTTCAAAAATCGCATACTATAGCCTCCCTTTGCAAATACATATGACCTGGGAACACACAAAAATTCATACATAAGCAAAATTATATTCAGAGCAGAAAATATTCAAATTCTAATGAATTTATTCATGTAGATTTTACAGTAGAGTTTTAAATGAGCATGATGCAGTAAACATGATGGCAGTTATTGTTTTAAGAGAAAATATTAATACCACAATTGAGCAAGCGTTAACCCTGATCAACTCCCCAAAATCAAATTAGGAAGGGGAGAATAGAGTGGGCTGTTTGTAAAATGCATGGGCTAACCTGATTTTACAATTTGTAAAACAAATGTAAATACAGATAAGTAGAGAACCATAAAAAGAAAGTGAACACCCATCTGTACAGCCTTTCTGTAATATAAGCAACTGTGGGAAAGGGAGATAGACAGTCTGAGTAAACAAAGCAAGACTGACTTGGAAATCAGAGTGCTGTCTTCAGCCAGGCACATATCATGGCTCAAGCACTGTTGGGGGGGAAATGGAATGGAGTTAATGGAGGAAAGCATAGTAGTATATACTGAATGTGCAATAAAAATGGGTATTGGAAAGCTGAAGGAAAAATTATAAATAAAACATCAAGGGTCATATGTGCTATCACATTCTCTAAATGTATAATTAAGATTGGCATCAGGTTTGGTGCAATATTCAGCATCTCCACTCCACTTAGGTGGGCCCTTTCATACCAATATACCTTCTATTATTAATAGCAGACAAGGTAAGTGGAAAAAAGAAAAAGGCTTTCTTATTGGCAAACACTGATGTAGCTTTTGTTAAGGCATGAGCCACTTAAAATGGCAGAAACCAACCTCAGCCACCCATGATAAACTTCTTGCCTATTTCTATATTGTGGAGAATCTGGCCTCTTCACTCATGATTGCCCTGCTAAAATTACCTTCTTCAGAAGGACCCAAAAAGTGTTGTAGTAGTGGGAAGCAGAGCATTTTGCAAACAGATTTCCTAAATGCTGCAAATTTTGCATGCCAAGAAATGGTGTCCTCAGCTCCCAGGGGCTCAGAGACTGGGAAAACCAAAAATTAAGTGAAGCCCAGACAAGCAGAACATTGACATTAAGCCATTCATATAACCTTAAAGACTGAAACTAGCAGTAATATGCAACTTAGTCAATTCTGACGCTACAGGCAAATTCACTGACTCCTTCATCTCAACTTGTCCAATTTCCTACTAGGGTTGAGTCTATTTACATATATATATAAATAAAAATTATAATTAATAAATAAAATTTTCATTAAAGATTATTTAAAAAGGAAGATAAAAATTAATACAAACTAATATAAAATAAGAAAAAGGAAAAAAATGAAAGAAATGCTTTTTCTAGGGTTGATTCTATTGATGGCCAGTTGTTATGCTGGCAACCATAACAGAGCAGAAGAATTTGTACAACCACACACTGGTAATCATCAGGTATTCCTGCAATTTTATTTAGTGTCCACAAAGTCCTGGGAAAGGGCTAGCTATAGACTCACAAGCTATATATTCATTGGGACCAGAATGACATCACTTTTAATTCTGGATGGAGCAGATGCCAAGAATTATGTTTCATCATACTACATCTCTTGCCATGTAAGCCACAAAAATAATTTGTAGACTGATATATCCTCTTCTCCACACACACAGGCTTTAAGATATAGTTTCCTTGGACTTTATAACTACCACATGTCAAAGGCCCAGATACCATTCTGGTATTATTCTTGTGACTGCCCTTCTACCTCAAGACAGTTTACCTGCCCATTCAACATGTTTGGGACTGTATTTTGCCCAATCTTCTGATTTCTGACAAGACCTGCATTTCATAACACATGTTTTAAAGACCTGCATCAACTATTAGAGGTAAAGTGTCACCTGTCTTCTGCCTGTCAGCCATAGCTGGATAGAGAGGACAAATACTGACTGAAATAGCTAGGTAAACAATACAAATAACCAGCAAAGCTTTTACCTATGGTTACATTTGCTTATGTAAGGATTCAGTTCATGCTTCCACTCAGTTGTCATCATTTCAGGCTACTCACTTTTTCTACCAAACAACTCCTAATTTTGTCTATTCTGGAGACCTCCGTTTTTTTCCAGGAACTTCAGGCTGCTCATTGCCTCCTTAAGAATCAACTGATTTATGCCAAAGCCTCTTTCAAGCACTATACTGACCATCCTCACAGGAAACTCCTCCACATCACTGCTGGATATCATGCTGGCTTTCTATCAGCTATTTCACCTCCTCCTGATTGTTAAGGTGGATGTCAAGTTTATTGGACCACTCCCTGTAACAGCACAGATCAATTCTGTGCCCTTTTGTCTGCAGCTTCCAGACAACACAGAAAATGCACCTTACTTTCTACTATTTCGTCCTGGCCCTGGAATGCTATCTTGCATACCCCACCTTCATTTCAGGAGAAAACAAAGAACCAAGCTCAGGGAACCCCAAGACTCCACAGAAAACAAAGAATTTGAAGTGGAATATTTTACCCTCTTAGAATGTTTGATTATGCTTCCTTTAACAGTTCCATTGCAATACCCTTACAAATCCAAGTCACCTCACTGGCTACAGATTAAGCTTCTTCCAGTTCTGACTTTGCAGAGGAAGAAAACAATTGCATGACTAATGAGGCAGTTACTGAGATTGTCTCACCTAAAGATGAGGGGGAGAGTTCACAGATGGAAAGAGTTTCTAATGAAAAAGAAGTGGGTGTGCAAGGAGGGAAACTTCCCCAGCTGACTGGGAGAAGCAGCAGCACTGGACACTTCTAGACACCTAACATGTCTAGAGGAAAGGGAAAAAAGAGAGTGGTATAAAGGCTGTAGATGATAAGGCATGAACAAGTGGCTTTTGCCCATAGATGGCTGTTATGTAAATATATCACAATTGTCCAGTGTCAAGGCACCAGGAGTCAAGACAAGTATCTGGCATTTGCAATTTGGAAAGGTCGGACAACAAAGCTTCAGATTTCAACCATTGAGAATGAAGGTGCATACAAAACAGTTGATTGCCCACAGTAGAGTAAAGATGTCAGGGGCTTCATTCTTGTCTGCAGTAAAGATTCTAATCCAACTAAGCTTGGTCTGTGAGTCTTCTACCAAGTCAAACTGAAAAATTGCTCTATGGTTGAAGTGTCAGGAGAAGGTGTAAAACCTGACATGGGTAGCTATAACTGGTATTTTGGGTCAATAGGCAGCAGGTCCATGAAAGGGCTTCAGAGACTGGCAATTGCTTAATGCTGGGCTTGTGCTGAGCATTCAAATTCACTTTTTAAAATTGTTTTTTATAAAATTTTATTGCTTTTTAATTAATAACAAAAAAGAAGAAAAAACACAAAAATTATAATAAACTATCTACTACTTTCTCCCAAAACTTAGTAAGTATAGGACATTGTAAAAACATATGCTTTAAAGAGGCATTGACCTTATTACATCTCCAACAAAACGCTGTTTTGACAATCCTTTTGTATACAAACATAGTGGAATCCAGTAAATTCTAAATATTATTTTTTATTGTATAAGTCATAGTTTAAGGTCCATTGACACTCTTGTGACAGTTAAGACACTCTCCCATTGTCTAGGCAATATAGAAACTTCTAATTCTTTATTCCACTCATCCCTTAACATCTGCATATCAAATTGATTTATTGGTAACAAATATAAATATACCCTATAATACCCTATTTATATACCCTATAAAAGCTAATAGTGTGTTGGGGGGGGGGTTAGTTCTAAAGGATTTAACAAATTATTCTAGTATCTCAGGTGTCTGGAAGCTGAAAATGCTACTGGTCCAAACAATGTTGTTTACAAATGTAGCTGTAGATATTGCCATTGGGATACATCGGATAGATGGACCCTTAAAATCACTTTGAGGGTTTTTTTTCCCCAACTGTTCAATACAAAAATGTATACAAGAAAAAAAAAAACCCAACAAGGAGCTCTATCTACCCTAACCCAAGACCTAGGAAAACAGCCAGCTCTTCAAGGTCTTCCAGAATACTAAGAGGGTGAGAGCCACATGGATTTTAAGCAGAATATTTCTTCAGTGAAAAAAATGCATTGTTTTCTAAACTTTACACTGTTCTATTACAAGCACATTAATTTGTCTGTGAAAAGGTATGGGCCCTCATCCACTTTCAAGATTATTTGAAGACCTAGCCAAATCTGATGTATATATGGCAATTGACCTCGTGGTCAATATATGAAATGCATTCAGTGCATCCTTTTCAAGGAATGAAAAATGGTCTATTTATATGATCAACATAATTTGTAAAGTGAGAATGGAATGGATGACATAGTCCAAAGTTCATAAGACATAGGTACAAATATAGAATCATAAAGTTGGACGATACCATAGAGATCATCCAGCTCAGGATACCCTAGAGCATCTCTGACAGATACCAATCCAGCTTCTGTTTGAAGAGGTCTAACAAAGAATACATCAAGTTCCTGGCCGACAGTTTTACAGTAAGAAACCTCTCCTCATATCTAGTCCAAACCTTAACCCACTGATTCTGACCCTGCCCTCTTGTGCAACAGAAAATAAGTCTACTACCTTGTCTGTGCAACAGCCCTTAGAATATTTGAAGACTGCTATCATATTTCTCCTCGGTCTTCTTTTCTGTAGGCTAAACATACTGTTCTGCATAGAACTTGGTTTTTAGAACCTTTACCGTCTTGGTAGTTGATCTTGCACCAGTCTGCTCCTGTTCTTTTTGAACTGTGGGCCCAAATGGGGTTTGATCAAGTGACGCTGATGATATAGTACATCAAGCCCTAATTTTGGATGCTTGCTGGGCACATTTAGAATTATCATAGAATGACTGATGGGAAGACTGTGCATTCAAAGCCTCTCTGCCTCTGGAGGCATAGCCAGTAATAAAGCACCAATTAATCAGATTATGCCCCCTCTCATTCGCTTTTCCCAAATATATATCCATTATTTTCTAAATAATTCATGGGGGCCATTTGCTAGTGGATAAAGCTTTGCTTTGGAGCATGCCATTTTAACAGAAAATGTATTTTTAAATCAGGTGCAGATACATTTTCATATATAAATTTGTTCTCTAGAATCCCAGGCTCTTCATTAGACAGCGTAGTGAGCACAAATCTGAATAGCATAAAGTCAGGAGTGTATGATTAGATGGGGAATGTAGCTAATGTTTATTGCGTTTTTTAACACCTAGCTTTGCTCTTTTCATCTCAGGGGACTTTCTAAAAAGGAAAGTATTATTCTTAGAACCTGAAATCAGGGTGGCCTTTGTCAAGATATGTGAATAATGACTCCTGGGTTCTATTCTGCTCTCTTTAACTTTTACACACCAGATTTATGTGTAAAAAATGGAAAGTGTATTCCTCAGTATTCTGAAACAACATATAATGCATCTAAATCCTAATTTTAATTTGGCGACTGGTACTTGGACATTTACCCACTACCACCATTCATACATTAAGCAATAGCCTTCCAGTTACCCATTTTTAATTCCATCCTTTGGTAGCTTTGGACAGCTTGAAAATTATGAACTTTGTAGCAGGAGCAATGACAATAACTTTACTTTTGCTTTTGTCTTTAGCATATTTTCCTTTTAAACATTTTAGGTTTTGTCTTAATTTTTGTTTGCTAAGTTTTTTTTAAAGAACAAAAAATGCCATGTGGGATAAGAGGTCTTCTTGCTGGATTGGATATCTAGCAGGAAAGTCACATTCCTCTGCTTTTTATAATCTGCAGTAAAACAAAATGGAGTTTATATAGAAGTAGTGGTGAGATATCATCAATATGCTGATGATATCCAGTTATATATCTCCACCCCAAGTCACTGTAAGTAAACACATGAAAACTGATTACTAGCATGATACAGGTATTGTTTGCTAAAAACCACCTGCCTTTCTGTTGCCTCCAATGTTGACTTTGGACTGTGCTCACAGCTTGAACAGCAGGTAGAACCCATGGTCAAGGGAGCCTTTGCCCAGCTTCAACTGGTGTATTAGTTATAGCCTTTCTGGAAAAGGAGGCCATGTGGACAGTAACTCGCACCCTCACCACCTTAAGACTGGATTGCTGTGATACACTTTACAGATTCCATAAACTGCATGATGCCAAATGCAGTGGCCTGTTAGCAAATAAGAGATATTTGCCCAGTAAGATTGTTTTTGCAGGCATTTCACTGTTTCTGAGTAAAACAATGCTGGTTTTAACCTATAAAGCCTGAGGAGGAGGGGGGAGGGGAAGGAGGAGGAGGAGGAGGATTATTTAAATTATTATAGCTGCTCACTCCCATAGACTCTAGCTCCCAGGTAACTTTAAGACTATTTCATTACAGTTAAATCTGCTCATCCTGTGTGCTCAGTGTGAGAAAAGATGCTTCAGGTTCTCCTCCCCTCCAAGAGATGTGAGAGGCCCTAAGACCTTTGTAGGAGCCCCATCCCTGTGTAACAGTCTCACCCTCTAGGCTGCCCTTACTAAGTTGTCATTTAGGAAATCTGAAAAAAAACCTGTATTATGGTATATGACCTTTGGAATTGTATATGGTAGACACTGCTTAAATCATCCTTATGTGGGAAGCACTAGAGATACAATTTTTATCTTTTTGGGTTTTTAAATTTAGTTTATGGTATTTGGTTGTATGGAATTGGTTTATATGATTTTTGTAGTTATTGTTTGTTTATTTTGTATGTTTTATGCTATCAACTTAAAATATTTGAGGATATAGGACAGGAAATAAATGGTATAATTAGTAAACAAAAAAACAATATCTTTGAAAAACAGACTAAAAAAACATAAATTAGGACCAACCTGTAGCCTCCATGTTTCCTTTTTTGGATTTGGGAGAAAACCATGATTGTTAAAAACTAACAATCCAGTTTTCTTCCAGTTGGATGGCAAATGGATCACAACTGTAGAGTAAGCCCTAAAATGATGTAGAGAAGTATGGAGACAGCCTTCAAGGAAGTATGCAACAGCCAATACAAAAACATCACTGTAACCTGAAAAGAGGATGTGAGAAACAAATTCAAAGTTGGCCTGTCTTGATTCTCTTAGGTATAGCAGGGATGGGAAGGGAAACTCTGTCAGACTTTCAAAATTATTATACTATATAACAATAAGGTACAATCACAGTACTGACTGTTCCCTGACCTGGTCTTTCTCAAAGTGCTAACAAATACTTACATCACAAAGAAACTTTCCTAAATCCAGTTCTGCTCACATGAGTGATGCCACCCCAGACATTTAGTGGCCTTTAGTCCTCACCCCCCACCCCACATATAGTAAACACAATCCTTGGTCAGTAAATATTTCCCATCTCCAGTCATTGTGACCTAGGCCCAGTTCTCTTGCCTGTGAAAAATACAAATCATATGTGGTTTTACTATTATTCACAGATATAAACATTTGAGCTTTTAAATAAACCCCACCTAAGAATCCATGCACAGCCAAAATGGTCTTTGAATCCATAATTGCTCAAAGCATTCTAAAAGCATTGTAAAATATTCAAGACAGAAAGATCTCATAAATTTTGGAATAATCATATTATGAAAATGGAAAGTACATATACAACATTTTATTGGAATTGGCTCACCATATTTCATAGTGGTCCCTCAGTTTTAGGGATATTGCAATTTGTAAAAAGAACTCAATTTCATAATTTGTGAAAAGAGTTCTTTTCCCAAAGGAAGAAGGTAGGGAGATAAAAAGAAATACTGAACCTTTTCATGAATCATGATTGGGTGAATCACAATATGAGAATGAGGAAAGCACTAAATCCAACTGTGACATCAAAAATAGCTGGAGAAATAATACACCAGGAGCAATTACATTCAATGTCCAGTATGCAGTTTGTATACTTTCTCCATGTGGCAAGTGTCACCAATAACTGTTGGCACTAACAACTGGCACATCAATTTTTTCCCATAGAATTTAAAATTCAGAGCAACTGGTAAGACATACATTGTTTTTAATGATGAATAATGATGATTAAAAAAAAACCCTTTAAAATAGCAGTATTTTCTTTTCTCACAAAGAATTTCTTGTCCTGCTGCACATCTCAGAAAGTGGCCATCCCTGACTTAATAACTAGATGATAAATGAAAAGTATAGGACATTAGATTACAGCAAGCAGAGATGGAAAGGGTAGCTGAAATCTTAACTAATTCATTCACTCCCCAGAAGGCTAGAAAGGAAGAAAGGAAAGTCTACTTTATTATTTGTCTGCCTGTTTGTTTCTTATTTCAGTTTATACAGCCACCCATCTCAAATGCATGACTCTGGGTGGCTTGCAACAATTAAAAACAAAACAAAAAACAAAATGCAATATTAAAACATATAAAAAAGCATATAAAACCATACAATGTAATTCACAGCCAAGGTACAAAAAACAGTCAACACGGCCACTGTAAAGGTTCTACTGCATAGCCAGATCCATAAGCCAATGGCAAAGCCACGTCTTTAAGGCCTTATGAAAGGCGAGTAGGGTGGGGGCCAATATGATCTCCAAGGGATGATGTTCCAAATATTGAAGAAAGCAGACTGTAAATTAGGTAGCTTTTTCATAATTTATTTCCAATTAATATTACATCCAAATATTGTCCAAAAAAGACAAACATACAATTGTTTGTAAGGGTAAAGGCAAAATACAGGTGTATAATGTGTGTGTTGTAAATTTGTCCTGGATCTTTTCCATGTTATTTTACTTCTGGGTTTTGTAGTATTTTAGCATTTTGCCATTCCATTAAAAAAAGGAATGTATTTGAAAAAGAAAAAGAAACTTCCACTGTACTATTGATCTGGAAAAAAATTACTGCACAACTTCAACGCTCGGTAGGCAGAGAGGACACTGCAACACAAAACTAAACACAGACAAGGGTAGTGAAAATCTAGAGTTATTGAAAGTAATGAAAGGATGTAAGAGTTATATATTGAATACCACAGTCTGCCTGATGGTTTACTATATCTTGGGCAAGTAACTTCTTGGCATCTTATTCCTCATCCATAATATGTTCATAATTTACTGGTTTACCTTTCTACAGTACTGTGGCTCATAAAGATTAAGCTAACTGAATCTACAAATTACAAAGCAATAGTCATTTGTGTGTCTTGATTCAATATTCATGTCATTATTGATTTCCTAACTTCCTTTGGATGTCAAAGCCAATCCTTTGAACTTAGAAGCAACAGGAAACTAACTGCACACCATCTCAAGTACTGATATAATGTGTTCTTTATGGTACATTCCCATCAAATGAGATTCTAGTATATTTCATGTCAGCAGGAGTCTCTAGCCTCTATTCTATGGTTGGGAGGTGGCAATAGAATTAATTATTCAGATCTGAATATAAATGAGTTTCTGCAAGTAAAAACTCATCTAGTCATCAACTACTGAATTTGAATAGAGTAATAAACTGAGAAAGATCATAAACACATCTAGCCCTCATGGTAGAAAATAGCCAAATGACTAAAGCCATTCCCTTAAGGCTACAGTATATGCTAACCAATGTTAATCTAGTTTTAACTACAGGCAGCCTCAAGCAGCAATCCAAGCACATTTTTTGTAGAATCTCTTATTTATTTGTTTGTCTGTCTGTCTGTCTGTCTATTTAAGGTTAGTAACGTGATTTTCAACTTTGACTAGCTCATCTTTTGCCTAGTTAATTAATAATAGTATTAAACAGAAAAGGCCCTTTGAAGTCTCAAAAGGGGCATATACAAATGTGGCAAAGCAGAACACTTGTCATTATTATGGACAAAGGGTATGATATGTAAGCATTTGTTTATTTGAAATTTTAATTAATAGTTAACCTGGTCTTTTGATAGGTACCATTGCAGTCAAAAATAGGAGTGGCAGTGTCTCATTCCATAAATTGTCTCACCAAAATTTGGCAGTAAAATGCCAAATTAAGCAGCATAATTTAATTTTGTTTTTGTGTTAATAATAAGAACCAAATGAAGCATTAATCAAGTAGGACTGACTTGTTTTGTTTACTTCCATAGCTTCCTAGCATTAAAAAAAAAAATGGGTCATACATTTTAATTCTGCCTCTTCCAATGATATCTCATCACCATCATATGGCAACCTTCAGTAGTCTTTAAAAAAAAAGGGTCCATGTATGCAAAAAGATTAATCCATTTACTTTACAAGGGCACATTTTTATCTTCAGACGTCTTTTGACATTTATTTTCACAAAAGTGTAGGGCTCAATGTTTCTTTGCTGAGGGCAAGGAAGGACTTTGCTTAGGGTATGTTTCATTTCGTTGAGCTTTGACTAAGGGTTTGGTAGATCTGTTCCTGTCTATAACTTTTCAAAGCATTGGGAGCAGAATAGATAATAGTAACAGCAACCTTTTTTATTATTACTATTTATATATGTAAAGAGTGCTAAAATTAGGCATTGTGTGCGCGTGTGTGTTTTCTCTCTAAAATATATATTTTTTCAATGTGACGTGGTGTAATGGTATGTGGGAATGACCTTTGGAGACAGGAGGAAGACCCACAGCCTAGGCAATGATCTGATAAGAGACAGCTCAGTCTGAAGGTAGGGGAAAAGCATGGGAAGCATTTCAGAAGTTTCCTCCCTAGTTTTCCGGAGAGTAAAAAGACAGGAGAGAAGAAATACTTTCGTTCTTGCAAGATTCTGTTAATGTAACCTTACAGTAAAGTAGCATTATTTCATCTGGGTGTGCTTCTTGTCTGGACTACCTCACAAGGCTAACAATCAATGCAGCACATTGAAATGAAACTGTTCATTGTCCATTTAGGAGAATGCATGAGAATCTCAGGAATGTGCCAAGCATGTAACTGATTAAGGTCTTGTCAATTTCAGGCAGTAGCCCTAGGGTACTAATCAACTAATTAAGGTTAAAGAGCAGAGTTTTTTAACTTGTAGTGAGCACTTATTAGGGAGAAAATAAATGAGCACCATGGAAAAAAAGCTGCTCAGGAAGAGATAGCATGTTAGATATTCAAAAAGCTAGACAATATTTGATTTTAAGGCTATGACTATGGGACGGAGGACATGAGGACAAAAGACATGTCCTCCTTTTGCTGTATATCTGGTAACCTGCCCAGAACTATGAACAGTCAAGGAGTATGTACACAGGCATACATACATACATACATACAGGTGAAACTCAAAAAATTAGAATATCGTGCAAATGTTCATTTATGTCAGTATGGCAACTCAAAAGGTGAAACCAATATATGAGATAGACGCATTACATGCAAAGCGAGATATGTCAAGCCTTACTTTGGTATAATTGTGATGATTATGGCGTACAGCTTACGAAAACCCCAAATTCACAATCTCAGAAAATTATAATATTACATGACATCAATAACACAAGGATTGGAAATAGAACAATATCGGACCTCTGCAAAGTATAAGCATGCAAATGTACTCAGTACTTGGTTTGGGCCCCTTTTGCAGCAATGACTGCCACAATGTGGCATGGCATGGATGCTATCAGCCTGTGGCACTGCTGAGGTGTTATGGAAGACCAGGATGCTTCAATAGCGGCCTTCAGCTCCACTGCATTGTTCGGTCTCATGTCCCTCATCTTTCTCTTGGCAATGCCCCATAGATTCTCTATGGGGTTCAGGTCAGGCAAGTTTGCTGGCCAATCAAGCACAGTAATCCCATGGTCATTGAACCAGGTTTTGGTACTTTTGGCAGTGTGGGCAGGTGCCAAGTCCTGCTGGAAAATGAAGTCAGCATCCCCGTAAAGCTCGTCTGTGGAAGGAAGCATGAAGTGCTCCAAAATCTTCTGGTAGACGGCTGCGTTGACCTGGACTTAATTAGCTGATTAGAGTGGGACATTTTGAGCCTAGAATATTGAACCTTTTCACACTATTCTAATTTTCTAAGATTGTGAATTTGGGGTTTTCATAAGCTGTCTACCACACTAGACAGGACCAAAGGTGCAGGTTGTGCAAAGAGACGTCAGAGACAGTCCAACACATAGTGGCAGGGTGTAAGATACAGGCAGGAACAGCATATACTGAATGGCACAACCAAGTAGCTGGCATTGTGTATAGGAACATCTGCACAGTGTATGGGCTAGACCCTCCCCAAGTCCAGATGGGAGATTCCACAGAAGGATGTGGAGAATAACAGGGCTAAGATCCTGTGGGACTTCCAGATCCAGACAGGCAGGTACTGGCCAATCAACCAGACATCGTGGTAGTACACAAAGAGCAGAAGACAGCAGTAGTGATAGATGTAGCAGTGCCAAGTGACAGCAACATCAGGAAGAAGGAGCATGAGAAGCAAACTGGAGAAGTACCAGGGCCTGAAGGAGGAAATAGAGAGGATGTGGAAAGTAAAGGCCAAAGTGGTCCCAGTGGGGTAGGAGCACTCGGGGCCCTGACTCCTAAGCTGGGAGAATGGCTCCAACAGATCCCAGGAACAACATCCGAGCTCTCTGTCCAGAAGAGTGCAGTGCTAGGAACAGCTAAGATACTGCGCAGAACCCTCAAACTCCCAGGCCTCTGGTAGAGGAACTGAGATTGAGGAAGACACATACCACCCATAGAGGTGAGAGGGGAATTTTTTTTTATTTTGTCCACATGCAAAGTAAATAGAGCTTTCCTGATATGTTATTTTCTAAAAGATAGGGATCTCAACTCCCAGAATTTTCAGAGAGCATAACTAGTGTAAAGGGTTTAGGAGAACTTTACCCCAACCTCTGAACTAGTTTCCATAAGGTCAGACAGGAATGAGGGCAATTATAGAAATGGCCTCCATGTCTTTCAGGGAGCTGACCACACATTTATATACCCATGGGTCAAACTTCTGTAATGTTTTCAAAATGTTGCCTGCATTTTCCATGATATCCAGTGTTGGCAGGGCTGGCATTAAGTTCTTTTAACAAACTGCAGGTCCTAAATATCTCACAATCTACTCTGTCCCTACCCTTCTAGGAAAGTGTTCCTAATTATATTCCCTATACAACACTAAAGGATGGTTGATATTAAGTGATAATGGGGTTCTTTTGATTTTGACTTAACATGTGCAAATCCAAGTGACTGTGGTTTAGTCAATAAACCATGGTTGAGCACAGCATGACTTAGCATGCAGTGTGCAAAAAGCAGGGTTGCTTACATCTGGTACTTCAGATATGCCTTAAGTTTTTGTTCAAGCTGCTATCTTTACTCATTCTGCAGTACAGCTTACTGCAAAGTCAAGTTGTTTTTTCTCTGCAGGGGGGTGCTTTGATGTATTAATTTAGAGGAAATTGCCAGGTCTGATTGAGGTGGGTTTAGAAGCAGAGAGACAAATTTAATGATGACAGATTGGGAAGGGAGGTTTAATGGCTCTAAAGGTAAATACAGATTTAAAGAAAATGTTAAGTTTTTCTTTGCATGTGAAGATCCTAATTAACATTGCTTTTTAAAGTGTCTTCCTTTTATCATGAGTACATCCATTTTCATTTTATAGTTCTGTAAAAAAAGTTCTATAAAAACTTTTATTTCCAACTGAAGTGATTTTAAACTCATAATTCATGAATGTCATCTTTCATGCACAAGGATAACAATATTGTATGTATTTATTGTGTTTCACAAATTGACTACACCAACCACTCAGGTGTTTGTTTTCTTGCTGTTGTTGTTTAGTTGAAATAATGACCAGGGGTAGATATTCTAGATTATGAAGACATATCAGTGATGTCATTTAGGTGGTAGATACTGTTGTGTCTTTTCTACTGATCAAACAAAAGAGCTAGGTGAGGAAGAGACCTTTCTGCTGATTGATTTACTGAAACTTCTAGAATAACTAATTTCACTGAGTCTGCATTTACAATAGATAAGAAGCTGTTAGAGTCTGATGTAGTGGTTAAGGCACTAGTCTAGAAACTGGGAGACTGTGAATTTTAGTCCCACCTTAGGCATGAAGCCAGCTGGGTGACCTTGGGCCATTGCCACTAGGAAGGAGGCAGTGGCAAACCACTTCCGAAATCTTGCCAAGAAAACTGCAGGGACTTGACCAGGCAGTCACCAGGAGTCAAGACTGACTGGAAGGCACAAAAAAAAAGCTGTTAGTAAACTGTATTTACAACAAATACTGATGAGCTGAGGTAATCAACAAGGTCATAGGCATACTTAGCCAATGAATAACAATTACCCAAATGATATAGTTACACTTTATTAAAAAATGATCTTCCTTAATGTGATTTCTCAACCAGGAACAATACTAATAAATTGTATCATCAATAATAGTTAATAGTAACAGCTATTAGTTGTAACTAAAAGTCATATGCAAAGCATATCTAGCTAGTTTGTGGGTCCATAAATGGACACAGAATAGGTTTTGTTATTGCTAGACTAGAAACAAAAAGAACCTAAAATGCTGTAGACCAGTCTTGACTATGATAATCCTGGACCTATTCATGTGTTGCAAAATATGCTGCTATAAAGTAGGTATTAATCTGCACTGCCTGTACAATTCCTATATGTAAAAATCACAAATGTCTTTTGTACATAAATGGTAATGAAATCATATTTTAAACCATTGGATTGATCTCCACTGCTGGTTTGGAAATTGAAGCTATACTGATAGATGTATGATATTATTTTGTCACTTAAGAACATTTACAGTTAATAACGGACTGTAAGAGACTTCTATACATGAATACATTAAATATCTGCTTTTTAAATGGAGGAGTTCCTACGAAATCAGATCCACAATTAGACCATGGCTAATTAATTAAATGTATCAAGTCATATTAAAAATGTTTAACAACTTAGATCTGAATATAATTTTGCCATCTACTTCTTCACAAGCATTTATATAAGAGATGATGTTTTTTGCTAAATGCACACTTTGCATTCACTTTTTATAACCAAATTGTTTTGGTTCTTGCAGGAATCTGGTCAATTACTGCAGTACAGTATAGTAACCTGTGTATTTGAACATAATAAGATGCATATAAAAATAATTTTACCTCATCACACAGCATTTAAAACAGAGTAGTTTTATTATAAACAAAACTTATGCCATTGCCTGCTTCCTAGTGCTGAGACAAAATGACTGGCCCAAGGTCACCCAACTGGCTTTGTGCCTAAGGTGGGACTAGAACTCACAGTCTTCCAATTTCTAGCCTGGTGCCTTTACCATTAGACCAAACTGGGTCTCTGTTTTAAGTATTAGGGCTGTGTTTCCTTCACAAAAGTGCTTCAGAATGTGCAGGAATGAGTTCAAAGCACCTCTTTTCAAAAAACGAAAGCAGCCATGCCTTTCCAGGCTCTCTCAGCTGCTTTGGAAGCTGCTCCCAGTTGTCCCTATGTGGTTTAATGAAATGGCTCTTCCCTTTGTCCCTATCTTCTCTATCCTGCCCACTTCAACTACTTATCTTCTTCATTGCCTCAAGCCCCTACAAAGTTTATCACACAAAGGCATGGAGCTGTTGGATAACTCAAAGCACTGACCCATGATGATGTTTTAAAAAAGGTCAAATATTCTGTTGTACTTGGTTTTCTTAATCTGAACTCTCACGAGGGAGAAAAATGCCATTTCATACACAGTCATAGTGGTTATTAATTTTGTGACTTGACGACATATTAGCTGCTAGGGAAAATTTTTGTGCTACATTAAGATATGGAAATGAATGTCCTCTATTAAATGGCATGACCCTTGTTCAGTTTTCACTACAAAGTAAGAAAAAGGAAAGAGCACCAGTTTGGTGTAGTGGTTGAAGGCACCAGGCTAGAAATTGAGCCAGTCACTCTCTCTCAGCCCTAGGAAGCAGGCAGTGGCAAACCACTTCTGAAGTCTTGCCAAGAAAACTGCAGGGACTTGTCTAGACAGTTGCCAGGAGTCAATACTGACTCAAAGGCAGAAAGAAATAAAGGGAGGGAGGGAGGGAGGGGGAGATTTGTTGCAGCTGGTGCAGTTCATTTAGCTGTGCATTTAATGCAATTATTGAAAAATAATGACAGGAAAGACCTGTCCCTACCCCATCAGGATGCATATCATTAGGATATTGAAGCATTCTACTGGAAGGACAATAATTAATGTTAGAGCTCAGACTTTGCCTACAAAAATGTCTACATCCAGTTCCCAGGATCTCTACTTTGGACTGGGAAGGAGTCACCTTGTGTGAAATGGGCAGCTATGTAACTATGATAAATATATAAATTCTCATCCAAGTCTTCAAGGGCTGTGCCACTCAGTGTAGATGATATTGAAGTAAATGTACTGACAGCTTGACTTGATATAAGAGAGCTGTGTGTGAATAAAAGCTTGGAAACATTTAAAAGCAAGAAGAGTCCACCTGTGATTCTCCAGATCTTGAAGTACAACTTCTAGGTCCCATATTATAGTTTAATACTATTCAGTTGATTGGTCAACTGATGCAATTAAAGAGCCAGAAGTCCTGCATTATAGTGGAATGGAAAACAACTTTTCCATCTCAGACTAAAAGCTGTTTTTTCTGCAGTAAGAACTTGCAAAATATTCTATTCACTGATGCATGAATAAAGGTCTTAATACCTTAATGCTGTCTATTTATTTATGACATATATTTATGAACTGCCTCATCTATAGCTTTCTTAAAACATTATCTAGGGATCACTGAGAAAAGGAGCAGGTCTCTATTTCTCTGTAATTTATCACTGACCACTTTTGCATTGCCATTAGATAGGATTGAAATTCACATTAGCACTCCGGAAGGTGTTCTGAGAAGAGTAATTGTGCAAACAACAATAAAAAGCTGTGTGGCAAAGCTTTTATTTCTGCATGAGCTTTTCCTACTATGTAGGTTGTACAATTAGAAATATATTTCTGCCTTTCGAGCTTCATCAAAAATTCAGAGGCTAGTTTTTAAAAAAGTGACAATGATAAGATTTTCTAACAACAAAATCCTTTTATGTATTTATTTAGAGTCACTTGCTGAGATGAGCGGCTATAGAAATCAAATAAATAAGTAAGTAAGTAAGTAAGTAAGTAAATAAATAAATAAATAAATAAATAAATAAAATCCTTTTCCGTGTAAGCTCTCTTCATTTCAGTAGAGTTTGGTTTCATGTAATCACAAACAACATATAAATAGCATGCAGTGAAACCCTAGCCAAATGATATATGACCCCAGATTAAAACTAATAAACCCTTCGAAATTGGCTTGAAGGACACTAGATAAACTTCTCATAATATATAAATTATCATAAATCTTGAAGGATTAAGTTGTTCACATTTTGGCAAGCAGCAACTAAAGAAAACAGTGAACTACTGCTGAACCTTTTTCCTTCTGCTACCCAGAATGCTCCTGCCTCTTTCAACTGCTTGTTTCACAGCACTGTGTAATCTTCTAACCATATAATGGATTTTCTATCCTGCCATTATTACAGATTCAGCATCCTATAATGTTTCCATAAACCATATGCCCATGCAGTCTGTCTGTATGCATACAGAGATATATCTGTTTATTCAGAGATACAGAGACATACAAGGGTTATAGATGAGCCTTTTGAGATTTCAAAGAAAGCCTAATAAATTCAACCAAATCTTCAGCCAATGTAGATTGGTGCTATTCACTCTGCCTTGAGGTCAATCTTGCATCTGGCTACTTCTGTTTCCCTACAGTGCTCGATGCTATACTTAGCAGACATACTTCCTTAGCAATGGTAATCACTACAGAAATTTTAGAAGTCAGAATCTAATTACCCTCGATTTTGAATTGACATTGCTTTTACACCAAAATGCCCATATACTTGGTTATGTTTAATTACTAAAGTGATAAATGCTTAAATTCATATATATCTGAAATCTTGCCATCTGTCAGAAACAGGGGTTCTTCCAAGTGCACAGAACAATTTTGCAGTTTATTACTGACATTCCAGCAACTTTACACATCCTCTAAAGCATTTTCTTGTCATAGCAAGTATATAAAGACTGATCTTTAGCATTAAAATAAGTTCTGGAGATCTTCCTTAACTTTGATTCAAATTAAACTTTATTTCAGTGGAGGTTGATTAATATACATAGATTCAAATTAGAGATATGCAAAGCTGAAAAATATAGGGGAAAGTTTTGATTCTAAGCTTAGTCTGTGATAATACTTTGCTTAAACCTCTTGCAATTTCTCAAAAGAAATTTCGGGGGGGAGTTGTTTTTGTTTATTCTCAGAGTCATTGAGAATTTATTTCATTTTTCTCTCACTAGAGTTTTTGAGGCCATTTTATTAAATATGTCATAGGATATTGCTGTTATTTGTTATTTTGAAAATTAATTGGAAGTAATGGGAGACATTTGGAAAATATATTCAAATGCCATATTCTATACTTACAAAGTTCAGAATCATTGAAACTGTGATATTCCCTGTGATGCTCTATGGAAGCAGTTGGACTTTAAAGAAGCAAGATAGGAAGAGTATTGACACTGTTGAACCTTGGTGTTGGACAAGACTCCTGAGAATACCATTGAAAGCCAAGAAAACAAGCTGATGGATCATTGAACAAATCAAGCCAGAGTCAAGGCACACTCAAGGGAGACTCAAGGCACAAATGACCAGGTTCAAATTATCCTACTTCAGACACATTATGCAAAGACCTATCTCCCTAGAGAAAGCTCTAATGCTGGGAATGGTGGAAGAAAAGAGAAGACGATGACCAGCAGCAAGATGGATGGACTCAGTTACACCAGTGATGAGTGCACCAATGGGACACTTGAAAGAATAGGCTAGGGATACATCATCATGGAGAAAATCTATCGATGTGGTTGCTGGAAGTCAAAAACACCTTGATGGCACATAACCAATCAGTCAATGGGAGATGTAGGCCACCCCTGTCATTTCCAAAGAGTAGAGTCAAATGGAGTCACCTTTTTTAAAAGCCTCTAGAACACAGACCTAGCACTGTAAGTGTGTGTATAATCTAAGTATTGCAAATTCTTATGCAACTTTATGAGTTTCATTTTCAGAGAACTGCAGTATTTCAGATATGGAGCAGAAAAGCTAGTTCAGAGGGCCTGAATGTGCCCACCTATCAGAACCTCCTTAAAAAAGCTTTATCTTTTCCTGCACTTGCATGGTAGTTGTGGTTGTGATTCCAGCGAAATATTAATTTTTCCTGGGAGCATGCAGTTACCATGCATATTTCTTAAGGAATGCCAACAGATATGGTATGTCTGCCCATCTTTCCATATAAAGAATGAAAACCTATAGATTAGTGGAATCCTAATAAAGCTCCATTTGTGCACTGGGGAACCCTGCAAGATTCCCATTTGGATAGAGACTACAATATCATTGAGGTGAATATGAGAAGAAGTCTTCTGTAGACATCCTCAACAAAGAGATCTGAGACAACAAGGACCGAAGCTAGCACCCCCAAGGACACAAGGTTTCAAACTAGCTATCTAGTCCTATGCTTTCTACACATTCCTATACTCTGTTGGGCATCATCCTTGATCTTACAACTAAAGGGAATGGGCTTGTCAGAAATTTTACATATTAAAGTCATTTTAACATTAGCTGTAACAATATTTTTTTAAAAAATGAGTACAAATTGGCAAAATCTCCAAATGTTTCTTGGGAACTGGGAACTGATTTTTTATTTATACTTCTAAGCACACTTTGGAAATTACTCCCAAGGATTCTCTGAAGCAAATTTATCAAGTTTATTAAGTACTATATCAAATTCCTAGCTTAAGCCTACTTTTGTACTTCTTATATTTTTGGCTTATACAGTATTAGTTCCTAGTAGATACATGTTTACAGGTTTGGCTAAATAATGATGGTACAACTTAATCATTTTGAAAGTCATTTACTTCCAGGATAAATTTCAGTAAAACTTGAAAACCTCTGTCATTTTTTTGGACACTATATTTCTATGTCAACAAATTTTAAAAATAACAAGTACAGAATCTCTATTGCCAACAGTTCATGCAGGCAGGGAATATGTCTTTCATTAATTAATATATAGTAATCATGATATTGTTGCTAGAGGTGAATTTAGCTTGGTTTGTAGTTTGTGTGTTTTTTTG
Source organism: Liasis olivaceus (assembly GCA_030867105.1). Lineage (NCBI taxonomy): Eukaryota > Metazoa > Chordata > Lepidosauria > Squamata > Pythonidae > Liasis > Liasis olivaceus. The sequence continues at coordinate 85,042,158 of CM061352.1, read as the reverse complement.
GTCATGAACTGGACATTCCTAACTGAAGAACCTAATGATCTTTCCCTCTTGCGGATAACACAGCTGCAAGATAATATAACTTTCATCATGTGGCAAAGCAAGGGAACAATATTGAAACTAAAAACAGTCGTCACAATTATGTTTAATTAATACAATTCAAAATATACTTGAGAAGCAGTAAAACAGTCCTTTGTTTCTGATCATCTTTTCTTTCTTTTTCCCACTTCTTTCCATTATTTTGAGCTCTTTTCTTTTGCAGCTTCTAATACGAAGAAATTTAGTAGTTGTAGATATTCTATCATAGAAATGCAGTTACTGTGACTAGTATTGCCCTGCATTATTTCTCTCGCCTCTTTAAATAGCAAAATAGTGGTATTTCACTATTGTGAATAGAAGGGAACAAAATGAGGAGATAGCAAAAAACTCTATAATTAAACATTCTTTCCATTCCACTGTGTGACAAGCGGTGGGGGCAATTCACAGAAAGGCAACTCAAGGAGAACTTACTCATTCTCCAACTGCCATGAGTAAGAAGCAACATCACTGGCTTAAACACCAAAAAGAAAGACTCCGAAGCCACATCACCTTTCCTGTGCTGGGCAAACTGCAGATGTAGTTGTGTATTATCTCAAAAATATTGTCACAGATCAAGAAATACTGGCAGACAATGTTGTGATGGTGATGGTGGTAGTGGTTAACAGGGGGGCAGGGGGGGCTGGTTTTGTGATTGCTCCCAGCTTGGGGCCTTTGGGTGGTGAAATTTTTGGTCTGTTTTTGTAATATTTTGAGAGAGCATGTCCAGAATTAAGACATTTTTCTTAAACCCTACCCACTCCATCCATTATGTTTACAAAATGCAAAACTGCTAAGTTTAATCTTGACCTATTTATAGAAAATTGTCCATTCCTAAAGAGGGAGATGAGGCCTACACCAAAGTCTTCAGAGGTTGCATGCAGCCCCTAGGCTGAAAGTTATTCACCCCTGCCCAATAATTTGAGGATACAAGTATTTGAGGGAGGGCTTTATTTTAGATGACTAGATACAGAATAAAGAAAAATGTTACAGCATCAGTTTAGCAAATGCTAAAGCTAAATCAGTAGAAACAATTCTGAAGTCAACAAATCTACTGAAAAAAATGTGTCCAGCTTTTTTTTTTTTTTTTTTAATATTCTACTGAAGCTTTAAAAAAATCCATCTCTGAAATGCTGCTTAGCTCATTGGATATCATCAGCTTCTTTTACAGGTTTACTTCCTAAGGCAAAATTACATCAGACACATATTTAGCACTATAATCTGCATCAATACAACAGGTTTACTGAATGGTTTATGTTCAAATGTTACATCTTCAGTCAAAGAGACTACAGGATTTGCAACTGGAGAGTATGTCCAGGGAAGATAGGGCCATCCATTCCCTTGATGTCTCTATCCTGTGATGGTTACCGCTTCCTTCATTTCTATTCTTCCACAACTTTACTCATCTCAGTTATTCTCATGCTTTGTATTTTTAAATATTATGGCCTTTCTCCATATTTCATTTCTCAAATGCTTTTAGATGTTAAATTTAAAATTACTGATTAAATTCCAGTCATAAGAAATCTGTTGCTACAAAACTAGAAAGCCGAAGAATCTTATGGCATCATCTAATCTTAGCCTAGATATATTTACTCAAAAGTAAATCTCAGTCATATTTACAACTAAGCAACAGTGCATAGAATTACAGCCCTGAATATTGATTTCTGTAAGCATAAATTGTTACAATAGAATTTGTAAGCAATTGCTCAGACCTCTACCAAAATTCTTCCTGCACTTATGTTGTTGGCTGGAGAGGGGAGGACAGTCTGGGAAACAACCAGTGGCAGTGGGTATACAAGAGCCAGTTTCGTCTAGTTGTTAAGGCATCAGGTTAGAAACCGGGAGATGGGGAGTTCTAGTCCAACCTTAGTCACAAAGCCAGCTGGGTGACCTCTCTCTCAGCTCTAAGAAGGAGACAGTAGCAAACCATTTCCAAAATTTTGCAAAGAAAATTTCAGGCACTTGTCCAGGCAGTCACCAGGAGTCAGTAACTGACTCAAAGGCACACAATAATAATAGTAGTAGTAGATTGTCTACAGAAGGCTTTCGGTCTATCCATAGACAAGAACAAAATGTTCTGTATTCACTGTGATTGATTTGTGTCTTGTAGACATTAATACAGGCAAGAACTGCCAAAATGACTTTCATTCTTTTTATAAAGGACATTGCTTCCATAGTCAGGCATGTCAGTAAATAGTTTCTAATGTGTGGCATGATATTTTAAATGCCACACTAATGTTCTTGCTCTTGCAAACACAGCCTTTCCCCTCCAAGACATTATTATTACCTTTGTACCCTAGAATAACCAGTCCTTGTTTTTTCCTGTATAGACATGACAATTAGCTTCTAACAAATTGATGTGGAAGTTCATTTTATAATCATTTATCACTTTATACTCCACCATCATAATTGCATTCAAAAAGTACTTTCACAATACCTACCAATTTTCATTGGAAATTAGGAAATATTAAGTGAAAATTGTGCCAGTTTACTCAATAACAGGGGAGTAAAGAACATTGGTTAAATCTGTGGATGTACCCCTCCCCAGCCCTATACATATAGCTTAACTAATCATGTTATACAAGTGAATTAAAGTAGATGATTATCTAAAAGTTAGAAGTAGTTTTCTGAGACATTTGTTGCTGTGTTACAAAAATAACCTATTAACCCAATTTGTGCCTAGACACATTCTCTGTCCCCCCTAACTTTTTAAGTTATCCTTTTTAAATAAATAAATGGGAACATAGCATGCTGCAAAACATTATATTTACAAAGATCTCATCAGGGTGATCAACAGCATCTGGTAAATGGATATTTTGTGACTGGCTATGTCCACTATGGTAGCTATTTGGGGAACAGGCAAGTCAGTCATGATAGCATTTTATAAATTCACTTGCCATGTTATTTCAAAATTCCAAATGTGTCTCTGGCTCAAAAAAGTTGCCTATACCTTTCTTAACCTAAAGCCATCCTACCAGATTAGCATAAGCAATCTTATGATCCTGGGATAGTTAGGACTATAATTCTTACAATTCCTGAGCAATGGACATGCTCTTTGGAATGTAGTAGTTGTAATCCAAAATATATGGAAAATAGACCAGCCAGTTTCAAGCCACTAGTGACTTTTTTGTAAATGCATTAACCCTGGAGGGGATGGTGATAAAAACTGGAAAGTTTCTGGTTCAGGAGAAATTATTTCAAGGGAATGAAGCTGGAAATGTTTTTGGCTATTCAAAAATGAACAGGATAGATAGGCCATAAGTGTACAATCAGATGTGCCATAGAAGAAAAGTATAAGCACAGATATTTGGAGAGGCAGTTTTTCCATGCTAATGTTAGATATTAGAGATAAGATCATGGACTTACTGTTTTAAAGAAGACCCTAACTGTAATAGGCATACTTGGTGGAATATTGATGCCCAGCTGGATATGGTAATTAAGGGACTCTAAAGAACTGGGAAAGGTATTATGGGGCCTGTGTTATTCAGCATGTTAAATAGAGCATAGTGGAAATAAACTCCCCAAAGAAATTGAGCTATAATGTCCTTGACCAAAATAAGAAATGCAAACAGAAGTACACAGGACAAAAATATTGTAGTATTTGGTAACTTTGGGTATTTTCATAAAGTATTAGTATGATAACAAGATAAAATTTCTAGACAGATTAAGCTATGCCCAAGAACTGATTTTGGAATTAACCAGAGGAGCAACTATTCTGAATTTAATCCTAGATGATGCCCCCAATATAGTACAAGATTGAAGCATGGTTAAACTGTCTGGAAATAGTGTAAATTGTAATGTAGCCAAAACAGAAATCTTTACAAAATGAACGGGATCATGAAGGAAGAAGAATAAGAAAGAGAAGACAGAGAAAGAAGAGGAGGTTGAAGTTGAAAGCCAAAGTTACAAAGCAAAAAAATCTTGAAAATGCTTGGAGGTTACTGAGAATCACAATATCATATTCTCACTTAGAGTTAGTGCAGCCGTGGCAACTAGAGGTTAAGGTGAGTTATTCTTATGGATTAAAGAGTCACTGGTTAAACAGCAGAAAGAAAAGAGTAGAAAGACAAGGATAGTTCTGACACTAAAAAAATGTAAACAGCAGCAACCCCTACCCAAAGATTTATACTAGAGCCAGTAATGTTTAATTTGTTGCTAAATGAACAGGAGTCAGAGATCAGCATAAATATGTCCAGGTTTCTAATTATTTTTGGTGGTTAGTAAAAAAGGGAATGTAATATAATATAATATAATATAATATAATATAATATAATATAATATAATATAATAATATTTAATTAATTTCTTAGGTATCAACTTGGATTGCCTTAAACAAGAATTATACCAATTCATGGAGGGTAAGAGAGGTATGCGGAAGTCATGGAAAACCCTGTACCTGGATGCATGACTTAATGTAACACCTGTATCCCTCTTCTCTGAAAGCTTAAGAGGAGGTGGATTGTATGTCCCATTCTGACAGCGCTTGAAGAATGTTATTACGTCTCCCCTCAGTTGGCAGTTAAACTGTTTAGTTGCCGCAGAAGCCCAGTCTCATAGGAACACAGTGATACAAATGCTGCATATGGCATAGTCCCTTATATTACATTTAAGAAATATATCTTAAATGGTAAACTTTATGATATTCTAATATGTCTTCACTAGCCCAGGGCTTTAGGCTAAAGCTGAGTAGACACTGGGCTAGGACGCCAAAGCTTAGGGGATGCCAACACCACCCCTCTTTCTAAATCATTCTAAAAATGTAAATCTTCACAATGGTAGGAGGTGGTGTCATCAGCCAGTGTGGCCTAGCGATGCCATATGACTTTGAGCCATCGCTGCACTAGCCAAATCAGTTAATGTCTCACTGAAGTAAAATTGCTTGAATTTTATTTAAATGCAGAAGCTTGATTAGAAATCATATTAAGTTTTGTGAATGGCTGAAGTTAGAACAAGATTTGCGAGTAGATCTGAGGTTTGCAAGGATATCTACTATGAAGATTTCCATGTTTGTTGTTGTTCAGCCGTGGTTATTAGGAACTGAGGTAGGAACCATCTTGCCTTTGTCTAACTGCATGAATTATATAAATCCTACTTTCTTTGACAATAGACAGCATAATGGTTCTGGACAATGCTAAATAATCAGCTGCATACTTATTGGGATATGGTGTAGAATCTTTAGAAGTGAGACAAGTAAAAAGCAATTTACTTGACTTTTCACTGAGCAGCAACAGCTGGAAGAGGGGAAGCAGCATATGGGAAAATGTGAAAGAGAGAAAAGATAAATCTTGTTAGTGAAACCTTATTTCCAATATCTTTCATCTTTCCATTCTGGCTTCTCAGTCTACTTTCTCGAGTAGTTTTCATGGTTTTGTTGCCTGGTTGTGGACAATCAGGCAGAAGCAGACATTCATTCTTTGATTCTAAAATCCATATGAATTTTAACTTCTAAGAACAATAGTTTAAATTATATTATACCTGATCTTTGTATATATCCTATGCTTCTCTCTCTCTCTCTCTCTGGGTCTGTGTCTGTGTGTGTGAACAAATGGTGTAGTAGGAGGGAAATTCAGTGCTTAGTTAAAAGTGTTGTGTTTGCAGAATGTCCCTGATGTCGAGATTGAAACTTAGTTTTTCTTCCTTCTTCTCTTTGCAATGTCTCTGGCTCTATCCATGCTTATTGATCATTAAAATAACCATGGATTACTCAGTTTTCCAGAGAGCAGCATTCATACAACACACTGAACTATATACTAACCACACTGGCTGAGTTTACACATTCTAGGCTAACATGTAGTTGGCTACAGTAGTAGTTTAATGTGTCATGTGAACACAGCCTAAGTTGGTTTGACTAAAAATCTCAGATTTGAGTGTAACGTTGTAAGACTGGGTTTCTCTTCACCCCCACCAAAAAAAAAAAAAAATCCAATGGAGGAACTTAAGAAACAGGAGAACATAAGGACCACCACATGTCAACATTGAGAGACAGGGCAATAATATAATAAAAAGGCTGCCAAATCTGTCACTAGTTAACAGCAAAGCGTAAGATTCATCTAATTCTTTACTGTGATATAGTAACTGTGCATTTTTTGCACCTCAGATGTAGTAGTATACAGTTGACCGGGAGAAAAAATATTCCAGATAAAGCCTTTGCAGACTATGCTTGCTAGTTTATGAATGGATGACAGGAAGAGGGTTGAAACAACATTGCTACTTCTCTGCTCTTAGCGATCTTTTCTTTTTGTCTTCACAAGGCAGGTTAAATAGAAAGGACCTGGTGCCTGTCACACAGCTTTATTACAACTGTTCTGTTTCAAATATCCTAACAACAAAGGCAAGTTACCAAAGGACAAGAGTTATGTATTCACTGTGCAGCAAGGAATATAGGGAAAGCAGAAAAGAAACACAGAAGCTTAGAGAAAAATATGTATCTCAGTATTAGCTAATACATTTGACAAACAGAAGTTCCAAGGTTCAAATGTGGGCATCTCAGTTTTAATATGGAAAAACCACTGCTTTCACTCTTGGAGAACTACTGCTACTCATTGATAAAACATTGACCAAGATGACACAGTTGCCTGACTCCTCAACAGTATAGTTGGGCAGCTATTTTCACATAACAGTTTTCCTTTTCCATAATTTCTCCAGATTCTTCTCTCAGTCACATCCTCTGTAGACTCCAAGACACAGGTGAATTAAAGATGAGCAAAGCAATGATTTGCTATAACAACTGGAGCTGGATTCAACTTTCTGATCCACATAAAATGTGTGGATCAAGAACTTTGACTTTCTTCACCTAAGGACCTAATTCTACTCTGTTCTTAGTAATGTGCAAGTATATTAGCCAAGAAGTCTGTTTTAAAATATCTGCTCTAAGATTGTGATGGAATGGTTAACAGATCTTGGGAACAAAGAAGGGGCAGCAAGAGAGTTAAGAGAGGAAAGAGGGTATTACAGAAAAGATTGAGTCCAAGGGAAGGGAAAACCAATAATTCTGCCTTAATTACGCTAGATATAAGTTGAATTTTTAGAAAATGAACTGTTTTAGCAATCAATACCTAAGCAATATGCCATTGTAAAATATCATAAACCAGTTTTCTATAAGTATTATTCAGTGTGAATATAATGTTTTTCTTCCATTGAAATCCCCATTGTTGTACATGAATGGTATTTAAGTTCCACCTCCATTTTATATAGTCTTTGACTTGTTCAGTTTCTGAGTCACATTTCACCAACAAATTATACATAACGTCTAGCAAATGCTGTGAATTTGTGTTGTAAGATTTTTAAATTCAGTCAAGTCTTTAAGTGTTTTCCCATGTTCTTGCAGTTCTTTTAAAGCTATATTGCTTATTTGTAGATGATGATGATGATGATGAAGAAGAAGAAGAAGAATTTGTAAACTGGTCAGGTAATCTTGGGCATTCTGAAGAGAATGTCTCAATCCAAGTTAGACAGGTAGCTTGATAATACAGTTTAGAGTTTAGGGTTGCCAGACCACTGACTTCTCTTGAAACCTGTAGTATCTTAAATTTAACCCTTGAGCTTTTATTAGAATATATAAAATTTGTTACTTATCACTGCCACTCATCTAATACATTGTTTTCACATTTAATTGGAATCATTTGGAACAGAAAATTAAGCCTTGGTACAATGTTCCAATTTTTCCTAACCAAAACAGTTTTAACTTTCTCCATCTTAAAAAAAAATGCCTTTATTTTTGCAGATCTGTGGATAATTATTTTTATATAGGTTTTTGTTTTTTATCATGTAAATTCCTAGGTATTTAACCTTTTTAGCAATGAAATTCAGACATGATCCTTCATTTGCTTTAGAACACTTATCCATTTGAACTCTCAATCAGTTTCTATTTGGAATTTGGTATGATCCATCTATATTTTAGCTGTGCAGTTTGATGAACAATCAGCAGTTACAAATTCCCATACACCTTTGCTTGATTCATTATATTTTTCCCCTTTCTTTTGTTACCATCTGTGTCCAGTACATCAACATTTGGGACAACTGTTCAAATTTTTTCTTAATTAAAAAAAAAGCTTGTAAATCCACTTAGCAGATAAACTTCTATTTTTATGTTAATATTTACTATCCATTTTCACCACTCAGCCTGTCTTTCTTTGTCCTGTGAGAACTATGCTTTTCTAACATATTTATTATCTGATATATGGACACTGGATATATGAGGAATTTCAAACTAAAATATTTTTATCAACATAAAACAGTGCAGCTCCATTTTGCTGCATTATCCCTTTCAGCAGCTAAGTAGCTCCTGGCATCAAGGTGTCATTCATTAGCTATGCAGTTGCAATATTAGAAAAGGAGCACACATGCAACTTTGAATAGTCAGTCACCACAATCAGAAACTGCCCAGCCTACTCCCTAGAAATCTTTTCTGTGAGAAAATCTTAATTGTTGATTCATGTGTTGAGAGCCACAGAGCCAGCAAATAAGTTTGCTTTTGCTAAATCAGTGGCATATGAAGAGCTTATTAAAAAAACATTAGTGATAACTATATAATTATCATTACATTGGTTATCTACTTGGCCCTGTGTTGATTTCAGTATGAACATGGATATTTGCACTGATATTCAAGAAGATAATGAAACAGCTGCAGTACTGGAGTAAAAACACACTGTATAGCCTTCTGAAAATTCTGTATTTACAAGCTTCAACAAAAGCTCACACTGAGATTTCACCTTTGCAAATGCTTAAGACTTGACTAGGAGTGTGCATCATATTTGAACCAATCTTCAATGTCCCATAACAACAAATGTAGAAAAGCTGCTGTCTCAAGTAGCTGATGGATCAGGTGGAAAAGGTGATGATAGAAAGAGTGTGTTGGTTAAACAGCTTCAAATCAGAAGCTAGCAATCAGACAAATGAGATGAATTCACTGTAAGTATCTGGAAAGATTTTTGTGGAGAATAAATCTCTACAGATTTTCTGGAGAAATCAGTTAATTTATTTCTGATTTTGTTAATATGGAAATTGGCTCATTTCTGGGCCAGTCCAGGAGTAAAGAACATAATTTTAGAAGATCTTTATCTTACATGTGACTTAGGCAGTGAAGTGGATTTTATTATTGCATTTGGGAACAAAACTGAAACTCAAGATTGGCTTTACAGATAAAATAATGTCTTTGTAATGTAATACATTATTTTAAGCACAAAACTCACAGGCCAAAAGAGAAGCCAAGACAATTTAGCACGAAAACATGGTAGTCTGAAATCCATTACAAATTAATAAATGGAAGGAAGAGGTGGACACGGAAGGGCATGTGTATCTACAAAGATTTTTTTTTAAAGAAACAGTTATTCAGTATTCTAACTATATTGTACTCAAGTAAGGAGCAAATATTAAAGCCCCAAGATGATAACTTGTTAGGCTGGACCATCCTTTAGGCTGTCCTCCATTTCAATCAAGCACTGATTCAATTTTTCTTAACCATCTTGCTAGATCTGGTCCTAAAGAAAGGGAAAGATGATAGCTATACCATCTGATATTCTCGTTTTAAAGGACTTTGGATAGTACAGATCAGAAAAATAATCTGCTTGAAAGCCTGGATAAAATCCATAGCCAGTTTGTCTTTATATTTTATATAAATTGGCACTGCCTTCCTTTTCTTTTAAATTCATTATAATTGAATGGATTCTTGCCACAGAAGAATTAACTAGCCACAAAACATAGTCAAATCTGCTGTTTTTCTCAGGAAACTTTTTTGTATCTATCATAATGGAAACTGCTTTATGAAAATACAGTCCTTTAGCTATTTTAAATAAGAAACAAACTCTTTACTAATCTAATCCAGTTCCACATCACAACTGGAGTATATAATTAGGAGGCCTCCCGTTCACACAAGGAGAGGTATAGAGGAGGAGGAGGAGAATTCCTGCCCTGGTTTCATCTAATGACAGCCAGCCAATTCCTCTGAAGGCACCCATTCATACATAGAGTTCATTGGCTTTATATTGGGTGTCACTCAGGATTTACAGAGTTGTTTTTCTCGTAAGAAAAAATATGAACGAAATTACTATCTCAAGGGAAGAAAATAAGTACTTAAGTATCCAATCAACAAACAATAAAAAGAAATGTGAAATGGTTTCCAAGGAGCTACTATGTAACAAGAAAGATAAATAATGGCAGATACAAATAATGCGAGCCAGCACCATCGTGGTGGTTTGAAATGGACTGAAGAGATCATATTGCCCAATATCAGAGAACGGGTATCCTTGAAACACCCATATTCTTCAATTAAAGGTCACTCTGAGAGCTTCATTCTCCCCACTCCATTAAAAGAGGTTGTGTGCTATGTTCATTTATTCTGTGATAATTATATCTTCTACTATCTAAATGCCAATGAGATTTTTTTTTTATTTGCTTTAAAGTTATGTTGGGAAAAGAGCATTGCCTTTCAATATGTTATTAACAGTTTAAAATATAAGCAATGTGTGAAACATGGCACAGTATGGTGTCCTTAGTTATGATGCACAGAGCGCAGCTTCTGTAATCCTTATGGTGCTAAGGGAAGAGATCTAGAGATAGCACAAGCTGGAATGGATGATGGTTTTACTCGTGAAGCACATTATTTTGCATTAGATGGATCTTGTCTCTTTCGCCTCCATTTGTACTGAGTATAGCAGCAGTAGCTGTTGCCATTTTGACTTGCCAGAGATCTGCATTCCCAGCCCTAAAGACTGGGTTACTACTAGAAGTATTTAAGATAACATGAGCATTTCTGCACTTGAATGGAGTTAAGCTTTTATGAATATACCAAGTGGACCTTAGCAAAGTATCCACCCCTGACATCATGTGGCTCACCAAAACATTTCTTAATGTTTGAACCAATTTGAGATCAAGTCAACAGCTTTGGGTACCTCTTTTCATCACCAAAGAATTCATTTCCTTCAGCAGGAAAATAAAAATGTACTGGGAGGGGCTTGAGCAGCATTGTGGTGCTTACATGGGTCCAGATACCTGTTTCTGCTTGGTGCTAGGGCTAAGGCAGAATTAACTGGGTCCTGTGGGGTTGGGTCCTGTGAGGGGCTAAGGTGACTAGGTCCTGGGCACTGTGGTATAGGTTAGTGGATGAATGGGTGAGTTGAATGGGTGTGGATATGAGTACCTTGGCCTGAGAGCTGGGGATGGGAAGAACTGAAAGGAGGAGTGAGGACAGGCAGAAACATCAAGCTGTGAAGAGCAGGGATAGATATGGCTAGATTCTGAAGCCAAGCCACACATAGGTATGCTGGGGATACTGCTTGAGAGCAATCCTGATCTTCAGCCTTCAGCATTCCCCCTCTATACCAGGTCAGAGGATCTTCAGTGGCCATGGGCTCTGCTTTTGAAAGCCAGGTCAGTTGGTAATAAATCTTTCCTCATCCACAACCTTATTATTGTTGAGGGTGCTGAACTAGCATGCATTAACAGAGAGCTGGTTGGTCCTGGAAGGGGGACTGTGAACTGTGCTCACCCATGTTTTGGGTTCTTCATCAGCTGAGATCCAAGGAGAGGAGAGGGGTGGGGTGGAGTAGCTATTGTCATCTGCAAGTTGTTGAAGTCTCTTATAAGTGCTCTTCTGCAGATAATCAGATGTGAGACCTTCTGCTTGAAGTTGGGCTCCAGGGAACAGTCAGGATTGTTGCTGGTGTACTGTCCTCCCTGCTGCCCTGTTGAACTACTAGATTCTGTTGTTTGGCTGGCAATGAAGACCCCAAGAGTGTTATTTCTCAGGGACTTTAATTTGCCACCAGGCAGTGTTGAGTCAGGGTGGCTCAGAAGTTTGTGGCCTCTATGGCAACCATGCCTCAAGTCATTGAGGGCTCAATGAATACCAGGGATCACACATTTGATCTAGTTTTTATCTCAGGGTTGTTGTGGCATAATCTGGTAGTGGAGAACATTTCCATCAGTCCATTTTCATGGACAGAAAACTCTCTGATTGTCTTCCAGCTTGCTGGTGCCATTCCTCCCTGTGGGAAGATAGGGTTATTAGATTGGCCCATCCATTGGATTTCAGAGAGAGAATGAGGTTTTCCCCAGGGATCTGGTAGGCTGAGTCCTTGGTTGCAACCTGGAATAGGTATATAATGGAGGCTTCCTTTGGACTGCATTGCTCCTATGCAGCCTTTGTTCAGGCACCTATTCAATTTCTGAGGAGTTCCAGGAATTGAAAAACAAGAAGAGACACCTGCAGCACCATTGGAGGAAGACAAGAGTGAGTCCAATTGAACACGAGTGAAAGCCCATATTAGAGATGACACTTTATGTATGTATGTATGTATTTATTTATTTAATAAACATGTAGCTGCCTGTCTGTTAAAAGGATCTCTGGGTGGCAAACAATATACAGGTAGGCCTTGACTTACGACCATTTGTTTAGTGACTGAAGTCACAATGGCACTGAAAAAAGCAATTTAAGACCAGTCCTTGCACTTACGACCATCGCAGCATCCCCACAGTCAGGTGATCAAAATTCAGGCACTTGGCAGCCAGCATGTATTTACAATGGTTGCAGCATCCCAGGATCACACGATCAACAAGCAAAATCAATGAGGAACCATGTTATTCACTTAACAACTCTGTTTCACTTAACAATGTGATTCACTTAACAACCACAGTGATTCACTTAACAACCACCACAAAAAATGTCATAAAATTGGGTGCTGTCACATGATGCCTCACTTAACAACCACACCACTTAATGACAAAATTTAAGTTCCCTATTGTCATAAGTTGAGGACTACCTGTGTAGTGGCAATGTGGAAGACCATTGCTATTTTGAGGAGTTTAGGTGACATAGTTTGATTTCTCCTGCACATACTAAGAAAGCTCACTTAGAATCATAATAAGGTTTAGCTGGCTTGTTTTTCATTTTTACTTAGAAGTGGGGGGTAGTAAAACCCTCAGGATTGTTTAGGTTAAGCACTAGCTTACCTAAACAGTTCTCAGGCTCTGGAATTTTTTGATAAGCAGGTATAACGTCTGGTCAATGTCACTTTCAGAGCCCCTGACTCTAAAACAGAGTTAAGGGATTGCAGTGCCAGACTTTAATAAAAAGCCTAGGCATTGCTCCTGGAATTTGGAGTGTGGACACAGGCCTTGGGACTAGGTGCTGTGTTATCTAAACCATCTTGGAGTCTCTCCGCTGTCACCTTATGGTAGCTCCCAACACTAGGGAAAGAGTTTTATCATCTTGCTTCGTATGTTATGCTTTGATATTACACTTATGTATTTCTGTTTAATTCTATCTTATGTTCTTGTATTCCTGTTTAAATCTGTTTGTTAGAGTTAAAAATAAAGCTTAAAATCTCCTTACCTACTGGTGTGTTCATTGTCTCTGGTTCTAAAAAAACTAAAAGAACCACTAGTCTTGCACCTGGCCAGTGCCTTGACAATTGGCAAAACAACCTGAAAAAGCACAATACAACAAAATAATAATAATAATAATAATAATAATAATAATAATAATAATAATGATGATGATGATGATGATGATGATGATGATAAAAAAAAACATTGAGGCCTTGATAAAACTCTCATTTATCCACCAACTACCCAATGGAAGCTGTATCAACATCCTGGCCCCAGTGCCTGAGGCAAAAGCCAAGTCTTCACTGCTTTCCTGACAAGATTGGGGCCATCTGTATCTCCAAGGAGAGGCAGGAGAGCCATAAGGCAGGCCCCAGGACAGAGAAGGCATGCTTCTGAGGCCCTACCAGGTAATACTGCTTCACCGAGGCAACCCAGAGGATGCCCAACCTGCCAGTTCTAGTAGGTCAAGCAGAAACCATTGGGGATAGGCAATCCCACAGGTAATATGGCCCCATGTAGGGCTGTATTGTGATGATAAGGGCAGTGAAATGTCATTGTATTTCCAATCTTATCATGTCTGTCAATAACTGCCCAGCAGTCCTGTTTAGGATGACCTGTTCCCTGCTGGTATAATGGTATGTGAGAATGACCTTGGGAGACAGGAGGAAGAGCTGCAGAATAGACAACCATCATGCAAAAGGTTTCTCAGGAAAAGGGGCATGGGAAATGTCTCTGAAGGGACCCTCCCTCATTTTTGGGAAAGTAAAAGTAAAGGAGGGCAGAAGTGTTTTCAGACTTGGAAGATTCTGTTACTACAACCTTACAATAAAGGTAGTGTTGGTACTTATGGTTTGTGCTTCTTGTCTGGACTACCTCAAGGGCTGACAGCTGGGGAGGGACAGGTCACAGAAACATCTTCAGGGCCACTGTGAGGAATTTGGTTCGGATACAAAAGGGGGTGGGCGGGGCAAGGTGGGGCAAGATACAGCACAATCATACTTGCAAGTTTGATGTCAGCCCCACTAGGTAGAGCAGACCAGGAAATGAACTCCACAGGAAGATTAGAACTACCTTTATTGAGATTAGCTATAATAACAGAATTTTAAAAATTTGATTGTGCCATACCCCCCTCCCCTCAAACATCCTTCATATAACCCAGTAAATCTGAGAGTTTGAGCCACTTCTAGTTGGGGGTCTGGTATCATTAGTACACTGATAATACTTGTATGTCCTGGCACTGGGCCATCGAGGTGATGTTATCAGTATCCCAATCTAGTGCCTAGAGGCTGTGCAGGTCTGGGTGGGAAGGAACAGACTTGGGCTAAATCCTGACAAGTGATTATTTGGGCCCTCTGGATATGAGGATTTTTCATCTTTGAACTTGGATGGGGTTGCACTTTACCAATCCAAACTAGTGCACAACCTGGGGTTCTTCTTGGACTTACAGCTCCTGCTCAAGGAGCAAGTGACAGCTATGGCCAGGAGGGCCTTTCCACAGGTTCACAGTTGTGCTGTTTCATAGAGCAGGAGGCCTTTCACACAGTCACTCACACCCTTGTTACCTCTTGATTGGATGACTGCAATGCACTCTAAATGGGGCTGCCTTTCAACAACGCTTGGTAGCTACTGCTGGAATGTGGCGTTGAAGGAATTGGTAGGCTTGTCACATGATGCCCATGCATCATCCTTGCTTCTTGAGCTGTCCTGGTTGCTAGTTGGCTTCTGGATGCAATTCAAGGTGCTGGTTATTACCTATAAAGCCCTACATGGCGTAAGGCCTGGATCTGTTTCCAATCATTTCTGCCCTCCCAGTGAAAATGAGCAGAGTGAGTACACTCCAGGTCCCCTCAATCAAATAGTGTCTTCTATTGGAACCTAGGTAGTGCACCTTCTCTGCTGTGGTGCCTGCCCTCTGGAACAGTATTCCCCCAGAAATTCATATGGCTTCCATCCTATAGCTGTTCTGGAAGTCATTAAAAACATGGCTCTGCTCCCAGGCCTGGAGTTAGGGTGGTTGCTAAGCCTTTGTTAGTTTTTGCTGATTTGGGGTATGTTTGGTTGTTTCTCTCTTCCAGGTGCATATTTATTATTATGGTTGGTCACACAGTCAGCCAGATGTTTAGACTGGATCTGGCACTTTTGTCCACCTATCGTGTCCTTCCTAAGGACCTGGGATGGGGATGGGGATGGGGGTGGTAATGGTGGTGATGATGATGATTTGGTTTTCTTTTTATTAATGTGTATTTTAAGGCACCCAGAGTCTTTTGGGTGTCAGGCAGTCTTCAAATCAAACCAATCAATCAACTGGCCCTCAGCAGTTTCTCTTCAATGGGAAATGCATAGCACTATATTCCCATTGAGGATTCTGGAACATAGAGAAGGTCTCCCATCCAGGTCCCAATAGAAAATTGTCATTCTGATTCTTTGTCTCATTTATTTTAAAGTCCAGTCCCCAAGTTTATAAGGCCTTAGAAAATTGTGCATCTCATAGGATCAGGGCAAGTCTCACAAGCGTTCAGTCAGGATTACTACGTTGGGGGAGTACCAAACATTCTTGATGCATCTATTTACAGGAATGCTGCAGTCAAAATATATCCCTCTTCCACTACTCAGTGACTTTGGCTGCAGATTCGTGCATATTCGTTTTGATTACTTTGGGACTCCTTTTTAGTAAAAATGAATAGGATTGTGCTCTTTTTGTTTAAATAAGTGTTTAAGTGTAAGAGAGAGGGGGAGAGAGAGAGAGGAGGGGGAGGAGGAGGAGGAGGAGGAGGAGTTATCACTCCATGTGGATTGCCTATAGGCGTAGACTTTGTATAGACAAGTATAAAGAAATATGGGACTCATTCATACAAAATACACTAGGTTAAAAAAAAATGATAGCCATATAAATGTATTAGAAATAAATACATACTTGAATAATATTTGCATTAGATAAATATATATAGAACTGTAATTGTTTACTGTTATAATGATATAACATGTTTTTTTCCTTTGTTGTATTTCTTTCACTTTTTTGTTAAAGCACTCTCTTTTTTCTTCTTAATAATGAATAAATAAATAATTCTTATTACTCCATAATCCTTTTCCAATTAGTGCTGCATCAGCATATTTGAGAACCACCTTTCTCGGCCATCATTGTGGAGGCTTTTCTCTCTGCCTTCTTTCTGCCTTTGCCCTATCCAGCCAGCAAACTCCTGCATGCAATCAGGGCCTGGCGGAACGGCAAGCAGTAGGGACCCCACAAGGGAACCGCATTAGCTAACATGTGAAACCAAAAGGAAACAGCAGGCTGGAGCATTCCATACTTTGATATAAAAAATGAATGATCTAATAATTTATTCATCAAATTATTTGCCTTCTTCCTTTTCCTCTCATTTCCCCCTTTCCTCCCAAGATCATACTGCCTGTTCTTTTTCCCTTGTCCTTAATAACGGTATTATGCAGTTTTCCCTTAAAATGCCTTCTGGTCTCAACTACTAAATGGAACCCTAAAATCTTTAACTCCTTGAAGACACATTTCTAATCTCCGCTGATTCCCGTTGCCTCACTTTCCTTTCACTGTGCAGGTCATATGCAGATAAATTCCTATATAGAATTAGGAATATTATAAAGATATAAATTCAGTGAATTTCACTGAATGTTCATTTATTCAGCTATAGCTGCTGTGCTTCTGCTGTTTGGTGAACCAAAATGAATGTTCAGATATCAGAATGTGTGGACACCTTTGAAAAATTCATAATGACATACAGAAATTAAAGGTATACATCCAATTAAAGGTATGCATCTCAATAATTTAGTATGGTTGCTAGAGTTTCAAAAGATGGAAAACAGATGGTGATCCAGCCACTATTTTAATAACTTAACTGAAGGAGAAGCACCATTAATCTCTGTGGATTTCTGCTGAATACCATATAGGGTAAACATTCTGTTTCACATATGAATGCCCAGACCAAAATATCTCTTATTCAGCATTAATCTTGAGGTAATACATTGGCTGTATTTTTCTTTCATTTTGTGAAGGAAAGTATTTCTGAAGTATATTTTTTCATGTTATGTTGCCCCAACCGGTCCTGTCCACTTGGAGGAGTGTGCTTCATCTTTTTGCAGGCTAGTCCCTGCAGTGGTTGAGTCTGTCCATGTGTTGTGAGATTAAGGAGTTTTCATCGTGTCTTCTGACTGCTAGTTGGTGTTCATGGGTGCGCTCTGCTAGTTTTCTGCCTGTCTGTCCTACACAGTGGCTGTTACAGTCCTTACACTGTATGTTGTAGATGACTCCTGTTTTTCTTCTTGGGCTACTGAGTCTTTTGGTTTACTTAAGATTAAGTACAGACTTAAGTACAGATTAACAGACTTCTTGGACAGACTCAACCACAGTTTCAACTGGGAAACTGTGAGCATCTTAGACCAAGTTAAATCCAAAAATGCTAAGGAATTCCTGGAAGCTTTCCATTAAGACAAATCAGCCATCAATAGGCATATAGAGATAAACCACATTTACACACCATTCAAAGAGACAATTAAAAAGCTAAGAAGGAAACAAAAAGACTAGAATACATTCACTTCAGCAGCCAACACCTAGATAAGCAGGAATTAACAGAGTCAGGTCAAGAGACAGTCAAGCAGAAAACAATACCCTAATCAAGGAACTTCTAAGGAGGAAAATCACACCCCCACTAACACTGGCAGAGCAAGCTACTGTATATAAACAGGAAGCAAACCCCACACTCACTAGCATAGATAATGTTACCTAGTTGGGTACTGAAACATCTGCAAGCAAACAACCAAGCTCAGAGACCACCAAGGACTCCACAGTTCAACCTTGAGCTACATACATTCTCTTCTATTGGAACAAATTACATGGTAACACACAATATAATTCTGTGACCAGAAATACATGAAAGATACATCTTGAATCTCGTCTTTCCTAGGAATAGCACCCTTGTGTCTGTATATAGGCCTGTTTACCACTGTACAAAGTGTTCTGTTCAGCAGCAAACAGTTTAGGTAATTACTCTTTCTGAATAAGGTTTGGGATGAAGATGCCCTTCCTTCCTGCCTGCCTGCCTGCCAGCCAGCCAGCCAGCCAGCCAGCCAGCCAGCCATCTGGATGAAATGCCCTTCCCTATCACATGCAAACATACTTACTTTTTAGAGTAGTTCTTGTTCTCATTACTCTAGTTCTAGAGTACTTCTAATTTTTGTTTTTTTAAAAAGGATAATGAGTGCAGTTAAATTCTTACTCTGAAAATTTGTCAAGGAAGCAGTTTTTTCCATATTAGCATATTTGCCAAGTTAATGTAGTGTGCTTAATAAGATAAATAAAGCTTGTCATGATATTTCAGAAATTTTTTAACAGGAGAATTCAAGACCATTTTCAAAGGCACATTTTTTATTTGCCTAGCCATGCTGAAACATTAACTCCTGAATACCCATTGGGAATTTAGGTCATCATCATGATGGAAAATTAATGTGAAAGGAAGGAACTGCAAAACGGAAGTCAAATATGTTTTGAAGAGGGGTGATGGCATTTATCTAGAATAAAGTAGATAAATGAAAACTTTGTGAAATGAGCTGAAGTGGAAAGATCTGTACTTTTTCCTCAATATATATTTTGAAATATACTTGAATGCCATTTTTTATCTGAAAACTGACAGAAATTCATTTCTAATGTGCATATGCTAGAGGGTCGTTAATTTCTGGTTTATGCATTCTCATAGAAGATGCAGATTAGGTCATCTCCAATTGGAATTTGCAACAAAAAAAAAGCATGGCTGGTAAGACTAAATAATGCCTGGTGATAAAAAAGTATCTTTGAGAGAAACAATAGATTGGCACAATTATTTTGTAACATGTGTATACTTGATGTGAAATAAAAGTCTCTATGCTACTTGGAAGAATGAAACAGAGGCATCTTTCATATGAGCATAGACACACTAATGGAGGATGAGTGATCTGAATTTATACTCAGCCTTTATTCACACCCATGGGGAATGTGTGTGAATAAGAACTGAGTATACATTCAAATCAATCAGTCAGTTAACTAAAGTGTTCTATAGGTTCTGCCAAAGAAGAAACCCCAAATGTTGCAATCAAGAACGATTTGAGTTTCTTCTTTATTAGATTGCAAAGTTTAGTGCATAAAAGAGGCTGAATAATTTCCCTACAAATGTTTAAACATACATTTCTTGGTATATTATCACCAGATGTATTGAGCTGCTGCAAACAACAATAAGCAATCTATAGACTGCCTTTATTTCCAGTGTCAACAGTTATAGGGGTAGTGCAAAATATAGCAAATTAAAAGTCAAATGCATCTCACCATCAGCTTTATCCAGCATGGTTTCTCAATAGAATGCCTGGTTTCCATATCTTCCAGAAATTGAGTGAGCAGGCTGATATAGCAAAAAACTATCAGTCTGATAGGTGCAGCCACAGGGATTGATGAGAGCTTGTGATGGGTGCTGAGGAGTTTCAATTTCACAGAGGTGCTGCATATAGTTCCCAAAAGCATCTTCTTTAAGAGATTGGCTCAATTTTTATGCTCCTGTAAAAGTCCAAGAGCAAGGAACATTTGAAAAATCTTCATGTAAAACATTGAAGCCCCTGGGAGGCAATGATAAACCTGCTTCTTTGCTGCCAGCTATGAGTAAGTTTCAGGTAATCATTAGTGGAGAGTTCTTATGTTTTTTCCACTTTACCTTTTGCAGGGTGATTGGTTTCTTGGCCATGTTAATATAATAGACTAAAGGCACTCACATCTAGGGGTAAATGATAGGAAACCAGTGAGAGATCAGGCCAGGAAGATGCAAAGCAGCTCACTCATTCACAAGGTTTCCAAAGTGCTCAACTGGCTCATTATTATACATACTGGTATGGACAGAATTAGATAGGCGGATGGCATAGATGGGCAGGTGAATTCAATATTCAGGAGAAAGGTGAAAGATTCCATGAGAGTTAGCTATTACAATAGAAAGATGGGGGACAGATCAATGCAAGAAATAGAGAAACAGATCAATACTGGAGGAGGAGAGGAGGAGGAAAAGACAGCTAGTACAAATGAAAGATGGAGAGAAAGATACTGTAAAGGGTTGGAGGAAGAGATAAAGTCAAACAAACTCAGAATGAATGTAGAGGTAGAAAAGCAGAAAAAGACAGAGTGGGCTAGCATAGTAGTGAGACAGACTACAGGTGGTGAGTGTAGGAATGACAGAATATATTGCTTCAGTTGGTAGACTGATTCTGTTCTGATATATATTGCAGGTCAAATGCAGCCTTCACACCCTATCGCCTTTCATCCACCTGCTTGTCAGTTCCCTACTGGGTCCCTCAATTTTTATTTCATTCAAGAGCCCCTTAAATTTTGGTACAGTAAGCTACCAGCCCAGGAGAAGTGAATGGAAAAGCAATAGATTAATTAGCTTTCATTACTTATATTCTGCTTTCTTGATTAGTTTTTACTAGATGAAGATTTAAAAAGCTTTTCTATCTACAGTTTACTCATTGTGGAATTAGCCCTTTAGGTGATGCAGGCTTGAGAAGATTGTACCCTCTCATTTGGAGAAATTTTCAATTGGCTCTAAATTGTTCACATTCTCGGCATCCGTTTTAAGCTGTACATCCTTTTTTTTTTTTTGGTAATAACTTTATTAAATTAAAAAAAACTAACCAAAACTAATATTAAGAATAAAAAATAGGAAAAAGAAAGAAAAAAATTAAAAAAGAAAAATAGTAAAAAGCAAAAGTACAGAAAAGAAAACAACAAAGGATTGAATTCCGACCCACCCCACAACAGATATAAGTAACAATATACATCAAACTCTTGCTCTAAATTTACTACATAACTTCCATTATTTCTATTAACCCATATTATTTCTAATCATCAAACCTATACAACCTAATTTAATTTTTGTATATCCCACAGAAAGTTAAAAAAAAAATTCCAATTAACACTAAAATTACCCAATGTCTTATCTCAAACTATCAATTTCACCATCTCAGCCAACTCCATCTACCTCACAGACCATTATTTCAATATAAATAATATCTTTTCCTTCCACCTCTATACATTTAAAAACCTTGCTGCTTTCTTTGCTTTCTTTTGCCATAGTCATTCTACTTCTATTTGCAAGTCTTTATATTTTGTGATTTTCTCCAGTCCCAATAGTTATAGGTGCCTTAGGTGCAATCCCAGAACACCTGGAGCACCAGTTAAAGACCATTGTGGCATTGACAAAATCACCATCAGTCAATTGTAAAAGGTAGCTTTACTCAGAGCAGCTTATATCCTGTGACAATACCTTTAACACCATCAAACAACATCTGTCTATCCCAAGTCCTCGGGAAGGACTCAATCAGTGGACAAAAATGCCAAATCTGCTTGTGCCACAAATTCAGAGTGGGCAGGCTTCAGGACCCTTCTTTGAAATAGTGCCATCTCATGGAACCCAGGAGCTGTCCTGTTTTTGTTGTAGTGTCTGCTTTTTAGAACAATGTCCCCCTGACATTAATTTGACCCTGACTCTGCTGGCATTTAGGAACACTTTAAAACCTTGGCTTTTTCCTCAGGTGTTGGGGCTGGGATGATGGGAACCCCCATGTAAAGGGGAGTAATAATTGTGAGTTCCCGATTACCTATTGAGGGTTTGCATTTATTGTGATGGAATTGTTTGTCCATTTTTGTTTATTTTTGGTTTTTTGTAAGCTGCCCAGATTCACAGTATTTGAGTTGGGCAGCCATAAAAACTGTATAAATAAATAAATAAACAAACAGGACAGGACAGGACAGGACAGGACAGGACAGGACAGGACATAAGATTAAGTTACAGGAAATCAGATTCTGGTTGAATGTTACCAAAAGATTCCTAACCGTAAAAACAATTTAATAGGAAAACCATTTTCCCAGAGGGTTCATGAATTACCTTCACTGTGTACTAGCACAGGCTGGACACGTCTGGCACGAGTGCTTGAAAATTCCTGCACTGAACTGGTGATTAGGCTCAGTGGCCTAATTTGCCTCTTCCAACTCTATGATTTGATGACCACTTCTGCTTTTCCAAAAGATACCCACAAACATTCAACAAAACAACTGTGGCATTAATGAACAAACCAGGACTACAGTTTGATTCTGTCTTCTTTGAGGTAACTGAATTTAACTAAATCATTGTTCTTCAAATTCATGGATGGGGTGAGGAGTTGTTTTTAAAGCAGAGGTAAAAGCTTCCAGATTCCTCCTAGAGAACATAAATCTGAGTGTCAGTAGCCTCATTCGCATTTAAGGAAAACGTGATTTCTGTTACATTTCAGTTGGCTTTCTCTCTTCATCTGCTGAGATATATAACCACAGCTAAGAAAGCTGAAATGCATGTCATCCAGAGAAATGTGAAATTCATGGTAATGCTGACTTACAATACCTGGACATATCAATTATTTATTCTCCATCTCATAAACTCTTGTACTGCTTCAAAATGAACAGTTAATTGAATTTATCACTCTTCCTTGTGTAGTTATATAGAAAATAAAATGCGGAGTTAACTAAAGAGCTTTCTTTTGTGGTTCAAAAAGGAGATATATCAAACTGTGAATTATGCTTGCAGCTGGGCAGTTGCGCATCTATTAAAGCCACAAACTCAATACAGCGATCCCAGTTTCATAGAGCTGGACTCAGTTATGTTAACTGATATTTGTCCCCTTTGCAATCCCAAATTAGGATATAAAGTCCCTATGCCTTAAATTAAAGGCATGGCTGAAGGAATTTTTTCCTCTCCCTTGATCCTGCAATTCCTGAACAAATCGCTACAAAGTCAGAAAATCTTCTTAACAATGGGCAGAAGCCTGATGGGTTGGAAGCAGGGGCAGAATTACTTGCTTCGTAGGATGTATGACTTGGATCGTAAGTTCTTAACTTAAGGAAGTTCATGGGAATGAAGTTTCCTACTCTCCCCTTAAGCAACTTCCCATATCACACTCCTTATCATCCAGAGCCCTTCCCCTAGGCTCAAGAAAGTATGCTCAAATTATTAAAGAAGGAAGATTTTATTTAAAATTTTGAAATGGTTTTAATTAGGTTTATAGCATTTAAGCTGCTTTAAGGATCTGACTTATTTTAGGGTCTGAAATGTTGATTTCAGCAGGAACTAAGTTCAACAGTTATGGTCTAGAATTTATCCATGGGATTTGAGACACAGAAGAGGTCACTTAATCCTATGGTAGAATGGCAGCATACAAATCACAATATTAACTGCATCAACATCTGGATCATTAATAAAAATGTTGAATAATACTGGCCCAAAGATGATTTTTTGCAGGACCCCACTGGTTATTGCACAGCAATCATCTCAGCATAGCGAGTTTAATGTATTAACAGTACATTCAGCAAGACCTCATCTTTGTCAGAAAAGCTCCTCACAGCCACGATATAATTGTCATCCTTCAGTGTGATGAGAACTCCCACATTAGCATGAGATTCTTTTGCTGTTCTATTATTACTGTCCATTATTGCCTTGTAGCATCTAGTTAAATAACAGAAACAAAACAGATTTTTTGTCATCTTCAGCTGATTGTTCTGTTGCCTCCTGGGGAACTTGATACAAAGAGCATTTGCAATGTGAAATGTTTGCTTTCTATCCCAGGACTCTTCATCCCCCATTCCTTGTCCCACCTCCTTTTCATCAATCATCAGCTTTTACAAGGGAAAGGAGGTTAGGAAAGTATTTTATTGCCAAACTAGGTGGCAGCTAAACAAGAAAATCTTGCTGGAAGCCCCAGCCCAATACAATAGACAGGATTCTCTTTCCCCAGTGTCAAGGAAAAAAAGCTTTGATTGATCAGTCAGTCATTCTGGGTTTTTTGTTTTTTTTTCTACATTATATGGCTGTCCTTTTCCAAAAAGTATATGATGCTATTATTATTTTGAAGTCTCTTTTTAGGTTTTCTTTTTTCTTTTTTTTCCTTTTTATTTTTTTTTACCTTCTTTCTGGTTCTTTGCTTATCCATCTGTGAGTGCTACAGCATCCAAACACACTGTATCGTATGCTTGCTATGGATTTGAAGACCATAGCAAATGCCCCAAGCAATAAGCCAGGAATCTAAAGGATGTAGATGGGCCCAGCAAAGTACTATTACCAAAGCTAAATGTAACCACAAACATATAAAAAAATATGACTGTTCTTCATGTAGCATCTCAGTCAATTAGCCTTGTGAAGATGCAGAGACAGCCAGGTACTGGGACATGCCCCAGTGTACAGTCACCTGATAAAGTTCTTTGTGAGAGGGTTGAAGTAATCCAGCTTTCACTATAAGTTTCTTGCTGGAGCAACACATCCTCACATCCCATAGATGTGTCTGCCATACTACTGTATTTGTTCTAATGACTGACGAAATCTATTTGGGCTGAAAATAATTCTTATATTTAAAATTTTCACTTCTTCACATGCTAAGCAGATTTTCAGCTTCCCTTCATTTCTTTTGTTCTCAAATTCTTTGCCAGTACTAAAATGCATTGGAGGATATTTCAAGAACTAACGTTTTAATTATCCAGTAAAATTACTCCCAATCCCAATCTAACAAAGATAATAATTGATTATAAGCCTTTTTTCCCTCCCCAAATATCAGCTAAATTTTAAGGAACTCCTGAAGAAGCATGTTTGGGAATGCAGCTATGTTTTTTTGCACCTTGTTTCTGGAATCATAAACTCAACTTACTATGTCCATAGTTTTATTGACTCTGTGCTCAAGGCTATTAAGACAAATGTATCTCTAGAGTAGAATCAGAATTAAAGCATTTTTAATGATTTAGTTGTCTTTGGGGAATGTTCCCCCATTTCGGTTAATTCACATAAACGCTGATCAAAAATTATATTAGCCTTCCTACTAAACATCCTCCCAATGCAGCTTTCAAAATTTCCAGACAACATTGCAGTTCTAATATATATGGAAGTCACCAGATGGGGAAGGCGGAATTGTATCATTGTATCATATCCCCCTCTCCCAGCAAGTTGAAAAGGGCACACTTGCTGAGTTGCCACTTATGCATCTGCAATCCTATGATACACACAACAGGTTCCCTCTAGAAGCTTTAGGATTTTAAAGTTTGTGTTATTTATTTATTTATCTAGTACAAGTTTGTGCTATTTATTTATTTGTTTGTTTGTTTGAGTAGTATAATGTGGTTAAAGGCAAAGAGGTCATATTTTCAGTTTCTTCCCACACCCAGACATATACGTTATGCTTTAATATCTCTTTATGCTTAAATTTGAGGGTGCATACCTTTATGGCAGACTCTCCAACCTCAACCCTTCTTGGAATGCTTTTTTTTTTAATCTGTTCAGTTGTACCTGATTCTCGGAGACAGCCTGGACAGGTGCCTGCGGTTTTCTTGGCAAGGTTTTTCAGAAGTAGTTTGCCATTGCCTCTTTCCTAGGACTGAAGGAAAGCGACTGGCCCAAAGTCACCAAGCTGGCTTTGTGTGGGACTAGAACTCACTAATACTAATGGTAATACTAATGGCTGCTTAATTGGAAGGTGGCAGTCTACATTTCTAAAAGTACACATCAAGGACCACGTTCTGAGCTTCAGAAGACCCAAACAAGTCTGATTCACTTTGGCTCCACATCACCTCTTTATCTCTGCAACACATAAATCTTTGTTTTTTTAAAGAGATTTCCTGTCCTTCATCAGCACTGCTGCCTGTAGCTGCTACCACCAGTGTAAAATATGGCTGCTAACAGGTCTATTAAAAGAGGCAGCAGCAATGCAGTAAGAGAAGGGTGCATGATAGCAATACCTAAAGCTATCTGAAAATACCCATATCCATAATTTATAGAAATTCTGTAGATGCCCATTGCAAGGAATTATTCATGCTCAGAGCACTCCTCTATTTTTGCTTTCCATGGCTTTCCAAATTTCCATGGCTGGGCATGAGAGTTGAATGAAATAAAATAGCCCTAGTTATGCAGCTTGCAGGTAGCATTACAGGAAGCATTACAGGAGTGTGATTTTTGTCTAATACTCAGTTTGCTATACATATATATGGGGACTTCTGTATGTTTGGAGAACAGAACCTACTGCAGTTGTTTTGCTCACAAGGAATGCATACCTGAACCTTGGAAAAACATGTTTTCATGCCAAAACCACAACAGTAGTTCTAAACCTCCACAATAGCAACCACAAATGATTTTTTAATGACAAGTTGTTCTTCCTCCCCCCCCCCCCCACATTACCTTTGGGGCAGTTTGAGGCAATAGTTGAAGTGTTTATACACAGGCATCTGCAGAAATACAGGGACTAGTGACAGCATGCATATGGTGATGTCACAGTGCAAACCTCACAACTTATATACATCCAACTTTGGGACGCATGTACAGAAAAGTGGAGTTTGCTCTGTGACTTGTGTGTTTCCCTTCCTTTTTTTCATCATCACAGCTGGTGGCAGTTACCTAAGTACCTTTTTTTTTTTAAGTCCGTTGTGTAGGTAATCCTTGTAAGCATATCTAATATAAAAAACCAAGGCTATTTTTTATGGCAGTCTTAAAACACATTCATAAGCTTCTATCTCAATTTACTCTAACAGCAAAATGTAAGAAACACCACCGGGGAATTTTCTAACTGTACTGTTGGTAATTCGGTAATGAATGGACTTAAAAGATGTTCCACATACAGTAGCGCACCCCTGGTCTGAGTGGAGAGCAGAACATTCAATGAAAGATAAGCACTTTGGGATAAACTTCCATTAGGGAATTAGAGGAGTTCCTTTATTGGTGAAAGATTGGCTTGATTATGGGACTATTTCTACATAAAAATTAGGATATGTACTACATTCTTATGATCCTGTTTAAAATGAGTAGCAAGCACATTGGTATATAGATCTGAGGGTTATATAATCCTCTGGGGAGATTTTGATCATACCTACGTGTTCATTCTACTACCTCTTTTTTGTCTTCTGGCTAACTGCCCGTTTTTGTAGTGATTTACAGAAGTTTTATTTTGGGTGGGTTTTTTATTTGTTTGTTTCACATCATTCATGTTATATCTAGAGATAAGTTATCTTCTTTCTGATAGTTAAATAAAGGTATGGAGAGACAACTAGCTATCTCTCAGCTATTCCTTGGTTATCCGACAGTTTGAGTGTGTGAGTAGAATGTAGTAAATAGTGTGTAAAGCACTAAAGTTGTCTTCCTCTGGCGTTTTGAAATGAAGGTTATATAATATGCATAACTAATATGCAACTTGGATGCAGTAAATTGGCATATCTATTATGTATGACCTTTTTCAGGTGCTCTATATCCATCCATTCCATTATGTGCTTGATTTTGATCATGACTGGCCATCCAAAATTAGCTATAAAATCAAGAAGTAAGAGGCACACTATGAGAGCTATGTGTACGAACAATACCTAAATACTTAGGAAAGAGCCCCTTTTTTTCCAAAGGTAAATAATTGGGAGTCTTTCCTATTTAGTTAGCCAATTGGAGACAATACAGCTGCCTTCTCTACAAATACTGCTACATTTATCTGCAATTGAAGTGGAGAAATAAGAATCCAGACAGTTCACTTTTTTTTTCTGCTGATGCATCAAAAGGAAATAATATTGTATGGTAAAAGAATCCCTGTATGGGGATATTGAATGGATGTCCGGTTAAGCAGACGAAATGACTAAGCCCTGAAGATTTAGCAATGGATCTGTTTATGGGCATGGGTGTATATGCTTACTGCAGTACTGTCCTGGGCTTTACACCAAATAACGCCTGAAATTTTCTGACTTTTAGAATAAGAAATGTCATTAACAGATGGAAAATCATCTGAGAACAAGTCTAGGGAATACAACATCTATTCCTCCCCATGCAAATTTTTCAGCTGGTCAGTTTCAATCCATTTTGAAGGTTTTTGACCGTCATAGTCAGTTTTTGCTTTATAATTTAGCTTTTATATTGAGCAACAAATAGATTTAAATGCGTCCATTAGATAATGCAAGAATTAATACTCCAATGCGAACAAAGCCTAGGGAAACATTCCCCACCTGCACCCCCCATCATCTTTTGATCCTAAGAGATGGTGTTTCAACAACTCTTTTCTATCAGATGCTGGAAAGAAGGAAGTCTGTTTTTTCTCAATGACAAAAGCCTATTATCTTGGTGTTCAGGAATAATAATTTCAGAATACAAGAATAGATCAAGACATATAAAAATTCTGATATATTTATATAGGAAGTACTTTTTACATGAGTCTTCAGTATGTTAATTCTTTCTGGATATGATTTCTTTTTTTCTTTCTCCTTGCTTAATCTTAATCTTTATTACAGTTTTACAGCCAGAAAATACAATATACATCAACTATGTATATTATATACAGAAACAGATAACCTAAAATTTATAGATATAAATAAAAAGTAAGCATAAAATAAAATAACACAATCAGAGTTGGAATCAATATCAGTATGATCCTAATAAAAATAATACTGGCGATCACCAAGATTAATACTATTTTTCAGTCACATGTGACTGCTTTCATTTTGTCGCCTCCATTTATTTGACTCAAAAGTAATAACAAAAACATAAAGAACTTTTGAGATTTCTGACAGCAAGCAGCAAATAGAATGATATAAATGATATAAACTGCTTTCCTTTAAATATTTAAATATGATTGGTGGGTACTGCACATAAGGCATGTTGGGTGGAACTCATTGCACAGAAAGAAAATATGTCATAAAATAGTCTTACTAAAAGCCCACTGCTCTGAGATCTAGACCTGCAAGTGTTCCTGTATTTCAAAGGAACGCTTCACTAGTCCAAACATGTAATTTTATATTTTTTAACTGCTTGACTGCATTAGTGTAAATGTTATGTACACAGATTCTACTGTCAGCTCAGACTTTGGGACCACCAAGTCAAATTTTCCTTTCCATTTCTGGGAACCAGTCATTCCATACATGAAGGTTTTCTTCATCTTGAAAGATCAAATCTTCCACAAGTGCAGATATAAGGTGTACTATTTTTTCCAGTTCTGGGTTGAGTCAAAATGCCCATGGGAACATGCTGCATATTAGCTGAAGATGGACATATCAGAGAATATTCTTCCAAATGTAAGATAACAGAGATAGAAATCCATGGTATCAAATGACAAGCTGTGAAAACTTTATGGAGTTTTTTCCTATCCTATCCTTTCCCAGAAAAGTTTTTTTACTCTTTCTACCCACCTCCATCCATTTAAAGTGGGCAATATGATTTTAAAGGAAGCCATGATCTGATGCTGCAGTGACCCAGAAAGAAAATCCAACCAATCATTTATCACTTAAAACTGAACCCAGTGAGATTCCTGCATAGAATTTTATGATTGCAGATGGAGGTCCTTATATGTGAATGCCATCTCATATAAAACAATTCTGTGTGCATATGATATCTGGATTTATATGTTCAGGTACTGTGGCAGGGGGAGAGAAAGAAGAATATTTGCTTATGGGCACAATCTTTCTCCCCCAAAGTGTGAACTGGCATAAAATGTCTATTGCCTGTGTTCTGCCTGGATCTGGCAACATTTTTAACAAGTAATTTAATTTAAATAATATGATTTTACCTGAAGTATTCCCAAGCTGAGCTATTTTAGAATGCTTTCTATTGAGATGCTTTTAACTAAGCACACCTTCAGATTATAATTCAAAGTATTATAGGTGGAGTTACATTCATACAATGAAACTTTTGCACCTTTTCCTAATACTGAAATACATAAATGGTTGAAGATGCCAACCGAGTCACCTCAGTGTCTGTCAGACATGCACAACATAGTATCTTCTGCTTATGGTATTATGTGTGTCTTACATAGAGGGAGCTACACAGAGAGATGAATCTTAGTGCAACAATAATTGGAAAGCAAGCTAGGAAGGAAATGATCCTTGACACCAACATGTGATTTCAGGCTCTGCAACTAGCATCAGAGCCTTTCCAGAGAGAAATTACAGAAGGATGAATTGATATTATATTGGTATAATTTTACTTTAGGTCTTCATGTTCATGTTAAATACTTTCTTAACTTGAATCTTCCCAGATGTTTTGAATTACAACTAATCATTTCCAGTTACAGTGGTTATGAAGGATGGGAATTTTAGTCCATCTACAGAATGCCACCTTGGGGAAGGCTGCTTTACAGTTTAAAGGATGAATCCCTAAAACTGGAATGAGGTACCTATTATCCTGAAGGTAGATTCTGTATTTGGGAAAACACGTCAGCAGTTCATTGAGGTCAAAGTTAATGGGAATCAGTACTAAGCTCATTCATATACCAGGCCCTTGCATGTAACACAAACATATGCATTCCTCTCTTTGTACACTTGGTTTTCTTCCTGTGGACAGAGGCCTTGAGGCTGCAACTGTTTGATCATTCCTCATCCCTGCTCTAGAGAGTCAGCTTTAAAAAGGCTTTAAATCCTTTTGATTTCAGACAGTATGTAGGAGGTAAACTATATTTCAGATTGCACTCATCCCACAGAAATAACCTTCATTTATCACTAGAGCATGAAAAAAGTCCACATATACCAGTAAAGATGAGATATGTATGCACTTTTTTTCCTACATTTCTTGTGTTTGGCCATTTGCTAGAATCACAGAACAGAGACAGATGTTGTTGCCAAGATGAAATGAAAAGATTGCCTAAACTCAAAATCAAAAGTGCTGCTCTTTGCAATGGAGTCATAGGTTGATGATGGATATATGAAGCAACAAGAATCAAGTGACTTTGCCGAGAGCTCCTTATGCTCCATCCAGGCTGAGGTTTACTCATTCTGTTAGCTAGTTGCACAGGATTAAGTAGTTATTGATGAAAACTACTGAGTTAGAGTTGCAGTCACAATAAGTTGATGATACCCAAATGTAGATCTCAACTCCTGGCCAAGATGCTGCCTGGTGTTTAAAGGATGTGAGGGTCTGGATGGGGAAAAATTCAGATTCAGGCTCAGCCCTAGCAAAACAGTGAATATGGGTTCAGAGGCACATAATAGTCCATGTTTGATTCTGGATGGGGTTCCTGTTCTCCATGCTAGATTAGTGTGTAATCTGGGGGTCCTCCTGGAGTCAATCGATCAGTAGGTAGCAGCTATGGGCATGAGGGCATTTGCACAGTTTCTTCTAGTGTACCAGTTATGTTTATGACTGGATCAGGGCCCCTTTCTTATAATCACTCACTCGTTGGTCACCTCTCAGTTGGACTGCTGCAATGCATTCTACAGAATGTGGCAACCCCTATAGTTAAAGATATATCAAGTGACACCATGATGTGAGAGTTGCGCTGATGTCACTTGGCTTCTGGGTGCTATTAAAAGTGCTGATTGTCCTCTTTAAAACTCTACACTGCTTAGAACATTGGTATCTTCTGAATCACATTCTCCCAGTGTTATCTGCCCATTCAGTAAGATTGGAATGGAGCATTCCTTGTACATATGTCATCAGGGCTGTCCCCCTGTTTTGAGGACACCATTCTTCCTGAATGCAAACAATGTGACTAGACTCTCCTATAAGACAGAGGTTTTAAAAAAAAACTTTTATTGCTTGTAGTTTTTGCTTGGATGGGGTTGTTTTATTGTTTTATAACTGTATTGATCTTTTATTTTGTTTTATACTTTATGTAAGCCTCAAGCTCTCTGGATTGTGCCAGGGTAGAAATGTGGTCAATAAATACATAAATAATGGTATAGGTTGTTTGCTCACTGTTGTGACATATGTGAAACCTGTTGCTACTTTGCATTATGTTTATTGTTGTAATCTTCTTTATTGTAACTGGGAATATAAACAGTTGGTTATATTGGTTCCCAGTTGAAGTACCGTATAAGCTTGAATAAAATATCTGAAATAAAGATTATATGTCTCTAAATGCTAGACTTCATCTATACATGCATCATCCTGTATCCATTCATACAAATCAACAAAGCAGGAAATGTCAAACATATTTAGCCAAAGTGACAGATAATTACCTATGTTTCTTATGCACGCTAGAAATTGATCTTGTGGGCCACGTGAGCATTGCAATATAAGAAGGATTGGATTTTAATCCAATAGGCATTAGTCCAGGATAGAACTGAGGAGGTTTAACAGGCAAGCATAAGAAATGTTATACCAAAATGGCAATGTTTTAAATGACCATATTATTTTCTGCTGTTTCAATCATGCCAAAAAGGCACAGAACTGGGTAAAATATATCAAAAAGGGAAATTCTAATTATCCAAGGCATAAGGAAAAAATTAAGCAAACAGAAGTTTTTGAATTATGTGCCATCAAGTCTCTGTCATCTCTTAGCAACCACATAGATTTGCTCCATGACCTGTCCTTGACGTGGTCTTTCAGGTCTTCCAACAGTGCACTCATGGCCACAGTAACTGTGTCTATCCACCTTGCTGCTCGTTGTTCTCTTTCCTCTTTCCTCCCTCCTTAGCAAAGCTATAGAGACTTCTCCAGAGAGCTAGGTCTTTGCATAATATGTTCCAAGTTGGACAATTTGAGCCTGGTCATTTGTGCCTGAAGTGAGAACTCTTCTCCCCATTTCATGATTATTAGGATTTTTTAAGAACTATATCCTAGTTTAAGATTTACTCTAAATACAGCTTTTATAACAGTTTGATACTGTAGGCAGAGAAAGATACAAAGGCAATAGGTTGGTAGTAGAGAGCACTTTGCTCTGTATGCAAATGTTTCCATGTTCAGTTCCTACTTTCTCCAAAGAATCTGTAATTCAAACCACCAAGGACATCATTGGTGATTCGTTTATAGGAAATGGCATTGACAGCACATTTGCTCTGCATCACCATGGCATGCTCCACCACAGGATTGGGTTGGGTGCTGGTAGCCACAATAGCTTATTCTTCATTCTCTGATCTTCTCCCCAGCCCACTTTTCCCGTGTAAAAGTGGATATGTTCCGGCCATGGTTTTTAAAAGGGCAGATTTTTCATTATACTGAAACAAATTATCTCTGAGTATCAGATGTTAGACATCTGAGCCTGATCCAGAAAGATGGTCATTGTAGACTTGTTGGCTATACTTTCATAGGCAGAAGATGATCTTTGAAAATAGCCCTCACTTGTGCAGCACAGGAGTTTCTTCTGAGGAATGCTACACCTATAGAATGCTTTTCATTACTGTTATGGTTAAATTATCTTGCTATTCCATTCGCGTCCATCTATCCTGTTAATGTAAATGTTTATGAAAGAAATGGGGGTGGAGTAAGAAGGCCAAGCTCTTCAACTTGAAACATTCTGTCAGTATATAAAATATGCTGATGTATTTGAGAGTTAGGCTGACACTGAAACCATAAATCCAAGATAAATAATTTATCTTCTGTGAACACATTTCAGTGGGTTTTTTTAACAGATCCATTTGTTTCTGGAATGTAGTGAAGAGGGGTGGCACTCCCTGACAAGTATCTGAAATGGTGTTTTTTCTAGCAGTAGTGTTGTCAGCATGATGCCAACTGGAGTAAGGATCTCTCTATGTGTGTGTCTCTCTTTCTCCCCCTCCCCTTCCCCATGCCTTCCCTTGATACATGGTATATTAGACACTGGAAACTAAAACAAAATATCTCTGATGTTTCTTCACCACCAATACATAAAAAAGCAGATCAAAAAAGTGAACACTCAATGCTTAATGAGAACGGTATTAATAATAATATGCTAGTCAAACTATTCTTTAAAATGCTCTATTTTAATTAGCAACTGGAAAGAAGAAATATAGTACATAGGAGTGAGTGAAAATAAGAATTTAATTTTAAAAATATTCTCTTAAAGAAAGGTGGTAGTAGAGAAATCTCCTTGAAAAACTGTTGTAGGTAACTAATAATGGCTCCTTGAATACAGTAAGTGCCATGTAGGGAAGGACAAAAATCTAATCCTACATATATAGGATTGTACAGCTGATTTTATAACTTTAACATGGGATCATTTTTACTGGCACATCCTCTATATTAAGAAAGGAAGGAAGGGGGGGGGAGGGAGGATAACATAAGGACAGAGGGATAACTGACAAATGTAGCAAAGGTTTCATTTTAAAAAATAAGAAGAAACCTTGAGGAAGTTCCTGGGTGCTTAATTGAATTAAATTTTAATACATGAGTAATACAAATGCCTTAGTACAGAATAAGTATCGGCATGCACAGATTTACTGTTCTGTTTAATTTAAATCAATGGAGAATTTACATAACCGTCTTTAGTTTAATCAGTGGAGGAAACACATAAATATTTAAGTTTTGCCCCCTCAGTAATCCTTTGAGCATTATTCCAGTTCATAGCATTATCCCAATCTTCCAGGCCTCCAGCTTTAGAAGGGTCCCGGGCCTTCAGCTCTGCTTCTTTTTCCAGAACCAGTTAAATACAAAGCAGAACAGCCCAGAGAAAGCCGATGTATTTGAACCCCTCTGTAACAATCTCAGCCACTACCTCCATAAAACAAGAATACCAGCCCAAATAATTTGCTAGTGAACATTCTCCATGTCAGGAATATCTAATTTTCACAGGGAGTACAATGAGATGAAAGATGATCCACTGCCAGAACACTTTTGTATAAAATACAGATATGCCTCACAATATTGTTTGACAACTTGTAATTTGATTATTTTGATAGAAAGAAAGCAGACAACAGTAGCCTCCCAGCCCTGAAGAAATGTATGTCTCATCACCCTAGTTTTTTATGCACCCTGATCACATTTCCCATGCCTTCTTCTTAATTCCTTTTTCTAGTCTGCTACTGAGTAGAAGTTGTGGTTGAAATGAAGTGGTGATAGTGGGTTGCCAAGAGACTCAGGACCAATAGCATCAAAAAAGGGTCTATCTGCTTCTCTCTGGACTGCTTGCAGTTTCAGTGTATTCATTCACTAATCTGTTCTAGTGGGTAAAGGCTAAAGTATAAATCCTACTCTGTCAAATTGCCACATAGTAGAGCAAGGCCAGCCAGTAAGTGAGAAGAAGTGACCCAGTGACCTCTGAGTTCATAGGAAGATGTAGAAGTGGGAATTGTTAACTAACTCCAGACTGCAGGGGGCCAAAGGCTAGTAATTAAAATGCATAGACAGCACGGCTCCAATCCTGGGCTTTACAATTCCAGACATTATTCTGCTGCACACAGGATTTCTATAATTACTCTCCCATCTGCTGTACATGTTAAGAGTTAGACTGCCCGCATTTTGGAAAAATAAACTACTTCTGACATCCACATAGAAACCCATCTGTTTTATGTCTCAAATTTGCAAAACTGTGAGAAGAAGCACTGTTGCAAGGAAATCAGAAATTGTAATGGAATCAATAAAGTATACATATATAAGTATAATCCATCCAGTAGCAAAAGACCCAGTTGTGCAGTTGTTAAATATATGTATATGCCCCCAAACTGTGAAGCAAGAATACTTGGACATGAGCAACTACTAAATAGGGTTAGCAGCCTTCATACTACTTAGCTGCACTAAGTGAGGGGTAGGAGGTACTAAAATGCCTCTTCTCCCCATTTTTCATCCAGCCAGTTGACAAATATAGGAACAAAAAGGTTATCTTCTGAGTGAAAATATATATACAGTATAGAGAAGGTATACTCTAAGAATATTACTAGCAACAGCAATTTATAGATGCAACAAGCACTATATAATAACATTGGGGACATTTCCACACCATTATTTTCACTCTCTTACCCTCAGAAGTAGCTTAAAGATATGTGATCATCTTCACTTCTGCTGACCTGAAGTGCTGAGAACAAGGAATGAAAATCACTTCCCCATCCTGTGATGCTGCAGGTCTTGCAGCAATAAAATGTCTGTCGTATCCATTCAGCCTCAAAGAAAATTATAAAGAAAAAAATAACAGTAATCTAGTATTTTGCATGGAGGCTCATTCCTTGATAAGGAGAAAAAAAGCCTGCCGCAATTCATATCAATTTGACCCCTGCTCTTTTTCTCTGGGCTACTGAAGAAGAATTGCAAAGCCCTACATTTTCCATTACAGGATCAGAAGCTCAAGATTCAGGAGAAAGGGTGAGGTAGTTCTCCTGAAGTTTCAATGATAGCACAATTGAACCAAAAATAAATGAGCCCAACTCACAACACTGATAATGATGGCAATACAAAAGTCTTGACCTCTGTTCAGACTGGAACTAAATGATCAGGTAGAAGTGCTCTTTGTGGATGTGTGTGTTACATTTATGTGTAAGTTTATAAGAGATAGCCTTATTACAAAGAATACAGCAACTTGGCCTGCAAAGATGGAAGGAATTACTTTTAAAAAGCTGTTCCAAACGTTAAAGGCTGGCCTTGTATTTATAATATGCACAAAATCTAAAATGTACAGTCCCTCCCTTTTTTTCAATGAAATAGGATTGTTCCCTTCCATGAATGATGAACCGCCACTCTGCCAATTTAGCACAAATGCACATAGACATAAATTAGCACTGTGTGAAATCTGGGAGGGACACAGTGGTTCAAGTCTGGATCAAAATGCTCCTTCAAGACTGTTATGTGAAGTGAGACTAGATGCCATAAACTCAGTATAGCTGAACTTAATCCATGCTGCTGCTTCAGTAGGACTTTGACGGACTTTGTGAAAAAGTATGTATGGGCAGAAGATAATTGGAGCAGAGAGGCTAGCAGAAAAACACCTTCTTCAAAATTTCAGTTGGAGGCACCAAAGTCAATCAGACAAAACAACGTGCTGCCTCTAAACCAATTAGATATAGAGGACATAGAGAATGGCCTTAAAGGGCATGAGGAAGAGCTGCTACCAAGGCGACCATCAGCCAAGTGGGGGTTGAGCCCATTCCAAAAAAACTAATTTGAGTAAACATCTCAGACAGGCCCTTCTTTACTTTACATGAAGATAAAGCAAAGGAGGGGGGAAGTACATTCAGACTTGGGACATTCTGTTACTATACCTGGTACAATAAAAGTAGTCCTAACATATATGGCATTCATTTCTTAGTCTGGTCTGACATCACTCCAACAACTAGAATCCAGATACTCTGCAAAGTAGTGCAACTTTGCACAGGATAATTGACTACTGTAATGTGCTCTATATGGGGCTGCCCTTGAAAAGTATCCAGAAGCTTCAGTTGGTTCACAATGCAGGCCTGCATGGTTTTGTGCAAGTCTATATTTATACATATCTTGCGGGAGCTGCATTGGCTGCCAATTTGCTTCTGGGTCCAATTCAAGGTGCTGGTCATCACCTTTAAAGTCCTACATGGCTTGGGACCAGGTTATTTAAAGGACCGCCCTTTCCCAATTTCATCTGCCTGACCCACTACATTGGGGAGGCAGGGTATGTTACAGGTTCCTCCACATTAAGGAGGTCTGTCTAGTGGGGCCGGGAAGAAGGATCTTCTCCGTGGTGGCTCCCTCCCTGTGGAACATCATCCCTGCAGAGATAAGATTGGCCCCTATCTTGATACTCTTCTGCAAGGCCCTGAAGACATGGCTTTGCCAACGGGCCTGGGGGATCCCAGGTTGATATGGAGCCCATCAAATGCCTAGTTTAAATCTGTTGTTGTCACCAGGGGAGTGAGGCAGTATAGTGTTTTTTTATTTGGGGTTTTTATTTCTGTAAGCTGCCTGGAGTCACCGTAAGTGAATTGGGTGACCATATAAATTGCATGCATGCATGCATGCATGCATAAATAAATAAATAAGACACAAAACACACTTGAGAAACTGCCAAACAGCTTGTGAAATAGCTGCAAAACCTTTGGGAATATTCATGAAAAGTGAACTATCATTTTGGGATGTTCATGCAATCTCATAGTATGCCATCAAATAGGTTCCTGTTCAGCATTAACTAGATATAGATGTAGATATATAGCTGATATATAGATATAGATACACATACAGAGAGAGGGAGAAAGATAAGAGGAGAGAAGATATGCTTTTGACCATGGAATGCTTGAACAAGTGTTCTAAAAAAGAGGTGGTTTTTTGCCTGTCAATCACCTGAATATTTTGGGAAGAGGTGAATATGACAGTCAAGATAAGCAAAGTATAGATGTCTCAGAAGGTTCCATTCCATCATTGTTTGCAATCTTAGCACCAAAGAATTAACAATACTAACCACGTTATTCATACAAAAATAAAGGGACCAAGCCAAATGTATTATAATGAGTTGAGTAATAATCGCATAAGAAATTGTGAGCATGTGAAGTCCCCTATAAAATTCATAAGAACATAGTGGGCTACCTCTACATCAGCTCAAATGTTAAAAGGGGACAATTGTAGTACTTCTAACATATGTTTTAAAAATAGGTTAATGAAAGCCATATGACTGTACATTTTGAACATGCATGAAACAACATAGAATGTAAGATAATTATGGAGACATGTGTAAGATTTCAGTAATTTATTTTCAGGGTTGGATTTAGTTCCTCCTGTCATTTTACTTAAAATGTAAAAAAAAAAAAATCATTTGATACAATGCTAAGCATCATGAAGGAGTAGAATGGTGACTGAGCATTCATGTTCTTGCAGATCTTATTTGCATTTACATTTAAACTGGGAAATTAAAAAAAAAAATTCAGAAAAAGATATGCAGCCTGTTTTCTAGACTCCCTTTCTTAATTTCTTTCTGTTTCCTTCCTGACCCCACCCAATTTATATTCATCTCATCATTTTTTAATTTAGGTTCTTAATTTCCTTTTCTAATGTTTCTGTTCTTTTCTCTTTTGTTATATTTTCCCTTCCCTTCTTCCCATGTCCCTTGATTCACAACATGAGCAAGGCTGCATTTACTAAAAATTGGCTAAAAAAATACTCTGTAGAGGAAAAAGATACAATCTATTGGCAAATTTACCATTTATAATGTATATAATGCCTCTTGCTCCACCTCTCCTGAAAACTGCAGACTGCTGAGATTTATGGTATAAAAATCCCACCAGGATATTGGCATAACCTTTAAGCCAGAAAGTTGTTTTTAATCAAACCCAGCATCCTATTTAGATTTTGGACTCAGAAGCACAAGGCCAGCAGTTTTAAAAGCAAGTCAAGAAATAAGAAAATAAGTGATGAGGGAAGGATGTTTTAGTCAGTTTTGTACTTTAGGTACAAGTGTGAATAATAATCTTGAATATGCTCAATTTGGCCAAAGAAAAAAAAACTTACTTAACAGAAACAATCTCAATCTTTTGGATCAATTGCAAAGAACACCTCTGGAATTCTGACTTCTGCCACTTCATGGCAGTATTTATTCTCTGCTAAGAGGAAATATCTTGTGTAACCATTATTCTGCCTTCCATACAGGAAATAATAATGCAGGTCAAAGAAAGTTATGAGCACATTTTTTTTGCCCCCTGTTAGTAGTGGACACTCAAGCTTGTTGTACAACATCATTTTGCAAAAATTCCAAGAGAAAGTGATTCCAAGCCTCTTGAAATCAATGAATGTGAGTTGCACCAGCAATTATCCATGTGGCCCAGTATTCCAGCTGTTGCTAAGCAAGTTAGAATAAATACCAGTGAGACTGAGGAATGAATATAAGAAGCAAGATTTATTGTTTGTTGATTTAGAGAAAGTGTATGGCAACTTGAATAGGCTTGAATTATGGAACTGAAAATTTGTTGCTGAATGATATAAGAGTGGTGTATGATCTCTGTCAAGTCCTGCTGTTGGTGGTAATGAGGGTATTCCTGGAAAGGATGAGCAAATACTCCATACAAAGAGTATATATCCAGCAGGGTCGCCCAAGGAATGAAGGTCACCCCAACAGTCCAATAAAAGCAAGCAGGTACCTATATTGGCAAGCAGAGATATAGAAAGATGCTGAAAGCATACGATCATTTT
This sequence comes from Liasis olivaceus, assembly GCA_030867105.1. Taxonomy (NCBI): domain Eukaryota; kingdom Metazoa; phylum Chordata; class Lepidosauria; order Squamata; family Pythonidae; genus Liasis; species Liasis olivaceus. The sequence continues at coordinate 85,001,989 of CM061352.1, read as the reverse complement.
ACTGACAATAGCAAAGGCATAATTTTATATTGTGCAGGAAAAGGCAATGGTAAACTATTTCTATATTTTACCAAGAAAACCACATGGACAGACAATATAAAGAGGATGACTATTTAGTGCCAGATGATGGGACCCTCAGTCCATATGGCACTCAATCTGCTATGTGGAAGAGCTGAGGGTCTTTTGAAGTACTAATGATGATTATGACATGACTAGATTAAAGACTTTGGGATGTCTAGTTGCTGGACTTGGGATGTTGCCATTCAAGAAAAGAAAATCTGAAACTGCAAAGACAGAATTACAATGGGAACATGGAATATAAGAAGCATGAACATGGGAAAGCCCAACACAGTGAAGATTAAATTATCTTAGATGTCAGTGGATTGCAGTGGACTAGAATTGGACACTTTCAGACAGAAGGAACAGCATTGCTTTCATAATCAGAAAGAATATAGCAAAGTACTGTGTACTTTGGGTACAATGCAATCAAGGACTTAATATCAGTTAGACTTCACTGACATCCCTTCAAAATGATGACTATACAGTTTATGTCCCAGCCACTAATACAGCAAAGAGAAGATTCATGCATTTTTTGGTGAAGTTCAGTCTGAAATAATCAAAACATGCAAGCAAAATGGCTGCTTGTGGTTAGAGACTGAAACGGTTGGAAATATTAAGGAGGAAAACATTGGGGTATATGGCCTAGGCAACTGAAATTAAACAGGAGAACAACTTATCAATTTATGTCAGTCAAATGATTTCTTCATTGCTAACACATTCTTCAAACACTGCCTATAAAAAAAAAAAAAATCCCCTCTCACCCCTATGGGTGGTATATGTCTTCCTCAATCTCGGGTCCTCTACCAGAGGCCTGGGAGTTTGAGGGTTCTGTGCAGTATCTTAGCTGTTCCTAGCACTGCACTCTTCTGCACAGAGAGCTCGGATGTTGTTCCTGGGATCTGTTGGAGCCATTCTCCCAGCTTAGGAGTCAGGGCCCCAAGTGCTCCTACCCCACTGGGACCACTTTGGCCTTTACTTTCCACATCCTCTCGATTTCCTCCTTCAGGCCCTGGTACTTCTCCAGCTTCTCATGCTCCTTCTTCCTGATGTTGCTGTCACTTGGCACTACTACATCTATCACTACCGCTGTCTTCTGGTCTTTGTCTACTACCACGATGTCTGGTTGATTAGCCAGTACCTGCCTGTCCGTCTGGATCTGGAAGTCCCACAGGATCTTACCCCTGTTATTCTCCACGACCTTCTGTGGAATCTCCCATCTGGACTTGGGGGTGTCTAGCCCATACGCTGTGCAGATGTTTCTGTACACAATGCCAGCTACTTGGTTGTGCCGTTCAGTGTATGCTGTTCCTGCCTGCATCTTACACCCTGCCACTATGTGTTGGACTGTCTCTGAGGCCTCTTTGCACAATCTGCACCTTGGATCCTGTCTAGTGTGGTAGACCCCTGCTTCTATGGATCTGGTGCTTAGTGCCTGTTCTTGTGCTGCTATAAGCAGTGCCTCAGTGCTGTCTTTTAGTCCGGCCCTTTCCAGCCACTGATAGGATTTCCCAATGTCAGCCACCTCAGCTATCTGTCAATGGTACATCCCATGCAGGGGCTTGTCTTGCCATGGCACTTTCTCTGCTTGAACCTCCTGCCTTGTCTGCTGCTGCCTGAGGCATTCTCAGCAGCTCATCTTTGGGTGCCATCTTACTAATGTATTCCTGGATACTTCGGGTTTTGTCCAGGACAGTGGCTTTGACACTCATCAGGCCCCGCCTGCCCTCTTTGCGCCTGGTGTACAGTCTCTGGGTGTTGGACTTGGGGTGGAAACCTCCGTACATTGTGAGGAGCTTCCGGGTCTTCACATCAGCAGCTTCCATGTCTTCCTTTGGCCAGCTCACTATACCGGCAGGGTATCTGATGACTGGCAGGGCATACATGTTGATGGCATGGATCTTGTTCTTCCCATTGAGCTGGCTCTTCAGGACCTGTCTTATCCTTTGGTGGTACTTGGATGTTGCTGTCTTTCTTGCCTCCTCCTCAGGGTTCCCATGTGACTGTGGGACACCAACGTATTTATAGCTGGTCTCTATGTCTGCTATGTGGCCCACTGGTAGTTCCACTCCATCGGTCTTAACTACCTTCCCTCTCTTTACTATCATCCTGCCACACTTCTCTAGTCCAAATGACATCCCAAAGTCCTCACTGTAGATCCGTGTCAGGTGGATCAGTGAGTCGATGTCTCGTTCACTCTTAGCATACAGCTTGATGTCATCCATGTAGAGGAGGTGGCTGATGGTGACTCCACTCTTGAACTTATACCCTTATCCAGACCTTGTGATTATCTGTCTGAGGGGGTTTAAGCCTATGCAGAACAGCAGTGGGGACAGTGCATCACCTTGGTATATGCCGCACTTGATGGCCACTTGTGCGAGCTGTCTTGAGTTCACTTCCAGTGTTGTCTTCCACAGTCCCATTGAGTGCTTGAGGAAGGTCCTTAGTGTCCTGTTGACTTTGTATAGTGCCAGGCATTCACAGATCCATGTGTGCGGCATTGAGTCATAGGCTTTCCTGTAGTCAATCCAGGCTGTGCTCAGATTGGTCTGCCTAGATCTTGAGTCTTGGGCGACTGCCCTATCTATGAGTAACTGGTGTTTTGAGCCTCTGGTGTTGTTCCCAATGCCCTTCTGAGCTGTGCTCATGTACTGGCCCATATGGTCCTGTAGCTTGGCAGCTGGGATGCCTGATAGAACTTTCCATGTTGTGGGGAGGCAGGTTATTGGCCGGTAGTTGGATGGTGCTGTTCTCTTGTGAGGGTCTTTCATGATCAGCACTGTCCTTCCTTGTGTTAGCCAGTCTGGGTGGGAGCCTGCTGCTAGCAGTTGGTTCATCTGTGCTGCTAGGCATTCATGCACTGCTGTTAGTTTCTTTAGCCAGTAGGTGTGGATCATGTCCGGGCCAGGTGCTGTCCAGCTTTTCATGTTCTTGACCCACTGTTGGATGTCTGCTACTGTGATGGTGACTGGTTCCTTTCTGGGAGATTGCTGTGGTCTGCTTTCAGGTCCTGCAGCCACTTTGCACTGGTGTTATGTGTCTTCTTTTTCTCCCATATGTTCTTCCAGTACTGTTCAGTTTCCACTGCTGGTGGCTCAGCTGCTACTCTGTGGTTGCACTGCAGTTGGGAGTACACTTTGGATGGTTCTTTGGAGAACAGGGCATTTATCTTCTTGGCCTCTGCTTCTCTAGTGTATCTCCTTAGCCTGGTAGCCGGTGCTGTGAGCCTTTGTTTAGCAGTCTCTAGGGCTTCAGATGGAGTCAGGCCCATGTATTTTTCCAGTAGCCGAGTCTATCCTTAATCTCCACACGCTTCTGTAGTTCCACCAGCTGACTGACTTCTCTCCGAATTGCCTTGATCTTAGCCTCCAATCTCATTTTCCAGGGTGGATATGTACTGCTGTTCTTGTTCGTGTAGCCAAGCATTTCCAGAATTACAGCGGCTGTAGCATATACCAATTCATTGGTTTCAGTTATGGTGGTAGTTGGGATTGTCTGGAGGGCTCTGTTGGCATCTTCTAGCATACTGTCTGATGGTACTTCTCCACTGAGCCTTGGTAATCAGACTCGAGGGTTGACTGTAGCTAGTTTATCCATGATCTTATGCCTCATATCAGCTGCTGTGCTCTGTAATGGAAGGGGTGGCAGTGACATTCCAGCTTCAGGTGTTGGCTGCACATCTGCTTGTTCTTCCAGGTCTGCCTGAGTCCGGGTTGTAATGTGGAGTTGGTCTATCTCAAGTTGTGAGAGCAGCTTCCTCTTCACTATGTTGAAGTGCTGGGTAACTAGTTGTTTCTCAGTTAGTGTGGATGTAGGCCTTCTGTCTATCCATAGTTCCCTCATACATTTCATATACCCCCTCTCATTAGGTCTGCTGTTGTAGTAGCATTCCATCATTTCCAAGTTCTCTTGTCTCGTCCATGTATGGTTTGTTCCAGTAGCCCACTTAACATCAGATTGTCCTGGTTCCCCAACATCTGACGGGGACCTTGTTAATCCGGGCGACGTCCAAGCCGGCATGACTCTCTTAGTTCGTGTCACTCTCATATTTTTGAGGTAGGCAGGTGAAGCGTTAGGGGGTCTTAGCCCAAGGACCCCTACTGGTAAGGTAGGTACCAGCCAGGATTTGAACCCCGGTCTCCTGCATCAAAGGCGGTGTTCTAACCACTACGCTATCCAGCCGCCTATATATATATATATATATATATATATATATATATATATATATATATATAGAAGAACACAGTTATAACAGCAAAGACATGACCAGAGGCTGACTGTGAAAGAGACCATGAATCAATTTGCAAGTTCCAAAGCAAGCTAAAGTGGAAGAAGAAAGCCAACTAATTTCCACAATATATGAGAATATACTCACCATTTTCAAGGAGAACATCAAGAATTACTGTGAAGTCCCAAATCTCATTGATAGGGAACTAGAGGAACTGTGAAGTGAAATCAAATATCTTGTTAGGTATGAATGCAAAAAGAGACTTCCCAAGAACAATAAACAGAAGAAAGCAAACTGGACCTCAGAACATACAGTGGAAATTGCTAAAAGGAGAAGAGAATCCATAACCAAGCAAGACAAAGATCTCAGAAAAAGAATTAAGAAATAATTTCAGAGACCTTGTACAAGAGACAAGAATATCCGAGGTACCTTAGAAGATATTCCCTACTTACAGAAAGCTCTGGTACTGGCAGTTAGATCAGCACCAAGTTACAGGAAGTGATGGAATATCTATAGAAATATGTCAAGCAGCAGCAGGATTCTTTAATGTTTCTAACCAAACTATGACAGCAGATGTGGAGAAGGAGGTCAGTCTACATATCAATACCAAAGAAAGGAGTCTTAACATATGGTACAACTCTTGTACAGTATCCTTATTTTCACATACTAGCAAAATACTTGAGATAATACAATGCAGTTTAGAGCCCTATATGGAAGGGAGATGCCAGATGTTCAAGCTGCCTTTAGAAAAGGCTGAGGAACAAGGGACATTATTCCTGATGCATGCTGGATAATTGAGAAAACCAAAGAATACCAAAAGAAGTCAATGTGTGCTTCACTGATTATAGAAAGGCCTTTGATTGTGTCAACCATGTCAAAGTGTAGAAAGTGCTTAGGAATATTTGAATCACAAAAAGTCTCATTGTCCTCATGCAAAACTTATACACAGGTCAGGAAACCAGAGTCTGGGTGGAATAGACTGTCTCCAGGTCAACATACATTCCCTTTATTTATTCAATCTATATGATAAATATATATTGAGGGAAGCTGGATTTGAAGAAAATCAGTCTGGTTTTAAAACTGGAGGAAGAAACATCAATAACCTGAACTATGTTAATGACACTACTGTGATAACTGAAAATGCTAATTATCTGCAAGCTCTAGTAATAAAAGTCAAGGAAGACTGTGAAAAGATGGGAGTAAGATTAAATACAAAGAAGACCAAACTGATGACACCAGGTACAGCAAACAGCCTTGGAGTTGCCAATGAAAATTTTGAAATGGTGGATAACTTCTGCTTTTTAGGATCAGTTATCAACAGGAAAAGAACCAGCAATCAAGAAATGTTCTCCAGACCAGCACTTGGTAGAGTAGCAATGAAGGCCTTGGAATAGATATTCAAATGCTGCGACGTGTCTATGCCGCCAAAGATCATAATCATACAGACTGGTTTTACAGGGAAAATAAGGATTGAATCACAAAACAAATAGGTTGAGAAGAAGTTGAGAAGGAGAAAATGAGAAAGTTGTGGTTAGATGAAGTTGAGATCTTAAAAAACAGAGGAGAGAAATTTAAAGATCAAAAGGCAATGTATGAACACTGTGAAAAGAGAGATGTTTTCAAGAATAGAAAGGTATGATGTAATAAATAGTGTTAGAGAAAACCAGATTTAGCTATATATCCTTTTCTTCTTTTACTTCACGTCTTCAATTTCTTTGCTTACTATTCCTTAATCCTTTTGTGCACTTTGCATAATATTGCTTACACAGAAAGGGAATAGCATGTATGCATGTTCCTTTATTAGTCTGAGACTGTAAATAAATAAAGAAGCAGTATGCTCCTTCACATGCATAACCTAATGTATAACCTTATTGCTCCCATGTATATAATATGATTCATACTTTTTTGTTTGTTTTCAAGGTGTCATTCCATGCATTGCATCCACTTGAATGTTTACATGCCCACATCATAATTTTATCTAAATAGGTGGGTCTGGCAAAATTACATATGACTGTATAATTGTCTGATATAATAAATAGGAACTCTGTACATTCAATTACAGTGTACTTGTTACATGCTATAAATGCTATAAAAACTATGGATTTTTGTACAGTACAGATATTATTGTTATCTCTACCAAAGACATTGGACAGATGTATTTTCAAAACCATAATGAGACTGAAGGCATATCATTCTCCTTCTGACCCTTTAAAGGCATTGCTTGTTAACAGCATATGAAGAAGAGACTGGATAACATGATGAGTGAGCAAATAAATACACTTCACAGGGGCTTTTAAGTCATTCTTTCAGTGCCTGGGTTGTAGCATAAGAGGTGTAAATATCAAACTTACAAACACTGAACACTTTTTCCCCATCCACAACTATGTATACAATCATTGCCACTCCTTTCCTTCTTCTGTGAGGCTGTACACCTGATTTTTTTCACTATTTTTAACCTTGATGTTGATCTGTTTTTACAATCAAAGAGTTTCTCACTCATACATGGCTCTCATATGGGTTCAGCTCATCCCATAGGCAACTGCAAACAAGGATATGGAAAGAAATCAAAGGTCACACAGCTCTTAATGGACCACCCTCAGAAACTCACACTGAGAGAGGACATGCTTAAATGTATTTTGAAAAAGCCTTCCCTCTCATCCCACCGACCTGCATGTTTGCTGTTTGTCTTTGAGAAACAGGCATGGGGAGGGAGGCCTGCAGACTTTAAACTAAGTGACTCGTCAAATGCATGGCTGTGGCTGAGATCTAGAAGGTAGTAAATTTTGCAGCTTTGTCTTCCACTGACAGCCTGTCATGTGCTTGAAACATAAATAGTGGTGGAGACAAATCACTGCTGATTTCCTATTAAGCTTTGGCCCACTGGCCTTCTGCTCTACTTGCAGCATTTCTACCCACCCTCCTGGCATCCGACAGCCTGAAGTACCTCCCTTCCCATAGGCTGGATCAGTAAGAGAATTATTGTGTTCTTTCCTCTGGCTTCTTTCCTTATTCACATAGTGGAAGAGTCTCCTGTTTTAGGGGCTTCAGTTTCATACTCTGGAGATCTTCTCAGGAAAGGATGTGTCCAGCTTTTTCTTTCCTAATCTTCTGCATAAGCCTGCATCCATTCAGTTTCCATTCAGTTTCAGTTATATAAAGCAGGGTTCCTCAACTTCAGCAACTTTAAGATGGGTGGACTTCAACTCCCAGAATTCCCCAGCCAGCATGGCTGGCTGCGGAATTCTGGGAGCTGAAGTCCACCCATCTTAAAGTTGCTGAGGTAGAGGAACCTTGATCTAAAGGATGTCTCTCCCCAGCTCGAAAAGTTTGGCATTTTTAATTTCAGCACTGAAGAAAATGCATTTTTCCCTTGTAGATTAAACCTATTGATTTTATTCTTAGCTTCTAAGATTAGAATAATATAATATAATATTTAGAATATAATAAAATAATAACTTTTTCTAGTTATTGTAATTATTGCATTCTAGATTCTGCTATCCTTCTTCTCTTCAGCAATTATTTATTTCAGCCATATTGTTTTCATCCTCTTTTCCCAGTAGAAAAATACAGCCTTGCAAATGTTCACTCATAGGGACTTTGCAAAAAAGGCAGTAATGAAACCCTCTCCTATAGATATTGTAACAAATCCTGGACCTCTCACGGATACATGCTGACAAAGCCCCTAAGAAATCCAGCTCCTATAATTAGGAGAAGAACTCTGGCTAAGGCTTAAGTACTTAAGCAGTTCTTTAGGGATGCCAATATTTTGTATATTCAACAACACTGATAAGTAGTGCATGGCAGAATAAGGTGCTTATCTGCTCACAAGAGGCACATGGGTCTCTCTAGCACATCTTGTCTTTAGAATCACTTACTTGATTTATTTTCTCTGATTTATCTCTCCCTGGACTTTTTTGGGACATAGTTTCTTTTTATCTCTTTTTCTCTCTTTGTCCCATTTATTTCTCTTAATCAGCCCTCAAGCTTGCTCTGTGTCACCGTTCAGTTTATAATTTTCTTGCTCTCAGCCTTCTACTTTCCTCTCTAATAATCTAATATTTTCTTTTGCAGCATTTCTCCTGTCTTTTTTCAAATCCTTCATCTCTTTCATCTTAGATTTGTCATTTTTTAAAACAAAAACACACATTCTTAGCTAGGATGATGATTGAATACTGTAATGCAACAGCATCCACATTCCCTTTGCTTCTCTGATTCTCTGCAAGAGGTACAAGTTACACTGTGAGAGAAGGAAGGTGTTAATTCCCAACTATGTCCTTCTGGGGACTCAGTTCAGAACCAGGATAGACCAAGAAAACAATGGAGTCAAGTAAGATAGGCTACTCTGGTCTTTCTCTGGGGCCACTCTTATTAGCATGGGTGGAGAAAGGTCAAATACATATAGTACTTCTGCCCCAATGTTAGACTGCTCTGGCTGAAACACTTAACTTTTAGCAGGACAAGCAAGTGTCAAAGATACGTCTCCTGATGCAGCTTGGATATTGCAGAAAGATTTCCTTTTTGCAGTTGTGCTTACTTGGGTGTTGAGACTGCCAACAAAGGCACATACCCAAATGCCTTTATATGCTTAAATATGGTGTGTGGCCACAAGAGAAAGGACCTTGCTAGCAGCAGCTTCTTGCTTATGAATATCCCACCCTGACACACTTATTTGATGCTACTTTAATATTGAACCTTTTTGGTGTCAGGTGAGCACTTATTATTCTGAAACATTCTTGTCTACTTTATGTTCTCTTATAGTACAATTATTTTATTTCTACAGTATACACATTGTTAAGGTCTGTACTCTCTAGAGATGTGCAAAACACTAAAACCACTCCTGCTTTACTGTTTGTTTTGGTGGGACAGTTTTCCAATTTATCCAAGTTTTTAATAGATTTATAATTTTTTTAAAAAAGCCCCATTCAAGAATCTGCCAGGGGAAGAAGATTGTGCTGACCTATTCTGCCATGTGTACAAAGTGACTGAGGGTTCTTTTTATTTCTGTTCACATTAATAATAGTTTGCAACTTACAGCAGGCGAGGCCTTTTAATAGACAGTCCTTTGTACCCAGTGCCGCTTGTTTATCTGGGAAGAGGACATTTTTATTGTTGCTGCAGGAGTGCATATTTCTCCAACTTGGCTTTTTCTTCTTCGTCCTGGAATGTCCACAGGATCATAACATCTGTGGGCATGCTAGTGATATTAATACTGTATAGGCATTCAAGACGTGATGAATTGTCTTCATGAAGAGCTCCTCACCACTGTGAGTAAGCATGACATTCTAAATGAATAGAAGAATAAAGGCCACATGATTTCAGAAACATAACAAATGCAAAATAACCCACCTCCAGCCCCCAACAAATGTTTGGATTTCTTTTAGCAAAACAGAAATGTTAGCCAGACTTCGTGGCTGGCATTAATGCTATTCTGCATAAGGCAGTTTGCACCACAGAAGCAACACTATTAGCAGTGTTTCTAGTAACTCATTGGAAGCACCAGAAGATGTTTCTGTGCATGTGTACCATATGTGCAGAAGTTTCTTCCAACTACTGGAAGTGCCAAAACGAGGCCCCAGAAGTACTATGAAATAAGCAATGGAGCAGTATCGCTTTATGTTTTAAAAGCAAGGAGTTGCATTGCTTTGTGAAGCACATATGTAGGGATGTTCTGCCTGAAGCATCAGCCTTAATTTCTCCTGATGTGAGTTCCCCTGGGGGAAAAAATGCCCAAATTCATTCCTAATTGAATCCGTAATGGAATTATTTTTCACTTGGAACATTCTCTCCTGTTTAAAATGGGTTCCTAATTTTTGTCTGTGTTTATAATTTTTGGTTTGTACTGTGTTACAGAATTGTAATTTTGTTTGGTTTTATGCTCTTAATAATTTTCTACATTACCAGAAAATGGCTGTTATTAGGCAATTCATAAATAATAATAAAATAAAATATTGTGGCTCTTTCGTGCTTTCACTTTTTTTTCTTATGAATTCATTATGTGAAGTTAACTGACCTTTGAACAAAAGTCTAGATTTGAAATGACTTTGGTTTGAATTGGTTCACTGCATTTGAAGTGAATTAATTTAGCTAAAATCTGCAAAGGACAATTCTAATTGTCAGGAAACCTATGCATTATTTTACATCATCTGTCACTAGTTCTTCACCCATTTTCTCTACCTTCTTCTTCATATTACCTTTTCTAGGGAATATGACTTAGCAAGGGTGAATATTTTGTCTGCCGAGTCACTGGAGAATAAGGCAGCCGGGTGGTTGTTCTACTTTAATTGCCTTTCAGATACTTGCAAAACAAGCAATATAACCTTGTCCTCCAAGTAATTCTTAAGCTCCATTATTTGTTTAAACTGAATGTAGTCAGTACCAAGCCAAATTCTTTCCTCTTCTTTTTTCCTGTCTGCAAAAGAAAACCAGTCCTCAACTTCCCAGCCTTTTCTTCCAAAAAGTAATTATGGATCTTGTCACCCAAACTGAAAGTCTCTGTGCCTCTAATTGAGTAGATACAAATGCTTTGGTGAAAGCACTTGAAACTTTCATTGAATCATGTATCAGATTCTTCTTTACTAAGGATTTCCCATGAATCAGAGGAAAGTCTAACCGTACCTCCTATTGTACTATTCTTTGGATTAATTTAAAACTTAAGTGTTAATGATAACACTTTAATTACTGTGGAGTTGAATGGTAAATGCACTCAGAGCTGATCTAGTCCACAAATATTCTGGAAGATACATTTTAGCAGTCAAAAGTGGTATGGAGATGTTTACTTACTTACATTATTTACATCACCTAGTTCTTTCTTTTTTTGTAGATGCTCTTAGATATACTTGCTCTCTGATTTTCATTACTTTATGAAATAGAAGTTGAAGACCGTTCTTCTCCTAAACAAGGTGAACAAGAAACTGTCATTTCAGCTAAAATAGTATTCAATCTGAGAGAGATTTTAGATTTAACAACCCCAATGGTCCATTTCAACTATGAATCCATACATAAACGAAGTTTTACATGACAAAAAGTTGTAATATCTCTCTCACACACACACATCTGTATGTGTGTATGTATGTATATACACACATACACACACACATATGCAGATACACACACACACACACACAAAGCCTCTTGTGAACTACCATGCCAGGTTTCACTTAACCACTTTTAAAGCCTTTCTCAGATACTCGCATGCAGTGCTTTTCATTACCAGTTGTTTATAGCTGTGACTGAATAAACTGGTTATACAGTTAATACATCTCTAACACAGTACCAAAATATTTAAAGCAACCTTCTTTAATTTGTTTATCTATGGATAGTTTCAAATTTCTCCCCCAGCCTCAACTTATCTGGAGGGTGGAAAGAAAGATACAAGTAATCATTTATCCACTTTTTTTCATTTATAGAGTAGATAGGCTGAAGATGGCTCAGGATGGTTGTGACGGGTTAATATGTATGACTTAGTTTCGTCATTTTTCTAAGTTTTTTCTTGTCTGTTTTTAGACAAGACCAAAAGCTTTGTTGTTGTCTGGTAACCAAAGCTGGGTCAAAAAAGAGGCAGAATGAATGAGCAAGGCAAGCAAATGGGATTACTAAGATGTATTTGAGCAGGCAGGAAATGGAAAATAGTGTGTCAAATGTGGGCAGTTGGGGAAATGTCCCAAGCCTTGGATGAAAGATCGGCTTCCTGGTCTTCTTGCTGGACTATATCTTTAAGCAGTCACAGTCAGACCAAAATGAGTCTATATCAGGCTGACTTACCTATGATTGAGCCCTGTGTTAAATATTACAGGAATCATCTGGAAGACACCAAATCATCCAAAGGTGTTAATTGGTCAGTTCGAATTTCTTCTTGGAAACTATCCTATAATTCTTTAGCCTTTGGTTGGGGGGGGGGGGGGGGCGGAAACTACCCATGCTGTGATGTTCTAGAGTATCACAGAAGGAAATCTGAAGTATTAAAATTCCTGATAAGTTTATAAGCAAATTCCAAGCATTGTTTTATTTTAAATAGCTACTGACTATTTCTGATGCCTCTCTGCTGATACTGAACTAGAAATGAGCTGATTTCGTATTTTTCATAGTCTATGGCGTGTCAACCTATCCATGTATCAGACTGCAAGATGTAAACACCTAGTGTATTAATGAATCCTCTTGTATGCCATGGTGAAATGTCAGGTGACTAGGCAAAGACTGACTTTAAAGGAGGTGGTTCTTTCAATATTGATTGGACGGCCAGGTATCTGGAATTCTATAGAATACATATGATTTTTTAAAAATTTGCTCCTTGCCTATCTTCTATCTCTGGTAAACTATTTTTGGCCAATCTTTTTTTTAACCTGCTCTGCTTCTGCCTTCTCTCCAACAGTGCTACCATATCTGGGCTAAAAAAAAAAAAAAATCTGGACAATTACCAGAGGGCTATAAAGGCATCTCTTTGCTGCCATCTTGTTGTTATATGGATTTATGCAGTCCAAATATGCTAGTCCCACTTTCCTGACATCCTGGGATTAGACTTAGAGATATTAAGCATATAAAGAGGTGAATGACTGTGAAGAGGTGAGCCATTACAGAAAAGATAGCTGAGTCTGGGGAAATTAGAAAAAATGAGGAAGAAACTTAACTCTGCCTTGATTGCATTAGGTGTAAGTTGACATAGAGAGGGGCTTTGCCAGGCTTTCAAGGTTCTATCCCAATATCCTAACTATATTGACATTCCAACATGCCCAGTGACTCCTGTTTCTTCACCTTGCCTGTCTCAAAGGGCTGACCAAAACTGACTTCACTGGCCTTCCAGGAATCTGCATGGTAATAAGGCAAACTGGTCTGGGAAGTAAGGAAATGAGCCAGAAAAAGCAAACAACTAAGCTCTGAAGCAAGCATCCAAGCTTTTCTTCTTTCTCTTGGGGTTTACCAGTGCATATTTAAAACATTTACTCCCAGGACAGCCAATGCTGCCATAACTTGCTAGTAAAAAAGCCAAAAATCCCATGGATTACAGGAAGAGGGAGAGAAAACAGAAAAGATTATTTATGTGTGAGTGATAAAAGTATGCGTGTGTAGGAAAAGTCTGCATAATTTTATTAAGTTTGCCTATGACACTGATGTTTATTGTTCTAGAGTTTTTAGTTAGTTTATGCTTAAAAAAATTCTTATCACTATCCTCCTTTGTTAAGATTACTATTCTTTTATTTTAATGGCCATCCTAGGCTTGAATGCCTCTTAGAAATTTTCATATACATTCACATTAACTATATTGACTTAATGTAAAGAAAGAAAATAGCTCTGATTGCAAGTACCGAAGGGTAAAGATGTTACAAGTTAACAACAGTTAAGCAAAAAACTGTTGTTTTTTGTATGAAGGGAAGGGAAGGGAAGGGAAGGGAAGGGAAGGGAAGGGAAGGGAAGGGAAGGACTACTAGCAATTCTTCCTATGACACATTATGGAATGTGTGATTATGGCATGTGTCATTGTTAGAGCTTCAATCACACCATTGTGGCCACTATATTGATTTTTTTTTAACCATACCCTATGGATACCTCTACCCTTTTGTACTGCTGCCGAGAAACCTACATGCTTGTGTGCTGGTAGTCACTAAGAGTTGAGTTCAGCTCAGGAGAAGCTTTATATTTTTATATCCCACTGTGATATAGAACTTCAGGATGTACTGTATAGGGAAGAATGTATCCTAATGTTAATTCTGATTTGGACGCCCACATTTTTTTTCTTTTTAAAGTATAAAAAGACAATGTATATACATACATTTAACATACAATATATATACATACATTTGTCTTAAAAAGACAATGTATATAAATACATTTAACATACCGTGTTGGTGGGCCTCTACCAAATATGGACATTCTCCTGCAATTCTTTCTGCAAAATGGTCCAGGTTGTCCACCATCATTATAATAGCATCTTAAATCTGGACATGTGAAATCCAAATTTTCCAAGCTACCAGGAAGAATGAACCTTTTAGTAAGCTTCCACAGGAAATTTTACCTTGAACAAGTGGCTAAAGTAAGGCTTATCTTTTGTCTAGTCAAATTTAAGGCATTAGATGTTAGTGTTGTTATAAAAAGAAACAATTCAAAATCTGAAGAAAGGGAAGTTGAATGAAAATAACAATGCTGCTATAGCCTTAACTTCTCAAGTACCCTGTTCCAGCAATGTGTGTTAGTTGCCCTCTTTTCCATTGCACTTGCCCAATTCTTCCTGTGTTTCCTATCTTCTCAGTCTTCTTGTTTTCAATTTTACAGCTCCCTATTCCCTTCCAATATGTTCCGCTCATTTACTCATTTACCATCTGTTATTCTCTCCTGATCTTTCTTTTCTTTTTCTTTTCTTTTTTCTTTTCCTTCTATAATTTAAAATGAAAGTTTTCAACTAAGGAACAGATAAAAATGCCAAGCTGTCACAGTGTGATGGGGTTCTTTTTGAACTGGAGGTGTATTTTGTTCTGTAAAGGTGGCAATTGACACAGAAAACAAGACAGTGGAGGCTTTTACTTATTATTTTTACTATTTACAGTGAGGCTATTTACAAGAAGTATTTACAACACAGTCCCAGTGTTCACCCAGTGTAAGGTTTCTTCCTAAGTCTCCCTCTAGCTCTCATGCTGGCTGCTTTGACTTCCTCCCCCTTTCACTCTAACTCCTTCTCCCATTTCTGAGCTTAACAAGATGGCAAAAAGAAAGGAGTGGACTCGAATTTTACTGTTGTGTGCTCAGCACAGCTGGATCTTCTCCTGCTCAGCCAAATAACTAATGCTTCTCCATTGGGGAAGTACCTCTTTCAGGATCTTCTGCCCAGTCTTCCCCAGAGATCAGGACTTGCTGTACCAGGCTGGACCAATGGGACTGCTGCCTTGACATTTCACAATGCTAGCCCTGACTAGCAGCCAGGTCAGCTCATGAGCCTTCATGACAGCACAGCTGCCCTTCAGGGCCAGAACTGAGCTTCTTTTTCCCCTTTCATTTGCTCCAATGGCTGGCTCACACCAGCAGAACATCAGCCATGCAGACTACTAAAACCCATATACCACAGAAGCACCTAGGAATCTTGGGGGGTGGAGGGATGAAAAAGACAGACAAACAAAGCCTCCAAATTTGTGAATGAAAAAAATTCTCTGGCTGAAAGTAGAACAATTTACTTTAGCTATTTCTGTTTTTAAGTAGTGTCATGGAAAATGCAAGGTGATGGCCCAAGGAGAATGTAAATGAGCAAACCACTGACTATATAGGAAAAATGCATGAAGACCAAAATAAAATAAATGTTCTCTTCCAAACTGCACTCAAAATTAACGCAGAAAACTTCAAATAGCATTTTTGACTGGTAATATTTCCTTCCCTTTACATCTGGTTTTAAATACAGAATGTCCAGTATGGCTGTATAGCACCTTCTGATCTTTGCTCAACACATAAAAAATGGATTTGAAGAAAATTAACATAACACAGTTAAGATAATGTGCAGGCACATTCCAGGTATAAACATCCACTTGAATAATTCTGAATTTCATCCATGCAGATATGGGATAAAAACAACAGACAATGGGAAAAGTTACAAAAAATAAATATATATTTTGATCTTTGTCCACAAGAGTGTGGAAAAAAGTGAGTGAAAAAAAAAAAATCACCGGTATAATGTGTTTGCAGTTATATGCAGAATACTTTGTGGAGGCATCTATACGAAAGAGAATTGCTATTGTTGTTTGCTTTTAAACTTTCTGCTTTTCATCATGAAAAAAAAATCCAAACTATGGCACATTGAAGGAAAGCATTGTTATCTTTCAATGATATATTTCTGAATGAAAGATAGAGTAGAATGTTTTGAGAATATTTTGCATGAGAGAGAAAGATTTAAAAAAACCTTACATTTAGTCTTGTTAACAGGCAGTGTGTTTGTATATGAGAGAGAAGTCAAGGTCAGCGGATGTCTCAGATAAACAGAAACAGGTTTATGTTATGTTTCTCATGTTTGTGCATGAGAGTAGGGAAAGAACTGAAATGAACATAAAACAGATGCTTTCACCTGCAGCTGATCTCTTGGTATCCCTTGATTGCTTTTCTGGCAAAATTTCCTTCCTTTAATTTAGGCTTATGAGATTCCTTTGATGACAAAGGTATGAATCATCTTGAAAGATCAGAACCTCAAAAGTAAACCATAGTTATGAAAAGTCACAGATGAATATCATTTCTGGAACCACACTATAAGTACCTATGTGTGCGTACATACATAATCAGTCACAACCACATTTCACACAGATTCACATGTTTCCAATCACATCAACATAATCTGTAATGTCAAGATTGAAGAACATTTGCAAGGAGAGGTCTTGGCCAGTTATTCCATCCTATGGGATGATTATAATGCTTTTAAAAATATATTAAAATGTATGCCAAACATTATAGAAAGACCTCTAGAGGACCTATAGAGTGATTCATTATAGAAAAAGACAGGACACTGTGCATATACATAGAGCAGTAAGTCAGAATGTGCAAGGCAATACAATAGAATGTGTGATGCTATGAATAATATAAACCTGCCATTGTAAATTGACAACTTATACCATTAGACTGGGCTTGACAGTGATTTTGGATTTGTAATTGTCAACACAAAATATTAAGCTATGTCTACTGTCAGATGTTACAGAAAGAATTCCCAACGTGTCCGAAAGTACAGGTAAGAAAGTGATCTGTACTTCATGTAATAGCATATATTTTTAGTTTCAAAGATGTTAATGGACAATTTTAATGGGACAATTTTTAAATTTCTTGAGTAAGCATTGTAATCCACATCCGGAAGTGCAGCATACAATTTTGGGAAAAGCTAGAAGTTTTTCTTTAGATACCATATGCCCTTATTAGCAGCATGGCTATTGATGGAAAATCTGTGGACAGTTCAGTATCCAGAGTATGCAAATGAGACATACAAAATCAGTAAACCATTCTCTAAAATTTAGTATTCCTTTCGGTACTGTGTGTGGACTTCTTAGAGTGGGGTTGTGTTTGTTTGAAAAGATACTCATCTGGCATATCCTTTATAGTGCTATCCATTTTAGAAGGTGCAGATAAAAAAATAAAACAACAGCCATAAGGTATGAAAGCTAATTCAAAATCTGAACTTTTTGTCCTTGTATCTGTGAAGTGGAACTTTTTATTTGTTTTCCCCAGATTCTAAGAGATGTTGGGTTATATGCTAATATCACCAAACAGCAAAATCAAAATACTTGGCCCACCTTTCATGCTGAGCTTTCTTAAAGTTCTGGTTTAGATCAAATTTCAGCATCACCATCACAAAACTCCATGGAAAATGAAATCTTATGATGACCAGGAAAATGATATTTCCTACATTATGTTGGAAGGAAGATGAAGACCCTGCCAGTGACCACAGTACCTGTGGAGTAATTTAATAAAGGACTGCATGGCAAGTTACCTGAGTTGATTATTAGTCAAAAGCTTTTTAGAATTAATCTGATGCCTCATGAAATTAGTGAGAAGGGGTGTGTGGTAGGGCTATAGCCTGAAATAGTATCACCTAAGGGAGGCTATGATAACTAACAACCAAGGATTCTCTGAAGGGCATATTATTCCCTAAGGCAAAGAATGCTTGGAAAGTGGTTTATAACCAAGATTTATATGATGTCACTGAGAAAAGGTCAGTTTGGTAAAGGTCAACTGTATTTGCCTTAGAAAAGTGGCATAGAAAGCCTAATCACTTGGAATACATTAAGTTAATCTACAAAAATCATTTAAAACATACCCAGTGGGGAACCATCTCAAGGTATCACAGTTGAAAATGTCGATAAACAGGTTATAATCCCCATTTAATTATAAAACACTTAAAATCCAGAGGATTTCTCTCAAAATCATCCCAAATGTCCACCTTCCTCTAGTTTCCTTTACTGTAATAAAATGAATAGCAACTAACCAGTCTCCTGTTATTCATTTTTTATTGTTTGAGTCTGACAATTTAATGCCTCCCAGCAGACTCTGTTCTTCTTACTATTCATTTCATTCTGACTCAAAGCTAGCTTCAGACCACTCTTAGACATTTAAATTGGAAGTAACAAGACTCACATTGTCAGTTTTCTGAACTGAATTGGCAAATAGCATTGCATTTCTGGAAGATGGAAATGTTCAGTTGTATTGAGATGATGATGATAATTATAATTATAATTATTATTTTGTATCACAATAGAGATTTTTAAAATAAGTGTGGATTGTGCATTGGAACTCATGGTTGAAGGAAATATGTGTAAGAGCACCCTTATACAATGCTAGTCAATCTAGCCTAGTGCTGTCAACAATGACTTGCAGTGGCTGCCAAGATTTCAGATAATTTTTTTAGTCTTATTTTAAGAATGCAGGGACTGAACCTGAAAACTTCTAAGAATGAAGCATTACATTTAATGGAAATTTATTATTTAACATACATGTTTGAGATTACATTGTGAGTATTTGTGACATTTTTTCAGTTCAACATATGGACCATATGTTGGTCATTAAGCACAATATCACAGGATCACCATTTGTGACCTTCCTATTTGGAAGCCAGCAGTGAAGGTTGCAAATGACAATCACATGACCACAGGATGCTGCGACCGTCATAATTGTGAGCTGGTTGCCAGGCACCCAAATCGCAACCACATGACTGCAGGGACATGGCAATGGCCATAACTTTGAGGACCAGCCATAAGGGTCCTCATTCAGTGCCATCGCAGCTTCGAACAACCACTGAACAGATGTTGTTAACCAAAGACTGCCTATATAACAGTAGAAGAGAAGGAAGTAGAAGTAGATAACAACTGTCCAGGAATATAAAAATTAAAACAATCCTAGCATACTAGTGGGTTCCCAAAACTCCATAGCCCAGGACCTGCTGGAAGAGGATAGTAATGTCAGGGCCACATAGACTTCAAGGATAATGCTGTTACAGAGAGCAGGACTGGCAACAGAGAAACAATGCTTCCAGGATACCATAAGATGACATTTCTTCAGTGCTATAAAAGTAGATGAAGGAGAAATTTCAAAGACATTCTTGTTTCCCCTGTTCCTATGGTGCACATACTGTATCTTCCAGAGATTGTAGCCTAAGATTGTCTAAAAATGATCAAATATGTCAAACATATGGTCTGTATTGATCAATATGTTTTTTTTTCATAACTTCAGTTAAGTTCTTCCACTTAAATTAACTTGCATATTTAAAGCTTCTCAGTTCCCTGGGTATTTTCTTTCATAAAAGTGAGTGGGAAAGTAAGGCATAAACCAGGGCTAAAATAACTGCACCAATTACTGGGTGTGTTCCTTTCTAATTTAGAACAGAACAATTAAATGAAAGCAATGTAATTTCAAATGTATCATTTTCAGAGGCATGGGGGTGAGAAGGCTGGAATGACTGTCCATTGGCCAGTAGGAAAGTGGTTTTCATGGAGTAAACAGGAAACCCTCTACTATCTCTTGTTTCATAGATAGATATCCTTCTGAATTTGTTTCACAAGCTTATTCCAAACTTCAGTGATTATTTTTGTCCTACACTCCTGAGCATATTAGGTAATTTAAATGCACATTAAATTATCAAGAATATTCAGAGAAGTATAAAATCCCATGGAGAGATAAGTTCATATCTGCTTAGTATTCTGAGAGAAATAGTTTAGATTGTTTCCTATAAGAATTCACAATTATCAAATTTTTCAAGCATCTGTAAAATTGGTGCCCCATATAATAGAACATAATATATATACTTTTAAACCAAGCATCATTAATGAATGTATTTATGATCAGAGACCAATGTTCCAAAGAACAAATTAACTTAGCAACAAAAGAAACGATGATCATGATGATGATCATGATGATGATGATCATGATGATCATGATGATCATGATGATGATTAGAAACCCTGTTCCAAACCCATTACATTAATAGGAACTGTGGCAACTTTTTCTGAAATTTCAGTGGAACAGTCTTCTAATAGAAATATTTTATTTATTTATTTGTTTGTTTGTTTATTTAATCGTATTTATATAGCCACCCATCACACACAAAGTGACTCTGGGTGGTGTACAATATTGTATTTTCCTTATCTGAACTGCATGGATGGTTAAGTGGGAGAGGCAATAAGTCATGGCACAGGCTTGGTAGGACCTGAGAAATTAATTCAGTTGCCACTATGGAAATAGAGAGACATATTTTAAGCAGTGGTTGTATCTCTCTTCTAGTACTATGGAAGGTAGAGCATTTTGTCTAGCCAAAGAAAAGGCTTTTCTGTTCAGGATGGACAGTTTATTTGTAAGACAGCATGAGTGAAGTGTCTTCTCAGAAAGCCACCTTTATAATAAGGACAGAAAATACTCCAAGTTTTCTTAAGGTAGAGGTCAAGAATCTATTGTTTCAGTTCTAAATTGGTACTCTCAAAGCCCAATGAAATTAAATAATGGGCAGAAAGGCCATGACATTTGAAGTTTTCATCCGTCACTAACTTATAGGAGAATATAGAATTGCCCTTAAGGATTAAGGAGGCCAGAGGTCATTCCATAAAGGCCAATTTTAGCCAAAACTTTTGGTCTCAGAGACTCAAGCAAGCCTGAGGAGAAACTAATGCAAATTCCACTGCAACAAAAGATGGGGAGGGGGGCACATGGGGAAATACAAAAAAAGAACTCTAATGAACATAGATTGGACAACTTCTAGAGAGTCTAAATTTTTATAACATTAGTTATAAAACTACTGCAAATTAGAGAGCAGATAGTTCAACACTTAATTACAGGATGTAGTTACTTGGAGTTGGTGAATTGTAAAATTGTGTTGGAAGTGTTTTGAGCCAAGACAGTAACATTCTTAATTTGTTTCTACCATGACAGAGAAAATGCCTAAGTGACTCCCAAGGATTAAAATCTTTAGTTTAGTCTATAATCATGCCATTTATCATCCAGTTGTGATGACATTAGTGAAGAACACTACTTTTGTTTTTGTTTGTTTGTTTGTTTTTGCTAGAATAAATAGCAAAGGCTTGAAGGGGCCACTTTAAGCCAGTTGTGTAGTAGAAATGATCAGTGCATCTTTGCTGAACAGAAGGATGGAAACATATTTATTTACCAGCATTAGAAGGTAGAACTCATTTTTAGATGAAACCTGAAGTACAGAGTTAATATAGAAATTGAAAAGAAGAGGTGCTAAAATATAGACTTGCTTAACACTTTTTGTATGGCAATTGGAGCTGTAAGAACTCCAATGATAGCACATTTGACTTTCATGAAAATATTTTCATATAACTTCATAATTAGATAAAATAAGGTCCATAGTAGATAACTTTGGATTAATAACCTTATGGATTTATTGCTGAAGTGATATCTTCATGACCTGATTATTTTGCTTTCTTTTAAGTCACTATTTTATAAGAGGTTGTAAAATCAATGTGTAATCAATAGTACCAATACTCCTGACACTGTAGTAAGTAAATTTTCCCTTAGGATCCCTCTGTTGAAGGGCCCATTTAAACTAAAGAAATCAAATTTGGTTACCAGTTGAGCCAACTGCCATTCTCCCAAATTTGTACCAATGTTCCTTGAATGGTGATGCCTGGAGAGAACAGAATATTTGGCATATGACACTTATAACTAATGTGAGAATGCTGTTGTGCAGAGTGCAGCAATGCTCCCAAAAAATGTGCGCAGGAAAAATACACATCAGCATGAGAGCTTTACAAAATACAATGTCCATATATTGTTCTCCAAAGAAATCCATCCAGAAAATATATACTAACTGGTTTTTATTGATAAAAATGCAAAACTCCATAAAATACAAGTTGCATATAATATATATATTAAAAAAAACACTTCTTCTCATAAACTTAGCATCCAAGACTTATCCACTACAAAGTCTCTAGCCAAAAACTCTCAGAGAAGAGGTACACTACTTGGTTATTAGTTACAACTACATAACCCATAAAAACTAACTACATGGTGGCTAAACCTCTATTGAGAGGCTGGGCATAAGGTTCTCCCATTATATTGCCAGTATGTACCCCCCCCCCACTGAGTAACTAGCATACACACGCCAATAGGTGGCAGTAAATAGCAGTATACGTGCACAACACACAATCACAAGTTGTTTACATGATCCACATAGACATAATAGTGTTGTACAGATAACGAGCTGCATTTCTTCCCATGAGAAACTCCTGACACCCCTCTCAGCTAATTTTCGACACAACAATACATGTTATAGGGCAGTACAGACAAATGGTTACAACAATACAGAAACAATTACATTTGTTCGAATCCAAGTCTAGTTAACATTGTTTCATGTTGTACAATAGGCAATGGTTTGGTAAATACATCTGCAAGATTTGATTCAGATACACAATACACAAGATCAATGAAATTTTCTAACATAGCTCGTCTTACATTTTTGTACTTTACATCTACATACTTTGTACGAGCTCTTATGTTTTCTGTTTTAGCTAACCCTATACAGGCTTGAGAGTCTTCGTACACTGAATAAGGCAATAACACTTGGATGTTTAAATCAGTGAATAATTGATGAAACCATCTTAACTCACAGACTGTTTCTGACAAAGCTGCGAATTCAGCTTCTGCAGTTGACAAGGCAAGGTTCTCCCATTATATTGCCAGTATGTACCCCCCCCACTGAGTAACTAGCATACACACGCCAATAGGTGGCAGTAAATAGCAGTATACGTGAACAACACACAATCACAAGTTGTTTACATGATCCACATAGACATAATAGTGTTGTACAGATAATGAGCTGCATTTCTTCCCATGAGAAACTCCTGACAAATGCAAAGTTTCATCCTTGAGGCCCAGTCTGGTATTAAAATCTCCAGCAAGAATTCAATGAGAATTGTGTACAGTATCAGCAAATCTGATCAATAATTCTCATCCTTATTCTAACTATCATTAATTATATTTCATAAGCTGTATGAAGAGAAGTAAACAATGATTATTAGTGTGGAGTCCTTGGGGTTCTCTGAGCTTGGTTCTTTTCCTGCAAACATTTCATTACCTGGCTAGGTAACATCTTCAGTGCTGGAATGGGATGGGGTTTGCTCTCTGTTTATATACTCTTGCATGCCCTGCCAGTGTTAGTGGGGGTGGGGGTTTTGTTTTGTTCCTCTGACAGTTCCTTGATTAGGGTATTGTTTACTGCTTGCTTGTGTGCCTGGTGGTAATCTCTGATTACTTTGAATACCTTTGATTATTAGGAAACAGGTGTTGGGACTGGTAACTCTATCACTAAGTGACATGGCCACTAAGCAAAACATTACATGACTGCGATGGACTTATGATGTTACATCACATCACATTTGATCATTAAGCAAGTTACTGCAGGCCATTAGGCAAGACATCACATGACCATGACTTGTGATTTTACTGTCAGCTTTTTTTTTTACTCTGCCTGTCAGAAGCCAGTTGTGAAGAACACAAATGGTGATTACGTGACCATGGGAAACTGCAATGGTCATAAATGTGAGGACTGGTTCTAAAATTACTTTTTCAGCACTGTCATAACTTTGAATAGTTGCTAAACAGGGCAGTCATTAAGTGAGGTCTATGTATATTACCAATTTTTAAATTTATGGCAACGCCAATTAATTACACATCTTATTTTTGGCTGAGAATAGGAAATTGAGCTGCCTTAGGTTTGACTTCCCTTTTGATTCTACATAGCCTTAGATCTAAAACATATATCTAGTTGTAATGTGTGGAATAATGTAAAATTATTAGTGAAGGAAAAGTTTTATCTCTTTGATCACCAGCTCAAAGAGTGTAAGGTGTTTCCAAATTGTCCATTCATGAGGAGGCACTACAGAAACAAAAATGGCACATTAGTTTGTGCAGATTTAGACTGCAGCTTCAGAATCTTAAACCTCTTTCTTATTTACAAAGTATAATTTGGGTGCATTCAGGTTTTCTCATTGCCAAATGATCTTTTCCTTCAACATTTGGTGCAAAGACTTACTCAGGCTCAGTGATTGGATTCCCCACAGACCGTCACTATGCTTGGACCCAGGTTGCCTTCAGTTCTTCCTCTGATACAGAAAAGTCAAAGTTGGGGCAAATTAATATAGTCCAGGAAACCAAACATCATGTTTCATCATAGCATTTCAATAAATATTTTTCTCCAAAGCTCCTACTGAGAACTTCATTTGAATTTACATGTCAACAAAAGTCTGTCACTTGAAAAAAAGAGAGCATTACTCTCTTAAGTAAAATATTTGCCCTCTCTTGAAATGATTCTGCCTTGTACTATTTGCAGTTTTTCCTGATGTTGATGATAGTATAATACCTGAAACATTACAGGTGTGCAGGAAGGAAATATACATATTAACAGTCTCATGCTTATTTTCTAAATGCTGATAAGGAAGTGTTAAGTTCTTCTGAGATGTTTGGATTCACTTAGAACTAGAAACACAAAGAAACAGGAAATATTTTGTCCCTTGAAGATGTAATAGTGTTTGCATAAATCTAAATTTGGGCTTATGAAACATTCTGTCTTTCCTGATTGTAACGTAAGGTAAAACCCAAATGCAGTAACAGCTGAGAACAACTTCTGAAACAGCTGCATGAGCCTGGAAAAAATCATGGCTGTTTTTTCAATCTAAAAAGAGGTGCTTTGTACACATGCCACATGTTCTGAAGCACCTCCAGAAATCCAACAAAATTTTCATCATCCTGTTGGCAGAATAAAAGAATTATAAAGTATTTCTCCAGTTTATGCAAAATGAACTTTTATTAAGTTTGATGTAGCTTAATTGTTACTTTCATTGTTAGACATTTTATTATTTCAAACACATGGGCTACTAATGAGCCAATATAGTATAGTGAGTCAGCCAATCTAGTCTATATATTTGGTCTAGGATCAAGGAGACCCATGTTCAAGTCCACTATAAATCAGCTGTAGAAGGCAAGGAGAGGTAAAGAACAGTGAAAGTACCTTTAGATAGTGACCTTTAATAAAATAGTTAAATGTAACATAAACATTTTTGCATTGAATAAGTTAACACATATTCTGTGATAAGCTATCTTGCTCTCTGTTTAAGTGGTGAGAAATTGTGCTTCATTGTCTAATGAATTGTAATTCACGTGTTTCTCAATTAAAGTAGTTCATGTATCTATTTTCTCAAAGATTCCCAACTTCAGCTCAATATTTCAGCCTGAGGTTGAAATATTACTTCCAACCCATTCATTGTGTAATTTCTGATTAGTATTCATTTGTTCTTTTGCATAGAAATGAGTGACTTCATCAATTTGTCCAATGGAAAATATTGTAGGGTATTGCAGACAGCTGATGCTATAAGCATATAGGAGGATAAGCAAATATATGTCCCACTAATGTTGGTGACATTATTATGCCCTGCAATAATAAAGCTGCTGCATTAAATATGAGGGCAGGGCCAAGTTGGCATTGGGATATGCTGAATAATTTGGTTCCTCTATCTGTAAAACAGAGTCATCATCTGTTGTTGCTTGTTAGTACTTAAAGTTAGGTGGGTATTCGTAGGCTCGAAGGGCCAAAGGCATGTGACAGGAAATTTCAATGCACAGAGTGGGATATGAAAACTGATAATCAGTTTGAGTGATTTTATCTGAGAATTTATTTTTTCTCAAATTATAATACCTACCAGTTAAGTTCAACAGATCAACAAGGCTACAGGAATAAATTATTACAAGAAAGAGCAGGTACAGAAAACAATTGAACATAATTTATTTTCTGCATATTGGATTGGCTTTCATTGATCTCATTTTATAGTTCTTCTTATACACTGAAGGCTATTAAGTTCAGTGCTTTTTTCTCTTCTCATAGGCAGGGAATTCGAAGGTGAAGAAGAGTTCCTGGAGATCCTGGGAATAACACGAGAGCAGTCAGGCAAATATGAGTGCAAAGCTGCAAATGAAGTTTCCACAGCTGATGTCAAGCAAGTCCGAGTCACTGTGAATTGTGAGTACTTTTATTTTTACCAGATCAGGTAAAAAAAAAAAAAAAAGGAAAGATGACGTTTGTGTGTTGTAGTAATGGCAATGAATGAAAATCTCTTAGGACAGAAGAAACACCACCTGTGCAGTCCAGTTGAGAACATTACTGAGCCAAATATGGAAAATCTCTAAGAAAAAGCATTTGGCCAATGGAACAAAAAGAATTTTGGAAAAAAGACCAGCAAGCTAATTTGAGAGAAAGCAATTCACATTCCTTCCCCTAACTGAATGGACACCAGTTGAACACCAGCAAGGTAGAACCATAACATGAGGAGCGCTAAGAGTCATACATTCCATGACTCTTAGTTAGGCAGAACTCTTCAAAGTGACAGAAAAGTTATTAAACCCCCAAACTGGGAGCATCATTTTACATGTGTAAATCTACCCCAGAAATATGTACATTGATAATGACGTTTGACATAAAAATATGTTAAAATTTGGGAATGTGGTTGGGTTGTCTCAGGCTATCTGCTTATATATATCTATCAGAAATGAGGTATGAACTATTTAGTAAATATTAAATTAGAAAAGATATAAAAGGGGGGAACTCATACTGAAACCTCTTTAGCTACCCAAAACAGACAATTCTGTTTCTTCTTGTTTGAACATGGCTTAGATAAATCTGTTCAGCAATTACTTTGCAATCCCTAATTTAGAAGCGTGTTAGTGAATTGACGGTGCATTTAGAATCTTTCAGTCTTATTTTTGCCAGTTTTAATTTGTAATACATTTGTATTTTCATAAAAAGAAATACACTATTTTTGGACTCTGAGAATTATTTAAATATAAATGCTATGGTTTAAGACCTCAGATAGACATATGTCCTTAGGCACTTTTATTTGGTAATTATTAAGGTAATGGCTTAACTAAAACAGTCACAATGGGGAATTTCTTTTTCTTTTTTTTTCTTTTTTTTCTTTCTTTCTTTTTTTTTTTACAAAACAGTTGGTTACATTCTGTCATATCTAAGAGAAAAACATCCATATAGATTTGCTTTGCCCAGGCAACGTAAGGCTTTTTCAGAAGGTCATGTTAAAATGTTAACCATCAGAATTCAATCCAGCAGAAAAATATGTGGGCAAAAATTGTTCCACCCACTGCCAATCTCTGTTCTGAAACAACAGTAAAGCTGAAGAAGGATGCAATCCATACATACCAATTACAAGCCAAGTTAAGGAGAGAGATTCGTGACTTGCCCTGGTTTTGTTTCCCTTTTCACCAAGTATCACATAAAAGTTGAAAAAAAATCCACCAATCACTCTCTCTAACAAGGATTAGGCAAATGTAGGAAGGTTCTTAGAATGTAGGTTTAGCCACCTGTTAAGCTGCCTGGCTAACAGGCTGCTGGCACTACAGTGCTCAGTGCTGTGGCCTGTCAGTATGTTTCTAAATACAAGTCTAGTGCTATTCGAAAGAACATTAAATCTACGTGCCCTGCTGACAGGTAATAGGCTCAGAGGATTGTTGCATGAAACAGGGGCCTGAGGAGAGTTGATCCTGCTTCACTCTATACCCCTTCTTTGCACCTGTAACCTGTTGGCTGGACTATCATCAAATATAGGTTTAGTGCTTTTTCAGATGATCACTAAGCTTGTGTTTATAAGGAATCTGTGCAAGACCTGACTGGTGCTATGGAGAGCTCTGGTGAGAGATTAAATAGGGTAAATTCTTCTGTAGAAACCAGACCCGGATTCAGCCCAAGCTAAAATGGCCATGGAGGGCAGTTTCCAGTGACCAGAGAAAATGGAACATGCCTACAGTGGCTTAAACTTAAGTTTAAACAAAGAGGAGCTAGACAGACTCCAATCCCTGATCACATTGACAAACACATCATTGTGAAGTATGCCAGACTGTAAGTTTTGGGAGAAGAAAACCTTATTTTGAACTAGGAAAAAACTAAGGATGACTAACCTGCCTCAGCTATGCTCTGAGGACATGGCAGAAAAAAGGGGGTATTGGGTCACGTTCATGTCATATTAGAGAGTCATGAGGACGAGCCCATATTCTGAGTGAAAGAACAGAGGACTTGAACTTAAAAGTTATACAGAGTTTGAAATCCTTCCTAACCCATGAAATTGCTTTGTGTCCAGATTCTTTTCCAATTATTTCTTTCCTTCAAAGTAGATTTACATTTTTAAAATTAAATTTACTTCTCTTTTTTAAGTTGTAATTTATGTAGCAAATTCACTAGTTTAGCAAGATCGCTTCTACTAGTAACAGCATGACCACCAGCTGAGGGCACTTTTACACAGACATTGTTTACATTCATCCTACCTCAGAATAATTTTC
This sequence comes from Liasis olivaceus, assembly GCA_030867105.1. Taxonomy (NCBI): domain Eukaryota; kingdom Metazoa; phylum Chordata; class Lepidosauria; order Squamata; family Pythonidae; genus Liasis; species Liasis olivaceus. The sequence goes on along the minus strand of CM061352.1, from coordinate 84,973,413 downwards.
ACCCTACTTTCAATTTCCCAGCACTGTTGCCCAGTGTTTCTTATCATCCAATCTGCGTGCCCTCCAGCAGACCAAGAAGAAAGTGGAAATATCAACATCTAACAAATACCTCACCTCATCTTTGCCCTGTCCTCCTCAAGTTTGTTTTCACATTAAGAAGAAAAAATGAACCTATCACTGTATGGAGAGAGGCAAGTCCATCCCTCTTATTATCCAAAAAGATTGGTGCAATGGTGCATTTGGCACTGTGGTTCCTTGACTTTGGTTGAGAGGGAGGAAAACTGAGGAGCTGGCATGTGGACTGAGGTAGGAGTTCACCCCAGTGGAAACCATCAACTCTGAACCTCAACCATATATGCTGCAGGAGGCACTTTGTTTTGGTTTTGTTTTGTAGCTGAGCCTGAAGTAATTGGGTTCAGTTATAGAACTTGATGGTGTTGTGAGAACACAGAGGTATGATGCTCATGCAGGATTGGCCAAATGCCAAGTGCAGAGGGTAAAAGCGTTAAAAGAAACCTACTAATTACAGTTCTTGGATGAGCTATGGGGCAATACAACAATCTAAAGCTTTTTTTTTAACTAACTACAAGAGAGTCTAGATGTAAAAGCGACACAGCTGAGTCATAGTCAACTATAATATGCATATGTATGCACACATCTGTCTGATTGGAATATATTATTCTTTTCATAAGGCTACAGCAGATGTAAATTGTTAAGCACTTTGCATTACATCCAGAGATCTGCCTGCATCAGGGGATAGGGCTGATAGAAGATGACCTTCCCATTCAGTGCTTTCTTCTGCAGCCAAAAGCACCCTATAAAAAAATCTCCTACAGGATCAGGGGCCCTGCTGAATGGGGAAGAGGCAGCAGGTGGTGATCACAGATAATTAGGCAGAGTAGCATCTGGTGGAAGTTATTTTCACACAAGCTGCATCTCTCTTCGATTCAGTTAGGTTAGATCTCTTAATTTTACTCATTGTATATTAGAAAAGTGTGGTATCAGTAGCTCAATAAACTACATTTGATCCTTAACTACATCATACATAATTTGTGCTGAAGTCACAGAATCAGAGACTTCAAAAGGATTATTTAAGCCACCAAATTCAACCCACTACTTAATGCAGAAATACAAGTTAAAGCATTCCTAGCAAAAATCTATCCGCCAGCCTGTGCTTGAAGACATCTGGTAAAGGGCATCTCACTGTCATGCTAAGTAATTGATTCCATTGTCAAATTGCTTTTACTGTTAGAAAGTTTTTCATAACATCCAATGGAAATTTGCATTTATGCCATTATCCTATGTCCAGTATTCTGTGATGACAAAAGATACAAGACCTTCTTCCTTATGAATTTTTTCAGGTACTTGGAGAACACTATTATAAACCAAATCAATTTTTTTTCCCAAGTTTGCTATGATATCTATTTCCACTTCCCTGATCATTCTCGCTGACATTCTCTGGATTTGTTCCAGTTTGAATCTTCCTGGAAGTCTGGTGCCTAAAACTAGATGAAGAATTCAAGATATGGTCTGGCCAATGTAGTCTGACTAGGCTTAGTAGAATTCACAATTTTTTGGAAAACTGAGCCAAGCCAATGTCTTTACAGAAACTAAACAGAATGAAAGAAAATCAAATTTGAGTAGGAATCATGATGTTGTTTATTCCAGACTGCACCAAACTGGTGCCTTCCTGATGCAGTGAATCTGCTACAGTCCAGTTTGATCACTCTCAATGTGTTCTGTGATGATAATAATTTGCATTTCATTTGGGGTAATTAAAAAATCAAAATGCAATGTACAAATAATATCTATAATGCCACTTCCTGACTGTATAGAACAGGGTTTCTCAACCTTGGCAACGTTAAGATGTGTGGGCTTCAACATATGCTGGGGAATTCTGGGTGTTGAAGTCCACACGTCTTAAAGTTGCCAAGGTGAGAAACCCTGGTATAGAATATAAACATGGTGAACAGAGGATTCAGCCCTTCCTTCCCCCTCCATGCCTTTGAAGATCAAACCAATCACACAGGAAATAAGCAAACACTTAACTTTAAAAAGATAAACACTTTAAAGCCCCCTTTTAATTTTAAACATCAAAAAGAAAACATTGAATGTGGCAAAAATAAATTTCAGACAGATCCCAAGTGGATGCTGCTCTGCTACAAATAGAGGTCTGTCTGCCAGAATCTCTTGCAAAATACTGGAGAGGTTTCAATTTATTATTACACATCAGAAGAGATTCTAAAGAAAAACTTACAGCTTTTGAAAACAGCCTTATGGGTTAATAAAGGTTAAAATTATGGCCTACCCTAACTAAGGTAGAGAAATAAAGAACATGGGGCTTAGCACAGTACCAAAAATGGAAATAAAAAACCTAGCACAAATTCCTGGATAGACATTTTACCTATCTGACACCTGAAGAAAAGTTCTTACTCCTGCTTCTCCTGCCTCCTGGTTGATTCAAACTGTTAATTCAGATGCTGTTGGGAGATGGAAAATCCTGCTCTATCATTATATCCTCTGCTTTTAAAGAACCAAACCATTTTTTTTCCTTTTAATCTCCAGGAGAGGGAAAGAATTAATGTGATCGCCATCATTTGAGTTAGTCCCAAGAGAAAAAAGAGTATGCGAAGAAGGAAACTATAGTGTAGATATCATGGGTCATAGTAATATTGGCCATATTTACTTTTCAGTCAGATTGTCACTTTGAACATTATTTTAATCCGCTAGGATTTATATATGTGATTATGTATGTAATACAGATCTTGTCTGCCTGAAAAATTGCACTTTTTTTTTTACCAGTGCTATCATTTTAAACACACTTATTAAAAAAATTAAACCCACAAGAGTGCAAGGATTGTTATTAGAAACAATATAAAATTCTCATGAACATGTTGATTGTAATTATCAGCCAGGGTACAATGGAAGGGACTTTGAAATCAAGTAGTTTTCTAATAATGTTTTTATTGTTTTCTATTTTTTCTTTTCTTTCTTTTTCTTCTTTTTCCTTTCTTTTTTATATGGGTATGTGCATTTCTCCTTAGAATAATAATAAAGAGTGGTGATATTAATATTTTGTTCAGAGTTTTGTAGAGATTTTTATTTTTCTTAAAAATGATACAATTACTCAATTCAGTACAATCAATTAATATATGAATTAATGCAATATTGCAGTTTAATTTTTATTACAGTTGTAAACTCTCTACTTACTGTTATTTTTTCCTTTTATTCATTGTTTTTTTTTTTTTCTTTTCTTTTTGGGTGAACATTTAAAATGTTTTAATAAATAAAAAAGAGGCAAGGGAAACAAAAGAAACAGTATATTCTCAGGATTATTTTATAATTGTTGGGATTCTGGACCATATAACAAACTCATAATCATAGTAATCATAAAAAGAAAAAGTCTGTCCTTCTACAACCATTCCTTGATTTTATTTGCATTGGATTTCAAATAGAAATTATTTATATTTCCACAAAAACAAAGAATAAAGCCAACTGAAGGCAGAAACATCTGCGTAACCCTGAATGGAATTGCAATATAATATTTTTGTAGCCCTCCTCCAAAAACTTCTTCTATACCTGGATTATGTTTATTATGTCAGTTGATTTTTCTTAACAAAAATACTAATTCTGTTTCATTAAAGGAGGAAAGACAAGGTACAAAAGCTGCTCAATAACATAATATGAAATGCTGAAACTGCTATCTTCTGGGAGGCCACATATGTATGTGTATGTGTACACAATTTTCTTCTTTGCTCCTAATTTTGGAGGTGTGGCGGTTCTTTTCCTTACAGTAGTTAATAGCTTCCATTAGGCTATAAGATTATTATTTAAGAGCCCATTCTATGTGAATTCATAGTTAGCCTTCCATTGTAGGAGAGATGAAAGCAGCAAGGGTCTTGTTTTAAGTTCACAATAGCAGGGTTCCATAATAGTGTCATAATAAAGAATGAAGGATAACACAACTCATAATTTTATAACCTGATAGATCTGACCTTGTTAGTCAGACATTATGCCTTAGAAGGATGCATTAAAAGGAATAAGAGAATGAAGATGCATTTATATCCATGACCTATGTGTTGTACATAAAGTAGATCCTGTATATATTTTCTGAAATCAAACAAACTTCAGTATAGCCATGATTCCTACCTTAACGAGCATCACAATTATGAAAATATTTATTACATTCAAGTAAGTACAACTACAAATGTATTCATTCAGTACAGGAAGGTTGAGGGTGTTGGCAATGGGAGCAAAACAAGTGAGAGCATTCAGATTACGGCTAGGTTGTTCTAAAGTCCAGGAATCACTTAATTTCAAAGGGCATTTGAAAGTAGAAGGGTGAAAGAAAGTCCTATCTCATTTCTGAGCACCCACCTACCTACCCTCTTTTGCTTTCATAGGTTTTTTTTAATATATATAAACCTTGTTCAACTGTCTACTTATGTGATTTCAATAAATTCTATAGAGCATGGTTGTTTTTTTCAGGTTTTAGGGAAGATAATGGGCCAAAAATATCCCAGTTGGATATGTTGTCTTTATTATTTAACTGAAGTTTATGCAACACTGGAAAAGGAAAAATTTGCATTAAAAATAAACTCAAGTACATATATTTAAACTCACACTAAAGGCCTTTGTTTGTTTGAGCTGTCATTGCACATTTTATTTAACAGTGGCTAGAAATAAAAATGTGCAACTCTAAACATAACACTTCAGATTGTAAATCTAGCACTTAGTGATTTTGTATGAGGAAGATGAAGCAAAGTCTTGGATCCTAATAACCTGTGGAAAAATGTTGAAAATTAGTTCTTATTCCCAAGTAGCCACCTTTGATTTAATTGAAAATACTTTCCCACTCCCTAAAATTACTCTGGCCAATTCTATCCAAGTCCATCCTATTATTCACCAGTGCAGGCCATGGCGTAATTTCAGAAATGTTGAAAGTGTAATTTTAAAAATCAATTTTGTAAAATTTAAATGGGAACTATCCCTGAAAATCTGGATGGGATCATAGCCTGTATGCAGAGGAAGGCTTAAGTTAACAATTTACACTGGATTTCAAATATGTGCCATCACAGGAGGTATATTTTGCATAATCTTTTGACTGTTACATTTTGATTTTGATGCTTTCGTCTTTCTGATGTTTAATTCTTGTTGCTTTTTCCCTTTAAAAAATATAGTAGGAAGTGGCGAAATTATGAGATCTAATTATGTATTCAGCATTAGAGTAGTTGGTCCTTCTCGTCTGCAGTGAGAAAAGCCATAGCTCAGTGAATAAACATATACATCTTGCAGGCAGATGATCACAGGTTCCATCCATACATCTCCACTTAAAAGGATCCAAATGCAGTTGGTTTCAGAACTGACCCTTACCAAGGGCAGTACTGGGATAAGATGATATAAGACTGTTTCCTTTATTATAAAGAAAGCCAACAATATAAAACATCTAACAACTGAAATCTATGTGCTACCACAATAAAAGCAGCATTTCACTTAAGACAAATCACCATGGGATTTGCTTTTTCTGCCATACGCTCATCTTTTCCATCTTAGCATTCTTTACTATTACCACAACCCACAGTATTTTTTAATGAAATGCAGTGCATTCCACAAGATTTTGTGGATTTCATTCACAAGTCAGTGTGTACAGGCTTGCAGTTTGAGTACCCATATTCATTACCAAACCAAGATTGTGCAGTAAGGTGCTGGACTTGGAACTCACAATAGAGCATATCTTTTACTTCATGTTCTTCCTACACACAAAATATTGGCCATCTTTAGACTGAGCCATTACATTGGCCTCCCAGGAAAAGGAACCTGGTAATTTTGTCAGCTTTTGAATGTGTTGTCCTTGAATTCTATAGATAAAACAGTATCTGTAGTATCTGATCAAGAATAAAGCTGAAGCAACTGGTTGTTAGCCTTCCAGAATGTTTCTTTTTAAGAGTCAGGCATATGGCTAATACGAAGAACGCAGTTGAAAGTAAGGGAATTGGCTCCTTGGTGGGATCCAGGAACACAAGCACAGCAGTTTAGCTTTCAGATCTGCGTACAAATATTTGCTCATTTTGTGATGTATCTCCTAAGTTAGATCTAGTGGAGCAGAAAAGGTTTGTTTCAGTTAAGATAGCAAAGAGACTACTAGATTTAAAAAAATATTCTTATTCATTTTAAACATAAAACCCTCTTATACGTATTTCCTGCAACAGCCTTAAGGTGTAAGTTATGCTAAGAGATAATATCTGATCCAAAGTCACCCAGTGAGTTTCCATGGCTCAGGGAGATTTGATCCTGCATCTTCTAGGTCCTGGTTTAACACAAATGTTCATACATAATTCAGTATAGGAATGCTTATGGAAGAGTAAGGACCTTTTACTGTATGCCTCAGGACAAGACATGGAATAAGAGTTTTGGAGCAAATTGGTCCCACCATGAAAATATTTTCTGGCATAACATTTGGTGGATTTTCTATCTAAATTTGCTGGCATTCTTAGTGATAAGAATGACATATCCCCTAATTGCTGCTTTTCACCTTCACTATTTCTTGCCCATATTAATAGTTTTCATTACCTTGGGTCTTTTTGATGCCTACAAAAGCATAGCTAAGCCTGAAGATACTCAAATTTGAATGGCTGAACTCCTTGCATTGTGGCTCCCAGTAGGCACACATTGATGGCAGTGACATCAGCCAGTCTTTCTCTCCTGCAGACCCGCCAACTATCACGGAATCCAAGAGCAATGTATCTGCTACAGGGCGGCCAGTTTCACTTAAGTGTGCAGCCTCTGCTGTGCCTACGCCTGATTTTGAATGGTACAGAGATGACACTAGGTAATTATACTATTTATCTTCTTCTTTCTGTTGTCTCTGATGTCTAGCTAAAAAAAAAAATTGTTCTCTTTATACTCAATGCTCACTTTCCAAAATTTCCATCACTCATCTTTTTTTTTTTTTCTTTCAACATTCCACCCACTAGCTGTATGTCCACAGGTTAGCAACAAGCACAGGTATGGTGTCTGTATAATATCAGTTGTGCTTTGAATTCAAGCCCAGGGAGTGCTAGGCTTCTAAATAAAGGTTTGCAGTAGAGTTTGTGCAAGATTTAGAGGAGAAAGGAACTATTTGGATTGTATCTAAAAGAGAGTGCACATGAAAGTTCATGCTACAATAAAATGGTTAATCTTTAAAATGCCACAAGGCGATTTGTTGTGTTTGCTGCAAAAGACTAACATAGCTATATTTCTACAAAGAGAGAACATACTGAATTATGGGGGAGGAGTTGAAAAAGAAGAGGGGTAAAACAATGTAAAAGACAAATCTTACCAAATTATTTATGAACTAATACAAAAAGACAATTTAAAAAGCAAAGTAAACTTGTAAATAAAAAATCTGTAACCTGCATAGCTTTCTCCCTTCCATTCTCATATAATCTGCTGTCTGCATCAAAGTACCTTTCTCATTCCATATCTGTCTGCAGTCTGCATTCAAATTTTGAAATTCTCATGCTTACCATATACAAAGAATGCAAAGTGTTACTGTATTTACCATTCACTTTTCTTGATTCTCAGGATAAATAGTGCCAATGGTCTGGAGATCAGGAGCATAGGGAGCCAGTCCTTCCTGACAGTGACCAATGTCACTGAAGAACATTATGGCAACTATACCTGTGTCGCTACCAACAAACTGGGAATCACAAATGCTAGCCTATTTCTTTACAGTAAGTATGGAAGTGGAAAGAAGATGTCTGAGTGAGTTTCATTGCTGTAGTGAAAAGGATGCTCTATAAATAGGACAGTCTTGGGTTCTAACATGAATTAAGCAAAAGAAGTTCCAAGAGAAAATATTCTTCCCTACTCTACCTCCATATCCAGAGAAAAATGAATGGGAAGAGCTCCTCTCCCAAAGTAAGGGGGCTTACTTCAAGTAGTATTGCCTAGGATTTCACTATAAATTAGCCTCCAAGCAAACAAATCCAGATCCATATGGAAATAATATTATTAAGAGGCATTATTCACAATTACATCCCAGCCTTAAACTAAAATTAGTGTGATTGAAAGCCATCATACATACACACACCCACACACACTATTGATATTAGAAAGTAACTAACACAATATAATCAATATTTGAGTTCCTGATGAGATATAATTTGACAACATGGAGAAGGAAAGGCAAGTTGAAATAAGGACAGAAAAGAAAGCAGAAAAGAGAAATAGGAAGAAGTTGAAGTCATAGATCAAAACCTAATAAATTAGTAACAGTGTTGCTTGAGTTAAATATTGTTTTCATGGGCTGTGAGAAAAGATGAAATGAATATAGTCCATATGTAAAAAAAAGAGGAAGCCAATCCCAACCACAGCTATATACATGTTTCCATAAAATATACATAATGTTTGACATGGTCTTGAAAGTAACTTTCCATCACTCCCAAATAAAAATCATTAATACAAATTTCTGTTTACATTACAAAACAAATGAAGGCAATGCAGTAGTCTTAAATCTAAGCATTAATTCATGTTTGAAAAGACTGCAAAAAATAAGTGACAATAGAGCACATGCTGCCTTTTGGTACAGGTTTACATTTTTCAACTTTTCTGTTAAGAAAATAATCAAGCCGAGAAACAGGTGCAAATATATTTATTTAAGTACATATGCATGAATGCATTTTCTGAGTTCTAATTTATTTTTTCTTATCTGAATCTTTGATAAAAATAGACCGTAAAAAATCAACTTATTTTCTAACTCAGCAAGGTTTTTTTTAATAGTCTTTTCTTGGAAACATAATCAGGAAAGACAGCTCTACCATTAGGCAGCTGAGGGATAGTTAGCAGCTGGAGGACAGAGATATTTATAGGTAATGATTACCCTTTAATCTAACTTGCTAGCCCTCAAGTGCAAGCAACACATTGTCCAAAAGGATTTATTCTCAGAATGGGATTCAACAACTTCTTGACCATTATGAACTAGACCAACTTATTACATCTTCAGGTCAAACTAAAATATATTATTTCATTCTGTGATTTCTCTTGGATATTCTGTATGGATCTCCTCCTCCTCCTCCTCCTCCTCCTCCTCCTCCGCCTCCTCCTCCTCCTCTTCCTCTTCTTCTTCTTCTCCTTCCTCCTCCTCCTCCTCCTCTTCTTCTTCTTCTTCTTCTTCTTCCTCTTCCTTTTCCTCTTCTTCTCCTTCTTCCAGCAGTTTTCAAGGTCTTTATTCAGTTAACACAAACCATTTAAATGAGTCATCACCTATTACCTCTGGTTTCAGAAATTATACCTTTTGAAAAATATAAACCAATACATGGCTAGTGCTGTTGATACTTTTATAAATAGCTAGGTAAATTGAACTGTGAGACACAGCCTGTCTTATGAAGCACATTGATAAATTTGCCTCAAAAAGCAGATTGGAAGCAGGATGAATTGGAGCAGAGGCCCTGGTCACTTATGCTCGCTTACATCCACAAGTGCTGCAGTTGTTACTCTCCAGCTGTGGTTGTTGCTCTCCAGGCCAAAGAAATAAACCAAAAGCAGCTGTTGTCCAGATCATCCCTGGAAGTTGCTGCAATTTCATCTGATTTTTCTGGTCCCAAATGCATCACAGGAAGAAGTAGACAAAAGGAAAATGAACAATAGAATAAACAGACATTGTAAATCATTGGGAAATTATTTTGACTGTGTACCATGTACATGTTGAAACAACACCAAAACAACAAAGGGGAAAACCACACCAAAAGTGTGGTCCTACAGATATAAACAATGACGCTCCAGCATCTTTAGCCTGGATGCTCAACAGCTACCAAGGCTGTTTCTACACTTACATCTTCTTTTGTTCCCTCTACAACTTATCTTTTTTCTCACTAATGAAAGAGAAGCAGAGCTAAAAATAAAAGAAGAAAACAGAATAATAAGCATCCGTTTGCATGTATTTGTTTTTATAGAAAGGAGAGAAAAAAGAGAGGCCTACTGGAGCTTGTTTTACAGAAGGAATTTCCTTTTTCCAGGATATATTTCTTTCTTTAAAAAACTCTAATCATTCTTTGCAGCAAGAAACTTGCACTGGAGAAAGTAAAGGAAATTCTGTTTATGGGCAAAGGTTGATTTTCTATCTTGCTGCTCTTCCATTGCACCCTTCTTTGCAAGGGTACATGCTGAAGAACTAGTGGAACTCTTTATAAGTCTTCTGAAGTCAAACTGATTAATTAAGTGGGGCTTATTCCCAGATAAGTATGCTTGGGTAAGCACACTGTAAATAGATGAAAGCAAAAAGCTAATTATTGTTTAACAATTCCCATTTTGTGTGGCTTTCTGAAAATAAGAATATTGATTAGTGGAGATTTGTGGATCACCCATTTTCCTCCTCAGTAAGATACTTCACCTTTTATATCAGAAGAAATCTGGTAGTAGTTTTTCTAGTGTGAAAAGGTACTCCCATATTCCTTCTGATTTTTTTTGGCTACCATGGACTAACATGGCTCTCCCCCTACAATGTCATCTCTTATGTGTCATTCTGCTTTGACAAAGTGCCAGGATGGGCCAAACACTTACTTCATTAATAGCAGCTGCTGCATATGAGTAGAAGCTGCTCTTATCAAGCCAAGCAACAGCATGCAGCAGCTTTGCCTCAACAATGACAAGCAAAGAAAGCTTTCTTTCCCACCTCTCCTTCAGAGTTGCTTGAAATGAAGCACTTTTTGAAAATCTGCCCAGCCCTGTTGATTAGTTTTATATATAGTGCTTTGTGGGTCCCGATTGCTCCATTTTACACTGAACAGTACTGAGAAGGCCTTCTAGCAGACAGACTCTCACCACCTCAGCAGGCCCCTGAATACAGGTGAAACTCAAAAAATTAGAATATCGTGCAAATGTTCATTTATGACAGTATGGCAACTCAAAAGGTGAAACCAATATATGAGATACATGCATTACATGCAAAGCAAGATATGTTAAGCCTTACTTTGGTATAATTGTGATGATTATGGCATACAGCTTATGAAAACCCCAAATTCACAATCTCAGAAAATTGGAATATTACATGACATCAATAACACAAGGATTGGAAATAGAACAATATCGGACCTCTGCAAAGTATAAGCATGCATACGTACTCAGTACTTGGTTTGGGCCCCTTTTGCAGCAGTGACTGCAGTGTGGCATGGATGCTATCAGCCTGTGGCACTGCTGAGGTATTATGGAAGACCAGGATGCTTCAATAGCGGCCTTCACCTCTGCTGCATTGTTCAGTCTCATGTCCCTCATCTTTCTCTTGGCAATGCCCCATAGATTCTCTATGGGGTTCAGGTCAGGTGAGTTTGCTGGCCAATCAAGCACAGTAATCCCATGGTCATTGAACCAGGTTTTGGTACTGTTGGCAGTGTGGGCAGGTGCCAAGTCCTGCTGGAAAATGAAGTCAGCATCCCCATAAAGCTCGTCTGTGGAAGGAAGCATGAAGTGCTCCAAAATCTCCTGGTAGACGGCTGCGTTGACCCTGGACTTAATGAAGCACAGTGGACCAACACCAGCAGATGACATGGCTCCCCAAATCAACACAGACTGTGGAAACTTCACACTGGACTTCAAGCATCGTGCATTGTGTGCCTCTCCATTCTTCCTCCAGCCTCTGGGTCCTTGGTTCCCAAATGAGATGCAAAAGTTGCTCTCATCAGAAAAGAGGACTTTGGACCACTGGGCAACAGACCAGTTCTTTTTTTCTGTAGCCCAGGTAAGATGCTTCTGACGTTGTTTGTTGTTCAGGAGCGGCTTGACAAGAGGAATACGACATTTGAAGCCCATGTCCAGGATCCGTCTGTGTGTGGTGGCTCTTGATGCACTAACCCCAGCCTCAGTCCACTCCTTGTGAAACTCCCCAACACTTTGGAATGGCCTTTTCCTGACAATCCTCTCCAGGCTGCGGTCATCCCTGCTGCTTGTGCACCTTTTTCTACCACACTTTTCCCTTCCACATAACCTTCTATTGATGTGCTTTGATACAGCACTTTGGGAACATCCAACTTCTTTTGCAATTACCTTTTGGGGCTTTCCCTCCTTATGGAGGGTGTCAATGATGGTTTTCTGCACAACTGACAGGTCAGCAGTCTTTCCCATGCTTGTGATTCCTACTGAACCAGCCTGAGAGACCATTGAAAGGCTCAGGAACCCTTTGCAGGTGTTATGGATTCATTAGCTGATTAGAGTGGGACACTTTGAGCCTAGAATATTGAGCCTTTTCACACTATTCTAATTTTCTGAGATTGTGAATTTGGGGTATTCATAAGCTGTACGCCATAATCATCACAATTATACCAAAGTAAGGCTTGACATATCTCGCTTTGCATGTAATGCGTCTATCTCATATATTGGTTTCACCTTTTGAGTTGCCATACTGACATAAATGAACATTTGCACGATATTCTAATTTTTCAAGTTTCACCTGTATAACCTTCAAATAGTAGTAGCAGTAACAGATTGGAAGAGGCATTTGGACAGAATTCCATTAGTAACATACATACCAGCAAGAACAAAACTGTCTTGGTTTGTTTTCTTGCCTGTTCCCTGTTTAGAAATTACTCTCATATTCTTCCTGTCAATGCTGTAAATTTACGTTGTTGTAAAAGTGGCTTGGGCTAATTTTTTCTTGGGGAAAAAAAAATTGAATAAGTTCTCTGGTGTGGCTATGGAGCAGCCTAGGCTTCTGAGAAGGTGTTATGAAGGCCAGTCAATACTGGAACTTGGGTTGGTGTCTCACTATTATCAAAGTTCGTAGAGGCTGAGCAGTTCAGATGTTATGTTGATGGAAAGGCAGCAAGAATCAGAGTTCCTCATTCTCCCTAGAATTTTACCCTGGTATAATGTCACAAACATGTTTCGCATTTCTGCAGCTTCCTACTGGGATATTATGAGAAATATATACAGTACAGGTACAGCAATGTAGGAATTCCAGAATATCTCATTGTCCTCATGTGAAACCTATAACAGGTCTGGAAGCCACAGTAGGGACAGAAAATAGCAAATCAAATAGCTCCAGGTTACCAAAGAAGTGAGACTAGGCTATATATTATCCCCTTCTTTATTCAATCTATAGGCTGAATATATATTAAGGGAAGCTGGATTGGAAGAAAATGAACATGGTTTTAAAATTGGGATAAGAAATATCACTGACCTATGCTATACTGATGGCACTACTTTGATGGCTGAAAATACAAATAATTGCAGGTTTGACTAATGAAAGTCAAGGATTTCAGTGAAAAAAAATGGGACTACCATTAAATATAAATAAGACCAAACTAATGACAACAGGGACAGCACCCATTCTTAGACCTTAGACCTTACAACTAAGGTATTGAAGTAGTGGATAGCTTTTGCCTTTTAGAATTGATCAGCAGGTAGTCTCCAAGTTAAGAAAGCCCGGCTTACAGATGATCCATAGTTAAGAATGGAGCCTATTGTAGCAAAATTTGAGTTAAATACACAATGGTTCGAGTTAATTACACAATACTACTTATATAATATTATATAATAATACCATTCTGACATACATACAAATTTGACTTAAGGACAGATCTTGGGAACGGAACTCATACTTAAACTGGGAACTACCTATAAAGGAACCAGCAATGAAGTAACAATTAAGGCCTTGGAAAACATATTCAAATACTTTGATGTGTCTATACCTACAAAGATCAGAACTGTGCAGGCAATGGTTTTCCCTGTGACACTCTATGGAAGTGAAAATTGAGCATGGAAGAAGCAGAATAGAAAGAATATTGACACTTTTGAACTTGAATACTAGAAAATTAACAAATTGATCATAGAACTAATCAATTCAGAGTTCTCAGTGAAGGCACAAATGACCAGGGTCAAAATATCATATTGGTACATATTTTGTAAAGACTTAGCTTTCTGGTGAAGTCTATAATGCTTGGAAAGGTGGAAGGAAAAATTTTTTTCCACAGTTTCTATGAGAACTGGAATGGAGAGAAAGTAGGAAGACTTTTATCCTAGGTTGTACTTCACATTTGACCAAATGTCCCACAAATGGGTCCACATTGCCCATGAAGAATAGAGAAAGTTTTCTTGTGTTTGAAGACCCTCTAATTGAAAGCTGGATAGTCTGTAACTCGTTATTATTAAGCTTCAGAAAGAAGCAAACAAGAAGCATAAGCCCCTCTGAAAATCCACACCAAAAACACATCCAAGAACAAACTTGAGAAATTGAGTCCTTCTCTTTTTTAATGCTTTTCTTTTCTGAAATTAGCACATCAGAAGTATCTTCTCTAAATACAGTCCCAAAGAGAACACTTTCTCTAGAGAGCTTCTTGTCTCCTTGAGAGACATTGAGCACAAAGAGGTGCTATAATAATATATGATCCTAATTGTTTGATAACTTCTAAAAAATTGATTTATCAATTTTGCTTTTATTTAGTGACATTATTGGATTGCAAGTTTAAAAGTGCAGATGAAAAGCAGAACATTCTTATTTAATTCCAAAACAATTTAAACCACCATATGTATGCAGACAATGGCAGGGGTAAATCCTACCAAAGATACAGTAGTTCAGTTCAGTTTCAGTTTATTACAGTCTTAGACCAGTACAAGAAGTTTGTTCATAAGTGACCTGTGATCACTTATAAAACTGAGAAATCTTTAGATAACATCTAATGTATATTTAGAATACATATATAAAACAACCTGGCACAAAGCCATAGGTAGAATTCAGACAAAGCACTCTATGTCTAAGATATAAGTAAGGTAATATCTGAAATTTACCTACAATATAACATCTAAAATTTAAAATTTGATGACATCTAAAATGTAATCATAATATCTAAAATTAAATGGAATTTAATAATATCTAGACTTATATAAAATACACCTATATAGCAGGAGCTTGCCCTATTAAGGACTAGCAGATCTAATGATAGAATTTAATACGGTGACCAACACAAGCAAAAATCTACATAAGGACCTTGTTTAAACTGGTAGCTGTCAAATAACAGTAATAAGATATTACAAATTCTGGTAAAATTTATCATACTTTTGAGGCACATTCTAAAGGTACCTGCTAATGCAAACTAAAATACTAATTGACTATAATCCATTACTGCAGAACCTTTCAGCTAGCTTCCTATCCGATGTTGGCGGATCTTTATTGCTGTCGCGCAGAACCTGGCTACCTGCGCTGTAACATAAGGCTGATCAGCCATAAGAAGCATTTGAAGGTGATCTGATTCTTGACAGCCAGGCTGCTTACTGATCAAGCGAGCAAGAAATTTACTCCGTGGAACTTGGTAGAAGGTATAGTGGAGGAGAACATGACCCGTATCTTCCACTTCCTTGTCATCACAAGACAAAGTCTTGCAGCTAATGGAATTTTTTTATATTTACTGTCCAGCACGCTGAAGGAAGAGCGTGACGAGCTAAGGAGGATGCTTTCTGATGACTGGGGAGCTTGAGCTGCGCTAGATACCTGGCAGCGGTGACCGTAAACTTGCAGCACGGCAGGGATAAAAAGGATGGAACCTTCCCTAAATCTGCTTGTCATTCTATATCCTCTGTCCTTTGCTTTATGGCCATTCTTGCCTGCCCATATTCCATTGCTAGAATCCCAGCCATAGAATAGCCTAACTTAGAGAGGTTGGGCTCAAAGATACAGTATATTTCAGGTCTCTGTCTTCATTTACACTTTCATTTTCAATGCAAACCATCCAAAGAGCAAATAAAATCCTGCACGGTATTGGGATCAGTTCTAGAATGAGTCCTATTTCCCATGTTTTCAATATAATGTCTGCAAGAAGACTATATTTTATTCTATTGTGAGAGAAGGAGCAGGACAAGTGGATATAATCCTGTCCTTCTATGTACACTTATTCATTCAACATTACCTTAACACATGTACAGCCTCAAGGCCTTAGTATGACTTTTTAAAACTTGCTCTAAGATGGGGAAAATATACTGTTATTTTGCAAAGAAATAGAGAAATTAAAAAGAGCCAGAGAAACTGGCCATCTGAAATGTGCAAACTGAGCAGACTTACAACTATCTCAGCATTTTGGAAAAATGAAAATGTGGCTTTCCTATATATATATATATATACACACATGTCCTAAAAGGAGCACAATTTATCACCCTCCAGCTTCATAGGAACATTAGACTTCAGAATAAATCCCTGTGCGTACTTTGCAGCCAGAAGGGACAAATGCGTTACACAAAGCAGCTGTTACCAATTGGGGAGCCATTTACTAAGTGTAACTCATGCAGGAGGCTGAATTATTGTTTCAGAAGGTATGAAGCAGGGATATGCTGCACTTCAGATCTAATTCAAAATCAGCTGCTGTACAATCCCATGAAAAGCTGTGGCTGTTTTAAAAAATGGCAGGCATTGCTATGTTTTACTGTCACATGTTCCAAAGCCTCTTTTCAGAACTAAATCCAACAGTCCTAGTATTAAGTTACAAAGAGAACATATGTACCCATGACATGCATGCCTGTCAACATTATTCCCTTTTCTGGTAAGCAACATTATGCAAAGTTCAGAGGAAGCATAATCAGTTTAAATAAAAAGAAATTGGAAGCAGGAAATAAGAGAAATGAAAAGGAAAATAAATCTAGTTTACACTAACCACATTCACTGTCCCTCTCCATACCTTTTGGTCTGTTGTGAGAAATCTGCTCACCTAAAACAGAAACCAAAGCAACTGGAGATAGATTCAGCAAAGTAACCTACACAATCTGCAAATCATCCATACTTCTGTTATATCCATTTACCACTTCACATATTGCCTTTTGATTTTTAAGCTTCTCAGCTCCCATTTTGAGGAACTTATCAACTTCATCTATCCATGATTTTCTTGGTGGTCTTCTTCCTCTCAACCCATTCACTCTTCCTTCCTACATTTATTTTCTGATTTGATACTCTCTGTATGACCAGACCATCTCAACGTGCTTGTTTTTTTACATATTTGTTTTGTACTATTCACTCAGTTTTGCATTTAGCCCTCACATTCATTCAGTACCCATTCATTCTTTTTTTAAAATATAATTTTATTAAAGATTATAACTGCAATAGTAAAAACTAATACAAACCAAAAAATAGAAGAGAAAATAAGAGAAATATATAAAGAAGTGACTTCCAACCTTCATCACAACAAGTATAAACAATTTTGGTAACTTTTCACCTCTTCTTAATTTACAACCAATGTTCTCTTCATCCCA
The DNA here is from genome assembly GCA_030867105.1 of Liasis olivaceus. NCBI lineage: Eukaryota > Metazoa > Chordata > Lepidosauria > Squamata > Pythonidae > Liasis > Liasis olivaceus. Next base: position 84,956,208 of record CM061352.1, on the reverse strand, counting down.
TGTCCCATCTCTTAACTATAAACAAATCCATAAAGCCTTTCATTTCAGTCCTGATGTCAGCAAAAGTCAATTAAAGGATATCCATTTTAACCTTGATCAAATAAACCAACTTTATATTCCTTCCTTTTACTCCTAGCAATCTTAATCTTTAGTCCGTTCAAATAATGTCATAGAACTCTTTTTTTTTTTTCATTTCTTTTTTATCCCTTCTCACAAGATTCATCCAAGCTTTTACAAAGCTCTTTTGTAAATCCAATATGATAGAATTATCCAGGTCACTCTCTTGGTTTTTTATTTGTAATCCCCTTATTTTTAAAGCATCAACCAATTTGTATGCCCAATGAAACATATTTTTCCATGTCATTCTTGTAGCCTGTCATTTGTAGATCTACTTTTGGAGGTAACTCAGTCTCTGTCTTGTCAGATAAAACTTGTTCCTCTTCTGCCATTTCTTCCAAAATATCTTTTGGACACAGTCTATCCATAGAAGCAAACATCACTATGGATATTGTTGATATTAACTTCTAATTCCATTTTTCAAAAATATCCTTCAGTATTTCCAGTGTTATAATATTTCACATCATTCTGTAGCTGTTAATCAGGTTTAGTTCCCTTTAGTCTCCAATTTTTAAAATTATCTTTTTTATGTCATAGAAAAAATTCAAAACAAGTCAACTTTCCCACAGAAAGGATCTTTATAATTCCAAAATCTTATTTCAAATTTATCTGGACCCTTAATTTGTTTTTAACTTTCTAAAATCAGTCTTAATTAGCTTTTTGCTGTTTATTTCAAATTTTTTAAAGTTTTTAAGCTTGTAGTTAAAATTTTATTTCATTAAGAACTGAAGACAGACTCACCCAGTGTTTTCAGACTTGTCAGTTCAAAGGTTTCTAATAGCTGAAAAGTAGTTAATAAGCAATTTACAAATGTGATTAGAAATGGAAGTATGTGAACTGAATGTCCTTTTAAAGACGCTGACCACAGTTTGAGCAAGATGGCTATTCCCTCATCTTCCATTGCTCAAAACCCACCAGAGACCACTGTCTTGTGGTCTCCTCATGAGAAGCAACTGCCTGGAGCACTTGTTGGTGATCTCCTATCCTCTCTGTGTCCGGCGAGGTTCAAAGAGCTAGTCTACTCACAAGCTCTTCATTCATTGCTGTGGTTGTCAGCTCTGCCTTTCACAGAGCCATCTTCTGACCACCATTTCTTCCTCCAAAAGTCAGCACCCATTCATTCTTGATCCTATCTCTCGACCCTGCCAGACACATTTCTAAGTTCTCTGTTTTCAATTTTATTTTTGTCTAGACATACCCAACCCTCACTTTCATATAACAAATTAGGCAAAAGCATGCTCTTAAAACAAGTATTTTAATTTCTTTTAATAGCTAAAATTGACCTGTGGCTTCTCTGATTTTCATATCATGCTTGCCTTAAGCATTTTACTCAGAGGCATAGTGTCACACAGAGTAGCAAAATAGGTTAGAATCATTAGGGCAGTGCTAGAGTGGAATAAGAAAGGTGTCCCACAGCAGGTAGCAGAAAGGAAATGCAGTTTTTCACAAAGCAATGCAGTAATGAGGCTAGAATGCTTTAGAATAACCACTTGTGAAGAAGTGACTTGCCAACTGTGTGAGAAAAAAGTAAATAGACTTATGTTATTTAAACACACTAAATAACAGGAAAATCCTATCACTGCAGCAGACTGTTTTCCCTTAACAATAAGCCCCCATGGCTCCATAAACACTAACTTTCAGTCTAGCTGTGTATTTTCCAGGCAAAAAGGCAGTATCTTCTTGCACCTGCAGAGATGTAAAACACTCACATCAAGGCAGTTAGCGTAGGGAGATCTGTCATTATTCACAGGTATGTACCTGACATTGTGTTTCCTGACTGGTTTATAGACTTTCCAGCAAGTCCAATTGTGCTCTACCTAAGGACTACTGTATTGAATCGCCATTGGGGGCTGAGCAAGTTTATAAGTAAATAATAACTGGCTGGCTCCTTAAAAGTCCTGAGGGAAGTTCTGGCATGTTTTTATCTTTATAAGCAATTCTCCTTCCTGAAGTTTACACATTTTAGCTATAACTACAGTATATCCTACATATTTTGATATAAGTACGCAGTATGACTGGTAGTGGATAGTGGATAGTGGAACTTACTGAGTTTGAAACTTTATGTTAAAATGAGTCAAGCTCAGAACTTTGCAAATGTCTGTTTACCCTTGCCAATGCCCTATCCTACCCCTTCTTGTAACCTATGCTTATCTCATAATGGAATGTAAAAACAACTTTGATGGATCAGACCACAATTAGGTTTGGTACAGTGTCACATTTTCTACAGGGGCAAAATATGCATATTGGAAACCCCTCTGAGAAAACATAAGGACTGTAGCTCTCCTCCTTGCTGTTCCCAGTGATTGGCAAACAGAGGTGTGCTGATTCTCATCCTGGACAATACATCTAATCACTAGGACAAGTACTGTAGCTATTGATAGTTTTATCAGTAGCTAAAGCTGGCAGTAGCAGTGCTTAAGCAAGAGCAAAACGTCTCGAGAGGGGTCTTTGTTATACCCTTCCCTAGCACTCAGAACTATGTCATGACAATGGTCCAAGTGTCAGGCAATTGGATAATCATAGGTCTCCAAGCCACTGACATTGTACTGTACACCCACATGCCTTGGAGAACTGGGTTTCACAGGCTTTCTGACATTCATAATACTACATTTGCAGTCCACCAGGAAAGGAGGCTGATGGCACTATACAAAAGCCACCATGAATATCTGGAGGGGGCTTTGTTGCCACTAAAGTTACATTTGTGAAAAGGAAAGCATGGTCAGTCAAAGCACATGGCAACCTCCTCCTGTTTGGTACTCTCCATATATATGGAGAGGGGAAGTCCCAGAATTACCAGACAATGTATCTAAAAATGTTGTAGACCCAACACATGTGGAGAACAGCAGATTGGAGAAAGCTGGCTAAAACAGACCAGAGTTAAAGTCATATTGTGTTTTGGTCCCAGTAGTAGTATGCTGAGTGAAGATTGCCTATATTCAGCATAGTGCCCACATGCACATATAACTGATCTCCTTCAGAATACATTCCACCTTGTCTTTACACTGAATTCTAGATGAGGCATTTACCCTTTCCTAATATTAGTTTCCTAGTTTTTAAGTAGAAACCCTGAGCTCTATGTGATTCAGAATTATGTAGAAGAAAATCAAGCTGGCCTAATTGTGCATGAAAATGTTGTCTTCCCAAGAGTCATTCATGGAACTAATTCTCCAGTGGTGCTTTTATAAAATTCTTTCTTCATGCAAAGAGAAACAAAGGTTGCTTCCAGACAGATGTTTCTCAGCTTCACAAGAAAAGATACTATACAACAGTTTCATCTTTTTGTCCTTCATAGAAAGTACATATTAAGAAGAAAGATGAAGAAACATTAGTAAAACATGGGAGAATTACAAATGGATGACTAAGTCATTCATAACATTCTTGAGACAGAGCAATTAGTCAATAAAAGCCTTACCTAGGAACTCTCAAAATGGTAACTTGATCAAATAAACAAAAGCTGATTAGATAATGCTGCAACATTGTTAATGAAATTCAAAATATTGTTGATTACATCTGAAAGAATGTGTTACATGAAACACTTCTGTTGATAGAGAGACAAAAATGTGAAGATGACATATTATGAAAATCACTTTTCACAAACAGAACTGTTCTCATAATTTCTTCAACCTTGGCCATAGGTAGAGTAGTAAGTATAAAGGATTTCTTTGCTAATTACTGTTCAGCAATGTCACAATGTACGTTAACAATAACAATTCCACACAAAACAGACAAAATCTACAATTACAAAATTAGGATGTTTATATAATGACTTAATGAGATCATGCCCTCTTAATTCTCTTTACTTACTGAACATTGTATGTTCAGTTTTGTATCATCTTCAAATGATCCCCATTCCAGTGTTTGGCATTGTGTATTTAGATCTTTTGGGTAGAGGAAGTGTTCTTTTGAGTCAAAGCATTTTCGGGTTGGAAACTCTTCAGGTTTATGACTGCTGCTTGTTGCATGTGGAAAGTGCATATCGCTTATTGTTTTGCTTTGTTGTTTTCTCATCTCTTAGAGAAAATATTACCCACACTCCCAAATCTTTTTGCAGGTCAGTATATGCTTTATGTCACATAGCTTTTGAGCTGGGTCATTCTCCATCAATTAAACAAGTAGAATGTACTAAGGAAGATAAGGCAATTAAATATAGCTTTAAATTTCATCCTGACTACATCTCCAATTGTTTCCATCCTTATCTATTCACTGTGCTGCTAACAAACTAAATCAGTTCTCAAGCCATGAGTAATTTAAATGTAAATCATCTTAAGCAATTCAGCTTATTCAAGATTCTTCATTAGCTTTTCTCTACAAGCCAGCTACACCAGTATATAGCTATATTGTACAACAGTTTATAGACAAGTATCAGCTAAGAATGCACATGGATGATACACAGGATTGAGAATATTAATCTTATTATTAACCTATATTAAACCTATATTAAACCTATATTAACGTTTATCATTATGGAAAGCAATGATGCCATAGAGAAGATTGCTAAACTAATCTTCTACCTAATATGTAAAGATGGTTTCTACCCAAAAGCCTTTGCATGCCCCATTTTATTTCACAACAACTTGCTTCCTGCCCCCTCCCCACATACACACACTCAAAGGTAGGAGGGATTCCCTCCTTTGAAAGTACTTCTTATTAAGAAACAGGATTTTAGTAAACTACTTCTTAACCATAGTCTTTTTTAACTGAACACTGGATTTCTGATAGTGATATCCAGGGCCAACAGATATTGTTTTTCTCACAGCTCTATGTAATTTATCATTTTCTTACTCTGCTATCATGAGCTAGGGGCTACTAGTGAAGATTGGATACCATGCAAGAAATGGGTCTTTGATGCAATCAAATAGTCTTATAAGAATTTTACAAGTGATCCTTGGCATATTGCCCAAAAATAAGCTGTACCGAACAGAATAGCATTTTAAATAAATATGCATGGTATTGCACCAGCAATGTTTTGGGCTTTTGTTTTATTTTCAGATTAAGCTCTTGTTATATGTGATCACTCTGGATCAGACAATGGGTCCATTTTTTTCCAGCATTTCTTTCATAATTGCCCCCATTGACTTCAGGGGGAACTTTTTCAAATGGCTAGAATGTTGATGCAGCTATTGGCTAAAACAGAGTAAGAAAAAAAGCAAAACTAAAAATACAATTAAAAGGAACCCAGAGCCAAAAGTAAGAGGCTGTTAAATTTAAAAGTGATTTGCAAATAACATTGAGAAAAGTAATAACATAAGCCATTGGGAAACCACCATTGGAAAAGTAAATCAATTAAAAGTGATTATCCTATGAAGCAAAAATGTAAATATACTCAGAAGCAGTTTTTAAAAATTAAAAACTGTTTTGAGCTTAGGTTTGGCTTCTCTACATTATTTACACTTTGGCTTTGAGAATGAAAAAAGTTATGCTTAAATTCATAGCCTTTATTACATCTTATATAGCACCTACACACCAATAAAGGAATACAGTTTTTATTTTTATTTGGATATTTGTTTATATCTATTTTTCTGTATATATACATCCAAATGAGTTCAAGATTACAATATAAAAATATAATTCATGCAGTGAAAGTATTCAGGCAATAAAATAGTGGATCCAGTATAAGATCCTTCTGTTGAATTTAACCTTTAATGTTACCTTGTTGGAATAATGTTCTCAGAAGACACTGAAGATGAAAATGGAGAAAGGAAGTAGACCAGTTGAGACTGGAACAGCATTCCTAAATTTAAGTGCTACTGTTGAGGAAAGATTTGTCTTTCATATCAGCCAGACTGGTTCTCTATGTTGATGGGACAGAGAAGATGAACCCCTAAAACTGACCTTAAAGTTCAGACCATTAATCCAAACCACCAGCTCTGGTGATTTTAAGAAGTAGAGAAGACTAAAGCTTCATTAGTGGCATTTCAAGAAAATTTAGTTGTACTTAAGTCTCTTTAAATGGAACTTGAGTATGATTAATTACATTGCAACTTTAAACATATTAATAAAAAAATAAAATCTATTAGGGTGTACGGAACCTTCTTCTGAATAAATATGTTCAGGAATGTACTATATCCTGTGCGCAGTTCTAGTGTAAGCTGCATTGAATTGACTGGGGCTTATTCTTGTCCACCCAACAAGAACAGAACAGATTTTTTTTTGCTGCACACTCAGACTCTAACTATAAAACAGAAAGAATATGTTTTATCTATATTAAATTATAGAGATTTTTGTCCTAACCTTCTAGTGCACATGAATCAGTCAGGGTATATATTTCATCCCTTGTGTTTAACTGTGTAAATCTTTTGTTGGGGGAGGTGTTTTGTTCTGAGTTTTTTTTTTTTTTTTGCTCTTCTGTATTATATTTTTAATATCTCAGTATATATTCCACATCTGAGTTAATGTTCAATTTCCTTTGATTTTAAATTGCATTACATAGCTACACCCCAACATGTCTCCAGTGCATCCAGAATTACTGTTATGATCTTCATTCAATAAATCTATACTTTTAATACATAGACCTTATTATTCTACTAAATGTTCTCAGCAGTTGTTTTGCCAGGGGCAGTTAGCACAGGTGTTGGTGCTTTACTGTTTGCTATACCTCTGCAATTTACCCTTGAGAGCACCCAGGAAAAATACAATTAAATCCCTAAAATATGTAGGCATACTTCTTTTTTCAGATGTATATATTTATAAGAGCTCCTCTGAAAGCCTGATCATATAAGCCCTGCTCTATATATGTTTTAAATACATTTTAAATGTATAAATATAAATACTGTATATAGGTTTTGTTTGAAATGAATTAACAGACTATGATTATCTAGGCAAAGACGTAACCTCGATATTAAATGTACAACTAGTATGTTTGTTAGGGATTTTAGCCATTAGTAGTAGCCATTCTCTGTTAGTATATGCCTAATGACTTTTCTGAGCTGATCATTATTATTTTGGAAGTCCCCAAAGCTTGTGGTGACCACAAGTGCTGTTAAACATACCAGCAACATTGCATTCTCTGACTCCCAGCCTTATCTATGGAAAGCTGGTTTACAATCTTACAAGTTTCCTGAGATTTTAAAAATTCTTCCATCTCTTTTTTAAAAAGACATCTAAGTGCAATGGTGTTTCTCTTCAGGAATTTCCATAATGTCCACTTCAGTTTTAAAAACGGAATCCTGAACAAATGTATTTATTGCAGCTCTAAGACTGCCTAATCATTATGCTAGTTAAAGTGGTGTACAAAATGGTTTAAAAACACAATATAACAACAAAAGAAGAACAAAAATAATAAACTGCCCAGGTTATATTTTAAAAAATTAGAAAGTCATAACATACCAGTGGGTTCACAAATCAGCCCAGCCCAGTGCCTACTAGAAGAGCCAGTTTTTTTCAGGCCTTCAATGACAGGAGAGTCAGGACTACATAGACCTTAGGGGGAATGCTGTACCAGACAGCAGGAGCATCAAAAGAAAAAGCAAGTACTAAAACCCTGTAAGATGGCACTTCTTCATTGAGGGGACCCCACGTATGCTGTCTCTGTCTGATTTTATGGGATGGGCAAAGACAATTGGAGAAAGTCTGTCTTGAAAATATCCAGGCCTGAAGCCATGAAGGGCTTTAGAGATGACTATCAATACCTTGAGTTGCACCTGGAAGCCAACTGGTAACCAGTACAACTCTTACAGTACAGGTTTCATATGGGCATACTGAGGTGCACCCATAACTACTCACATCACATTCTGGGTTGACACAAACATTTCTGTTGTTGAAACTCATCACAATAAACACTACACTATACAGTAGTGGCTTTAGCAAGCATTACATAACTTAGCTGTAAATGTACAGTGAGTCAAATACTGTTTAGCTCATTAGATGTTCAATTAATAAAATCTTATGGCTTGCCTGGATGTTCCACTGTCCACTTGGGAGTTTACCCACTCTGTAGACAAATTCAAAGCCTTCCAAAGTATTTAACTGCTAGTGCTTTGCATCTTCTTCAACTTCCAGTTAAATATCTTTCAACTTCTTGTATCTACCAATATATTTCTCCTTTTATTTTCTCTAAAGGCAGAGGCAGGAAGTTGTAGTACTAAACTGGAAAAAAAAACCAATCACCCACTGTTTTTATGTTCTTGAATGAGACATATAAATGAAATGAGTGCATCTAAATAAATGAGATTGGGGTTGGGAGCATAACAGTAACCATTTTATGAAGCAATCACTGATTGGAGAATGGCCCTGCACTGATGATAGATTGTAGCTAGTTACTTTTTAGATATAGTTGTTGTAGTTTATACTAATACTTTCATTCTGAAAATGGGATGGACTAAAGTTGACAATTTGAATCCAACAGAGCAAAATAAGAATTTGACAGAGAAGTACAACTGATTTTCTCTATAATGGTTTTGCATTCTTAAAGAGAATTCCTAGTGCTCTGAATCTTTAGTGTTCTAATATGTTCTATTTACATTCATTTAAAGGGACACCACCTAGTAGCTTTGCATTTTTAAAAAAGGTCAGCAATAGCCATGCTGATTAGGGAATTCGAAGGGCTGATGTACACAGATCTGGAGAAAACTGACATTGCAGAAGTCTGATCAGAACCACTTAGTGTATTGTCTACACTAAGTGGCCATTTGGCCATCCTTTCAACACTTTGCTAATTAAAATCCTTTACTACAAATATAATTTTTGAACCTGGATTTCAATGACAGCAGCAATTTTGCTTGTGAGGATGACTCTCCTTCTCTGCTCCAGATTTATTCTCTACAATTGTAACAAATGGGATATCTGCATTGTTTAACACCAAACAGAAAGCGCCAACTGGTCAGCATTGTAAATAGCAAGTTAATGGCAACACTATTAAAAGTAAAGTCACTAGTGGCAAAATGAAATAATGCTGTCACTTCTGTTTGCAGGAGCAGGAAAGTTCCATAGAAAGGAAAAATGGGAATGTGGCAGAAAGGGTTCTAGCCCTCAATTTCGAGCAGTGGATCAGTGGGCCACAAAAAAGGGCTGGAGCTGCATGAAGCTTCTGGAACCAAGTGCCCCCCATTTCAGGAAAGGCATCTCTCTCATGTCAAGAAAAGAAAAATATATGTTGGGAAAAAGCAACAAAGTAGTCTAGTAGCACTAGGGAACCAACTAGTTGCATAAGTTTTTGGGATCCCACTTCATCTCATGCAGTACATAAAATGTGATCCCGGGTACATATCCATAAATGTCTCTGACTTAACTTCTGGATTCACCATTATCTGATCTTACTGTTTCAGGAGAAGAATTCATGCATCACATGAATTCAGGGTGTCCCTAATCAGAAACCTAAGTAATTAATGAATTAGCTGGTATGTCCACAGAGACTGAAAGTCTATTTATAAGTCAACTGCTTTTGCTTTCTACTTTTCTACTTTTGAATTTTTCTTTGCATCACAGATCCAATTCTGAATATTTTAATCTGAAATTTAAAGAGAGATAAATTGGAGAGTAAGGAAAAAAACAGTCATTTTTCATTCTAATTCTTGATTTAAAAAAAATATATCTCCAAGACAGTAGCAGCCAAAAGCAGCTGACTTTGCTTGACACAATTTCCACACATCACAGACTGTCAAGGAATTTGCCTAACAAATTGGCTCCCCGTTTTGTTTTTCTCCTAGGCCGTTTACCAACTCATGATATTAATGCAATTTGGAGAAGTACTGGTTTTATCTTCAGAACTCAGGCACTGGCTAAGCCTGTTGGTGAAATACTTGCCATTCAGCACCTGTTTTGCCAATGATAAATCACATTGCACATGGCTGGGTTTACATGATAATACCATTGCCTAAGTGTGCTTCTAACAACAAAATCAGCAAGGAAAAAAGTCCATTCTAAGCAAATTGGCCTTCTACAAAAGCAGTGGAGGGGATACAAGGGTATGGGAATGAAAAGTAGGGAAAACCTTCAACAGTTATCCATCCTCCTCTATTTACAGAAATATAAAAGATATTTCCACAATTTCAGAGCTAAACCATAAGCACAGCTGCCAGATCAGGCAAAACTCTGACGTGCCACTAGATGGCAGCCACGGATTTGAGGGTTGGTTGGTTGGTTGGTGGGTTGGTTGGTTTTTGGCATCCCTTTGTTGCTAGCATTTATCTGGATTTTTAAAACTCAGTTCTGGTAGCCCTAATCATAAGCAGCAAGAGTGAATATCAATTGCATAAGGAATACAAGGTTTTTGCGCAAAACTATTGTTCAGCACAATGTTCCTCCTTTGTATTATGTGATCAATGGTTCATCCAACTGTATGCCTACATGATGAGAATTTATTTGTTACTACCATTGATAGTTAATTATGGATAGTGGTAACAGCATTCAAGGTAAGTTGTATTCTATATTATTAAGAAGTACAAATGTGACATGGGTGCCATTTTTTGTAGCCCTCTGCGTCTCTTATAATGTATAGTGCTACCTGTAGACTTATAGACTGATAAATAGAGAAAGATATTGTGTGATTTAATATTGGCTGAAGCAAACCCACTATGGGTTCTCTTTATCTAGTTTTAGGACTTGTGTGGAGAACAGATAAAGTCATATTGATGCAGAAGTATTGAAAATACAAAAACATTCACAAACTTTTAAGCACCATTGTATGATAAGATATTATGTAGCTGAGAATAACTATCCCTATTTAATTATAACAACAACAATAGCAACAAGTGCTATAAACCTAATTAGAATCTCTAGTCACTGACAGTGGTTCAATATTGTAAGAAATGTAAGAATGAAGATTGTTTTGGTTATTCATGAAACTATAGCAGTAGGTGAAGCTATGGTTGAAGCTGAATGCCAGTGGTAAATGTGATTGCAGCTGGAATGATGAGGAAGGACTTCAGTATGACTGATTCTATAGAGTAACAGTTCAGCAAAACCAGCCAAAAAATTTGAGGCATCTTAAGGGCAAACACATTTATTGTTACATCAGCTTTTGTAGTCTCTTGAGATTACTTATTCTGAAGTGGAACAGTCCATTGCTTTGCCCTTGGAAGAAGTTAAAGTAGACTCAACACTACTTAAACATGCCTCTCCTATCAGGAAAGAGCTACAATACAGGTTGTATTTGTAGAAGAAACATTTCATCCTTCTTAAAGTTCTAAGGGGTTCTTAATATATAAGAAAAGCTGTGCCAAGAACAATATTCTTCAGAAACAATTAAAGAATGCCACCAACAACCAGTTAGGTTAAAAAAAATCACTGTGTGATAGGGAGATACAGGAGCAATCTCAAAGAGATGAGGGGGAGACAGACACCCCCCAAATCATCAAGTAACTAATTTGCAGAAACATATTATACTCTTTGAAAGACATAGTAAATCTCAATGCAACTCTTCCCAACCTGTTGTCTTCCAGATGTGCTGGATCTGCTATTCCCAGAATTCAAAGCCAACATGCTGGCTTGGAATTTAATGAGTTAGAGTGTCGGTACATTAGAGGGGGACAAGTTGGAGAAACCAAGAGTAACAGATCACTTGCATTTCCAGTGGTTTATCATAGTATCAGAGAGTTGCAAGAGGCCATTTAGGCCATGGATTCTAACACCCTACTTCGAGCAGGAAACCATATATAAGCAAGTAGTATAGTTCTATACATTATTATCAGGATAATTATATTATGAAACTGAGAGCTACTCTGTGACAATTACTGCCCCTGTGAAATATGCAACAAAGTGTGCATTCTGAAATCTGGTTAAAATATAATAGACCAAGGTTTAAAAAAAAATCCAAAACAACACAATTATGCTATGGAATCAAAATTATGTGTTTGAATCCTTCCCCCCTTCTCTCTTGTTAGGAAAATATGTAATTTTCTAAGCCCTAGTCAGAGGTTTATGTGCCAGGAGACATACTTGCAAGCTGCATTCCTGTATCTTCCAGCTTCACTTTAGACTATTGCACATTCAGCACTAGACCTAAAGTGAGGTTTAAGTGTGTTTTGACCCCATAATTTAAAAAAAAAAAAAATCCACAGTGATTCCCTGTTGAACACGCTTCTAGTTTCTTTCAGATCTTTGCACTGAACATCTGAAGGATTTGGAGTCTAACAGTTTCACCTGAAAACCCTCAGATGGTTGTGCTTGTTTTCTTCAAATATTGTTTTCAGTGAAACAGTGGATGTTAGAACATGAAAAATGTTATATTTGTATAGATTGGTTGGAGGGATTTAAGGCAACACTTTCAGGTCTTTCAGAGATGCCTTTCCTCAGCACTTCTTCAGATATACACTTGATGGATAGATGAACATGATAGAGCTTCTTCATCATTACTCCTAATCTTTGGTATGCTTTTTACTAGCAGAATCCTTATCCTCTTTCCTTATGAAATTATTATTATTGTTAGCCACACAATTAGCCAGATGTTTAGACTGGATTTGGCATTTTTATCCACCTATCGAGTCCTTCCCAAGGACCTGGGAGAGGCAGATGTTGTTGTCTGATGGTGTTAAAGGTATCGTCCCAGAATGTAAGCTGTTCCAAGTAAAGCTGCCTTTTGCAATTGACTGGTGGTGATTTTGTCAATGCTGATAGTCTTCAGGTGGTGCTCCAGATGTTTTGGGATTACACCTAAGGAGCCTAAAACTATTGGTACTATCTTTGCTTTCTTTTGCCATAGTCACTCTACTTCTGTTTGCAGATCTTTATATTTTGTGATTTTTTTCCAGTTCTTTCTCTTCTATCCGGCTGTCTCCAAGTATTGCAGTCCACTGTCCAGATTTTTTTTGTCTTTCATATCAACAGTTATTAAGTCTGAGGTGTTGTGTGCCGGTGCTTGTCTGTCTGAATTCTAAAGTCCCAGAGCACTTTAGTTTCTTCATTTTCTGTTACTTTGTCTGTTTTGTGGTCCTACCAGTTCTTGCTTGCAGGTAAATGGTATTTCTTGCAGATATTCCAATGCACCATTGTTGCTGCTTTGTCATGCCGTTGTTTGTAGTCAGTCTGTGCAATCTTCTTGCAGCAGCATTTGCTGTGGTACACTGTTTCTTCAGCTTCTTTGCAGAGGCGGCATTTGCTGTCTGTTGCTGTTTTCTCAATTCTGGCTTTATATGCATTTATTCTTAAGGCTTGGGCTTGGGCAGCCAGAATTACCCCTTCTGTCTCTTTCTTCAACTTTCCTGCTCTTAGCCATTGCCAGGTTTTGTTGTTATCTTCTTTGTCTGCTAGTTTTGTGTGTGTGTGTGTATGTACTGGCCATGTAATATTTTGCCTTGCCATATCTCTTTTCTATTCATTTTGTCTTTCTTACAGGCCAGTTTGGTCTCTTTGGTATTCAGTAAGCATTCATGGTGTACTAGCTTCAGTACATCTTCCTCACTGTCCTTCAGATATTCTTCCAATGTCCTTTTCTCTTATTCAACTGTCTGGTGCACTTGCAGCATTCCATGCCCACCTATGCTCCTTGGTAAGTAGAGTCTGTCAGCATCACTGTATGGATGAAGAGCATGATTTATTGTCATTATTTTTCTGGTCTTCCTATCCAGGGCTTTTAGTTCACCTTGAGTTCAGTCCAATATTCCATCTATATATCTAATGACTGGAGTTGCCCCGATGTTATTTGCCTTGACGGTATTTCCGCCACTGAGTTTGGACTTTAAAATCTTCTTCACTTCTCTGATGTATTCACTACTAACCTTCTAGACTTCAGTGTGCTTGATGTTGTCAGCCTGAAGGATGCCCAGGTATTTGTAGTAATCTTCTTCATTCAGTCTCTTGATGTTGTTTCCACTGGGCATCTTGATTCCTTCAGTTTTCACAATTTTTCCCCTGTTGATGGTCAGGGTGGCACATTTGTCCAGTCCAAACTCCACTGCCATAACATGGCTGTATATTTGGACCGTGTTGAGCAGTGATTCCATTTCAGATGGTGTTTTTCCATACAGCTTCAGATTGTCCATGTAAAGGAGGTGGGATAACCTAGCAGATGCTTTTGATGTTTGATATACATCCCCTGACTTGTTCAGCATTGTTGACAGAGGAATCAATGTAATGCAAACAGTAGTGGTGATAGTGAGTGTCCTTTAAAGATTCCTCTCTTGATATTAAACTCTCCCAGTCTATCACCATTGACCAGCAACTGTGTCTTCCATTTTGCCATGACTCTTTGCACAAAGCTTCTGATGTTTCTACTGACTCCTGTTATTTCTAGGCACTAGATTATCCAGTCATATGGTAGAGAGTCAAATGTCTTCTTGTAATCAATCCAAGCTACATTCAAGTTGGTCTTCCTTCTCTTGCAGTTTTCCAAAATCATCTTGTCAATTAGGAGCTGATCTTTTGTTCCTCTGCTGTTTGGGCAGTTTCCTTTCTGCTCAGATAGAAACACATTGTTTTCAACAAGGTGCTGTTGGACTGGATCAGCTACCACACCAGTTAGCAATTTGAAAGTTGTTGGCAAGCAGGTAATTGACCTATACTGGTGCTGCCTGTTTTGCTGGATCTTTCATTATCAGGTAGGTAATTGGTTAACATTGCCAGATGTTAACCAATCTTCAATTTTACCTCCTTGCAGTATATTGTTAAACTGCTTGGCAATGAGTGGGTGCAAAGCAATCAGATGTTTCAACCAAAAACCATGCAGTTCATCTTCACCTGGTGCTGACCAATTCTTGATCTTCCTTGCCCTTTTCTCCACCATTTCTGCTGTTTTTACAAGTTTTTTCATTTCAGCTTCTTTTGTATTTTTATCCATCCCCTTTATCCAAGCTGCATTCTTGTTGTATTTCTTTGGGTTGTCCAATAGCTGCTCCCAGAACTGCATTGTTTCTTCTTTGTCAGGTGTCAACTGGTTCATTGCAGTCTCTCCACTGATGGATTGGTAGAAACATTTCTGATTCAACTGAAATTGGAGGTTCTGCCTATAGTGTACAATTCAAGCTTCATATCTGCTGATCTTCTTAGCTATGGATGTTATTTGCTGCTTTATTACTTCCAGTGCTTCCTTGATCTTCCTTGTTTCTAGGTGATATTTCTTGATCAGGTATTCTTTGGTCTTTTTGTTCTTCAGCTCCTTTTCTTTCATCTCTTCTAACTTGCTTGTATCTGATCTTAGCATGCTGATCTTATTTTCCAACCTGATCTTCCATTTTGGTGGTGCAGTGTTTGGCTTTTTTTCTTGTTTGATGATTTTGCATCCAAGATATTCAGTTATAACTGCAGCTGTGCTGTACATCAGTTGGTTTGTTTCTTGCAGTGAGCTGGTGCTTATATTTGATATTATAGTATTGGCATCATTTAATACTTGTGCTTTGTAACAAATCAAATGCAATCAACCTTATTCTGTTGTTTTTGTGCTATTAGAGGGCTTTGTTCTTTCTGAGGAGAAGGCTCTACTATCTGAGGTACCTCTGGCAAGGCTTTGATTTCTTTGCCCTGGTTAGACCTTTGCAGTTCTTCCAATTCTACTTCTGTGAATACTTTATTTCGTGCTATAAATCGACATTGATCTGCTAGCCTCTATTCTGTTATTTCTGATTCTGGATATTGTTCTTTCCAGAACTAGTGCATTCTTTTCAGATATCCTCTTTTTGTTTGACTTGATTTGTAATAGCAAAACATTATTTCTTTGTTTTTAGTCTTTGTATATTTGCTGTGGGTGAACAATTTTCTTCCAGTAGTTCTGCAGCTGCTGGCCCTGGTTGCTCAGCCAACAGTCCTGAGTCCTGTAGCCCACTTTTCACCAGATATCCAGGAACTAGAATACCTAGTGAAGTCCTTGTTGACTCAGGTGATGACCGATCCAGTATGGGTTTCTGTAAATTATACCTCACCATATTTTTTATGGGAGAGACACTCTTTGTCTGGCATCTCTGATGAGACCTGTCCAGAATGGTTGAATCTCTGGCATAGCACTCATCCTCCTTGGAGCACACAAGCCCCACAACCACATCAATGTAGGGCCTCACTGGGGAATAATAATAATAATAATAATAATAATAATAATTATTATTATTATTATTATTATTATTATTATTATTATTATTATTATTATTATTTCTAGCCACTGCTGCCATAGACATGAATGATCATGTTCTATTGTGATTTTGACCATCATAACAGAAGTTAATTGTTAGAATTTTAGTTTTTTATTTAATATTTATTTAATATTTATATCTTGTTTCTCTACCAGGCCAGTACAGATGGTGTGTCCTTTCATTTTATCCTCAGGATAACAATTTTTGGAAATAGTTTGGAATGAATAATAGTGGCTGGTCCAAAGTCACCCAGTAGTGTCTATATCTGAATGTTCCTAAGACTTAGGAACACTGCCCTTGAGAAGTGATTACTTTCCAAAATGCATTATACTGTCTAGTATTTAGCACTTTTGGAAGCCCTTGAGACAATCATTGCAAACATTTACACTGAGGTGTCTTCTTTTTTCACCCCAGTCTGTGTATCAAAATGCATGTTTTTTTAAAAGTCACATGACTATTGCTAGATCTTTAAATTCATTATAAATGGTGCAGTAGAAGGGTGAGGCTATTTTGCAGCACCTTTCAGCATCTGTAGTATAGCATGATATTGTTATGGCTCTTACCTGAAGACAGTCATTTCTTGTTGCTACAGAAGCTGCCCCAATTTAAGACAGCTGGCAGGGTTTTGTGAAAATTACTGTTCATGGAACAAAAATTATTGTTCCGTTGCACAGAGAATGCAGTGCAAATGGCGTGACATAAACCTGCCACCCCGAGCAACAGAATTAGGTTCCCTTCCACCATATAGAACAGAGATAGGGGCAAAAATCCCTAAGTACTAGCTGCAAACCCCTCAAGCCTTAGAACTGAGCACAGAGCCTTGGAAGAAACAAATTAAAAACTTTCAAAGTGTGACCTTGGAAATGGATTTAACAGTGTTCCTCCCTTTTAAGGCTCCCTGAAAATAAAGATTTCATCTTCAGAAACTCTGACAAAGAGAGTCAACAGACTAGAAAAATTACTTTTTGTTGAGGAGCTGCTTGTGTCAAAATCTAGGTTCTCTAGACGAGAGACTAGGGAACTAAATACATCCCTCCATTTTTGTATTTATTCAGGTTGGGTAATTTATTCAGGTTGGGTAATTCCCCAATTATCTCAGTTCCCAGAACATATCAAGATTTACAGTTGCCATGTGCAATGTGAGAGTCTATATTGAGATCACCCAGGTATTTTTCTCCCCACACCAGCAATTGGAGGAGGGGGAGGCTGATAAATTTTCTCCTGCTAATTGGGGAGACGCACATTCATATCAGTTCTATCCTCCTCTCTTTTTCTGGGTCATTGCAGGTAATAACAATCACAAATCAGTTTGCATGGGGAAAAGAGTATCTGAGGAAAGGAAAGGAAAGGAAAGGAAAGGAAAGGAAAGGAAAGGAA
The DNA here is from genome assembly GCA_030867105.1 of Liasis olivaceus. Taxonomy (NCBI): domain Eukaryota; kingdom Metazoa; phylum Chordata; class Lepidosauria; order Squamata; family Pythonidae; genus Liasis; species Liasis olivaceus. Next base: position 84,938,722 of record CM061352.1, on the reverse strand, counting down.
AGGAAAGGAAAGGAAAGGAAAGGAAAGGAAAGGAAAGGAAAGGAAAGGAAAGGAAAGCAAGGAAAGGAAAGGAAAGGAAAGGAAAGGAAAGGAAAGGAAAGGAAAGGAAAGGAAAGGAAAGGAAAGGAAAGGAAAGGAAAGGAAAGGAAAGGAAAGGAAAGCAAGGAAAGGAAAGCAAGGAAAGGAAAGGAAAGGAAAGGAAAGGAAAGGAAAGGAAAGGAAAGGAAAGGAAAGGAAAGGAAAGGAAAGGAAAGGAAAGGAAAGGAAAGGAATTTGGGAAATGGATAAAGGAAACTCTCAAAAATTTGCTTGAGAAAAAATTAGGCTTAACTCCGCCTTCTGAGATTTCAAAGTGGGATGTGCAAATATTCATAGACATATTAAATTTATAACTCACCTTCAAGGAGGCATGTATAATATTTTATTCTCTAATTGTTCATACAAGTCTAGGGGGCTGAGAAAGAGAGTCTGGTTCAAACTCATCCAGGATCTCAGATTCTACTCCAACTCCTTAAATATCACATTACATTGGCTGTCTGAAGTATGATTTCCTTCATACTGAGGTATTTAAAGCTGCTGTCCAAACTATACACCATCAGTTTATAATGCTGAAGAATCTCCATAGCCCTTCCCAGCCAGGCACCTTCCAGATACACTACAATACCTCCAGTCAGACATAGCAAAATAACCTACATTATTTTAACCCCAATTCAAAATATGGTTTAGTGGCTGCAGTGAAAGAATTATATATTTATATTACTGTATATAAATATATATAATTGTAATTATACTGTGTATATAATTATACTCTTCTGCCCCGGAAATAGGATACAACAGTCTCAAATATTTAACAAATATGATGTGGAAGAAGCAAATCCCGAAGTATACCAAGCATATCTAAGCAAAAATGACGTCCCCGAAAGGAAAATAAGCATTTTTATTATAATCAGCCTACAGAATTGCTATTATTGATTTATTTTATTAGGTATTCTTTTCTGAAGAATTCTCAGCAAATGCTGGTGGTTTAGAATCAATTCAAGCTTTATCCAAAAGGCTGAGAATTGTCCAGTTACCTCTGCAATATGTATGTAGTTCCAAGCAAAGTTGTGTTTCATAAGCTGAATGTTGTGAGGTTGAATAATTATAATTTTTTCCAGGCCATTTTGACCAATTTACTATTATAGTTTCTAATGCTCCAAACATATCAGGCAAAAATTTTGCCAATTTATTCCATAATCTCTGTATCTCCAGTTCATTTTTAATAATTGTCATTTGATATTGCCACATCTAGAAGTAAAACTGCTTTCCTTCAACTATTGAGATGTCCAGCATGTTGTGTTCTAGAAGTTGGTCGATCTGAATTCAGATTCCCCTAGACCTTTTCGATGGTTATTCTGGAACACTTTTTCAACATGATCATACCAATACTTTTGAGCATCATATTTTTACATAAATTCCAATATATCATTTTTGCCGTGCAATCACATCTTTCCTTATAAACTCTCTGGGCAGTTTTGCTTCACCCACTTATTTGATGGTCAAGTCTCATCTTTCTCTGTGAATCATCTATATTTGCAGTTGTTTTCAGCTTTTTAATTTTTCGTTTTGTTTTGTTTTTATGACATTTGTTACTTATGCTTGCTATTGTGCTGTAAATCTTAATCCTATTGCCTTCTTGATGGATCCATTCTTAAGCCATTGCCAAGTTTTGTTACTGTTCACTTTGCTTTCAAAATCTTTCTGGTATTGACCATACCAAGGTTTCTTTCCAATTTATTATTCCCGATCGTAACTGTTCAGTTTGGATTCTGCATTTGATTCTGCCACATTCAAAATATTTTCCTTGCAAACATTTATTAGCATTTTATATCTCTGCATGCTTTATGAATATCTATATACTATATCTTTAGGAATTTCAGGAATTAATTACTATACTTTTAGTTAGGAGATATCAATAAACCAGTGTCTTGAAGACTGAACTCTGGGAGAGTACCTGATAGGATTCATACAGAAGGGATAGGATATTACACTGCTATCCTTCTCTTACCCATTATTCTCTACAACAAAAATCTGCATATTACATTTGCACATTTCCAGGAAAAGATCTAGAAAAAGCTTCAGCAAAACATGCCTATTTTCCTTTATTTCAGAATTAATTTTAGAGTTGGATACAAATGGCCTCCTGAAATTCTTTTTGATCAGAGTTATTGCAGACAAAGTCTATGAATTTTATTAAGAGGAAGAGAATTTTTCCAGGTTTCTAAAGTGTAGAATTTGCCCTTAACCTAGGCAAAGGCACAGTAAGATTTAACCGGGATTTAATGGAATGTTGACAAAAGGCTGTCCAGGCTGCAGAACATTGAACAGATGACTATTTTCATGATGAAAGACAGGAAATGCACACTTTGAAAGTTAGAATATTCACACACAATTCATAACAAAATAAAGAATGAACATTCCACCCTTGAGAATTTATTTTTCTTTTCAGATAAGAACATTTTCTTTCACCAAATTGAGTGAAAATTGCTACCAAAAATGAAGGAAAAATTATCTGTATTATTCAGAGAAATTGGAATAATTGTCCATGATTCCTTCCCAGGGGTTTTATTTAAACTGGGCAACAACCACTTTGGAAGTATCCATATTTTATTAGCACCTTCCTACTTCTCTACCAACCTTCCCACTGGCCTGCCTATTCTCAGTCTTCCCAGCATCTTCAACTGTGTGTTTTACAATTGTGAAAAATGCCTGTTTTATTCCATTGAATGAAGATTTACAAAATATGAGATGTACGTTAGAAAAAAATTAAGAACTGGTTTGGGAAAACCACACCAAACTGACCAGATAACTTCCCTGTCCCTGACTCAATAGATATCTGATAAAGCTATCACCAAAATGAGAATCTCCAGATATTATGTCTCATCTAGCCTACAATCTCATCAGTTCCAGGCTGCAGGCCTTGTGTATGATCCCTTCCCCAAAGCCCTCCCATCTCTTCATCATCAGTAGCTGAGTCATGTCTGTCACCAGGTGGAAAGGTGAAGGTGCCAAAGGCAAACTGCTTTTGTATATGCTGTAGCTGATTTTATCATATACTGCTGCAGTGCCTGTATGGTGAGGATAAGTGAAAACGTTTGTTTTTGTTTTATGAACCCTTATTAAAATGTACGTGTTTCTTCATAAATAGGACAGAATCAGTTTTAAAATACTAAATATGGAAGAAAGCAAAATGGAGAGATTCATCCACCCAGGCAAAGGATTTTGAGAATTGCATTTCACACTGAATTTTCATTGACAGATTCCACAACAGGCAGATACAACAGCAGGAATATGCAACATAGTCTTCCTCATGCTGGGAGAAGCTGTTCCTACTGAATTTGGCTGGTGTGAATAAATGACAATTTTGTCAGTTCATTATATTTTTGTTCTTCTTTGTTTTAGGAGCATAGCCTAGTTTGTGAAATGTGTTCATAAACAGGATAGAAAGAAACTGATTTTAAAAAACAAAATGTGGGAAAACAGAAGTAACAGTTTCCTTCTTCCCTGTATCTGCTTCATAGCATCAAAAGCCTAGATGAATTCATGAAGCTACAAATCATCAGTGCATACTTTCCATCAGGTCTGATTGAAATCTGAGTCTCAACTTTTAAAAAAATGAAGTTTTGCTCACAAGAGCCTTGTATTCTGTTTATATTGTACATTTACTTTTTTATATTTATTAATTAAATTATTGCAAGTGCTGATGATCCTAAGACATATAGATCAAATAAACTGAAACTATGAACAGATTAGTGCTGTAATTGAAAGTCTTTATATGTACTAATATGCCACCTTGTGGCAAAAGAATATACATTTTACCAAATACAAATTATCCTGTAGTATCTATGCCACTAGATGGCAGAAATAAGATACTTACAGAGCAAGGATTCCAAAAGTGATTAGTGATTTAATTTAGCACAGACTACAATTTTTTTTAAAAAAAGGAACAGAACTCTCCAAATATCATGTGAACGTATTTCATTCAAACTGCATATAGGATGGAAACATTATGTTTAAATGACTAGTAAATTAAATTTAAGGGGGATTTATTTCCTTAAAAATACTCCCCATTTCCTTCTGGATAACAGTGACTTAGTATCTACATATAAACCCTTCCTTTCCTTAGCTTGTCTATTGAAGTTAGAAAAAAAAAAGTTAATTTGCCAATAAGAAATATCAATATTCAAGGCAGTTCTATTTAGTACTATGACTGGCAGAAACCCTCCAGGGATTCAGTCAATGTAGGAGAAATCTATACAGTATTCTATTGCAATTCCACAATTCTAGAATTCCCTAAAATTCTGTAAGTGAAAAAAACAAAGATAAAAGCTCCTTTTTCACAAAGATGAGTCCAATAGTCAATCTGCATTCCAAAAGAGATACATGTACCCTTTATATAACTTTGGTTGTCTTGATCACTGATAGTAGATATGGATTTTATCTCCTGAGTAGATAAACCAATGCTCTGTCTTCTGTATTAAACCAGCTTGTATTCATTTCAGTGCCCCATAAATCTGTTAATATTTGTTTTTCCAATAATATCTACCAAGCAATCACAAAGTATTCTGATCCCATTTTCACAATACAGTTAATTGAATCAATGGGAGAGAGTTTAATGTGTGCTAGGAACATCAAAAAGGTTTCAATTGATCCAGTCAGCTAATCTTCAAGGAAGATACATTTAAACAAATCCAGGCATTCACATGGATAAGCTAATTCCACTCAGTCATATTGTAGGAACACAATGTAAACATTTGCTCTGTTTTGCCCAAGAAAAAGAGCTGAAGAGGAAAAAATGGCTGAAAATGCAGGACTCTCCATTACAAGGTTCATTGTCAAGGGCTAGTAACATGAAACACACCTCCCAAATCCAAACTGATTGCAGTGGCCAAACCTTCTAGCCAACTGAAAGGGGTCTAGCAATTTCCATTGAAGCCTTTCCAAAACTCTGGTGGTCCAAGGACTAATGGAATACTAAGTATCTAGTGGGTCATGATTCTGTATTCCAAAAATGGCAATTTTGAATCTAGTTAGTGTGATTGTGTGCTGCCAGAGCCACCAGTAAGTGGAATTACTTACAGCTTTTGCCAAAGCACCCATCTTGGAAGTTGCATGGGGAGGAGGCTGCAAGCTGGGCACCTTCAATGCACATTTTGGGCAATCTCCCAGTGTTGGCCAAAGCCACCCAGAGTGCAGGTTCTTAAGACAGAAAGTCTTTGGGCTTTTTGCTCTGCTGGCAGTCTCCCACCTGGCCCCTCTCAACAATTTACCAACAGGCCATCAGCCAGGAGTGTCTGAGCTGGTGAAAAAGTGGATCCAATAGTGCAAGTTCTGAAGCAACATGGACACTCACTTTTGTCTTAGAAACAGCTGCTCAAAAAGCATCTTTGGGAGTTATCTTTTATTTGAAGCTTTGTTGAAGCAAACTGTTCTTCAAAGCTTCACACACAGTCTTCATCTAAAGAGTATCTGAAGCAACAGTAGTACTCCATATTGGGGAAGGAAGGAATACTGGAGGAAATACAGCAACTCCTCTTATTCTCTATTTTAAACACACACACATCCTTCCAGCATTTTAATATTGCAGTTGAGTTAGGGATTCCACATTCACATTTAAGTAAATGGATCCATTTGTGTTATATTTGGGCAACCAACTCTCCTACATAACTATTAAACCATCATAGCTGATTTTTTGTTCATTGATTACATGTATTTATCTAGGCATCAGAGCACAAGTTTTATAGATCTAAAATTTAAGGACTATTTCCTGGTCTATTTGAAAATCTGCATGCCTTTGCTATGCACTGAAGCTGGAAAATAAAGTTCTGATTGCAGCTTTCAGTCCTTCCTACTAGGCTGTTCTTACTCCCATTAGAAATGTCCCCATCAAATGAAATTGCAAATGCCTCATTGAAAAGAATCAAATAAAAATACAGCTCAATTCGTAATTGCAGGTGAGTTGCTGCAAGCTTGAAATACACTTTCTAGACATGGAAGGAAATAGAATGGAGTTGACAATGCTACATAGGAAAGTTGGGTGTGCTTTTAGTTCGGAATGGGTTAGCACAAATTAATGTGAAGGTTTCTCAGTGAGCACTTGCATTAGAAGAAAAGATGTATGAATTATAAAAGACAGAATTAGTCTGACATAAGCTAGTCTTTTCACAATTCTGGAATAAGTATCAATAGCCAGAATCAATTCAGTAGATATTTTGCAATGTTGTTTAATGGGTCTTATTTTTCTCTGTACATTTTAGACCCACTGCAACAGGAGCTGTCTTGCAGCAGAGGGCACCAAAGACTACAGCACAGTTGTATGCTTATAGTGGTGTAAATCAAAGGTTTTAATGAAATGATAATGAAATGTTTTATAATCCTACAATCTCAGGAATGTCAAAATCAATCATATCTAAAAATATTGTTTGCAATTAATAATATTAGGAGAAACAACATTAAACATTCTCATAATTCAAACAAAAAAGCATTTATTACAATTATAAGCTAATTCTCTGAAAGTAGCTTCTTTTAATAACTTTTCCCCGCTTTCATTTTGGTATTAATAAATTGCGAAAACACAATTTTCTAGCAAACATACTGTGACAACTTGGGTCGGCTTGCACTTTCAAGCTTTAAAGTAGGACACGCTGCCAGACCCTCTTTATGATGCATTTCTGAGGTAAATATGCTGCCATCGCTGTGTGATTTACAGTCATAAACTCCTCCTTTAATATATGAATCCCAGCTTTCCAGAGCTTTAATTTGCTCTCCTTAAAAAGCAAGTAAGCATGCACACCAAGCAGTCTGGCAAATAGGTTAACCATGCCTTGGGGGTAGGCAAAAAACCCAAATAAACTCCAGTCCTGAATTCAATACATTTATTTTAAAAAATCAAAGATGGAAGAGACAGAAATGGTCAATTGTCATTTAAAATAAAACAGAACATAGAGATAACTAGGCAAATTTAGTTAGCTGCCTAAACTTATCAGAAAAGTTATGGTTTGAGGGTATTTGCAAGATACTCTGGGACTCCATAGCCAGGTTTGCCAGTCTCTTAAGATAGAATAGGTTCACCTAAAAATGTTGTTAGTTTAGGAATAGCATTAATTTAATGAATGGATTTATTTATAAAAAAATAAGTGGATAAATCTATTCATTTTAAGCCATGCCTGATCTCTTCAACCTAAAACTCATAGATCTAGTATATTGTGGGATTAATACACCACAGTTATATCCCCATGTGTGTGTGTGCAGGTGCATATCTGCTACTAAGAGTTTACTGTTTTGGAATACATTTGCACGAACTATGGCACTAAACTTGAAATTGGAGCAGTATTCAAAACAAAGGTTTGATTAGTCCTCTCACACACATATACCCACAAAACTAGCCTTCCTTAAATTACAGTGTTTTGCATCCAGAAAAAAAAAAGTGGATTTGTGCATGCAATCTCCATTGTGCAGCCCTGTAGGCCTACAAAGTTTTGATCTGATATTTTTATGGTATAGCTCCTTATCTAATGTATTGGCTGTAATTTAACAGTGTCAAAATCATGACTGACTATGATAATCCATGGTCTGAGTTTCAATCATTATGCAAAACTGGCAATAGAAAGCCCTTCATCAATTACTTTTATAGGACAGTTCACAAAGTTATTAGCTGTGATTTCATGCTCAAGTAAATTTATAAAGTTTTAGATTTTCTTAGCTTTGACTTTAAACCCCTAGATCCATGTTCTCCTAATCTTTGATTGTACTATGGTTATAAAACCACACCATTCCCTTCCTCTCATAGCCATTTTTGATCATAACCTACAGATCAACTTTTTCCTTCCATTCAAATTGCAGGTTTCACTTTCTTAAAGCTTACCAATTCTCAGCTCAACCACAGCTTTCTCTGCTTTCCTCATAATTAACATCCCTACCATGTCCTGTAAGGTTCCTCTCTCCTGCATATTTTATCTTCTTTACCCACCTTTCTGCTTTATCTCAAATTCTTCTCACTATCCTTCTTCTAGGCTTCTATATCAGGGTGTTCCTTTTTTTGTTTTGTTTTGTTTTGTTTTGTTTTGTTTTGGTGCCTTCGAGTCAGTTTTTGACTCCTGGTGACTGCCTGGACTAGTCCTTGCAGTTTTCTTGGCAAAATGTTTAGAAGTGGTTTGCCATTGCCTCCTTCCTAGGATGACAGAGAATAACTGGCCTAAGGTCACCCAGCTGCCTTTGTGCCTAAGGTGACACTAGAACTCTTGTTTGCCCAGTTTCTAGCCTGATGCCTTAACCACTACACCAAACTGCCTCTCTCTCTCAGCAATGCATTATGATATAAAATGACATATTTGCTACTTCAGTTTCTCTTAAATACAAATTTGCTAGCTCTGAATCATGCTGACATATAGCACAACTTTCCCTAACCTGATGCTTTCCAGATTTGCTTGAAATAAAACCTCAGAAGCCAAATAAGCATATTTAGTACCAGGTACCAGGTACCAGGTACCAGGCTGGAGAGACTACTAGATTGTAGGCTGGAGCTGATCTAACAAATATGGATATTAGCAGTTCTCTTTATTCTGAAAGTCTGAATGAACAATAGAAAATGTCACCAAAGGAAATTTAAGCAAACACTTTATTTGCTTATTTAAATTTATTGTAGCTGCCAATCCTGATGATTTGCAGGAAGTCAGGCAATATATGCTTCAATTCTGGAAGACTTACTCAGTCTGCTCATAGTGTGCCCATTACAAATAGATACAATATATTTCATATTGTTGCTTCTAGAATTTCTCCTAGTTCCTTGTTTTTTAATTCACCTTCAAGAATTATCACTCATGAATGCTAAACAGAATTTTAACAATGGAGGCTGCATTAGTGGGAACGCTTGAAATGGTGAATTATACAAAGCCACAAAAAATTATGTTATCTTTGAACAGGTCTTACTATTATAATGGTGAAGTCTCCTTTAAAGTGATCTTGATTCTTGATAGGTTGCCCCATCATGAATATGAACTACTAACAGCTTCTGAGATGCAGGAATGGGCATTGTCTTCTACTCATCTCCAGCTCACCATGTATGCGAACTCTACCCATGTTTTCATGCTCCAAGCTGAACATATTGTTTCCTAACTTCTGCTAGTCCAAGTGCTGCTATCTGGTTTGTCTGTTGTGTTTTAATTTGTTCTAGATGAACCCTTTGATTGGCTACTGCACAGACGCAGGAGTGCCCTCTGACCCCATTTTTCTCAAGAAGGTCTGCTGCAGATTCTTTCTTTCTCAGGAGCATAGGAATTATAACACTTGCTTAACATGCAGGACACCAGAGTTCAAAACCTTGCAGTAACAGTTTTTATTATTGGTATTTTTCTACCTATTTTAATTTAATCCCCCCCCCCCGCCCCCTGAGCTATCTACTTTTCCACCATGCTTTAAAAAAAGACCCACTGGCATACTTTAATTGTTTTTCTAGTCACTTGAAGTAGAATGGTTTCAACCCCAGCTAAGCTATTTGGAAGCTGGGAATGGAATATTTTATGTGGAGTAACTGGAAAAATAGTGTATTAGTGATTTTAAAAAAAATGAAGAAGTAAATAGCTCAAGGGAAAAAGGTAATTTGTGTGTGTGTTTGAATGTTTCTCTTAAGGCTTGAACCACAAACATTCTGCATGTCAAGCAAGTGTTATAACCACTATGCCACTAAGAAAAACCCATAACAGAAACTGCAGCAGACCCTCTTAAAGAAAATCTGGGAAAATACAAGAAAGGACTTTTTTTTACTATTTTAAAGCTTGTTGTTGTTCCTGTATATATGTCTATTTTAATGCTTTAGCTTCTTTATATATAATTTTAATTTCAATTATATGTAATAAAAGTGTGTGTGTTCACTAAGACTAGCTCACAGGTGCTTCCCTGAAATTGAAAGCTGGAGGGCAGAGCAGCAGGGAATTGTCAAGTGGGGTGCTATGCCAGCCTACAGTCCAAATTGAATCCTTTGCAACCTGCAAAGGTTTTTCAGATGGGATTTTTCTTAAACTAATTAAGATGGAAGAAGCACAGGGCAGGTACAGGTTAAGCATGCAATGTGGATATAGGCAGATCCATGTAGGTTTCTTGACAAGAAGACAGAAGTGACTTGCTATTGTCTTCTTGGGACACTGTTTGGATTTCCTAATCAACCTACAGCACTGATATTTCCTGGTGGTCTTCCATACAAGTACTAACCACTTCTGACCCTATTCAGCTTTTTGAGAACAACAAAGATTAACTTGTTGCTGCCACCTAGCTGGGCCTTTTTGTTTATACTAATATCTTGCAACATCTTATTATGATACAATTAATGGTTTTTAAAGGATCCCCAAATATTTCTTAGGCTGTTCTAAGTATTTGACATAGAAAAGAAAATCTCAAAATTCTGCTTGAATTATTAATGTTTAGTTATATGTAATGATGCTTCATTTATTATCTAGATAAAACAAAGGTTTGTATTTGCAAGACAAATTTGCAGAAATGTTGTGCAACTAGGGTTTTGATCCAAAATATGTGAGCACATAGCAGCCAAAACAGCACTTGCCCCATCAAATTATCAGCAGTCATGCCACTTAATTGTTCAGTCAGTCCTCCATTCCCCCATCCAAATAATTGATGCCATACTTTCAGCCATTTCCTGAGCATGGAACATACACGCATGCATGTGTGCGCGCACACACACACACACACAGACCCCCCCTATTTCCATCTCATTTTCTCAGCATAGGATTTCTGAGAATAATTCTGATTCAGGTTGGAACAATGGATTTACATCACTTGTATAATGCAAAATATAGACTTCATCACAGAATTACATTATGTGCTATACAGAGTTACTGTGCCGGAGAACTTAAGAGATCTTTCTAAGCAGGAGAGCAGTAACAGGTGTCTAAATGAAAGGATGTGCATCATGCTAGCATTTAATAGTCCTGTTGTGATTCTGTATTATTTGTTGCTGCAGCAGTGAATGCCTTTCTTTCCCTATCCCCGTGAAAATCAAAGCTTTTCTGGCACTCCTGTTGCTCCACCCCATGGGCCTGACGCTACAGGACCATAAATGTTATAGTGAAAATCATTCCCTTTCCCGATTACCAAATAAATAATTACGCAGTCTCCTCTGGGATTGAAGCCATTTGCTGATTGGTTCCATGTTTTATTGATTAGAATGCTGTGATGAATTGGTCCCTGAGGAGCAGATGTCTGGCTGTAAGCAGATGGTTGAGAATGTGCAGAATTATAATGATCTTTTGCATTCAAGGGCCATCACATGGTGAAAAATGGTACAGGTTGGGCCATGCTGTTTCAACATCAAAGGAGAGGAGATAGAAAGAAAATTCATAGAAAGCTCTTGCTCACATCATGTAAAGGAATTTAGAGCTGACCTTGGGGAAGGTATAAGAAAGCCATCAAGTGGGGGGTGGGGGAGAGAAGTAAGCTATTAAGGAGGGTTTTGGAAAAGAGCCCAGACATGGAAGGAAGTATGAGAAAGAAACTCAAAATTACTGCACCTTGATTTTGTTTGGTACAAGATGGGACTGAGAGAAATTTGTACAGGCTTTCAAGATTTCTTAATCTCCCCTAGGACAAAAAAGTAACATTCCTGGAATTCCTGTGGTGTCCGTTTCTTGACCTGATCTACCTTGAAGAAGTAACACATTAAGACTGTCTAGACAGGAATAAGCCATTAAGGGGAAATAGATGATTTTTCCAACTGTACATGGTCTGAATCTCATTTGAGTTTCTGAATTTCATTAAGAGTAAGAAGCATTGTGGATTGTGCACAGAAACAATCATCACCACCAATTCCATCTCTTTCAGTACACCATAATACAAGATGCAGGATTCCCACTAATCTGTTAACAGGCAGCTTACTTGGTTGTTGGTTGTGCTTTCCAAGAAATTAAAGCAATGTGCAGACTAGAATTGCATTCTAGCCAACATTTTTTACTTTTACTTTTCAAGACAAGTATAAGACATGCTCAGGAACCGTTATATTTAATTATATTCATATTTGGTGAAACTTTGAAAAACCTGTTGCTGCCTAAGAATTCCTTCAAAAGTTGCCACAATTTTTTAATTTTTAATGTGATTAGAAAGGGAAAATTGCACAAGTTTATTTACTTACTGTAATTTGATTTTTTTTAAAATAAATGTGACAGTCTAGTACATTACATCCCCACCTGGTGCAGAATACTATCCAAAGACCAAGTGCAGCCATCAGCCTGAGAACCAGTACATATCTCTGTTGTCCAGCTGATTGGACTGTAGGCTGTTCTAAGGCGGATTGAGTTAATTGTAGACTCTAGAAGAGTCTAGAAGAGTCATGTGGAATGCAATGTGGTCACTATCACCAGATAAATACATCAAGTGAATCCCCAAATGTAAGTTTAGGCTACAAATGAAGTCTGATATATCTGAAGACTAATACAGTAACTGACATTGTTTAGATTGAATGCTCAGAGTAGAAAATTTAGTTTCAATTATGTCAATTAGTAAGGGAATATAGGGGGACGCGGTGGTGCAGCGGCTTAATGACGCTGAAAGTTGCTGGCCAGAAATGGCTGACACTTCAGCAGTTCGAGTCCAGCCTTTGCGTTAAACAGGGTGAGCTCCTGTTTCCTCCCCAGTTCCTGTCAACCCAACAGGTCGAAAACTCACGTGAGCAGATAAATGGGTACTCTCACTCCGGTGGGAGGAAAAATGCTGGTGGCGCCTTGGAAAAAAAAAGGAGTCGGGAGCAGTTGCCGGTAAGCGCAAAACCGCGCTCGCCCGAAAAGGGCGCAAAGCAATGGAAACCCCGCCTCCTGCGCTCGCCAGCTGGGCTGTGGTCTAGGAAGGAGGCTCTGGCAAACCACTTCCGAAACACTTGCCTTGAAAACTGCAAGGACTCGTCCAAGCAGTCACTGCAGAGTCAGTAATGACTGAGCGCAGATTAAAAAAAAAAAAGGGAATATAGAAAAAGCATACAGTATAATCCTATGCAGGTTTATCTAGAACTAAGTTTCACTGCCTTCTCTTGTACTTTCACTTGAAGGTGATAGTATCTTATCTTAGGATCACTACATAAAATAGTATCTCAACTCACCAAAATATTAGACAAACAGTAATCAATGTTTCATGGAAATGGTTCCTTGTTCCCAAATATTGTCCGTAATTCCACCTTCCTTGGCTTTTCAGCCAACCTTTGATCTCTCCTGATATAAATGAGCATATATCATGTTAGGCTTTGGTATTATTTTAAGAAGTTTTTTCTTTTTTTTAATTGATGCCATCAAATTAAATATTTTCAACTGTCATTGTTCTCAAAGAAAAAGATGTAAGCATGACTCAAGTTAATCAAAAGTGATTGGTGTTTCTTAGAATGAGTCCTTGTTTCAGGTAAATTGACAAAGATGAGTTGGAATCACTATTGCAAAGAAATCATGGATTTTTTTTTTTGTATTGATGAAGAAGCCATGGAAGGCCCAATATTACTTAAGCAAGATAGTATGTTTTTTCCTTTTTGATGAGTGCTCCATCTAATTTCCAGGAAACATTTTCAAATCTGCATGCTCAGCTTTTCTTATTTATTAAAGTGGTGATAGTATGAAAGCTGTTTCTTCGTTTGCATTGGCTCAGCATCTGCTGGCTGAATAGGAGTCTTTCTTCATTCTCCCACAGCAAGCTATACGCTTCTAATTTTCAAATATGGTCTTCACACATAGCAGAATGAAGTGGTTAAATCATGGATAATAGAATGGACAACACTATCAGACTGAAAGTGCAAATTGTTACATTGTTTTCCATGCATCCTTATGTAACAAAAGGAAAGATCATTTATTCCACAAAATGGACTTCAGGCAAGAATAGAAAGTTAGGTGGGGCTTCTACTTTCTCTGTAAGAACCTCCTTTGCATAGGAAAGCCTTTACAAATGTCATCCTCCTAACTATAATAAATATAGTTTTATATTTATATAATATAGAATTATCTTTATTTTATATTATAGTTTATATTTATATATACAGTGGTACCTCGAGTTACGAACTTAATCCGTTCCGTGACTCTGATCACAACTCGAGTTGGTCGCAACTCGAGGTAAATTTCCCCATAAGGTTCAATGTAAATATGGCTAATCCACCCTCCGAATTTGGTTGTACCACGAGGCAAATTTCCCCATAAGGTTCAATGTAAATACATTCTTGCCAAGCCTGCTCTGCATTTTCTTTGGAGCCATGCTGACAAGCACACCAAAAACCTTCCAAACGCCACAAAACATACCACAAGCCTCACCGAACGTCTCCTTGCTACTGCGATCTTGCCCACAGGAAGCTACGACCGCGTGGCAGCAGGGCAAATGGCCACAGATCCAGTTCGTAGCTCGAGGCGGAGTTTGCATGTCGAGGTAAATTTTTGGGGCCGGAGCTGCTCGTATCTCGAAAAATTCGTAAGGAGGGGTGTTCGTAACCCGAGGTACCACTGTATATATAAGAGAGCGGCTGGATAGCGTAGTGGTTAGGACACCGCCTTTGATGCAGGAGACCGGGGTTCAAATCCCGGCTGATACCTACCTTACCAGTAGGGGTCCTTGGGCAAAGACCCCCTAACGCTTCACCTGCCTACCTCAAAAATATGAGAGTGACACGAACTAAGAGAGTCATGCCGGCTCGGACGTCGCCTGGATTAACAAGGTCCGCATCAGATGTTGGGGAACCAGGACAATCTGATGTTAAGTGGGCTACTGGAACAAACCATACATGGATGAGACAAGAGAACTTGGAAATGATGGAATGCTATTACAACAGCAGACCTAATGAGAGGGGATATATGAAACGTATGAGGGAACTATGGATAGACAAAAGGCCTAATCCACACTAACTGAGAAACAACTAGTTACCCAGCGCTTCAACATAGTGAAGAGGAAGCTGCTCTCACAACTTGAGATAGACCAACTCCACATTACAACCCGGACTCAAGCAGACCTGGAAGAACAAGCAGATGTGCAGCCAACACCTGAAGCTGGAATGTCACTGCCACCCCTTCCATTACAGAGCACAGCAGCTGATATGAGGCATAAGATCATGGATAAACTAGCTACAGTCAACCGTCGAGTCTGATTACCAAGGCTCAGTGGAGAAGTACCGTCAGATAGTAAGCTAGAAGATGCAAACAGAGCCTCCAGACAATCCCTACTACCACCATAACTGAAACCAATGAATTGGTATATGCTACAGCTGCTGTAATCCTGGAAATGCTTGGCATCAAGAAGAACAGCAGTACATACCCACCCTGGAAAATGAGATTGGAGTCTAAGATCAAGGCAACTCGGAGAGAAGTCAGTCAGCTGGTGGAACTACAGAAGCATGATTAAGGATAACACTCAGCTACCGGAAAAATACATGGGCCTGACTCCATCTGAAACCCTAGAGATTGCTAAACAAAGGCTCACAGCACTGGCTACCAGGCTAAGGAGATACACTAGAGAAGCAGAGGCCAAGAAGATAAATGCCCTGTTCTTCAAAGAACCATCCAAAGTGTACTCCCAACTGCAGTGCAACCACAGAGTAGCAGCTGAGCCATCAGCAGCGGAAACTGAACAGTACTGGAAGAACATATGGGAGAAAGAGAAGACGCATAACACCAGTGCAAAGTGGCTGCAGGACCTGAAAGCAGACCACAGCAATCTCCCAGAATGGGAACCAGTCACCATCACAGTAGCAGACATCCAACAGCGGGTCAAGAACATGAAAAGCTGGACAGCACCTGGCCTGGATGTGATCCACACCTACTGGCTAAAGAAACTAACAGCAGTGCATGAACGCCTAGCAGCACAGATGAACCAACTGCTAGCAGCAGGCTCCCACCCAGACTGGCTAACACAAGGAAGGACAGTGCTGATCATGAAAGACCCTCACAAAGGAACAGCACCATCCAACTACCGGCCAATAACCTGCCTCCCCACAACATGGAAAGTTCTATCAGGCATCATAGCTGCCAAGCTACAAGACCATATGGGCCAGTACATGAGCACAGCTCAGAAGGGCATTGGGAACAACACCAGAGGCTCAAAACACCAGTTACTCATAGATAGGGCAGTTGCCCAAGGTCTAGGCAGACCAATCTGAGCACAGCCTGGATTGACTACAGGAAAGCCTATGGCTCAATGCCGCACACATGGATCTGTGAATGCCTGGCAATATACAAAGTCAACAGGACACTAAGGACCTTCCTCAAGCACTCAATGGGACTGTGGAAGACAACAACTACCAGTGGGCCACATAGCAGACATAGAGACCAGCTATAAATACCTTGGTGTCCCACAGTCACACGGGAACCATGAGGAGGAGGCAAGAAAGACAGCAACATCCAAGTACCACCAAAGGATAAGACAGGTCCTGAAGAGCCAGCTCAATGGGAAGAACAAGATCCATGCCATCAACATGTATGACCTGCCAGTCATCAGATACCCTGCTGGTATAGTGAGCTGGCCAAAGGAAGACATGGAAGCTGCTGATGTGAAGACCCGGAAGCTCCTCACAATGTATGGAGGTTTCCACCCCAAGTCCAACACCCAGAGACTGTACACCAGGTGCAAAGAGGGCAGGCGGGGTCTGATGAGTGTCAAAGCCACTGTCCTGGACGAAACCCGAAGTACCCAGGAATACATCAGTAAGATGGCACCCAAAGATGAGCTGCTGAGAGAATGCCTCAGGCAGCAGCAGACAAGGCAGGAGGTTCAAGCAGAGGAAGTGCCATGGCAAGACAAGCCCCTGCATGGGATGTACCATCGACAGATAGCTGAGGTGGCTGACATTGGGAAATCCTATCAGTGGCTGGAAAGGGCTGGACTAAAAGACAGCACTGAGGCACTGACCATAGCAGCACAAGAACAGGCACTAAGCACCAGATCCATAGAAGCAGGGGTCTACCATACCATACAGGACCCAGGGTACAGATTGTGCAGAGAGGCCTCAGAGACAGTCCAATACATAATGGCAGGGTGTAAGATGCAGGCAGGAACAGCATACACTGAATGGCACAACCAAGTAGCTGGCATTGTGTACAGGAACATCTGCACAGCATATGGGCTAGACCCCCCCCCCCCAAGTCCAGATGGGAGATTCCACAGAAGGTCGTGGAGAATAACAGGGCTAAGATCCTGTGGGACTTCCAGTACCAGACGGACAGGCAGGTATTGGCTAATCAACCAGACATCGTGGTAGTAGACAAAGACCAGAAGACAGCGGTAGTGATAGATGTAGCAGTGCCAAGTGACAGCAACATCAGGAAGAAGGAGCATGAGAAGCTGGAGAAGGACCAGGGCCTGAAGGAGGAAATCGAGAGGATGTGGAAAGTAAAGGCCAAAGTGGTCCCAGTGGTGGTAGGAGCACTCGGGGCAGTGACTCCTAAGCTGGGAGAATGGCTCAAACAGATCCCAGGAGCAACATCAGAGCTCTCTGTGCAGAAGAGTGCAGTGCTAGGAACAGCTAACATACTGCGCAGAACCCTCAAACTCCCAGGCCTCTGGTAGAGGACCCAAGATTGAGGAAGACACATACCACCCATAGCGGTGAGAGGGGAATTTTTAATATTATAATTATAAAAATATAGATAAGTCTATAAATCTAGACTTATCATATGGTAGAAAAGCAAGACTAAACAAAATTTAGTTTTCAGCCAGAAAGGTAACTTCAGGATTTGTTCTCCCACCTCAGAGAGGCTTGGTAGCACCTGTTACCCTGCCATGAGTCAAGGAGAATTAACTTACCAGGTACAGTTGTAATGATTTCCATATCAAGTATCTATAGTCTTTTATGTAAGGTCAGGCTGTGCATATTGTTTGAAAGGGTTGCTTCAGAACATATGGGAACATGTAGGGGGACCTCTTCTAAACTGTTAAGTAGTAGTGTCTTTTCCAGGTTTGCATAGCTGCTGCTTCTAGCTGCTTCCATGTGTATGCCACCACAACTACTTCATTTGCCACCCACCCCCAATAAGCAAAATATCTGTTTATGCATACACATGCAGGGACAGCCTGGAGCAACTTCTGCACAAATCTGGAAAAGGATATGGCTGCTTTATTTTTTAAAAGGTACTTCATATGTGCTCCTGCATGTTTCAAAGTATCTCTTTTGAATGATTTGCACAGCCGTAATATGGGGTCTCTCAATTTTGCTTTCAATAGAAATATACAGGTAGTCCTTGATTTACGACCACAGTAGGGACTGCAGGTGTTGTATAAGTGAAAGTAAACAGACAGTTCATGCCCTCTGGTGCCTTTCACACTGTAATTGCAGGCACGTGTCAGGAAAAAATACACAGAGGGCTCAAATTACTATCTTCTTCTGATTTGAAAATCCAGTCAATCAACAAGCATATCACAGAAAAACAAATTTCCAATAGAAAAATCAGATCCAATTAATACAGATGGAGTTTCATAAAACTAAACTTTTAACAAATAAATCTTTCCCTTTTACTGTAAGTAACTTTTTGGTATTCTCCTTATCTTCCAGCTTTTTGCAAATTGTTCAAATTATAATAAAACTCTAATTCTTCTTTCAAAGTTATAGTCCCAGAAATAATGAAAAAAATACCAAGAGAATACTTATCTGTTGCAAAAGAAGGTCTCTCTTATGTTGAAAAATAGTTATATTCCAAAGTGATTTAGAAATAGGCCAGCTCTAGTGCATGTTTAGGCTGCTCCACAGCTGTGAATGAAGATAGATCCCCTGCCTTCCAGCTGCTGCTTGCAAGCTGTTCCCAGAAGCTTCTGTTTCTGCAATTAGCTTACGGGGAATGGCCATCCTGGAAACTGAATGGGTTGATTTCTCACTTCCTCCTTAATCTAGAGCAAGTTGGGTGGCCAGCACTTGCTGCTAGCCACCAATCCAGCTGTAGTTCTGTCTCCCTTCTTACAGAGATGACTAAGCCTCCATTGTCCCCACCAGAGGTCCTGTTATTTCAAATTTGTTATGGCCATCCACCTCAGCAGATTCTGGGTAGCTTACAAAATTCAAAACAAACAATAAAAAAATTTTTTAAAAAATTAAAACAACCCAGATGATCCAGACTAAAACAACCACAATAATAACAAGAAACCACAGCAGGGACTCCGCAAACATTTTAAGTCCACTCCTGTGACCAGAGCCAGGTGTTGAGGGCTTTCTCAAATTCCAGGAGAGATGGCTCCATCCATATCTCTGGGGAGGGATGCTACTCCAAAGAGTGGGGGCCATGACAGAAAAGGCACACTTCCTCATTCCCACAATATGACAGCATTTAATAAAGGGGAGCTGGAGCACACCCACTCTTTCCCCATGTTCTAAAATAGTAACAAATGAAATGTGTCTTTGTGGCTGTTTTTATTTTCTATTAAGATTAACACAATCTTAATTTAAGAAAATTATACGTAGGCTAAAAGGTGATAATACCCTTCTTCCCGCCCCGCCCCCCCCAATCATGTTTTATATGTCAGGCCCAAAGTAAACCAATGGAGCAAGAATAATCTAACCTTAAGAACTTCCGTTGCCGATTTCCCTAACTGTGGGCATCTAAATCACAGGATTCCGATATCATCTTCTCCAATCTGTCTTCCAACGGCATTGGGGTTCAATCCCTGTAATCTTCAAGCAGCATGACTTTATGCTTTGGGGGCTTATGGCAGTTGATTTCCAATACATATAAGAGGGCATCATCAAATTAAGGAAAATGAGGGTAATGAAAATGTTATTCCTTTATATA
Organism: Liasis olivaceus; assembly: GCA_030867105.1. NCBI lineage: Eukaryota > Metazoa > Chordata > Lepidosauria > Squamata > Pythonidae > Liasis > Liasis olivaceus. The sequence continues at coordinate 84,918,953 of CM061352.1, read as the reverse complement.
CCCTGTTGCATATACATTAACCCATATGTAATTTTTTGTTCTTTTTTGTCTTCTCTTTCTTATCCCATAGGACCTGGTACAGGAATTGCAGGCAATGGATCAATGTGTCTGGCCGTACCACTGTGGCTGTTGGCAGCGTCCATGTTCTGCCTACTCAGCAAATGTTAATAACAGCTGAAATAAAAACCCAGCAACATCAAGAACAACATACAAAGCAAAACAAAAATGTCATACAGGAGACAGAGCAAGAGAGAGTGGGGGGAGGGAAAGGACAACTTCTTTCACAACTTTTGTGTGTGCCGCAACAAAGGGGAGAAATTTCAATGAAAGAAGAATCAGCCACTTTTATTTTAACAACTGTCAAGTCACTGACCATCCGGGAGTATGAGAGACAGATTATCACACTATGGAGGCTGGATTCTGCTAAGGATGCTGAGATGCTGTAAAAAGAAGCAATGAAATTTCACTTTATTATCTTCATTCCCTCATATCATTTTCTCCTCTCTCTTTCCTTCTTTCCCTCCCTCCCTCCCTCCTTCAAGGAAAGAAATGGCCTTTGCTTTGATGTTGATAGCCATAACCTTTTAATTGGCTTGGTAATTTCTTAAACTGATACTTAGCTTTTTCAGATACCTGTAAAGAATGATGCAGAGTTCTCTAGCATATTGGTGTCCCATGAAGAAACTCCGCACAGCCCTTACCTCACTGCCTCTCCCTTAGGCTGCCCCATATATTTCTGGGTATCTTAGCCCATGATGCTTTGAGGATGATAAAACTTAGAAATTCTACTCATCTGCCCTCTTGTTCTTGCCAGTCTCCCTGTCTCCCTCTCTCTCTCTCTCTCTCTCTCTCTCTCTCTGTCATGTATGTATGCGTGCATGTTTCTGTGTATGTATGTGTGCATCTCTCTCTCTCTCTCTCTCTCTCTGTCTCTCTCTCTCTCAAAAGCATGCAAAGAAATCAGTCCCTGTGTACATAAACTCATCCCTGTAGATAATAGCTTGCATTGCACATGAGGATGACTGTTTCGCTTGGATGTGAATTCTGGGTGATGAGGAGATACACAATGGTTTTCCCAAAAGAATTTTGCTTTGACTTCTTCCTGCAGTCCCAGTTTTAGAATCTAAAATTTAGAGCACATCCTTAATCTTCTCCTGTTAAATCTGGACAGCAATCAAGTATAACCTGTATGTTGCCCTCGTTGCTCTTCAATTTTACTTTGTCTACCTAGCCTTAGACAGGGCCAAAGATTCTGAGCCTCAAGGAGTCTGCAGATTCAATTACCCTTGAGCATGTTGAGTCCTGACTGAATGAGGATCACATAGGAAAAATTGTAGCTATAATAGTCCATTGTCCAAATCCCCATTCCATTCACTGCAGAGAGAGGGAGTTGCTAGATCAGCAGAAGTGGCTCAGTCTAGGCTATGCGGGGTTAACTGGATCTGGACTTAAAGAATTGAAGAGAATAAATGTTTTCTGGGCTCCAGAAGTTCCAGGAAGCTGGAGAAAGCTGGACAGGGTAGGCAGCACATGATAACATATGCATTGCATAGTGGTCGAATGGCATATATAAGGCCCTGAGGTTTTGTCATAGGACAAAGACAAGAGATGGTAGTTGCTGTCATTGGTTGGAGAAGAGCAATAAAGTATATTTATCACTTATAGCAGCAGTAGGCCATATACGATCCTCATCCCACACCATCAGCTATGCTGGTTATGTCTAATTGTACTTCAAGAACATATGAATGGCCACATTTTGTCTAGCCCCAGAGTAATATGGCTGTGTGTTGTGAATGCCTGATACTGATCCAGTAATTATTTACTGTCCCTTACTTGCATTAGTGGCTGCCATTTCTATGCTTGGGCAGGGTCATGCCAGGCAGTCCCGTTATGAGGGGTGGTTTGTGAGAACACCTGTCACAGAAACTAGACAGCACAAAAGGGAAAGACAAATATTTGAGTGAGAAGAATAGGTAATCTTTTGCCATAAGGATTTTTATCTTGCAACCGTTCTAATGGATTAACCAGTGGCTACAATTATTCTAATTAGGGATGTGTGAATCTCTAAAATTCCTGCCTTCTTAAAATCCATATTTGTAAATTAGTATTCTGGGCCAGCAATCTTTTTTCTACAGATTAAGAAGAAAAATCATAGAAATTTTGTATGCATATTTGCAACATGTCATAATATATAGAGGCCTTATATGGATTTCCCCAAATTTATGTAACTATTAACGTAAATTTTCCAAAACCTTTTTTAAAAATGTGAATCACTGTGTTTCTTTCCTTGACAGTTAAATTCCCCAATGCAGAATTTTAAAATACAAAGTTTCTTGAAGTAATCTCTTTAAAAACCCTACTGCTGTCTATGTATAACTAAGTAATGTGCTTTTTTTTTTTTTACAATTTTTGTAGGAAGGCAAAAGCTAGCAGAATTTTGAGTCTAGTTTTAATCCTACTATAAATTGTGATGAGAATGGAACATTCAAATTCACTTTTGGAATTGGTGTTGTAATGTTTTTCTCTCCCTAACACTGATCCCTGTGCCTGGTCAATTTTCATAAGGAAGTTATTTTCTTCCTTTAATAAGATAGTGGGAAAACCTGTCCCAACCTCAGGATGGTGAATTATACCCTTTACCAACAAGCATAACCACCATACAGTGACAGAACAAGCTTGCTTCTAACTATGCTAAAATAAATGTAATTTTGCAACAACAATAAAAATATTAACGTGCCAACATTTTGATTTTACATCCTTTAAAAAGCCAGAAAGATAAGATTTTAAAAGCCATCTCCTAAATCATGATAAGATTAGTTGAAAAGGAAAATCATTGCTAGTTGAAATTAAGAATCTATTTATATGCTATTTACCTATTTTATAGGAAAAGCCTTTTATACTGTGGTTAGCTTTAGGGATTCCTATCTTTCTCAAGCCAAGTCAGTAAGGGTGGGGAATCTGCTCATTCCTGATCTGAGTTAGACACTCGTGCTTCAAAAATGGCTTACCCTGGTTTGTCTCAGTAATTACCTCATACTGGTTTGTTACTGAAAATCGGGCACATATGGATCTGAACAAATCATTTACCTCTCATCTGGTTTACAGAAAGGGACAAGCTAAATTATTAAAGTTACATACTCTTGTCCCAAATTGTACTTTGTCTTTTTTTAAAAAAAAGAAAGCAGAGGGGCAACAATTTAAACCTTTACCTTTACCTAGTTCAGTGAGGAAAGAAATTGTATGCCAAATATTTAAAGGTAAATAAGCATCTGTCATGGTATGTTATCAGATCCAGAGTTAATGTATCATGCTTAATGCTGACTACCCATTTGACTAGCTTCACAAGTGCAATTCACTATGCAGTCCCAACTTGTTCATTAAAAATGATCTAGATTTTCTTTGGGCAACTGTTGGTTCCTTTCTAAGGGCTCATCCACATGTAGTAAGAAGACACCCCACTCTTTCTTATGGACAGGTTGTACAACATAGTCTCCATCACATTCCAAGCCTACTCCTTGGGCAGGTTGAAGCCAATCTAAGGGGTTCTGGCATGAAAAGTTCTAAGGTTTTTGCTGGCATTACAGCACCGAGTCTTCTTTGCAGACATTCTAGGGCACACGGGGGGGGGGGGGGGGGGGGCTGATCAGAGGTGGGTGATCAGCTGTGCTCCAGTTAGTCTGATAGGTCTGCTGGGGGACTACCCAATCCATCTGGTTGTTGGGCTCTGTACCTCCATGGCTTTTCAGCTGGAGCTGTGAGATAGGACACTTCACTTGTGCAGCCTATTTCTTTTGGAGGCAGGTTCAGAGTTGGAAATATCAACCTCATATAAGACCAAATGCAGATATACCAAGAGGCCAATATTCACGTTAATAAGCAGAAGGCAGAACTTTGCCCAGCAACTTTTTTTCCCCATGTTGGTGCATGTTGGAGAAAATTGCAGACTTCGTCTTCCAGGGTTATTAGAAGACTTGTGTTGCAAGGCCTGAACGCACAGAATGGCTTGTTTGTTTTTACTTGTAGCCATTGTTTTTTAATGGTAGCCACAGGAATATTGAACTAATTTCCTTCATTTTCAGTCCTAGTAAGAGAAGAAGCAGTCCACACCCAATGTGGGCCACCTTTTCAAGTAAAGCAAAATACCTCTGAAACAATTAAAATGACAGTCCAAACTCTGAACCCTGCACCACCATACATTGACAGAAGTTGGATTTTCCTGCCACTAGGTGATGTTGGATAGAAAGGGAAAAGACATCCAGGAACCCAACTGCTGCCCTGAAACTACCCCATATTGCATTCTGTGAGAGAAGCAACCTATTGACCTCATTTGCTCAGTTGCAGCAAAAGGGAGGCTATGGAGGAAGCCCTTTTTATATTAATATACATTTCTCCCATCTTTGATATGGGAGAAAAGCACATTACAATGTGGATGAACCCATAGAAGATGTAGCAGCAGGAATTGTGAGTGACAAAAGAGAAATCCATATTTAAATTGCGGTGTGGGTATGTATTTACGTACATTAGATATCCTTATTTTACTATAATGAACACCCGCCCTTAATAAAGAGCTCCTTGCTCCATGCCAGTATTGCAAGGCAGTTGTCCCTTGATGAACAGCACAGCAGCATCTCTTCCTTCTCCTTTAGCTATTTGTTTTTGCTGAGTTCTGCAATTTGGGGCCTCTCTGGCAGTCAATTAAGCAGCCAGACAGACTTCTAAGGCTTATAATTTACTATTGGACAGTTAATATTCTATAAAGGTAGGAAGCAGAAAAGGGAGGCGTGGAAGGTTTGGACAAGAAAAAGATATAAAGAAAGATAAAAAGAGGGAGCACAACGTACCAACAGAAAAAAAGCATTCCTTCCCAGGAGATGCCTAAGATTGCAGTAGCTGGATAATACATAAATGTAAAAAAGAATCCTCCCATACCTGCTCCTGCACAACATATAAAGAATCTTCAAACAGCAAATAATGTGCTTCCTTGCAGCTTACAAGGATCTTGGTTTCTTGTTCAATAAGGCCATTAATGTCCAACGACTTTTCAAATATTTTGAACACCTTTGAAAAGCCTTCATATGGATGTCCTCCAGGTCTTCGGGGAGTACATTTCCTAACTTTCCCACTGTTCATTAGCTATGCTGTCTAGAATTCTGATAATTGCTCCAGTATAGCTAAGGACCTACAGGGACCTATGTGTGGGTTTCAGGGAAGCATCAAGTTTGAATAGCATTTTTGTTTTCTGAACATTACCTGATTGTTTGATTGTTAAGCTGGTTCAGCAGTACCACTAATGCTTTAGCCAACATTCTCAAAATGTTGTGGAACATACCTGTAGAAAGGTGATTGAGTAGAAAGGACATTGAATTTGGGTTAAGCGTAACCATGCCAGCAAGCATTCACTTTTCTGTGGTTTGCAAACTCTCAGAGTTTTTTCACTTGTGCCTTTTGGAGGATGCTATGATACTAGAATAAGTATTTTCAGAAATTTAATTAACAGTAGCAAGTGGAAATCTAGACCTAAAGGAGTTCCGACAGATTAATTATGAAAGGGTACACATTTCAGTTCATTCTCTTTTATATAAGAACATATCAACATTTGCATTTCTTTTTTCCATCAACAGGATGAAAAGAATTTCAAGTCTGAAACTAAATTGAGGGTGGGGTAAACAAATACTTCTTCCCAATAGCCTCTTTGTGAAATTCAATATGCATATAGACTCCACAGAGAGAAATTTGGGAATGTAATTTTCAGTGGAAAAGTGGACAGAAAAGAGCATTGCTAAGCACCTTCTGTGCCTCTGTTGCAAACAGCTTTTTCCTGAAGCTTCTTTTCCATAAAATAAGAGACTATCAGAAGCGTGTTATACACATGTGTCTATTAAATGGACTTCCATTTTGAGCTTACTTCAGAAATTTGCCAATATGTTCTGCTTCCAGAATATTTTTTGGACCTGGACCCCATAATTTTGAGTGCTAATATAAAATAAAATATGCAGAAAGTTCCAGAAACAAAACAAAATTGGAAAATGTATTAGACAAATTAGAAACTCATCCTACCTTTTTCTGATATATAATTTTTAATAGCTTCTTCACACCTTTCAGTGGATGCTGTTCAGCAGCAAGGTGACTATATTTATATTGCAATGGGTTTTAAAAAGTGGGGGAGGGGTACATGGGGAAATGAAATTAAGATTGAAAGCCCATATCTCTGTTCCCTTTTGGGACTTCTCGTTCCTCCATTTGGGTTTCTTAGGAGAGAAGTTTCCACTGGGGAAGGGGAAAAGACAGTTTTGAACTTTTGAGACTGGGGAATTAAGCAGTTTTCTCCCCTACCATCTCAGTTAAGCTGTTCTAGTAGAAGCCAGCTCTTTCACACACAGCCCCATTTTATCAAATAAAATTCTTCTTGGAAATTCTATATCCTTTTTTATTTTATCTTTTTGGCTGTGATGATAATAGAGAGAACTTTCACAATGACAGCTGAGAGAAAGAGGGTGTATGTCTGTGTGTGTGTCTGTGAGAGAGAGAGAGAGAGAGAGAGAGAGAGAGAGAGAGAGTAAGTGTATTCGTGCATTTACCACTGAGGCCTGGCCTCTGTAACTCTGCTGGTTACATGTTCTGTTCCTTTGTTCCTGGTAGATGATTTGTGTCCCATTTTTGAAGTTAAAAGATTGCCACAAGATCACTTTGCTCCTTCAAATGCCATAGATGTGGCCTTCTGAGGAAGCCTCTATGTAATAAGGCCACAATTAATATTCATATTTTTCAGGGTATGGGACTTTGTAATTGTACTGTGAAATATATTTCTATGAGGCCATTTTATTAGTTTTAAACGGACGGTAAAATTCAGTTGTTGGATTTTTTTTCCAACTCAAAACAAAGTGTGTACATAGGCTTTCAGCTCTGTTTCCTAGGGCTTATGGCTATGAACCTATACTCTTACTAAGATGTAAATCCCATTGAATTCAATGTATCATATTTAAAAGCATAGATTGTATGTCCATAACTGGCACTGTATTTACTTGAAAGGAGAAGTTGTTTCCACCACCACCACTCAAATAATTTGTAATGACACAACCAACTTAAATTAGCAGAGAAATTGAGTCATATAAGTTTTCCTTCTAATTTCCTTGGAGGTGGGATATCATCTTTAATTCAAAACTGTCTTCCTTTAGGGTAAATAGAGTAGTTGCCTGAAAGTCAGAAGTCTCGTAACAATCATTAGGACAATTACATGTTTTGCAGACAAGTGCAGGACCTTCACAGGAATCCCAGTCTCTGCTCGTAATAAACTCAATAATACAATGCTAACGTAATAAACTCAATAATACAATACTAACCTATCCTGGCAGATAAACTGGTAGATTAAGGAAAGTACTGGAGCCCAGAGGAGAGGGACCATTTATGGACAAAGGTTTCTGCTAGGAAGCAAAAATAGAAAGGAAGGTTAGAATGAACAGAAATATGTTGTGAGAAACTTGTTGATTCAAGATTGACTAGTCATCATAAAAGGCAAAGCTAAACTAAATCATTTGTGGTTCAATGAAATCTGGAAAGTATATCACAACCACCCAGGTATCTGCAGAAAAGTCTGGATGTATTAACTGCATAATGTCATGAGAAACATTAAGACTTGTGCCCATATATGATCTGGGGCTAACATTGGCTTCTAACAATAAATTATGCTCCTGTGTTGAGTAGTGACACCTCCCATCATTTGGTGAGTACTTGTAGAATGTGAGCATACAACGCCAGTCACGCATTTAACACATTTGGAAAGGAGTTTAGATCCTGTTCTTGTGTCTTCTCTGTTACTTGCCTTGTTCTTTGTCAATGCCATATCTGTCCCTTAGCTTTGCTGTGGTAGATCCATTTGGAAATGTTGGTCTGAATGCACTGGATTATTATTATTATTATTATTATTATTATTATTATTATTATTATTATTTAGGTTTCCTGATAAACACTGTGCTATTGGCTGCATTTTCTTTTTCTTTTTTCTTTTTCTTTTTTTAGGAAAAAGAAGACTAAACACTTATGCTTTGTAAAGTATATTTGTAAAATAACAAAACAGCAACAACAGGGTTTTCCTTAAGCAGAATAAGATGGACTGAAGCAAGAAATAGGGCAAAATTTCAGAATGGAGCAGAGGAACATGAATCACATTCCTAGATATTTTGTTGCTGACTCACAATGAGACTTTAGTCAATTCTTCTATTTTATGGCCAAGCTTCTCTCTGTGTAATAGGGATGTACACTGAGGCACTTTACAGAAAAAATGCATGCAAGTTACAGTTTTGTAAAGTTTTTAGCAATCTATTAATAAGACATCCATGGATGGTATTTGATTTGAAAGAATAATAATTATTCAGTTTTGGGCTATCCTTTAGAGAGTCAGATGCAGTCTTTGTGCTTCCTGAAAGATTCTGTACACTCTCAGTTCTTATTGGCTCCTGACTACTTTTGCTTATTGTTGATGTCAAGAGGGATTGGGGGGAGTCAAAAAGAGTGAGTAAATGTATGATGATACATTTGTGTGAAGATGTTCATACTCTGTTTGCACTCTTTCTCTTTATGCTGCCCCTGTCTCTCTTTTCCCTGCACTGCTCTAAAAAGCTACAGCTTTTCACCATGTCTGAGTGGTGATTCAGAAGGGGATACCAGTTCCTTGAGACTGTAGGTGTAATTGTGTTTGATTGATGGAAGTTTAACATTTAGTGTCATATAAGCAAAAATACAAAAAAAAAGGATTTCTTCTACAAGTTTGTAAATATATGAAAGTGGCATGAAATGTCCAGTAATGTCTGCACAGAAGAAGAAACACTTAGATACAAAGATGACGTATTACTTGCTAGCAAATGTCTAACATTCCCCCCTCCACCCTAAAAAATAAAGAATATATACTCTGTGGCTTAAGGCATGAGAAGAAACATGTCTCTCTTCTTAGAGTATCCAGAGGGTAGGGAGACAGTCATCTTGAAATATATGAACTACAACCATAATCAGAGTATATCAGTTTGTATGTGTCTTACAGTGTGGCAAAAATGCCTGTAAAATTCTAAGGCGGTAGATGTGAGGGTCAATGGCATTCTGGCAGACTGATTATTTTCCAGCAGCAAACTTTGGGTTCTCAGATCTTAAATCAGAAAACGTTCCCCAACAAGATGAGGGCATATTTGTTCCAATTAAACAGTGTCTTTTTTAAAAAAAAAATCCAAGGATGCAACCCTGATTGCAGAAAAACCAATGGGAATTTGGTCAATGGATTAATGGAGTTAAGATGTTCTGCCTAATTATCCATGCTGTTATATTTTTCATGCTTCAGATCACTTCAAAAGTCTATATATAAAATCTGAGGTCACAGCTATTTTTTTTTCAAGGGATGAATGGACATTTGATAAAGAAGGCAGAGATAGACTTAGCTGTCCTTACTTTTGGCCACTCCAAAGGAAGCTTCCATACATTGCATACCTTTAAACCTTTTTGGAGAAGACACTAGGTGAATGGAAAGGAAGCTTCTCCTTCTATAGATAAAACAATCCACTGCATACATTTTAATTCCAATGAGGGACAACTTACATTATTGTTACATTTGAGGATATAACAAAGAATAGTCAGTTGTCCTGTGGACTGAAAATGCTGGAATATTCAGTACAGCATAGAAGAGGCAGATACTTTCAATCTCTCTTTAGAGAGAGAAATTTATTCATGATTCAGAAATAGACAAAATATGTAAAGGGTACTTTACAGATTTTTCCCAAAAATATTCAGAAAAAAAGTTTGAAAAGCATAATATCAGAAAATAAAATATCACTTCAGCTATTTTCATTCATCTGTGAAAGACTGTCTTACAGATATATATTACTTTAAGCTGATCAAAGAGGTGAGAGGGGAAGAGGTTCAAGTTGTTTACAGAATGTAGCCTCTTCATGGGTATTTTTCATTCCTTCATGCAAATGAGAAAATTACATACTACAGAGAGGCTACCTTCTTCTGTTCTCTTAAGAAGCCAAATCTACTAAGACATAAAGTAATCCTTTGTCCTGAAATGCTTAGTTATTGCTGTGGATGTTGATCTTAACAAATAAAACAGAATCTCAAAAAAAATCTTCCGCTCTTTCTCCAAATCTCACATTACAGTCAGAATAACTTAAGCCAGCCAAAAGCAAAGTTTTCTACTTATCAACTAAACCAGTTTATAATGTACTAACTGACAACATAGAATATATTTTCTTAGTGTCAGAAACACTAAGTTGGCATAATATATTTCAATTATCACAAGATTCTTCCCAAGTGAACTAAAAAAATGTGTTTCTCTCCATTTGTTGATTTTGTGGCATGTTAGCTATTATCACAATGCAATTTTGAATTTAAATGATAGCTCCTGGAAATGCAGCTATACAAATCTCTAAGGAATATTCAGCATCATACTACTGCAATTTGTGTATTGCCCTCACAATGCATACCAGGAACTAGATGTATTGTCCCAAATTCTGGAGAAAGGGATGGATTTTTTTTTAATGTAATTTAATAAAAAATATGCTGAAGTTCAGTTTGAAGACATCAAGTAGCTGCAAAAAATGCAAAAAGACTGTTTTGTTCAATATCCCTACTTAAAATTATTTAGGTGAGGATCAGTTTACATATAGAAGTATATGTTTATTTAATTCCTAGTATATCAATTCCCCAATTCTATTGGTTGGGGTCTAAGCAATTTACACTCAGTTCCCACTGAAATCGAAATTCATGGGATTTATGACTATGGAAAAAGACAAATATACAGATAAATAATAAATGAAGGAACAGCCTCATTGTTTCAGTGGGTGTAATGGCAACTAATTCAACCCAGATTCAGTCCTACATATAAAATAACAATACTCAAGGAAGATAAAGATATATCTACCTTGCATTGAAAGGCCATCTAAAATAAAAATTGTTTTCCTTCTCTGAAGTTCTTTCATATGTTTCCCTATTTGGGTCTCTACCCATTTGAGATATACTCTCAAAAATAAGGCGTATGTAGAATTTCACATACTTTCAAAACTTTTGACCACACCCCCAAACATATTCTCTTTCTCCATCTTTCCCCCTGACCCATGCAGCATAACATGTTTTAAAACAATTTTGTATAATAAGAATCATAAAGTTTGTGGTTTGTGATGAGGTTCTGATGACAAGAAAAAGGATTACACGGATGAAGATAGGGAGAGAATAGTGAAGAGGTCTGTGGCAACTCTCAACCCTTTCTATTTCTCCAGCTGCAGCCATCTTCTTTTTCCCCCGGGTCTTTGGGAAGATTTTCCAGGCTCTTCTTGCTGTGCTGCTGGGCGGTTAGAACTCTCCTCATTAACAGTGTTATATACATATAAATAAATATATATCTATATCTATATCTTTATATATATTTTTCCCCAGCACCGTGGACATGATCTGAATTTCTCTTTAATAAAACAAGAACACAGCCATTCTATTTTTTTTTCCTGTTAATTTTTCAAAAACTAGCTCTGTGAAAGAAAAGTTTAAAAGTGCAAGTGAGTGTGTGTGCGTGCGTGTGTGTAAAAAAAGCTAAAGCTTTTTTCTTTCATTTTCTTTTCTCAGTGTATTTAACTTCCGTTTTTGTGTCTATTTACATCTATGAATGCTCTGCTCTTCTGTGGTCTTAAAAGGAAAAAAAACACAAACAAAAAACCCACAAAAAGCAAAAATGAAATAAACATGGAAAGGAGGAGCTGAGTCTTCATTTCTTGTCCTGTCTACATCCCTGGGTGGCATCACAAAATGTAATGACAGAGGCTGTTGTGGGGGGGGGGGGGGGGAAGTATTATCTTCCATGATTTCTTTTAAGCTCCAACTCTGAATCCTCTGCTGTTTGTTTGACAGAAGAAATATCAATCTCCTGTTACCCTCTGATTACTATGAAGTTACAAAACAGAACAGAGTTTTGCAGATCTTTGAGGTCATGCCTTGGTTCCATACAAGCTTGAGTGAGCACTCAGCCACTTCATGAAGCACCCTGGCCTTCTCACTTGTAAAAGTGAAGCAACAGCATTGCTTTGGTTCAGCTGCTCTGACTGCCTCATCTGCTACTTACAATAATCTGAAGACAGTTCTGAGCATGTTGAGAAATCTCTCCTGTTCTTCCCAAGTGAAGTAACAGAAGTGATATGTCAAAATGATCTTATGACCTCTTCATCTCAGGAAAGACCAAGTTGCCATACTGGCATTAAACAGAATGACAACGCTGGGATTAAAAGTAGATCAGTGACATAAGACCAGTCTCCTCACAAACCAAGCTATACTACACAGGACACAATATGACACAAGGAATGAGAAAGACCTCTGCCTAAAATACACGTTCTACGGAACTATTTGGCCCAAATCACATTAGTCATGATGCTCTGTAGATCCGCAGCAAGGAGAAACATCTCACTCATCCAGTGTTAAGGTATAAAGAGCTATGTGTCATTTGTCTTCTATGTTTGCTAATTTTATTTTCTTAATTGTAGGCACATGGTGACTTCATTTGAATTCAAACTAACATGTGCAGGGGAGAAGGGAAAAGCTATTATTTTTCCTCCTCCCCCCTCCCTTTTGTTGTTTCCTAAATCATAATTGAATAGAAGATTAAAGAAAATAGAAGATAAGTATTTAAATCCTACTTAAAAATTACACTCATCAGATTCCTCAGGTCCCACTGCAGTAGAAACTTTAAAATTCTAAGCACAAAAACTCTTTAAAAATCCTTTTGGAGAACAAGACAAGAAGGAATCCTTGACTTAGTTTGAGATATGATTAAAGCCCTTTCTTTTGTGGAACTATTATAGCTGAACTTCCACAATCCAGATGGCCACTAGATGGCAGCAAAGAGTTAACATTTTCTATATTTCCTTGCTGCCATTTTGTGGCTGCCTAGATTTTTATGGAAGCACTAATGCAACCAAAGCTTAAGATAATGTGTACGGGAAAATAATCCATTGGTTCTTCTCTCCTCTTTTTACCTGTCATAGATTAAGTAATGAGCCAAAAATATTCAACTGGCATATTCCAATTTAAATGAGACTCAGCCAACTATGTGGGAGCCATTTTCCCACCCTACCTTCCCACATTGCTTACAGAGTTATTGAATATGGCAGATCATTCCTATCGGTAGCCCTTATTAAGTGTGTAGTGTTCTTCAACAGAGCTCTTAGGCATACATTATGTGTTTACTGGAAATATAAAAGCAATATAAACACACATACATAATAATTGAATTTCCTTTATAAATTGATATGAATAGTTCCAAATACCATGAGAAACAGGAGATCTATATAAATGGAAGGAAACTATTTGCTGATGGTATAGATATAAGGACTGAGAAAAATCTGTTTTTAAAGTCAGTTAAATCTCCTACTTTAATCACCTCAGGAACACCTACTGCTTCTTATTCAGCTTTCTTCATGTCCTTCTTTGTCATTTCAGTTTTTTGTCTTTTGTTTCTCTTTACACTTTATTTCTTTTACTCATTCCTTACCCACAATAGAACAACTGGTCTCCCATTATCATCAGAATTCCCCCCTTATTTGCTTGCATTTTCATAAGCCTTCTCTATATTTAATTCTTTGGGTTTCTGTGTCTTACATGCCTTTTCACTCTACCCTCTTGGACACATATTTAATAGGCATCTTGCTAGGAAACAAGGTGCTAACTGGATAGGGAAATTCCAAGAAGGTGGACTTTCCATATATTTGCAGCATGAATAAAGAAGTATATGGAATCACAGCATCATCTATAAGAATCAGTTTTCTGGGTTTCACTGTACAAGCCCACAGATTCCTCTCTTGAGAGCTAGCCCTTCTGCAACTTATCCTTATTGGATGGATTTAGCTCAAAAGGATGTAGTTCCTGCTTTGGAACTGTTTTTTTTTTTTTTTTTGAACAATCAAAATACAAGACATACAGTTTATAAATGAAGGGGATGTTCTTTAACCAACTAGTGTCCAGTTATAGCTCTACCTGGACCAGAAAGCCCTAGCATTGTTATTTCACATCTTTATCACCACTCAGCTGGAACACTGCAATGCATTCTACATTGGCTGCCTTTGAAATGACAGCTAGCACAGAATGCAGTGACCAAGAAATTGAGTAACTCAGATTTAATTTGCTATACTGGTTGTCATAAGCTTCTGGGCCAAAGTCATAGTGCTGGTCATTACCTATAAAACCATTTATGGGCAGCACGGGGATACATCAGGAACCACCTTGACAAATTTGACTCTGGTCATCCAATCCAAACATCAAGAGAGGGCCTGGCTGAATGTCCTAACCTTTTTGGTGTATTCTTCCCAGGAAATACATTTGGCCCTGATTCTCCTTGCATTTCACAATGCCTTGAAGATCACATTGCTCAAGCATGCTTTGACCTTGGGAGATTTGTGGCAATTTATGTTATCATATTGCTATTACTTCATTTTTATAATGTTTCTTATTTTTGTATATACCCAAAGGCAGTATGATGGGCTATTTGCAAATATCATTTAAAAAAAGATAATAAATTGGTACATGCAGGCAGTGATAACTCTACACTACTGCCTGCAATTTTCCCTAGGCAAAACATGAAATAAGACCCCACTCATAACAAATAATGCATTCTTTAATTTGATTCTTTTTCTTGGAATTTGGCATCTACTTAAAATTGGTGCCCTTAACAAATACCACCTTTGCCTGTATACATGCATATAGTTCCCCTGAATGCATGCATACAGGAAAAGGGAACGACATACTCCTTATAGTGACTTTGGTTCTGTTCTGCCAGAATACCAGCTGCAATCTACCCATTTGAACTGGCCCTTAAATTAACCAAAGTGGAAGCAAGGATAGCATTAGGAAAATACAGAACCCTTACTCTGGGCAGCAAAACTCTAGTGTAAAAGCAACAAAAATCCAGAGTTTCCCCCCAAATTAGGTTTCATTGCAAAAATATATCAAAATGTCAATTTATCTGTTTTGAAAAAGGAAAAAAGAATGAGGATATGTGAGACGTAGTGTCAATTGCTTTGGTTTCCAGAGGAAAAAAGGAAGAAATTGAATGGACACAAATAAGGAGAGTAAAAGATAAACTATTTATGTCTCAGCTTCCTTTTGCTTTGACTGGACACAGATGGAGGGACTACAATCCAAAGATAACACTACCATCAACTCCAGAATGTAAAAAGAACTACCAGCTTGTTCTTTTTAGATATAGAATCACAGAGTTGGAAGTGACGTAATAGGTCATCAAGTCCAATCCCCTGCCCACTGTATGATTCATCATGCCATACCCAATAGAATACTATCCAGTCTTTGTTTGGAAACCTCCAGTGAAGGGGAAGAAACGACTCCATGTAGTAACCTAGTCAATCGATTGAGAGCTCTTCTTGTTAAGAAGTTCTTCCTAATATCTAATCTGTATCTACATTCTCGAAGTTCCATCCCATTAGTTCTAATCTTGTCCTCTAGAGCAGTGTTTCTCAACCTGGCTGGAGAATTCTGGGAGTTGAAATCCACACATCTTAAAGTTGCTGAGGTGAGAAACGCTGCTCTGGAGCAAGTCAGAATAAGTCCAAACTGTCTACAACGTGACAGCCCTTCAGACATTTGAAGACATCACATTCCTCTCAACCTTCTCTTCTGAAAGCTAAATGTGAGCAGGTTTTTTAGCTGTTCCTCATAGGATTTGGTTTCCAGTCCTTTCACCATCTTGGTAGCCCTGCTCTGGACTTGCTCCAGTTTATCAATGTCTTTTTGGAACTGGGGTGTGCATAGCCAAAAACAATATTCCAAGTGAGGATTGGCCAAGCAGAGTAGAGCAGGATAATTACTTCCCAAGACCTGGACCCTATGCTCCTCTTGATGCCCTTCAAGATGTTAGCCTTCTTTGCATCTGCATTACGCTGAAGGATGCTACTGTATAGCAAGGGTGGCAAGCTTATAACTCTTAAGAGTTGCAATCCCAATTACATCTGATAGACTTCACTTGCTATAGGAAGATGTAAGGAGGAAGAGGAACTCTGAATCAAAATCAGAGGAATGGAGGAATTCTAGGGTATTGCAGACTTAGGTAGCAAAACATTCAGAAATTCTTATATAACAAAGAAAGAGCTCTGTGCCAGTGATGGCTTTGTACTATTTCTTAGAAAATCCACTTACAATATAAAGGTTATATACAATTAGTTTGAAAGGATAGTACCACAAGGCATTGATTACATTAGGAAATACAATGAGCCATACAGTGACCTCAGTAATTCCTTCAGTAGCTTAGTAATAGCAGATGAGCTTCCTCTTGTTTGAGATATGATGGAGAAGGTCTACACTTGGTATGATCTAGTGATCAAGGGGTTCTCAAACTACGGCCCGCGGGCTGGATACAGCCCACCAGGGTCATGTATCCAGCCCCCCCGCCTGATTGGCCACTGCTTCTGTCTGTCAGAAGCGGAAGTATTGGGGCTGTGTCGAAGCTGCAGGCGATGCACGAGGAGGGAGATCGCAGAGCCGGACTATTCTACATGACAGGTATGCCAGGTCCGGTGGCGCTTTTCCTCTCCTTAAACTATAGTCCGGCCCCCCAACATTCTGAGGGACCGTGAACTGGCCCCCTGTTTAAAAAGGAGGATCTAGATGTACTGTAGCATGCTTTTTGTGGCAGACCACAGCCTGTGATCCAAAGTAGACAGAAAAACAGACAGAACTTTAATATCCAATGTATATGGAAGCAGACAAATTATCTTGACAAAAATCCCCATCACATTCACAAACTTTGAGACAGACCCCTGTATTGATTTATCATTTCAACTTCATATGGTAGCACTTGTCCCATCCCCAGCATGATTATCTATTAATGCGGGGGAGGGGAGGGGGTAGAATGTCATCTAACATTTTTTAAAGCAAAAGAGAAAGTGAGAGGTACAAATGGTGCAGGTATGATTGTTGTAAACTGTAGATTATTTTGAAGCTTAGCTATTATGCATGAGGGGGCCTTGCCTGTAGAATATAATCCTTTTCATAATGCCTAAATAGGACTTTGCTTTCTTTTAGTTTGTTCTATGTTAAGCCACATTCTGCCCCACACAAAATCTCTATTCAGTCTTGTTTCCCACTTTCTTTTTCTTCCCTTTTCATTCCATCTGCCCATTCTTCTTTTCCCATCTCCATGTTTTTCTTTGTTGCTGCAGCTAAAGCAAGAGTTTGTATGTTCATGTGTGTGGGAGTAGTTGTGTGTGAGAGAAAGAGTGTTTTGTATATATAAATAGGGGATCCATTAATTTTATGAACCTTATCTAAACTTATTTTACGGGCAATTCATATTAATAACTACTGTATGTATATCGGTACTTATAGGCATAAAAATAAGAAATGGATCACATGCACATATTTATGGACAGGAAGGAATCTCTAGAGCTGACAGTGCAAGAATGGAGAAAAGAACATTACATGGGAATTTGATCTGTGTTTATAATTAATTTCTGTCTCTTTTTTGGGAGGGGGTAACATTGCAGGATATGAAACCTGTCCAATTAACACCTGAATTTTGACAGCATTACTGCCCAAAATATAACATACATCACTATCTTGTGTTGCATGAAGAAAACAACCAACCACCGCTTTGGTCAAGAACAAGAATGGGCCAGCTTTGTAGTCCAAAGCCATATTTTCTGTAATTTTCTTCATCATGTTTAGTCCAGGGTTTTGTTGTTGTTATTGCCTTTTGTTTCAGTGTGTTGTATTTTCATGGAACTGAGATAAAATAACCTGTTAAGCCTTGTGGAAGCTTAATCCGTTCAATTCCCCATTGTTACAAAAAATGGAAAAATAGCATGCCAATGAAAATCAGCAATTTTGCAACTGAATTTCAGTGTTCATATCTGTATTCTTTTCATTGCATAGTACTTGCTCTTAATTATTCTGTGAGAATACATATATTTTATTTTATTTATTTATTTATTTTATTTGTCAGATTGATCAAACATGACTCTGGGCAGCGTACAATAAAGTCAGTTGAAGCAAAACAACAGTTAAAAGCAGACCCAAGTGCAAATGAAAATAAAATTAAAAAATGGAAAGCATATGGAAAGCATTGTGAGCCAGCTTTAGAGCCCTCTGTAGAAGTAGGATTTTTTTTTCTCACAATAGCACCCCTAATTTGACAGCCCAATGATAATTCAAGCAGTGGACAATTTACTCATTCCTAATTGCTCTATGGGGGCATTTGCTCCAAGAGGGCACTTGAAGCCATAGTTCATGATCACAGTCCTACATACCTTTTTGCCTGTATTATTAATCTTCCGTTGCTTTTACAAGTCTGCTCCCTAGCCAAAATAACAGAGGTCTGAATGCCTTATGAGCTGAGCTGCATGGCAACAGGCTGAAGATATGCAGACTCATTCAGTGACATAACATACACTGTTGATCTACGCTGAAGGAGTATGTGGGTGGCAACGAATACCTGGTGATTAAGATGAATTTTATGAATATGCTGCAGATCTAGAGCAAACATGTCCATAAACATTCTCCTTCCAGAATGGGTATGCATAGTGGGAACCTGATTAATACTCTCACTCAGGTATACATTTCAAGTAATACACAGCTTTTTATTAATTTCACTGTGGATTTAATATTAGAGAAAATAATCTTTGTGGCATGTGTGGTAAGAAAAGGGCATGTTTGAAGACAATCAGTAACATAAAGGGAGAGAGGATCATGATCTCTCCATGCACCTTCATGGTCATTGTCACTGTGCACTTTCATGGTCACAAATCTTTCTTTCCCTGGATATAAATGCATCTGAAAAAACATATCAGTATTAAACTTTACAGTGCACAAAACATTCCCAGCCTTGGTTCTCACTTGATTCTGAAAGTTCTGCACAGGTAAGTTCACCCAAGGTCACCTTCTACATAAGACAGGGGCTATCTCTCTTATCCATGCTTATATACAACAATCTGCACTACCAATTCATAGAAGAAGCAGGCAATAAATGAAATGTCGTAAACAGGAGTGTGCAAATTGGCTTAATTTGTTCAGAATGTTCAAATAAATTCAAAAATTTGGCAAATTCTGTTTGGCCATCTGAATCAACTTGGGCCAGATCAGAACATTAAAATGTATGTATTCAGGCATAGAAAACATCCACATGGATTAACCTGTTTGAGATGCATTTGATTTGCCAAAACAATCCAACATTCTGAATTTATCTAAATCAGTCAAAATTGAGATGTGGTGTCAAATATTTGCAAAAGCTGAAGAAGAAGCTGCATCATAGCAAATCAGATAATTGGTCTTCTAACCCTGCAATGTCTGATTCTCAGTTTTCCAGAGTCAAAGAAAGAACTCTTGGTGATACGGGGAACTGAAACTGACACTTATTAAAAGTAAAACTTACAATGATAAAGGGCCACTTAGGCAATTGATTATATTATCCTATTCATTGCAGCAATCCAAATTAAAGCATCCATAAGAGATGCCTGTCCTTCTGTATATGAATACATTCAGGGAACACTCACCAGTTCTTTCTATAATTGTTTCCACCATTGAAATGTTCTTCCAATTAGGGTGGGTTTTTTTCTAACATTAAATCAGAATCTGCCTTCATATAACTTTAGAACATGTCTTGCATCCTGCGATGATAGGTCTTGATCTCCAGGTACTTAAAAATGCTATCATATCCCCACTCTGGAATTGCAGCAGGTAGCGGGCCATGGTGCAATGATGTCATTGCAAGTGGTCAGCAACAGTTTCATGCTTTGAAGCAAGTAGAGATATTACATTTTTTGGTATGTAAAGCCTATAAAAAGGCTTACAATAATCTCTCTATTTTTCCCTTTACAATCAACCAGAAACGGTACATCTGCAACATGGTGGTTTGTCTCTGTCAATAGTATAATCTTCAGAGTTCAGAGCTGCAAAAAAGAAGGTTGAGGTCTTCATGCAACCTGCAAACTGTAGGTTGCTCATCCATCGTATAGGTTTTATCTTCCAGCTCGGCAGAATGTTTAATTTATCATTCTTACCATTAATCCCATTTTCCAGTAAGACTTAATGCACACGATAAATTAAGTTACCAGTATATTAGCTGTAATGAAGTTACAATACAGATGCCAAATATGTGAAAACAGAAATATTAGCTTCCATTTCACAATAAAACCAAAGGAATTCCAATTAATTTATTATAGTATTTTGCTCTATATTTCACTCATCTACTCATATTTAGGTAGGAAATGTATATATTTTAAGGCAGGGGTTTTTTTCACCAAAAAAGTGCAGTAGGCCTTTCTGTTCAGGCAAATAACACTGTTGAAAAAAATGATAGTGGATCACACTGAAAAGGTATAAATTAAGATTATTTTTCCTAAAGGTTTTTAGAGATTTAATAATAAGTATTACTAAGGTTACAGAGCTCTAGGTGCATTTTGTCTAGCTGCCTTCCCTTGCCTTCCTTTTTTGTGTATAAAAGGAGGCTGCATGTTTTCATTTTCCAGGCAACCTGTTTCTGTGCTAAAGGGCTATCACATCCCTCTATGACAAACTAATATTTTAAATCATACAATGCAACATAAATATTTGGTTGCTTGCTTGCTTATTTGTTTAAAAGGTCTGTAGGCTACCCATCAAGAAATCTTCCAAGTTGGATGCTGAAACAAGACTTTAAAAAATAATAACCAAACGTATATTAAAATCAGTTATATAAAGGCTCTGCTTGCACAACATGGCTAACTTAATGATATCTTCTTCTAATCAATTCACCCATTTTCATATGCCAACAGCACACAATCCAGGATAAATAGGTTGGTAGATGGGAATTTTTTGCCACCCAATTCACTAAACAGAGTATCTGAATGCTATCATTCCTTCACGTAAATTAAAATGTACTGTGGAATTTGTTAAGTTTGTCCCTTACCCCTTCCTATATTTAATATGGTATTGGAATATTGGCCACTACAATTAACCAATCAAAAGAAATGTTAGCTATGGAGAGAGTTGGAGTAGATCATATGTTGTTATTGTATGCAGATGATATTCTGGGTATTATTAATAATAATCAAAATTCTTTACCTAAATCTGTTAATATTGTACAAAAGTTTGGTAAACTATTAGGTTATTCAATTTACTGGAATAAAACTAAGATACTTCTACTTGCATCACAGGTATCTGTGGACATTTGTAAAACAATTGTGATTTGTTTATTGTTCAATACACAAAACAGAGTTGGAACATCCTATTTTATCAAATCTGCAGTACTGCATTCTAAAGAATGTCTCCATATTTTTTTTTTCATGATTATTGGACGCCCTAGTGGATGTTCAGAAAGGTTCACTATCAGATTTTTTATTGTGGAGATGTAGTAAAATTGAAGGAACACATACAATTTGAAAGTGTCTTTGGTTGTCCCATTTTGGTTATATATATAAAATTGAAAAGAGAATTAAAGTTTAAAGATGTTAAGGTAAAATTAAATTATGTACCAAACACTTAGAAACATTTAGCTAGGAAAAAATCTACAACCCTATATGTAAAATCTTGGATTGAAGAAATGTATTCATTTTCAGCCTTTAAACTGGACTTTTATAGATGTAATATGAAAAGAGTGATCAGTATGACTCATGTGGTAAAGGTTCAGTCTATTGTTCAAAAAGTGAGCCGCTTTATAATGTGATTGTATTTTCTATACATTATGATATATTTTGCTTTATTTTAGTGTTTGAGTTACTTCCTTCTCTGTTTTTTTCCTTTCTTTTTTTCTTCTTTTTGTCTGTACCTTAGCAAATCAAAATAAAATAATAAAAATAATTTTAAAAAGCCTAGCCAGGAAACCCAGTTCACCTATATGTTCCCCTTTTTTTATTCTCCTATTTAGCCATAGTGATGGATTGCCTAGTAAAGCTCCATGGGCGGGGGGTTGGGGGAGTAGTCCCGCTTCAGCCTGGTCAATCAAACATTAGAAATCAACCTTCAGGTAGGTAGATAACTTTCAGGTAAGTAAGTCACATGTTATGGGGGAATTAATTGAGTAAGAGAAATCAGTCTAGCCCAGATAAAACCCAAACAACCAGGCCCAATTAAGGCTAATCGTTTTAGGATTAATTGGTTGGGTCAGTTGTTCACAGTCCAATTTTCTCTACCCATGATTCTGTCAAGGTATTAAAATTCAATTCCAGTTGGCTTCTCATTTCAAGCAACTCGCAGAGCTCATTTTTGAAAAGTCTTAGATAGCAGTTCAAAATATGTTACAGAACTTCTCCCCTTTGCAAGTCAGTATAGTGTTCCAATTGTCACTTTCTGAAAAGATGCACTTTCTCACAAAAGATATTCCACCAAGTTTATACCAGTTCTCTTTACTTACCATTAGTGAATTAGAATGATAGTGGCTTTAAAACAACAATATAGGCACTGCTTGCTAGACTTGTATGTTTCAGAAGACATAGTTCCTTCTTTTAATGGGTCCAGAAGGATGCATAGCATGAAGAGACAGGCTAGAAAGCCTTATTAATGGCCTCTCTACCAACAAAAACCAGAGAGCCAAGGACAGCAAATGGACCATGTTGCTACTGCTTAAAGGCTTGATATGGACAGATTAATCAGGGAACTTCTAACCTTAACAGCCAAGGCTTCATTTTTACACACATACAAGCATATGTACTAACTAGACAACCCATGACCCATTGGGTCATTATTTCAGAGATATTTCCTTACCTAAACAGAGAAACAGAATGACCAAGGGCAAAAAAGCAGTGGGAGTCTGAGCAACTTGCGACTTGCTGCTGGCCTCTCCATTGACTTTGCTTGTGGGAAGCTGGTAGGGAGCATCCTTCCTTCCTTCCTTCCTTCCTTCCTTCCTTCCTTCCTTCCTTCCTTCCTTCCTTCCTTCCTTCCTGTCATTTCATCTTACTCCCTTCAAAGGAAATGATACTTTGTGGAGCACCTTGTCAAAATGAGTGCTGGCTCTGCCTCTCTGATAACATGCTTTCTTAATTTACAAGATTGAGTACGCAAGACATAGGCAAAGAACCACAGTTCCCAAGGCTGCATAGAGACATGAACACACACACAAACACACTTTTTTTTTTCAAATTCCTATCTAATTACCTTAAATTGGTGGATTGTTTCCCACCATTTAGAGGCTAACACTCAAAAGCAACAAGCCCTAAACTAGCCTTGGTATAGTTATAATAAAGAATAAAAACAAGAAAATTTCTTCCTACTAAACTGTAAACAGGAGGAGGGGGAAGGCTTCCCATAAAATTCTTACCAACCCCCTCCTCAGTGTAGGATCTGAAATCAAAGCCTCTGGTTGAATACCAGTGAAGGGGAGCTGACCATCTCTCTGTGTTATTGGTTCCACTGCTCTTACTGTCAGGATGTTTTTTCTAACATTCACGCTGCCTTCCTGTAACTTAAATCCATTAACTCCATTATTCTGGGATGAAAGGGAACAGGTCTTGACTTCCTTCTATGTGAAATACTTTCAAATATTTGAAGAGTGCTATTATATCCTCCGTCAGTAGTCTTTTTTCATGGCTAAACATACCTAGCTCCTCCAGTCTCTCTTCATACAGCTTAATTTCAAGTCTTCTGATTGTATTTAATGTCCTTCTCTGAATGTTTCATAAAGTGTCGTGCCCAGAACTGGAAACAGTACTCAGTGAAATCTACCCAAAACAAAATAGAGTGAAATAATTAGTTCACATACTCTGGTGTTAGCTATCCCACTCTGATTTGTATCATTTGGAAATTTGCTAAGCATTCTCTCTACTTGTGTCCAAATCAGAGAACCTAGCATGGAACCTTGTTGCAACCCAGTTAGTATTTGTTTCCAGTTTAATGAGGAATGAGAGTACTCTTGAGTACAATTTTCAAGCCAACTATACTATGTATCTAAAGTGTTAGGCCATCCAGCCCACACTTACTTAGCTTGTTGACCATATAAAATGGAAGATGTTGCCAAACAAGGTACATTTGGTCCCTAACATTTCTACAATCTAGTAAGGAAATTACCAAATCCAAAGAGAGAGAGAGAGAAGATTAATCTAGCAAAATTTGTTTTTTACAAATCATTGTTGACTTCTGGTAATCATCACATCATTTTAAAGTTGCTTATTTGTTTATGAGCTGCATTAGAATCTTCTCATGACTCAGTGTCAGACTGACTGCTCTGTAGATAGTTGAATTTTCCTTTTTCTTCTTCTTGAAGATGCAGACAATATATGCTTTCCTACAGGCATATGCCACTTCTTAGTTCTTTCAGATTTCTAAAATATAATACATAAGATTTAAGCCAGATCATCAGCTAGTTTCTTCAGCACTCTGGAATGAAAATCATCTGGTCCTTCTGGAGATTTAAACTAATTCTATACATCTTTCAAGTTTTAATCCTGTCCCTGCAACCTGCTCTTCACAATTTCCTAATAGAACTTATAATTTTCTGTTGCAGAAAGATTGAATCAAAATAGGAGAGTAAGTACCTTCCTTTTTTCCCTGCTAGATTTTGCCTTCTTCACTGAGTAGCTGGCATGTTCTTTTCCTTTTATTTTAACCATATCTAAAGTATTTCTTTTTGTTATTCTGAACACCCTTCAGTAACCTAAGTTCATTCTCAGCTTTCACTTTCCTGACAACAATTCCAGGCTGTCTGTACTCTTTCTTTGTGACTGGGCCCTCCTTACACCTTCTGTATGTGTCATTTTTTTCATAAATCTTCATTAATTGTGTGTGTGTGTTTGTATATGTAGCTACATTTTCTTCTTTAGTAGAACTGCCCTATAGACTGTGGAAGAAGCATTATTCTAGGTATGCACTTTCTCTCACTCAGGTCCTGAGGCAGGATAGGCAAGCAAAAAGCAATGAATGGGGTTGGGTCCAGGATATATAACCTGCATCACCATTGTTCAGTTGCACTTACACCCCCACTGTGCATATTACCAGGTAGTACTGGGCACAGTATTACAACTCTGTGATTTTGAATAATAAATTACTGATTTTGAACACTTTTCAGAGGACCTTTAGAAATGAAAATAACTTTTGAAAGTGGATGTCAGAGGAGAACAAAGAAATAGCAGCTTGAACAGCAAGGAAAAAAATTACCAAGGCCTGACAGTTATTTTATTACAGTGGAAAGAAAGAAATCTGATACTCAGTTTTATCAATCAAGCTCACAGCAACCACAAACATCCACCTCTCTTTATATTATAGATCATACAGATGTAATCATGACTTTTACACATGAGATGTAACATAGCTTGAAATACCAGCAGAGAAAAACAAAGGCACCAAGACCGTAAATGATGTTGGTCTCTGGGGTATTTTGACTGAAGAAGAGATTTCCTTCTGAATACAAAAGGAGTGTCAACTCAAAATTAAAGCAGACATTCCAATACCAAATTAGGTATTTAATTCATCAAGATGGTAACAAATGGAATAACGAGTAGCTAGCATACTCTCTTACAACTGGTTATGTTTATTTCATTGCCTGCAAGCTCTTCCCAGCATCAACAGTCAGACGGGCTAATCACAAGCTTGATGATTCACACGCTCTCCTTAGAATTCAGAATCATGAAAACGTTGACATTAGTAGAACAAAGCAATGCATGTTAGCCTTGGATTCACACTTGGGGGAAGATATGAAAAAAGAGCAAGAGTACCAAACACATGTTATTAACCATGTTATAATGGTTGCATACCCATTAGCAGAACATAGATTAACTTTTAGAGGAAGCACATTTTGCTCCTAACAAAACAATCATTTCTTGACTTGATAGAACTCATTGCTAAATCTGATTTGTTTCTAACCATACTAAACATGCTAGCCATATTAACATGGAAATAATGCACACAGTAAGTCTCCAAACCTGTCTAAAAGAGCATGAATTCATCCAGGATTATGGCTAGAAAAGTAAGAAAATCTGTTTTGGAGGGCCTGAGGAAAGCAAGGTACTTCAGGTGCCTATTGACTCTACACCAGACCTTTCACATGTAGTTTTGTTAACTGTAACTGTAAAATACGTATCTCTCAAATACAGTTTTCCCACTGAATGCTTTCTAACTTCCTGTGAATTAGAAAATCACAGAAGCAAAAGTATGGCCAAAAAAGTATTCAGTTATCTATGCAAAGATTGTAAGAAGGCAGTCAGATGATAATTTTGCTGACATGTCAGGAAGGTATGTAAGCACGCAGCAAAAACCTCTAGGAAAATAGTAAGTATGCTATGTCTTTTCCATGTGTAGGACATTTATTAAATCTTGTAGGCCAAGCTGCTTAGATACAGCAATTATATATGAAAAATTGTACAAACTTTCCATTTGCTTGATTTAGATGTCATAGAAACCATTTGTGTGAAGGTGTAAAACTTCTAATGAAAGAATATCTTTATTATGTTAATGTTAACCTTGTTGGGGAGTTAAAGCAATCCCATGGTTTTATTTACCAGTGGCTGTAGGTCTTAAAGTATTGGATTAGGACAAAGGAGACCACGTTTCGTGTCCAGCCTCAGCCATGGAAACTCACTGAGTGACAACAAGCCAGTCGCTCTCCTTTAGCAATCTACTTCACAGGGCTGCTGTCATGGGGATAAAATAATGTAAGCTGGCTTGAGGAAAGATGGAATAGAAATATAAGAAATAAATAAAATTATTCAGTGAAGGGTATTTATCCCATCAGGATTTGTATCAAGTTATCATCAAAGATAAATTCAGTTGGCTTTCCAAAATGTAAAAAACATCATGCAGCTCTTTTTAAATATAACAGCAAACTGTTTAGAAGAAATATCATTTTCAAAGCTGATAGAGATCAATAATTAACTGCAACAACAATGCTACAATAGTTTCTATTATATGCATAGAAAATGATAATCTTCATAACTCCTTATTATGACATCATCAATGACTTTATTTTCCAAAATAACAAAATAGACATGGTGCAGGTTACATTACTTCTTCAATGCAGTGCCGCTGAATTGTGTACTGGTCTTGTGTTTCTGTACATTAGCAGTTTTGAAAATGTTTAAGTAAGAAATTGTAATGTAATGTATTTTCAGTTACGATACTTATTGACAGAATTTATATGGCTGCCCAACTCAAATAATGCAACTCAGGGTGGCCTACAAGAAATGATCAGGATAAAAATGACAATCAACAAAAAAACAATAATAAGAATATGTGACCAGGCTCAAATTCATGCACTTGCCTATGGAAACTCATCTCAGCCCTAACACTTGGGGAAGTAGCCATATTTTTAAAGTCTTCTAAAGTCCAGCAGGTTCAGGGCCATCCAAATATTGGGACAGGGGGCAGATCATTCCAAAGAACAGTCACTGCTACTGGAGAAGCATGCTGTCTGGGTCTCATCGGGTGGCACTGTTTCAAAAAAGAGAAAATGTGCCACCCTATTATAGTAAGTGGGGTGGGCAGATGTTTCTACGGGGATCCTAATGCAAGTAGGATTTTTGCAACATAACTATTTTTGTTAGAAGATTAACTATTCATTGCATCCTTGCTGAGAATAAATAAAAACAAAAGTTTCTTATTTCTATTTGCAGTCTGTAATGCTATGGGGCCTCATGTTTCACATATAGTTTAAGGCCCTAGCATATCTTACATCTGGTCCTGGCTGGGAAACTTTCTTTCCAGTCTAAATCCAAGTCAAAAGATGGACATAACCAACCATCCAGCTATCCTGTAGGCATAATTTTTGTATTGAGAAGGGTTCAGAGGACAAGGTTATAAATGCAAGTAACCTATATTGTAGATATATTTTAGATTGTACTCTTAAGACCAGTGAGACTCTGTCTCTTTAAAGTTAAGGTGATTTACACAGTTTCCTTTGTAAAAAATGGTCTCCAAATTCTCTGCATGTAAAAGTAAGACAATATTCATATTAACAGATAAATAATTGATGTTCATAAAATTTTAGTCATCTCCAGAGAACAAATTGACAGTTCAGTGTTATTGACCCACTGGATGGCACTATATTCTCCAAATCGTTTTTGGAAGTTTGTGTTAGATTTATATCCGGCTTTTATTTATTTATGTATTTATGTATGTATGAATTTATCAAATTTATATGGCCACCCATCTCACAAAAAGGAGTTAAGGAGCAATCCCTTCACTTCTTTCCCCCTTCTTCTCTGTGAGGTATGTTGTACTGAAAGAGTCATCCAGTGACTTTCCATAGCTGATGGCAGACTTGAATCTGGGTCTCCTCAATCTTAATCCAGCACATTAAACATGATACTACTTCAGCCTGTGTAGTACCTGTTCCAGACTAATTTCAATCCTAGTGCTTTCAAAATACAGGTATTAAGGAACATGAGAATTTCACTGTGCCATTTATGGTGTTTAACATATGTGTGAAGCTACCAGAAAGATTATGCAAGGATTTTAAAAGCCCTACATGGCATGGGACCAGGTTACCTGAGGGACCATCTCATTCCCATTATATCAACCCATACCACTCGGTCAGGCAGAGAAGGTATGTTGTGGACCCCGTCCACAAAAGAATGTTGACTGGCAGGGCCCAAGAAGAGAACCTTCTCTGCTCTTGCCCCCACCCTATGGAACACTCTTCCCCCAGAGGTGAGGCAGGCCCCCACTCTCCTGGCCTTCCAGAAGGGGGTGGAGACCTGGCTCTGCCAACTCACATGGGGCGGAAGAGGGGTAACCAACCCTCAGGGTGGTTAGCACCCTGAAGAGGTTCCCATAGACAATAACTTTTCATTTACCATCTATTCCTTGTAATACATTATTTATTTAAGAACTCTGTTTTATTGTATTTTAATTAGTATTTATTCTTGTTTTTATTGTAAACTGCCCTTTGAGTGAAATTGGTGGTGACTAAATTTGAAATATATTTATAAATATAATTTATTATATATATATATATATATATATATATATATATATATATATATATATAATATTATATAATATTATATAAATTTATATTTATAATTTATTTATAAAATAAATATTTAGGATGTCATCTGAGTTAAGGGAAACCATGTAGGTGCTGGCTCACTATCTGCAAACAGTAGTAACTTGGGTGAGGGTGAGTAAGACTGAAATCCCAGCAAGACAGAAGTCATTTGAATAGTAGAGTCTGGATCTGGGTACTGAGTAAATAATCTGTTCAGGATGAGATTGTTGAGGAAGTTTGCTGTACAGGAATATTCCTTTATCCTACTTTGACACTGGACAGACAGGCAAACCTAGTCACATAGAGTTCTTGATGTAGATGTAGATCCATCTACAACCATTTTTAAACAGGAATGGATCAGCTGTTGTGACTTATGGCTTGGCAATCTCCTATTTGAATTATTATAATGTGCTGTGTATGAGTCTGCCCTTGAAGAGAATCCAAAACAAAACCACAAGAAAATGCTGCCAGAAAACCAATAGGAACTTTCATATAATAGTGACCTTGCATTAGCTGTATGTTCATTTCTGAGATGAATTCAATATGCTGGCATTAACCTGCAAAGCAAAGCTGTAAATAGTTTGGACCTACCTGACTCTTACTTATCTGGGGTTGTTGTCGCTTGTGCCTTCAAGTCGCTGTTGAGTCCTGGCGACTGCCTGAATAGGTTCCTGCAGTTTTCTTGGCAAGATTTCAGAAGTGGTTTGCCATTGCCTCCTTCCTAGGGCTGAGAGAGAATGACTGGCCCAAGGTCACCTGTTGGCTTTGTACCTAAGGCAGGACTAGAACTCATGGTATCCTGGTTTCTAGCCTGATTCTTTAACCGCTACATCAAACTGACTCTCATACCTTTGAGTCACTGCTGACTCTTGGCGACTGCCCGGACTAGTCCCTGCAGTTTTCTTGGCAAGGTTTTTTGGAAGTGATTTGCCATTGCTTCCTTCCCAGGGCTGAGAGAGAGTGATTGGCCCAATGTCACCCAGCTGGCTTCATGCCTAAGGTGGGACTAGAACTCAGGTCTCCTGGTTTCTAGCCCAATGCCTTAACCACTACACCAAACTGGCTCTCATTTATGTGTTAGACCAGGGTTATTATAAAGACAGATCCATCATAAATGAGTGTATGTCACTGATCAAATTCATCAGTTATATTAGGTACTGTTGCTGTAATATAAGGTCCTGATATTTCTAAGACATATATATCTGCTACAGTATTCCCATTGTGACCTCCCATGCTTTGTTAAATATCTGCTGTCTTTAAGAGATGGTTTAATTACAAATTCAAAGGTTGTAAAATGTTTGCTGTGAAAAATGTGAAACAAAAATGTACAATTATATGTCTTCAGAAAAGCTTTCCAGTCAGTGATGGTTACAAGATTAAGTTATCTTGTCCAAGTCCAACTTCTAGAATAAGATTTTGTCATTGCATTCTATATCCCTTATCCCTGTTAAACTAAATTACTTTCAGAATGGTCATTAAAATATTTTCAGATTTGAAGGCACCTTTATTGCAGTTTGGCTACTGGTGAAAAATAGCAACCTATGTTGATTTAATCTTTATGTCCATAAATTTCTCAAATTAATTTTTTCCATTCTTCATTCTCAAAATCAGGAACTGAAGTTCAATTACAGTGTAATCTTATATACCTATTGAGAATTTGAGTTCAATCAGACATACCTAAATGGAGGTTATAGGATATCAGCCTCTCTCTCTCTCTCTCTCTCTCTCTCTCTCTCTCTCTCTCTCTCTCTCTCTCTCTCTCTCGCTCCATACATACATACATGTACTTCCATAAGTCCCTCATATTTTGTCTTTATTCTTATACAAATGAATAAGATATATGGAGTTATGTGCACTGCTTTCAAGGTCTTCAGATTTGTCTTCTTTCCCAATCCTGCTGGTTTATGTAATAAAAACTAAAAGGAGTTCAGCTGCACAATCATAGATGTATTTGCTTTTTTTTGTACAGAGAACAGTAACACTCTCTAAATTTTACTTGCATTCAAAAGTTTGTGAGAACACACACACATATATCTTGTCAAGATTGGGAATGTAACAGGTAAGGCTGGCTTACAGAGAGCCTTAGAATGGGAACAACACTCATCTGTGCCTCTTACACACATTAAGTTTGTCCGCTGAATGTGGAGTGTTGAACAAGGTCCTGGTGATAATCGTGATCAGAATTTGATTGTGGGGAAATGTGATAGCTGTTTTCAAGATTATCTGAAAGAGTGTCATGCAGAAGACAGACCAGAACTATTAAGAGTTGTTTCAGAAGACAGGACAAGAAATAATGGGTTTAAATTACAAGCATGTAGATTCTAGTGGACACCAGGAAATGTTCAACAATGGAACAGAATGCTTTGAGAAGTGGTGGACTCTCCTTTGCTGGGGATATTTTAAACAAAAACAAACTAGTGGTCCTTTTGTCAGGATTGTGCAATAGTAGATTACTGAACTGGGCAGAACTTTGGACTTTAACATCCTTTCCAACCCTGTCTTCTATGATTGTATAGTTCTATTTTTAGTTTAACAGAGGTTCTTTCCTCTTGTCTCCTATCTGTATTTAGAAGAGAAGGGAATATTTTTATTTTTAATAATTTTTAAATAATTTAAAAACAAAATTATCTTACATAACATCTATGAGTTGCACTGGAAAATTTCTGTGATGTGGCTACTTTGGTGCTTCCATTTTAGATTTCATATATTTCCAAATTCAAGTGGCATGAATATGTGTAAACAGTTTTCAGCAGATATAATAAGAGAACCAGAATAAGAAGGCTAAGGGTCCACATTTAGTCCCAAATAAGCTAGTGTCCCATTTAAAAAAAAAAAAATGCTGTCAATAGTGTTTCAAGCATCTCCTTACAAGGGACAAAAGTTGATTACCTATCAAGGTCCAACCAATTTTTTTCTAGATACAACCTCCTTTTCAGTGTTTCAGCTGAGGAGCTTATTGGTTTATCTCCTGTCATACCAAGTGCAGTGTTGTATAATACAATTACTTTGGATTACGAAGGCTATTGTTTCCAGCATTACTGAGAATGAGCCCTATTAAAAGGCTGGGAAACAATCTGGTCACATTAATCAGGCCAGTAAAAGGGCACTACCTGGAGGATTTATGATTATTTTCAGAGCTCTTTTACAGAAGGAACCTTAAAAATGGTTTCCCCACAATACAATTAAATGGTTTGCTCTCCAGCTAATAAAGAGAACAGCAGACACCGGATAGCAAATCATGCCTGAGGCTGTTAGGTTTCATCAGATAAGGAAAGCTGGTCCTACTGCATGTTCAATAGTGAATTCTGACAAAAACGTTGGATTTTGTAAAAAGATTCTTCAGTATCTCAGAAGTGATAATCGTCAGCTAGATAGCTGCCACTTGCAAGTAAGGTGCTGCCTTACAGATTTAAGGTCCCAAAATATAGCATACCTTGGGTACTTACTATATAAGCAGAGAATTTTTTTGAGAATTTACTAGCAAACCAGTTCATTTTCCTTTTTTTGAACTTTTCCCCAAAGCTTGATTTTGATTAGTGCTGGTGACACTATATTTACAGTGAGGATATATGGCAAAGCATTAATAGAAGATATTCTACAATTGTGGTTAATGTTTTTATTTACTGGAAATGTTTTAACAGCTAGACTAAGATTTTAAACTATAGAGGCCAATGTGTCTGATCAATCATAGCACTTCCCAAAGAAGCTGTGCCACTCGTGTTTCAGTTCCTGATCAAAGTTTTCCTTTTTTCAATCTTGTAACACAGCAGCCTTCCAGTGGAGGGCAATGTACACCTTCAGGAATTTGAGGCAGAAGTAGCATATGTAATGTTAGCTTCGATTTGAGCATAACTCCTGATGAGTTGCACGACCCATCCGTGCAATTTTCTGGGCATCAGTGCAGAATGTTTGCTAGTGTATTTTTCCAGGATGGCTTTTTAAAACTTTCCACAGAGCTTAGCTGTTTTTCTTCTCCCTTTTCTCCTCCTTCTTCTCCATGTCTCTCTTTAACACATACTCATGCATAAATATGCACCTCTTTTGTTTATTCAAACTAAAATTTGCATAAAAGCATCAACCAAATGTTGTTTGATTGTAGGAGGTTGGAGACATAGATGGAAACCTTCTATTTTCTTGATACTTACAAGATGCCCTTACATGAATCAGTGACCCTGTTTTCAGAGCATCTTTAACCCAATCAGCATTAAATCAAACTAACTGTACTACCATTTAGTGGGTCATTTGGATATTTTGTAATAGCCATGTAGCATAATAAAAAGAATCCAGCATGAGTGACATTTGAAGATTATGGCTTGTATGTTCTTTAGATCTTGCTGTAAGCTACTTGAACTGGTTCTAATTAGTTTCTTCTCAAGATTGGACTCAAAGAGGTAGAAGTATTCATACAATTAGTTAATGGGTGACAGAAGTTGTTAATTCCCAGAGGAAGGGCTTGGACTGCCAGCCTTGAATTGCCAATGCAAGGAAGATTTCAACATAGCACCGCCAATAGCTGCACTTATATAAATGCCATAATTAGGTCAAATGGAATTAGGAGATGGGGATCCTTACAGTATTTATACCTGTGGGAATATAATAAATACTGTCTGGCACTTGGTTTCCTAATGCTCTCTTCAGAACAGGAGTAAGTGATCTGTGGCTCCTCCTGATGCTAAACTACAATTCCCATCTCCCCTGACCATTGACCATAGTGAGTGGAGCTGATGGGATTTGGAATCTAACAGTATCTAGAGGACTACCATAGTTTGATCTCTAGACAGCGTGACTAATTTATCCAATACACTGTAATTCAATTAAGCCCCTGACAATCTATAATGCAGAAGTTCACAGTAGATTGGAGGCCCACTAAGGAGTCATCTTGATCTCAGGGCTAACAATTCAAAATAACGTCATTGTAAAACATAGGCCATATGAAGTAACCTTGAGCTAACCAACAGAAATGAACATCTTTCAGGAATATACATAATTATCACAAGTATTCTTCTACAGGGATATCCTGTTATGTCCCATAAATCCCATATCTTTTAAGAGTCTTTCTTCCAATCCTTATCTGAAACTAGGGGACAAAATTTAGACTGCACATAAACAATCATCAAGTTGCAGTGTGATTTTAAATATACCTAGCTAAAGTAAATATAAAGTCTCTTTCAAGCCAAGCTTCATGACTTCATGACTCTTCATGACTTCATGGACATATCTATGTAGTTTTCTTGGCAACAATACAGAAGTGGTTTGCCAGTCTTCTTTCATACCATGGAAATAAAGACCCTACCTCTACAGAAACATACACTGAAACGTGCTATCCGTCCCTTCAAATAAGATTTGATGAACAAATTAATCCTGAGGAGCACTAGAGAAGGGAGATTGGTAACTTTGGCACAAACTCCTTTCCAATTAAATAAGTAATGGCTTCCTCTTGTCGTGACACATTTTACATAAATAGTTCTGTATCTCAAAACACAAATATATTCTGCCTGTACTAATGTACAATACTGTACATTATATCTGATTGAGAGCTGCGTTGTAGCCTTTCCTATGTACACACTTCTACAAAAACAAACCCATACCTCTGTTTATAAAAATGCTACAGGATAATTGGCTCCAGCTGTGGTCTTGGTCATTAAAAACTGCTGTAAAGCATTTTTCCTTAAAACGTACTAGAATGCATCGGAAACAAAACATGCCACAGAAATGCATCACAGTGATATCATTATAATTACTCTCCTTTATTATCATTTGTCAATTTGAAAAAGGAGCCGGGAGTCACAAGTTACGCTAATTGGCACATTTGCTTTATTTTATTTTATTAAACAAACTGGGCTTGTATTCTCATTCTGTGTTTTTCCTTTTTCTCTTTTTTGCTTTGTTTGTTGTGTCTCCTATAGTTCATTCCATCATCACATTGAAATGGGGAGAAAAGAAAAATGTTTGTTCTTTTTTTTTCCTCTCTCTTAACTCACTCAATAGGTTTGGACTCCTCAGAGGAACATAACATTGCACACACACTTGGAACAGAGAAAAAGGGGGGGGCAGGAGAGAGAGAAAGAGCGCACTCGTGGTGGGCAGACAAACACACACACGCGCAGATCAAACAATTCTGATACAGTGCAAGAATTTTCCCAAAATGATTGAATCATCATTACCAAAAAACTCGCCATAACAACACCAAGAAACAAAATGTTTAAGCCACACTGTTTGACTGGGATTTTTCCTGCTTTTTTTTTCTTTAAATGTTTGCCACACAGAGAGAAAAGGGGCGGAGGGGGCAGAAAGGGACAAAGAGGACAGACAGATTCACAGGTGAAAGTGGGAGAAGTAAGATTGGAACCAGGAAGGGAGGGAAGATACAGGAAAAAGGAGGGGGGAAGGGCAAGAGGAAGTCATTTCTTAATGTTCAGGCATTTTCTTGGTCCGCCTTGCTCTCATCTTCTTTCATTTCTTCCTGCAGGGCACTTTCAGAAGGTTTGGTTTCTTCTACAGCATCTATGAAGTATAAATATAAAATTGTCAGGAAAGGCATGAATTGAATTTGGTAGTTTTGTTATTTAAAAAAAGGAATGGCAGGGGTGCAAAAGAAACTATGTCCAGGGGTTGCACATAGTCTACCAGCATCACTTTTGTGCTCATAGCATCCCTAAGGTGCGTGAAGGCAAACTGTGGGTCTCTTTTTGCATGTTGGGTGAGTGGGGAGAGTGTTGGAAGGACAAAATGGGTGCATTAAATCTTGAACACGGTCAAGGCATCATTTTACAGCTTAGAAAGCTTAAAATCACTCTCAAAACAGCCTTTACAGTACTTACTTTCAGAATGCCACCCTTGACATCCCATGTAAAATGATGCAACCCTGAAACTAATGGAAGCTGTTGAACACCATCATTGTGGAATCTGAAAAGCTGCCGGAGCTCCCAAATTTTCATCATTGGCATTTAAGTGCCACTTTACCTTGCTTGATTAGCTCTTTTTTTTTGGCTTTTTTTTTTCCTTTTCTGTACAAGGAACCACATTTCTGTAGCAATTATTGCTTGCAGATAAAATATCTTGCATTTCTTTCTACCGGTCATCAATGTGATGGAAGAGAACAAGTGTTTAAAAGAGGTGCAACTCCCAGATAGATGTAAAGAATACTACCTGGATCCCTATACAGATGCTTCCAGTCAATGTTGACAATGCTGGGCTAGATGGGCCAATCGAGTACCTCAGATAAATTAAATTCTGATATTCTTTTTTATGTTTATATATTTTGTAGAAGACAATGAAACCAGGATAATTTTTATAATAAATTAATTATACTGAGTAATATTAAAGTTTAAGGGAATGAGAGGCTAGCCTTTTCAGTAAACCAGACAAATTAAGCAATTAGCATTTCAATTTTCTAGAGAAAATATAGGAAAATAAAGGGAAAAATAACCTGGAAATTTTACTCTGAATTAGAATAATCTACTATGAAGAGTTCAATAAATGAAATTAAATTGGGAACAAGTCTTTGAACTAAGGGACTTTTTTTGCATTTGTTCCACTTAACACTTCAGCTAAATTATCTCAATTCTTTTAGGGGGTCCACTTGGAACACTTATTCAGGTTTGGAATTTTTACTACATTTTTACTAATTTTAGACTCCCTAAATTTTACTTAGGAAATAATAGAAGACAACACTAACCTATAAAAACTATTTGCAAATTATGCCCCACCATACACATCCCCAAAACATCTGTTCTGTCATTACTGAATATAGGATTTTGGGCCAAGTTAGAACTGTGTCTGATCCTTCTGTGGATGCATTACAAGGAATTTTGTTGTGGTGGTGGTTTTATATTGTTTTTTACCAGTTTCCCCTCTAAATATCTCAGTAAACTACATTTACTTTTAATAATCATTTCTGCCTATTTGTTTCTAATTGTAGATACATCTATACTTATAGCACTATCAAAACTGTATTAAGCACATCATAAATAAAGTTCCACACAGCTTTCATGCTTTCAAGTACATAAAATCTAAGGGGAGTTCCAAATGTTGATACTCTGTCTTCATCATGTAGTTCTCTGTATGGAGAGGACCTTGGGTAGATATAAACTAGCATGGCTTCTTGAGAATGTCTACTTCTTGTGCACTATATGGTTCTTTTGAAAGGCAAGGATATTGTGGACAAGCATTTATCAGTAAATGAATCAGAGCTATGAATATAGATTTGGGTGTTTGAAAACCAAGATGGGCAATTTTGTTTCAATAAAGGGCAGCATTCACAGCTGACTTCAACTGCATTACATGTTAATGGCTTGTAGGCTCTGCTCCAAGTGCTTCTACCGCCGTACACTGCTGAAATTAGGTTGAATGGATTTCCGGTAAAAGACAATCTCTTGGGATCAGCCCAGCTCTTTCTGACTTGCTTGGATTAATTAAATTGGAGTAGACAACAACACACTGCCTTTGTTATATTTCCTCTCTTTCTTTTTGAAGGCTGGTGGCTTTTGGCTTTGGCTTTATACTTGTGGTGTCCTTAGAATGATTAAACATAATGGCAGTACATAAAAATAAATAAATAAATAAAAATCATTTGTAGCCCTGTGGATTCTGTATAATAGGAAGGTTTGTCTTGGAAGGTTTGTTCATAATAGTTTTCACATTTACAGCTGACATCATTCATTCAGAAATAACGATGACAATTTCTTTAACATTCAGCATCAGATACTTGATTGGTATGTGTCTCCCTTTGTTCAGACTATCAAGAAAGCAGACCATTGTCTTAAACTCACTTTTCTGTATCCGCACTTAGTTTCTAAAGAAAATCTGTGGGCAGCATTTTACCAGGCAAGCACCCTTTAAAGATGGGTTGCCTTTGGCTGTGAGTAGTTAAAAAAGAGTTTTTCATGAGACAGTCCTGTTACTCACGTTGGAGAAAAAAAACCCAGCCTTACTATTTGTTCAGTTGTATATTTCTCTCTCAGACAGCGTACAGTACATGTTCTTGCAATGACTACTATATGTGAAACATTAATATCAATACAACATGTTTTTTAAAGTAGGGCAATAATAATTTAATAATGTATTAAATTTTAATAAAATGCATTAAAATGTATTAAACTTGTATACAACATCCCAGTTTAGCCAAATGATTTCTTAAACGGATGGTTTAAACAATTCCATAGCAAAACCTGCTTTGCACATTCTCATGGTTTCTTCACCTAAGAGAAAGAGGTTATTTTGGAATGCTTGAGGATTCTCTTAGCAGTGTTATTGTGCTTATTTTTTTATTGGGAGGAGCACAAGATGCTACACTGGAGGTGTTTTCTAGTACACATCTTTCCATAAGTCTGAAGACGTCCTGGCTTATTGCACTTACAAATCAGAAAAAAACTCCAATAGGAGGAGTTTCCCCATAATCTCTTTCCATGGGATTCGATTGAATAATATGTAGTCCCTAGTTTAAGAATGAGTTCCATTCCCATGGTCTGCCCTTAAATCAAATTTGTATGTAAGCCAGAACAGTATTATTGTATAATACTGTATAAGTAATATTGTATAATGAACTCTAACCATTGTGTATTTAACTCAAATGATTTGAGTTAACTCAAATTTTGCTACAATAGGCTCTATTCTTAACTATGGGTTGTTTGTAACCCAGGCATTCTTAACCCAGGGACTATCCATATAGGAAGCCAGGGAGGCTGCAGACTGCTGGAGTGATGATTGCACAATAAAAGATAGGATATTCACCCACATTTCTTCATCCCCAGTCAGCCTGTAATTAAGTATCTTGTTCTTGACACTATAATGCACCACATACAAACACACACATTAAAAAATCTCCATAAAACTCTTATACTTTGAAAGAAATTTCAAAACCAAATTCTTTTTACATCAAACTGAGGTACTAAGAGAAAAATCAACCTAATGCCTGGCACTAATTATAAAAATTGAGTTAATTCAGGGCCAAATGCAACTCCGTAGGCTGCACATTCCATAGGGAGACAGAGCATTCCAAAAATGACCTGGAAAAGGCCTTTTGCGTATACCTCATTTCTGAAGTGCATTTCTGAAGTGCAGTATCATTTTAAATACTGTTTCTGCAAAAATTCTGAAGTTGAGAGGATTCCTTCAGATACCCTGAACTTATTCATTATATTTTCCATGCCTATTTATTTTATTTTATTTTATTTATTTATTTATTTATAAATCAAATTTATACGCCACCCATATCACTATCAGTGATTCTAGGCGGCTCACAAATAAAAGACATAAAAATATTTAAAAACTACAAAACACATTAAAAAAAAAAAACTACAAAGTTAAAAGATGGAGAGAGCATCCTCAAGGCACCAACCATTCCCAGTGTTGGAAGCCCCCATTGGATCCCTAAGCTAGTTGGCAGAACCAGGTCTTAAGGCTCTTCCAGAAGGCCAGAAGAGTGGGGGCCAATCTCACCTCAGGGGACAAGATATTCCACAGAGCAGGGGTGATGGCAGAAAAGGCTCTCCTCCTAGCCCCCAAGACTCTAAATAAAATTAGATTTTATTTATCAAAACCTAATTCTTATCTATTCATAAATGTATTCTTTTACACTTCATGTACAAATTCTGGAAAAACACTGTTTTCTCACTTGTTTGATATAATCAGGATTCCAGAATATCTTTATGTGTCCTGCATAATGGGAAAAGTGGCCTTAAAATTCTACAAGCTATACAGCAAATTATTGTCACATATTCATATCTGGTCTTGGCACAGTAAAGAGTTATCATAAGATTGATAAGAGAAGACAATGTGGTGTGAATGCATGAGAATAATGTTAGATTATTCTGGTGCAAGGGGATAATGTGGTGCAAAGGGTGCAAACTGTTTTATTGAAGTGTGAGAACATTTCAACATGTCACGATGGAAGTAGAACAAACTTAATGGATGACATGCAGACCTGAAACTGTAGTGGATTTGTACAGCTGACAAAATTGTTGGAAGAGAATTTTTGGAGTCACACAAAAGCCCTGTGCAGACATCATTGGAAAACTAATTTATTTATTGCTTGTACCATTTTATTTGGAGCAAAGCTACTGTTCATCTTTGCAACTCATCATTGCAGAGGATGTTGGCAACATTTTCCTATTGGTAGAAATGCTAACTCACCCCACCTTATAAATTAAAGGGAACAATTATTCCCTCTCCACTCTGCCAGCTATTGGGAAAAGTTCCCACTTGTGAAAATGTTGACATGTTATTCTTTCATCATCATAGTTTATAAGAGGTTTGTAATGCAACATTTGTGATGAACGCCATCCACCCTTTCATGATTGCTGGATATTTGCTTTTGCATGCCAGATTTGAAAGACAAAACCCATAACCAAATCAGTTTGATTTGATGATACAGAAGGCAGTTATGACCCACCAGTGTGTTATCATTTTTCTTTCCAAGTTTAAAGTTGAAACAAGAACTATCAGGGAGAGAAGTTACACTAAGAAAAATATTACTTATTATATGATTATTCCATATCTTACAAAAAGAACAACTAGAATTCAGTTATAGATTGTGCACAGGTGTGTTATCACTTTCCATTACAAAACTCCAAATAGCACAATGAAGTGAAAATCCTTTAGAAGAGATGCTTCAGAGTGTGAAGAAGTATGTAAGAAGCACTTAAAAAAAATGTTAAAACAGTAATGTCTTTTTCCAGGCTCATGCTGATAGTTTCAGAAGTTGTTCCTGCTATGCCTCAAGTGTTAAGTCAGGCATATAAGCACACATATGAATATTAGGGCTGTGCAAAGCATTTAAAGAGATGTTTCACAAAGCCTGTTAGCATGAATTAAGTACCTGTTCTTGAAGTGTTAAGGCAATCCTTTTGTACATATTTGTAAATGCGCAGACAACCAGGGACAGTCTTTAAAGAATCTGTGCAAACATTCCAGATAACATAGATGCTTTAATGCTAGGAGGAAAGAAGCTTTGCTTACACCAACACGCTTTGTCAAGCAGCTTGTTTTAATGCTTTGCAGACTGCCCTAATGCACGTACTCCCATACACACTGACAAACCTCTCAACCCCCCTCTTTCCTGGTGAATGAATCTTCTGTCCCATACAGCTGAACTTGCTCACAATCACTGCTTACCTACTCCACCAGGGATGAAAAGCCTCACTGATTACTCTTTCCCAGTGTCTCAAACCACTGGTACTACTCAAACCATTGTGACTACAGTAGCAGTGAGAATGAAACAATCCTGGGTAGGGGCACAGGAAATAAGGATGCTCCAGCCTTCCCTGTTGAAGATTACTACTTCCCCACTACATGCTGTACATTAGTAGTAATCTGTTCTCCAGTACTCTGTTAATGACTATTGCCCAGTTGCTGACCAATTGTCCTCACATCTTTACAGGCTGACATAAGAACACTGAAGAGGATGTTGGGCTAGATGATCTCTAAACCATCTTCTAACTCCATCTGACAGAAAAGCAATACATACATAAATAAAAGTTAACAGAGTTAAAAGCAATTAGCTCAATAACTTTGCTTGAAAATTGCAAAATTAATGCAAAGGTGTTGAGTGCTTGCTTCTCAGATGCACAACACTTTACGACTGATCTTAATTGTATGCAGCAACCTCTGTTGTTGGTTTTTTGAAAAGATGCACACACACCCAACTTGAAATTTGTTTCATAGTAAACTTATTTTCTTCAATCTAATTAAAACACAAATGAGAAGAGGGACCTTTTTTGCACTATCCTGATAGATGCTTCACGTTTTCCAACCCATTTACAAACCCATCCAAGCAACCATCCCCCTGCTTCCTTAATGTGAATAGTTGGGTGGTTTGCTTGGGATTCTTTCCCTTCCCACTTTCCTCTTACAAAACCTGTGGAATGGAATCTCCATACACGTATGTGTGTAGTAAATAGAAAGGAAAGAGGCGGCAATGCAGGATATGTGCTTTTGTATGTAAAGGGCCGTGAAGGGAAAGCACAATGAGAGCTACATTGCCAGGCATTTTTGCTTGTGTCTAGACACCAGCTGCCTGGTTGCCATGGAAATCCTCCAACTTTGGCTGATGAGCAGAAGCAGTAATGCCTCTCCAGAGACATCACTCAAAGGGGGTGGGGGTGGGGGTGAGGGGTGGAAGAAGAAAGAGAGAGAAAGAGTGATGCTGTTTGTGAATACAGTGCCTCACCCTTGTTATAACAACATTCAGTTTCTGGGAACATGGGGATGGTAGCCTCACCCATTTGCTTCCAAAGCCACTTGCAGTACAGAGAAAAGCCTGACAGCTGAGCAAAATATTGGGGAAATGCTGCACTGCTCATTTCTGAATGTTTCCTGCCCCCTCCCATCTCCAAGTGCTCATTCACCAGTACCATCAAGCTTCTTCCATCAGCAGACACCTTAATTGTACTGAAAGAAACACCCAAGGGAAGTGGAAATGGCAGACTGTCAGGTGCATTTAGTGCTATTCAGAGGGAAGTCTCTCCCTGAAGAATGCCAGTCTCTCCCTCTCCATTTGCTCACCAGCTCTGGGAGAAAATAACACTCCCCACTCAGCAACTGTGGTGCTGTCATCTTGAAAGCAAATTTTATCAACACTCTTGTTTTAGTTCACTCAGTAGGTAGGTGAAAGCATGCAAATGCCATGGGATGCAGTGAGATGCTCAGCAGCATAAGAAGAGCAGCATTTCAGGTAAGACACCAAAACACAATTTGTTCTTCTCATGAATTAAGAATCAGGATATAAAAGCCCCATAAGAATATAAGAAGAGACTTGCTGGATCAAGCCAGTGGCCTATCTAGCCCAGCATTCTGTGTCACCGTTGCCAGCCAGTTATATTGTGGAAGTTCACAAGAATGGGCAGGAGAATGGTAGACCACTTTCGCTATTGTCCAGCAACAGTCAGTATTTAAGATATACTGCATCTAGTTGAGGGGCAAGAAACAGCTACTGAAAACTTGATCCTGCATGACTTTGTCCA
The DNA here is from genome assembly GCA_030867105.1 of Liasis olivaceus. NCBI lineage: Eukaryota > Metazoa > Chordata > Lepidosauria > Squamata > Pythonidae > Liasis > Liasis olivaceus. The sequence continues at coordinate 84,876,074 of CM061352.1, read as the reverse complement.
GTCCTCTCAAAACAACATCAGATTATACCAAATTCCACAGTTGAATTGTACACTGTAGGAGGGGCCATCTCCATGAAACATACCAGCCCATCCTTCTCCTCAGCCTAACTACTTCTTAGTGATATTTCAACCAATTCACTAAGCAGCATAGAGAGAGAAGATTATTTCAGGAATACAAGATAGACTTTCTGGGGCAACACAGAGACAAAAGAGACTGATTTCGTGGGACTGTTCTACTGTCCTTCAGCTTTCCCTCTTGAGCAAGACAGCTCAGAATATTTTCTAGTTAAAGGGACACATCTCCCATTTCAGGTACAATAAACAACACTGGTTACTTAAATTTATTTTAACACTGGCTATGGGACACATCTTTCAACACACCTGAAAGTAATATAGTTACTTATGTCACTTCCACATTAGTGTTTTACATCACTTTGGGATTGCTTCCAGACTGACTAATCTCAATGTACTGTCTGTTTTTGGAGCTCACTTGGTTTATTTTTGAATCTGCCCTAGTTTATTGAAATTGCTGCATAGCTGGCATTTTTGTTTCAATCACTGTAGCTCTAATGAACTTGTTAGGCAATCCAATTTCTTCACTCTAACTCCTACTTCCAGGCTAAAACGAGCCATTTCTCTCTTTTTCTTCCCAACCCCAAAGAGGCTTGGTTTCCTGTTCCTGGAGCTTGTCCTTTATTTCTACCTCTCCATAACCCAGCCACTATAGACCTGGGAAAAGGGTCTCTTAAAAACCTTTTGGCATGCTATCATTTAACCATTGCAGCTTATTGTGGGGAAAGGAGGCAGATTAAATGCATCTGATGAATGGTGGCAAAACACATACAAAGTAATTTGTGTTACTTTGTGACTGGGGGATATCTCTAGGAACAGATACTGAGTGGATTACATTCTTTGTACTTTTCTCTAGGACAACTGGAAAGTGAGCATTGGTTGGATAATAGTGTTCTCTGGATTCCAAGGTCACCAGAAGTAAAGATGATTGAAAGTCAGATTGAAACTGCTTTGTGAGCGTTGGGGGGTGGAGAAGCGGGTGGTGTGGAAGTGCAGGACTGCCAGTAGCAGTCATAGCTATACCCTCCAATACTGCAGTATTGCTGGCTCAGTATCTGCTGCCTGAGACAGTAACACTTCGCTGTTCAAAGTGGTAGGGCTGGCCCCAGACTTGAGTTGTTGATCAGTAAATCTAATTATGGATGATGGCTCTAACATATTTATTTGCCAGCACTGAAGAAAATGCAATTAAACATGCATTTCAAGTACATATGTACAAATAATTCCTCTGCAGAAGACAGACATATTTATTTATTTATATATTTATTTTTCAGGCTTGTATGCCGCCCATCTCCCCCAATGGGTGACTCTGGGCGGCTCACAATAATAAAAAAGAAGAAAAAACACAGAAAACACAAGTCTCTTCAAACATGGCTAAAATCTATAAATAATTAAAAAACATATATTAAAAATGCCCTAAAAACTTCCTCTGATATTTAATACTCATTTAAATATTCACTGAAACAGGTAACCAGGAAGAATAAATTCAAAAATGTAGTGTCACAGTCTCAGTCTGAAAAACCAATTACTTTTTGCCCATTATTGTAAATTCCATTATTTTTGTAAATGTATGATTTCATTCAGAAAATCACAAAATGGTTCAAATTATTTAAGGTTATGGTCAGACAGGGTTTTGAAATGTTGCATATGCTAAATATACCAAAGCATATATATGCTAGATATATCAAAACATTTCCTTCATGTTCAGAATTTAACTTTTAAAATTATTCAAAACAACATTCTGGTGGTTGTTGATATCCTATTACCAAAAAAAAGAAGTTAGAAGATTTGAAAATAGCAGGAATATTATTTTCTGGAAGTCCCAACACATTTTAATCACATTTATTCTGCAGGCAAATGAATGTCAAAAGAGCAAGTTTCATTCTTCAAGCATGTAGATTCTATTCAGAACATAGTCATTCTTCAGTGTTTGAAAGAATCACTTGAATAATGCCCTTTTGGGGGAGATGTGTGGTATACCACCCAGAAAGCAAAATCACAAAGGAGATTAAAATTACACCTAGATGGCTTCTGATTCAAAATAGCTTTTCCATCAGGCATGCCTTGATGCATAGAGTTGTGATGGGCTATGGATTCCTAATCATGTGTTCTTCTAATAGAAGCACCTGCGGGATATTCCTACCAAGTCTGGTTCTGATTTTATCAAAACCACAGCTGTGAACTGTTTTTCACAGCATGACTATATAGGCCTAGATATGTTTCCAGCTGTGGGATGACATCTGGCAGCTGGCAAAATAATGCAGCTTGTATGAGAGCTTGAAAAGCTATTTCTACCACATGTGGTTGCTTCATAGAGATTTTTATTTTCTAGTTCTTTGGAGTGATTATTTTTAAATTCTTGATTGTGTTTGAAAACTATAAGGACTTGAGCTAACTTGGAAGCACTGAGATTCTTATTAATCAGATGCAGCCCTGTTCTCTTTCCACCCACATGAATAAAACTTTAATTTGCCAGTATGAGCAAAACTAGATAAAGAATGAACAGGCATCCTCTATAGTTGTGAATGTTTTCCAAAGTTAGGTTTGGGGGAATTTTTCCTGCCAAGCTCTTCAGTGACTGGGCCTTTTTAAGTGATGGTCCTCAGTTAGTGAAGGCCCTTTCTAGACAGCTCTGCCTATTTCCATTTTTCTTAAAGCGCTAGACCTCACAGCCTTTTCAAGCCTTTGCACTGTTGCCAGTTTATATCTTAAAGTGATCTTTACCTCCAGTAAACATTTGAGTTCTTTTTATATCACTACTGGTTTCTGATGAATTTCTAGTGCTGCTTTCAATGCTGATTTTATCAAAGTGGATTTTATGGAAATGTTGCGTTTTATCTATATGTAAGCTATATATGTAGCTACATATAAGGCAACTAATTCATAATAAATGAATAAATAATAAAATTTAACACTGTCTTATCAATAGTTTACTTAATCAACATATTTGTCAGATACCTTTTCTGGAATTTCTGTGACAGGGGCTTCTGTTGAAGCTTCCAAATAATGCTTCCAATTATATGCTTTCATAATTATATGTTATGTAGTCATCCATGTGTTTGTGGACACACCTTTTATTAGAATTTAGAATCCTAACTGCTTGTTGTTGTTCAGTCGTTAAGTTGTGTCCGACTCTTCGTGACCCCATGAACCATATCACGCCAGGCCTTCCTGTCCTTCACTGCCTCCCTGAGTTTGCTCAGTTTCATGCTCATTGCTTCAGTGATGCCATCTAACCATCTCATCCTCTGCCATCGCCTTCTCCTTTTGCCTTCAATTTTTCCCAGCATCAGGGTCTTTTCCAAAGAGTCCTCTCTTCGCATTAGATGACCAAAGTATCTGAGCTTGAGCTTCATTATCAATCCTTCCAATGAGCAATCAGGGTTGATTTCCTTTAAGATTGACTGGTTTGACCTCCTAACAGTCCAGGGGACTCTTAAGAGTCTTAAGAATCCTAACTGCAATGCCATAAAAATTGGAAGAGAGAGATTTCTTCATAAGTTCAAAATAATATTGATCTCTAACAAGGAAAAATGACATGCTGGGATGGGTGATAAGATGATTTTTTTTCTTCTTTTTTTCCTAATATTTTTACCAGACTGAGTAAGAGTCCTTTAATGATATCAAGGTATCATTTCACCACTGTCTGTAGTAAAAAGGGGAAAGGAATGATGCCAGCTTAAAATTTCAATGTAATTGTTATAAAAACCTGCTCAAACCTTAGGCTAAAATCAATGGATTATTTCTGAGCTTCCCGTCTGCCTTGCTGACAAATGACCTACTTGGAAACAAATTCAGCTGTGTTAAGAGCACAGCATCAAATATATCAATGATCACAGCAATGTTTACATGCAAGCCATATGGGTGTAAACTACATAAAATTAATGGGACTGATTTCAAAGTAAACCTTTTTTAGCCTGCAATCCTATGTATGCAAAACTTCCAGCTCCATTCAACACAGATAACTATGCATAATTTTGCTCTATAAAATAAAATTATAAACAATAAACTAAAAACAGCAGTAAAAAAGAAGGAAAAGGTATATGTTGTAGCAGAAAAACAGAAATTAATATTTTAAAAATCATTGTTTCTTAGACTGTTTTTATAAAGCAGGTTTTTGCTTGATGCCTGAAAACCTTAGGTATTGAGACCAGAGTGAGGTCCCTAAAAAGAGTATTACAGAAGCTGGCATCATTCGTGAAAAGGACCTGCTCCTAATGGTGGTTCAACTCAATAAATAGAATTGCATGGTACACTGAGTCACACATACATGCAGAAAAGGTATGCGCATCCAGAAGATCTCCAGGTATTGAGACTTTAAAATATAAGAACTAGTACTCTAATTTGAAAATAAATAAATAGGTAAGCAATGCAGATGGATCAAACATTGGAGAAATGTGTCATATTGGATCAGTCCCTGCCAGCAAATTGGCAATGGCATTTGGTACCAATTGATATATCCAGCACTTATCTCAATCATAACATAAGATATGATGCAATAGCATTAGCTAAGAAATTTTACCTCCCTATTTATAGACACTGTGACATACCTCTCACTAGCTTGAACAGTTATATGGGTAAACACTGGTCTAATGAACTGGAGGTAGGAAACTATGATTATCATCATGGACATGTCCTAGTGCAGATTCTTGCCTAAGCTTTATCACAACTTTTTTCCCCATTTCTTCCATGGCTATTTTATCATTTCTGTTTCTTACAGCTCTCATCCCAATTGCTTAAGGTACATCTGACCTCCACTGAGTATAAGAAAGTTCTTAGGAGACATGTCTTAACTATGCAAATCATCCTTGTACTGAGTATTATATCATTGGAATTGCCAGTTATATCAGCATAATATTCTACAAGAGAGATTAAAAAATGATCTGTTTTTCAGACAACAACATCCCTATAAACTGTCTACACATGCAGAATTTACTAAATTAAAGCATCTTTTCTTGGATACATTGGTCTTCAGGTGCCATAACTGCCATCCAGAGTCCACGCTGTCTGTAAATAATGGGAGTTTGAAGTCTAAAACATTGTTAGGGAACCAGGTTGTTGATAATAGACTTAAAGTCTAGAAGAGTAAATATGGATACTGAACTGTTATTTGAGAAGCAGATTAAAATGTAGGATTATATGGTGTACACACATTCTTGAGTCATCTCCCTATTCAAATTTCCATTGCTCTTGCAAGTTTACCAATGGTGCTGCTACCACAAAAGAATGAGAACAAAGGTATGGATTTGTATGAAGTTGTATAGCGTTAAGTCAACCTTATCCAAAATATTAAGAGGAATGTGCAGTGGCTTCTAATTTGCTATACACCTGTAAGCTAACTCATAGAGAACTCTGGTCAGACAGGCATTCTGATACCAGTATACATATGATGATTTTCCTTTCCAACTTCCACTAAACTAAGGCTACATACACTTCCTTGAGTTCTCAAGAAAGTCATGACATTGAGTATAAAGTAAAAATAAATAACATTTGTGTTTCCTCTGATTCACTTCCCTTAAAAGAGTAATCATTATACAGTGAAATCAGGAAGGACAAACTAAAAAACTTGGCCATGGTACTGGTAAAAGGTTGAGAAAAACAAATGGAATAGATATTATTTGTTTAGAACTCAACCTGTTCTACATGCAGAACAATACTTTCCAAGTGCTTACATTTAATAGGTACAGAAAGCATTTTCTTCTCATAATATGTATTATTTGTCCACCTAATCCTCTAAGGTCTGTACCTAACATTGACAGAATACGATATTTTTGTTTTTGTAGTAGATATGTACCTCGAAAGCCAAGAATGAGGGGAACAGTGATCCAGAACATCAGAATAAAAAAGTTTATTTGTGTTTGTGAGAGCCTGGAAAATATAGTAGTCTATAATGGACACCTGCATGGCTGAAGATTTTAATAATCACATAATGCAGGTATGCCAAATTTTTGTTGCTTTGAGTTCTATCACCAAGACCCAATTGAGAGCTTTCTTAGGGATACTACATGTGAATACAAAGCATTAAAAATTTTCATTACAGGCAAGTATTCTGAATTTTTCTACTTAAATTCTCTTTTATGCCACTGAAATTAATGACCCAGTTGATAATAATAGAAACAGCAGTAAAATGGACATTCTCAGCCTGTCAGAGTGTTAAAAAAGCTTTGAGATGTCTTGGGTTCCCACTTTGGAAAGTGTTTAGGCTGACATGCATAAAGGAGAATCTTTTATTGAATGGTGTTCTCACATTATGGAACACTTGTCCACCTGGTATTCAGTAGGTTCCATCATTAGAAATAATTATTTCCACCTTTTCATAATTTCATAACTATTCTTGGGCAGCTATTATTCTTATGGGACTATATTATGGGATCACCAGCTATGAACTGGATACTGTTTTAATGTTACTACTATTGCCATTAATCTCCTTTAAAATGGATCTAATTTTATCATAATAAAAAAAAAACTTTTAGAATTTGAGTAATAGATCAGATAAATCTGAGTTTTAGAAACCTATATCCTAATTTGTGCAGACAGAAAAGAATTTCCATCTCTGTTCATATGAGAATAGTTCGCCAACCACATAGCAGTTACAGATTTGCAATCCTGTTTTCACTGCACAGTCTTCCACAACATTTCAATTCAATCTCAGTATGATAGCTCTAGCAAGCCTAAATTAGTATAATGATCACTGCAGCTCCTTCATTATCAGCTGAATCCAGGGATGTCTGCAGGGTATGGTTAAAAAAAAAGTCAAGATAGCAGCCATGACAATGTGATTGAAGCCCCACCCATTTTTACATCATGTTTGGGGCTTCAATCACATGTTGCAGCCACCATCCTGACTTTTTTGATAACAACTTGCAGACATCCCTAACTGAATCCACACATTAAAAGAAAAAAGAAAAAGTTCTATTGCTATCTTCTCATAATAAAAGACTAGCCTTTTGATCTTAGGACCACATTAAAAGTTCTGTGTTTGTTTTTTAAATTCCTGATAACTGCTAATTCTGTTATTTTTCATCAGTTGTGGTTCTAACACTATCCAATATCCTTCTCCCCCATAACGACACAATCATTTTGGCATCCCAGAATACAATGGGTGTCAGTACTAAAGAATCTCAAGTTTTGCAAAAGGTGAGCTTGATAAAACACCATGTCACCTAAATGTCAATTAAAAGCAATATGACAAAAATGACAGAGAAATATCTTCCAATTTTAAAAGCAATATGACATGACAGTTCTCCCTAGTTAGTTCCTATTGTATCAAATAAGCAGGACAACCCAATTCAGTGATCTACATAACTCTATTCCTGTGAAAGGTAATAGCTTAATGAAAGGAAGAGCATAGGTCAACAAGAGAGCACACAGAAGTTTCTAGGTTCACTCTTCAACATCTCCACTTACATAATAATGATAGCTACAAAATAATGACATGAAATATAGCACAAATTAATCTTTCAAGGCTATATCAGTGTTGACAAGCCACATAGAATCAATGGACAATTAACTATAGAAAAACATAGTGTAACTTTAAAAAAAAAAAGGAAATAAGAAGATGCCTGGAAATTTATATCATAAATGAAAATACTCAAGAAAGTGGTTCTAAAGTCCAATTCCTAGCCCGTTTATCAAAATCAGCTGTCTGCTACTGCAAATCAGTTATACTTTTTTTTAAAAAAAATGCCTAATTATGACCCTTTATGCATAAAGGGTCATAATTCTTTGCATCTGGATAAATTCCAAACACTGTGGATATAGCCAAGGGGAAATCATTCATTTTTATAAGCATTGATTGTTCTAAATTCATGTTGAAATCTTATGAATTTAAGAACAAAATCTGAAAATAATAGAATAATCCCAAACCATATGAGTTAATGTTTCAACTCCTGAACTGAACATGAAGAATAACAATCATTATTTAACATTTTCTAAGGCATCCAATATACCCAAAACAGTATTTTCCAATTGCATTAAGCTAAAAAAAGATTAGATTCATAGTATGTAAAACAACATGTTACTGATTAGCAGAATAAGATATCTGAAAGCTATTCCAAAGGCTGCATAAATCACAGCATACAATCAAGTATACATTGGCCTTTAACCTGCATGCAATTGGTTAAACTATACTAAGTAGCAGATGGGGCCAGTAGAAGTCAAAATTAAATTGTTTCTATTTTCATTTCATTAAAATAATATGATTATTTATACATATTTCATAATTTTCCTTTTTGTCCCACTGAAAATTACAATTCAGTAGCAACTTTTAGAAATCCCTTGGGGCCACTCTCAGGTTTTTTGCAATTACATGCAGCCCTGAGGTTTCAAGCTATGTACTTCTGTAGTAAATAATTAATAACAATTCCATCTATTTTCTTCAAGTTCATATATAGACAAGTTACAGCTTTAACAGCCTCAGCAACTTTTGCCAATAGTTTTAATAAAAAATATGGAATTTCAGAGGCAACAATGGCATGAGGATAAAAGAGTATAAATAACAAAAACTGAATGAATTGGCAGGAAGTACACTGAGATAAAATAAACTCAGTTTTATTTTCTACAAAAGTTTTTAAAATGGTTAAAATATAGCAAACCTGTAGAAGGTGCTAAGAAGACTACAGCTCAGGGTAGTCTGATGTTGGTGAAGGATATTAAAAATAACAAGGGAAGGGAAGGGAAGGGAAGGGAAGGGAAGGGAAGGGAAGGGAAGGGAAGGGAAGGAAAGGAAAGGAAAGGAAAGGAAAGGAAAGGAAAGGAAAGGAAAGGAAAGGAAAGGAAAGGAAAGGAAAGGAAAGGAAAGGAAAGGAAAGGAAAGGAAAGGAAAGAAGCATCAGCATCAATGAAAATGGCAAAATGCTAGTAGGTAATGAAGACTGCTTAACTTTGGCTTTTTTCCACCACCATTTGTGAAGAGCAAATGAAGGGGCAGGAATGAAGTTTCAGCCTGACTGAAACATGATCAAAGAATATCTATTTACTCTGAATGAATTTCCCTCTCCAAGCTCATATGCAATGTATCTTGTAGCACTCAAGAAACTTGCTGGGTCCTGCATTCAATGTTTGTATTAATGATTTGAACAAATAAGTAGTGATTGAGGAAAAACTTGAAAGACTTGAAGGAATTAAGGGAAAAATTAAACTTGGTCTAATCAAATCTAATCTAATCTAAACTCCAAGCTGTCTTTGTTCTGCCTTCTCTCTTTTGGGGGGAGCAGAGCATCTCTTCCTGGCTGCTTCAAAGCCAGGTAATACTTGGGATCTGGAACTGGAGTTCTAGAAAATAGATTGAAATCTGGGAACTAGTAGAAACTAAATGCAAATCAGAATTTTGATTTGTTTTATGGAAAATGATTTCAGTTATGGAGTCTTTGTTATCCTATGTCCTGTTTCATTCTCACCTTGTTCTGTATATGCCTATGTATACATATTCCAGGATGGGGACCAGCCACTTAGTTAAATCCTCTTAAAATCATTTATTACTTTCTTTCACTTGCCATTATCCCTTTGACTTTCAATTCCCATTAGTAACTTTGATTTATGTAATGAAGACTTGAATTTCTTACTGAAATAATTTCTTTCATTCTAAAGGATTTTAACTTTAGCACACATTCCCCCATTCAGTTGGGCTGCAAGAATGAAAGGGAAGCAGATACAGGAGATTTGTCACTTCCCTCCTGCTCAGTAAAGAGAATTTTTTCCCTCCTACCAGTGTAAAGAGAATTTTTTTCTGAAATAAAGTGGACTGTGACATCATTTAATAAATAGGATGACCCTGGAGGTTGTAGGAGAGTGAAGAGGATTGTGGGAGAGTGAAGAGGATTGTGGGTGGAGTATCTAAACACAGCCTTGAGGAAGCCAGAAGGCCCAGTCCACCACAGCCTTGTGCCTGTGTACTCAGTCATAGAAGAAGTAGAGTGAATCCTATAAAATTGTTCATTGTGAAAAAAAAAATCTTAGAATAATAAATGTATGGTAAACTGAATGTAAGTCAGTGTATGATGTTGCTAACCCCCCATCCCCCACAAAAAATGATTAATGAAACTGTATACTGCACCAACAGAGGTATGTTCTCCAAAACCCAGGAAGTACCATTCCACTTCACTCTGCTCTGGTCAGATCCCATCTAGCACACTGTGCTCAGTTCTGGGAAACAAACTTTAAGAATTAGAACTGATTCATAGAAAGACAAGGATTTTCAAGGTACTGGAAATTAGCCATTATAAAAACACTTAAAGGACCTGGGAATGTTCTGCTTGAAAAGGAAGAAGGAAAGGACCTTTCAGATGCCTGAAGGATGTCACATGAAAATACAGTTATTGGAAAACAAATATCTCTTTTTTGATATTTGTGGTGGAAGCTATTGCCAAAATGTTCATCAGAATTAGCAAAACAAAAAATAATTGGGGACTGTCTGATTTGTTGATTTGGGAGATGCATTCTGCATTCTACCCCATGACTTAGTACTGCTGAGCAAACATCCCACTAAAAAAGTAATCAAGCATGTCTGGTTATTCTCCTTCATGAAGTCATTAGCAGGCAAATCATATAACATTAATGCATCAGACATTATAAATGTAACTCTTTATATGATAATCAGTGTTCATCACATTTGATCTGTGGCTTTTATTTCCTATATTACAATAAATCTATATTCCTACATTTTATCAAAGATAAAATCTTTTACCCCATTTGTATCAAGGAAGAACCATACAATACCCACAACTAACTTTAGCATCTGAAAGTGAAGACAAGGGTTTATATGGATTTAATAGTATGGCTAAGATGGAATAATCAATATAACAGGCACAAGGCCTCTGCTCCCACAACATGCATAATCTAGTTAGCCAGTCAAAACTTGATAGTAGTGATTCTGGCATCTTATAATCACACTGAGTAAAAAGAAAAAAGAAAATAAAATCACTCTTTTAGATTTACTGAATCTCTATCCATTTTCTCCAGAAAGTGCCCAGCATGAACCCGTGCACCAGAAGACAACTCACATGGTATCATTACATTATTAGGTCCTTTCCACTGGTCAGGGAGACAACAGTAGGTATGTTTAGCCCCTGCAGTTAATCTATGTTTGGGAGGTCTGTTCTATACTGCTGTTTTTTTAATTTATTATTTATTTAAATTTATTGGCTGCCCAACTCCAGTGGATTCTTGAGTGGTACACAAAACTAAAAAACAGCTAAAAATATTAAATCAACAGGCAGCCTGGACTAAAATGCCCTAATAACAAAATCCACAAAACAAAAAACAGGGGCCATTAAACAAATAACAAACATCCACCCCAAGTCTAGGACCAAAGCCAGGCTTTCAAAGCTTTCTGGAAAACCAGGAGAGAGAGTGCCATTCTTACATCTGGGGAAATGCTGTTCCAGAGGGTGGGGCCGCAACAGAGAAGACACACTCCCTAGGTCCCACATGATGGCAACATTTAATGGAGGGGACCTGGAACACATTGACTGCTGGAAAAGAAGGCAGGCAGAAAGGATTGGAGACCAGCGGTCCCTCAGATATACAGGCCCTATGCCATATAGGGCTTTATAAGCAGCTTGCATTACAGTGGTGTACACCAAGAAGTGCCCATTACTGCTCGCACCACTAAATTTTGAACCAGTTGTAGCTTCTGGGTGGTCTTCAGGGTCACGCCCATGTAGAGCACATTGCAATAATCCAATCGTGAAGTGACCAGCGCATGAGTGACTATCTGAAGGGCCTCCCGATTGAAGAAAGGGCACAGCTGGCACACAAGATGAACCTGTGCAGGGGCCCTCCTGGCCACCATTGCCACCTGCTCTTCAATTAGTAGTTGCAAGTCCAGAAGAACTCCCAAGTTGCACACCAGTCTTGACTGGGGAAGTGCGGCCACATCCAAGACCAAAGATGGTAATATCCCCGGCCCAGGGGGTCCAAGCAGCCACAGCCACTCAGTCTTGTTAAGATTAAGCCACAGTCTGTTCTGCCCATCCAGACCCAAACAGCCTCCAGACACTGGGTTAATACATTGACAGCTTTACCTGTGCCACTCATGGTGGAGTTGTAGAGTTGGGTATCATCAGCATACTGATGATACCAAACCCCAAACTGGCAGATGACCTCACCCAGTGGTTTCATGTAGATGTTGAACAGGAGAGGGGAGAGTGTCAATCCCTTAGGCACCCCACGATTTTCCCCCCTCCCCAGGCAACACTGGAACCAACCGCTGAGGAAGGAGGTGAACCACTGGAGCACTCCTAGCACCCACAACTGGTCCAGAAGGATACTATGGTCAACAGTATTGAAAGCCACTGAGAGGTCACTAGGATGGATGCACCATCCCCATCCCGGCTTCTCCAAAGGTCATTGGCAAGCGTAACCAACACTGTCTCTGTACTGTACCTTGGCCTGAAGCCAGACTGAAATGGAACAGGTAATCCATTTCCTCCAAGATCCTCTTTAACTGTTCTCCAACCACCTTTTCCATAACCTTTGCCAGAAAAGGAAGATTGGAAACTGGCTGATAATTCTCCCACAGGGAAGGGTCCAGCAATGACCTCTTGAGGAGGGGGCATACCATTGCCTTCTTCAAGGTCTGTGGGACCACCCGCTCTCTCAGAGGCTGAAACCACCACATGAACCCATTCTGTGATCACCTACTGGGCTGCTTTAATAATATAACAAACAGGTAGCTGGACTAACAGACAAAAGGACCTTGTCCACTTCCTCAGGTGTAACAGAATCAAACTCAGTCCAGATAATATCACAAGACTGTTCCCTGGGCAACTCATTAGGACTTGCCAGTCAGAGTCCAACTCCAAGCAAATCTGAGCAACCTTGTCTGCCAGATAGTATGAATATTCCTCACCATGGCCCTGGATATATTCAGTGGCCCCCCTCCAATAGGGAGTGGGTCACCCTAAACGCAATAAGGGTGGAGAAATAGTGACGTTTTGCCACCCTTATTGCCACAATGTAGGCACGAATATGGGCTCTTATTTGTGTTCAGTTGGATTCGCTCTTTGACGCTCTAGGCATCGTTTCTGACATTTCATCTCAGAGCTCTTCAGAAAACCAAGGAGCACCCTGAGATCGGTGCACAGAGAGAGGCCACAAAGGAGCAATCTGGTCCAGGGTCTCCATCACATGCCTATTCCAGGCTGCAGCCAAGGCCTTGGCCAAAGTGCCTGACAGGTCCTCAGTAAAAACCTCAAGCTCCCTCTGGAACCCAAGAGGGTTCATCAGTCACCTGGGACAGGCCAGCCAAATAGGCTCTCTCTCACTGTAGAGGTGGGTGGTCCCAGAAAGTTGGAGGGCAACCGAAGAGTGATCTGTCAGTGGAAACAGACTGATGGTAATGTCCTCCAATACCAGATCACACTATAACAGATCTAGCGTGCAACCTCCAGAATGTGTCGGGCCTTCTATCATTTGGGACAGGTCCATGTTGCCACAGAAGCCATGAACTCCTGAGCTGCTCTGAACTCAACATCACCAGGTGGCAGGTTAAAGTCCCCAAGGATCATCAGCCTCAGGGACTCCACCATCAACCCAACAATGGAATCCAGCAGCTCAAGCAGGGATGATGCTGGGTAGCAGGGAGGGTGGTATATCAGCAATAATCCCAACAGTTCCCAAAGGCCTAACTTAAACCAGAGAGTCTCACATCCAGTTATTTGTGGAGGAGAGCCTTTAAGAGCCCTCAATGATTCGCAGATAACAATAGCCACCCAAACCCACTTCCCCGAGGTCGCAGCTGGTGCCAAACCTGAAACTCTTAATACGGGCATATTCCTGAGAGGGGACCCCCAGGCCCAGGTCTCAGTTATGCATGCCACGTTGGCAACCGTCATCCACAATTAGATCGTGGATGAGGGCAGATTTATTACATACTGACCTGGCATTCAACAGCAGCAGCCAGAGCCCAGAGCCACTAAGGATCCATCTACCTGGTCCCAAGGGTGAATGCTGAGGGCCAGACGTCAGGATCTCTCACAAACAGCATACCCAGCATCTCCAAGTGCAGCCCACCCCCAGATTCCCACTCATTTGGCAATGAGTTCTGCCTTGGAGAGGCTTTCTATACAAAAGCATATATTTTCATGTTCATTAAAAAAAAAAAAGCAGTTGCTTCATTTCCAAATTATTTGCCTTTTGCTATAAACATGGGTTAAAATGAAAGCACTAATATGTTTTCTTTCACCAGTTAATCCTGTGTGGGAGTAATTTAACAGAAAATATCATCCTTTAAAAGAGAAATATGTTGTTCATCTGACAACAGATGTCATCTCACAGTGATCCTGACATTCAATCTCTACATTTCCTTAAACAATTTTAGGAGCAAGCAAACTAGCACTTGGGGGTAATTCCAAGTGTTCTGTTGAACCTGTTAGCTCACCTGTGTAGCAGTAATGGCATATATTCTCATCAAAAGTAGATCAGAAACACTGATTAAGTTCACATTATGCACTGTGCTATGGTATATTTAGTCATGCTCTGTTGGAAAATCCCAATTGGCTAGATTTGCAAAACAAGCTAAAATCTAGTAAGACACAATACATTCAATGGGGCTTAATCCTTAAGACTAGAGTGAGCAACTTATCAGTAGTGCCAGTCATACTTCCATCCTTTCCAGTAGGTATTACTAGCCAAAAAAGTGCATGTAGTGGTCACTGCTTCAAACAGAAGTGCTACAGAACAAGTTTCTATAAGGCTACTTAGAAGTTAATCATATTAAATTCAATATAGCTTACTTTCTGTTAAGGGAAATAAGATTGCAGCTTTAATCACATTGCACGAGTTTTTTCCCAATATATTTGGTCTTCTATTAATACCCTTAAAAAAAAAAGATATACACTGTAAGTAAACAAAGTGAAAAATACATAATTTAGCTTCAAATCATATACTCCAGAAAGCCCACCTCTGCTGTGAGGTATTGCAAGAAGTACTATGGAAACACAGATGCAAATGCAGATTAATGCTATTTCTCACTGTGATAATTTTCTGCACCTAGTAATGTACAAAGTAAAGTAAGATGTCATTTAAAGACATCTTAAGATGTCCCCCGTTGTAGGGGAGATGGGCGGGGACAAATCAAATAAATAAATAAATACATAAATAAATAAAAAGAAAATAAAAAACAAAAAACAAGAAGTTATAGGGATTTTAGATGGAAAGAACTTACATTGTTTCTTGTTGCTTTTAACATGATAAAATGGAAGTCATATCCAGCTGTACATTGTTACCACCAAAAGCAACAGTCTGTCTTTCCATCTCCATCTTGAGACTTAATTAAGGTGAAACATGTGGCATGACATCACTGCACTGCAAGTTGTCCAACCCCAACAATCACCAGCCAATGAAGGAAAACAGTGGCAGTGCAGCTTGCTGTGCAGTGATGTCACACTTGCATCATATATTTTCCATTACTGAAATGTGGTCATACAGTCAAGATGATAATTTAGACTACAACTTTTAGAGCCAACAATGATATGCAATCTGTAAAATATTATATAGCAGATTTGAGGGAGGTTCTATAAACTGTATTCAGCAGGAGAAACATCGATATGTTACATTTTTAGACATTAGAATTTCAGCTGAAGAATGCAATATATACAGTCCATGAGTTTTCTTTAAAAAATGGTAATAATGTGAACATTTCCAGAACTATTTTCCAGAATGTCCTAATGCCCTATACAATTGGTAACTGCTTTAGCACATTTGCTGGATTTATATTTAAACACAGTAAAAAATAATCTGAGATGCCACATCATGATAGCTTTACCAATTATAAATACTTTCTCTCAATGGCTGAAAGCTTTAGTGCTTAATATTTTATTACAAAAAGAAATTGTATAAAATACAGTTACAGTGGAATCCTCAGCATGTTTACTCATAAATAAGCCCAACTGAGTTTGACAGAAATTACAGGTAAATATGTATCTGGTATTTACCAATTTTATTGCCTTGCATATTATATTTAAACTTCATTTTTAAATTATCTATATTTGAATATACAGTATGTATCTAAATTATGATATGATCGTTCAGTTATGAATAATTACTTTATGCTCTTCTAGCAGGTCTAAAGAATTATGTATAAGACACAGAGAAAGTTGTCCAGAGTATTTAAGTAGCATATTGCGAGTGTGAAATGATACTGAATTTGTTGGGTGGAGGGGAATGTTATCCTGCACATATTTATTTCTTACATTTCTATCCTGCCTTTCCAGTAGACAAGGTGCTCAAAATGGCGAACAATAATATGCAAAAGTTATCATTAAAACAGTAATAGTGATCAAATTAAAAAAAAACATCAAAATCATAATGAAAGAAAGCATATGTTTATGGAACAAGTAGAAATACAAGCCTGAATAAAAATGTTTTGCCTGCTTATTGAAAGACAACAGACAAAGAACTAGCCTACATTTCATTGGCAAGTAGTTACAAAATGCCTGGGCAACTCTAAGATTTGATTTCCCACGTTCCTTCTAAATGTTTCCCTAATCATGGCAAAACAGAGAGAGATGGGCTTTCGTATCTCTTGAAGATCTGAAAATTTGACCAATATCAGGCTAATATCAGGACACTGGGGATTGTATAGCTCATAATAGTACTATTGTCAGAAAAGCTGTTGTATCAAAATCCTGATCAATATTGGGCTGCAGCATTCTAGATAACCAGGAACTTCCATTACTCTCAAAGACAACTCCACAAGAGCACAGTACAAAATGTGAAATAGGATCCAACTTGTGACCAGGAGTAGACACAATGCAGTAGCCTTAGACTAACTTCTTTACTGTACAAACACTATCTTCACCCCTTGAAAACCATCTTTCTTGGTTGCTATCAAAATTTGAGATGAAGGTTTAGAGGTGAATCCAGGGAAAACTTCAATCCTATTGCTTTTTAGCCTTGTTGCTATTATTGTTCCAATTAATATTGTTATTTTAGGTTGCCTTTAAAAAAAAAAAAAAACTCCAGTAATTGCACCAACACCTTTGTGGTTCTGCAGGAATACATTAATTTTGTGCAGATAGTGTTGTTAGTTCAGCTTCCAGGAGAGTCCAGTGATTTAAATGTTTAACTTTATTTTTCCCAGTGGAATCCAATACATATATTCATAACAGCTTGAATTCATAACAACTTGATTGTATGGTGCACAGACCATGAGAAATAGCCTCACGGAGGGAGGGAGGGAGGGAGGGAGGGAGGGAGGGAAGGAAGGAAGGAAGGAAGGAAGGAAGGAAGGAAGGAAGGAAGGAAGGAAGGAAGGAAGGAAGATTTCCTGATGGGAACCTATCTGTGGAGTCCTTAATGCTCTCTGAGCTTGGTTGTTTGCTTGCAGACATTTCATTATCTGACTAGGTAACATCATATACAGTGGCTTCCCCTGTCAGTGTTGGTGGGGGTGTGGTTTTCTCCTTTGTAGTTCCTTGATTAGGGTATCATTTTCTGCTTGATTGTTTGTCTGGTATTAATCCCTGTTTATCTTGGTGTTGGCTGCTGGAGAGAATGTGTTTTGGTCTTTTTGTTTCCTTTTTAGCTTTTTTGTTGTCTCTTTTTTATTGTCTCTTTTTTTATTGTCTCTAAGAAGGAAACAAAAAGACCAGAAGAGTCACCCGTTGGGGGAGATGGGCGGCATACAAGCCAAACAAACAAACAAACAAACAAACAAATAAATAAAGCCATTGTATATAAACAGGGAGCAAACCCCACGCTCACTTGCACTGATGATGTTACCTAGTTGGTAATGAAACATCTGCAAGCAAACAACCAAGCTCAGAGAGCACCAAGGACTCCACAGTTCAACCCTGAGCTACACACATTCTCTTCTAAGGGAACCTATCTTTCTGAGATCAAAAGAAAATCTGAAAGAAAGCTTGCAAATGTGTCTACAGTTTACAATCCCCTAAAAAAGAGAGGTAAAGGTAGTTTTGGAAGAAATTAAATATAGAGAGCAAAATATTGTCAGGAAACAATTGAGGAGTTCAGTGTTTTCTATACAAGTGAACCAGATGTCACAATACTTGAATAAATTACGTTTGTAATTGAGTTCTTGGATTATATCCTATCTCTGAATTCTACTCTTCAGTGGGAGTGTAATCCATTGAAACAAGACTGACCTAGGATTTCATAATTTGCTTTTTGATTGACTAGGAGTACTTGTGGATGACGTGGATTATCGCAATCTCTTTGAATCTGGCTTTAGGCTGTGGGATGGAAATGTCATTAGCATTGGTCACTGTGGTAGATGAGCTTCACTGATGCCTGGATCACGGTCTGCACCCATTCTGATCCTATTGTACCTCTCAGCAGTGTTGATACTAATAACTGTGATATTAACCAGGGCATGAGTGACTGTGAGAAAGGCCTTGTGATCCAGGGGTGGCCACAATGGTGCACAAGATGAATCTGTGCAAAAGCCCCCCTAACTACATTTGCCACCTGCTTGAGCAAGAGCCATGAGTCCAGGAAGACCCCCAAGTACATACCAGATCTGTTGATGACACCTCACCAGACCTAGGAGGGCCAAAAACTCAGAGTCACTCCATCTTTCTAGGGTTGAGCCGAAGCCAGTTCTTTCCCACCCAAACCCTTATAGACTCCAGGCAATGGACCAACACCAGGACAGCACCACTTTGCCAACTCAGGGTGGAAACCTGGATATAACTGATGATACTGCACCCTGTGCCACTGGATTACAATTGTCAACATTCTCATCAGATATTAGAGAGGAGGGACAAGAGACCCAAGCCCTGAGGCATCACATATTGCAAAGGCCTAGAATTCAACCTGTCCCCACCCCAACTGTTACTGGAACTGGTCACAGAAAAATGAGGAGAATGGTCACAAAACAGTGCTTCCCACTACCAACCCATAGAGACAGTGGATACCACGGTCAATGGTATTAAAAGCTCCCGAGAAATACAGAACCAGGACAGATGCACCACTCCCATTCCAAACCCTTCACAGGTCATCCACAAGAATTACTAGGCTGTAGCCCAGCCTGAAACCTGACTGTAAAGAGTCCAGATAGTTTGCTTTATCCAGGGCCCTCTGAAGCTGACCACCTACCCCCCTCTCAACAACCTTTTTTAAAAAGGGAAAATTGCAGACTGTATAAACTTATCTAACAGGGATGGGTCTTAAGAATGAGTGCACCACTGCCTCCTTCAAGGCAGATGGCACCACCCCCTTCCACAATGAGGTATTAACCATTGCTTGGACCCAACCATGTGCCACCTCCTGGGAGGTCTTAAACCAACCAGGTGACATGAGTCCAAAACACAGATGGCAGAACTCACAGCCCCAAGGTCCCTGTCCAGTTCCTCAGAAGTAACCAGCTCAAACTCTTCCCAGATAATTGAGCTCAGACATACCCTGGTCACTTCCAAAGGACCAAACCAGCTGGTGTCCAACTCCAAGCAAAGCCAAGTAACTTTATCCAACAGATGCTGAGAACATTCCTCATAGCAGCCCTGCAAAGACTCCCCCAGTTACTCCTTGCCCAGAGGGACCTGGTCACCCTAAGCAGGCTGCAGGCTAGCTATCTATGGATACAATAAGAATGGAGAAATAAGCTCACTTCACCATTGTTACTGCCACAAGGTAAGTCCTAACAAAGGCTCTCACCTGTGCTCAGTCAGGCTCACTCTTTGTCTTTTGCCAGCGACATTCTAGGCACCTCTTGCGTCCTTTCATCTTCTGCAACTACTTGACTGATTAGCTCTATGGGAACCATGAACACAGATAGTCCACGCAGGTGCTAATTAGTCCAAGGCCTCTGTTGCATCTCATTCCAAGCCATAATCAAGGCCTCAACCAAACTCTGCTCCAGAGCTTCCAGAAAAGCCCCAAGTTCCTTCTGAAACCTGACTGGCTATTCTATTCACCTGACTGAATAGGCCCCATCTCCCTGCAGTGCAGGGTGGGCATGGAGAGCTCCAGAGCCAAAAGGGTGCTATCTGTCCATGGCAATGGATTGATGTTAACATCTCACAGACCCAGATACCTACACCACTGCTCCAGCACAAAGACCAGATCTAGCTTGTGACCTCCACTCTGGGTTTGACCCTCAGTAATTTGGATCAGGTTCATGGTTGTCATGGTGGCCATGGCATAATATCCTTCTGAACTGCCTGCCTAGGTTTGGAAGATGCTGTTTTATTATGGTTTCGAAGGAGTTGGTTATCTCCCCCATGTTATTTAACATCTTTATAAAACATCTACATGAAACCACTGGGAAAGTTTTACATCTTTACCCTTATCTTGGCTGAAGTTACTAGATATGTGCTCCCCTGGCTGTCTAGGAGCTATTAGGGAATTGGATGTAGATGAAACAAGCTCATATCGAAGCCCAATGAGATAAAGTTGCTGTTTGTCCAGAAACCATTTGATTCATTAACAGCTTCAATGTTAGCAGTAGATGGGGCTGCAGTCCCCTTGAATGAGAAGATACATCATCTGGGATTTTTCTGGATTAATGGCTTCTGTTTGTTCAGCAGGTGAGTCTGTGGCAAGGAGATGATTGCCCAGCTTCATCTGGAGTAGCAACTGTAAGAATTTTTGGAGCAGAGACAACTCATGCCTTCATTACCTGCAGACTGGATCACTTGGGGTTGTCTTTGAAGACAACTTGGAAACTTCAGAATGCAGTGGCATAGTTGCTAACAGATGAGAGCCATTTTAGCAGAATTACAGCAGTGTTTAGATACTGTTTGCTGCATGTATATTTCCGGTCCAACTCAAACAGCTGTTTTTAACTGGCTTAGATCCATACCATCTTCAGGACCATCTGCTCCAAGTAGAATCTGCCCATCCTGTATACAAATCAGGAGGGATGCTCCGCTTTTTGCCCCTCAGGAAATTAGAGGGATGGGACTGATGAAGCAAGTTTTTTCTTTGGGTGCCTCAGTCTTATGAATCAGGTTTGGATGATCCCCCTCATTTCTAGCCTTTAGGAAAAGCAACAAAGACCATACTCTTCATTTGAGAACCTTTCAAATTTAATGCTCCTTTACTTTCAGTTATTTTAATTAATAATATTATAATTTAAGGCTGGTGTGGATCTTCCGGGCTGTGTGGCCGTGTTCTGGAACACAGCCACACAGCCCGGAAGATCCACACCAGCCTTCGTATGCCAGCCGTGAAAGCCTTTGACAATACATTATAATTTAAATTTCTTTTCTTGAATGATTCATTTTTATTTGTTTTTATCCTATTGTAAGCCACCTAGAGTCTATTGATTTGGTAGAGTAGAAATGATTTAATAAATAAAACAAATAAATCATGATTAAGCCTCAATTTGTTAGCCCTTATCTACTCTGTTATCAATATTGTTAGTTCATTATCAATATCAACAGTGATTTGTAACTTGAAAAACTTCCTTAAATTTCAGTGGAATGGAGTGTTAGGATTGTGAGCTATTAGCACACTAATACTACCAAATCCCAAATCTTCTTACAGTTTATATATTGAATAGCAAGGAGGCCATTGTCTATGCATGGATACCATTGGCTATGGTCAGCAACCATGTAAGTTTCTCATGATGTTAACAGGCACCAAAATAGGTCTTTATTATGAGATTTTGGCTACCGCTAGGTTGCGATTAGTGCAAGTTCGAATAATGCAATATTCGACTTAATGCGAATTGTAAATTGATATGAGGTCACATTTAGTGCAAACCAAAATTCAGTAAATGTGAAGCTAGCACATGTGCAGTTGAGGTTAGCACATACACAGTTGTCATTGGGGTTTTTGATGCTAATTTTTGTGTGTGCACAATGGAGAAAAGGAAGATTCCATCAGAGGAAAATAGTAATGTGTTAGCGAACGAGTTTGCTCTCAAGGAATTTGAAGATATCTTTCAAGGTGTAGAAGTTGTAAGACAAAAAATCATGAATGCTGACCCTAACCTCAATCGAAGCATGCAAATTTGCCAAAATGTGGATGAAGCACTCTGCATCTACCAGCATAGGTATGAAGATTTAAAGAAAGAGAAAACAGTTCAGGATACACTGTTAAAATATTTTGAAAGACAATAAAGATGTTTTTGTCAGTGTAAGCTAAGCTTTAGAAATGTATTTAGAATTTTTTAATTTTATTTTGCTTTCTATAACTACTCTGTGACTTTGTTAACAATAAATTTAAATTATAAGCATATTCTTTTTATCTTTTACTGTTACATTTCATTAATAAACATTTTAAAATGTATGCTTAAATTTTTTCATTGCCTATTCTATTGAGGCGGAACCAATTACTCTATTTTCCATAGAAATATCAGTCTGAATAGCACAAATTCAAATAATGTGACCATTTTGTGGGATTCATTATCCACACTAATCAAGACCTATCTGTACTTTAAAATTCTAAACAAATTATTTTTTTAAGAAAATGGAGGTCAGCAGGCACCATCTAAGGGCATTGAAACTATCACCCAAGCTATTGGAGATAGAACTAAAAATATTTCTGCCTTGTAACACTGGGTTTTCAACAAATGGACAAGGGATCAAAGAAGACTTCCAGCAATCCAAAACAGCTTCTGTTATATTAAGACTTAAGATCACCAGCTCACAATCCCAATTCTCCCCTGAATCTCCTGTTACTGTAACGTGGATTTCATAAGAAATCAGCAAGGACAGTGTCAAACATGAGTATTAAAGGATAAGAAAATCTGTGATTGCTACAATTGCCATTGGGTTATAAATTTTAAAATATGTGACAGTAGAGTATGAATGGTTGTGACTCTGTTTACAGTAGAGATTAATTTAACAATAGGCCTCACAATTGTTCTAAGATATTCCCCATGGTGTGGTCCTATTACTTATCTTAGAGAAGTAAGAAAGCCTTAGTAAGGGACTGGGTGATTACAAAGGAGAAACATTTTTCATGAACTTGAAGGGGCTCACTGTTTTATTGTTGCATGTTGCAGAGAGTGTCCTGGCATTAAAAAGAAAAGTTCCAGGACTGAACTAGGATATTAATTAAACTCTACATATATCCGCACAGATGATGTGGCAAGGCAGCAATTCATCCCATGATCTTACTCTTACTTTGATTTCCTTCCCTTTGTTTTGTCATTTTCCCAGACACAAAGGCAAAGCTGTTAATGTAAGCCTCTAATGATTGCATATACACCAATTCTGCCAAATCTAGTAATTGCTACCCCCAAAAGCCCAGATTGGGAATATTGAGCTCTTGTGCTGAGTCATTGAAGCCCAGGTGTGAAAACATCATAGTAATTACTTTTGAGTCATGCTAACAGGCACATTTAATTAGTTCTGATCCAGGGAGAGGGAGGAGCATCGGGAAGTTTATCAATAGAGAAATAAAGTACTGCATTTTAAAATATATTGAATTTTTTATTTGCTAACATCCTTGTCAAATTTTGTTTTGTTTTGTCAAGTTTCTCTGAGATAAGCATATACTCAGCAGGTGAAACTTTTTTTTTAACTCACTACCTATTCCAGGTCTATTCCATGGGTTTCTGATTCCCAGTACCTAAAAATGTAAATAGAATTTCAAGTAGGAAAATGTCTCTGATGTGGCTGAACTTCTTTACTCTTCTGTAAAACATACCTAGGTTGCTTTGACCAGGTCTTTCTGTGAACTTGTACAATGTTGTTACACTTAAAAAAACCCATTACATTCCTTTTTCCTTCTGAGCATGCCAGTGCCTTCCTTTAGAATATTGTACATATAAATTCTGAAGCATCCTTTTGTTTATTTAATTATTTATGTATTTGTCAACTTGTATGCTGCTTCAGTCACAAAGTCAAAAGTGATTCTAAGTGGCTTATACAACAGAACTAAAATAGCAGGTAGAAAATAGTTAAAAATAACAAAAGAGAATCCAGAAGAAGATTACATGGCATACATCAAGGAAGATAACTAGCACAAAGTTATTCCCCACCAACTTCCATCAGAGAACAGATCACTCTATTCCAGGGCCTACTGAAAGAGCCAGTTTTCTCAGCTTTTGGGAAAGCCCAACTGGATTGGGCATACAGGGAATGAGGGCATACAGAGAAAGAAATACCTAATGGACTACTAGTAGCTTTGTACTACCTCTAACTCTCATATCATTTATGTATGTGAGTTTGTTAACTCACTAAATACTGATGAAATCAATATTTATTTTAACAATATAACATTTTCTACATAGCGAGAAGGTCCTTTTTCTGTTTTGCCATCTTTCTGTAGTCTATAATTTTATGCAGATTCTTTTTTGACAGTGTATTTGGAACAGGGCCTTTTCAAAGAGTACAAAAATATTGCTTGACCTGTAGAAGAACTACTAGGTTGACGAAGAGGGTCTAGAGGGGAGCAAAATAATCAAGACAGTCTTTGACTGTGCAACTGAAGCTTTTCTCTTTTGTACATGCATTGCACAGGTAACACATTAAAAAGGGGCAGGATTTCAATCATACAATCACACCATCTGTTTTTACACATACCCCTTGCTTTCTCATTTCTGTCTTTACAAATTTTTCCCCAAATACTTTCTAATTGCTAGCTTCTTTGCCTGGTTGAAGATACATACTGAACAGGTAATATTCTGTTACCTTTCTGCCATGTAATAAGTGCAGCATTTTGTATAACCTTGACTTTTTTAAAAAAATGGGTTGGCCCTTTTGCACCTAAAATTCTAAAATGATGTCCTAACAGCTTATAGTTCCAGACTATCAGACATTGGTATTAGGGTATTGCTGGGCATCATCATATCCATGAAAAAATAGATAGTCAGATCTATGCTGCCTCTTTTTTATATCAGCTTCTATAGGCTTATGTCTGCACTTTTCAAAACTGCTTGGCTCAGTATAGGTCTGCAAGTTATAGATTTTGTGTATAGACTGGTTTAAAAGTAAATTTAAAATCCAAGGATTGTCAACCTTCTTAAAGAGAAAGGTCTAATTTCCAAATGAAAAATAATTCCAGTAAAAGGTTAACTATAAAGATGCTTTCTGAAATACTACTCATGACTTACCCCTGACCATATTTGACTTGAAGATGTGCTTAGCCAAAATGTCTCATTCATATGCTAGCATATGATCCATGAAACTCATTTGCATTTTGGAACTGTCTTAAAGATTAAATCTCTGATGTGATAGTCTGGCTGAACTGTGGAATACAGACTGATGCTGAATTTTGGTAGTTGTATCCACATCTTCCAACATGGGGGTGGTTGGAATAAGAAAAATAATAGTAAGGCTAGCATGGAAGATCTTTTAAACTTAAAAACATCTTATTGCAGATCATTTTAGAAGGCTTCACTGTTATCCTTTTTTTTTTTTCTCTCCTTAGTTTTTATTCATCTGAGTTAAAGTTCTTTTCACAGAACTGTTTATACTCCAAAGGCAGATCCACACAAATGTCCAGACTAAGGCATAGGAGTTAAACATGTTATAATTATCTTAATGGTATTCTCAGAGGGTGGAGATTGGGAAGGACATCAAAAACAGCAAGACTTGCTGATTTTGTATTTATGTTGATGTCACAAGCACAGTCATAGCACTCTGCCATTTTTCTGATTTTGACACTCCCACCTGTGAATGTCACTGTATTACTTCAACATTCCAAGATTCCTGCATTTTTAAAAAATATTCTTTAATAATATAAAAAGGTCAAGGTCAAAAGGAACATAAAGCTGCACTATTGCACCCTATAGCAATATTTAATGCAAATCTGAGGGCAAATTATCAGTTAACTTTTTAAGACTCTGAGAAGTTCAGGGGCAGACAGTTTATTTAAGGCCTCTCCCCATCATTTTTTTTTCCCACTGATGCTATGTTATTGTTTTGAGGGAGGGGGGGAATACTAAATTTCATAATCTTGAAACCCCTGTACAGTTATATCAGAATTAGCAGAATGTCATAGTCACACCCAGATGGCCACATTAAAGTATTATTCACCAGTTCTTGATCCAAAAGAAAAGTTTACCAACATAAAATGTGGTGCCCCAGTTGCCATAGTAGCAAAGCTGGTGATTAATGCTGTCCTCACTGTTTTAATGCAGGACAAGGATTGTTTAATTGCCCCAACTTCATTTCTTTTTCACCAAGTGTAGTCTGTTTATTAACCATTATCTGTAGCATGGGAAGAAGTAGGACTGGGTAAGTGTAGTCAGTTGTTTGGAATGGCATGTTTAACTATCTGTCAAATTGCCCAGTTAACAGATCACAGGCACAGAGATATTCCCCCCCACCCCAGGCCCATGATTTGTCAATTGGGCTATTTCTGAACACTCTTCTGAAAT
This sequence comes from Liasis olivaceus, assembly GCA_030867105.1. Taxonomy (NCBI): domain Eukaryota; kingdom Metazoa; phylum Chordata; class Lepidosauria; order Squamata; family Pythonidae; genus Liasis; species Liasis olivaceus. Next base: position 84,849,763 of record CM061352.1, on the reverse strand, counting down.
AAAGCACTAAACCCATGCCCCAAAATAGTTTGGTTGACAGGTCAAAGGGACAGAAAAGAGGCACAGGATGAATCAGGAAGTAACAAGTGATAATGAACAAACTCCATCCTTCACTAGTGCTGCAACGGAATAGCAGTGAATCCAGGTCTATCCTTCTTGCTGGCAGCACTGGGAAGTAGCACATGGATACCATGGAGCTAGCATGGAGTAGGCAAAAGAACACCACCTTCCCCTGCTGAAGTAATAAAAACAGTAAAAAGTACAGCCATGCAAAACGTCTTGTTGGCATAAGCAGCAACAACCCCCTTCCCGAAACAAATAAATGGTGACAGAACCAGTAACACAAAGCCAGCCAAACCCAGCTCATTTCCCAGTTTATAGCAACTTCATGTGCAGCACAGAACTATTATTTTCTCAAGACAGCTTTATTCCTGTAGGGATTCTTTTTTTACACAAAAGAGTGTTCAACTCATGTTTAAAATACAGGTCTGATGCTCTTTCAAAAGAGTGCTAAACCTATGTTTATAAGGAGCCCAAGTGAGACCTAATAAGCATTCCAGAAAGCACCAGTCAAGCAATATATGGGCAGATGCCTCTGCAGAAGACAGGTGCATGTTCTCTCTGTAGTACATACCAAAATGGCTCTGGAGAACAGTTCTTGGCAACTGGAGGAGAGGGGGTGTGCCTGCAGCTTCCTAATGTAGCAAATAGGAGCTGGTAGATCCTACCTCTGTCAACATCAGCAACCACATCATTGATGAAGCATGCTCAATTGGTCCATGGCCAGAATTATGGTAGTAGAACAGGGAAAACACTACTTTAAAACCAGAACAGCTAAAAAAGACTACTTTAAGCTGTCTCATCTGTTGGTGGGGGATAAGCCAAATGCAAAATTCATAAGGATATGACATAAAAAATAATGGCTACCTACGCAGGTTTCTGCCATGGTTGGAGCAATGAGGATGAACCCTATATCTAATTTTAAACTGTAAATTGAAAGACAAAGATGTACAATTGGTTTCATTTACAAAACAGAGGGCCTTTGCAAATGGTTGTCTTTTTTTCATTTAAGAAACTAATATAAACAGAGTTTAAACATAGTGACAACACATTCTTTACCAGTTTACCATTATGCCTGATGCAAACAAAAGTTGTTTCATGCTGAATCTACATTCTGTCATCTACTTCTACTTTCCTTTTAATTTACTGTCTGGGGAAGAGTTTTACAGAACTCTAGAACTGAAAAACCTCCATATTGCTTTGTAACATTTTAGTAGGAGTCAGTAAATGTGTAGACCAAATTTTACTTTTTGGGGTTAAAAAGTGATGCCTTCTTTTTCTTCTTGGATAGCAAATTCAAACATGAGATTTTCAAATGACGTTCTCTCTCTCTCTCTCTCTCTCTCTCTCTCTCTCTCTCCCTCCTTCCCTCTCTCTCTCTCTCTGAATAGGATGATGACTACAGTAAACCATAAATTATTTTAAGTAGGAATTAACATCCCTGCTGTATAACTTCTGGGCAATAAAGGCCCACCCACTGGCCATAGCAAAAAGACAACTATAGAAGCTCAAGAGGTCAGAAAGGGCTAATGAAAACCAGTAAATATATAGAATAGAATAGAATAGAATAGAATAGAATAGAATAGAATAGAATAGAATAGAATAGAATAGAAGTAAATGCAAATAGAGCTGATTGCAAAATTATGATCTCAGAATTCCTAGGCTACTTTAAAAAAAAAAAAACTTTTCACAGCAAAAGTGTGGGGTGAAATACAGTGAAAGGGCTAGTTGTTATTTTTGTTGTTAAGTAATTGGAATTATTGATTTCACAGTTGGAGTAGGAAGGAGAAATTATTTGCATTGTTCAATTATGGAAGTAGCTGACTTTCAAAACAGAAAGTCTAATTGGCTATCAGCCCCTGCCAGCACCTATAATTTGTGTTTCTAAGATACATATAATAGCACTACTACAGCATGGACATAGTGATTTATCCCTTTGTTAAATAGCTTTCTTATTTTCATGCAATTTTAAAAAAGAAGGAAAATGACAACAGTGGGTGGTTTGTGAGGGATTGGATGGATCTATTTCAGTCCATATTCATTTTCTTAAGCTCTCAAATCACAGTGATATGGATGTTACTTATGTCATGCTCTCATGTACAAGGTTTTACATGTACAAGGTTTTACGTGACTACCACCAGAGGAGGGAAAATTGCCACATTTTACACAGTCTATGTCCTTTTACTTATATTGACCACCAGGGGGTAGTACACGACAGGTTTTGTCCTGTTTCGGGCTCATCGGATGTACATAGCTAGGATCTAATGCCACAGAAAAAACTACAGCTATGAGAATCCAAAATAATGAAATAATTCTGTATCTCAGCTATATCTGAACTGGTTTATTTTACTGCCTTGAATAAAAAGAATCAAATTTCACCATTTCAAAAACTGAATTATAGTTGGATGGAGATTCGTCCTTGTGTGGATCCTAGAGCAATTGCTCCATTCATTCCTCCCCAGATAAACTCTATGGAGAGATTACGTCTCCATGTATATTTAAACATGGTTCATGGGAATCATGTGGCATGACTATTTTTTAAAAAACTGTATGAAGTCCAAGAAATTCTCATCTATTCTCATAGTGAACATTAACTGTTTTGCCTGTTTTGCCATTTCAATCATTAAAACTTCAAAACGTTTCCTCACATTTTGTGAAGATGCAAGAAAACATAACAGCAAGTCCCACTCTGCTTTGTTGGCCACGCTCCAAAATCCATAGATATGGAAGCTATCTGAAAGAGGTTTATGTACATCATATGTATGCCCGTACATATCATGTATATAAGCATACAGCACAATCCACCTTCTAGGCCTGATATAACACAGATTCCCTTAGATCAAAGGGCCTGAGTATCCGCACAAGGTATCCTTTGCTTTTTAAAAGTTATTTTATTTCAGTGACTCTAGCCAATCTTTAGGATCTGCTGAAAAGACTCCCCCAATTCTTAAGCTCTGAAGGATTTTGAACAAGAGGTAAGTATGTTTGAAAGTGGACGTTCACTGAGTTGCCATTTATGTGAAGACCTCCCAGGGCGAAATTAGAAAATAATCTCTATTTATCAGTCTAGCTTTTAGCCAGCAATGTGGAAGCAAGGAATTATTCACTGTTTTTTGTTTGGTTTAATTCATCTTTGTGCTCAGCCTGTTTGGTCACTTACAGCAGGCGTGAGCTGGCTTTTAAGCAGCTATGAAGAAGTCCCTTGATAATGAAAGTTTTGTACAAATAGTGATCAAGCCATTTTAATAAGATGAATTAAATTAATTCCTTTTAAAAATTAACATATCTATAAGCACATTTACTAAGGCGTCTCATTGATCTCAGAGAATAAAGTTACTTTGACGTAAATATAATTAAAATCCCACTGGTAACCTGCTAAAACTAGTACTATATTCTTAGGAACATTTACTCATTCAGACTATAATGTAAGGCTGAATATAAAATATTATTTATCACTATTCAAATGCTGTTCAAATAAAGTATATAATTAAAATAAATTAAAACAAAATAATATAAATAATATAATATAAAATAATATAAATATAAAATAAAACAGTAATGGAACTTCTTATCCAGTGTCTAAAATACAGCATTCTTCCAGTGTTTAAATATCCATTAAAATGTTGACAAAATAAAGACAACTTAACCCTTATGCCTAAAAAAAATGGTCATTAAGCAACAACTCCATAAGGAATACCACCATTTTATCCCCTGGATGGAGTCAACTGATGGAAGTAAACATGCATGGGGGTCAGCAAGAGGTCAGATCTGAAGCTGGTGGGCACAGCATCACAAATCAAGCAGGGCCCATTTTGTATATACATTCTGATGTGTGTGATATCAATGCACATCTAAAAGGGGCGGGGTTTGGATCTCATGAAAACCAAAATGTTTTTCCCATTGACTGCAGGAAACAGATTTCATTTATTTCATTTGCTGGTAGAAACAACAATCATACTGTTTCTCCTTAACAAGCAGTACAATAGGTTGTAGGGTAAAATCATAGTGCGGGGGTGGACTTAGTACTAATGAAGCTTATATATTAAGCATCCTAAATGTACATTCATTTATTTCTAAAAATCATACTTTTACATACTTTTACATTCCAGAGAACAAGGCACAGTGTGTCCTCCTCCAATTTTTCTCCTGCAAAGGAGACTGGGCTGAGAGGTAGTGGTTGGTCCAAAGTCATCCATGGCTGAGGGGGATTTAAACCTGAATTTCTTTTATCCTAGTCCAACAGCTTAACCACGACATTATACATTTATGTGTACAGTGTACTGAATCTTTATATCTTTATCAACATTTGATGTTAAATATAACAATACCATTTTAAGAGACAGATACTACTAGTTAAACATTCACAACAATAAAACTAGTATGTATTTCTTAATAGGGACAACTAGAGAAGAACAAGAAAAGTAAACATTAAAATTCACACAAAACCAACTGAATAAAAATTAACATACAAAAGAAATGCATAAAAGGATTTAATTATAGATTCATGCGCAACACAGAGCTTGTGAAAAAGAAAAGTATGCATAAACAGATTGCACATTATATTTAATCCTGCAGTGCTGCCACAAGGGAATAAGTGTTTGCTCACTTAAAAGTAATCTCTGCATAGATTTCTGGATTAAATCAAGTGAAATTGAAAAGAGTACTAAATTTGTTCAGTGTGTCAGCAGCTACAAAATAAAGCTTTTTCATACTCAGATATAAGGGTCACATTATCTGAATTTTGAGTATAGATTTTTGCGTACATTTTTACACAGTAGCAAAAATAGCACCTAGAAACTATTTTACATGTGCAAGCAATACTCAAACTTGTTCATTTTTTTTCTCTATTTTTTCCGATAAGCATTTTGGAAAGACCCTACGGAAATTTCTCTATGGAACTGGCAGGAGAATAAGATGTGATTCACAGAGTCCTGGGATTGCAGAATAAAATGTATGTGCGTAGGTCTCTGCTATTACTGAAAGTGTGGGAAGGTGAGCTTCCCACTCAAGAGAAATGTTTTACGTTTTTTCTAAAGATAAGTGCATGTCCTCTTATCTTCAAAAATATCAAAGCTCTTTAAAAAAACAAAAGTCCCATAAGTCATTGCAAACTGCCCCCCTCCCCCCATGAAGAGCTGTGTTTCTTTGAGAGTAGCCTGTTGAAACCAAGTGCCTGCCTAAAAGTGGACATGGTGACATCCTTCTAACATTTTCTTTCTTCGGTGCACTTTTTTTCTTTCTTTCTGATGTCTACTTCTTTCTCTTTCTATATACCTCTTTTTGTATATCACCTTCTCTTTGCTAAAAAAGGTAAAACATGGACTGCTTGTAGAGAATATCTGGAAGTATTCTAAGCTCCAAATGAAATCAAGCCAAAGGCTACACACTGCCCAACCCTAGCAGAATGTAACATGTTATTTTCCTTTTGATAGAACCTGTTCAAGATAATGTTTCTGTTCAGTTGTGCTAAAATGTTCTCAAGGAAGTATCCCAAAGGGTTTTGAGAACATATACCACAATTCCAGTCTTCCCTCAAATCCGTCCTAGTGACTTACAACATTCCATTGTAAGACACAGCTTTTTCTTATATTATCTTTTTTTCCAATAAAAACTGAATACAGTATTCATACTCTGTGGCCAGTGTTTGAAAAACCATAAAAATTGCTTAGTGTAAAAATATAGGGAGGACATTATTACTAAAAAGGGGAATATTGACAATAAGAGAGGGAGAAGAAACCAACCTAAATAATTTTGCTGTCATCTGATAGAATTGATATGTCCTTCATTCTATCCCTTTTCATGAAATATAATGTTCCTCAAACAAAGGACAAATTAAATGGGGGAGTTCATATGTTGTTAATGTCACTGATGAGATCATATTCTTGGATTAGAAAACTGAGGTAATTGTAGAAACACTGCAAAAAAAAAAAAAAAAAGGCTGAGCTGCATTTACTTTTTGTAATAGTAATAGCCCAGTCTTATTAGCCAGCCAATGATACTGGCTGGTAGCCATTGAATTCATTTATTTATTGGCAGCTTTCCACTACCAATTACATTGCCAGCTTTTGCTCACTGACATGAGACAATATTGTCTACTATTTTTAAAGCAAGAGTCAGAACCTTTTGAAGGAGGGAAAATTTCCACAAAAGCTCATGTTCCATTTTTTTCCACTTCAAACTTTTGTACTTTTTATTTCTTTGTCCCTTTTAGAGCAATATAGGATAAATTTTATCTCTCAAGTCATTCAGCTGAAGGAAAAGGACCCACGTTGTAAAAAATGAATAAATAGAAGGAATTGGATTGTGAAAGGAGTGTGACAAACTTAGAAATGTCTTTCTTTCTAAAGATGTCATCAGCATTCAAAAACAAGTTCTCCTAAGTGCTTCTCTGTGAATATTTAGATGCATTTTCAAGGTTAACAAGACGCCATTCCTAGCTTGCTATTCTTGCCTTCTGGAGCCTCTAGTACTTCCTTCCTTGATCCTACACCAATCCTTTAATGTATCAGAAACTATCTGGGACACAAAAGGGAAGCAACATCCTTTTGTACCAAATCAGAGACCTCAGCTAAAAGCACAGAGTCTCTGGCAGGAAAGCAATATGATTCACCTCTATTAATATAATCTCAGTTTGCATTGATTTCAACAAGTAAAATGGCCATTAAGTGTCAATTTCCATTTAGTAGAAAGTTCTAATTTTGTCTCTGGTAGAAGTAATTTGGAGATGATGGGGACTGTGTATTCATTCACAGGGACTTTGCATATACCAATATGATGCATACACTTTTTGGTATGAGTCCAACAGTGTTTATGTATCCCTGCTTCTCTCAATCCTATCTCACATCCCTAAAATCATAGACTATTAGCTGCTAAGCTAGCATCAAATTTTATCCTTCTGCAAGGGAAGAGATACTGCCCATAAGGCAAAGAACTAATAATGAGCCAGAAGTGCAGAAAAAAATGGAGTGCTAAAGGAAGAAACAGCCTGACCATCTGTGGTGCAATGGGACAACTATACTGTGTTGGAGAGCACATCTCGGTTTTTTTTTTTTTTTAACGAGGTGGGCAGTGACAAATTTGATATATAAAAATAAATTAATAGAAAGTCAAGGAGAGCTCCAGTATCTCCCTCAATAAAGCTAATCTTCAAGAACCAGTAGAAAATATTTGCAGGACCACGTCTCGTCCATTGTTTCTGTTCAGCCCCAGATCTAGCAAAAAGAGCATGCTCCAGGTCCCTTTTTTCAAACAATACCATCTTGTTGGACGCAAAAGTTATGTCTTCTCTATGGCAACACCTGCCCTATGGAATAACATCCATCTTGAAATCTGGATGGCCCCAATGCTGTTAACCTTTTGCAAGGCACTGAAGACCTGCCTGTTTCCCCAGGCATTTGTGCTAGATGATTAGATGTGTTCTGATGTCGATGTGGTTTTTCTGACTGGCTCTTTTTTTTAATCTTAGACATCATGGGTTATATACGGATGGGTAGTTGTTGTTTTAATCCCTGTATGCCACCCAGAGTCATTGTAAGGTGGATGGCCATATGAATTATTTAAATAAATACACTTTTTGCTTTCCAACTTTAAAGCCATAACAAATGAACTCTGTCTCTCTGTTTATAATCTGAAATAAAATTACTGAATGGTTAGGAAAGTATATAGAATAAGTGGTAGGACTTGAAGGGCTGGAAAATATCAAAAATAATATGTAAGAAAAAAAGAAAGGAAACTAGTATTCATCCATATGAAGCTTGAACCTGCTGTTAAATAAAGAAATTCTGATAGCTTTCAAACTCCCCCAGGAAGTTTTCTCTGTCCCTGGTTTAAAATCTGGTGCAGAGTTTGGTCTCTAGTCTGTAATTTGGGAGCTCAGAACACTAAATGCTGCCACTTATTGAAAATTAAGGAAAATGATGTTTTTTAAAAAATAAAGCAACTTTTTGCTGCTTGTTGAGAAAAAATGCCTTAGGAAGGGAAGGAGAAAGGGGGGAAATAGTTCATGTATTCATAGAGCTTACTACAGGTGGCCATCTCATAGAGAGTGAAAGATATGTATATATTTGTTTTCACTATATTGTTACCTGAAATCCCTTTTTGAGTGGTTTATTATGTATTATTTCTGGCAACCAAATGATTAATTCTTCTAATTCATTGTCTTCATTTCTTTATTGTGTAACCCAATCTCACTTGACTCTCTTCTAGTTGGTTCATTTATCCAACATTTAGTCTCCCTGCATTCCTATCCCTTCCTCACACAATATTTTTATTATATTCCATTCTTTTATTCTGTTTCAAGACAGTTTTCTTAATTGTATAAATTTTACTTAGTCCTCTTTCTTCATTTGTTAAAATCATACATTCATTAGCTTCTATTTTACTGTACAAAATTGTAAATAATACAGATATACATACAGTGTGTGTGTACACACACACACACACACACACACATCTGTCTTATTCCTGCCTTCTTCCTTCTTAGCAACATCCCTTCCCATTTTGATCTTACTGATCCATGTGTGTATGTTTCTATATTAAACAGTACCACCAAAGAAACAGAAGATACAGTATAAAGCTTAATACATTGTTCCTGTAATGATTGCTTGGAGTTTTGAGAAACTTGTGGAAATGACCTGAGCAAGCAATCATTAAAATCAAAAAACAATCTGAAAATTTCTGCATTTACCTCAACACTTACATATAGTGTGCTATTCCCTTCATACTAATCTAATTTGCCTACAAATTTTGTTTTATTCTGTATTGGTTCTGTTATTGGACCCAGGCAAGAAGGCCAAAGGTCAAGCTCACCCTCAGTCATGAAAACTCACCGGGTAACTTTTGGGCAGTCACTCTGAGTCCAATCTATTTCACTGGCATGGGCATTTGAGGCAGTTTAAGATTTCATCATGATGACATCATGGTGCAAGTGTAAAAGAAGTGGAGTTTGCATTGTAATGTCATCTTATACGTGTTATCACTTGCCACCCATTCTCCCTCCCTACTCTTCACAGGGTTGTTGTTTAGGAGGTAAAATGAAAGGAGCTCTCCATGTAAGGCACCTTTACCTCTTGGGTGAAAGATGGGATATAATCCTAATAAATAATTAAATAATAACACATGTTATAGGTATCCTCTAAGTATTTATATTTTACTGTATTTATGTTTAACCGTATGCTCTGTCCAATGACACAAATAAGATTGGGAATCAAAGATTTGGCTATGAAGCTGGCCAGGTCCTTCCAAAGACCTAATTTTTATTTGACTTTTTATTTACATGAGGCCTACAAAATTACATTATCAGCAAATACAGAGCCAATTTTTGTTCCTGTCTCTATTTTATAATTCAATTAAATGTTCAGACTATATTGGTTTAGAGTGTATTAAGCTAAGCAAATATCATTTTATTCAGCTTCATTCTGAAAAAGTAGAAAAATCTTTTAAAAATGTCAGTCAGGCTAATCAGTTTTCCACTAATCTTCTACCACGTGTTCCAACTGTAGAGGTCCAATCACTTTTTGTATGGGCTTCCCACAGTTTGTTACCAGTAACCAGAAGATAAAGACATTTGTTCACTATTAAGTGAAAACATACATACATACATACATACATACATACATATAAAAACAAATCCATCAATGTTTGTTTTTATTCTTTCCACAGTCTTAAATTTAATTTTGTCCCATTTCAACATATTTGTCGATGCTTTAAAAGAGTTAAAGTTTACTTAGTGATTTGCATGTGTACTTCTTACACAGTTTCTAAACAGTTTGGCCTAATATATGCCAACAACTGTCCCTACAGAAATGAATTTATATCTTACCTCTACTAATTTGCACAATTTGAGAGCATCTCCCTATGAATTTATACACTTTGAATTTTTTAACAAAATTGTGCTGCAAATTTCATAGATTAGAAATATCAGGCCATAACTGCATTTCAAATTGTTTAATGGTTCATGAAGTAGACATTCATTAGGTATACATTAAAATAGGAATGAAATGTATACCCTATCCCTAATTCAATTCCAAAATTCATAATTTAGTGTCAATAGGCTGAATCAGCTATGAAGATCTCCACAACGATAGGTACAGGGCCAAAGAGCTGGAAAGGGGCAGAAAGGCCATTTAGCCCAGGCCTCAAGCACAAAAGGTGCTTCAGATATAGGTGTGTGTGTGTGTGTGTTTTAACCTTATAATTGTTCAAGTTATATCTCACTTACAGATTCTTTGCAGGGCAGAAAGGGTATGCTTTTTAAAAATTTTACTGCCACCATTTTAAAAAAAAATGGCTGTGTCCAGGGTCCAAAAAGCTTCAAGTAGCCAAGGTTCTCTGGATTTCAGATGGCTTGGATATATGCATAGTTCAAACATTTGCAAAACAGTTACCACTTTATACTATTCTTTAAAGCAAATTAGTGCTCCCAAGTGATACAGACCTATTATAGAGCTGTTGGATTTCAATGTGTTGTCATAGTTTTGTTGTTCTTATTTATTCAGGTTGTCACTTTTCTGTGGAATATTTCAATAAAGATTACTAAAAAAAAATCTTCCCTTAAGAACTTCAATATCAACTTTAGAAGGATATCATATACAGTTGTAAAGCATGTTAGCCACCATATGAATAAAATTACTGTGATCTTCACACATAATGCATATGTACACCGTGGGCACTTTCATCATGCTATCTAAACTGACATAGAACATACTAGAGCTATATGATGCCACTATAATCATACATAAGATTAAAACCATCAAGTTGCCAAGTCAAAGCTACAGGAGGGAACAATAAAATCACTAAGACAGGGTTGTGGGAGGGTTGTCATAGTTCGGCAGCAACTTGTAGCGATGTCTCTTAATGAGCTACATTCCAGAGTCCATTTATTCTGTCACAGTGTCACTGAACAAAATGATATGTTATTGAAGAAACAGTGTTTGCAAGTTTACTGATTCCAAATTCCTTAAGCATCTTTCCTGCCATCCTTTCATTCCAGTTTCTGCTCATAGTAAATTGCTTCTGGCAATTAGAACTGCAAAGTTTATTATTCATTCAACCACTATGTCCTTGTATGGTCAGCCAGAAGAGACACTGATTTCTCATGAGATTTAAAGACCAATTTGGCAGAAAGTGATTCAAAATCATCTTTGGCCCACCTCCACTGAAGTCATTTGGAATTAAGCCAAAAAATGACCCAGTTTGGGTACTCATCCCATCTTATACTTCAGACTTTCACTTGTTTATTGGTCTTTAGAATGGTGCTCCCCTAAATTCAGAGGCTAGATATATTTACACAGATCAAGTGTGTAAGTCATGAAGACAGTGCATGTACTACAAATTTATCTTAATGTTATACTTCCCTACTAAAAGAGAGGGAGGGAGGGAGGGAGGGAGGGAGAGAAACCCTACAGTTATCTATGGACGCTTGAAATAATAGTTTAAGTCTTTTGTATAAATTTTATTTCTACCTGCAGATTACCATCTGGTTTCAAATCATACTGTTCAGATAACTTTACTTATTAGTATTTCACTAGAGATCTACATTTAACCTTGATGTTACCATTCTGTCAATATTAAGGATTCATTTGAGATCAACTGATCTCTTGGATAGATCAAGAGATAGAAGATGCCTATTTTTGCAGAATTTTTCATGCTCAGGAGCAGCTTTTTTCAACATAACATCTTCAGATTTTAATTTAAACTCCCATTGCCACTTTTATTGAATTTACTCACCAAACATCTAAAGGTACCATGCTGAGGACAGTTATTGTTTGGAGGCCAGAAGTATAATCTGGCACCCAATCAAATGTTTTCTTTGGGAAGTTAGATTTTGTACTAAAATCAGCTATCAGCCAACACATTAATTAAAAGCAGAAGAAATTCCCCTTCAACCTTAGAAATTATTTCTTGCAAAGTTTGAAAACAAAGTTTATTTTCTTATGAATGGAACTTCCATATGAAGTTTGCAAGGTAAGAATGTGGACCACATTCTTATATTCTTACCATGGAGCTTTCTTGTTCCCAGAGAAAAACTTTGTCCAGCTTCCACTTTGGATATGTGATTGCCTGTTTTACTTCTGCATTTAATCTCATAAGTAACCACTTATGAGTTACTTCCTCATTTTGTCATTGCCCATCTACATTACAAAACAGCTTACCCACATGCTGCTATAGCATACCTGTTTTCTCTTCGGTTTGGCTACTCACTGCCGTGTCTGTTTGGGGTTGCGCTGTTGCCTTGGCAGTAGCATCTTCTGCAGCACTAGGGGTAACGGCAGTGGTGGCAGTGGCAGGCACATCGGCTTGTTTGGGTTCCTCCTTGACTTGGGCCTCATCAGCCTTCAAGGATGGTGAATTATCAGTGGAAGCTTTAGTGGCACTTTCTGTTTCAGTGGCAGCAGGAGCAGGCTTTTCCTCCAATGGAGCAGCAGGAGTAGTGGCCTTTGGGGCAGGTTGCTCTGAGCCACTGTCGGCAGTGCCATCTGCCTGCTTCTCATCTGCTGGGGCGCTTTCCCCTTTGCTTTCATCTCCAGGTAGGGCATTCTCAGCTGGAACAACTTCTGTAATAGCAGTTTTGCCATCTGCCAGACCATTGGCAAGGACCTCTTCCTTCTTCTCACCACCTTCAACATCAGTAGCTTGGGCATCTCCCTTCTTCTCTCCCTTGAGCTTTTTCCTTGTTATGTGTCCACGGAAGCTAGCCTGAATTTTGATGGCTGCCTTATGAGCTTTATCTTCTGGTTTGATGCCATCTTGTTCAATCTTTTGGTCAGTCTCATCATTTTTTTCAACCTTTCAAGGGAAATAAAAGAGGGAAATTAATTAATTAATTCATTCATTAATAATTCAAAATATCTCCAAGCAGTAAAAAAATAGTTATGACATTTACATAACATATAACTCTGCTGGTCAGGCAGAGAGGGCCTGTTACGGACCCCGTCAGCAAGAAAATGTCGGCTGGAGGGGCCAGGAGGGGAGCCTTCTCTGCTGTTGCCCCCGCCCTTTGGAATATTCTACCCTCAGAGGTGCAGTGGGCCCCTACCCTCTTGGCTTTCCAAAAAGGACTAAAGACCTGGCTCTGCCAGCTTGAGTGGGACAACAAGAATTTTAATCAATCCTGGGGGTGGCTGGTGCCCTGATGACACTCCCTGAGCTACTTGCCAATTAACATTAATTCTTGGACTATATTTATTTATTATTTATTCAAGAATATTTTATATTGCATTTTTAATTGATTTTAGCTTCTCTGTAAACTGCCCAGTCATTTTTTAATAAGATGGGCAGTGACAAATTTGATTGAGAGATAGATAGATAGATAGATAGATAGATAGATAGATAGATAGATAGATAGAAAAGGATACATTAACATGATAGCATAAAAGAGTAAGTTAGCTTTTTTTTTTTTCCCTTGTTTGTTATTTGGTGCAAAATACAAAGTTCATAAATGCACAAATGATAAAGTGCTAATACCCAAATAATTAAAGTCCAATTGTCCCTTCCACCCCATATTTTATAAGCAAACAATATTCATACAGAGTACCATTTAATCTGGGTTGCTGTTATGGAATATAAATTAGTAACAGTCTCACAACAACCAATGCACACCTTCAATATTTCCATTTCAGCATTCTTTAAAAATTGTTGTGCAGAGAACCCAATTTGTGCAGGTATGCTGTACAACATTTATAGTAACATTTTCACCTTTTTAAGCAGCTAAAGGCTTGTGGTTCTTTTTTTTTTTTTTCTTTTCTCTTCCTTTTTTTTTCCTCCATGCCTAGCACATACTAATAGCAATCATGGTACAGGAGCTTACTAGTTTATCTGTGCAGTGTCACAGGCCTGAGATAGTCTTGTGCCTCATACCTTACGCAAATATATCTCATACGTTTCTTTTGCATATTAGCTAAACATATAAGCAGTGCTGGAACAACTTTGATCAATCTGAACAGCAACGGTGGGCTCTTTTCAACATTATCTCAAGATACAGAGAAACATTTTCATAAATCTAAAACTTACTCAAGTATACAAGAACCCAACCCTGGTTTGAACATTTTAAAAAAGGTAAACGTGATTCCCTCAAGTCAAGCTTGACTCCCGGTGATTTCATGGCTATGTCTGTGTAGTTTTGTTGGCAACAGTGTGGAAGTGGCTTGTCACTGCCTTCTTTTGGTGGTGCTAGGAATCCTCAATCAAAAACATTAAGCAGCTGTTTCATCTTTTTCACTTTAAAGATTTTCTTAGGGAAACATATGGAATAAGTTTCAGGGACAGAAGATGCCTATTAAGAGATGACAATATAGTCTTGAACATTATTTTTTAAAAAATTGGATAAGGTAGGTTGTTTGAGCAATCCAATCCTTTTTATTAGTTACAGAATTTTAAAAACAGATTTCTACAAGAGAGAGGGTAAGAGGGAAAGATTCCATAATTCTCCAGTTTCTTTAACAGCAGTTGCAAATAGACATCCACACACTTTTTTTTTAGATTTTTTTCAATCCCACCTTTATTATTTTTATAAATAACTCAAGGCAGTGAACATACCTAATACTCCTTACTCCTCCTATTTGCATCAACCCTGTGAGGTGAGCTTTCGTGCCTAAGGTGGGACTAGAACTCAGTCTCCTGCTTTCTAGCCTGATGCCTTAACCACTAGACCAAACTGGCTCTCTATCTGAATTACATTTTCTTATGAAACTTAGCTGGAACAAGTATTTGCATGAATGAATGAATGAATGAATGAATGAATGAATGAATGAATGAAGAGTATATCTTTAGCAGAAAACTTAATTATTCAAAATAAACAGCAGTTGGCCACATAGTTGTACTTATACAACTGAATGTATGAGTAACTTGCAAGAATGCTTTTAGTCCCTGTGTTCCTAGAGAGAAAACTAGATAATTCTTAACCATCAGGCCAAGATTGCACACCTTAGAGCTGCTTTTCTGTGAATGGCTATTGTCCTAAAATATTAGAACACAGCAAATAGGAAATGTATAAACTTCAGACTGAAAGATGTAATCTTACTAAAAATGATAATAGCCCATCGTTATTATTAACGTGCCAAGCAGAATCTTTTTTCTTAGCTTTCCGCTAAGTTAGTCATGACTTAGTGATGACTCTCACCCCCACATGAAAAATCTAACCACTCCATGAAATTAATCAGCTTCAAGCAGGTATTTATTAACCTGGTCACTTTTTTGTGCTCTGTGAGCAAGGATCATGTAACTATGACAAGCACTATTAGATATGAATTAGAATCATCTTTCAGGATGCTGTGAACAAACGATCAGATCTATTGGAGGACAGAGCCTGAAGGAAATGAAACTTGAGTTAGTTGGATTAGAAAGAATAGAGCCATGATTTTAACCAAAGATTATTTGAAGTGGATTTGAATGTATTGGTTTGAGAAATTAGATCTAAGCCAATCAGTGTTGGGCTTTTCTCTCCATTACAGACTTGCAAGAATAAAAGTTGGCACATAGTTTGAATGCATGGAAAGATTTGATGGCAACAAAATCTTCACAAAAATACAATGTACTATTAAAAGGCACTTTGACGTATGCAGGAGCAAAGATCATTTGCATTTATTTACGATTTATTAAACTGATTTATTCTAAAGGTCTCTAAGTAGTTTATATAAGGAACCTGCAGTTCCTCATAATTAAAATGAGTAACTAAAACCATGAAATATCATTGTTTTCAGCACCCTGAAAACATTTTGGCACTTATTGGAACTTCTAAAATTAATAAAGCATAATAGAATAGAAATTAGAAATTATAATAGAAACAATGTTAATAAGGATATGCATTATTACTTAAATATATTTAATACTGCGTATTGTTGTTCTTAGATATCTCTATTGTAATGTATTATTCTGATATAGAGAAATAGTGTTTTATTTAATAGAACATAGAGATGCTACTATGATTTAATCTAGCTCCATCATCTTAAAAATGCTGCATTAGTTTTAATTAGTCTTAGATATTAACTGTAAATAGATGTATATTTGTTTCATTTGGTATATTATTTTATAGAATGAACATTTTATTTTTATTTATTTTTGAAGAGAAGGTTTCTGAGCCCTGAGTAAAAACTACAATCTGACCTAGGCTTGGTAAGAGGGGCTTTATTGAAAACAACATTTGGAAATAAACATGTGTTTTGGTTACTGGCAGAAATGCCCAGATGCAAGAAATCCAATTAAGAAGCACTGAATCCAAGAATTAGTAATAAATATTTTGGCCATAGATTATGCCTTGATTAGATTCTGATTTATAATTTATTATAACTAATTCTTTGCTGTCAATTATACTGCAAGTGCTTCCTTATTATACTTTAAAAGTATAGATTATTTTATATCATGTTCTCACTGCAGTTTTTTATGATTTCTCACCAATATGCCTATTAGTTGAATAAAATTGATTTTTCTTCTTGATGCAATCTTAATTCAGTGCTCAGCATCATCAACTCACTTAAACTACCCAGAATAAAGGGATAAAATAACTCAGCTTTCAGCATCCTTCGCTATTAACTTTGTATAATTCAGTAATTATTCATTCTTAGAGGATTTCTTTTAACAGCATTGTTGGCTGAATGTTGCATTTAGGGCCTTTCTTCCCCTATTATTCAGACCAAATGGCTAGTGTGCTTGAAGCTGGGAAGGTAGTCTACCATCTTGCCATCACCATCTTCTTAACGTTCACATACCTGTTATCCTTTCCTTTTCAAAAGAAGCTTGTAGATAAATTATTATTATTATTATTATTATTATTATTATTATTATTATTATATTTTATCCCACTTTTTTATGTACAGACCTCAAGGTGGCAAACATGCCTAATTTACTACTCACTTGGGCAGGCAGCAGTTTCTGCATGCATAGCCGGAGACCCAAGGACTGAATTTGCTCCAGAAAGTCTTGGAAGCACTTTTATGAGCCCCTACAAAATTGCTAATTTAATGCAGACTTAATAATTATTCCGTTATTATATACAATAAAATGTATTTGGTCCTAGTTCCCATGCAATTATGGAAATATAGTCCTTAGCCTAAGAAAGATTTTCCCTGCTCTAGTTTAAATTTATCATTCCATGAAGCCCCAGATCCACTTTTTTCCAAATGGCCAGAAGTCCTAAGCTGTTGGGGTTTAGTTGTTTGTTTGTTTTACAGTGTCTTCCCCCCCCCCCCCCCCCCCAGAATTTCACTGCAAGTATTTATTTCAGTTATGTTCAAATTAACAAATAAATTTACAGTAGTTAAGATGGTTTACCAATTGCATATTTTCCTTTACAGAATAGTCTGACCATAATTACCCAATCATTAACGACATCTTTTGCTCAGAAATGATGAAGGTTTCTGGTTCATTTCCAGACATAATTCAAACTGCCAGTTCTGACCTAAAAAGTTCTAAGTTGCTTAGCACCAAGTTATTTGGGTGAACTCTTGTTCTCACAAGAATCTGCCTGCATTTTAGATTAGCTGATGATTTGTTCTTCAGTTCTCACCTCCTTCTTAGATGAAGTGGTGATGACAGAAGACAGAACCTCTTTGGTGGTAGCACTATGTCTTTCTAATTTCCTTTCCAAAGAGCTGCACTTGGCACAATCTTTCTTTTTCAGCAATAGTTTTAAGGGTTTTAATTTGTCCAGGCTTTTAAAATACCAAATGAGATTTTATTCTGGCATTTTATCTTCTATTGTTATGTCAAACTTTTACTTTCATGTTATAGCTTCTTTATAGGACATTCCAAAACCAAAGATGAAGAGTACAGTTGCTATAATGTATTCCTCCCCATCATCTGTTATTACCCTGAAACATATTTCTTTAATAACCAAAAATTAACAGTTTATTTTAAGTATGGATAAAACTGGCAATTTATAATCATAGCATGATTTATTGCTTAATTGTTAAATTTTGCATCCTGTTTTTCCTCCAGAAGCCCAATGCAGCATATCCTCCAATTTATCCTCCATTTTCTCTTACAAAAACAACTCTGTGAGATAAATTAAGCTGAGAAATAGCAATAATCTTCAAGCATTAATTTCATTTAAGCATTTCTTGAACAGGACTTAAATGTGAGTTAAGTTCTGTCCTGAATCCTACACATAAATAACATCTTTTGGATGTCTTTTCTTCAGGTATAGATGTCACTGTTACCATAATTAGCAAAAGGATGCTAGAAAAAGACCTGGAACTCCTACTGTGAAGGAGTCATAATTCAATACATGTTTTTCATGAATATGTGGCCTACTACTACTACAGGTATAATGGCAAAGGAAGACAAGTGCACAATAGGACTTGAATTCTGTCATAGTATTTCTAGTGTATCAGACTATTGAAAGCCTGCTCTACTGTCATGAATGGAGTATGACAGTGAATATTTTGCAATTCATATACTATTTAAGGACTGATATAATATTAGTGTTCTGTAGTTAAATCTGCCAGAGCAGCTGGACCCTGTATTAGTTAAAACTTTTGATTCATTTTCAAGTGCAACCCTATGTATTAACACATTATAGTAATTTAATGTGAAGATTATTTGACTAGATCATTTTGGCCAAGCATTCTCTACCCAGGAAGACCAACAGTTGCCAGTCCTACCAAAGGTGATTATAGGTTTTCTGAGCCATTGAAGTCAGTTGTGTGCCCAGGAAGCTCTAATGTACAGAACCTCCTTCTTCACAAGATTCATGTTTACTTTTACAGCCCTTTACCAAATCCAATTTAATAAATCCAGTAAAACAGCCAGTTTAGTATAGTAGTTAAGGCATCAGGCTAGAAACTGGGAGACTGTGAGTTCTAGTCCTGCTTTAGGCACAAAACCAACTGAGTAACCTTGGATCAGTTACTGTCTCTCAGCCCTAAGAAGCAGGAAATGGCAAACCACTTCCAAAATCTTGCCAAGAAAACTGCAAGGACTTGACCAGGCAGTCATCAGGGGTCAACACTGACTGGAAGGCACAAAAAACAAAAACACTAAATCCAATTAACTGTTTTAGTTATATAAATGACCATAGGATTTTACCCTTTATTTCCTCTACAAACCCCATACCTCTCATTTTTCCCATAATCTCAACCCTATAAGGTAAGCTTGGATAAGAGATAGCAACTTGGCTAAATCACCCCATGAGCTTCTATGGCTGAGAATGGACAAAGGATGCAATCTTCATACTGAAGACATTGTACTTCAAATCCTAAGACAACCTTACCTTACCCAGCAGCTCCACATAGATGATACACAATATGGAAAATTATGAAATCTTGTGGCTCAACTGCCATGAGGCAAAACAAAATCAATCCTGCTTTCAGAAACTGGCCATGGTCCTTTCTGATCCCACCCTGAGAAGTTTAAGGGAACGAGATGAGCCATTGCTCCCTTCATCATGATTCCCTCCTAGCTTCAGTCTAGTAAAGTTTTTTAATGAGATGGGCAGTGACAAATCTGATATATAAATAAATATAAATTAAAAAATGAATTATTGTTTATCCTTTCCTACAAACTGGAGGAACTGAGCTGGTGAGTTAAGATTACAGACTGCAAAAGGTAGCTTAGTTCATAACTGACTTTTTCACTCAAACGTTATTCACTAAAAATGACATCTTTGCTACCTGGTTCCCATAATTTCTGCCTGTAATCTCATGATGTACCAGCAGTTAAGGAAAAATTGATTCAGCCCAATTGTGAACAAAGAGGACCAATTCACTACCTCGAAATGGGAAACAAAATGTGTAATATAGGTAAGCGGTGAGAAAAGTGACTCTCCAGATAGTTCTGAAATACACTTCCCAGCATCCCTCATTAGATGTGACTGTTGGATGTTGGCATTCTGCAACATCTGAAAAGTTCTTTATCCCTGGTATTGATGATCTGTGTACACTACATAGCATAAAATTGTTTCATACAAAGACACAAACCACACTGCCAATATCAATGCTTCCTTCAAAGAAAAATCATTCATTTGGGAGCCTTTAAAAATAATACCTTATTTCATGGCTCTTTGAGATTATGGTATATTTAAGGAACTTAAGTGTAAAAAAAAAAAAGCTATAATAGCAAGATCTACTGAGTGTTGGCAGCCCTAAGCGAGAAGGTTGCTGTTGATCTAACTTCTTTCAAGCAAAAACTCATGACATGTGTTCTCTGAAGTACTTTATGCCCCATATTGGGAAGAAGCAGTTTCTGTTATCTTCCCTATTTCTTAGTCCACTCCCAGGCATCTCTGCCTGTATGACTTATTCTACTTGCCCACATGCTGTTAATTCCATTCTTCAGTTCATACTAGCTAAGATATTTTATATGATTTTTTTTTTCTTGCTCTTGCTCATGAAGTATATTCAGGATTAATTACTTAATTATCCAAAATTTCCCAGTTCAGGAAAGAACTCAGGGACTCTATTGGCATTATCTCATCTATGCCATAATTTACTATGTACATTTGTGTGGCTCTATATACAGAAATAAACAGCAATTATGAGTCTACTTCCAATGTTTTCATTGTCTTAACCAAAGAGCATATAAGTCACTGGAGCACAGCATTGCTTCTGTCAGCTGTTAACTCAGGGTCAGTTAGGAAGGCAGCAATGTGTTTCCACATCAGGCATTACTGAAGGAAGAGAAAGATTATCAGCAGCAGCAGCAGCTCCTGAATTAAGAGTAAAATACAGTCATGTGTCAACTGCACATTTCAGCATCAGGGCCCAAACTGAAAAAAAAAAAAAAAATCATAACCCTGTTGAAAAAGAGTATCTTGTTTTCACTCTTGGGAGGAGAAAGAAGGTATTAGAAAGTAATAAATACAAATAAGTAAATTACTTGTATGTGCTCTTTCTTTAATCTACCTTCTCTTCTCTTTACCTCTTAACTGAACTTTGATATAGCTGCCTTTAAAAATAGGCGGAAAAGGAAACATGGCCCTGTTTGTCAGGATATTGAAAAACAGTCAAACTTCATATAACATTGTTTCATATGTAATCAGTGGGAAAATAAGATGAAGACTAAATTGCCTTATATTGATTTCTACACTGAAACTTAGCAGAATTTGTCATTACTGATATACTGAAAAGAAACAGCCTCCAATATATTAACTATATTACTATTCCTATATACATATATATGTAATCAACACTACCCTGGAATAAGAAAACAGACAATTGCTGAAACTATAATGTTTGCAGATAACTGCAAATGAAAGACTGAGACATCCAAGAGGAAAATATTCTGCCAATTGTATGAGAACATGGACACATGAGGCAGGAAAAAACATCACACCTTCTGAGGTGTAGAAGTAATTTAGCACTGAGAACACTTTCACTTAACCTAGCTAAATAGTGTGAGGCACGAGGGTAGAAAATGACAGCAGTTTCCATTCCACCATGTCACAGTATGCTAACAGAATCCTACATGCCAGGATGATGTTGTTACTACTTGAAAGGTGGAAAAGGACCACCAATTTTACTGATCGTAAGGTACAGGAACTAACTGCATCTGAAAATAATCTGAAGCCTAATCTGGAGAGCAGGGCTTCCATATTCTTATTATTTAGAACACACATACACATCTTTAAGGCAGGGTAAGGAAACCTTATTTTCCAGATGCTTTGGAATTCAATTCCCATTCATTCCAGCCAGCCTAGACAACTGTAAGGAATTGTCAGAGGGCTCCAAGTGCCTACTATTGCTTTAAAGATATTGAAAAATACCTCACCTGAACTTTCAACTAATATAAAGATCATAAACCCTTGTTTTTCAGTTCAATATGTTTAATATGCTATATGATTCATACAAGACATGTTGTTTGAGTTTCTCCCACCTATATGACGATTCAGAGATTCAATATATGTGTGAGAGCTGCTTCTCAGATTGATAAAACATATAGACACCATTTTCAAATCAATCAACAGATGCACACTGCCCCACTTTCATAGACAAGAGACAAAACTCCTCTCTGTTACATTGAAACAGCACAAGAAAAAAGTATCTTGTTGCCTTAATTTGCGTATTCATTGGGATTCTTGTGTTCTTACTTTAACTTTCTTCTTGATATATCTTACTAATTAGAGCTCAGAGAGGCTTGTTCTCTGTATTAGCCATTTCCACTCCAGATTGCAATAAGAATGTGATGATTAGGTAAGGTTTAAATTATGATACAATTTTGCCACATCTGAGTCATTAATGCACAAGTTTTTCAATGTGATAGTATTTGCAGGAGAAAATAATTCCAGGATAATCTATTTGATTTGAATTTTATATTCTGTTTTTCATTAAACATTAAATACACATAAAAATGGTTAGATAAAATGCCAAATGGATCAAAACAATAGTAGAACACAAATAAAAACATGATGAAAATAAAAGAGCTTCTGTGACAGGATAGTAAATCAGTTCTAAAAGTTTATATATATATATGAGAATAGGTCTTAACTAGAAAGCCAGGACAGCACAAGAGTTTGTAGAGCTTCCCCAAGAGTTCTTACATTTTTGTGCATAGAGAACAGGTGAGACAATTTTAAGACTGGGGAAGTGGGAGAGCAGAATGATTATTTGAACCAAACTTATTCTTAACCCTTCTGCATTACATCATGTGCTGATTTTTGTTTATTTAAAAAAAATGTTGGTTATGCATATAATTTCAAAAAATCATTCACACTGAAATGAGATTTCATTATTCTTTATTGGTTGATTTAGTGTACAAGTATGTAAACAGAAAGGGTTCTTTTTTCCACTTCTTCTAAATTTTCTACACTAATCTAAATTAGTGTTTTTCAGACTTAGCAACTTAAGATGTGTGGAGTTCAACTCCCAGAACTGAATCCATGATTTGATATTTTCAATGCAACTTCAAATGTTTTCAAATTTGGGTGGTAGAATAAAGTTGGCAATGTTGAGTTCAGATAACATGAAATAGGTGGAAATAAAAGGAGTGAACAGTGTAGACAGTTGTCTCTTGCTGCCTATTTCATGCAAAGCTGCCCACTGTTTCTTGCTGGTTGAAGACTGGAATTTGATTCAGTTATCTCAGCCCCAATCAAACTATGAGAAGGCAGTAATTTAATGGAACTTATGTTGATTAAACTTGTAGTAACAACAGGATTGCCATTGTTTATTGAAGTATGTAAGAAAACCCAAAAGGCTGAAATAACTCTTGGGATTATATTTTAACTAATTGGTTTGAATGCCATGAAGGAAAGATATTGCTCCATCTGATTGTTTCAAATATCGAACAGGCTTTAGATGCCCTCTGGCCCCTCATGTAAGCCTGAACAACTCCTGTAACAAACAAAATATGGCAGCAGGTCCACAGCAAGACCCAGAGATAACCATCCTAATAATGAAGGATACTGATGTCTCAGCTGAATGGAATATCTATATCTATAGCTGTATATCATCTATATCTATTGTTTGAAATCAAGTACCCAAAAACAAAAGGAAGCCAAAGAAAAACCAAAAAGTACAAAGCTTGCAGCTAGCAGGTATAAGAAAGTGACACTGAGGCACTAGTCCTTATCCACATGCCTTAACCTTGAAGCTCATTATACATAGTAGTGAGCTACTATTGCTGATAGTGCTGATGTGTATTCACTCAACCTAATGAATAGAAGATGCTGAGTTCAGCAAAGAATGTTCCCCCTCCTGTTTTATTTGTACTTTTGAAAATGTATGTCACTGGAAATAAGAGCAATTAACTTCCAAGTTGGTATTATACAGATTTGTTAAAATCAAACAAACATCTCAAGCAATTAAGAAAAAGAAGTCAGATGAGTTGGCTGGGGAACAAAGGGCTCAGACAGCGGTGCTGGTTCTCTGCTCATTTCCTCAGAAGTAGCCAGTCAATAAGAAGTTATCTAATGTGGGAGAGGATAAAAATGAGGAAAGATAAATAATGATAGAAAACGGGAAAGTAGAGTGAGGCCCACAGCAGAAAGGGCAAAAGGAAGAGGAAAAATGGGCCAACAATGAAACATATTGTATGAAGAAGAGGGAAGGCTGTGATGCTGAAAGAAATTTAATACAGGAAACTGTATACAAATCTGCCAAAACCAGAAAAACAAAATGGTTGCTGCTTTTCCTAGTCTGATATACTATGTGCCTTTACAACGATTCCTAGACACCAGCTACATTGGCCCCAGGAATTGCTACGGTTTGAGATACTTCTTTATCAACATTTCCCTTGGCTAGCTAGGTTTCCCTCCAAGCACAGCTGGTGGTAGCGTGCCTCTGTAGAATTAGTCTTGTCAGAGAGGATATTGATTTGGATGTTGATGTATTAATACATGGCTGCTTCAGGCAATGCTTCCTTCTCCAGCCCAGATAATACCAGCCTGTTAGTAAACAGTCAGGAAGGGTCTACGGCCCAAAGGGTGATGGGAGGTTGAAGAGCTATAAAACTTGCTCCACAAAGGCAACCTGTTCAGGTGATTTCACCATGGCATGCCCTTTCTGATATTCCCTGCACCCTCCATAGCTGATAAGGAAAGGAACCATCCTATGTAAGTATCTAGAATTATTCAATACATCTTTGTTAATTGTTTTTATTCTGCCCTATCTTGTCCATCTCTTCTTTGGTAATGGACCTAAGCTGCATCAGTTAGCAATATGGCCTAAAAACATTTGAGCTCCTGCCAGGAGCCCAACTTACCCAACTTATAGTTTCCCTCTCCAATTTTATCCTCACACCAATCCTGTGAGACACAAGATTGGTGTGAGGATAAAATTGGAGAGGGAAACTATATGTACACCAAGCTGAACTACTAGAGGAAAGGTGTAATATAAATAAAAGAAAGAAAAAAGAAGGGAAGCAGAGACAACAGACAAGGAATGACCATGACCAGATTCACAGATCATACTACAAGATGGCACTCAAGGCAGCTCTGGCACCCACTCTACACTAAAACAGCTTGTAGAGCCCTATTAATTAAACAAAAATCAACAAAAATTGAAGTTTTTAAAAAAGCCAACATCCTGTAAGTTCACTAAATCTTATGAGCTTAACTGTCTCACATGAGAGCTCACGGGTTTCAACTCTCTTATGAGACTTAAGCTACTGTTAAAAATATAAATTGGGAGGATAGTGGGCAAGCCATAGTGCATGATTATATAAGACAGGCCAAGGAAACAGTCCAGGATCCTGTGAGTAATGTGAGTAAAATCTGTTTTCCCTTCCAATCTGCTTTTTCTTTTACCAAAGTTCCAGGCTTATTTTACCTCATCAAAAACAGCCCTAGAATGCCACATCTGGGATTAAGTAGTTGAGCTGAGATCTCAGTTATAAACTAACAGACAGGGAAAGGTTTTAGCCTGCCTGCTTCTGATTCCTATTTGCCTGTAACTACTTAAAGAACAAGAAAGCAAAGGCAGGAATAAACCTCAGTATATACATATTGTAACCGAGTGAATCCTCAAGATGTCACTAGACATCACCTGAATGCAATTAATATGTATATTTTTCTTCCCTCATCGGGATTTTGCCAGAACTGGCTATTCTGTAATTACTTTGCTTTGTGAATAATACTGACAAAGATGCCAATAGAGGCTTTCCTTTAAATGTCTTACTGAAGCTGTTATTTGCATTTTTCAGGCCATTTCAGAAAAACACAAATACTAAGCACCATCCATTGGCATGAAGCTGCTCAGGTTCCCCATAACTGAAATTTGCAAAGGCTGCGTAAAGCATTCAAAAGGCATATTTTGCAAAGGGTACTGGCATGAGTGAAGTGCCTGTCCTTGATGTGCTAACGTGGCTGTGCCCTCTAGAAGTCTATACTGCTTCAGAGGCTTTCTCCAGTTACATCCTTATGCAGAACCACTTTGATTCACTGGCAGCCCCAGCAGAAGTGTTCTCTGTGCACACATGGGACTCATTTTTACTCAACTGTCACATCTAGTTTGACACTTACTGTAAAGCAATGCCCACTGAAGGAAGAAAAGGTACGACTAATGACATAGGTACATTAATAGGACTTGAAGTGATATCAACTAACCTGGAAACAGATTGTGATTATGTTTTGGTGAAAATAACTCAACATATGGCTTAGCAATGATAGTGAAGTAAGTTTTATTGGACATGATTGAGAGAAAAGGTCTGAAAATATAGTGACAATATATGTAAAAGTAAGGTGTGTAATGGTTTCATTTAGTAATGAAAAGTAATGGTTTCATTTAGAATATAGGATATGGTACTTCAGATCTTTTTTAGTTTGGAAAATACCTATTAAAGGGATATGTGGTAAACATGAACACATTATACACATTAAAAGAAACATTTTTTTTAATCCTCCCTAACATTAGAAATTGGGACAAGCCAATTTGCTGCAAACATTAAGTGCCCAAGCTATTCATACTAGCCCATTTGTTAGAAAGAGTTCCTTTAAAGAGTCCACACATCAGATGTTTGAATGATGGTGTTTAGGGCTAGCATTTTATTACCTAAGCACACATTAAAACCCACAGTGAAGAAAAAACTTTTTAAAAAGTCAATTAATTTATATGATTTATTCTTCAAAACTACACACTCTATTAAAGGTATCTAAGGTAGGAAGTATATTTTTGGTATCTGATGGGGTACACAAAAGAGTTGCTGAGAGTTGGGTGGCATATACATTTAATATAGTATTATGATTATTAAAATAACACCTTGATTTCTCCTCTAATATTTGCCTGCTATAGGGTTGAAATGGAAATAACCTTCAGGATAGCACAGCTAGAGAGATGCCATTTTTTAAATCACAGGCCTTGCAAAGAAAGCCCTCAGAGAAGTAGTTAATATGACACAGGGGAAACGGATTACTTGGAGAAGATAATTTACCCCAAACAAACCCAGTCTGCTTGGGGCTGAGACCAATTCCCGCAAGCTTAATTGGCTGTATCAATTAACACAATTTTGGACTTTGCTTGTTCCATGCCCTACAAACATAGCCCTTATGTCTCTTGATTAAGAACCTAAGATCAGAACCAATGAGAACTAGAAAGAATGTAGGGATGGCTTTAAGAGACAAGCAGATAAATTTATGGAGGACACATAAATAAACACCTATCATCCATGCCAGTCTTAGAGCAGAAAGATTTGGGCTTTGGGGACTGCTTTCCAAAAGGACATTAAACAGGACCAAGACCTGAACAAAAAATGTTTCAATTCCTGTTAATAAAATAACATTACATTAAATGCAATAAATAAAATTATTTCCCATAATTTTCCCCTTCTGTAACATTAAAAATTAAAACTTTCTGGAAACTTTTAGAAGGGCTCTGGGGAATAGCACCAAAGCCTTGGGGTGGGGAATGAGGCACTGTATGTGACTCTAGATTTATGTACATCTGCTCTGTAGAATCTCCATGTTGAGAGGAAGTTGACCAATTGCTGGAGAGGTGGAGTGGTGAGGTGAATTTTTGCCTCTATTTCATGCTTTTAGAGTACCTAGAAGCATATGACTAAGCACTGTTGGAATTAGGATGCTTCCCACTAGAGTTATAAGTGTGGAAGGGGCTATACTCTCTTTCCAGTACAAGAATCCAAATTATAGAACCCAAAATGGATACTATTTAGCCTCCACCTGAAGGGGAACCTACCATCTCTCTGGACAACTAGCTTCACTGATTAAGTGCTTTTATTGTTAGAAAGTCTTTCTAACATTTAGCCGGAATGTGCTTCTGTGTAAATTGAATCCATTGCTTCAGATTTAATTGTCCTGCTCTCTGGAAAAACAGAGAACACATCTTGCCTTTCTTCTGTATGGTAGCCTTTTCAGGTATTTGCAGAGTGCTATAATATTTTCCCCCAGTCTTGTCTTCTCAAGGTTAAACATGCCAAACTCCGTCAAATTCTCTTTATAAAGTTTAATTTATGGCCCTCTGATCATCTTCATTGCTCTTCTGTGAATCCTTCCATGAATCCTTCCTAAAGTGTGGTATCCAGAACACATTCTTGAGAATGGGTCCAACCAAAGCAGTCTTCATGTGTGGACTATTGCAATGAGCACTACATGGGGCTGTTCTTGAAGACCACTCATAAACTACAGCTGCAAGCAGTTATAGGTGCACTTCATAGGTTCATATAACACTTCTGCTCCACACACTGCACTGGTTACCAGTAAGCTTCCAGGTGCTGGTTATCACCTATAAAACTCTTAATGGTATACAGCCTGACTATCTCGGGACCACCTCTATCCCATCATTTCTGCCTGCCCCATAATATTTGAAATACTAGGCATGCTTCATTTTCTTTCTTTTAAGCAATGTCATTTGATGGGACCTAGAAGTGTGCCTCCTCTGTTGCAGTTCCTTCCCTCCGTACTGACTTCCCTGCTCTGCCTCTACAAATCTTGAAATGATCTTTAAGCACCTGGTTTATTCCCCAAGCTCAGGGAAATATTGCCATTTTACCCATTCAGGATGTAATCTGGCTTGCTTATTATATGTTGTTCTCCCTGTTTAATTTAGCTGTATGTGATGTTATGTGGTCTGATTTTTAGTATTGAATTACATTTAATTGCATGCTGTCCAAATTCCAAAGTGGGGTGGCTTTTATAAATCTAATAGGAATTACTACTTTCTGTGACTTGAAAACTGTTTTTCAGCTGATGCAGCCTTAAACTGCGCTTATCTTATTTGCAGCCATATTACATTGCTGACTAGGCTAATATTCTAAGATCTTTTTCACTAGTATATTACCAAGTCAGGTATCCCCATATCCTATACTTATACATTTGACTTTTTATTTCCCAAATGAAACAAAGGTCTTTACACATGTTTCTATTCTGTTAGTTTCAACCCACTTCTACAGCCTGTCTTCTAGGTTATTAGTAATCTCACCCAATTTTGTGTCATGTGTCAATATAAGGAGCATTTCCTCCACTAGAGAGACCTTTGTTGATTTTATCCACGTGGGCTTTTGTTATGTTCAGTCCTAGTGAACTGCTGAAGGCTTTTCTGTTTTCTAATCATACACTAGCCTTCCCCAATTTTTTGCTTCATGGAAATGTTTAGATTGCAACCACTATACATTCTTTGTAGAATGGCCTTTACTGGCTAAGGATTCTGTTGAAGCCACGTGCCCTCATGTTAATCATATTTTGCACTAGAATTTATAACCTTTCTGTTCTGATTATACCTCCTCCTTTCCATCTGTTATCAGAAATCTGATTTTGATCAATGAAGCCACATTTGCTCTACAGAAATGAATGAACAGTCACTGTAGCAGAAGGAGCTAATGAAACACAGGATGCTTATAATGAGGATAATTAGGCATGTTGCTAACTTGGTCAGAATAAACATGTGTGTAGAGAGCAGACTACAAAAAGGGAGCAGAAAGCAATGAAAATCAGATCAGAAAGAAATTGCCACATGAATAGAATCAGAATTTTAGTAGTAACAACAGGAAATTATTTAAAGCTGACTGAATGGATAATAACTTCCACATTCTGATAAACATTAACCCCAATGGGCATTAAAAACATAATTTTGAATATAACTGAAGAAATAGGACAGTGCTATCCCTGACCAAAATTTATTTTCATTATAGAGAAACACAGTTCTCTTTTTCATTATAGGGAAACACTTTATCTTCCAATAATGTGATAGCTTCTTTGGCATCTGAGGATTGAAATTCCTACAATATTATATGATTGGCCTCTTTGCTTTTATTTTACTCAAAAGTATGTGAGATCCATATGGATTGGAGCCACAGTGGACAGAACGCAGAGATTTAATAATTCCCTGCTGCAAATTGGTTTAGCAACAATAAAACTGAAAAAAGTGTCCTATATATTTAAAAAATGTATATACTTAAACAACAGCACAACCAGAGCTTTATCTAAACCCACTTCTGCACCCCTTTTCTGGAGATTTCCTCTAAATTTCCTTGTGGAGAGCTGCACCCTTGTTTTTCATTTAGCCACTAAACTTCCAAGATGGCCTTTACTACTAAGCTAAAGGTTTCCTTTTCTTATGGCCCTGGGCACACAGTTAAGGTTCCTGAGGTCTATACCCTGCACAAGAGAAGAACAAAGAGAGTAACCACTCCTTTTCAGAGGAAATTCGCTCTATGTGCCCTTAGACCTTGTGTGTAACAATGTTGTATCTCTTGTTACTATTTTCTATAGAACTACTGTAGCATCTTGAACTGCTCTAACCCCCTCAAGAGATATATTATTCTAGACTCTCTGAGGCTGGGTGGAGATAAAGTAGCGTGTCAGGCATGGTCATGCACTACCCATATTTCTTCCACTCTCCTGCTCTTTCCCCCAGTTGCTGCTGCTGTTGTTGTTATTAAATTTGTATGCCACCTGGCTCCCAGATTTTTTTCCATTCTTTATATTCTTAGTTCCAGGGTCTTGCTGTTCGTTTGGTTTTGCTGTATTTGCCTTTTTACCAGAAGGGTAAACTAATTCTATCTTACTGTCTCCTTGCTAGAAGAGAAGGTGAAAAGATTGGATGCCTTTTTTCTTTAAAACTCATTTGGGAAGGTGAACAGCATGTAGGTATCATACAAGTATCACTACATTCAGTAGAATTAGACTTCTAAGGAAAACAAGGAGAAGGAAGTTGCCAGAAACACAGGAGACAAGAGAGGGGTCACAAAGAGGAAGATGACACTCCAGTGACAATAGTGAGTTCTTGGAGATGTTTAACCATAAAGAATGGATAAACTGGAGGAAGTTCATCACCACTGGAGCTCAGCTGATTTGAAATTTTGGTGTGAAAAGCAACTTCAATCACCTGGGTAGTTCTAGCATCCTAACCACTCCAGTATAAGATTCTCAACTCCAGAGGGGTTAACAAAAGCTCTACCAAGGAATAAAAAAGTGGTGGTAGTGGGAGACAAAAGCAGCTATGTGCAGGTCAGAAAAGGTATCATGAGAAGTGTGCTGGGTTCCAGGTGCACATATCCAGGGTACAGTATAAAGATTACCAAAGCTCATCAAACAGAATGCTACTCTTTCTTACTTATCCATTTATATACTAATGGTCAATGATCAAGAAAGGAAAACAAGTTCATGAAAATGATACCATTTTCCCAGCCAGTTGTTCATCAAGAAAAAATTGGATTCCTAGACATGACCTACCCACTGATATAAAGGACTCCTAGGTAAGAATGGTCTGTGCCTCAGAAGGGCAGGAAAAATGGTATTTGGAAAAAGACTTATGAATCTTATCAGGAGGATTTTAAATTAAAACATAAGGAAGAAGGAGACAAAGCCATGGACTGCTAGGTATTAGAAACGTATTTGAATATGGTAATGGAGGAGGCATGAGACAGGAAAG
Organism: Liasis olivaceus; assembly: GCA_030867105.1. Taxonomy (NCBI): domain Eukaryota; kingdom Metazoa; phylum Chordata; class Lepidosauria; order Squamata; family Pythonidae; genus Liasis; species Liasis olivaceus. The sequence continues at coordinate 84,818,453 of CM061352.1, read as the reverse complement.
AGTACTCAGAAACCCTCAACACAAGGCAGTACAGAAGACCAATGCACAGTGTAAGAGTAACAAACTGGATGAACTAAGGGAAAGCAAATATAATCTGGTTTGCATCATGTAAACCTGCTCAATTTGGAATGTGATTGAAACATCAAACTGATCAGATACTATTTGTTCAAAGGAAAACAACACAGTAAAAGAGGGTGAATGGTTTGTGAAGAAGCAATATGCCTGTGAAGAAATGCATGCCTCTGAATATGGGAGTTCTGTTCACATTACTGCTCATGAGCAATAGTATTTTGCTCATACATATTATAGTATTCTAATTAAAAAAACATTTGACAGTTTAGGAATATTAATAACCATCATAATGTTCATAGAGGAATATTAGGCTCTCTTCAGTTGAAACAATTTTCAGCAGTGAAAGTTTTTGAAACAAGATAATAATTTCTGAAACTTGCATGCTGTATGACTCTCAACAACCTGTTGTTTAAGTATTAAGTATTCATCTTTACTTAAAGTTTTTCCTAAACTTATCTAATAAACAACCAAAACTACCTCTCTATTTTTTCAAAAGATTCATAAAATCTTTATTAGTCATACAGCTGCATTGTCCCTATAGTTTACCCATCCATTCACATTTCTTGTGTTCTGAGCAGCCTGACACCACACCCATTGAAATATTTTATTGTATTCCTAATATTAAGCTGGAAGGAGGGATGGAGCTCTTGCAGATGCTTACAACTGAGTAACACGGGATCTGAGCCTTTTCTTGGCTGAAGTATGATTGGACCACCTGGTGACCGGCAGAAGGCACCTGGACATGGATATACATGAAGCTCTGAGGACAGGTGGGATACACACCCACTGTTTGATTGCTTCACTTGAATAAATATAGGATAAGAATTGTTGTTTCCTGCTGCTACTTACTGCTATTCTGTTATCTAGCAGAAGGAGCTTCCATAATTTGAATCTAAAGGAAATTCCTTCTACTAAAAATATAATTATTTTTACCAAGATACTAGCTGTTGGTTGTTCATAGGGGTGCTGCTGTTTTGCTTTGATTTCTGATTTACCACTGTTTTTACTTTAATGTCTTATTGTTTTGCAAACTGCTTAGACCTTTGTTTGGATTAGAAAAGCATATAAATAGTAAATAAATAAATAGTCCCTAGCTGAAACAGTGCTGGAGTAGACTTCGTGAAACCAGTTCTGATATAGGGTTTGATCCAACTGCAACCCTCTTTGTTTGTGGCTGACGCAAAGGAATTCAACTGGAGACAATTCTCTTCAGAACTACTCCATGCAGCTGAAATTCTGGAAACCAGTTGCAGCCCTTCTGTCCTAGTTAGGCACTTGCAAGCTAGAGCTCTAAGAAAAGGGAGACTCACATTAAAAAATCAACAGAACTTCAATCACACAGCAGAGACCACCATCTTGACATTTTTTACCATAACGTGTGGGCACCTCTGATTAATACAGATGTATAAATCAAGTAACTTATACAGCTGAGATTAGTTTTTATTTATAAAAAATGGTGGCAATAAGAGTAAAGGAGTCAACCTGACACTTGCTTTTCAGTCAGATTTTAGAGTGTAGCCTGTCCTAGGCGCTGTAATCCAACCTTCTGTTGAATGAATCCTCCACCGTCCAGCAAGATCACCCTATTAAAATGTGGCATCATAGTTTTAGTGCACTAAAATAGAAAGTGTTAAACTCTCTATAGGCTACTTGTTCTATTTAAAAAAAAAAAAAGCTGTCCACCACAATGAGCATTCAGAGCCTGCCCCTATGAAAACCCCAGCTGCCAAAAACAAAAATTAAGAAACTCTGGTTCCTGGGTGCAAAAAAATTGTCCATACCTGTTTTAATACATTCAGAATTTAGTCACAAATTAAATATGGAAAGCAAAAATAACAAGAAGCAATGGATGTTCATTTTAATCTACCTGGTCCCAGTGTTTCAGATTTTTCTTAGGAAAGTAATCCTGAATGGATACGCAGAACCTGTTATAGTTGAACAGGCACTAGAGATATTGGCTTGCACTTATATTCAGTTTAACATAATGCTTTCTTTGCACATTATCAATATTCTGCAATATATGTGAACTATATCTGCATTATAAAGTTTCAGATTTTGTTCTCAGCTATATATTTGATTTATTCCACCTTGTATTTCTCATCTCCAGCTTAACATCTGAAGAAATAGATTGTCACCTGCCATTTTGTTATATACATATAGCCTCAAATTGCCATTCAACAGCAATTGTGCTCTGATTTCAAGATATTTTGTATTATATTCAATGAAACTGGCTAAAGGTCAGTTTAGGAACTCATGTAATATGGAGCAACCTTCCTTAGCCTATTACTTAGCCTTCAGTATCATATTTCCTAGCTTCCTTCAGATATCTAATTGGCCACTGTGGGGACAGAAATGAATGCTAGGTGCTAGATAGACCTCTGCTGCAGATTCAGTCTGTACATGTGTAATGAGGTTGCTCATGCACAGAAAACTTCAGGCATGCTCCATTTTCTGTTTCTTCTAGTTCAAATAACACAGCAGTATAGTATAAGGCACCTAAGCAGGGCACTGGGAATCAAAAACTTGCCTAGCTGCCATATTTGTGCATAATTAGGTCCCCTTCAGCCTTAGGGGACTTATGAAATCATGAAGGAGAAATGCTGAAGTGGTCATGGAGGTGTCCTTAATCAACTGCTATTCATGTTCATTTAAATTATTTATTTCTAGGCATGTGCAAAATGGATGAGCTGAAGGCTATTGCTGCTTCTGTCCTTTTCTCTGAGGAAAGTAGATATGGCTCACTTCTGTAATAGCTGCAACAGCAGAAGTACAGTCCATGTGAGCCCCTGTCTGTGTAATGAGCAGTTTCCTGACATGGCCACCAACTACCATTTCATCCAATTAAGAACTACAAATATAAATTGCTATTTTTCTGTCAACTTTAAAATGTTATGAAGTTGTAAATGTTGCTTTTTTTTCCACATTCTTAAATATGTGTTTTTGTGTTCCCATGTCAGTGGCCTCACTTTGTTCCTCCTGAGCTTGATGATGAAACAGAGAAAAAGTTCTTACATCTGTACATCTCTGTTTCCCTCAAAACAAACACCCTTTTTTGTGCTCATGATTATCAATAAGTCACATTTCTCAGCTTGCTTTTTCAAACTGCAGGCCCAAATGATGGCTTTTCTTATTGTGAGAACTAAACCTAGAATATCCTTGTAATCATGATCTCTCTTTCTTGGCCGCACTGTAATGATGCTGTGGCTTCAGCTATGTCTATGCTCCTCCAACCCAGCCACTACTGCTCCCATAAATCCCTATGAAGAGGAAGTATTGATTCAATCATGGGTCATGCCTAGACATTACAAGAAGGGCTTAAAAGCCTTCACTGAATCTGGATGGTCTGATGTGATTAGGTCAGCTACTTCTAATTGGGGGGTGGGGGAACATAATGGAAATTATTAGGAAAGGAACTTAAAAATAAAGCAGTCAGACTCTGGATCCTGATCCTGATTCAGAGCAGTCATGCAATTATGGTTATCTTAGCTAGAAAAAAAACCTGTGCTCTGACGATGGTATTTTTAAAAAGCAAATACATTTTTTGGAAACACAAGGCTGCATAAGCTTAGTGGAAAAAAGGACTAAGAAAAAGCTAAGTAGTTTTTGTAGGAAAACATGATCGGTGTGATGAGTAAATAAAGTGGAATAATCTTTAAAGAGATCCCAGATCACTGTTATTACATGTAAGACAAACAAAAGGAATGACTTCTCCACACAACCTATAATTAACTGCAAAACTCATTTTCACAGGACATTTTTGCTTTCAACAGATAAAGTAACTTTATAGGGAATAGGTCAAGTGATAGCCATAGCATTCAAATTACACCACCATCTTCTAAGACTGCAACTCTCTATCAGATGTTGAAGATTAATAGCAGGTGATGGACAATGCCATTACTTTATGCTCAGATTTGAAAGAGGACGCTAGGCTCAATCAAGGAATTCAATAGTAATATAAATCTCAATTCACATCCAGCTTCACCTCTCAGAGATTACAATGTGCACCTGTTTGGAACATGCTTTCTGATCTCTGCAGTATCTCCAGCAGATGACATGATGTACCTCTAAATCTGTAGGCAGAAATGTATGCATCTTGTGCATAGGTTTAGTGCAAAGAATACAAATGAATTGTTTAAGAAAACAGTCTGAAAATGGAACAAAGGAAGGAAAAGTCCAGGATAAAAACAAATGAACATTGGGAAGGATTGGAAAGATTTGTAGAGGAGACTGGTAATCTAAAACATGAATCACATGCATTTTAAAAAGCGGAAGCAGAACAAATGAACATCCAAGACCAAATTAAGTGTAGGAGGACATGGTGCTACTCATTTTCTTAAAAAGAATAGCACCTTTATTGCACAAAGGACAAGTACATCAATATTTTCCCTAATGTTATTTTTCCATATAAGCAAATGAGTATATTTCCCTAATGGAAAGCTGCATTACTGTGAATTTGGATGAGTTGTCTGTATAATAGCAAGATGTAGACAACATCTAAGAAAAAGTCCTAACAGCATAAAAATTAACCTGTAAACCTGGTGCAGGAAATAAAGAGAAAAAGTGTACCAAGAACTCTTTATCATCCACATATCAATTTCCACAAGGCAAAATAGGTGCTGCCTAATAACGCAAACTCTTGCCCCCCCCCCCCTCCATCCTACACACATCCATCTTCACACATACATGCATGGATCAATGGGATATTGAAACTGGTATGTGACTTGGCATGAAGGTCCATATAATTGCAAATACAAGTCAGGGCAGTGCTGATTCTCACTTTTCATGCACAATATTCTTCAGACAACAAAGACTACTACTATTCAAGTTTGAATAAATCTGATAGTCTTTATCCAAGACTGCAAAAGATTCATGGAATCAATCAATCAATCAATCATATAAAGCTATTAAAGGCAGGATGATGCCATAGTACATTTGTTAATCTTTTATGCCAGGGGACCCTTTGTTGTCTTTGCTGCTGCTGCTGCAATAAATTAGCACAGCTTAACTGTAAAGAACAATTATATTTTATCAAAAACAAATAAACTTTGCTAAACAAGTTTTACTTATTCTCTGATCTGAATGACTCAGACATGTATAAAATCAAAGGCCCAGCTCCTCTTTTACAAGCTCATCCTCTCTGCTTTTTCCTTTTCTTTTTAACGTAGTCCCCAAAACACACATGCACACACACACACACGTGCACAAAAACACACACATGCACCGTCAGTAGCTTTTGCTTGTTTTTTTTCACTGCATCAAGCAAAGATGCCTCTTGATTGACTTCAGTTACATCTAGTAATTAATGTTTTTGTACATTACTGAATAACAACATTTTGTGGACTTTTTTCCGTCATAAAAGACTCTCAATGAAAACTAATGTGACCCAGCATCTGAGAACTGTGAATAGTTATGCAAATGTTAAGTAGATTAATAGAATTCCAAGTGTTATTTCAGGATCATAGAAAGAAAGAATTACATGAATAGAAAAATAAACTCAGTGGAAATCCAACAGGTGAATGTAGTACTGGAATAAGCATTTTGCTATCTTTACATGCTTGCTATAGCACAGTATCCTCTCTTCATCAGTGTAAAAATACAGTGTACAAATGGAGAGCTCATTCGTTCTCAATATCTAGCATTATAAGGTTAAAGAGATGTGATTCAGTAACAACAAGCATGTACTGAATATCTTCACATAATTCATAGCTGAATTTCTAACTTGAAAGGAGTTCTGAAGATCAGTTATGCACTTTGGACCCTTCACACATCCCAGTAATTGGAAGAAATGTGCTTCTAGGTGGCTGAGAATTACCTGTGGATGACGCAAGCAGGTGGACCATTCCCATTTGCCCAGTACTAAAGCAGGAGGGAGGATCTACCCGAATTGACCCTAGCTGCATCATTCATCTGAAGATCATCACCCCCTGAGATTACACTTCAGGAAAGATCCCACACGCTTCAATAATGTGCAAAATATAGGAGGAACATCCTAGGGAAAATACTTTGGTATTTTCTTCATATTATAATTTCACTCTTTTAGAGATTTGTGGAAATTTTAGTCCAAAATTAATTAGAGAAATCATTTTCTGAGGAAAGAGTAAAAAGAGCTTGAAAAAAGCCAAAGGAGTCTTATTTTCCATTTGTAATGTGTGTATGTGTGTGTGAGAGAGAGAGAGAGAGAGAAATGGCAGATTTTTTTTCAAAGAACTTTTCTTTGAACTCAGAGAACTCTGAACTTTTTTTGTGTAGGCAAAAAAGTGTCCATTGGTGTCCTATAACCAGTCTGAATTTTGACTTTCATATGCATCCATCTTTCTTATGGCTCCCTGTACTGACCTGAATAGCTTTGGCTTTTTTTCTCATAACTTTGATCTGTCTGAGACCATTCAAAGGTGCCTGCTGCTTGGGGAGCCTTTTTAGCCTTTATTTTTGTTTTCTTCAGTCCCTCTTCATCCACATGAGTGTGGACAGCTGCATAGAAACTTTTTCCTTGTAGTGCTTATAGTGCATGGCCAGCTGGTATAGAAGCCCCTTAATCATATAAGCAAGGCTAACACTCAGGCCTGTGATTATTTTGCACTAAAGGCTATGGTGGACACACATCTTATTCTTCAAAACACACATCTTACTCTTCAAAGGGCAGGACTGCACAACATGTGTTCTTTTCATTGTTTAAACAAGCAAAATAGCACCTCAAAAACACTGAAAGTTTTACAGAAACATGATGAAGAGTAAAAAAAAAAAAAAACAACCAGCTAAGAACATTTAAAATATTTTGATAAACTCTAAAAGTACTTTTTCAGTATAAGGAGTTGTAAACTTGTATTATATAGTATTTTCAGTAGTATTGTATTATATAATATTATAGTACTGTAAAGCAGTTAAGATATGTAAAAGCTACTTTTTATGAGCTACCCGGCAGACTTCATAGTTATTTTCAACACTAGTGCCATACATCCCATCAAGACTGTCCCTCCTCTTAGGTCAGTAAAGCAGTTGCACCAGGTATCAGTTTATTCATTAGTTGTTTAGTTATGGATACATATTAATATTTATTAATAAATAAATATTTGTTCTGCCGGAGATAGGGAAAAATAGTCATGAGATTTTGTCCTTGTAAGTCAGAATAGTTGGCGTTGGTTATTATGCACTTTGACTTGAGGATCTGTACCTTTTGCTACACACTTAGTAAGTAAAAATGCCGCTCACATGAACTGAATGTTGTGATGTTTCCTCATACGATGATGAACCCAACAAGTTGGCAGTCCCTGGTAATTCTCTCTCCCACCCGTAACACTAAAGCAGTGTTGTCCAAACTTGGCCACTTTAAGATGAGTGGACTTCAACTCCCAGAATTCCCATGCTGGCTGGGGAATTCTGGGAGTTGAAGTCCACTCATCTTAAAGTGGCCAAGTTTGGACAACACTGCACTAAAGTTACATGATGTATGTAACTTCATAAGCTCCAAAGCACTGATGTACTTCTTCATTCTAAAATACTGATCAAGTGACCTACAATATTTATTCACTGTCACTGCTCATAATTATGAAAGTTTTATTTATTATGGTTTCCTGAAGACAGCCATCTGCAAGAATAAGGCAGAAGGCAGCTGATGGACAATGCAATATCCTTCTTTGAAAAACTGGATATCCTGTTGATTTTTCAATCCATTCAAAGGATGCCCCAAACTCTCAACTGATACAGACTACTCCTCAGGAAGAGGAAAAACGTGCAAGTGGCAAACTCCTAATTCATGTGGGTTTGTTTGTGTTTTTTAAGGCATGCATTAAGACTTGCAATAATGCATGCCTCCAGGTCATTGGCCAAAATGTATTTGGGATTTGGTTTTAACAGCAGTAAGAGATTACCCAGGCTTGCAGTGTGAAATGTTTGGCACTTGCTGATTATATTTATGCAAGCAATTATTTCTATATGCATAGAATTTCATGCAGAAGAGATGCAAAGCCTTGCAGCCATCCACCATCTTCAACAGGCAGGCAGAGCATCCATATGAGAGACAAAACCTGTCTGTCAGTTTATGACCAGCATACTCCTGTTCCCTGCAGCAAGGGATGTTTTATACCCTAATCACAGCAAAACAAGATGATATGTATTCTCGTTTTACAGAACTGTTTTGAAAAAAATGCAGTATATCTGCAGCCAAGGTAATGTAAACTGAACTCATAATCTGGGAACACTGCCTTTGGGAAAATCACATCATCTCATCCTTGCACTGAAGGACAGCTGTAGGTTATGCAATCTTTTCTATATGGGTCTGACACGTACTTTCTTTAAGAATGAATGATTTGGGGAATTTTCCCAGCATCTGAGAATAATGCATGTTTGTATCGCCATTTGAAGAATTGCTTTCTTTTGCACACACACATACTTGTTGAGTTTACAGTAGAAGATTGCATGTATGTCCACATACACACACATGTACACACACACACACACCTACAAATGGTTTCAAATCTTTTATCAGAAACTCAAAACCTCTTGTGAGTGCTATTATAGAATGAATATTGATAGAAAAGTTGTACTCACAAGAAAATAATGACATATTCTACTAATCATCTTTGTTGCTTTTTACATTATGGAAGAACTACATTCAATTAAGCCTCCTGGGATGTTCATACATGCAGTGAGAGATGGGTTATAGTAAGTGATTTATGAAAAATCAATTTCTATAATAACCAAGTAGTTCAGAAAATTTCAAGGGGAGAGAGAGAAAGGGAGGATCAAGAGTTGGCATTTCTATTCGAAGTCTTTAAAGACAACAGGCAAAAAGGAACATATAATCTGCCAAATCCTAAACCATGAAAAACACACGCTGAAATTAAAAAGTTGTGAAAAGTCACATAGCATTCTTACCTTAGTTTGATTATAATCTATGGTGAATACAAATTGAGTCAGTTCTATTGCTTTATTACTATATAACATATTTATATTTCACTATAAAATCAGGTGTTTGCTTCCTCCTTCCAGTCTACTCTACCACCAAGAAAGAAAAACATTTCACCTCCTCCCTTCATTTTCTCCTCTCTGCTTCAGCATTTAACGGTATAAAAACGAGACCCCCAAGAGTTTGCAATCTCTGCAGTATGAGGTAGAATTAAGTTGTTTTAAAATGAGACTTGCAATAGCCTAAAACAATAAAACCTCCTCTCAGGGTTTACTCTGTTTTTTCTTCCCGTCCTCCTGTCTGTCTTTATTTCTGCATTTCTAGTGTTAATAGGCAGTGCACTATCTGGCTATAATTACAGCAGCAGTCCCCTAACACTTGTTTCCTCTCCAGTTGCATTAAATGGCAGATAGATGATAGATAGATAGATAGATAGATAGATAGATAGATAGATAGATAGATGAGAGATGAGAGATAGATGAGAGAGAGATGAGAGATAGAGATGATAGAGTCTTGCTTATCCTTTCTGCTCATGTGGAAGAGGAAAGAAATGCAGGCTTTCTCCTTCCACCTCTTCCTTCTACCCCTCCCTTCTTTCAATTTCATGGGTGTGGCAGGGTTCAAACCTCTCTTTTCTCTCAAGCATTAGTGTGCTGAAATCAGGAATATATTAAGTAAGATAAGAATCAGTTCAGTTACAAGTGGGAAATGCTGATTCCCATTTAATCACCCATCCAGTCCACTATTGAGCACTCACCTATTTATCTCCTGTATACAAACAAACATGCATATAGGAGGTGCACTTATACAGGAGATACTGCTTCATGGAGAAGCATATCTAGTCAATGTCTATCTTCCAAATACAGAGGATGGTATCAGCTTCAGGGCTGCATGATTACAATTGTTCCAACTCTACCCTCCTGTTTGGCATCTGCAGTACCTATCAACATTTTAAGAATGTGTTTTGAAAGCCATAAGGGGTGTGTTGAAAATCAGGCTAGCGCCACTGTAAGGTCAGCAGGCTACAATGTGCAGTTTCACTACAACCTACAGACACTGGCTGGGACAGATGAAATATATGATAAAACCCAATAATGTTGTAGAATTAATTTTATTTATATTGTAAATCTATCTTTCTAGGATGCAGTGTAGCTGACAAACATATAATGACTATGGACGAATGCAAACAGGCACCTATAGGATTAGGACAAATTCTGTTACTTGCCTTTTGCATACAATCATTCAGGAAGGGATTCCCTAGGTAGCAAAGAGACCTCCCTATGATTTAGAAACACCCACTTCCTATCATAGTAATTTGATAGCATCACTGTTGTTTAACTTTCCTTTTCTGAATGGCTGTATAGAAAAGGGAAAAAAGGGTCAAACATGGGGGAAGGGGTCTGCCCTTTTTCAACTGGGGATTTTATGGAATGGTTTAAAACTTTTTGTGTAGCCATATTTTTGGGAGGGGGTAAGTGTAATTGGCTTATGTGTGTGTAAAATACAATACAACTTAGAGTGTAGGACTGGGGATACATGTGTAGGTGGGTGTGTCAAAGTAGAAGTTGCACTTCTATATGCAGTTATAAATCTGTATACCAGAATATACATGCCTGGGTGTGTCTCTTTGTGTCTGCAAAAAGTAGGTTGACTTGTATATTGATAAGAATATTTATATCTATAGAATTTCTGACCGTATGCTTGCATCTCTGAAAATATGTCATATAAAGGCTGTATGAAGACGTTTGCCTTTTGATTGTGCTTGTGCTTCTGTTTTGGTGATTTAGCAGCCTCTTTGCCACAGATTTATATACCCATGTAAAATCAGGAAAAAATAGGAAACAAAAATCAAAAAGAGTATAAGCTTCTAAGGCAAGAGATGGATAAGGTTTTCCCCACATCTTTTGTAGCTCAGCTTTGAGATGATGGACATGGCTTTTACTGCCTGCCATTTCCAAAACCTTCAAAGGATCCTACCTTGTTTGAACAATTGCTAAGGTTCACCATTCACTGTTAGTTTGTCCTTCTGTCTGCCTTCTACCTCCTCCTCCCTTTTTTTCATTCCAAGATCTTCTCCCTAATCCATGTCCTATGTCCATATTATTTCAGGTTTTACTAAATGCATCACCAACTGAAGTCTCAAACATGGAGAATAATAATCCTATTGCAAGGGGGAGTTCCTCTCATCAGCCCCACCCTTGTGGTTTACCAGACTACCTTTCCAACAATATGCTGCTTCAGAAATATATTTTACATCTTTGGATCAAATATATCTAGGGTATTGATTTCAACCAAGATCTTTACAGGATCGTCTTATTTTTCTTCATCATTAGAATACTGCATTAGGCAATACCAGTTTCTGAAAGAGTAAATTATATTGAATTTCTGTTTAAGAAACATACACTAAAGCCTTTTTACAGATATGAAAAGGCCAAAAATCCTTTATGATTTCAATAAATCCATGTGGAATGAGATAAATCCATATTATTCTACCTAAAGCAGGATTTTGAGTAAATAGATCATTCTCAGGAAAAAGAGTTTGGCATGGTAAGTGTACTGGCAGAAGAACAGAAGGATCTGAGAGTATTTTTTCCCCATTTTTATTCTGGCTCACCCTTGTTTAATGGCCAGGTGCAAGATGCCTTCCCAACCTCTTCATGACCCACCTATCCTGCCATTAAAATAAATTACATGGGACCAATAAAAGAGAAATTGGGTTTCCACCAAGTTAATTCTATTCCATCTTTCCCATCCCATCAGAGCTAAGACCTAACAGAGGCGTGGTCCTCTGTCTCTTTACCAGATTGTGCACAGTTGTCCAAGTGCTTCTGGTATGTAAATGTTTGAAGAAGAGGGAACCCCAATTCTTCTTAGCCTTTCCCCATCCTACACACAATCGCTCCTAGCAGCTAATTTATTTTCAGCTTAGGAAAATACTGTCATCTTTAACAGAAAAAGAAAATAAAAGATAATAGTAACTCTCTTCTCATTTACATTATCTTACAACGGAAGATGGGGAAACACCCATCATTCAAAATCTCTATATACCCTTTAATATCTAACTGAGCAAACACATATAAAATCTTCATTATACCTTTTGTCAAGATTTCATATCTTCAGGAGAATGGACAGAATTGGAATTAGTACCCTCCCTCCTTCAGTTCAAGCCAAAATCAACTCTCTCCTTCTTCCAATACACATCCACCCCCTCCAGATCCAAGATAGATCATTCTATGAAATGCCATCTTCTTCCCACACTTCCCCCTCTCCAGGTGTTGGTTTCAGGGGGAGGGGGTTTCCCCTTGTTTCTCCCCAATTCTGATCATTACACAGCCTTCCCACCATCCACCTTCTGACTCCACAGGCAAAACATATACGCGTGCACACACACCCCACTGCATTCATGGAGGGGTGTGTGATCTGAGCCTTCGGTGGAAAGATGCTTAAAGAATTGCAAAGGAAAGAGCCTCTTAGAAGCAGTTACCTCTCCTTCCGTATGTGTGTGTGTGTGTGTGTGTACACATACACACACACATTCTACACATACGGAAACATTTAGTCAACAGCCTAGGAATTCCCCAGCAGATATATAAAAAAATCTTCAGCTCTACCTGTTTTGTTCTTCTCATACAGCACAGCATGATTGTATTGTCCCCTTCTTCCTTGTGGTTCCTTCCTTCTCTCTCCTTTTTCCTCCTCTCTCTTTCACTCTCTCTTATCTCTCCCCCACCCTCTCCACTCCCTCCCCTCTCTCTCTCTCTCCCTCCCTCCTTCTTACACACACACACACACACACACACGCACACTCAAACACACACACTCAAACACACACGCACACACACACACATACACACATACACACACACACACACTAGGGCAGTTAGCAGTAACTGTAAGGTCCACAGCTATTGCTCATCACACATGCTGTTGCCCGCGCCTGCTCGCTCGCTCGCTCGCTCTCTTTCCCTTTCCCAGAATTGTTCGCTGGCAGCTCTCAGTGACTAGTCCCTCTCCCCACCCCCACCTCCCACCCCCACTATCAAGGCAACCACCCCCTTTCAGTCCTTTGCCAGCCTCATGAATATTTAAACATATCCAATCTGGACCCAATTACCCAGCGACTTTCCCACTGTACAGAGAGATTGCTAGGAAAAAGGCGAGAGGGAGGGAGGTCCATTGCAGATTGTTTGGAGGGGTGTGGCAAGGTATGGTGGTCGGAAGACAGCTGCATTTCTTGGTGTTTCTTTAAAAAAAACAAATAACTATTCACACGTCAGTATACAGAAAAAGAACGAACAGGGACACTAGGCATCAGCGGAGGTTTTTGTATGTGTGTATATATGTCTGTTTCAAAGTAGTATTTGCATTACAGCATGTTATAAGCACATGTATTTGGCTTTGCTTGGGCAGAATGTAGTTGACAAAACTACAACTGTCCCAACTGCCCCCAAGCATATGTGCTTCTCATCTGCTCCTTCTGCAGGTACATTTTCTAAGCTCACCCATTGTGCAGCGTTAAGGGGAAAAAATACCCATGTGATGTCATTCTTTAAGTATACAAATCTATAGGCACACACCAAGTAGTCCATTCAATAGACTTGCATGCAACTACACTATGAAGTTGTAGATAATCCTATATACACTGAGAGCAATGCCCACTTAACACAGTGACAGATAAAGATGCATAGGATCAGACAAATATGGAGAAGACCGTATGGTTTATCTAGTCCAGCCACATATTCAATGCAAGAAATCCAGAACTACAGTATTCCAAGCAGATCTGCTTTACATCTCTAATGTCTATGTAAAGTTCTCCAACTCAGCCTCTATCCAAGCAACTGGTTCCATTTTTGCATTGCTGTTACCTTTGCTGTTATCAAATTCTCTGAATGTTCCACTAAAATTAAGAGAATCTTAAAGTCTCTATTCCCTAGAATAGAGAACCAGTCTATTTTTTGCTGTGTGGCTGTAAAGATGTATGGATTAGCCCATGTCTCATCTGTATCACTAACAAATGTATTCAATCATTAGCCGTCCATCATATATCTGCTTCATTCTATAAATTAAACATAATGGAAAAAGCATTTGTTTTTGCATTCAACTTTTCCTAATGTAAGCATATTGTATATATTTGGTATACAAAGCAAGACTTCCGAATATTATGAAATTCATATTATTAGCTTTTCCTTAATGTATACACTGTAATACAATTTTAAGCCAAGAATTATTTCAGAATGGTCTCCATAAATTATATGTCCATTCATATATATGGATATTGTTTTGATCACTTTATTTTGCTTGAAAAAAAATCTGAGATTGCTCTAGCATTGCTACCTGGCAGCCTTTCAGCTTTTTGAAGAGTAATATAACCACTAGAGTTTTCTGTTATCAACCTTTCCTCACAAGGTGTGATTTTCATGGCCAGGATTTCATTACCCTATTTTTAACCCTTGAAAATAAAGATAATGAAGTGGTAGATGTTGGCCTTTTAGAATCAGCTATCAGCAGTACAGGAACCAGCAGTCAAAAAATATGCTTCAGATTACCATTCATAGGGTAGCAATGAAGGCCTTCGGAAAGATAGCTAGATGCCATGATGTGCCTATATCTACAAAGGCCAGAATAGTTTTCCCTGTGACACTCTATGGAAGCCAGATTTGGACCTTGAAAAGCAGGATAGAAAGACTATTGATGCTTTTGGACTTTACCAAGGATATGGTCAAAAAAGTCAAGATGGTAGCTGCAACTGTGTGATCAAAGCTCTGCCAATTTACAATACACTTAAAAAACAGGTGGAGCTTTGATCACACTGTTGTGGCTACCATCTTGGTTTTTTTGATCATATCCTACAGACACCCCTAAACTGCTGGAGAAGACCCCTGAGAATACCATGGATAGCTAAGAAAACAAACAAATGGATCATGGAACAAATCATTCCAGAGTTCTCACTCAAGATATAAATGACCAGAGTGAATTAAATTGTATGTAAAGACCCAGATCTCTGAAGAAGTCTATAATGCTGGGAAAAGTAGAAAGAAAGAAAGAAAGAAAGAAAGAAAGAAAGAAAGAAAGAAAGAAAGAAAGAAAGAAAGAAAGAAAGAAAGAAAGAAAGAAAAGAAGAGGATGACCACCAGCAAGGTGGATGGACTCAAATACAGCAGCAATGGGTAAACCATTGAAAGACCTGAAGGGCAAGTGAGGACAAATCATCATGTCTATCTATGTGATTATTAAGAACTGACACTGACCTGATGGTACATAATCAATTTTAACCCATTCAATGATATGTCTAAAACTGAAAGTGATATTATAGATTACCTTTTTGCAACTGCATCATACTGATGGCTCAGTTCAACCTGTGATTTTCTATGGTCCTGATATCCTTTTCATCTGTATTCCCATACCCATCTTGTACCTGCACACAGTATAACTTATTTTAGAACTGTTATTTATTAGCTATCAGGATTATTTTTGTAAAAGCAAATGTATTTGTTCAACTCCTTATATCAGAAACAAGGATATTGCTATCAAAATAAATGTTATGCATGCCTGTATCTTCTCTTTACTTTTACAAACAAATTAGAGCATTCCATTTCATAGGCCTTCTGAGAAACTGAAGTACGATGACTAATTCTGGAAATGTGAAAATTCATGTAAGCCAGGAAATCTGTGGATCAGAGCCATTATGAAGCTACTGAAATGAAAGTTTTGATAAAATCAATTGCTTTCCCCCTCCCCCATAGAGTTCTTCAACTTCCCTTGCCAATAATACATCAGCCCATACAAAGATTATTAAGGTCAAAGCTATCTTCCTTAGCCTAATGAACTCCAAAGTTGTACTTCTCCTCCCATTATCCTGGCTGGGGATTATGGGAGTTAAAGTTCAACCCTCCATGGCACACATTGAGGAAAGCTGGATAAAATAGTTAAAATTATTGCAAGCTTGTGGTGCAGTTAAGGCCTAGCAATGTGTAGCCTATTGTTCAATTAAAATTTAAAAAATTAATTAGAAAACATGTTTATCTCTATTCTTT
Source organism: Liasis olivaceus (assembly GCA_030867105.1). Lineage (NCBI taxonomy): Eukaryota > Metazoa > Chordata > Lepidosauria > Squamata > Pythonidae > Liasis > Liasis olivaceus. Next base: position 84,802,442 of record CM061352.1, on the reverse strand, counting down.
TTACCTGATTATTTTCCTTTCCAGATACATAAATTTATTTTGGTAATGGCCAGCCATCAAGGTGCCATATAGCACCTTCTGAAATTGTGCTTGATCAGCGGTGGGAAACCTGTGGCTGTACAGCTGCATATGGTATCCAAGTCTCCTCTTGAGACCCTCAGAAATCCTTCCACCTCTGAAGGCCTCATTTCCTGACATTCTGAAGTAAGAAACCCACAAAAATGTAACATAAGCTGTCAAAAAATCTCAGCAAAAAGGGAAAAAAAGCAAAAACCAAAAAAGTTAAGTGCAGATCTTGGCCACCAAAAAATGGACTACTGCTGCATTTCATGGAAGGATATGAACTATTTTCCAATATTTCCTCCAGTCGGTAATAATGGGAATGACATATAAGCCTAGCAAAAAAATTAATTAATTAAAAATTAAATAAATAAATAATCGAATCTAGTGTGTTTTAACATTTATAACTATTAATTAAAAGATTTCTCCAGCTTCACAATTTCTTTTCATTTGAAGCATTATTTTATAAGTTGGCAAATTCTGCTCCCTTAATCTTGATATTAAATAAGCATGCATCTCCTCCATTCCATAATAATTTTGTTCTGCAGTATTATATAACAAAGAAGAAATGCCCCAGTGTAATACAGTCTATTCTTAGATCTGAACAGTTCACTGTTTTGACTGTTTACCCTTCTGACTAAATTGTTGGTCTCCCTCTTCAAAAAATCGCATGGCATTCTATTCGAGGAAAACTCTTTCTGTGGAAATGAAGTTGGCCCTGACTTACATTCTTTTTTTAGTATCAGATCAACATTTTTACCAGACATTTTAGACTAACATATTTTATGCTGGGAGAGATGTGCTGCCTTTTATTGTTTTAATGGATGGGTGCATTGTTTCATTGTGTCCTTTATTAGAAGTTTTGTTCAATGTTGTATGCATGTTTAGCTTTATAAGAGGTGAACCAAATGGCCTGTCTAATTTATTGAAGTCACAAACATTGGGAAAATAAGTGCTCTGGATTTATCTATGAAAGGAAAAATTCTGCAATAATTTCTCAAAGGTAGGATTCTCCCGGAGCAGCAACAGTAGCACTGTTTTGCGTAAAACCCAAAGGGAAAAATTTCTCTAAGATTGGTTCCTGTTGTGAGTAATAGAAGCATGAAATAATGTAAAAGTCAGAACTTTTCCAGTCCTCCTAGTCACCTTGTAACTCAATATGTATAAGAAAGTAATATTCCATTCATGAGATTGGTGAGAATTTTTTTCCCCCTTAAATACAAATATTTATATTTAAAAATCTTTTTCATAAACTTGAATAAGAACTGCTAGGAAAAAAGCAGAATTTTTCTGCCCAATGCATTTGTTATAAAATGGAAGTATGCAAATATTTAAATAATAATAATGCTAATTTATTGATTAGTCATTAGCCCATATCAGAATATAAAATATAAAATACAGAACAGTAATAAGACCATAGTAGTTATGTTTCACAGTTTGTCAAATCCATCCAGAAAAGCTCCCCACAAGGAGTAAAAATATTTGTCCAACTCTATAAATCTGAACCAGCATTTTACTTTTTATGCCGAAAAGGTCCAGAATGAAAGGCTGCTGCCTGGGCAGAGATTCATATGCTTCCTATAATTGTTATAGTATAGATGAAAGTTCTGAAATACATCACTTACAGCATGCTACAGCAGTCTGAAAGAAATTAAAGTAAGTCATGAATCATAGTGGCCAGATCTGACATTTTCAGGAATAGTCACCATCTTAGCTCTGTAAACAGTTCTGACATTGCCAAATAATCACCATCTAGGTTTTGGACTGAATCCAGGAGCATACCCAAATTGTGAACTTTTAACTGTAAGAACATTCTGACCCCAACTAACATAGATTCTTTTTCTCTGATGTGTTAACTAACCAGGAGCATTAATTGCTCTCATCAACTAGTTTATCATCAACATCAAACACATATTTATAAGTAAAATACTTTCCTTGGATTGAGATAGAAAGAAGAGGCCATTCCATATCAGCATCCTCATTGCACTGTACTGTAATTCTGAACTCCTGACAATTTCCCCAAAGTTGAACACATGTCAGATATATATTAAATAACTTGGGGATCATGGTAGAACTATTGCTGGGTGTTTTATATTTCATATTAATCTGCATATATATTCTTACATATGTATATGCCAGAATGAAAGGCCTTTATACAGAAGTGTCATGTGCTTGCCCCAGATTCACGTATTACTGTTTCTCTAATTTGTAAAAAGCTACTTATATATTTACACTAGGGATGGTAAGTGTAATCTATCAGACACATATTATAGAGAATAATTGTCTCACACTAATACTCAGATACATAAGTATTGAGGAATGACTAGCTGAAATAAGTTTCCAAATTTAAAGATTTATTTTGCACATATGAACACAGGAAAGGAGAAACAATATTTCATATTAAAACAAATGCTAATAATCCTGCCTTTAAAAATAGAAAAAGATGGAAATTGGAGAAGCTGGGCTTCTATCTAGACAAGACAAATGTAGGTAATGGTGAGAATGGTGAATCACAGTAGCAAAATTAAGGGGTGGGTGGGTGGACTGAACAGTAGAAACAGAACAAGGGCAGTTATAGTCATCTGTTTCAAAGAAAATAGAAAAGCATAATCACTTATCCAGACTTGAATTATTGATTACATGCCATCAAGTTGGCATCGACTCATAGCGACCACACAGATAGCTTTTCTCCATTACAATCTATTCCTAACCTGGTCTTTCAGGTCTTCCAATGGTGCACTGTAACTGAGTCCATCCGCCTTGTTGCTGGTCATCCTCTTCTCTTTTCTTCCACCATTCCCAGCATTAGAGCCTTCTCTAGAGAGCTAGGTCTTCGGATAATGTGTCCAAAGTAGAATAATTTGAGGCTGGACATTAGTGTCTCAAATAAGAACTCTGGGTTGATTTGTTCAATGATCCTTTGATTTGTTTTCCTGGCTGTTCATGGTATTTTCAGGAGTCTTCTCCCACACCAAAGTTCAAAAGTGTCAATACTCTTCCTATCCTGCTTCTTCAAAGTCCAACTTTTTCCTCTAAAGAGTATCAGAGGGAATATCCTTGCTTGTATTATTCTGATATTTGTAGGTATAGACATGTCAAGGCATCTGAACATCTTTTCCAAGATGTTGAACATCTTTTCCTTCATGACTGCTCTACCAAGTGCTAGTCTGCAGTGTATTTCTTGACTGCTTGTTCCTTTACTGTTGATGGTTGATCCTAAAAGGCAGAAGCTATCTACCACTTCAATATCTTCATGATCAGTTCTAAGGCTGGTTGTTGTACCTGTTATGATTGATTAGGTTTTCTTTATATTTAATTTTAGTCCCATTTTTCCACTATACTCCTTGACTTTTATTAGTGGAACTTGCAGATCCTTTGCATTTTCAGCTATTAGACTAGTGTCATCAGCATAGCACAGGTTATTGATGTTTCTTCCTCCAGTTTTGAAGCCACACTCGTCTTCTTCCCATCCAGCAACCCTTAATATATATTCAGCATATAGGTTGAATAAAGGAGACAGTTTGCAGCTTTGTTGCAGTCTTTTGCCAATCTGGAGCCAGTCTGTTTTGCCATGTTCTGGCCATACTACAGCTTCCTGACCTGTATATAGGTTTCTCATGAGCCCAAGGAGATGTTCTGGAGTTGCCATTTTTCTAAGCACATTCCGCAGCTTGATGTGATTGACACAATCAAAGGCATTTCTATTATCAATGAAAAGCATATTGATTTCTTTTTGGTATTCTTTAGCTTTCTCAATTATCCAGCATACATCAGAAATAATATATCATGTTCCTCATCCTTTTCTAAAGCTAGCTTGAACATCTGGCATACTTTTTTCCATATAGAACTCTACTTCTACAAATCTGCATTGGATGATCCTAAGTATTATTTTGCTAGCATGTGTAATTAAGGATATTGTATGATAGTTTGCACACTCTGTTAAGTTTCCATTTTTTGGTATTGGAATGTAATTGACCTCTTCCAATCCGTTGGCCACTGTGTTTTTCTCCAGATTTGCTGGCATAACTTAGTGAGAACCTTTATTGATTCTTCTTCTATTCCTTGCCATATTTCTCAGAGTATTCCATCAGTCCCTGTAGCCTTCCATCTTGGTAATGATCAGAGTGCTGATTTAACTTCTTCTTCTAGTATTAGAGGTTCTTGTAAGAAGGGAATATCTTTTAAGGTATCTTGGATGTTGATATCTCTATTGTACAATATTTCAGTATACTCTTTCTATCTTTGTTTGATCTCCATTGAATCAGTCACTATCTGTCCATTGGTGTCCTTTAGCATACCAATTAAAGTTGGGAACCTCCTTTAGAGTTCTGAGTTCTTTTGAAATACTGTCCTTGTTTTCCATGTCTGTTACCATCTTAGGTGTCTTTACAGATGCTGATGAAATGCTGTTTCTTGTTTCTTTTAACGGCTTTCTGAAACTCTTTGTTCTTTCCTGAGATTTTTGTCTTTTTTGGCTTCTCTTCTTTTCTGGTAGTTTTCATGGTTTGTTCTAACATCCAGTTTGATTTCTTCTGTTTCTTCATTTTTGGCAATCTCTTTTCACATTCATCCTTAACAACTTCTTTACGTTCATTCCACAGTTCCTTTGGTTCTGTATCAATGAGATTCAGAACTTCAAAGTGATTCCTGAGGTTCTCCTGAAAATGGTGGGTCTATGGTCAAGATCACATCATGAAAACTGGTTGGCTTTCTTCTTCTTTAGCTTAACTTGGAACTTGGAATTTGCACACAAACAGTTTGTGATCTGTTCCACAGTCAGCACCTGGCCATATTTTTGATGCTATAATTAAGCTACTCCATCTCTTTTAGCAATCTGGTGGTGTCCATTTAGAGAGGCATCATTTTGGTTGTTTGAAGGCAGTATTAGCTATGAAGAAATCACTAGAGTGGCAGAAATTGATAAGTCATTCTCCCACTTCATTTTGGTTTCCTAAGCATGCAATCCTCCAATCCACTTACTAATCCAATAGTATAATGTATGGAGAAAAAAAGATATCAGATATGATAGCTTCCAAGTAAGCCAAATTGATAGTGATAACTGAGATTTGGGTTGTATCTGGAAGGTCTCTAGTGTGGTTCTCAGTAGGGGAATTTATAAGATCTTTAGTAGTCAGGCTGGGGAGAGGAGCAGAAACCTTTGCTTAACAGTTCAGAGGGCTGTTCCACATAAAATTGTCTAATCACACTCTAGAAACCTGCACCTATATCTAACTCTGAAACAAAGCAGCTATGCCTTCTTGTGAAATTTTGCTCACCCTCAGGATGTTTGTCTGCCCTCTCTCCTACTCTGTGCTTTACTTACATATTTTTTTTAAAAAATAGCAATTTTGTTGTTTGTTTTAATGATTGTGCTAGCTATCTATGTTATTCAACTGACAACAGCATTGAGCTGATTTTGGTTAGAGCAGGCTGAGCAGTTTATTTCTGCAGAAACTTATTGGGAATTCAATGGGCCTTTAGGCTTATGATGAGTGGGGCTGAAGTGTGGTGGGTGAGGTTAGTATTCACAATGGTTAGAGGCACTCCCTCTTTCTGATATCTGTCAGGATAAACTGTAAGTTATTTAGGGAATTTGCAGACAAGAAAAGGAAACAGGATTAAAAATAGTCAGCACAAGATAACTGCTTATAGTATTATAAGCCATAGAAATAGCCAATTCTTAGCTTTTCTTTTCTGATGTTTTAACATTATGTAATTAATTAATGTAATAATTGTAACATTATGAAAATTAAATACTTATTTTTCTTAATTTTAAAATTAAAGTGGGTCAGGAGTAAAACAAATGTTTCTTAACAACAGTACAGTGATATGTGTGCTTAATCACAAACTCAAATTCTGTCACAGATCTAGTTCTAATTGCAAGATGAACTGATTAAGCAATAAGAATCTTTGGTAGAGCTCAGACTGCTAAGATGCTCATTGGATAGTAAAATATAATACATGTATGGCTCCATTAATTGTGCTTTTCAGGAGATCCTGGAGTTCATTACGACACAGAAAGTTACAAATAATAAGTCTATTGGAAGAAATTCCCAACTTTTTAAAAAATATTTTAAAATTCTCAACATTTTATGTAGAAAAACTTGGGTATTTCTATCAAATTGTTGTGTGCCCAGAATTTAACAAGTGTTAACATTTACATATGAATGTTGCCAAATCCAGACATTGCTGTGAACATTCAGAAGAACAATGCTGCATATTAACAGTCACCTTTAGCATTCACTGGCATAGCTCTGGAATGTTTCAACATTCAGAGATAGGATTATTAACATTTACATATGAACATCATCAGTTTCCAAAGGTTGAGTATTCACCATAAGACACAGAAATCTCAGTTGTCATTGTGCTGTTCTGTCTTGTTCTTCTCATGGAATCACAGCTCAAAACCTTTGTATTTTAACTGCTCCATACCTGACTGATGAAGATTACTTCTGAGAAACCAAGGCAGTATTAATGTATCAATCAATCCATTAATCAATCAATCAATCAATCATTTCTTTATTGTGGTCACTGACCAATCCAAAAGAACAATGCAAGCAAAACATTGGCAAAAAAAGAAAACTGGAAGATCCAGAAAAAGCTCAGGGCTGGAATTAGAATAATTCATTAGTAACCCAATCCGTAAGAGATTATTTGGCAGACTTGACAACCAAAACAAAATTTAAGACTAACAGCTGAATCTGCATGTACTAATAAAAAGGAAGTATAAAACATATCAAATCTACTAAAGGAATGATATGGGGTCATAAGTATTTCAATAAAAGGAACAATGCAATAGAACATGAATCAGGGTCTTAACTCTGTCCAGAGCTACAAAGACAGATCTACTGTCCTGTATGGATAGTACAAAATTTATTCTTCAAAGCTAAAGATCCCACACTGCCCCAAGGTTGTATATATATGGCTGATTAAAAGAGTTGAAAAAAAAATCCTCCAGGATAAATCGTATCTAATAATGTGTGTGTTTTCCACTAATACAACTAATCTTGTTGTTGCTTTAGCATGTTCGGTTCTGAAAAAAAGAGAAATAGGAACCTGTCTTTAAACTGAACCTAGTATTGATTCACCAGGCTCAATATTGTCTCCTTGGACTGACAACCATTGTTCCAGTTTTTCAGTTTCACTCAAAATTCTTTCTCAACTTCATTTCTTATGCCAGATATTGAAACTGGGATCTTTGGAACACATACTTTGTATTTCTGTGTAGTCTCTACTACACTCCCTGTGCAGTGAGCATAGAGCAACTATATTCACAATGTATCAGGAAATGGTAACAAGTATACAGTTTTGATAACTCTGTTAACAAAGTCAGTTCTAAAGTTTTGTCTTTTTAGCACATTTCATCTAAAGCAATCAAGACTTTGGTTTCTTTAGGAATATATAATATAAAAGAGGGAATTTAAGCAGAGATGCCCCCAAAATAATATGACTACTTGCCAAGAAGTGATATGCTGACATTTTTCTCTAAGTGATACTATTAAATTTTGGAATATAAGACCAGACCTTCTGGATAAAACCAGGGCTCACCTTAGTTCAGCATTTTATATAAAGCCAAGGCTAGCATTATTTCTCATAACAATGAAATACTTCTGGAATGCTTGCAAGCAGGAGATGGAGATCTCCTACTTTAGCTCCCTGGCAACTACCTTTTTGGAGGCATGCTGACACCAATTTCAAAGTAATATTAAGTTTACAAGAGTAATAACCTTAATAACACTATTTTTCATAATCTGTGTGTTTGTGTTAAAGAGACAGAGATGTCATCCAGTAGTTAATTTTTTTCTGGTGTCTGCGGTGGGGGTATTTTATGGCAGATTAGGGAAGGTTGTTGGAAGTGGAACTGGGATTGCGGTTGGTATGTTTGAAAAATGGTTTGAGGTAGATGTGATTGGATTTTCACTTTGAGTACAGAGTAAGCTGGAGGAAGATTAGGCAAGTGTATGGAGAAAGGAAAGATCTTGAACATGAATAGAAGGGAAGTTGAAACCAGAAAGAAATATCTGGTGATGGACCCGGTTGCAGTCAGCTCAAACTTATCCTAAAAATGAGGAGCAAGAGGGAGCGAGAGGGCTGAGGATGTACACAGTTTGGAGCTGCAGCAGTTGGCTGGGAAAAGGCATAGTGGCTGCCTTTTCAATGGGATCTCAGAAAAGGAGAATTGGACACAGCAGGAGGTTGGAGATGAGCAATGCCTATAGTCAAATCAGTTCAAGAGGAAGTGGTAAAGTTCCACTAGTAAGCAAAAGAGCATGTGCTGAATTTGATCTTGGAGTAAAATGATGCTATAATCAAGCCAAAAAACATGGAGAATGGAGGCAGTGAAGCCATGGATCCCTCTAGTGACAGACAGGGTCCAAATGTGATCCAAACTCAGCTCTCAAAGTGAAAGGAAATGTGGTGGAAGAGAGAGATTTCAATTTGTACTATCTAGCTCAATGGGTAGAGACAGGGGATGGAGTGGGTGACCTTCCCTCTGGAGTTAGAGAACAGGGGAGTGGGCTTTCCTATCCTCAATATTAACCTTGTGAGAGAGGGTCTTGAAGAATGAGGTGTCCTCAGTTGGTGGCAGAAAATCAGTTTCTGTTCTTATCATTTGTGGGAGGGAAGTAGGAGATTGGAGGTCATTGTTAGCATCAATTGTTTAATTGGAATTTGTGTGTTGTGATTAGTGGCCAATGCAAGGTCCTCTTTGATAAGCAGATAAGGGGAAGATGGCAGGAGGGTAGACTTCTATGATCCTAGGCATACAAGATGAATGGGCAGTCCTGGCATGTAATACTGAACTTGGTGGACAGTGATGAGGATGTAGCTTTATCAGGACCCAGGTTTTGGGTCCATTACCAGCTGCAGTGCCAAGGTTGGGAAGGAAGGATATCATGATTGTGTGTGACATATTGACTTTGGCTGATTGCCTGCTCCATTGGTATTTGTGAATATCTTTACATGAGTTTTAAGCTATAGGGTTAGGGCTCAACTTCTGGTGGCGCACCAGCCCAGCAGACTTAAGCTTATACTGCTAGGGGGATTTCAGTCTCTATGCCCTGGGACTGGAGTCCAGTGCAACCCAGAAATCTGTAACTTCCATGGCAAACATGAGCAGATTGTCTTGGCTCTTACCCATGTTAGTAGTGACATGTTAGACGTAGTATTTTTTCCCTGGAGCAAACATGGAGGAGATTACCATCTATACTTTGCTGTGGTCAGCTCAAGCTGCACATTACTGGTGGCTTGGGCCTTTGCAGGGGTGGCAGAGCAATTGAGATGGTCAGCTCCCCTCTACTTTGGGATTTGCCAGGTGAACTGATGGGCAGTACCACCATGCACTTGGTCACCTTCTGTAATGAAGACGTGGCCATGACATTGAATGTAACTTCACTGAGCAGTCTCTCAGTAGTCACAGGTCCTGGATTGCTCTTTGGATTACCAAAGAGCACTGGGAAATGGAGTGAAAAAGATGCCTAGAGAGAGAGTGGTAAAAAACAAGGTTTTAATATGACTGATCACAGGTATGAGCCCAGATTCAGAATTACACTGTGGTGAAGTTGGTTCAGTTTTCCACCTGTATATTCTACAGTACTGGTTGCTGTGATGCATTTGCTAAATTCTTTAAGGATAAAATCACTCATTCTGTCAGAGTTAGATGAAACTTGGACAGAATCTAGTGTGTTGACCAGGCAATTATATGGATTCATGTAGCCTGTGGAAACTGAAGAAGTGCATAAGGCACTTTGTAATGTCGTTGCTACTAACTGTACAGAATACTGTACATAGTATTCCAGATTTGGGCATATAATAACATCACTACAATGTTATTTTTATTTTCAGTCTATTTTTAATTATTGATAGCATCCAATTGCCTTTTTCACATCTGTCACACACTGAGCTGATATTTTTATTCAGCTATCAACTATGATCCCAATATCTTTTTCCTAGTTGGCTACAGACCTCAGACCCCATCAGCATAAATATGAGAAGCTAGGGGGTTTTACCCCAGTGTTCAACACACATAGTTGGGGGGGGGGGTTGCCCCTGTTATTAACAGTAATCAATTAAACCATAGTCCCATTCCCCTATGGCTAATTAATTTCTCTGATATATTGACAAGCTGATTGCAAATGTTGTTTTTGTCTGTCTCAGAGGTGAAATGTAAGACATGATAGAATAACTGTTTTTGATGTCTAGTCATTACTAAGGCTCTAACACTCAATTATGTAATTATTAGAAATAAAATAAAATAAAAATGTTACCATGAATTTTTTAAATATACAGTATTGTGTTGATTAAACCTGCTCTTTAATTTTTGTCCATGGCCATAAATGAATCATCCTTATTACTGTCCTTATCAATGATGAGCATCTTACCAAGAACTGAGTGTCAGTTTATAAGCTAGAAATACTATTGCTTTGAAACTGCATAATTTCTCCCTTAAACTACATGCAACTTTATGTATCAGAACCAAGTAAATAACAATCAGTATAATGGGAAAGTACCCTTCTATGCCATTCCACCCCAAAAGATCTTGGACCCTTGCACAACTCATGGAGAATGATTGGGAGGTCAGATTGGGCTAGTAAGTAGGCCTATAAGCAGGATACACAATGCACACATCTTCCCACTTCAGAGATCAAGCTTAGCTGATCAGAGAATTATCTCCCCAACCCAAGTTAGAATAGAGCAGGAGAAGAAAGTGGGAAAATCTCATATTGCACTACCAAGCTTGACATTACTGTACTGTGTTTTCCAAAGTATACATGATTTGAGATGTGTGGTGCTCTCCAGATATTTGGATCAATTCTCTTTAACCCAAGCCAACATAGCCAATGACAAAGGATTGTTGAAGCTGTAGTCTAAACCATCTGGTGTGCATCAGGTTGTCTCTCCTGATTTTGAACTGTTTTTTCTGCATAGCTATTAACTGAATAACGTGTCTCCAACATACATAGAATTTCAGAATTTAGGAGAAAATCCCATTGCTTCCAAAAGCAACACAAGGTCACCAATTGACTATTTAAAATGTAGATCTTCATGCATTGATTTCAACTTTATTTTAGCTCAATTTAGCTGTTACTGACTTCTAAACCTTCCATGATTTAGGCTAGCTAAATTATCACAAATCTAGATAAAATATTAAATTGCAAATACATCAACTGACAACAAAGCTATTTACGGTCAAGTCCATTGCTTTCCCAGTTTTAACAAATGCCTGTGAAATGTTGGACAATAAGAAAGTCTAAAGAAAGAAAAAATGATGCCCTTGCATTGTGGTGCTGGAGAAAATTGTTGAGAATAATCTGGACCATAAGAAGAAGAAAACAGTTCAGTACTAGATGAAGTAAAGCCAGACTGCATACTGAAAGCAATAATAAGAAAGCTAAAGTTTAAATACTTGGAATGCATGAATACAAAAGCAAGAGTCATGGGAGAAAATCCCAATGCCTGGAAATATTGAAGGTGATAAAAAGGCTAATAGAAGACAAGTTAGCTACATACTATCACTGATGACATAAGCATGAGCTTATAACAACCCAGAGATGGAGTTACCAACATTCTGAAGATCTGATGTCCATCAGATCATGAATTTGATTGAAACAAGAACAATATACAACCTGAATCCCTGAAATCTTGGCTGCAACCTCTGAAGTTCTATTGTAATGCAAGGAATAGAAGTATGAAATACACAGGGAGCACTCATATCACCTTTTTAACCTAATGAGACTTTTAATAAAAATAGAATCAAATAAAGTCAAAGTTAGCCTTGGCTTTGCTGTCAGACTCCAGCATTCTATCCACAGATCAAAGGCAGCCCTCAGCCCAAAACAGAAATTATATTTTTCTATGTTAGGGCCACCTTGCTTGGTATGAACCTACCCATATGTTAACATCATCAACAAGGATTTTCTTGCATTCCTGTACACCTGATTTAGTTGAAGGAGACAATCCTTTTAGGAGTTGCACCTAGGATCAAGAATTTTCTCTTGGTAGAGACTCAGCCTAGAAAAAGGGTATAGAAAAACTAAATAAATCCTCTCTTTTCTTCCTACAGGCACCGCTTCTTCAGGAACTCCAAGTTGTTCTTTCTTTTAGACTTCTTATCTCTGTACAGTCTTCTATTAAGTAGCACCTTGTTTTTCTATTCCTTCTGCCCAGCCTCCCTACTCTGCTGCACCTCATGTTCAGAAATGTCAGTGATATCTTTTTGCACAGGTCATTCTTCTTTAATGAGAAGCAAGGGATAAAAGAAATTGCAAGGGAGCCAGCAAGAAGATTAAAAATAAGTAGTTTGGGTAATATGTGCACAACCTTTATTTGAAAGGACAGGTTACTGAATCATTGGAACTCTCCAACGCAAGGCATGGTTCATAAATATTAGATTGAAATTATATTATCTTTCAGGAATGAGCTGGCTTGATTGGTGATGGAATGAGTGTTTGTAACACTTATTACATAAATATATGCTGGGTACATGTGTTTTGTTCATGCATCATAGTTCACAGCTTAAGCTTAATTTAAGATGCATTCCTCTGGGCTATTTTTTTAACAACTTTGCTTTGATGGAAAACAGTTTTTCGTAACTGCTGTGACTCTAGCCTGCCAGCTTATTTATTTAATTGTTTTATTACCCCCCCCCCCAAAAAATGGATTGTGCCTTTCTGATGATGATGATTATGATGATGTCCAAATTGGCAAAGTATATCTAAAATATAATGAAACACTGGTAAACATTTCAAACAACTGAACATCAAAAACAATATGGCAAAGAATCAATCTGCCAAAATATCAAAACAAATCAATAGCCCGTCTAAACAGGATTTAATTATTTATTTAACTTAGACTTCCCCCCACTCCACCTTCCTGTAATCTGACAGTTTTTGAGGCATACAACAAATAATGGAGAAAGGATGAATTGGTTCCATGACATTGGTTTAAGAAGAAAAGTTATGGGGAAAACAATGCCTCAGGAAGGATGAAGCACATAGATTTTGATTTTTTGATTGATTCTGATCATAAAGGCCCAACTGAAGAATTATAATACCCACTCAATATTATGAGATTTTTATCAATTCATCACTCAGATATGTCATAAGTGGATTCTGGAAAGCCTTCAGAGGAATTAAGTCCCACAGTAATGAGGCTTTTAGAAATGGATATTAAAAGTGTAATTGGAATTTTTCTGGAATTTTAATGGTGTATATATACCATTATCCATGTTTGTTTCTTTGACAAGTGACTTCGTTTTGGTACTTCTGTTTTTTTAACAACATTAATGCAAGTGCCAGTGTGGGGTAGTGGTTAAGATGCTGGGCTAGAAGTATGGAGGCCCAGGTTCTAATCCTCCTTAAGGCATGAAAGCTGGCTGGGTGATTTTGGGGCAGTCCCTCTATCTCATTCCTAAACCAGGAAGTCAGAAAACATCAATCTATCAATGTGCACTGGACCAGTATATAGATTATGGTCTGTAACCTTCAGTGAAAAGGCATTCAACCTGCAGTGGATTGATTCAGTGCGATAATATTAATGCACTTTCTTATTTGGGTATTAGACACCTAAAGAACCTTGGCTGCACTCATGTGACAGGATATAGATTTTTACAGAAATAAATAAAAACATGGAAGAGTTTTAGCTAAATTTAGCACATGCTTTGTATGGACAAATCCAGATCAGATTCAATGCCTCAAATATCCCTATAGTTTTATACTGTCAACTTATGAAAATCACTTTGAGCAATGTAGCTGTATGTACTTAATGTACTTAATAATTAAGTAAACAATTTCATATGAAATATCTCAAATCAGTGCCTATAGGACTAACCTCTAAATTGAATTCAATTTTCTCTTAGAAATTTTGCTAGCTTTATTAGCAGCATACAAGTATTTCAGGCAGAAGTTACTTGTTAGCTTTTGGATAGATCTAGTGGCTCATATCTCAGTCCAAGAAGGTTGTAATTTCTGCTTTTTTATGTGCAATTTTGGACTGCCCCATTGTCTGCCTGCAAGTGCACTACTGTACACTTAAAAGTAGGAAGCTACATGATTACTATCTCTCGCACAATGGGTAGAAGTGGCTTTTCAAGATATATTTGTAGGGACCTGGCTAAATATTCTAAACAGTAGCCTGAACTCTGTTAGCCTATTGGCAAAATCCCTTTTTCATCAAGGTATTTTAGAGCTGAATAGCCTCTTGAAATATGAATAAATGACACCAGCAAACAAATCATTTTTACCACAGCAACCAAGCTGTATTGTGTGGTTTCACTGGATCTTTTAATTTAGTTGAGGGATGTAGTAACAACTTGAACTATCAGACTAATTCAAAATATAGGAAACTGCAATGGCCAAATGTTACATAGTGCTATCTACAGTCATGGAGAACCATTTTGTAGGTGTATTATATACAACAAATACCTGTTTATATGAAGAAGGTAAAGTAGAATCACTCAACCATATATTTTTTTGAAGTGACTTTTACAGAGATGTGCTTATAAGATTTATAGTCTCTATAACAATAAAATACACTGGCAGATCCTATCTAATGCTGCTTTTGGCAAATAAAAAAAATGTTACAGAAGCATAACTAATAATCTGCTTCTTGCTATAAAAGCTCATAAACAGCACATGATGGGCTAAGTTTTATCCTAGATCATCTGAACCATATGATTATTGTATATATGTTTGTATAAATTTAACCAGTTTGCGTGTGAATTTTTATTCACACTTTAAATCATTTGTCATTTTTATGCCTATTATTGTAAGAAATAGATTCAATTGAATTAAAGGGCTATTTACACTGTTTTAGCTTTATTAGAGTTCCTTAGATGTTTTATCTCAATTTACTTCGGCATTTATTTTACAGCAAAATCTATACCTTACTTTTACTAGGTCCACTTAATGCATAATAGAAGGAGTTGTTTAGGAAATGTTGAAAAGCACTTGAAACTACCATCATAGCCCAGAGCATCCCAAGATTTTAAGCATAAGGATTAAACTTGAAGTGATCTTAAGTGCGTCTTTGAATTCAGCCTGCACAGATTTTAAATGAAAAGTGCATTTAACCCTTTGCATCTGTGCAGTCCTTGGGAAAAATCACTCCTCTGAAGGTAGTATTTACAATACAAGGAAATATCTCACTGATACCAATAAAAACTTCATCTCAAGGATTATTAGCTTGGTGTCTGGTGCCCTCCCTAGAGTTCAGATGGAGTAAAGATAGTTACACTTCCTGTAGCATGATGCCAATGACGTCATTGACTGTCAATGGCAATTATATTCCTTCGCCAGGTCTCCAGGGCCCAGTACCTCTTCCTTCCCTCTCATTGCCCTTCTAAGTTCACAACCAATCCCCTCACTCTAAAAGTATGGATCCCACTGGAAATTTTCTTCAGAATCCCAGCACAAGAGATAAAAGTCCAACTTGCCACAATTCCAATTGTTACCAGGCTCCCAAGAGTTGTTGTTATTCACTTTTTTTTTTTACTTGCAAATTCAATGCCCAGGCACCCATTAGGTCTCACCTAAACTGACCCTTGTTAGACAAGATTGAAAGGTAAAGGCTTGGGGTTGCACTTGATTCCTGCTGGCATGGCCATTTAGACTCCTCAAAATGGAAGTGGTTTGTCTTTGCTTTCTTGCAGAATGTTTTTTTCAACTTCCCAATATTGCTTCAACCTTAGCATTTCTTTGTTGTCTCCTAATAGGTATACATCAGGTCAGAGCCTGATTAGCATTTCAAGGTCACTCAGAATTAGCTAGGTGCTGGGCTAAATAAGGTTCTATATGCCAACAAATGCTTTTTTTCTTCTTCCAGGCGTACTGTGAATTCAATCAGCTTCCTTACTTCCAGTTTTTATCTGGAATCAGATACTAAAAGAAAGTGTGACCGAAACTGTGCATCCTCTTTCACTGAAAGGACTTAAACATTTTCCTCTCTTCTAAGGAAAACACTGAGAATCTGTGAAAAATCACAGATGTGATAGTGTCACTTACAGTGGACTTGGGAGATAAAATCTGATTATTTTGCATAAAGTCTTTTTTTAAAAAAATGCTTTAACCTTTTTTTCAAATTTGTTTTTTGTTTTTAAGTTTTCTTAAAGCTTTTTTTTTTTTAGTGTGGATCAAATGTAACATGTGCTTGAGGAGGTAATCCCTAGAGCAATACCTGGTAAAATTATAATATTTTTAAGTAAACCACATCATACTGCATGTTTCCCCTCCAGTTAATCCTTTAATTAGTCATTCAGATAGAAGAGAATTTCTATCTCTAGATATCAGCTTCAACTTTGTGCTTATTTGGCAAATGCAAGATCGTAGAAAAATTCTCTTTAAAACCTTTCTAGAGGGCTCTGCTGAATCTTCTGATATGAGACAATACCAGAGGAAATTGGAAAAAAAAAACTATGGTGATTATGAGGAAGTTTTTGTTTATGCTACCTATTGCAGCTAAGGACAGGGTCTTGGGAAAGAAGTAGACAGCTCCAGGACTTATACCTGGATGGGACAATCCAAAACATGATTCAGTATCTGAAATTATTAATTAATACTTTTCAGGTTGGTAACATTAATCAGTTAAAATCTAAACTCAAGAACTACTTCAGTATTTTTGGTTTCATGCAGACTCTTAGTTATGGGCCTTATGACTCCAATGGACACAAAACTACTAGCATGATATTGACATAATTCATTTTCATAGAATTAAAGAATCAGAGAATATAAGGATTGGAAGAGACCGTGATTGTCTAATCCAACAACTGTGATCAATGTAGGAATCTACTACATTATTTATTAGTTTGCTTTCTGCTGTCCTTCAAAGACTGGCTTACAACTGACTGAGATCACAATAACATTTATAAGAACTGAGATGGAGCGAGAATAACCTGTGTAGAGAAGTCAAAATAACATTCTATTATTGGGCCTTTCAAAGTTTTTAAAACGCTTTTACTGTGGGAGGAAAAACCAGAAAAAGTAGAACTCTTTGCAACTATTTATTTGTTAGATTTATATTCCACTTTTTTTTTCTTTTTAATAGCTCAAAGCACTGTACATAATGGTCTCTCCAGCAATTATTCTCTCAACATCAACTTTATTAAGTTTTTTGGGTTGAGAGAAAGTGGTCAAAAGTCACACACTTTCATGACTGAGGATGGACTTCATTGGTCTCCCCAGTCCTAGCCTAACACCTTAACCACTATGACATCCTAGTTCTCTCTTCAGCTTAATCCATATAAAACACTGATGGACTTTTGACTGTTGTGCAGCCAATTGTGGCTTGTTCAATGAAATGTTTAAAAAACATGGTCTAATATGATGTATAAACTGGGGCATTGTTTGAATCCACAATTCTTTTTAACTGTAATAAACAGCAATCCACTCATGCGCTGTAATAGCAGTTAAATATTTGTAATATGAACATTTGATACCCATTATACCTACTGTGAAGAAACTGCATAGAGAAAAGTTTTTCTCATTTTATAATACCAAAACCCCAGGATTATATCCAATAAAGCTAAATGATGGGAGATTCAGGCAGACAAAAGGAAATAATTCTTCACACAAACCACAGTTGAACTATGGAATTCATTTCCCAAGTTGAATGTATGTATCGCTACTCAGCATGGGTGGTTTGAATATTTTTCAATATTTTTATCCCAAACTTTGCCCCCAGTTCTCAAACATTGGAGGACTTGTGCTCAGTTTGGAACATGCAGTGGCATGGATTGTCTGGCACTTAGTTGAGCTAGTAACAGAACCATATCAAAAAGAAAAAGAAAAAAAAGATGATCCAGAAGTGGACATACCAGAAATCTCTGTGAAGATAGGGAAAAAGTAGTTGAAAAACTTTGGTTGCAAAGAAAGAGTAATTCTCCTGGATGAATATTGTTCTTTTGAGAATTCAAGGAGTTCAGTGTAGTGGTTAAGAGGTTGAGCTATGAACTGGGAATCTGAGTTCAAGTCTTATTTCAGGCAGGAATTATTTTGTGGCTTTCTTTGGGCTCACATTTCTCATATGGGAAAAGTGACATTTTTCTACTTATAGCTTTGTTTTAAGGCTTCTTGACTATGTGAGATACACTGAAATTTTGGTACTATTGGCATAGTTACGCTAAATCTTAGCATTACTTTTTGGTGATATAACTATTGAAGCCTATATACAGTATCTTAAGGCTCAGTATCTTTGGGGTAAGTATGATGAAAATATATCAAATTAACACTTATCTGGATAAAAATAAAAACATGCAATTCTTCTGTCCCTTTTAATGCATGCAGAGAGGAGGGACTGGCAAAGCTATAGGCCCATTGTGATTATCAGAGCACACCCACGCCATCATCTCCACGGAAACAAGCATATTTCTAGGTGAAGCATCACCAACCTGTTGCCAAGGAAACAGGAGATGCAAAATCTCAATGACATTCTATTTTGAAGCATTCAAGAAGCCTTTGAAAGGGCTTTAAAAAGTGCCTAGGAAGGGAGCGGAAATTACAGATTCTCAACCACCACTGTTTTATTCCTTGGTTATTCTGTCTGCTCACGTCACTCTCTTCCTGCCATTCGCTGCTGAAGCACGAAAGCAAACACTGAAAATAAAACTTTCATGGACTCAAAGGGGGAGGGAAATGAAAATGGGGACATATGCTTTGTGTGTAGGAGTAAATACATATTAGCATGAAGACACAAAAAGATATTTCCAGAAATGTTAGGGTATTGCCCACCATTCCTGGCTACAGCTGCTGGGAAGACAGATGTTGTAGGCTGACATGTTCAGAAGATACTAGTTTGGGGAAAGCTGAGAATATACTGAACAGTGAAATTTATGTTTTCCTTGCCTTTTAATAATTGTGTTTTATTGTTTTACTCTTTTCCTTGGTTGATATTTTTAAGAAACTTTTAATATTTTAAGGAATATAATCTGCCCAGACAATTTCAGCTATTGTGTGGATTAGAAAAATTTATATTAACAGAATCATCATTACCATTACCATAATCAAATGTTGCAGTTGCCGTTATATAAGAAAGGCCTGTTTGTGACTGTGTATGTGTATGTATATTTGCATTTTCTGCAGGAGTGTATATGCATACATCTGACCACAACAGATATGATATGTTTGATTAAAATCCTTTGAAATGACTCACACAAACATCAAAAGATAAGTGTTTATGTGTGGTAGAACTCAGCTAAAAAAAAGAAAAACCAGCAAGTGTTGTTTCCATAACTAACTCAAGTTATAAGAAAGGAACTGCTATAATAGTGGCATATGTTATTTGCAATAAGCAAATTAGAATAGATCTGCACTCATAGAAGAATGAAATGTCAAAAGGCTGATGTCTTTTTCATTCTGTAAGTAGCACTTTGCATGATTTGGTATAAAAAAGAAAAAGAAAGCTAACGTATCAGAGGAAACAGGTTTGCTTTATCCCTTGGTTGCTATGCAGGGAAATATTAATGTAGAGGAGCATTCAGATAAATGAGGTCATCTACATATGGTCCAAAATGCCTTGATCCACTCTATGACATCAGTATTCAACCATGTTCTTTATTGTATATGTGAACAATGCTGAGAACAAGTTTTACAGTGATATGCATTTTCTTTACATTAATTGGATAGTGAAGGGAAGAAAGTATACTGTGTGGGAGATTAGGTTTAAATTTATTAGCCAAATGTGTTTGTCATAGTAATTAGTACACTGTGATTTAAAAGGGCTGTGCCTCAAAGAAAGAATCCCAGCACATTTAAACATTAAAAGGCAACCCATTCAGGCAAATTTCTTCCTAGGGAGCCTTGTTAAGTGTAACCCATTTCCAAATGGTTGGAAAAATAGCTGGCTTTTTAGAAGGCTTTTATCTGAGTGTTTCTCTGGCCCAGATTCTTTTAGTGATAGACGTATTATTTATTTTATTTTGTTATCAATTGTATAAAGCACATTTAGTCATTTTGATGTGCTTTTCTGCTGCAGGAGGGGAACCCAAAGGGAGTATATGTCTTTTAAATAAATAAATAAACATTAAGAATCTTTGGGATGGTAGGATTTTCTCATGCTGGTACAGACCACAGGCATAAAGACTTAGCAATCTGCTAAGAATCCACTTGTTTTTCCCCTACCTGGGGTTGCTCTATTATACAAAGTGAAGTGTTTGCAATTATCCTACTCCTTTTGATCTTAATGCTAGCTCTACATCTGTGTCTACTTCCTACTTATTTCTTTACTGCTTATCTTAATCTAAGGTCTTTCTATTGCTATAACATTTGTATGACTACTTGCATCTTATTTAACCTATGAACTTTCCTATCCCTATATTCTTAGCTCTACATTTTCCTCTCTTGACTACTTCCTAGGTCTTTGAATCTTATTTTTCCATGTCTTCGGCTTTTGTAGCCAGACAGGTCCATTTACATTTGAATTCCCTCTTCACTCTTTTTCTAATGGTTGTGATATGGGTATGGAGCTTTCCATCTCTCCTCCCCTCCCCACCCCCACTCCCCGCCACCCAAAGCACTCACAGTCCTCACTTCCTGGTTTGTAGAACTCTGTACCTGGGATGTTTCATGCAGTGGGTTTGCTTTGGTTGCTTCTTTGCAGATGCTAATTGGGCTCTTCTCCCCAACTTTTGGCTCTGGATGAGTAGGTCTTGCCTGTTGTTGTCTGTTCCAAGGCTAGCTATTCCTTATGTCATCCTGGAACTGCCACTCAGGTGCTTGTCTTTGGATTGGAGGTTTTTCCCATTTCTCTGCAGTCTTCCTGACTCAATTCCTTTGTCACCACACCCCCACATGCTCTGGGTTTCTTGTCCATTTTATGGGACACTGTCTTCAATTAAGGACAAGGTGGGACTGTTTCAAACCTGTTCAACCAGGCAGCATTGAAACTTTTGATCTCAGGAGAAGAGATGCATCCACTCATTAAACCAAATCTCCATCTTTTCCAGCACCTTCAATTTGACAGTTCTTATTCAGATTCCTCATGTAGAATAGGAGGCAACCAACTGACCTTGCCTTCTGAATTGACATTTAGAAGCATATTTGGACCTCAATGGTTTCACTTAGTAAGCAGCCTTCAAAACTGATAGTTGTTGTTCAGTCATTAAGTCGTGTCCGACTCTTCGTGACCCCATGAACCATATTGCGCCAGGCCTTCCTATCTTTCACTGCCTCCCTGAGTTTGCTCAATTTCATGCTCATTGCTTCAGTGATGCTATCTAGCCATCTCATCCTCTGCCGTCCTCTTCTCCTTTTGCCTTCCATCTTTCCCAGCATCAGGGTCTTTTCCAAAGAATCCTCTCTTCGCAAAACTGATAGTAGGATAGAACTAAAGCTGTAATGGATTTTCTCAGGGACCCTGATCTTATGGGTTCAAATGATGTCCATTGATACAAGTCAGGTAGATGACAGGTGGTTGCATTGTTATATAAATGTATTTGTATTCCACTCAAAAATATCACGGGCTGCTATTCTGCATTTCAAGGCCTTCTGGCTCCATTGTTTACCATTCCTTCTGCATTTCTGCATATCTTTGCAACTGAGTATAACCTTTCATCCCTCAGTTTAAATGAATTTAATTAATGAATAGCTATGACACAGAAATATTGCCATGTACTTCTTCTGATACAACAAGTAGTGATTGCTGCTGTGAATTTTTAACTTTCTAAATTCTAGTCCTGGATTTTTTAGCCTATGGCAGGGTGGGAGCTCCCAAGCCTGCAGTTAACAATCAGTCCTTTGAAGGCTATCTGTGCAGCCTATTGTGGGTCTGCCACTATCCCACAATCAATCGACAGTCATCATGTTCATTGATAGGAAAAGGGAAGTGATCGGCATATTGATTTGCTTTTGGATGACCTCACATCAGTACAGAAAAACTATTCAAATGTTATAATTCAGTCCTTAAAGGCTATATAAAAATTATGGGCCTAACAGACTTGTATTAGTTACATAACATTTTTCCTCTTAGACATAGAATGACAATAAACATATGAGTTCTCATGTAATTATCTCCTGTATTCCTCAGTGTAGATGTACAGTTGCAAATGTTGGGGTTTAGTCCAGGGGACTGGCCCTTATAAGTCCTGAACCTTATTCATTACAGTTACAGAAGTGGAAAAATCCCTCATGTTTTTATTTCACCTAACCCACAAGCCATAAACCCAGCAAAACCAGGGAAAGAACTTTTAATCTTCTCTGCCTTTTCATCTTCTAATATAAAAAGCATTTTCCTCTTGCCACCATCACTATTTTGGGGAGGAGGGATGATAGGTGTGAAGGAATGTGGGTTTGACTCAGAAAAGGGCAAGAAGAATGCTGAGCTATTATAGAAAAGATATTTGAGGCTAGGGAAAGTAGAAAAGTGTGAGAAAGAAACTCAAAAGCATTCCACCTCTAAATTAGAGAGGTTTTGACAGCTTTCCAGCTTCTGTTACAGTACACTAACTGCATTAAAGTACATTATGAGACTCCTAAAAACTCCTGTTTCCTGATCTGGCCTATTTCAAAGAGTCAACAATAGGACACTTTGTAATTATGATGTGCCAACTAGAAAACATGGTATAGCAAAAGGTCAATAATCTACTGCTGCATGAAAATGTTAATTTGTGGTAACTTATAGGAAGAATCTTACAGAATAATACTGAGATATCCATATAAATACCAAAGTATTTCCATCCAAGCTGAAAGCTGAGTGTAAAAAGCTGAATTTGGAATACAGCTTATCTTGATGTGAACCAACTCTCTAGAAATGAAAAAGTTTTGTCTGACCCATGGATAGTATATAGTATGTTTTAAAGAATCCAAGAATCTATTGCTTAAGATATGGACTGGTACAAAAAACGCTCACAGCAATATGCTTTGCTTTCTTGGAAAGTTGATCTGTATTTGTTTTGGGTTTGGTTTGGTTTGTTTTTTTTGGTTTGTTCTGTTTTGTTTTTAAGACCATGTCTCATGTTTCTTTGGCCATTTGCATTACATTGTATTCCAGGTGC
Organism: Liasis olivaceus; assembly: GCA_030867105.1. Taxonomy (NCBI): domain Eukaryota; kingdom Metazoa; phylum Chordata; class Lepidosauria; order Squamata; family Pythonidae; genus Liasis; species Liasis olivaceus. Next base: position 84,779,401 of record CM061352.1, on the reverse strand, counting down.
AAAATTCCCCAGTTCCAGTTAGGTGGCAATATATAGCAAACAAAAAGTTCATCTCAAAAAGTTATGCAAGATTAGGTTATTACTTTGATGGGTGACCGCTAGGCTAGACTGGGAATTAAAAAAGAAAGCATTAGTGAATTATTACCAAAGAAAAAGAAAAAAAAACATGTGGAAGTGTCTATGAAGGAGATGAGCTCAATTCAAAGGAAACTATATATTTTAATATTCTGAGGGAGGTCTTCTTGGAATGATATCAGAAAAATGGAGGGAAAAATGAGTTGGTAATGAGATGGTAAAATGAGAAACACAAGATTAGATCCAGGTACAGAAGACTAGTGGCCAGCTAAGTGGCAGCACCTAGTCAACTTTGAGTGATATCTGAAAGATAAACAAGGTCAGTACTGGTCAGTATTTATTAATATATTTATTTATTTATCCAAATTTAGAGGCCACCCAATTCCTTAATGACTCTGTGTGGCTTACATATAAAAGAGAAAAACTTGTAAAGATACAAGTAAAAATGAACCTGGCCAACCAGAAAAACAATATACCAACTCATTTGGCATATGTAACAAACAAAACTTTGGTACCTGGATAAGATATCATCAGAAAAGTACTAGGAATAGAAGTTAGATATGAAAATTGAAAAAACATCCCATAGGGTTGCCATAGCAAACTGTTTCTTTATTGTTGCCAAGAAAACCATGTGGGCTTCACCATGAATTGAACTTAGCTCAAGGGAGAGCTTATCTTTGCCTTTACAAAAATGGAAAAAGTATTTAATTTGTAGTTTTCTAGATCAGTTTTTCCTGGGATCAAAAATCATGTTCCTCTTACCACTTTGGTTTTCAGACCTGCACAAAGAAAATAATAGTGTGGTAAAGGTAGAGAATAATGCAGCCAATTCTAGAGATAGATACAGTTGTCACAGACATTATGCTTAGTGCAGTACAGGTGAAACTCGAAAAATTAGAATATCGTGCAAATGTTCATTTATGTCAGTATGGCAACTCAAAAGGTGAAACCAATATATGAGATAGACGCATTACATGCAAAGCGAGATATGTCAAGCCTTACTTTGGTATAATTGTGATGATTATGGCGTACAGCTTATGAAAACCCCAAATTCACAATCTCAGAAAATTAGAATATTACATGACATCAATAACACAAGGATTGGAAATAGAACAATATCGGACCTCTGCAAAGTATAAGCATGCATATGTACTTAGTACTTGGTTTGGGCCCCTTTTGCAGCAATGACTGCCGCAATGCGGCTTGCCATGGATGCTATCAGCCTGTGGCACTGCTGAGGTGTTATGGAAGAGCAGGATGCTTCAATAGCGGCCTTCAGCTTCACTGCATTGTTCGGTCTCATGTCCCTCATCTTTCTCTTGGCAATGCCCCATAGATTCTCTATGGGGTTCAGGTCAGGCGAGTTTGCTGGCCAATTAAGCACAGTAATCCCATGGTCAGTGAACCAGGTTTTGGTACTTTTGGCAGTGTGGGCAGGTGCCAAGTCCTGCTGGAAAATGAAGTCAGCATCCCCATAAAGCTCGTCTGCGGAAGGAAGCATGAAGTGCTCCAAAGTCTCCTGGTAGATGGCTGCGTTGACCCTGGACTTAATGAAGCACAGTGGACCAACACCAGCAGATGACATGGCTCCCCAAATCAACACAGACTGTGGAAACTTCACACTGGACTTCAAGCATCGTGCATTGTGTGCCTCTCCATTCTTCCTCCAGACTCTGGGTCCTTGGTTCCCAAATGAGATGCAAAAGTTGCTCTCATCAGAAAAGAGGACTGTGGACCACTGGGCAACAGACCAGTTCTTTTTTTTCTGTAGCCCAGGTAAGACGCTTCTGACGTTTGTTGTTCAGGAGCAGCTTGACAAGAGGAATACGACATTTGAAGCCCATGTCCAGGATCCGTCTGTGTGTGGTGGCTCTTGATGCACTAACTCCAGCCTCAGTCCACTCCTTGTGAAAGTCCCCAACACTTTAGAATGGCCTTTTCCTGACAATCCTCTCCAGGCTGCGGTCATCCCTGCTGCTTGTGCACCTTTTTCTACCACACGTTTCCCTTCCACATAACCTTCTATTGATGTGCTTTGATACAGCACTTTGGGAACATCCAACTTCTTTTGCAATTACCTTTTGGGGCTTTCCCTCCTTATGGAGGGTGTCAATGATGGTTTTCTGCACAACTGTCAGGTCAGCAGTCTTTCCCATGCTTGTGATTCCTACTGAACCAGCCTGAGAGACCATTGAAAGGCTCAGGAACCCTTTGCAGGTGTTATGGATTCATTAGCTGATTAGAGTGGGACACTTTGAGCCTAGAATATTGAGCCTTTTCACACTATTCTAATTTTCTGAGATTGTGAATTTGGGGTTTTCATAAGCTGTACGCCATAATCATCACAATTATACCAAAGTAAGGCTTGACATATCTCGCTTTGCATGTAATGCGTCTATCTCATATATTGGTTTCACCTTTTGAGTTGCCACACTGACATAAATGAACATTTGCACGATATTCTAATTTTTCGAGTTTCACCTGTATATCATATTTATGAACAAACAAATGAAAATTAAATTGATCCTGGAATAGAGAATAACATTTATTAGGGAGAATTCATGCTCATTAGGAAGATTTTGGTCAAAACCTGGAAGAGATCCTAGAAAAATATAAGAATCTCATTCTTATACCTTGGAAATATCACTAAACATAGTTTTAGCTTGACCTTTCATTTTATATCTGACATATATTCATTCATTTTTTATATCTTTTTAACATTCTGATGAAACATGCATACTTGCTTGTATACTTCCAGAATATGTATGCTCTTATTTTATAAACTGACTTCTGTATTGCCTAAATTGCCATGTGTCAGCTGTATCAGAATAATTTTCTCTTTTTAGTTGGGGATGCACTTGGGTAATTATTGTATAACACAAATAAGCATTGTTTGGCATTTCAGATATTATCAAATTCTCCCTCTCAACAGCCCAAGCCAGCTGGGCTATGGCCTATGATAAGAGAAGATGGGACTTAAAATCCAAAACTATCTTCCTTCTTTTTTAAAACAATATGTAGCTTTAATGTATGAACAAAGAAAAGAAAGGCAGTAGCAGATATACAGAGAGAGAGGGAGAGAAGGAAAGACAGAGAAATGGACAAAAAAAATTAAAAAAACAAAAATACATAATGAGATAAAGTAAATGTAAATAATAAAGAAATAAAAATCTGATTTCTTGAACAACAAATTAAACCTTGACCGCATGAAGTAATATTGACTTGGATAAGGGAGATGAGGGGATAGTTATGAAGAAATGTTTAAATATAATTTATGCTGCAAAGGAAATAAACTACAGAATTCAGTTCTTGAAATCTGCACTCTGCCTTTTGTAAAGATGCTATCATGTATTATATTATTTTGTTCATAACTATAATAGTATACTAGTCAGGCACACAGATCACTTGGCCACTCTAGGATTTTTGTTGTTGTTGCTTTGTTTTCTGGCAGTCTGATAAACATATGGCCAGATGTTTTGATTCAAACTGGTGAATCTATCCCAAACCAGTTAGAAAAGTAGTTAGAATCAGAACATGTTGCAGAGTAATCTTGACACTTTCTGATTTCTTCAAAGACTACAGCTCTGAAAAAAAGGAATTCTGAGAATTCTCCTTTACTTATCTTTACTTCTTATTGCATCTGTTGCATAACTGAGCAGTTTGTTTTCAGGATTTAATCAATTTGGACCAATTACTTGGGAAAACCTTTGAAGAGCCTTCTGCAAATCTTCTGGAGGACACTACCATCTCAGCACTTTGAGGATTCACACAGTCCATGCAAATATTAGTATAATATCAATAATACATCACAAAAATGTTTTCTGGCTCTTGTGGATAAGATTTCTCAATCACCACCAATTCTCTCTATAGAATCTGGCCATTTTTAATTTATTTTATTTTATTTTATTTTATTTTATTTTATTTTATTTTATTATTTTAATGACTTTTCAACATTGGGATTGGAATAGTATCTTCCACCCAAGGGCAACAGAATAGTGATAGAGGGCAACTATATGAGTTATACAGTTCTATTTTCTAAGACCACCATTGCCAGGACATATTTTTTAAGACCACCATTGCTAGGACATGTTGTCTGTTACCTAATAGTAGAGCTGGCCTAGAAAACACAGTGTTGAAATTTAAGCAGTTACAGCATTTTCCCCAAAGTCTGCCTGGCCTCAACCTAATTATCCTTTACAAAAGCCACAAAGACCTAGCTTTTTCAAGAGGCCCTGGGACGCTGGTGCATGGGTTAGTATTGCAGTTTTCCAATGTGGGTGGTTTTTATTTTCCTATTATTGGCAATATATAGCCAGTTTTATATTGTTTCCTTAATCTTTATGTGCTGCCTGGAGATGCTTTGGCAATTGAAGCAGCTAATAAATTGATTTAGTAAATAAATACATTTAAGGCACATCAAAAATTGAAGCAGAAGAAATATTACTCAGATAACAATATCCAGTATCATCAAGAATAGTATCAATAACAGCAATCTATTCAGATTCACATGAAGAAACGTAACAAAAACATACCTAGCATCAATTAAGTTAACACCAAAAAAAATAATGAAACTAAAAAAATCAATCCATCCCTAGGAACAGCCTCCAAGCCAAGCAAAACCAAATATAATCTATCTCTATGCATAAAATTCAGAGTGAATGTCCAATTAAAAGTACCACATTTACCCTAAAGGAGACATCCACCCCACAAAAGATCCAAGCCAAACTCTAGCTTGAAAGAATAACCCTGGCAAGGTATACAACAAAGAGTAAAGTTCTTCAAATAATGTTTCCATATCCTATGTTTCTTTTTCAAATGATTCAACTTAAAAAAAAATATGGTTACATTATTATCACTGTCAAATATTTTATTGACACATCAGGATGTTGGGAAATCATAGTGTACAGTTCCCTGCTATTTTCCTTGAGCTATAGTAATCACTTTCTAAAGCTGAAAATAGCAAAAGAAAAAGGCATATACTCTATGTGACTAACTCTTTTAAGGCAATGTTCTCACAGAAAAACAATTATAAATACTAATGCTTACTAGTTTTGTAGAACTACCTTCCTAATAGGACTTCTTCGGGACTGGATAAGATTTCAGAGAAGAAGATTCTATTGCTGCCCAATAATGTATATGTAGATATGAAACTATTATTATCCTTTTCAGACCATCTCCAAGAGAATGTCCTACTCTTCTTGAGTAGGACAAAACAAGTTTTGTATTAATTGAAACAAAGAGTCATAATTGTCCCACCTCCCTTCTCCAAAGACACGAGGATCACTTGTAGAACTCCAAGAACAAAGGATGGCCTAGGAATGGAAACCCCAACTCAGAAGTGTTCTACCCATCTAATATCATGTCAAATATCCCTAATTCTAGAAGAACAATCACAATCTAATAAGAAACCTAGGCAGAGCTAAGCCACTGCTTTAGCAACATCTCTTTTATTTCTTTTACAGTGGTCCATGCCAGGGTAGTTCCCTTACTTTGTTTGTTTGTTTGTTTGATCCATAGGATTCTTCCTGTCAGGACAAATCTCAACCCTAAAAGATGAAAACTACAGAACATTTACTGGTTAACTGAATTTGATAGACTATAAATAGCCTTTCATTTACCTAAGATATGTTTCTGCAGGGCCATGATGTATCCATAAGGTTATATCATTAATTCAAGTACTGGTTGAACAACCATCCATAGATATGCACTGAGTGGGGAATTATTTTCAGTAACTTAAATGGCCTCTTTCAACTCTGTTATTCCATGATAAACATATGCAGGCATAATCCGTGTCTGGATAGGCATTCATATGGAAATTCCATGTATCCTGCTTTGACTCCTAAAATGAAGAACCATGAATAATAAAGGTGTACTAAACAACAGAAATATTCAGGATATATCATTCCACATAGCAGTCTTGAAACAAGCAGAATGCAAGCCCTTCCTTGTGTGCATCCTGATGTCATATGCATGACCAAAGGGGTGGAGCTTGTGGTGTGACAACGCAATGCTGCTTTCATCAAAATGATGAAAGCAAGAGTCTTATGCAGACTGTCATAATTCCACACCTTTGTTATTCTGATATTTAAATCTAGGCTTCCTCTGTGGGCTATGAGAAAACACTAATTTAAAAGTTTAAATTTAATTTAATTTAAATTCAATATTAATTTAATATTAATTTAATTTAATTTAATTTAATTAAAATCATTTAATCATTTAAGTTATATTTAAAAAAATAAAGGCCACAAAAATTGAAAAACTCATACAGCCCAAGAAAACAAATAAATGAAGTCACCCATAATCAGTAAATATTTCTTTTTCAACTAAAACTTTACACAAGAACAGGCTTTGGTCAAATAACTAAAAGCTTCATGAATGTCATCTGAGAAGACATTTCATAATGTGGAATTCTACAAGCAAAAAGGCCATATACCTTTTTGCTAAAGTTCAGATAGCAAAGGAAGATATAGCATTATCATGTAAGACCTCTGGTGATACAGGAAAGATCATATTGAACAAATTGGTCCTTAAAGTACTTGGATCTCAAACTCTTAGGATTTTGATCCCTTCTTGACTCTGGCCTATTGGTGAACTTTCCTCATAGCCTGAACAAAATTCTCAGTCAGATTCCTATCTGTGAATATTCATGAACACTCCAAGAAAATATGTTGATATTAACTCTTTATAATTATTTCCCTTACTCTGCACCTTGCTAAATAAAAAATCTGCTCACTAAAAAGCTTTAGAAAACTGGAGGAAAGGATGACAAGGTATAATTTTTAGACATTTTTTAGATGGAAGAAATCAAGTTTATAGAACAGACTACAATAATATCTAATGATAAGTTGTCATCTTGTACACTTTTCTATATGATTGTGTGGTTTTAAAATGTGTTGGAAGCTAGGTAATTCCACTTGACCTCAAATGCTTTATGGTTGGTTTTGTTGAATAAGAAATATACGTGACAAGACCACCATCTTCCTTACTACTTCTCTCATTGAAGTGATTAGCATTAATCCATAGAAAGAAAACTCCATCACTCACAAGATATCTTAAGGAATCCGTAAGATATAACTGAGTTGTTGAATGTATGTTCATGTTGTTTCCACCCCCCCATCCCCTTAAATAGTGACAAAAACCAGATCCAAATTACTGAATGAAAGGTATTAACAAAACTGTGTAGTTGCAAGATGGAAAGATGACTATAACATATATTTTAAAACTTCAATTATTTCTGGCTCATTTGGTATTATAGAGCTCTTGGTAATCTTAATTTTGGCATTCCCAAAATAATCAATTTATTAACTAATCATGGGGCACCAGTTGGAAGGAATCAGAAACAGAATCTATTGCAGAAAAGTACAGTTAGTAATTGATGTGCTGTTTCAGCATTAGGCACTACAGAATGAACAACTGAGTTTTGGTGCGTGCTGTCATTAGCACTTGCCCAGTTCTAATTTGGTCAGATACTGTGAATGTGAATTATTCCATTACGAGAAAAATTCTTCCTTTTCTATTCACCCTCTGTTATTTGACTTGTTGGCTACATAGTACATGAGTAGTTGAATTCCAAACCTGAAGAGCCTACAAGTTATTAATATTTGTGTGGTAAACTTTCAAAAACCTTTGGAACACCTAAGGCAGGGAAACGTTTGTCATTTTTTAAGTGGGAACATTTGTTATTTTGAGAGCATGGCAATGACTACTATTGTGAGCCTGCTCATTAACAAAGGTCAAGCCTGTAGCCCATTTGCTAGGGACGAGATAATTATCTCTGTACAAAAAAATCCAAGGACTTAATATAAACCTACTCTTATTTAACCTGCAAAAAACCCTGAAAAGATTGGAACCTTAAGTAATGAAAGAGCTTACAGATGTTGCCCTCTAAGCTTTGAAATCTAAAGTTCAAAAATATTTATACCTGAATGTCACTTGCTAAAATATTTGCTATTGCATTTTCTCCCATTATTCAAAGTAATGTCAATACAACAGACTTTTCCTTGGAACCTGACTACACTGTCTGTCTGTCCATCTGTCCAGACAGCCAGACAGCCAGACAGCTATCATCTTCTTTCTCTCTTCTCCTCCTAACCACTGCATCTTATTTGTTTCTAATCATTTCAAGTATGGGATTAGAGGACTATGAACTGTGAAATATTGTTATTTTCTGTCCCAGTGATTGGGAATGATGGGAATCATATCCAGTACCAGTGGAGGACACAAAATAGAGGCCAATAGCAATTAGCAAAATGAAGGAATAAATAAGGAAGAATGGTCACTGCTGCAATGTTTTTACTACTATGGCAGCAATCATGCAAAATAAGTATTTAACCTCAACAGTTTGTCTGATTCTATTTATTGCCTGTCTCTGAACAGTTCCAAGCAGAAGGATTTAATATGCATCTGCTTATTCTCCATCATTATTCTGATCTATCTAGATTGTCATAACTTGTCAGATTTGACCACCTTCTCATAAAAGCTATATCTGAATCTTTGTAAGGCTATTCCAGTAGGATTTTAGTCTGTATTCCTGCACATCCTCCATTGGTATCGCTAATGAGATCGGCCTATGAAGGCTTTTGCATTGCACTTTCAAGAGAATATTACTTATCACAATGACAAAACCTTATTTGAATTTTCATGTGTCCCACTTATTTTTCCAAACTACAAATAGTCCATAAAAGTACAGAAGTGAGAAACAGTGCAGGAGATTCTTGGAAACAAACCACTATTGTTGCCAACACTGAAATTCTGTCATGTTTTCACTGTATGTTGGCATTATGATCTTTGGATGCTGGGGGGAGGATTTATATTTATTCATACATTTAATATCTAAATTATATAAATGTATACACAGACTCATTCTTGTCTTAATCATCTTAATTTTACAATCTCAATAATATTGGCGTTAGAATTTTATAGTTTGCACTAATTACTTAAATCATAGCCATTTCTTGCAGTATATAGACTAGACTACTATTACAATGGGGTAGATGTAATTTAGTCATTGCATGTTATTTGATGCTGGCTGATGACCAAAATAAAAAATCGTCTACTACAATATAAGTATCTCAATTCCTTTATTCGTAGTCACTCAATCCGACAGATAAATAATTTCACCTGAACATAATAGTTTTTTCACATGCTTATACTTTACACAACAGATTGAACAAATCTCCATGCTTTCAATCCATATCCTTGACAGACATCCCACTACAGTGGAGGTCATCTACAAAACACACGCACTCATGAAGTAACACAGTCAATTAATAAGTAAAAAAGTATATACTTCAAATAACAGCTGTCAATCAATTACAAATCTGTAGGTTTATTAAATAAAATAATACTAATATCATTACTTATCAGATGTATACAGCTGCCCCTAGACTGGGCCATGCAGTCAAAAGATAATAAAAGTTTCAATAATTCAATCAATAACTTGCCATGAGTACAATAATTTGTTTTCATCTACCATTTCTAATTTGGATCTGGAATTCCATCTCATTCCTGTGTTCAACGAAGATGCTCAGGGTCTTTCTTTCTTTCTTTCTTTCTTTCTTTCTTTCTTTCTTTCTTTCTTTCTTTCTTTCTTTCTTTCTTTCTTTCTTTCTTTCTTTCTTTCTTTCTCTCTCTCTCTCTCTCTCTCTCTCTCTCTCTCTCTCTCTCTCTCTCTCTCTTTCTTTCTTTCTTTCTTTCTTTCTTTCTTTCTTTCCCCTCTTAATATTGATTTATGACCTCCTGTCTCAGGTGCAGAGACAAGAGAGAGAATAGCTTTGTTAACAAATACTAAAGCCCCAAAGGAAAATGGCATTCCTAACTTTAAATATAATTTAGAAAATTGGGCATCAATTATCAGATTTTTAACTTTCTAACTGGTTTTACCCCAGAGAGTACCTCAACATTTTTTACTTAGATTTGAAAGACAATTGGCTAAATATCTGTAGTTATATTACTTGCCCTTGAGATTCTATAGGTTGGGCAATGGAAAGTCTATGGGGAAAAAGGTTGACTATTTTGAAAGAATTTTCCTGCAATATACATACCAAGCTTTTTTTGGAAAATCTCCCCAAACTCAGAACGACCCATTGCAGGAAAATTCTTTCAAAATAGTTCTGAACATTCCCAAAAGTCTTGAAAAGACTGAAATAAGCAGATTTCAGCCAATAATGATCATAATAATATTTAAAAGATGAGGTCTGTTGATAATCATTTCTAGCAGTTCATTTCTGGTCTGCTCCTTGTCAGCTCTCTTCTACAAGGGAAATTCTTTATTTCTGGTAATCTCTTCAGGAGATATAAGTTCTGATTCAAGAGAACTGCTTACTACTCTAATTATATTTTCCTTTCTACATCCCCAGATGACTTAAATGGACTCATTAACCACACAGGCAGACAAGTTTATAAAGACTAGAGTTATTTCTGCATGTTTTCTGAAACCTAAGGCACTTTCAGAGGAGCTTTTATCATGCAATCATCATTCCCTATTAACAGATATAGGGAAAATCTGGACATCATTTTTCATTTGCAAATTTCATGTGTCCTCCCACTGCTGCTTCTGTCTTTTTTCTTCCCACAAACTCTCTTAAGGAAGAAAAGACATAATCAATGCACAATGATTAGAAGCATTAGGAATCATCCATATGGAAGCACTAATAATTCACTAATTTGCTCTATATTTCAAGATTGATGTGCAAATTTTGCAAAGCCTAAGATGCTGCCAGTGAAAATTTAATCTGCCCAGTGCTTGTAAGTCACAAAGAGTGGAATGTTCCAAATACTAATTGTTATTATTCCATCTGGAGTAACAAAATCCATGCAGTTGGCATAGTCCAAACTAAGGTTTCCACAATGAACTGATACTAGCTACTAACCATTTAATTCTATGTTTAGAAGAAATCAATTACATACAATTCATTTGCACTAGAAAAGAGATTCTCACTTCCAGATTTTGTTATTTATTTGCTAGAAGAGCAATGGCAACCATTGTGGTAGGCAAAGAGGGCAGTCATGAAGACACATGCATCATGACCTAAGCACAAAATTCCAGGTCTTATGTACTTAGGCCAGAGATTATTATTGCAGCATTGCATCATTGGCGTGATGACATCATGATACACATGGTGTCACATTAATGTCATTGATGCTTGTTAGGAAACTGGAACCCATTTGTAATTTTCTTTCATGCAAGAAGTTTGGAGATTTTAGAAGCACAGTCGCAATAATTTCTGAGCCATGCATGTATGAGACAGATGGAGCCACTGAGAAGAGTTTAGATTCCATGAAAATGATCTATGCTGCCTTCATGAAGGACTCCTAGGAGGAGGTGGAATACATCTTGCAAAAACTGGTAAGCACTGGTAGTCCACCTCTAAATGTGCTGCAATGTGGCCCTGTCCTTTTTGAACTGTGGTGCCCAGAACTGAATACAGTACTTCATATCATGTCTGACCAGAGCAGAGTAGAACAATTACTATACATGATCTGGAATCTTTTTAATTGTTTGTGGTTGTGCCTTCATTATCTTGTTTTATAAGGTTTCCTTCCTTCATGGATACTTTTCCCTCTCAGAATTTCAAGCCACAGGATCAGACTAAACGTCCCTCAAAATCTACTCATCAGCTTTATCAGAATGTTACTAAATTAGAACAAAAGTGGTAAAAGCCCAGAGCTGAATATGTAGCCAAGGATTACACTCAAGAAAGTAGAACATAAAGGGAGAGGCAGGCAGGTTGGAGACTCAGAATTTTGAGGAAACTGCAACAGAGAAGCCAGCAGGTGGTACCACTCAAAGCCTCAGGTGTTTCTACATCAATGCACAGAGAATGGCAAATAGACAGGGAGAACTAGAGGTCCTAACTCTGGAAGATGTGATAGGCATTGCATGGTGGTTGATAATACTCATGATTGGCACACAACAATGGAAAGGTACAGTTTCTTCAGAATGAACAGACACCAAAGAATAAAGCTATGATACTATACATGCAGAAAAAAATATATACTTGCACAGAAATTCTACCAGAACACGGAAATCTTTTGCAAAGTATTTGGGTAAAAATAAAAGGAGAGAGAAACAAAAGTGTTACTATAGTGGGAGTTTATTGTACACAACCTAGAAAGACAGAAGATTCAGATAAGCCTTTTACTTCAGTATTTCAAAGAGGCATGTGATAGTGGTAATGGGGGATTTCTATTATCCTGACTTATGCTGGGAATCTAACTCTGCCAAAACTCAGATGTCTAACAAATTCTTGTGCTTTTCATCTTCTAGAAGAAAATGGAAAGAAAGAACAATAAGCTCAGCTAACCTGGACCTAATCTTCATCAACAGGAAGGAACTGGTTGCAAAATGGAAGGTAACTGTCACCTTGAGAGAAAATGATTGTGTTATCCTTGAATTTGTAATATCCTGAGGGAGAGGACCTGAGAACAGTTAGATCGGCATATTGGACTTCAGATGAGTAGATTTTGAGGGAAGTTTAGTCTGATCCGGTGGCTTGAAATTTTGAGAGAGAAAAGTATCTATGAAGGAGGGAAACCTTATAAAACAAGATAATGAAGGCACAGCCACAAACAATTAAAAAGATTCCAGATCATGTAAAGTAATTGTTCTACTCTGCTCTGGTCAGACATGATATGAAGTACTGTATTCAGTTCTGGGCACCACAGCAAAAAGGATAGGGCCACATTGCAGCACATTTAGAGGTGGACTACCAGGTTATTGATGCTGAAAGGTCGAGTAATCAAGCCATATGAGGAACAGCTAAAGGACCTGGGTACATTTAGCTACAGAAAAGATAACCAAGGAGAGTTAGCATAGCAGTCTTCAAATATCTGAAATATTGACACATAGAAAGAGAGTGGAGTTTATTCTCTATTGCTTAAAGCAGCATGCCATATCCAGTGGATTACAACTACAAAGAAATAGGTAGACATCAAGAAAACTTCCTGACTGTACAAGTTGTCAGCCAGTGGAACAGGCTGCCATATGAAGTAATGAGTTCTTCTTTGCTAGAGCTCTTCAAACAAACCCACGATTCTATGTCAACATAACATGCTGTGCAAGAAACCTCAGTCAGTCAGCACATGAGTGATGCCATTTTTAATTTCCTTTTATGACATGATGTAATAGGCAGAAGGAATAACCTTGATGATCAGGAGGAAGAATCACAACCAAGACAACAGTCAGGTAAAAGAAATCTGAATCTGGCTAGAATTGTAACCTAAGACAGTGTCTCAAACAAGACATTCCCTAGTTTTCACAAAAATGAAGGGAGGGAAGGGGAAAGCGAATTCAGACTTGCAAGATTCTGTGACTATAATAAAAGTAGCATTAGCATGCATGACTTTGGTTTCCTAGTGTAGTCAACCTTGAAGGGCTGACACACTATTTAATTGGCGTTTAATCCCAAATAACTATAATCTTGGATTCTTCCCAATCCCCAAACAGGTACTATCTTGAATCCCTTTAAACTGGGTGTTCCAGCTTACAAGAACCAACTATATAGTATCTGAGTTAAGGATCCAGGATAGTAGCCATTTATAGTTTGAATAACATAGTAAGCCTAAAACCTCAGTTAAAGAGTAGTATACAGAGACTTTAAAATCTCACCATATACTTATTAATGTAGGATTCTTACTTAGACTGTTATGCAAATAACCTCCCACCCTTCTTCCATTTTTTTCCATTGGATGGATCTTTGGAGAACCCCAGCCTGGAAAAGAACGGGACAAAAAATAGAATAATTTTTTAGTGTGTTTGTTTTGTTACTGGGAAAATACAATTCCTGGTACAGAAATTATTTAGAAGTTCCCTGCGCTTTGTTGCAAAATAACTTTAAAAATGTAGAAATAGATGCAGCAGGTTTCTTTCTCTGAACCATAATACTGGGAAAGGTAATTGCAGAAGCATAGGCCTGGCATCAGAGTCTTGCTCATACAGTTCCGCTAAGTGGATTACAGATGATCTCATTCCCAGATGTGGGTCACATTCCATTAAAGGCAGGCTAGGTGCCAAGTGAAAGTGGTGCATAGATGGCAGCAATGATTGAAGGCATGTGCTGTCACTTACTATTGCTGTTGGTGATCTAACTATCTGTTCATAACCCACAAGATTTTTCACCCCCACCATACCCCTAGCAGACACATCAGTCATTTTCAGTAACTGTATTACTGTGAAAATCAAATGGCAAGGTTTGACATGAAAGGCAGTGTGCAGCTTTTTCCAGCCCAAATATCTGCTTCCATTGGTAGATTTTCTAATCTTGGCACCACAGCCTTCTCCAGTTCAGGAGTATAGATAGGATGAATTGTCCTGGTCTCACGGCTTTTAAAGAGATTGCTTTGTCAAGACTGTCCTGCCTGAAATGATTATTGTACTGACCTAGTATCTTATAAAAAGCAAGTGGTACATAAATAAACGTTAAGAATAAAAAGAATAAAAGTGTGACTCATGTATAGTTTATGCTGGCTCAAGTAATCAAAAAGACATATATTTGTTTTAATTTTAAGTGTATCAAAATGGTAAAGGGTGCTCCTGCATTCCCATTTCATAGTTTGTCAAAATTAAGACATTTTTCTGTGTCACTGACTTATTTGAATACATGCAAAAATTTATATGTAAAATGACCATGTTTAAAGTGTGTAAGTGACATATGCAGCTGAGCAAATCAATAGATTCTTCTGCGTGAGCATAGACTGAATCAGAATGAAAAAGCTGTATTTTCTTGGTCAGTTTTGGAAAGCACAGCATCTTTCATGCAAATATGCAGTCAACAGAAAATATCTGGCATTCTTTGAAATAAGTTGAAGAAAGCAGACATGTTTTCTTGAAATATCCCAGCAGCGTAGGCTGTGTACCATCTGGTGCTTCTGTGGGATCTAGCTCTCCAAGGTTCCAGCTCCACATTATCCAGAAATCTCCATAATTCTTTCCTTGACAATGTTTAACCAAAGAAGCCCAAGCAGACTACATGTAAAGGTAAAAGGGTGGGATACTTAACTGTCTGTTGATTTTCAATTCAGAAGTGAATTCAGGTAGAATTCAAAATTCAAAGGTAGAATACCTGGTTTCAATGCAGAAGGTTCAGTTCCTCTCATCTTCAGTTTCTGGGATTATAAATCAAGTTCTTCTGCTGTAGTTCTTCTGCTGAAGACCCTGAAGAGCTATTCCCATTCACAATAAATAGAGAAAATAATGGCGTCTTATATTTCTACCTCTTCCATTTGTTTTTTTCCCCCCTTCCTCATGGAACAACAGGAGTTTATTGTGATTTCTTATCTCTTGTCATCCCTAGAAACAGTATTTTTAAAAAACAACAACAAAGAAAACAGATTTGGAAGGCAGTTGTAAGTCTGCAAAGGATTACATGCCAAAATAAAGGTGAAGCAGCTTCTCAGTTGCCACACTCTGAAATTATCTATGAGTATCAGATAAAATTAAGGGTATCAGAAATTATCAGGGGAGGTTGGTCCTGGTAAGGAGGTCTGGCCCAGTGGGCAAAATCAAGAGAAGAAAACAGAGGCACTGTATCAAGCTAAAAAGCTTCTCTCTGAGTGAATAATGCTGACTAAAAGTTTCTCCTGCTGGTCTAAAGTCAACTGAAGCCCTGTCAAAATCTACCAGATCCACCTCCCTTTCAGGGAGCTGTTCTAATTTTTAAAGCAATTTTCATTTGATTTTATGCAGCCTAATAGACTTCTGCAAGGTTGAGGCAGGCTCTCCAAAGTGTCATTCTCTCAGCTGGAAAGGGATAATAAAGTCATGCTCTTTGACCATGAAGAATATAAATCCAGAATGCTCAGTCCTTTTCCTGAATATAACCTCCATTCAAATTCTTCAGCACAGGCTTTCCCTTTCATACAAAATACATAAAATCAAGATGTTAATGAAATTGGTTCATTGAATACCACAGGATAATGCCTAGAAGTGAAGCAACATTCCAGAAATCTCATAACGAAAATGTCAAGTTTTCATACACATCTTCTAGGTAAGTTTTCCTGCCAAAATCTAACAACAGAACTTGCTTTTAGCTTACTTTTACCAATGAAAAATGCTTGTTTAAGTTTTTTTTTTTTTTTAATGCAGTACATAAGTTAGTTTAATGCAACTCTAATTCCAGAAGGAGACTTCAGTGAAAAAATTATTGCTAAGGTAGGATTTGTTCTGCCTAACCAGCCAAAAGCCTTCTAATTTAAATCTATATCAGGAGGAAAGGAAACATACTATGTATGAAGGTGAGAGGTGCATGAATCACTACTATCATATATAATTTTATAATATGAATATAATAATATATATTACCATTTGTTTTGAGGATAAGTCAATCACTGGTTTCTCAATGCTCAAAAAAATGATTCAA
This sequence comes from Liasis olivaceus, assembly GCA_030867105.1. Lineage (NCBI taxonomy): Eukaryota > Metazoa > Chordata > Lepidosauria > Squamata > Pythonidae > Liasis > Liasis olivaceus. Next base: position 84,762,968 of record CM061352.1, on the reverse strand, counting down.
TATTTAATGCTGTTACTATTTTGATACTACTACTATTCTGCCACTGCTTTAATAATTATTTATTTTTACTATTCTGCAGAATTGGTCATTCTTAATATGCTCTTGTTTTTTTAAAAAATTGATATTAATATTAGCAAATAAATATGAATTGTAATGGCTTCATGTTCAGAACCTGTATGCCACTACAGTCCTTTTGTAAGATCAACTTCTTATCTTTGAATCCTACTTGTAGGCTTCCAAGAAGCATCTGGGGAGACCTAATGTAATGTAGTGGTTAAGAAGTTGGACTAAGATTGGGAAGACCACATGCAAGTCCAGCTTCAGAGAAATTCACTGGGTGACTTGAGCTATTCACTCTATCTTAGCCTAATTTATCTCAAAGGAGGGTTGTTGTGGGGAAAAAAAGTTGGAGGAAGGGCTGCTTTATATGTTTCTTTGAGATTCTGGTAGAAAGCCAGGATATAAATCAAATAATTTCTTTAAAATGTAGTTCTTTTATGTGGAAAGGGAAGTGATTCATTTTACAGCTGAGCCCTTTTATGGAATTCTTCCATCTTCTTTTAGAAAACCAAGCCATTCCGAAACTGATTAGCAGTTACAGAAATAAGATCTTTCAATATTATATTTCCCCACCCCACCTCTAAGTTCCAGTAAGCCACTCATGCCCTTTACCTGGGTACTCCAGTTTCTCCCCCCATCACTTTCCATGTTTGGCTGTGATTTGGGGGGATGCTAAAATGTACCACATTTTTCTATTGCTTTTACATCTTTTTTTTTTTTTTTTTTTGGTATTTCCTCCAAACTGTTGTGATGGGATAAAGCCTTCCTTATGTCATTTCTTTGCGGGATGGTTAGCTACATAAAGGAAATGAATTTGCTGCGTCCATAGCAAATTTCCTGCCTTGTTCCTTTATAAGAGAGTACTTTTTTCTTCATTTTGATACTCTTTCATGCTCTCAGTCTGCAGGCAAGTTTGTAATTGCATTTTATCAATGAAACATTTTAAGCTGCCACAGATATAAAAAGCTGTTGTGAAATATATGTTGGCGTTGAATGTGGATAGTCAGAAAGTTTGTAAGAGTACATATAACAAGGCATGTCTTGTATATAATTATAATTAAGGTTAAATTAATAAGATTAACTCTTCTATTCATGGCAACTGGACAATCAAATTATTTCAATGCACTCAAAAGAAAAGGAAGCCAGTGTGTGTCTTTGTTTGGACTAAGATACATTAGAATGCTAAAGCAAATACTATTAGTCATAATGACAAATCCCAAAAGTGTTCAGTTCTTCGGTGCAAGAGCTATTAGTCCCAATCTGACTCCAGATGCATACAACATTCCGTGGCTAATAACAACACTTAGGTAGGATTAGATCACGAGAAAAGACCTAAGCATTATATCAATATTAATTAATTATATTAATACTAGAAATCTCTTTCTTTCTATATTCAAACCTTGTTGCAAAAGTCACAAGGAGAATCTTGCTATTTTTTTCCATCAGTAGAAATCATATGGTTGATTTCTACATTCATTTATATATATAAGTAAATAAACAAAAAAAAAGTTGAAAGGGAAGAAAAGCTGAAAAAGGGAAATGCTCAAGAACACAATTGCGGCTGCAGCTCAACTCTACTCATTCATGTAACTGCTTTACAGTGCCTATGAATTTACAATTTATGCACGGTTCCCCCCCCCCCCCCCCCATGCAGTCTGCACAGGATTCCAGATTGCCTACAGAGAATATACACACACAGGCCTTGTACACACAGTCCCTGTCCAGGCAATCAGTTAAATGCACAAAGGTCAGGAGCTTTACCACACACTTTCAGAATAACTGTCTGAAAAAAGGCTTAGTCTCTTGACTCTCTTTTTTGGACTGTTATCTTCCACTCCTCATAATTTAGATTATGTTCATAGTGATTAAAATTCAAATTGGATCCAAACTGCATGTTCTGATATGTTTCCCAACGTATACCCAATGTAAATATTTTACAGCTTGTATTCTGGATAGAGCTGGCACTCCATAAAGGAGCAGGTGTATAGCTTGAGGATTCCTCTGTATCATCAGTTTTATCACTGCAAGTTGAGATGGCTGCAGTGGTTAGGAGGTTGTATCTGCAGCTTAGGCTGGCTTACCTGCCAGGTTAGCCTTAATGATCTCACCTTTAGACTATAGTAAAAAGCTGTTTGTGCTCCTGCCCTTGAAGCTGATCTAGTTACAGAATTCTGTGGATCAGTTATTCCATGGTATGCATAGTCAAAAACACAGTGCATTGTACCCATTATCTCTTCTTTTGAGTCTCTCCTCAAAATCTATCTGTGTTTTAGACATATAAAAAGAATAGAGGATCAGCTGAACCCTACATATAATATTTAATAGATCTTTAGTTTGATCTTATAATTTGTAACTTCTTCAGGCAACGGACTACCTCGTTGTTCCAATATTGAATATAGTAAAATATTTTTTAAAGTATCATTTTCCATTCATACCTTAACTAGGCCTTGATTAACTTACTTTCAGCTGGAATACAGATAGATTTATTATAGAGCAAGACAGAAAAAATGGATGCGTTAGAAATAATGTGGCCAGCATGATATCATATAATAACTTGTGCTTTGTGCATTTAAAAAAGAAAGAAATTCAACTGTGACATCTTTCTAAGATGTTATATTTGGATTCATGGGACATAAATAATGTGAGATTATGACTGTCAGCCTCTTTCCCTCCTCCTTCACTCACCCAGCTTCATTTATTTGCTTGTGGAGAACCCAGACACACTGCCTTTTCACTTCTTTTCCCATATACCTCTACCACTACTACCTTTATATCATGTTCTAATCACTATGGAAACCATAAAACAAGCAGCTGGCTGCCTAGTTGAGAATGCCAAGAACTCTTTCAGAAAAGTCATTGTAAACCAGCAGCAGCAGCAGCAGCAGCAGCAGCAAAACATGAATCCTTCCTGAAGTGGATTTTTCTCTATGCTTTCCCTGATGCTGCTGAATTTAGCAAGGAAGACATTTGAGTTGAATGAATAACAGCCAACTTTTTTCAGAGGAAAAGAATGACCCATCTCTTGTGCAGAAATAACTTTTGATATTAGCTGTCCATACTAGTTGTGAGTGGGAGTTCAGTAGGTCTAAAACTGAGAGGGAATATGGAGTTTCAATTCCCACCTCCAACATCTCTGCCCCTGGTCAGTCAGTGAGCATCTTTCTCTTGTTGAAATCAGGGTCTAAAGTGGGCATCTTTTTGCATTCATACTTTACAGTATAATAATACAATTTTCAATCAGCAGAAAAGGGTATAGAATAAAACAGCAAAAATATTCTAAAGGCATGCATAATTCTAAAGTGGTTCATAAAGCATTTGTGAGTTCAAATGCTTTCCTACTGTTACAGACAAATCTGGACCATCAAAAGAAGAACCCCTTGCTATTCATGTCCCTTGGGTCAACAGTTTCACCTAGCAAAGGCATAGGAGATGCTAGTCTGCTCCCAGAATTCTGGATCCTTGGTTTTTAGCCCAGAGTCAATAGCCAGACAAAAAGGGTATACTGTTGCAAAAACACTTAATTTTCTTAGTGAAAAAAAAATGGTGTCTTCTCCCTTAGGAGAATGCTAACATGCTGTGTATTTATACATTGTTATACATTGTTCAAAGCAATCAGTAACAGGACACATCAATCTTTACAGTTAATACCATATCTGATATATGGTACCCACCTTGTTTCTTCCTGTACCATAACCAGTGACCTTGTTTCTTCTCCTTTCCATGCATTGCATACACTGTGTCTACTGCCCACTTCACCCCTCTCACTTCCTCTGACCCTCAGTTACATTCCTAGACCTCCCTTAAATGCCTATGTGTCATTTTACTTGAAACTCAAGAATTCACTAGCAGGTCAGTCACTCAAATAACAGGTCAATCATGGTTACTTTAATACAAAATGGATGGTATCTAGTCATTACATTTCAGCATTATTTCCATCCATCCTTTGCACCTATGAAACAAGAGTTTTACCAATGTACTGGAGGCCAGTATCAAAGAGGCAATCCAGGTTTCTCTGGAAGGGAATTCCTAAGACTAGGCACAGCTATCAAGATTAACCTCACCTTCCACCCAACATAGGTATGAATCTATGCATGTCGGAAAAGAAATACTCACATATCCTGATAGATGGCAGGCCCATATTGGAGAAGGAAAACCTTCCAATATCTCAGAACCAAGCCACTGAAAGTTTAAGGCCCTCAGAAACAAATAGGATGGCAAGGTAACAATCAAAAAGGAAGTCACATTTTCTCTATATTTCTTTTACCAGCCTGACTAATATATTTTCACCCAAATGTATTTTCTGTGCCCTTTTCAGAGGCAGCCCTTTGCAAATGTCACTCATATATCCAAATGGAATAGAGGAATATTTTACTGTGATCATCTGCATTTTTCCAAAGTGTAATTGGCAGGCCAATGAGGCTGTCAAGTTTCTGTCCCAGTACCTGGAGGCTGTGCAGGTGTGGATGGGAGGAACTGTCTCCATCTCAGTCCTACCAAGACTGAGTGGCTGTGGGTATTTGGACCTCCCAGATTTGGGGATATTCCATCTTTGACCTTGGATGGGGTAGCACTTCCCTCTTCAAAGTTGATTTACAATTTGGATGTCTTCCTGGATTCACAGCTCCTGCTTGAAAAGCAGGTGTCAGCTGTGGCCAGGAGAGCTTTTGCACAACTCCTTCTGGTGAGCCAGTTGTGCCCTTTCCTAGATTGGGGGAAGGGGCTTCAGATAGTCACTGATGCCCTAGTCACCTCACAGCTTGACTACTGCAATGCTCTCTACATGATGTTGCCCTTGAAGACCACCCAGAAGCTTCATCTGGTCCAGAAATGCGACAATGCAAGCAGTAATGGACATGCTTCAGTATGTCCATGTAACACCTCTGGTTCTCTAGCTGCACTGGATACCAGTTTGCTTCCACATGCAATTCAAGGTGCTGGTCAGTATCCGTAAAGCCCTACATGGCATAAGTCCTAGTTACTTGAGGGATTGCCTGTCTCCCATAGCATCTGCCTGGCCAATTTGATCCCACAGGGTAAACATGCTCCAGTTTCCTTCAATTAAGCAATGTCATCTACTGGGACCCCAGAAGTGCACCTTTTTGGTAGCAATGCCTGCCCTCTGGGATGAGGTTCCCCACAGGATTCAGATCCCCCCCCCCCCGCTATTGTTTAGAAGGGCTGGTCTTCACCCAGGTCTTTGGTGAAGGAGAGTGAGACCCCTCACTTCATCACATTTGTCATCTTTTATCTTTATTTTTTACCTTTTATTGCTTTTAATGTAATTTTGTTTGATTGTTGTAAGCCCTGGAAAAGTGCACCTTGCATCTATGAAAGATGGGTCTTCTCTGTGTTAATATCCCAATTTTGAAACTTTCTTGCAAGGAAATAAGCTTGGCATTCAATCTTCATTATTATCAGTGTCAAATTACAAACTTTATGTTTGGCTATTTTGAGGAGCATTCAGATATTTAACAACTGAATTAAATTTATCACCCTTTTTAACTTTGCTATCCTTATAATTTGTGCTTCTTGGTTTTATTGTAACAGTTATATTTAAATGCATGTGTATTTTTTATAGACATCATTCTGATATTACCTTTGATGAAGAAGTCATTTATAATATATTTTAAATAAAAGTAAGGAATGCCTTAAGAGACAGTGTGTTCACTGCAATCCAGACTGAACCTCTTGACTTTGACTAATCAAGAAAGGATGATTATTCTATTCCTATCAGCTCCTTGACCCTATAATGATTTGTACATTTGTGATTTCCAGATATGCTTATGATAATTTGCCAAATTACTGTATCTTGGATAGCAATGCCATTGAGCAATGCAGACTTTAGACAGCCAATTTTTCAATTGTTCAACTGCTTGTAAACGTTCTCCATTTAATTAAAGATTTGACTATCTGCCCCCAAATACAGATAGACACTCTTTTCAAGGGTTACTTGTAAACATTATATTAATTATAAACCATAGAATAGAAGAATGCAGTTGCAGGAGAATGAAGTAAACATAATAATTGAACTCTTTTCTGCAAGTCATTTCTATTGAATAGTTATTAATATTACTTATTGCCTCCAAGAATAAATTTTTTAAAACTTTTGATTTTTTATTTATAGAAATTAGTATATTTAGCCTAATTAATGTTATTGTGATTACAATAAGCCTTTACACTGGATGCATACAATGAATAATTTTATGATGAGAAAAAGAGATAACTCTTTAAGATGACTATTTTGTCTGTTTTCACATAAGTTGGTCTTATATGTAGCTTCTATCTATAGCTTGTTATCAAAAATGACAAAACAACCAATCAGAAGATAAGAGAAAGCCTTGATCTGCACAATCTGAGGATGAGACATACAAGCCTAGTATACATCATAATGTGATTGATTTGGTTGTTTAATGTACCATATGAATCCAAAAATTATGGTTTATAAATTATAGCTTATGGTTTGGCATGTTACAGGAATCCCCTAATTGTGGCTTACTTAATAAATAATGGTTAAACCAGAACTTAACATGATGTGTGAACTCAGTCAAAGTTACATTTAGGCAAAATAATATGAGTGTAGCTCCTGCTGAATACAGAAAAGGGTAGCTTAGAGGAACTTCACAACCTAACTTAACACAAGTTGAGTTTGCTTTCATTTATGGCTGCAGCTGGAACAAGCTGTGCATCTTAAATTCACAAGAATTGGAAGGGATTATTATAGGTATATAAAGCAAGATTGGCTTCATTACCTGTTAACATAAAACTTAATTGTATTTAATCCATAAATGTATGAGTCAAATGTGCCCCAGAAAGTCATATACATGAAATAATTGGCAGATTAATTAAGAATTATGCCAGTTACTAATACTACTAATAAAAAGACATTCACAATTTCAATGAAATTGCTCATTTTGAGAGGCACAGGAAGATTCTTAGGCTCAATCAGGCAATGGCTTGAGACTGCATTTCTCATACCCACCGCCTCCCCCGACAGGCCTCAGCAACAAGGCTGAGTAGCATTGCTGTCCACTCAATTTTTACTGTTGGACAGTTTCAGGGTAGTGATTGGTGATTTCCAGATATGTTTATGATAATTTGCCAGATTACTGTGTCTTGGATAGCAATTCCCTGCCATCTTTTCCCCTCCCGCCCACCACCCACTCACCCACCCAGTATCAACTACCAATCATGCACCTGAACATGTGGCACAGTGTGGGTTGCTTATTAATTTATTAAACAAATACATATGGCTACCTGCTATCAATCTGAGTGGCAAAGAAAGATACAGAAAGCTAAGAGAAGAAATGATAGCAATCTTCAAAAACTTGAAGAACTGTCACAGGGAAAAGGGTATGGGTTGATTTGCTGTAATTCCCAAAGGTAGGACAAGAATCAATGGGCAGAAGCTCTATAGAGGCAGAGCCAAACCCCAAAGAAGGGGAAATTTCCTGACTGTGAAAGCTATTCAGCAGTGGAATAGCTGCCTCCTGGAGTCATGGGGGCTCTATCACCAGAGCTTTTCAAGCACAGGCCAAACAACCACTTGTCTGGGATAATCTGAAGATTCCTGTCTTGGACAGGGGATTGGATTCTAGGAATTTATTATCTTTATCACTTCTTATAGTATCATAATGCTGAAATATCTCAGGATTAGATTTGCTACATCTTTATGTATTGAAGAAAAATAAAAGTATTTGTTGCATAACTACAACACTTCATTTATTTGTTTATTTGATTTATATAGCCACCCATTTCACATTTGTGACTCTAGGCAGCTTCCAATAAGATAGATAAGAAACAAATAAAATACATAATATAAAATAACACATATAAGAAGTCCTTGCTTACTGACTGCCTCATTTGTGGAGGGAGAGAAAAAAACAAACAATTTCTGTAGGCAATCTCTCCTGTGTCTGACCCATTCCCCATCCCCTCTCACAGAGCAGAGAGACAGGGATTACAAGAGAGTAAGCAGACACAAAATGATGAATGCACTGGGCTGTTTGTGTAACATGCTTGCAGCTGCCCATGCCAGCGCATTGCTTTCAATGTGTATTCCCCATTGTGTACCTGCTCTTGTGATCCTTTCCTCTCCAATTAAGGTAAATACAAACATTAATTCCCTTCTTATCAATTATCCAGCATTCCTTTTTTAAAAATAATAATTGTATTAATTTTTTTTAAAAAAGGAACAGTAAAAACTAACAAAAACTAATATTAAGAGAAAGAATAAGAAGAAAGAATAGAAAACTGAAAAAAGAGAAAATAGTAAAGATCAAAAGTGCAGAAAAGAAAAGAAACAACAAAGAAAAAAAAAGAATTGACTTCCAACCCTGTTTGCAACAGTTATAAGTAATAATATACTGTACACGAAGCTCTTACTCTAAATTTAAAGCATAACTTCCATTATTTCTATTAACCCATATTATTTCTAATCAGCAAATCCATACAACATAATTTCATTTTTTTCTGTTTCCCATAAAAAGTCCAAAAGAGGCTTCCAATTAGCATTAAAATTACACAATGTCTTATCTTGAATCAAAGCAGTCAGTTTTGCCATCTCAGCCAATTCCATCATCTTCACCATCCATTCCTCCAAAAGGTAATGTCTTATCTTTCCACCTCTGTGCATATAAAAGCCTTGCTGCTGTTATCATCTATAAAACTCCATGAGTTTTTTCCAACTGTTTGTCCATCAAACCAAAAAGGAAAGTCTCTGGTCTTGCTTCAATATTAATCTTTAAAATCTTCTATATACAAATATGTATCTCATTCCAAATTTTTTTGCTTTTTCACAAGTCCACCAAAGATGGTAACATGTCCCTTTTTGTTGTTCACATTTCCAGCATACATCTGAAGTACCTTTATACATTTTAGACAGTTTATCTGGTGACAAGTACCAGCAATAGATCATTTTATAAAGATTCTCTTTAAGGTTATAACACAATGTAAACCAGGGTGAGCATTCCAAAGGGTGGGGGAGTAATCAGGAGGCAAACAAAAGCCCAAGGTGTGAAATTGATTAGTCTTGTCAGTTTTGAGCCAAAAAGCACAATCATGGTCATGTGATTTCCCACTTAGCGACCGATTTGCTTAGTGATGGAGTTGCAGGTCCCAATTGTGGTGACTAAGCAAGGACTACCTGTATAGCAGTTGAGCATCATAAAATAACCATCAACAAAGCCAAGAGATGGGCTCTATCACATTGCCAGGGCCCCAGGCCTGGGCACTAAATCAAGTTTTTGGGGCCTTGTGAAAGGCCAGCAGGGGCAGGTCTAACCTAATCTCAGGTGGAATGGTGTTCCACAATGTGGGTGCAACAGCAGAAAAAAGCCTCCTCCTGGGCCCCACCAGCTGACACTTCTGGCCAACAGCACCCGGAGCATGCCCCTCCCCCACTGGACCAGGTCGGATAAGTAGAAACAATTGAGGAGAGATGGTCCCATGTAGCCACATCCCAAGCTATGAAGCCAATGGGGTTTGCACAGCAGCGGTGTCACATGCACCAAAAAACCAATGCCATTAGCTGCCCACGCCACCACATTTTATACCAGCTGAAGCTTCCAAATCCTCTTCAAAGGCAGCCCCATGTAGAGTACATTGCAATAGTCCAATCTGGAGGTCACGAGGGCATGAGTGACCATGATCAAAGCTCCCCAGTCCAGGAATGGGTGCAACTGATGCACAACCCGAAGGTGTGCAAAGGCTGTCCTTCCCATGGCTGCCACCTGCTCCTTGAGCAGGAGCTGCAAGTCCAGGAGGACCCCCAGATTATACACTATGTCACTGGGTCACATTGCACAGTGCCACGCAATCCTGAACCAAAGACAGAACATTCCCAGAATCAGGAGGTGCAAAACCCTAAAGCCACTTGGTCATGCTTGGGTTGAGCTGAAGCCTATTGCACACCACCCAGACCCCCACAGAACTTCCACAGCATCACTCAGGCAGCCTGGAGTGGAGATACAAAGCTGAGTATCATACCTGATGATACCTCACTGCAAATCATCAGATGACCTCACCAAGCAGCTTCATTTAGATGTTAAACATACTTCTCAAAACCAATAATGCTACTGTTCACAGCACACTGTCTAGAAATTCTGGGATTTTGAAAAACTGTCATGAATGCGGAAGATGATGTGCAACTCTGAGGAGGAAGATTACACTTTATTGGAACAACAATCATTGTGTTCCAGTTTATAGTGAAGAGGAACAGAGAATCCTATTATAAGGATTTTGAATAATGGGGTTAGAAAATTCTAGGCTATGATTAGCCTGCTCTCTTGGGACCATATAGAGAAACTGGATACGTTTGATTCTGTAAGGAAAATGGTTTTATTCTTAATAAATATTGTGCATTTTAGAGGTGGCAAGAATGCTGCAAATAGACACTGTCCCTTGTTAGTGGGCTGAGGAACTTGATGGGATCAGGCATCTATCACCTAGTTACATTGTTGCAATTTCCTTAACACATTTGCCTTACTTCAGAGTTTCTCAAACTTGGCAACTTTAACCTCTTGCCTGGGGAATTCTGGGAGTTGAAATCCACACATCTTAAAGTTGCCAAGGTTGAGAAACATTGCCTTAATCAATTGCCTGAGGCTGGATCAGCCCTGCCCCTAGTCAGTTTCATTCACCTTTGTTGAGGATGAGCAATACTTCTTTCTTTTCTGCAAGGAAAGAATGGAGGGGGGGGCACTTTGTTTAGGGGCAGGAATAGTTCTTTTGGGTGTGATGGGATTATGTAAAGTGGGGAACTGAACCTGGTCCCTGTCATGTTTTGTAAACTCAGGGATAGGTGTCTGGGAAATAAACTCTTATCTCATTTCAGCCCTAAAAGTACAATATATCTGGAGGGCATTAGGTTGAGGAAGGCTGCAATGTAGAATTAATTTTTTTTACTAAGGTCATACACTAATTGAAGTTTTATTAAATTATAGATACATGAAGGAGACTAAACACTGCAGTCACTATTTTAAATGCTCTCAGGTACTGTATTTCCTGTTCCTACAACTATCTTGCTCTCCATACAGAGAGACATATTTTCACACAGCTAATTGTAATATTTTTGCTCTACACTTAAGGGGCAAAGGGCTGGACCTTAATGCAAAGCATCTTGATTTTTTTTTCTTTTTGTAATTATCCTTTTTGCTTTAGTCACTAAGTGAAGGGGCTCTTTCCCCCCTGCTTTGCCTCCCTCTGTAATTTTTCAGAGGCATACTACATGTTTCCATATCCTTTCTTTCAGTGGAAACCTTGTGTCCCACACAACTGCCTAGGAGTTTTGGTCAGATCAATAAAATTATAAATTGGTCCTTTTTGTCCTTGTCACTATAATAATAAACTCATGTTGAAACAATATGAAACTGCACTTTGGCTTGTCATGTTGGTGTGAACATATGTGAGATTTAGGAAGGGGACTAGGAATGCTTTAGGCTGTTAGGGAAGAGTTGTTCTACATACACAGCATATCCACAGTTTACATTCAGTGTCAGGCCTTTGAGGCAGGCCAGGTCAGAAAGACTCCCCAAGAAATATGGAACTCTATTGATATAGGCTATAATAACAGAATGTTGAGACCCTGACTACGATCCCTTCCTTCCCTCTTATTCTAAAGGTAGTCAGGGCAGTGCAACTTTAAATTTATTTCTTATACTACCTTGTTTTGCTGGGCTGAATCCATGTTTGCTAACAGCTATCACATATCTTCTCCAAGGTCATCTCTGCAGTTCTCTGCATTCGGTCCCTCAAGCACATCATTATCAGCTCTGTATCCACACAGCTTGACAAACCTTCCAAGGGAGATACTCTTAGTTCAAGGCCTTTTCTACTATACCATCTTTGTTCTCTAATCATCCTTAATTTTCTTGCCTGTGGTAATGCTGAGATTATTTTTGAGAAATTGGTTTCTTTTTCACCATAAATGGCATACTGTAGACATTACATCATACCTACATGCATACCCATTGTGCTATTCTCTTTCTGAGTAAGCAACATTATGCAGAAACATCATTATAAACAATAATGAAAATTACACTGGCATGTATTCCTAAATTATCAGTACAAGCACACACTGTTTATCTCAGAAATTTATTTTATTATAGGTTTTCTTCCAAGGAGCACAAGGTGACCTCTCTCTCTCTATCTCACACACACACACATACACACACATTTTTACCATCAACCTTATCCCCAACACTGTGAGATAGAATCCTGGGGTTGAAAGTCTTGAGAATGGTCTTTGTCTTAGTTTTTACAGCATCAGAAATACATTTTGGGGAAATGTAAGAGGTTTTTCTCTGAGCCACTTTCCAGTTTTGCTTAAGGAAGTTCAATTAACTCCTTCTCTATTATCTTTCTGCTAACAAGCCAGAACATCTTCATTCAAGTATGTCTTTAGTATGTAGACAAATGTACTAACAAATTAGGTTTGAATTGGTTTGGAACTGTCTGTTTATTGATAAACAAACAAACATTATTGCAGTTAAGAACCACAGCAAGTTTATCGATTCAGCCAATAAAGAATTCCATTCTTAAACAGAAACAATCTGTATGAAATGTTATTTCATGTGGGAAAGGGTGAGTTTTAAAAAGGAAAAGAATCAAAGTCAATCAATTGACAAAAAGAGGAATGACCTCCCTTGAGGAAACAATAGATAACCTTTCACAGAACCATAAGTGGGTTTTATCGAAAATTGAGGAACATTAAAAAAAAAAAAGGTAACAATTTTTGACCAGATTGCTAAATACTAACCTCTTTCTATAATTTTTGAAACCTATTATATCACTGGGGTGTTAGCACTGTCTTGGCCTTATTGCTTAAGCCTATACTCATTTGTTGTTAATGAGGGGAAGGGAAGTGTCACTTCCCACTTAGCCACACACTCTGAATATGTTCTCATTTTGTATGACAGCATTTAGCTTGAGCTTCAAATCTTTAGCTGCAGCTCAATGTTTCTTCCTGGCAGGAAGAGGTCAGAAAACTAACCTAAGGTCTTAGCTCCTGACAAGAAAAACTGAAGTCCTGTCAGGCAGATGCTCCTTGCTTTCCAAAGAAGCAAGGCAAGAAAATTATGTAGTTGTTTGTTTCTGCAATACCATTTATCAGGCTGATTTTACTCTACATATTCTCCTGCTGAAAATGAAAATACTCTCTCACAAGTTGACGACGGTAATACATCCCAGATAAGAAAGAGTAACATAAAGTGAGAAAATGCTGCAGAATCTTTAAATCATTAAGCTGAATTATATCAGGCCAAAACGACTAGTTTGTGGAGAAATAAAACCAGAAATAACATTTGACTTGATCATCTGAATGTTATGATATTGTAATTTTTCTGTTTCATGCCACCTAAGGCTATCATATTTGGGTTGCAAAATTACAGATCACCACTAGATGACAGCAAAGTGAGTTTTTGGGTACCTTTGGCTGCTACCTAGTGGTTGCCTAGAGTCTTGCGGTCCTAGTACCACCTAGAGTTTGGGGCTTTTTCATCTCTTTTGCACCAAGCCATCTTAAGTCTTCCAATATTCAGATCTTTTTTAACTGAAAGATATGTATGCAACAACTTCTAATATAGTCTGAAAATATAAATACCAAATTGTGATGCTAACACAGCCTGAAAGATTAAAATGCTGGATGCCTTGCAATTGCCATTAATATGCTCATCAGTGGATCCAATGCTGTTACTCAAAGCAAGCAGATAGCTTTTTGGGCACTGAGATATTTTGTAGTGTGCAAAGAACCAGGCTCAGAAAATAAAAACATGGCCACAACAAGGACAAAGGAGGAAAGTTAATGGGGCTATAGCTGAAAGGGGGAACAACGTGGGGGGAAGGAGAGATATAAATATTGAATAAATAATATATAATAGAAATAAAATGTGATAGCCAGCTTAGTAGTCCAAAATAACGGCATGAAAACCTTAGCAGGCACAACAGTGCTCTTCTATAATTTAACTTCTATTGCCCAAAATGTTTTTTCCCATTTCAAATGAAGATAAATCATTCTGAGTATTCTATATCTATATCCATATTTTTATCTCTGTATCCACTCACAAAAATAAATGCACTCCACCCATTTTGCCTTTGGGGACATTTGGAAAGAAGAAAAAGGTAAACAGATTAATTTTAATATACTTTTGAGGTCTAACATTATATACATTTCAGAACACTTAAATACATGCATAACCATTTTAGACAGTTTTCATTTGACAGCTTATTTTTTAAAAATTCTTGTCTTCATCCTAGTCTCTCAACTCCCCCCTCCCCCAAGTAAAAATACTCTCAACCAATCTCAACCACTGCTGACAGCATCCATGCAGTTTTCCTGGCTTGGTTATAGAAATGCTATTCTTCCAGAATTTTTTTTCAGACTACTGAACAGACCTGGAATTCCCAGGCAATCCCTAGGATATCCAACTTCCATCAGCTCAAGTGATACACTGGTGTGATACATTGGGAGGCAGACATTTTCCAAGTGAGCAGAGCCAGCAGATGCTGCTTTGAGAAGAGTTTCAGGAGTTTTAAGGAGTAATAAGTGTACTTTGAGTGTCCACCAGTTTAAGGCATCCATTTTGTTGCTTAATGCCTCAAATTCTCCAAAAAATAAGATGAGCGTGAGACCAAACCCATCCCAGGGAATCTGGGGGCCATAGAAGGAATACTGGTGGGCCACACATTCATAACCCAGTCTTAGATCTAAGCTTAATCATTTCATATGCCTAGAAAATATTTCCTAGATATCTGCCACTTATGTTTTGGCAGCAAACCATGCTACTACATTTTTGTAGCAAGATGAAATCTACAAGACTCATATAATATTCTCAGGATGCCTGAATCATGGGTTGCTTACAGGATGATGATGATGATGATGATTTAACTTGTGTCCAACTGGGACTTGAGAAATATAAATTGGAAAATAGATTTTCTTCATAACTGGGAAAAGGAGAAAAAGCAAAGTGGCTACAGGAAACCTCTAAGTGCTAAATAGACAATGAGTTACTTTAATTTTTTTTAACAGATTGGTTGATTCATATTCTTGTTAGCAATGGTATGTAACTATAAGATGGTTTCTGCCCCACAACATTTTATGTGTTTCTTACTCCTTCAAGTACTCTAAGACTCTTTGACAACTATCCTATCTACCAATCAATTGATTGATCTCTGAGTTCAGAACAGAAGTAACTTGTACTGAGTTCAATATGAATTAATCTCAGGTAAGCTTGTATAAGGCTGTAGCCCTAGATGCTTTTGCTGAAGCAGACCTCCTCTTGAATATATATTCTAATATATTTTTATTAGCAGAAACAGCAATATTCAGAACCAAGAATAAGGTTGTGGTTTGCTTTGCTTCACTACTTTCTTAGTGAAGTAATAAGAAGTATAAAGAATCAGAAAAGGCTGTTTGATCACAGAAACACTGAAGAAATAGGCTCGGATGTGGAAAAAGTCAGATAGATAGTGAAAATAGAAAATGGAACAACAAAATCAAGACAAGTAGCACTAATGACATATCAGATGTTATAACCAAGATGTAGATGTGCACAACCCTGCAACTAGACCCAAGATTGCATTTTCCTACAATGTGTCAAGGAGAACCAATGGAGAGATTCAAAAGCAATGAAATTCAGGGGTTGATTGATGAGGAAAATGTTATCAAATCTTTTTCTTTGTATTAAGAATTACTGGGGATTTGCAACCTTCTGCTTGAGCGCTCTGCATATCTGCTGACTTCACTGAATGTTGAGGTCATTTCACATTTTGGAGGATGACAGATATATACCCTGGCAAATGTATTAAGATTCAAATGATGTTTGTATGAGAAAATTCCACCATCTCTGTGGATAAGGAGGAAGTAGTATTCAAGTGTGGGAGTGGCAAGATACAGAAAAGTTTGTATATATGTCCACAAGCATGTGTGACTGGGAGAATAAAACTGTAAAAATTGAAGCCATAAATCATACCTGAGACCTCTCTGGAGGTCTATAAATAGGAAACCGAAAGCATTTCCTTCAATTTATTTTATAAGTGCAATAAACTTTATCAGCTTTTACTATTGGAAACTCCTGCAATATTGATGTGCTCTTTACTTTAGAAGTTATTTGTAAGTTGGCATCTGGAGGCTCATGAAAAGAAAAGAAAAGAAAGAAGGGGAAGGGGAAGGGGAAGGGGAAGGGGAAGGGGAAGGGGAAGGGAAGAGAAGAGAAGAGAAGAGAAGAGAAGAGAAGAGAAGAGAAGAGAAGAGAAGAGAAGAGAAAGAACTGATGATTGTTTATATATTCATTTTAAAACATTTTAAAAATAAAACAAATAACTACAAAAAAAGAGGAAAATGAGAAGAGATAGTGGATGAGATAAAATATCAGTAAATAAACAGTATCTACAATTGTCATAAAATTAAAAATTCATTATTTCACTATTTATTTTATTAAATAATTAATTTAATATAGAAAACTAAACTTATCATAACATCTTGAGAAATAATTGTTAGTCATAAAATTCTAAACATTAATTGATATCACCACTTATATGTTATTATCTAAAATAAATGCACATGATCTTATAATAAAAAGAAAGGAAAAAAATACAAAAATAATTAGTAAAGACTATATGGAGTTTTAATTCCCTCCCATTATACCCAGCAGTGATCACATCAAATTACTTATTAACATTGCTTCTGGTTTCTATCTTTACATCAAATATTTCACCCTTAAAAAGCATACTCTAAGTATCTGCTTTGTTCTGTGACATGTAATACATTCTTGCTTAAATTTAGTCAGACTTCTATTTTAGCTGTATACAGTTAATTTTGCCATTGTTGCATATTCCCCAAGTCTGGTTTCTCAATTTTATATTGTTGGCAAATTGTTTGTTTTCTAACTTGGGCCAAGTTTGTTCCTGTGGCAGTCAACTTATATCTTAATAGATTGTGGGGTTTTTTTAAAAAATTATTTGTTCTGGAAAGATTCCTAGTAGAAAAAAGTGAGGTTACGATTCAAGCTTTGTTTTTTAAATTTTTTGAATAATGCTATGTATTTCTTTCTAGTACTTTTGAATTTTTTTACATGACCACCACGTATGATAAAAGGTTTGATAATCTTTCCTTGTCTTCTCCTTCTTCTTCTCAGTAAGGAAAAGAACAGCCTCCTAGAGCTCCTTTTCCCAAGACTTCCTTATCATCTTATACAAGCAAGTCTTGTATAATCCTACAAGTTTATCCGAAAAGTCTGTTCAAAAAGTCCCACAGAGTTCAGGGGGGCATTCTGCTCATTAAATAGCCACAGAATTACAATCTAAGAACTGTAGTCTTAAAAGCACTTTGTTAAGTCGTGTCCAACTCTTCGTGACCCCATGAACCATATCGCGCCAGGCCTTCCTGTCCTTCACTGCCTCCCTGAGTTTGCTCAGTTTCATGCTCATTGCTTCAGCAATGCTATCTAACCATCTCATCCTCTGCCGTCACCTTCTCCTTTTGCCTTCAATTTTTCCCAGCGTCAGGGTCTTTTCCAAAGAGTCCTCTCTTCACATTAGGTGACCAAAGTATCTGAGCTTGAGCTTCATTATCAATCCTTCCAATGAGCAGTCAGGGTTGATTTCCTTTAAGATTGACTGGTTTGACCTCCTAGCAGTCCAGGGGACTCTTAAGAGTCTTCTCCAGCACCACAGTTCAAAGGCATCAATTCTTCGGCGTTCAGCCTTCTTTATGGTCCAGCTCTCACAGCCATACATTACTACTGGAAAAAGCTTTGACTATGCGGATCTTTGTCGGCAAGGTGATGTCTCTGCTTTTTAATATGCTATCTAGGTTTGCCATAGCTTTCCTCCCAAGGAGCAAGCGTCTTTTAATTTCATGGCTGCAGTCTCCATCTGCAGTGATCTTGGAACCCAAATAAATAAAGTCTGTTACTGCTTCCATTTCTACCCCTCCTATTTGCCAGGAATTGATGGGTCCAGATGCCATGATCTTAGTTTTTTTAATGTTGAGTTTCAAGCCAGCTTTCGCACTCTCCTCTTTCACCCTCATCAAAAGGCTCTTTAGTTCTTCTTCACTCTGCCATTAGGGTGGTATCATCTGCAAACCTCAGGTTGTTGATGTTTCTCCCTGCAATCTTAATTCCAGCTTGTGATTCTTCCAGCCTGGCATTTCTCATGCTGTACTCTGCATATAGGTTAAATAAGCAGGGTGACAGTATACAGCCTTGTCGTACTCCTTTCCCTATTTTGAACCAATCGGTTGTTCCATGACCGGTTCTAACTGTTGCTTCTTGGCCCGCATACAGATTTCTCAGGAGACAGGTAAGATGGTCTGGTACCCCCATCTCTTTAAGCATTTGCCACAGTTTGTTGTGATCCACACAATCAAAGGCTTTTGCATAGTCAATGAAGCTGAAGTAGATGTTTTTCTGGAACTCTCGTGCTTTCTCCATGATCCAGTGAATGTTGGCAATTTGATCTCTAGTTCCTCTGCCTCTTCGAAACCCAGCTTGTACATCCGGTAGTTCTCGGTTCACGTACTGCTGAAGCCTAGCTTGTAGGATTTTGAGCATAACCTTGCTAGCATGTGAAATGAGTGCAACTGTGCAATAGTTTGAGCATTCTTTGGCATTGCCCTTCTTTGGAATTGGAACGTAAACTGACCTTTTCCAATCCCGTGGCCACTGTTGCATTTTCCAAACTTGCTGGCATATTGAGTGCAGCACTTTAACAGCATCATCTTTTAGTATTTTAAATAACTCAGCTGGAATACTGTCATCTCCACTAGCTTTGTTGTTAGTAATGCTTCCTAAGGCCCACTTGACTTCACTCTCTAGGATGTCTGACTCAAGGTCAGTGACCGCACCAGCATGGACATCAGGGACATTAAGATCTTTCTTGTATAGTTCTTCTGAGTTTTCTTGCCACCTCTTCTTAATCTCTTCTGCTTCTGTTAGGTCCCTGCCTTTTTTGTCCTTTGCCATGCCCATCTTTGCACTAAACGTTCCTTTGATATCTCCAACTTTCTTGAAGAGATCTCTAGTCTTCCCCATTCTATTGTTCTATTCGATTTCTTTGCATTGTTCATTTAAGAAGGCCTTCTTATCTCTCCTTGCTATTCTCTGGAAATCTGCATTCAGTTGCTTATATCTTTCCCTTTCACCCTTGCTTTTCGCATTCCTTCTTTCCACAGCTATTTGTAAAGCCTCATCAGACAGCCATTTTGCTTTCTTGCATTTCTTTTTCTTTGGGATAGTTTTAGTTGCTGCCTCCTGTACAATGTTATGGACCTCCGTCCATACTTCTTCAGGCACTCTGTCTACCAAATCTAATCCTCTAAATCTATTCATCACCTTCACTGTGTACTCACAAGGAATATGATCTAAGTCATACCTCAGTGGTCTAGTGGTTTTCCCTACATTCTTCAATATAAGCCTAAATTTTGCAGTAAGAAGCTCATGATCTGAGCCACAGTCAGCTCCTGGTCTTGTTTTTGCCGTCTGTATAGAGCTTCTCCATCTTTGGCTGCAAAGTATGTAATCAATCTGGTTTCGGTATTGACCATCTGGTGATGTCCATGTGTAGAGTCGTCTCTTGTGTTGTTGGAAAAGAGTGTTTGCTATGACTAGCTTGTTCTCTTGACAGAACTCTATTAGCCTTTGCCCTGCTTCATTTTGTATTCCAAGGCCAAACTTGCCTGTTATTCCGATTACTCCTTGACTTCCTACTTTAGCATTCCAATCCCCTATGATGAAAAGGACATCTTTTTTTGGTGTTAGTTCTAGAAGGTCTTGTAGGTCTTCATAGAAGCATCAACTTCAGCTTCTTTGGCATCAGTGGTTGGGGCATAGACATGGATTACTGTGATGTTGAATGGTTTGCCTTGGATTCGCACTGAGATCATTCTGTCGTTTTTGAGGTTGTACCCCTTTACTGCCTTTCCCACTCTCTTATTGACTATGAGTGCTACTCCATTTCTTCTAAGGGTTTCTTGCCCACAGTAGTAGATATAATGGTCACCTGAATTAAATTCACCCATTCCCGTCCATTTCAATTCGCTGATTCCCAAGATGTTGACGTTCAATCTTGTCATCTCATGTTTGACCACATCCAGCTTGCCTTGGTTCATAGATCTTACATTCCAGGTACCTAAACAATATTGTTCTTTACAGCATTGGACCTTCTTTTCGCTTCCAGATACATCCACAGCTGAATGTCCTTTTGGCTTTGGTCCAGCTGCTTCACTCTTTCTGGAGCTACTTGGAATTGCCCTCCGCTCTTCCCCAGTAGCATATTGGACACCTTCCGACCTGAGGGGCTCATCTTCCAGTGTCATATCTTTTAGCCTTTTGACATTGTCCATGGGGTTTTCTTGGCAAGGATACTGGAGTGGGTTGCCATTTCCTTCTCCAGTGGACCACATTTTGTCAGAACTCTCTGTCATGACCTGTTCGTCTTGGGTGGCCCTGCACGGTATAGCTCATGGCTTCACTGAGTTATGCAAGCCCCTTCACCACAACAAGGCAGTGATCCATGAAGGGGTAAAAGCACTTACTAGAGAATAAATTCCACTTAACTTCTGGGAGGGGCGAGAGCATACTTCTACATCTTTTTCAGAGGAGATAATAAAGATAATTTCTCTGGACCCCAAACATAGAAAGGAAATCACCCAAAATATGGTTTAGTATTTGAAACAATAAGATGCAACAATATTTTTCATTCAAAGCAATTAAAATATATAGAAAGTATTGGGAAAACCACAATTGTCAAAAATTGATAACATGGTTTTCTGTCATTTTTCATAAATCCTAAAATAGGTTTAACATAATTTATAAAGTAAAATCCCTCCAAAGATAGTCCATTTCTTCTGTAAAGGTAGCACAATATCCCCAAGAAAAGTTAGATGTACCAGTAATGTGTTGCCACAGAAGTAAAAATGCCATTGCTGCATATAGTAATATAATGACAGTTAAAAAGCAAGCAGCTTGACAGAAAGTCCTTCCTGATATGCACAGAGGAGAAATACAGTTCTTGCTTAACAATCACAATTGGGACCAGAAACTCCATCACTAAGTGACACGGTCATGTGACCATGACAGACTTACAACCTCACTTCCACCATGGTCATTAAGTGAATCACCTGCGGTCATAATGTAAGACATCATCTGACTGTGACTTGCAATTTTACTGCCAGTTTCTTCATTGACTCTGCTTGTTGAAAGCCAGATGTAAAGCATGCAAATGGTGATTGCATGACTGCAGGACAGTGCGACAGTCATAAATGCAAGGACTGGTCTTAAAGCTACTTTTTAAGCACGGTCATAATTTTGAATGGTTACTTAACAGGGCAGTCATTAATCAAGAACTGTCCCTACTTCCTTTTAACAATGCTTGTAAGGAAGGAAGTCCTGAAATTGGGACCAGAGTTGAAAAGGCCTATAAGCAGCTGGAATTTTTGACACTTTGAATCCTGATCCTGTACTGAATATATTAGTGCCCTAACTCCCTTGCAAGTGTAATTGAATTTTTTTAAAAAGGGAAATTCTCAGGATTTCAATTGTTATGTGGAAAAATATTCACCTTTATCTTTCCTATCAAACTTTGGCAAAACTATACATTCATTTTATGGTATGATTTGTGACCAATCACACTGCGATTCCAATGAAAATTTCATATCCCCTTTCCACCTTAAACCTAGTTTTAAAACAAAAAGATGTGTAGTTGCTAACCAAGCAATACACATAAAATTTGGTTTTATCTGTAACATGTGTGTGACACTAGGGGCTCAGTGCCATGAGGTTCATCTGTATCTGTAGGCTTTATTTAATGACAGTTGTGATTATTCAAGTATCTTTCCATCTGTTACTGCTAAGCATTTAAATCCATTTTGGATTTAAATCTAAATCATTAGTTTCAAAATAGCACATCTTAGTATATAATCTTCATCAACTGCTGAAGTTCATAACTATATAATATTGTGGAAAAAAACGTGTTCTTAATATCCTGGGTTCAACCTGAAGCATTTCCAGTCAAAGAATTAGAGGTAGAAGATTTTGGTGAACAGCTACCAGTAGATATTAGGCTAAATTGGCCACAGATCTGCTAGTAATTTCTCTTAACCCTCCGATTCAGCCTAATTAAGAAGATACTCATCCTCTTTCATCTGATTTCTGAACTTGTTTTGGGACTTAAACCATTCTGATTGTCCTGAAATGTAGGGAGATATTTAAGAGCAAGATCTCACTGCTGATTTTCTTATTTTTTAGTACCTTTGGCTGTGCCACCAACCTAAGCTGGACTAGGAGTGTTGCCAGGGGCATGAAGCATTGCGTTAGGTGGGAGATGCCAGAAAGTGCAAGAAAGGATAGGAAAAGAGAGCTGTGTTTCACACAGCCTCCCTTGGGCTCTAAATAGGCCTGTTGCCCCTGGTAGAGGTTGCTGTCTCCTTATCAGTTTTGATGAAAGAATCAGCTGCCAGTAGTACAGTCGTATTTTCATACATTAGATGAGAGAGGGCGCTATCTTTTTCTTTGCTGCAAAAGACTGCAAAATGCCTCCGGCCAGGGGGCTGGGCTCCATAAAATCTGGTCCTTCCTAAGGTATGTCTGAGAAAATGATACTGGAGGATGGCTGCTGCATCCATGGACATTAGCCTACTGGATGTTACAGAGGAGCATCTCCTGTTGTCCTTTGTGCTGTTTAACATCTGCATCAAACTTCTGAGTGATTTTACTGTGAGATCTGGCATTGAAGTTGCATTAAACTGAAATAGCTTGGATTATGATATGGGCAGTTCATACCCTCCTTCAGTCTCTTCCACGATGAATATTTTCTTCTTTCCTCAATAAATCTTTGCTTTAACACAGTTATATATCCACAGATACAGATCATCATCAGATGTTCTAAACAAGCAGTCTAAGATTATTGCCTCTATTTCAATATTCCCCTCAAGAGGAGTTCAGTGCTCCCCACCCCAATAAGTCTCCAATGAGACGATGAAGGTGTCTCCTAATTAAACTGCAACTCCCAACTGACACTCTGGCGCCAAAGCTCAAATTGCCCCATTCTCACATACTCCAGGGACAGCCTTGGCAGGTTCAAACACCTTGCAACTACTCCTATGACAGACTTTCCATGTACACTTCAGCAACTTTGTTATTTGTATTTTCAGCTGACTTAATTTTCCTTTCAAGGCTACAGGCAAGGGAATGAAATGAGACAGAGGTCATTCTGAAAATGCCCCAGAGGGACAAAAATTAAAGAACTACTGGGAGGAGAGTTGACTCCTGAGAGTGGGAATTCCACATGGTCATGAAACAAAATTATATATTTCTGTTTGACTGGTGCTTATCATTCACCAAGTTAAACATGTTGCATTCTATCCACAATTGCTTTTACATCCTCTTTAGCACTACAACTATGTGAAGCCAGTTCATTAAACAAGTGCACAAACCATGCACTTTCTTCAGAGCTCACAGAATTCAAGTCAGTGCTGATAGGACTACATCAGCAAAAGCAATGTTTTCAAGCTGCTGGAACCAAAAATATTCAATTAAAAATATGCACATTAAAAAAAAAATTATCATTGGCAATTTCAGCCCAATAAATAAAAAATAATACATGACAAAAAATTAAAAAGCTATAAGACAAGAAGTGGAACAAGGAACTTGAATCTGAGTCCCTTAGCTGTGCCTTTTTTCATTCTTTTCTCGAATTTAGTAAGTCCCTGCATTTTCCCCCAAAGGATAGTCCTAAGGCTTTTGACAGAGCATTCTGGGGATGCTAAGATCTACCCTCCCTCGGTAGAAGAGTCTGTTATTGTTGTTTTAAGCTTATATGGTTGTAATTCTATGGTGCTTTTCATTCTTTTTCTGATAATTGTACACCACTCCGAGTCTGCCAGAATGGAAGGGCACAGAAGTACTAATGAGGAAAGAAAGAAAGAAAGAAAGAAAGAAAGAAAGAAAGAAAGAAAGAAAGAAAGAAAGAAAGAAAGAGGGAAAAGAATAGGACTGTGCACACACACCAACCACATCCCTCTGTAGGTGTTCTGCATTCAGATGGGGGATCTGAAGGCTAAATGTCCTTGTAGTGTCTAGAATTAAATGCAACTTTCAGTGTTATCTACAACTTGAATAAAATAGAGATCTCAAGCTCTTCTTTACACTTCCTCCTATTCAGTTCCCATTTCGAGCTCTCTATGCAGTCAAGTGAATGTATGAGCAGAGCAACAATAAAATTAACTATGTTTTTGAAATAGAAGTTTAAAACCAGAGAGTTAACTCTACAAACTGCACTTGAGTCAGAGATAAACAAGCTCAACAGATGTTAAAAATAAAAACAATTTTTAAGAAATAATTTGCAAGTCCACCAGCATAGATCAGGACAGAAAAGCACATAGTAAAGCATTACATAAAGGACACATTTCACATTAGTAGCCCAGCAAGCTTACTTGGCTCCACCTGGTTGCTAGGAAACATGTATGCAGAGCTCTAATTGGGTATACACATTAAATTAGTGTTTTTTTCATTTTTCAAGACCATGGAACGTATTTTTTTAATCAGCAATACCTAATGATTATTTTTAAAAAACTATAGTGAAACAGAATAAAATGCATTAATAATATTGTTTATTTTCCCTTAATTCTTTTATTATAATTCTTAATGGACTATATAAGCTTGTACTTGATGGCATAGTTCATTAATGTCTGGAATGAAAAAAGAGTCAGCATAATATTCAACCTATTTTGTTATCTGACCTTAGTTGTAATAAGTACTAAATCCATTTTCCATAAACATATTTTGAAGAAAAAGGTAAAATGGGCATCAATACTTTTGAGGACATTTATGGAGCAATTTCAAATTATTTGGGAAGAGTAGTGTTCTGCAGAAAACGGTTCTTCGAAATACTGCTCTAAATAATTTCTGCTTCTGAACACTTGTCACACTATTAAGGAAAATGTAACTCATAATTTGTTCCTGGGTGTGATTCCCTACAATTGCAGATAGATACATTGTTTGGGATAGACACCACTTCCTCCCTTCATCTGTCTTCCAACTTATTGGTCCATATGCATGGCAAGACTGATCATGCCCAATATTCTATGTTATATGTCCAGTCACACATCCTTGAATTGATTGCCTGTCAAAAGTGAGCCCAAAGCATTCACTCTTTTCAATCAGAAATTAGGATTTCAAAATGTTTATCGGTAGGTGCATGTACATTTTTAACGTTGCAGCATATACTGACATAAATATAGTTCAAAACATGGGTAGGCAACATATATAATGGGCTATGAGAATAACCTTGAGAAACAGAAGGAAGAGCTGCAGCCTAGACAACTGTCTGATAAGCTGTGAGTCCAAAGCAGGAATAGGGATAGAAAAAGCATCTCAGAGTTGACTCTCCCTAATTCTCTGCAACGTAAAGGCAGGGCAGGGGGGAAGTGCTTTCAGACTTGCAAGCTTCTGTTACTGTAATCTTACAATAAAGGTAGTATTAGTGTTCTTGGTTTTGGTTTCCTGGTCTACCTTGAAGGGCTGACAACATGTGATCCTAGGGCCACGTGCAGCCCTTGCCAAAATTTCTACCTAATTTAATGAGACCCTGGCTTAGGGCTTTGCAAGAATAGTTCAGACCCTCCCCCAAGGTAGTCAAAGTGAAGAACATAGAGAAGGAAAAAAAGCATCAGAAGAAAAGAGGTTGAGAATAATGATGGTCGCACCCACTTTGGGTTGTGTCTCTGCCTACTTAATGTGTGTGGCTTGGACAGATTACTCGAGGGACTGGCATTTTGGTCCAGGATGGTAGGGACTGATGGGAGCTGAACTTCAAAACCTGTGCATGGGGCCAGGATGCCTATCCTAGAATTAATACCAAACTGAAGAACTTTGCCCATTGCTTGTCCCAGTGGAGCAGTTTAAATCCAGCAGGCCACTGTTATCTCCACTACTCACATAATAAATATAATGACACTCACTGACCTAATGATATCATATGGATCCCTAGAATGTTTTCTACATATATGACTATATGACATCTCTTACTGTACAGGTAGTCCTTGTTCAACAACCACTTGTTCAGTGATAGTTTGAAGTTACAAAGGCACTGAACTAGGAGAATTATGACCGGTCCTCATATCTGTGGCCATTGCAGTACCCCTGAGGTCACATGATCACAATTTGGGTGCTTGGCACCTACTTGCAATTATGACATCACAGCATCCCATATCACGTGATCACCACTTGCAACCTTCCCTGCTGGCTTCCAACCAGCAGAGCCAATGGGAAAGCCAGCAGGAGGTTGCAAATAGTGATCACATGACATCGCACCTAACGACTGCATGGGATTCGCCTTACAACAGCAACTGGAACTGCTGGAACCACCATCATAAGTTGGTGTGGTCATGTGATGTCATGCTTTATGTTCATGTTGCTTAGCAACTGAGTTCCCAGTCCCAATTATCATTGTTAAGTGAGGACTACCTGTATCTTACTTTAGCAGTACTTCTCATTTTACTATTGCATAATCTATGTTAAGTGTCACAGAGAAAAAACTAATGACATGAGTGTTGAGTGACAAGTATAATGAAGAACGTAGAAGACTGTTCAAAGTAAAATTGGTCAAAGTAAAGGTCAGCATTCTTCTCCATTCACAGGGGCTCTTCTGTCTCAGATGTTAATGAGGAGATGTGTAGCGCAAACTGAGTATGGCAAGTACAACACTAAAAACCATGCCACAGTGATAAAAAGGTGCTGCATCTCTTTCAAAATGCAAGAAAAAAGCACAATTATGGATTCAACATGAAATGTGGGAAGGGTGATAGCTTGTGATAATAAAAATAAATGGAGAGAAAAGAGGTGGCAGACAAGCTTTTCTTGCATGATCAGCTAAGTCCATATAGGTTCTCAATAAAAGCAAGGAGAGGGGGAAACTCAGTCAAAATTATCAATCCCCATTCCTTGCTTTGAAACACATGTATTAAACAAATCAGCACTCTTGGCCAAATCAGTTCATTGCAAAAACAAAATTCCTAATAGGCAACCTGTTAGATATATGGAGGAACAATGAGTGGAGATTGGCAAAAAAGCAAAGGCTACATTGACTGAAAACTCTAGGAAGTCTTATCAAAGCTCTCACTGCAACCTAACTGCATCCTAAGGTAGGAATACTATCTAATTTTATTGAAAGTTTTAAAAACAAGAATAAAAATGAATACAAACTAAAATGAAGTATGAAGGAAAAAATAAAACAGAAGAAGTAAAAGAGAAAGCTAAAGTACAAAAGAAAAAAAAAGAAAAAAAGTAGAAGAAAAATAGAAAAGAAAGAAAAAAGATATAACTGCTTCCAATCTTCTTAACAGCAGTTATAAGTACAATTGTAGATTTACCTCTTTCTCTAAAGTTAAATCATGACTTTCTTTTTTCTATAATCTCTCCTATCTAATTGTCAAAACCACAGATCATAAGTTCATTTTTTTCAGTTTTGCACAAAAAGTCCATTAGGGGTTTCCAGTCAGCAATAAACATAGATATTGTCTTTTCTCTAATCAAACAGGTAAATTTGGCCATCTTAGCAAGTTCTATCATCTTCATCAACCATTCCTCTGTTGTAGGTATTGTCAAATCTTTCCATCTTTGTGCATGCAACAATCTCACTAACATAGGGATGCTATGATAGAATATCGCACTCCTCATTCCGAAGAATAACCACTCTAGAAGTTGTAGACCAAACTGTGGGAGCAGAACTCAGAATACTGTAAAGACATTCTGCCACTACTTGCAATCATCATAAATACCAAAAACAGGAGAGGCCAGGCACAGGCAGAGTCAAGTGGCATTCTTCTAAGATACCATCCCCTGAGGTTTTGCTTTTGGAAACGGCAAAGGGCACACAAGAAGAAAGAGAGAAATACATGAATAGCCACATTGAAAGGCCAACAGTTCTTCCTTCATTTGTATATCTTTTAATTATCTTTGACACAGACTGACCTATCTCTGACATTTTATCTCTTCATAATCACAGGGCAGAATAACCAATTTTACACAGAAAGAGGAGTTCTGAGAACTTCCTCAGCTATCACATTTACAACGGTAACTTTAGCATACAAGCAAGCTTCTCTTCTGGATATATTTCCTTTTAGTAATTATGAAAATCAGGAGTATATTATTCACAGTAATATTAGCATTTTAACAACAATCAAGCACTAATGTCTGCAGGGATGTAAATTAGTTTTACTTGTATTTTCTTTTAAGTCTTACTGTTGAAAGCAGAGATAATCAAGTAATATTTGTGATTCTTCAGAAACAGATAGACAATACAGCTAAAAATGTAGGCCACAAGAGGTTGTAGTTTCACGCATATCCATTTAGCTGGTGGGACAGCTGTAGAAATGGGACAGAACTGACCAAGCTCTTATTAAGCATGATGTTATGTATGATCCAGAGCTTTTGTCAACAAAATTGACTTCATTCCTCCTGAATATTTGGAAGGAAGGAGGAAGGGAGGAAGGAGGAAGGAGGAAGGAGGAAGGAAGGAAAACTAAAATGGAGGTCTTCTCACTAAAGCATTCCCCAAATTTACAGTTCAGTTTGAGAAAATATTGCCTTTAAAGGGTCACTAGGTTCAGCCACTAACATCAAAAGAACAATGGGAGAGATCAAGATGCTGGAAAGGAATCAAGACTCCAGGGAATTTGGCAATCTCATATCTACCATCTAATTACCAGCAAGCTTTAGTACAGGGGTACAAAAAACACAGCCCAGGGGCCTCATGTGAAACACCTCCATCCTGTTTGTGACAAAGCCCCTCCCTAAAGGGCTCACAAAATTTGGGGATCTTTTTTTGCATTGTTCAAAGTTTGGGAGGATTAAAAGGCAAAATAAGAGTTCTAAACTTTTCATATGTTTAAGGAAATGAAATAAATAGAACAATTATATTCATCCTTTTGGTGAACTGCAATGTCCAAGCTTCCAAGAAGTCAAAAACCCTGCTGCAATTACCCTGGTACCATGTACAGGGTAGTACACATTTGTACCATATTGCTTAAGGGCACTATTGGATACTGTGCACTGATTATCACTTTGCGTTAAGAAAATCATGTGTAGGATTAGAACCTTCAGGCTTCATTTCAGGCATATAGGCTTGCAGGCCAAAAGTTATACTGGTTATATAAATCATCATATCTATATATCTATATATCTATATCTATATCTACATATATTGTTTACTTGTTTATCTAGTCTGTATACAACTGAAATTATCCACATAAGGATATTGTATGATTGTATTATGTGTTTGTGA
Organism: Liasis olivaceus; assembly: GCA_030867105.1. NCBI lineage: Eukaryota > Metazoa > Chordata > Lepidosauria > Squamata > Pythonidae > Liasis > Liasis olivaceus. Next base: position 84,733,631 of record CM061352.1, on the reverse strand, counting down.
GCCTAATGGGCCAGTTAAATTTGGCCATATAAGGCAGTAGGTTCAAAATCATATATGCACATCTGAATCACGTAAAGGGGCATGAAGTGATGAACCTGACTAATAAGTAGCCAAGAATAGCACTTGGAGGAGGAACCAGAGTCTTATCAGGCTGGACCCAATAGCAGCCATTGAAAATTCCAGAACTCAAGTAAACTGAGAAAACAGATTAATCAGGAATTCTGGATAATGGTTCATGTAACCCAGCTATCAGGTCAACTGTGAGCAGATGGGCTTTAGCTACCATGATCCTGAAAAGTTATAAAGACCCTCAGAATGCAATAAAAATTCAGAGGAACCAGTACTCATAAATGTGAGATCTTTTTCTGTTCTCAGGGAATTAATAGGCTTTTACCTTGTTCTTCTTGTAACACTTTTCTTGCTTGCTACTTGCAGCCACAATCCTATGGTCCCTGAAATATTATCTTAGACACTGGCACAGTGAAACTGACAACTGCCTGTTATGTAAGCTTATTCCGTTTTCAGAATAGTGTAGAACTTCTTGCTCTCACCTCATGGCATACTATAACATGGCCCATTCTATGGACATGTCATAATGTCCATTGACTATGAAATACTTAAATGTTCTCTTTAACATAAGTATATGTAGTAGAATCTTAATACAAACAAATTGGTGTTCTGTGTATGAGGCTTCCATTCTATGCTATTTCAAGACACTACAAAGTCTGGAAACATTTTTTCCTCAATTTTTTATGATTCACTTGACAGTTACTGAAATTGCTAGAGGACAATGAACTTGAACTGAACATTCAAGAAAATGACAATGACCAGATAAACCAGAAAAATCTGAAATAAGTATTGTGAAAGACGATAGCGAAAATGTATTCATTCTTCTGTGAAACCATAAAGCATAGTTAAGTCAGTATTCTTCCTTGCCCTAACTGACCATATTGTTTCTCATTAAGGTTTAATAAGATGCAATATTTTTTCTCATGAAATGTTATCCACAGTTTAATTTAATCAGACCCATTAATTATTAATAATTATTGCCCTTCCTTAAACTAGTCTAAATTTGATCCATTTCAATTTTGCATGTACAATAGTCATAAATCTAATCCATCAACACCGTAACTGTACATTTGTTTCCACAGTTTTCTATCGCATATTCATGTTTGTATATTACATTCATTTTAGCACATATTTCAAAAAGCGCCCTTTTTTATAAACTATATTTAAATGAGAAATTACATCAGAAATGTTCAGAATCCAATAAATAACTGTCCTTATTTGCAAAGACATCCAGAGAGTGTAAATTAGGTCAGTTTATTTAAAAATGTGGATTGAACAAAAACTTCAGTATTCTTACTGAATATCTAGGGTGGGTAGCTTTTTCTGGTGTCAGGAACACCTTCTGAGTTTCAATACTGCCACCCCCCTTTTAAAAAATATAAACTGATATCTTGTGAGATTTCAAGATTTTGGCAATATACAGTGTATTCTCATGTGAAATTTCACAAGATCTCATGTAAGAACACCTCACAGGACCACAAGAGGTTTACATCACAGTCTGTGAATCAGGAGTCTTTTCTAGTACTATGGACTGTTAGTCCTGCTAAAACAATCTCATTAAGTTCATCAAGTTAATCTAATATGAATTTTGAAGATTTTAGAGGTTATAAACATGGTAAGAATGAATCCATTCTGAACCCTCTACAGAGACCTTAATTACAGTTGTTAGCAATACTATTACATTACTAGCAGCAATATGGGTATTAGACTCAACCCTACACTCCCAATATTGCCCTGTTGTGTTCAAGGTCACCTGATCATTACAGCAAAGACAGTATCTTTCAATGTCAGCTCAGTTTCAACATAGCTAACTGGCAGGGTTTCACAGCTCATCTTGACCCAGCAATAGCAGATATAAAACTAATCAAGAGAACTATGACAATTTTATCAAATCCCTGCAGTACACTGCTAGGACACATGTACAAAGAAACTGTAGGACAAGGTACGCTTAATATATCCACTATACATTATAAACACTTACGCTTAATATATCCATTATATATTATAAACACATTGAAATATACAATACCAGTTCCTCTGCAGAAAGTACCATGTCTACAGGGAAAGCTTGTGGCAATATTAGTTAAGAAGCAGAAGTTGCCTGAAAGCACTGACATGGCCCACAACAGTAAGAAATCTTGGCACATGATTAGAAAGTTGAATAATGACCCAAGGAAGATGCAACAGCACCACAGCATAACAACCAACCAAGTGGCCTACCAATAGCTCCTAAATGGCAAAGCTCCAAATTACAGAAAAAGAAAAGGAATTAGTAGGAACATCAACACAGGTAAATAACTACTTCAAGTCAAACAAACTGTCAAAGAAGAAAAGCATGCATTAGCTGATTATGTAAAAGACAGAGACAAAAAGTCAAAACAACAAGCACTGGTGCAAGTTAAAAATTGGAACTCACTGAATGTACAGGAAACAAAACGTGAATATTGAAATAATGTAATAAAAACATGAACAGAATGCTGGCAAGGAAAAGCATTACATGGTCAGTTTCTACAAAAGATCTAGGGTAAAGTGAATAAAGATAAAACCTGGCAATGGCTTATAACCAGAACATTAAAAAAAAGAAACTGAAGGCTTGATTTTTGGCTGCTCAAGAACAAGCTATTCGAACTAATGCAATCAAGGTCAGAACTGAAAAATCAACAAATGATTCAAAGGGCAGACTGTACAAAGAAGCAGAAGAAACAGTTGATCATATATTCAGGTCATGTAAGAAAATCGCACAAACTGACTATAAACAACAACATAACACAGTTGCCAAAATGATTCACTGGAACATCTATAAAAATTATCATCTACCAATAATGAACAATTGGTGGGAACATATAGTTGAAAAAGTAGTCGAAAATGAGCAGGTTACTGTGGGATTTCTGAATGCAAATTGATAAAGTTTTGGTGGATAACACACCAGATTTAGCTGTGGTTGAAAAGAAGAAAGTGTGGATAATTGATGTGGCAATTCCGGGTGACAGTAGACTAGAAGACAAAAAATGAGAGAAGATCATAAATTATCAAGAATTGAAAACCAAAGTTGAAAGACTGTGGCATAAACTGGCAGTGGTGGTCCCAGTGATTATCGGCACACTGAATGCCATACCAAAAAACCTTGGTTGGCACTTAGAAAATCTGCACATTAACAAAATTTCCATCTGTCAATTACAAAAGGCCACACTACTTGGATTCGCACATATATTACGCCAATACATTACAACATCCTAGGTTCTTGGGAAGAACTCAGTGCAGATGAAAGCCAACACCAGCTAAAGAATGTCATGTTGTTGTGTATATAATAATAATAATAATAATAATAATAATAATAATAATAATAGTAGTAGTAGTAGTAGTAGTAGTAGTAGTTTATTGTCATTGTAAGTAATTAGCAGTGAAGCAAGAACACACTATGACACAAATGAAATTTGGCTGTGGAATCAAAACGCAGGACTCAAATGCAAAATAATCAAGGTTTCACTGCAGTGTTTATTAAACAGTGTGCACTGGAGGGGACTCACCAAGGGTTAGTGGGAGACATTCCCCTACAGGCAAAATGGATACCCTGCTATTTATACACTTCTACAAGAAGGGAAAGGGAAAAAGAATGCATACACATACATATTCATACGATGATGCAGGCATACCTAAATAAGCAATACTTCTCAAGTTACTTTCTGCCCCTCTTCTTATCTACTATCTTCAAGGAAAACAATCGTGTCACAGAGAAGAAGAAATCAAGGCGCCAAATGCCAGGAAGAACGCATCCTCCGTCAAGACAGATGCCTTGGTATATGGGGAAGTTTGTGATAAAGGCTTTGAGATAAGGCTTTTTACAACCAGCCTAGTTCATACCAGCTAGTTAAACTCTTTACAACCAGCCTAATTCCCACCAGGTTCAAGGGTGCTGCACATTTCTTTATATTTCAATTTTATTAAGGCAATCCCATTCATCTGAGGCCTCTAAAAACTTGCTTCTTTCACCCAAAGATATATTTTCCTCACACGGCAAAAGCTATTGGGACTGATCTTTACATGAGGATGGGCCACCTACCTTTTTGGAGGGCAGGAAGGGATGATGTCATCCTTAGCTTGTCCCTAACCTGCTGGAAAGGCAACATCTACCTAAGTGTCTTGTTCCATGTCAAAAATACTGTTTTTCTCCCCTCAGCTGGTACCAGCAGGGCAATTCAGTCTGCCAGTTGTGGTTTGTTCCATTGTACCAAATGCCTCCATTCCAATTGGCAGTATACAGTCTGGCAAACACTCTGCCCCCATCCCCACTCTCTGCCTTCAACAGCCATACTGCCCCAATGAAGGAGAAACTGTTAATGTGTTGTGGACTGTTGTTTCTTTCACTAGTCCTCCAAAGACACACCCACAGAATAGAAAGCAATTGGTGCATGCTTTCCTGGCAGGAATAGGAGGGGAGAAGAAGCAGGAAAGTCATCACGTGTTAACTGCCTTCCATCACTGTGGCTAAAATAAAGGAAAGGATTGAAATCCAGAAAATCATTTTAAGCCAAATTTATTTCCATCCAGTTTACATATGAGAGACAAGCAGCTAAAGGCTGTAATGCAGTCTTTCTCACTCTCAGAGTCTTTAAGATATGTGGACTTCAACTCCCAGAATTCCCCAGCCTGCTGTAGTGCTTTCATGCCCTTGGCCTCAATAGCATTCTAACAGAGCAGATAAAGCATTTTGGAGTAGGCACCAGGAAATGGCTCCTGGAACTCTTTAACTTGCTAGTGCAAGGCCAAATACTGAACCTTATTCAATACACTGAACTGAGTATTAAGACACATGAAGTCATGGGCAAGAGTGTTCGTCAACCTCTTGGCACCTTATGACACTGTTTACCTTTGCATGTTGCAATGGAAGGTATATAAACTTAAGCAGGATATTTAGCTAATACAAATTATCCAGACGCTCACTGAAAATCACATTTCTATACTGAGCTTGCAGGCAAGTGAAGTTGATGGTGTAAAAGGAACAGCTTACCACAAGAATATATGCTGGCACTATTCCTTTTTAACATGAAAGATCAACCAATCCATCCAAACAAAAGAAACTTCACTTGCATTGATGAAGTAACCTTAGCAACACAGGCACCTTAAAGCAAGTAAGCCAGGTCAGCCTCTTCCCACTATGTAATCAGGACACAACCAGGAAATGAATATTAAAAAGAACGAGACATTGTTGAATCACAGAAAAGATCTGTTATACCTCACAGTGACCGTGGGTCATGTGTTTTCTTTTAAAATGCATTAAGTAAGAAAAAAGCCAGTGCCTGGAGCAGTTATCCAAACACTTGCAAATTCACCTGGAGACCTCATCCAGCAACTTCCAAAAACAGTTATCCCTGTTATTCCAGTGCTGAATATGCATGCACCGTGTGGAAACATCCCACTCGTGAAAGACAATTGAGCCTTTACTGAGCCACAGCTGCCAAATTGTCTCATTCATTTATAGTTCACTGAAACAAAGAAAATTACAAATTTTCACTGGAATATCCCTTCAGACAACCAAACAACTACAGCCAATCAGAATAAGAGAAATTGGAGGATGCTAGACATCATCTATATAACCACATCATGGAATGGAAACAATTAAGACCATACAAAACCTTTCTCAGGCAACAAAAGCATTAAATACCAGAACAACTTCTGTTTGAGAGGCACTATGGCAGATGTAAGCGATTAAAAGGATGATCAGGGCATTTTTGCAAAAGAGCATCTCCCTGTTGGAGCAAGGAAGGAAGGAATCCTTTGAAGTGTCCAAAATCACCTTCACGTTCAAGTTCATAAGTTTAGAGTTATCATTATCAAATAGGCTACATCTCTGGATCTCCATATATGGTGAGGTGCAGACAATTAAAAATCTCCTGCTTTTCACCGTTGAACTGTGTACAGTGGTGGAAAGAAATATATTTTGAAGAATGGACACAAGAAGACCAACATCTAATGGGATTCAGCAATGTCATAAACATTTTGCCATTTGTTTATTTTTTATTTTGGAGGGTCCATGGATGCTTTTGGCAGTTACTGCAGCTGCCCGAGAATCTGTAAGCAACATGTTGCCCACCCTGGCTTAAAAACCTAAATTATACACAGCTTCTCTCTCTCTCTCTCTCGATTAATTTTTATGTTTTTGCACACAAAGATGGGTAGTTTGTTCTATACCCGAACTATCCTGAATTGCTCAAAAGTTATTTGCATTTAACCAAATCTAAATTCCTATCATTTAATTCTTAAGCTTATGATTAAAATTTTATTTTGTTCAGGATTTAAGGCAGACTTACCCAGTGATTTCAAACTTCTTGTTCTGAAGGTCTCTAATAGCTTAGCAGTAGTAAATGATCAATTTCCAAAAGTGAGTAGAAAGTGAGGTTTGTGAACTTAGAGTCCTTTAAAAATCTGCCGTGGATGCAAGTAATCCTGTTGTCTCCTGGCACTTAAACCCATGGAAAACCACTATCTCCTCATGAGAAGCAGCCATCCAGAGCACATGTGGGTTATCTCCCATCCTCTCCTTATCCGGAGAGGTTCCAAGGAACTGGTCTATTCGCTGGTTCCTTGGTCTTTGCTATGGTCGTCGGCTCTGCTTTCTCAGTGCTGTCTTCAGTTCACCATACCTCACCCAGAAGTCTCAAATCAGAAAACGTATGACTTTTATGCAAGTTCGTTTATAAATCAGTTTTCTCCATTCCCACATTGACCATCAATATAGTTTAACTTGCATGAAAATTCATCTCTAAATACTATTTTACAAAAAAGGTCTGTAAATTCCAAACAATAACTATTTGCTAATCTGCTCCTAGTTCACTGACTACAGGCAAGGTCGATTTGTATCAGAATTCCCAATCTATGAAGCTTCCATATGCAAAAGTGAATAGCCCCTCTATTCAGTGGGTAACTTTGCTCTGGACAGCTACAGGAGTAAAAGAAATCCAGATCTGTGTTGAAGTCAAAGGACAAAAAGTAAGAGTTGGTAATTTTCTAAATTTATTGCAAAAGCACTTACCCCTCAAATGATATATGTGCACCTGCATAAATGTGCATGTATGAGAGAGAAAAAGGGGAGGGTAGAAAATGCAATGACATAAAGGAGGCTGGGAGGAAATGGAATTAGAACACCACTCAGTATTTCTGATAAATAACTAATGCTAATGTGGAACTGGGATCAGAATCTAATGAGATCATGAAATATAATAAAGTGCTGGGGGGCGGGGGGGTCTTGGGAAAGGCAGATGGCACAATATGGAAAAGAAGAAAGATCACAGATTAACATTGGATGCCTGGATATGCCCGTATTAGGGAAATAACAGTACATAAGGAGATTACATTTGTTTACTTGAAACAGTGAAGACATGCTATGTTAGTCATCTTCCCTACATGATATACTACTTGAGAATAATGTGGGATTTAGCAGGTTTACAAAGATATTTTGCATTTATATCTGATCAGGCTCAAAGTTATGTTTCTAAATGTACCATGCTTGACCCTGAGTATATAACAAATCATAAATTATGGGAAAAACATGCCCTCAGCCTTACATCAGTTAATGGAAACTTATTGGTATTATTATACTTTAAAAAAATATACTACTGTAGACAAATTGGTTTCTTGATTGCTGTTCTGCCCTAGATTGTTTGACTTTTTATTCTAAAATCCTGCAGTCTGTGGCATAAGTCAAATCAGACCTTTATCATAGCTGTTTCAGGCTGGCAGTCCTAAGGGTTCCTTTTCATTAAGTAACTGATGCATCTGAGCAAGTCAAACAGGAGGAAAAGTCTAACTAGGTGGGAAGTGCACTTGTTAGCTGTCCACATTGTAGTGTCAGAATTTCAGAGAGGGAGAGGGAGACAAAAAAGAAATTTTAAAAGACTAAAATCACAAAAACAAAAATAAACAAAAGAGGAAAAAAGAAAACACAACAGAAACTCAGCCCAATTTTTAAACATATCATTAATATACCTTGACAACATGGGCTAATATCAATTGATTTTTTCGTTATGCCAGTAGAAAGTCTGTTTATGGACAAAACTGAAATTCTAAGGTTACACTGTCTTTTAAAGGGTAATCTTCATCCTGTTCAGTCAGTCCATAGATCTTCATAGAATTATCAAAATTCCAGATGTACTCAACCAGCCCAAACTGGATGGGAAACTCCATTCTATTATAACACTCCTACAGAGAAAGGTGGAAGCCAAAACTGGTACTTCCATGGGTTTTCCTCTAAACAAGGATCTCCCAGGCTGTTATAAAGCCTTTAATAGAAAAAAAAAATTCTCTTACTGGATAATTAATTTGTGTGAACACACGACTTAACGACTGAACAACTATATTTATTCATTCATTCTTCTTTACTGAATCAACTTTTCATCCAATATTAATTGGAATTTTGCTTTCACCATCTGTTCCTTTATTTAGCTCACTTTCTGTACAGCATCAGAACTAGATAGACTTTGCATTTGAACTAAAATGGACTACAAAGTCAGTGCAATCTAAACACATATTTTAAAGATACTGTTACACAAGCATGACATGAAATCATCATTAGGTCTGGTGCAGTGGCTTTACTGAAAACCTAGAATTAGATTTGGGGTATAAATTCTGATTAATTAATAAGCAAAGGACGGACTTAAGAGATACTTATTTTACAATTTCAGCAATTGTAGAACGGTTTTTAATATGTTTCTGTCCTAATAGTTATCATTAATCTTTCATAATGTGGTTGCACCCACCAGCAGCATTGCAGGAAGCACCTATGATCACAGAGCACTACTGCAGTTATGTCAATAATAACTGCACTGTGAACTATTTTTATGTTCTTAATCCAGCCTTCTTCAACCTCATGCCCTCCAGATGAGCTAGACCATCTTTAATAATCCTTATGTAGCACAATTACTGGTCAAACATCTGGAGGGTACTTGGTCTATCCCTTAGGCCATACTGTACAAACAAATGCCTTTCAGATGTCTTGGATATCAGTTATCATCAGATCTACTCAGCAGAGGCAATAGCCAGGTAATGTGGAAGCTGCAGTCTAAAACATCTAGCGTGTACTAGATTGCCTGTCTACAAATCAAATGGAAGTAGTTGCAAGGGGCTAAGAACCTTAATTATTCTCTTTTTAATTTTAAAATAGCCAGTGTTCTCTCATTTTTGTTTGCAACTAAAAATTTATCTTGCCAGTTAACCAAGCCAAGTCAATTAATTTATGTCCTTTCTGCAATCAGATGGTGGGGTTTTTTGGGGGGGGGAAGTGAATTTGCATCCTTTCACATGTTTTCAAATATTAGGGGTTCATTGATTACGTATGTGTTTAGGTAACAAGCTCAATTAATTTGATTGCTTGGTTACTAACTTACTTATTTTCCAACACTTATATGTTGTCTACTTGTCCAGTTATAGTGGTGCATGATAAATAATATAAATATAGACCCAGGAATTCCTATATACATATCCATATAATATTTTCAAAACTCAGTACACTGTTTTGTACATTTCTATGTAGTTTCTCAGTTCTGATTATATCTTTGAAAAGGATACAATTGTCAATTGAAGATGGATCACTATGCATATCTTTTGATTATCCTGGACCATTTTGAATTATTACTACATAACCACTTTAGTTAATTGGAATGTTCTGGGTTCAAAATATAATGCATATTTGCTATACCTCCTGTCGCTATCATATCAATTCAAAAACTATGTGGATATTTACATTAGATCGATTAATGGATGATAACAATGAGTTTTTACCAATTTCTTTGTTCAAAGAGAAATACCATTTGTCAGTTGCCACCTCCTGGCAATATTTACAATTACAACATTTATTGACGTTTCAATTTGGAACAGCAACATTTTCAGCCTCAGAGACACCTAACTTATTAGAGAGGATCATTAAATCCTATGAGACTAAAAAGCCCACAATCAGTCTTTATAAATATTTATCAATAAATCAATTTGATACGCAAACTTTAAAGACAGAATGGAATAACAAATTGGAGACATCCATTTTGTCTAAACAATGGGAAAATGCCTTAACCTCAGTACCAAAAACCTCACAAGATTTTAGATTATAATTTATAGAGCAAAAAAATAGTATTTTGGACTTATTGGACCCCATGTCATTTGTACAGAAAACAAATGAGTAAATCATCATGTTATTAGATATGCAACTAGAATAATGCTTCATTAAAAAATATGTTTTTGCAATGGCCTAAAGATACTAGGTTCTGGGAAGAACTAATTACATATATTAATTTGATTTTCAAAGAAAGTTTAATATTTTTGGATGCCCATATTCTTTTGAACTATAGCTGAACATGGAAATGGATTATTCCCATTATTACTGCCAGGAGGAACAGATTAGTTCTTCAAATTGGAAAAACAAATTTATGGTTCCAATTATCCAGTGGATTGAAGACCTGATGTTACTTGCATCCTACAAATGAGTTGCCAATAAACATAGATTATGCATGGACAATAACAATGAAATTTAGTTATCTTTATTGAAAATTTTATATAAAAAGTTTCATATATATTCATCTATATATGCAAGAGAAGCCTTTATATGTATAGTTTAACTTGTAATTGCATTTTTTTCTTTTTTAATATTTTTATCTTTGTCCCTCTGTTTAGTTAAATAAAGCATATATGAAATCATATAAAACCCTCTTATTGAAATAGAATTAAAAAGAATTAAAATAGAACCAATCAAAATCAAATCAACCCAAATCCAACAATTAAAGGTCTGGAGTCTCAGCATCTGTAGTGGTACTGGGGCCACTTTAATATGGTAAAATATAGACATAGTAATGTGTCTAATCATTGCCTGATTAGAACAGAGAACAACAATCAATTAGGAAATGCCTTGTCCAGTTGGCTCCATATATGTGAGTACAGGAACTAAAAGAAAAAAGTCAATTGTGTGGGTCATACCAGACCCAATTGTTGGCATTACTCCTATCTACATAAAGACTGGATCTGCCACAAAGTTCCAGTATTTACATACATAATATCAGCATAGGAGACTGATCCCACAGTGTTGTCCCTGATAAGAAGCTGCTGCTCTGTAGAGCTTACGAGTAAGGCATTTTCTCTATTTACAGTAACTCTCGTTTCTCTCAACTTGTCTCCTTGGCTAGCAGGTCTTTCAAGAGAAAACAGCTGCATGGCATTTTAGCTGCTCCCACCCACCCACCCACTATGGGAAGTGCTGAGGTTTTCTGTTCTTTTGCTTTGTTCAGGCAATTAAACAAGTAAGCACAATGTGATGTAAGGATATGCATTGGAAGAAATGGTTTTATTTCTCTTTAGTGCAAAATAGGAATGAAGCTTTTTGTTTCTGCAAGACCAGTGGCAGCTTGGGGCAAAACAGTGATTTTTCTCTCCTTGTTCCCAGCCTTTCTGGATAGTCAGCAGAGAAGGTGATTGGAGATTATCTTTAAAAACTTCTGAGCAATTGGTAGCAAATTAAGGGAAGCATGGAAGGGACCAATTGCTCAGAAGATTTTAGTCTTCATTGACTAGCATGGGATCGAATGGGATAACTCCTTCAAACATGGTAGATTTTGGGAAGGGAGGGAGGGAAATTATGAGTTTGTTGCTTTGGAATAGAACTATGCAATATCAACCTCAATAGCAATATTTATGCACCGCCATGCTCCAGTGAACTAAGACTTCTCATGAACTATTCCATAAAAGCTCAGTATCCCACTCTCCCCCCCCCCCCCCGCTTGTTTTTTCTTCCTTGTCTTTGCTACACTTTGCTTTCCTTTTCAAGTGTCAATGTATATGATGTAGCTGTTAAGAATTTTCACTTCCCATTGGGCTTTTATGGGACATTTTCCCATATTAACTTTTTTTCCAGGGTTGATCTTTATGTAATTTGTAGTTTTATTTTGTATCTTAGATGAAGACTGAAGAAACATTTTTTTAAAAAATTAAAAAGTAAAAATACTTGTGTTCATTTTAGAATAATAACAGAAAATCAAAGTAAAGATATTTTATTGACCCCACCTTTAATAAAAGTAGGATCTATAAAACCTTTGGTAGCTCTTCATATTTTTAATGCACTGATACATCATTTCTTCTTCTGTTCCTTTTTTTCCCCCTTTTCTTATAAAAAAGAAATTTAGGCATAGTTTAAATTACCGACTGGAGGTAAACTCTTAATTTGTACACAAACACTGGTGCAATGATATGTGGGAATGTACTTGGGAGACAGCAGAAAGAGTCATAGCCAGGGGAATGGTCAAATAAAAGGCAGCTTAGCCCACAATAGGAATGTGGGTGTGCCAAACATCTCAGAAGGGATCCTCCCTAGTTCCTTGGCTGTAAAAGGGACAGGGGAGAAATGTACTTTCACACTTGCAAGATTCTGTTAATGTACCCTTACAATAAAGTATAATTAGCTCATCTGGGCTTCCTGTCTAGACTACCTTGCAAGGCTGACAACTGGAGACATTAAAAAAAGAGAGAACAAATGACATAACATCATTCTACTTACTCTCTGACAATTTTGTTCACAAATTACTCTCTCTCTTGAATTTCAATCTCCATCAAAACCATTAAAGAAATCTGCCTTCTACAAAATATGTCAAGTACACTCTTTGAGCAGTAGTTCTCCCCATTAGTCAAGCCATTCATCACCAGATTTTCCTCCCTACACAATTGCCCCTTGAAATGCTGTTTCTAAGATAATCTTTCAAGTGGAACTTTTTGTAGGAAAAAATCTTCCGTATATATTTATTACATTCAGTCAAAATTATTTTTCACAGTTAATAACCACCACAAAGTATAATCATACTATAAAACAGCTGTGGTCAAACAGTTAAAAACTAATGGAATAAATAATCTCATCCTGCCAATATATTATTAACACAAATAATCCACTCATAATGCATAGTAACCAATGCATAAAGAGCATCTATCCATCACTATATGCTTTCCTTAACAGTTTGGTTTTGAAAATTTCCTAAAGGACAGTAATGTGGATATCAGTCTAGATGGAGGCCATTCCACAAGTGCATACTACTTCTGAAAAAGAAACAGCTACAATCTCTCAGTACATGGATGGATTGATTCTGGTTGTAGAATGTGATACTGAAGATCTTTGAAATTAGGTGAACAAGAATGGAATATGCATTGCTTATGCACTAGGTATTTAACCAGAAAGCCAAATATTTAACCAAATATATTTTCATTTTGCTATACATTATTCTTATCAACTTAGCTTATAGTGATAAGTGGGAAAAAAAACAAATTCCATGTTAAGTCTACATATGTTACATTGAGATGGTGCACACACATTTGGTTTATAGAACTTGTCCTCATATCTTAAAAAGCTAGGAAAAGTTCAGGAAAAAAAGCAGACAAAATGCTTTTGATCAAATAGCTTAACGAACTTTTGGAACGAATGGAATAACTTTTTATTTTCTCTTATTACATTGCAAAGAGGAATCACTCAATTAAAACAATAGTAAGTAAATTTAGCACAAAGGCAAGAATGTTCACACTACAGATAAGCTTAGAGTTCACTGTCACAGGATATAATAATAGGTACTGGTTTAAATGGCTTAAAAGAGGGTTTAAACAAATGCATGAAGAATTATACTATCAATGGCTAATAGACATGATGGCATAAGAAATTCCAGTCTTAAGAACCAGTACGTTTCTAAATACCAGGTTTTGGCTATCAACAATACTGTAGGTTATTGCTTCAAAACACAGTTTATAAGATTTCTGCAAGTATCTGGCTTGCAGAAATTTTTCCCCACTACCCCTTTAAGAAAACAGAAAGAAAAGGTTATTAAAACCACAGGATTAGCTGCGTATGTTTCTGAACCATTTGAAATGAATACACACAGAAAGCACAACATTGTATGTTAGAGCATCTTAAGGTGTAAGATAGACAGTGTTAAATTGGTGCAAACATTTTTAATACCTGAAACATAGAAAATGGAGATGTTTGAAAGTTAAGATAAAAGTGGAGCGTAGAGACCTCAGAAGCAACCTATCCACAAGCACACACACAAATTACCCTTCTTGAGTCTGGTGCCCCTCCAGCTTCACCAAGCATGCTGGTGATGAGTTATTGGAATTGTAGCCCAACATAGCTGGAGGGCATCAGATTGAGAGTGGCTACCTGCTTCCACTTGGTTCTTATTGCTCTGTAGATGTTCAGCTTGCCCTACACTGTTTACATTACCAGAATACTACTGTTGGCTCTTGCTCACAGACTGTTGAGTAAAAGCCATCTCTAATTTTTGAAGAATATGGTCCTGGCATTAATTAAACTCTCTGGGCTGGAAGTAATGGGCTATGTAGTGGGCTAGAAAGGCATAATGCTTTGGGGAAATGGCTTCCATGCTGGGGAAGGATGCATATTCCCCTGCTTGCCTGTGTGCATGCCTGCTGCCTGCCTGCCTGAGAATTATCTGAATGAATCACAGCAGTGCATTTGATCTTATCCTTCGTGGTGGTGGTTGTTTTTAATCTCCTTGCTGATTCTGCTTTTTAAACATAGCCAAAGAAGCGTATCTGAAAGAGAAAGAAGGGACGCCAACCAACCCAAGATGTGCTTAATGCAGATGCCATTAATAAATCACTGTTAGTTAAGATATAGATTAGGTGATGGGTGGCAGATGGGAAGGAGGAATGTCAAATTGCTTTTCTCATATAGATTATTGGATTAACAAGGAAACAGCGGGTGTGTGGCAAACCAGTGTAACAAATTACCATTAAAAAAAATGGAGCTCATTGCAAGCTGGTAATAATGCCATGTCAGCCATTAGCTCTCTGGAGAGCTACTCAAGAGCACGAACATTCATCTTCTGGAAAAGAGATGGCCACTGGCACTTTAGGATATACAAGATATGTAGTTGGCTCCAGTTTCACCCCTCCCTCCCTCCTCTTCACAATGTATGCCTGCAGGATGCTATGATGAAACATGATGGCTAATAGCATCCATGTATCTACAACTGTTTTAGAAAATTGCTTGTAGAAGACATAAATAGAGGAAATAATCCATTCATTCAGTGCATTTCTGTATGTTATAATGGGAAATCCTTGGTTAGGAAAGAAGGAAGTAAACTGGACTCTTTTCAGTTATAAAAAAAAGAATATTCTGCAATATTACATTTTCCAAGTATTTATTTCCCATTGTTCTTCCTTGTAGTATTTCTAGGCAGCCTCCAGATCCAGCATTGCTTAGTTTCAAGAACACAAGTGGTATTGCTTGGGCTAACTCCTTAATACATCTATAGATGTTGGATTTGTGCCATGTTTTCTGCTTCACTGTTTTAACTATCGTCTTTACAAGCATGTGTTAAAACCAGAACTACAACTCTCAAAACAGATTAAAACTGGAAGTCAAGACTTCATTATAATCCCTCAAATTGTTGGGCAATGTCTCTGTTTAGTTGCATAAATGTGTTGGATAAAAGGGTTACAGTATTTCAAACTGAAACCACCTTACCAAGTTTTGATCAATCACTGCATACCAACAGATTTCTTTTATGTGTGGTTTCCAGATGAGGGGACAGCTGATTTCTTTCTGAATTTACTTCAATTTCTTTTGTTAATTTGGTTTGATTTAGTATTGGGATTTTGACTTTTTACAGACACTTCTCAGTTTGCATTTTAAAAAATGTAATTCTATTTGTTTTATGTGAATGAAGTTTTATAACCACATCTGAACTGACAGTTTGTAGTGTTTCTCATTATTTTCTCATTGCTGAATTCATTAACTAAGTTGCTGTTCGTGGTGTACACAGATTAGGAACCATAATGTAAAAAGGACATTATCTGAATGTTTAGCAACTTCTCTTGATATAATTGTATGACTTAATGAGATGTCCCTGGCCAAAATAGCACAGCTCTTATCTGCCTATATATTGAAGGTTCCTGGTTGTCCACAGGCAATTAATAACTTCAGAAAGCCTCTGTGTAAACAGGCAATCCTAATACAGGCTCTCTGCCAAACTTCTGGTCTTCTTGAGGTGAATTATTGCATTCTTCTAGTAATTATTGATAATGTTCCTAAATGAATTACAAACCTTTAAAAGAACATGTTCTGCATGTTTCCCTTCACTGCAATGTGATCCAAAGCTCTGAAAGATTGGTACAGGCAGACATTTCTTATAGCTTTTAAAGTCAATAGGTGTAGTTAAGATGAGCTCAGACCATCATGAAAGAGCAAGAGGTTGCAACGCATCTATTGAGCAGGACACTTACAACAAAGTTTGGATGTGTTATCTCATCAACTTTCATGATTTATGAGGTAGTAGCATAGTTCCAAGATTCATGTCATGAGCCTAACTGTGCTTAACATTGCATTGGGCTGTGGTCCTTCAGAACTCTAATTAACATTGTCAGGATTCTTTGGTACCCTAGCTTAGTGTGAGCCTAATATAATTCCCCAAATACCCAGCATCTTAATGAAAAGTACACAAGAACCAATTCATAGCTCATGCTGCAGTTGGAGTCAAATAACATTTTTGCTTGGTTAAAATAAAAAGCTGGCTCAGTATACAATTTGCTGGTCCATCTATGTCACCTGAGGATACCAAATGGCAGCTAACAGATGTTACTGAATGAAATTTGAACTGCTAGAAAATTATTGATGATAATCACCAAGAGAATTACTACTGCTGGAATTCAGCCAAGGTTTGGACAAAATAAAACATGCTTACATGGGCAACTTGCTCTAAGCTATCTTCTCTCTTTGGCAGGATATATATTTGTGAGAAAACATTCGTATTCCTGGACTGTAATAAGAGGAAATTGTGATCATTTCCAAAACATAATGACATCTACCCATTCCAGCTTCATTCTGGAAACTCTGTGCATGGCATAACAACAAAAGTATAAAATGTTACCAGCTATATTACTCTGCAACCCACTAATTATATTTGATCACATAAATAGAAATACATACATTCTATGTGGCCTTTCAAACTAATCACTTTTCTATGTTGCATCATCCAGGACTGAACATATAAACCCAATTGTTAATTTCTGTAAATTTTCTCAATTCAATTACTTACTTACTTACTTACTTACTTACTTATTTATTGGATTTCTCCCCCGCCCATCTCTCCCACAATAGGGGACTCTGGGTGACTTACAAAAAACATTAAAACTATAAATATATGTAAAACACATAAAACATCCAAAATTTAAAATAATACTAAAAAAGGAAGATCCAAGAAGATGGAAAATCAGGCTGCGGAGAGCTGGCCACTATGGGACTAGCTTATATTTGCCAGAACTGAATTCTCCAAAATGCTGCCTAAAGAGAATCCAGCCTCTGCTGTGGCATTATTACCTGAGATTTTCTGCAGTCAAAAGCACAAGTTTTCTGTTCATGGAGCAGCACACACAGTGACCATTCCCACACCCCTACTGCTTCCTTTGAAGCAGTTTGATGACAACCTACTATTGTCTATAAACCTGTTGACTTCACAAGGTTGAGAACAAGAAGCAAGAAATCACTATTCCACCCTGAGCTCAGAGAACTCCAAGGACTCCACATTGGGGGAACAGATGTTTATAAACCCCACAAAGTGGCAGCACTGAAAAAAGGGCTAGTTTTAATATATTTTCAAATATACAGTTGCAAGAAAAAGTATGTGAACCTTTTGGAATTTCATGGTGTTCTGCATTAATTTGTCATAAAATGTGATCTGACCGTCATCTAAGTCAAGAGTATTGACAAATATAATGTGCCTGAAATAATAACACAAAAACAATTCTGATCCTTCATGTCTTTATTGAGAACAACCATAAAAACCTCATAGTGCTAGTGGAAAAAGTATGTGAACCCTTGAGTTAACCTCAAAAAAGCTAATTGGAGTCAGGTGTTAGCATACCTGGAGTCTTGTTAAGCCTTGGAGGTGTGGACTAGAGCTACGTTGACTGATAAAAACCACTCAAACTTTTTGAGTTTGCTCCGCACAAGAAGAATACGCTTATGTGAGCCATGCCTCACCAAAAAGAGCTTTCAGAGGATCTACAATCAAGAATTGTTGATTTACATAAAGCTGGAAAGGGTTACAAAGTGATTTGAAAGACCTTAGAAATACACCAGTCTACAGTTAGGCAAACGATCTACAAATGGAGACACTTTGGGACTGTGGCTACTCTACCAAGAAGTGGACACCCAGTCAAAATGACCCCAAGAGCACAACGAAGACTCATCAATGAGGTAAAGAAACAACCCCGAATGACAGCCAAAGATTTGAAGGCATCATTGGACCTGGCTAACATCTGTGTTCATGAGTCTACAGTACGTAAAACATTGAACAAGCAGGGTGTCTATGGCAGGACACCACGAAGGAAGCCGCTGCTTACTACAAAGAACATTGCTGCACGTCTGAAGTTTGCAAAAAAGCACATTGAAACTCCACAGCGGTATTGGCAAAATGTTTTGTGGACTGATGAAACAAAGATTGAACTATTTGGAAAGAACACGCAGCACTATATCTGGCATAAAAGGGCACTGCATATCATCATGAAAACATCATCCCAACCGTAAAGTATGGTGGAGGAAACATCATGATTTGGGCCTGCTTTGCTGCATCAGGGCCTGGCCAGCTTGCAGTCATTGAGGGGAAGACGAATTCCCAAGTGTATCAAAAAATTCTTCAGGATAATGTGAGAATGTCTGTACGTCAGCTGAAACTCTGTAGAAGTTGGGTGATGCAACAGGACAATGATCCAAAACACCGGAGCAAGTCCACAACAGAATGGCTTCAGAAAAACAAAATCCCCCTTTTGGAGTGGTCAAGTCAGAGCCCAGACCTCAACCCAATAGAGATGCTATGGAATGACTTGAAGAGAGCCATACACATGAGACGTCCAAAGAATATGATAGAGCTAAAGCAGTTCTGCCAGGAAGAATGGGCTAAAATCCCTCCTGAATGATGTGCAGGTCTGATCCACAGCCACAGGAAGCGCCTGGTTGAGGTTATTGCTGCCAAGGGGGTGTCAACCAGTTATTGGTTCCAAGGGTTCACTTACTTTTTCCACTAGCACTATGAGGTTTTTATGGTTGTTCTCAATAAAGACATGAAGGATCAGAATTGTTTTTGTGTTATTATTTTAGGCATATTATATTTGTCAATACTCTTGACCTAGATGACGGTCAGATCACATTTTATGACAAATTAATGCAGAACACCATGAAATTCCAAAAGGTTCACATACTTTTTCTTGCAACTGTATCACGGTTGAACCAGAATTAAAAATAATTCACCTCCTAAATACCTCTGATATTCTGGGGACACAAAAATTCAGGTATGCTTTTGAACATCAGTCCTGATGTGTAAGTGTGTAGGAGGATATTGGAAGATTTAAGGATAACTGGATTGAATCATTGTATTTCCTGAAAGTGAACAGTTTGGTTCTCAGTTTTTTTCGGTACCTGACTCTGTAACATTCCAAAAGAATTGCTCTTTATTTAAATCAGAATATTACAAGACAACTCTGACAATTTACTTTCTTAATTAATTGGCTTTACTACTCAGTTTTCATCCATAATATTGAAACTGACAAACCAAATGACATGCAGTATCCTTAGTTCTGTGAACATTTTTTCACATCTTTTGGGAAATATATTGGAACATAATACTGAGTAATTTTATTTTTTATAAGTTATGTTTGAAGCTTAGTTTGGAGCAGCATGATACAATTAGATATTTTAAGTGATTTCCTAGGGAAATTATCATTTATGTTATACCCTCTAGTGGTGACAGTTTGTCTTTCTCATCTCACATAATGTTTCGGATTTTAATAATCTTTTGACAGTTATTTGTAGACAACTGAACAGTGCTTTAATATTGGACCAAGATAATTCAGATTTCAAGGTAGATATAAAAAACCTTGAAATTTGAGAAATCCAGAAATTTCAGAAAATATCCAAGAGTATGGATTTCTCAGGGTGGTATTGTTTATGTGTTGGGGGCTAGGATTGGGGGTGTGTTTGTTTATGATTCTTATCAACTGTTCTAAGCACCTAGAAACTAAGAGTCTTTTTCTCCTGCAGGCGGTTTTCCTCCTGATTATGTCAGGCCTTGAAAGCAGCTACAGTATGCTATACAGGTATAGAAGTAGGTTTGGAAGTCTATTCCAATAGTTTTCATTGTGATCAAGAAGTTGTGCAAAGGTTAATAACCAAGACAACCTGCCACTGGTATGAGAAGAAGCAATTACACTTGGAACTAGAGGCAAGGACAGTAGAATCAAAGTGACTTAGTAGATACTTGGACATGAGATCAAATTGATTGGAGGCTTAAAGCCCAAATGTATAAGGCTGCTTTTAGATCCATATTCAAAATGTATATAGGTTTTAATTGGCCAGGGATTCCTAGGAAACTTAGTTTCCATGGCAATGTTG
This sequence comes from Liasis olivaceus, assembly GCA_030867105.1. Classification (NCBI taxonomy): domain Eukaryota; kingdom Metazoa; phylum Chordata; class Lepidosauria; order Squamata; family Pythonidae; genus Liasis; species Liasis olivaceus. The sequence goes on along the minus strand of CM061352.1, from coordinate 84,713,146 downwards.
CTTCAGCATCACATATGAAACTGCATTTCCATTTATCTTAGAAATGGCCCCAATCAGCAAAACAGTAGGACTCTCAAATCTAATTTTATGATGTATAAAGCAGTAAATGTAAGGCAAGGTAGCAATTAGGTTGTAGAAAAATGTTTAAGTTCATTTAGTATTTAATTTATGAAACTGTACCCATGAGCCTTGATATTAAATCAATCCAGGATCAATTTTGTGAAAGCTAGTTGCATGATACTGTGTGCGTGTGCACGCGCATGCACAGAAACAATGACCCCCCTACCCTCAAATCTTCAGTTACTACCCAGAGCAGTTAAATAAGTTTTAAGCTCCATTGAAATATTTTAGCTGGTTTATTCCCTATATCTGATTGATAGCTACTTGGCAGTAAATACGAATCATATTTAATCAAACATGTATACCTGTCTTCTCAAAAGTAATGATAAAAGATGTGTTCTGCTTCAATGGTTGCTATCCCATATTTATTTACCTGGGAATTAGTCTCAATGGAGATGGTGTTTCCTCTGAGTAAACCTGCACAGGATTTTTGTCTTATATTTATTTATGACTTACGTTTGTCATCAAATGTATGTTATTCTTGGTTCTTCAGTTGATTAACATAATTACCCCCATAAAGAGCTTTGCATTTTAACCAAACAGGTCTCATAGCTTGGTGGCAGGTTACAGGCTCGTATACAGAAAATCTTAGATTAGGCCATGGCAGCTCCAGTTAAAATAGCAAGCAGAAGGTGGTGGGAATGGTATTAGGATTATAATATTTATTAGATACAAAAATCTGATATGGCATAATGCAGCTGTTTGTGTTCCTGTATTAGAAATATATTGGTATAGCTGCCGTGTGTGTGTGTGTGTGTGTGTGTGTGTGTGTGTGTGTAGTCTCAACACATCTGAAGTGAGGAAAGCACATGGACAGATTATGCTAGGATATTTGAAAAAAGAAGTATAAGAAAAAAGACTGATCATTATTTAACCATTTACTTTTTAAAAAAATGGATTTACTTTTGAGCAGCTGGATAGCATAGTGGTTAGAGCACTGCTTTTGATGCAGGACATGAGGGTTCAAATGCCGGCTGGTACCTGCCTTACCGTAGGGGTCCTTGTGCAAAGACCACCTAACACTTCACCTACCTACCTCAAATATGAGAATTACATGAACTAAGAGAATCATGCCAGCTCAGACATCACCCGGATTAACAAGGTCTGTGTCAGATGCTGGAGAACCAGGATAATCTGATGATAAGTGGGCTACTGGAACAAACCATACATGGATGAGACAAGAGAATTTGGAATTGATGGAATGCTACTACAACAGTAGACCTAATGAGAGGGGATATATGAAACATATGAGGGAACTATGGATAGACAGAAGACCTACATCCACACTGAGAAACAGCTAGCTACCCAACGTTTCAACATAGTGAAGAGGAAGCTGCTGTCACAAGTTTAGATAGACCAACTCCACATTACAACCCAGACTCTAGCAGACCTGCAAGAACACTGGATGTGCAGCCAACACCTGAAGCTGGAACATCACTGCCACCCCCTCCATTACAGAGCACAGCAGCTGATATAAGGATAAGATCATGGATAAACTAGCTAAAGTCAACCCTTGAGACTGATTACCAAGCCTCAGTGGAGAAGTACCATCAGATAGTATGCTAGAAGATGCCAATAGAGCCCTCCAGACAATCCCTACTACCACCATAACTCAAAACATTGAATTGGTATATGCTACAGGTGCTGTAATCCTGGAAATGCATGGCTACACAATCAAGAAGAACAGTAGTACATACCCCCCCCCCCCAAAAAATGAAGTTGGAGGCTAAGATCAAGGCAACTCAGAGAGAAGTCAGTCAGCTGGTGGAACTACAGAAGGGTATGGAGATTAAGAATAAGACTTGGCTGCTGAAAAAATACATTGGCAAAGGCTCACAGCACTGGCTGCCAGGCTAAGGAGATACACTAGAGAAGCAGAGGCCAAGAAGATAAATGCCCTGTTCTTCAAAAAACCACCCAAAGTGTACTCCCAACTGCAGTGCAACCATACAGTAACAGCAGAGCCACCAGCAGCAGAAACTGAACAGTACTGGAAGAACATATGGAAGAAAGAGAAGACACATAACACCAGTGCAAAGTGGCTGCAGGACCTGAAAGCAGACCACAGCAATCTCCCAGAACAGGAACCAGTCATCATCTGTGATGGAATGTATCTATGAGGAGGAGAGTGATGTGGGAGATTAAGGCTATCAGGAAGGAGGGGGTGCATTCCAGGAGGGGGGAGGAGGCAAGAGGCAGCATAGTCCACAGTGGGAGCATAAGAACAGAAAGAGATTCAGGATAGCCACTCCCTAGAATCTCACAGGGTATATCCACTAGTTGCTGTAGTATAGATTTAGTTTGGCAAGATTCTGTCTATAGATGTAAGCAAATAAAGGAACTGGACTGGACTGTTTCATCATTGTTCTTGGGCTGGGTCTGACATCATCACAGTAACAGACATCCAACAGTGGGTCAAGAACATAAAGAGCTGGACAGCACCTGGCTCAGACATAATCCACACCTACTGGCTAAAGAAACTAACAGCAGTGCATGAACGCCTAGCCGCACAGATGAACCAGCTGCTAGCAGCAGGCTCCCACCCAGACTGGCTAACACCAGGAAGGACAGTGCTGATCATGAAAGACCCTCACAAGGGAACAGCACCATCCAACTACTGGCCAATAACCTGCTTCCCCACAACATGGAAAGTTCTATCAGGCATCATAGCCACCAAGCTACAGGACCGTATGGGCCAGTACATGAGCACAGCTCGGAAGGGCATTTGGAACAACACCAGAGTCTCAAAACACCAGTTGCTCATAATTAGAGCAGTCACCCGAAACTCAAGGTCTAGGCAAACCAATCTGAGCACAGCCTGGATTGACTACAAGAAAGCCTATGACTCAATGCCACACACATAGATCTGTGAATACCTGGTGCTATACGAAGTCAACAGGACATTAAGGACCTTCCTCAAGATCTCAACGGGACTGTGGAAGACAACACTGGAAGTCAACTCAAAACAGCTCGCACAAGTGGCCATCAAATGTGGTATATACCAAGGTGATGCATTGTCCCCGCTGCTGTTCTGGATAGGCTTAAAACCCCTCAGCCACATAACCACTGAATATGGGTACAAGTTCAAAAGTGGAATCACCATCAGCCACCTCCTCTACATGGATGACATCAAGCTGTATGCTAAGAGTGAACAAGACATTGACTCACTGATCTACCTGACATGGATCTACAGTGAAGACATTGGGATATCATTCAGACTGGAGAAATGGGCAGGATGATAGTAAAGAGAGGTAAGGTAGTTAAGACCAATAGGATGGAACTACCAGTGGGCCACATAGCAGATAGAGACCAGCTACAAATACCTTCGTATCCCATAGTCACATGGGAACCACCATGAGAAGGCAAGTACCACCAAAGGATAAGACAGGTTCTGAAGAGCCAGCTCAATGGGAAGAATCAATCACGTATGTCCTGCCAGTCAGCAGATATCCTGCTTGTATAGTGAGCTGGCCAAAGGAGGACATGGAGGCTGCTGATGTGAAGACCCGGAAGCTCCTCACAATGTGCAGAGGTTTCCACCCCAAGTCCAACAGCCAGAGATTGTATGCCAGCTGCAAAGAGGGCGGGTGGGGTCTGATGAGTGTCAAAGCCACTGTCCTGGATGAAACCTGGAGCATCCAGGAGTACATCACTAAGATGGCACCTAAAGATGAGCTGCTGAGAGAATGCCTGGGGCAGCAGCAGATATGGGAGGAAGTTCAAGTGGAGGAAGTACCATGGCAAGACAAGCCCCTGCATGAGATGTACCATCAACAGATAGCTGAGGTGGCTGACACTGGGAAATCCTACCAGTGGCTGGAAAAGGCTGGACTAAAAGACAGCACTGAGGCACTGATCATAGCAGCACAAGAACAGGCACTAAGCACCATAGAAGCAGGGGTCTACCACACTAGACAGGACCCAAGGTGCAGGTTGTGCAAAGAGACGTCAGAGACAGTCCAACACATGGTGGTAGGGTGTAAGATGCAGGCAGGAATAGCATACACTGAATGGCACAACCAAGTAGCTGGCATTGTATACAAGAACATCTGCACAGTGTAGGGGCTAGACCCTCTGAAGTCCAGACAGGAGATTCCATAGAAGGTTGTAGAGAATAACAGGGCTAAGACCTTGTGAGACTTCCAGATCCAGATGGACAGACAGGTACTGGTCAATCAACCAGACATCATGGTAGTAGACAAGGACCAGAAGACAGCAGTGGTGATAGATGTAGCAGTGCCAAGTGACAGCAACATCAGGTAAAAGGAGTATGAGAAGCTGGAGAAGTACCAGGAATTAGAGAGGATGTGGAAAGTAAAGGCCAAACACAAACACAAAAATTCAAGAAAAGCATAAGGTATGCATTCAACCTGACTCACATCCCAAATAAATAATTTTCCTCATGTGCCCAACTTCATTATTTGAATGAATAAGAATATAAAGGTTATTTTGAGTTTTTCTCAAATTATTTCAGGAACCTAGCTTATCATATCATACTCTCAGTTTTTCATTTATTGTGACTATAAACTGGATTCTTTCAGTCATTGTTGGCTTGTTGGCTTGTTTCTGTGTTTGTTATTAAAAAATTGCTATACCCAAACTAACTTTTTGGTAGCTCTTTTTATTCCTTCCTCTGCCTCTCATGGCATTGTGTAGACTACCCTTTGTGCAAGGTGAGACATAACTTCAAATTCATCATGCTATTTTTAAATGCCTAGTGTTAAAGAATTTCCTTAGTGTCACACTCTGCATAAGTACTTAAGTTTAGATTTGAAGAAAATCTTCCATCCCTGGGACTTACTCTTATTAATGATTTCCATTCATCATTGCTCAGGAAGAACAATATCATTCACAACCTGTCTGGACAGATGAAATTAGGTGTTTATGAAGCAGTCTAATACTGGTCTCCCCCAGGGGCACTGCAGGAAAGAAATTAAATAGCTTTTTGTGCGTTATAAAATGGCTGCCATTCAAAGATGTGTCCACCTTCTTTTTCAGAATTTATTTTCTAGTTTGTAAAATTAACTATTCAGCCTTAGAGATTTTCTTTTTGTCTGTGCCTCATGCACACATAATACCTGCCTTGTAATCTGCCTGAGCTGAAAATAAATTATCATTTAATATAGAAAATTACTGCAAGAATTAACTTCCTCTTTAAAAAAAAGAAAAAAGCTTGCAGTAAAGCTAATAACAGGAATAAGGAAAACATAATATAGTTTTTTCCCAATCTGGTTCCTTCTAGATGAGTTGGATGTCAGTCCCATAATTCCATCTGGTTTTGCTCACTGTGAATTTGGAGAATTGAAATCCAATGCATCTGGAGGGCATCAAATTGGGGTTAAAAATAATTGCTTTGTGCATGGTATTCTTAACAACTATAATATTATCAGATACATGATTTAAAATGGCTGTTACAGCCATCTGCTACAAAATTCTTACCTGATTCAGCTGGTCAAAACATTTAATTCCTTAGTGGCTTAATCCTTCATGTAAATATGACCACATGATAGCAAGATCTCTGTAAACATTCCAGCTACATCTACATGAAATGTACACAATTCTTTTCATCAAGTGCTTGGTGCTTTAAGAAGTGATTTAAGGACTGAACCTCAAAAAATGAGGGCTTCCAGCACAAAAACTATAGTTGATTCAATTCATCTATTTAGTAATAAAAATCTCATTGTGTTTATCTGTTTTCTGTTTGTACCCCCAAGTTAGCCCAAATGGTGCATTATACTGCAACAATTTTTGAATCAAGGTACCTAAAATCCACTAACTTAAAGAACGCATGAAAAATCCAGGACCCATTACTCCTTTGGAATTGAAATTTCCATAATGTTCAGACCAGTTTTATTCACAAAGTTGTGGCCATTGCAGTGTCCCCACGGTCACATATCATGATTTCCAATGCTCTCTGTTGGCTTCCCACAAGCAAAGTCAATGGGGAAACCAGCAGGAAGTCAGAAGTCCCTCCCGCTCCCAATACTTTTTTGCCCACACGTGGTCATTCTGTTTATTTAAGTAACTATTGACTTATTATTGAAGTTCGTTTGCCAGTACAATTATTTTTCTATTTATGATATATACTCTTCTTAGATGATCATGGGACCATCCAGCATTGGGGTAAAAAAAAATATGTTTAATGTTCATTCTGGTCACGTAGAACTGCACTGCCTTACTCTCAAAGGATGACCCAACAGGTCACAGGGTTGTCTAGTTTGAAAATAAAATTAAAATAGTGTTAATATGATTACTCCCATCTATTTAACATTTTCCTTTTTCTGGCCTGGTGGAAACTTTTGGATAACTTCAGGAAGTTATAACCAGGTTGGTCCTATAACCAACCTTCAGGCTGCATATCAATTTTAAAAAGCATTATCCAGTGTCTCTGCTGAGTTCTCTACTTTAACAATGATGGTTCCAAGACAGCCTTCTCAAACCTGGGCATCTTCCAGAAGTGTGGTCTTCAGACTTTTTAGCCGTAGCTATGCTAGCTACGGAATGCTAGAGGTTGCAGCCCACATCTATGGGTGGTACCCAGATTGGGGGAGGCTTACCATCCTCACAAGATTTATGAAGACAATTAATGCTGTAAGTATCACAAAAAATGAACACTAAACTATCCCCTGTATAGTAACTGTAATCATTGTTAAAGATTTTGAAATTCTCTGACAAGGAAATGCTTATTCTAGCTTATTCTAGTAAAATGTAGCTTCCCTGGCAGTGGTTTCCGTTTATTTTACATAGCAACAAGACCTATGCTTTCAGCACTTGCCTCGTTTATCATTTTGCAAAATGCTAGTATAGTATTGTCTCACTTGTTTCTTTTGACTTAAATGTTTCAATTTAATTACTGTCTTAATCTTATTCTAGTGTTGGAGCTACTATTATCTTGACTTGTTTTCTTTTTAATTCTATGTTGTACTAATATTTTGTGGAAAATCCTCTCAACACTAAAAAACAGAGCTATTCAAACTTGTAAGTGAATAAAGAATGGAAGATGCTTGGAAAGTCATATGAATGAAAAGGCTGAATGTTTTTCATTGCCAAATCCATTTCACTTGTTCCCCGTATCCATTTGGTAGCCTTCCCTTGCCCTAGTTAACTTATGCACACTCATATTTTTATGATCCTGGCCCCAAACAATCTCAAGATTTCTGAGGAGGAAATACCTGGTTCAGGAAAATCAGCAGTGCAAGCTGTTGACATACTGGATTCAGGTTCCCCAATACCAGCTGGAGCCAGTTAATCATGAAGGTCTTCAAAGACAGGGGAATCCAGAGTCATCTGCTCCCTGTTACAAAAGGGGTTCCTATGCAGGAATTTCACCTACAAAATGTCTTTGTCTTTGCTATCCTTAGATCTGCTGAAAGGAAGGGGGAGAGAGAGAGAGAGATGGAAAGAAAAAAAGCTCTCTCAGAGTGTGCTTTGGTTCTGGACCAACTTCATTAACAGCTCTTATGTTGAACACTTGTGTGCCTGCTGTTTGAATTTCTGACTCTCAGGTGGACCTGATTCCTCCTATTGTACTCCCTGAATCTGGACACTTTGTTAGATTTTTTATCAGAACTTTGATTCTTGGCTTAAATAAGAATATTGCTATTACTTGCCCCTCTCCAACTCAGCCAGATGACTAGACTCAGTTTATGATTTGCTGAGTTTGGTGTAATGATTTAAGGCACCAGGCTAGATCATGAGTTCTAGTCCAGATTTAGGCACAAAGCCAGCTGGGTGTCTTTGGGCTAATGACCTGCATAAATGAATGAATAAATAAATAAATAACTAGAATAGTATACATCCATACAAACGCTGTACATCAAAATACATTGATGTTTTCTTTATGGTGATGTTTGTTTCTGGTTTTTTTGCTGGTCTTATAAATAAAGATGGAACTGAAACTGATTTGCTGAGCAATTATAGCTGTGAGAGCTTTGTGATTAATGACTTGGTCTGCTTACATTTTGCTGGAGTTAAGTTGTGAAACCTACTGAGAAACCATGAGTTACTCCCACTACTGGAGACTAGCACATGCACTAGCCATGTATCGCTGCTGCTGCAATTTTGGAAAGTTTCTGAAAAGGTGGCTAGGAGAAAACAGGTCCATAGCGTCCCTGCATGGGGATAGGAATAGCTTTCAGTCAATAGTTATGCTTCTTTGGAAACAGCTTAGTCAATGAATGCACAGGCTTCTGTAGACTGTTATGTGGGGCATAGCTAACATTATGTTAATACTCAGGGATTCTAACAGGATTTTCATTTGACTAATTCTTTTGGAGCTATTGAAGTCTTGCAACTCTAGTTTAACACTACCTCTCAATTGACTGACTAAGCTTGCCTTTCCTAACCAGATATGCTCCAGATGTTTTAGACTACAATTTCCGGAATTCCTAGATAGCACCCCCAACAGATTGGAAGACACCAGAATACAGCAGCCTTGGCTAAGAGATACTTCATCATTTCTTTTTTTCCATATACCATGAGGACAGAGTATGTATCTTCCCCGGCTTGGAACAGAGTGACTGACTAAACAGCATGACAAGTCCTGAGCTAAAAGTTTTCCAGGGAGAGTTGAAGTAGAAATAGAAAATTCATATTTCCCAATCTGCAGCAAGAGATTTCAGAAGAGGAAAATTTCTCAGAGCTTCAGGTGAATTGGGAATATGCACCACTTGCAAAAGTTACATTGATCTTCCTTTAGAAACAAGGTTTTAAAGCCTTATCATAAGCACCAAGAATCTTTTAAAATCTCTCAACCTCCTAGATAGGGTGGTGAATCTGGGAGGAACAGAATAATGTCAGAGGTTCGTCAGTCTGAGCAGTAATAGTGGCAGCACTGTCATGAATCTAATTGAATTGTTTTATAAAAGTTTCAGAAGCTTTGACAGTGAGTCAGTAGGAAAAATGGTATGTTCAACCAAACAGGCTAGATCTCAAAATATCCCTCAACATCTTTTTTTTACAAAAGGAGAAGATGCTAAATGTCACACTTCATTTACTGTTCTAAAGCCATGACATTCTTTTCAATTTTGGAAATTTGCCACCCAATATTGGGGGAAGCAACAAAATTATCAACACATTTACTTATTTTTCCTAAGAAGACAAGGCACAAGTGGATCCAGAAAAGGACTCACAGCAATCTTACAGCCATCATCTGTTTTAAAGCTTAGTTGTCAATATTTAGTATCCAGTGAAAAAGTTCATCATTAGTATGATCTATTTGTGGGAAGTAGTGATATACAGTTGTAAAGGTTGGTCTTAACCAATGATTAAAAGATGGTGAGACTGGAAAGGCAATATTCATATCCATTGTGATACTTAGTTCAATATGGGATGAAACATATATATATATATTTCCATGGAATGCTACATTGCATTATGCTATTAATGTACTACAGAGATTTCCAATTGTAAACAAGTTTTCTTATGTGCTATTTCTGAGTTGGTATGTTCTTTCTCCCTGCTAGAAATTTTACATATCAGAATTTCCAATATTCCATTCTAATATAGGAGTTCTATCAAATAAGTCCAACTGGATCTAAAATTGGAGCGTACCAGGTCTTATTTTTTCGGCTAATAGAGACCACGGCTGCATGTATGTTCTAGACACATTCTTTTAAAACGTGTTCTTCAAGTTATTTCCAGTACGATTTTGAGAGGCTTTAATGCTCTTCATAGTATTGCAAATGTACCCCATCCTTTATGTAAGGAACTCAAATTGATATTTGCATGAAAAGCTAATGAAATTCACTCTCCTAATATTGATTAATTTTGTGCCATCAAGTTGTTTTTGACTCCTAGATTTTCTCCGTGATGATCTGTCTCTTATCTGGTCTTTCAGGTCTTTCATTAGTGTACTTATCCAACTGTAACCAAGTCTGTCCGCTTTGCTGCTAGTCATCCTCTTCTCTTTTCTTACATCTTTCCCAGCATTAGAGTCTTCTCTAGAGATCTGGGTCTTCGCATATGTGTCCTAAGTAGGTTAATTTGAGCCTGGTTGATTTGCTTGATGATCCCCCAGTTTGTTTTCTTGGCTCTCCACAGCATTCTCAGGAGTCTTCTCCAACTCCAAATGGTACTCCGATTTTTCTAAGCACATTTCCCAGCTTGATGTGATTGACACAATCAAGGGTCTGACTTCTTTTAGTATTGTTTGGCTTTCTTGATTATTCAGCATGCATTAGCAATAATGTCTTGTATTCTTCGGCCTTTTCTAAAGCCAGCTTGAACTTCTGGCATCTCCTTTTCCATGTAGGGTTCTAATCTGCATTGTTGTTGTTGTTCAGTCGTTAAGTCGTGTCCGACTCTTCGTGACCCCATGAACCATATTGCGCCAGGCCTTCCTGTCCTTCACTGCCTCCCTGAGTTTGCTCAGTTTCATGCTCATTGCTTCAGTGATGCTATCTAACCATCTCATCCTCTGCCGTCACCTTCTCCTTTTGCCTTCAATCTTTCCCAGCATCAGGGTCTTTTCCAAAGAGTCCTCTCTTCGCATTAGGTGACCAAAGTATCTGAGCTTGAGCTTCATTATCAATCCTTCCAATGAGCAATCAGGGTTGATTTCCTTTAAGATTGACTGGTTTGACCTCCTAGCAGTCCAGGGGACTCTTAAGAGTCTTCTCCAGCACCACAGTTCAAAGGCATCAATTCTTCGGCGCTCAGCCTTCTTTATGGTCCAGCTCTCCTAATCTGCATTAGATGATCCTAAACATTAGTTTGCTAGCATGTAAAATTAAGGATATTGCATGATACTTTGCACACTCTGTTAAGTCTCCTTTTCTTGGTAGTAGAATGTAGATTGACTTCTTCCAATCTGTTGCCCACTGTGTCATTCTCTAGATTTGCTGGCATAACTTGGTTAGAACCTTTACTGATTCTTCTTCCATTGGTGGTTCTGTGGGTGTTCCATCAGTTCCTATAAACTTCTGACTTGGTAATAAACTTGGATGATCACCATATGAAAGGGTTGTCCATGAACTCTATTTGATATTATTCAGTCACTGATTGCATTGTAGCCAAGTACTGTTCTTTTTATACCCTTCCTAACTACAAAAGCAATACCATTATTTTATTTTTTTCATGTTCTGAACAGGAAACATTGTGATCTTCTGACTGAAGTGTCCAATCCCAGCCCATCTCAATATGCTGATGCTTAAGATGACAATGTGTAGTCATTTAGTTTCATCTTTCCCTGTGTTGAGCTTTCCTGTGTTCCTGCTTCTTATGTTCCATGGCCCAATGTTGTCTTGGCATACACCCCCGGCATTCTTTGCTTATCCTTCCTAGGAACACACCACCAATAACACAATATGGCAACACAGCAGGCCTGGGATGGGGGGTCAGCAAGGTACTATAGATGGGTTTATGCACTTACAATAATTCCAAATTAACCAACCTGGCACAATGTGTTAAATCCAACCTTAGTGATATTTGGAGTTGACTGTAATGTCTGACTCTAAGGACTGCAGCCTTCATAACACTAAGAAAAAAAAAAAAAGCTTTTTCCAGAAAGTTCTAATGTGGCAGGAATATGTATGATGAAAAAAAATTATATTCCTCTGCAATGCAAAACAATGAACTGTGAGAGTTCATATGACAGCTGTTCATAAACAGGGCAGATCTGCTGTGCCTTGGACCAGAAGGCAAAAGTAAAAAACATTAATTTCATAAGGTGCATCAGTCAATTATTGGCATCCTGAAAATGTCACATCTATTCTAAAGCAAATTAGGCAACATAAATTACTGTTCCATATTTCAGGGGAGGTGGCTGTTTTCTTTTATAAGATCTACTAGAGTGAAATACTACCATATCAACAGTCTTCTCCTGTTCAGCACAAATCACATCAATCACAGTGATCCTCCAGGGACCTCAGTTGCTTCTCATTGTGTTTTTATCAGTGAAAATAGAATAATTTTCTTCTCATGTAACTATGGCCCTAACATATTGGAATATTGGAAGCTTTTGTCCAACACTTCTGGGCCCGGTAAAGACTGTCCATGGAAACAGGAAGTTTGGTTTGAAGCAGAGATCTAACCCATGTTTTGTATGTTTCTAATCAAGAAGTAATGTGGCAAATTTTCAGGTACCAGATAACCCTAACACAATGGGTTCAATATACAGTTTGATTTTTAGATAGTATAGATTGTTTACTTTTCTCCCAGGGTACAAAATACCCTTCAATATTTGCTGAATTGATTAACTGTTACATGATTTTATTATTTGTTTAATTGCAAGTTTAGGAATAATAATATGTATGAAGATAGGAAGTCACATGGGAGAGGATCTCTTGTAGTTTATTACACAGAGTTCATGAGCTAAAAGGAGTTCCAGATAACACAACAGGATGGTGCCCTAGTCACTACTAAAGACAGCCTGGGAGAAATCAAAACTTTAGCAAATCTGAGCCACTTTGTCAGCAAAATGCTGTAGAAATTGGTTTAAGTAGCCAGACAGAAGATCATAATATTGACTTCTCCCTAGAAGGGAGTTTGCAGCCTATACAAGGCAGCTGATTGACAAGAATGTTTCACCTTCCTTATCACCACAGTGTAGGCATGAGCCTGTACACATATCCTTGGTCAGATCTGCTTTTCATCTTTCCCTGCCAGTGGTCTTGGTGTTGTTTCTGGTGCTTCATTTCTGACAGTCCTCCATCTTTTGCTGAGAGCTCGACTTTCACTGAAAGGGAAGCTGTTAGCCCAGAAATAACAGATAATCTTTTGGAATCTATTGAAACCTTGATAAATGTGAGGATCAGTGGCTACACTCCCTGGCTCTGCTAGACTAGATAGAGTAATATAAAATCCAGATTTATTGGCTTCAGTATCTGAGCAAGAAGAAATAACAGCCTTTGAGATAATAGTCAAACCACAATCAATGAGAATGGATTTATGGGCTTCCAAAATGCCATATCAGAGATTCATGACAAACTTAGACATTAAAACTCAGGTTGCTAAATTTCAGAAGGGTTTAGAATCACTGAAGACTTAAGAATGTAGAAGCAAAGGAACAATGATAAATTAATTATCTTGAGAAATGTTATAACCATTTGGTTACATTTCTCTTAAAGATCTGTAACAAGCTGGAGAGATTACAACCAGGTGTCATTTTGTTGCAAAAAACACATATTTTACCCAATGAACTGAGAGGATACAGAAATTGAATGGGACAAATTTATATTAGTAGTTGTTCAGGTAAGGTTCATGGTAGATATTTTCATAGAATCATAGAGTTGAAAGGTAATCAAGTCCAACCCTTTGCACATTGCAGGATTCACTACACCATTTCCATTATATGTGATCCAAATCAAATCAAATCTTTATTATGGTCATAGACCAGCATAAATATGTGATTCATTTTGTTTGATAACAACTCTAAAATTTATGTGGAATGTGAGTATTATGATAGTAAATGTTATAATTTATGGGGGTTTTTTAGAATTTATGTTTTTTTAATTAAATTTCTAGGCCATCCATCTCCAAACAATTTTATTATTTTGATTATCAAAGTAGTTAATTTTAACAGTGCTTCTATGTCCCTACAAAGAATACTTCAGATATTTCATACTTTTTTTCCCCCAAAATTATATTCTTTCAATTATCAGTATATAATTATAGCTGGAGATTTCAATGCCATTTTACATTCTCATATACAAATACTGCCCCCACAAACCCCTACGTTTTTGAAAAATTGAAAAGAATTACAAGCATATAGCTTAGGAATATAAATTGATAATTATGTGCCATTTATTGAATCCAAAACAAAGAGATTATACTTTTTTTCTTTGTGCACATAAAAACGATTTTAGATTGGAGTACTTCTTGATTTCTTCTCATTTGTTAAATCAAATTGTAGATTCTTCAATTGCCTCAGTTGTGATATCAGACCACATTCCAATGGCTTTTACACTGAAACTTAAAAACTATAAACCAGCTAATTCTAGTTGGTATTTGAATATTTCCTTAACAAGAGATCTTGCCTTTGTAGAATAGATCACATAGAAAAAAAAATTTTTTTTACATACTCGTGCACGTGCACACACACACACACACGCATATGCTACGGAACACATTTAGGGCATATAGTCATGAATGCACAATAGTTTTCATCTCTGTAAAAATGTGTGTAGATATTTAAGCACTACAAAATTATTTTTCGTAACAAAAAAATAAAATGTTTGTTAAAAAATTACTTTTGTCCTGTGCCAGAAACCAGATGAATCTCATAAAGCATTTATGGCAACTAAGGTTAAATTGGAGCAATTACATTCAAAACAACTGGAATATTCTTTGAAATATATCAATCAGAACTAATAGAAAGCTGAAAAGCTCTTAGCTCATTGGTTGAAACAACAAAATCAATGAAATCTTACTTCTGGTATTCAGACCAATAGTGGCCAATTATAAACTTATGCAGAATCTATTAACAGATTTTTAAATACACACAGACACAGAGAGAGAGAGACACAGAGTTATATAAATTGCAGACATCTACAATTGGACAGCAAAATATTAATTTCCTGGGAGACATTGAAATGGAAGTGATTTCTCAAGAACATAACATTAAATTGGCACAACCATTGTTACTACAAGAAATTATAGAGATAATCAAATCTATGAAACTGGGGGATAATCCTGGTCCCCCAATTTTCCAAATGAATGGTGTAGAATTTTTATAGATTTATTGGCATCTGTATTATTAGAAGTTTATCATGCATCATTAAATCTTAGTAAATGTTCTCCTTCATTTCATACGACCCATACTATGGTAATATTAAAACCAGAGAAAGATCCTATTAGATATGCAAGTTATAGACCAAATATTAACAGCAACATTAGCTAGGAGATTACAGACTGTAATACCATCCATAATTTATCCATCTGAGTCTGGATTTACAAAAAATAGATAGGCATCTGACAATATTTGTTTGGTAATTAATTTTTTGGATATAGTGACAGATAAATTAAAATCAGCTGCTTTAATCTTTTTAGGTGTTGAAAAGGCCTTTGATATGGTTTATACCAAGTTTTTAAAGTGTGTTTAAAAATATATGGTTTCCTTACATCTTTTGTACGTTGGATTACAACTGATATCTTTTCCCTATCACCCAAACTATCACAAACAGCTTTGGTTTTGGACCTATTAAGCTATACTGTGACATCATCAAGAATGCCTTCTGTCTTCGGATTAGGCAACCTCAAGATGTTGAAGATTATGCTAATGATGGATACAGAATACATATTTTTTAATAAGCTGATAATTTGGCTATTTTGGATCAAAACTATCCTTAAACAATAGTTTTAAATTGGGTTTCATAACTTGTATGGATTACATAAAATATTTGGAACTATATTTTTCTCAAAATACAGGGTGTATCAAAAGTCAGGTCCCATAAACCAATCATAATATATTTTATTACATTTTTTTTTTCAAAGAAAATGTTACCATTACTGTTCAAAGGTCACATGTCAAATGAGTAAGGAAGTGTTTAGAAAAAATGACATCCGAACATTTAATGCAATTTATATAAGAAATTGTCTATGAGACCTCACTTTTGGTACATTGTGTATACATGATATATTGAATTAAATATATCTAAATTACAGTGTGCATTTGTGTATATATTTATGGTTAAAATTACCACTGAGTCTCTGAGAGAAGATGAATGCAATTAAAATGAATATTACATTTAGACAGATATAAAAGATTTATCCCCATATGTATAAAGAATATCAATAATAGTAACATATATATTTTAAATGAGATTCAATAGGTCCTTTTACATTCTAACCCATAACTTTCTCTAACAAGTACGGGATGAAAGATTTATCCTTATATGAATAAATATTTACATCATCTTGCAATCCTAGTTAAAAAAAAAAAAAGATTCCAGTAATAACAACCAAAATCAAAGTTATACAATTTAACCCTAGTCAGATAAGTCCACTTTGAACTCCTTTTTCTTCTTCTTCTTCTTAAGAGGCTTAATCTTCAGTCACTTCTTCAAATAAAGTCCCACATAGTGATTTCTTATCATTTTCTCCCTGTTTGTTTTCAGTAGCAACTTCAGAGATTTAGTACTTCTCTTCTGTGGATCCAAAATAAGATAAGTCTCTGAGTCACTTTTCTGATTTATAACCAGGATATCTCTTTTAATTGTTAAAACATCAGCCAGCATAGTTTGTATATCCATTACAACTTCTTTCTCCATGTCACTCTTGTAGTCAAATATTTTTAAGTCCATTTTCAAATCCACAACATATTATTCCATATCTTCCATATCTCTTTTATAGTCTGGCAATTCTTACAGTCTATTTTAAAATCCCTATTCAAATCATCCTCAGCATCCAGTGGAATCTTTTCTTCTATAACCTCTGTTAGATCCAATTTTGAAAATAAGTTCTGAACACGTTGTTCCCAGACAGATTTAATTTATTCTATAGTAAAACAATGTTACTCTATTATGTTAGGAACTATCTTTTCCTTTAATTGCTCTCTGGTTCCCTCTAGTTAACCTTCAAAGCCCAGTCTTATCTTTTGTTTATTTTCAGAGCCGAAACTTTCTCACAATAAATTTTCTTACAGTTAATTCCAAAATCATCTGCGGTATTTTTACAAAATTTAAAACAGTCCATAAAAAAACAAACAAACTATTCTTTCAAATCCATCTGGCCCCTTAACTGTCCACAGCCAACATTTTTAACTCCCTTTCACTGTTTTCCAAAAGTTGAAATTTTTCTTTTTAATCTTTAAACTTACTTATATCTTCTTTCTCCCAGGATAGAAGGAAATTCTCCTGGTGTACAGCAACTTGCCTTTCAGAAGATTTTTAATTTCCAACTAAATTGCTAATAAGTAATTTCTGATATTAATTAAGAAGAAGTGAAAGCAAATCTAGTGTCTTTAGAACCACAGCATGGGCTCTATGTTCCCTGCAACTCCCAGAGTGCTCAATCCACTGGAGATCACTAAATTGCAATATCTTCACCGGGAGCCTCTGTAAGGAGTATTTATGGGTGATCTAGTCATCTCCTTTATCCAGAGATGGTTCCGAAGAGCTGAACTTTTTGCTGTCTTCTCTTAAGTGCTGCGGTCTTTGGCTCCACAAAAACAGAGCAGTCTTCAATCCACCATTACTCCCCTGGAAGTCCCAATGTTGTGGAATAATCCTAATTTGAAGATTAGTAGAGAAAATGTTTTATTGGAAACCCTGGGCCAAGCATGGGATTAATACCTTCAGGGAATTGTTTTATAATGGTTATTTTAAGGATTCTGAGAGGCTACATTCTGACTATGACTTAATGGGAATCATGTGCTTGGCAGTATATACAATTAAAACATGTACTGACTAAATAAAGTGGTTCAGACACTTTAGCAGCTTCAAAGGTACCTGGAATTCTAGAATCTCTAAGAGATGATATGTTCAAAAGGAAACCAATAATTCAATTTTATATAAAACTTTTTTTAAGGTGAAGATTAATATTAGTAATGTATATGAAATGTGGAATTATGACTTAAGGATGAAGTTAATTATTCAAAAAAAAATTCATGTTTTTTGGATTCCTCAAAGAACATGCTGCGATTATAAGAAATTTGAGGGTTCTCTGACTCATATCATTTGATCATGGCCAATCATGACTCTTCTTCACTTTCAAGTTGTAAGATATGTTCATAATGCCTTGGTAAAAATATAACAAAAATGTAAATGTGATGCTGAATTATACTGCTCAAAATATGGAAACTGACATTTCCTGAAGAACTCTAGCTCTATCAAGCCAGAGATTCAGTAAAGAGAATTATTTTCTCAGTACAAGAAGAATGTCATAGAAGAGAAATAGCAGGTAAAAAGAATTATTGGAAAATAGGAAAATCAGGAATTATTGGAAAATCATCAAGGGGAATACAGGTGAAACTCGAAAAATTAGAATATCGTGCAAATGTTCATTTATGTCAGTATGGCAACTCAAAAGGTGAAACCAATATATGAGATAGACGCATTACATGCAAAGCGAGATATGTCAAGCCTTATTTTGGTATAATTGTGATGATTATGGCGTACAGCTTATGAAAACCCCAAATTCACAATCTCAGAAAATTAGAATATTACATGACATCAATAACACAAGGATTGGAAATAGAACAATATCGGACCTCTGCAAAGTATAAGCATGCATATGTACTTAGTACTTGGTTTGGGCCCCTTTTGCAGCAATGACTGCCACAATGCAGCGTGGCATGGATGCTATCAGCCTGTGGCACTGCTGAGGTGTTATGGAAGACCAGGATGCTTCAATAGCGGCCTTCAGCTCCACTGCATTGTTCAGTCTCATGTTCCTCATCTTTCTCTTGGCAATGCCTCATCTTTCTCTTGGCAATGCCAAGAGATTCTCTATGGGGTTCAGGTCAGGCGAGTTTGCTGGCCAATCAAGCACAGTAATCCCATGGTCATTGAACCAGGTTTTGGTACTTTTGGCAGTGTGGGCAGGTGCCAAGTCCTGCTGGAAAATGAAGTCAGCATCCCCATAAAGCTCGTCTGCGGAAGGAAGCATGAAGTGCTCCAAAATCTCCTGGTAGACAGCTGCGTTGACCCTGGACTTAATGAAGCACAGTGGACCAACACCAGCAGATGACATGGCTCCCCAAATCAACACAGACTGTGGAAACTTCACACTGGACTTCAAGCATCCTGCATTGTGTGCCTCTCCATTCTTCCTCCAGACTCTGGGTCCTTGGTTCCCAAATGAGATGCAAAAGTTGCTCTCATCAGAAAAGAGGACTTTGGACCACTGGGCAACAGACGAGTTCTTTTTTTCTGTAGCCCAGGTAAGACGCTTCTGACGTTGTTTGTTGTTCAGGAACGGCTTGACAAGAGGAATACAGCATTTGAAGCCCGTGTCCAGGATCCGTCTGTGTGTGGTGGCTCTTGATGCACTAACTCCAGCCTCAGTCCACTCCTTGTGAAAGTCCCCAACACTTTTGAATGGCCTTTTCCTGACAATCCTCTCCAGGCTGCGGTCATCCCTGCTGCTTGTGCACCTTTTTCTACCACACCTTTCCCTTCCACATAACCTTCTATTGATGTGCTTTGATATAGCACTTTGGGAACATCCAACTTCTTTTGCAATTACCTTTTGGGGCTTTCACTCCCTATGGAGGGTGTCAGTGATGGTTTTCTGCACAACTGTCAGGTCAGCAGTCTTTCCCATGCTTGTGATTCCTACTGAACCAGCCTGAGAGACCATTGAAAGGCTCAGGAACCCTTTGCAGGTGTTATGGATTCATTAGCTGCTTAGAGTGGGACACTTTGAGCCTAGAATATTGAGCCTTTTCACACTATTCTAATTTTCT
The DNA here is from genome assembly GCA_030867105.1 of Liasis olivaceus. NCBI lineage: Eukaryota > Metazoa > Chordata > Lepidosauria > Squamata > Pythonidae > Liasis > Liasis olivaceus. The sequence continues at coordinate 84,693,681 of CM061352.1, read as the reverse complement.
GAGATTGTGAATTTGGGGTTTTCATAAGCTGTACGCCAGAATCTTCACAATTATACCAAAGTAAGGCTTGACATATCTCGCTTTGCATGTAATGCATCTATCTCATATATTGGTTTCACCTTTTGAGTTGCCATACTGACATAAATGAACATTTGCACGATATTCTAATTTTTCGAGTTTCACCTGTATAAAATTAAATTAAGAGGGCAACTAATGGTAGAAAGATATAGTTGTCAATGATTTTCCAAATTACAGTTATTACAAAGATTAAAAATGGATAAAAAGACTTATGGTATGGCGCAAAGTAAGACAGAATTTGAAGTACAATTGTGTGCCAATGATGAACGTGTAATTGCTAAAATGTATAAACTTTTGCTGAAATTTGAAACAGAAGAAGAATAGGTTAAAGAATGTATGATAAAGTGGGCTAAGAATTTTGGTTATAATATACAGATGGATCAATGGGAAAATATGTGGTTAAAAGGGTTGAAATTTACATTATACTATGATGTTAAAGATAATTTTTATAAAATGATGTATTGTTGGTACATGACACCTGAAAATTATTTAGAATGTATAAAGGCATTTCAAATGTATATTGGAAATGTGAACAACATGAAAGGACATTTTATCATGCTCAGTAGACATATAAAAAAGCTTAAAAAATTGGATTCAAATACATACATTGATGCAGAGGATTTTAAAGGTTAATATTCAATTGAAGCCAGAACTTTTCCTTTTATGACTGATGGATAAATAGTTAGAAAAAAGCCATGGAAGATTATTTCAATACAGGTAGTCCTCGACTTACAACCATTCATTTAACGATCATTTGAAGTTACAACAGCACTGAAAAAAGTGTTTTATGACCAGTCCTTACACTTACGACCATTGCAGTGTTCTTGCAGTCACATGATCAATATTCAGACGCTTGGCAACCAGCAAGTATTTACAATAGTTGCAGTGTCCCAGGGTCACATGACCACCATTTGTGACCTTCCCATGAGGCTTCCAACAAATAAAGGCAATGGAGAAGCCAGATTCACTTAACAACTGTGTGATTCATTTAACAGCCGTGACAAAAAAGGTTGTAAAATCAGGCACGACTCACTTAACAACCTCATCGACAACTTAGCAACAGAAGTTCCATCCCAATTGTGTTCGTAAACTGAGGACTACCTGTATATGATTACTGCAGCAATTACTATATGCACAAAGATGGAAAGTTTTGGCGTTACCCACCATGGAGGAATGGTTGGTAAAATTGACAGAACTTGCTGAGATGGACAAACTGACTTATTTGATTAGAGAAAGGACAATATCTATATTTATTGGTGACTGGAAACACCTCATGGGCTTTTTATGTAAAAATTGAAAAAAATGAACTTGTGATTTATGGTTTTGATGATTAGACAGGATAGATTATAGAAAGAGGAAAGTCCTGATGTAACATTAGAGAGGTTAAAATATAACTGTTGTGAAAAATATTGGAAGCTACTTCTTTATACCTTTATATCTTTCCTTACATCTTTTTCTTTTTTTCTACTTTCCTTTACTTTTTTTCTTATTGTACTTCTAGCTTTTTCTGTTATTTCTCTCTCTCTTGTTTTTTCTGTTCAATTTTAGTTTGTATTAGTTCATATTATTGCTGTTAAAACTTTCAATAAAAATGATATAAAAAAAGTAAAGAGAATTATTTTACGTAGATGGAAAGAAATTTGCACTACTGATATTAAAGAATGGATTCAAAATCTGTGTTCAAATTATTGAAACATCTTTATATTCTAACAATAAGACACAGCAATATGTTTCTCTAGTTAATAATTTAATAATTGTTAAATATAGATTTAGTAATAAGTTTAAGAGTTGAATTAATTTTATATTAATATTATATAGGGGTTTTTTTGCTTTTTTTCCTGTTTCCTTTTTTCCCTTAAGTTTTTGTTTATATTAATCACTGTAATGTATGTATACTTTCAATGTACCATCACTGCTGTATTATTTTTTGTTTGTTATAGTTCACTAATAAAAGCATGTAATGTGTTTAAAAAGCAAAAAGCTCCAATTCCAAGTAAGTGGAGAAGTTGTAGTAGTATCAGATTAGCTTCCTGGACTCAGAAATTCACAGGGATGGTCACTGTAGCCATAAAATTAAAAAAAAAAAAAGACATCTGCTACTTGGGAGGAAGACTCTGACAAATATTAAAATGCAGAGATATCAGAAGTACATATTGTCAAGGTTGTGGTTTTCCCAATTGTAATATGTGACTGTGAAAGCTACAACATAAAAATGCTCAAAAAGAAAAACTGAAGTCTTTGAATTGTGATGTTGTATGACATTTTTAGAGCCCCTTGAACTGCAAGAAGAACAAATCATTCAGTACTAAATAACGTAAAACCAGGCTGCTTATTGGAAAGCATGATAATGAACCTAAAGATTAAATATTTTAGACATATAATGCAAAAGCAAGAGCCTTTGGAGAAGTTCCTGATGCTTGGAAACACTGAAGGCAATTGAAAAAGAGGCTGACTGAAGACAAGGTAGCAAGATGCTACCCATGATGACACAACCATGTGCTTATAAAAACTCAGTGATGGAGTAATCACAACCAGTCCTAGCAAACTGATGTCCTTTGGGTCAGGAAAAGTCAGAGGTGATTGACTGATTGATTGATTGACTGACTGACTGACTGGTTGATTGATTGATTGATTGATTGATTGATTGATTGATTGAATAACAACAAATGTCTTAAAAGAGACCTAAAGTCAAGGAGCAAAGTATATATATATTGGGGTGGCACTACAGAAAACTAGCAAAGAGATAGTGTTGTGTGCTCTTTTTCCCCTCTGCACATTTAAAATATACTTGTATAGGAAGGGTTACTCAGCTGACATAATGTGTAGCTCTGCAAGCTCTGTAATCCTCAATGTGGTGAGCTTAGAAAAAATTATTTAGCAAGCTTTGTGGATTGCATCCCTGTATTGGGAATCACTCTCACCATTGAGCCTTTTATCTGTCTTTCTACTTGTAACGATTGATATAAATACAATAGCATGAGCTTCTCTGATTTAACACCTGTTAAGGAAGGGCAGCAGTGGCTGCACACTAGAAACATTTCCAATAAAAATATTCTTAGCAAAAGGTCAGCTGTCCAAGTTCCCAAGATATGTCATCAGACCATCCCCAGGTGTTGTCTACTAGAGATGTGGTGGGGTTTTTGGCAGGGGGTTGCCTTTGGTAGTTTTGTCTCCTGGCGACTGCCTGGAGAAGTCCCTGCAGTTTTCTTGACAAGGTTTTTCAGTAGTTTGCCATTGCCTCCTTCCTAGGGCTAGGAGAGAGGCTGGTTTTGTGCCTAAGGTGGGACTAGAACTCACAATCTCCTAGTTTTAGCCTGATGCCTTAACCACTACACCAAACTGGCTCTCACTAGAAATGATGCCATATTTAAAATGTCACTGGCAGATGGTCAAGTATCTGATGTGTTGTGACCAAGTCACTGACAAGATCTGCTACCAAGCCATCTTCAGGTGTTATTGTTTATAGTCCTTGTCCCTTAGGAAAAGTATAAAAAGGTGGCAAAAGCCTCAGACATGGAATTTCAATATAGTCCCAAAATGCCAGTTCCAGTGGGTCCACCTTCTGCTACACACAGACGCAAACATACACACACACACACACACAAACCACTAATAAACTTGTACAATTAAGCTTACATGCCATGGCTGCAAATCTTTTCATAGTTCCCTTAGTAATGGTGACTTTTTAATTAATAGAGTTCATCTGTAAAATGCATTGAGGCCTTCAGCCATCTGAAATGCTATCTCGAATAAGAAATGCAATTACTTTTGGAAAGAAATTGTACAGTTTAAATGCCTAGAGACAGGTAATGCCTAGAGATAATCAAATAAAAGAGAGGACCTATGTAACTTCTGCTTGATTATTTTCCTCAGCCTGATTTCATCCTTTGTATCCCAAACAATAATAAAATCTATAAACTTAATATCACCTTATTCCCGGCCAAAGATGGGAGTATCTATCATTTAACCAGCATTCCAAGAGATGATACTTACACTGTATGCTTACACTGAAAAGAGTCCTGGGGTTTCACACATCTTTGTCCTTTCTCAGAAACAGAAGGAATTTACTGTATTCATCTAAGCAAGCTTCAATAGATATCAACCACTGAAATAGCTGATCCTTCCCAGCCTTTCAGAAACAGTTTTCCCCAATTTATTTGAAGAAAAGCGTCTCAGATATATTAAGAAGTGAAAGCATTTATTTTCTCTATTAAGATGGTGACATGTTTTGCTGATAAATTTCCCTATAGCAAGTTATGCAAGCAAAGAGAAAGAATCTTTGAAAACAGAAGTCAAGCTCCAATTTAAGAGACCCGAATCACATTTCTTGGGTATGCAATCAATTTTGCAGTACACTCTAACTATTTTAAAAGAAAGCCTATTATTTAATTTACCGTACATACTCCATGAACCAGTGCCTATTGTTCTCATCTGTTTCAGCCCAAGGCTTCAGAAGGCAGAGGTTTAAATCTCATGTCAGGGGCAAGGCACGTTTCATTTAATAGCACCATAGGATGACTACAAGGGATGTCGTGGATCTGATTAGATATTAAATCAAGATAAACACTAATGTTCTAGACATGTCAGTCTAGGCACACAAACAACACCAACAGGGGAACAGAGAAACATGTGGCTCGAACTCTAGCTAAAGTTGGTATATAAGAAAGACAGCAGTAAAAAGTAAACACAAAAATATTCAGTGACATCAGTACTATAATAACTAATGCCACAAGAGAAGAAAGACACGCATTTTATTGGTAATGTTATTATATCTTTTCATTTAAATTGTACAGGTACAGAAACATTTTTATAGATTATGTTAGCTTCAACATTGGTCCATATTAATATTGGAAAACATTCCACCTTCTTCAAGTGATATGAAACGTTATCTGGAATCATAAAGACATTTGATAATGAAAACATCCAACTCTTGAGACGAATAAGTGATTTGCTCTAGATTTCAGCCTTTAGAGCCACTACTGTTCCTTTAAATTTAAGTCAGAACATCATAGAAAATTGAGCAAAACATCTGCTGATGGTTCTTAAATGTTTTAAGTTCTACTAAATTTATTGTTTTATTGACATTGCAACTGGGCACTTTTTGCCTTCCATATATGGATAATACTGAATATTGCCAGAACCAGTATTATGGCAAATGAGTGGCAACAGAGTTGAGATGTTCTATGAGAGTTATGCTAAGCTGCCTCCTCCTTTACTGTGGTCAGTGTGTTTTTAACGTTGTTGGTATGGTGCATAAAACCGAATGACTTTCATCAACAACATCCCAGCATAACAGCAGCAACCAGTTTAGAGTTATAGACGTCTGCCTTTCGGGGTTATAATCCTTTTCTCAGTTTTTGGAATAAACCTTACTAAATTCATTTATAAGTAAATCTAATTACAATAAAGCTATCAATCTAAATATTGAAGAAAAAAATAGAACAAACTGATTTCTACATTCTCTAAAGAATTTCAAACAGATGTTGACCTGCCTATGACTTAAATGTTTTAATTTCTACTAAATTTATTGTTTTATTGACATTGCAACTGGGCACTTTTTGCCTTCCATATATGGATAATACTGAATATTGCCAGAACCAGTATTATGGCAATACTATAGACACTGTGGTCTAATAGGAATGGCACAATATTTTAATTGCTGTCATGGAAAGCATAATGGGAAAATTTAATTCTAGCATCAACAATGGAATCTCCAGTGTATGAAATGTTGACTTGCAGGAAGAACCCTGCTATGAACTTCCTTGGTTGGATTAGAGAAGTATATGTTAAAACAGATGTGGATAGGCTGCACTGCCAAAGTTCAGCAACATAGTGGCCAAATTTTGGCAGCAGAATGTTTTCCTTTTTCCCAAAATGAAGGATGGAAATTAGAGGGAGAGAGATGAGCTTCTCCCATTCTCATATTTTCAAACTCTCCCCAAATACCCCAAAACAAAGAAAACTATGTGCTGAAAAGTTTTGTCCCTGCCCCTTCAGATGGCATCACTTCATTACCAAACATTTGAAATCCTGGAACAAGTCAGGCAGCTTAGTTGCAGCCCCAGACTTTGAGAAGTTACCCAGGGCTGTTTTAAAAGACTGCATTAAGTACAGTTGGGGGGGGGAGGGGTCAGACACGGCGTCAGACATGATCAGACACGGAGACTTACAGGATTATACTAAAGGTCAGACAAATAGTTTGAGAGTTAAGGATAATGAAAAAAGGTATGGGTTTAAGAAAGCTAGAAGATCACACAAGACAAGAAAACCAGATAAAATATCAGCAACAGAATAATCAGAATTATCTAGGTGTGGCCCTGCCTAAACAAATTATATTAAAAGAGTGAGACATAAATTACACAATAGTACCTGTCCCCCATCCTTCCCCTCCACCCCTCCAGCCCAGATAGGTAGCATTTGTGGAGCTGATGAAATTAATTGGCCAGCTATTTAAAGGGTTAATCATATCACTCAAGGTTTGACCTTACTGTATATGGAAAAAAAACCTAAACATGAAAGACTACAAAATCAGAAAGTCCATTGAAGCTCCAAATCACCTTTGAACCTTTCCAAAATGGTTTGAAGATGTCTGATCTGATTCAAAGATCTGATTCAATCACAGCTCCTTCAAATCAAATAATAGTTTAAAAACTTCATAAAGCCCTATTGTTTATTCACTGATGTGCAATTCAAATACATTCTTTGTGAAACTGTAAAATCATGGATTATACAAATTTAATCACACTTAATTAATTTATTGTCTGTTAAAAGTAGTAAGTGGCATATTTGTTTGGTTGCTTTATTAACTCAGTTTATATATTCCAGGTAAATCATAGATTTGATCATAGTCTGATATGACTATGGCAAGCCAAAGCCCATGTGTAGTATTATGTCTAGAACAACAGACTAAAATGATTTTGCCACACTGGAGCAAGTTTAGCAAATGACTATCAAGATGGGATTGGAAACCAGGTCCTATGAGGAACAGTTAAAGGGGCTGGGTATGTTTAGTCTGCAGAAGAGAAGACTGAGAAGAAACACGATAATAATCTTCAAGATTGTCACATATAGCAGGGAATAGACTTGTTCTCTGTCACCCCAGAGGGAAGAACCAATGGGCTGAATCTTCAGGGAAGTATATTTGGGATAAATATTAGAAGGAATTTCCTGACAGTAAGACCGTCAACCAGTGCAATAGTTTGCCTCATGAAGCGGTATATGCTTCTTCATGGGCAGTGCCTAACCAGAAGCCAGATAGCCATCTGTGTGCAATGCTTTAGCAGATCCTGCACTGAGCAGAAAGTTGGACTAAATGAGTTTTTGAAATTCAGGAATGCTTTATTTATTTATTTATATGTCAAATTCAGATCACCACCCAACTCCCCCACAAGGAGGGACTCTGGGTGGTTCACATACGGAATAAAAAGAAACAAATATTATTTTGTGCAAAAATGTAGTGTTATTCTGGTTATGTTTTATTAACAATAAAAAAATAGATGTTAGTAAAAATTGGGTTAGGAGATGCCTAAATTTAAGATAATATATCAAGGGTGAATGTAATACTATTAAGTAAAATTTTTGTTTTTTTAGGGTAAGATAAAAAAGAAACTCTTCCATGGTCTGTGAATAATGAAGGAGCCTGAAAGCTTAGTCACTGCAGTTGCAAACAGTAGCAAGTAGGAAACAGGATGGGGCTTTAGAGCCTTTCTCTGCTTATAGGGGGGAAAAAGGAGAGAAAGAAGTCCATACTACCTCCCAGGAGCTGGGATGCAGTTTCCATGGCAACCTCACATCTGATTCAGAACTATTAATGGTAACCATGGCAACAAGTGTCTCACTTGCCATTTCCAGAAAATTGACAGGTATTTAGACTGGAATCATCTCACCATACCTAAAGAGGCAGGCCTAAGGCTGCACCAGGAATCACAGTAAGACTCCAGTCCATCCTGGGTGTATCATTTCACCGACAGATGGTCCAAAATAATTCCACCTGTGACTATGTTTGAGAGTGTTATGTCAGTAAATTCCCTGCTCTGTTGCTATGTTCATACTAGGGAGGGAGACAGGTTTCAAAACAGCGAGTGGCTGATTGTGGATGTAAATTCATGATCTCCAAGCATAAAGCCAACAAGAGAAAAGGAGATCCCTAAATTCATTCTCCCATCTAACACCTATATTGCTGCTTATGCTTACATTTCGCTGGTGGCAAGAAAGTAAATTTTCATGTCAAGAGACAGGGTGAGCATAAATAGAGAAAAAGAAATTTGGAGCAGAACAAAGATTGTCAGGAGATGACTTTGGGCCAGACAACATTTGGCCAATAAGTAATAGTGAAATACCTATGATTTACTCTTTCAATATAAGTAACTGAAAGCTGCAACTGCTATTCAGGCATTTCAAGCCTCAAGTGTGTAATACTGGCCATTGCATCTGCCCAGGATTAGGAGCACTTCTGTCTAACACTCATTTTCTGCAGCCCTCTCTTGACAATTCAAGGATTTCTATGGGGGGAAAGAATAATAAAAGGCATTACTGCTGACCCCCACAAAATACAAATAGAATGATCTAGTTCCACATGGCAGACATACCAACCTTATTTTTCTTCTCTATCTTGGAGGTCAGAAGCGTACACCAATCTTTGCACACCTGTCAGGATGATCGCTACTTAAATTTGCAGCTTCAGGATGAAAAGGAAGGCTTGCCACTTATTGTATTTACCAAAAGGCAGAGTTCTGAAGCTTCATCACCTTACACCAAGTCCAGATCGTGCTGACTTATTTCCAAACAAATGAGTTGAGAATTAAAATATAAAATAATATAAGGAAAAAGAACCTTGAGGGTTGTTCTCTATTCTTCTGCCAAGCAAGCAGAACCAATCTTCTTTTATTGCAATCAAATAAAAAGGGGAGGGGGGAAAGCTGCATTTATTGAAGACATCACTAGATAAGGATCTAGAGCAGTGTTTCCCACTTTGGCAACTTTAAGATGTGTGAACTTAAGAAGTCCACACATCTTAAAATTGCCAAGATTGAGAGTTATGGTTGCCCATGATTCTGGGCTCTTGCTGAATTGAGAAGAGCTACAGGACCCTGCATCTCCACCAGGTAAGCAGGCCCCTGCAGCTTGCACATTAGAGTCTTAGAGTGACTTTAAGTAGTAATAAGCTGCTAGAAAGAAATAATGCTGTTCTTATGTTGCCAGATATCGACCCAACTGTAAATTCATCTGAGTCAGTTGGTTATATGGCTTCCCATCTAATACAGAGCCTTAAAGCAGGAAGACAAAGCTCTGGTTTCTGCTGCCACTCTGCTTCTATCCAGCCTCTTCAGTGTTAATTCCCCAGAAGGATAAGGCAACAGAAGCAAAGAACAGAAGCAAAACAACAACAACATGCCCTGTATAGAAATGCTTGTGGAGATAATACACACATATATGCCATATGCACTAAACGTGCCCTGTCACTTTCAAAAGGATGCATTTAGTAAAGAATTTCACAAACTGTAAAACTCCAAAGCACAAGCAGATAATAAACCAGCAAGCTACTATATACCTGTCAAAAGATTATCCATTTAACAGGAAGATGGAAGACTACTTTTTTTTTGGGGGGGGGGGGGAAGGTTGCACATACTTCTTGAGAAGTATACCCAGTGCTGTGTCTCTATGCAGGGTGGAAGCAAATGTCCTGTTTAGAAACAATACATATACACAAATGTGTGTAGGCCGATACCCTTTTCCAATCTACCTAGTCAATACTGTTTACTCTGGTTGGCAGCAGCTCTGGAGCATTGCAGCAAAAGGTTTTCATATCAGTTGCTACCCAATCTTTTTTCAACTGGGGAGTGCCAGGAGATAAGTCTGGGACCTTATTTGTGTGAAGACTAACTAAAAGGTTTGTGAACCTTTCTTATATCACAAGTGTCACTAACAACTGGTCACTATGTTGCCTTATGTACAATGTTGTTTCAGAAATACCATTTTACTAACTTTTACCATTTTACTAATTGTAACTGGGAATTTGCATCTTGGTGATAAATTTAAAAGGAAACAAAGGAACTAATGCCATTATTATTAGGGAAATAATATATTAAGTTTTCTTAGTGTATAGAATTGCGTTTGCTTTTACGTGCATCAAATTGTTTGGGAAAACCTGACTTGAATGCACCATCTCATAATGCAATATGAATCTAACTGTATATTGCAAATATTCAAAAGCATCTGTGTCCTCAGAGCTGTAATTGTGATCTATTTGTGTTTGTCCTTGTTTCATCAAGCAAGAGTAGTTCAGAAAATTTCTAATTTTGAAAGTAATCCACATAATAGTGGTGCATATTCTGAAGAGACAGCTTGTGAGCCCACACAAATGCAAAAAAAAATTTTGATTTGATTTTCATTGCAGCATCCTCAGGGACATGAGAGTTATTGACCTTACAATCAGCAGTCTCTTTGTACAATATTGAGCATTGCTCTAAGTTAAAAATAATAAGTACTTAACAAGAGTTTCTTTGACATTAACCTAGCAACTTTATTTCTGCAACTGAAGTGACCTTTCAAATGATTTGCACAGTCCTATTATTTGTATTATTTATTGCTCTTCAAAATCAAAATGTAAAAAAATAGAAATGAAAAATACAAACATAAACTGTAACTTAGATTCAAAAGATTACAAGAACCAAACAAGCAAGAATGTATATTTAATTGCCATTTTCTTGTTTTCCTAAAGGTTACACAAATTTTGTGCTACTCTCAATATACAGTTGATTAGCATCTTTGAGAAAAGTTCTCAAATTTCCTCAAAAGGAAAAGGAAAAGAACTAATATTAAATCAAAAGGACACAGAATATCAAGAAAATGTCCAGATATTTCCATGCAAAGAATGTAAAACATTTCCTTTCCCCAGACATTCCTTCCTCACCAAACTGGTGAAATCTTGTAAGATTATTTAAACCATCACATGACACTCATGGTCTCAGCAAGGTCTTATGAAACTTCAATAAGTTCTCATGTGAGATCTTACTGAAATTTCACAATAGGTGACAACTGATAGAAAAAGTTGGGTTTATATACAAAATTTTATTTATTTATTTATATTTCAAATTTAGATACTGCCCATCTCACAAAAAAGTGACTCAGGATGGTAAATGATAGGGAATCTGCACAGATATCTAAAAAGCAGATCAGAGGAAACAGCAGTATTGCTTACTGAGGTATCATCTTGGAACTGAAGGGAAATATATCTGTTTTAAACTCTGTGTATTGTAATATACTGTAAATACAGATGCCAATCAATGTGGTGTTGGATTGGCCCTGGGGAGATCCAGGTCCAAATCTACGTTCAGCCACAAAAGTGACTTGGGGCCAGTCATTCTTTCAGAATTTCTCTGTGAGGAAAAATAAGAGGAGAGTGTGCTATGCTGTATGTGCCAATATGAGCTACTGAATAAAAGCCAGGATATAAACGTAACAAACAAATAAATGAAGCTATGAAACAATAGTATATTGAGAAAAGCCTCAACTCCAAAAGGCTACTATGGGAAATTTATGATCAACTATACCATGGATTGGCAGCCATTGAATGGCCAGGAACCCCAGTGGGAGGGCCAAGGAATGCAGCGGGTAGGGTGATAATGAAACATGGACAATGCACATCACACGCATGGCTTTTTCCAGATTTTGGGAAGAGTTTGATTTTTTTTTTTTTAAGTTTCTCTCTGTGATATATTGTTGCACTTATACAGCACTTTTTCTGCATTTCCTACCTTGAAGTGATAGGAAATAATTATAATAATTTTTGGCAGTTGCACCACCAACATTTAGTAGTACAGAGAGGCAGACTGAGTGCATAAAATGTGGCTTCCATTCTATTTCACATTTTTAGGGTGTTCCCCCCCCCCCCCCCCCAGAAATCCTTAGTATGCAGAGTTTCCATTAAATTCCTTTAAATCCAGTCACTTAACTTCCAAGAGAATTGTATAATCCTCTAAATCATTCAGAGACTCATAGCTTTTGGATAATCCTCCAAACATGAAATGTTCTTTTGTGGATCAGAATAGTTATGTATTTATTTATCTACCTGAAGTATCTAGCAGTAGCTGTAGGAGATGACCTGCAAGCAAGATGACACAATACAAAACTAGCTTTTTTTCCCCTTCTACAACACTTGTAGCAAACACTGGGAAAGAAGAAAGGCAGGGAAGTGCTGGAAGTGGTTTGTGGAAGAAGTTGTTGTAGCTAAATAAAGCCTCTAGGGAACACAAAGATTTCAGAAGATGTGAGAGAGCCAGCCAGCTGAGGGATGTGAGCAGGTGGGAAAGAAAGCTGCTGAGAAAGCAGTGCTGCAAAAGCTAATAAACCTTGCCTGTCAGAAGAACTATATGACAGGCAGACAGGCAGAGGAAAGACTCTCTCTTCTTTCAGGTCATTAAAGCTTGACAACCGTCTAGCCTGGCTCCCTTCTTTAATACTCTTGCATTCCACCAAAGGAGCAAAGAAGCAAGACAGCAATAGTGGAAAGGAGTAAGGGAAGTTGGTCTGAAGTGTGTGCAGGACAGATGAGAAAATGGCACACAAAGGAAAGAAGAGACTGAGAAATACCCAGACAGCAACCAATAGCACGAAAAAAGTCAGGGGAACAGCAAAACAATTATCCTTCATTTTGCACCAGGAGAAGATGGTAGAGATACAAGTACACTTTTAATCAAGAATAGATCTGCTGCTTTGAGAAAGGGAGACTCTGTTTTCCCTTCAACACAAGCTATATCAATTGCTTAGGAGAAGCAGCATTTGCCCTCCTCCATGCCATTTAAAAGGACTAGCCTTAGTGCCAGCAGGTACAACGCAATAGAGGGAATAGAAAGGAAAGGCCGCATTCCACTACATCAACTTCCAGTGCTGCAGTGGGTGGGTGCGTAGAGAAAGGGGGAGAGAGAGAGGGGGAGAGAGAATGGTAGATAGACAGTCAGACAGACAGGGGTTCCTCAAGGGTTCAGAATGCCTTGGTAGTTCAGCCTGCTTAGATTGTTCCCAAGAATTCAGCCACAAACAACACCCTGAGAGAGACCTAGTATTAACCTCCACTGTTCTGTTCATAACAGCAAGTTTATTATTAAAATGTCAATAACAATGAATTAAAGTTAAGATTTTTAATTAAACTAATTTAAATAAATAAATATGCTAATTAAAGTTTAACTAATTTATTATCAAGCTTTCATGGATCACAGACAATTTCATCACATTTGTGGAAGATAGTCTTGGAAAACACTTACAGACACATTTGTTGCCTGGGTGGTCGGGGTATTGGTAAAATTAAGAGTGAGTAACAGATTTACCTGTGGATTGCGATAATTAAAAAAGCAGTAGTGTTGCTTTTTGATGCAGACATTCTGACACTGATGAGGTGGTGCTTTGCATATGTAGAGCTATTAGAAAACCTAGTCTCTGTTTATTCCATAAGAAGCTGTGTGAAATCTCCTGATGAATTCAGACATTCAGGTATGAGAATAATCTTTGTCAAAGAGGTCCACCTTGAGGTCAGTGACAGAGCATCCGTTGAAGCTGAAATGTTTCCCCCAGTAGATTACAGATATCTCCATGAAGATTGATCAGTTTATTCAGCATAAAGTATACCAGAATGTTGCTGATGCATAATGGCATATTCACATTTTTATCCCCATTTTCCTGCATAAGACAAATTTTATTGGTAGAATTGGATACTTTCCCCCCTCACCATCCAGTTCTGGGTCCATGACACTATCTTGTCTGCTTTCCCATGGCCAAGCCTTAATAGGTAAAGGAGAGAGAGGGCCTTCTCAGTGGTTGCACCCAGAATGAAAAATACTTTATTCTGTGAAATTTGTGTAGCTCCCTCTTTTGCTGCTTTTACTGCTTAAATATTTCTTCTTCAAATTAATTATTAAAAATGCCTATGTCAAGGAAAAAGAAGCACTAGAATGTAGTATGGAACTTCATTTAAAAGTCTTTAAAACCAGCATAAAATGCAATAAAAAATGAACACTTTCAAATAAAAACCTCTCTATATGCCATCTGGAAAAGACAGAGCCAGTTAGACATTCTTTACCAATAATAGCTAATAGAATCTGTGATCTAAATAGATGATATATGGCAGGCATTTATCTACTGCCAAAAAGAGGAGATGCGTTTTTGAGAAAATGAAAGATGATACTAATTTGTATCAAATTTGTATATTTAACTGTATGTGTATAGATGAAGGTATCAAATAATTACATGATTTAAACAATTATACATTTTACCAGTATGGAAAAGGCTGAGAAAGAAGGGGCATGTACTTGTCCAAACCTTCTTTTGGTTACCTTTTATTTAGACTTGGAGTAGATAGCTCTTCAAATAAATTAAGGACAGGCATATTATTATTATTATTATTATTATTATTATTATTATTATTGATGATGATGATGATGATGATGATGATGATGATGATGGTGATGATTGATGATGATGGTGATGGCTGTAGGGAGGGTAGGGAAATAGGCAGGTCTCGGCAGATACAAGCAGTTATTATAATGTTACCCAAATAAATAGGAAAGGCCATTTTCACCTGCTTTTTCCCTCTTTAGCTTCTAAAAATAAATAAATAAATAAATAGCTGTATTAAGCCTCTGGAGGTTTAACATGCCAATGCTGCATTTTCTGCCTCAAATCAGCCAGATATTGCATGATGGCTATTTTATGATTTACCTCTGAATTTTTACAAACTTAGGAAATTCCAGAAAATATGGAAAAAATATGGTCTGGTGGGTACAGACAACTCACAGGCTATGGGTTTTCTATTGCTGACACAGATCATGGGTTCAAATAGAGGTAAATCCTCTATAAAGTAGATGATTAGTATTAAATCAGTGAGACCTTCCAACTATCCCTCAATAGCAAGTTTAATGGAATTATAAAATGAACATCCATAGGCAGCTAGAGTCCTATGACACAGAGGACAGGTTGAATTTAGAAAAACATACGTTCATAAATATAAAAGAAAAACAGAAAACACCTATTAAGACTATGTATGATCACTACCTTCAGGAAACTGAAGTTGTCTCAGTTGAAAAATATATTAAGAGAAATGATAGATGGATCACTCTTCTTAACAGTTTACCATAGCCTTACCCAATGCAGTGCTATCATGATGTGTTGGAGCTACAACTCCTATAATTCTCGTTGGCCCTGCTGACAGGATCTTAAAATCTAAATACGTTTGAAGGACACTGGGGAAGACTGATATGGTATATTTGGGGGGAAAGCTGAGGTGATTCTGATTCTGATTTCTCTGATGCTGCAGGAGAAGGCAAAGTTACCATACTCCTGCACTGTATTTCTCAGATTCAGGTCTAGCTATATATTTCTTAAACATCAAGATCCAACTGCAGCAGTAAACTCTAGATGAAAATCATACTATATCAGTTAGATCAACCTCTCCAGACTGTCAATTTCCTGATGTTCTGGAGCTGGAACTTTCATAGCTGTGCTAGCTGGAGATTATAGGAATTCACCCTAAATATCCATAAGATGTTAGGCTAGTGAAGTCTGCATCAGACAAGCAAAATTCAGGGCTAGATGGAGGAAAAATCTATTTCTTCAAGCCCAAAGCTCACAGGCTCATGTTATTACCTGGCAGAAAGAGATTTGAGACGGCTGCCAAGTTCCTCAATCTTTAGCCCGTTTCCTACTTTCCTTGCTATTGTACATTTTCTATGGTTTCTTTTAAAGTAAATTCCCCTTTCCTTCCCATTTCCAGTGGCAGTTCTTCAAGATTTTGTCCTTAATTACATGCTATTCTTCTGCTACACAGTAGCTCTTATCCAACTGTCAATTTTTTCAGTAGCACCTACGTAGACATACATCTAGTTGAGGAAGTACATTAAGGTCCAGGATATTTCTTAAATAAACAAATCTACCCTAGGTTTCTCACCATGCAACATTCCCAGCATCTAGCTTTATCATAATATAACCAGCTGCTGAATTCCAGAGCTTCAAATCAGCTGCTTTTCACTAGAGCAGCTATTTGCATCTGGGAGGAAGCTAAGATGTCTTGGTAAGCATAAGAGATAATCTTCCTTTAGAAAGGACTGATCTATGTCTTTACCTTTGATAACAGAATAATCGTGTGTACATAACGGGAAAAATGGATTTAATCGCATCCACAGATTTAAAGTATTTAACATTAAGTCTGAAATCAAGAGGAGCATACTTTAATGTCTGGAACTAAAAGAACAGTAACAGCTCAACAAGAATTAGGTAGGACACATTAGGTTGTGTTGAGAATACTATCATATAAATGATTTATAAGCACATGAGCACAAAGCAGTAACTGTACTAAATTAAAGATTTTATAACAAAGAGGATCATCACAGCAGACATATTGCTCTCCTGTTCAAATCTCTGATGATCAGGAAAATTAATCTTAATTTTCTAGGGAAGAATTTTAATACACTCCAGTATTAGACAAACAAAGAAGTCTAACTGCACCTGTTGCTTGGAATGAAAAAATAACATATTTTAGCATTGACTAGAATGTTGATATCTACATATTTATTTATCACATATCTATCTCAACTTTTTTTCTGATTTGAAGCTCAAGAGAGTAGATATGATATTCACCTCTATTTTGCTAAACAAAATGCTGTGAAGTATGACAGAATGCGTAATAATAAATGTGTTCTTCCCAAGATTACCCAGCTAATTCACTGGTTCAATGAATATTAGAGCCTGATCACTGAAAATTCCCAGCTCTGGTCCAATGAACTAACAGCTTATACACACTAAAAAGTTTCAGTGATTGAGTAATGCAAATCTGAAATGTGAAAAACAGTCAAAAAATGAAGAATGATAGAAGACAACAAAAGTTAGATAACTGCTGAGGTAATATAGTACTTATGATGTTGAATTAAAGCCAGGAGATCTAGGTTCAAGTCCAACCTCAACTATGAAATCTCATGGGTAACTTTAAGTAAGTCACTGAATCTCAACAAATCTATCTCAAAGAGTTATTACAAGGATAAAACAATTGTGTACACCAGTTGAGCTCCTAGAGGAAAGGAGATATGTATATGTATATATATCTCCATCAAACAAATAAACAACATATCAATGAAGAATCTTTTTATTATGTTTTATAATTTGTAATGGCATGTATTATTTTACAAATTTTAATCAGACTTTTCCTAGCATTAGAGCCTTCTCCAGAGAGCTAAGACTTCACATAATGTGTTGGAAGTATGATAATCTGAGCCTGGTCATTTGTGCCTCGAGGGAGAACTCTGGGTTGATTTATTTGAAGATCCATTTGTTTGTTTTCTTGAATGTTCTCAGTTTTCTACCACACCAAATTTCAAAAGCAACAATACACTTCTATCCTGCTTCTTCAAAGTCCAACTTTCACTTCCCTAGAGTGTCCCAGGGAACATGATTGCTTGCACTATTCTGATCTTTGTAGTTATAGACATATTACACCATTTGAATATCTTTTCCAGGGCCCTCATGACACCAGGTTTCTTGTCTGCTTGTTCCTTTAATGTTGAAACAATCCATCACTTCAATATCTATATTGTCAGTTCTAAGGCTGGTTGTTGCACCTGTTGTCATAGGTTTTGTCTGTACTGTGGCTTCCTGGCCTGTATATAGATTTTGCATGACACATTCTGGGATTCCTATTTTTTCTAAGCACATTCTACAACTTAACATGAATGATACAATTAAAGCCCTTTCTATAATCAATGAAGCACACACTGACTGCTTTTTGGTACTCGTTGGCTTTCTCAATTATCCAGCATGTATCAGCAATAATGTCTCATGTAGCTCAGCCTTTTCCAAAGCCAACTGGCATTTCCTTTTCCATGTAGGGCTCTAATCTGAGTTGGATGTTCCTAAGCATTACTTTGCTAGCATGTGAAATTAAGGATATTATGGTATAGTTTTCATACTCTATTAAGTCTCCTTTTGGGGGGGAGGGAGTGTTGGAATGTAAATT
Source organism: Liasis olivaceus (assembly GCA_030867105.1). NCBI lineage: Eukaryota > Metazoa > Chordata > Lepidosauria > Squamata > Pythonidae > Liasis > Liasis olivaceus. The sequence goes on along the minus strand of CM061352.1, from coordinate 84,675,608 downwards.
TATCTTTTACAATCTGTTGGGCACTGTGTTGTTTTCCAGATTTGCTCACATAGCTTAGTTAGAACCTTTAGTGATTCTTCTTCTGCTGTTTGCTATATTTCTATGTGTATTCCATCAGTTCCTGTAGACTTCTGACTTGGTCATGACCAGGATGCTGATCTAAATTCATCTTCTAGTAATAGAGGTTCTTGTAAGTAAGGAATATCTTCTAAGGTATATTGGATGTTGACATCTGTATTGTGCAGCATCGTAGTAAGCTCCTTCCATCTTTGTTTCCTCTTTCTTCTTTGAATCAGTTACGATCAGTCCATTGGTTTCCTTTAGGATACCAATTCAAGGTTGGAACCATCTTCTGAGTTCAGAGATATTTTGGAAGACTTTCCTTGTTTTTCCATGTCTGTGTCCATCTTTAGTGACTTCATAGATGTGTAATACTGCTTCTTGTTTCTTCTAACAGCTCTCTGAAATTCTTGATTAAAATTCCTTCTTGAGATTTTTGTCTTTCTTGGCTTTGGCTTGTCTCCTTGGCAGTTTCCATGGTTTATTCTAACATCCAGTTTGCTTTCCTCTGTCTCTTCATCTTTGACAATCTCCTTTCACATTCATCCTTAACAACTTCTTTAAGTTCATTCCACAGTTCTTCTGTTTCTCTATCACTGAGGTTCAGTATTTCAGAATGATTTATTTATTTATTTATTTTTATTTATATTTCAAATTTGTCACCGCCCATCTCACTGTGGGGTGACTCTGGGAGGTTTACAATAAAAACAGAATAAACATTAATTAAAATAAATAAATATTAATTAATTAATTAAATGTACTAAAACAAATTTCCTTTATTTTCCTTTATGATACTTCCTAGAGGCTGATGTTTCAAGATTCCTGATGTTCTTCTTGAAAATGGTGGGTATATGCTCAAGATCACACTGTGGAAATTGATTGGCTTTCTTCTTTCTTTGATTAGCTTATCTTGGAACTTGTACATGAGCAGTTTCTGATTATTCAGGGGTTCCTGCTTCACAAGAAACAGCACCTGGTCATGTCTTTGTTGCTATAATTGAGCTCCTTCATCAATATAATCAATCTGATTTCTATGTACTCTCTCTCGTGATGTCCATGGATAGAGGCATCGATTTGGTTGTTTGAAGTCAATGTTAATTATGAAGAAATCATTGGAGTGGTAGAAATTGATACATCATTGTATGGCTTTCTTGGTAAAAATATAGGAGTGGTTTACGATTGCCTTCTCCTGCGCTGCATGAAAGTGATCAGCCCCATCCAGCATCTTTCTATATCACTGCTACCCAGTATAGGTGTCTGCTTGCTTTAACTGGGTAGTTGGGTTGATGCTTTGGATAACTCTGATGATAATATATAATGTTGGCATACACTCCCAGCATTCTTCGCTCATCCCTCCTAGGAACATCCCCCTGCCCCATCACAATAGGTAGCACAACAGGACTTGGGGGGGGGGGGCACAAAAACTTATAACATAAGCTAAAAGGTCTAAAATATATGGTTATTTTTTGTTTGTTTGTTTGTTTGTTTGTTTATTTATTTGTTTGATTTGTCCCCACCCATCTCCCTTACAATGGGGGACTCTGGGCGGCTTACAACCACTAAAATCACAATACATAATTAAATTATAAAAGGTTTAAAAATTATAGAAGTTATAAAAACTAGAAATTTACAAAAAAAGGATAGAGATAAAAAGCTAAAAACTCCAAGAGGCCAATAGGGCCCCACCAGTCCGCTAAGGGGCCAGCCAACCCCATTTCTGATATCCACCCTCCCCGCCCCAGGCCAGATGGCAGAGCCAGGTCTTCACATCCCTCCGAAAGGCCTGGAGTGAGGGGGCCTGTCTCACCCCCGGGGGCAAGATGTTCCAAAGAGCGGGGGCTACAGCAGTGAAGGCCCGCCTTCTGGATCCCGCCAGTCGAAGTTCTTTTACCGCGGGGATCCGGAGCATGCCCTCTCTATGAGATCGGGTGGGACGGGTTGAAATTTAGCAATAGTCTCACATAGCTTCCCAACTGGAAATTATTTTAAATTATTATAAAATAGAGCAATGCACAGTAAATCAAATATATTCTACTATTCCAAAGTGTACTTATAATCTCCAAAAGTGCTGGCAATATATGACAAAATACTTTAAGAGCAGACAGGCATCTGTCCAGGAGAGGGATTCTCATTGATTTAAAGGTTTATTTCCCAATACAGCATTCCTAAATAAAATGGGATTGGAGTTTAGTCTCCTGAGTGCATTTATGATTAGCACCTCTTACTAATTCAGTGTCAGACTAGTGTATTGGCAGAGCTGTCTTTTTCATCATCCTTGGATCCCAGGGTTAAAGACCATTTTCTTTCATTCCTTATAATCAAAGCGTGTGTAATATTTCTGGGAAAAATATAATCAGCCATATGCTAGATGAGATAAACAATCTGTTTCAGTCTACCTCCTCATATCATATTGTCATGACAGGATAATCCATTTCTGGGTTTTGACATTTGGTTCTTTGTTCAGCCAGGGGTTCCTCTGAGCAGGTGAAATAATAGAAATAATAGTAGGCATAGGAACATAGGCTATCCAAAGAAAAAGGGACCAAAGCAATTGTAAAAGATACAGCATGAGAAAACAAAATGTCTGCTGTGTTACTTATAGAATTTATATTCCAAAGTGTTTCAGATGAATACTTTCTCAAAACAAAACAAACAACTCTCAGATGTGTTTTTAAAAAGCTGAAAATTAGTCCAAAAGATATATATCTTGTTGGCTAATAAAGCTACTTCTCTCCCTGAGTTCTTGCAGACATTGCTGCTCTGAAAATGTTTAATAAATATTTAATCATGGACCAAGCTATGAATTACGTGATGGATTCCACCACAGACTCTTGAGATCCCCAATGTGACATCATCTCAGGGTACCAATGAGTCTACCACCATTTTTGCTTGTCAAACACACACCCCATTTTTATATTTTAAAAAATGTATTCTAATTTTTAAAAGTTGGAGTTGGCATGCTACAAGGCAAATCACCAGCTCTGCCATTATATCTACTTTCAATAATGTTTAGGGCCAAAATGGAGCCATCAATTTTCTTAGAAAATAAAATCAATGTCTAATTTGAGTTGAGTGGTTTCTTTGAAACTTGCCTGACCATAAAACAAACAAAAGTCAGCAAGTTTAGTAAAGATTATCCTGCAAGAAGGTGGTAGAGTTGGTGACAGGTAGATTTCTGGTTTTGTAAAAGGCTATGTTCCCTATGATTAACCAAGTCTTTTCCCAGCAACTATGTTTCAATATGTTCTCAAAATTCCAAATGTGATAATAAGTACACAGAGTTGGAAACTCTACCTGATCATTAGAGTTGGCATATACATGACTGCCAGATTTACATATCATCCTAAATCATAATCTTGTTTGTCCAGTTACTGTGCTTGTGAATCATGGTTTATGGCTTAGAATATAATGTAAAATCAAACTATTATGAGACATTCAGTAAACTATGTTTAAACAAAATATATCTTGGCCTGATGACTGCATATAGATAAAATGTTCTACTGTCGAAATGTGACATTATTGACTTTTGATTACTTGCTTTGTTCTTATAAATGTGGCAATCCTGAGGGTATATATACACAGGTCTGTGAACAATGCAAACTCTGGCCAGCTCTTCTGGACTCTTCCCACAATAGGCTCACTTGTACTATTCCATCTGCAATCACTGCTAAGTATTCCAGACTGTCAGTTTAAAAACAAAAATTTTTAAGGCCATTTAGATTTATTTTCCCCTTTGTACCTGCCATTTTTATACCTAAAAGGGATTACTTTGGGCATGAGTAGTATTAGTCACATTCCATTCCAGCTCTACATTTAAAAAGCACAAGGGCTCAAACTAACTATATGTATGAATGAAATTAGGTAGCATCTATCTCTGTGCTTCCTTTGTCTCTCAAGTCATCACTAAAAAGTTTACCCTACCATTGGTATTATTATACACATCAGAGCCATAATTATGTTCCCGCATTATTTTTTAACAGGAAGCAAAGGAATGAAACACATAAGGTGGTGATCATTGCACAATGGCTACTTAGTGTATAAAATGTAAACTTATTTGTCTAATGTTATTTTTACCAGCAGTCCTTGTTGACTGTCAGACATTTCTTTTAAGGCAACTCAATGCATGTTAAACTCAAAACAAATTGGCATTTTCAGAGACAACCTAGATTTATATCTATTCCATATTCTCAATATGGCATGTGTAATAAAATTATTTTTATAATCTGCATTAACTTTAACTTTATCATACCATTAATAGCCGTGCCACCCAAATCTTAGGTCATGCCCCTCTAGTTCCAATAACCTCCTTTTTCTCAAAGTTACCCACTCTTTCATCCAAACTAGACAACAAGCTGCAAAGTACAACTGCAAATCCTGGAGATGTAACCCTCCTCTTTCTTTAGCATCTTGTAAAATTTTGTACTTAATTCATGTTTTTTGCCACACCAATTTAGATATATCTTTATGCCATTGTTTAAATGGAATGTCAGCTGTCACAAGTATTGTTTGAAACAGAAATAACATTCTAGGTAAAACATTCATCTTAATTACAGAAGTGTAGTTTTTCCCATCTTAACATGTTTTTTAATTTCATTCCAAGTCTTAACATAAATACTTATACAATTCTTGTTTGTCAAATTCACCCCAAAATATTTAATCTTTTTTTCAATCTTAAAACCCATTTTATTCATCAGTTCTTGTTCTTGTGTCTTAATGTTTTTTGTTAACATTTTAGTCTTTTGCTTAGGTAATTTTGAAACCAGCCAAAACACCAAATTCTTTCACTTTTTTCATTAAAACTTCAGTCCCCTTCAAGGGATTCTCCAATACTGACACCAAATACCAACTTATAGATCTCTTTTTTAATTTTTATGCCCCTTATCTTCTCATCTCTCCTTATGTCTTTATTCAAAACTTCCAAAACTAAGATAAAAGAGGAAACAGTGGACAACCTTGCCTCATTCCCTTTTGTATCTCACATGATATGGTTAAGTCTCCATTCACAATAATCTTTTCTTTCTGTGATGTATGCAATTTCACTCCTTTATAAAGTTTTATCCAAAATTCATACCTTCCAAAACTTTAAACATAAATGGCCAATTTAAATTGTCAAAAGCTTTCTCTGCATCCCAAAAAATTAATGCAGCTTGTTTTTCATTGTGCTGCTCCAAATATTCTATAATATCCAACACTGTTCTAACATTATCTTTTAAATGTCTTTTAGGTAAAAAACTGCACTGATCTTCATGAATAAATTCTTGTAATATGACTTTCAATCTCTCTTCTAAGATCATTGTGAACAACTGATAGTCATTATTCAATAATGATATTGGTCTATAATTATTAGTTAGGTTCAAATCTTGTCCTTCTTAGGTAATAGTGCTTATTAGCCTCCTTCCAAGACTCTGGCATTCCATCTTCCACCAATATAGAGTTCATCATAGATTGAAGCAGTTGTAAAATTTTATCCTTAAAGCTTTTGTAGTGAGATCCTGGGAGCCCATCTGGTCCTGGTGCTTTACTTGGTTTAATCTTTGTTATAGCTTCAGATATTTCCACTATTGTAATAGGTCCATTCATAATCAGTTTTTGGTTTTCTGTAAGCTTTGGCAAATTTTATTTTTTTAGGTAGTCATCTATTTTTTCCAGAGAGAGTTCCTGTTTTTTTATATAAATTAGAATAATATTAATATAATTACATCCGCATTGTCAATCTTCAATCTTGGATTAAAATGCCATTGCAAAACTTGATCTCTGGTCCTTTTCTTTGCAAAATGTACTAGCACATCCCTTGGAAGACGCCTTATTACTGCAAAGCATGAATTTACCTGATACACCTTATCAGTTTCATCTTTAGTTCTTTCCTCCTCCCAGTTTAAGAATTCTGCCAGTGCTTGAACAACCTTCTTATTTTTTACTTATTTATTTATTTATTGAATTTTTCAACCGCCCATCTCCCTCCAATGGGGGAACTCTGGGCGATTCACAACAAACATTAGAACATAAAGTAAAATAAAATAAAATATATAAACACATAAAACCTTAAATTAAAACATTACTAAAAAGAAGAAGAAGAGACCAAGAGGATGAAAAACCTGAGGCTGAAGGGAGATGCCTCTATGGGGCTACCCATCCCCATGCTTGGGTTATTCTCACCCCACCCCAGGCCAGGTGGCAGAACCAGGTCTTCAAAGCCTTACGGAAGGCCAGGAGCATGGGAGCTAATCGCACCTCTGGGGCAGGATGTTCCAAAGAGCAGGCGCTACCACAGAGAAGGCCCGCCTTCTGGACCCCGCCAGTCGAAGTTCTTTCAGACATATCTTCACCCAGATCTTCTGGAATAGCTCTAAATCCCAAACAATATTCCTTCTCTCCTATTTCAAACAAAGCCATATTATCCAATCCTTTCTCTGACTCAAGATCTCTGGTTTCTGCTTTATTCTCCAATGATTCCATTCTTTCAGTAACCTGAAAGTTACTGGTTAATTCTTCTTTGAGGGAGGGGGTTGTTCCATTGCCTCTCAAAGAGCTGTGGTGCACCTCCTCCTCAAGAAGCCATGGTTAGAGCCCACCATACTGGACAACTTTCGTCCAGTATCTAACCTCCCTTTTAGGTAAGGTGGTTGAGAAGGTGATTGCACAACAGCTTCAGAGGGCCTTGGATGAAGCAGATTATCTGGATCCTTTTCAGTCTGGATTCAGACCTGAGTATGGGACAGAAACAGCATTGGTTGCACTTCTGGATGATCTCTTACATGGGCGGGATGGAGGTTGTACATCCATCTTTGCCCTATTTGACCTCTCAGCGGCTTTCGATACCATTGACCATGGTATCCTTCTGGATCAGCTCAGGGGATTGGAGGTGGGTGGCACTGTGTTGTGCTGGTTCACCTCCTTCCTCCGGTGCTGATTCTTGTAGGTGGTGGTTGGGGACGAGAGATCCTGCCTTCAGCCCCTCTTATGTGGGGTGCCGCAGGGTTCGGTACACTCCCCCCTCCTATTTAATATCTACATGAGGCCTCTAGGTGAGCTCATCCATCGCCATGGGGTGAGGTATCATCAGTATGCTAATGATACCCAACTTTACATCTCTGCCCTTGGTGAAGTAAGTGATGCTGTGTCTGGAGGCTATGAGGGTCTGGATGGGGAACAACAGGCTTCAACTGAACCCTGGCAAGATTGAGTGGCTTTGGGTTCAGGGTCCTGCCAGTTCTGGGACTATACCATCTTTGGTGCTGGATGGGCTGGCACTGCACTGGACAGACCCAGTGTGCAATTTCGGGGTCCTCCTAGACTCACAACTCCTGCTCAAAGAGCAGGAAGCATTGTGGCTAGGAGGGCCTTCACACAACTTTGTGTTGTATGCCAATTGCGCCCTTTCCTGGATCAGGAGGCTCTGCTCACAGTCACTCCAGATAGACTACTTAATGTGCTCTACATGGGGCTGCCCTTGAAGAATATCCAGAAGCTTGAACTGGTGCAGAATGCAGCAGCACAGGCACTTATGTGTGCTCCTAGAAGAGCACATGTTACACCTCTGCTTCGCAAGTTGCATTGGCTGCTGGTTTGCTTCCGGGTACAATTCAAGATGCTGCTTTTGATCCTTAAAGTCCTTCATGGCATGGGGCTGTGTTATCTGAGGGACCACCTCTCCCTGATCACATCAGCCCATCCCATTAGATCCAGCAAGGAAGGTATGCTACACGTTCCATTGGCCAGGGACTTATATTTGGTGGGTTCCAGGAGGCAGGCTTTCACTGCCATGGCTTCCTCCTTGTGCAACATTCTCCCCCTTGAAGTGAGGCTTGCCCTGTCCCTGCTGTTGTTTAGGAAGTCCCTCAAGACCTGGTTGTGTCATCAGGCCTGGGGATCTTTGGGAACTGGAGACATTCTTATATGGCTCCTCTGTAATTGATATTCTGCTCTCTCCATGGGGTTTGTATATTTCAAAATCTATTTTTTAAAATCTGTCATAATGTTTTTATTCTAATAATAACTTTTGTCTTTTTATAATACCTGCTTTTATTCACTTGTTATTTTATTTTATTTGTTGCATGCCGCCCAGAGTCACTTTGTGTGAGATGGGTGGCTATACGTGATGAAAGAACAAACAAACAAATAAATAATCTGCTTCATTTCTCCAGACATTTGTTTCATATCTCCAGACATTTGTTTCACATAACTATCCATCTTATCTAATCTTTCTTCCATTTTTTTTTCCAAAGCCATAAATTTAACTTCAAGGGATTCAGCCAATTTAGCTCCTGGTTCATCAAACATTGGTTTAAGCAAACTTAAAGGGACCATTTTCTCTTTCTCTTTTGTTTGCTATGTAGAGCCCTGTCTCATTTCCTTTGCTGCCTTTCTTGTAGCCATTTTTTTTCTTTTTACAAAGCGGGCAACAGGATATATTATATATAGATTAAAGTAAGCAGACAATTCACACCCTCTGGTGTCTTTCAAACTGTAATTGCAGGCACACACCAACAGGAGATACACTTAAAGTTCAAGTTATAATACTCTTCTGTTTTAAAACTCCAGCCAACTGACAAGCCTAGCACAGGAAAACAAAAACTTTCCCATAGAAAAATCAAGTCCAATTACTACAGATGGAGTTTCATGAAAAATTAAACTTTTAGCAAATAGATCTTCCCCTTTCACCATAAATAACTTTCAAGCTTTTCTTATACTTTCCTTATCATCCAGCTTTTTGTGAATTATTCAAATTGCATTAAAGCTCTAACTCTTCTTTTAAATGTATAGTCCCAGAAATAATGAAAAACACCAAGAGAATTACTTATCTGTTGCAAAGGAAGTTCTCTCTTACGTTAAAAAATAATTATAATCCAAAGTGATTTAGAAATGAGGTTCAGCTGGTTCTAATGTCTATATTAAGGTTGCACCACAGCTGTGAACAAAGTTAAATTCCCCCGGCTCCCAGCCACTCAACTTGCAAGCCTCAAGTTTGCAGCAGCTTCCGTTTCTGCAAATAGCTTTCAAGGAATGGCCGTCTAGAGACCAAGTAGGTTAATTTCTCACTTCCTCCTTGATCCAGAGAAAGTTGGGCAGCCAGCGCTTGCTGCCAGCCACTGATCCCACGGCAATGCCATCTCCACTATTTTGAAGACATCTAAGCTGCCATTATTCCCTACTGGAAGTCCTTTATGGCTATCACGACAAGAAGCTTTCTATAGAAGAGAAATGATAACTAAACATAAATGGTTAACTTATGGTGATGTATTGGAATTTTCTCAAAGGGACTTTAAAGACAAGAGTGGATCTGATATCAGAAGGATACATGTGTCAATGGTTTTCCTATGTACAATGACAAGAAAGACTTAAAATAGATAAAAGGTCTTACGGTTTTGAATATGGTAAGGCTGAATTTGAAGCAGAATTATGTACTAATGATGAACATGTTGCAAAGATGTATAAACTCTTATTGAAAACTGGAGACAGAAGATGAACAAGTTAAGGACTGTATGATAAAATGGACTAAAATTTTTGGTTATAACATACAGATGGAACAGTGGGAAAATATGTGGTTGAAAGGACTGAAATTTACATTGTGTTACAATCTAAGAGAATTTTTATAAAATGATGTATTGTTGGTTTTTGTCATCAGAATAACTATCTAAAATGTATAAAGGCACTTGAAATGTATGTTGGAAATGTGAACAACAAGAAGGGACTTTTTATCATTTCTGGTGGACTTGTAAAAAAATGACAAAATTTTGGAATCAGATACATATTTTAATTCAGAAGATTTTAAGGATTGACATACAATCAAAACCAGAGACTTTCCTTTTGGGTTTGGTGGACAAACAGTTGGAAAAAAACTCATGGAACTTTGTTCTTATATATGATAATAGCAGTAAGGCTTTTATATGCACAGAGGTGGAAAGGTACAACATTACCTATAACGGAAGAATGGATGGTGAAGTTGATGGAGTTGACTGAGATGGAAAAACTGATGGCTTTGATTTGAGATAAGGCATTGTGTAATTTTAATGCTAACTGGAAACCTTTTTTGGAGTTTTTTCAGGAAACAGAAAAAAATTAAATTATGTTGTATGGATTTGATAATTAGAAACAATATGGGTAAATAGAAATAATGAAAGTTATGTTGTAAACTTAGAGCAAGAGTTTGATGTAAATTGCTACTTATATCTGTTGTGAGGAGGGTCAGAAGTCAATTCTTTTTTTCTTTGCTTTTTCTTTGCTTTTTTTCTGCACATTTGACCTTGCCTACTCTTTTTTTCTAATCTTTCTTCTTTTTACTCTCTTTAATATTTGTCCTTGTTAGTTTTTACTGTTTCTGTTTTAAAATGTAATGAAGTTATTTTAAAAAAAACAGATTGGCATTTGATACTCATTCACAACCTCACAAATAGTTTGACAGTCAACTGCAGAAGTTCTCATGGCTACATGGGATCTGCATATTTTAAAATTGAATTTTTAAAAAATGTGTTTTAACTTTTTATCTTTTTATAACGCCTGTTTTTATTCACTTATTATTTTATTTTAATTGTTGTATGCTACCCAGAGTTGCTTTGTGTGAGATGGGCAGCTATATACAGTAAATGTGATGTATAAATAAATAAAAATAAAATAAAAATACAGTGGCAAGTGCTACCATAACATTTTGGAAACTTTCATATTTTATTTCACTTTTTTTTTTTTAATTTTATTACACAAATAAAATATACAATTACATAAAGCAATACAAAACATAAAAATCAGACAAACATCTAAAAGCCTTTTACAAAAGACATACCAGACAAACAAACAAAGGACTTCCTACTTTCGTTTTGAGGAAGTTATTTCTAATAATATAAACATTTTCTGTATTTGTTATTAACTATACTGCTTCTATATCTGTATTTCATTCTATTATTTCAATATTATAATATATCCATTTGTATATTCTGTGTTTTCTCAATATATTCCAGAAAGGGTTTCCAATTATTTTGAAATTTGTCCATATTATTGTCCTTTATCTTAATCTAAACAGCGTTGGGGAGAAAGCAGTAAATAATATACCTACACAGAGAGAGAGAGAAAGAGATCCCATATTACCCCAACTTTATGTATTTGTCTAATAATTTTGAAGAATTCTAATGATTTATAGAGCCTAAAGTGACATTATTATTTTGATGCTGTCAATGGATTCCTATTTTTGGTCTCTCTGTTTCATGGATTTATATTTATATCATACGAAGCCATTCACTTCCTTCACATCTGAGCCCCTGAATTTCTTGCTCAAGCTTCAAATGAGATATGGGTTCTCTCTTTTGCATTACAAATGTCACCCTCCAACTCCACAAAAGCTGCAGGGATCGGAGACTGCAGTGACAAAACAGAGAACCTCCACAAAGTTGAGTGGCTTAGGTATCATTGGGCTAATCTGAAACCAGCTGCTACAGTATAAGCTTCCTAGATCCAGAAGTGAGATTTCACTTCGCCAACTGCCCTAGCCATCAATGATATTTTGAGAAATAATATTGCATTAGACAAGATTATCATCCTTTACAAGCCTTTCATGAATGGACACTTGCAAGGCCCTTATAAGTCTTCATCTTTTTGGCCTAATACCATTCTTGTTGAGTAGAGATATCAGGTTTACAGTGATTTATTAGTAATACTAATAGTTAAGAGCTACAATGGTCTTCCTGGCTTCAAGTGCTAAGGAAGGAGGTGGGTGAAGCATGGCATTAAGGGCAGCTCCATTTTAAACAATAAACTGTACATCTAGATTTGAGATACTGGAAAAGCTGCCCTGTGGTCCATGGTGGTAAAACTCCTAAGCCACCACAAAACATGAATTAGTTTTTAATGGTTTTGGTGGTTATTTTCTTGATTGTTAGCCACTCAGTGTTGAATGTGGATTGGTTGGGCATATTATTGTGCGTATATATATAAAACAGCTAAACAGTATGTATGTATATATGTGTGTGTGCGTGCGTGTAACAGCTAAACAGAATTGGGCACAAATTGTCTTTTAAAATTCTTCATCAAATTTGTGGACAGAAAAATTGAGTGGATTATTTCTCAAAATTTCTCCCAGGAAAAGAAAAAAATTCCAATGCTTTTTCAAAACAAGAAAAAGCCTTTAGTAATGGGGGGGAAAAAACAATGGAACTTTTCTTCCTGGGATGTGCTTGAGACACAGGAAACCACAGAGGCTACAAGCTTTCAGTAATCATTCAAAGAAAAAAAAATATTACACAAAGAAATTCAAACATACCCGTTGGCTTCTTCTCAATTTAAAAATATGAGAACATTACATTTCACTTGTATTTCTCAGACTCTTCTTTTCCTTTGGAAAAAAAACTGAAGCAAATTATCTTTCATTAGATGGAATATAGAAAAAGTTCAGGAGAATTTCTCTTCCCAGAACTAGATGTAAACAAAACAAAAACAAAAAAAGTTACATTAACTTAATTGCTAATATTGTTTCTATACACAGAAAAAGGATGAGATGTATTTTGCAAGCTCCCATTCCAGAGGGGCCTCCTGTCAATGTGAAGGACTGTGTCTGGCTTTCTACTAGATATTTGCCCCCCTCTTGCCCCATCAAAAAAACTAGATTCAAAAATTATTGGTTCCTTCCCAAGGAGAACTTTATTAGCCCAGCTGCTTTTCCTTTACAGCTTCAGGCCTCGGGGAAGATCCACCTAGTATTGCATCACTCCCCACTCCTTCTTTTTATATATAGAGAGAGAATTTTATTAACTATTTTTTAAAAGGAAGATAAAAATGAATATAAACTAATATAAAGTAAGAAAAAGAAAGAAATCAAAGAGAAAGCTTAAAGTGCAAGAAAGGAAAAAAGAAAAAGAAAAATAGAGAAAGAGAAAGAAAGAAAGAAAGAAAGAAAGAAAGAAAGAAAGAAAGAAAGAAAGAAAGAAAGAGGCTTCTGATCTTCTTTGTAGCAGTTATAAGTACAATTATAAATTTACCTCTTACTCTATGGTTACAGGATAACCTCTTTCTATAATCTGTCCTGCCTAATCATCAAAACCATTAATCCTAAATTCATTTTTTCTGTTCTATGCAAAAAGTCCATAAGGGGTTTCCAGTCAGCAATAAACATAGATATGGTCAATGTGTTTTCTCCCTTTGCTGAAGCCAGGACAGGGAAGGCAACCCATTCCTTTTCAGGTCGTGCACCTGCAGTTGCCACCCTCTTAAATGTAGTAAGAAGGGATTCTATACTGTCCCTTAACTTTGGAATTTTAATAGCTTTAGGGCCTTCCCTATCATGTGGTGGGGAAGAAGGTCCACTCCTCTACCAAGAGTAGCTACTTGCATGCCTGTGAGTGTCTGGATCATTTGCTTAAACATCCCCAACTAAGACTCCCTTTCTAATCTCTCCCATTGTAGTCTATCATATCTCTCAGTTTCTCTCCAATACCTATCTTCTTTCTGGTGATTCAACATTTTTAACCAGTTTGTTTTATCTATGATATCCTCACAAACCAAAGCCTCCAGGCTTGCTGGAGTTGCCTATAGACTTATCTGGCTCTGGGGAAGGATGATGACTTCTCTCTGCACCTCTCTGCATCCTTGGACTTAGAGGAAGCATAGTTCCTCTTCCTCCTTATCCTGGAGAGCCTGATTTAGACAAGTTACCTGGCTTCTCATCCTGGAATGGGATGTGGCAGGAGCAGGGGGCAGGGGGATGATATAAAAGTATTCTCAGAATATGAGAAAGAAAAGGGAATTGTTAAAATATGGCAAATGAGGAACAGTTGGACATATCAGTTCTGTCTCTTAAGTTCAGCCATTAGGAAATCTATGAGAAAGAAATTCAAGCAATTCACAGAGATTTTACTTTAATGTCCTCACTAATGAAAGAGGGTTACCTTTTTCTTATTTAGTTTCCAAGGTTCTGTAATCTGCTCCCTTCTTCCTGACATTAAAAGTGATTAATAAAGCTCTGTGTGAATCTTGCTTCCTTGGTTATGCGTTGCTGTTAGAGAAACTTCAGGCAATCTGCTAGAGATCCCCATTCATTATATAGTCATTTCTGTTTTCAGCAAGACTGTATTTGAAATATATACCTTGATCATATATGCAAATTAAAAGCAATAACAGAAATTCTAAATATAGTTTACCATTTGAACAAAAGACAATATGTGCAATGTTTGCTAACTGTTTTTGCACAAATGCAACCATGTGAAAATAGAAAGCCAACTCTTTGCAGTCTGGAAGTCTTCCCTGGCTGCAAGCCCTTTTACTAATTATCATAATAAGTAAATATTATTGGTATTGTGAAAGTAAAACAATAATACAATCACATTATTTTGCTATCAATATTTTTTTTTCAGAAATAAATAATTTCTCCAAGTTTCATTATACAAAAGAAAAGATTCTCCAAAAATTTGTACCCCTCCTTACCATTTTAAATTTTTGGAAAATGTGATTGATTAACATTCAAATACAAACACAGAAGCCTCTATTGACCCTCACTTACACTACTCAATGTTTCCAAGAAATCAAAAGTCCCAGCCAGCGAATTTGGATTGGTTACAGCCAATAACAGTTCATGTTTGCATTCTGAATTTTTTGGCTTAAGGCCTGCAACTGATGGATCTGTACAATCTGATACTAGACAAATATGTTTAGAGCTAACTTCAGGTTTGCTATGGAATTAGCTAAGGGTAAAATGTAGTTCAATCATTTGAGAAAACTAGGATTTCCTTAGAGCAGGGATAAAAAAAAAAAAAGTTAGGATTCTGACCTTCTTAGGCATTACCCCTAGAACCCCTTCAAATGTCATTACCTTGTGATTTTGAATGTGGTAGAAAGTGAAATAATTAAATACATAGGATAATGCAATGAGCCTTCTACTACTCATGCTGCTGCATTCTGGACCAGCTGCAGCTTTCTGGGAGTTGATTAAGTTGATTGACCATGAGCAGCGCCTCCCAATCTAGGAAATGGTCCAGCTGGTACACAAGATGTATTTGTTCAAAGGCCCTACTGGCCATGGCTCTGACCTGTTCTTTGAACAAGAGTCATGAGTCCAGGAGAACCCCAGATTGCACATCAGGTCTTACTTGGTGGGAGGGGTAACCCCAGCCACAGTTAATGGAAAATCACTAGATGCAGGGCACCCTAAACCTATAACCACTCAGTCTTGTCAGGGTTGAGCCCAGTTCTTCCCCATTCAGACATATACATCCTCCAGGCACTGGGAAAGCACCTGCACAGCATCATTTGAATGGCCCAGAGCAGAGATGTACAAATGAGTATCACTGGCATACTGATGATTCTTGACCCCATGCTGATGGAGGAACTCATCCAGCAGTTTCCTGTAGATGTTAAAATAGGAACAGGCTGAGAGTTGAGTCCTTGGGCATCCCACAGGACCTCTCACCCCCCTAGCAACACTGATGGGAACCAGCCTTGGAAGAAGGAGAACTGCTGAAGAACTGTGCCTCCCACTCCCAACCCCCTCAGCCGTCCCAGAAGGATTCTATTATCAATGGTATTTAAAGCCACTGAGAAATCAAAAAGGGCCAACATGGATACACCACTCCCATCCCAGCCCTGACAGAGGTCATCCAGAAGTGTGATCAATGCCATCTCAATGTTATATCCCAGCCTGAACCCTGACTGTAACAGATCCAGATAATCCACTTCCTCCAAAACGCTTTGAAGCAATATGATCTACCACCTTCTAAACAACTTTCCCCAAAAAGGGATGGCTGGAGACTGGGCAAAAATTGTCCAGTCCTGCCAGGTCCAGTGATGACCTCTTGAGGAAGGGGTGAACCACCTCCTCCACCAAGGCATGCAGAACTATGAAACTGCTCCTTTCTGCAAAGAAGCATTTATGCCCAAGTATGGGTATAAAAGTTTAGGAAACAGAAACTCTTCATCAGCATTCTGGTTTTTGGACCCCCATCTCCTCTTGGAAGCTACATTAAGGTTCTGAAAAGTACACACCCTTCCCTGTCAGGTAGATTCATAACC
This sequence comes from Liasis olivaceus, assembly GCA_030867105.1. Lineage (NCBI taxonomy): Eukaryota > Metazoa > Chordata > Lepidosauria > Squamata > Pythonidae > Liasis > Liasis olivaceus. The sequence goes on along the minus strand of CM061352.1, from coordinate 84,659,564 downwards.
ATTCTAAAAATGATAGCGATGTCTTATTTTTTTGATTTTTTTTTTTTTTTTTTTGATTTCCTGCCAGCCAGCCAACTGTGTATAGAAACAAAAGAATTCTAGCAGAAGCAAGATGAGGTTGCTTCTGGAGCTGGCATCTGTGCATGTGTCTGGAGACTACAATTTCATCAAAAGAAAAAAAATGACTCTGAGGAAGAAGATGATAGATTACAGGAAGGAGGAGTAGCTGGAACATTGGAGGACCAAGAATAAGACATGCAAGGGTGGCAGCAAGCAGCCTGGAAGAAAGGAAATACAGTCTTGCAACAAGAGAACAACTAGTAAACCACCATCTGATAGAGAGCTGAAGCTTGCTATCAAATGAGTCACCCAGCAGATAGAAGAGGAATCTCTGAGAGAAGCAGAGCAATGATAGAAAGCTGGTAGGATAAAAGACTATGAGGAAAAAGTGACTGAAAGTGAATGTAAGAAAATAGCTGCAGAGAATTAGTCATCAGTTTTGGCAGAGACTGTATAATAGCTTGATTAATCAGCAGCTGGAAAAGAAAAGAAGCATGGTAGACTCAATACACAAAGCTAAAGGAAAGTACTAGAGCACTATGTAAATGCAGATAGTCCTCGACTTATGACAGCAATTGGAACTGGAATTTCCATCGCTAAGTGATGCAGTCATAAAGTGTGACTACATTGCTTAGTGAGGGCAATTTCTGCAGTCCTGCTTGCTGTCATTAACTGAATCCCACAGTTGTTAGGTGAGGCAACTTCCTGCTGGCTTCCCATAACCAAAGTCAGTGGGGAAGCTGGCAGGAAGTTACAAGTCTCAGGCCAGCAGGCAGGTAAGTGGCTGCTGCCAGGTGGGGGAGGGAGTGAGGGAGTGTAGGGGAGGCTTGGGGAGGGTGCACAATAGTGTGAGGGGGTACACAAAAGGCACTGTGCAGGTTGGGGAGGGTCGGGAAGGGTGTGCAAGGTACAAGAGGTGCCACACTGGTCGGGGAGGGTGCATGGGGGTGCAGTGCGGGTTGGGGAGAGTACATGGGAGTTCAAGGGGTGTGTGAGGGTGCGAGGGAGGCATGGCATAGCTGCGTGGGAGTGCATGAGTGGTTGGCACAGCACAAGTGCAGAGGGGCTGAGAGACGGTGCACAGGTGGGGGAGACTTACCCCAGTGACTTGTGACCTTCCTTGCTGACTTCCCCATTGACTTTCTGGGGAAGGCAGCAGGAAAGATTGCAAATGGCAATCATGTGATCTGAGGACTGGTCATAACCACCATTTGTTCGGCGCCATCATAATTTCAAACAGTCACTGAACAAATGGTTGTAGGTCAAAGACTACCTGTAAGTTAAAAATTTAATAGGAATAAGCCTAAGGATTAGGAAGTATGACAAGGCAGACTTGACAGCTGGAAATATTTAGAATTCAAAATAAAAAAACAATACGAATCTTGCAACGTATTTACAGAGAGAGAGAGAGAGAGATGTGTACAATATGACTAGTCTGATAACTTTCAAGAAATTGAACAATCTAAACACTAAGGTCAATGGCTATTTATTTGCTTGTTTGTTTAAATAATTTATATGGCTGCCTGTCTCACACAGTGACCCTGGGTGGCATGCAAAGATTAAAAACCCAACAATACCCCATGAGGTAAATGATACCTACCAATCATAAAATCACATCAGCAACAAAGCTCGCCTGAACTTCTGTCCCCAACACCTTGGAGAAACAGCCAGGTCTTCAGAGCCTTGCAAAAAGCTAACAGGGTCAGGGCGAACTGGATCTCTGAGGGGATGCTGTTCCATAAGATAGGCACTGCCACAGAGAAGGCACCAATCCTGGGTCCAACAAGTTGACATTGTTTGATTAGCAGAAACAATGGGAGAAAGATATGAGTAGCCTGGTCCTATGCCATGCAGGACCTTATTGGTGAACACCAGCACTTTGAATCATACCTAGAAGCCTACTGGGAGCAAGGATAGCCAGCAGAGCAGCAATTTATATGGGCATAGCAAGAGAGGCCCAAAACTACCTATGCCACTACATTCTGGACTTGTTGCAGCTTCCAAAAGTTTTTCAAGGGGAGTTGCATGTAGAGAGTATTAGTAATCCAAATAGAGGATAACTAAGGCATGAGTCACTGTGAGCAAGGCATCTGGGTCTAGAAGCAGGCACAATTGCTGTACAAGCCAAACCTCTGCAAAGGCCCTGCTAACCATGGTGGTCACCTACTCTTTGAGTAGGAGCTGTCAGTCCAGAAGGACCCCCAAGCTGTGCACCCCAGTTGACTAAGAAAGCAGCATTGCTTAGTCAGCCAAAGATGAAGATGTACAACTAAGTATCATCAGCATATTGATGATACCACACAGTCATTTATTTATTATTTTTATTTTATTTATTAAAAAAGTTATATAGCTGCCCATCTCATGAGAAGTGACTCTGGGCAGTGTACAAAAATTAAATAAAAAACAATACATATATAAAAACAAGCATTTAAAAATAGAAAAAGTCAACATTAAAAGTAGAGATTAATTAAAACTAAAATATATACAAATACCATGCAGAGAAAGAGTACATCCACCTCAATAGTAGAGCCATCTAGACATGTCTCTGGTTCCCTGGGACTCCCAGGCCTGGTGACATAGCCAGAACTTGAGGCACTTCCAGGACATCAAAAGGGATGGAGCTAACCTAATGTCGGGGGGGGGGGGGATATTTCATAAGGCTGGCGCCATGGCAGAGAAGGCCCACCATCTGGGACCCACCAAAATGTAGGTCACTGGCAGATGGTATCTGCAGCATGCCCTCTCTGACAGATATAATGGGGCAGGCTAATACATTCAGGGAGAGGCGGTCCCTCAGTTAACTCGGTCCCATGCTATGAAGGGCTTTAAAGGTTAAAACCAGCACCTTGAACTGGACCCGGAAACAAACTGGCAACCAATGCAGCTCGCAGAGCAGAGGTGTTACATGTGCAGTACTAGGAGCATACATAACTGTCCATGCCTCTGCATTCTACACCAGCTGAAATTCTGAGTACTCTTCAAGGGTAGCCCCAGGTAGAACAATTACAATAGTCCAATTGTGAGAGCTAGAGCGGAAAGAGTTAAGCGCATTCTCTTATCTCTACCTCTCTGTTCTGGGGATAAGAGAATGCGCTTAACTCTTTCCGCTCTAGCTTTCACAAATGTAGAGTTGATTAGGGCATTAGTAACTGTGAGCACAGCTTCCCAGTCCAGGAACGGGCACAACTGGTGCACAATCCAGGAGTCGTGAGTCTACGAGGACCCCCAGATTACACACTGAGTCTGTCTGGGGCAGTGGAACCCATCCAACCCTCACAGCCTCCAGGCACCAAGATAAGACATTCACAGCATCATTTAATCCACCAGGGTCAGAGATGTATAATTGGGTATTATCAGCATACTGATGATACCTCATCCCATGGTTACAAATGAGCTCACCCAGCAGCCTTTTGTAGATGTTAAAAAGGAGAGGAGAGAGCGCCGAAACTTGAGACACCCCACACAGGTGGGGCTGAGGGAGGGTCCTCTCCTCCCCGATCATCACCTACTGGAATCGACCCTAAAGAAAGGAGGTGAACCAGCACACCATGCTGCCTATCCCCAATCCTCTGAGCCAATCCAGAAGGATACCATGGTCAATGGTATCAAAAGCCCCCGAGAGGTCAAGTAGGGCAAGGATGGATGCACAATCCCCTTCCTGCCCATGCCACAGATCATCCAGAAGTGTAACCAATGCCGTTTCCATCCCATACCTGGGTCTGAATCCTGACTGAAAAGGATCCAGATAATCCAAGGTCCTCTGAAGCTGATGCACAACCACCTTCTAAACCACCTTCCATAAGAAAGATACTAGACAAAAATTGTCCAGTATAGTGGGGTCTAGTAATGGCTTCTTGAGAAGGGGGTGAACCAAGGCCTCTTTAATAGGTAAAGGAACAATCCCCACACTCATGAAGGAATAACCACCACTAGAACCTACTCACATAACATTCCTCATGCAGGTTTCACAAGCCAGGGCAGGCATGGATCTAAAGAGCAGGTGACTAAGCTCACAGTCCTAAGGACCCTGTCCACTTCCTCAGGTCCAACAGGTTCAAAGCATTCCCAAATAACAGGGCAAGGCTCTACCCCAGCATCTCCTCTAGACCTGCAACAAAACCAGCGCCCAACTGCAAGTGAATCTGAGCGATTTTGTCCGACAGATGTTGAGCAAATTCGTCCTTGTGCCTCTGCAAAAGGTTCCCTGGGCCCCCTTTACCCAAGAGGGCTCATGTCACCCAAAACATGATAGCAATCTATGGACAAAATAATGGTGGAGAAGTACTGCCACTTTGCCGCCCTTACCACCACAAGGCAGGCCTTAATAGTGGCTCTAGCCTGTGTTCGGTCAAGTTTGTCCTTGGCTGAGACCCAGAGATGCTCTAGACATCTCTTCTCTCATTTCATCTCTCTCAATTCCTCTGTAAACTATGGTGAATGATGGGATCCCAGAGAGGGTGGAGGTCACATAGGTACGATCCAATCCAATGCCTCAGTAGCCCCCTTATTCCAAGCAGCAACCAAGGCTTTGGATGGACCATGCAGCAGACCAACAGGAACAACCCGTAGCTCCCTTTGAAACCTATCCAGGTCCTTCAGTCGCCAGGGACAGACCAATCTAATAGGTCCAGCCTCCCTACAGTGGATAGTGGCATTAGAGAATCCCATGGAAATCAGGACATGATCTGACCATGACAAGGGAGACACCAAAAGCTCCCCCAAGTTCAGATCACATAGCCACTGCTCTGACAGCAACACCAAATCCGGAGTGTGACCACTGTCCCGTATTGGGCTCTGGATGACCTGGGATAGGCCCATGGTATCATGGTGGCCATGAACTCCTAAGCCACCTCAGACCCCATTCCTAGAGCAGGCAGATTGAATTACCCCAGAACCATAAGTCTGGAGAACTCCACTGCCACCCAGAAATGGAGTCAAGGAACTCAGGCAGGGAGGTTGCTATGCATCAGGGAGGCTGGTACAACTGCAACAATCCCAACTGATCCCTAGAGCCCAGTTCAATGAACAGGGTCCCACATCTGGAAACCTGTGGTGCAGCACCCCTGAAGACTGTAAGGGATTCCCAGATGACAATTGCCACAGCCCCACATCTGCCCCAGAGTCTTGGCTGAGTCCACACTCAAAAAACAGATGGGCATATTTCCAAAAGGGCAAACCCCACTCCTGGACCCAGCCAGGTCTCAGTAATACATACCAGGTCGGCCCTCTCAACAATGATTAGATAATAAATGAGGGAGGCCTTATTGCAGACTGACCTGGCATTCAGTAGCAGCAGCCAGAGGCCAAGGCCACTGAAGGTCTGCTGACAGGGCATCAGGGCTGAGATCAAGGAGCTGGAACACAGAACTGTTATGAGACAATGGTTCCACATTCCCTGAGGGCGGCCTGCTCCCTGTCTCCCACCATATCTCCCCATGCCCAACACCATCATGATGTTATGGCTTGCCTCCATTTTTCCAATGGTAGCCCCAACCCCAGAACCAAGCCCCCCAAGACCCAGGACCAGGAATCTCCCAGTGTCCTTCTCAGCCATCCCTAGGAGGGGAAGCCGGGCACCCTGATGCACTTTAGCTTCACCAGCTCTCAGTGTCAACAGGGTACCCAGCCGCTATCTCCTCACACACTGCAAAACACACACAAACATTACAACACATACAAACACAGAGGGGCTCCATCCCATGCTGCTCCCACCCACTGGAAGAGGGCTCCCCACACTCACCCCCCACCAATTCCTCCCCTAGCTCTCACCCAAGGGAGGATACAGTCGATTCACAAGGCACCTAAAAAAGAAAACAGATGGAGCCACATTATTTCTTCCTTCCTTCTTCCTTCCTGCCTTCTCAGGGCTACCAGAGGGCAGGCAAGATGGTAGCCTGCCACTCTACTGTCATCCCCTTCCCGCCTGGCCACCCCCCACACCTCCAAGCCTCGGCGTCTCACAAAAGAATAAAGTCAATAGTACAGAAGGAACCAGGCAGTGGCAAAGGTGTCCTGCAGTAAAAACACCAACAAAAGCCCCAACAGCAACAGCGTCCAGCAGCAACGTCCGGCAACAGCAGCCCACAGCATTCTGTAGCAGCCCACACTCAGCCCACCGCTCAGCTGCATATTTCAGTTATGGAAGCTAAACACCGCAAATGCAGTTTGAAGCAAAATTATATATTTACTGTACCATCTTGTGTTATTGCTTTAATCAATTTATTTATGGTGCTACTTGACAAAATAGATATTCTTTTGTTCTTGCCATTCAACCAAACTAGCACAGAGGGAAATTCAGAGTTCTTAATCAAGTGCATGCCAGACCTCCTTATCATAGCTGAAAGCCAGATGTAAATATTTCACTATTAAGGCTCATATCAAAAAGCTCTCACTGACACATTATTTCACATATTTCTGATCTGTACTTTAGAATAGAAAGAGAAAACAGTCCTGGACTGCTTGTCTCAAATCAGCTGAAGCTAATGCATATTAAAGGGCAGACAGCTAATTTAACTGCATTAAACTTCTCTTCCTCACAGGCATACTCGTATGCATTACTCCTGTCCTTGAGTATGTTGATGTAAAAAGTATGTTGATATAAAAAGGGTTACCTTTTCCACACCTCAGCAATGAGGCTAGGTAATGCTGCTGCTGCTCTCACAGAAAAGGCTTCAATAGGTCTGTTCCTTGCCATCCTTTCCTCTCCCACCCAGTATTACCTGCTGGTGGGAAAATCAACTACCAGTTACTCTCCTGAATGCATGGCTGGATAGGCTTGGGTCTTGGTGCCCTAGTTTTATTATTTATTTGTTTGTATATTTGTTTGTTATTGTGAAAATACTGACTCCTTATCTCCTGGAAGGCATGGGAGACAAAAGATTGACATTCCTCTCAGGGACAACGCCTGCAGACCTGCCCCATTTGCAGTCCATTGTCAAAAGAAAAATGGGAGGAGAAGAATAGAGAAGTCTCATCTAACAGCCAGCTTGAGATAATTGCAAAAAACTTGTAGCAAATTGTTGACCAGGTTCCCACAAGAGCTACTGACTGCCATTTTGAATGGTCTCAGGTTTAATTAATAGTAGATTATTTACTCAGAAAAAGCAAAGGTCCTTATAAAGGAAGACTAGCAGGGGAAAAAAAGGAAGTTTTTTTTTTTCCCTGAAAGCAACAGCAATTAATACATTTTATTTATTTATTTATTTATTTATTTATTTATTTAATTTATTCAACTTGTATGCCGCCCATCTCCCCCAACTGGTGACTCAAGAGAAAGCCATGCAAGTCCTTTTTTGGTTTATTTTTGTTCATCAGCAGGAATATCAATCTCCTGGAAGACCTGCATTCATTCTTCCACAAGGTTGATGTTCCCATATCCAATCTCCTCCAAAATAAAAATAAATAGGCTATGCAAGTGAAGTGTTTGGCCTTTCTTACAGCCACAGCCAAAATGACCATGGGGCTGCGGAGCCCAGCAGCCAGATAAGAAAGGGTGTCCCATAGCAGATCTGCCTGGCCAGCTGATGTTGAGCAGATAACCAACTTCTGAAGATTGCTTCTTCATGCACTCTAAAATGCTCTCATGCGAAGTCTTCTGTTGGGAAATAAGGGAAAATCCAACTTCCATGCCATATCATCATCTGTTGAAATGGAGCTGATATGAGGAGAACATAACTTCTACAAATGGTTAATAGGACATCCTCACACATAAGACCAGAGTATCAAAGGTTGAACCCTACCACACTGTAATCTATTGAGAATATTAGAGAACAAAATCAGGCCGCTCACCTCCTGGGCAGTTCTCATCCCCAACAGTTTGAAAATGGCTTTCTGGAGCAAACTAGAAGACAGGAAGTGCAGCAGACAAACAGTAGTAAGCTGTCCCTCCAACTGGCCAATAAAGGCAGGATCAATACACAAACATATACGTTGCTTCCAGATAATAGGTAGAGGGACATAAAAGAATTTTTTTAAAGTCCTTTAAAATTAACTTTGCTGTACCACTACTGTTTGGTCAGGGATCCATCAATTTAAAACAAGGTTTTCATCATTTAGGTAGAGGTTTTGACTTCAATCTACACATAGGTAACAGATCAGTTGGAACTTAGTTTTGAATATGCAAGATGAAGAGCAAATAGAGCTGTTAATACAGTATCAAATAAATATTTCTATAAATTCTGGAAATCTCAGCTTTAACTAACACCAGAATCAAAACTGTAAATTGTATCAAAAGTTAAAAAATATTAATATTAACTTAATATTAACATTAAAGATGGACCAAAACAGTTGCCTTTGCAGTTCATGTAATTTTACAGCAATCAATGGAAGATTTATTACAGGAGTTTCTGTTAGAATATGGGTCTACCATTAGGAATACGAGGCTACGTCTTTACAGAGCAATTGGTCAGCCTAAATACTGTCTTTCCATGCACAGAATTTAATTTTCTATTCTGAGACAGAGAGGAACTTCTGGCAGACATGACATTCAGTTTGCAGTAATATCTGAAAATTATGAGCTATGTAAATTCTTGTCCCCCCTTCATGGATCACTGCCTTGTCATGGTGAAGGGGCTTGTGTAACTCAGTGAAGCCATGAGCTATACCGTGCAGGGCCACCCAAGACGGACAGGTCATGACAGAGAGTTCTGACAAAATGTGGTCCACTGGAGAAGGAAATGGCAACCCACTCCAGTATCCTTGCCAAGAAAACCCCATGGACAATGTTAAAAGGCTAAAAGATATGACGCCAGAAGATGAGCCCCTCAGGTCGGAAGGTGTCCAATATGCTACTGGGGAAGAGCGGAGGGCAATTCCAAGTAGCTCCAGAAAGAGTGAAGCGGCTGGGCCAAAGCCGAAAGGACGTTCAGCTGTGGATGTATCTGGAAGCGAAAAGAAGGTCCGATGCTGTAAAGAACAATATTGTATAGGTACGTGGAATGTAAGATCCATGAACCAAGGCAAGCTGGATGTGGTCAAACATGAGATGACAAGATTGAACGTCGACATCTTGGGAATCAGCGAATTGAAATGGACGGGAATGGGTGAATTTAATTCAGGCGACCACTATATCTACTACTGTGGGCAAGAAACCCTTAGAAGAAATGGAGTTGCACTCATAGTCAATAAGAGAGTGGGAAAGGCAGTAATGGGGTACAACCTCAAAAACGACAGAATGATCTCAGTGCATATCCAAGGAAAACCATTTAACATCACGGTAATCCAAGTCTATGCCCCAACCACTGATGCCGAAGAAGCTGAAGTTGACCGGTTCTATGAAGACCTACAAGACCTTCTAGAACTAGCACCAAAAAAAGATGTCCTTTTCATCATAGGGGATTGGAATGCTAAAGTAGGAAGTCAAGGAGTAATCGGAATAACAGGCAAGTTTGGCCTTGGAGTACAAAATGAAGCAGGGCAAAGGCTAATAGAGTTCTGTCAAGAGAACAAGCTAGTCATAGCAAACACCCTTTTCCAACAACACAAGAGACGACTCTACACATGGACATCACCAGATGGTCAATACCGAAACCAGATTGATTACATACTTTGCAGCCAAAGATGGAGAAGCTCTATACAGACAGCAAAAACAAGACCAGGAGCTGACTGTGGCTCAGATCATGAGCTTCTTACTGCAAAATTTAGGCTTCAATTGAAGAATGTAGGGAAAACCACTAGACCACTCAGGTATGACTTAGATCATATTCCATGTGAGTACACAGTGAAGGTGATGAATAGATTTAGAGGATTAGATTTGGTAGACAGAGTGCCTGAAGAACTATGGATGGAGGTCTGTAACATTGTACAAGAGGCAGCAACTAAAACCATCCCAAAGAAAAAGAAATGCAAGAAAGCAAAATGGCTTCTGATGAGGCTTTACAAATAGCTGTGGAAAGAAGGAATGCGAAAAGCAAGGGTGAAAGGGAAAGATATAAGCAACTGAATGCAAATTTCCAGAGAATAGCAAGGAGAGATAAGAAAGCCTTCTTAAATGAACAATGCAAAGAAACTGAAGAAAACAATAGAATGGGGAAGACTAGAGATCTCTTCAAGAAAATTGGAGATATCAAAGGAACGTTTAGTGCAAAGATGGGCATGATAAAGGACAAAAAAGGCAGGGACCTAACAGAAGCAGAAGAGATTAAGAAGAGGTGGCAAGAATACACAGAAGAACTATACAAGAAAGATCTTAATGTTCCTGATGTCCATGCTGGTGTGGTCACTGACCCTGAGCCAGACATCCTAAAGAGTGAAGTCAAGTGGGCCTTAGGAAGCATTGCTAACAACAAAGCTAGTGGAGATGACAGTATTCCAGCTGAGTTATTTAAAATAGTAAAAGACGATGCTGTTAAAGTGCTGCACTCAATATGTCAGCAAGTTTGGAAAACGCAGCAGTGGCCACGGGATTGGAAAAGGTCAGTTTACGTTCCAATTCCAAAGAAGGGCAATGCCAAAGAATGCTCAAACTATCGCACAATTGCACTCATTTCACATGCTAGCAAGGTTATGCTCAAAATCCTACAAGCTAGGCTTCAGCAGTATGTGAACCGAGAACTACCGGATGTACAAGCTGGGTTTTGAAGAGGCAGAGGAACTAGAGATCAAATTGCCAACATTCGCTCGATCATGGAGAAAGCACGAGAGTTCCAGAAAAGCATCTACTTCTGCTTCATTGACTATGCAAAAGCGTTTGATTGTGTGGATCACAACAAACTGTGGCAAATTCTTAAAGAGATGGGGATACCAGACCATCTTACCTGTCTCCTGAGAAATCTGTATGCGGGCCAAGAAGCAACAGTTAGAACCGGTCATGGAACAACCGATTGGTTCAAAATAGGGAAAGGAGTACGACAAGGCTGTATACTGTCACCCTGCTTATTTAACCTATATGCAGAGTACAGCATGAGAAATGCCAGGCTGGAAGAATCACAAGCCAGAATTAAGATTGCAGGGAGAAACATCAATAACCTCAGATATGCAGACGATACCACCCTAATGGCAGAAAGTGAAGAAGAACTAAAGAGCCTCTTGATGAGGGTGAAAGAGGAGAGTGCGAAAGCTGGCTTGAAACTCAACATTAAAAAAACTAAGATCATGGCATCTGGACCCATCAATCCCTGGCAAATAGAAGGGGTAGAAATGGAAGCAGTAACAGACTTCATTTATTTGGGTTCCAAGATCACTGCAGAAGGAGACTGAAGCCGTGAAATTAAAAGACGCTTGCTCCTTGGGAGGAAAGCTATGGCAAACCTAGACAGCATATTAAAAAGCAGAGACGTCACCTTGCCGACAAAGATCCGCATAGTCAAAGCTATGGTTTTTCCAGTAGTAATGTATGGCTGTGAGAGCTGGACCATAAAGAAGGCTGAACGCTGAAGAATTGATGCCTTTGAACTGTGGTGCTGGAGAAGACTCTTAAGAGTCCCCTGGACTGCTAGGAGGTCAAACCAGTCAATCTTAAAGGAAATCAACTCTGATTGCTCATTGGAAGGATTGATAATGAAGCTCAAGCTCAGATACTTTGGTCACCTAATGCGAAGAGAGGACTCTTTGGAAAAGACCCTGATGCTGAGAAAGATGGAAGGCAAAAGGAGAAGAGGACGGCAGAGGATGAGATGGCTAGATAGCATCACTGCAGCAATGAGCATGAAATTGAGCAAACTCAGGGAGGTAGTGAAAGATAGGAAGGCCTGGCGCAATATGGTTCATGGGGTCACGAAGAGTCGGACACGACTTAACGACTGAACAACAACAACAACAAATTTCTTGTCCCCAAACAGGTAATAAGTAATTTTGACAAGATTGCTAGTCAAAAGGCACTGAAGGAATACTTTAAGAGCAGCTTTTCCAAAGAATCAAGATTTCCACATACCTTTCATTTGCAAATGAGCCAGGCTAGAATCTACTCTCATGTCATCTGAAGTAAAAGAGTGCCAAAAACAAATGGCTGATACGAGGCAATGGGGCTTTTATTTACTGTATGGGCCCTAATGGCTCCTAAAAAATTATCTTAATTTTTAATGTTAAATTTTATTTTGAAGAGATTGAGTAGAGCTTCCTGAACACTTCTGAACTGAAACTTTAAATGACAGAGTACTCTCCTGGCTTTAAACTGAAAGATATTCATTATTTATAACCACTTATACATTTTAGTAATCCATCGAGTCATTACCTAATACTTGCTCTTCATTGTCCAAATTCTATTTGCTACATACATATATGTATATGGTAGAGTGCACACAGATACATACCTGCTCTGAATGGCCTGTAGACTTCTGAGTACCAAGCTATTGCCAATTTCAAATATCTTATTCCATCCATGAAGTTTCCGTTGTGTGACCAGAAAGCTTAACTCAGTGGCTTACAGATTCCCAATTTTTGGGTTCTTCCTTAAGGTATCAGTTTTGTAATTAGTTATCTTTAATATGGAGGTCCATAGAAGCAAATATCCTATATTGGTATGAAATTAGTTTAAGTAGGTCAGAGCTTTCATTGCATTTTGAATAACCTTCTGGAAGGAGGGAGATAGGAAAATTAAGGTATGTGGGCATAGAATCATAGTTGGAAATGACTGTAGAGATCATGTGGTCCAACCACATGATCAATGCAGGATTCACTGCAACATCTTTGATAGATGATCATCCAACTTCTGTTTGAAGACCATACCCACCACCATGACATACTGCTTCTTTCTCATACCTCTTCGATTTCTTTGATCCATGAGGACCCAAATGTCTTCTACAATGTTCTGTCATGGTTTGCTCAGCTAGCTCCTGATCGTCCTCTAAAACGAGAGCCTGATCCTGCTTTTTTTAATTTGGGTACCAAGTACCTTCTGATCTTGCTTCCTTGCAAACACATTTTCCATGCATTTGCCTCTGCTAGAGACTGTTTTCCCCCCAATTCTTTGGTTTTGTCTTCATTACTCTTCTCATCCTGGAAAGCTTCTGTTCTCCTGTCCAGGAAACTTTCATCTTCCCTGAAAATTTCAGTGTAGCAACTCAAGTCCTTTCCCTTTCTCTTTCCAACAAGCAGATATAGTTTGCTTTTTCAGGAAGACAAACATTGCACACACTTTACAGGTCAAGATTATGCTTCTCTAACTGTCCATGTTGCTTGGAGCCTTCCCTGCCAGCAACCCTAGCCAAATTTATTTCCTGTTCACTTGTTCTGGTCACAAGCTTCCAGAAGCTACCTTTCTGAGTGTGGGCTAGTCCGGACTGCTCTACTAAAAAAAAATCCTATCCCAGACAAATTGTATGGTGGTATTTTCTAAGCTATTGCTCTAATGCTAACTCAGAATACTAAAAGTTGCACTCCAGGATGACATGATCAAATATTAAAATGAATAGCGCAATTGATTCTATAGGACATTACACTACTGCTTTCATTATCAGCACTCCCTCCCCTGCAGATACCTCTGGGTAGTATAAATGCACAAAACATTTACCTAGATGGAGGAAGTAGCATTTTGTTCAGATTTGTTCTTCAAAGAAACATGAGGATCTAATTTACAACATGAAATGATCCTCCAGCAATCAACTGATCCTGAATCACAGTTATTGCTGTCTTCTGTAATTTGTTCTCCTCATAGTATCTGTGAAATAATGGAATCTCAGGGCCAAGCAGGATATTTTAAGATCAACCAGAGGTGGTGATTTTTATTAAGTCTACAGCATGTTGAAAGACTAGATGCAACATTTTACTCCTCACCCATAATGCTGACAAAAAAACTCCCCCTGGGAGGGTAATTAGAAGAAATTTTCATTTGCATCAGTGAGAACTCTTTTTCCCTAAAGGTAATCACCAAATTGTGGAAAATGGAAAGCAAGATGATTGTGATGATGATGATGATGATGTTCAAAATCCCTGATATTATGATTTTCAAAATCTCTGTTTACACCACTGAAATGATACCTAGTTTGGTCTTTTGTATCATCAGTAATAGAGAAAGGTGAAGCAAACAGCTCTATTTCTTTATTCTTCCCAAACATTATTCTCTCTTTGCTGTTCCTCATATTTCATCCACTGAAAGCTTTGGAAAGCTTCTGCACTGGTTTCCCTAAAGCATCCCTGCCTGCTCCTTATCTTTAGGCACCATGTAGCAAATTCTTACCCTAATTTTGGGAACACCCACTTTCCTTCTTCCTCTCTGAATTGAGGCTTTCTCAGTCATGCCCAGAAGCACAAATAAGAACTGTCACAGCATTTTGGAAACTCAAATGGAAATACCACAATTCCCATGAGACCCTGGCTGGTCTAAAAATTTTGAAAGCAGTAGATTTTCATTTGCGTTTTTTGCTTGTTTGCTTTTCTTTAGAAAACACTGCTTGATATTCTCCAATGGGCCCATGTTTGGCAGTGTATGGTGACCTGGGGAACTTTGCCTCTTGCATGGAGTGAAGAATAAGCATTTCCTAGGGGAGGCATATGCTGTTTTATGATCTTGTTCTGGTCTAGGCATTTTTAGGCTAGGCATGTCTACTCTAGGCATATCCAACTCCCATGTGGAAGTGTGAGGAACAATTTCAATCAAGTCCATGTCAGGGCTGCACAGTTTCATATTCATAATTGTGGTATTTCCATATTCATATACTATTCCATTTATTTTTATTGCAGTTTATTAAAAAGGCACTAGAAAGCCTTTATTCAAAAATTTCAATCAGTATCTATATTTATCTATATCTGTACATATATTTATAGTTGCATCTATATAAATTAAGACAACTGATCTTAATTTATTACTTTATTGTTATCTGTTCATGTTATGACACACAATCTTATTTGGCAGACGGCATCATTTCACTCCCATAGACATTTGTGGCACATTTCTTCTATATCTCTCTTCCCATGTACCTTTTCTTTTCCTGTGAAACCCTCTATAATTTCTACAGAAGAATGAAATCTCTCTCCTCTCACCTTCCCCAGTCAAGAGCCGGGACCCAAACAAGAGGAAAAATATCCATGATTATGTTACCTGTTTCTCTCAATTTTAATACTTAGCTGCCTGGGGAAGAGGGAGCAATTCAGATGCAAAATGTAATGTTTGCAGGAAGAGATTTAATCCTTTTCATCAGTGCTGGACTGTCAAGGACAGTTGGATGACTTGAGTGCTGTCATTAAATATTGAATTTCTATCCTAAACTGGTCAATTTATTAATAGAGGGGTTCAATAAGCAGAATGGATACTTAATACTGAATGATTGCCTTCTCCTTCTGTATCATTTTGGTGTCCACCATCAGAGACCCTAAAATAGATCCTATCTTTAAAGATGCAAGCAGCTGGGACAGAAGATAGAATGTTTTATATTGTGTTGTCCAGACTATGAAGTTCCTCAGGGGTGTTCAAAAGATCCATCCTCTTCTAGATGAGGAGCAAAACCATTTATTTCTCTAAGCTTTTTGAATCAATTGTCATCTTCCCCAACTCCCTTTGAATGACTACTTTGGATGATTACTTTGATAATATCATCTGTTTTATTGTGTTTCTGATTTTTACTATATTTAAGGTTAAATCTTCTAAGGTATCTGTTAAAATGTGAGATATAGCACTTAGTCTGATAACCTGTCAAGAGAAGTGTACTACCTCCTTAGGGCTCATGTTTGGGACATGATGGAAAGGATCCCATGACTTTTTAAGCCCACTGACAATTATCTTTTTCTGATGATTCATGTGGGCAGAATGACATAGTACTGCAAGGGACTATGAAAGTAGGGGAAGGGAGGGGCTGAGAGCACAGTTTTTTGCTTTTGTTTTACTTCTTCCTGTTGAAGCACATAGCCTAGGAAAGGAAAAAGAATGCTGGTAGCAAATAATTGGCTACATGATAGTGCCAATGGGAAGAATTTGGATTTTTCTACAATGGAATGCATTTCTGCTGTAAGGGATCCTGGCAAGAGATAGGTGGCACCTCACAAGAGCTGAGAAGAATGTGTTTGAAAAGCACCTTGCCAACCTGATCTGGAGAAGCTTCAAATGGAATTCTATGAGGTAGGGAGATGAGAGCCCAGAAAATAGTGTAATGCTGATACAGTGAACAGGACAGAGTGTGATAGCTGCTTTTAGCCACTCAGAGCCAGTCTGGAATGGAATAGCATAGAAATCTTAGTAATAAATAAAAAAAGCACAGGATGTGAAGGCACCAAATAAAAAGTATATAAATGCAGGAAAGAATAGGACCCAAGGGTAGAAACACAAGGAAGGGGAAACAACAGTGTTATTATTGTCACTATGCATTATAAACCAGCAAGCCAAGCAGAACACCTGGATAATGCCTTCTTGGACCAGACTGCAGAACATTCAGAGAGGAGACATAGAAGTAATGGAAGATTTTATTACTTAGACATCTGGTCTTTCTGTTAGTAAGTTTTTTCTAGCATTCAGTTAGAAGCTGCTTTCCTGTAGTTAGTCTATTATTCAGTGTCCTGCACTCTGGAATGACAGAAAACAGGTCTTGACCTTCTTTAACATAACCTTCTTTCAGTTATTTTAAGAGTGCTATCATATTCCCTTCAGTCATCTTTTCTCCTTCAGTCTTTCTTCCTAGACCTTCGTTTCTAGCACCCTGATCATCCTCATTGCCCTTTTCTGAAACTTTTCCAATTGCACCGAATCCTTCTTAAAGAGTAGTGCCTATAACTGAACAGAGCAGAGATGGAATATGACCATAGGGAATGAACTGATCTTGTGAGTTAAAAATGTTTTTGTCCCATGATTTAGAAATGTGTATTTCTGCTGATGCAGCTCAAAACTGCATTTGCCTTTTTGCAGCCATATCACATTGCTAAAAAGTTTGTAATCTATTTTACAAAGCACTGTTGCCAGTTTAAGTACATCCTATCCTATGCCTGTACATTTAATAGTCTCCTTCAGTCTGCAATCAACTGCTGTCCAAGATCTTTTTCACAAGTACTATTAACAAGCCGGGTATTCCCATCTTATACAAGTTGACTTGATTTTTGTTTCCTAGACAAAAACTTTGCACTGCTCTCTATTAAATTTCATCTGTTACTTTTGACCTATTTTATAAACATTCAGTTTATAAAATAGGTCAAAAGTACTGAATCATTTTAAATTTTATTTCTATTAATGATACTACCCAATTCAGTCATCTCCAATTTTGATAAATATTCCCTTTGCCTCTTCATACAATTATCAATAAAAATATTAAATAGTGGAAGATCCAGAACTGATTTTTGTGACATCTTACTTATACCACCTCCAACATGATAAGACACCATTGATGAGCACTCTTTGAATACAGTTTTTGAGCCATCTATGTATGTACTTAATTGACATTCCATCCAGCCTATTCTTAACTAATTCGTTATTCCACACATCATGGAACACTATGTCAAATGCTTTGACTATTTAAAACACAATTGTATCTACAGCATTCCCACAATCTATTTAGGACATTACCCAATCAAAACATGAGTTAAGGTTAGTCTCACAAGATTAGTTCATGACAAATCCATGCTGACTTCTAGCAATTGTTTTGAAGGTACTTATACAGTATATAAATCTCTTTACAATTGTCTCTAGAATCTTCTCAGGTATCAATATCAGAATGACCTAACTGTGCAGCAGTTTATTTGATTTTCCTTTTTCCCCTTTCTGAAAAGAAATAACATTTGCTCTCCTCTAGCCATGTGGCACTTCACCTGTTCTCCAGAAATTCTCAAGAATAATACATAAGCTTTAAGCCAGGCTATCAGCTATCTCTTCAGTATTCTAAGACATAATCCATCTTGTCATGGGAATTCAAATTCAAAGTAAAGAGGTATTATTGGATCATATTATTATCAGTCTCAAGCTTCAATACTGCCCCTTCATTCTGCACTTCACATTTTTCTCGTGGAACACATATTTCTTGTTGGAAAGCTGAACCATTTCTTATAAATAGAGTATTATACTTTAAAAACTGGATAATAAAATATAATAGGCATGCTCCATTTTCTGTTAAATATAATAAGAATCAAAGCATTTCAGTCAAGGTAAACTTAACAACAAATGGCCCAGATCTCTGTGGTGCACATATAGCACATAAGCCATTTTCTTTACAGCTTTGGGTACGGCACTATAGCCTTTTCATTCTTAAAAGATAATTTTCAACTCATAAGATGCCAAAGGTAGCTTTATTCACAGACAGCCATCAAATCCAGAAGTAACCAATCACTTTTGTTTGCATATGGAAGCATATTCTAATTTTTCTCTACCCTACATGGGACTGTATTTGCATTTTTTTCACCACAAGAACCCTGGCCCACAAATTTTCCCCCTGTTCTTGAATTAAAATGTACCAGTGGCATAGTAATGGATTTTATTTAAATCCTAAATATTTGTTTAAATATCTGGGTAAGGGGAGAGACAGTTCTCTTTATCAATACCCCAGTCAGCCTGAGGAATGCAGAGATTCATCCAGCACCTATATTATGGCCCTTTTGATCACAAACAAAGTACTTCTTTTATTTTCACAGACATTCATAGAACTGCCGGTTTTTGTGAGATCTTACCTGCTGTTTTATCATCACTGTTATTGAAGCAATTAGCGCTTTGAGCAAAGTACACTTATTGCACAGTGATGGGATTGTGTGATGCATAGATATTTTCTAGATGCTTGACAAAATGATTCACATTAAAATTTGACTTATACCTTGAAGCTAAACTAGTTCATTCTGCTCTGGAGAGGTTTTTGCGTCGTCATCAGACACTGACTTCATCAAAAGTAGTATTCACATGACTATGTCTAGACTTCAGGGTATATTTTTTCAAGAAATGGCAACCCTTTTACAAAATTGCAACAAGTGCTCAAGTTAAACAATGAACTCATCCACATGTCATGGATAGGGTATCAACCTATGCATAAGAAATGGTACACTTTGTACAGAAACATCTAATGTGTACAATACATTTATATTCTCCTTTTCTTCTTTCTCCCATATAGATATGACTTCAAAATTCTACTAATCCTGTTTCAGCTCCCAAAATATTGCTCACCATTACATTGGGAGACACTGTGACATTAAGGACAAGATATGCCAGCTGTAGTCTAATTTCCTAGAGAAATCTATCCCAACTTTCTTGAGCAATTAGGCACTATGACAGTATTTTACACCTCTTTTGTAGATGTTTCCAGTAAAGGCTTTTAACTGTCAATACATTTCACAATCATAAAATACATTGATGTTAGAGATAAATGATTTTGACCCACTTTTATTATACTTTGTTTCAAGTAAATGAACCACATCAAAGATATTAAAATCAATAGTTACAATTTAATGTAACTACCATTAGGTAATACAACATTAATTCCAAAGTTCTCATCATGAGTGTATTTACTTTTTATTCAGTAAATTTTTATTTTGTGATTATTGCACAATATCAGTTTTTATCTTGATTTATATAACAATTCTTTCAATACTTAAGTATTTAATACTTAAGTACTTCAGCTGCTGATTGTATTTGTGTGTGGGGGGGTTTATATTGTTCTATGTTTTTGTATGGTTTTTAATTGTTGTTAGTTGCTGAAAGTCATGAATTTGAGATGGGAGGCCATATAAATTAAATAAGTAAAAAAAAAAAAATCCAGCTGTGGCACAACTCTGTAACAATTACATAATTCAGTTACTAGATGGTTTCATTATTTCTGAATACTTAATTTGAAACTGAATCTCTTTGGTTATGAACCTTTAATCTCAGAAGTTTAAGTTCTTAAAATGTATTAAATAGCCCTCTATAAATTATACTAGAAGATTATTGAACAGCTTCCCCCCGAGATGCAGATGGCCCTGACCCTGTTGGCCTTCTGGAAGGCCATGAAAACCTAGCTTTTCCCTCAGGCATTAGCCAGGTTTTTGCAGAGCCTGATATATGTGTGTTTAGGATTTGATTTGTTTGTTAGATGCCTTGACTTTAGCGTTATGTTTGCTTCTAATTGTTAGCTACCCAACATTGTTTGCTGTATGCATTTTTTAAATAAATAAGGAAATTCTTATAGTCAGTTGATTACATTAAGGCCATATCCCTCAATCTGGCGTTATAAAAGCCTTAGTTCTCTAGGAGAATAAAAGATCTCCTTATTAGCTCTTTTAGCTTTTTGGTTTCTTATGAGCATGACCTGCTCTAAGGCAGCTCAGTGCTTGAATTACA
The DNA here is from genome assembly GCA_030867105.1 of Liasis olivaceus. Classification (NCBI taxonomy): domain Eukaryota; kingdom Metazoa; phylum Chordata; class Lepidosauria; order Squamata; family Pythonidae; genus Liasis; species Liasis olivaceus. The sequence goes on along the minus strand of CM061352.1, from coordinate 84,639,355 downwards.
AGGGAGCGTAGGACAACATCCCATCTTATCTTTTGTTAGGACCCTTTTATAAAGGCTGATTTTGGAATCATTATTAGGATAAATTTGGGGGAAATTTACATGGTCTATCATTTCCAAATAATCTGAATAATGAGACAATGAAAGGAAAAACAAGTCTAATTAAAAGGAGGTAAATGTGTTTAATTCTTAGTCTACTTTAGGGTGAGAAACTCTTTTCTGGACATTTTTTAAGAGTCTGAGGACCACAACAGACAAAAACCCTTGGGTCTTGAAGAGTCCTGGTAGCTTTCTTTGATTTTTTATATTATGTTAAGCCTAGTTTAATGGCTTGAAATTAGTGGGAAACCATGCCATGACTTTTTGCAACTTTGTCAAGCAAGTCTCTAAGAGATCAAAATTAGGGTGCAGTCTAATTTCTACTTTAATACCTTACCATTTAAGGATACCATTATCCTTTGTGATGCTTCATATTCCTTTGAAGCAATATTTTCATGTTTCTTAAGGCAACCAGTAGGAAAACTATAACAACCATAGTTCCTACTGAATATATTCCAGATTCGGTTCCTCAGCTTCTCCAAAATCAATGCGTTGCCTAAATCAAAATATATATATACAAAACAAAACAGAAACTTGCTGGAGTGAGCTGAGCCTTAAAACCAGTCTGCTTCATTTAAAATCCACATTCATAATATGCATCCTTTATTTCCATTAACTGATTGCTTCTCCTGCACCCGTATCTTTTTGTACTTGAGCACATGTTCACATAATATTAATTTAAAAAGGGCATCCTTCCACAAATTCTTTTTCACCACTACATCCCCTTCCATGCATATTTGCACCTGGATTCCTTGTTCCAAAAGAAATGAACATCTGGCGTTTTAGATTTTGTTCCCCAACCCCCAGCCCTATCCATTACCTTAATGACCCTTTCTAAAAGGCAGCTGCCACACCTATCTGCTTGTATAAAAGAAGGTTAAGGAATCATGAGTTGGCATAGCAAAAAGGAGCTTAGCTTTATTTACAGATGTGAAATAAATTGTCCCCAGCAAGTCAGAGGTGTAAATCAGGCTCTGTCTCCATAAACAGACATATTAAAAAGAGGGGTTTAAAATGAATGCTGTTCTTAAATGCCATCTGATAGCGCAGGCTTTTTCCTAGAAAGAAAAGGCTCTGTGACCACAGATCACTTTATTTATCCTAGTCTAGGGAGAATGTTGCCCCCTCTTGATCATGTACTGAAATGTCAAAAGACTGTGAAGTATTCTAACCACAAAGGCCATAAATGAGCTTACAGCCATCTTATGCTGGTCTTTATACTCAACTATATTTGACAGTTAACTACATGGACTATGGATCCTAAGGGCGACACTGATTTAAAAAACAAACTTTTTAACAAGTCAGTTCTACCTGAATTTAACACAATCTCAATTACTTTCTTATATCCTCTAGCAGGAATGTAGACTTATATTTGATCCCTGGATCCTTGCACTGAAAATAGTGCAAGGAAGTGCAAGGAATGATAACAGCAGTGAAGCTGTTTTTATAAAAGGGGAGGAGCAACCCTTCCCCTAGTTCTGATTGGAAGCATCTTCTGAAAGTCTTCCTAAAGTTTCCTCACCTTCACAAGGAACAAAGTTCTAGCAAGTTTGGCAGAAGGTCTAATACATTGGCTTAAAAGAAACTTATTTTGCTAGCTTTCACACTTTCTTAACCAAAGTAAGAACTAGTATGTACACATACCATTGGATATATAATTATGATCACTATACCAAGATACTTCATCTTGAAATGTATGAGGATATCGTTGCTCCATCTGAAACAGCTCAGGCTTTCTCAAGTGTTCTGCCTTACCATTCACAAAAATGTGAGCACCTAATTCAACTACTGTACTGACAAAAAGCTCAAAGAAGCAAATCTATCACAACTTATGTTACTTTTCTTCTGCTTCCTAAAATCCAGGAGGTTAATGGTAGGAGCCAAGAAAGAAAAAGATAGTGGAGATTATCTCAGTCTTGTTTCTATCAGAAAAAGAAGTTTTCCCAGAACTTTGGAAGCACCCACCAACACTACAGCTATTCCATGCTCCAAGCGAATTACAAGAAAAAGAGAAAGCAGAAGTAACACAGCACCATCATGACTGGGATTTGCAGAGTTTTGTTGAACTAGATTGCTTTATTCCTCTTCAGTACCGTTCAAATGAGATAATTTCTTTTCAGAGCATCACATTTTTGAGTTAGCTCCAAATTTGTTAAGCATTCCTCCACTTATTTATCTAAGTCTTTAATAAAAAAAAAAAAAATTAAAGATAGAGAACCTAGGACTGAAACCTGTGGTTCCCAGAGTAACACCTCTTTCCAATTTGATGAGGAACCATTGATCACTCTCTGAATTTGTATGAGCCACCTATGTATTCATTTAACTGTCATGCTATTTAGCCTATACTTAATTAGGCTGCTAATCACTATGTCATGGGGCATTTTGTCAAATGCTTTGCCATTGTGACTTCTGCATTTCCACATTCTATTAAGGATATTATTGCATGATAAAAATGTGAAGTTAGTCTGACAAGACTTGTTCTTGACAAATTCATGCTTCTGGTAATTACTACAGTGTTTTCAAGAGACATCAGTAATTATCTGTTTATGGTTGCCTCTAGAACCTTCCCAGGTATTGATGTCAGACTGACTAATCCATGGTTTCTTCCTTACCCTCTTTTTGAAGATATAGATGACATTTGTTCTCCTTTCACCACATCATCAGCTAATTCCTTCAATACCCTATAATGAAATTCATCTAGTCCGGGAGATTTAAAGTCATTCAGAGCAAAGAAGTACTTCCTGATTGTGTTTCTGTTTCAATCCTTAGCCCTGCCCAATTTTCTTCCTTTTCACAATTTTCTGGTAGAAGATATATATATTTTTGCTGAAGAATACTGAATCAAAGAAGGAATTTAGTAGCTCTATGTTTTCTGTACTACCTGGGAACTTTCTGCCTCAAAAGAAAGAAGACATGAGCACAAACAAAGAATAGAAACAGGTAGATCACAACCGTAAATTTCATGCCAGGAAAGCGATGCTCAGAATGGATAAGGATAGCAAAAAAGACTTTTTTCTATATGTTATTTTTTTCCCCTTATATGCTCTTGTTAAAATATCTGTTCTTCATTGTATTTTTGTAGCCATATTATCTTCTTCTGCTGGTCTCCATTTTTTTTCCTCACTGGATTTTTTTTTTTTTTTTTTTTTTTACAATTATGTTTTTAGAACCTACCCATCCACCCCCATGTCCCCCAATTCGGTTTCCTGTCCATTCATCTTCAGTTTGGTTTCTTATGGCACCACCAGATGTAATCCTTTTGTTTCTTTTTATTCATTTTGCAGGCTCTCAGGTTATCCAAATATAAACAGTTCCCTGCAAAGTAAACCAGAGTTCATAAAGATATCATAATTCATCAGAAACTGACTGTTCAGTTATGATACCTGATTCTGTAAATATATTACACTAGGAATGTGCAGCTGTTTGGAACCAAAACAGGAAATGTGCAACCCTGTCAGACTCCTCAATTTTAAGGCATATTCTCCTAAGTCTGCATGGCTACATATAAGCACAGGAAAGCGTGAAGCTCCTTTGAAAAACTGGCAGGTACCATGAAAATACCACAGTGGATCCAAGGTACCTTTCCAATCCTCATATTAAACCTAAATCATTTAACATTAGTACAATTGCACTATATATAATAAAATATTCCTTATCGATCATGATGGCAGATACAGCAAAGTTTCTGAGGAGTCAAATAACATTTACATAGTAGCTTAAAGGTATTTTCCTTTAGTTTAGCATCAATGTTTTTAAGGAGAGTTTGATATATTTTTCATCACTTCTTAGAATCTCTTATTTTTCTGCAACAGATGAAATACAGCCTACACAATTTGGGTGAGAATATTAATGAATCCAATAAAAATCTTTAATAAAAAGTATTTGGTCATAGACTAATGAAACAAAAGAATTCTGAGAACAACCTAAAAGCTAGCGTGATAGAAAGTATCAGGAGCATCCATGGTGGGAGGATCAAAAAAAAATCAGGGTGACAGGTGAGATCATGTGATTGAAGCCCCAACCCTTTTTGAATGTGTCACATCCTTTTTTAAAAAGGATGGGGTTTTGATTGCATGACTGTGTCCCCCATCTTGACTCTTCAGACCCACCATCCCCCAGTAGATGCCCCTGGAAAGTGAGCTACATTTCTTATTCTAACTGATCTTGATATCTAATGACATTGTATCCTGCAACTCAAGGCCAGGAAAGACTATAAAATGAGGGTATTAGAATCATGTGTTCTTTTACATAGGCATATTTCCGCAAAGTGACAGATTTTTTTTTAGAAAATACACTGCATGGATATTGGGAATATTATTTTATTTGATTGTTTAGGAGCCATCAAGTCATTTTCAACTCCTAGCAATGACATAGACAGATTTTCTCCACGACAATCTATCCCTAACCTGGTTTTTCAGGTCTTCCAATGGTACACTCATCACCACTGTAAATGAGTTCATCCACTTTGTTACTGGTTGTCCTCTTCTTCTGTTTCCTTCCACCTTCCCCAACATCAGAGCCTTCTCCAGAGAGCTAGTTCTTCGCATAATGTGTCTGAAGTAAGATAATTTGGGCCTGCATTTTACTTGACATACACGCAATTAGGTACAGTATTAGATTAGTTTCCTCTGACATGCCAGTTCAGATAAACACGTTAAGCAAATTTCTTTATAAGTTTGATGTATAAATGTGTTAATGATCTGATTATGTAAATGCTGTGCCATACTAAACTGATGTTGTAATCTTTTAATACTCTTTTAGCCCGCTATAACCTGTAATAGAATTGTGTTTTGGTAAGAAGAAAGTACAATATTTTTGCTTCAAAGAATGATTTAAGAATTTTAAAAAGATTAAGGAAAATTATTAGTATGGAGATTGTGTTGCTTTACCAGAGAACTACAACTCACATTACTCTGACACAACCAAGGTTGACAGAACAGTAAGGTCAAGGAGCAGTAGCAATCTTCTGTTCAATCAGTTTTTTGTTTGTTTGTCTGTTCCCCCACTGGCTTAAAAACAATTTTTGTTGTAACTGTTGTTACAACAATAACAACAACAACAACATGTAAGAAATGGCAGGCATTCAAGAAAAATATATTTTAAAGCAGCCCAATGACTTTTCTGATTTTCATTCCAGGTTGTCCAGATTATGGGTATTGGAGGGTGTGAGGAAGAGGGGATTTAGACCTTTTAAATCAAATCCCTTCCCACTATACATCTTTGTGAGTTTCCAACTTTGAAGATTTCCATATTGTTTGTTCATTCATTCATTCATTCATTCATTCATTCATTCATTCAGAATATGTGTATTCTGTCCCAATTACAAGACTCTGGGTGATATTAATTGGTTCTTTCACAAACAGGAGAGCTGGGAATTTGAATTCTGCCTTCCAGTGTTGGAGCATCTCCTCCAACTTCAGAGGGAGAAATATGATCAATGCATTAGGATACAACTCCAGTCAATGACAATATTAACTGAAGTTGATTGGAAATATAGTCAGTGAATCTTGAGGCAATGCCATTGATGAAGACTACTTCAGAATATGTGAAAAGATTGTATTCTCCTTTCCACTAATGATAGTGAAATCTTCAGGAACAGAAAAGCTGATATTTGACAAGAAAAAGTTGGAAATATGATGTGACAGGCTTTCAGAGAAAATAACGTTGAAGATGCACTAAGCTCTGATTCAAGCTGTAAAAATTATTAGACAGGAAATGGCTGAATATATCAGCACTTTTAATGGGTACTTTGAGAATGGCTGTTAAATTAAATCTATGGCCCCAAGCAGAGCTTGTTATTGTGAATGAGATTCTTTATAGACCTTGAATTGAAATTTATGGGACTATCATTCACCACCCAGTTCTTGCAATATCAATATTGTAATCTTTTGTATTTTGCAGGCTCAGCTCTACCACATGAATTCCTAGATAAATATTGGTACTACAGTCTCAGCAGGCAGGCTGATGCCATTTATACTACGTATATGGCTGTTCTGGATGTAGCTGGTATTGGAAAACAGTGTCAGTTTGATTTAGCAAATGGAGCAGCGCTGGCCAGCAAAGCACACTTAGTTCATTGGCAGAGCCATCTTAATTGCACAACTCCCACTTCACTGTTCCTGTTGTCTTTAGGCAGCCAATAAGGCTAGGAAAGGCCTGGTGGTGGAGTTCCAAGACTATGCATCTGAAATCATGTCTATACCATTTTAATTAACCCAATATATGAACATCAGGGGCAGTGTAATTAAGACAGTGCAACCCAGGAGAACCATTTGACAGTTTGCTTGCCAAATGCCAAATTATGGGAATAGAGTGCTGTGCACCCTGGAATTCCCATTAAAAAAAGTGTCATAGGCCCTTGAAAGCCCAAGGACTGATTTTTCCAAATAAAGTTGGAAGCCAGCTGGAAGCAGAGTAACACATGGGATGGACAGACAAGCAATATATTTTAGATTATCAACTTACAGAAAAATGAGAGAGAAATATAAATTGTAGACGGTGGAAATACTATTTAACCCTGAATTTCAAACACTTGGAAGGTGCAGATATCACCCTTCTCTACATGTTGCATGTTAAGAAACATCTTTTTAATAGTCCTTATTCGTGCTTCCTACATTGTGTTCAGCAAAACTGGCAAGAAGTTTTGCTTGCTGAAAAGACATATGTGTACAATTAAAATACCTCCCCCCCCAAAAAGGAAGATTTCATAGTCATATCTAGAGCTGATATATAATTCATTGAACATGCCAACCATTTTGGGCCCCAAATTAGTATTTTGTCTGCAAAACTATAAGCATGGACAAAAAATATATATGTACAAATGAAGAGCAAGAAATAAAAAGTGTATGGCCAGGAACATTAGCACCAGGAAACAGAAGAGTAGGAAAAATGGATGGAAGGTAATACAACAATGAACTTTACTATTGGCCATACTATGTGAGGCTGCTGAAAGCTGCAAATTGGTAACATCGTGTGGGTTTCATATTGTCCATTCCTGTTTTTAAGATTGAAATGTTTTTCATGAAATGTGTTCATTTTCATTACTACAAACTAATGTAACTTCCCCAACCTGATTGTTTGCCACCCAGAGTCACTTGTCTGAGATGGGCGGCTATCAAAATCGAATTAATTAATTAAATTAATTAATTAATTTACCTACCTTATATATACCTTGTGTTCTCCGGATGTGTTGGATTTTAAGTCCATAATTCCCCAGCAATTACCATTTGTTTCATTATATACACCAGGTTGGACTAACAGGTCAATCTATATCAGTACAAGAAAGAATGGGAGAAGAGGAAAGGGAGCATCATGGGTAAGGTAGAGAAGGGTAGAATCATGAACTTTCACCTACAGTAATTCTGGGTGGAATTGTACATATGAATTACACATAAGGACTATGAAATCTGGTCGATTCCTAAAGCCGATTGATAGCGAACCTGCAAGCGAGAGATAAATGTACTTTCTAGCAAGTATATAATTGCTACTATTTATTAATAGCACTGAACATTTAATCAATGTTGTTGCTGACCATGCATGTATGATAATAAACTAGGTTATTTTCAGTTTTCAAGGTATTTAGTTCAGACTGCCGATTTGCTACCTCCTCCCATCCTCTCATTGGACAATTCCCCTTCTGCTATGTTCTTCCAATTTTCCATTGCAGGAAAGCAATTGCCAATCACTTTCCTTCCTGTGGGAGATCTTACTGGACATATATACTACATGCACAACAACCAGTTTTAATCAGAAAATCCTTTCCTGTCACCCTTTAGGTCTCTTATCTCTTCTGGAGCAAATATAGCAATGACTGCTGCAATAGCATAGTGGTTATAACACTTTCCTAATACACAGAAGACTGTTGTCTTAAAACCCCACAGAAGTGTTTTTTTAAAAAAATAATTTTTTTCCCCATGAATTTCCCACTATTCTACTGGCCTTTTCCCCCCTTAATCAGTTGATAGGATGCTCTGTTTCATTTGTCAACTCACTTGCATTTGTTCAGTGCACTGATGGAATTATTAAAAAAAAAACAAAGCCCAGCAGAAAAAAATAAGCTGAGGAAAAGAAAAATAATAATTAAAACAAAATATTTCTGCCATCTTCTATATGTTAAGGAAGTGTTGTAACTATTATGCTATTGCAGCAGCATTACTAAAAATAGCTCCAAAAAAGATTAGAGATCTACAACACAGAATCACTGATTTGGCTGAGGGAGTATTCCTGCCTCACATGCTCATTAGGCATCACTAAACTTCCTTCTGTGATCATGACCCCTTCAGTAGGTTCCCCCCTTTTTTTAAATAGCCATTTCACTATCTCTTGGAACAGGTGGTATTCATCCATGTCACTTCCCTCCATTTCCACAGCCACCACCAGCAGCACAGCACTCAGGTGTTGTGGAAGACAGCTCATGTATTGTACTTTGGACATATTACAATCCAAACAAGACTAGAATTTGGGGACTCTTTAGCTTGGAGAAATGGGGAATGAGAATGGACATGATCAATGTGTATAAAACCATGCACAGCATGACAAAAGTCAAAAGGATGGGTTTTTCATGTTGTCTCACAACCCAAGAACTAGTGATTATCCAAATAAAATGACTGAAAGATTTAGAACAAGGATTTTCACATAGCACATAATTACCCTGTGGAATTCATTACTGTAGGATGTGATGATGGTCACTAATGAATGGTTTTACAGGAGTGTTGAACAAATTCATGGAGGATACGTCTATCAAGACCTTTTAGTCAATGTTATTCCAGGTTAGGGACAGCATGCTTTCAAATACCATGTACTGGGGAACAATGGCAGGAGAGGCACTTGCAAGCATATCAGAGACATTTGGTTGGCCACTTGAGAACAAAATGCTGAACTATAAGCCTTAACCTAATTCAGCACAAGTGCTGTTATATTCTTATATATAGTGGAGCATTAGTCTAGTGTAGTTCAGTGGTGCTGTAGAACTGTAGATGCTAGAATGAATTATCCTATGTAAAGGATTAAATGGCCAGATTGCGCAGATGCTAATGCCGAATCTCTGCTTCTGTCCCATTATCTTGATGGCAGCTGGGAGACAGACTGACTTTGAGGCCCTGAACTTTGGCCCCGAGCAACACACCTACAACTCATGTCATCTCCAGCTAGCACTGCAACTGTGAAGGCTGGCATAATTGCAAATCATGCCACTTTTAATTGGAGCTGCTTATCAAGAACATCAGTAGAAATATTGATACAATCCTGAAAGTTGGGGTGCTCCAACATATCTTATTGCTCTGTTGAGATACAGTGAGCATTAGGAAACAAAATTTAGTACAAAAGGTAATTGTAACTCCAGTCTCTTCCTTAAAATGACTGGTCTAATTACTCACCCTCTTCAAGTCAGTAAGTGGCAATGTTGGGAGATTTAAGGTCTATCAGCACATCAAATATCTATTTCAGGAAAACATCTATTTTATAGAGCATGCACCCAAAATTCTACCAATAGTTGAAGTTCCTTTAACTGGAAAATTTCTTAATACATAAACAGGCAATTGAAGCCTTAATGCCAAACTCAGAACATGTCATTTATGCCTGGGGCAAGACAGGAGAAAGGTAATAATCATAAATAAACGGTGCTTTCAGAAAATACTTTAGATGTATGTATTCAGTTATTCAAGTTTACATTTACTTAACTCTGAACCACAAATCTCAAAATTGAATTATAAACTGATGTGTAAATATCAGTCTCTGCATTACTCAAATATCACTTCCTTTGAGGAGAAATGTTGTGTTTCTTTAGCAAATCAGTTAAAGATCAATAACATTTTGAAAGGAAAAAAAAATATTGAGTTGCACATAGAAACATAGCATTTTAGACATAGATAATTAATCAAGCATTAAGCACTGATAATTTATTCTTAATTTTTAGCTGGAAGATCAACATCCAAGGAAGCCCTATTTTTTACTTGTTCCTTCAAGGCTCTTGAAGTCACAGCAGTCCTTTAACATAATCAGATCACTAGTAACTGGTTCAAAAGGAACAATGCCATCTAGTGTTATATGCAAAAGTAGTCACACTGGCAATGAAAAAAAAAACCATATTACTGCAAAATTTGACGTGATATCTTTTTACAACCATGAATTTATAGCTGTAAAAAGCAACTGCTGGAATAGATCAAACTGGTTTATCAAATTTAGCCTTTAATCTCTAGAACTCTAATGTATTAACTGAGTCTCGAGTAAGAACAAAGAAGTCCGGTGAGTTAGCATCTAGTTGGCATTGGAGCTGAGTCTGAAATGGGGCAGAAAGTTGACTTTGTACTTTGTAAGTCATCCTATGGCATAATGCAGTTCCCCTAAGGTTTCTAATGTGTAAGCCATGGATCCTCATCTTATGCTCCAGTTTTATAAGTTTTATATTACAGAAATATGATAGGCCTCCTGTGGCTTTCTTCTAAGGAAACCAAACCTGCATGATTCTTAGAATTCTTGGTCCTTCTTGCTGCTTGAAAGTAGAGCATCAATACTGATGTCAGGAGTGACACTGTTTCCTTGAAGAAAAACTGATAGGCTAACACAGAATATCTAGCATCAGCATCCTAGAAACAGAAGAATTTACCACTTTAACAGCAGTGAGAGCTGGCAACTAAAAAACCACAAGTGGACAGCAGTAGCTCCAATTACTGCAGAGTCTGAAAACGAATAGGTATTATTAAAGATATGTCAGTTGTTGTTGTTGTTGTTCAGTCGTTAAGTCGTGTCCAACTCTTCGTGATCCCATGAACCATATCACGCCAGGCCTTCCTGTCCTTCACTGCCTCCCTGAGTTTGCTCAGTTTCATTGCTTCAAGGTATGTCAGAGCATACCCCAAAACCTAGCAACAACATTTCTAAAATTAAAAAAAAAAACCTGAAGAAATCCAGGAAATAAATTGGCACTGAAAAGCTTGTATTGTGGAGATTTGAAGTTGGTAATAGATGCTTGTCCAGAAACCTGCTGGCATAAATGGGAATAAAAAATTAGTGGTGCTGATGCAACCCAGAACACTGAAAGCACATGCCATGGGAAAAGCAACTTGCAGCCTGAGAATAGTGAACTTGGTTTAGAGTCTTACTACTAGGAAAAAAAAAGAGTTTCTATTTAAATCATAGCAATTATTTATATAAATGTGTATGTACATCCATTGTTCTTTTTAATTATTCAATTCAAATTTCTGCCATTCTCTTCTCTGCATAAATGGCTATTCTAGCTAAAACTGAACAAAATATGAAGCTGCTAACGGCTTCAGAAACAGAAAGCAGATTTTTCACTCTAGAGATTAATAGTATCTGTGGCAATATAGTATCAATAGTATCTGTGGCAATATATTGATATGTTTAATAATTTTGATAAATCATTTATTGTACTATATAATGTGTTGCATGTTATTCTGTAAATCAGTTAAAGTCATATGATTTGGGGAGCACAGAAGTATTTCTAATAATGAGCAAATAAATGAAACCTTTTTATAATTAATTGCTACAGCAGTGGTTAGGGAGCATTACAAAGTGGTAGTTAGGAAATTTTTACATGATAACTTTAAGTAAAAGGTGAGCAGTAAAAGAATTAGTGTGCAAAAAAGCAAATTATCTAATATCTCAAATTGGTTAAGTGTGGAAAGATTTGTGTGTCCATTATGTGTTTTTTCCAGCAGGTGGGGCTGTATGGTTTCCTTTCTGCCCAAAGCTGAGAAAACATGCTTCCATTTGCTTTCTTCAACAGACAAGATTATACATTTTTCCTTAACTTTGCTTGTGACATTCAAACGAACAACAACAAAAGCACAACAACAACTGAAATGGAGGCAAACAAATAAATAGATTTCACATCAATACATTTGGTAGAATGAATTATATCACAGCCATGATTAATGAATGAATTAACTAACTCATTATTAATCAAATTTGTAAGGCCAGCCATCTACCTCTCAAAACTCTGGGCAGTGAACATACCATATAAAATATCATCCATAATAAAACAGAAACACACACACACACTGACAAAACAGTTGAGTAATAAAATAGTAAAATAGAAACACACACAGACACACAGACACACACTGACAAAACAGTTGAGGCCCTCTCATTAAAATCACAAAACCTGTGTCATTAAAGCTCCCAGACTAACAGCCTGATCCTGATACCTGGGGGAACTGCCAGGTGTTCACGGCCTTTGGAAAGGCCAGTAAGGTTGGGATTGTCTGTATCTCTGGGGAGAGACTGTTTCATAGGGCAGGTGCCATTATAGAGAAGGTCTACTTCCTAGATGCAGTAGGTGAAATTTTCTGACCTAGGAGAGCTGGAGCATGCCTACTCTGCCAGACACATGGGATGGGCAGAAACCATCAGGGAGAGGCAGTCCCACACTAATCTGGCCCCATGCCATCCAGGGTTTTAAAGGTGAACAATCAGCACCTTGAATTAGCCTACCAGAAGCCACTGAAGCTCACATCATATTAATCAAATATAGTACAGCCTTGCTGTTATATAGGTGTACCATGGTTATATAGGTGTACCATGGTGCTCCCAATACTGCACGTGCTGCCAAATTCTGGACCAGCTGAAGCTTCCAAATGTTTTTCAAGGGCATTCCATGTAGAGTGCATTACAGTAGGCTCATCAGGAGGTGACTAAGGCATTAGTGACCATGAGCACTACCTCCTGATTAGCACAACTGGTACGCCAGGTATATTTGTGCAAAGGGCCTCCTGGCAATGGCTGCCACCTGATCATTGAACAACAGCTATGAGCTCAGAAGAACCTGTGCACCAGCTTTGCCTGGAGAAGTTTAACCCATGCAGAGTTAACAATGGAAAATCACCAGATACGGGTTGCCCTAAAACCCACAGCCACTCGGTCTTGTCAGGGTTGTTAAAGCCGGTTTCTACCCATCTAGACCCATATAGCCTCCAGGCACTGGAAAAGCACTTTGACAGCCTGGGTCAGAGGTGTACAATTGAGTACCATCAGCATACCAGTGCCAACAGATAACCTCACCCAATGGTTTCATGTAGATGATAAATAGGAGCAGGGAGAGTGTTAAGCCCGGTGGCACCACACATAACAGAGGCCTAGGCAAGACCTCTCCTCTTCTACCAACATTAACTGCAACCACTCTTGGAGAAAGGAAGAACTATGCCTCCCAGTCCCAAGCCCATGAGCTGGCCCAGAAAGATACCATGATCAGTGGTACTGAAAGCCACTGAGAGATCAAGAAGGGGCCGGATGGATACACTGCCCCCATTCCGAGCCTGCCAGAGGTCATCCAGAAGCATGATCCATGCCATCTTACTGCTATATCCCAGACTGAATCCTGACTGCAATGGGTCCAGATAATCTATTTCCTCTGGGGCATTTTGAAGCTGTAGGCCATCTCCTTTTGGAGGCTGAATGAAAGCTTCCAGTATTGCTGGGTCCTGTGATGGCCTCTTGAGGAAGAGGCAGGCCACAGCCTCCTTCAAGGCAGGTAAAACACCCCCTCCCATAAGGAGGTATTCACCACTGCTTGAATCCAGCCATATATCACCTTCTAGTATGCCCTAACCAGCCAGGAGAGTGTAACGTGGGAATGACAAGGGGAAGACAACGGGAAAAAATACTGCCTAGGAAAGATCAGAAAAGGAGGGGGAGAGTCTGCAGCTGCATAACAGGCACAGAAAAAAATTCAGAAAGGATCCTCCCTAACTACTCAGGTTGTAAAAAGAGACGGCGGGAGATTTGTACTTTCAGACTTGCAAGATTCCGTTAATAGAGGAGAATTAGCTCATCTGATCATGTTTCTTGTCTGGCCTATCTGGGAAGGCTGACATCAATTTTGCAAGTCTTATACTCTTCCAAAAAGAGGAATTTCAGGAATGGCCTCTGATCCTCAAGGAACTATGCTATCCACAGAATATCTGGCAACAGCGCTGTTGCAATACCAGCAGCAAGCAGATGCACAGATGACCAATTTGTAGAATGCCATGGTACAACACAAAAACTGGGGCAGAATTAGCCTCACCCAGCAGCAGCACAACAGATGGCAACCTAGCCAACACTCCTGTGTTCCCATGGGAGTTTGCTGGAGAAGTTCGGAGGGGACCAGGATCAATTTTGGACATTCATCACTCAGTGTGAAATGTTATAGACATGGCAAGTTCGAATCCACAGTGATGCCTTTCGGCCGGGTTAACTGTGGAGCTGTTTTTTCTAGATTCATGAATGAAATATTTTCAGAAATTCTAGCCAAATTTGTAGTGGTGCACTTAGATGACATATTAGTTTATTCCAAAGATCCTTCCTTGCATGTCACTCATGTCAGAAGCGTATTGCTAAAATTACAGGACAACAAGCTCTTTGCTGAACTAGAAAAGTATGCATTTGACCTGCCTCCATTGGACTATCTGGGCTAAAGAATCTCCACAGAGGGCACACAGATGGATCAAGCAAAGGTACAGTCTTTCTGGGCTTTGCTAACTTCTATAGGAAATTCATCCCTAATTTTACTGACTTTGCAAAACCATTGTCCCAACTCCTTAGAAAGGGTCAGTGATTCTCCTGGTCAACCCAGGAGCAAGTGGCGTTTCAAGAGTTAAAACAGCTCTTTGCTTCTCAACCTCTCCTCCACCACCCCAACCCCTCCTGACCCTTTGTGTGCAGACAGATGCCTCAGATGTGGTGGTAGGAGTGGTTCTACTCCAGGCAGAGAAGGAAGGGGGGGGGCAGATTAACTATCTTGTGCCATTTACTCCAGAGTGCTCCTCCCAGCAGAAAGGAACTATGACATGTTCAATAAAAAGTTGCTGGCAGTAAAAAATACCTTTTGACAATGGAGACACCTGCTGGAAAGAGCAGCCCACCCTATACAAGTTCGTACAGACCATAAGAATTTAGAGGTTCTGCAAAACACCCAGTCTCTCACCCCTTGGCAAATCAGGTGGCCACAATTTTTCTCCCACTTTGATTTTTACATCTCATACATCCCAGACTCCCAGAACAAGCTTCCAGATGCCCTCTCATGTAAGCTGGAGTATGAGGTCCCCCAGTCAGTAACAATACTCCAGCCATGCAACTTTAAGCTGCACCATAACTCAGACCAACACAAAAGGCTGGGAGCAGGAAGATAAGCTGTTGATCTGTTTGATAGGATTAGGGGGCAGCAGTAGCAGGATGCATACCCCAGGGCCTGGATGGATGAACTCCAGGGACCAACAACTGTTTCAACTTTCACAGTGGAGGGAGGGCAGCTGTTGCACAATGGATGTTTATATGTGCTTCTTCCCTTAAG
Organism: Liasis olivaceus; assembly: GCA_030867105.1. Lineage (NCBI taxonomy): Eukaryota > Metazoa > Chordata > Lepidosauria > Squamata > Pythonidae > Liasis > Liasis olivaceus. Next base: position 84,623,970 of record CM061352.1, on the reverse strand, counting down.
GAAGGAAGTACTACAGCTGTGCCACAACAACAAAACAGCAGGGTATGGGGGGCTATTTAAAACTCACCATAGACTTTCAGAGAATTTTGGTGGCCAAGAGTCCGCAATGATATTAAAGATTATATTTCCTCTTGTCATGTCTGTCATAGAGCAAAATCAACGTGGTAAGCCTGCTGGGTTATTGCAACCACTAGAGACCCCGTCGTAGCCCTGGGGCAGTTTCTCTAGATTTCATCACTGATCTTCCCCTAGTGTGGGCATATACTACCATATTGGTAGTAGTGGATTTATTTACCAAAGTGCCAATTTTATTCCTTGCAAGGGCCTCCCAATGGCCCAAGAAATAGCTCAACTTTTTTTAGGCCACATTTTAGATATAAAGAATGGCCAATCATGTGATCACAGACTAAGGAAGTCAATTCACTTCCAAATTTTGGAGGGCCCTCTTGCGCTTATTAAATATTAAAATTTATTTTTCTTCTTGCATCATCTGGAGGCGAACAGAGAAGCTGAGAAGGTTAACCAACTATTGCAGCAATATTTAAAATGCTATATTTCTTACCAGCAAGACAAATGGACTGATCTCATACCTCTTGCTGAATTTGCTTACAACAATGCAGCACACGCCTCTATTGGTATGTTCCAGTTCCAAGCAACTTACGGATTTCACCCACGGATCTTACCAACAACCAGACAAGAAAGCACAGTCCTTCATGCCACAGATTTCCTGCATGAGAGGCAAGCAGTCCAAAGCATCTTAAAGGAACAACTCAAACTAGCAAAGGCCATGTACAAAAAAAAGCAGCAAATTCACATAGACAAGAGGGAGCTAGAATTGCAGAAGGGAATTTGGTGTGGCTTTTTACAAAATGTCTAACTTCTGTGAGACCTTCCAAGAAACTGGACTCAAAATTTATTGAACCTTTCCCACTAATTAAGCAAATCAACCCAGTAGCATTTCGTTTGCAATTGCCAGCATCAGTGAAAGTTCACCCTGTATACCACTGGTCTTTGCTTGTGAAATAGCCCCCCCCCCGCACTCTTTGTTCACAGACAGCACCCCCATTCCCATTCTAGTAAACAGGGAGGAAGACTACAAGGTGGAAGCTGCGTTAGACTCTAGATGCAGAGGGAAGCGGGCCAAGTGTTTGATACACTGGAAACGCTACCCAGAATCAGGAAGGTCATGGGAAGCAGCAATGGATGTGCATGCATTGCAACTGGTATGTTGCTTTCATGACCAATGCCCTAACAAACCCCATCCTCCACAACTACCAGGCTTGCAGGAGTCTGGCACTGGCCAAGACAAGTGGGAGGATTTCTTCTATGGGGCGGAGGGAGCCTCAGGAATATCAAGGGACCGAGTAGAGAGAAATGAATCAGCTTCTTCCATATCAGGCATACAGGACATGGGGGAGAGGCCAACAGATTCCCAAGGGAGGGGCAGCTGTGACCTCAACTGGAGCAGATGATTTACAGAATGCCTCATGTGATCTTGGGGACTTACCAGGAGAAGAGGGGAACAACACAACTACAGTTTGTTCTCACAGCCCACAACCTGTTCCCTCTGGGAACTTGAGCAGGGGATGAGTCTGAGGGGGAGGCATTTACCACTGCTTGAATCCAACCACATGTCACCTTCTAGGATGCCCTAATCAGCCAGGAGAGCATAATGGTATGTGGGGAATGACTTTGGGAGACAGGAGGAAAAGATGCTGCCTAGGGAACAATCAGATAAGGGAGGAAGCTGACAGCTGCATAACAGGCACAGAAACAAATTCAGAAAGGATCCTCCCTAACTTATCAGGCTGTAAAAAGAGATGGCGGGAGATTTGTACTTTCAGACTTGCAAGATTTTGTTAATGTAGCCTTACAATAAAGTAGAATTAGCTCATCTTCTTGTGTTTCTTGTCTGGTCTATCTGGGAAGGCTGACAGAGAGACACACTTCTAACATACAGGTGGCAGGGCTCAGCATCCCAAGGACAGTCTCCATTTCCTTGGGAGTAATTGGAATTGAACTCAACCCAGATCATCAGACAAGACTGTGCCATAGTTATCTCCATGGGGCCAGCACAGCTGAAGTCCAACTCCAAGTGGATTTGAGCAACAGTAAGATGCTGAACATAAAAGCCCTTCATGGCATGGGTCCGGGTTACCTGAGGAACTGTTTCATCCCCATTACATCCACAGTCCCACCTGGTCCAGCAGAAAAGGTATATTACAGACCCTACTGCCTAGACAGTTTGGACTGGCCAGGTCCAGGAGGACAGCCTTTTCTGCCATGGCTCCCACCTTCTGGAATATCTTGCCCCCTGAGGTGAGATTGGCCCCCACTCTGTTGGCCTTCTGAAAGGATGTTAAGACCTGGCTCTGCCAACTTGCATGGGGACCCAACAGGGGTTTGCAGCACTGGGGGAGGCTGGTAGCCTGAGGATGCTCTCTCTGCCTTTTTAGTTTGCACTGTAGCTTAGTTTTAACCTTTTGTAGTTTTTAACCTATATATTTTTCTAGGACTTTATAGTTTTTTATTTGTAATGCCACCTAGAGTCACTTGTATAGTGAGATGGGCACCATATATAAATTTGAAAAATAAATAAATAAATAAAAATAATCCTCACATCAAACTTGCTAGGGATTCCCTGTCTGCTTTGAGGGGTTGTCCAGACAAGAAGCACACCCAGGAGTACTAGCTCTAACTTTATTGTAAGGTTACATTAACAGAATCTTGCATCTGTAAAGTACAAGTTGCATCTCTCCCCTCGTGCTTTACAGACCATGAAACTAGACAGGGTCCCTTCTGAGAAGTTTGCCACGTCCCCATTCCTTCTGCAGATTTAGCTGCCTCTTATCTGATCGTTATCTACTCTGCTGCTCTTCCTCCTGTCTCCAAAGGTCATTCCCACATACCATTAAATCCTCTGGCCCCTTCTTACCCAGGAAGGACCAGGGGATCTGAAGCAGGGTTACCTGGCACTATCTGTGGTTGCAGTAAGGGAGGAGAATAAACATGTTTCGCAGCCCTTATTGCCATAGGTAGTCCTTAATGCAGACTCTTACCTATGCTCTGTTGGACTTGCTCTTTGTCTTTCTCCAGCAGTGCTCTAGCTGTCTCTACCAACCTTCATTTCCCACAGTGCCTCTGAAAACCAGGGGACTCTCCAGGATCTGCACACACAGAGTCCACCTGGGCACAATCTGATCCAAGGCCACCACTGCTTGTTCATTCCAATCAGTGACTAAGGCCGGACCATGCACCAGAGCTTCAGAAATTACTCCACATTCTCTCTGGAATCTCACCAGGTCCATCAGTCACCTGGGACTGACTGATCAAATAGGTGGGAAGCAGCTGCAGAGAACTCCAAGGCCAACAGGGAGTGATCTATCTATAACAGGGACAGATGACAATGCCTTCCAACTCCAGGTCACATTGCCACTGCACCAAGATAAAAAACAGATTCCCATGGTGAGTCAGGTATCAATAACTTTGAACAGGTCTATGGTTGCCATGGTGACCAGATGACTAGGCCCCATTTCTTTCCCAATCTCAGGGGTCACAGGATTTCTCCTGAGCAGGATGAGGTTAGCCTGGATCTGTCAGTGGATCCATTTGACCCGGAGACCTAATGAACCAGACCACCTATGGTACAGTGTGCTTTACTTTCTTAGCACAAGAAAATGGTATCCCTTTTGAAGAAGAGAGACCCCAAACAAGCCAAAGTACCTAGTATTTATACAAGTTTCCACCAATCAGCTTTGGCCATACAGTTGTCCCCTCTATCCCTCTTATCATTTCAGGATAAAACATATCACTTCTCCATCCTGCCATAGTGAAAAACATACTGTCTCTTTCTCATTAACAGTTTTCCAGTGATCAGCACCTTACTTCACTATCAGCAATTGTACTTCCTCTTTCCTTTAACTACATAGGCTAAATATCAGGCCTAATTGCAACATGATAGCTATCTTGTTCTCTACATTCCATTCATCCCTTACAACACAGTTTCTCCACCCCTATTCTTACAGTTAAAATGTCTTAAACTAGCAGCTGCATGCTTACTATATGTTTATTACATATGTGTGCATTCTGGATACATTTATTTATTCTTTTGCTTGATTTATATGCTGACTTTCCATTGGAAAAGAACACTCAAAGTGGCTTAGAGCTTAAAGAAAGAAAATTAAAAACTATTTGAATTAAAATACAAAAAGGAGATACAAGGCAGTTATACTAACTCCCGAAATGTAATAGTCAGATCTTGGATATTGTCAGTGTGTTGTCCCATGATAATAGAAATATCTAGAAATTTGCTCTTTGGCAGAGAAGGAAAACTCAAGGATGAATCACAATGCTGTCAGGAGTGACTTCTGCCAGAAAAGTCTCAGCCTATGCTGATTTCCATGCACAAAGAGGGTGTTGCAATACTCTTATTGACAATGACTAAGCTTGGTGTGTATTGGTTTTCAGCAAGACCCTATAATTTGAGGTGGCTGCAATCAGATATTATTGCAATGATCTGCTAAAAGGCAATATATGTCAGAAATGCAATTCTTCAGATATTTTCTAATGGTGAAAGTAAGCCGTGTAGATGTGATATATTCTGGTTCATTTTTGACATTTTATTTTTTTCCTTCTAGCATTTTTCCTGCAGGTGCACGGTCCACTTTTTTGGATCTTCCAAGTGTTGATCCGTTGGTTGTGACAGGAATTGACCGACTAGCTTGTCATCCAAGCCTGATGTTGTGGGCTGAGAGAGAGTGTCTGGCCCAAAGTCACCCAGCCAGCTTTCATGCCTGAGTGGGACTAGAACGCACCATCTCCTGGTTTCTAGCTCGAGCCTTAACCATTAGACCAATCTGGCTTTCCTTTTTTGACATCTTAATAATTTACTTAAACCCTGTTATTCTCTAACATAGTTGGAGTCTGCATTCATTCATCTCTGTTCTAACTCAGACCCACAAGGTAAGTCTTATAGACCAAATATGACCCCATTGTCTGCAATTATTTTCCATCATTGAAAGTGAGGATGGGAATGGGACAGTTTCCTCATACTTTAGCAATGCTTTTCCTCTTATTGTGCCAAATGCTGTACTACAGCTGTGAACAGTTTTTCCATCTGTGATCTCAACCTGTGTGAAGTGCTGGTAGAATAAAAGTCTTGTGTATTGCTTTAGCTAATAAGAAGAGTAGGGTAAGGCAATCTGAATGAAACAAATTAGTACTTTGTGCAGTTATCTTTCTTTCATTATTTTGTTTGAACACAGTACTGGAGGAGTTGAAATTTATTCATCCTTGAGGGACAACTCAGACAAAAAGTGGGATATTTTCATATAGAACTACTTTAAATCCTGATTCAACTATGATGAAGTTTAGGAAATAGCTAAAGGCACTACAATAATGTCTGAGGTGTTACACTTGTTTGCATTATTAATGGTTCCAAGGTCCTTCTATTTGCTTAAGCTGTTGCATCAATTTTACAAAAGAACAATGCTTTTGCAAACTTTTGAAAGAGGGTGTGAGTCACACCAGAGAGTATTTTCAGACAAAGTTGTTATAATGTGAACAGTCTGCCTCATTCACAGAACTTTATGTGGAAAAATTCAGATGTTGTCATGTTTATTCAGTAACTGCTTCCCCCACCCCCCACCCCATTATTTCTTCTATTCTTTCTAGTTAGGAAAGACAAGAGAAAAAAAATCATAGGAATTGGGTCTGAAAGCACCCCAAGAATTTACCACATGAGGATTCAGAAATTGGATTGAATCATCTGCACAGATACAAAAAAAAAAAAAAAAGGCTGATTGAAGTGTCAGGTTTTTAGTTTTGTGTGTGAAACTATATCTTGTACTGCTATAAACCTAGGAGCATGTATAACTGTTGCATTTAGAAATCTAAATGTGGATAAATTGTTGCAAAAAAAAAGCCACTGAAATGAGAACTAGACAAATATAGAGAGAGGTCCTGGAAGTAAGATCACACTCTTTTTTTTTTATGAGAAGGCAGCTCTTTTTTCCCTGCCCTGCCTCAAATTACACTCCTAATTATCATATTTATGTACTGGGAGGGAGAATCCAAGTTATTTTGGCTGGATCTATTTTGCTTTCCTCTCCAACCTTTTTGCTGCAAAAATCCCCTGCTCGTGCTAATGAGTTTGTTTCATTAGACATATTCATTCTTTGTTCTTCTGGAGTGTCTGTCCTCCTCCTGCACTACTGTCCCTCCTGTTTTCTGCAAACTGTAATTTGGGAAATCAGTAGTTGCATTCTTTTATTACACGGGATAGTTTATTATATTATGAATATTCAGAGAAAGAGATTATGTTTCTTGGATAAGATTCCTCTATATTCAATACAATATAAATAATATAACTTTTTTAAAACCCATTGAGGTATAGTAATTAATATGTGAATGTATATGGCACTACATTGATGCTATTATTGTGAAGTGGTGGCACATTTGCAGATCAGCTTCTGGGCACAGAAAGTTTCTTTTGCACTTGGTTTTTTTGGCTGAAACTTGCAGCACAGAGCACACAGTGTAATAAAATTAGAGATGAGTTCATAGCCCAGCTCTAGTGTGTCATGCTGCCCTTCTTAAAGAAGGAAACAATTATGTGTCCTTCCTTTCCAGAGATTTACTGGAATCTTGATGGTCACTTTGTGAAAAAATTAGGCACCGGCTTAGCCAATGGCTGGCAATTGCTTTGAGCCATGGTTTGGCTTCACGCAGTCTTTGGCACAAACCGAGCCGTCATTTTTCCTCTCACTTTGAATTAAAAATTTGTCTCTTATTTTTTGAAGCCTCAAGCAAACTTGGGCCTTATATATCTCGATACTGTTTTTCACATATATCTTGTTGCAAACCATACCATTTTTTGAGTTGAAAACATGTAGGAAATTAGAGTAACAAAATCTGTTTCCCAATTTTTCCAGAAATTCAACATTGCCCAGAGCTTGAAGCTATTTTGGAGTGCAGCTGCATATTTCAGTTGCTGCACTGATTGGTGAGCAGGGACTCCTTAAATACTAGAGTTAACATGAGTGATGTGCAAAGGAAAGTGACACAAAAGCCAGCCATGTTCCTTGGGGGGGAAAAATCTTCATGCATTTGTAAACAAGCCATTCCATTCTTGTGTCCCTGATTGTTGATGTCGTACCACCGCAATAACTCACACTAGCATGGTCTTTGAGAATTCCCAGCAAACACACTTGGTGACACTAGGTTAGAGAAGGCTGCCATAAACCAACGAACTCACCTGAGTTGCAAGGGGTCGATAAACTGGATCTGATCTTAGCATCTTTGTTTTCTCATTTCCAAGTAACATTTCTTTCTAGTTTTCTTTCAATAAGCACTAATAATCCCCAATCCTGCAGAATTGGGTTCTTGTCAGCATTAAGCTGCTTCTAATATCAGAGGCAGCATACTTCTGAATGCTGTTTGTTGGCAAATAAGAATAAGAAAGGTTATTATGAGCTTCCCATAAGCATGTGATGCCATTGGGGGAAAGAGGATGCTAGACTAGATAGGACTTTGGTCTGATCCAGCATTGCTCTTCATATTTTTATTTTCTTATCAGGAATGTTTTCATTCTTGTGCTCTTTTTATACAAAAGACAATGTTGTTGTTGCTGCTGCTTCTCCCCCTTTCCTCCTCCTCCTCCTCCTTGAAAGTCTCCCTCAAAAACAGGTCAACTATGAGGCTAACAGAAGTAGTTATCTCAGGCAGCAAGTGCTCAGAGGTGGTAGTAAAATACTGTAGGAAAAAGCTGCTTGACATATAGTCTGCCCATTAATTGCTAATCAAATACTTCTTCTTTTCAGTAAAATGTTTTTGGCTGTACCTTTACATCACCTTTAAAGCTTCTGTGCATACAGCTGGCTTCCACTTCCAGTTATGGTGTTGATCACTGTTAATTTCTACCCTCTGTCAGATATTAACACCACCTCCTCCTTCTTCAGAGCATAGAATGTTAATTAACTACTATCTCTTCCAAGCACACAAAGCAAAAAAATTTTAAAGTACAGGATGTATTCACCTAAGTACAAAGTATAAAAGTTGTACGGATCCAGAATGTCCTTTTAACAGTAATAAAAAAGAAAAAAATGCTTTTTAAGTAGATGCCATTAATGACCACATAAAACAATTAGAATATCTGGATTCACATAACGCTTGGTTATCCAACACAAATCAAACACAAGTACGCTTAAACACAATTAGCTAAAAATAATTATATATACCTAACAACCTTATTTTGGGCCTCAACTCCAGGATATGACTGTTTCAGGCAGGATACACAAGTTCTATATGCTATTTCTGAGAAGACTGCAGTGGTGATCTGAGAGCAGGCCATTCATGGAGAAGGTAGTATTGATGGCTGATCCTGCCTTCCAGTCCCCAGTATCCACCTCTGATGCTCGGTCACCAGATCCTCAGTGGTCCCGTAATTTGAATAAGGCAGCTGTCCTGGCATGTATAACTGGGACCTGGGTAGACTCAGAGAGGGGTCTCCCCCATCAGAGATATGCCCACCTGGATTTTGAGTCTGGCATCAGTCATAACTCCTGGGTAAGGGGGTAGAGTTATAACTTTCATTAATGAAGCCCTAATGGCTTTCAGAAGCTCTTTGAGAAATCCTGTGGTTGACGCTGGGCTCTAGGGAGAAGTGGAGTTTGTTGCTGCTGTACCGGCCTCCCTGCTTGAGCTGCTCAGCTCCATCACCAAGAGAACTATCAGTCAAGAAAGACAAAGATTGAATCCAACTGTGCATGATTAAGAGCCCACATTAGAGGTTGCATCATAGTGATAAGAGCAAAAAAACCATATATTTGTACTTCATTTGTAATTAATTGCATCTGCGTAGACAGGAAGCAGCCCTTTTTAAGGTGGCCCTTTCCCTCCTGGGCACAGATGGGTCACAAAAACATCTACTGCACAGGGCTGATTTATCTGATGGATAAAGCTATTTGGACTTTGGGTTCAAAGATGGACTTTGGGCAGGTCCAATCAAGATGACTGATTGCTCAGCAAGATGTGTTACTCAGTTATCTGGGAAGAGTTTGCTCCTGGAATTCCTTAAGGGTCCTTGGACTGTTAACCCTGCCACCTGTTAGATCCATGTCCCTCCTTAGTGAAGGCTTCCCAGGAGGTAACATATGGTTGAGGTCCATGGACTGGTGACTTCCTCTGTGAAGGAAGGGGTGGTTCCACCTGCCTTGAAGGAAGCTGTGGTGCACCCCCTCCTCAAGACGCCATTGCTGGATCCAACAGTCCTGGACAATTTGTCTAATCTTCAACCTCTCCTTTCTGGGGAAGGTTGTTAAGAAGATGGTTGGGCTTCAGCTTCACAGGACCCTGGAGGAAATGGATAATTGGGACCTTTTTGCAGTTGTGCTTCAGGCCAGATCATAGCACTGAGATGACATTAATCACACTTACTGATGACCTCTGTAGGAGCTGGGACAGGAGTGGCACAACAATCCCGACTCCCCCTTTTCTTTCAGCAGTTTTCAATATCATCAATCATTTTATCCTTCTGGATAAACTAAGAAGACTGAGAGTGGGGGAGGGAAGGGTATGGGTTGCAGTGCTTCTCCTCCCATCTCTGTGGCTAGTTCTAAGTGACCTTGACAGGAAGACAGAAATCAAGTCCAAAGCCCCTGGATATGCAAGGGGTCACAGGGCTATATGCTTTCTCTTTCTCATGTTAAATATCTGTATGAAGCCACTGGGTGATGTCATCCATTGGAATGGGGTGATCAGTATGCTGATGATACCCAATTATACATCTCTTTCTCTCTTTTAATCTCTGTGTAAGAAGGCACTACTTCACTGTCCATCCCATGCCCGTGCTTGCTGGCATGAAGATGCATGTGACCAAGATCACAGTTTCCATATTTTCACATTACATTTACTATAGGAGCATTTTGCTGTCATAGAGTTCAACATGCAGGAAATGAAGATGAGTGCACAGGTTCTGGAGGTTGTAATAACCTGGATCATAAGGGTTTCCTTAACAATTGGATGATCAAGTTTGATGTGAGCCCGGAGGACTAACCATTAACTTCAGCCTCTCCTGCCCCCACTGTTTACATTAATACCAAGCCTTCCTGTTAATAAACTGTTGTTTCATTACCTCATTCTCTCTGTGATGCCTATGACTTGTGTCACATTATTTCATACCGTATGTTTACCCATGGTTCAGCAGTACTGTCTGTGATCAGAAAATTTAGGAGTTTGGGACTCTGAACTGGGCACTGGATTGCTGAAGCTGCAACAACAATTCTCTTGATGAAATTGCCTCAAGGACATATGAATACTTATTGTCATTCTGGCAAGGGTTGGTGTTGCATAATATGGACATACAAACAGGGGTCATGATCTATGACAGAGTCCAGGCAGAAGTAAAGTGCATTTTACTTTTCATTGGAACAGGAGGGCACTAGATGTGGCCTCTGAGGATCACACTGAGCAGGTTCAATGACCAATGCATACAGGAGCAATAGGTTCCATTCAATTGCTATACCCCTTAATGAAATATCGTAGGGCTTGGCATTGTATGTTTTCATGGATTTCTTACTCCCTGGGGTTTGGACTTTTTTTCTATCCAAACTTAGGATATCTTAACTTACGCAAACGTAGCAAAGCTGGCCACCCTATTTACCATGGCCTAAATGATACCACTTATGAACAAAACATTGTGCAGGTGAGGACAAGATGTACTTGGAACTCTGCCAACAAGAGCTAGTAAGGAAATATCCCCATTCCTGCCTTTTTTGCATGACTTGGGGCATAGGTTCACACTGAGGAATTGAATGATGTGTTCCATACACACGTTTCTGTACCCATATAGATGGCTACCCTTTCAGACAGCCAGTAACAGGAAGATGACAGTGTGTCTTTGTCTTGTCCATCATGCCACTCACTAGAGGCATCATGGAGATGTTGATGGCTGCTGGACAATAAGCCAATCATGCTCTCCACTATTATTACAGCCTTGCCAATGTTTGGCAACAATGAACAATAAGCAGAACCAGATAACCCCACCATACAACACAGGGGGAGGTTACATGAGCCAGGCTTACCTTTCCATTTATTTATTTATTTAATTTCTATAGCCACCCATCTCAACCAAGTGACTGCCCACCAAGCAGCCTGCCAAGATAGCACTGACTTTAAGAGATCACCCAAGTTAGGTATGAAAAGGCACTCAGTACTGATCTGCCCTCTGTCTCATGGCACTGGCTGCATGGGCAGTAGAGGTCGCTTTGTGGTGCTGCTGGATCAGGTATTTCTGTGGTGATTGTAGGTATGAGGCTCCCTTGTTCTTGGAAATGTTGTGCAGGACAACACAGGAAGGAATGAGGCATGTCTCTGCCACCTGTAGCCACATGCCGAGGCAGCACTACTGAGCCTTCAGCCATCCAAATGTGCGCTCTACAATGTTTTGGCAATGGTTGAAGATGCAGTTATTAAGTTGCTGCTTTAGCCCCAGGCAGCCTGGAAAGGATTTCATGAACTATCATTATACCAGTTATACACTACTCCTATGATTATAGGGGAATGGATATACCCCTGTTGGTAACTGTGGGGTCCCCAGGGACAAACGTACCAGCCTTCCCTGCAAAACAAGGATTTTTACCTATAGGGTTCATTAACTGGAATGTAGCAACCACTGGCTACATGAACCTATAGGGTTCATTAACTGGAATGTAGCAACCACTGGCAGTACCAACAAAGTGCAAGAACCATAGCTCCCTGTAACTTCCATGATCTGAGAAGTAAAACAGATATATTATGGATACATTACGTGCTCTGCTAGGACATGCTGTATGAACCTTGCAGCCAATTAATAAACATGCACTCTATATGGCCCAGATAAGTTACCACTATCCAGACAAGTGGACTCTGGCTGTCTTCCCTAGCAGTGGTTCCCAAGGGTAAACATCCATTTTCAGCAATGCATTCTCAGGAGCTGTGTATTCTCAGTTGTAGTTGTTGTGCAATTTCCCAGTAGAAAGCCTTGGTTGCCAGTCACTACATCATAATTGCTTCACACTCCTTAACTGGGATTGTTTTCCTGATGATAATGTCTTGCTGCTGTAGGTGGTGACAAAGCTGGTCAGAAATTTCAAAGAGGTTAGTGCAGAAGCTGGCAGGCCAACACTCATTGTCTGCACTGTAAACACCACTTTGGACCATCACTGGGATCCAGCTGGGGTATACACCTCCTATATATCACTTCCAGTAGCCTGGCAAAGATCAACCAACTTCCCAGAGATGCCTGTAGAGTCACTGTCTGTAGTTGTCAGGAGTGTTGTAAATAGCCACTGATGTAACAAGATGTAATTGCTACAACTGCAGATTCCTGGTCTGCCTCTTCATCCGCTGTGGTTACAAGGTGGTTGTGGTTGTGGTGGAAAGGGCATTGATTCTATAGCCAGATTTGCTGACATAGTCATCAATAGGGAGGGCATAATTCCCTATATTCCCTGATCCTGTGACTCCATCATAGTTGTTAATATAGAGTGCTACTCATAGAGACAAGTGGCCGATAAGATGAGCCAACAGTCACTTCCACCAGCTATGATCTCACCCTGAACTATTGTTTCATGTTGACTTTGACAAGTGAGTAGCAGAGTATTGGATGGCGTGTAGGGCATTGGATAGCATGCAGAAAAAGAGATCAGTGAAAGCTACATCAGCATTGGCCCAGAACTGTTTCTACCATTTTGGATGATCAGTCAGCCTGCTTATCAGCAGTCATTCTTCTCTGATTATCTTCAATAATCCTTCTTTGATCATCTGCTCTTGTTCTTATTCTCCATCATTTTCAATTCTTTTCCATGTAGCATCACGTGATCCATGCCACTACTACTCATGGCACATATTAACACAATCTGGATTATTATCCTCAGAAGCAAGGATCTTAAGTGCACGCCATGTGAAATAGTTCATAGTATGTGATGGACTACCAAGCATACAGTACTTGAATTCTCACAAAATGTTGTAGAGAATAAGAGGAAGAGAAAGAATGAAGTGGCTGGAGGTCAGTTTTATTTTTTAAAGTATGTTTCATGTTCCATTTACATATTGATTTAATTTCCTATTGCTTTCCCCTGCTTCATTCCAGTGTCTTTTCATGATAAAATAGGCATCTGGAATTTTATGGATAGAAATGTAAATGGGGCAAATAGCAGAACTGCAGACAGCAGAAGGATTCAGAACATGCATATAACATTTGAACAGGCACTCTGGAAGCTGGTTTTACTGAGCTACTGAGAATTCCCAACATTCATATGCCAGCAATGTGCTGCTTAATATACAACTTGGGAAACAGTGGAGATTCAGCTTGGTTCTTCATTGCCATATTTTAGTGATTAAGCTGGCTTGGTTGATTTGCTATTTAGGGCCTATTAACGATGGCAGGAAGGTGATTTTAGAACTATCTGATCAGTTATCTATGAATGCATCTTCCTTTAAGTGCTGAAGTCAAAAGATTTGAAAAGTGAGACTGAATTCTCTTTGTCATTTCCAGCTTCCATAATATGCCAAACTGATTTGCAATGTCATTAAATGCAACTGAATGGAATTTCTCTATGATCATCAACGTCGGGGAATTACATAACTTGGTATAAATACTCCCAGTGAAATGCTATGGTTGTGAATGGCAGCAATCCCTATTAATTCAAAGGACCCAGAAACAAGGGTCACAATGCACAGAAGCATACCGCAGCCACATGGAATCCTTTTTATTAGAGTTGAGTTATGCTTTCAGGAACTGGAATTTTTTTTTTTTTTTGGCCTTATTGAAATAGTCTCCTTGGTGGTGGCACTTTCCTTTCCCCACACAGGAGAGAATCATCATAGCCACTTACTGCTATGGGAGGTAGGGAATGGCTGATGGCTGTTGCCATGGGATGCTCTGCACCACTCACTTTGAAGCAACTTTGGCATCTTCACATAGGATGTAGTGCAACTCATGATATTCAATGGAATTCTGGGTGATGAACATACAGTATAAAACGTCAGCAATAATAAAACAAACAAAACCCTGGGTTGAGGCTCTCTTATTAGAAACACAAAACATGTTGATGGCTGTTGCCATGGGATGCTCTGCACCACTCACTTTGAAGCAACTTTGGCATCTTCACATAGGATGTAGTGCAACTCATGATATTCAATGGAATTCTGGGTGATGAACATACAGTATAAAACGTCAGCAATAATAAAACAAACAAAACCCTGGGTTGAGGCTCTCTTATTAGAAACACAAAACATGTGTTTCCACCCACGCCAGAGCTCTCAAACTAACAGTCTGGCCCCAATGGCTGGGGAACAGCCAGGAAGCCAGATAACCCAAACTTAACTGCTCCCCAGGCATTGGGGCCAGGCTGTTAGTTTGAGACCAGTTTATGTAGCTCTAGTGTTATGTGGCTGTACCATGGTGCATCCAATACTGCATTCTGGAACAGCTGAAGCTTCCAAATGCTTATCAAGAGTGCATTGCAATAGTCCAACAAGGAGGTGACTGAGTCATGACTGACTGTGAGCAGCACCTCCCAATTTGGAATAGGCACAACTGATGCACAGGATGTATTTGTGCAAAGGCCCTACTGGCCACTGCTATCCCCTGGTCCTTGAACAGGAGCTGCAAGTCTGGGAGGTCCCCAGGTTGCATACCAACTCTGCCTGTTGAAGTGTAACCCCATTCAGAGTTAAAAATGGAAAATCACCAGATATGGGTGGCCCTAAAACCCATAGCCACTCAGGCTTGTCAGGATTGAGTCAAAGCCAGTTTCTCCCTTTCGAAACCCACACAGCCTTCAGGCACTGGGAAGGCACTCTGATGGACTTCCGGTTGAGAGCTATGGTGATGTACCTTTTTGCAGCAGGATGGCATTACCACAGAGATCGGTGCAGGATGCAAGATCCTGGCTGCTGAAATGGTCTCTGGATTGAGGAGAGACCTTTAACATATTCCATGTGAGTCCACACAGCCACTGCTCAGGAGTTAACTGCAAGAATAGTCGTTTCACAGTTTGCCTATGGGTTTAGTGGCTGGGAGTTGAGGTAGGAACCATCTTTGCTCACAGTTGTTAACACAGCCTTTTTAAAAGGCATTAAGCTTGACTAAACCTCACTTCTTAATCACTTTGGATTAGTTTTTTTGGTTTTTTTCTGCTGCTTTAAAGGGATTAAGACCCTTTGGAGTTATATTGTATTTGCTAGGTGAGTTGCCTTCTCCTTAGAGGAAGGACTTTTAAATACGATTTTTATAACCTTTTGAAAATATTACTTTTTGGATTAAATAGCAAAAGAGTGCTCAGAATATGGACTTTGGAAAGTTTAACAATGGATTAAGGGCTCAGATGGACTTGGAATTGTAATTTTAAATGCCCACAAAGAGCTTTAAATTAGCTAGAAGAAATTTTTCCTTGGGAAAAAATGGCAATTGTTTTGAGTTTTTTCACGTTTTTCATAAGGGGACTTTGAAGATTGAACACTAGACGGAGCTAGAGGATAAAGAAAATGGAGCAGAAATCTATAATACAAATTGGGGAATATTTGTCTGCCAAGCTTATTGTCAGGCCCAGCCCAAGAACAATGGTGAAACAATCCAGTCGAGTATAGTTCCTTTATTTGCTTACACCTTATAGACAGAATCTTGCCAAACTGAATCTATACTGCAGCAAGTAGTGGATATACCCTGGGAGATTCTGGGGAGTGGCTATCCTGAACCTCTTACTCTTTCCACGCTCCCCCTGCAGACTGTGTTGTCTTTTGTCTCCTTTCTACTCCTGGAATGCAACCCCTCCCTCCTGATAGCCTTGATCTCCCACATCACTCTCTTCCATGTAGATATATTCCATCACGTCTATTGACAAAATAAATGACAAGACTGACATCGTAATGAAATTACAGAACAAGTTGCAACAGATGATTTTTACTTTGAAGGGGGACTTAAATGTAACACGTAATAAGAAAGATAAGGGCACATAAATGGAACCGGTGGATGACGTAGTCCCAAAAGAGAATATACAAATATCCCAATATACAAATGTTGAACCAGGTACTGACGTGGAGAGAGAGAGAGAGAGAGAGAGAGAGAGAGAGAGAGAGAGAGAGAGAGAGGGAGAGAGAGAGAGAGAGAGATAGATAGATAGATAGATAGATAGATAGATAGATAGATAGATAGATAGATAGATATTTACTGGATATACAAAAGAGTTCTGTTCAGGTTTTGAAGGACTTTATTAGAAGTGACAAACAAAAGGATAAACTTTACTTATTGCATATACAAAAGAAATCTGCTGAAGTTCTGAGAGATTTTTGGCTTGAAACACAGATGAACAGAAAACTAGCTTTGGGATTCTTTTTGAAGGGGTTAAAAGATATTTTTAAAAACTCAGGGAAGGAATACAAGGTTGGCTTATTCGACCAGGGCTAAAGGAGAAAAATAGTTACATCTGGTTTCCCTTACTGGACTTTTGCTGATAAAGAGCGACTGATGAAGCATTTAGATTTTGTTTTTGTTTTTAATTCAATAGATGAGATATGGGGTGAAGAGAGATTATGTTGCATTTAGAAATAGTGATAAGCTATTAAGATTGTCTTTACTTGCTGGGATGAAGGGGGAAGTTACTTTTTTCTTTTTCTTTTTTTTCTTTTTCACACTTTTTTCTTTTCTTTTGTATTTTTCTGTTTGTATTTTTTGTAGCCTATATTGGCTTTTATTCTTTCCATTTATAATCCTTAATAAAACTAATTGGAAAGCACTTTGAAAGCATCATTTGGATGGCCCTGATCAGAGATGTACAACTAAGTATCGTCAGCATACTGGTGAAACTCCCCCCCACCCCATGGTGACTGATGTCCTTATTCATGTAGATATTAAATAGGAGTAGGAAAGAGCTGAGCTCTGTGGCACCCCATGTAGCAGAGGCTTAGGGGTGAACCTCCCCCCCCCCAAAAAAAAACTGACTGGAAACAGCCATGGAGGAAAGAGAGAGCCACTGAAGAACAGTGCCTCCCCACTCTCAACCTCCTCAGCTGGCCCAGACGGATATCATGATTGATGGTACTGAAAGCTGCTGAGAGACCATGGTTACCATCTGCCTGTAATTCGGTCAGAGTGACTTTGTTTTGGTTATGCACTCTAGCACTCTAGTGCAGAAATCCCCGGTCCACAGATCTGCTGCTATCTGTACAACCACACTGATGTTATAATGACTGGAATTCCATCTGCACCTTGTTTTTGCTCCATATTTTCAGGAAAGTAATGTTTTCATCTTTCTTCCATATGGTCCTACACTGGTACTTAGAGGGTTCTGTGATGCATCAGCCATAATTATGCTGCCACCCTGGATAAACATGGGGAAGCAGAGCAGTGTAATCACAACACAAATTATCAGGCACAGAGAAGATAAAGTTGAGGCAGCAAAGAAAGCAGGTAGATTGGTGTTTTCTATGGGAGGTTAAGTAATAAATTGCACATTACAAAACAAAATTGAAGCAACTCAAGTTCTTACTTTTGACCATCTCTTGAGTGTTCTGCGAGGAAATGGTGGGATGACATTAACCTCTGGTCCAGTTGGAACATTCTCTTCCAACTGGTCCACAACTCCCATTAAAGGTCCTGATAACCATATGAACATCATACTTCCCTATGAAATGCACCCAAGTTGGATGCCCTACATAACAGTACAATCACAGTTCAAACTGGATGAACAAAGCATGTACTGCACACCTGTCCCCAAAACATACCCATGGTATCACTTGCCCACAATCCAGCATGATTTATGATTAGCAGTTGTAGAGATAGTTTTGGGACAAAGGAGATATTTGGTTGTTGGAAAAGGCTGATGAAAACAGTACATTAACTCATGATGAATGGGAAAGTCATGTTTGCCAGGTGATAAAATGGCAGTTTAACTGGAATGTCTGTTATTGATTAATTGTAATGAATAAGAAGTATATGTAGTTGCATTGTGCTTGTATAGTCCTAACATGTAGTCAACTGGTCAATCTAAAAGTGCTCCCCAAAAAGGGAACAAGAAAGTAAGTTTTGGGGAAGTGATTCTGTGGTCTAAGCCTCCTGTAGGCAAACCCTGAATGAGCAGTTAAGGATAGAGGCTGGTATGCCAAGGAAGGGGCAGTCCCAGAGCATAATTATGGAACCTATAGGAGGACCCAGTCACTGCAATGGAGAACAGGTCATGCCCAGCAACTGTCCCAGTGTGCATTTACATGCCACACATTGACACCATGCCATGACTCTCTCCAGTAGAAGGCATGTTCTGATGGGAGGTTCAGGTTGAGCAGCAGAGGCCTTAAAGATGCCGCCAGGTGCTTCAGCTTCAGGCCAACCGACACGCAGAGGAATGAGGATGTGGCCGGTTGCAAGAGCATCCTCATACCATTGGAGGTGGGGTAGCTATGCAGATATAACTCTCTGTTCAATTTAAAACCTGTCTCACTCCTCTACAGCCACAATTACCTCTGTGCTCAGAAATGAAGTATATTGTTTTCAGGCAGAGTTGAACTTTAAAAATGCATTTTTTGGAGCTAAATGACAATGTTGCAGTTTTGATCAAGGTTTGAAATACAAAGTGTGGTTTTCGTATAGTGCTTTAGCCAAATCGAACAGTGCGATATACTACCTAAATAAAACAAAACATTTACCGGTACATAACATATTGGGGAGAGAAAATACATGTATGTTCAGTTGTGGAGAAAATAATAAAATGTTATAAAGGGAACAACTTGGTAAGAAAGTAATATTATATATCATAGATATTCAGAACCAAGGCATTACACATTCTATATGTCAAATGACAGGTCGCTCTGAAAACACTTTGCTCATTTTTATCATAATGTATTAATTCTATAGATGTAGAATAATATACTTATTCCAGAACCCAGAATACTCAGTTATTCATCTATATGAACTATATCTGTAATGTTTTCTTTTGCATCAAGGACTTAAATCTAGTTTAGATCCTGTTCCTTAGATGTTCTCAAAAATATATCAGAGATACTCCTAATGCGGCTGTTTGTCTTGATCAGACATCTGCGATGCCTAGGACATCTGCACAGTTTAAACCGATAGCACGGTTGTCACTCTTCCTAGCTCAAAACAGTTTCTGGTGGGTTTCCATCTATATAACGTGACTGTCATGCAGGTTTTATTTAGTGTTCCATTAACAGTAACCAAGTTCCATTTCAGACAAGATGTCTGCAGTTTATTGAATTTCAGGATAGTGTGGCGTGTGTTAATAGATAGCAACAACACAAGCATTTTTTGCACTAAGCATTAGTTTCAATGATCTCTCCATTTTAAATCTTTCAGCCTCCCAGATACACTGAGATACAAATTCACAGAGTTTGCACCCAGTATGGCCTAAACCTTGTGGCTGGGAATTCTGGGAACTGTAATCCTAACCCATATGTCAGGTACCAGTAAGAGAGTATCTGCCTGTTTGTTAACACCACAGGAACTGCATATCCACCTATTGTTATAAAAAATTGTTTTAAAATGTTAACTACTACTGGCTAAAAGAGTAAAAATACTTATCATTTAAATATCTTGATGATTAGTTCAAAATAGAATTACTTTGCATTTTGATGGAGAAAAAGAGATACATTATTCTGTATACTGATATTGAGACCTAGTTATAATATTATATAGTAATAATATACCTGCATTTACTTGCAAATATATACTTTACTTGTAACTACATACTGAATTATTATTTCTAGGAGTTGTAACTATGTTACACAGTAAATGGAATTCAAGCGTTTGTTAGAAGAAAACAGATTTTAGTGGATTCTCTTTTCACCACAATGAGAAAACTATCAACAATTAGAAAATTATTAACATATGAAATAGTGCTGGGGGTTATAGTACAAGCTTGTCCATTTACTTGAAAGTAAGTTCCACTGAATTCAAGGCGTAATAGATTGCAGCTTCTCCTTCGGATGCAAGGGAGACAAGCCAAATTAATCACATTGCTTGTCCAGCTCTTCCCCATTTTCGGAACATTATACTTTCTCCTTAAAACAACAACAACAACTAAAAAACCTACATCTCATTCCCTAGTCATTTGGAAACTGAAAATTCTGCGACTTCCCTCCCTCCCTCACTTTCTGTCTCTCCCCCCCTTTTGTCTACTAATGGTATCGCCCGGTTTTTCGCCAAATCCAGACAGTGATTAACGCCCGTCGCCGCCAGCCGCTGGTGCCGGGAGCTTCAAAATTTGATTGGCTGGCAACTTGCTAAGTACGCAGATAATATCCCATTATGATTGGTGAAAGCGTTTCTAGGCTCCTCCTCTGTGCTTTCTGCTATTGGTCACTATGTCACAGCGAGCTTCCCTTCCCCCTCCCTTCCGAGGTCATTTAAGTTTATGAAGGAAATAAATAAATAAAGGAAGAAATAGAAATGCGTAGAAAAAAGAAAGGGGGGAGCGGGCGCGGGTCCGCAACCTAACATGCTAGGCAGCGTGAAGAAGATCATTTGGAGCCAATCATTTGCAAGCTTGGGTCACTTTGGCAGCTAGCCCGGGCAAATGAAACACGAGTTATTAAAAAGGTCAGCCTTAATCAAATGGATATCGTCCAATGATAAGCATCACTGATGTCTGATTGACAAACGTCAAGACCAATACACCAGGGACATAACGGAGATTTATTTTCTTAAAGGCTGGAACCACTCCAATGAGAAGGCAGTAAATATAGGCGGATGAGAGGGGAGGATTGTATGGTTGTTGAGGGAAGCGAGCTCACTTCGGAGTGGCAGGGGCGTCAGCTAATAGAAAAGTTGAGCGGAGCCAGTGGGCGGGGCTAGGGGCCAATGAGAGCGTCGCCTGCGGGGAGGGTGGTGGCTGTTCTACATTAAAGAGTTGAATTGGCGCGGGAGGCTGACAGCAGACGAGAGAGGTATCGCTCTTCCGGGGTCAGTGGGGGGTGAGGAGGTGTGGTTGGTTGAGACTCCGCCCTCTCCAAGGGTAGTGAGAGGGGAGAGCAATTAGGGCTATGTGTAGAAATAAAACAAAATAAAAGCTCCGAAAGACTAAAGCGCACGAGAGTGGAACCCTGAGCAAGGCTCGTGGGAAGCAGACCCCCCCTGCATTCAGGGAGGTCGGTTCCCGGGAAAGTGTGAGTGTCATGAGCTGCGTGTCGGATCAGGAACAAGCCCCGCCGAGTTTAATTGGGATTTCCTTTTGGGGAAGTGCGTACTGCCCTACAGCCTTACATTCTCGATCCGTGTGAACGGGGTGACGAGGTAAGGCTGCAGTTCTGCGCGCACTTCCTCGGGGATACGAGCTTGGGAGTTTGCTTAGGAATCCCGCGTCAGGTTGTGCCGTAACTTTGCATGCCACCTCATGCACAGTTACGCTTCCATACACACGGATCCGGACCCAGACTCACACGGAACAATAAGCGGCGGGACTAGAAAGACCACCTTTCTGCATTTGATCAGAGCAGTGGTAAAGTCAGGGGTGGCCTTTCCGGACGGTGAGGATTCTCGGCTTGGACAAGTAGTCGTGAAATGCAGCGATAGATCCCGCTTCCTCCACCCACATTTTCCTGGGTTGGGCTGATTTCAGGACGCGCGCTCCTTCCTCTATAAAATTGCTTTATCTTCCTATCCGAACAGTGTGGTCGGGCTATAAAATGTGGATGGTCGGAAGAAAGCTAAATGGATCTTCTAGCAAAACAAACTGGCACTAGCCAACTCGAGCCCAGTGCGCGCTTGTTCAGAGAAAAGTCTCTCTCGGTCCAGCGGGGGTTTCTCTTGGGTAAACTGAACCCAGGAGTGAAAACAGATTCGGTGTTTGCGGCCGACTCCTATTCTCCATCTTGGACCTTTGGCTTTAGTACCAGCCACATTTTCTCCCTCCCACGCTGCTTAATCCAGTTATTTTTGACCACCTTCCGTAATAAAAGAGTTCTTCGGAACTCGAATTCTTTCATAAACGTTCAGCTGTTTTAATAAAGATGCTTCCTTAATAATGGGTTTAAAATAGTGATGTAACTTGGGGAAAAAAGTAATTTAGAAAGCTAAGTATTAAACTTGAATGCTTTCAACGTCTATTTTTATTTTACAGTGAACTTGAGTTAATTTATATCCTCAGTGATAATAAATTTCAGCTGAGGATAACCTGCCTCGGGCTGGAGAATAGGGCAGTAAAGAATGAGGAGAATGCATGGACTCAGTCAGAAACCAGCTTGTGATCAAATCTTTAACTTCGCTGTTCTTGATAAGGAGAGTTAAAGTAGGAGGTCATCTGATCCACCAGGGCATCCTTTCTGCTGAGTTTCCATTGAAGCTTAGGTTGATGCTTTCAGTTCCAGAGATAATCTGTTTGGGTAGTAAAATTCAGTTTGCGTTTGAAACATTGGGCTGGAAGCAGTTATTAGCAATCCTATAGGCTATGGAGTGGGGTAACTGAATGAATGCACTTTGTGGCTTGCTCTCAATTTGTAGCTTTATCCTTTCACTCTTGTCCACTGGCTAAGGTCTTTTTCTTTTTTCTTTTCTTTTTTCTTTTCTGCTTCTTGATAGAATGGGAAAGAGCAGGCTTTGCTCTGGCTTATCTCCTTCCCTAAATCAAAATAGTTAAATTCAGTTCTGTGTGTTTGAGGAAAGAGATTCAGGAATGTAAGAAAGCAAAGGAAGCTGGTGTTGAGTGACAGAGGAACGAAAAATGGTAAGCTGAGTGGGGATCATTATGCTAAGTCACAAGCTATGGCCATTGAAGAAAATAGGTGATATTACCCCTCTTGAACCTTGGATGTAGGGTAAGCAAAGATGTACTATGAATAAAGGATCTGTCAGATGTACTTATTAAAAGTCTTCATACACTGTTTTTTATTTTATTTAAAAAATAAGAGTGAGAACAGGGTAAGTCCTAAAGAAATTGATACCGATTGTATGCATACTTCTGAATGAGCTTCATTAAACTTGGGGCAGCAAATTAAATTTGGTTACCAACTAGCTTAGTTTGCAAACTGCAGTTACCTTAATAAAGTTACACTAAAAGAGCATAATGTAGACATTTATGCATTAATAATAAATCATGATAATTAATGCAGATTAGAAAAAACTTGATTTTCTACTGCCTAACAATGAAATCCCATTCCTATTGCTCAGAATTAACCATGGGTCTCATGAACTCAATGGGACTACTTTCTAAATAAATAAGTTTATCTGGTGTGTGTGTGTGTTCCTAAACTCTGAAATATTCCAACTAGCCTTGTTTTATAGAGATTGGAGAAACCTCTTAATACATTTTAATCAAGCTCTTCTTTGCAACACAACAAATATAGGATTTTTCCTTCACTCGACAGGTAGATATTTATGAGGTAGTTTTATCGTTACTGTTCTAAATTCACTTCCTTCCTGGATTAAGTTTGAAAGCTTCCATAATATTGAAAATAAGTTTAGGCTTTCAGTAAATTATTTTTCAAAAAACAGTGAGTACAGCTGTTTCAACTGGCTGGTCACACTGATGTGGTAGTTGCTATTATGCCTTTGATTTGTATTTAGTATGGAACTTTACCTATTGTTTTTCTTATGCTTCTGCTTTCCCTAACAGCAAACCTGCTAGAAATTGCTGGTTACCCTGCAGTCTGAAAACAAATCATAGAAGGAGATTGGTAAAGCAGCTAGTCTTCCCCCCTCCCTGTGATACTTACTGCTCAGGATACTTCACCAGAAGTGGGAATGATGTGACACTGGCAGCTAATATATTTAAAAATTAATAATAAAATAACTTTTAGATGTGGCCTGGGATGTCATCTATCTTGGAAGCTTTAAAATACATTAATGTGGAATGTGTGTCACCCCCCCTTTTTTTAAGGGAGACACTTTCTAAATTAATGTTTCTGTATCATAGCTTTATGTAAGTATTAATGTCTTAGTCAGTTTCCAGATGTGGAATATATATGCCTGCTCTTCCAGCAAATAACTATGTACCAAAGGACTGGCAACCGTGACCCACCCATATTATAAAAGAAATGTATTTGAAAAATGTTGGTATTATGCAATAGGCTTTGGAATGCATAAAAGCCTTTTTCTTCACTCTGCTGGGCTACAACTTAATTTCCAGCAATAAAGCTATGGTGCATGTTGCAGTTTTACATATGTGAAGGACACCAGGTTTGGAAGTGCTATAACAGTTTGCTGCAGGAAGGTTACTTCCAATTTATCTCAGTATACAGTTAAGATAAAGTCTTAATAAACCTTGAATGTTTTTTGTGAAATTGTATTGTATACCCATCATGAAATTAAGACACTAATACCTATCATAACATTATGATATAGAAATGTTAATTTAGAAAGTGTCCCTTAAAAAAGGGGGGGGGGGATACACATGTAAAACTCTAAATTATTAATGTATTTTAAAGCTTCCAAGATATATGACATTCCAAGCCACATCTAAAAGTTATTTTATTATTAATTTTTAAATGTATTAGCTGCCAGTGTCACATCATTCCCATTCCTGGTGTCTTAAAATAAGCTAAAATACAATAAAATATCTATGGTAAAGAAAATGTGACATTTTTACACGAGTAGGCTTGAGTATGTCTCCTAATTAACTTGGATCATTCCAGCATGAAGTGAGTTAAATCATACATGAGATGGAATTTTGGGCTATGAGTGGTCCTGCTTGAGTCACCCCCAGGGGAGATTACACCTCTGTCGCAATCCTAAAGATATCATCTGTGTGTCAGAATACTAAAGTTAATGCCATTTTGTTATCAGTCTTCTTAAGTGGTATGGTGTTTATACTATAGCACTGCAATAAAGCTATTACTAGGTATTTAAAAAGAGGAGGAAAGTTAAATTTTGTCACAGCCTGATAGCTACTGGAACCCTGTGGTATTCGGGATAGATTCCATCTTCTCTGCCCCCACCTCTTTCTGAAGGTTCCCTTCAGCGTGTCATAATGAGTTCAAGGGATTAGCTTTTGGGCTTGCTATTAATCCTCAACTATTAAACAAACAATGCAATTGGGGAGGGAGCTAAATACTTGTGAATATATCTTCTTGTCCCTTATTACATATATAGAGTTTACATCCAGGATGCTGTATGAAAGTGCAAAAAAAAAAAATCTCTTAGTTTCTCCCTTTTTTTCTTCAAATGACATCTTCAGCATCTCTTGGCTTATCTTCCCTTCTCTCAGGCTGAAGGGTGCACTTGCCCTTTGAGTGGCATATTTCTTTTGAGGGAGAGTGGAGGTAGCCACTTATAATTAATAATGTTCCTCTTCCATTATATTAAATATTTCAATTTTGTGACAGTGCTTTGAAGATATCGCCCAAGGCTTCAGGAGCTATAGCTGGGTTTCAGGCTACAGGTTGGCATCTTTAAGATTTTGACATTATATAAAAGATCATAGGATCATTTAGGGGAAAAGTGGGGATGCAATATAAGCTTTCCTTTATTGGTAGAATGTGTATAACTTGTGCAGTGATAAGGAGTCCCCAGGGCTATCAGAAGCCCTTATTTTGTATAGGGTACTCAGATCCTCCAGAAATTATGCCACTGAATTTTGGAAATTGTATTTCCCACTGTTTTTCAGTCAAAAATATTCCCCTTCCCTGCTATGGAAGATTCTACATAACTGAAAATCATAATATCTTTTCCCCACCTAAGCCCTGGGAGAAAACCTGTGTCGCAGACTTGCACCACCCCTCCCCCCCCCTTTTTTTTAAGTCTGTCCCTCTATCATGTTTGCTAGGGAAAATGTTAAATACTTCTAGTAAGTATGACTTAGGCACTTAGATTTTAAGGTTGAATTCTGTACCCAGCTTCCTGGAAGTAAGATCCATTAAACTCAATGTGTATACTTAATGTGTATACTTAAATATACTATATTTAATGTGTATACATTACTTGTGGCTTAAATTCCAGAGTAGGCAGACTTTCATGTTTAGATTAAATAAAGTGTTTGTGATGAAAACAATTCTTGTAAAATTATGCTATTCCCTTTTGTGAAAACACTGAAACAATATTAACATTCCTAGGCATAATAGGAGTTGTGAGCTGGTAAAATAGATCTGGTCTAAAGAAGCCCTAAAACCTTTTTAAAACCCCCAAATCTTTATTTTAAAAAAATTGATTATTTATATTACAGTTAATGCAGTGATTGAATTTCTAAAGTATATTTTTTAATTTATACCAAATTAACAGAATAACACTGTGCATTTCAGCAGCAGTTCATGTTTCTGGAGTTCAGCTTTGCAAACATTAGTAAGTTAAGCAACCCATTCCCTTGTAGTGGAAAATATCCTTGTTTTCAATAGATAATTAAACCATGGAAAGGTTAATAGCAGCTTTGTTTATGAAACTTTGTTCTTTGAAACTTGGGGATAAGTTTAACGGGAAATAATGCCACATGTTGGCAGATAATCATATTCTCTAAATGGAGTCAGCAAATACCATTAAAATGGAAATATGATATGAAATTTCCTGGACGCTTTAATTTGTTATGATAATCAGCATCTCACAACCTAAAAAGTGCATCTTGACATAAGGGTCAAATTATAAATAGGAAATTGTTGTTTCTTTCGCAAATATCTGGTGTGAGCAGGCATGATGGTGTTAAATCTAAGCTAGATCAAGACATGCATGGTAAGGTTTAACACTTTGTCTCATAGCCCTAATTGAATTCGCTTACTAGTTCCAATGGTCCTTCGACAGAGCCAGCATTTAATTAGATATTTTAGAATTTTACTTTAAGAGTGGGGAAAGTTTTCAAAATTAGTAATTGCTAGCATATTGTTAAATATATAGCAATTTGATGTAACATTTTCAGTGGCTTATGAATGGTCTGCCTGGTTTCCTATATGGAATAAGAATTGTTCACCAGTTGCCAAATTGAAAAGGGATTTTTTTTAAACAGGGAGGAAGCTGTTTTGGGGTTTTTAATTCCTGATACAGATATGCTGCAAATGATAACATAGGCATTTGTGAACAGGCACAATATTCTATGTGAAAGGACCTGAAGTTAGAGTGGTTGTTGAACCTTTGTTAGTTTTTTTTTTTTTCCTGGTGCGTTGGGTGGTTTTCTTCCAGACACACGTCTTGTTTACTTCATTCTGTTGTTTCTTATTTTTGTGATATAAGCTGCCCAGTCATTTGCAAGCTGGGCAGTCTCAAAATCCAGTAAATAAGTAAATAGCCAACTATGACTGATTTTGAAAAAGCAAGCAGGGGTAGACCTGGTTAATACTCTGATGGGAGATCATTAAGAAATCCAAGGGCTGTAGGCTAGACTTGATTAAACATCCTGGAAGAAGATAGGGCAAAATCATTTCTGTAGGACTATCAAGTAAACTACATAGATGTCTTCATACAAACACCAGGAGTTGAGTTACACTCAAAGGGTCTTTACTTATAGAATTCTATATTCTTATTAGATGGTACTATCCATATTAGCAATTGGTGTGCTATATGTTCCTGATTATTAGTTATTCATCAGGGTACTCCTGAATTAGTCAGTGCCCTACTTTCTTTAGAATTAGAGGTTTTTTCCTATTTGTCTTTTCCTTGTAGGTTGGCCCAATAAATTGCTCTGTGTGTCTTATGAATTGGATTAGCTGCAAAACTCTGTATACAGTGAAAGAAAGAAAAAAATCTACAGTGGTGCTTAAAAGTTTGTGAACCCTTTTGAATTACCAATATTTCTGTATAAATATGACCTAAAATGTGGTGATCTCTCCACACAAGTCCTAAAACTAGATAAAGAGAACCCAGTTAAACAAATGAGTCAAAAACATTATACTTGTTCGTTGATTTATTGAGAAAAATGTTCCAAAACTACATATTTGTGTGTGGCAAAAGTATGTGAACTTTACTTTCAGTAACTTGTATGCCCCACTTGGGCAGCAGTAACTGCAACTAAACATTTCCAATATCTGTTGATCAGTCCTGCACATCAGCTTGGAGGAATTTTAGCCCATTCCTCCTTACAGAACAGCTTCAACTCAGGGATGTTGGTGGGCTTCCTTACCTGAACTACTCACTTCAGGTCCTTCCAATATTTCTATAGGATTAAGGTCAGGACTTTGACTTGGCCATTCCAAAACATTAACTTTCTTCTGCTTTAACCATTCTTTGGTCATACAATTTGTGTGTTTTGGGTCGTGGCATGACACACTTTCTCTTGAGCTTCAGTTCATGGACCGATACCCTGATATTTTGCTAGTACAATCGAGGATTTGTAATTCCATCCATGATGGTAAGCCATCCTGGTCCAGAAGCAGCAAAGCAGGCCCAAGCCATGGTACTGCCACCACCATGTTTCACAGATGGATAAGCTTCTTATGCTGGAATGCAATGTTTGTCTTTTGCCAAACATGGTGTTGAATTGCTTCCATTTGTACATAAGCTGCCTGACAGTGGACTGGTGGAGTCCAAACTCTTTGGAAATAGTTTCATAACCTTTTCCAGCCTGGTGAGCATCAACAATTGTTTTTTGGAGGTCTTCAGAAATCTCCTTTGTTTGAGCCATGACACACTTCCACATGCCTGTGTTGTGAAGATCAGACTTCAGTAGTGAATACCCAGAATTCTGCTCTTTTAATAAGGCAGGACCTCCCCCACACACCTGATTATCATGCCATTGATTGAAACACCTGATTCTAATTTCCCCTTCAAATGAACTGATAATCCTAGAGGTTTACAGACTTTTGCCACATACACACATGTAGCTTTGGAACACGTTTCTCAATAAAACAGTGACAAGTGTAATGTTTCTGACTCATTTATTTAATTGGGTTCTTTTTATCTAGTTTTAGGACTTGTGTGAAGAACAGATCACATTTTAGATCATATTTATGCAGAAATATTGACAATTCAAAAGGGTTCACAAACTTTTAAGCACCACTCTGTGTGTATGTGTGTGTATCTTCTATATAAATCCATAAGGACACATATATATGATTTGCAAGAATTACAGGAATCAAGGGAATGAACATGTTGAGAGATGAAGCAATCAAGTCATCCTTTGAAAAACCCTCAAAGAAATGGATCTGTAACCTTACATGTGGACCCTTATTCCCAACCAAAACATCTTATTTGTAAATAGTAGACTATTACCAGTGCACTGGAGAGGGTATCAAGGTTGTGGATGAAGGGTTGGGAGGAAAAAGAAGCCTAGCTATATTGTACAAAGGCAATATACCAAGCTTTGGCAAATAAAATTGTCCTAAAATTGTCCCACCATAGTAAATGTATTAGAAATGAGCCAAAGGGCCCATCTGGCATCTTGAAAGTATCTTGTAAGTGATGTCAGTGGAGAGTCGCAAGATCACTATCATGGGTGGGCATGGCCAGTGACAAAACATTCATTTTTCTCAGAATGAAACTTGGTGAAATTGTTCCTTGTAGTTCCTTCTAGCCATTCATGATGCTCAGTCTACTTTGTCTTTTTTTGTGTAGGTGTTACATTTCCAGACAAAGCATTGAACTGCAGTCACCAACCATTTCTATTTTCTAAGAATGTATGTGGGACCTCTATGTGGAAGCCCAGAGGCAACTTTGGAAACAAATATAAAATGGGAGGTTCAAACTGGGTTCTGCATCTTCCAAACTTGCGATTTATTATTAAAAACATAGCTACATATTAAAAACTAAAGTTGGGTTAGGTAACTTGGCATCTGAGGTTCATGAACGTCACACTGCCTACCCTTGGATCAGCACAGGTTCAAGGAAATTTGATTTCCATTAATTTCCTATCTGAAAAAATGAGTGCTACTTTTGAACAATCAGTTCAGCAGAGATGATTTGGGACAGATGTAGTACATTAAAAAATATAATTCTAGAAATTTTGTGAGATCATATTTCTTGTTGCCATAGTTTTGATTACAGGCAATATATTTACGTGCATTGAAGTAAATACATTTTTTTAAAAGAGGATACAGTGTACATTATTCATTTACTTTGTTCATCTTTTAAAAAGTGGCTAAATCATGTGCCTAAGATGAATACATCAGCATTACTGTTAACAGAAAGATCCTGCACCCCATATTATAGCAAATCCTGAAGTGTAATTTCCTTTCAGCATGCCTATATGTTATCCCCTTTAAATCATAGTCTTTTGACTATGAACTGTTTTGCATGATAGCCCCTAAAATATTAGTGGACTTCTAGTTCACCGTTTAAAACTTCTATGACTTGCTAGTACTCATCTAGTAGTAGACTATATAGATTTTTAAATAACTTTTACTAAGCTCCAGTAAGGCAGAAAGGGCTTTCAGCAAGTAATTTGATAGCAAGATAGCAATAGGAAGCGGTTAAAAAAAAACAATAATTGCTTTTGTCCATAGCTTTTCTAAGGACGGAAAAATCACATGAACAAAAGGAATGTAAAGTGCAGAAAGAACAAATTGTGTATGTCCTGTTTCTTAAACAGTACATACAAAATCACAAGACAAAATGTGAAGCAAAATGTGTGGCAGATTAGATTTCAGCTGCGGAAGAATTATTCATTTGGGAGGGGGGACTATCCTCCAGCAGTCAGTAGTGTGAGACTGAACAAGAGTATGATTAAATTGTACAACAGGGAAGTGAATCCAAAGCTCAAGGTGTCATTTTTCTGTTGGGATCGTTAAACACATTCTTTCCTCTTGTTACAACAGAAATTTTATACAAAGGGTTGCTTAGGCATATTAGATGTCCTTAGACACCTCAATAAAGCTCCAAATATGTGGGATTATGACTTTTTATTTTTTTAAAAAAGGAGGGGGTGAGAATCCTATTCTTTCAGTTTGGGGCTGATACAAAAAATACATTGCAATTATCATATATAGGTGACACTGACTATAGTGTAAGGAGAGGCCTGCAAAAATGCTTTTGTTAAACCATTTTTCAGCATACAAAAGCACTTGATTGGCACTTCACTGATTTAATGGCCCATTTGTAATGCAGAAAGAACATCACCAAAGATTGTAGCATTATTCTAAATTTAATAATTGAATTTATAGGTGCAAAAATCCAAGATTTCTGACACATAGAAAATTTTGGGGGAGCATGAATGAGAGAAGTTGTAATTTTGATGTTTAGTCTTTTATCTCTATGGTTTTTAATGTAACAAATTTGTGGAAAATTTGAATATAATGATTATGTGACTGAAAGTTTTTCAGTAGCCTGCAGCAAATCTTGGCTGCAATCTTACATTCACTTACTAGGAAGTAAATCCTTCAGAAAACTTTCTTAGTAAATATGAATAGGATGTATTACCATAAAATATTTATATTGCATTGCTTACACTTTTTTGTAATTTTGTATTTTTGTCTGTAAGCTGTCCTAATTTTATTTTTATAATAGAAAGGAGAGGCTCCCATCTAATTAATTTGCTCATTATAAAAAAATACTACAGGATCTATTAGAGTCATAAAATATAGTTCTTAACATTTATTTGCAAATAACATGTGAACATTACTGTACATTACAATACAGTAATACTTAAAAAAGTATTCTGTTTGGGTCCAGCCAATTGACCCTAATTACCAGGTTCGGGACTTGGTGCGAGGTGAACAGAACACCAAGACGAAAATCAGACTTTTTCTATCCACTTTATTTTAGAGCTCTAAACAAACTGGAGACTCCCAGCTAATGGAAGGAGTCCTGATTACGGATTTTACAAAGCTTATATACTTTTTCTTCGCAGGATCCATGTGACAGTTTAAACAAAGAAACTGGTTAACTTCTTACAAACATCTGCAGGTGTTTCTTATAAAATTATCTATTTCACCAGGTCACTGTGACTTCAACCAAAAATGGGTTTCTGTGTCCTTCACAACCTCCTTCTGCTATACATTAATTATTACTCATGATCTATTTTAAACTTATCTTAACCCCAACCCCCTTCCCCTTATCCTATCAGGAGAATAACATTACAGGCTTATAGATCTTGTATGTTCTGTCAGTTGCCCAAGTCATGACCCATCTCATCAGACTGACCATAGCTGGTCTCTTCCACCTCTGTTATAAGATCAAGGAAATCACAAATCATACAATTATTTTTATCTTCAAGGATACAATGAAATCACTAAATAATATAGTTATATTTAAAGCTTAAAGATTACAAAAACAAACAAGGGGGTTGCAAGGAAGCCATAAAGCACATAATTATCTTTAAAAATTGCATAGGCATGTCATTGGGAAGGAATACATCACTCTTGACAAGAACACTGAGTACAGTTTCTATCACAGATGTACACATTCTCATATGCCAGCCCACCACCCATGTCTTCATATGCAGGTTCAACTTCCACATACTCAGGTTCACTATCAGATTCAGGTCCCATGCCCATTCCTACACTTCCATGTGATCTTTAACAATGTGATCCCTTTCAAGTGTGTTTGTATGGAGTTTCCAAAGAACTTAAGTGTGTCTGTATCTTCCTACTAAAAAGAGTTTAAGTCTACATATTTAACAGTGTACAATATGGCAACCACATATGTAATGGGTTTTCTTTGCGGTGAGTTGCTTCTTTGATTTCCTGAAATAGTGCCTTCTTTTGTTTTGTCAAATAATTCTTTACACTGTCTTCTGAGCTGAAATCTGTACAGTTGCTTACTTTTTCTTCAAACACTGCCGCAAGCTTGCATTTGCTGCAAATACATACTCAGTTGATTTTAGGTAGAATACTAACCTGCCCCAAGCATTGTGGTGTCATGCCTGCAGAGTGATTTTTGTTCATCTTCACTTCTATCTCTTAAGTTGGCACCATCAGTAAAAAGCCCTTCCTTTCATCAAGTACATCCTACTGAGTTAGTGGGAAAATCTATTTTGGATTTTCCCCTTGAATACTTCTGGTGAACTCTGTGAACTCACTCCTTGGAAACTGGACATCTTACAGAAATTTTGAAAGTGTCATTGCTTTTAAATACTCATAATTACAAGCCATGTGCAGGTGCAGTTCTAGCTATAGTGGACTCAAGTCACATTAACCAAAGGTAAAAGGAAAATGGGTACTCATTCATGCTCACTGTCAGGTTGTTTCTTAAAATACATTTTCTTTTTTTCTGTTGTAGCTCTTGCTATTTCTGCTCACCTCTTGTGACAGTATTTTAGACTGGCTTTCCACAAGAGCTTACAAATCAAGCAGGTTAATGTCTTCATTAAAACTGAATTGCAGTTTACTTTGGGAAAAAACATATTTAATATTTCAAGGTATTGAACGCTAAACTACCATTAAGCTTTAACTAATGCATTTACTTTGCTGACACTTGCTCTCTGATGGGACATGTAGCTTAAGTTATATCACTAGAAGTGATGTTTAGAGAACGCTTCAGAGAATGTTTTAAACCAAGTTTTAGATTCTTGCATTCTCAAACTCACTCTCTACATTTGAGAACAAGTTTTAAATAAGAGATCTAGTTTCCTCATTAACGTTACTTTAGAAATGTATGGGGTCCTTTTAATTGCTATAAGTTAAAATACCCTAAAAGTATAAGTATACATAAGACAAGATGGAAAAGTATTTGCTTTTGAATATGGAAGGAATAATTTATTTGGAGGGAATAATGTGTTATTATTGGCACTGTGATGTTATATTATTATTGGCAAAGCAAACATGGATATTATATCTATAGATACTAAGATTTTTAAAAATTGTCCTGTATGTGGTGTAAGTCTTTAGTACTGGTACTTTTTCTAATTGGCCTGATTAGTATTCTGAGGAAATAGCATTATCTTCTTCAGCATTGTCCTGGAATTTGCCTTGTATATTTGGATGCTAAAAAATTTGGTCTTCCATCCCCACTGTTTTTTTTTAAATAAGGCGCCTGGTGAGATATATTTATTTTATGTATTTATTTAAAATATTTATATGTTACATGTGTAATGTCCTATTACACAATTTCAAAGTGGTTTACAATACAGGTAGTCCTTGCTTACTGACTGCCTCATTTAATGACTGCTCAGTTACAACAGTGTAAAAAAAACAGCTTTGTGACCAATCCTCACATTTACAATCGTCGCAGCATCTTGTGGTGATGTCGTTGCTATTTCTGTGCTTCCCAACTGGCTTCCAACAAGCAGAGTTAATGAAGAATGTGGCAGTAAAATTGCAATTCACAGTCATGTGATGTCTCGCTTAGTGACCCAAAAGGAAGTGACATCATAAGTCCATCGTGGTCACACGATTTTCTGCTTAGGGACTGTGGTGCTTAACGATGGAGTTGCCGGTCCTAATTGTGGTTACTAAGTGAGGCCTCCCTATAAATTACATAGTTTATATATATAGAAAGAAGCAGGCTTAACGCAAGATAGGAGAGAGGCTAAATAGTAGCCCTTCTTAACTTTCCAGAGATAGTTCCCTGTCAAGTTATAAGGAAGGAGTAGGGCTTTGCTTCTCCTCTCTGCTACATCAGTGGACTGTTGTGATCCCTGAGTTATCTTCAAAGATTGAAATGCATGTTTTCCAGAATAGGAAGCAAAATGCAGATTTTAAACCATTGTTCTTTATCCATATATCTAAACATACAGAATCTTATATCCAAATTCTTTGCATGTATGTGAGTATGCGTGCAAGCACAAATTTGCTTCAGACTGATGTATCTGTTTTACAGTATTATGTGGAGAATGTATTGAATCACAGTGCCTATCCTTTGTGATTCCTACATACAACGCCTCTAAAAAACCCCCAGTTAGGAGTGATTCTTGTTCAGTGGCTTTCAGAACATTTAAAATGGTATTGTCCCTTATTCTAGTTCTCGTATACTTGAAATGCCCTTATAGCAATATGGCACAGCCACATGCCGCATTAATTGCCAACTTCTGTATCCAAGAAGCTGACACATCATTCTACCCTTCTGCATTACGACCCATGATAAATACAACAGCTGTGTGGATCACCAGTACAGCTGAGGACCATACAAGAGGTGATTTTTTTTTTTAATTGGCCAAAGTACCATCTCTAAAGACAGATCTTTAAGGAAGGGCTTATTCTTCCTTATTATTCTTCCCCTCTTTATTGAACTATATATATTTCACTCTTCAGAGCAAAACATAAAAGGGTCTGGTTTAAAGTGCCAGTAATACGTGTCAGGATACTAGAATATTTTATTTTCACCGTACTAAAGAATAATTAAGACGTAAAGAAAAGGGTGAGTCATTAGAATTTTAGAAGAGAAATTTTGGGATCCTATGGCTGCAATTCTAAATACACTATTATGGAAGTAATTTGCGACTGGCACTTCTAAATACGTATCTTTAAAAGCAGGCTGTAAGTGGCAGGTTAAGCTTTTGTGCACTTGAAAATAAATCAGACTTTCAGAGCAATTTGTCTAATGTTGAAGGCAGAACATGCTGGTGCAGCTGTTTGGGACAGGGCTGGATCTTGTTTTTGCATAATAACTCTGAACAAAAATGATAATTTGTTTTTAAAATAATAACACACAAAGAACCTTGACTCTTACTGAAAAAGCAAGCGAAACATGTTGCAAACTATATTATCAAATAATATAGCACTGATTCTATTAAAAGTAGCGATTAATAAACAAGTTGTGTTGTCTTCTTGTACTTAAAAAAAATCCCATCCACTGTTAGATACTAAAAACAGAACCAGAAAACCTTCTGTTTAAAGTTTAACATGTTTGTTAATAATTTTAAAGTAAGATGAGAGTATTCCCATTCTATCATTGACAATTCAACTTTATTTTTAACCAGATTGTGTTGGTTTCTGTGGGACAAACAAAAATGAAGAACAAGTTGGAAGTCCTGCCTTTAATTGGCCTATTTGCCAACTTGTATTTTTCTTTCTTAAACATAATTATATGAACTTAAACTAGTGTCCAAAGTTTTTGAGCCTTGTGTCCTTGAGAACAGATGCTTGAATAGAATTGCCCAGGGCAGATTATAATGCAACAATTAATTTGGAAGTCAGCAATGATTTCCTTATAGAAATCAAAACACCTTGCTTTATGCTTCTGCAAGCATATGCCATGTGACATTACATAAATTAAATAAATTTTTGATGGTCATCGAGCAGAATAGTTGTGAGGTAGTGATGGTGGTTATTGTTACCTAGAAGAACAATTGTTAGTGGTAGAAATGTATATACAAGAGCAGTTTTCTCATGTTGATCTCTTCAAGCTTTTAGCTTAAAATAGGCTCATCCTGCTGATTACAAATTTAGGAATCCATGATACAGTAAGTGGATTTAAAGCTGTAGCCTTTATGTGATGGCTCTTTGTAATGATTATTGCAACAAAATTTCCCTTAGATTTCAGGGTTTGTTCTTTCCTTTTTTTTTTTTTTTTTTAATTCTTGGAAATCACACATCACACACATGCTACTAGAGCATAATAAAGTTGATATTTGGGGTTCATCTGATTTTGTCAAACTAGGGCTAAGGATAAGCTGTTGTATTACATAAGCTTTCCTAGAATACAGCTACTAGACTGGGAATGTCATTCAGGGCCCCAGCTAGAATAAGTTCCTATGTATTTCTCAGTCACCTTAGGAAGCTTCCTTTTAAGGAAGTTAGGTATAAACCTCTGCACAAAAAAAAGCAAGTTGTCAGATTTGGCCATTTACCACTTTATAAGTGAAACAAGGCAGCAAATACAATGTGCCCAAATTCCTTCAGGTTGTTGAAACAAAAAATGTTCCTTAATCTTCACAATTTTCCTTGTCTAAAGAAAAATAAAAGTAAATTTACCAAATGGGAGATATGCAAATCTGTTGGGGTTTTTGTAGTCTCTGATCATAAACCAATAAAGTAAGCATGTATTCACATATATTTGAACAGCATTTGATAATTAAAGATGAAGGTAAGTTTTAGGAAAAGCTTATTTCCTAAACAGGTAAACCCAGAAACAAGTATCTTTGCACTGGGTCAGTTTTACCAACAATGTTCTTTGTTACATCCTGGTTTACTTTGTGCAAGGTGTGATGTACGAGAATACTATTTAATGTAGTTTAGCCTATTCACAGATAATAATATATCTACTTAATTATTAAGGCTTCTGACATCTGACAATTCAAGATTTGCACAAATTGGTTCAATACAGGAATGTTAAAATCTGTGGTTGTGAGGAGTTACTAGCTCCTTTTGTGAAGGACAGGGAGACCAATCCATTTTTTCCTGCAATCTAGTTGAAGAGCCACAAGTACCAGTAGAAGAGAATATGTGTAGCTCAGGGTTGAACTGTGGAGTCCTTGGGGTTCTCTGAGTTTGGTTGTTTTCTTGTAAACGTTTCATTACTTGGCTAGGTAACATCTTCAGTGCTAGAATGGAGTGGGGTTTGCTCTCTGTTTATATACATGCCACTGTATATAAACAGAGAGCAAACTCCGTTCCATTCTAGCACTGAGGTTGTTCCCTAGCCGGGTAACAAAACATTTGCAAGAAAACAGTCAACCACAGAGAACCCCAAGGACTCCAGAGCCATAAGTGATTAACATGAAACAGTGAGAATCAGAATAGAGTTTCTCTTATTCTAGCAATTCTGATTAAGATCACTATAGTCTCTTTATTTTGGTCATCGACCATTATAGATTAAGATCACGATTTCCCTAATGCTCACAGCAATTTTGCCTGCAGTTATATTAGTATTTCTTTGAGAAATAAAACTAAATATTTCCTTTCCCCTACAAACCCTAATCAGGATCATAGGTGGGTTGGTGACTAAGTTAAAGCCTCTACAGTAGTCCTGCTGCAATGTGGAGAAGGCAGTGTAAATGGACATGAATCTTTGTGTATGAAAAAGAACAGGAGAATGTGTGATCTATGCCCCCCACTCTGCTAGTCTTGTCCAACTCATAGTTCCTAATGTTCCTGCCCTGCCCCCAACCACACACTTACAGGATACAATACCTTTTCTAAGGTTGTCTTTGAAGTTGCTGGAAAGGCAACATTGGTATTGTACTGTACAGTTTAGCCCCTCTTTCTGGTTAAAGAAGGCTTCTTTAGAGGGTCATTAGCTATTACCATTGGCCTTTACCATAACCATACCATTAAGGATTTTGTTGTTGAGCTCATCAGTTTATCTCTTTTAAAATCTTCTCCCGCCTAACTCTTTGATTAGCCCTGCATTGGATAAGCTAATTTCAGAAGGTTCAGACACCTTCTCCCATGGTCCATGCCCAAGCTGGGAATCCAATAAAACATACCAGACAATCAGTGGAGGTCAAAGAAAATACATTTACTCAACCCAAAGTTGTCAAGTAATGTTAGGTGGTGTCTCCTTTCTTATAGATTTTTAGTTTAAAGATTGAGCCAATCATTATCTATAGGATGGAATGCATTAATGTATTACAATAGTCCATGCTCTATCAGTATGAACATCTTCCTCCTGCGCAATCCTTCTTTCCTTTCATATCCTGTTAAAACAGATGTTTCCTTATCTATAGTTAACCACAACGTCTATATCAATGGGCATTTTTAACTTTCCTATTCATATGTTTTCCTATACATAAGATATATGTCTTCCTTTCCATATATTTTGTTATGTGATGTGCTCATTTATTTATAATGGCGGGAGCCAGCCTTTCCCTTTTATAAAATGGAATGACTACTGCCTATACAATCTTTCATCGATCCTTATTTTAAATTTATTGTAAGCATATAAATTTAAATAAATTTAAAAAATCAACATTGTTTTCAATACTGTGAGTCAAATTTAAATGATTTCTATCGTGCCAATCATGAGAAGATGAATAACGGTATTTCCCATTATGTGGCTTTCTCTCATATTTGAAACCTAAGTTGGTGGCCTTCCACCATCTTCCATATTAATCTTCCTGTTGCAAAAGCACCATCATATAATGCACATCCATCACTACACATAGCTTTTCTTCACTGCTTACACCCACATAAAAACACCAAGCAGTTACAATGTATGAATAGCAATATGATGTACTAATTATACAGCTATACATACTTTGTTTTCAGCACAAAGGTAAACTTCTGTACAGATAGTCCTCGCTTAATGACCATTCATTTAGTGATCATCTGAAGCTACAACAATGCCGAACAAGGGGACTTACAACCGGTCCTCACACTTACAACTGTTGCAGCACCCCCACAGTCATGTGATTGTGATCTGGCCACTTGGCAACCAGCTCGCACTTAGAGTTGCAGCATCCCAGGGTCACGTGATTGCCATTTGTGACCTTCCCAGCTGGCTTCCGGCAAGCAAAATCAATGGGGAACTGCGTGAGTTGCTTAAGAACTGTGTGATTCACTTAATGGCCATGGCGATTCGCTTAATGACTGCTGCAAAAAAGGTCGTAAAATGGGTGTGACTTGCTTAACAACTATCTGTCAGGTTCAGCCCAAAGAACTCCACGAGACAGTACAGATACAGTTCTGTTGCGTTTATTAGCTTCCACCTCAAAGACAGAAATCTCTCCAGACTGAATCTAAACTTCCCAAGCCAGCAAGCCAAAACACTGTGAATTCCTTTGGGTGGTGCCAGTCTCATCTTCTTAACCTTCCCATGCTCCTGTTGGGGGCTAAGGAAATGCTTATCTCCCCGAGTGTGGCCTTCATCAAACCATTCCATCACACCACCCCATTTAATTAATTTTCTTGTCCCTTTTGTGGTTATTAAGCGAGGACTGTATATTAATAAGAACTGCATTTACATTTGTTTGTGTAAATTTATCAGAAACATGACACATTTCCCACTGTTGCTCATCATAGGCTCTCTCCTGATTTCTTTTTTTTAAATGACATGCAAAAATAGAAACAGAAAAAATACATAAAAATATGCATCTTATACACTAAATATCCATGTCCTGTTATGAAATTAAACCATTAACATTTAAATTAACATTTAAGTCATGCTAGTTAAGAATTGAAAGAAATAGGACATTAAGGACATTAAATATAAGCACATATTTAGTCTCATTTAAAATAGTCTTATTTCCTGATTTCTAATGGCTACACCTTTAGAGTCTCTCCTATATTTTTCAGAAAGTTGTTGGGACAATTTAGACATAATGTTTGTCAATTCAACTGGCCTGCAGTACTTTTAAAATTCCATTTTTATGAGTGTTCCAATATTGCTTAAGGCATTTATAGTCATGTTAGATATGTTATATAGAAAGATAGCCCTGACTAATGAGGTTTGCAGTATTACCAAAACATTCTGAATACCTCTGTTTCTTGTAATCATGGATTACGTACTTTCCTATTAATTTGCTTTTAGAAAATGCTGATTATTCATGGTATGTAGGCTAAACCTTAGGTTTAGGTTTTAAAAAATACATAATCCTTGCAGAGCATTTTTTAGAAACAAAGTCACTTTGAAAAGATAAATCTACAATTGCAATCATGTATTATGCCATGAATTCCTTTAAGGAGTACATACATTTATTTAAAAAATATTGATAAATCTATCTCAGAATATTTTACGTGATTGGTCCCAGAGTCCTATAAACTCATATTCAACCAGGCACCTTTAGTAAGTCTCATCAGAAACATGCTTAATATCAAAAGGTAATGCTGTCTTTTCCATGATAGGGCCTGGTCTGGATTACAATCTTAAATTAAAGCCACTCTGTGATACAGTTCAGGAGGTGTCTGGAAACAATTTGAGATGTATTTTATTTTACCAAACTCTTTCAGATTGTTCATAGTTTCTTACAGTTTTAATGTTGTTGGATTTTAATGGTTTATTAGTTTTGTTTTTACTGTATATGAGTGCTTATAAACTGTCTATAGCTTCAAAATGAGAGTGGGCAGCATGTAGTTTCTGAATAAATAAATATGGGTCGATTTGCTTATGAAGAGTAAGGTAGGTTATTGATTTGCACACGGATTTAGAATTTCTGGAAACTTAGATAGAAAATGCTTCGTTTAGATAAGATTAAAATTTATTTTGGACTCAGCATATTTGACCCCAACATCCTAAGAGTTGTGTAGAACTGGCCAAGTCTATTAAATTCCTCCAGTGATCCCCATAATAATGATGAATTTCTTTCATAACTCTCTTCATAATTAATACAGGCTTCGTTGTGGCCACTACTATTCTCATATTGATCATCTCAGCCATTTAAATTGGGACTGGTAAAACTGTCTCTGTTTACTCTGCTGAGCAGACGTTTATTTTATTTGGATAACTCTCATCATTTGTAAATTATGTTGGGGATATTGACTGTCATGGAAACTACAGGTATTTCAGTGCTCTTGTGATGCAAGAACTGGAGCCTTTTTAGCATTTGAGGTTAATGCTCTGCTCTGGTGTTTTTTTGCATGAAGACCTATAAGAGCTTTATGAACGCTAATTAGTCAAGCTTTACAGAGGAGCATTAGCAGCCTTGTTTTTACTCATAGCTAAGGCTGCATCCCCCCTCCCCATCGCTACAGATGTCTCTGAAATATGTTGAATGCTACAAGAGCTAGGCTTGTACATTTACAAACACATGTTAATTGTACCACATGTGCACATTATTCTACAAGATATGCACGGTTTAATTGTGTGTCACAGACAGTTTATTTATGTGTGGGTGCACACACAAACCTCTTACAACTTGAATTTTACTTTAGTAAAATGACTGGGCTATACATCCCATCAAGTACATCGGAAATGTTACAGTAGGAACGTCTTTTCAACTTTGTTTTAAGAAAGTTTTTGCTCATCAAACAATACACAACAGCTTTGCAAGTACTGTTGCCATTTCTCATTAACAGTACTGAATCAACAATAAGGTGGGGCTAAATGATATTTTGTTTGTAGTGTTTATTTGTCATTTATATCTAACCATGGCACAGTTTTTAGCCCTGGATTACTACATTCTTCCTCCTGTGCGGTATGTAAAGCTGTGTCTTAGTAGAGTGCATCAATAATTTATTAAAATTGCTGCTTGCTGCTTATACTGGAGTTATGCATTTGGTGTTTCAACTTTCTATTATCAAGTGTTTTAATGTAACGTAATGGTGTGTGTGGGGGGGGTTCCTAAAGGGCTTCAGTTGTGATGCCATGACTGCCATCTTGCCTGTTTTAAACACCTCCCTGTGGATGCAGCTGTGCAGATTATAAAAATCTGGCGTTCTCTAGCCTTCAGATCAGCTGTCCTGTGCAAATGCTGCTTTCTCCCCCTCATATAACTTTGTCTCTTGCTTATTTGGACAATAAGGATGGAGAAAGATCCACTTTGCAAGCACCAACTACTTTTTTTGTGATTGTGATTGCTATAAAATAGTTCTGTTGCAATTGCAGAAATGGTTGCCACAAGTTGTATCCTGAAAAAGTCTAAGTCACCAGAACTGTTTTTTGGGCATTTCTTGTACATTGTGGGACACGAAAACAAGAAGCCAGCTTGCATACAAAATTGATTATAGGACAAATAAGATTCAGGTTGTGTATGCTAATAGTACAGTGGTACCTCGGGTTGCGAATGCCCCTCCTTACGAATTTTTCGAGATACGAGCAGCTCCGGCCCCAAAAATTTACCTCGACATGCGAGCTCCGCCTCGAGCTACGAACCGGATCCGCAGCCATTTGCCCTGCTGCCACGTGGTCACGGCTTCCTGTGGGTGAGATCGCGGTAGCAAGGAGACGTTCGGTGAGGCTTGTGGTGTGTTTTGTGGCGTTTGGAAGGTTTTTGGTGTGCTTGTCAGCATGGCTCCAAAGAAAATGTTTCAGAACTGTTTAACCGTATGTATTTACATTGAAACTTATGGGGAAATTTGCCTCGTGGTGCGACCAAATTTGGAGGGCGGATTAGCCGTATTTACATTGAACCTTATGGGGAAATTTGCCTCGTGGTGCGACCAAATTTGGAGGGTGGAACGGATTAACCATATTTACATTGAACCTTATGGGAAAATTTACCTCGCGTTGCGACCAACTCAAGTTGCGATCAGAGTCATGGAACGGATTAAGTTCGTAACCTGAGGTACCACTGTATATACCATTTCAGCCCTGGAGATAAATAGTGAGTCTTTGAATATTTCTTCTGTCCTTTTTTTTTTTTTTCCTATAAGAGAGTTTTCAAACATCTGAACCTCAATGTGTTATCTAAATTAATACAGTATAGCGACATTATAACATTAATTTGGAAAGAAGCATTAATCATTTTGTTGATTGGAAAATAATTTTTGAAAACATGATTAAAAACTTATTTTATGGAATGGCAATTAAAAACAACAACAGTTAACTAACTAGTAA
Source organism: Liasis olivaceus (assembly GCA_030867105.1). NCBI lineage: Eukaryota > Metazoa > Chordata > Lepidosauria > Squamata > Pythonidae > Liasis > Liasis olivaceus. The sequence goes on along the minus strand of CM061352.1, from coordinate 84,580,826 downwards.
GCTACAGATTATTTTGTTCTTGTTCAGTCGTTATGTCTGACTCTTTGTGACCCCATATCGCTCCATTGTGACCCTTCCTGTCCTTCACTGCCTCCCTGAGTTTGCTCAGTTTCATGCTCATTGCTTCAGTGATGCTATCTAATCATCTCATCCTCTGCCATCACCTTCTCTTTTTGCTTTCAATCTTTCCCAGAATCAGGGTCTTTTCCAAAGAGTCCTCTCTTCCCATTAGGTGACCAAAGTATCAGATTGAGCTTCATTATCAATCCTTCCAATAAGCAGTCAGGGTTGATTTCCTTTAAGATTGACTGGTTTGACCTCCTAGCAGTCCAGGGGACTCTTAAGAGTCTTCTCCAGCACCACAATTCAAAGGTATCAGTTCTTTGGCGCTCAGCCTTCTTTATGGTCCAGCTCTCACAGCCATACATTACTACTGGAAAAACCATGTTCTGGGAGAGAGTATGGGCTGATAATGAGATTATTACCCTTGATCAATTAATTGTCATTAAAACTTTTAAAAGGGTAGAAAAAAGAATATAAATTGCTCAAAACTTCTGAGTGTCAATATATTCAAATAACAGACATTATGTTTTTTGTTTGGATGACATCAACTGGCTATCTCATAAATCCCTACTATTTTGGGTATATTTAGAGGCTAAATATTCAGTTTTATCAACAATTAAAGCACTTTACTAAAATAAATATGGATAATTTACAATGAAATCAAGAGTTGGAGTTTCTATCTGGCCGTATCAGTAGTCCCAGTTTTTAAAAAAATGTTGGATATGTTTCTTACAATTTTAAAATGAGATTAAGTCATTCAAAAAATGATGGTTTACTGGATCTCTCAATAAATGTTTTAAAAAGGGGTGTCTACCTTCTTATATTGGAAACTCAATAAATCTAAAGTTTCATTAAAACATATGGTTTGCTTATGACCTTTGCTTGCTCATATTGGTTGTACCAGGTTCCTGGAAAAAAGTTAAAATTTAAAGATATTAATGTGTTGTTAATTATACCCCCCCCCCCCAAAAAAAAAAGAATTTAATCTACAGAGAGAATTGGATTTATTGGTAATTTTTTTTGCCATGTGTTCTTAGAAAGATACTTGTGTACCAGATGCTAAAGGCTGGTTTGATCTCAGCCTTTACACAGGGTAAAGGAAATCCTGGACAATGTGTGTCTGCATGGTCAAGATTCAATGTTATTTAAAACTTAACTGTAATTTTAATTTACCTATAATTATTATCTTAATTCCTTTTTGGTTTGTTTATCCCTATGCCTTTGCTATTTAATTTGTATTCATGTGTTAATGATATTTAATTCCTTTGGTAAATTATCATTTATTGTAATATAAGATATGTATTGTATGTTATGCCATAAACTGCTAAGTATTATATGATTTGAGGTGTTATAGTAATATTTCTAGTAAATAAAAAACATTAAATTATTGGTGGAAACAAGGGATTGACAGAAATTCTAAAAAAATAATTAATCCAGATTGGCTGAATGGGCAATAATGTGGCAAATATGATTCAATGTAAAAAGAAATGAAATACATATCAAGATAAAAAATCCTTAATTCACATATATAAGCATATATTAAAAACTGACCTTGTGGTGATTGATTGGGAAATTTAGTGATAGTGGCTACTGTAATAAAAATTTTGAACCAGAGCAAAGTAACTGTAAAAATGACCATTTCTATATAGGAACCTTAGAAAAGAGAAGGGTACCAATACAAAAGAAATTGATGAACAAGGCTCCTTTGTTATGACATAATACATTTCTGATAAAGAAGGCACTTACCAACTTCCACAAAAGTCTCAAAACATATGCAGCTGAAGGAAGAAGGGGTCATTAAAACAAATAAATGTGTAGTTCTTTAAGATAGATATAACATAAATAAGTCCAATTGAGCCAGTTAATTTTTTCCCATGCTAAACTGTACTAGTTGAAGCTCAGAGTTGTGATCAAGGGCAGCCCCACTTGGATTAAAATAATATCCTGAGGGTTCCATTTATAGGCAACAAAGCAGATTATTCCTGCCAAAGAATGACCACAGGTAGAAAATCAGCCAAAGCTGGTAAAAAGCATGTGCCACTGATACCGCTTGAATCAGTAGTGTTAAAACCAGATCTAAGATTACCCCCCAGGCTATGAAGTTGCTCTTTGCGATCTCATGTAGAATAAATGAAACATTGATTTATTGAGGAACATCCACCTCAGTGATGTCTTCTTGTAGGATTTGGTTTAATTTAATTTGATAAATATTGAGAATTTATCAAATTCAGGCACATCTGAATAAAGAGATAACTAGATCTAGATCCTACATTTATAATTCTTTTAGCACGTGGCCTGCTGCAGCATTCTGCTTGGGTGCATGAAGGGGCAACCTGCCTATGCTGAGGCATATCTCCACCAGCAAAAGGTACATCTCTTTTGCTTTCTGGCTCAAATTCCCCTGTCCCAATGTCTAGTCTTTTCATTGCTGGGAAAAGAAAACGCTACTTTCAAGTGCTGGCATATTTCAAATTCATCTACTTTACTCAATTTTTGCTATCTACTTTGCCAATAAGGATAATGGATAGAGATTGAATTTGGTAACCTCCATAGCACCTAATAGCTTATTCGTCCATTTTGCTGGGACATCTATTTTCTAAATCCAGAGTAAATATCCACAAATGGGCTGTTTCCTTGTAGAAGTAAGTTTGGGGACTTCTTCACATTCCTAATTCAATTTAACTGGTTTCTGTTCTCTAAGTTTAATGTCAGAAGTTTTTATATTGATGTCCCATTCTTAAAAAAAATGATCCTCTTGCATAAACTTTGAAGTCTTTAGAAAGATCAAAATGGTGTAAAATATTACTTATTTGAAATAGGATTTGTTGTGAAATGTTGCATTACATTTTATTTCTCTTGTTTAATTCTCATTATGCCTTAACTAGACATTCCATGGGGATATTGTACATTTGCATTATACTTTTATGCTTTCGTTGGCCCCTGCTGTTAGAAATCAAATATACTGTCCTCTTTTTATTTGTTGGGTATAAAAACCCCAATTTTAATCTGTTCATACAGGTAACTAATTTGAATCAGACTGGCAAACTGCAGGGCTCTTGTGCTTGTTTAATTGGTATCTTTCTCATCACATTTGAATGAAGTTGCATACGCACTGCAGGACACCACTAGAGACAACTGAATAGTTAAGGCTGTCACTCTGGAAACGGGATGGTGAGATGCAGCCAAGCTAAAGAAAAGCTGGGATCAGCTAGATTTTTTAAAAGTGTTTCTTCCCCCCCCTCTTTTTTGAGGGAGGTACATAATTCTATGAAGCTACTTGTCATGACTGATGTCATGAGTAATATGTGGCATTGATAATTTTATACAAAGCCACCATTATGTCTAGGTATTGTGCAAATTGTATATGTCTGCCAACAAGTATATAAAACTTTTATGTGGCAGAACTTCAGACTGACTTTGTCTTTTTTACCAAGATTGACAGGAACATACACTTTCTGGGACAATCTCCAACAATTTCTGCTAGAATTGGCTAATGGACAGGATGCCAGTTGTAGTTCATCATTATCTGAGGATTATGGGTTCTCTGTCCCTGGTCTACAATCTGACTTTATGGACACTTATTACCAGCAGGCTGCATCGAAACTCATTCCTAGTTGCTATACAAGGTTGCTTGTTTAGCCCTACTTCCAAGGCTACATAGCTCTTCTCAACCTCTTGGGTGTTAAGGAATAACTTAAAGCATTTTCTCTCTGTGGAGATTCTGTATATAATTTAGTACCCTGAAAAAGCAGGTAAAATTGCTCTTTCCCCAAAATATTAGCATAGGCTGTTCTGGTCTCCATTACTGGAGTTTGGATAAACTTCAGATTCTGTATTTTGCCGACAGCAAATATTTGCTAACAGCCAAAATGCTCCATTTTCAGATGTTTCATAATCACAGCAGATTGGTTAAACTATGTGCCAAATTTTGACTTTCTTTTAATGCCTCAACTCTCTGAGATGCCTTAACTATTCAGGATTTGCTTTTAAACCCCAACTGTTTCATGTGAAACTCTGTACGTTCCCAATTTTCATATATTTCTAGTAACAGGCATGCTTTCATTTATGTGTGCAGCAATTTTAATACACTACTCCTTGTGAACTATTCTGGACCCTACAATTTTCATCCGGTGTCCAATCTTCCCTTTCTGGGGAAGGTTGTGGAGAAGGTGGTTATGCAGCAGCTCCATGAAATCCTGGAGGAAATGGATTATCTGGACCATTTTCAGTCAGGATTCAGACCTGGTTATGGGACTGAAATGGCATTGATTATGCTTGTGGACGGTGCATCCATCCTTGTTATTCTTGACCTCTCAGTGGCTTTCAGTACCATCAGTCATGGTATCCCTATGGATCAGCTCTGGGAACTGGGAGTGGACAATACTGTATTGTGCTGGTTCTCTCCCTTTCTCCAGGGCTGGTTCCAGTTGGTGTTGACTGGGCAGGAGAGATCAAGCCCATGGTCCTTGCTTTGTGGGATCTTGGTTCTCTTTCCTCTCTTGTTTAACATCTACATGAAGCTGCAGGGTGAGACTATCCAATGGCATCCAGTTTTAGATCTCTATCCCTGGCTGCCCAAATGATGCTGTAGCAGTTCTGTCTGGAGGCTGGGGGAGGGGGAGGGGGTTGAATGGGCAACAACAAGTTTTAGCTCAACCCTAGCAAGACTGAGTGGCTTTAGGTATTAGGGCCCCCTGGTTCTGGATATTTTCCATCTTCAGTTATGGATGGGGCTGCACTTCCCCAAACATAGCCAGTGCACAATCTGGGAGTCCTCCTGGACTCACAAATCCTGCGTGAAGAACAGGTGGCAGTTGTGACCAGGAAGGCTTTTGCACAGCTTAGCATTGTGTACTAGTTGTGCCCTTTCCTGGAGTACAAAGCCCTACTCACAGTCACTCATGCTTTAGTTACTTCCCAAATGGACTACTGCAATGTGCTCTACATGGAGCTGTCCTTGAAAAGCATCCAGAAGCTACAGCTGGTACAGAGTGTGGTGGCGCAGGCAGTTATGTGTGTTCTTTGATTAGTGCATGTTACACCTCTGCTCCGCAAACTGTATTGGTTGCTTGCTTGCTTGCTTGTGGGTTCAATTTAGGTTGCTGGTTGTAACCTATAAAGCCCTTCATGGTATGAAGACCATGATATTTGAGTGACTACCTCTTCCTGATTATGTCAACCTATCCCATTAGGTCTGGCAGAAGGGGCATGCTCTGAGTTCCATCTGCTAAGGAACACCATCTGGGGGGACCGAAGTGAAGAGCCTTTTTGTTGGGGTACCTGCCCTTTGGGACATCATCCCCTGGAGATCAAATTGGCCCTGACCCTGTTGGCCTTTTGTAAGGCTTTAAAAAGTTACTTTTGTCACCGGGCCTGGGGGTCAGGAGGTGGAAATAAGCCCATGCATTGATTATGTTAATTTGTGACTGATGGGTCTGGTTTTTTTTCCTAGCTGCTGTCTTATATGAGTGTGGTTTCTGTTTTTCTGTTCTTATGTGTGTGTGTTTTTTATGCTTTTATCCTTTTTAAACACTCTTAGCCACTCGGAGTCATGAATCTGAGATGGCCGGCTGTATCAATTGATATTATTATTGTTAATATGGTTGGTTGTACAGTCAGCCAGATGTTTAGACTGGATTTGGCATTTTTATCCACCTATCAAGTACTTCCCAAGGACCTGGGATAGGCAGATGTTGTTGTTTGATGGTGTTAAAAATTTCATTGCAGGATATAAACTGGTCCAAGTAAAGCTGCCTTTTGCAATTGACTGATGGTGATTTTGTCAATGCTGATGGTGTTCAAGTGGTGCTCCAGATGTTTTGGGATTGCACCCAAGGCACCTTTAACTATTGGTACTATCTTTGCTTTCTTTTGCCATAGTTGTTCTACTTCTATTTGTAGGTCTTTATATTTTGTGATTTTCTCCAGTTCTTCCTCTTCTATTCTGCCGTCTCCAGGTATTTCAATGTCCACTATCCAGAGTTTTTTGTCTTTCTTATCAACAATTTTTAAGTCTGCGGTGTTGTGTGGCAGGTGCTTGTTTGTTTGAATTCTAAAGTCCCAGAGCACTTTAGCTTCTTCTTTTTCTATTTCTTTGTCTGTTTGGTGGTCCCACCATTTCTTGCTTGCAGGCAAATGGTATCTCTTGCAGGTATCTAAATTTGAAATATAAATAAATAAATATAAAATATTCCAATGCACCATTGTTGCTACTTTGTCATGCCATTGCTTGTACTTAGTTTGTGCAATCCTCTTGCAGCAGTTAACTAGGTGGTCCACAGTTTCTTCAGCTTCTTTGCAGGGGCGGCATTTGCTGTCCGTTGCTGTCTTCTCAATTCTGGCTTTATATGCATTTGTTCTTAAGGCTTGGTCTTGTGCAGCCATAATTAGCCCCTCTGTTTCTTTCTTCAATTTTCCTGCCCTTAGCCATTGCCAGGTCCTGTTGTTATCTGCTTTGCCTGCTAGTTTTTTCTTGTACTGGCCATGTAATACTTTGTCTTGCCATATCTCTTTTCTATTCTTCATTTGGTCTTTCCTATAGGCCAGTTTGGTTTCTTTGATATTCAGTAAAGCTTCATGATGTACTAGCTTCAGTGCATCTTCCTCACTGTCCTTCAGATATTCTTCCAGTGCCGTTTTCTTTTCTTCAATTGTCTGGTGTACTTGTAATATTCCACACCCACCTATGCTCCTTGGTAAGTAGAATCTGTCAACATTGCTGTGTGGAAGAAGGGCATGATTCATTGTCATTATTTTTCTGGTCTTCCTATCTAGGGCTTTTAGTTCAGCTTGACTCCAGTCCACTATTCCAGCTGAATATCAAATGACTGGAATTGCCCAAGTGTTAATCACCTTGATGGTATTTCCGCCACTGAGTTTGGACTTTACGATCTTCTTTAGTCTTCTGATGTATTCACTACTAAACTCCTTTTTGATTTCAGTGTGCTTGATGTTGTCAGCCTGAAGGATGCCCAAGTATTTGTAGTGATCTTCTTCATCCAGACTCTTGATGTTATTTCCATAGGGCATTTTATTCCTTCAGTTTTCACTATTTTTCCCCTGTTGATGGTAAGGGTGGCACATTTGTCCAATCCAAACTCCATTGCAATATCTTGCCTGTATATTTGGACTGTGTTGAGCAGTGATTCTATTTCAGATGGTGTTTTTCCATACAGCTTCAGATTGTCCATGTAAAGGAGGTGGGAATAACCTGGCAGATGGTTTTGATGTTTGATATACATGGCCTGACTTGTTCAGTATTGTTGACAGAGGAATCAGTGCAATGACAAACAGTAGTGCTGTAGTGAGTCTCCTTGAAAGATTCCTCTCTTGATGTTAACCTCTCCCAGTCTATCACCATTGACCAACAACTGTGTCTTCCATTGTGCCATTGATCTTTGCACAAAACTTCTGATGTTTCTACTGACTCCTGTTATTTCTAGGCACTTGATTATCCATTATTATTATTACTACTACTATCCTAGCTTCAATATAATCTTGGTCATCAGGTAATGTCACTTCTGTTATGAACCACTTTTCAGTAGATCTTACATGAAAACTATATTGGGAGATGCAAAACCCAGATCCTTTCAGTTGTGGCTGTGAAACTTCAGGACAGTTACTCACAAGAAAGCAGGTTTTCTGTTACCCATACAATGGCAGGTTAAGCTTTTCCCTTTATTAGAAGGCAGTTCTCAGAGTGGCTTACATAAAATACAATAAATGATCAGTAAAAAACTACAAGAATCAGATGAGCTCTCGGTAAAAATAGAATCAATAATTAAAATTAGCCTCTAAAATGTAAAAAAAGAAAAAATCAAATAAGGCTTGTGTATATTTATATTAAATAAAATTTTGTAACAGCTAGGTCTCTTTGAAAAGTTTTAAAGACAGGGTCACTGTTCCATCTCTGATTGTCATTCACTTTACATTAGATGATGGGAAGATGATGAGCAGAGTCATGGTCTTTTTCCCCAAAAAGACATAAAGTTAACAAAGAATCTGAACAAATTCTTAAGAGAAAAAAATATTTTAATAGCTCTTCATCAAGAGAAAAAAATCTATACATGGTAAATAAAACTTCTTGAAATAACATATTATCGAGCATACCAAAGCAGATTGCGTTAAGCTGGATTTGGAAATAACTGAAGGCCTCGGTGGCAGAATTTGTATAGTGAAGTTTCATACAGTAGCATTCAAATCTCCCTTGAGGGTTCTCTAGTTCCAAGACTTGTATAGCTTTTGTAGGTCAAAGCTAACTCTTTGCATTGTGTCCTGAAAGCATGGTATCAATACTGCAAAAAAACAAAAACAAAAACCCATATGGAGAATCCAAGCTTACTTTACTACCACTTGGCTCTTCCTACCATCTGGACTAGCTTTAATATTCCAGAACCAGGAGGTAGTCTACAAAATTTTGATTTACAGTACTGTTTTGTGTGAACTTGGCCAAATTCTGTTTTAGATGTTGAGTCTCTTAATATACTTTCTTCTCTTCTGTGGTCAACTAGTCATCTTAATTTTATGCATTTTTATTTTGGTATATTATTTATTATTTTATGTTTTATATTATAGGTTGCTATTACAAGGTCATATAAAAATCTTGCATATAAATAAAATTTCACAGTAAGTTGGGCCCAAGTGGTTTTGTATTAAATTATATCCAATTCCTATTTATATCCCATCTTTCTGCACATGGAAGCTAAGATGGTATAATACAGATTGGATGGTATGCAGACCATGAGAAGATATAAAATGCAACTTCAAAAGAAATGTTGCAGCTCAACCTTAGATTGATATTTAATGTAAGTACCCTATGTAAGTTATTAAAAAAATGTGCAGGTTGGGAAAACTTTCTCCTTATATTTTAATGATATTTCATGCATTAGAAGTTTGCAATTCTGGCATAAATATGACATCAATTTAACCTAAAGGGGAGCTGCAGACCTTACAGCTACAGCATAGAGCCCATAATAAATTGAATGTATGTTAGTAGTTGTCATACTATGTTTTTAACATTTACAGCCATTTTAAGTTTTGGTAGTTTGGAAAGAAATGTTCAAATAGCCATACTAGCAGCCTCATTGGTTTTTCTTGTTTTTTTTCAAAATGAAAAACTAACTACAGTGGTACCTTGAGTTACGAACGCCCCCCCTTACGAAATTTTCACGATATGACCAGCTCCGGCCCAAAAATTTGCCTCGCCGTGCGACCTCCGTCTCGCACTACGAACTGGATCTGTGGACATTTGCCCTGCTGCCACGTGGTCGTGGCTTCCTGTGGGCGAGATCGCGGTAGCAAGGAGATGTTCGGTGAGGCTTGTGGTGTGTTTTGTGGCGTTTGGAAGGTTTTTGGTGTGCTTGTCAGCATGGCTCCAAAGAAAATGCAGAGCGGGCTTGGCAAGAATAAGGGTTTGAAGAAGAAAGTGACAATCGAACTGAAGAAGGAGATTATAGAAAAGCACGATCGTGGTGTTCGTGTGACTGATCTGGCCGCGGAGTACAAGATGGCGAAGTTGACCATCTCGACTATTTTGAAGAATAAAGATGCCATCAGAGAAGCTGATGTGGCAAAAGGAGTAACGATGTTAACGAGGAAGAGGACACAAGTGCTGGAAGAGGTGGAAAAGCTGTTGTTAGTGTGGCTGAATGAGAAACAGCTGGCAGGTGATAGCATGAGTGAAGCTATCATCCGTGAAAAAGCCAGGAAACTGCACAGTGATTTACTGCAGAAAAACCCCTCTACCAGCGCAGCAAGTGAGGAATTTAAAGCCAGCAGAGGCTGGTTTGAGAAATTCCGCAGGAGAAGTGGCATCCACAATGTGGCAAGACATGGAGAGGCTTCCAGTTCTGACAAGGCTGCTGCAGAAGCCTACAAGGAAGAATTTGAGGACTTCATGAAGGCGGAAGGATACGTCCCTCAGCAAGTGTTCAACTGCGACGAGACAGGGCTCTTCTGGAAGAAGATGCCAAACAGAACCTACATCACGCAGGAGGAAAAGGCACTGCCAGGGCACAAGCCCATGAAGGACAGACTGACCCTTTTGCTGTGTGCGAACGCAAGCGGCGACCTGAAGATTAAGCCACTACTGGTGTACCATTCCCAGACCCCTCGTGCATTCAGGGAACACAATGTGAACAAGGCCAGACTGCCTGTCATGTGGAGGGCCAATGCGAGAGCGTGGGTCACAAGGCAGTTGTTCATGGAATGGCTGCACGAGGTGTTCGCACCCAGCGTTAAAAAATATCTTTCTGACAACCAGCTGCCTGAAAGGTGCCTTCTTCTGATGGACAATGCCCCGGCACACCCTCCAGCCTTGGTGGATGATATGGACGCTAAGTATGACTTTATAAAGGTCAAGTTCCTCCCCCCCAACACGACCCCTCTTCTGCAGCCCATGGACCAGCAAGTGATCTGCAATTTTAAGAAGCTCTACACAAAGGTGCTCTTCACCAGGTGTTTCAATGTCACTGAGGAAACATCCTTGACTGTGGCAGAGTTTTGGAAGAAACATTTCAATGTCCTCCACTGCATCAGCCTCATTGACAAAGCCTGGGAAGATGTCACCTGCCGGACCTTAAACTCAGCCTGGAGGAAACTGTGGCCAGAATGTGTCACTGAACGTGACCGTGAAGGGTCTGATGCAGAGGTAGTGGAGGAGATTGTGTCCATAGGCAAGAGCATGGGTCTGGTTGTCGATGGTGTAGACACAGAGGAGCTTGTTGAAGACCATGAGGAGGAGCTGACCACGGAAGAACTTGCTGAGCTCCAGAGTGAGCAACAGAAAGCGCTTGGTGAGGAGCATTCCACTGAGGAAGAGGAAGACAGGGAGGAGGTTAGCAGTGCTGAGATTAAATCCATTATGGAACAATGGAATGCGTGCCAGGACTTCTTTGAGAAGCACCACCCCAACATAACTGTAACGAACAGAGCGTTGAACATGATGAACGATAACGTGGTCTCTCATTTCCGGAGGGTTAAGCAGTGCAGGAAAAAACAACTGACTTTAGACAGGTTTTTCCCCAGAATTGAGCCTGCAGCTAAGAGGCAAAGAAGAGAGGACTCTCCCTCCAAACAATAACTGCCTCCCCATCCCATTCTCCCTCTTCATACTGTGCTGTACGTACTTTTTTTTCATGTTTTTGTGGTTTAAAAATAAAATGCATATGTTTCAGAACTGTTTGTATTTACATTGAACCTTATGGGGAAATTTGCCTCGTGGAGCGACCAAATTCGGAGGGCGGATTAGCCGTATTTACATTGAACCTTATGGGGAAATTTGCCTCGCGGTGCGACCAAATCAAGGTGCGATCAGAGTCACAGAACGGATTAAATTCGTAACCCGAGGTACCACTGTATTAGCACAAAAACAAAACTACTTGGTTACATCAGTTGGTTGCCATGCTCAGGAATGTTGTGAACTTGAAACAATCTAAATTAGTGAATGCTCTGAGAGTTGAAATGAAAGGTTCAATATACTTTTATGTGGAAAAAGACTCCTAAGATACCTTTTCAATCTGCACTAAACTCCAAGGTGATTCTTTCTATTAACAATAATATTTTATACTTTGAGGTAGAAGTTTGGGGAGCATACTGAGCTAATTATCCTAGACCGTTTGGCTATTAAAATTATTAATATGTACTTGAGGAGCTGATAATTATTTAGTGCAAGCAAACAAGTTAGATGCTTTTTAAATAGCACCATCAGATTAAAGAATTGATCAGATTCAGGATGAATGTCTTTGAATTCAGTAAAATTTTCTATTCAGTGACACTAGAGAATTTTTCTATTCCTACAGTAGTTCAAGATGAGTTGTATTAACTTAGTCTGTAAACTTATTTTTCTGTTAAAGCAAGCTCTGAATAAAACTAAAGTAAAAAATATTTTAAATACTAAAATAATTAAGAAAAACAATTAAAATTATTTAAATATATCAAGAAGGAAACTAATTATGGAGATGGCTAGATGTAAATGACATGCTAAAGATAAAGAAATGTTCTGCAATCTTTGGTTATAAAGGAGGCAGGCAAAATTTCACTGTATTGAAATTAATAAAGGATACGGCAGAATTGCATCCATCCAACAATTCCTAAAGAACTCAAACACACACACACACAGACATTATTTGTATATATTTCATCTGAACCTTTATTTAAAGGAAATGCTAATTATATCAGTTCCATAGTATGGTTGGCTGTAAGTATGAGAAACAATTATGGGCATGATTTAGTTAAAATTATGAGAACTGTGCGAAGCATGTTGATTTGGAGCTGATTCACATATTAGACTCTAAATGGAAGAATGTATGGAATTTATTCCAGAACTGCCTATTTTGACCTCCCAAAGAACAGAATGAGGTGAGCAGCCCTGTGAATCATTTCCTCAGTTGTGGCTGAAGAAATAAGCTACATTCCCCGCTTTCTCTGGCCTTAGTTATTTCTTTCTCCTGGGTTGGTGGATTATTTTCCAATTCATTAGGAGAAAGTGAAATGACTTCAGCCTTTAGCAATTCCATGGGAGAAGTAATGAGAGAAGAAAACAAGAAATAGCCAGTTTTGTCTTCCTTCATTCCCAATTCCATGGGAGAAGTAATGAGAGAAGAAAAGAAGAAATAGCTAATTCTGTCTTCCTTCATTCCCAATTCCTTGGGAGAAGTAATGAGAGAAGAAAAGAAGAAATAGCCAGTCTTGTGTTCTTCATAAGCAGAGGATTGTACTTAAGCAGCAGTGCAGTAATTTAAGTTAGTCAGTAGACTGGCTACCCAAGGATAGTGATATGTACATTGCCTGGAACGTGTGTCTACAATTCCTAGTCCTATGATATATTTGTATGGCTGGAATATTTCTCTCTTTAAATATAATTCAAATTCCATGGGATGCAATTTGAGAATGGGACGGAATGGGATAAATTAGTCCAGTTAGGTTTAGAACTGAGGTTGAAAATTCAAACTATTTTTCCAAGATCAGAAATTGGGAGTGGCCAAAAATCAAGAACTGGTATTACACATGGTGGAAAAATACACCAACAACCCCTCCACATCACTCTAGAAGCTTTGCTGGAAATGCTCAAGTTTTTAACTAGAGATAGCTGTTTTCTCCACATTTATAAATTGCACAAAAAGATAAGCATGCATGTAAGATGAACTCCACAGGGGCAGTTTTCAGACTTGGTTCCTAGACAAAAAGCAGCTAAGTGGGGATTTATATTATATCCTTTTTAATTTTTATGCTAACTCCGTTATCAAGCATCAGCTCAAACTAGATCTTCATCCACCCAAGCTAGCTAGTAAGTGTCTGTCATTCCTGCTATATGCTCATGTAATGGTTTTATCCCAACCTCAATTTTGTTTTAGGAGAATGTGAGGGGACCTTTCCTAATATTGCTCTAATAACCAACACCAGATTATTTACTAGAAAACAGTGATTACAGTGTTTGCCAAGAGATGTAGAATAAGCAAATGACAAATAACGAAGAGTAATAATATCTAGCAGCGGGATGTTCTATAGTTTTTTGTGCCTTAGACAAGAAGAAGGCTCAGATTGAACCCACAATGCCGATAGTGCAAAGAAGTGCTGAATTTTTTTCTCATATTCCACCTACACTTTGCTGGAGTCAGTTCAGTCAACAATTTTGAGAACAGTGTTCCAGATTCCCAGATGTTTGTTGAATGTAGTCTTGCAACCAGAAGAAGGGCAACATACAGTGGAGACTTCAGCTTGTCAGGAAATTTTCCATTTCTGGCTAAAGCTCAACTTTTGCCCAGTAGGTTTGGTTGCCTTAACAATCCATGACAAGTATCAGTCCGACTGGAAAAAAGCTTCATTGAACAAATTGCCATTGTATGGTCTTCATAAGAACTTGTGTAACCATGAAACATAAACAAGCTAGAGTGATTCTAAAATAATGAGTTACGGTCACATAATTGCAAAATTATCTAAAACTCCAATGACAGTAGGTTTTGGAGACTGAATATTAGTGTGGAACTAACTCTCTCAGTACCTTGTAGTTACCTAGGTGCAGTATAGCTCTTGGGTCCAACTTTAATACACTTCCACTTGTCTTGCTAGAAAGCTAATTTAATAAGATTCAGTATGAGAAATGAACATGTCCATATAGGTCATATGTAGTCAGAAGAGCTATTTTACTATTATAGGGTCAATCAGAGTAAATTAATTTTTAACAAATTTTCCTGGCCAAACAGATGATTATTATGTCCTCCTTTCTCTACAGGCATTACATATAGTGCTGCCAAAATCTGTATGCAACAAGTGAAACACAACAAGAGATAACAGTAGGCACTTGATAATATTCCTGTAAAATTTGAGAATTCAATTACAGGTTGTCTCAGTATAGTTACTATTTGAGTATTATCCTTGCTTTTGGTATGCCTTATACTTAATATTGTGGGATTTTGACTTTAATAATAAAGTTTTATTTCAATCCAGGCCATCTGGATTGAGATTGCAGACTCTCTTACTTCTGACCATGCTGCTCATCTGACCTGTTGCTGTTATGGCTGTAAACAGAACAAAAATATTTTTCTTTATATTATTCTGCTATCAGAACTATGAAAAAAGATAATTCCCAGTGGTCCTGGTGCTTGACTTATAGCCTGAACTGTGTGCCAGAATGGAGAGAGATGTGAGACTACTTTCCCCCCCTTCTTTTCCATTGCCAGAGCAGAAAGGATGGCTGGGAGGGGATTTGAAATCTTAAAAGACGTAATGATTTGCATTTCTGAGGCAGGAAACATGAAATTTGACTGTGTCACTGGTAAGTTGCTTAGGTTCTCTAAAGCTGACAAAGTGGAAAATTAGTAAATCAATTATTTAAATAATTAAAACATAACAAAGGAAATGGGACTTCTTGTATTTACATGTTTGCTTATGTATGCCTAAGCAGATGGCAGCACCTGGCTGACCCTTTCAGCTTGAAAACTAAGGAGGATTAGGATTGGTTAGTACTTGGATGGGATACATCTGGGGAATATTAGGGATGTAGACTGGACTGGGAAATTGAAAAAAATATCCTAGGCAACTTTACCTTTACCCCAATTGCACTTACCCAAGAATGAGAGGATGGTTCCTTCCTACCTCAAAGGGACAATGTAAAAATACAATTTGAAGATTGAGTTTGGCAAATATGTTATTAACTTTACTGAAAATTATTACAACTCTGTTCCTCAGAATTTATTGTGACAATGTTGAAATTATTACTCTAGGTTCCTTTACCAGAAACCTTCTATGGCAAGACAAGATAGCTTGGAGTCTTGATGGTAGTCAATGTGAACTTCTTTCTAAGGCACATAAACCAGTTGTCTGATTTAGTAAGGAAAGTTTTTGTTCAGAGCTATAGCATTTGTTCACTTGCACTCACTTCCAAGCTAGTCTGTTAATGAAAGTCATAATGTGGGAACATCTTAGGACTGTATCTACTTTGTATTTGAACTTGTATATTAAACTTGGGTTTGTGGTGATACTGAATTCTATCTTGGCCATTCTCTGATGCATGCATGTATATTATTAGGTTTATCAGATATAAGCTGCAAAAAATCTGGATGATGACTAGAAGGCAGCAAATATATACAGAAAACCTTAACTGTAGTAGTCATCTGGATTTTTGTAGTTCAGATATGGTATGCCTAATATTGTGAGCTATATTCCTGATATAAAGTTCAATATTGTGTTGCACATACCAGTACAAGTAGTTGCCCATTTCTTATCTGAAATAGATGAAGTAAGAAAGACCTCAAAATTTAATAATATGGCTCTCATCTTTCTAACAGTAGTGGATACCCTTAGGTAAAAATGATCTGCGAAGAAGAAAAGTTTGTTGACTTCTAAAAATTGTAATTATATATTTATGTGGAAGTTGTCAGATTTAGAGATAGGGTCTCATGGTCTTCATATGTTGTTGGACTCCAACACCTCTTAGTTTCTCCAGCATGATCAGTGGTTGGAGTTGATAAGACTGTGACTCATCTTCACTTTTTGGGCCTTTCTGTAGACAAATGAACTTCCAGGGGAATCTACTGAAGACATACATATATAATGTGCATCACATACATACTTACCTAGGTGTGGTCCTGTGTTTGTACATTGCTGTAGAGTGGCTGTCAGTTTGATGATTCTTGGTTTTTTGTAATATTAAACCAGTTTTTCTCAACTGGGGTTCCATGGAATCCTAGGGTTCTGTGCGAATTCTCTAGGGGTTCTGCAATAACTTGTGACTGGGGAAAAATAAACATTGTTTTTTGATCTTTGTGCACCACACAATGCTAGTGCTTGCAGACGTGGGAATTTTTCTGCACGATGGCTCAGCTGCTGGCCTGATGCTTTGCTTTTGCTGTAAAGATTGTACAATGTGGATTGTGTAGGTTAGAAGTGAATTGTATTGTGAAATTTTTGTGTATGTGTGTGTTTGTGTGTATGTGTGTGTGTATATATATTTGCAATTTTTATGCAAGGGTTCCCTGAGAACTGAAGACTATTTCAAGGGTTCCTCCAGGGTAAAAAGGTTGAGAAAGGATGCATTAGATTGCTGTGCTGAAATTAAAATTGAGTATGTTGTGTGTTCTAGAAGGTTATGGAAACTTAAGGGGCACATGTTATTGGAATATTTTGATACAATTTGTTTCTGCAAACTGAAAGTTCAGAGTGGCTCACTTTTACTTGGAAATAAGTCTAGTAGCTTTGTTGCATGGCCAAGCCAAATCCAGGATATAGTAAATATATACTAAATATAGTATATGTTAGAGTTACTATGTGGAAGGTATCTTCTGCTTTTACAGTTTGGAAAGGGAATATGAAAAAAAGTCAGTAGACCCTTTTCAGATGAAACTAAACATTTACTTGCCTTTGTATCTGCATAGATTCTTTGAGGGTATAGGTATTTTAAATGAGAGACATATTTAACATATTTTATTGTCCAAACAATGATGTGGCTAGTTTCCCTTCATGTAGCCTCACTCATAAGTGAGTTGAACTGAATGTTTTATATCTGAATTTTAATAACTATGTCCTATTTGCAATGAAAAAAAATTGTTTATTTCTGCCCTTTCTATAGTATGTCTTGCACTACAAACTGTAGTAAATTTGCACCTGTTCAGTTATAAGTAGAGGGTATAATAATAATACCCATGTTAATATATGTATGTATGTAATTTGGGTGGGAGGAAAAGCTGGGATAATGGCCTTCTTTTAATTTGCACACTGGCAGCATCTTTTAGAGCTTTCATCTCCAACAAGATCAGTTTTCCATGCTTCACTATTGTCTTGGGAAATCTATCTTCAGTAGTTGCTTTCTTAAAAGATCTCATGCCCAGCTTTAGTGAGCTTTGTGTAGTTTGCCTATCAAAAGAGATATGTTTACACCTTCCATGCGTGTGTTAAAGCTATCAGGTTACAAAGCAGAGTGGCTGATGCAGTTCAATCCTTCCTACTAATATGCACAAAAAATGCATTTATGGTAATTACATGGACTGCCTGGAACAATGCATTCCAACATCCTGTAACATAAATAAGGAAGGTGGGGCCAGCTGACATTAAACGATATGTTTGCCAGCAATCTTGGTCTCTACTATATATATACCCTTTCTGTTACACAGTCTCAGTCTGGCAGCGCTGAACCTGTTGCTGCATTAGCCGAGTTGTATTTTGCTAGATAGGGAAGGAGGCTTGTCTGCTGTCTGGTAGGAGGGCTTTGTCTCTCTCTGTGTCTTTCTCTCTGTCTCTCTCACTCTCGCTTGCTCTTTCTCTCTCTCTCTCCCTCTCCCTTTCCCGTCTCTGTGGTTTGTAAGGTAGGTTGCAGTGTGTGTATATACACAACATCAAGAGCAGGAAAATGGACTCATTAGGGAGACAGGCAGTCATTACCATTCACACTGCACTTCCAGGGAGACAGCGACTATGAGGAGCCAGACTGAGGACTGGGGAGCAAGGTAGGCCAACCAACTTTTATAAAAAATGAAAAGAAAGAAAAAGAGAGAAAAATTTCCTTCCTCCCCCCACAACACCCCATTCCTCTTGATACTCCTCTGTTATCTTATCTCTTGTTGCTTTTAATTTATATTTTAGTGATGTAAGTTTGTGAGACCTGTTAGTGGGCTTACATTTTGGAACATATATAGGCCTGTTTCTCCATAAATGCCTGCCCCCTTTCCACTTATTCAGGGGTATGCTTTTTTATAATTCACTTTAATTACTTTTTTATTTTAAATCAGTGAAGGAAACAAATATGTTTGTTTTTCCAACACTAGTTCCAAGTAAATCAATATCTTTCACTCCTTTAAAACAACCCTCTCCGTATGTTGGTGGGTTTCTGCTTTTTTTTTCCCTTTCTGTTTATGCAGTTCCATCTGTCTGTCCATATATCATGTACTCCTTGTTTACTGTTACATGTTTTTGGATTTTTTTTGTTAGTATTTGTAAATGAGTTTTAACTGTAATGCCGGCGACCAGAGATTACAGTGACTGCTCTTTGTTTGGTGTATGTAAGTTTAAAGTCCATATTTCCTATGTATAAAAACAAATTTCAACCTGGTATGTAGGTTTTACTATTCTGAAAGGTTTTTTTTTTAAATGAAATTCATATTTTGGGAATGGATGCATTGTTGTATATGTATCTCTCCGAGATGATATCTTTAGAAATATATTGCTCCTAGTTTGTGGGATAGAAAAAAGGGTCTTTAATTTTACTTATTTATTATATTAAAGAGAATATAAGAATTCAAACTTTTAAAAAAGGAGCTAGTATCCTTGATTTCTCCCTTTCCAACCCCCTGCTTTGTATACAGTACTCTTCTCAGCTGATTCTCTCCCTTCTAGTCTTCACTCTGTGTTTGCTCTGTGTTACTGAAGGGAGGTGGTACATTTTACAGTGTACTGTACCCAGTGCATATTATATAATTTTTTAAATTCATCTTATGAGTTACAACCATTTCAGTGCCTGAAGAATATGCAAGTTTATTTTTATTCTTCCAAAAAAAGAAGGTGAAGTATGCATGTACCCTATTGAAAAAATTTTGAGCAGCTTTTCAAATGAGCTCCCCCCCCCCTTCTGTTTTTAAGTCTGTTTAAACTGAACCATTTGATGGCTTTTAAGCCTGAATTTGTGTCAGGGCTGCCACAGGGTAAAACTGCTACTGTCCTGGTTGTATAAAAACATAACTAGAGAAACTACAAGGGAGTTGTGTAAAAGATTCTGGAGAAACCATGAGTAATTACTATGCTTTGGAAAATAAATGCTAATTAGGGGGAGTTAAGTTTTTAATACTTAGTATTTTTATTTTGTATGCACTTACATTTAAATGCAGTGAAAAAAAACCCTTATTTTTCAACAGTGACAATCCATTAAAATCCAAGATTATTAAATAACAAGAGACTGTTCTTATTTTAAATTGTATTAGGCCTTTCTTGATATCAGAGGCCTCAAAGCTAACTCAGCTAGCTTTGTAATGGAGTTTATTTGCATCATTCATGTCCTTTTCTCAGAATAAGTTTTTGATGCTACCAGTGTTGTGTACTTAGAAATAATAGCTCTGTAAGGTTTTCTAAAAAAAAAACAAAAAAACAAATTGGTAAGGTGCTCACCTTTACTGAGGTTGCTATTTCTTGCTGGATGACAAATAATCCAAAGGTTAGGAAAACAGAGCTCCCCCTTGCTTTGATCTAAGCGTACTTTGAAGGAGTTTTTACTGACTTATTCCATTTAGAGTAAATGTTTTAGGGCTGAGATTATTGGTACAATTCTGTAGCATTTGCCATCCCCCAAATATATTATTTGTTATGGTAATACAGTATACACATACACACACAAACAAGGGTATATATACACGTGCAGTTCTCCTACTGGGAATTTCAAATTTTGAAATGTCGATTAGGTATTTCTAAGAAGTTATTAAGGGGGCTGTGATGCAGTCATTTAGTGCCATTGATGGTGGGCCACTTGGTATATTTTAGCAGTGATTCAGAGCCATTTATCCCAATAGCAAAATATTGTCGTTTAACCAATATTGGTATATCTACTGTTAGGGAATAGCTTTTTCACTTGGACGGATTCTCATGCAACCTTTATATAATTTTTTTTTAATGGCATAGGTAGTAACTGCTAAATGAACTACCTCTTACACCACCTTAAAACATAAAATATATTATTTAATTTAATGCAAGCCTCAGATGAGGAATATATCTCATTACAGAAAGCAAAGTTGTATTTGAAATAATTTATTTTCTCAGTTACAAAGTAAAAAAACCCTGATTTTATAAAAAGAGAGTTTGCTAATAAAATATTGAGTTTTTCATCCAAAATAGTTTCTTCAAAAATTTGTAATCAGAGGAATGGATCGTGAAAATGGCAGAACTTGCAGAAATGGCTAAATTGACTTGTTTACTTAGGGAGGGAACAGCGACTACTTTTATAAAAGGCTGGAAACCTTTTATGCAGATTTTGCTGAAAATGAATAAAAATGAACTGATGACTTCTGGATTTACCGATTAATAAGGGTTGAGTATAGGGAGAGGGGAACCCTGCTAGGTGAGGGAAAACGGTTTCAAGTATGTCTGTAACTACTATAAAGATCAGAAGTTGCTTCTTTAAGTATTTTTTTTCTTTTTCTCAGCTTTTTATTTTCAACACTTTTTTCTTTATCTTTTTTCTATATTGTTTCGTGTTTATCTTTTAAATTTGTAAAAAACTTCTTTACAGTTTTTTTATATATAATTTTTATTAATCAGATGTGCTGAGTTTGATAATTTACACAAAGAAATAAAGAAAAAATGTTTTGGTGTGAGCAGTAGAGCAATAACTCACAATAGCCAAGCTGGGTGTAATGAATTATGCACCTAGAGACTCTTTGAAGTCCCTTCCCATCTAAGATTAGAGCATCCTATAGTAGGATTGGTTCAGTCACAGCATGCTTTATTTTAACATTGGAACTGACAGTTATCTAACACACCCACATGAGGAAGTGCTCTGAAGTAGTTATTTCATGCTTTGCCATGCCCTGTAGCTAAAATAATTTGGGCTTGCTGCTGTATATGTATTCTTCTTTAATTTGTTTGAGAGTTTGGTTATTGTGTATTGTCTAGTAAGGTCAGAATATGGAGATACCAAATGGTAAGAGTTAGTCAACAATTTTTTTCAGAAATTACTTTGGCTGGATTTGGCCAAAACACAGTTTGACTTCAGTGGACTTTGGTTAAAGTTTTAGAGAGAATCAATCCTGTTTATTTTGAGGAAATTGCTTGTTTTGAACTTTTTTTGGAATGGTTTTATAAATTACTGCAAATATTAAAATGTCTTTCACTTTCCTGTGCCAATTTAGCTTTAACTGACGAGTGAATAGCTGTGCAGCAGTATGAGAAACCGTATTCTAGAATTTTAAGTCACTTTAAAATAACTTTACCACATCTCCATTCCTTAAAGTATTACGGTTTTCAAGAGAATGGTTCAAAGTAGCATTCTGTCTATAATAAAAATATTTTTAAATAACCTGTCTTGATTAATGTTGTTCTTGTACATAGAATTTATTGGGTAACATGACAGAGATATTCTAATGGTAAGGAACTTCCGCATATGAATAATTAATGTTTTATTCAGAATTGTGTATGGATTTTTTTTTAAATGAACCTTTTCGTTACTTTAAAAATATTTAATTGGAAACTATTTTCTTATAACCAGCAAACCCCTCTCCCTGTGTAAAGTTGGTAGTACAGTTGCTGCAGCTAGAGAGAAACTATAGTAACAAAAGTGAAACTGATTTCATCTAAAATGCTTATCCAGCTCAAGCAGTAACAGATTAAACACTAAATGAGATCAGTTAAAAAAAAGTATTTACTCACTAGTAAACTAAAGTTTTTTTGGATAGCAGTGTTGCTGTAGTAAACTCCTTATGCCCCATTCTACCAATTTCATATCAGCAAGTTTCTTTTTGAGGTTGGATCAACTTATTTGCAATGAGCATGGGCATTTTGTTACTCAAGATTTTGAAGATTCATACTTAATACTGCTGCAAGCAACAATATATATAACAATAAGAAGATGAATAAATATAAATGAACTGGGCCAAAGACTGGATTCTTTATTTTTCATTGTAACCATGCCTTGGTCTCCTGAAATATGCTTAATTTTTTTGTGAGGATCCGAAGAAGACTAAAGTGAAGAGTTTTATGGAACCAGTTTTAACTATACATCTTTTTTTTTGTTATTCCCGTTTAGTTTAGAATAGATAAATATAGTAATATAAAGAACTGATATTTCCAGATTTCATTAGACACAATTATGAAGGATATCTAACTTGGTGCTTTTGGTGTTGGTTACTTCAGAATATAATTATACTAGTCTGTATGCCATTGAAATAGGCTCCTATTAATTATCTTTCATCTAGATTGCATTCAAAAGGATGAGGCTAAAATTGGAGGGGTGTCTGTTTTATGAGTTCTGTCACTTGTATCTTGAGTTGGCTGTCACATAAATGTTAGTCATGTTTTAAAAAAAGGAAGACTTTTGTTGCTTTTAACTCTGTTAATTCTAATTCTGTAAATACTATGTTTTACACTCTTGATATACCAGTTATGATCTAATAATATTTTATTGCATTGTGTATGTGTGAAAATGTTATGAAATGCTTTTTTACCTTTGCCTCCTGATCCCCTATTCACAATTTAATTCAAGTTTTGGACAATCATCTGCTGTAATTTTCTTTGAATTGTAAACAGTATAAAACTGAAATCATACAATAAGGAATTAGTTTCAGATTAACCACAGTAGCTAATCTAAAACTAAACAAGCCACATTATGATTTAGCATGTTAGGAGCCAGGCCATGATATTAAATCATAATGTGGTTTGTTTGGTTTGATTTAGCATATTGTGGGAACACTACCATTGCAGTTACTTAGCCATGATTGATGGATTGTGTGAACACAGCATATAGTATCTAATTTAACCAGTAAATTTAATTGAGTGATTCAGTCTCTGGGCCATAATTTTGGAATAGTCAGTATACTCATAGGGTTTATCCTTCTATAAATTCCCATCTTCATGTACAATTTTCCCTCTGCTTTTTTCCCTTCATATAATGAGTTTCTGTTCTTATAATTTAGTGTTAATTATGAAGATTATAATTAGATAGTAGGATTCTCCAAATCATGGTGTCAAAAGAGTTTGATGCAACTGTAACGGGCTTGTGTGTATTATAGTTAGTGATGTTGACATTAAACCTCGGAAGCAAGTAGGAATTTGACAGAATGAGAAGGAATAAGCTTCCATGCTTTAGAAATTGGGATCTTATATCTGAATGGAAAGAATATCTGAGTAGAATCATATGCTTGGTATAGGTAAATATTAAGGCTAGTCATGATGATATACATCTTTGACAGAATATTACTTGCACTCTAGTCAGTGTGAGCTTTTTTGATTTTTGTTCAAATTGCAGTTTTTGCACATTTTTATATGGGAGTAAATACTGAGGACTCTAACAATTTCTTCTGAATGAACATGGAAAAGTTTGAACTGCTTAGGAGAATTATTTTGGTCTAAAGTTACATATGGTTTAAGACCAATTCATTCATTCATTCATTTGTCAAATTTATATGGCCTCCTATCTCACGCAAAATGACTCTGGGCAATGTACAATAAAATCTATTAAAGCATACTACAAAACCAATTAAAACAGTAAACATAGATAAAAATAAGACCACAAGCGGGAGAAGATCACACATAATACAGCCAACATGCAGGCTCCCTATTACCAGGGGATCTCCAGGCTTGTTGAAAAATAATATGTTTTAAGGGCTTTCTGGAAGGCAATAAGGGTGACCTCACCTCGGGAGGGATGATGTCCCAGAGGGTGGGTGCCATGGCAAAAAAGGCTTGCCTCCTAGGTCCCATCAGATGGAACTCTTTCCCAGACAGGACCCACAGCATGCCTCTCCTGCCAGACCTACTGGGACAGGTAGATGTAATCAGGAAGAGGTGGTCCCTCAGATAACCTGGCCCCATGCCATATAGGGCTTTAAAGGTCAAAAACAGCACCTTGAATTGGATTCAGAAGCAAACTGGCGACTAATGCAGCTCACAGAGCAGAGGTGTAACGTGTTTCCTCTTAGGGGCACATCTAACTACCTGTGCTGCTGTATTTTGCACCAGTTGAAGCTTCCAGATACTCTTCAAGGGCAGCCCCATGTAGAGCGCATTACAATAGTCCATATGGGAGATGACTAGGGAATGATTAACTCTGAGCAGAGCCTCACAATCCAGGAATGGGTGCAACTAGCGCACAACACAAAGTTGTGCAAAGGCTGTCTTCCTCATGACTGCCACCTGCTCCTCAAGCAGGAGTCATGAGTCCAGAAGGATCCCTCAATTGGGAGCCAAGTCTGTCTGGGGCAGTGCCACCCTGTCCAGAACCAAAGATGGTAAAGTCCTAGATCTGGAAGGCCCTAAAACCCAAAGCCACTCAGTCTTGCCAGGGTTCAGTTGCAGCCGGTTGTTCCACAATCAGACCCCTACAGGCTCCAGGACAGAACATCCGCAGCATCACTTAATTTGCCAGAGGCGGAAGGATATAATTGAGTATCATCAAGGTAGTGATGATACCTCACCCCAAGGTGATGGATGATCTCCCTCAGCAGTTTCATGTAGATGTTGAATAGGAGTGGAATGAGCACTGAACCGTGCAGCACTCCATATAGTGGGCTGATGGCAGGATCTCTCCTGATCAACCCTGGCTGGCATCGGCCCCTGAGGAAGGAAGAAAACTAGCACAATACTATGCCGCCCACTCCCAATCCTCAGAGCCAATCCAGAATGGTTAATTGTATTGAATGCTGCTGAGAGGTCATGTAGAGTCAAGATGGATGCACTACCCCATTCCGCTTCTGCCAGAGATCATCCAAAAGTACAGTCAGTTCTGTTTCCATCACATGTCCAGCCCTGAATCCTGACTGAAAGGGATCCAGATAATCTGCTTCATCCAGGGTCTGCTGAAATTGCTATGCGACCACCTTCTCCAAAAAAGGGAGGTTGGGCACTGGATGAAAATGTCCAGTATGGTGGAATCCAGTGATGGCTTCTTGAGAAAGGGGCGAACTAATGCCTCCTTAAAAGATGAAGGAACCACTCCCTCTCCCAAGGATGAATTCACCATCATCAGAACCCAGCCACGTATCCCCTCCTGGGCAGCCTTAGCCAGCCAAGAGAGGCATGGATTTAAGGAGCAGGTGATCGAGCTCACAGACGTAAGGACCCTGTCCACTTCTCAGGCCCAACAGGTTCAAACCATTCCCAGATAACAGGGCAAGAATGTGACCCAGGCATCTCCCCACCAGATCTGTACCAAAGCTGGCATCTGACTGGGAATGAATTTGAGTGATTTTTGTCTGACAGATGCTCCAAAAATTCTTCCATCCAGCCTTGCAGATGAATCTCCAGGTTTGTCTTGCCCAAAAGGGCTTGGGTCATCTGAAACAAGGCTGCCAGATGGCAATCTGCAGACAAAATAAGGGTGGAGAAGTATTGTCGCTTGGCCACCCTCACCGCCACAAGGTAGGCCTTAATAGCGGCACTTATCCACGTTCGGTTGAGTTGATCCTTCATTGACCTCCAGCAGTGCTCTAGACACCTCTTCTCCCATTTCATTTCCCTCAGCTCCTCCGTAAAGCACGGAGAGCAACTGGATCCACAGAGAGGGAGAGGTCGCATGGGCGCAATCCAATCCAAGGCCACAGCCACCCTCTCATTCCAAGCAGCAGCTAAGGCTTCTGGTGGATGATGGAACCGGCCCTCAGGAACAACCCCCAGCTCCCTCTGGAATTGTTATGGGTCCATCAAGTTGTCCGGACAAACTGATTTAATAGATCATGTCTCCCTTTGATGGGGGCAGTGCAGAAAATCTCATGGTTACCAGGGCATGATCTAACCATGGTGAGGGAGTCACAAAGAGCTCCCCTAATTTTGTACCAATATGTAATTAGTATAATTAGAATAGAGGAAGAAACTTTGAGTACAGGTCTTTGCTTGTCATAATGGCAAAGATGTAACCCCTTCCTGTTAATTAAATACTGTTTTAAAATCTAGGAAGAATTATGGATATATAATGAAGGTCTTATACTACACTTAAATATAAGTACTGTATAGTATGGTAATACTGTAATATGCTACATTGAAGTAAAATATTCGCAAATGATTACTATGAGAAAATTGAAAAATTGTTCTGATGTATGGCCAATACATTTGCATTTGGGATTGTTTCCCCAGCCTGTTGCTACCTTGGACAACAATGTCCATAATTCCATATGATTTTTATATGTTTTAAATCCCATTTATTTACTTTTCAAATTTGTCACCGCCCATCTCACTGCAGAGCAACTCTGGGCAGTTTACAGTAAAAAAAGAATAAATATTAATTAAAATAGAATATTAATTGAAATACACTACAACAACAAGATTCCTTCACCTCTAGTAAGTAACTCCTTTTTAGGACCAAGGTAATCGAGGGTTGTTAAATGGTAGTATAAGTTTGAGTTCGCATCTTTTGTTTCTGTAGTCATGGCAGGTGCTATTCTTGAGACCTGGGATATTAGAGGAATGTGAACATGTGGAAGAATGATGAAGAAATTTACTTCCAGGATTTTTGTAAGCTTGTAATGCCAACTACATTGAATTCAGTGGACTTTGCTTTCAAATGCATACCATTGTACTATGAATCCTTATGGGATACATTTAATTTTTACTTTGGAGACATTTGTATAGCCTAAATTGTGATTATATAAGTATTTGGTGAACATTGCTCCATTTTCCATATTAATATTGGACTGTGATTCTGGCTGTTTGATGACAGAAACTCCCATCTATGGATAATGCAGTCCAAGGATGAGAAACCAGCATGCCATCTGAGTACCTCCGGAATGCTGAATTTCAGCATCACAATGATTATCAGTTTAAATCTCATAATAACTAATCCCTTTTCAAATGAAATTTTTCAGGCCTGTTGGTGTCACTGCATCACTGTATATAGATAATACAATCCCTGGAGGTCAAAATAATCAATGAAAAGTGCAGCCTTCAATTTTCCACAATGCTGTCAATTCCTGATGTATTTACAGATAGTCCTTGGCTTACGTTCGTTCGTTCAGCGACCGTTCAAAGTTACGGTGCTGCTGAAAAAAATGGATGTATGACCAGGTCCCAAAATTTCAGCCATTGCAGTACCCATGCAATCATGTGATTGCCATCTGGGCTCTTGGGTGCCTGGCTTGCAATTATGATGTCGCAGGGAGACACAATCATGTGATCACCATTTGCGACCTTCCCTGCTGGCTTTCCATAAGCCAAGTCAATGAGGTCCTTGGCAGGGAAGGTTGCAAGTTGCTCCAATGTGTTGCTCCTGCTTGCAGTCTCTGCTAGCCCTTCCTGGACTCCCTTGACTTGCATATGGCCGGTGCTAGGCCTCCCAACCCCGCCCCCCCGGCCTCCCTCAACTCATACATTGAGTGCTCTAGGCCTCACAAGCCCTCCCTGACCTCCCTGAACTCACGTGTGGCCTGTGCCAGGCCTCCCAGGGTCTCTCCTAGCCTGTCTCGATTTGTATGCAGCCTGCGCAGGGCCTCCTAAGCTCTCCCTAGCCTTCGACTAATGCAGCCTGCACCAGGCCTCCCCTAGCCTCCCCCAGCCTCCCCCACCCCCATGTGGTATCCCCCACACTTACCTGGGATTTCTGCTGCTTCCTGCTTAATGGCCCATGTGTCTTGGGTTAAGACAGCAACTGGGACTTCTGGGATTGCCATTGCTAAGTGATGTGGTCCCAATTGCCGTTGTAATCTGAGGACTACTGGTGTATTTAAAACAATTTTATGGCCAGATGTCTAGGACTGAGTACTTTGTGTAGCTATAGTATGAAAAACAAAAAAGTATAATGAATTTAATAAAAACTTTGAAGGAGACAGCAAGAAAATAGGTAATGTTTATAAAGTCTTGAATTTCCAAAAGTTCAAATGATGTATGATTACCAACAAGGTAAAATGTTGTAGACCCAGACACTTGTTA
Organism: Liasis olivaceus; assembly: GCA_030867105.1. NCBI lineage: Eukaryota > Metazoa > Chordata > Lepidosauria > Squamata > Pythonidae > Liasis > Liasis olivaceus. Next base: position 84,552,719 of record CM061352.1, on the reverse strand, counting down.
ACAGTATCAGGAAAAAATAGCAGATCTGTTTATCTTGTTAAATGAGGTATACGCATTTTCACCATAGCACATATGCTATCTTATGCACACAGCATAATCACATGGAAGCAGATCACTAAAATGTATTTTGTGCAATGCATTCCCACTCAGCTGAATTCCTATTTTATTTCTTGCTAGTTATTTTCAGTCAAGTGTAGAACTTATATGATTATTGCTATCTTTGATAGAAGTAACAATGAGAACATACTCAATGTCTAGTTTTTAGGTTGAAGAGGAAACATCCCATATTCCTTATAGTGATAAATACCTAAAGTCCTTCTTTCAAAATGAAATTTTAATTCCTTTTTCAAAGTAAATGTTTACATGCTCAGACTTCTGTACCCAATTTTATCTAAATTGTAAAAAAAGCGTAAATTATCATATTTTCCTCTAAAATGGTATTAATTGCAAAATAAAGGAGGAAATCTTCACGAAACAGCTTTCATGTATTTTTGGGTTGCTTTTATTTAAAAAAAATATATTTCAAAGCAGCATAAAAATTAAAATTGCAAAATCAACAAAATATTATTTAAAAAAAGTTTTAAAAAGTACATAAGAAATGCTGAACAAGTTATTTTAAGTTCAATCAGCCAAGGAATGAATGAAATTAACAAACAAAACAGGGGTATACAACCAGAACTTGAACTTCTGTTTAGTATCTAAAGAAGAAAAATGCAAGATATCACACAGAAATTGGTCCTTTGGGTACCTTCCTTCTAGATGTTTTAAGGTTCTATAGCTTAAAATCAGCACATTGAATTGTGCCTGTTTGAAATTGGTTTTTCAAAAACTTAACTAAAATGGAAGTTAGGGTGTGGAAGGAGTGTGAGGTTCTTGGACTGGAAGGATAGTGAATGAGTGTGGATGGCTGTCAGTGACCCATGACAGTGGATTATTCCCAAACTGCTGAATGCCTGTGTGCAGGAAAGCTGGGGAGATTACTGTGGTTGTTACGATGTGTGGATGCAGTTGTCTGTGATTGGAGGCTATGATCTGGAGGAGGACATTGAGGATGAGGGAGAGATCATGAAAGAAGTTAGGGCAAGTAGTTTCATCAAGGTCATGATGAGTAGAAGATATGACAGGAAACTGAGGGGAGGCTGCTCACGGGGATGACAGGATCAGTGGTTTAAGCCCATTTTACTCTCCAACTTTCTAGGTTCATCCCCAAAGCCAGATCATTAGATCATTGATGGCCTTGGAGTCTGACTGCTGTTGAATGTCAGGTTCATTTATAATGAGACCATTGTCATCAATGATTTGATTGTGGAACAGGCAGCTGATGTAGCTTGTATAACAAGATCTGGTTGGGCTTAGCAGAAGGAGTTCCTCTTCACAGATTTGTTAATCTGTGTTTTGAGTTTGGCGCCAACTGCTATCTCATGGCAGGGTGGCAATTGTAATCTATCAGATTGTAATGGCTTTTAGAGGCACTGCTCCCCATATAACTGGATATGAGACCCTCTGGCTGATGTTGATCTCTAGGTAGCAGTTAAATTTGTTGCTGCAGTACCAGCCTCTCTGCTGTGCAATGGTATATCTACCGGAGCTGTTAGTTCTGCCACAGGGTTGACAGTGGAGTCCCCAAGGCCTATTGTTCTGGGCAGTTCAATCTATCCACTAGTGATGTGGAATCTGGAGTTCATGGAAACCACGGACATGGCCCAAATTGTCAAGAGCCAGACATACTCTGGGGTGGGAGAACTCTTAAGCTAGAACTGGGTTTTGTCTTGGGGCAGTTGCAGTGTGATCTGGGAATGGAGGATATCACCATCAACCCTTTGCCTGGTCCTGTCTTGTCATCTGCAGTTAGAGCCTGTAAATCCTGAAGAAGTGGACAAGATCCTTGAGATGATTAATCCAACCACCTTTGTTTTAAATTCATGCCCCTTGCTGGCAAAGCACTGGAGTGGTGTGATATGCAGTTGGCTTTGTTGAAGCACTTGCCTTGACGAAGATTAGTAGTATGCCCTCCCTCAAGAACTCTTTACTGGACTCAATTGTTTGGATATTTTTTTTCCAGTATGCAACCTTCCCTTTTGGTGGAAGATTGATGAGAAGGTGATTAAGTTAGAACTTCAGAAGGCCTTGGAGGATATGGATTCTCTTTTCGGAGAGGTTTCAGGCCAGAATATACTACTGACAGAGCATTGGTTACGATTGTTGATACCCCTTGGAAGAGCCAGAATGGGGATGGCATAACCATCCCGATTCTCCTTGATCGCTCAGTGGCTTTCAGTACAATTGATTATGTTATCATTCTGGGGGACCTGTGGGATTAGGAATGGGAGGTGTGGTATTCTGATGGTTCTTCTTTCTCTCTGGTCAGGTCCATTCAGTGTTTTCAGGAGGTAGAGATCAAACCAGAGGTGCTTCAAGGCATGATGCTCTTACCCCTCCTGTTTGCATAAGGCCACTGGGTGAGGTCATCTGTCAGTTTGCAGTCCACTTTATCAGTATGCCCAACAGAATGTTTCTGGGCTGACCAGGTGATGCTGGAAAGGTCCTGTCCAAGTCTCTGGAGGCTGTCTGGGTCTGGATAGGGAGGAATAGGCTCAAGTTGAGTCCTGACAAAACTGTGGCTGTAAATTAGACTATGCTGTTTTTTCTGGTCTTTTTGCTTTTTAGGCTATGCATATCACTGTTTTTTAATTTTTATTTTGCAAAGCACAGTTTTGAAGGAGTTGGGAAATCTATAAATTTCATACATGCATACTGTTCAGTGTAAAAATCTTCTCTTTCTATTTGTTTTCTGTGCTATTCATTTCCTGGGCAATTAAGAGCAAGAGTCTTCTCTAGTAAGTTCTGCATTATAGTAGGGCAAGATCTGTCACAAATATACATGGAATATTTTTTAATGTATTTGCTATTCCAGAAGTCTTAGGACATTACCAAACATGGCTTCAGGCAACACAAAATTTCACAGCAGGAGTAAGTCAGGGTCTGGGATGATGTAAAATGCCCACTAATGCCATCAACCAGTTGCATTGATCAGAAGCCATATCCAGAAATGGCCTTTTAGATGAACTACCTGGCCCTTTGATTTATACAGCAATCAGAACTTTTCTGTTCTTCTACTTTTAAAGACACAGTAACAATTTACTTTTTACACCTGAAGATTTTTATTTATATTGGACCACTTACAAAAGAACATCCTGCCTTTTTCCAGGTTGTCTGAGTATTTAAACTTTATAGTCAGATCTACAATCCAAAGTTATTGTAAAATATGATTTAAAATATTTAGGTAGGTTTCTAAAAATATCTCTCAGTTTGACAAGGCTATTTCTCCCTTCAGTTGCAGGCTTGATACTGTTTTCTATACATCCGTGCAGTGATGTATAGAAGTGCCTCTAGAATCTATGGAGGAATTTCCAAAATAGACATTGGAAAAAGCTGCCATTGTGATTCTTCTATTTTGGTGTTTCTGTTGACTAAAAAAGTGGATTGCTCAGAAGCTTTTTTTCCCTCTTGAAAGCGGAGGTTTTGATAGCAGGCCTTTTTACCCAGTAGATTTACCAGCGTAACTACTGGAAGCAATAGATACCCCTTTTCAAAAGTCTGGTTGGGGCTGATTCATAGACATAGTATATGAAGTCCAAGTAATCTGTTTTGCAACTTCCAGCATTTCATTTGTATTGTATCAGTGTATTTATGTCTATCTCTTTCCTCTTTTGTCTTCCTGGCAGCTTCTTAATACTTCAAAGCTTGGTTCAATTTGACATAGTGTGTTATATCTATTTTGTTCAGTTTTTTTAGTTACTAACGTATCCTAAATAAGCTGGTTCTTTTTCTGACATACATACTTCAAACGATTTGTCCTATGAGCCAGTACAGTTTGGCCTAAAATGTTTGACTGCTGTGAAGGCAGCTGCTCCTTGTTCAGAAGTCTGTAGTGTTTTTTTTCCACATTATGTTCAGCTGAATCATTACTATTATGTAAGAAAAAGTCTAGTTTTTCCTTACAAATGTAGGGGTTTATTAAGTTTTCCTTTAGCTTGTTCCCAGTAAAATGTTTTGTTTGCTTGCCAAAGGTTTTAATTTTGTTTAATCTTATTTTTTTCCTTGATATAAAAAAAATGATGGGAGGATATCCCTTTGTTCATCAGAAAGTTTAATCAATTATTTATATAGTAGTGAGGCTTTATTTCACTGGAATTTACTAGAAATGTGCATGCTTATGATCAGGCACAAGAATATATGCTGTAGATATGGTGATTACAAGTTTTTTCTTTTAATGACTCTGTGATAGCTTCCTGTAAATGCAGCATACAGTTAGGATCATAAAAATATGCAGGAGAGATAGTACATTTTAATGCTATAGTAGTAGCCTTGGCGAATAAGGAATAATTTTTGAAATGTCTAAGATTGCTTCTGCTAACTATTTATGATTGATGGTTCCTACTTACGATTCAGTACTTCCAAATCTAGGTTACAGGAATTAGAAACACTAAAGCAAAACTGATAATTTCTGAAATTAGAATTGGATGAAATCTAGGAGTCTGATGTTATTTTTTTCCAGTGGAAATGAAACTGCCTTCCACTTGTTTAGTGGAAATTCAAATTGAATTCAAATTAATTTTTTTTTTTACTAATCTTGAAGAAAGCTTTTACTTCTGGTATAGTTTTATAGATGAGACTATTAAACATGATTTGCTTTCTGTCTGTTCCTGTTAAGTGTGAATGGGATCTCATGACTGTTATAAAGTTATAAAAATAAAGAAAAATTGAATTAACTAACTGGCCATACAGTCTTTGTATGGTATTTTTTTCACTTACAAATTATTCTAACATGGTTAAGCAGAATTATGGGCAATCTGCAAAATTAAACTATGTCTGGGTAAGATACCAATATCTATATTCTCCTGTAATTTTTGTAGTTTTGTAGTTTCACATTATTAGTGTTAACATTAACATCAAACCAAGAAATCTTACACAAAGGGAATGCAAATGTTCTAGCACAGTCAGGTCAGATGTTTGTGGGATTAAAATTAATTACTGTTGTCACTACTCAGACAATTTTACAGTGCTGCTTTTATAGTCATAGACTATATAAGCTATTGTTCTAAATGTTAAATCATACTGAAGGTGTTTCATCCATCTACTAACCAGGCCTGATCCTGCTTAACCTTCTCAAGTTCAGCTAAGTACAGTATGGTAAGGGTCGAAGTAAATTCTGTAGAAACCATTTTATTTCTGAATACAATTTATACACTTGAACTGGACAGTAGGAATTGTGTACTATCAATCGGAGTCACAGTGAATTCTGAATTGTTAATGAAAAGCCTGCATTGTAGAAATCACACTGATTCTTTTTTAGGAAAGCTTGTTCTTCTAGGTTTAAAAAAAAAAAGTTTATGATTACCCCCACTTACATATAAAAATATCATTTAATAATACAATCATTTACATGGAAAAGAAGTTAGGCTTGACAGGTCTGTAATTTCTTCAGATTTTTTACTTTCTGGTGCTCCTAGATTATGTCATTTTAAAAATAGAGTATGGAAGTTTTTTCTAAAATATTTTGCAAGTTGGGCAGATACACGTGACAAAATTTGGTAAAATAATATAGTACATCATTTTACATTTAAGATTTTTGAGATCTCATTTGAGACAGCCTAGAGACATTTGTATTTTTTTTTATTGTTAGATAATTTCAGATTTATTTTCTTTTTTGATTTGATTTTTATAACTATAAGACAAACGCTGGGATTTTTGGGGGAAAGTCTAGTTTTTTTTATGAACCAGAAGAACTTCTGAATAGATATAACTTTAGTTAAGGCTATATCCATTTTGTTTCATTCAGTAAAACTTCAATTTAATGGACCAATTTGCAATTTAATGTAAATTGCAAATTATGGCATTTGTGTTAATGTGTGACATTTGCATAATAATATCATTTTGTATATGATACACATTATTTGCATCATTATGTCTTTCGATTATTCTCCCATTGCTTGATTACACAGTCTTAAGCATATTGATGCACGTGACCAGTTCAAAGACTAAAACATAAAGGACTTTATAGTCTTACAAATATCTTTATTGTTGGGAAGCCTATTTCTTCTGAGAATACTTTGCAGAAGATTTTGTCACAAATTCCAGCCTGGTTTGAAAATGAGAGAAATGTATTAATTTTTGTTAACCTCATAGGATTTTGCATATCAGGAACATTAACTATGTTTCAAGAATGGTGTATATCCATTGGTTATGTACAAAACTCAGTATTCTGAGGATCTGCAAAATGTTCAATTTTTGTTCCCTGACATGGTGATATAGCTGATCTGGGATGGTTTATAGTTTTCCAGGAATAAATCTTCTGAAAAAAGGAATTGTTTCCAATATTTTGGATGTGGTCCATCCACATAATTTAAAAAAAAAAATCAATTTTATATAAACCTCATATGTCACATACAGCAGGCTCTCTTGAAAGTCTTAAAAATATGGAAAGAGGATTTGAGATTTAAATGATCGTTCAAGATTTAGGATTTAAATTATTGGATTTCTCTATGGTACAAAATTCTTGTTAAATCTATTTCAATAAGTAATCAAGAACTAACCCTAAAAGTAATTTATGGAAGTGCCATGCTTAAATATATATATATTAATCAAAACATGTCTAGATTATTCATTGTTTACAGTACTTGTATCCTGCCCTCATTCCAAAGGACTTTACATGTACAACATCAAACAAGGAGAAAACCGTAATAATAGATAACCCCAAACCTATATCAGAACAAAAAAAGAAGAAGAAAAGCAAAGATATAATCCATGATAGGCCTGGATAGTCAATGTGGGACTGAAAACAAGTTGAAGATACTGTGTACCAGCTGTGCCTGTTCTGGAACAGGAGCTCCAGTCCGTGTTCACTCATGTCCTGATCGCCTTGCATTTGGATTATTGCAACATGGTCTACGTGAAGCTATCCTTGAAAACCATTTGGATGCTGTAGTTGACCACAATGTAGTGGCACATGTAGTCATGGTGTGTCCATGTAACACTACTACTTCTCAAGCTACACTGGTTCCCAGAAGGTTTCTGCATGCCATTCATTATGCTAGCTGTATAAATCCCTTCATAGCACAGGCCGATTAGGTGCATAACCACCTGTCTCCAGTTATCTGTGCTTGTTCCATGAGATCCAGCAGGGTGGGCATGCTTTGAGTCCCTTCTATGAAACTGTGTCTTCTGGTGGGACCCAGGATTTGTGCCTTCTCTGTTTCAGTGCCTTCCCTATGGAACAACATTCTCTCTGAGGTCTGGAAGGCCCTGACTCTACTGGCCTTCCGTTCTGAAAACCTGGTTCATCCCCTGGGTATTGGGCCAGATCATGGGATCAGCCTGTCCAGTATGAAGGCTCTTGAATGGTCTACATGTTTATGGCCTCAGTTTTTGTATTATTACATTATTAGGATTTTTTGTTTGTTTCTTCCAGATTTGTATAGTATTGTATCGTTTTTAGTTCCTTGTTTTTGTATCCTTCTAAAAAGTGAATAACTTAGAATTGCATTGTGAATTTGGTGGGCGTATAAATCAGATAAATACACAAATACATAACTGCTTTATTGTCCGCTGTTAGCGCCTGACAGTTGTATTTGGTATCGTAATTGTTTTAGAAGTAGACATTTACTACTTATGGTAGAAAGATAATCATTCTGCTTTGTCCCTTATTTCTTGTTGGCTAGAGAACGCAGATTAAAGTAAAAACCAGGGTAATGGAATCAGAGCAAATTGAAAAAGTAGAGCAACTGAAAACCATAAGCAATTAAGCCTTTTTTATAACGGTCCTATTTTTTATGATAAGATGTGGGCATACCTCATTTTTCTCTTAATATGCATTAGAATTGAAAATTAATGATGATGGTAGTGATTGAATTTTATGGATAGATTCATCAATGAACTCTTTCACTGCAGATTAAAACTGTTCACCAATTAAACATTTAAATTAAGACCGGAGGATGTATTATTGTACTGTGTGGAAAAACAATGGTTCCTTCCTGTGTCATATTTGATAAGAGAAAAAAATTAGAAGGCCTTCCTTCAAACACTTATTTTTATTTAGTTTGGAATCACTGTGGTTACTAGAAAAGGAAGCTGAAACTCATTTGAAACTAATATCAATGTATCTTTTAAATCTTCATCTTCCATGATAATTATGAGATTTATGCTTATTTCTTTCAAGTCATTTTTGTCTCTACTATATTAGTTAAATGGAGGTTATTCTGTACACAGTTGCCCTACCATTGAAAAAGTTTATACTTTAATAAACAATATTAACATTTTATCTCAAACTTTAAAAGGAACTTTTTCCATATCTTGAGATTTTAAGAATATGCAATATTATTTGTAATGCATTGAATAAAAGCCAAATAATAAACCAAAAGCCAACTTAATCTTCCATTCAAACAAAACTTGATTCTAATATTTTAGAAAAGCATAATTCACTTAGAGCAGTGTTTTTCAACCTTGACAACTTTGAGATGTGTATACTACATTCCCCAAAATGCCCCAGCCAGCATACTGGAAACTAAGCCCTATCCCTTAAGTTAAACCCAAAACCAGAATTGGACAGATGATAGTATATGTCAGAGTTCATGCAATCAGAGTAGAATCCTCTATTTTATTGTATCTCTCCTTTCTGTCTGGAATTCAAAATAGCATGCATAGTACTCCCTCTTTCAACTTTTACAACAATTTTATTCACAAGTATCAGACTTTTTATGATTAACAGTTGGTTTAGTTTTTTTCTCCTAATGTTTGTCTAGACAGTATATAATCTTATAATAGAGAAAGCCCAGGCATATTATATGACAGTGAGGCTGTTTGGTTCCTTATATCAGCAGTAGAAGCTCTTTTATTTAGATCCGCAGGAAGTATTCTGCTTGCCAAAAGCTCAGCTTTCTGGTAGTCATGAGAGGACCTTCTTCTGTATGGCTCTGGACTATGGAATGTCCTCTCTGGGGAAGTTTGCCCCCACTCTCCTAGAAAAATAGTAAAAGCATATTTTTGCCACAAGCAAAGATTGTAATATGTATATTGATTTCAGTTCTTTATTGTATAAAGTTATTGTCATGGTTTTTATTTTGTAATTTGTTTCAATTATTTTAAGAAGCCTTGACTGCTAATATAAGTGGGAAAATAACACAATTGTTTCTTTAAAGTTCAAGGAGAGGTTATGGGTAGATTATTTTACAATGAGAAATAGAAACTGACATGGGATGCCAGTCAATTACATAAGTGTATATTTCCTGCTGCTTAGCAGATAGCAGAATTTGCCTAACCTTGGGTTTTCTTGAATGTTGAACAGGTTTGGACTTAGTTAGAACTTGGATGGGAGATTCTCAGGAGAAACCAAGCCTGTAGGATGACCCTGAAAAATACCTGAAAGAGAACAGTGAAGAGAGCAAACTACTTATGTGCTGGTGCAAAAAAAAAGAAAAAAGAAAAACTATATGTACATGTTCACATAATCACCATGACTTAATCACATAGAAGATACTAATATATTCAACCAGTATCTATTTCTCTTTGTTCAAAAATTGCATACAAGTCAAATACATTTGAAGAAGTTTCATGAAAAAAATAATGTATTTAAGAAAGTTGCATTCAAAAAAGAACCATACTAATATACAGGTGAAACTTGAAAAATTAGAATATCGTGCAAATGTTCATTTATGTCAGTATGGCAACTCAAAAGGTGAAACCAATATACGAGATAGACGCATTACATGCAAAGCGAGATATGTCAAGCCTTACTTTGGTATAATTGTGATGACTATGGCGTACAGCTTATGAAAACCCCAAATTCACAATCTCAGAAAATTAGAATAGTGTGAAAAGGGTCAATATTCTAGGCTCAAAGTGTCCCACTCTAATCAGCTAAAGAATCCATAACACCTGCAAAGGGTTCCTGAGCCTGGTCTCTCAGGCTGGTTCAGTAGGAATCACAAGCATGGGAAAGACTGCTGACCTGACAGTTGTGCAGAAAACTATCATTGACACCCTCCATAAGGAGGGAAAGCCCCAAAAGGTAATTGCAAAAGAAGTTGGATGTTCCCAAAGTGCTGTATCAAAGCACATCAATAGAAGGTTATGTGGAAGGGAAAAGTGTGGTAGAAAAAGGTGCACAAGCAGCAGGGATGACCGCAGCCTGGAGAGGATTGTCAGGAAAAGGCCATTCAAAAGTGTTGGGGACTTTCACAAGGAGTGGACTGAGGCTAGAGTTAGTGCATCAAGAGCCAGCACACACAGACGGATCCTGGACATGGGCTTCAAATGTCGTATTCCTCTTGTCAAGCCGTTCCTGAACAACAAACAACGTCAGAAGCGTCTTACCTGGGCTAAAGGAAAAAAAAAAAAAGAACTGGTCTGTTGCCCAGTGGTCCAAAGTCCTCTTTTCTGATGAGAGCAACTTTTGCATCTCATTTGGGAACCAAGGACCCAGAGTCTGGAGGAAGAATGGAGAGGCACACAATGCAGGATGCTTGAAGTCCAGTGTGAAGTTTCCACAGTCTGTGTTGATTTGGGGAGCCATGTCATCTGCTGGTGTTGGTCCACTGTGCTTCATTAAGTCCAGGGTCAACGCAGCTGTCTACCAGGAGATTTTGGAGCACTTCATGTTTCCTTCCGCAGATGAGCTTTATGGGGATGCTGATTTCATTTTCCAGCAGGACTTGGCACCTGCCCACACTGCCAAAAGTACCAAAACCTGGTTCAATGACCATGGGATTACTGTGCTTGATTGGCCAGCAAACTCGCCTGACCTGAACCCCATAGAGAATCTATGGGGTATTGCCAAGAGAAAGATGAGGGACATGAGACCGAACAATGCAGCGGAGCTGAAGGCCGCTGTTGAAGCATCCTGGTCTTCCATAACACCTCAGCAGTGCTGCAGGCTGATAGCATCCATGCCATGCCGCATTGCGGCAGTCATTGCTGCAAAAGGGGCCCAAACCAAGTACTGAGTACATATGGATGCTTATACTTTGCAGAGGTCCGATATTGTTCTATTTCCAATCCTTGTGTTGTTGATGTCATGTAATATTCTAATTTTCTGAGATTGTGAATTTGGGGTTTTCATAAGCTGTACGCCATAATCATCACAATTATACCAAAGTAAGGCTTGACATATCTCGCTTTGCATGTAATGCGTCTGTCTCATATATTGGTTTCACCTTTTGAGTTGCCATACTGACATAAATGAACATTTGCACGATATTCTAATTTTTCGAGTTTCACCTGTAATATGGATAAAATGCTATGTTAGGTAAAGTTACATCCAATTCTGTTCCATTTGAATAGAAAGGCAGGACATAAATAGTGTAACTTTATTTTTTTATTGTAGAGAAGTTGATCAAATAGAATAAGTAAAATAGGTTGAGTCATCCATATACACACCTAGACTTAAGACTGATACACCTGTCCTTATTTGTTGAGGATTTTTACAAAATTCTTATCTACTGGTTTCCACATCACTTCTCTTGTGTGTGGCATTGTATGGGTACATCAACCAATGTGGTTACTTTTATTAATTAATTATAATTACAGTCATTGACCAATATAAAACACCAAAACAATTATGAAATAAAACTCAAGCAGTGAAACGGTCATATAAACTCAAAGAAATTGTGAATTAAACATGTTATTACCATGTTTGTGATTTATAGACTTCATTCACACCATTGTATGTGTGCAGTTTTCAATATTTTTATGTATTGGTGTCAATTGATAAAAAATAAAGGGGGCAAAAGCTGAAATTGGCAACTGTTACATGCCAACTGAGGCATTAATTTCAGAATATCTCCAAATAAGGCCGAAAGGTAGTCAGAACAGAGCCTACCAGTAGAAATGCAGGCAGATGGATGACACCATTTGTCCTTAATTTTTGAATTACTATAATACAGATCTAGATAGAATCTACTCTACACTCTTCCTTCATGCTATTTGCCTAAATGCAGGGCTTGCAATAAGTCAAAATTTAATTTCCTTAATTATTTTTCTTTTCCCTCTTTCCCGTTATTAAGATTTGTAACGGGTATTCCTCAACTGCCATATTTTTAAATTTCTCATGGATAGCCTGATGCTTGACTTTGTGTCTGTTTCATCTTTGTCTTTACCAATTCATCACAACCTCACTTGTGACAAAACAAGATAGTGACTTCCTTCTCTCCTTCCTGGCTTAAATTTGCACTCAGAAGTGTTCTTTCCCTCCCTCCCCCCTCCCTCCCTCCCCTCCCCTCCCCTCCCCTAGCTTCTGCATTACAAAACATGATGCTTTTTCCATAGATTTGTCTGTCCATCTGTCTGCTGGTCTTCATTAAACTGTGTAGCAAGACAGCAGGTTACTAGCTGTGTATGCGTGAAATTAGCTAATTGGTGTTAGCAGCAATATTTTCGCATGTTTTATAAGCAGAGTGCAGCAAGGTATATAAATGTAGATATGATCCAGACACACACACGCACACACACACATATACACTCACACAAGCCTGTAGCTGCTCATGCATAGATGCTCAGAAGTAATTAATGTTAATAAGATTTTAATGTGCTTGTGAGATCATAATGATGAGAAATGAATGCTCTGATTAGAAAAAGGTAACTGTGAGCGTGTTTTAGATTAGACAAGATTTCCTTTTTTTTATTTTTAATAAACTGCAATTTTAGAAGTTGTTTGTGATTGCACCAGTTGATTTTTATTTTTATTTTCAAATTAGAGGTCTGTTTAGCCATTTGAATGATTAGTCAAATAAATGGGTAAGCCCTTGATCAGAGAGAACCATGCAGAATTCTTCGTTTGTAAAGCAGTATGTATATGGGCTAAGCTCATCAGTTTTGCATAGAATTTGTTTTTGCCTTTTTAAACTAGTGTGATAAGTTAATTCCAGAAAGAATTGTCATTTTTATACATCTAGCCATATTCTGTATCCATTACAAAACATAAACAGAATTGTCCAATGATGTATTTATATTTTTCAGTTAATTGTCTTGCATGTGGAAATTTGCTTTAATTAGATAGCAAAATAGATGCTGACTATGATATTAATTGGGATAGTTTTAAGTGATTTGAAACTATTTGCGATAAGAATCAAAGAAACCAACTTCTTCCTTGTTTGACTTTGGTTGTGTTTGATTTGAAGGTATACATGTATTTAATACCTCATACAAACCTTTGGGATTGTTCACCCAGCCAATCAGTTCAGTTTATTATGAACACACTATTTGCCTTCCATTTTCATGGTGGTCATTCAGAAAACAAAACTCAAGAGTTCTGTAGTTATATAAACATTTGGGTTTTAAACACATATAGAAACAAGGAATTTCAATATTTCTGTAGAAATATGTTAGGTTTTTTAATAGCTTTGTTCATTAGTGAAAGAAAAGCAGATAAATTGTTTGAAAAATAAATATGCAAATGAAATAAAACTTCTTTAAATTTTTTAACACAAATCAATTTCTTTCAACATAGTATATCTATAAATCATATGATCCTTAAAAAGTTCTCTTGACAATTTTGCATTAAGGTTTCAGGCTTGAGTTATTTTGGAGAACTGGAAAATAATAGTATAGTACTCCACCCAATTCATCCTGCTTAATTGCTTAATTACATAGTGTGCATCATTGAGTATTAGTACAAAGCATGATTGGAGTACAAGTGACCCCAATTAAAGTCATTAGTGTAGCACCAGCTTTCGAATAAATTATTTTGATCTCTAGAGTATTTTTTGTGAATCTGTTCTTTGTTTTCTTAAAAAAACCTAAAACACTTGTTATTGTTTTAAAAATTAAAGAAATACCCTGAGTGTGTGTCAGTCTACTGCATGCATCTCCTGTTTGATGGAATATGGGCTACATCATGGTGGCCTTCAAGACAGACTCTAAATACAGATTCTAGCTTGAATAGAATAGCATGGGCATGTTTGGGGTAAAAATGAACTTTGATTTTGCTTATGGCATACAGGCCAAAATATACCAGTAAGTTGTCAGGGAATGCTTCATTAGGCACAAATATGACTAAGGTTGGCAATCTAATCTACATCTTTTCTATCTTACAAAAAAGTGTTATGCTGGGTTGGCCAAAGTCATAATGATTGGTGGAAAATAATTCCCAGCAGAATGAATGGAAACTGGAAATAAGGGATGAGCATGCAAACTGCTTAGAACAGATTGGAAATAATGAATTAATTTTGTTGCAGGAGTGTAAGGAGTTATGCTAATAGGAGGCATGAAAAAAGATGGTTTGTGAAAGGCTGAAGTGAAAGAGACTAAGGATAAGAAAAAAAAAATGCATATAACCAGCGCTGGTTGTGTGAATATGTTTTTGGCTTCTCTCACTACAGTGAAGTTCTTGATGAATTCTAGACAAATGTCATACTCCACTCAGAATTTTGTTAAGATTCCAGAAAAGATTTCAGATCCATTTCTAAAACTTTGGGCTTCCACTGATCTTCTGTTAGATACATAATCTTGGAATGGAGATAATTTGGGACAATAATAAATAGAGGCCATTTGTCAAAATCACTTCCAAGAGCACAAATAGTAGAAAAAAGAATGGGCCAAAATTCCCACACACTGATGTGGGATACTGATTACCACTTACAAGAAGCATTTAGTTGCAGTTATTGCAGTTAAAGGTGTGCAACCAGTTACTGAATGATTTTCATACTGACACATTGTATTTTAGATTACTTTTGTTTATGAAATAAAACAGACAACAAACGTTGTTTGTTCAATCTTAGATTCACTTATGTGGGACCCACATGAAGCTCTAATAACAGTGGCAAAGTTATGCAAAACGTCAGAAAATCTGAAAGGGAATGAATACTTTTTCATAGAACTACATTTTTTCTTCTTCGTCATTTCTTTCCTCTGTTCATTTTTCTGTCACGTAATGTTTTTGCTTAGTGCCACGACTACATATCTAGCAGTACTGGCTGTCTGTGAATAATGGCTGTGAATTATCCTGCTGTACTAGCATGACATCCTGAATTGGCTTGCAATGTTGGCACAAGGCAACCAGTTCTGCTACTTTGCTGTTGCAGCTTGCTTGCTTGCTTGCTTGCTTATTTACTTACTTACTTACTTACTTACTTACTCACTCTGTTCTCTGGTTGAATCTGAACCAAATTCAAATATTTGGTTGCCATGTATTTTATAAACTGATTTTTAAATGAAATCCCTGGCTAAAAAAGTCACATTTATGGTAGAAGCAATGTTTTAGATTTACTGAAATCTGAGTATAAAAGCCAATTGTTTCTTCTTCTGTACTTTAGAGTATTTCGTTCCTTTTTTCTCTAGCAAAAATGTTCTGTCTTCTGAAAACTAGTTTATAAGATGCCTAAAAAGGAACATGAGTAAATTTATGCAGAATCCAAAGCAGTCAGCAATTGATCTGGATTAAAAAATTCATAGACCTTTTTTCCCCTTCCAAAGCGCAGAATATTTTTGTTCCCAAGACTCACCAATTTAAACCTTGTAAACACTTAATAAATGTCAAAATTATCCATAAGGCAAATAATCATTCTATCCAGATTGCAGAGTATAATTAAGAGAAAAATGAAGGCTGATTGCCATATAAAAATAGTATAAAACATATCCTATAGTGTGCATAAGCCTATAGTTTGAAAGAAAGAGGTGAAATACAACTATTTAGATCCTCTCTCAAAAACGAAATTTTTGGTGGTAGTTCATATTGTATGTGCTGCTATATTACAAATTCAGTGTTTCCTCATCCAGCCCTCTGTTTTAGAAGACTGGGAAGGCTAATTCAGCATGGTGTAGTGCATTTATGAAAAGATATTTCTGATTCTCAAATGTGGGTTCACTACTTTTCAGTACATGCAGATTAGAGGTTACTACTCCACTCTGGTAGATCTATCAGAATTCTCAATGAAAAAAATCTATTAACAACTTCATTATTTTTCAAATTATGGGTTTGGTTTTTGTAATCTACCCCTCTTTCCCCCTCCACCCCACAATAATTATTGAGCTCTTGAACATCATGAAGATCAGGGAGGAACGAAGAAAAATACCCAGTCTTGGTGTTTGGTATTAGCAGAATAGGAGTACTTTTGAGTTAACACTCTGTCTAGCAGTATTATATTTATATTATATTAGTAAACATATATTAATTGTCTTAGAAATATAACTCTGAAACAAAGTTAAGATAATGGGTGCTATGATTCATGCATGCATTATAAAATGCATGTTTAATCAACTAAACTTTAATTGCAATATCTAGCTATGGACAAAGTCTCACTGAATTCAATGAGGCTTGCTTCTAAGACTTAAAATGCAGGATTGTACAGTTAAGAATTATGTAATTGGATGACAATCCTAGTATATTCCTCTTTTGAAGCATGAGAAAGTTTTAGTTGAGAATGTTGCTAAATTGTATAGCTTTTTGGAAGGGCTAATTTCAATTAATTAAATCGAGTTTAACGTATTAAGGTAAAATTACATTTGGGCACTGGCATTCAATCTTTACATTATTCTTTGGGTACCGAGAATATCTCTGTATAGTTGAAAATGCAATCTAAAGATCCATAATAATTAAATAAGTTATATTTGAAGATTGGACTAAAGAAATTTTCTATCAGAAAAAAGTATAAAATGTAATAAAATGTTGGGTTTTCTAATATATTTTATGTTAAAATATTGAAATACAAAAGAAGCTAAGAAAAGAAATAGAAGGAAAAAAAAGACTGCTACATATTGATAAAAAAGGATATCGGTAAAATTTTTCTGATGATAGATCCTCCTTTTCCCTTCCATTTGTGTTACCAACCACTAACTATAGTTTGAATATTTGTAGTTTACATTGAATGTTAGTCATTGTTAATTTCTGTTTAAGACCTAACAATCATACTCCAGCTATTTACATTTGCCTTGCTGTGTGATGCATTGTATATAATAGAGCCAGTGCTGCTTTAAACTTCTATGATGGATGTACGTTGTCAATATTGCCATTGCAGCATATCCCCAGTTTCAGTCTCCCAGTCTGATAAGGTATCTCTCTTCCAATGTACTAAGTTTGTTCTTGCTGCTGTAAACATACATCTTAGTAAATTATATTTTTCATTTATGTTTTCTGGAATCATACCTAATAGAAATAACTGTGGTAATAAAATATTATTTAGGAGAGTTGTATTAGGTAATGTCCACTAGTATTATGGGCATTACCTTAGAATGCCCATTATGTCCATTCTATTATAATTTTACCATTTTTACTGATTGTAGGAAACAAAGCAAAGGCCAGCTAAAACAGCATTCTTTTAATATGCTGGACCTCAGTTACTGGACGTTTTTTGAAGAGAATCTTTCCTGCAAAAAGATGCACAAAAGTTTATTTTGGGGTGAGGCTATCAAGGGATTATTATAACTGGGCAAAATACTGTTTGTGGTTTAGATATAGCATATTGTTTACACTATGATTGAAATAAAGCATATCCAGTGTGAGTAGGTTGAATTTTGTTTATTTGTAGCATGTGCCCAGACATCTTTAAGTATACTTTTGTAATTTAATGTTATGGAGAGCTAGTTATTCTCCATTTGTTTCAGTAGAATGCTTTTCTTACTAATAGAGGACATTGGACTATGTGTACCAATCCGTCTTTTGACATGAAAGTTTCACATATTTGCTGGCACACCCCTCTGGCACACATGGGCAACTGTAGCTAAATTCTGAAGAATAAGGATTCTTTTATCTCTTTGTCTGACACATTTCATTTTATGTGTTTGAAGAATCTTGTTCTGCAAAAGCAGTGATTGTTATTTTCAGTAGGCAGTCTGGATTCATCAGAGGCAGAGATACATGGTTTCGGGGTAAGCCCTCTGTACCGTATTGCCTCAGATTTTGTGATATTGGTAGCCAAAATGTCTAGAAATGAAGAGAAAACAAAACAAGTTTGTGTGTGCGAGTGTGTGTGTGTGTGTGTGAGAGAGAGATTTACTAGATACATAGTTATGTATCTAATGATGTTTTGCACTGTTTTCTGGGAACAATTTAAAATGATTTAACTTGTGCAGGATGTCCAGGGTTATATCTATTGTACAACCACCTTTTCTTTATAATTTTTGCATAGTAAATGAGGAACACTAATTAGAATATCTACTCTTGATAACTTTATTTAGAACAAATTTGCACTTTCCATTAAAACATAAAGTGGTAATTATGTAAAATATTAATAATTACATTTAACATTCTGCAAATTTCTGTGTTTTTATTAAAAATTGGGAAGTGGGCAGTGACAAAAACAAGATAAATAAATTACCTGTTTTGTAAAGAATTAAAAAGTTGAGAAGGAAATTCTTAAATAGATTTATTGAGCAGCCCTAAAAGGAACAAATAAAAATGTCTTTTAAACTTTTACTTTTTTTTTTAAATCTTCAGTATTTTTTGTTAAGTGAACACACTTGGTAGCCCTCTGTGGGAAGGAGAAACTAGGAAGAGAACAGATTAATGAAAATATTATTATGGAAAGACACTGGTTCTATTAATTTGTGCAATAAAACAATGGGACCTAAACCCTCCTTTGGCCATCTAAGGAGGGATGGGTGTGGGGATCATAGATGATTATGTACTTGTTAGAATATTCTCAATCCAGTTTGTTAAAAGCCTTAAAGAATTTAAGACCAGTGGACCAATGCCTTAAAACAGAGTGACAATCATTTAAAATATCTGAAATGTGTCTTCATTGGCAAAGCAAAGCTACTGAACAACGTTTGAGGGCACCTATATGTGGATATTATTACACAAATCCAGTTTGGAAATTACTCAATCCCCATAACAGTAGCTTAACACTTAGATGTCAGCAAGACCATTTACCTTCAATTAACTCTTGGCCCCCAAGTTAAAATAATCTGGTTTCCTAATTTTTTTTGGCTTGTAGATTAAATAGACTTTCCCATGTTAAAAAAACAACAAAACACCAGCAATTCTTGGAAGTGTTTCATTCCAGTAAAGGAGAGAAGGGAGATACAACCAATCCAGAATGCCAAATAAGTACAGCTTTTAATGTGGTGATGATGCATTTACTAATTCTCAGTAGAAGCTGCTGCAGATAAAAAAAAGGTTGCAATGCTTCCCAGCCTGCATAGTATGTTATTGGTGGCAAAGCAGACCCTAAATCTGTGACTGTAACTTAGTGTGCCACTCTTTTTCCTTAACTTGTAAACAGTGTTGCTTTTATTACTCAATGTTCAACTAATGAAAATAATGTTTCAGTTTTGCAACCTGTATCTTAGACTCCATTTGGTTTAAACTTTCAAGCTCCCCACCATTGCTAAATAAATGTTATTCAATTTCTTAGTGGCTGATTTGCCTTATCCTCCCCCTTTAATTTTGGGGGTATATACTATGTTAATTAAACCAAGATGACAATTATAAAAATGTTATTCTTAGATAAGCCACATTTAGTCCTTTGGAGCTTTATTCCAGCACAATTCATTCATTCAGAACTTTGGAATCCCATAGACTTTTTTAAAATCTGGCTTTCATATCTCACTCTCCTTTTGGTATCCACTGACTCATAGAGTAATCATCTATAGTTACTATAAGATGGTTTTGTTATGGTTTGCTAAAATATGGTGGTTAAACAAGTCATACATTTCATAATGTTAACAAAAAGATGATAAATGGATTTAAAAGATTCTATTAAAACATCAAACATCAATTTTGTTTGTGGTACATTATTAAAAGGGATATAAAATTATAACTAATATAATAAAAAATTTTAAGCAATAAGAATGTTAGTTATGGGGAAATCATAGCTTAAATAAATTTTAAGTAAAAGCAAGGGAGTGGATGAGGGAAGCAGGTAAATAGCTTGTATTTAAACTGGTGATGTGATTCATATTCATATATGTTTTAAAATTTATTTGAATATATAACGTTATTTATTTGAATATAACGTTAGATACATCTGTAAGTGAGTGCTCTCAGTGGTGAAAGTGTTAAGGAAATAAAACTTTTTATTTCTGTAATGTGTTCCCTCTGGAAATTGATAATAAGGAGGGGTAGGGAGCACTCTGACTTAAAGTACGCATATCATTTTGCTGTACCTTGTGAAATATAAGAATTAATTACATATACAGTACTAATTTTTGTAGTCATTATTGGTGAACTTTTATTATTTTCAAACTTTGGAACTGTACATTATGCTATTTTTTCTTTTTCTTTTTTCTTTCTGTCTTTTTCTTTTAGTATTGAGTAATTTTGATATAATTTAGAACTACAGTATGGTAAGCCAATGTCAGTCCCACAGGCCAGATTATGTAACAGAACTGCGTAGTTTTGTCTTTTTTAAACAATGCATAGTTTTGATCTGATTCTCTTAAATATCCTAATTTGAAAATGTTAGCATATTAAGGACAATTTTATTTTCAGTAAAAGTATTTTCTGATTCTGATTTTCTTTCTTTCAATATTAAAGGTATACATTATGTAATTTGGATTTAGAACTTGAACCAACCTGCTGATCTCCAGAATACATCCTCCCTATACAAAAATCTATGACTGTTGGAGGCAGGCTGTTGGATATTCATGTGTGTTAAATTATATGAAATATGTTTAAATGCACTTATTAATGGAAATCATTCCTTTTGGAATCCCTACTTTGGTCCCTAGATATTGCATTCCTAGTTTAGAATAACTAGGTATTTATCTCTGCATTTGAACCTGAAACACAACATTTTCCCCAAAGTAACATTCATTTATTCATTCCTTTTGTATGCCCATTCAAAGCCAAATTTTCCCAGGTTGGCTTATAATATGTTAGTGCCTGCTTAGTATTCAAGTCATATCCCTGTTTAGGCACTCAACACTATATGATTTTAGATGCCTAAGCATTGATTTTTATTGAATGTGAACAGTGTGAGGTATCCCAACAACCATGTTTGTAGTGCAGGATAATGAGAGCAGGTGCACAATCTGGGAAGATCACAAATGAGTCCCTCTATGCAAAAGTATTAATGGTTGTGCTCCACAAGAAGAAAGTGCTAGTGGTTTACAGGCCACTGGGTTGGAATATGTGGATGCAATAATGACGGAGAAGAATAGCTGTTCTGTCACTCTTATTGCCACTATAGGCTTGAACAGGAGTTCTTTCCAGTGCTTGGTTACATGCAATTCTGGTTGTTGTTGTTGTTTTGCCGTTGTACCTAGGCATCCTTTCAGTTTTATTTTTTTCACCTCAGTAAACTGAGAAACCTCTTGGGGTCATCAATTAGGTAGAAGCTAACTGAAGCAATCTCATGAAGTTATCTGACCACCTCCATGTTCTATGGATTGGCCAGCCGTAAGACAGAACTGCCCACCCAATTGTCTAAATTCCCTCTGGAACCATTAGGCAACTAGGCTGTAACATTTAAATCAGTCGTCTGCCCTAGTAGAGATCCAGATTGTCTGTGATCTGTGGTTTGATGAGGCAGTAATAAGCCAATAATCTGATCGTGACAAAAGACTCTTGTCAGTATTCAGATCACTTCTTATCTGGTCCAAAGTAAGATAATGTAAAATCAGATCGAGCATGTGCTCCCCCAGTATGAGTTGGGCCATGATTACTTGTGACTAGCTCATGGAGATCATGGAATCCATAAATTCATAAGTTATACTGGAACTGTCCCCCAAGACATGGAGATTATGTCATTGACATTAAAAGCCTTGGGTGCTACAACACCAGCCTTTAGATGAGATTCAGGAGCCTAAGGAGTAACCCCACAGTTACTCTTAACTTGTCAAAACTGCCAAGTTCTGTGTACGCACAGGTAATATCATCCAGTTGATGTACTCACATAAATATTTTAATACATTACACTTGTTTATAAAAAAGTAATATTTAATCTTTTCAGATAATGACTATTAAATGAAAAAGTTCCTTCCATCTTTTTTTGTAACAAAGTAGATATAGAGGTGAGATCTGTTCTACAAATTTATAATCATCTATATGATGTTCTGAAGTAAGTAAACAGAATAATATACTCTCATCTTTAGATATATAGAAATAAGGACAGTGTTGCATTTTTCAATATCAGATAGCTTTTGCTATTTTGAAAAGATGCTCCCTTTAGCAAAGAAGAAATTAGTGAAATAAAAGTGTTCATTAGAAATCTAAATGTAGAAGCTGCTCACTTTCAGATGACATTATGAGAAGCATGTAACTGAATTTTGTGAATGTTAGGTTGTTTGTAATGACTTTGAATCATACGATCATCTTCATCTATAGATTTTGTCACTGTCTCTCCCAGCAATAATTCAGCCAATTTGATATTGCAAACTGGAGATATGAAGTAATTTGTTGCAGTCCATAGCACATTCCATAAGACATAAGGTGAGATGTAATAAGTGGATGAATGCATTGTCTGCATAGGGTTCTTGTGGATCTTGTAACTCTGTACTCATTGTAGAATTAAGGATAACTCTATACAAATGCTCCTTCCACTGATCCTGCTACCCTTGTAAATAATATTTTACCTTTTTAAGTTTTTGGAGCCATGGAATGTGATTGAACACAGAAAGTAGTGGAGTCCCTAGTGCCCTTAGAATCTGCTCCTTGAAGCTATCGAGTAGCTATCAAAGTTCTAGTGTAAATGCATTGAGGTCTTCCTTCTGTCTTTTGTAGATGCTACTGTTATGGTGAAAGCAGCTTCTATGTGTGTGCCTGCATGATTAGGAGAGCCTCAAAGCACAACAGACTCGTCAAAGTTTTAATAGCTTTGCAGCTTCAATCACTGGTCTAGGGCTTTGAATGGTTTGCACAGGCCTAGTAGATGGCAATAATCCTGTACTTCCTGGCCTACATACGGTTTGTACCTAAGAAGGATTTGATTAATATACAGTTTCACATCTGATTGCTGACAAAGCTATTTTACTGTGGTGTGGAAGCATTGTGGGTATATTCCACCAAGGAAGTTGAAAAACAGAGTTGCTCAAAGAGATTTAAAGGATTTAGGGCAGTCTTTTTGGGGCATACTTCAAAGGAATAAAGGCCCATTTCTTGCAGATTTGGAGTATCAAAAAAGAAAGTTGAGTTGATTATTGTTTGAATTCTGTGTCACACCTTTGTATAGGTTAATGGTCTGAATCATTGTTAAGTTGTCACAGTAGTTGTACACTATGCTTTGCAGTATTATTGAGAGAGTTCTACTATTTAGGCTTCTCTTGAAACCATACCACATTTCTGGGTAAATTCAGAATTAATAGGTTCTGAGTAGGAGGAGGAGAAAATTATTTGGCAGAATTAAAACTATGCATTTTTAATTTGGCACAGGAGACGTCCTAAAGAATAAACAACAACAAGATGAAGACCTGCCAGAATAGTAGGAATTTAGTACTGGACCCAAGCCAATATCATTTAATAGAAAAAGCTCTCTAACTGCTACTTAGAAAAATAATAGTTTGATTCTGTGTGCTATTTTAAGGAAGGTTGTTGAAACATGCCTTCACAGTATAACAGGTACACTTACTGACAGATTTGCACAGTACTTTTTATATGAAAATGATTCCATTTGATCCCCTAATTTTTGACAGGGTCAAGCACCATCATTAGTTTACTGCATGAAATCATGCCAATCTACTATTGTATTTCCTTACATAATCCTTCTATTTTTCTAATGGAACCCAGTGGAATTGTAATATTTACTTTTGAAAATTCTAGCCACTGAATATTTATAATTATGTTACCAATAGAGTTTGTTCTATACAGTTTTAAGGAAATCACACTACAGCTTGAAATGTTGGTTTACTGAAGATATCTAGTTTGATTTCTTCAGTAAGCCAAGATTTCAAGCTGTAGGGTGATTTCCTATGAACTATGAACAAAAATATTGTTATACATTACTGTTTATTATAATAGTATACAGTATTATAGCTCAAAGCATTTTAATTTATAAAATATTATACATCAAGCACAATCCATTACATTTTGGGTGACTGTAGGCACTTTGGTACTTACAAAATGATTTTGAGAGATGAATGATAAGCCTTTAAAGTATATGATCTGCTGTATGTGTAGCTTGTGGGTACCTATCCTGAGACTATTTACTGTGCCACTTAAGAATATAGATAGACATTTCCATAGATTAATCCCTTTCACCATATTTTAAAAATATAAACAAATCCTCCACATTGAAAAATCCTCCTTCACACTGAATATTTGGAAGAAGGTTACCTACAACTGTTCATATGCAATATTTTATATTAAGTAGTTTTATTTGTATGTGCAATTCTTTATTATAATAATAGAGTTTTGTAATTTGTAGCATGTAAATTTTAATAGGTAAAGTGATCTGTACTAGGGATTGATGTCTGCTCCGAATCTAATTTGTAAATAATTTGATTATCCAAACAAAATTCCTGGAGATTTTCTGAATCATAAAAGGAGGCTTCTAAAACACTCAATGTGTTCATCATGTGTACGCAACAGACAAGAATGTTCCATTTTCAACTGTGGCATTCCTGGTCATGAATAGAGTTCATCTGACATTTTTAAAATTTTTATTTATTGAATAAAATTTTTAAACTGGCCAATAGCTGAACCTTTCTGGATGGTTTACAATAAAACATACTAAAAACACAATTTAAATTAAAACATACAGAATAAAATCAAATAAAGTGCAGAATAAAAACATATATGCTAGGAAGTCTAAAATATAAAACAATATGAGTTAAAATACAATTAAGAGCCAGTTAAAAAACTTGGGAAAATAGAAAAGTCTTCACCTGCTGTCAAAATGATGCTAATATGTGGGTACCACTTGAGCCTCTCTGGGGAAGGAATTCCATAAATGAGTGCCCACATAGAAAAAACTCTCTCCCTTATAGAGACTTACCTCTTTATTTCATATATTTCACTTATTTACAGTCAGTGACCAGTAATAATGTTACAATACTAAATAAAGTAACACTAAAAGCAGGCGCAAATACAATAAAAGCAATAAAACCCTAAGGACCTGCCATTTAAAATTTACATATATAGAAAGTAAGCAAAATAAAACAGAGCAAAACAAAGTAGATAAAATAACAAATTTAAAATAAAAGAATGAAAGAACTTCTTCATTATATTCTTCCAAGATTAGGACATTTTAAGCTTTCTTATGGTAATAGCTGCCAATAAGAGCTTGGCAATTCTGTTTGTGATAATGGGGTTCCAGTCCAAGAGTAGGAACCATCTCTCTCTAATTAGAAGCTTGATCTTTAAGAGGATAAAGTATAGGTATATCTGTACCTATCTCTTCTCTGATGGGGAACGTGGAGGAGGACCTCATTGAACAATCTTAAGGTCCAGATAGGTACATATGGGGAAATTTAATTTTAGTGAGGAGATACTAATGTAATAAGATGTTATAGTTTAGAGACCTGATCATCTAGATCTTCCGAAGACTGGTCTAAAACAAATTCATAATATGGGTTAAACAGTAGGTTTTGCATAATTTGTTGCTTATTTCTACTCTGAAAATACAGATAAATCCTTTTACTGAATATTGGTCTTTAGTTTTAGCATTCTTCATGAATTGCATACTTTTAGCAACTGAAAAATAGCAATTGACTTTTTTACTCACTAAAACTACATGTGATAAACTTTACATATGAATATATCATGTTAATCTAAACTTCTTTATGCTAGATAAGTGTCTCATTTATAGGTTGATGTTAATAGATTCTAGGATTTTGCTTTAATATTGTGTTCTCTCTCTCTCTCTCTCTCTCTCTCTCTCTGTGTGTGTGTGTGTGTGTATGTGAATGAGATAGGACCAATTATTGTCTAGAGTGATAGGGCACAATAATTTTTTAAACTACACTTCTTTTAGGAGAACCTAAATAAGATGTAGAGTTATGCCCCTTCTCATCCTTGCCAGTTGTAAACTACAGAGGACCATTAAATAGTTAGCATAATCTTATTCCTTCTACTCTTTTTTCAGTTATCCTATTCAAGCCAATATTAAGTAGATGAATTGCATAGAAAGAAAAGGTTCGTATACACAGAAGTCATAGGAAATTATTGGGTGATGAGATGTTTGATAGACTGTGGGTAGTATTTTGAGCTCTTGATATCCAAATCTAAATTACAGCTGTCAGCTGAAACCACTGGTGCAATTTCTCTGAGTGAAATGTGTTGGTATGTTAAGTTACTGTACATGATCCAGAGGTGTTCATCCAGTAAAATTTCCTGGTAGGAGAATTGAATTTTCTTATCACTCAGACAGCTACTAGGTCACACTAAAAATGTGAACACAGTTTGTGGGGAATGTAACTGCATGACTTGACAGGAGTATGTTGGCCATTCTGAAGATTGTTGCAGCTTGTTCAGTGACATTCTGAATGCGTTTGCATTTTTAATCTGTTTATTTTTTAAGGTAGAACTATGCATTTTAAAAAGGTACTTTGCGGTCTTCAGGAGCATGAGCAAAACACCTCTCCCTGAATCCTTAAAGCAGCTGTGTCTTTTGCAAGGCTCCTTTAGCTGTGTTGAAAGCTGTTCTTGATTGTTTTCCTCTGCATTCATTTCTGGAGCAGCCATGTGACCCTTGCAGAAGAAGTGGCTGCTTTAATCTGTTGAAGACAGATGCCTTTTCTAGACTTTAAAAGGCTGAATGTTTCACATGATTGCAGCTGAACTGCATTAGTGCAATGTTCTACATTTTCAAAAGCAGACAAAGGCAAAGCTACTTCTCCTTGGGAGACCATTTTAAGCTAGTATCTAGTTCCTCTAGCACTAAAGTTCTTATAACACCTGATTTTAAAAAAAGTGTTTCTAAAATGAGAAGTCAGAAAATATTCTAGAAGGCGGCCCCGGCAAATACTTTTGTAGTGTAGTCAAGCAAAGAGCATCCGAATAGCCCTAAGGAATGGAGCTCACTCAAGCGCTTCCTCTTTTTTATCCCCAGTTTCACAGCAAGGTTACTTTGCAAGGTATGGGGACAGAAGATAGATAGATAGATTAATGTTAGATGAGAGCTGGTTCAATAGTTGTTTGTTTTAACTCAATCATTTGCAAATTTAGCTTTTGGGAAAGATTTTTAGAGGCAACTTAGTTTTGCTGAGTTCAATTGTTTCTTTTTCAAATAGAATCACGGGAGGGAGTATTTAGGTTTGCTTATTTACATTTATCTTATCTATCCATGTTTCAAGGATTTCCATGATATCGACATTTTCATTCGAGGAATTTGAATAATGTTCAATTATATGTATGTCATGAAACATATTTACTTTTTCTATGTTGTATTCTGCCAACTTCCTCTTGCCTGCCAAAATTTAAATGGAGCTGTTATAACAAGATTATTTTTCTCCCCATCCCCATTCTCAGACCCCCATACTCATTATATCAAAAGATTTATTTTATTTTCTGCATTAATTCTTGTTTGCCTTGAATTTATGTAATGCTCTCGTTAATGGTTATACCTGTTTAAACAATCTAATAAAAACAGTGAAGCTTTAATTCAAATAGAAATTCCATGTGTTTTCCAGTTTCTTTTCTGTTGTAACAGGTCAGGCTGCTTAACAGATGTCTAAATAACTTTGTTGATAGCAGGAATTTCTCAGACCTCTTTGTTACTTATTGAAATGACCTACATATGCAGCAGATGGAGAGGAATTTTGCTTACCCTAATATTGAAAGTAAAGCTTTTCTGAGTTGCGAGATTTGTGTTTGTGTCTGTGTTCTATTTTTATGAGCACTTCTGTTCTTAACTGAAATACTATTTTAAATCAGTTCTACAGAGGAAAAAAAGGAATACTTCACGTGTGTGTGTGCATGTGTGTGTGTGTGTGTTTTGAGAGAGAGAAAAGAGGAAGAATCTAAATGGCCGTAAGTTTAGAATACTTTGGGTGTGTAAAAGCCCAGTTGCTTCTATTAGAATTTTAAACTTGGGACTATGCAGGTATGATTTTGGGATGAAGCCTTTTTAATCTTTCCCTTGCCCCCCTTATCAGAAATGGGGAGACACATGTGCAGTTATATGCTACAAATCTCAGTAAAATAGTTTCTTGGCATGCTGATGTGCCAGTCTGTGTTAATCTGCATTTTAGTGCAAAAATGAAAAAGGGCTTGTTTTTTGAAAATGTTACTGGCTATATATAAAACCTGCAGACCAGCCATTGTATTGCAAAGTATGAAAAGGTTTTTAGTGGTAGATTCTACAAAATGACTCCCAGGTATTCTATGTATTAGTACAGGCGGAAATTGTTGCTTTTAATATAAATTTGATTGGAATATCATTAATTACATACAAAGTAAAATAATACAACAATAATGCATCAGTATGGCTATTTAAAAAGCAATATGATGAGCATCTCTATTAATCAAGATATTATAGAAACAAATCACAGTAAACTTGATGAGAGCTATCAGGGATGTGACTAGTTTCAGGTTATCACTACTACCATATCAACATTAGTATTACAAACACCATTTTAACTCTGGACAGTTCACAAAAACGTAGAAAAAATAATAATAAAAAATACCACATAATAATATAAGTGAAGTTTGTCCAATATATGCATTTTTAAAAATGCTGTTATTTTTAAATAATGGTATTGAGTTGTTTTACAACAAGTATGTGATTGTAGAAAAATGAATTTCTGCACCTTCTAAGGTAAAGTGGATAAGTTGTAGCCATGCTAGATTTTGTTTCCTTGTTTTAGTGAAGTAAACCTGTTTGTATTCCAAAGGTAATATCATAAAATTGGAAGAGTGTTTCCAAGGTAAGGTTGTTTCTGTTCCCCAGTATTTTCCTCCTTCCAGTTTGAGTTTAAATGTCTAACACAGTGGGGATGGAAGGAAAAATATTTACCATTAATTTAGTTCATCTCAGCCATCAAAATGTATGTATGTATGTAGGTATTTATTTATTACAAGAAAGGCAGATTTTCATTAGGGAAGATTTCCTTGTTTTCTGTAACATTTAAAGCAGAGAAAATTCATTTAACACATTGTCGCTGGCAGTTGTTTTCTTTTCTTGTAATGTAAAGTTTTGGAACTTTATTCTTATGTAAAGAACAAAGTTTACATTCGTGACCTATACTGTTTCAAGAAATGACTTCTTCCCAAAAGGAGAAATATTGATTGCTTATTTGAAAGCATTAATTGACTGTCTTTATTATTGAAATGTTCACTGTTTTTTTAAATGAATGAGTAATTATGGATGTAAAAACCAGCTATTCAAATACGTTGTTCTTCAGGTTTCATCTCACATGTTCATAGCTATTTAAACTTCTTGGTTAAAATAAATCCTTGCTTACCTCTAGCTGCTGTAGTACTTTTATAAAAATTGTACACTCGTGCTCCCAGACAGTACAAAATGTCTCTTTTGAACATATTCTTTTAATCTGTATACATTTCATGTATTCTTTGTTTAGACAAAGAGAAAGAAGTTAGTGTGGAAAGCACAGTGGAAATGAGTATATCCTGTGCTTCTGAAACAATGTTGGTTAGCATAATTTACCACAGAATATATATTGATTTTGATATAGATATAGATATGTATGTGTGTATGTGTGTGTCTCAGGTTTAACTGAAAAGAAACATGAAAAGATTGTGAACTTTGTAGATATATAATGAAAACTAACCAATTTGAAAAGATAATAAGACACATAGCCATTCAGAAAGCTAATGTTTTTGAAAATATGACTAGATGATGGGTCTTTCATCATAAATGCAATACCCTGAGGATGTATTAATGCTTCAATAGCGTTGTTGTGAGGACATCAGTGCAGTCCTCTTTAATAGCTTGCTGGCTTGAACCCCAATACATAATGTTCTTGTAATACTTTATGGGTGACTGCAGTAAATTGGTAGCGAATGCATTCCATTTTTTTGGCTTTGGTTCTTATCTGATCTGCTGGGAGAACATTTTGTCCTTACACTTTTGTATTGTAAAGGCAATTGATCTACTTTTGGATGTATGCTCAAAATTTTTGTCTTTAATTTTTTTAACAAAAAGCTCCATATTGTGAGATTGTGATCTGTAGAAAAGTGGAATATCACCAGAAGTAGAAAGAAACCCGAGCAGTTGGTTTAGTCCTGTTCAAATCCACCCACTCATATTAATGTTCTTCAGACACTGCCAAATAGGCACACATTTTCTTTCCCCATTGTTTTAGTTGTTTCAGTTTGTTCAGACAATACTTGGAAAATTATATTTTGTCTATAATTGGACAATGTTGCTTCACATATGTTAATTTTGAGGCCAAACAATTTCTTTAAATTTCATTGTACTTTGCTGAAAAAAATAGTTTAAGATGGTTGTTGAATTAAACTAATAGTATAAGATCAAGATCTTGGCTAAAGATGTAATCTGATTGAATTAATATGCATGGTTCTGCCCTGTTCTGAATAGAATAAAAGACAAAGGTATTTCACTTTATACACAAAGTTAGATTATAATAATAGGAATCTTTTGATGTCTTCAACATCAGTGAACATAGAATTAAGTTCCACTGTATCAAAAAGTTGAAACCCAATTTTCCATTCAGATTGTTTGTTGCACAAGTTGCAGATAATGTGAAAAAAAAAAACACCAAATGTGTGATAGAATGTGTTATTGCTCTCTAACAACATAAAATTTAGTGGCCTTAACTTTCATAAAAAAGTTTAAGCATTTCAAAATGTACATTTCCATGAATTCCAAAGTGAATAAAAGTTGACATAACCTTGCATATACCTGACATCTTTCTGCAAATTTGCATGTATGCTATTTATTTGCAGTTCTTTACAGATTCAAAATAAGAAAACAGTGAATATGGCAAGTGCAGAAGCTTGGATACCTTTGTAACAAGTAACAGTTTTCAAATGTTTCCTGAGGCCAGCAGGTGTCTGTCTGTCTTTTGCCATTTTTCCTCACTCTTTTCTTGCAGAATCTCTAGCTCATAAAAGTTCTGAGGGTTTCTTGTATGCATTGCATGTTTGAGATCTCTGCATAGATTTTAAAATAATATTCAATTCTGATAACTGAAAAGCCATTCCCAAATCTGTTCGTTCGTTCTTGTAAGTACATCATTGCTGATTTGGACATATGTTTCAGATACTGATTTTGCTGAAATAGCCAACTTCTTTTATGTTCTTCACTGAATGTGGGACATTAATATGAAGACTAAGAAAAATCTCTGCTAGAAGTTGGGTACCTGTGGTTGTCTTCCTTGGTTGCCTGCCCCTGTTTATACCTGGTATGTATGTATCCTTTCTTGTTATTTTTAGATATTTTCTGAATTTTTTTGTATGTCAACACTGGCTTCTTTTGCTTTGTTTTTACTCTTTGGAATTGTTTGGAATTGTGCTGTTATATCACGATTTAGGAGCTCCTTTTCTCATTAGCTTCCCCTACTGTGGAGTGCTAATTGCTGCTCTGATACGCACTTGACTACATTTAGTTTAGTGCCATTAAATGAAGAACTTTAGCATTATAGGACCACTTTTCCCCAAATTTCCTATTACTTTAACTTAAATTCCTGATATCTTTATTAGCTGTTTGATCCTTTAGTGTTTCCTGGAAACATTTTTAATAAGTTATTTTTAAAAACACTTAAGATATACAAAGACATACAAATAGGGTAATTTTTAAAGTAAAATCTTTAAAGTCTTATAAGATAAAGTGTGATAAAAATATCTCAGAAAAATAATTAAAAGTTCAGACAGAACTATGCTCAATAAGTAGTAAGGACTATGAAATGAAACATGACAGGCTCATTGCTTTCAAAAGACTAAAAGAAGTAGAAGTTAACATGAAGATGAGAAAAGACAGCCCAAGATAACCAGAAATATTTACAATTGAAAACAAGAAATGCTTTGCTAAAGTTATGTCTGTAAAACTCAAAAGCAGATACAAGCAACCATTGCTGCTTCTTTCAAAGTACATTTTAATCTAGTTTGAGAGGATATTGATTTTTAGCCATATTAATAGAATATGATCATTGCCACTTTCTGATCATAGGCATAATACTACGATCAACAGACTTATTTTATTCACCAGTGTAAATTTGCTTTTTTTTCATTATTAAACCAGCTTTAAAATAATCATGATAAAGTTCATTAAATATATATGCTGCCCAACTCCCAGCAACTCTGGGCGCTTTACAGTTGTTAAGACATTTAAAAACAAAGAACAATACAAAAAACAGCAGAAGACAAAAGAACAATGTTGGCAAAGAAAACAAACCCAGAGGGGAACAGAAAGGAAGAAATATAATGCTAAATCCTTTATGCTTAGATTTTAGGACAATAGTTAATAAGTTTTTGTGCCTCTTCTTTTGCAAATAGTATACAGAAGTATATTTCAGTTGCTTTTAGAAACCATCAAGAGTAGCTTTTTTGCTGCTAAAGAAACTTAATTTCTAAATTGTTCAAATTAAATTGTTTCCATTTGGTAGATAGCAGAAACTAATATGAAAAAATGTACTTAATTATATTTTTTAATGCTGTATAAAATGTTCCCAAAATATATTTAAATATATATTCTCTGTAGCAGCCCCTGCCCTGTGGAACATCCCTACTTCTGTGAGGCCCCTACCCTCTTAGCCTTTCAGAAGGCCTTGAAGAGCTAGTTCTTCCTGCAAGTGGTGTTGAGTGAGGTTGGAGCCCAGTAAAGTGGAGTCCTGACGGGTGGGGGAGTGTTACCTTTGTGGGATGGGAGTTTTTGTTATGGTTTTATGGTTTTTTGATGTTTTTATCATTTTGTGAGCTACCCAGAATTATAATATATAAAATGAGTGGCTGCGTAAATTTTTTAAATAGAATAAATATTCCTTTTATAGTTCTTGGTCTTCAAAATGATCATAGAATTATAATTGAAGGGTTCATTTAGGTCATCAAGTCCAACTACTTGGAATCCAAAGTAAAGTATCCCTGACAGATGGGTTGTGGGTTGATCAGTGCTACCATAGTCATGAGAATTAATAATGCCATATTCTGACATGTAACACATTGTATGTTGTTCTGGAGGGTTGAAAATAGGATGATGGCTGGATTGCTGACCTCTGGAAAACCTGCTGATTCAAATAAATGCTGTTTGTTAATATGGAACACGCATATAGCTGTTATCATAATAATCTTTGATACAGGACTGCCCTTTCTCTCATTTTAGCCTCTTTTACTGCTTTGAAAATAACAAACCTTTAAAACACTGGTGAAAATGTTAGAGTTATATATTTAAAATACAATGAAACTTTGATTTAGCAGTTCTTTCTTTAAGGGACTTTGGATGCAACAGACTAAATCTGTGTTTGGAATTCATCCCCAAAATAATGTAAAAGTCTGTTGTTTCTGAAGGCTGCCCAGACAGTTGGCATAATTTATAGCATTTGCATAATGACATAATTGTCATTTTTACATCATTTGCATCAATTTGTCATTTGCATTTGTCATTTGCATTATGTAAAATGTCAGTTACATCATTACACAAATAACCCAAATTGATGCAAATGATGTAAAACATCAATTGAATAATTATGTAAATGGCATAAATTATGTCAATTACATAGATTCGGATTTAACAAAAATTTGGATTTAATGGACCTTTTCCCCAAATGCCTTGTTAAATTGAGATTTTAACATATATATAATTATTCAAACTATATTCTTTCATTGATATTTACAATTTACATGCTGCCAAAAACCTAGTTTACAAAGCAAAACTTTGCTGAAATAATAATCCTTGTATTGCTGAAGCTCTTAACATGATGCCCATAGGCCCAAACGTGCCTGCAGATCCATCCTTGGTGCCTTATAGGCTCTCTACCCATCCAATTTCTTCCCTTCCCTTCTCCTTTTCTCCTTTTCTCCTTTCTTCCTTTCAAAAATTTGTTACAGTACTTTTTTTTAATCCTAGTAAAAATAAATGGTAAGCTGATATGATACAATGTTGGTCAAGGTAACCAAAATATATACAATATATGTGTTTGCATTGTCTTGCTTGAAAATTAGTAAACTCTGGTGAACATGGATATCTGCAGGGGGAGGGGGCTCAAGAAAATATTTGCTTGCCTGGGTAAGTCATAACACTATGTTTCCTGATAAAAAGAGCTAGTCTGGCCCTTCTAGATGCTGAGACATTATTATCCATTATTATTCATTAGTTGACATTCATTACTCAACATTAGTTGTTGTTATTCATTAGTCAACTCACTTTGTAACTTGCTTTTCAGTGTATATAGCCTAAAAATGGTTCCAATAATGATTGATATACACACTCTGGAAAAGAAAATGTCCAGTGCAAGAATGCTCTATGACTTCCTCTGGCTGGCTGTCTTTCATCTTCTTTGGATGAAAATGTGGTCCTTCATTTTAAAAAAAAAATCAGATATCCAGACTTTTGTTGTAATTGTGATTAGACAATACTGTAGTGTGTCTGCCAAAAATGAAAAGTAAGAGCAAAGTCAGGAGTTTGCAATTTCTTGAATTCGTTTCTTTTAAAATGGGGAATTTTTGTGAGTTTCAAAGGGTTTAAGAAAATTATCCTGCTAGTACATGCAGATGAAGTTCATCATTGCTCAGTACATGTTGCAAAAACAGGTACTGAGCCTCAGCATGGTGTCTGAGGGTTGGGAGTTAAACCAGTCCTGCGAGATAGTCTGTTATTGTTACACCCAGGCAAAGTGATGTATGACAATCCTGCATAGTAGTCCTGTTTTGTTATCCATTTTCCTGATTTGCTGGACTTATGTAGGGCAATGTAATATATATGTGAGAGGATAGCTTTGCAATTAAGGTTTGGAGAAGATCTGTGTAATATATTTCTACAGTGTTAAGCAAAAGTACAGGTTTTTCTATCTGTTTCTTTCCAGTGGAGGCTCTTTTTCTGTCTTAAAGCAGGCGGTGTTAAGGCAATATAACATGTGGCAGCTCAAAAAATAATCTTTCTCTGGTATTGTAAATAATTATGTCCAACTATCCAACTCGCTTATATGTTACCTAGAGAGAAAAATCTAGGGTTGGGTAACAAGCAGAACATGTAAGGGCTGAAGCTGGCAAGGTGAGAAGCAGTGCAGCTCAGAGTGGACAAAACTGTTGTATAAACACAGGGCAGATAACGTGTTCAAAAATTCATTGACATTAAAGGGCAGGAAGAGAAGGCTTAAGATTTAAACCCTGCAGTGTGTTCTCTCAATCTCTCTTTCACACACATACCCACACAACACAAAGACGCATAAATAGGCTTGATGGGATGTGTTCCATGCTGGAAAGATACTTTGCAAAATATGACTTCCATTTTGTCTGAAATGAAGCAAGTTATGTAAGAATATCGAGTCCTTGAAGTTTCTGCAGTTATCTGATTCAGGAATGTAGGGTTCAGTTTCTGGAAAAATACAGATCTGTAGCCATGCCTGTCCATGTAGTATATCAGAGCCCAAGTACCATCATGTAGTTTGAAATCAGAGAAAATAATTTAAAAGATGTTTATATGCCACTTTCTCCTCCAAATTGTACTCAAAGAAGCTAGTGAATTCTTGTCTTGGCTTTCCTGCTGCTCAAGATACAAACAGTAGTTTCAAGAATATTCATGCTATATACAATTGAAGAAATGCAAAAGCTGTATTCCATTAGCTGATAAAAAAGTGATTGTCAAACAGTGTGAACATTTATCCATTTCTCCAGGCAAAGTGGATCCATTTATCTTCATCCCCGCTATAGACAATACCTCCCATAAATTCTGACTGAATCAATTTAGTGGACTTTAGATTTAATGGGCTAAAAGCAGTGGAAAATTAGACAAGGAGGGTGTGGTGGAATATGTCATATTCTAACCTTGATGGCAACATCAGCTGAGGGGAACTGGGAGGGGGAGAAGAGAAAGCACTGGAAAGTTTCAGCAGTGAGCAGGTCAGCAGACACTGGTAGCAGTGATGGCTAAGGGGATGGAAGGAAGGGAAGATCTGGGAAGATCAGTATAGGCAGGCCAGTGGAAATGTTCCATGGGGAGCTTCTTACTAACCTAAGTTGTTGAGTGTGTTTCTTCTGAGTTCTTGTGGCAAGGGCCATGATCTTGAAGCCATTGAAAAACTGCATAGTTGAAGGGAGGAAGGATGAAATGGATTTTGTTTCATGAATGGAAAAGCAGTTGCTTCCCTCTTTTTCAAAGTATTACAGATTGGTGCAAACACTCACTGTGGAAGATTTTGTTCGTATCGTATAAAGTGAAGTGGATAAGAAGGAATTACAAGAGAATAACTGTACCCCAAGGACAAGAGAACACACAGTTCATGACTTCTGCAAATATACACGCATGGGTTCTGTAAAGAAGCTGAATCTTCTGAGATTCAGCACTATAATGTCAATCACATTCTTTTGTATATGTTTGTTATATATTTCCTTATTTCTTTAAGGTGCAAAAAAAGGATGTTTTGGTCCAGTAGAAAGCACTGTTTCTCTGCAAATCTGCTTTCTGGTCGCCTGTTTACTGTAATAAACAAGTTCCCATCTGTTACATTAAACATGGTAATATAGGTCTACAAAGTACAATGACATCTAGTGCTTAAAATATCCAAATGAAATGTCAGAGTCCAATTGCATATACAGAGTTCAAAAGTGGTGGTGTCCTGAATCCACCTCTGTTACAAAAAGGGCATTTCATAATCCATGTAAGTATCTCACTAACATCCTTAAGTAATTGGCATGTGTGGGACCAGATGTAGATATATGATTACAGCATTAAATTCTGGCAAAAGATTTTTAACCACATTATCGCAATTATATTTCAGCTTTGGAGGTTTTTTTAAATGGTTTCCTTCCATGCAATTGAGTTCTGAGATTTATATAGGCATATGACTTTTTATAAAGTATCTCAAACTGCAAGTTGTAGCTATTGAGATAAACAGTATAGTTTCATTGATAAAGGACAGGTTCCTCTGGATAAAGCAAAGTGTTTTAAAATTTACTTAGTGTCACAATATAAATATAGTTAACAGAATTGTGCTTTTTTCCCCTACAATTTTCTATAGACAGTTAACAAATGCTCATTTTAATATAGATCCCTATGGTGACAAAAAGTTGACTATGTATTCTCTTTTGTTGTTTCTCCTGTTTGTCTCCAGGCATGTTTAAATTTATAGACCATTGTAAAGAACAACCTTATCTCATGCTTGTGGCATACTTTACTGTTTGAATTTTGCATGAACACAAAAGGACCATTCCTCAGCTGGGTTCAGTGTTTTGGCTGTGTTTGCTATGTAGTTTATCTGCAAAACATTGAGCACAAATATCTGTATTGAATATAATTTATCTTTGTTCCCTAGTTAACTGATTTCTGAGTACTGTTTTAAGTAGGGAGAAAACTGATCACTGCATAAAAAGGGACAGTTCTTTAAAGATAAGTGTTATAAATTTTTTTGATAAAAAAATATTATCTTTCAAAATCAAAAGGACTTTAAACAGTTGTCTGAGTTCAGGATAAACAAGTAAATTTATATAATCATTTGTCTTTCACAAACACAAATTGGTATTGTGAGCAGAAGCAACATCTAAAAAAAATAAATTTCATGAAAAATTGTTTTAAAGGAAGTGGACAGTAGCTGGTGATTATCAGGTATCACAATTGGGACTGGCAACTCCATTACTAAGCGACACAGTCATTAAGTGAAACATCATGTGACTGTGACTTGAGATGTTACTGCTGGCTTCTCCATTGACTCTGCTTGTTGGAAGCCAGTGGTGAAGTGCACAAATGGCAATCATGTGACCACAGGACGCTGCAACCATTGTAAATACATGTCGGTTGCCAAGCACCTGAATTTTGATCACATGACCACAGGGACGCTGCAACGGTTGTAAGTGTGAGGACTGGTCATAAGTCACTTTTTTCAGTGCTGTTGTAACTTTGAATGGTTGTTAAATGAATGGTCATAAGTCAAAGACTACCTGTATATAACCAATCTCAGAAGTACTTTCCTTTTTGTTTATGTCTTAAATTTGGTAATAGTGATGGTATGCATGAAAAAAATCATTTCAAATCTTAATTGTTCTGAAACTGAATTAAAGTGACAGTCTAGTGGTGTCATTGGATGTCAATGAGATAAGTTGTAATTATCTATACATTTCAGAAAGCACCCAATTTTCATATAAGATAAAGAAGTCCCTTGTGACACCTTGTAGTTTGATGCAGGTAGTCCTTGCTTAATGACTGCCCTGTTAAGAGACCATTCAAAGTTACTATGGTGCTAAGAAAGTAACTTTACAACCGGTCCTCGTATTTACAGCCATCACAGTGCCCTGTGGTCACGTGATTGAGATTCAAGCACTTTGCAATCAATGGGCATTTATGACTGTTGCAGCATCCTGCAGTCATGATTGCCATTTGTGTGCTTCACCACCGGCTTCCGACAAGCAGAGTCAATGGAGAAGCCGGCAGAAATATCTCAAGTCATAGTCACATGATGTCTCACTTAATTACCATGTTGCTTAGCAGTGGAGTTGCCAGTCCCAATTGTGGTCATTAAGCGAGGACTACATGTAGATTTATTGCAGGACATAATGTTTCTGCTGCAATCAATCTGGTGAAAGTGAAGATCAAAACAGAAGTGGCATTATGCTTCTGCAGTGGGGATTTCCCATCCTTTAGTCTCTTCTCGGCTGTACTGTGCTACCTGTAAAGTTCTTTCTTTTCAGGTTGAAGACATCCACAGTGGCAGACATTCCTGAAATAGCACTGAATGTGATGCAGATAGCTGCAGTAGAAAATAGATGAGGAAACATATTGCAAGCAAAAAAGCATGGCTCGTGTTGTGTTTTTGTGTGTAACAATTGTTGCTTTATTAATACATTAATCTACTTTTCACTCAAGTTGCATAATATCTTATAGCAGGATTTCCCAGTCTTGGCAACTTTCCGATGTGTGAACTTCAATTCCAGAATTCTCAACAGTGGCCGTGCTGGCTGTACAATTTGGGGAGCTGAAGTCTACACATCTGGAAGTTGCCAGAATTGGAAAACACTGTCTTGTAAGTTTACTTACTTAGCTACTCAGTTACTAGCTTTTCAGTGAAAACCCTTCTAAGGAATATAATAAAACATTTAAAATGAATCCATTGAATTTACACACAGCTATTTTAATTTTTTTAGGTGACTGCAGAATTATTAATAAGTCACCTGTATTTTAGCAGTAGAGATAAGGGTTTTTTTTTTTTTAAACTTAACTTTGAATATATTATTAAAACTGATCTGTTTGATTAGGGCATCCAAGAGGGGCACAGTGTAGAAAAAGGTAAAATGATGGATGCAGCTTCAGGATCAAAGCCACCATCTTGACTTTTTTTACTTCTCCCCATGGATACTCCTATATAAGGACTTACACTTATTTTTGCTGTTGCAGTTTTAAAACTATGATGTAATTAATTTGTTTTCTTTAACCTATACTACCATAAAGAAAAAGGTGGGATACACAGATATTAAATAGTAATTCTGTGGGAGATGTTTTCATAGAACTTTCTATTAAGGGAAAGAGAAGAAAATCTTTCTTCTTTTCAAATTGACCTTTACAGCCATAATTGCATAAATAATAATTATACACTTGCTGTATTGCAGAAGATATTTTCATGAAGTTATCTTGGTTGTGAGAAAACATTTTATTTATTGTCAGTGGTACCCTCCACTCCACTTTATATTGTGGATATTGGGACAGAAAAATAAAAGCTCTTAGAACGCACATTATAGTGTGAGAATAAAGCTGTTGGTCAGTAGCCAGTTTAGTTTTTTAAGCACAGGCGTGTGATTCTATACCTTGCATCATTTAGAAACCTGGCTGACATATATTCCTGCATGTTTTACTAGTCAGTGTAGATGATAACTAAGGCAAGGATAACTGTCTCCAGTCCAACTGGCTCAGGAAGGGCCACAGCTGGTGTACTAAATGTAGTTATTAAAAAGTGCTCAGTGCCATAGCTGCCAGCCACAAATCCAGTGACAGCTGAGGGTCAAGGAGCACTCCCAAATTGTGAGTCTACTCTTTCTGGGAGAGTGCAATCCCATTCAGAACAGGGTTCACCTGAGTCCGACAGTCTAGTTTTGTCCTGTCTAATATACCTTATTCAGGTCTGGATTTGATTTCAACTTCTTCAGCTTCATCTGGCCCATT
The DNA here is from genome assembly GCA_030867105.1 of Liasis olivaceus. Taxonomy (NCBI): domain Eukaryota; kingdom Metazoa; phylum Chordata; class Lepidosauria; order Squamata; family Pythonidae; genus Liasis; species Liasis olivaceus. The sequence goes on along the minus strand of CM061352.1, from coordinate 84,512,634 downwards.
ATTGATGTTAGGCAGTGTTCAAATCAAATCAAACTTTATTGATTAGCCCTTAGGCCATATCAAAATTCAAAATTTCAAACACAAGGTGTTAATGTTAATAAAACCCAATGTAATAACAAATTAAGTAAAATGGAAATAAAATACAACAAGTAAGTATACATATTAGTGAGAGTACAGATTATATTTCCATGTCTTCAGCTTCATCTGGCCCATTATTGATGTTAGGCAGTGTTCAAGGGTGCTGATTATTTCTTTGGAGTAAGACAGTAGAGAGCCATAGAACTAGTTTTTATCAGCATAGGAACAAGATATAAGCTGTGCAACACCATAATCAACAGCTTAGGTGTTGACAGTAGTCCCTAGTACCAGCTTCTGCACAGGTCCCAATATGAAGGACCAGAATAAGACAGCCCAGAAGGATAGCATGGTTGATGGTATAGAAGTCCAAGAGGTCAAAGAGAACTAGCAAGTTTCCACTTCCCCATATAATTTTCTACATAGGTCAACCCACTAAGGCAACCAAAGTTGTCTCAGTACCATATCCAGATGAAACTGAAAGGAGTCCAGGTAAGTGGTTACAGCCAATTGTATATAGACCAAGAACATTACTTTCTTGATTGTTTTATCCAGGAATGAAATATTTGAGAGTGGTTTGTTACAGTTTACAGATATCTTCTGGGTCAAAGAAAGGCTTTGTCAATAAAGATCTTATAATTGTCTCCTTTAAGCAGATAGATATACATCCCATGTTTAAGGAGAGAGTGATCATCTCCATTATCTATGGGTTAGGTACTGATTAAATCAGCCAGGAGGGACAGTGGTTGATTAAATCAAGGTGACCCTAATTACTGCATATACTGTTTCCATGTCCTTGAGATGTATAAGCTGAAAAAAAAATCCATATGAACAGGGCAGGCAGTTGTCAAGTTTACTACCCTATGACCTGCCCAAACTTGAAGGAGGAGATGCTGGACAATATTTATTCTATGTTCCCTACTATCTTGAGCTGTGCAGGCCCAGCAGAGGAAGGAAAATTAGTCCTCTTAACTGAATCCACTGCTGTGAAGTAGGATTTCACTTAAGTCTTTCAAAAAACCCACCTTGTATTTGATCCAATCCCACTTATGAGTCACTGCTATCAGTTTCATTATTCTCAGCTAAAGCAAGATGATGCATGAGATCTGCCAGAGGAAAAAAGGCAGTTAGGAACAGTGTCAGCTGCTGGGCCATCTTTGTTTCACAGATTGACCAGGATATTAATATTCCCCAAGCATATTCAGGAAACCACCTACTGTCAATCCATGTCCTGGGTAAGACCATTTTATTCTTCCCTCCAAAGTTGCAGATTTTTATAGGACCTGCTGGTCTAAAATTACCCAGAAGAGTGATCTGTCCATGACAGCTTCTCTGCTCTCTTTACAGATAATATGATGGCCTCTTTGAGAAGGAAGGAGAGGAAAGCCCATTTGCCTAGATAGCCCACCAGCAGTGAATGGAGTTCTTGCTGTCTGTCTTCCTATTAGAGAATGTGCTCCTAGAGGCTTCTGTGAAAAGAGAGAATGGAAAGAATAATGGAGGTTGGATGAATATCTAGCCTTTCCCTGCCCATTTTCTGCTAGAGGTCCAGAGAGATGGATGACTCAGTGGCCCTGAAATTACCATGGAAATTTAGAATTGTATTGATCAATTTGAACATTTGATTCATATATTGCCCTTTCTCTAGGAATTCAAGTTGGCATACATAGCATTACTTTTTCTACCTTTTTCCTATATCAACCCTGGGAGGCAGATTGGGCTGAGAGAGAGATGGCCCAAAGTCACCAAGTGAGCTTTCGTGTCTGACAGTGGACTTTGACCTGGGTCTCTCTAGTCTAGTTGAACTCCTTTTAAAAGCTACACCATATTAGCTGTTAGGTACAACTCTTAGAGCCATGCAGATTGTAATTTTAATGTGAGAGAAGGTTAAATTATTAAACATAGCTAAAGTTTAATTATAATAATTGATTAAATTTAAATCCAAATGAAATAAAAACTAATTTTGGCTTTGTTCTGTCCCTACCCACTACTATTTGAGCAATTCAGTATAGTCCTTAAGTTGAAAAAAGTTGCATAATCACACTTTCTAACTAACTGAAGATTCTGGCTAGAAAAAAGGACAGGATTCCATATTCAGTGGAATCATCAGCTAGATTCATGAATTTCTTTTCCTAAGATGAAGTTGGTGAGGAGGCTTTTCTGAAAATTAATGTACGTAGGGAACATTATTCTAGAGAACTCAGATTATAGGCAGAATTTTTTTTTCATGCTGCAGGACAGAAAGAAGACTTTTCTCCAGATAGATAAAAACCTGGGCAAGCTAGACCAGTGTCTTTCAGATAAGGTTAATCTAATCAAATCTAATCTAAAGTATTGTTTTAAAAGACACTTTGAATTGTATCCAGAAGTGGATAGGTAGCTAATGAAACTGATGTAATATGGAAACTGGGACTCATATGTTTCTTATAACCAGCCCTGGACAATAGCCTAACTTCAATTGAAATTTTGGATCCTCTTCAAAGGCAGTTCAATTTAGAGGGCATTATTGTGGTCCAATTGCTAAACATATTTCCTGTGAGCCAGATAAAACATCTTAGGTGTTCATCTAGAAATAAAATGAGTCCGCAGTGTCACACAGTTGCATTTGTGGTTTCCAGCTGAATGTGCACTCTGGATCTGGGTTTGCTGCTGTGTAATAAGTTCAGGGGCTATACAACATTTTAAAGATACTTGGAAAAAACATTTCTTCTGCCTTAGTTGTCAGCATTATGATAAGCTTTCAGCTTATCAAATGTAAATTTTTATTTGTATTTTGGCAACTGAAGTAGATTCTTGGCCATTTGGGACTCCAAGTTAACACTACACTGAATATTTATTTATATATAATTTAGATTTATAAGGGCACCCAAGTCAATGCTGACTGGGTTGTATACAAATTAAAAGAGCAGAATATATGAGTGATACATACTAAAGAAGTTAATGTTTCCCAGTGCTTCTGGTATATTTCTCTTTTGAAGTTATTTCTAAGAAGAAAACACACCAATATTCCAGATACTCTGATAATTTATATTAGAGTTGTACAGTATCTCAGATTTGATTCTAAAATAGTGCTTTGGAATGCATGGGTTTGCAAACATAATACCTGTCTGCAATTCATTTGAAGTACAGTCTGGGAAAAGACATAAATGCTTTAAAGAGTTGTAGACAGCTGCTAAATTTGTGCTTCCATGACTCCAAAGCACCTTTTAATATCAAATCTGAAACATTGCCAGTTCTAGTTTTTATATCTTTTTGAAATATCCATTCTTATATCCTAGTGATTTCTTTGCAGCTCTGGAAAAGACTTGGAAACATAGCTGTTGCACTCACAATGCAATTGACTTGGCATTTTGCTCGGTGGACTGCAAAATTTGGCAATTTTGGTAAACATTCAATGTTCATAGTAAGTTTATGAGGCCAAAGACTATTTGAATGAAAACATATTTGCATGACTAGGAAAGTCATTAAAGATGGTGCTTGTTTTGTCATAAAATCTCAGAATCAAGCATCATCCTGTTATTAGCTGTTTTTACTGGGAACTAATGGTGAAAATGCTGAAGTTATTGCTGGTTTGATGATCATTCCAGGGCACATCAAGGTTGCTGGAATAAGCAGGTAAACACAATAGTTTATTTGTACATGATTAGCTATGGCATCTCTTGTCTCCAACAGCATCTCCTGATATTGAAATTATTACATCAGCATACATTTTCCCTCTTACCACTCATTGGTGGCTGACAGTTTTGCTAGTGAATTGCCTCATTATTCATGCTAAAAGTATAGCAGCCTTAGATGTGCTTAAGTCCAAAGCAAAAGGGATTTTACTGATAAGCAATCAACTTCAATGAGGTTGTGGGATCTTCAGTGACATATTCCCCAGAATGCTGGGAATTCTGCCTGGAAATTTTTTAGTAACGTTGTTGTTGTTGTTCAGTCATTCAGTCGTGTCCAACTCTTCGTGACCCCATGAACCATATCACGCCAGGCCTTCCTGTCCTTCACTGCCTCCCTGAGTTTGCTCAGTTTGTGCTCATTGTTTCAGCAGTGCTATCTAACCATCTCATCCTCTGCCGTCCTCTTCTCCTTTTGCCTTCAATCTCTCCCAGCATCAGGGTCTTTTCCAAAGAGTCCTCTCTTCGCATTAGGTGACCAAAATATCTGAGCTTGAGCTTCATTATCAATCCTTCCAATGAGCAGTCAGGGTTGATTTCCTCTAAGATTGACTGGTTTGACCTCCTAGCAGTCCAGGGGACTCTTAAGAGTCTTCTCCAGCACCACAGTTCAAAGGCATCAATTCTTCGGTGCTCAGTCTTCTTTATGGTCCAGCTCTCACAGCCATACATTACTACTGGAAAAACCATAGCTTTGACTGTGCGGATCTTTGTCGGCAAGGTGATGTCTCTGCTTTTTAATATGCTATCTAGGTTTGCCATAGCTTTCCTCTCAAGGAACAAGCGTCTCTTACTTTCATGGCTGCAGTCTCCGTCTGCGGTGATCTTGGAGCCCAAATAAATGAAGTTTGTTACTGCTTCCATTTCTACCCCTCCTATTTGACAGGGATTGATGGGTCCAGATGCCATGACCTTAGTTTTTTTAATGTTGAGTTTCAAGCCATCTTTCACACTCTCCTCTTTCACCCTCATCAAGAGGCTCTTTAGTTCTTCTTCACTTTCTGCCATTAGGGTGGTACCATCTGCATATCTGAGGTTGTTGATGTTTCTCCCTGCAATCTTAATTCTGGCTTGTGATTTTTCCAGTCTGGCATTTCTCATGATGTACTCTGCATGTAGGTTAAATAAGCAGGGTGACAGTATACAGCCTTGTCGTACTCCTTTCCCTATTTTGAACCAATCGGTTGTTCCATGACCGGTTCTAACTGTTGCTTCTTGGCCCACATACAGATTTCTCAGGAGACAGGTAAGGTGGTCTGGTAACCCCATCTCTTTAAGAATTTGCCAGAGTTCGTTGTGATCCACACAATCAAAGGCTTTTGCATAGTCAATGAAGCAGAAGTAGATGTTTTTCTGGAACTCTCGTGCTTTCTCCATGATCCAGCAAATGTTGGCAATTTGATCTCTAGTTCCTCTGCCTCTTCGAAACCCAGCTTGCACATCCGGTAGTTCTCGGTTCACGTACTGCTGAAGCCTAGCTTGTAGGATTTTGAGCATAACCTTGCTAGCATGTGAAATGAGTGCAACTGTGCGATAGTTTGAGCATTCTTTGGCATTGCCCTTCTTTGGAATAGGAACGTAAACTGACCTTTTCCAATCCCGTGACCACTGTTGCGTTTTCCAAACTTGCTGGCATATTGAGTGCAGCACTTTAACAGCATCATCTTTTAGTATTTTAAATAACTCAGCTGGAATACCGTCATCTCCACTAGTTTTGTTGTTAGTAATGCTTCCTAAGGCCCACTTGACTTTACTCTCTACGATGTCTGGCTCAAGGTCAGTGATCACACCAGCATGGACATCAGGGACATTAAGATCTTTCTTGTATAGTTCTTCTGTGTATTCTTGCCACCTCTTCTTAATCTCTCCTGCTTCTGTTAGGTCCCTGCCTTTTTTGTCCTTTATCATGCCCATCTTTGCACTAAACGTTCCTTTGATATCTCCAATTTTCTTGAAGAGATCTCTAGTCTTCCCCATTCTATTGTTTTCCTCGATTTCTTTGCATTGTTCATTTAAGAAGGCGTTCTTACCTCTCCTTGCTATTCTCTGGAAATCTGCATTCAGTTGCTTATATCTTTCCCTTTCACCCTTGCTTTTCGCATTCCTTCTTTCCACAGCTGTTTGTAAAGCCTCATCGGACAGCCATTTTGCTTTCTTGCATTTCTTTTTCTTTGGGATGGTTTTAGTTGCTGCCTTTAGTTGCTGTTATGGACCTCCGTCCATAGTTCTTCAGGCACTCTGTCTACCAAATCTAATCCTCTAAATCTATTCATCACCTTCACTGTGTACTCACAAGGAATATGATCTAAGTCATACCTCAGTGGTCTAGTGGTTTTCCCTACGTTCTTCAATATAAGCCTAAATTTTGCAGTAAGAAGCTCATGATCTGAGCCACAGTCAGCTCCTGGTCTTGTTTTTGCTGTCTGTATAGAGCTTCTCCATCTTTGGCTGCAAAGTATATAATCAATCTGGTTTTGGTATTGACCATCTGGTGATATCCATGTGTAGAGTCGTCTCTTGTGTTGTTGGAAAAGAGTGTTTGCTATGACTAGCTTGTTCTCTTGACAGAACTCTATTAGTCTTTGCCCTGCTTCATTTTGTACTCCAAGGCCAAACTTGCCTGTTATTCCGATTACTCCTTGACTTCCTACTTTAGCATTCCAATCCCCTATGATGAAAAGGACATCTTTTTTTGGTGCTAGTTCTAGAAGGTCTTGTAGGTCTTCATAGAAGCGTCAGCTTCAGCTTCTTCGGCATCAGTGGTTGGGGCATAGACTTGGATTACTGTGATGTTGAATGGTTTGCCTTGGATTCGCACTGAGATCATTCTGTTGTTTTTGAGGTTGTACCCCTTTACTGCCTTTCCCACTCTCTTATTGACTATGAGTGCTAATCCATTTCTTCTAAGGGTTTCTTGCCCACAGTAGTAGATATAATGGTCACCTGAATTAAATTCACCCATTCCCGTCCATTTCAGTTCACTGATTCCCAAGATGTCGATGTTCAATCTTGTCATCTCATGTTTGACCACATCCAGCTTGCCTTGGTTCATAGATCTTACATTCCAGGTACAATGGAACATTCCAGGTACAATCATACAATATTGTTCTTTACAGCATCGGACCTTCTTTTCGCTTCCAGATACATCCACAGCTGAACGTCCTTTCGGCTTTGGCCCAGCCGCTTCACTCTTTCTGGAGCTACTTGGAATTGCCCTCCGCTCTTCCCCAGTAGCATATTGGACACCTTCTGACCTGAGGGGCTCATTTTCTGGTGCCATATCTTTTAACCTTTTGACATTGTCCATGGAGTTTTCTTGGCAAGGATACTGGAGTGGGTTGCCATTTCCTTCTCCAGTGGACCACATTTTGTCAAAACTCTATGTCATGACCTGTCCGTCTTGGGTGGCCCTGCATGGTATAGCTCATGGCTTCACTGAGTTACGCAAGCCCCGTCACCACGACAAGGCAGTGATCCATGAAGGGGTTAGTAACCTTGCTTAAGATTAATATGAAAGTAACATCCCACATGGTCATCTGTGTACTCCCCATGGTAAAGTATAGTTTCTGTTGACAAATTAGCTATTGTGTTTATGGATTACTTGCAAATGTGTTCTGAACATGCCATTTTCTCTATCAGTTCCCAAAGACTAGACAAATTTAGTCATTAATTTGCATGGATGATATTTTTTTTTTTCCCTGTGCTTGAAAGAACAATTTCAGCTCTCTGAAGTTGAACTGGCCAATGCATTATTAGCTATATATTTTATTAAAAACAATACCAGTAGCCTAATACATGAATAGAATGTCAGGATGATCACCTATTAAAGCCATTATGTAAATAACTTCTAAAAATTGTATTACATTTTTGGATGTTGAGATCCTTTATTGTACTTATCTCTCTCCTCGATGCCCTGAAAGTCTGGGGCAATGTAATACAGGAGTTTGTATTTTTAGATGTTTGATATGTGTTGTAAACTTTGTAAGTAGAAAACTAGGAATTTAGGGAAGATTGCAACACTCCTCCTGATGTGCTAGTTTTCTACATGCATAAAATTGAATGTTTTATGTGAGGGTTCATTTCAAAACCATTTTAATATCTTGCAATTTTAAGTAATATAATCCATTCTGCTCTTTCAGTGTTCTGCTATTTTATTTTGCTGCATGTGTGTATCGGGCATCATTCTTGTATTTTCCTATTCTTGGCCCTTCTTGTGCACCATTCATATGAAGGCCTTATTGCACATGCAGTTGGGCGCAGGCACCTTTATGGGAATGTGAGCCATAGTTTCCTCTCTCATGCAGCCATTTTTCTCTGCTTCCACAGCATTGGCTGTCTTGCGTTGAAGATTGGCTTTTCAGTTCCTGTCTTTGCCTTGGCTTCTTTGCTGTGACTCACAATGGTTAGGAAAACAAATAAAGGAGATAGACGAGGATGGAGTTAATCTCCATATCACTTGTCTCAAGATAAAAGTAAATGTATTTTACTAGCAGGCTCAGTGTGGGTGGGTGGGTGGGTGGGTGGATGGATGGATGGATGGATGGATGCAGATATGTATGGATACACACACACACACACACGCATGTGTGCACGTGTGTACACACATTCCTCAAATGGTTTTGCCTCGCCCTTTTTCTGGAAATGATTAGCTCTTCTGCCTTCAGAAGTTATGAACTGTCCTGATTGACAACAAAAGCTGAAGGAAAATAACAAGGTTGTGGGTACAATAAAGTGAACATTCTTTAAAAATCATTGTTATAATTTTTTTTTTGCTGTTTTTCCAAAGGTTGTATCTCTTAAAAGTGAAAGTGGTAATCCTTCTTAAGAATGTTCAGTCTGGTAGATTGAAAGAGAGAAGGTTCATGCCTTTTGTTACAGAAACCCTTTCCTGTCATGTATCAAGCTTTTTCAGATTTTTGAATGTATCTGGGGGGGGGGCATCTCTCTTTACGGAAAAGCTCTGTTCCCCTTTGAAAGAGATGTTACAGAAAAATACTCTTGTAAAAGAAAAGGCCAAAATGCATTTTTCTTTTCTTAAAATGTTTTTAAGAGCAAAAAAGTTCCACCTTCGATGAGACCCCTCACACATTTTTCCAGCTGTACATTTACTGGAGTAATTAATATGGCATTGCCTTACCACAACTAATGTTATTGTAAGCTGTTATTCTGTACATCTTTCTTTGCTATTTACTAGCTTACTTTCTGTCTGGCTGCTTAGGGAAATCATTCTTCAAAAGACATTTTTTTATTCAGGAGAAATCTGACGGTACTGCTAAAAAAATTATACACTTGCTAAACAAGTTTCTAGGTACAGACCAGGCAGCACTTGCAAACATTTGATTTTAAACAATGACCGCTACTATACTTTAACACACACTGAAATACAATATGGGCAATGACAGCATGGGGTTAACAAAAACACAATTTTAAAAAAATGCTTTTCTAAAGGAATTGTTTTGCATTCTTAAAGGAAGCACGTATTTCATGCTCTAAAACTCTGAGGTTTGTAGTTGAAAAAGATTAAGTAAATAATTCAGGATGTGATGTGTTTACCTGTTAATAATTAAGTACATTTCTCTGGGTACTTTTTATAGATTTTTAAGGTTTTATTTTATTTTATTTCTGGTTCATGTATTCTGATTCTTAAGTTAATGAAGCTCCTTCCTTCTATGAAAGAAAGAGAGAGACTTAAAGTGCAATGGCTTCTATAAAGAACCGAATACACCCCTCTCCAGTTTAGCAGTCATTTTATTATGGAAATGCGATTACTCACCATTCCCCAGTTATGTTAGAACCCGCTTTGCTTTTGAATCTGATCACAAAGGACTTTTTAAAAATTATCTACCTTCCTTATTTAATAATATGCTTTATCAAATGTGGTGTTGACTGCCCAGATAAAGAAAAGGTTTTGTATATGAAGGCTGCTGTTTTAATCTGGTATAATCAATTATCTTTAAAACAGAAAGGGAACATCTCGAATGAAATTTTGTCAGTGGGAATGATCTGCAATTTTTTAATGTAAAAAGACCAGTAACCTAAATAATATACTAAATATGTTGAGGTTTGAAACTAAAAAGTTCAAGTTGCACGAGTAAGGAGCTACAAGAAATAGCATGAAGACTGCAGGAGGAAAAATGGAACAGTAGCATAACAAATGAGTGAGGTACTCTCCTACTGGAGGCAGCAATAAATCCCCATTATAGGTGGTCCCCCCTTTAAGAACAAGGTCCGTTCCCAAGGTCTGCCCTTAAGTCAAATTTGTATGTAAGCCAGAACAATATTATTGTATAATACTATATTAGTAGTATTGTGTAATGAACTTGAACCATTGTGTATTTAACTCAAATCATTGTGTATTTAACTTGAATTTTGCTACAGTAGTCTCCATTCTTAATTATGGGTCATCTGTAACCCAGGCATTCTTAACCTGGGGACTGCTATGTTCAGGGACATAACCCTGTACTCTTATTATAAGTAGAAAAGTGCATCTTTTCAGTTTCACTTTGTAGATTTTAGGACTAAGGTGTTCAGAAATGCTTTGATAGTGGGTGACTGAAACTTCAACAGAAGCATGTGCTTCTTTTTGTGTCCACTTGGCATAGGATTGTTTTGCAGATTTTGTTTTTATGCTATGCTTATTTTCTTTGGGATCATATATATATATATATATATATATATATATATATATATATATATCTAAACACTAATTTGATATGTAAAATCTGATAACTTTCAATTAATATTGTCTCGAAGTTGGAGCCTGAAGGGATATTTGTACCCCCTTCACAAACTTTCTAACTGTAAAAAAGACCCACTTTTCTTTTTCTTGTTCTGCCCACCTACTGCTGTACAACGAATAATAATTAAATTTATATAGCTTTTACAAATGGTGCTTGGCTCCTTTATAGAGAAATAATATAACAATTGAATAAACAGTATGAAAGCATTTTAAAGGGTGTGTGGTGATGGGGGGGAAGAAGCAGAGAGTTTTTTTTTTTTTAAATTAAACAGTGGGAGTCACTAATGATGGATTTTTGAAAGCACCTCATGCACACGAAAAGCTTTCAGGCATTTTTTAAAGGTGACACAAGAAGAACAAAGAGAGCTATCTAGAAGGAACAAATGCCACACTTAAAGGGCTTTTAAAGACAGTTGGTGTTTGTTTGCTCATTTAATAAGGCTGATTTTCAGCACCCACCAGAACAAATCTTGAATTGATAGGTCATCAGTTTGATGTACGCAAATCAGTTGAGGTCTTAATAAAAATAATTGTTGCATGGACCACTTTCATTTGCCAGAATAAAATTCTGATTCTTAGTATTTGCTTAAGAAATTGTGGCCAGGTTGGTAGCATTTTGACTAAGGTTACACTCATATACATACATACCTGAAATAAGTCCACGTTGTTAATTTTTGCTCCCAAAATCCTCATAAACATAGGCTGATCCACAGTCAACAGAACCACTGCGGATTTCAAATCACTGGGCACAAGAAATAAAGAATGTCAAACAATTACTTCCAGAGGTCTTGAATAAAATTCTCTCATTCCCATTCCACAGAGCAGGGAAATGAAATAAATAGCACTTTCTTCTTTAGAATTTTATTTCATGTTATGCATGTTAATCTGGTCACTTGGAAAAAAAAATCTGAGTGGTTGAGCGGCTAAGCCACTGAGCCACCTTTTCTGTAAAAGATTGCAAGGGCCGCTGAAGTCCAGGAACTGGGAGGCAGAGTGAGCAGTTCTCTCTCGTAGAAAAATGGACTGCTATTGCTGTCTGGAATTGCATCTCTTCAAAGTGCTGCAAATGAAAATACTGGGTACACTTTGATTTCAACTACGTTGCAGCAAAGCCACAATTAAATGAACTCAGCTCTTCAGTAGTGCCAATGCTGGAATTGGAAAGATTTTATTGTATGAAGTGCCCTAGATTCCACTGAAGAATTAGGCAAGCTTAGATTACATTGTAAATTAAGCGTTCCTAATTCTTTGGGGTGGCTTCTATTGCCCTAATAAGGTAAGCTGTGTTTCTTGCAGTTTCAGGTGCTTGCTATTTTTCTGATCAATTAGATCCAACCTAGTTTATTGTGCTTCATACATTCCAAGAATAGTTCTGAAGAAAAATATATAAGTGGGTATTCCAACAGTGTCAGTATACAGAACATGATGCTTTTAGTCTGAATAAAACTTGGTGGAGGTGGTAGAAAATAATACTTTCTTTACAATCACAGTGACATCTAGGATAAATTTGATTTAATTTTTTATCTTATTATAATAAAAAGAAACACATATAAACATTTAGGAAGAGGAGGACTTCAAAATAAATTTCTATCTCATTTGTTTCATCTATTAAGAAACTCTAGATCTGGGTTATGTTTCTTAAAGTAGATGATAGCTGTTCTTATGGTATGGCAAAATGCTTTATTAATTAGCTTAAAACATATTTTATACTCTGATGAACATGGCTTCATGAGGCCCTCAGGACAGCTGACAACAATAAAGAAAGGATAAGTATAATATTAAATTAAACTTCATAATTAACTGTAGCACATACACTAGATCTGAAAATGAGAAAAGCTAATTTTGAAATCTAGATAACAAAGAACACACCTAAAAGTATAAGTTCTTGCTTACATCTGGTGAGAACATCCTAGAACATTATAGGTTCCCACCTATAAAGTAATTTTATTCAATATATAATGAAGCTAGGCAGTAAAGAGGAAATACATAACGTGTACCCCATTCCAATTTAAACAAGTTTAATTTAAATACAAAAACCATATATTTCAACATATTGATGCCAGATATTAGGGTAGCTTTGCAGCTATTATTTCTTTTAGTTGTTTTGTCTTTCAGCCAGACTTAGAATAGACAAGCCTTCAAATGGCCAGTGATGAAAGACAACTGTTTTCTCTAAAGCTGAATCTGACTACCCTATTTCACATTCAAATTTATATTATTTTCTGTGTCATTTCCTAGGAGTGGGCGTAATTTTGACTCTGTATTTATATGGTTAAAAATTAGTAATTTACCATCTGGATGTGAAACAGTATCCTTTTGGATCTCAGAAAAAGTATGATTTGTCCATTTTCTTGGAAGTCTAAATAGGATAAGTACTGTCAGATATGAAAGCATTCTGTGCTTTTCAGTCTATCATGGTGATTCAACTCATGAGAATATACAGTATTGGACTGAGTCACATCATTTGTGCTATTTAATATCTACATGATACTACTGACACAGATCTTTAGAAACTTTGAATTCAGTGTCACAAAAGTCTTAACCCATCTGATGTAAAGAAATATTTTTCTGAATGTGTATATGGGGGAGAGTTATGTGTTAAATGAGAGAAACACACTCAAGTTTGAGTTTACTGAAATCAACTTGAATTATACCAAGTTGCCCCAAATAATGTCATTAATGTCAGCTAAAAATTATTCATAGCAAAGTGCAATACAATAACCTTTCATGACTAATTGTATCAGCACACTCATATTAATAGCCACAAGGCTTTTTATTCTTGGACTTACCTACCTGCTTTGGATGAAGTCACACTCTGTTTTAAGAATCATTTGAATTTTATTTTTTTAGTATGGGAGGGGCATTGTAAGCTAGACAAGAACCATTAAGTTTCTTAGGAAAAAAAAAGATACCTCTTTAACCTGGCTCCGTAAGAATTGGGTGGCTATTTCCATGTGTCTGAGAGAAATATGGGTTTGTATTTCTCAAATAGCCTTTTTCTATGGTGCATGTCATAGGCTTTGTGGAAGAGAGTGGTTTCATCAGTTTGTCACACTGAATGTTCCGCTATTCAAAAGAGGAATGCCAAGAAGTTACCAGGCGTGTGTAAAACCTTGGATGCACCTAAAATAGTTACTTGGTTCCTGGCTTTTGAGTAATTCTAAGGATTTTGAAGTTTCTGATTACAAAATGACTCAAGGTACTATAATAGAACATATTATTAGGGATGCATGGATTTTCTCTGGGGAGTAAATTACAAAATAAGGAACTTTCAAAAATAATTTTACCTTTTTTATTTTGGGCTGCTATTTTTTGAGGGCTTTTAAAATAATCATCTTTGCTAAAGTGAAAAAATCCTTCTAATAACATCTTACCTAACATTTGAGATGTTCATGAAGTTTCCCCAGTCAATACAAAGCCATTTGTAGAGAGATTTTAAAAGCACTAGATGCTATTATTCAGATTTTTGAAATACGTGATTTACTTGTAACTTTTCTGATAAATGCAACTTTAGAGAGAGTGGTATAATCTTCATTATCACAAGGAATTATTTTCATAGCCAATAGAAAAATAAACCTCCCTTTAATTAAAGTTAAATGATAATTTTAACACTGGTCTGTTGCCACCTCCATAACATGAGGCTATGTCTGCTGTGTGCCTTTTTTTAAACTCAGTTATGTAACTGGTAGAATTATTGCTAGTTTTTCATGCATACTTATTTATCACCTGCACAATAAATATGACTGAATGTGGTTTTGTTTTGTCTTATTCAAGCAGATGGCTATATGTTGATATATATACACAGTAAGGCAGCTAAATGCCGAGTCTTTCAAATGTTATGAAAACGAAATATGTTGTTTAAGTAGATCCCTAACTACCAATATTTCTTTTCAGCGGCATAGAAATGAAGTGTTAGGACCCTTTTTTAACCCTTTTGGAAACCGAAGAAAAAAGGTAGTATTAATAAGACCACTGAGAATATTTTAGGAAGATACTGTAAGTGAGCACTTACCTTTTAAGTGAGGAGTCATCTCAGTGATTTCCTTTAAAATAGGTTAGAGAGTTCTCCCAGCCTCCTCTAAGATTAACATGGAAATCTGAGATCTTCTTTATCCCCAAATAACAATCTCGTAAACTGGCCGATTGTTCAGTGTTATGAAATGGTTTAGTGGAGAACTTTATGGGCACTGAAACATCAAGAAAACCTTCTGAAAAATCTATCCATCTGTCTGTCTGTCTGTCTGTCTGTCTGTCTAGAATTATTATGTCATATAGTTTCTCAAATCCATATTCTTCATAGCCTTTTCTCACATAATACTCAACACAATTTAAAATAAAACATCCAGTCATTGTAATGCTACTTGTAAGTATTCATCAACAATAGAAGGCCTTGAACATATATGACCATTATTGTACTGCATCCATTAGATATACTGTTCAATAATATTTCAAAATTGATTGAAATTCTGAATTTTTTGGCAAGATTAGAGTTACAAAGTTCAAAAATATTGTGAAATATATATAATATTTATATAATAAATATATAATAATTATTATAATAAATATAAATATATTAGTATATAACTGTTAAATATAAATACTAAAAGTTCATATTTTGAATAATGAAGACATATATACAATAAAACCTAAAATAATATGATCATACACAATTGGAATCTTAATATATAGGTAGTCCCTGGGTTAAGAACGCCCGGGTTACAGACAACCCATAGTTAAAAACAGTCTATTGTAGCAAAATTTGAGTTAAATACACAGTGATTCAAGTTAAATAAACAGTGGTTTGAGTTCATTATGCAATACTACTTTTACAGTATTATACAATAATACTGTTCCAGCTTACGTACAAATTCGACTTAAGAACAAACCATGGGAATGGAACTCGTTCTTAAACCAGGGAATACCTGTATGTCATTATGGGCAAACAAGAAACCAGTGAATTTTTTTTTCCAGTTGATTTTGGTTTTCTGTTTTTGAGCAATACATAAACTTAATGTGTATTTAACAATTTCTCCATTTTTGCCTTAGAAATATAATTAAAATAATAGTATACACAAAATACTATTTTAATGCGTAGGGAAGATTGGATGGTTTAATGCGTAGGGAAGATTGGATGGATTCATTTCTTCCATAAAGAAAGTAGTTCTCTCCATTTTATGTACAATGTAAACATACAGTGCAAGTGCTTACTTTTGAAAACCAAAAAATCCTGGGACCCAAGGTACCTGAAAGAATGCTGGTGCCCATTTCCCTCTGTCCATATATTAAGGTGAGGTGGCTAGTGACTACAGAGGATGTCCTGACTTTTCTGTTCCTGTAATTCTTTCCCTAGGAGGGTCCACTTGGAAAAGGGCTTTTTTTTTTTCTCCTGTATTCAATATCAGGCAATGTTATTTATATTCACTCAGGCTCTTAATTATATTTATTTTCTTTTTTTTTAATGCTAGAATTTATTTCATCTTATTTTGATTCATGCATTAGTCTTGTTTAGTGAAAAGTCCTTTGTTAAAGAGAAGCATAGAACTATCATAAAGAAAGAAAATGATTGGGGGGAAATGCAATTTTTCTGCTTTTGCACTGCTTTGAATTGAAGTATAGAATGCTAAAAGTGCTACCAGTTTTTAAAGAAAACTCCTACAGCAACATGTGCTGAAAATCTGAAGATTCAGAAGTTTGGCACCATATGTACACCTGTTAACCTGTTTTCATATCTTTCATTTCTGTCCTGTCATGTCCTTGTAATTATTGGAATGTAGCTGTGAGGTTTGTGAGCCCTCTGTGTATGTAGAAAAAACAAGATGGAGGAAACTGTAGGGAAAGTATTAATTCATGCATAAAACTGAGCTACATTATATGCTGAATATAGCTGCTCTTGTGAGCACTTACAGAAGGTTTCTAGTGTTCTAGACTCTTCTGACAACCTTCTTGACTTTCAAGGTCTGAATGCCTGCAAGGTTGGAAAATGTAAACTCCCAATTTCACATGCTTTTTCATTTTATTATTTTTTTTTTCCTGGGCTTTATTTTCTGTTTAAACTGTTAATCAAATGAACCTTGATGAGAGCAATCAAATAAGGTAGAGAGCAATCAAATAGACAGGGTAGAGATTTTACAGCTTTGGTTTTGAAATATATAAATATTTTTAAAAATTTGGAATATAACTTTGTTCATACTTCTTAACAGAATGCAAATGTGTTCTTAAAAAATTAAAATATTTTAAATGAAAAGCGTTAATGATATCAATCATTCTGAATTGCTTGTCTTTAGATTTTAAAAATGTGTACATTTTATATTTGTCAAAATATTTAGAAGAGTAACTTGTCAATTTTCTATTGTAATATAGAAGCCAACTGTATGTACAGTCCAGCAAAGCCAATGAGTTTTTTTGAAATGTGTAATTTTGATTATCTATAAATATACATATAAGAAGAATGTGCTTGAAAACAAGAATATTCTTATAACTTTCATTCAACCTGGACAGTTTAGTCTCCTTGTTGCAAGAACTTCCAATTATATATTAATTGTCTTCACTAGGAAGGGCTACAAATGCTGTGTCGCCTTTCCTAGCACAGTCTTGCCATTTGGAATGACAGTTTGGAAAAGAGATCCATGGATATTCCTTGGAACTCTTTTCAGAGTCACAATCTGTGTTAAAGCAATCCTATATACATTAATATTGGTGCTGAGCTAATTTTACTAAATGAAATATGTAAGAATAATAATTTGATTCATACAGAATATATTGAACACAACTAGTTTATATTCAGAGGTTGTACAGGGATTTCTTTAAAAAAAAATACCATTCTACAAAAAAAATTGGAAGAACACGTTACTTTTGGATATTTTCATTTGACGTAAAAATAAATGAAAAGTAGCAAGAAATAGGAATAAAATTTTGGTTCCTGTGATAAATTTGTATGGTGAATCAAACTGTACAGTGATAACCTCAAAATGTCATGATTTCTGACAATTTATTGGATTAAGTCCTGTACGCTAAAACGTTATTCATTGATACATCTGTTTCTACAATATGACCACAAGATGAAGTTTAATAAGAGCAACAGCAAACGAACATTTAGAGAATTGCTTAGAAAATCTGAAATGTTAACAGGTGATAGAGAAGATAGAAAAATTAGATTCCTATTGCAAGGTTTTTTCAGCTTGAGACAAGAACAGCATAAAAGTTGATCAAAGAATGCCTAGCTATTTTGTAATTTTGTTGCATGCTTTCTGTTGTGGCACTCATGCTATGGAATATTGGAATTGGGCAATAATGCCTCTAAATCAAAAAATATATATCAGTCAATCTTACCTCCTTTTTGATAGAATTACAAACTTCAGAGGTTGTGGGGATATGGTAGAAATATCAGTCTTGAATTCAAGAAAGCATTTCATTATAATGTTATTTGAAAGATGATATATTTCAGTTTTGTTTTATGATTTCACAGCCATTTAAGCATTGTACTGTAGTGCTTATTAGCAAGTCTTTGTCAGCCTGCAGAGAAAAGTTTCAAGGGCACCGTCCTGCTTCTGTGTTGCTCAACTGTTATATAAATGGGTTGGATAGAGGAACAGAGAGAAATGTATGTTTATCAAATCTACAGATGACATGAAACTGTGACAGGAAAATAATTGTCAGAGTTAATGCCAGGTTTGGTATTAAATCTCAAAACTGCAGGCACTTTAGCAGCAGAAGCTCATGGAGAAGACATAGCTAGATAAGTTGATTTATTGCACACAATACAAACTTGCACATATAGAAGCTGTAGTTCCTGCAAAACACAGAGAAGTGTGTGCTCATGCACACCTGCACATGTAGAGCTTAAATCCTAGGCCTGTTTGAGAAAATGGAAATTTGGCTATTCTCTTCACAACTTGAGATTGGGAGCTTTTGTTTACATCATGGTTCTGTATAACCTTGAAAACTGCTGATTCTCACCTTATCGGATTCAATCCTTACACCACATCCTTCTGTTTTCTCCTTGCTCTTTCTCTTGAATTTGGAGGTGTCAGATACATATTGACCTCCCTAATTTGGTTGGTGGTCATGGGTAACTATATGATTTAGTGTTGCATCTTCCATTTTCATTTATTTTCTGGCTGTATCTGTGACATTTGGAAAAGACTCTGATGCTGGGAAAGATTGAAGGCAAAAGGAGAAGAGGACGGCAGAGGATGAGATGGTTAGATAGCATCACTGAAGCAATGAGCATGAAATTGAGCAAACTCAGGGAGGCAGTGAAGGACAGGAAGGCCTGGCGCAATATGGTTCATGGGGTCACGAAGAGTCGGACACGACTTAACGACTGAACAACAACAACAAAAAAAAAAATCTGTGACATATTCCAATATTTGAGACCTTACTCCCTTCCTCTTCTTTCCTAACAGGAAGGAAGGGAATTTCATTTCTTCTTCTATCAAGCTGGTGAAATTTCTATCCTTTTGGGCCATTGTTTCTTTTCTTGACACCACACAGCAGCAGTGCAGGGCATTTCCATCTCTTCTCCTCTTTAACTGGAAGTCCCGCATTCTCATCTCCGGTTGGGCCACACTCTGTATCCCTCTCTTAGTTGTAGAAATGTCTCCCTTCCTCACAGTGAGAACTGCTTGCAGGTAATTTGTTGGTTAGAAGCTTTGCGCAGTAATAAGTATCACAAGTCCAACCGTAGGCTTTGACATGAACTCTTTATGTGGGGTAAGAAAAAATCACAGAAGTTATGCAATCTGGATATTTTACACAAAGTCTCTGGGATGGCCTATGAAATGTGCTGGTCTCCCTCAGAAAGTGCTTATCCTATCCGGGTGATTAATTTCATGGCTGGCATTCATTTGTTTGATGTTAGTCACAAAAGTGGTATATTTATCCAAGCCCTCCCGCATCAGGAGAGGAGTTGCCCATATTCTAGCTTTCTCTGTTATTTATTTATTTATTTTTTGGTCTGTGCTCAGTCATTACTGACCCTGCAGTGACTGCCTGGACGAATCCTTGCAGTTTTCAAGGCAATTGTTTTTTCAGAAGTGGTTTGCCAGAGCCTCCTTCCTAGAGCAGAGCCCAGCTGGCGAGCGCAGGAGGCGGGATTTCCGTTGCTTCGCACCCTTTTCGGGCAAGCGCGGTTTCACGCTTACTGGCAACTGGTCCCGTCTCTCTGTGCAAGGCGCTGCCAGCATTTTTCCTCCCACCGGAGTGAAAGTACCCATTTATCTACTCACGTGAGTTTTCGACCTGTTGGGTTGACAGGGGCTGGGGGGGTGGGAAACAGGAGCTCACCCTGTTAACGTGAAGGCTGGACTCGAACCGCCGAAGCGTCAGCCATTTCTGGCCGGCAACTTTCAGTGTCATTAAGCCGCTGCACCACCGCATCCCTGTTATTAGGTTAACTATAACTCCAGCACGGATTACTCCATGGGAAAATCGGGTTGCTTGAGGGACCGTCTTTCCCTGGTTGGTTTTGCCAATCCGATCTGGTCCGTCAGGATGGGCATGCTCCGGATCCCATCAGCCAAGCAATGTTGGTTGACAGGGCCCAGGAGGCATGCCTTTTCTGTTGTAGCAGTCATGCTATGGAATATTCTCCCTCTGGAGATTAGGATGGCCCTGATCTGCTGGCCTTTTGTAAGGCCCTAAAGACCTGGTTCTGTGCCTGGGCCTGTATTTTAATTTTTGTATTTGTGATTGGAATTGTTTTTAATTTATTTTCAGGTTGTTTATTTCCCATAGTCACTTGTTGAGGTCTCAGGGAAATGTATAATTCACATAGAGTGGAGACACTAACACATTTTCTTAATTTTTTTTTCTTATCACATTTGTCAGACAGGGAAAAGGGTACTCAGTATCAGAGAGCAACAGCTGCTGAAGGAACAAGTGTAATATCAGAACTGCTAGTTAGGTCATATTCTGCCCTACTTGCTAGGTTGGCTGTTGTCAGAGGTCCTTAGCAACAATCAGGACTGGAAATAACCAAGCAAGGAACAAGTTTCCATGAGCTCTGATCAGTAAGATTTATTAGGAAAAGAAGATTAAACTTCTTTTAATCTTCTTTTCCCCCTGTGCCTCCTTGAGTCCAAAAAGTCTGTAGATATCTCAGGTAGATGGAACCTCCAGTTAACGTTTAGTTTGTGTTGGTACTGCAAATAAAATTAGTGAAGAAAATTAAGGATGAACATTGATAGCTGTTTCCCAGGTCTGTTAGTATCATAATGAATGAGATATTCTTATTTGCCCCTTCTGTTTCTGGAAAAAAATATATTCCACCTTGCATTATTCCACTACCTACACTCATAACTGAAATAGGGGAAAGGGTGAGACAAATGAGAACAAAGAGCATGGGGGACTAGAAGGGAGCTGTGAAGAACTGGTTATATCTTCATCTTACCTGGATGTTGCAGGTGAAAAACTACTGGGCTAACCATAGCTGCAGTGGAGAAAGAGTCAATAAATTTCATATCTAGCTTAGACAGATGTCTGTAGGATAGAAACTTAGTTCAGAGCTAACAACAATAGAAGAGCCTTCTTGACACTACCAGTCAACTGTTTTTTGGGAAGTGTTTGAACTTCTTATAGGAACTTTGAGTAGAGATAGCCAGGTAAGATGCATGAGTGGTGACCGTAAAAAGCCTGAAATGCAAACAGTAGAATGAACTGAATTGTTATACATAAATTCACTCAGAGGCCATAGATATTATTCCAAGGTAGCATTATTCCTCTTTGTCTCCCCCTCAGATTGTAGGTGATATGCTGAGAATGTCAAGAATGAAACAGTCTTTCACAAGTAGGCCATGAATTGAACTGTCTGATCTGAATGGATATGGCTCTTTGCCAGAGGACATGGTTGATGAACAAGGGAGCAAATATCTGGGACAGAGAGAATAAAGTGGACCATCTTTGAAAAAAGATATCTCACCATCAGTACAATCCCCAGCTCCTTAATGCATGGTAAATTAGTACCAAAATCCAGTGGCACCTTAATTCCAAGGCCTTTTGCATAGGTGACAGGGTATAATAGGCTGGTTGGTTTAATAATCTGTGGCTTTGGATGGTAGTAAGTGTTGGAAGAAGATGGTAACATATAGGCTCAGACATGAGACCAGCAAAAGCCTCTACGCAAAATGTGAGTAGTCTTAAATACACTTAAATAGTCAGCTGACACAGCAGAATTTCCAAACTAAAGGGAAGAAGAATGTATAGTTGGTTGCTGTGATGTAATTCTCTCTATTTCCAGGAACAGCAGAGGACAAATTGGGAGTAGATCCTTAATGTTAAATCTTTCTGATTTCTCTACTTTATTTGTCTCCTCCAGCATTTGTAATTGTCAGGAGTAGCTCTGAGACAGAAGTATAAGAAAATTCTCCACCTCATATTGACAGACAGCAATCATCTGCTTTAAATGGCTTCATTCTAGTATACAAGATGTATTCCCATCTAGCTATACCCTGTCAAGTGTCTTGGGAAGTTTCTGTTGAGTTCCAGCCAGCTAAAGGAGTGATTTTGGTAGGCTGAACTGAATGGTGTAAATGGCCTCGTTCAATATTATGATTCCATGAGTCTATAGAATCATAAGTATTCTGAGTGGAAACATTGTGTCAGTTCCCTACAATATTAACAGCATATTCACATACAGAATTTACTGTTTCTGTTATAGATGCAGCACTGTTGAGAAATTGCATAGATAGGCAATAACACTATGTGAAATAGGTGCAGAATAAGATGAGTATGTAAACATTGTTTAAGTACCACATGTGCTGGTCTGAAGAGAACATACATTGTTGCAAAAATTGTTTCTGCTATGACAAACTATGGGAAAGGGAAAGTCATCTGTCTTTTACTTTTCCTGGCAAAAGACTAAGGAACCAGAAAGTTTTTTCTCTTCTTTTTATACTTGCTTTTTATTTTGAACACTGTGCAAGAATTAGCAGGGCTGCTTGATGGGAAGAGGCCACCTCTGCTATGCTGTGGCTGCTGTTCTTCTTCCTGCCGTGAGTGCCCACTAGGAGAGTAAGTCACTGCATTGAGGGAAAAGGAAAATTTTGCAAAGCTGACTATTGCCTAGGGAATGTGTGCAACTACATTTTTTTTTGTCAAAGTTCAACATTGTGTGCATGTATTGGTATTTTCTCATATGCATGTAAACAACATTTTCAGTGTATACTCCTGTAAAACTAATAGAGGGAGACCAATCATTGCCTGTGTTGATTTTCTAAAAAGGCAACACCCACCTTCTTAGGCCCAGTGTCGAACTGCTTCATCTATTTATAAAACAGCCATGATTATATTATTTACTTTTTAAAAACTTTAGCATCCATTATGAAGTAAATATTTTGCACATTTTAGCTATTTTGGGTGAATACTATGATCTACCACTTCCCCTTTTTCATTTCTCTAAATGGTTCTGCAGAATATTTAAGCCGACTTTCAAAAAACCAGCGAACAGTTGATTAAACTTATAATCTTGGGTTATATGAAAGACAGTTAAGAAACATGATTTCTGCTCACATCTTTACATTGATAATATTTTAACGCAAAAATAGTGTGTACATATATTTATGTATCTGTGTGTGTGTGTGTGTGTATCTTATTCATAGATGTCATGTGGTGAAAGGAACAGAACAAATCTTTCCTTAAGTTTACTAAACTCAAGGCATATATTTCTTTCTTTGCTTTTATTACTTAGATAGTATTCTCATCTCTGTGTGACATTTTCTTTCAGGTATCAGGTTAAAATCCAGTGCGCTCTTTCTTGTCTTTCAATATATATCATAAAAACCTAGTTATGACTGACTCTTTTGCTTTAAAATCTGTTTCAAGTTATCTGAATATTGTTGCTTGTTACAGTTGCAACAAGTGAGTGGTTTTAGGTGGAAGCAATCAATATTGAATTTTTCTGTGTTTTTAAAACATTTAAAAATAAGTTTTACATTAAATAAGTGTGAAGTGTATGGGAGACCAAGCAAAGAAGAAGTCTGATGCCTTTTCTTGCTGGACTGATTGTTGCTATCATTTTTCTTAATTTGTCTGTTTGAATATGTAAATAGTGTGAGGATGACCAGGTTATAAATAAACTATTTAGTTAACTAATTAACAATAGAAAGTAGGGAGAAGCTTTATTAGATAGTGGTGGAATAATTAGTTAACTGTGGGGTTAACTCACACTCCTACAAAGAATTTATACAAGCAACAAGGACAGTTGTTTTCTCAATAACATTATGTACAAAAATGTGCTAGATAAAGAACTTTTCTATTTGATAGTGTGTTGGTTTTACAACATCTTAGCAGAACAGATTTTGTCAATTAAAACATGGCACTTATAAGGTATTATTAAGGTAGCAAAATGAAATTGGGAGGGAATATTATTTAGGAGTTACATTCCTACATATTATGAGTAAAGAGAATCAGTAACTCTCATTAAACATAATTAAACCTAATACTGACTGTAAGCTGTTACTTAAATTTTTTGTACATGATTTTGGAAAGACTTAAACTGAAGACAGACACAGTAAT
This sequence comes from Liasis olivaceus, assembly GCA_030867105.1. NCBI lineage: Eukaryota > Metazoa > Chordata > Lepidosauria > Squamata > Pythonidae > Liasis > Liasis olivaceus. The sequence continues at coordinate 84,488,637 of CM061352.1, read as the reverse complement.
TACAGTTTCCTTTACATTAAATTCCTTTACATTACATGATCGGGAAGGTCTGTATTCATAAATAATACATAGTATGAGATAAGAGTATTAGAAATATGTAAATGCAATGCAAGAAAAAGAGACCAAAGGTTAAAAACAAAAAGAAAAGGAAACAAAGAAAGGGAAGAGTGATGCTAAAGAAAGCAAAATGCACTCTGACTAATTACCATGAAAAGCATGATAAATCATGGACATGTATCCTTGAATTTTGACTGATAGAGCCTGCTGAGTGTAGTCTTTCATGCATGGCTGCCTCTTCACCTAATTTAAACTAGCATCACTATCAGTACAAAAAAATGGAGCACAAGAGGAGAAAAAAGAGTGTATAAAATTGTTCCTAGTGCTGGTGTGTATATGTTTGGCTCCCCAAAATAAAGAGCAATAAGTGTGATTTTAACATGTAAGTGTAACTTTATTAGGGAAGGAAGTCCTGGCTGCTTAGGGTGTCATCTGACAAGCAACTTCATGGTTGGCTTTTTGCTAAACTAGAATTTATTAGTGATGAGCTGAAATGATATAATGCATGTTGGAACTGTTTCCTCTTCGCTGTGATGATCTGTGTCTGCCCCCAATGACTTGTTCCACACTTTGTAATATATATATACAAGCGTTTGCATTGCACCTGTGATGGAATGGAATCATGAAGGCCAGACTCAGGGAGAAAATGTTTTTCTTCCTGAGTCTGGCCTTCATTGATTCCATTCCATCACAGCACCTGAATGTATGTTAATACACTGTATATACCTCTTAGATGGGGCTACAGAATCAGGCAAGACACGCCACATGTTGATTCCCTTTTGAAAATGTTTTTATTACAGAAGTGTGTTGCTTTCATTACAAAAAAAATTGGTCTAGTGATTAAGGCACCAGGCTAAAAAGCAGGAGACTATGAGTTCTAGTTCCACCTTAGGCATGAAAGCCGGCTGGGTGACTTTGGGCCAGTCACTCTCTCTCAGCCCAACTCACCTTACAGGGTTCTTGTGGGAAAAAGAAGAGGAGGAAGGGGTATTAATGATCGCCACCTTGAGTTAGTTAGTTTTTTATATATATATATATATATATATATATATACACACACAAACAAACAAAGCTGGGATAAATTTTTTTTTTAAAAAAAGTTACTTATCGCTTCCATATTTATCTGGGTTTTGTATTCTGTAGGCTATCTTTATCTTATAAACTCTGTTCTTTTTTCCTTATTTCATTTTATTCTAGCTTTATCTTCTATTTTACAGTTTGTCTATTTCATGCTTCTTTCTTCATTGGAATGGAGCTGGGGTTGCTGCTGCTATTGCTTGCCATTGTCCCTGGGCCATATCTTCTGGGCCATGCAAGACTTCATCTGTTTTAGCTTATGCTGGTTGCTACTAATGTTGGGGCTCAGGTAGTCTGCTGCCAAGTCGGCTACCTCTGCACATGCCACTTGGGCATTTCACTGCCTTTGGTCTGGAGTCTTTCCCTGCTGGATTATCCTTCACGGGCACTCACCCACACTGACTCCCTTCTGCTCTCCCTGAAGCTTTTCCTCCCAGGATCCCCTTCACAGGGATAAAGTATATCCCCTTCACCAGTTAGTCACTGGTGTTCATATTTGATTGACGTTGCAGCAGCAGGGAACTGATAAATAATATCACCGATAATGTCTTTATGAAGCTAATTAGATGTATTTCTTCTGCCTAAATTTACTACTTTCATGTTGCTTAATGGAAAGCCAGCATACCAGAATCAATAGGGCTTTCCTTCCAAAGAAGTTCTTTTAGGTTAAATTAAGCATTTTTCTTTGAATTCAGAGGTGAATGGAAATGTGACACAACTAAGTTGGAATGTTTCTACTTAGTATTTTTAATGGATATAAAATGATACCTCATTCATGCATACAACATTTATCTATGTATCATAGGGCTTTTGTTAGGTTCACAGCTGGAATGATCGGCAGTGATGATCTTGTCTAACATTTTTGATAAATAATTCCTAATTAACTTTGCCCTGGGTCAATATGTTCCATTAATAGTCAGGAATTGTTTCTTGATATCTTACTGTAAAAAGTTTTGGCATTGTATCTTATCTTTAAGGAGTTGTGCATATTTGTTGTGGCTGTATATTATATAGGCTGAAAATGCATAAAAAATAGAATGTATTTTCTGTACATTCAGGGATTACAAATAGGCCTTTAATTGTGTTATAATAAAGAGTTTATGCTTGAGTTAAAGAGTGACCAAAACTGAAAGTGCAGTATTCTAATAGATGCTTTTAAGGAACAGAAGAGTTGCATGTGTATTATGCACATTCTTTCTAGTAATATATTCCATATTCTTTTAAAATTATTTTAATAATATTGTTATGTTGCTGACTGACATTTAGATTGTCAGAGGGGCATTTTAATGTATACTGTTATCTTGTACTCTCTGCCGATTCAATGAATCAAAGTTCCACTTTATTAGGATGCACACTAAAACCTAATGATGCTTTAGTCACTTGACAAGTATAGTTTTTTGGTCATTCGTTATATTTATAGTTAGAATAGAAAATAAAGAGGTACTTTTGTTTTCTTCAGTCAGAAGAGAAACCACTTTATTTCAAAAGGTACCTCTTCTGTCTGCCTACATGCTGTCAGTCATGCCAAGATTGCTGGGTTTTATTTTATTATTTTTAAAGGCGTATTCAAGAATGAATGACAAATACAAGTCCCCGATCAAATAATAGTCAGTGACATATTGGGAATTATTTTTGTCTTAAGCCTACCGTTGATGTAACCTTCACAATAGTATTTTTTGTTAACCGAGACAGGTTTCTACAAAATTAGTGTTGACATGTGCTGTGTATTATTTTCTGGATTTGTATGAAACTATTGAAGACACACACTGAATGAATTAAAAAAAAAAAAACCTTTAACAAAACCAGAGTTTTGTGATGCTATGGGAAACTTGTTCTGTGCTTTATATGATTTCCTCTAGGAGAAGGAAATTGGTTAACTACTTATGCAAACTTCAAGTATAGTGCTTTTTAAATTTTACTTTCCTGAATGCAGTCATCTACATGAAACAAGGAGACAGTTTAAATTCTCCTAAGTACTATCCAACTGTGAAGACCAGTTAGCAATAGCCATGCTGATTAGGCATTACAGAAGTTGAAGCCAAATGGAACTGAGGACACCAGCTAGGAAACTTTTGTAAGACTGAAGTCTTGTAAAAGAAAAAAAATAATCTAAACATTAGATTGTTATCATTATTTGTTTAATTATTTATATGCCACTCTTTATATGTCACTGTTCCCTATAAAGGAGTGCAGGGTTAGAAAACAATAAACCATAGAAATAAATAAAACGAAGTACTATAATGTTGACAAGTATGGACACTAAAAATACATACACAGCCAGATAAGTATTATTTACTTGAAAAAGTTTGTCCTACAGGTGTCCAGGATAAAATGTTTTAAACTGCTATGTATGGTGAGACACTTTGGGAACTTGTCATGCTCACACAGGGAGACAGTTCCAAAATTAGGACACCATTAGCAATCAATCCTATACTGAACCATCTGTGGGCCATAAAGACAGGTGAATAATAAGCAGGGCCTGCCTGGGCAATTGTAATACACAGGTTGGACAAAGCTATGATGCTGATGCTGCCAGAACTATCTGTAACTATAATCCTGGTTCTGCCAGAAAACCAGCAATGTAGATACATGCTGTGTCTACCCACAGACAATATCTATTTTATCACATCAGTCTGTTGTGTGAACAGATTGATTCATATCAAGTCTCAATCTGATTTGGCATGTCTAAACCTTATGGCAAGTCTTTTAATATGAACACAAAATTACTTCATTTGCTGAGTACAGTTCCTTTTTTTTCACAAATACAAGCAGTTAACGTTTTTGAGGAAGTAATATGTGCCATTACCAATAGTGTGAAACAATATTGAAGGTAGAGCAAGGTTTTCTATGTCTTACAACTTAGCTAAATGCTTATGAACATGTATCACCTGAGCAGCTGCCCTTTAATTGGAGATTGCAAGATATGCACCAAACTAAGTATTAAATAAAATGACATACCTTGAAATTTCCTGAGAAATCGCTAACAAATAGATAACATTATATTCATTATTTCATTATCAAAACCATGCAAACTGCTTTATAATTTTCCCAATTTTCTTCCTTGGTTATGAAGATCTTTTTGTTTGTTATCCCAGCCTCCTCCTCCCTCTTTTTTAAAAAGATATTTATATTTGGGTATTTTAATTTTAGATTTTTGGATAAATGTGTCTAAGAACTATACAATACAAAGCTGCATATAGGAAATGAAAGGGAAAATTAAAATTTTATAATATAATGAAGTATTAGGAAATTGGATTTCTAAAGAATTTTTCTTAACTATGCTATGCTAAATATTCTTATACATCTTTATTACAATAGTCAAGATTCCCTTTCCTTACAGAGGTTGGCCTGCAAATTTTTAAATGGCACTGTGCCATTCTCTACCTTTTCAAATACTTCCACCGTTATAAGAAAATAACAAGTCCTGTTTTTTAGCTTTCTAGTTTTTATTTTTATTTCAATACATTTTCAGAACAGTGATTAAACCTGGAAATAAAGTTTTTCTATTTTTGTCCTTCAAGTCAGTGTTGGCTTCTGTGGTGACTGCCTGCTCTAGTCCTTGTAATTTTTTTGGCAAGATTTTCAGAAGTGGTTTTCCATTGCTTTTTTTCTAAGGCTGAGAGAGAGTGACTGGCCCAAGGTCACCCAGCTGGCTTTGTGCCTAAAGCAAGACTAGAACTCACATTCTCCCAGTTTATACCTGATACCTTAACCACTACAGCAAACTGACTGTCATATAGTTTTTCTGCATCATAATTACAAATTATCGCTATTGAATACAATCAATATAGACTTCTTTGATTATTGCAAGCTTGGCCTAATTGTGCAAGTCTGTTGGTCCTGAAAGGATTGAATTTGGAAATATTTTTGTTTTTCATAGTATTAAAGAATCTATATGGCAGAAATACTGGACTTAGTCATAGTTTGGGTTTCCCATGGGTGTCTTTTTGATCCTTTTTATCAACAATTAGAAAATAATGTTTTTGAACTTGCTGCCTTCTGCACTAAAGGGAAGTTCTTTAATTTTGAAATAAGTGAAGGACAATGTGAAGTAGGCTCATTAAATCAAGATAAAGTTTTTTAAAACTTTTCTTTATATATTTTTATGTTTATCTTTTATCTGTGTAAAAATTTTCCATAAAAATTATATATAAATACATACACATACACACAAGTCTGTTGAAGGATGTTATTTTAAAAAAAATTAAAACTTTCTCTCAAGTATATCTTCGAGCAGCTCAGTATGAATGTCTTTGCCATTCTCTGCTTTCCCAATGCTGATATGTGAAGAGCGTAATGCACATTCACTAGAATCCAGAAGTTGCCAATTGTTTTGACCAGGCAAATGATAATCATGTAACCAGAAAAGGGAGTGGCACAGCTAAATCAAATCCTCATCTTCTCTTATGATGATGGTGATGATTTTTTTTTTTTGCTTTGTTTTTTTGTTAGCCGCTTGCACACTACAGCAGTTGTTACATAGTCAATACCTTCTTGTGCATGTTGTCTAATATTTAGCTGGACATATGTACATCTTTGCAGAATATGAGCACACTGATACTGAATAAGGGCTAAATGCAACAACAAGAACAAGTTACTCAGCCAGTTAATTTGCTAATTTGTATTATGTATAATTTGTTAATTATATGAATTCAATTAATAGCATTCATTAAGTTCGTTTTAAAAACAAAGTAACTGGACTACTCCCCTTGTATCATGGAATTTATAAGGCCACAACTAGCATTTTTTAAAGCAAGTCTAAATTTAGGAAATATAAGAACTAATTTTGGCAGGCAATTTAATTTTTATCGAAGTTTACTTAGCTCTGTAGTCATTAATTTGCATTTGTTTTTAGTATCAAACTCCATGGTGGACTCAGAATTACAGCAACAAGAAGTGTGATGAAACAAATATTTCTAAACAAAAACCACATATGTTTCATAAAAATAAGGTGGTATTAATTACAGAGCTCAATTCTATATTCCATGAAGGGAAACTACAGAGACTCAGTTCTATAGTCCATGAACTGAAATGGAACAGGAATCTAATGCTCACCAAACTCTGAAATTCTTTAATATCACATAGTATCCTCACAGCATGCTTAGAAATACAATAGCAGAATAATACTTACTTTTGAAGACAATGCGTATAATGACTTCAGAGATTTCATTTATAGTCACAGAAGCTACAATTCTATTAAAAACATAATAACAGTGTTGTAGTCCTATTTGTCTGTAGTTATGTGCATCTTGATAAATATTATCTTGATCTTTTCAGCTATATTCTATTCAGGATGTTCATACTCCTACCTCTGTGTTATCTGATCACTATAATCACATCACAAAACTGATATCCATCATATATAACTCATTTTCTCTTCCTTGTCTTGCCTCTACTCTTCCAAGAAATAAAAACAAAACATTGTGTTTTTAATTTTTTTTTTTTTTTTTTGCCTCTTGCCATATGGGGACTTATTAACTAAGTCAAGGTCCAAATAAGTGTGCTTTGTATTGAAGGGGGGAAAATGGTTGAATTGGAGGTGGCTCTCTGAGGCTTTTGCAATTTGATTTCACAACCTTGTTCCAAGTTGGATAAGCTCTACACAACCTGTCAACCATGTGCTTCATCTTGGTGCTTCAAGCAGTCAGTAAGATAACTTGGACTCAGACCACTGAATGCCTTGAAGACACACAGAGAGAAACAGAGTGTTCTTGAATTGGTGTCAATATCTGTAGTGTCTGTAGTGTAATAACTGAAGGACTAGCCTGATGTACTCACAGTAGTTTGTGTAGATGAGCAGATGGGCTTTTTGAGTAAGTTTGAATGTAAGAATCTGGGATAAAGTAATATCAAAAAGATAAAACAATTTTTATTAATTGCAGTATAGCTTCTTGGGATTTAAAAATTGATTCCCATAGGCATCTGTGTTTTTTGCTCTTACTTTAAAAAAAAATAAATTTTAATAACAGTTCTGTTTAAAAACAGCTTTAAGCTTACATTTAAAACCTAAAGTAAAATTTTTAAAAGAGCATAGGCAGATTTGCAGCGGGTAAGACCTTTGCATTTCAGAGAAGCTCTGTACGCCCATATTCTCCTTAATAAACCTCTAATCATGTCTCTCTACCTTCTTATTGATACCAAATCTTCATATCTAGGAATTGGAACTGACCTACATTCCATTTTAATCTTCACACATCCTTTTTTTAAACCAGGTCATCCCAATCTAACTGGCTACAGCACAGTTTTTGAGAAGTCAGTCAGAAGTTCATAAAAAAGGACAGCCATGCAAGAGACCCCAGTTTTCTGAATTCAGCAGAATCCCATCTAGCACAGAGACTCAGCCTTAGTGAGAAAATAGCAAGATAAATAGTAGTTAAACAGAAGCTTAGCTAAAATATTTGACATTAGATAATATCAACTTACATTCTAGAGTGAAGAAATTGAATGGAGTTGTCCTCCTAAGCTTTCATGGGACAAATTTGTTGTTTTGAAATCAAGATAAATACTGGAAGAAGCTGAAATATAGAGGTGCTTTTGGAAGACGCTTTTAGGCATTGAATAGTAGCATCCACTCTCTACAGTTGCAGAAGACTAGGAACTCAGGGAAGGTGGGTGTTACTAAGAAATTGGAGAATTTGGATTGTATGGTCTGTAAAATGGCAAGTGAAGTTCAGTACGAACTAGTCCAAAAATAATGTATTTTGGAACAAAAAAGGTACATACAATATATAGAAATGAAGGTTGCAGTTGTAAGTGACTTATTAAGAAGTTGCAATTGTGATAACTTAAAATGTCAACTCATATGTTGTATGTTCTATGTTGGGATCATGCTTCCCTACAAGAAAAGATTAAAGTTTTCAGCATAAATTGATAGAGATATGAGCTCTATTCAGGTAGTTATCTAATTGCATGGAGGAAGTTGGTACAGAATGGGACCATACATGTAGTCAACATTCCTGACTCTCTCTGACTTTACACCATTCCACTGGAGGTCTGAAGGGGAGGTGTACTAATGCTTGAACACTTATTTTCCTCCTCAGAGAGCTTCACTTGCATTCAATTAAACAGAAGAATGCTTAGCTTTCAGACCTCCCAACTGGATGCGTAGAGAGAGGTTGAATAGAGAAGTACAGACATACCAGTGAGTATTAATTAAGGCCAGGACTCCCCAAACCTGTTGGGCTACTAAGAACATTTGAGAGACATTTTGAATGTACTATTGTAAAATGGCTGCTTTGGTGTTGGGAGGGGAAAAATGCTCATTCATAAGACGACTGCTATGTAACAAAACTAGCATACATTTTACCAAAATACTCTCAGACTGCCTAGTTTCCCCCTTACCCCAGACATTGGTGCTTTTAGCATCGACTCTGAGGATCCCCATGTGTAGTTAGATAAATACTACTTCCAAAACTGGAGACAGTGTGTTTTAAATGCCAGTTTCTAGGGAGCAGTGGAAGAGGACTATGTCTTCTCACTCTGCTTTATGCTGCCTGGATGCATCTGTATGCCTTTAATGTGACATAAGATGCTAGGCTAAGCTATACCTAAAATTTGATCTGGTGAGGCTTTTATTTTCTCACATGCAGCAAGATAGTGCTCTTTGAAGTGGAGAATTACATCTAAATTCCAGATATTCTGATACTTGATCTTAGTAAATTCCAGTGTGATCATAGCTCCTAGATTTTCCGAATAGAACATGGTTACTATTTATTTTATTTCCCATATATTTTATTGAACCAAACAATTATTTTACTCCTTTTACTTCAAGTAAATGGAGAAACAATTTAACAGTGCACCTTTGAACATAAAAAAAGAAAACAGGGATAAAGCTAGCTAGCTCAGGGCAAGAAAAATAGTAATTAAAACTCACATATGTATTTAACTGTGTGTGTGTATATATACATGTATGTATGTCCAGGAGGACCTGCTCACAGGAGGGAAAATGTTTGGCAGTTGCTTTCCTCAAAAAGAAATGTGGGAGAGTACAGCAACAGAGAAATTGTCCAGTGGGAGGAATGGTAGCCTGATGTTCAGGTGAACACCTAGCAAGCCGTTGCCAAGTGGCTCAGTCTGGACAGGAGTTTCTTAAGGTATTTTAGAGTCAAGCTGGCATGGGCACAGGACAGGAGCAATTTAAGGGTGCTTATTATGATGTGCCCTAATGACTACAAAAAGAAATTACAGTTTTAGGTACTTAACTATTGCTCCAGTGAGTGAAAGTAGCTGTCAAATGTGAAATACACTAAGTATATTTTTGTTATTTTTTTCACTAGGATTTAAAGAAGGTATCAATATTTATAGTGCAGTGATAGTCTCTAACTATCCTGCTAATTTATCTGGATTAACTGACTCAGAATTGCCACACTCTGAGCATGTGGTTGCAGTCAGATTTGCAGCATCAGACCATTTTGGAAATATTTTACTGTGTTTTTATAAAAGGCTGGAAATCTTCTTATGGACTTTTTGCTGAAAATGGGAAAAAATGAATTGGTGATTTATGGATTTGCTGATTAAAAAGGGTTGAAATGGGAAGAAGAGAACCATGTTGTAATTTTAAAGAGGGAGGGGAGAGAATGAATTTGAAACTGCTACAAAGAAGCCTTTCCTTTCCTTTCCTTTCCTTTCCTTTCCTTTCCTTTCCTTTCCTTTCCTTTCCTTTCCTTTCCTTTCCTTTCCTTTCCTTTCCTTTCCTCACTGTTTTTTCTACTTCTTTTATCTTTTTCTTTTAATTTCACTCTAGATAATTTCATGTTTATGTGAAAATCTTTAATAAAAATTATTTTTAAAAAAGGAAATACTTTATTGTAAGTGTTTTTATGAAAAAGAAGTACCCAGAAGACACATTCCTTATCTTCTGTCATATAGGCACATGAATAACATCTACAGGTGAAACTCGAAAAATTAGAATATCGTGCAAATGTTCATTTATGTCAGTATGGCAACTCAAAAGGTGAAACCAATATATGAGATAGACGCATTACATGCAAAGCGAGATATGTCAAGCCTTACTTTGGTATAATTGTGATGACTATGGCGTACAGCTTATGAAAACCCCAAATTCACAATCTCAGAAAATTAGAATAGTGTGAAAAGGTTCAATATTCTAGGCTCAAAGTGTCCCACTCTAATCAGCTAATGAATCCATAACACCTGCAAAGGGTTCCTGAGCGTTTCAGTGGTCTCTCAGGCTGGTTCAGTAGGAATCACAAGCATGGGAAAGACTGCTGACCTGACAGTTGTGCAGAAAACCATCATTGACACCCTCCATAAGGAGGGAAAGCCCCAAAAGGTAATTGCAAAAGAAGTTGGATGTTCCCAAAGTGCTGTATCAAGGCACATCAATAGAAGGTTATGTGGAAGGGAAAAGTGTGGTAGAAAAAGGTGCACAAGCAACAGGGATGACCGCAGCCTGGAGAGGATTGTCAGGAAAAGGCCATTCAAAAGTGTTGGGGACTTTCACAAGGAGTGGACTGAGGCTGGAGTTAGTGCATCAAAAGCCACCACACACAGACAGATCCTGGACATGGGCTTCAAATGTCGTATTCCTCTTGTCAAGCCGCTCCTGAACAACAAACAATGTCAGAAGCGTCTTACCTGGGCTACAGAAAAAAAGAACTGGTCTGTTGCCCAGTGGTCCAAAGTCCTCTTTTCTGATGAGAGCAACTTTTGCATCTCATTTGGGAACCAAGGACCCAGAGTCTGGAGGAAGAATGGAGAGGCACACAATGCACGATGCTTGAAGTCCAGTGTGAAGTTTCCACAGTCTGTGTTGATTTGGGGAGCCATGTCATCTGCTGGTGTTGGTCCACTGTGCTTCATTAAGTCCAAGGTCAACGCAGCCGTCTACCAGGAGATTTTGGAGCACTTCATGCTTCCTTCCGCAGACGAGCTTTATGGGGATGCTGACTTCATTTTCCAGCAGGACTTGGCACCTGCCCACACTGCCAAAAGTACCAAAACCTGGTTCAATGACCGTGGGATTACTGTGCTTGATTGGCCAGCAAACTCTCCTGACCTGAACCCCATAGAGAATCTATGGGGTATTGCCAAGAGAAAGATGAGGGACATGAGACTGAACAATGCAGCTGAGCTGAAGGCCGCTATTGAAGCATCCTGGTCTTCCATAACACCTCAGCAGTGCCACAGGCTGATAGCATCCATGCCACGCCGCATTGCGGCAATCATTGCTGCAAAAGGGGCCGAAACCAAGTACTGAGTACATATGCATGCTTATACTTTGCAGAGGTCCAATATTGTTCTATTTCCAATCCTTGTGTTATTGATGTCATGTAATATTCTAATTTTCTGAGATTGTGAATTTGGGGTTTTCATAAGCTGTACGCCATAATCATCACAATTATACCAAGGTAAGGCTTGACATATCTCGCTTTGCATGTAATGCGTCTATCTCATATATTGGTTTCAACTTTTGAGTTGCCATACTGACATAAATGAACATTTGCACGATATTCTAATTTTTCGAGTTTCACCTGTATATAGACACACACAGACACACAAAACATAAACTTATCTCACATTTCTCATGTAATCTAGATATCAATATATCTAGATAAGGATTTCATTTAAAAGTGTTCTTTCATTGGAACACATAGACAGTCTTGTGTTCTGATATACAGAGTAGCAGTGTAACAGAATATGTTTAAAGATTCTGTGCCATGGACTGATTACTGGAGTGTCAACTACCTGACCTACTATGGTTAATTCCTAGTTCTAATGTATAATAAGATGTACTTGGTGTGTTGCATGAATTCAGCCATTGTGCTTTGCAAACCATGGTTAACAGCTAAATGCAGTGGAGAAAGCCTGCCAATTGTTCAAGGCACCGTGTTCAAGTAAATTGTGTAAACAGCCAGAGTAGCATATGTGAGATGGGTGGCTATATATATTGAATGAATGAATGAATGAATGGTTTGCACAGTATGTGAACACATTTTCAAGTATTTTGCACTGATATTCATAAGAAATGGGCCTTGATCTCACGAAAGGTAGACTTGGGGAAATAGGTAAATTTAGAATGCTTGTGCAAAACTGCCTTTGATTTCCTTTACTTCGTGGTAGTGTCCGGCATAGTTTTTTTTCCACACAATTTTTCCAAATATTTCAAAAAAAGTTGCTTTTATATTCCTGAGCAGATAGATCAGCAACGCAGTATTTATGGTCCAAAGTACCTACATGTATGGCAAACTCCTGGATTATATGAATAATATAAATCATATTAAGTCTGAATTCAAACACTGCTTGTTTGTTCTGGTAAATTACCAATGTGAAGAAATGTTCTGGTTTTAATTACCCATTTATAAGCAGACTGAGAGAACCTGTTCTGGAAATTCCTATTTAGTGACTAAACTGAATAGTAGCTGAGTAATTTCAGCTTCTTTTCAAAATAATATAGCATCGTGTTTTTAGAAAGTAAATCATCTTGACTTCCACATTCATAAGCAACTGGGTCTAGAGGACAGGGATATTGGGACTTTATTAAAGCTGCTGGAATTTTTGTGTTTTTGTGTTATTCTTGTCATTTCTTGATGAAGCATTAAAAATCATTCAGTAGCTTTCAACCTTCATTTTTAAAATACTTGTGCCCATATTTTCCCCTAGGACTTCAGTACAGCTAGTGATAATTTAAAAGAGATAAAAAGAAACATTTAAAGACATCTTTTTCCCTCCCCTTTTAATACATCTCTCACATTTAGGATTGCTATTCACCTTAGAAATTGGAGCCCATTCTGCACACTAATTCAGTTTTTTTCTCAACTGACATTAGTCTGGACATTGAAGATCTCATTTCAGAGTGATGCCAGATATTTGTGTTCGGAGTTGTTCCCTCCAGTCAGAATTATTCCATAGAAGTATTCCATATATTTTAACGTGTAGGGTGTATGTGAAATTCTTGGAAGGTATCATCTAGAATTAGAGAATGAAGTAGGAAAGATGACCAAGCTCTATCTTATATCAGAATCAGGTTTGAGAATAGCTTGCTTCATCTAAGAGCTGTAAAGTACAGGTTAAGAAGTAAATATTATCAGTTTAGACATTAATACTGGCTTTGAAGATGAGTTAGTTGGGAAGATATCCTTCTATATGCTTGTCTTTAAGAGCAGGTTGGAATTATATTCTCATACGTAACACTGGCCCACTACATTAGGGTTTTAACAGCTTACATAGAAAAGAATAATAAAAAATACGGTTGCAAAGTGGGCATGAGGTAGAAAAGAAGCTCAGGAATACACCATTTTCCTATTCTGCTAAATTTTGAGAGCAAAGATGCAAGGGCCAACTGAAAGGATATGACTTTTTGTTACTTATCTGTGACAGTGCATGGAATGCAGTGCGTATGTCTTCTATGGAAGTCTTAAATTTAATGCATACATAATATTGCCTGTTTCTTATATGCTATATTCAGCTTCAGAGCCTAGAAAGACTAATAGCAGGATTCTCCCCCCCTGCCCAAATGGCTGGGTGTTCTTTACTGCAATATATTTTTTACGCATCACTGGAGAACTAATACAGTTTTACAGTTAGGTGCCTGTGGTTTGGTGGCATCTGTTTAGTGCAACAGCTTCAGTAAAGCACATTTTTAAGTGCATTGTATGTCTTTAACTTTGGTTATAAATCACAAGTAGTGTCTTTAAAGAGCACAGCATCCAAACACTGGTTTCAAACATTTAAGATGTTAATGGGTTTTGAGGACTGGAACTGATCTTGTATCGCAGCAGCTTTTAATGCCAGGATGAAATGGACTATGTGTAAAAACTTCTGCTGTGTTTCCTCTTGCATAGATGCGATCAGAAGGACTCTACATCTTAAGGAGTTAGAAAAGGAATCTATAGTTTTAGAGCAGCAGAGGCAGAGTCCATTTCAAAGTCATGCGGTATGAATAGATAGTAGTAAATAGCTTTCTTTGAAGATGAAAACCTCGCACATTAGAACTGTTTTCCCCTTATAACAAAGTGAGCATGGCAAGGAAGATTTGCTTTTTACAGGGCAGAGAAACCATTCCTTGCTACAGTACTAGTTTTTATGGGTTATTTTTAACTTGTAGGCTCTCTTCCCATCTCTGCCTTGTTCATTGTCCCAGCTCACTGAGCATGACAATATGCTGAACTGCAACAGATATAAAGAGTCAGTACTATAGAGAGATAGTATAATGTACGATTACATTTTCCTATTCTTCTGCTAAATTTTGAGAGCAAAGATGCAAGGGCCAACTGAAAGGATATTACTTTTTGTTACTTATCTGTGACAGTGCATGGAATCATGTAGGCTCTGCTGTGTTATTTGTTTCCCCAGTTTGAAACTAACTGCATAAAGTGAATATCTCAAGGGATTTGGACAGGCATATATTTATAGATCAGACTGTCACTGTAATAGTTCTGAACATTTCAGTTTTCCATATTTAAGATATTTCTTAAATGTTTTATTTAAATATGACTTAATTCTGTGTCATTGAGCATCAAGAGATTGAAACAGGAATCTTTCTTTGTCTTATTTGGAGATCCCAAAGTCAGAACCTGGGAGTTATATGTAAATCATATAGTCTATAATTCAAATACAAAGTTTTAGGGTTACTTGACAGCTCAGTACATAAATCAGTTCTATGAAGTAGTAAACATCAGGCAATTTAAAAGATCTTGGGACAAAAGGCTAGATATAGCTCAAACTGTTTCAATTTTTCTCTACTGATTAAAATGTGAGTAAAAGATAGTGCAGAGAAATGGGCATCTGGAACAGCTGATCTAGAAGAAAGTTTGAATCATTCAGGCCTAATTTTAAATGTAGCACCATGTAAGCAAAAAAAAGTTACATATGCTTTCCATGTACATATGCCATATTTTTGTATGGCCTTCAATCATTTCATGTACCTTGTATCATACTAGAAAACTGAACATGTTAGGTACAGTTCCATGTTGTGCTAATTTAACACATACAGAAAAAAGACTAAACATAGGCTTATACAAATAGTATGGGATGTAGTCACACATCACACTAAGCCATAGCTTCTTAAAATCATGGTTAGCTAATCAAATTATAGTGGTCTGCATCACACATAATGGTAAACCATAAACTCTAGCTTACAAACAACTGTGGCTGGATTCACATATTGTGCTGAGCAAATAAAATAAAACATCAAATTTTCTTTAGCACAGTGAGGGCAAGGACTTGCCCTTCTAGTATTGTATTTAAATTTGGTTTAAGTAAAACTATGTTATACTGGCTATTATGCAGCCTCATGGTTTGGATTATTTCCCAGCACCTACTCATGTGTTATTTGCCTTTAGTTACCACTAGTAACAGTAATTGTAAATAACCTGGTGTCCCAATTCAGGGTGAACTATGTGATTTGTATATATTTTAAATTCTAGATAATCCATGTTACAAATGAAAATATTTATCCCTTCCTCAAGGCATTTCTTGGAGTTCTAAGGTAGAACTGATAGCCACTCGGTTTAGTTAACAGTTTTCTTAACTAACTTCTGTACTTTTACATGTATTTTTTCCATCTTCCATTTGCTATCTGGTTTGGTTTAAAAATTTTATATATGTACTTTTAAAAAATTGATTAGTTGGTGATTTGCCTGTTTTTCTATGCTGTATAATAAGGATGTTTATGCAAAAAAAGTCTTGCACACCAAATTCTGTATAGAATAATTTAAAATGACCCAGATTTGGACTTGGGAACAGCAGGATTTAACCAGACTTACCCTGAATTGAGTTCTGACTGCAGATGGGAACTAATAAAAATGCACTATACAGGTGAAACTCGAAAAATTAGAATATCGTGCAAATGTTCATTTGTGTCAGTATGGCAACTCAAAAGGTGAAACCAATATATGAGATAGATGCATTACATGCAAAGCGAGATATGTCAAGCCTTACTTTGGTATAATTGTGATGAGTACAGTTTCGCCTGTACTCCAGAATTTCCCAGCTGCTTGTCTCTTTTTATACATAATTTGGAGTAAAATCCAGATCCTGAGAGTATGGTCAGCAAAAGTGCTGCACCCAAGGTTTTGGAAAGTCAGCAATCCTGGCAATCCATTTCAGAGTCTTTTTAAGACCTTATTTCCCAAAGGCTTTCTGAAGATAATCAAATGTTAATGCAGTCACATTACAAACAAGCTTCTTCCTTCTCCACCGATGCTGGAAAATATTACTTGCTTCAAGCTTTGTTTTGATTTCATATTTTCCTCCCTCTGTCACAGAACAGAATTACATATATTTTATTGAGCAGGACACAATTACATCAGAATGTAGGGTTGTTTTTTTCACCTGTAGGTTTTCAACTGATTCAGCATCCTGGAACTATTCAGCCAGATGTAATTGAATCAGGCTGAAGCAGCTGTAGTTGGCATGTGGTTTCTTGGATTGCTAGCACCTGCTCTGTCTGTCTGTCTGTCTGTCTGAACTCACCAGTTGCAATAGTTATGCCAAAACAAGCATTAGAGTGGATAAAGCACTCTGCAACTTATATCCCATTTCTTGTCCAACCAAGCGGTGCAATTAATGCCTGCAGTAATTATTTGGTAGTGAGCGTGGATAGGCCTGCGCTGCTTCTAGTCCTGCTCCCTGTCCAAGATTCACTTTAACAAATGTTCTGCCAGTACAAGCTCTCTTCTACATAAGCACTGACAGTTTTAATACTGATCAAGTGCTCTGGATTTCACTGCCCTCTTTAGAAAATTGAGCAACCCATTTTTTTCCTACATCTAATTTAACTTCCAGGCACCAGGTTTTATTTGCTGCTTGAACAGTCTTGCTGGCACAGTTAGGGGTTCTTAATCTCCAGCAAATAAATGCTTACACCTGTCCTGACCTAAACTATGAAATATCCCAGATTTTTCTTAAGGAGACAATAACTTTGATTCTGCTGTGTGTGTTTTTCCCCCCAACAAAGTTTCTCCTTCGTTATAAGAAAACCTGTATCAAGAATAGGCAATTTGGTACCTGCTAGACCGCCTAGGCCGCTTCATTTTGATTGTGTTATGTTACTTGGATTTCCAGAAATCCAGTTGGTTCTTGTTTCTTGAGCTTGCTGGGTCCACAGGGTTTGATGTTAACCTTGAAAGCCTACCAAAATAATTCTCTGCATATTTAAGCATAACTAAGGTAGAGTTGTGCTAAGTCTTTCTCACACTTCTTCCATCCCTTACACTAAGATGTCTCATTTTCCTCCTCCAGTTTCCCAAAGTATGTTAGATATTTTATCAGACCACTCTCTCCAACAGCGGACTGGTCCGATCTCACCCTGCCAGTTTCTGTTCCTAAGGGAGAACTAGAACTAGTCTAGAACCACTACAGCACACTGTGTGTGTGTGTGTTTGTGTGTGTGTGTAATCAGCCTGAGAATGAAGAAAGGAGAGAGAGAGAGAGAGAGAGAGAAAATCAGCCTGTATCAGTTCACTGCAGCTTGAAAGCCTCAATTGTTTTTGACCTTAATCTACCAGCTAAATACTTCTTTGGATACTACTCTTTCAGTCCTCCATCTTCACCATCCTCAGATCTATAACTTTATAAAGTTGTCATATGATACATATGATCATTGTATAGATATTTAGCATTTTAATTAGTAAGTTCTTAATTGTATTGTAATTTTTATATTTGTCCGTTTTGTGGAAAAGCATCATAATAAGATTAGTTATTACATTGCTGCTTTTAAAAAAAATAACAGATGTTTGATGGTATTCTATATTTGGAGACCGTCTTAGAATAGAGCTATTAAAATCAGTGGGACTTTAGACATTACTTGTCAACTGATTTCAGTGAATCAAGTGTGATTATGATTATATCTGGACAAAACCTACAATCACTTCCTGTATTTAGAAACATTTGGCGTACATTGGGCGGGGGGGGGTCCACAAAAGTCAAAATGATGGAACTGATTGTACATTGAAGCCCTACACTTTTTAAATATGTATTATGTATAAAAGCAGTGGAGCTTAAATTTACCATCTTGACTTTTTTGACCTCACCTCATGGATGTCTCTGTTTGGAAGGCAATAGATAATGGCTTTCTTTAAAGGTTTCTATGCACTGTTCTGACTGCATAGTCTTTTCAAGAAAAGAGCAGTTAATTTCTAAAGCCCTTTGAACAGATGGCCATATAGGAGAACTACTGTGGCACATGACCTGCATCTATATCCAGAAAGAGAATGGGATATAGCAGCTTCTAACTATGATCTGTGGCAACCTTTGATGCCCAGCTGTTGTATCCATGTAGGAAGATAACCCTTAAACTTTAAGAGTTGGATTGATAGGTGATAATTTACAATCTCTCAGTATTTCTCACTTTTTCTTCCTGGTACATTAACACTTTTTAAATGTCCATTTCTTATCAGTGCAGGAATGCAAGAAAGATAAGCGAGACAATAATAGAGGAACTTCACAGAGACACACAGTTGAGATAGCACAGAATTGGACATAGGACCTTGAGTGTTGCTGTTATAGATGGTTCTTCTAAATCAGATTTTGTAACTATAACATGAAACAAATTATTTTATGTAAGAAATATTTCAGATAATGTATTGATTCTGCCTTTCAAACACTGAATAACTTGCATAGATGATGGATTGAAATTGATTGCGTAGTTACATAATGCTTTTGAAATCTGGGTTAAATACAGTTGGTTTGGAGATATGCAAGCAATCTAACTCCCTAACTCCCTTCCTGTATCTCTTGTACTGTGGCAAATTTAAGAAGATTAATGCAACTGAATTGTAAAAATACAATTTACATTTATCCATCAAAGTAGAACACAAACTATAGTTACCGTATTTTTCCAACAATAAGACGCCGCCATATACAAGACGACCCCCATTTTTCCAACCCCAAATAAGAAATCAATATTTTAAAGATAGTGCAGAACACATTTTTATTTAGTAATTAGTTAACATTGACCTGATACACTTGGGGGGAGGAGGTCCAAACCGTCTCTCTGCAGCTCTATTTCCAGGCTCTTTTGCATAACTGATTCCATTCAAGCACAAGTGAAACTAGCTTCTCTCTGCAAAAGCCTTCCTCTAATTGGTTTGTTCAGCATCAGCTGACGCCAGTTACATAAGGCTCGTGATTGGAGGAAGTCTGTTTGGGAGACAAGCTATTTCACTCGTGATTGGAGGCTCGTGATTGGAGGAAGCCCCAGAGACAAAGTATAGGCAGTTTTGCCACCGCACGGTTCTCTCCTCGCTGACTTCCTTAAATAAGACGCCCTTCAATTTTTAGGGTAAGGATTTTAGAAAAAAGTATTGTCTTATAGTCAGAAAAATATGGTAATATAATTGAATTACTGGATAGGAAAGCATATAAAAATCATGATTTGTAAATTTGGATGCAACATCAAATCTACAGCTGAACTAGGGAAAGCAAGGTGCAGTTAGAAAGCTGGTTTCTGTTTCTGTGTTTTTACCGTATTTGATTTACAAAGAGAAAGGAATAATTGTTAAGATCATTGGTCCATCCCTGACTTCCCACTCAGACTTACATCAAACAGCAAAATAATTTAACAATCATAAACATAGAATATAAAAAATAACCTTTTGTAAATGTTTGTTATTGAACTGAGTGTCGATCAAGCAGAAGATGATTATTATTATTTATTATTTATTTTCAGACTGGAGGGTAGAGAAGGTTAATCAGCCCAAATAGAAGGCATGGAATGAGATGTTCATTTTTTAAGTTATCTCATTACACAGAAGCACACTAGTTTATCATGTTTTTGGCCAGCCCCATTGCTTCCCACAAGACAAGCCCAGCTAACAATTTAGCTTATTAGGATTAGGATGATACTTCCAGGATTCCAGCTTGGCCTGATAACCAAACAGATGGAATAGGAGGATTTTAAATGACTAGAAGCTTTGCAAGTTGTATGAAAATGTGGAATATTCTCTAGTTGTGCTTAATCATGAAATGTGTTACATTGGGTTGATCTCCCAGAGAACCCATTTAGCCTAATGGCACATTGAAAGGCAGTATAACTGAATAATCTGCACAGTAATGGCAGTACTTTACTTTTGGCTAAAGTCTCTGGGTTAAGTGATGTGTGGCCAGTTTAATGAGTGAAAACATCTAGTATTTTAAACACTACCATGTTAAATTTGTTACATCAATTTACAAAGCTAAAGACTTACTTAGATGTCTTTTTTAATTTCTATATGTTGACCTTTTTTCTTAAATACTTCAGAATACATAGTAGACAGGACAGAATTGATAACCATCAATTATAATTAAATGTACCTGAACTCTGATAACCTGCTGTTATGTTACAATAGAGTAATGAATTACCGCTCACTTGTACTGCCTGTTTGATTTGTTTTAGTAATCATTCATAGACCAGTATCCATTCGCATTTCAAAGCATGTTCAAATTAAAATAGTATTGTAGACTAGGGGGAAAAACAATAAAGCCAAACACCCAATGGGAATAAAAAGTTCAACAAAGAACCTATGAGCAGCTAAAATAAAATAAGGAGAAATTTGGATTTTCCTTATTTTCATTAAAATAATTTAAAGCCAATTATGCTGTCCAGAATCACTTTGTGTGAGATTGGCAGCTATATAAATGTGATAAACAAACAAACAAATAATATGGCTTTCCATTTTGTAGAAGGAAGCCTTCAAAATGACAAGAAACTGCATTACTGATGTTTGACAACTATATTACCTGAATTCAGTTTTGTGGTCAGATTGTAATCTCTGAACTGCAAAAAAAAAGGGGGGGGGGCTTGGGGACTGCACGTGTTCCTGACACTTTTAAATTAATGTTTTTAAAATTACATTTGTACTTTTAAACTTGTACTTCTGAGTTCAGAAGTAGTTTATCACCCAATGCATAAGGCTACCTATCCAGGCAGCAAAACTCTAGGTGGCCACTAGATGGAAGCAACGGGTTTTGTTTATCTAGTGATCATCTAGATTTTTGCCACCCACATAGGGAAACTCTGTAAGTACAAATATTTGAAAAACAAGGGATCTGTGAGAATATCAGTCTATGCTTGCAACAGGTACAGTAAGTGAAAATTAGTTTAGTCTAAACTTTATGTCACTGAAGTCTGTAATCTGGTTCTGTCTTCATCACTGGCCAAAGCTGTGGTTGCTCAGTCACTTCCAACTCTTTCCTGTTTGGTAGGATTTTCTGTAATTGCCCACATACCATTATATCAGTCACTCTCTCTAAAACTGCCAAATTTGTAGAATCTCTAAGATCAGGGAAAACTTGTGACTACTTTATCCTCAAGCAACATTTGGATTGGTGGGCACCTCCAATTGCTTCTCTGTTCACCCATATGGGGAGGGAATATCTCAAGCATGGGGATGGCTAGCCCCATAGAGGCCTTCTGTCTTCAGCCTCAGATTTTTCATCCTCTTGGACTCTCCTCCTCCTTTTTAGTAATGTTTTTAACTAATGTTTTATGTATTTATATATATTTATGTTTTTAATGTTTGTTGTGAATTGCCCAGAATTCCCCATTGGGGGGAGATGGGCAGCTGAAAAATTTAATAAATAAATAAAAATAAATAAATATTGACCAAACAGGTAATATCCCTGAGGACTGGAAAAAGGCGATAGTGGTCCTTATTTACAAGAAAGGTGCGAAAGGACACCTAACCAACTGTAGGTCTGTTAGCCTATTGAGTGTAATAGGCAAACTCTATGCTAGGCATTTGAAGCAGAAGTAACAGGACTGGCTGGGATTCCAAAGGAATCATTGGACTGTACACAGGCTGGATTCCAAGTAGGCTGTTCCACAGTAGATCAAATATTTGTGCTATACTAGCTCTCTCTTATATGTGGCTTTTTTTACTTTAAGTCAGCATTTGATTTGATATCTCGAACCCTGTTATGGGAAAAGCCTTGAAATACCAACATCGACAGACTGTTATTTCTCATTCAGAAGCTACATACTAAAACCTTGCTATAAGTAAGATGTAACCCTCGAGGAGTTCTCACAAGGAATATACATACTTCCAAAGGGGTGAGACAAAGATGTATTTTAGCACTCACACTATTCAACTTTTGTATCAATGATATGGTAAAAGTCTTAAATGCCTGTATTGTCCACGCTCCCTAAATTTCTGGATATTGGATTCCATACTTCTGTATGCTGACAACACTGTGGTCATCTCCTATTCTCAAATTGGACTCAGAAAAGCACTGAATGCTATTACGCAGATCTGTGATGTTGACAAATTCAATACTGTCAAAAGTCCAAAATAATGGTTTCTGACCATAAGGTTAAACAGCACAGGTGGATGGTGGGGGAACTAGCATAGAGCAAGTATCCTCCTTCAGATACCTTGG
This sequence comes from Liasis olivaceus, assembly GCA_030867105.1. Classification (NCBI taxonomy): domain Eukaryota; kingdom Metazoa; phylum Chordata; class Lepidosauria; order Squamata; family Pythonidae; genus Liasis; species Liasis olivaceus. Next base: position 84,466,185 of record CM061352.1, on the reverse strand, counting down.
GACAATATTCCAAACTTCAGGATTCTAGAAAGCCCATGATGAACATATAAATGAAACAGCAGCTAGATCCTCAATGGCCATTAGGAGATTATTCAATGCCAGAGGAAGAGAGTATGTTCCTGCAGTCCTTAAACTATTTGAGGCCAAAACATTGGCTGGGACCTTGTATGCATCACAGGTTGGCCTGTTTGTTAAAAACAACTCCACAGAGGTTATACAAACTAAATTTCTGAGGTCAGTACTTGCCACATCAAAAAGCATATCTAAAGCAGCCCTCAAACATGAAGTAGGGATGCCCAAAATTGAACATAAGGCTTGGAGGGCACTTTTTTGGTTTACTGGTTGAAACTTCTGTTTTTCCCAGTAGGCCTGACCCTAAGAAATGATTCTGCTTTTCAATGGGACTTGACAGTAGAAAATAAATTAGCCACCATTGGCCTATCTAAAGAACAGCTACTCTCTGTTGGCTACAATCAAGTCAAAATGAAGTATATCAAAGGCTGAAGATGTAGAATTACAAACCGAAATTAACTCCCTAACACACAGCTCCAGAATGCATATCACCATGAACATCTGCAAACCTGCAAACTATCTGAGCATATTAACTCTTCCCAGCCTAAGGAAAGAATTCTTCAGAGCTAGGCATAATGTATTACTTCTCCCTTTCTCTATGGCAGATACAGTATAACATCTATAAATGAAAGACTGTGTCCATGCAATTCTGGAGAAGTAGAAACAGTCAAGCATGTCTTCCTCTTTTGCAATTACTAGAGGGATCTCCGAAAGTACCATAAAACATCAAACCTCCATCAATCCTGATGTAAAGGAGATGAGGTTTATATTAAGCTGCTATTATCAGACACCGACCAAGATGTAATAAGGAGAGTTGCCACCTATTGCTGGGCAGCAGTGAAGACATGACCACCTGAAATAATTTTAATTTTGTTCTATAATTTATATTTTAAATTTTATTTTTCTTTTGTAATAAAAGGATTTGATTTTGATTTCACATATATTTAATCACTAAGATTGCTTTATCAATTCTGTCTTAACTAAGTAAAGCATGTTAATTTATCCAATTTATCTCTGGCATAGGTTTGATAAGGAGAAACAGCTAAATGGCATCAATAGTCAAGTGTCTCTAAACACTATTGCCTATGAATGCCAGTTAGTTTCTTCTGAACTTTAAAACCATAACTTTGACTAATACCCTATCTTTTAGATTATGGGATCATCTTATAGTTCAGTAATAAAACCTGTGTTTGCATTGTCGTGCTTAATTTTATATAAATGTGGAACTTAATAAGGAGGTTGTGGGTTATTTTGTTGGCTTCCAACTTACCACATCCGCTTAAGAGCTAAAGTATGTATATTATTATTCAACATTTGGTGAATAACTTGTTTTCTTCTCATAGAACTAAATGCCAATGTAGAAATACACTTCTATATGGTCTTCATTTGTTTGTTTAATGTATTTTGCTTTTAACTCAATACTGAGATTATAACAAATCTATAAAAAAACAGATTACACAATATGCACACAGATATTAGGATAAGAAAGAAACATTAATTACCAAAAGCTTGGTAAAACAAGCAGTTTTTTACTAACCATATAAAAGCCTATAATGAGAGAATTTAGTTGTATTAGGCCTGGATTGGTGTTGCTACTCTCATAAAATACAAATAAATAAGTAAATAAAATGCAAAATTACAGTTGTTAGAATATATTTCTAATGAGTTTTTCCAAGTTATTTTACTAATTGTGGAAATGAGACAGGTTAATTAGTGACTTCATGTCTTAACAAATGGAACTTAAGCCCCCCTCTAAATTTCTGCTACATCTTCTATTGTCTGAATATTACCTAATCATTGCAGTGGCATTTATCTAAAAACTAAGCTAGATGTGTCATTCATCTCCTATGTTAGGATTTATTAATTTAAATTGTATAAAAATGAATTATTGAGGAATTACTCATTTTAAAAATGTAGGAAGTGGTCAGTGTGGAAATCTGGAATATATTCAAATTTGGTTCTTCTCTCTCCCTCTCCCTCTCTCTCATGAAAAGTTTTTTCACGTGCAATTCTGTGTTTCTTTTGCCTCATCTTTTAGGGAATTAGAGAGCTTAATATCTCTGCTGCTTCCTGTTTTGCTGTGACAATTCCTCCTTGTACTTACAAACAGAACTCAGCTTTGCATCCCATCCCATCCTGTTGATTTCTCTTTGGTTACATGGTAAGCATTGTATTTGCTGTGTATACGGCTGGAGGGTAAAGTCTTCACCATTATCATTATCACGGTCTTTATTATGATTCCCCTAACAGTAACATTGAGCACTGAAATCAATACTGCATGCCGATCCAGAAACAGTCAGACTTTCCTGATGATAGGGGAAAGGTGAACATACTGAATTAGCTCTGGAGTTAAGCTTTTGCATAACTTTTTATATAAATAAAATGCAAATTCAAATATGCAACAAAATTAAATCCATCAAATCTAATAAAAGAAATAAAGAGAAGCAAAGAGATCTTGGACCATAAATCCCATTAACCAGGCCAAAGAGAAAATGCGTTAAGAGGAAGCTGCACTGTATCTTTTTTGCATTGTCTGTTGGAATAATCTTTTTTACTCATTAAGTGGAGTGTTTAAAAATCCTAGTATTTCTGAAACAAAAAGAATACACAGCCACTGAGCTAGCTGATTTTTATACCTTCTTTTTCTGAGTATTGTCCCTTACTACAATACAGAGCCATTTCTTTGTTCTCAGAAGCAAGCAGTTAAATTGTATGTAAATGTATGCAGATTAGATGCTGTCTAATAAAGAGAGGCATTAAATGGAAAAATATTTAGTTTGGCAAAAGAAGAGAAAAGAGAAGAAAAGAAAGCAGGTGTATTTTGGAAGAAATAAATGAATGAATTGTTAAAAGCCCTCTAACTTTGGATGAAGATTTCTAAAAAAGACTATTTAAAATTCTTGAAGGAGGTTTATTCTTTTGTTCTTCCATCCTCTTTCAACATTGTATATGTTACATATACATATAGTGGTTATATAAATTTGACATCTTTGACATGCTGCATTCAATTTCTGCCTATTTATGTGACTATCAGCTGTTACATCTTTTCATAAACTTATAAACATGATGGCCTAGGTGAATAGGACACTATTTTCATATAGCTCATGTAAAAACAATTATGTTGAGATAAATTATATCATTATATAAGCCTCCATTGTGGCTACTAATATACCTTACCAGTATTAGAAGATGGTTTATAGATTATAGTTCAGACAGCATGAAGTCTTGGTTATCAAAGGTCTGTCTCTCTGCCTGCCTGTTTATCTCTATTAATATAGATTCACTGCTGTTTACACACATACCACACTAACAAAACCATACTATACATTTAAAGCAATAATCCCCTGCAGTCTCTCCATGGTGAAAAATCAGTGAAGTGCTAATGCTCTTTAAAACAATTTTGTCTTGATAGCCTGTATAAAAATTTCGGAGAACTGTCTGAATTTGTAGATGTAGGCTATTCCGCAAGAATGGAATGCATACCAACTCAGTAACAGCCATTAGTACTGATGTTTCAGTAAAAAGAGGAACCATCAGTTTTTTGTGGTGCAAACCCAAATAATAACAACAACAACAACAACAACTATTATTATTATTATTATTATTATTATTTGCACAGTCAGCCAGATGTTTAGACTGGATTTGGCATTTTTATACACCTATCGAGTCCTTCCCAAGGACTGGGATAGGCAGATGTTGTTTGATGGAGTCAAAGGTATCGTCACAGGAAATAAGTTGTTCCAAGTAAAGCTGCCTTTTGCAATTGACTGATGGTGATTTTATCAATGCCGATGGTCTTGAAGTGATGTTCCAGATTTTATTATTATTATCATTATCATTATTATTATTTTATTAAATTTATATGCTGCCTGACTCCCAGAAAATCCATATTCCAGTTAGGATCAACATATTTAACTGCAGGCCTTAGACCTGCCTCCAGTCTTCGAAACCTTAAGTGTGGCCCCTTGAAATTTCCTAAATGTCTTAGCAAAATCCTGTTTTCTTTATTGCGACAGAAGCGGGAAATATTAAAATTCATGATTAGAAAGTAATTATATTTACATTTACGTATAAATGAAATCACCTTTATTTATGTGGCCTGGTCTCACCTACTAGTTTATGGAGTGTGGCCCATGACACGGCAGTCAAATAATAAATGTGGCTTTTAGTCCGAGAAAAACTAAGAATTGTAGCTAGGATTTGTAGAAATGGGAGTTTTCTTTCACTGCAAGCTAATGACGTGATATTACTCATTTCATAATATGTTGTAACTCATTGAATAGATGCAAAAGGGAAAAGGGTGAGGCTGTAGGTATAACATTCTGAACTATCTCTGTTAGCTCCAGCCTTTCTAAGGAATAATTGTAGCTTTAGGGTGGAGTCCTTAAAGAACACTATCTTCATTTTTAAAAAAATCAGAACACGTTTTGTGCCTGAAACTTTGGAAAGCTAATATAATAAGTAGTAAACCTTCTCAAGCTTCAAATCCATAATTTGACTCAATCTATTTTCTCTCACTTTTTCTTTATCTTTAGTTTTCACACTTAAATATTACTGCTCAGAACCTTTGACTAACTATTCTGATCTGGAAATGTCTTAAAAATATGGTTGTTCTTCATGATCTTGTTTAAGTTTGTCTTTGCATCCCTTCTCAGGATTGATTTCCTGCTTGCTTCTTCAGCACACTGTCCATCTTTATTCTTCAGCTCCCCAAGACCAAAACATACTGTCATCTATCATAATGTCCAGCTCTGTTTGTGAGATTTAAATATTCTTCCTTTGTAACTAGAGTGTCTTTGGACCTAGAGATCTCATTGTCTGGCAGTCAAATTTTACTTAATATTTCAGTCATGTCTGCACAGTTTCCTTTCCAGCAATACAAAAGTAGTTGGCCATTATTTTCTTGTTCATTTGATCTTGGAGATCCTTCTCCCAGGCGAATTGACTTTCTCAAATCTGCACAGTGTATTTACAGTCACCCTATTGCATATTATCCTTAGCTTCACTTCTCCCTTTACTGGCTAAAGTGAACTTATTTGGAACTTCCACTTATGGTGGCATTACTTTCAGGATAGTTGAAGTCCCCTTCCCCACATTAACACATTAATTCCTCACAAGGATGTTTAAAATACAGGTAGTCCTCGTTTAAGAATCACAATAGGGACTGGAAAATTGGTTGTTAAGTGGGGCAGTCATTAAGTGAGTCACCACGTGACTGGACCCGATTTTACAACCATTTTTACAATGGTCGTTAAGCAAATCAGTGTGGTTCTTAAGGAAATCACTTGGTCGTTAAGTGAATCCAGCTTTCCCAATGGACGTTTTTTGCCAGAATTTGCTCAATAACCATGTGATTTGCTTAATAAGTTCAGTGATTTGCTTAAGGGCTGTCATAAAAAGGTCACAAATCGCAATCACGTGACTGCAGTGGGTTGGTGTGACAGTTTGCAACAGTTGTAAGTGCAAGTATGGGTTGCAAAGCACTTTTTCCAAGGCCGTCGTAACTTTGAACTGTCGTTAAATGAACTGTTGTTAAGCAAGGACTACCTATACATGTATATTAAAATAATGTTTTAAAAATATTCATACATGCACATATAGCCAGGAATTGGCATAAGTCCCACAAATTCTGGAAAATATTCCCCCAGGAATATTGGAAGTTTAATCATCTTTCTCACTGTAGTACTTACCACCCATCCACAAATTTAATATTTTTCTGCTACAATCAATAGCTTGCTTCTTTACTCATAGCAATAGGACTATATTTTTAAAGGTAAATTGAAGGAGAGGTTTTCTCCATGTGTAGTAATTACTTTAAGAGAATTTTAATTCATTAAGCTTTAGATATACTGCAACTTCTTGCTAGTTGCAAATAATATTGAATCAGTACAAAATGTATATTTCTTTCATTTGTTCTTTCTTCCTACCTTCCCACACAGCCACATACCCCAAATTAAAGTGGATTTATAAATACAAATTTAAAGCATCAAAATATGTATAACTGCTGTCATAACCAATTTTAAAATAAAATTCCTTACTGTCTTGTTGGTCTCTAATGTCATTTCTATTTTGCCAGAAATGCTACAATAATATAATGGTTATACCCTTGCCTTGTAAATAGAAGATTTCAAAATCTTGTTCAAATGTTGGCAGAATTCTTTTAATTTACTATTTGACTTTCCCTGATTTCATGCATTGTTTTCTGGGACTAAAAAACAAATACTGTACCATTGGAAAAAATAAGTGGCTCAGGCAAGAAATACAGTAAAAATTACAAGTTTCAAACCAGCAACCTTCTATTAGCAAGGCAAATGTTGTAACTCTTTTACTATTATAGCATTCCTGATAGAAGTAGCTTTAAATGATGTTAGAGACTGTGGCAATCATTGACTCAGTTGAAGGTGCATTCCTGCTTTGTGAAGTAACCTGAAAACTGAACTAGTCATCCTGTACTGAGGTACAGCATGTGAGGTGAGATAAGTGGAGGAAAGAGTTTAAAAGCACAGCAGGAAAACACAGCCAGAGACTGCAGTTCCAATGAAAAGGATATGAGTACAGAGCAACATCATCCCCTCCAAAAGTAGTGTCTGACTTTTTTTTGGCAACAGGACAACTAGGTAGCCTGGATAAGACTCAGATTAGAAAATGGGGTGATCTGGTAAAAATGTAGAGATGTATATAGGGAAATTCAAACCACTATTTTCACATGTAAATTAAAGGCAATAGGAGGATATTTCCAGTACACAGAGTTTTAACATTTGCCTCTGTACACTGGATGCAAATTTGGTAATGAGTGTTTTTTAAAATTTAGTGATATTGGAATATGTACTAAAACGCTTGCGTTTAATGATTTATCTGTTTGGATAACTAGTCTCTAGTTATCATCCCTAGAATTTATTGTTCTCTGGATAACTGTAAATTTATTGAAACCATTTCTGCTATAAGTGCTCACCAACTAAAACGATTTTAAAGAATAATAGGTTCTGTACTAAAATAATTCTGGTACTAGCAAATTGCCTGTTGGCCTAGCAGTTATTCATATTATCTAGTTATTGTTGTTGTTGCTATTATTTCTTTTTAATTATGCAAAGTGCTAATCAGTTTGATTATGCACAGTGCTAATCAGGTTAATTATGCAAAGTGCTAATCAGTTGTTCTCTAAGCACATGGGGAGTGCAGAGGTGCTGATGGTGAATAGCATTGCTACATGGGGGTAGTCACGGCAGTTGTTTTCTGTTTAAAAAGAAGAGTAAGTGAAATGATATGAAGAATTTTGTCTGTTAAAATTACAACAATGAAGAGAGCTGTGTGGACAGGGGTTCTAGGAGATGTTTGAGTTTAAAATACTCTCTTTACTTTCAGATTGATTCCTTTATTAGCTTTGAATTTATTGGTATAGATCAAGACAAATGAAGAGACTTTTTTCAGACATTATGAATTTCCAGAAAATTAGAATGTATGCAGTGTTCAACATTTCTAAATATGTTCATTTTATGTATTTGTGCAGGATTTTGGCCACTATGTGTATATCTTTTGCAGCAATAAAAATAACATTTGTGATTGATTCCTTATAGTAAGAGACTCAAATAAGAGACACGCATATAAGAATGATAGAAAATTAAGCAATTTCACTCTTTGATTAGTCAGATAGCTTATTATTAGATTTGTTTTTTAAAGGACTTTGGGTATTGAGGTGATCTGCTCTCTTCTCTTAACTAAGTGCTACCTTATCTAAGTTAAGTTTTTGAGTATTTCCTTTTTGAATAAAAACATGCACTGATTATCATAATCTGTGATTTTTATTTAACTTCTTTTTGAACATTTGGTTTTTAGTGAAAGGAAGAGCTGTGTCCAAGAAGTTTTGAGTGAGCATCTTGAGAGCAAAAAGGCCTACTCATTTTTAAGAAAATGCTAATAATTTTCCATTTATAAACCCGACCTTTGTAAAAATGCTGAGTTGAATACTGGTTGAATACTATGAAAATGCATGTATGAATTTGATAGTAGACTTTGTACCAATCTGTGGAATTTCTGTGGAGCTTCATTTAATATCTCATTAAAGTTAATATGAAATGGACAATAGTTTTAATGTATGTTTAACTTACACACTGATAACACCCCCCCCAAAAAAAGGGGGGGAGCTGATAATGATGGTATGAAGCGGGATTTATGCTTTCTAAAATAATTGTAAACAGGTTCTTTTTAACCTCATTTTAAACAGACACAATTAAAAGTTTCTAATTGTAGAATGTAAGAAAATTGGTTGGTCCATTCATACAAGGACAAAATCCTAACACAAAAAGAAAGCAAGTCCCCTGTTAGTAATATAAGGCCTCTAAACGTGTTACAGTCAAATTGTGATTCCTCATACACCATCAGTTAATGTTAAGTCTTGGGCCAAGATATGAGTACCCATGAAAAAAAATGTATTTTTTTAATTTATTTTTTAAATTGGAGGTCTTCTAAAGCATTCCCCTTCTGTTTCCATGCACACACACATGTATTTGTCTTATGTGTACTTGTGTACACCAATGAGAAAGGATGGGGGCACACTGAATTTTTAAAAATACCTAGAAATCAGAGTCTGTTCTTTTTCTATCCCTGAATTTCACCCCAGAATTGACATAAGCCCTGATGCAAGAAGACACTGAAGTTCTATTGAAATATAAATAATTTTGCATTGAAACTTATAGGTATTTTGAATGCTATTTCACTGCATTTTAATGTGATTTTGAAAGTTAAGCTCTTGGAGAGACTTAATGACCATGTTTAACAACATTGGGGATACCAAAGCTCACCAGAGGGAAGGAAAAGTTGGTAGATCAGGTTTCAGAAAGGGAAGAAGGACTTCATATGTCTTACTCCTATCCTTAAAATTCTATTCTTAAGGTTCTGTTCTGTTACTTTGTTCCTTATAGGATCAGGGCTGTTAAGATAATTAGTGAGATTCAGGGAGATTCAAAGATGTTCCACATTTCTGAATTTTCAGCTTTAAAATGAAAGTAATACTCTAACCTCTTTAGTTACATAACTATAAAATTTTCATGTGCTACTTGACCTAGTTGTTCATAAAGCATAAACCTCCTCCTAACTTCCAGCATTTTATCTATGAACCGCAGAAAGTACTGGGTTCGTAGACAGACACTTCTGTCTATATTTTTATTAATATTGATTGAACATATAAGATTGCTTGTATTTTTCTTACAGGACAGTAAGTTAAGATATTCACCATTTTCATCCTGAAATATATCTACAGGGTTTTGTTTTTTGTTTGTGTTTTGTTATTTATATTTGCTACAGTAAACTTTTAGGAGGGATTCTTTTAAAATCACAAGCAATTGCTTCAACAAATCCAGAATCTCCCATTGAAAACTAGCCCTTTTGAAAAAAAGTATAACAGTTCATAGAGCCTAATACCTTTGCTGCAAGTTACATTTTTACTTTCATAATAGTTTGATCATTTACATTCAATTTTATCTTACCTCTTCTCAAAAGCAATTTACAGTGCAGGGTTATATAAACAGCATCTCAATTGTAGCTTTGTCTCAACATAAATTATTGATTTAAATTAGCATCTTTTTTTAAATTGTCATGAATAGTTCCAAAGAGAACATGGAAGAATCCTATTATTGATAAAAATCAATTAAATAGGCTATTTTTTGTTAAGACCCAAAGTCTGGTTTTTTCCAAACATATTTTCATCTGCAAAACCTATTTGCACTAAGGTATTTGTGTTCAGTAGGTGTGAAATAAATTAACTGAATTTGTCAACATATCGTTATATACTGTGATGTCAGGTACTCTGCGGCAGGGGTCAAAAAAGTCAAGATAGTGACTGTAATCGTGCAGTCAAAGCTCCATTCCTTTTTTACATGCATCACATTTAAGAAAGGGGCAAGACTTTTTTTATGCCTACCCCTTCACCCTGCAAATGCCCATATGTAATGCTACCCATTGTCTTGGTTGGCATAGTTGTTATCCTTTGCTGAATTTGTACATCCAGTGTATTTTTAAAGGTAGAAATAATTTTAAAGAATAATAAACATAAAATTAATTCTCATGAATATATATTCTAGGGTTTTTTTCCTTATCTGGATTGTCATTTCAGTTGGTTACATAAAATGAATAGCCTTTGAAATTAGAAATATATAGACTGTTTTTTATCTAAGGAATTTCTTTTTACTGTGTTTTGGAAATATAATTTTCACTAGGATTATATAATGCTGGGTACGATGCACAAACATCAGGAATGTTATAGCTGCCAAGCATAAATAGTAGTAATGATATTAATGAGACTATGTTACACCCTATTCTGAAAGTCAACACAATACATCTGACATAGAAATAAGGAATTTATTTAATTTAACTAAAAAATTAAATTGCATTGCCTACTTTATAAAAATACTAAAGTTCATATTTTGCTGGCTGCATCTGCTTAAAAGAAAGTAAATGAAATTCCCAGTTTTGAGTGAATTTTTCTGTGATCTTTAATATTGTAGTCCAATGATTAGTCAAGTAGTTACTTTATTTAGCAGTATTCTTACTGTTAATTAAGTAACAATTACTAGTTGACTAAGCAGCCGTCTTTGAACTCCATATTTTGCATGTGTAAAATGTATACCCTCGTCTTGAGTTCTAGGCAGTTGCATTTCCTTAGGTCATCAAAATATATTGGCAAAACTCTTCTTTCTTTGAGATATTGATATGATATGTATATACACTGGCAGAATATATTTTCTTTAGAACTGTTGTTATGTATCTTCAGAGTCAACAACTATCACTCAGGAGAATCTCTATTGCTTAACAACAGTTGGATATATTGGGCATTTCTAACATTTCTAATAATTTACAGAATGCATCCAAAATCCAGGACACATTACTCCTGTGGGATTGAAATTTGGCAGAGTTGTGGCTGATTCAGCATCGCTGCACTGCCAGTGCTTCAGCACCACTGCACTGCCATGGTCACATGGTTTTCATTTCCAATGCTCCCTGACATCTTCCCACAAGTCAGTGGGAAAGCTGGCAGGAAGTCTAAACTCAATCATGATTGCTGACACTCCCTGCCAGCTTCCCAGAAGCAAAGTCAGTGGGGAAGCCAGCAGGAAGTTGCAAGTCCAAGGCCAGCAGGAAGGGAAGTGGCTGCTGCCAGGTGGGGGAAAGAGCAAGGGTGTGTGCGAGAGGAGCAGCGAGGGCCTGGGAGGGTGCATGGGTGTGTGTGAGAGGCACAATGTGGGTCAGGGAGGGTGTGAGGGGTTGCCTGAAAGGTGCAGTGAGGGTCAGGGAGGGTGTGTGAGAGTGCAGGTCAGGGAAGGTGCACGAGGTGTGGTGCAGGTTGGGGAGGGTGCGTGGGGTGAGTCAGGGAGGTAAGGAAGGAGGAAGGAAAGAAGAAGAGGGGAGGGAAGAAGGGAAGGAAGAGAGGAAGAGGAAAGGAAGGAAGGGGGAGGAAGGGAAAGAAGGAAGGGTTAGAAGGGAGGGAGGAAGGAAGGAAGAGGAGGAAGGGAGGGAGGGAAGGAGGGGGAAGGAGGAAGGGAGGAAGGAAGGATTTCCTATGCTCCTCACCAGCTTCTCACAAGGAAAGTCAATGGGGAAGGCGGTCTGAAGTCGCAAGTTGCTCCCACTCCCACTGTTTTTTGCCTGTCAGTGGTCATTTTGTTTCTCTGGTTAGGTAAGGAAATATCCCTGAAATGATGACCCAATCAGTCATGGGTGGTCTAGTAAAATCTAGAACTGCTTTTCTTGATGTTCTGTCTCAGCAAATAGCAGTGGCTATGGAATAGGCAGTGCATAACATTCAATTAGGAAGTGGTGAAGATACAGGAAAAGAAAGGGAGACCTGTTCCCAGGACTATTCAGACTTTAGTTTTTCCAATAGACAGGGAAAACTGAAAGGTCAGGGAACTGCGACAGTGACTCTGAGAATTTAGTGGTAGGCCTTCTTTTAGTTCATAACAGGATAAAATAAGGAAGAAATAATTTCAAATGAAGCCCTAAATTTGGGTTAATAATTTTGGTTTATATAACTGAATGTTTGAGATCTCAAGGAAATATCCTGATTAAAATTGTATGGCTGGTATTGCTCTAGAAATGGAAAGCAGAAATGAATGCTGGGTTGTTAGGAATTATCTTTGTCTTCCTGCCGTGACAGGCATAAAAGAAGAAAACTCTCTAAACACATGCATATCTTATTATGACACACATATTTGGAAGAAGCCCCATTGGCAAAAACTATGATAAAGTGACACGTTGTTTAAAAACTTGTTTTGAATTTCTTCTCCTGTTGGTCATATGCAATCGGGATAAATAAACACCCTGTGTGTGGGGCAACTAGGCTGAGTGTTCATGGTCCAGCAACTGTTTACATCTTTGCATGCTCCATGACTGTTTGTTTATTACAAATATCATACCTGTATATGTTTGCAATATATACATTAGCAGTTGTGGTACAGTCTTGGCTGCATGGAAGTTTTCTGTACTCACCCACATACACACACCCATCCTTCTACTGCAATGAATTAATCTTTGTACTTCTGATGAAACAGAGAGACTGCTTATTCAAGCAGGACATGATGTACTCTGCTAAAATTAATGCAGGTGGATATGCAAGAAAAGCAACATAGTCAAACTAGTTTAGCTTTTTGTCTAATGTAAAATAAAAACAAGTCCATTGGGGTCTTGGTTTATATACTGATGGTGGAGATCATATATATTTCCCAGCAAAGTGGATTACTAAAGATGCTGTAGCTATAGATATACAGTGAAACAAATCCTTGCTTCAGTGTTCAACACCATGTTTTTAATAGTACTTTAAACATACTACTTTTACTGCTAATGGCTACATTCAAAGAGAACGTTAAGTGTGACATAAGGCTCATGCACTTCTATTCTGATGTAGTCTCAAGGAGGACATAAGTCTTTTTGAACCAACACCAACTATGCTTAGTTTTAACTATAGTTTATTAAAGAAAAGTTTATAATATAGTCTGTTTAGTTCAATCATATGTAAATTTTTTGTACATACTGAAAACCTGCCTTCAGTATAATGAAAATGTACAAAATGCTGAAAATTGTGATGTAAATTTTCCAAGGTACAGGGGCATGCAAAGGCGAGGAAAGTCAGTTACTGACTTGAGAGACTCCCTCTTAGGGCCTGGGTACAAAAAGGGTGGAAAGGATTTCCAGTATCATATTTATTGCTCTGAGATTAGAACTCTCTTTTTTCCCTCAGAGGGAGAAATGGAACCTTTGACCCTGTGATGTTTTTCCTGATCTCTCAGAATCATACTTCAAAAGTTTTTAAACATATAAATGTTAAGTTGCTTTGAAGATCTTTTTAAACCCAAAGTTGACACGAATAATTTATATCATTATAAAATGTATCATTTCATAATGTTATAAATTATAATTTTATTTATGGGAAAGGGAAAAAAATACTCTTAAAATATGCCTGTTGAAAGGAAGTAGAAGCTACTAAAACCATCTGTATTTACTAGGAATATGCTATGTGAAATTTGCTCTCCTGTTCTGTATTAACTATAATATATTTTGTGCTAACTAAATAAATAAATAAAAAAGTATTTTAATTTTCATGTAATTTGTTCCCCCCTGCCTGTTGTGTCCTTGACAGTTTAAAAAGGGCATCTTAAGAATTTTGTTGTTCAGTCGTTAAGTCGTGTCCGACTCTTTGTGACCCCATGAACCATATTGCGTCAGGCCTTCCTGTCCTTCACTGCCTCCCTGAGTTTGCTCAGTTTCATGCTCATTGCTTCAATGATGCTATCTAGCCATCTCATCCTCTGCCATCCTCTTCTCCTTTTGCCTTCCATCTTTCCCAGCATCAGGTCTTTTCCAAAGAGTCCTTTCTTCGCATTAGGTGATCAAATCTTAAGAATAAGAGGTTTTAAATGAACTCTGTCTTCATTTTAGTGAAAAAAAAGATACAAATTTTGAGAAAAAAATCATCCTTCAAGTATAAATAAAGTTACATGATTTTTACACACTTCAAATGTCTGCTATGCACTGGTAATAGGATTTTTCAGACAAGTATGCAGACACTCTAAAATGATGCCAATGTGGGCTGAAGTCTGTCACTCTGCAGACACCACAAAAAGGTGGAAATTGCAATGCACTCTGCTATAATTGTTCTTAAAAATATACATGACAGTACTGGTTGTATTACCTGCCTTTTCAATAGAGTAAAGCTATTTGAGTTTACTAAGTGAATAAGCATATGAAACAGTATGTTGCCTGTCAGCTTAATGACTGTAACCAGCTGTAACATAAATTCAGTATGATTTTAGAAGCTGGGTTTCACTTATGGTGTAGCTGGATTAACCTACATTTGGCAGACAAAGCAATAGGAGCCATTCATAGTGGGTTGTGTATACCCTGTCTAGTACTGCACCACTATTGTACAAATAAATCCTTATTTCTGATGTTCATCTCACTTCTTCCTAGAATTTTTAAATATTACATTATAATCAGTTTGAATAATATAATGCAAAGAGGGACTTAATTTATTCTATTTTCTATTTATTTGAATTCAAGATCAAACTGATACTGTGGGTATGAGGAGAGGATTCTACATAGAACCCAGTTGGAATCATTACTGAGATAGATACAATTATGTATATATGTGTGTGTGTATATATACACACAGACACAAAAGTTAAACCCAAAAATCTGAACTAGTTTTAGTTTGTGTTATGTGAAGATGTGTACAAGTTCTTTGTACATAAACAATATTACACATAAATTAAATAAATTACAATTTTTATACTAATTCCTTTGTAATCAGGAAGAAGTAAACACAAGGCAAGTCTGTAGTTCTCATGATAATCCAAGATAAAAACATTGTTAGTTTTAAAATAAATATATGGTTTAAGTCACAGTGAAAGTACCAACATTAAACATTCAGCTTTCATCATGAAGAAAATGGTATGTACCTTTGAAATATGTTTGATTGTTTCTCATTCTTTTGTTTGATGCTTCTATGATATTTTGACAGTTTTGTAATGAGATGTATTTGCACCTTTCTACTCCATATTTCCTTAGTTCAAACTCTTTAATCACTGTAGTCCCATTGATACCAGGGGCATTTTAGCCCAAGTAAAATTCACCCAACCAGTATTCTCTTTTTTCAACACAGTTGAGGATTATTTTGTCAGGCATCTTCTTAGTTTACTATTTGTTATCAACTAAATGTTTATGTTTTTGTGTATGTTCGTGTATGTGTGTGTAGAGCCAGGAGAAGAAATAGCTGAAGATGACTACTCTGAAATTATATTTGGGAGAATAAACTGTCTATAAGAAACACGACAAGTGAGTTGAAATTAAAACGAAGAGGTTGAAATGGACTAGTAATCAATCTAGCCTCCTATTTCAATAAATTAGGGGCATTTTTTCCTTCACAAATTCAGGATAGATATCTCAGCAGTGCCACAACAACAAGCCTCTCCCCCTTCTATTAAATCGAGATTTGGAGAGTGGATGGTGCTGACTCATAAATTAAATTGGAGTAATACATACAGTGTATATATATTTCTGTCACTTTGTCTCAAATTAAACATGAACCTTCTCTCCTGACAAGATGATAGAAAAGTTAATTGCTCGCCCTGGCTTTAAATTGGAATTTGAATTTGCAAAATGCTAAAGGTTTATGAGATCTAAATCATGAGCAGCTTAAATTACATTCCTGTGATAAAATATTAATAAATCAATTAAAACATAAGCCGAGTATAATATTACTTTTCAAAGGAACCTTGAACACAATAATTCATTAAAATGTGCAGTAGCAATTATTGTATCTTTTTAATATTAGATTTTAGTAGTTTTAAAATGCGGCCTAGACAACATTACACTATAACAGGTTACACTGAGGGTGAAGTGGAATTACCTGGTATGGATCCAGAAGCCTTTTGACCAGAGACAGTGAGTAATGGGATGCATTTTCCTACTTTTAATTCCAAATATTCTGTTGTGAAGTTGGCTTTTCTGGTAAGATTCTACACATCCTCTAACTGCAGGTGTTTTACAATTGGTGAATATTGCTCCTTCTTGGGAAGATGCCCATTGACATCACTAGAAACATTGGCTTCAGTGGTCTTTGGACTGAATTTGCAGTCTATCATTTCATAATTGCCCACATTATATTGCAGAGAGGCTTACGTTAACTATGATGCTAGAAAATCAACACTGTAGCAGATGTCATAGTATCTGACTGCACCTGCCCCATGGAACAGCATTTCCCCTGTGACATCTACACAGTCCTGACCTTGCTATCTTTTTGTAAACCTCTTTTACACCAGGCCCTGGGCCAAGGTGAGTTATTTTCTGTTGCCTGATGCTGGATTTATTTCTTATGACTGTGACTGGTTGTTTGGTTGGTTCCTCCAATTTGATATAAATAATTATAATACTTTGATGTGGTTGTGGGGCTTGCATGCTCCGAGGAGGATGAGAGCTGTGCCGAAGGTTCAACCATATTGGACAGGTCTCATCAGAGGAGCCAGACAAAAGGTGTCTCTCCCATAAACAATATGGTGAGACATAATTTACAGAAAACCATACTGGATTGGTTGTCGCTTGGGTCAAGCTTATATCCTGCTATGATACCTTTAACACCATCAAACAACAACTTGGGAAGGACTTGGTGGATAAAAATGCCAAATCTAGTCTAAACATTTGGCTGACTGTGTGACCAACTAGAATAAAAATAAGCCTTTCTTTTAATCCTAATCTGTAAACCACCTAGAGTTGCTTTTGTGATTGAGGTGGGATACAAGACAAACAGAGAAACAATTCTCACTATGGCAGAATTACATGTAGTCCCCAGGTTAAGAACACCTGGTTTAAGGATGACCCATAGTTAAGAACGGAACCTATTGTAGCAAAATTCAAGTTTAATACACAATGATTCAAGTTAAATATGCAATGGTGTGAGTTAATTACACAATACCATTTATACAGTGTTATACAATAATACTGTTCCTGCTTACATACAAATTCAACTTAAGGGCAGACCCTGGGAACGGAACTCATTCTTAAACTGGGGGTTGCCTGTACTGTACAGGGAAACTTGGAGGTGGTTCCTTGTTCTGGAAATACAAAAGTTGATAAAATTTGGGAGAAAAAACACTTTCTCCCTCCACTGTAAGTATATAAATAGTCAGTGATGTTGTTAACTGAAAAAGCCAAGACTAGTCCCCCCCCCCACTTGATTTGTTTTATTGTGAAAAAATCTCACTAATCTTTTATATCTGTACAGCTTGTTTTTGGCATTATAAAAAGAACTCTTAAAGGTACAGTGTGATCCAAAGCTGCTGTCTGAAGGTGGTATAGAAGATAAGCATTTTTATTTGTAAAGCCTTATTCACAAGGAGTGTTGCATTTTGCATAGTTACTGTCTCAAATGGAAATTCCATATCGAATATCAGCTTGCTTGTTTTATGAAAACAAATGTACCAAACTCAACATGAATTCCTTGGTCTTATAAAGTACCCTAACAATTACATACCCTTTGTCTTATCCATAAACTGTATGGTAAGTTTAGAAGAGAGCACCCATTTTATTTATTTATTTTATTTATTTATTAAACCAATTTATATAGCTGCCTATCTCACCACAGGCAACTCTGGGCGTCATACAGCAAAGCTAAAAACAATAAATACATTAAAAATATAAAAATCAAAATAGAACAGAGAATAAAAGGATGTTAATGGAATGTATCTATGAAGGGGAGGGTGATGTAGTGTATTGCAGTAGAGAGCAAGACTATCAGGAAGGAGGGACTACAGGGAGGGAAAGGAGACAAAAGATAACACAATCCAGAGTTGGAGCATGGGAACTGTAAGAGGTAGGATCTCCTAGGGTATATTCACTAGTTGAAGTAGTATAGATGTAGTCTGGCAAGATTCTGTCTATATGGTGTAAGTGATAAAAGAATTAAATTTGGATAAACTGTTTCCTTGCTTTCTTGGATTGGGCCTGACGTTAAAAATAAGGCAGCCACCTCACTAATTCCCCCATCCCCTGGGGTCCCCAGGCCTGCTGGCATAACCAAGTCTTCAGGGACCTCCGTAAGCTCAACAATGACAAGGTCAGCCTCACCTCAGGGGGGAGAAGTTTCCTCAGCGTTGGTGCCACAGCAGAAAAGGCCTGCCACTTAGGGCCTGCCAAATGTACCTCCCTAGGCGACAGAACTCATAACATGCCCTCTCTGCTGGATCTGGTAGGACAGGCAGATGAAATTGGGGAGAGGTGGTCCCTCAGATACCTGACCCCATGCCATGAAGGGCTTTAAAGGTCAATATCAGCACCTTGAATTGGACTCGGAAACAAACTGGTAATCAGTGCAGCTTGTGAAACAGAGGTGTAACGTGTGTTCTGTTAGAAATGCACATAACTGCTTGTGCCGATGCATTTTGCAACATTTTCTGAGATGTTTATGTGCAATAGGTTTCAAATTGGTTATCTCTGTTACCTCTTTATAAGCTGCTAGTAGAACTATAAATATAGTAATACTATATTATCATGAACGTTTTGAAGATAACCATTTATCTTGGCAATCATTACATTTCTCATTTCTTCTTAGAGCTTCAAACTTTAACTATGGTTAACCATAGAGCTTTGATATATTACAAAAAAACATAAACCTCAACATTTGAGTTTTTTTGTAGGTCCTAAGTTCTTATGAGACGCTGCCTTTTAATATTATCTTACATTATATTCTATAGCTATGATCTGAAAAATGGAAGAACAATATACAAACATAAACATGGAATAGTTGGGTTTATGACCTTGGCCTCATTTTATTTTTGTTGTTTCCCAAGGAAGCAGCTATGCGTTAGTTTTATGTTACTTCATGAGATAAATATGAAATTATATGGATGCCACAGAGTAAAACTGAGTTTGTAAACTGTACATCCATGAATTGCTTCTGAATTTTTTTTAATTTAAAACACTCAATATACTAGATTTCAGCTTAACAACCTCCCATGTTAGCTTACAGTATTATGAAACCTGAAGTAATTGTAAACTGGTAAACTGAACCAGCAAATCAAAAAATAAAAGAACTTTCCACACAAGAAAAGTAAGTAGATTAAAATGCCTTGTTAATTAAAGCTGAACTGAGAAAAAAACCCTAAGATTTAATCCCAGATGAATTTTTCTAAAGAGAACATGAAAAAGATGCCACAATGAAATTGGTTCACCCTCTGGATAAACAGCAACCATCAATCAGGCCATTATTCAGAAGAGTTGTTAATATTAAGCAAAGGCCCTAACTCATTGAGCCAATCCACATTATTCAGGGCTCCCACATCAAACTTTCGAAACACTATAATGCGTACGTGGCATTCTGTTAGTCCTCTTGAATCGTTGCCGCCTCTTATAGCTATATTGGAACCTAATACTCTTGTTTTTAAAACAACTATTGAAGATCTACATATGGGGTGAATGGAAGGCAACTGGTGTCAAAATTATGTTGTGTAGAGTGCATCAATTTGAAGCTGGATTTCCATTAAAAAGTAGCAGATCAGACTGTTCCAAATACATAGTTTAGGAGCCCTGAGGGTAGTAGTACTGAAATTGTGTGATACCTTTACAGTTTGTGGTTGTATTGTTCCATTCCAGTGATATCAGTGTTCTGTGAATATTATTTATACACAACGATTTTTGGTTTTGTTTGCTTCACAGTGAGAAAAATAAACCTTTTATGAGCCTGTGTATATGTGTATGATTTAAGGTTTACTTAATTGAAAGAAAACAAGCTGAAAAGAGCCTCACTGTCTTCTATAGCTTGGAAAAGAAGCATCAAGGCAATGGAAGGAACAGAGTTCAGTTTTGCTTTATTCTCTTTGTGAACCTGTTTCCTTACATGTTTTTAATTGGAAATATACCTACCCCTGCCTAAGGAAGCTTTCTTCCCACTTGGAGAAGAGCTATTGTAAGAATTTCCATGTCTGTTGAGGGCACAGAAGTTCTTCTAGATTATGGTAAACAGGATTTGGCTTGTATGCTTCTATAATCAGGCTGACTTGAACTGAAACAGAGATTGCTCTACTGCGGTGCCAGGCTTCGAGCAATACCAACTGTTAAATAATAAACAGACCCTGGTTATTGGCAGCTTCTTCTCCAGTCCTGACAAATGGAATATCCATTTTCTGGGTCTCCCTGCCTGTATGTATGTGATACACCCTAGTGTCTATATGGAGGTCAGAATGGCACAGAGGCATCAGCCTAACTCTAATCTGCTTAGTTTATTATTCTCTCAGGACTTTGGCTGATATAGCAAACATGCAGTGCCTTGGCAGCAATAACTGTACTGTCATAGCAGATAATATTACAGACTTGCTTAATGCCTAGGATAATTGTTTTTCCTGTCCTCATTTTCTCCTTTTGTTTGTGGATTTTTTCTTTGTTTTCTTTCTTTTTTTGATCAGGTTCTTAATCAGCCCCCCTTCCCCTTTTTTTGTTATGAATTAAAACTACTAATGCTTAAAAAGGTTTAGTCTGCTTGTTGGTGAAATTAGACTTGCTGTCATCTTACATTAGGATGCTTGAAGTGCTATTGCTTCAAGGATGGTGCAAGTGTGGATAGGAAAGAATTGGAATGGGATAGAGTGAAAATGTGTCTGTTCCTTCGAAATCCTTCATCACAGCAATGATTTTGTATATTTAGTGCAGAACATGACTAGCATGTTTTTTTTAATTTACTTTTACAGAGACAAATTGTTTGAAATAGTAGAAAATTGCAATTCTTCTTCATAAAAAATTGTTCTCATGTTATGCCGTCAGATTTGCTACCATTATACCTATATAGCTATTCATTGATATGAATTGTTGTATGATGCAGCTTTAATAATAGCAAAAGGTTGAAGCAGGAGAAAACAGAAATAACCAATTTTGTTAAAAATGAGACATTATTTTCCCAGCACTTATGTTGCATGGTAGAATAATATGTGGACATTTTAGGATGCTAGATCATTTTTGAGGGCCTTCCAGCAACCTTAGAAATTTGGCTCTTTAGTGTGTGTACTGCAGTCAGATGGAGGCAATCATTTAAAAATGAATTTGTATTTTCAAGTGGAACAAAGACTTTTGTGGCACCATAAAGAAGCTAATAAACTGATATACACCAGTTTAGGAATAAATATAAACCTAATTGTTTTATAGTACACAAAATATTGTGGAGAACATGAAAAGAGAATTAATCTTGAGCCAAATATTACAGCCCTCAAACTTTGAAAATGCTATATAGTACAGTATACATTATAGCTTGGCGTACACTTACAGTATCTCTAGTTTTAGAAAGCAGTCTGCTGGATTACTTACACAATTCGTCTTCCTTATTGTTCTATTCCTGTGCAGATTATCCATTCCTGGTTCACATTAATTGAGACTCTTGTCAATCCATATTAAATAATGAATGTAGGTGCTTCTCTATGTCATGTTAAGGAGCCTCATGACATCCTGTAGTTCCTGGTTTAATTGTTTACCTAAATGCAAAGTTGTACTTAATGTCAGACCTAAGTAGAGATTGTACAAAGGAGTTGGTCTTAAATCCTGTTCCTTAAATCATAACTGTATTGTGTGTGTTGGTAGGTGTCTGCTATCTATCTATCTATCTATCTATCTATCTATCTATCTATTGTATGTTTATCGTACATCTGTATCCATAGATCTAAATCTATCTATATACTACTAAAAATTTTGTGTCTGTTACCTGGGCGAAACGGTGCATTACAGGGCAACAATTTTTGAACCAAGGTACCTCAAATGGGCTAACTTACAGAATGTGTCAAAAATTGGGGACTCCCATGAGATTGAAATTTGGGGAATTTGTGGCTGCTTCACCTCTGCTGTGCTGCTGTGCCACTGTGGGCTGCCCAGGTCACATGATCATCATGGGCATATCCCCGACCTCTTTACCACCTCCCTCTCTCCCCTGTGCCCTATTGGCTGGCAGCAAGGCCTGATGGGCAAGTAGTGATTGGCTGCTTTGGAACCAAGGCCAGAATTTGAAATCTCTTAATGGCAGTGGGCATTGGAAGGATAAGGGAGCGACTTGGATGCCTGCTGGTGAGGTAGGGCTTGCTGAGGGTTGCTGGCCATTGATGGGTGAGTTCTCTTCCTCCCTTGAGGGAGGGGGCCCTTGGGAACATGCCAGAATGGGGAGGGGGGTGGTATTCCTCACAGTCCATGGCTCTCTTTGTTCCACCTCTCCACAGCAAAGTGGCAGGCAGTTCCATGGGTCAGTTGAGGAGGAGGAGGCGGCTTCACAGGCCTCCTGAGGGTCATGAAGGGAGGGCAAATGGCAAAGCCTATATTATATGTGGAAAAGGGAGGGAGGGAGGGAGGGAGGAAGGAAGGAAGGAAGGAAGGAAGGAAGGTTGGTTGGTTGGTTGGTTGGTTGGTTGGTTGGTTGGTTGGTTGGTTTCTGATGCTCCCTGCTGGCTTCCCACAAGCAAAGTCAATGGGGAGCCGGTTGCAAGTTGCTCACACTCCCACTGCTTTTTTGGTCTTGGTCATTCTCTTTCACTGTTTAGGTAAGGAAATATCTCTGAAAAAATGACCCAGTGGATCACGGGTTGTCTAGTATGCTATGAATCTATACGCTTGCTATATTTAATGACCTATATAATCTGTACTTCTGCAGTATTGTGACTACCTATAGCTTGAGACACTAAGCAGAACTATACAACAAAAACATCAATCTATGAGATAATATTGCTGTCTGCAGAAGATAGTGATATGTAAAGCTGTATCTTTGTTTTCCGCTGGTTTTAGGGATATGTTCTTTTAACTTCCAGATGCAATTCAAGTTACCACCTATAATGCCTCCATGGCACAGGGCTCAGTTACTAGCAGGACTGCCTATTTCTAAATGAATCTGTCTATCCCATTAGATTTGACAGGATGGACATGCTCCGGATCCCTTCTATAAAACAGTGTCATTTGGCAGGACTCATAAGGAATTCTTCTCTGTCTCAGTGCCTGTCCTTTAGAACAGTATGCCACCCCACCAAGATTTGGCTGGCCTCACCTTGGCTGGTGTTTTGTAAAGCCATAAAGTCATGACTTTCCCTAGGCAGTGGTGGATGAGCCTTTCCGTAATGGTTGGATACGAAATGGCTGTTGTTGTTGTTGTTTAGTCGTTAAGTCGTGTCCGACTCTTCGTGACCCCATGAACCATATTGCGCCAGGCCTTCCTATCTTTCACTGCCTCCCTGAGTTTGCTCAATTTCATGCTCATTGCTTCAGTGATGCTATCTAGCCATCTCATCCTCTGCCGTCCTCTTCTCCTTTTGCCTTCCATCTTTCCCAGCATCAGGGTCTTTTCCAAAGAGTCCTCTCTTCGCATTAGGTGACCAAAGTATCTGAGCTTGAGCTTCATTATCAATCCTTCCAATGAGCAATCAGAGTTGATTTCCTTTAAGATTGACTGGTTTGACCTCCTAGCAGTCCAGGGGACTCTTAAGAGTCTTCTCCAGCACCACAGTTCTAATTACATCACACTTTCGTTTATTTTACCTGTTGGTTTTTGTATTTAGTTTTAATCTTATCTTAGCCTCCCAGAGTCAAAATTTGCAAGCTGGACAGCCATATAACTCGATTGAATAAATAAATGAACTGTAATTTTTGATATAGAAGGGAATACTTTCTGTTTTTTAAGTCAATAAGGCTTACCATTTGTCAGTCTAATGTATAGAAGTGTGGACCACATACCTGCAATTTTTTTTTTAAAGTTACTTCTGGAGGTAATTTTTGATATAGACATTCACCCATCCTGCTCTTAATTTATTTGTACATTGATTTAGTATCAATAAACAATACTTGAGGGATAGGAATAGCGCAACTACAAGTATTTAAATATATGAAGCAACATCTTGAGAAAGGGATGAATCATCATAATACTCAGCCTGATCTCAGATCTTGCAGATGATCCAAAACAATACCATGGCTGAAATAAGTCATTCAGATGATTTAATAAATTATTAACAAGGTAAATGGGAAAAAAGTGAAAAGAACTAGAGAAGAGAAAGAAAGAAAAGGAAAAGTTATAAAGAATTGGTTTCCAATTTTCTTAAGAGCAGTTACAAATGCATTTATATTTTACCCTCTCTCTCTAAGGTTAAAACATAATTTCATTCTTAATTTCATTCCACATATTAACATAATTATTCTGGTATAACATACAATTCATATTAGTCATAGTAATACCCAAGTATTTCACTTTTTTCTCAGTCTTAAAACCAGTTTTTTTCCATCAATTCTTTTAGCTCTTCGATCCTCATGTTTTTTTTTTGTTAACATCTTTGTTTTCTCATTATTTAAATTTTAAATCCAGCTAACACACCAAAATCCTTTAATTTTTCCACTAATATATCTATTCCTTCCAAAGAATTTTCCAAAATATCACCAAATCATCTACAAATGACCGTAATTTATGTTTCCCTTTTAAACCTCACTCCATCAATTCTTTCGTCTTATCTTCTGTCTCTATTTAATACTTCCAGAGCTAAGATGAATAACACTAGTGACAAGGGGCATCCTTGTCCCTTCCTGTATCTCACAAAGTTTTGTTATTTCTCCATTTACAATCATCTGTGCCTTTTGTGAAATATAACTCAATTTTACCAATTTAATAAAGTTCTTACCAAAATCTGTATCTTCCAAAATTTTAAACAAGAAACTCCAATTGAAATTGTCAAAGGGCTTTTCTGCATCTAGAAACATCAATGCAGCTTGTTTTTCATTATGTTGTTGTAAGTATTCCAAAATGTCCAATACATTTCTACTATTATCTCTCAACTGTGTTTTGGATAAAAACTCAGGTTGATCTTAATGAATAAAGTCCTGTAAAACAATTTTCATCCTCTCCACTAAAATCAGTGTAAATAACTTATAGTCATTATTCAATAATTATATCAAGCAGTTCCATTCCCAAGGTCTGTCTTTAAGTCGAATTTGTATGTAAGCCGGAACAGTATTATAGCATAATACTATATAAGTAGTAGAATGTAATGAACTTGAACCATTGTCTATTTCATTCAAATCACTGTGTATTTAATTCAAATTTTGCTACAGTAGGCTCCATTATTAACTATAGATCATCTGTAACCTAGGCATTCTTAACCAAGGACAACCTGTATTTGATATAATGGTAAACATTCATTGTTTATACCTGGGCAAGTTCACATAATGCAAAAAATAGACATCCTCTGCAACACAGTGGGAAAGATAATTAAGATAATGATCTCTTGCTTGAGTAGAATGTTGTATGTGTCTCAATCTTAGAACTGCCTGAGTGATTTTCAGAACTGCTTAGTCTATAGGATTTCCAAAAAGGGTTTGGATATATGATTATGACTGCTTTGTATGCAACATCCAGCCCTTTTGGTCCGTAGGATTTCGGTATATGGCATGGGACCAGGTCATTTGATGGAGTGCTTCTCCCTGGTTAAATCTACTCATTCCATCAGGGCTGGCAGCAGAGTCATGTTATGAGTTCTGTCTCCGAAATAGTGTCATCTGGGGGTACCCAGGAAAGCCTTTTCTGCTGTGCTGTGGCATCTGCCCTGTGGAGCATCTCCCCCCAGAACGTATATTGGCCCTGACCCTCACATCCTTTAGGAAGGGCCAGAAGACATGGCTCTGCTGCCATGCCTGTGGGTCTGGCAATGGTAGGGAGATTTTTCCATGGCTGTGTTGAGCTGAAGTAAGGATGGATTCTGCAGCTGATTATGATTATTTTTTGTTTTAAAATGATGGATGGTTTTATTTGTTTGTACATTGGTTTTTTAATTTGTTTTTATTGGATTGTTACTTTTACCTATTGTGAGCCAGCCACAGTTGCTTAGATGAGATGGGCAGCTATACAAATTGAAATAATAATAGTCAACTACAGTAGAATTGGGTTAATTTTTAAAATATAAAAATAGATTTTACAGCTAATTTTGTGTTTAAATGCAACAATCTTGCTTGAGTCTTTTGAAGCAGATTACTAGGTAATTCTCTATATGATGATAGTGATTCTGGTCTCAGAGAGTACTAATTTTTCCCAGATAAAGCTATTACTATATAAATACAATTACTTTCCCAGTCTTTATTTGAGCATGATCAAGAAATGAGAATAAAAGCAATACAGGAGCATACCAGTTTCTAGCCCATGAACTCCAGTCCATTACTGCATTTCTCAGAAATGGATTGTTTATCCCTGTTGATGCAGATAGTTCAGATAATAAAATGGAATGACTTCCAGCTACAAGGACTGAGAGAGTCATTCCACTGAGTTGATGGGTTATAATGAAAGTTAAGTTAGGCAATTGCTAAAGTCATTTGTATTCAGTTTGGACTATTAAAAAATATTAGCTTGGATTTTGCATTATTGACTTCTAAAATTGCTGCCTCCTCAAATTCCATAAGCATATTGTTCAGGTCCAGGATCACTTCCCGTGAGTTAGAGAAAATTAATAAAACATCATTCATAAATAAGATTATAACATGATTCTTTTTATTAATCATGAACCTTTTCACCTTATTCTGAATGGAGTTAGCAAGGATTTCAATGACTGTTACAAATAGTAGAGGTGAGAATTGACAGCCCTGCTTAGTATCGCTATGCAGTTCAATTGGTAGAGAGTCAAAAGCATTTGAACACATCACAGCAGTAGAGGTGCAGTATAATGACTAGATTATGTTCATGTTTTTTCTCCAAAGTTCAGTTTAGTTGACAATTTGAGTAGAAAGGACCATTCTAATCTGCCGAAAGCTTTGAAAGAATCCAAAGGGAACAGTGAAATAAGAGTTTTGCAAAAGTTGCTATGGTGAATAATAATCAAAATCTGCCATACTGACTCAGCTAGCTATCTATTCAACATAAACCAGTCTGATCATTGCACATGTATTTTACAATAAATAAGAAATTGAATCTGTTTGCTAGTACCACCATTAAAAGTTTGGCACCTTAACTGAAAATAATAATAGAACTAAGAATCCATAGATAGAAGATTCTTACTCACTTTACATATAATTACATCTTGTTCTCAAGCTCTAGATCATACTAAAAATGTTGTTAGCTAGGCTCTTCAGATGAGAGAGTAAAATGTTGCTAAAATATTTATAAAATATCTTTACAAAGCTATATTTGCCACTTTTTATTTTTCATAACTTTAATTTGGTATATTTCTGTTACAAATGTTACTTTACATAGTTTGAAATATGTTATTTTGGTAAGCTTCTTTGTCCACTTAAGTTTTGCAAATTTTATGTAGGAAGACTTTTTTAATATATAAATTAAAAAACATTATTTTTATATTGGCTGTGTGATCGAATTATATGCTGTATTGGATACATACAGAAAAATCCAAGGAAATAATACAAAATATGAGATCTAATGTCATACTGGTGATTATTACAACATGTGGGAAGTTATATTAATTATTTTAAAGTGAGAAACTAGTCATAGGTCAGGTTTAGTTTTTGTAGATTTATATGATTTGGTAACTAATTATGCTATGTATATATGACAATTTAACTTTAAGGAAGCTGCACCAAAAATATTGAACCTTCGTGGGTTTAAAAGTTTTGCCATTTTCTTTTTTTTAAAGTTGTATTTTCCTCAGGAGAAAAAGAATAACTCCAACAGGAAAGGGAAACCCATTTCTTTCTTTTTTAAACTTACATTTGATTGAAGGAAAATAGATATATTGTAACAAAATAAACAGAAGCATATAATAAATGAAAATGGAGCTATAAACACATAAAGTAGCTCTTTTTGATATGAGAAAATATATGTTGGTGAATCCAAGACTGTCTCCTGTCGACAAAAGAGGAGGGAGGTTATCATATTTAAGGAAGTTATTTTAATCTATTATCAGTTTATTTTCACATGTAACCTTTTAAACAATGCCAAAAATTTAGTCCTCTGGATTGTTGTTATCTGAATACCCAAATGTTCCCCAGTGTTTATCAGCTTCCATTCTCTCCATTATTCCAGTCACTCTAATATAGAATAGAATGAAGTAGAAAAAAATATGAAAGTATGAATCAACTTTCAAGATTTGAGAATGGTATATATGTATGTATTTCTCAGTCAGTCACTGGATTGTCAGGACATATATGTATGGCCAAGAGTGTCCATTAACACTTGTTATGGGCAGGTGGTTTTGCAAGTATTGAAGGAACCTCAAGGTACGCCATCAAATACCCATCCTTCCACTAGGCACAGAGAGAATGCATGCATAATTGCCACAGAATGCTAAAATGTCACCAGGTGTTTTTTTTCTGCCATAAGTAAAAATAGAATAGCAACTAATAAAGTTCAGGAGGAAGAAAAAACATCTCTGGTACCCTGGGAGGTCAGCTTAATTAGTTCACAAGTACAAATAAAATAAAATATCTGATTATCTGTTATCCCTTCTTACCTATATAAATAATTAACATATAATTCACTTTTTTTGCTTCTGTTAGCACCTGGACTTTAATCCTACTGATATAATCAACTATAATTCTTCACTCCTTACTCAAAACCACCCAGTCCTACATTGCACTTTCCTGTTGTCCTTAAATGCTGTACTTTGTCCTTTATCAAACATGAGATTTCAGATCTTGTACAGTATTAATTTCCCAGGCTCTGTGGTTAACTATCTACGTTCTAGAAGTAGCAACTGAACACTAGGACAGTGAATATATGGCTAATGTTTCATTCAGTATCAGTACTATAAGTTACTATGTAGGGTTGGCACAACAAAAACCAGAGAATTTTTTAAATCCGTTTAATCATTTCTGATTCTCAGAGATTACCTGGACAAATCCCTGCAGCTTCTTGGCAAGGTTTTTCAGAAGTGGTTTGCCATTGCCTCTTTCCTAGGGCTGAGAGAAAGTGACTGGCCCAAGGTCACACAGCTAGCTTTGTGCCCAGGCGGGACTAGAACTCACGATCTCCTGGTTTCTAGCCTGATGCCTTAACCACTACACTAAGCTGGCTCTCAGCATTTTAATTTATTTTAATAATAAATTGCAGTGTTTTACTGCAATATTTTAATTTACATTTTTATTATTTTTATATAATTTACGCTATAGTATTTTAATTTATACCAGAGACATGATTATACCTATGTTTACATTGATAAAATTTTCAATAAATCTAATAATAAGCTAGAAATATAAAACTTATGATTGAGAAGTCTTTTTTGGTATTGGGGTTCTAAACTATAAACTAGTGGTATCAATAATTGCACACTTATTATTTGTCATGGTTCACCCAGTACCGTAGATGGATTCTGAAATTTGGTTATGCTTGGTGTATTACGCTGTGAGCAAATGAATGTTTTTTTTTAAAGAGTGATCATGGCAGCCTTTAATAGCTTGCATTTGGAAGTGCTGTGTGGATGAAAGTAAAATTCAATTAAAAATTTGAGAATAAATCTTAAAATTTGTTTTAATATTTTAGGAATTAGCATTTTAGTTGTTTTAAAGTTTAAAGTTAAGAATTGGGATTTCATATTTATGAAATCTGTTTGGTTTTTCAAGCCAAGGATGATTGGTAAACAGGAGCAATGTAAGTTTACAGATAGTCTATATATGTATAAGTGTGTGTGCATGCAGGTGTGTATATATAAGTATACTCATACTCATATTTGTATGCACACATCTATATAATGCACAAAAAGAGTGAAAAAAAGTGGCACCAATTTATTTTGCATACTTTTGCCAGTTAAATAAATGGCTTGCAACTATCTGAATTAGGTTATTTATTTATTTATTTATTTATTTATTATTAATTTGTTTATTTAGTGCAACCCAACTTAATACTGACTGTTGAGCCTAAATCTCCCATTTTTGTAAATAAGGTTAAAATATATATCTATAATTAAACATAATTAACAAATTAATGGTGAGGTAAGTGGAATTACAGTAGATGTGGAATTTCAAGATTTATGTAGTGAAATGAACCAAATCTATGAAGACACTTGAATGAAGTAGATCTAGAGTTTAGTGTGATTCATTAATTAATATCCATATTGCAGTGTACTTTTATGCAAGGCAACAAGAAGATGAATGTATCTTCTTCTCACTCCAACACGAACCCATTATTCCCCATTTGATTGATATGATAAACTTTTTTTTTTTTTTTTAATCTGCGCTCAGTCATTACTGACCCTGCAGTGACTGCCTGGACGAATCCTTGCAGTTTTCAAGGCAATTGTTTTTCAAAAGTGGTTTGCCAGAGCCTCCTTCCTAGAGCATAGCCCAGCTGGCGAGCGCAGGAGGCGGGATTTCCGTTGCTTCGCGCCCTTTTCGGGTGAGCGCAGTTTCGCGCTTACCGGCAACTGGTCCCGTCTCTCTGTGCAAGGCGCTGCCAGCATTTTTCCTCCCACCGGAGTGAGAGTACCCATTTATCTACTCACGTGAGTTTTTGACCTGTTGGGTTGACAGGAGCTGGGGAGGAAACAGGAGCTCACCCTGTTAACGTGAAGGCTGGACTCGAACCGCCGAAGCGTCAGCCATTTCTGGCCGGCAACTTTCAGCGTCATTAAGCCGCTGCGCCACCGCGTCCAATGATAAACTGTTCATACCTTAATGTGATTGTGCTGAGAAGGCATACCATTCGATTTACCAGCTCAAGGTCATATTCATACCCCTATCCTTTCCTGTACAGTCATTGAGATTAATATGTAGTGGAAAATTCAAGTAGAAGTTTAAGTGGCTCTGAAATGTATTCGGATGAAAGATTTTTCAAACCATGTTAGCGTGAGTGAAACACTCTCTCTAAAGCTGTACACATGTACATGTACCTCCACAAACAGTAGTTCTGCTGGAGCCACCAATAAATGTGCAAGCATTCCAACATATAAGGGTACTTTAAAAAGAAAGATGTTTAGCTTGTGCTAGCGTGCATTATTAAGCATCTCTTTTGAAGGTTTCTCAGATCACTATATTGTTAACATGACATACTGTTGATATTTCTAGAATTTTGTAGAGGGTGAAATTAAGTGAAAAATTTGACAAAAGACAAATTTTGGACTGTGGCTCAGCTGTTCGATAATTTATATACATGGCACCAGCTATCTACAGCTAAAATTTGAGTTCAGATTGTAGTCACTATTTCCTCAATTAAGAATATTCTTTGTTCCTCACTTGCTTTATATAAAAAGAGAAAAAAAGGGGTGAAGCAAAAAGAAGAACAAACAGTACTAGCGGCCCCAACTGTGTGGGGTAAGGTATGTCCGAGTTCCAAGAAAATAGCATGGGACAACTGTGAGGTGGTGTATATGTCGGTGTGCCCCAACTGTGTGTTTGATTGCTCTTTTGTTGGTATTTTGTTGTTTGTATTGTAATTTTGCTTTTATTCTTGTATGCTGACCAAAGTTGCAGTTTTGTGAGTTGGACGGCCATATAAATGCTATAAATAAATAAAACAATATTTTCTATGCATAATAATTTATGACCATTTATTTATTTTGCTGCTGTTTAATTATCAGTATATCCCTTTGCAATGTCCTTTTCACTTGAAGGTATTGCAGGTATGGCATGCTATATTTCTCTCTATTACGCTACAGAAATTCTTTAAACCCACACTCCTTCCTTCTTCAAAAAATGTGGTGAGAATAAAATGAGAATAATTATGACTATACAGTTACAGCTTTTCTGAAAGACAAGATAATTCTGAGAGAAATTGCTAACAAAACCAGTAGTGTTTAATAAAAGTATGAGGCACTGTCAAACCAGAAATTAAAACAAAGGATAAATAAAGATTTTAATGCCACTGAAGGCCAGCTGAAAAGCAATTACCTGTGTGAACAGGCAGTAGAGTTATTTAAATATATATTTGGTACCATCAAAGAAACATCTTGTATGTTACTAGAAAAGTGATGCTATCATTAATACAAAAGGAAGATGTTCCCTCACTTTTTGTAAAATAGATGGGACAAGCAGTGTAACAGCAAGCTGGAAAGGAGCAAGTAGGATCTACGCTGTGTACATGCACAAGTGCCAGATTTATACAAATTATACATATTATATTATGCCTCCATCAGTTTATTTGATAGCCTTTCTTTAAATAATTCATGGAGAGAACTGATCACTTCATAATGCCACAAACTCACAGCAGGCAAAACTAATTTTACACAATATGAAAACAGATTTTATTTATTTAAGAGTAATATTTAAAAACAACAACTTTTTTGACACCAGCTGCTGAGAAATAAATAGAATATTTTATGACAAAAAAAATATATAAATGTGTTAAAAGCTGTTCAGAACAGACTGATGGTTTTCAATTGACAGATATATTTTAAAAAATCCAAAATTGGTCAGTCAGAAAATTAACTCCTAAGAGTATGATCAACAGAAATATTTTTTTTTAAAAGTCCCGTGCCATGAGGAGCATAAGGAAATATACTACATGCAGGAAGTAAGTGGCGTGTGTAGAGGGGGGAAAGAGTTTTCATTCTGTGCTACAGAGAAGAAAACATTACTGTGTCTCCTTTCTCAAATCACAGTTAAATCCCAGCAGCATCCTTAAAAGTTATTTTAAAGTAGCTGTGAGAAAAATTTTTTTAAAAAATGTTTAAATTTAATGCAGTGCTTTGTCTTGTCCTGGGAAGCAGCGTTGGGATAGCACTTATCTTAATATCCTGGTTGGCTCTCAGTCTAGTGGAATGTTGAAGGAAAAGGAATAGAAAAAGAATACATTTTTTTAAGAAGAAAGACAATGCACATACATTATTTGATCTATCACTTTTCAGTCAGTAGACACAGTGAAGTTAATACAAAGGACATCTCATTGTTAACATAGTTTGTTTCATTTTGTTTAGCATTACATTCTTTTACTCAGAAATTTACAGTGATACAGGAAAGTTGAATATAAAAGTGTAAAATTTGTATGTATCAGCAGAAGCTTATTTGCTTTGTTATAAATGCCATATTCTATGTTTTAAAATGTATAAATGGGATATTTTTGTGTAATGTTAATCCTCCTTATTGAAGAAGGTGGTATTCCAGCAACAGCAATCTAGTCATTATGCAGCCTCAACACTAAGTTGCAGGCTCTGATAACTGCTGTGTTGTACAATATAGATATTTAAATGAAAAAAGGCACTTCCATGTATAGATTTGCTGGCATTTACCCAAGCAGAATGGGGCCTGATGCACATAGACCTTTGTGCTTATTGCAGGACATCAAAAATCATCATACAGAGGTCCATACTATATTGCTAGTGATCTGTTGCAGAGATGTATAGACAAACTGTTGGGTAATTATGGGACTTATTTCCACAGACTGCTATATATGTTTATGTAATAACTTTTGAACTTTCTTGGCATTTTAGGAACCAAGTAACATGCTGTTACATGCTCCAGTAGACGTGACATCACTATTTTTATGTTTTGTCATTTGTTATACTCATGTACCAATTGCACACATGCTTATGTTAAATTCAGAAACATTACATCAGTGATTCTTACTGTCTTATCACCCTTTAAAAATGTGGTAATGGAAAGAAATATGGTGGAAGTTGCAAGGACGTGATGATTAATAATAAGGCACACATGATTACAACTATGAAATTTAGTTGAGCCTCACTTTATTCCCTGATCAATCAGTAGTGAAAGTAATTCTTGATTATTTTGTCATGCTGTGCCTTCTGTTTATCTCTGAACTCTTTTACCATGTTTTTATAAATGAGGCACATCTATAGATGCTTGCTGACATTGGTAAATATATGCCTAAAATACATTTCATTCTGTATAGTTATAATTAAATCACTCAAAAGTCCTAAAGGCCCTGCTGTCTTGTCTCTAGAGGGTTGAAGGTCAGCAGTTGCGGGCAGTTTTATAAAGCATACTCAGGGGTGCATGTCTATAAAAGAGGTAGTGCCAGAACCAAAACCAGGGCCGGAACAAAAAAATCAGCATCTCACTAAAGCACTTTTATGACCCGCATTTTGCCATTCTCACAGATTAATAAAAATCTCCTGAGTTGATCACTTATAATTTTGCTTTGGTAATGATTTGAGCCAATTTTTAAAACCACCAGAAAATTCGCAGTCTTTAATGTATTAATTTTTGACATAACTCTGCAGTATACAAATGTTTGTGTGGATGTACCTACTCTACATGCTTTCTTTTCTGTAATTCCCCAGCATATTATTTTTAAAAACAAAAGTAGCCCCAATATTTTTTCTTATTTCATGCAAGATTTGTATTGAGTTTGCACATATTTGTAAATAAATTCTACACTTGTATTAACTTTTAAGTTTGGAAGGACAGGCACCAATAGATTTAGTTGCTTCTGTTGTGTACAGTTGAGTCCACTTCAGTGGATCATAGTATTTCATGATTTTTTTTTTAATTCCTGCTTGCAGCCCAGTAATAGCAATTGCTTGAGTTATAATTACTTTTGGCTTCAGGCAAACCATAAATGTTTCCAGGCAATTTGCTGTGAAATTTGACAGCACTTTTGATTGTCCTTATTTGTACCATTATTAAAGGAATGTTTTTCCCCTTTAGCTGATAGCATCCAATGCAGCTGCAAGGTGTGTATTATTTATTATACTTTGCCTACCATTACATCGGAAGGTAACGTCAGGTAACCAGTAGTGGGCGGAATCAAGAATAGTGACTATTAGTTATTTAAAGCTGTTGCGGGCACCTTTGCTTCCTTCAGCTCCTGGTTAGCCTGGTCTTCCCCATTCTGTGGTTGTCCCACTAAACAGTTATATGCGGCAGCACTGTGGTTGTGGTCACAGTAGTGCTCAGCTGCTCAACCAAGAGTATTGTAAGCACATTCACTCTCTGGCCCTCTACCTATTACCTCTGAAACATAGTAATCTGAGGCCAGTATTTGGTACCTATTTAGGAGAGGAGAGGAGGGAGAAATTTTAAGTAAAAATGCTACTTTTGATTCACCATCCTTAATTATTTCTACTCCCTGTTTTCCCCAACATTATTCAGTTCAAATTACAACATAATGGAATGTGGAGAACACACACACAAAATGACGGAGAGAGTCCTGCAGCCAGACCCATCATGTTATTTGATTAGCAGATGTTTTTCTTACTGACATTCAGTCACTTTATCTATGCTGCATACGCATAATCAGGACACCAGCGAGTCAGAACAGAGGCAATAGAGGCAGGATAGAAATGAGCAATGGGAGCAAAAAATGTTATGCCCGTGTAGTTTTCTTCTGACTCAAGCGTGGTGCATAGAACTCCACAAGAAGGAAAGGACCCTAAAAAAAACAACTTTGCCCTTTTATGTGTTGTAATGATTTTTGTGTACTTCAGTTGATGTCATTCAAGAATTAAAACTTTATTCTGAGTTCTTTATATATATGGCAAGATATATTTCACAACAATAATACTGCTGTCTAACCAGTATACCTCTGAGCTATGGTTCTAAATGCCTTGTTGTAGTTACGCAATTTGTGGACCAGTCTCTTTTAAACTAGCATTTCGAAAGCATATAATTTAAGGAATATTTTTAATAATCAATCAACATATAAGGTACCCATTTGTAAAAAAAAAATCAATGTGGCATGTTCATCTTTATTAGAGTAATGGAAACATGGTAACTGGCAGTAACAATAACTTATTCTCCTAATGTGCTAGTTATTAGACAACTGTACATGTGTCCTGCAAGCACAATAGGCATATTTCTAACAGTCCAGGTGGGTTGTAAAAGTTGTCATTCTGAGTTAGCAAAATTCCAAGTGGAAGAATTTAACATTCAAATAAAAACCTGGCCTGAAAAATGTATTTATCTACATCAGTAGCAGATGTATCTCTGCTTTGAAACAAGAAAAATAAATTATGAAGATTGCACCTAGATGGGAGGTAAAAGGGATCCAATATATTTGAAAATGTTATCTGTAAATTCAGATTGTCTGTCTTTAAAAAACTGACTTATTGGATTATATTTTGGGATAAAGTACGTAGTTTTAAGGAATTTGAACAGATTGCATATGGCCTGATAAACAACATTTATAACTAATTCTGTATTAGACCAAATAGGATAATTATGTAATATCTTCTCAGAAGTAAATCCTAGCAAATTCATTGGGAAGAGATGAAGAAAAGGCCTGCCCTTGTCCTTTCAGCCTTCCGGAAGGCCATCAAGATCTGGCTCTTTACTGAGGCACAAGGGTAGAGTGAGGATGTTTGGGGTTGTTGGGGCATCCTAAGGGGATGACTGAGGAGATGGGTTTTAGTTCTGTTTATAGTTTATGATTTTTATAATTCAGGGTTTTTATTGTTGATATAAGCCACCCAGAGTTGTGTTTTAAGATAAGTGGCCATACAAATCTTTTAAATTAAAAACAAAAAAACTTATTCATTTACTTTAGTCAGTTATATTTTAAAAAGCAAGTTTGCATATTGATATATTAAAGAAATTTTTATTCTATTAAACTTTATAAGGGATAAACTCTGCACCCTGCAAGTTACAAGAATGAACTTTCCCTCCCCTCATTTTCTGTGTCCCCGAAATAATAGCAGAATAAGCTCACAGGCAGGTCTTTCGCTTCTCTATACATGTTACATTGCTGGTTATTACTGATATTTTATTTTCAAATTTAATTCTAGCTGGTAAATATTTATCCTAACACATAATGTTTTTAAATAACTTTTGAATCCCCCAGCTATCACTGACAACTACAATCATCTAGATTTTCAGAAAAAAATCTAAAACCTTAAGCTACTTGTAACTAGGGATATATTTGACTCACTGTACAATAAGCCAAGCACTTGGTTGTTATGTTAGTGTTTTAATTGTGTTGCCCCAAAATATTTTTTTTTATTTCTTTTTCCTAAACATAATATGTTGTAGGCTACCTGTGAGCTCTTTTAGAGATTAGTAACTATAGTAGTGTTACTGCTTTGTTTCATTCACTTGGCAGTGAGCAATGCCAAGTAGGAGAATAAACTTTAAAAGCTGTTTAGCTGCTCATGGGTTCTTTATTTAAAAAGCATAAATGTTCCCTTTCAGTTCATTTTTAGATGAAGAGTTCACGTGCAAAATCAAAAAGGCTTATTTTCTTATAAAAATGAAAGGCTGCTAAACCGCTAAAAATCTCAGTAACATAGGGTAAATGTTAAAAAACAGACAGTGACCCTTCCAGTGTAATGAAAATGCTATCCTAAGCAAAAGCATAATGGAAATGCACTTGGATACTCTTGGAAGTTGTATTTGTACCTTCTAGAATATGGATATTGAAGACATTGAGTGCAAAATTACCTGCAGGTTCCATTAAGCTTAGTGGATTAGGTCAAAGTAAACATGCATGACATCACACTAACTTTATTTGTACTTTATTTGCAAGTACAACTTTTCCGGGTTCAGATTTATGCTATTTTGTATGATGCTACATTACCAATAACAAAGTTACTGTACTACTAATCCTTTATATTTTTGTGTTTTTCATTAAAATTTTTGGATTAAAGATGTATAGCTTTAATCCCCCAAATAGCAAAATAATAATAACAATTAGAAAAAAAAATGGTATAGACTGTACTCTGTAGACATGAATGTATTCAGTGACTTCATTATAATTACGTTCATCTTTCAAATATTTTATAAAGTGGGCTTTCATTTTATTTCATTGTGTTGATTTCCCCCCTCCCTCCAAATAATAATATATTAGTTTTTTAATACATTATACAGTTGGTCATATACTTTTTCCAGCTCGTATTTAATCATACTGAAGAGAGCCAGTTTGGTCTAGTGCAGTGTTGTCCAAACTTGGCCACTTTAAGATGAGTGGACTTCAACTCCCGGAGTTCCCCAGCCAGCATGACAACACTGGTCTAGTGGTTAAGGCTCCTGGCTAGAAAGCAGGAAACTGTGAGTTCTAGTCCCACTTTAGGCATGCAAACCGGCTGGGTGACTTTGGGCTGGTCATTCTCTCAGCCCACATCAGGCTCTGGCGGCAAGCCGGTCGGTCAATTCCTGTCGCAACCAGTGGAGCAGTATTCAGTTGATCCAAAAAAAAAAAAAAAGATCCTGCACCTGGGGAAAAATGCTAGAAAGAAAAAAAAATCATACTGAAATGAAGGTGAAATCAGCAGTGGCTCAACTAGCTTTTGCTCCCACCTTTTACATTTGTTTTTAATTTTAAAAATTGAAACGGGAAGTGGCAGGTTATATTGTAATAACAAACAATGAAAATGTGGGATATAGATTCTATGACTAATAATAAAGCACAAGCTTCTAGCATTCCTTTATTTTCAAGTATGTTGCTGTGCTTGCATGAGCCCCATAAGGCAGTGTTGTCCAAACTTGGCCACTGTAAGATGAGTGGACTTCAACTCTGGGAAGTGGCCAAGTTTGGACAACACTGTCATAAGGCATTCTTATAAAATTGGAATTGCAAGTGACAACATACCTGCCCCCTAAAAGAGAGAGTTTAAGTTAGAAAGCATCTGAGAAGCTGTGTTGGGTTATGAGAAGCATTTTCACAAGTTTTCAGATAAATACATATTCCTTCACTCACTCACCCATTTATCCCCCTTTGCTATTTTTTAACGGTATAACTAGCATATATGCAATATTTCTTTCATTTATTTTTTTATGATCACATCTGTCTTTATTATTTTCTATTTTTATTGAACATTAAAAAAGATGTATAAACAAACAAGGAAGACAGGAAGAAGGAATGCAAAGTAAAATACCAATGAATGAACAAGGGATTTAGAAATGCTGTGGATTTTATAATTTTGTAGCATAACATAGTTGTAAATAACTGAATGCATTATATTGTTTTAACAGACTAAAAAACACTATTAAACCTTAAACTACAAATAAATTTCATAAACTATGGTAAACACAATATAAATCACCAAGTAAAATTATAGTCTATAATAAAGTCAATCCACATTTCTACCATATATATATATATATATCTATGTATTGAAACAACGATACAATAGATATGCACTTTTGATTTTGACCTTTTTAAATTATGATAAATAAGTTATGATAAATAAGTCACACAATCTATGCCTAAAGCAGTTTGGGAATTTTTTTAAGTTTTAAAATTTTATCTCTACATCTGTGTGCATTACAAAAAGTAGAAGGCTGTTTAGATTCACGATTGCTTCATAATTCATGTAGTTGATAGCTTTTAAAGATTCATTTATTATTGAAATTGACTAGTTCACAACTGCTTGCAACTAGTGTGCTTTTGCTAATTTCTCAACCCTTGGCTTTGAGAAAATCCAAAGCCAAGAAAAGGGGTTTGTCAGGAGCAAGCGTGAACAAGAAAATGATTGTATTTTTTTAAATTTCTGGGTTCAATTATTTCCCTTTCCCTGATTTTAATTTTATATGTATTAAGCTTCCAGTACTGGTTCAGGATAAATCCACTGTAATATAGATAGTAAAGCTTAAATGATCTGTCCGTCACTTTTGCAACTTTTTTGTTGATAAGAGGAGCTTGAAACTTTCTATGTGAATTGCTCATAAGGATAGTAGCAGTTTTAGAAGGGGGGGAAACAGCATTGACTCCTTTGAAAAAGGAAGAAAAAAATCAGAATTGCTTTTTATTTCATTATAGTATCCCATAAATTTGTAGCTAGTATTGACAGCCTTCCGTCTCGTGCTTAAAGTTATATATTATACTTTTGTGGAGCCATATGACTTTTGTAAACTAATATGCAACTTATCTACATATACATTTTATGAAACAAGTTTAAACAAAAATTGATTGGATAAAACTCTCTTAAAGTATCTCACAATGAATGTCAAATATGAATCAAGAATCCCATCAATCTCAGTCAAATGGTACCGGGCTTACGATTAAATTTAGAAGATGAGAAGTAAAGCAACAAATGTTTGTCTCACAGTTTGTGCAGCATACTCTCTTAAATTGCTGTCACTTTAAGAGAAACAGTTTTAGCATATTGCTTTTCTAAAGTACTCTTGTATAAACACTACACTGGAACATTTCATTAGCATTTAGAGAACAATAAAGAAACACAGTTTAATAGGGTAATATGTTTTAGTGGCCTTAGCAGAACCCTACTTAACACAGTGGGATTTTCTGCAGCACACAGACATAGGAAACTGTTCTGTATACATTTACTGTGTGGGACTTCCTCCTTCTGGGTAGCATGTGGTTTAGAGCAAAGGAAAATAACTTTCCTCCTGCAGTTTACCAATGAAAGAAGCATTTTAAAATACAGTGTTTTGAGAGTGAGATCTAAAATTGTCCCTGGCAGGATCAGAGACCAAACAGCTCTGCTGTATTTGTAAAGATGCTTTCATATCAAAGAAAGAAACAAAAAGAATTAGTTACTTTTTTGCATTTGATTTTATATCAAAGCATTATGGTGGCTTTTAAAGAAATCCATATTTAAACATTATAGTAACAGTCCAGAGGGTGTGTCTGTGGTATGTATACATTCACCTCAATGTTGCAGACAACAAATATAGTCTAATTTAGGATGACATGAAATATGAAAAAATGTAGTGCAATGAAGTTTGTTAATAGATTTCATATTCTCGTGAGGCACACAATTCACATGTGAATATTACTTAAAAATTGAGAGTGAAGAAAGACAAAGGAGGTCACTTAGGGCATGAACCATGAGTTCTGGCTCCCTGATCTCGTAAGGCGCTCTTCCTTCAGCAATTTATTTTCCTTCTGAAAATGAGATTTTGTTGCCAATTGAAGCAGTTCATGAGCTTTTCAAAATATGCGCAAAGTGTAGAAGATTTATGAAGCCTGGACACCTTTTTTGCATTCAGCAAAAAAGTGGCTTTAGTTTCTAACACATCCAACTTTTAAGCTTAGTGATACTTTTTCCAAACTCTCTAGCCTGCTTATTGTTCAGATGAATGCCTCAATATCTTAACCATTTGTTATTTATTACCTTTGAGGTTTTACAGATTTGTTAAAGTTTGGAATGACAGTTGATATTTAGAAAGCAAATAATTTGCAAATTTCTTCCCCTAGATTTTAAAATCCAGCTTGCTTCTTTCCCATGAAGAATCAAAGCTATAAAAATCAAGTCACATAAATTTTTATGCATTTTTAATTATCAAATGTTTACCCCGTAAAGTGAAACTTTTGACATACGGCAGTGAGTCATTACATGGGAAATTTCAAAATTATGAAAGCAGCTTGCTGTGTTTCATGGAGAACTACTGCTGAAAGAACAGAGTCTAGAGCCACTGGATTTCAAGCCATGTCTAAATGACTGAAGTAAGTCCCTAGATTCTGGCTAAGAAATCAGTGTCTTAAAAGTGTAACTGAAATCAAATAAAAGTGCTCTGATTCTAATCTAGCTACAATGACCACCACATAATATATATACTGTGTAAAACTGGAGAAATCCTGAAACGCCTTATGGGGGCATGACATAATACGACATTTGTATCTCTCCACTCTGAGAGCTTGAAGGAAGATGGACTGTATATACCATTCTGATTGATTCTAATCTAGTAATTTTTCATTTACTTAATTTGCTACCAAATTAAGCTGTTTTAAATCTTCCAGACAGTAGCTTTGTTGATATGTTTATTGTCACCAAATTAGCTGATGTCCACTTTTGTTTCTCAAGGATTATTTTAAAAGGTATCTGGGAAAGCCTTCCTTTATATACATGGAACAATTGTTACTATAATATTGCATAATATAAATGCACAGAGATTAAAGAGTTTTTGCAGAGTTGTTCATTTTGTAAATTAATTTTATTCATATGGACATGTGCCTAAGCAAAGTTAAGGCTGTTCCCTTGAATGGGAAATGTATTATAAGAATTTTCACTTATCCAACTAACTTTTAAGTACCAACTCCACTATACCAGTGAAGGACAAACTAGTAGTATGGCCCTATCATGAT
This sequence comes from Liasis olivaceus, assembly GCA_030867105.1. NCBI lineage: Eukaryota > Metazoa > Chordata > Lepidosauria > Squamata > Pythonidae > Liasis > Liasis olivaceus. The sequence goes on along the minus strand of CM061352.1, from coordinate 84,424,265 downwards.
GGATATTGTCACTTGGAGGAAATTCCAAGTAAAGTAGATTAACATAAATGTTATTAAGTTATTCATTAGTACTATAATCCATTGTGCTACAGGATATGTTGAAGGAATCTTGGTTTTCCCAAAGGATATTTTAGACAGAAAACAATTTAACCTGCTAAAATGTAACAAAAAAAGATGCTACATAAGAAAGTAAGGTCTATCTTGAAGGAACACTGATTTTTATCATTTATCATTTCTTTGGTGGTTTTCATAGAAATATGTCTTTCATGGAGTATTTTAGTTTATAAAACCCCTTCATTTGAACTGTTTTCCAGTTTTCACTAATGAAAATGAATTCCTTCTCTCATTGCCTTAATGGTGATTTCCAATTACATTTTTCCTCAATTTTCATCTAATATAATTCATGTTCCTGCTGTCAGATCATTTTTGCCTACATCACTTTATTACTGTCCAGTGTATATTTCCGTTGTTGAACCAGTGTGAAAGGCATTGCTAACATCCAAACAATTTATATCCAGCACATTTCCTTTACCTACCCAGTTTCCTACTGAAGCATGATATAATACACAGAGATACTTATTTATATTACAGCAGAATGTATGTAAAAGAGTTAAAATTTTATGGAGCCCCTGTTTATTAACTCATATTATTTTTTGTGGGCAGTAATTTGAAGCATGGGAGACAATATCATTCTGTATAAAAAGTTGTAAAAATCAGGGCATTTGCAACCTTTGAGAAATTGGAGAGTCTCATATGTTATGAAGACATGAAGAGTATAAGCAAACGTGCAGATGTATTGAAGGCTCAGACTGTCAGCTTCAGAGAATTTATATCTTTAGTAAAAAAATTATTTGTGCAAGTCCTCTCAAAAGCTGCATGCTGTCAACTGTTCCCGTTCTTTAGGAACATAAACAGGATCTAGGGACAGCTTGTGCAAGAAAACAGTTGGAATACTGGAATACTATAGTTTTTCTGTAGCCAGCTTATTTTTCGTCATCACCCTGTGTACGAGGGAAGTGTCAAGAGGTATTATGAAAAATGCTTAGCCTGTCTAATCAGCAGTCGTAAGAAGTTTAGTAGATTTTAAAATTGCAGCCCTAGTCTTCAACACATCTATTAAACTTTAAAAAGATGCTTCTGCCAGTGCAGTAGCTGGACTTGTTAGTAAAATTATTTCAGGTTTTTTTTTTAAGAAAAAGTAGATATAACAGACAATTCATGTGGGAAAAAACTGTATATACTACACAGTCTTCATTTATTCTGTATTTTTATCCTAATTCTGTTACTCTACTTCTTTTTACTTACTGCTTAAATGCCTCATTAGTAATTTATTGGAGTAAAAAGTATTTTAAAATAAATATGCTTCGTAAACTGAAAGAGATCATGTTTGATAGTGGAAGCTAAGCTGGACAATGGGGGTGTGTTTTTGGGAAACTGTATGGTCTATAAATTCATTAGTTAATCCTGAAAAATATATTACTATAGAAAGATTATATTTGCTATAGTCATAATGAAAAGATTATAGATGAAAAAAACCATGCACAAATGCACATAGTTGTGATTTGTTGATTACCAAGACAAGAATAATACTGGTATTTACTTTAAAAAATACGCAGACATATCATAAAAACAACAGAGATTCACTGAATAATTTAGTAGAAGAGTAAAACCAAACTGATTTTAAATAAAAAATTTAAACTTCACTTAGGTAATATCTCATTTTTTTTTTTTTAATTTACAGCTCTGATAGTGTATTTCTGTTATCAGAAGCAAAATCTAGTAAAGAGTTTGTGGGAGATACTTTACAGCTTGTTCTTGATTTTAAGATTAACATGGGATGTATAACATTTTTTTCCCTGAATGTAATTTCTCATAATATTTTATCTTATGAATAATTGCAATGCATGAATATCTAGTATCACATTTTTTTTCTCCGTGGAGTCCCAAAATCTGCTTTGCAACATTGCCCAACCCTTTGGAGCATGGAGAAATGCTGCAGGGAGCTGGGAAATTTTTCCTTGATGGAAGGAATTCCATAATCAGAACAACTTATTGGGGTCAATTTCAAAAAAGCACCAAGGCTGTATCTCCAATAAAATTATTAATTGATTACCTTGCAGTTATAATTTTTCTGTATGTTAATTCTGAAGCATTGTTTGGAAAACAAATTAGTGATTTGTAGTTCAGTAAAGCTAGCCTTACCAAAATACTCATTCTTGTGTTGATAATATTCCACTGAGTATTGACCTTTTGTTATAATTAGTGCCTTTCTAGAAGTTACTTTCAGCCTGAATGAATGAAAATAGTGCCCAAATAATTGTATTTTTATACATGTTATTGCTATAGCTAGAAATAGTAAGTGTTCTCATGAAATAATTTCCTATTTCTAAAATAATTTACTATTATTAATTAAAGCTGAGTTTTAGTATTGATACCATGTGAATATTTTAACAAGGTAGAGAAAGCATGTAGAGCTTTTACCACCTTACTAGCAGTGGCCATAGGAGGTTTCAGTATTTTCTTTGTGTAAAAGCCTTACAGAAGTTACTGTTGCATCTGTGTGTGTGTGTGTGTGTGTGTGTGTGTGTATTTCTGCTTCCCACTCATGTTGTGGCTATGTGTGTATGTTTGTATGAGTGTACTGGGAAGCACATATGCTCTGTTTTGGGTCATGAGAACAGGAGGGAGAAGGGAAGTGGGCTTAGACTGGAGAAATCAACAGCATTCTGAGTCAGTGCCAATAACTTTTCCCTCGGGAATGCATTTGGAGTATTTTTTTTATTTTTTTTTTCTCTGCAGACCCTAGCCTGACTGAACCCATTTTTAAACTTTCTTTTGCTAACTTCTTCCCCTGCACCATCCAAGTGTTTATTCAAAGACAGTTATCCTGTTGATGGCAGACAGAATCTTAACTCCCTTTAAATAACGTCTTTCTATTGGGTTAAAAAGAATAAAAATAGAAATACTGAATAGCAATATCTTAATAAAGAAACAGTTGTCCAAATGTAATTTGTACCCCATTTTTCTATTGCCAGTTGCTGTGATAAGTTTGTATATCATTTTAACGTTTATGCTTTTCCTCTTTTATATTATGGAATTTCAGATGAGCTATATTGAAGGGATTGAATTGAATAAGGGGAAAAAGGCTACAAAGTCAGTTAAGTGCAAGCTCCAAAAGACTTTAGACTTGTGCTTTATGAATGATCAGCCCATATGCAAAGACAAATTCAGTTTATATATTCCTTTCCCACTAATGATAGCAGACATGCCTAAATACAGTGGTACCTCAAGATATGAACGCCCCATCTTACGAAAATTTCAAGATACGACCAGCTCCGGCCGCAAAAATTTACCTCAACATGCGAACTCCGCCTCAAGCTATGAACCGGATCCGCGGCCATTTGCCCTGCTGCCACGTGGTCGCGGCTTCCAAGAGGAAGTGCTAATGAAATCTGAGCGGGAGGACAAAAGCCCAAGGAAAGCAATGCAGAAAGAGGAACTGCTAATGAAATCTGAGCGCGCGGGGGGGGGGAGCTCCCGCTTCCGGCTGTGCGTGCGTGCTGATATTGCTTTCACTGTGCTTTTGTTGCTATGGAGAAAGGAAAAGGAAAAGCCATTTGCCCTGCTGCCACGTGGTCGCGGCTTCCTGTGGGCAAGATCGCGGTAGCAAGGAGGCGTTCGGTGAGGCTTATGGTGTGTTTTGTGGCGTTTGGAAGGTTTTTGGTGTGCTTGTCAGCATGGCTCCAAAGAAAATGCAGAGCGGGCGTGGCAAGAATAAGGCGCTGCAGCTAAGAGGCAAAGAAGAGAGGAAACCCCTGAAGGAGATCTCCCCGAAGTCCCTTTGGAGGGGGACTCTCCCTCCAAACAATAACTGCCTCCCCACCCCATTCTCCCTCTTCATACTGTGCTTTTTTTCATGTTTTTGTGGTTTAAAAATAAAATGCATATGTTTCAGAACTGTTTGTATTTACATTGAACCTTATGGGGAAATTTGCTCTTTCCTTTGGCAATAGCCCTTGGCCTGGTGATTGCTTTCACTGTGCTTTTGTAGCTATGGAGAAAGGAAAGAGCGCGGAGGAATGGGGGGGGAAGCTCCCGCTCCGCTGTGCGTACGCGCGACATAAGCCTTTCCCCCCAGCGCGCTGATTGCTTTCACTGTGATTTTGTCGCTATGGAGAAAGGAAAGAGCGTGGAGGAATGGGGGGGGAAGCTCCCGCTCCGCTGTGCGTGCGTGCGACATAAGCCTTTCCCCCCAGCGCGCTGATTGCTTTCACTGTGATTTTGTCGCTATGGAGAAAGGAAAGAGCGCGGAGGAATGGGGGGGGAAGCTCCCACTCCACTGTGCGTGCGCGCGACATAAGCCTTTCCCCCCAGCGCGCTGATTGCTTTCACTGTGCTTTTGTCACTATGGAGAAAGGAAAGAGCGCGGAGGAATCGGGGGGGGGGCGGGGAAGCTCCCGCTCCCGGCTGTGCGTGCGCGCGACATAAGCCTTCCCCCCATTGTTTTCAGTGTGCTTTTCTCGCGCGCGCCAAGGGCCATGCACAGAGGAAAGAGCGCGGAATTAAGAAGAATCAGCACGGGGAGTGGGGGGGGAAGCTTCCACTCCTGGCTGTGCGCGCGGGAGCCTTTCTCAGATTTCATTAGCACTTCCTTTTTCTGCGCTAGGGCTGACTAAAGCGCGCCTGGGGAATTTCTTAGCCGTGCAACGCCGGCTGACACATTGAACCTTATGGGGACATGTGCTTCAGGATGCGACCAAATTCGGAGGGCGGATTAGCCGTATTTACATTGAACCTTATGTGGAAATTTGCTTCAGGATGCGACCAAATTCAGAGGGTGGAACGGATTAACTGTATTTACATTGAACCCTATGGGAAAACGTGCTTCAGGATGCGACCAATTCGACTTGCGATCAGAGTCACAGAACGGATTAAATTCGTATCTTGAGGTATCACTGTATAAGGAAATCGCAATATCCAATTAAAATATAGAAACAAATCAGTTTAAAGCATATAAATCACAAGTGGGGCCATCTAAAAATATTGTAAATAAATAAATAAATGGCACCCACCACTTCAAGCTACTTTAGCAAACTGATTAACAGGCCTGTTAATTATGCCTGTAAATCATTAACATGCTTTGTTCTCTAACAGAACAGTATCAAAGGTGGGGCTAACCTGGGCTTCATTAACTGAATGAATTCTAGTGGTGTGTTCCTGCCAAATAGTCTTCTAATGTGTTCTTGCCAGATAGGTTTCCAACTGAGGTAGGATTGGGGGAAAGCCTTCTTGATGATCTTTACATTCAGACAGACAATTAAGCCTTTCTTTTAAGTAGTCAGTTCCAAATCATGTAGAGTTTTGTGGATCATGAGTAGTACTTTAAACTGATCTGGAAATGAAGCATTATTTAGTGAAACTCAGGAGTTAAATACTTATGCCCATGTCTCTGGTCAGTCATCTGTCTGCAGTATTCTGGAAAAGTTAAAAAACAGCCCCACCTAGAATGCATTATATAGTAGTAGTTCAGGAAGCAGGTAACTAAGGCATTTGTCACTGACATGACATATTTAGCACTGTAACCTTAGTTGTGCAATCATAGTCTTGTCAGTTACCAAAACCTTGAGCAACACACCCAAACTGTGAGCCTAAATCTTTAACAGGAGTGTAACCCCATCCAAGTATGGTTGAATTTATATTTCTGGTCTGCTTTTTTAGTAAATAGTAGCAACTCTCTGTTAAATTTTAGACTGTTTGCTCCAGCTAGGTCATTACTCAAATTAGATACTTTTTAGAATTTTAAAAATTCCTTTGATTCAAGGAGACATTACATTGTTCAGTATGGAAAGAAATTTCTCTCTTCAGCTTCATGTACTTATTAAATACTAAGGGAAACCACAGCTACAGCTTTCTGTGCTCTTTTCCATAGTCGTTTGACTCCTAGCAGTTGTTTAGTTTACTACAGTAATGCAGTTGCTCTGAAGACAAGACCTTTCACGGGGAAATGTATGTATGTTTGTGGGTGGGTGTGAGATACGCATACATACATAGTACACAAATTCCTAATGCATATGAGCCTGATTTATAAGCTTATAGGCAGCTATAACTAGATAAGAATAATGAAATATGAAATTCATGGCTCATTTAGTTATATTATCTCTGGCAAAACACAAAATCTTGCAATGTTTCCTGGATCTTTTTTTAATACTTCTAACTGACCTAGCTCACCTATACTAATGCAAAATATGAAAAGAGAAAACTCTGCAGGGGTGACTACAGATCCTCTGTTACCAGTTATCTTTACACCAAATTGCAGGTTGTTAGAAAGGATTTTCAGTACTAAATCAGTATTCACGTGATTGAATACAAAAGTTTCAAAGTTAAAATTTTGTGATGTATAGGATTCATGTAATGCTGAGTATATTGTTTCACTCAGGCTAACTGACAGAGCTATCTTTATGTGCGGAAAAAAGCAACTTTTGATTATTAAATGGGTGTATGTTGTAGTGTCCCGCCAAAACTTTTTTTTTTTTTTTTACCAAAATAAATGCTCTTGTGAGGCTTCACAACATCGTCTGCTGTCTCTACATATCGCAACAACTCTTTGGCTATGTGAACTGATTCTATATATATCACGATGCTGCTTTAGAGGGGGAAACTTTGTGTATTAATATTTGTAAATAATTGGTATCACATTTTGTTGTTCAGTTGTCAGTAGTAAAAATCCAGGAAGGACATGCTATCATTTTGTATCTGATGACATATTTTTATTTTTGCTTTTTATTCTTGCTTTGCTGCTTTATATGCTTTAGTTATGTCTATAACTATGCAGCACTATTCCCAGAATGGCATGATAACCCTTAAACTTTGACACCACTATTCCACCATTTTTTTTTAAAAAAAGCACCACTATCTGATCCTGTAGTTAGATAAGCACAACATCCACCCCAAATTGTAAGCAGTTATTGCTTCTTTCTTTGTTTTCTTACATAAATGTTATATAATTTTTTTCTGAGAAAGAGATTTTTAATCAGTTGTTTAGGATAAAATTGTACACTACATTTTGTTTTTCATTTCTGTGCAAGCATTTCTAGTTAAATATACTATAATTTTAAAAATCTGAATGTAATCTGCTTTAGCAGCACTGACGCCAGCAGCACATCAATAAAGTGTGAAGATTTCCCATTTATTGCATACCTCTTTATAAAAGTACAGTTCCTTTTCATTACAGTTTTGTCCTAAAATCTTCTTTATATGTGTGTGTGTGTGCTTGTGTGTGTGTTTCGTTGCTCATTCCTCCCACAATCATGTGTATGTAAATTCATATCTTTTTTTTGTAATTATAATGCCTATTCTTTTAATAAGTTAGCTGTTGATATAAAGATTCAGGAGATGTTCCCATCCAGCCCCCACCTCTTTCAGAATGCTATTTGGGAACCTTTATTTCAGAGCTATATTTTTCTACTCTGAAGTGTCTTCTTTATTTCCTTTCTTCATTACAAACTGCTCTGAAAGAGCTTTTCTAACCAAAAAAAAAAAAAAAGAGAGAGAGCTATGCTTGACTGATAATGCATTGCTTTGGATGGTGAAACATTATGAAAGTTTAATTTTTAATTAAATCTGAAATAGCAATTATTACTGAAAGAGTAACAGTATTACTGTTTCTTTTCAGAGTGCCTGAAGTTACATTTTAGATGCTGAAATCACTGCACCTTAAAAACAAAAAAGGTTGAGTTGAATTGCATTCCTGTAAGTAAAAGCTTTTCTAATACTTTTTGTCACTTTTTGTTTAACACACGTGTTAGCAGAATATGTGGATTAGGAAGATATATATATGTACAGACACACACACTCACATACATGCATACATACACACGCATATACATATGCATGCACACACACAGGTGCACATATCCATAAACACAGCAATTCATGTTGTACTACATTATTTTTGATAGTACTTACTGCAGACCTTGTATTTTTTGTTTGTGCTTTCTGATTCATATTTCATTATGAATGGTATAAAGCTTTGTCTCCGTTAGCATACATTTTGTTATCCCGTCACCAACAATGATGGATATTATAAAGTATCAGAATAGCATTAGAAATAGTGTTCTTTCCCCTGTCAAAGGAGTGTTAAGCTGAAATGAAGATAGAAAAGAGTTTCCTGGGAAGCCACAAGAAGATTTAGATACATCAAACAGAAGATGCATGATTCCTTGTGAATATATTTTGGATATCTGAACTATTGCACACCTTTTGAACAATTAAGAAATTATTTCCAAAATCAAAGATAGGTGGACATTAAGTTGCAGTATTTACTTTTAGTTTCTTGTTAGAACTCTAAGGTCTACTAACTGAATCCATGTGCAGAACGATGGCTCAAGAGGATTAATATTGAGGAATACATTTTTACTGAGTGTATGTTATTCAGTAGTTAGTAACTTTGCAAATACAGTAGGTCAGAGATCGTCTAATAGATCCCAAATCATGCTTTGTGTTCATTGCTATAAATGCAAATGAGTGTGCTTCTTTTTGCCTTCCTTTGTCCTTATTGGGAAAATTTATTCATCAGGAACTGCAAAACTATCACAGTATTTCTAGAGCTGTTTCTTTTAACATCCAGTACAGGTATTATTGCATAATACCATATAAGTAGTATTGTGTATTTAACTCGAATCTTTGTGTAACTGTAACTCAGATTTTGCTACAGTAGGCTCTGCTCTTAACTAGGGGTTACCCTTAAACTAAGCGTCCTTAACCCAGGGACTACCTGTACTATATTTTTCTCCTTTCTCACTTGACTGATACAGGAGTAGCGGACTTCGTTTTGCACACTTATGCACCGTGCTATTTGGTTTCATTTCTTTAAAATGCTGACTTCTTTTCCTTCTTTCTCATTCACCCTTGTGGATGTCAACATTCATTATCCTACTGTGCTTTCATAATTATTCCAATTGCAATGTACAAAATTGCAATTTTTTCCTCTCTGTCTTTGAATTTAGGTTCTGTATCGTTTTCCAGTACATGACTTCAGCTCATCCATCGCTTCAAGCAATTCACGACTGTCTCTTATTCTTGTTTCTTTGTCTTAGCACCTTTCTTCTTATCACTTGGCTCCATCTAATCTTGCTTTGTCACATTTCTTGCCTTTATGTTCAGCAGCTGGTTTTCTGATTGGAGAAGGGATAAAATATGATGGTTAATCAATTTTTAACAAGTACTTTTAGTATAGTATCTACCATCTTTCTTCTGAATTAGCAAGAATGCTAAAATTCCATGTCTGATATTAAGAAATAAAAGTCTTCTTTATGTAACAGAATATTCTCTGGAATGATTGGAATAAATAATATAGAATTGGTTTAAAAATGGGAAGATGACAATACTAAGGTATTAAATTTAACTCTGTTGATCTTCTACCTATTTTCCTTGCTTCATTCATCTCCTGTTCTATTTGAGCTCACAAATCTAGCGTTAGCTAATCTCATACTTATCTTTTCTGGATGTATTCCCAATTTGTTGATTGTTTTGCAACATAGCAATTGATCCTTGGTTTTATAGCAGCAAGTTTATCTGAAAATACACTGAAATGCTCATTCCCAGGCTATTCAGCAAGGATGGTTTTACAGGTACTTACGAATTTTTGTAAAAATGCATAAAGCTGGTTTTACTGTGTCAGAGTTCATCTGACTAAGGAGTAAGCAAGTCAGTTATGGTTGAATGTGGCTTCCCAGCCCCTCTTTTCTAGTGTCCGGAATAGTTCCAGAATAGGTAGGACAAAAGTTTAGACAGTTTTTGTGCTTTTAGTGGTGCATTTGTGGTGCATTTTGCATTTGGTGATGATTAAAGACTAAAAGAGAACTGTACTGCAAGGCTCTAGATATTATTTAATTTCCTAACTCTTCCAAGTGAGAAAGAAAAAGTCAGGAAAACATTGCCTCATTCTGGTGACATCATGGTGTGACTAGCTATATTCCCTGAAAGACTCAGAAGAAAAATAAATTATACTTCATAATCCCTGGACACAAGTTGTCAATCTGTGATTTAGCTAAGTAGACAAACTACAGATAACTTTATCTGCAGTTTGTCTTTACTGCTTCCTCATACTTTGAAATGTAATGTGGAAAACAATACTTGATTTTTAGTGAGACGATAGCAATGGACAATTACTGGCAAGTGAATGGTACATCTAATGGATTTTACTTTTCAAATTTAAGATGTTCAATAAAATGGAGGATGTAGTTTCAAATAAAAGATTGTGAAATTCTACATTCCTCCTGATATTTAAAGCCCTGCATGGCATGGAACCGGGTTACCTGAGGGACCATCTTGCCCCCATTATATCCACCCATCCCATCCGGTCAGGCAGGGAGGGTATGGTGAGGATCCTGTTGATGAAATAATGTCGACTGGCGGGGCCCAGAAAGAGAGCCTTCTCTGCCGTGGCCCCCGCCCTATGGAATACTCTTCCCCCAGAGGTGAGGCAGGCCCCAGCTCTCTTGTCCTTCCGGAAAGCAGTCAAGACCTGGCTCTGCCAACTGGCATGGGGTGCAAAAAAGGGCACCAACCCGGGGGTGGCTAGCACCTTGAAGATGCTCCCATATGTTAACATCTTACTGATCATCAACATCTTGGAAGATATTATTTGTGTATGTGTTTGGTTTTTATTCTATTTTTATTGTATTTTAATATTTATTGCTGTTTTATTGTGAACTGCTCAGAGTCACTTTTTGTGAGATGGGTGGTATCTAAATTTGAAATATATATATATATAAACACACACACACACACACATATATACATATACACACACACACACACACACACACACACACATATATATATATATAATATTCTCTCAAAAAATGGACACATCCTTCCAGAAGCTGCATGTCGATTGTGTGGGATAAAATGTTATGCTTTAATAGCTGTTAGTCTCTCTCTCTCTTTTTCTTTTTATTATGCTTTATAAATCTTGATACTTTGAATTGTTTCAGTATGGTGATGTTTATATAATATGATTAGAGATTATTAACATTCTATTATTTAGAAAGCTTAAAGTATTGAAAATACAGAAAGAAAGTAAAAGTTATATCAAAATTAGTTACAATTTAGACTGGCTATATTACAAGCATAGAATTGTTTGACTTTTCATCCAAAGTTAAGTATAATATTAAAAAGAGAACTGCTGCAACTCACATGAAAGTATTGATTATATGATTATTGGTTTCAGTCTTAAGCTAATACTTAATATTAAAATCCTCATTGTATTGTATATGTTTTTCATATGTGTATGTGTGTGTGTGCAAAAAAAGATAGGCAAAGCAAATTTAACAAAAGTTTAAATACCTAAAAAGTAAAAAAGAGAGAGAGAGAAAGGGAAATAATAATAGTAGTAGTAGTAGTAGTAGTAGTAAAAGAACTACTGGTTTTTGACTTCCCCCTTTTTATCCATTTGCTAATTTGCAATATTTTGTAGGCATTCAGGCCCCCTTAATGTAAGTAGTTATATATACTATGCTGCATATATGGGAACCATTCTTGCTTACATTTAGTTAAGGTTTTAATGTGTAATCTTTTCTTCTAAACATAATAATTCTGCTAATAATAGAAATCATGTAGTGCTTAATAATCCATTCAGTATAGACTGTAAGTCAGGAATCAAGTCAGTTTTGACTTTTTCCTCTAAGCTATATATATATAGGAACAAAAGTAAACCTAAAAACAACACACACATTATTATATATTTATGTATATCTCTGTGTGAAAGTCCATGCTATTTTATTTTTCAGTAGGGATATAGTTAATTTATAATCTCTAGTACTTCACTCAGGCTGCCCCACCCCTACCCCCAGTTTTTTAATGAATATATTTTTATGTATTGTTGTAAGTCATTTTAATGTATTGTTATTTGTTATTGTAAAGAGCTTCAAGATCATTCAGCAGAATGTGTTATATACATATATTAAAAAAGAATAAATGTTAAACAGTCTTTGCCTATTTAAAATGGACTGTTGCTGTGACCTTCAAAGGGAGCAGGAAGTAAAATCTGGAAAATTAAGTTCTGAACAGCACCTAGTTTTTCATTCAAAACTAGGTTATTAAGGAGTCAGTTTGTAAATATTGTACATCACTAAATGTAGTATTAATGGTAACAAACATAGCTGGGTCAAAAATAAATCCTATGTGACAAATGCATATATTTTTAATAGATTTGTAGCCTAGTGGATTATATGAATGCTTTTGACATAATTTATCTTGATTTTAACAAAACAGTTCAAAATGCTTTGATACTTTGCATAATGATTGGATATGTTATAATAGCATATGTATTTACTTATATTGTAAAACCATATTCAAAGAATGTTTATTTATTTTTTTGTTTTCCCTTAAACGGCAGGGAAATTTTGGTAATAACATGTGGTGGGATTCTGTCTTGCCAAAACAATTAACATTTTCATCCTTGTTTTAAGTTAATTTGTGGAGGAATTGTTGTCATATTTATAGATTATACAAAATTGTAAGGATAGTTAACAACACAGCAGACAAAGGATTTGGATAATTATTTTGATTTAAACTTCTAGGATTTTACTATGTTTTCCATATTGAGGAGGGTTTTGTTGTGTTTTGTTTTGTAATATTTGTCACATTTGAAATATTTTTGTCTGAAGTCAGATGATTGACCGCTTTGATTTTAGAACAGATTTTTAAACATAGGATTTTAAAATTTTAAACTCATTTATATATTTAAATAATATATGTCATCCTGTTTCCATGAATTATGCAGGTAAATCAGTCAAATTCTCCATAGCACTGTGACTCTTTAACTGAATTGTAAAGTTAAACACTAAACTGTATTGTTAGCAGTTGGCAAAACAGAAGCAATGGATACCTTCTACAGTATTCTGAGATTTAACTTAATATTACTCATTTTTCTGCTTATTTCTTTTGTTTTTGTCATTTATATGAACTATTTTCCATTTTCAGATCAGAATTCTTTTTCTGTCTATTACGTTAATGTTCTGTACAGTAGCAGAGGTTTGTGTGGATCTTTTAGAGTTCATTCAGGGTTAGTAACTTGAGAAAATAAAATGCAATAATGTAAGATAGTGTGATGTAAAATATGGGTATTTCAAATGATCTGATATATATAAAACATTGTAATTAAAGGACCAGAATTAAAGGACATCTCTAACAGAATACTTTGTTTAAGATAACAAAATTTTTCTGATGTAACTCCTGCCTTCAAGTTCCATCTACAGGCATCACATGTGTCATAACCTGAAACATTATTAAAATAAATGCATCACTGTGAACACACAGACACAATCAATTTCTTTGAGATGTTTTCTTTCCAGCCTTGAAGGTGGAAATCCAGTCTGTTTTATGACACCTAAAATGCTGTCTCAGAGATTGCCTCTTGTTTATCTAATCTAAATATATTTGAAGAAGAAAATTCACAAAGAAGTTGTTGTGAGTTTTGAACATCATTTAACTTTATTCAGAAAATTCTATGATATCCACATAGAGTAAGAGATCCGCAGTTTTTATAAGAAAGCTGAAGTTTTCTTTCCATGCCACTCTTGAAATCAGTCATCAACATATCTGCAATGTCAAACCTGAATATTTTTTGCTTTACTAGTATTCTTATACACTATTGTCTACAAAGTAGTCCTGTGTTATAGGTCTTAAAGGGCATTTAGGTCAATAGTCACAATTTCATTTTTATTAGCAAGTATCTACAGATTATATAAAAATGTTAGGAAAACATAGGCTCTCTGTTTGCCTGTGGCTATTTAAGTCCTAGTGACTGCAATTTGCCATCCCATCCCTTGCTTCAATAAGCAATCCTAAGAAGTAGCAGTGTTGCCAAAATACTGTTCAGAATCTTAAAAATATTTCCACAAAATACTTGACTGTGTTGATTCTTTTCCCCAAGTCAGTTTGTAGTTCTCTTACGGCATTGCTTCCTGGCAATCCATGGGAACAACAATCTTTTAATTACCTTTGTTGCTCCTTCTATCACCCATGAATGGAAGGATGTGGTGAACTAGGATTAGAGCATTGTGGGTAAAGAAAAGATGTGGTCTTATTGTTCTTCCAGTAATTTAACTGGGAATATAGTGACATTGCTGAATACTTTATTAGAATTGGAATAAGAAGCAAAAAGGTAAGGAAATGCCTTGTATTAGCTGAGCTCAATTGTGGAACAAGCCAAATGAGTTTTACTTATCACAAAAAAATGAATGTTGCCCAGTTTCCTTTTTTCTGGATTGATGCACCAGTATCTTTTCCAGTACCATTTCCTCTATGTTTCATTGTACAAACTTATTTAGTCAACAAATAATCAAGTATTGGGAGGTGTGAAAGAGATGCCAGGAAAGAATGTTTTGTTACAATAAATCATGGAAAAGCCTCTACTGACCATTGCATGGTTGCCTAGAGCCTTTTTTGTGGCTTTTGAAGTCATCCTCGACTGCAACATCAAATTTGGGATTGTGGTTGTTCTTAATTGGGGGACACCTGAATACTGTAGTGTAATATGCAAATAGACCTACTATAGGTGGGTTTCTTTGTTTGTTTTTAAAGTAACCTCCCAATAAGTAGAAGCAAACCAGGAAATCCTAGCCCTGCTGTCTTGCATGATGCAGCCAGACCCATTTGGTAATCATCTTCCTTGAGTCACCTTTTCCAAGACAGCTATTCAGCATGGTCTGTACTGGCCAAAGGTTTGTCTGCCACAGATTTAGAGGAACGGGCCTGCAAAGATGCAACAAACTCAGTCCAATAGCAATGCACAGAAGAGAGGCTTTGAAGTTAAAATCACAGAGTTGGAAGATGCCATTTGTACCATTGAGTTCAATTCCAAATTCAGAAAGGAAAGCTACACTGCCTTCCAATAAGTAAAGATAGACTTCCTCAAGTTGACCTCACATTTCTGATGTCTCTATGGGCTCATCCATGTAGTTTTCTTGACAATGACATGGAAGTGGTCTGCCATTGCTTTTTTTTTTTTTTAAACTTCCCAGTCTGGCCTACAGCTTTGCTGTGGTCTCTATCCATTGCTAACTTTCAGCGTATTAAAAGCTGAGTCTACTTAGCTTTTGTGAGATGAGCCACATTGGCAACATATGGCAAATGGCCTGGTGTGACATTTTCTGTATGTTTCAATTTCTCAATTTGCTATCTGAAATCTCTGAATAGCCTAGAAGACTATTAAAGAAATTATGCAAATATTTTGACTTCAACTTCTTTTAGGGAAATATTAGTCTGCTTCTGAGCATAGATAAATAAAGATTATAACTGAATAAGTACAGTATGCACATAAAATTCACTGGGAGCTCAGAAATTATTAGTTTTGCAGCAGCATCTCTGTATAGAGAGACACACAGACATGCATATACGGCCTGAGCAGTTAAATTCCTAAAGGTTTGGAAAGTGAATCTGAATCTGTGAGATATCTGTGTTTTTGAAATATCTGGGACAACTGCCTCTCTTCAAAATGGGTTGAAGTAGAAGGTACTGTCAGTCTGAGATCTCATCCACATGTCCCACTTGCTACAGGGGAAGATGCCCTGTTTGTTGAGAACATGACCTCACAATACCCTGACCCCCTATCTTATTGCCAGCCCAGTTCTGAGGCAGTCAGTGCAGAAGCTTGAGTCATGGGAGGATCAGAGGTAGCAAGTGATTCCTTCTGTTGTTGCGATCACAGAGCTTAGCTTGAAAACTTTTTCAAGAGTTTAAGCTTTTCAAGAACTCAGTATTCTTCAAGCTATTCAGGAGCTTGATATACTGCTGATTTTTACTTTGAGTAGAAACTGGAGAGGAATTCTAGGTTGATGGAGTGGACAAAGAGCATTCTTTAGTATTTTTTTTTCTATCTTTCTTTTTTTTTGGTATCCTTTTTCTGGCCTCTTTGTAAATATAATTAAGGGTAATTTGTTCCACCTACTAAACAGGTATTATATAGTGGTCCCTGATTTTGGATAGAAGATATTCTGTGCTCATGGAGTTTGAATTGGCACCAAAGACTACCCTACATTATATGAATATGGGCTTCTCCTCCCTTATAGCTCCAAAATTGCTTACATATGTAGATTATTTTGTAGCCCTAATAGGAAGAATGGCATTGAAATAATAATATTTTGTTTCAATCCTTTTTTTATATAATTTTTATTAAATATTTTTTTAACAAAAACTATAAAAGAAAATAAAGATAATAAAGAAAAATAGTGGAAATAGAAAAGGAAAAGGAAAAGAAAGATTATAAAGAAGTAGCTTCCGATCTTCTTGACAGTGGTTATAAATATATTTTGCCCTCTCTCTCTAAAGTTACATCATAATTTCCTTCTTTCCATATGCTACCCTTTCCTATCGTCAAACATAAATCACAAGTTCATTTTTCTCTTTTTTCAGCAAAAAGTCCATAAGGGGTTTCCAGTTACTGATAAATGTAGTTGTTGATTTTTCTCTAAGCAAACAAGTTAATTTTGCCATCCCTGCTGTCATTTTCACCAACCATTCTTCCACTATGCGTATTTCAGAATCTTTCCATTTTTACGCATATAATAGTCTAGCAGCAGTAATCATATATAGAAAATAATCTTCCATGGCTCTTTTCTAATTGGCTGTCCCTTAATCCCAGGAAGAAAAGTCCTGGTTTCAGTTGAATATTGATCTTTAAAAGTTTTTGTATTATTATATGTATTTGAACCTAGAAATTTCTGGCTTTTTTACAAGTCCACCAGGCTGTCATGGTTTCTTTTTTAAACTATACCCAGTTAGATTGACTCAGACTCAAAATAGCCACAAATGCATTGGACTCTGGACAGGTGTGTATGTGTGTGTGTTTTGATATCTCCCTTTAAGAGTTGTTTTATTTTGAAAAAACCAAGATATAAAAGTGAAATGTGGAAGTTACAAATCTATATGTGAGTATTTTCTATTATTTCTATTCTATATTCTATTCTATTGTTATTTAATTACTATACTATTACAATATTTCTTCTGTGCTATAATCATTGTATAACTATTATTTTATTAGTACAGCAATTCCTCTGTACTATTACTATACTACACTTCATAACAATACTATTATATACCAATATTTTCTTCTTACAAACACTGTTCTGCCTTAATTCCTCTCTCTGGAATTTCTTCTGCTTTTTTTCTTCTCTGTTAATGGCCAGCATGTAAAGTACTTGCAACTTTCCACATTGTGCTTTTAGACTTGCACTTTTCGTTCCTGTGCCTCTTTTCCTCTGGACCATTCACTCCCTTTGAAGGAAAAAGACCTTCGTTTATTCGGCTGCTTTACTCTGTTTGCTGGTGGCTGCAGAGCTTCCAGAACACACATCTTCTCCCGTCTCCTCCCATACCTGTTTCAAGGTTGCAGCTTTACTGGCAATTCTGCCATGCTGATGCTGGGGAGAAAGCTCAGAGAGGAGGGAAAGAAGGCAGCGCAGGTATCTGCAATTTTTATGAGCAGCCAGTTCTTCCACACAGGCATGATAAAATGACCCTTCACATTGTACATATTTCCAACATAAATTTGAAAGACATTATACATTCTAGATCATTTTTCTAGAATCATATACCAGCAATACATCATTTTATAAAAATTCTCTTTTAGATTATAACATAATGTAAATTTCAATCCTTTTAACCACATATTTTCCCACTGTTCCATCAATGTATTGTATCCAAAGTTCTTATCCCATTTTATCATATAGTCTTTGGCTTGTTCTTCTTCCATTTCAAATTTCAATAAAAGTTTATACATTTTAGCAATTACATGCTCATCATTTGTACATAGTTCAACTTCAAATTCTGTCTTCTGCTGCTCAGTTCCAAACGTCCTGTTATCTACCTTAAATCTTTCTCTTAACTGCATACGAAACCATTGAAAACTAAATCCCTCTGCAGCCAATGGTTCTTTTGATTTCATCTTATATTCCCCATTTTCCTGTTCTAGCAACTCTCGATAAATTAACCATTTTCTTTACCTACTGTTTCTTTCCTGTAAAATGCTTCTTGTGCTGAGACCCACAGAGGTGTTTTTAGGCACAGTCTGGGTTTATATCTGTTCTGCATTCTCAATATGGCACTTTTAATATAATGATTCTTAAAATCTACATTAACCTTAACTTTATTATACCATAGAAAACCATGCTATCCAAACTTCAGATTGTGCTGTTCTAATTCTGAAATTATTTTATTTCTCAGCAAAACCCACTCTTTCATCCAAACTAAGCAGCAGGCTGCAAAATACAATTTCTAATCAGGCAGTCCCACTCTTCCTCATTCCTTTGCATCTTGAAGTATTTTATATTTAACTCTTGGTTTTTCCTCTTGCCATACAAACTTAGATATATCTTTCTGCCATTGTTTAAATGGTACATCAATTGTCAGAATAGGTATTGTTTCAAACAAAAACATCATCCTTGGCAAAACATTAATTTTTGTCACAGAAATTCTCCCCAACAATGACAATTGTAATTTCTCCATCTCAACATGTCCTTCTTAATTTCATTCCATGTCTTAACATAATTATTCTGGCATAACATACAATTCATAGTCATAGTGATACCCAAGTATTTCATTTTTTTCCCAGTCTTAAAACCATTTTTTCCCATCATATTCTTTGTTAACATCTTCGTTTTTTGTTTATTAATTTTAAAGCCAGCTACTACTCCAAAGTCCATTAATTTTTCCATTAATATTTCTATTCCTTCCAGAGGATCTTCCAAAAGTATCACTAGGTCAACAAACTCCTGTAATTTATATCTTTCTCTTTTACCCTTCACTCCTGTAATTCTCTCATCTCATCTTATATCTCTATTCAGTGCTCCCAAAGCTGAAATAAATAGCAATGGTGTCAAGGGGCATCCTTGTCTAGACCCTTTCTGTATCTCACAAGGTTTTGTAGATTCCCCATTCACTAGTATATGTGCCTTTTATGAAGTGTAAATAGATTTTACCCATTTGATAAAATTCTCTCCAAAGTCCATATCCTCCAAATAATAATAATAATAATAATAATAATAATAATAATAATAATAATAATTCACATTTATATAGCCGCCCATCTCACACAAACAACTCTGAGCGGTGTACAACATATACAGCTTAAAATTACAATTACAACCTATTCTAATTACAATTACAGTGCAGCCCTACTCTGTTGTGGCCAGCAGCGGTCGCAAGGGAGTCAGCTCATCCAGGGTTTCTTCCACTGGAGATCTTTTCTGCCCATTGCGTTAGTCGCGTCCAGTGTCCAGCATTTTTTTCTGCCAATCGGGTCCAGCACTGGTTCCAGCATCTCCACGCAAAGCACTGCCAGTTCCTCCCACCAAAATGGGAGTACCTATTTATCTACTCACAGATGGTATGCTTTCGAACTGCTAGGTGGGCAGCAGCTAGGGCCGAATGAGGGGTGCTCACCTCATCACACAGAGCAGGCTCGAACTGCTGGAGTGCCAACCATTTCTGGCCGGCAAGCTCCAGCATCATTAAGCCCCTATGCCACCGTGCCGGAAAATGTCCAGTTCAAATTGTCAAAGACATTTTCCGGCATTAAGAAAAATCAATGCTGCTTATTTTTCATTATGTTGATTCAATCCAAAACATTGTTCCTCAGCTGTCTTTTAGGTAAAAACCCACATTGAACTTCATGAATAAAGTTCTGAAAAGCCATCTTCATTGTCTCAGCTGAAATAATAGTAAATAATGTATAATCATTGTTCATTAATGATATTGGGTGGTAATTTTTTGGTGAGATCAAATCTTTGATCTTCAAATCTAGGTATTAATGCTATATTAGTCTCTATGCATCTACCAGCTCTAAATTGCCCATCATGTCAACAACAACAAAAACCTTTGGTAATTTCCCTTGTGTTGTTTTAATACCTTTCTCAGAGGTTCTGTCCTTTTGTGGACAAATTACTCCATTTCAGTGCCGCCATTAAACACCAATTTTCATATGATAAGTCCATTAATTTATCCATAAGTCCTTTGTAAAAAGTAACTTTGTCTTCATTTGGACCATAAATTTGTGAGATGAGCGGCTATATAAATACAATAAATAAATAAATATTGTGTGCTTTTATAGTTATTTTTACTTGTAATTGTTTTTTTATGTGTTTATTCTTTTTAATTGTTGTACACTGCCCAGAGTCACTTTTATGTGAGATGAGCAGCTATATGAATATGATAAATAAATAAATTCCCATTATCAATGTCTTGGCCCTGTATAAAGTAGCGTTCACCCCCACATACCGTATAAAACAACTCCATTTCTCTTTTTAATTCCTGCTGAAATAAATTCTTCATCCAAATTTTTGCAAATCAAATATTTTATATCCTTTTTTCCTAATATGTGTTTCATACAAACAGACCACATCTTGTTTCAATATTGTAAAATAGTCAAATAATATTTCCCTTTATTGAGAAGCATTTGCTCCATTTATATTCTATGTTAGGCATCAATAATCCATATTTATGCCAAAAACTTAGAAATGTCAATACCCGTAGTACCTTAATGGGTTAGTCTCCTCCTCAGTTTCTTGTTGTAGCTATTCAGAGTCCAGAGTGCTAGGGCCCTTTGTCATTTCCATTTGCATTTCTTCCAGTTCCCCTTTAAACTTTTCTAAAAATTTTATTGCTTTTTGGATTGAATTCAGTCTGAACCTCTGTTATTTAAAAGTGAAGGTCACTCTTTCCAATTTATTCCATCAAAATGGTATCTTTTTCTGTCTGTCAGTCAAAAAGAAATACTATTTTTATTTGTGCTGTACTCTAGTTGGAATTTCTTTAAGTACAATCACATCTGCATTGTTAACTTTCAGTCTGGCAGTAAAATGCTGCTGCAAAACGTGATCTCTGGTCTTCTTTCTGACAAAGTGCACAATAAATTCCTTGGTACATTTCTTAATTTTGCAGATTGCGTATTTATTCTTTAAACTTTATCAATTTCTGCTCCATATCATCTTCATCCCATTCCGGAAAGTTTGTTAAACACTGAACAACCTTTTCTGTAGCATCTTTTCCAGGATCCTCTGGAGCTGCTCTAAATCTGAAGCAGAATTCCTTTTCTCTCAATTCCATTAACACCAGATTATCTATGTCCTTTCCATCTTTCTGATTATTATTTGTTTTACTTTATAAAATTTCCACTTTGTGATTAATTTGTTTAAGTTATTCTCTAAGGTGCCCTATACATTCTTCAATTTTTAAGTGACTTTTTCTTTCATCTCTTTCGTCTTTACAGACTTTTTTGCATTCTCTCTTCAAATACAACCAGCTCACTTTTAACAGATTTGATAGAGTTAGATACCTGCTTTCCCATCTCTTCAAAAAATTTTTGTAATATTTCTGGAGTGATTCCCTTTTCTGTTGGTTGCTGTAATGATCCTTTTCTTCCTTCACCCTGCTTTGCAGCTTTTCTGGTAGTCACCAGTTTTTAAATTTATAATCCAAAAATAGAAGTTAATTACAAAGCTGAAGGTAAAAAGCAGACTTCTCTCTTTTTTTTTTCCTCGTTCACTTTCTTTTTACCCTTAAGGCTGTAGTCTATTCTGTCTTTCCATAGTTTTAATGCCACAGCCCATCTCCTATTACACTTATCTCCTTGTTTTGTAGATTCCACCAATTATCTTTTCCCTTTGATGTCAGACAGTCACCATTCCCAGGATGGTCTGATCTGTTTATTTAATTAATTCCACATAATGCCAAAAGCACTTTGGCCAAAATCTTTGTCTTTCGAATTAATACCATCCCCTTTATCCATTTATAACTTACTAAGTTAAAATCTTGATTAAAATCTTTTGTTTTAAAATCTTTTAAAAGTAATATTTTCCTCTTTATCTTATTTTCTGTAATTTGGAAAGAAGGCTGACTCACTGAGAAATGTTCTTTATCCCACTGTTTTCAAAGACCTCTTTTCAACTGTAACTTAATTATATCCAGAAGCGATTAAGAAAGTGAGGGTTGGTTGAGCTTAGTGTCCTTTAAAAAGCTGCACATTGCAAGTGCTAGCGGCATGTTTCTCCCGTGGATCCCAGCCTCTCTACTCATGGGAAAAGAGCAAGACTTCCATCCTGCAGTCTTTTCCTGAAGAGCAGCTGTCTGGGGCACAGGTGGGTGATCTCTCATTCTCTCCTTTATCCAGAAAGACTTTCGTTGGCCAGAAATCACTGCTGGCCAGTGTTTACCTCGCTGCACCATCTCTGCTACTTTGGAGACATCTAGTCCCCATAGAACCTCACCCGGAAGCCATCTGACATCTTTGTGTTTGATAACATTGCCCCTTCCCAATTTCTCATATACATGTGGTAGGCAAGTGACAAAATCCTGGGTTGCAGATCTTTGTATTAAATCAGGTTTGCCTTCTTGGAATACTAAGTCTTACATTACATTATAGCTGCAGGAACAGAAGGGACACATAAAGTATGGTAATTGACATGAGTTCAGGGATTGTATAAACTTACAGGCAAATTCCTATTGGAAAAAGGTTGTTTTTAGTGTACAAGGAAACATTATAGAAATAACCATTTTTTATTTTACAACAAGAACTTCTTGTTACCTTTAAACCGCCTTTGGTTTGCTCCTTTTTTTTCTGTATGTTCTTCCTTACCAATTTCTTTCCTTTTTACCCTTATCGTATTTAGCTAGCTCTGTTACATCTGCTATTCCACCAAAGCTTTCTGTTACTGTCTCAATGGCTAAGGGAGAAGGGGAAACCCAGAATCCTCTTTCCTTCTTTTCCCTGCTCTACCTGTCTAAGCTCTCTCCATTGCAGTGGACTGCTAAAACAAATTAGCCTGTCTCATTGTGACTTTCCTGTTCTGGAGCTGTGATTGCTGGGTGCTTGGAAAGAAGCTTGGGGCTGCTATTTAACCCTGTCATGGCTCCTAAGCTTGGCTTGACCTTACCAGTTGCTTGGCTGAGCTGCTGCAGTCTCAACTATTCCCCACTTGGGGTTTGCCCTGTTGCTATGGAGGTGCTGTTCTCCTGGCTGGAATGATCTGGGGTTTAGCATGGCTCTTCAGCTGACTTGGACGGTTAGGCTCCTAAAACTGTCGCATGTTGCTCTTCTGTTCATTGCCCCCTGGCCTCACTGACTTCTGGCTTTTGCCATTTTCACTAGTCTACTCCATTAGCTGAGCTCCCTACTGCTTCTTCCAGACAACTGCCTGGATCCTGTGCCAACTTCTATCTTTGACCTGGATCTCTACCACTCCGCTCTGCTGGCTATCCTGGCAACTGATCTCTGCCAGGATAGTCAGGAGCTGTTCCTGTTGCTAATAGCCACTCTGCCGGCTGAATGTCATTTCTCCCAGAACTGACTCCCATTATTGAAAACCCATTGTTAACTGACTGGGTAACTGGATTCTTCACGCTGTTACCATCTGATCCCTACACTGCCACCTTCAGTGTGGCAAGGCATCCCAGAACTCTTCAGCCTCTTCCTGGCTCAGCACTTATCAGCAGAAGGAATACACCTCTGTCAGTCTTTGCCATTGCCCAAAAGCCCTTCTCTAATGCCCACTCTGACCAGCTGCTCTTAAAAAACATCTGGCTCCTTGTATGGGGTGAGCCAGCCATGCAAATGGGAGACCACAGATGATTCTAATCATCTAGCTGCTCTCTCACAGTATTTATTTATGCTCTCTTATGACTTCGGGATTGTAGCTATAATTAAGCATTTAAAAGAAGTAGCATACTGTACCATCTTTGTTGGGTGAAGCTTTACTCTGTCAGAGCAAAGGTTTCTAACAAGCATTCCTCCCATGATTGCCCATTTTTCTCTTTAAAATAAAGCATTGTATGTCACTGTAATATTATTATACCAGTATTTTTTGTTGTTTTTTTCTTATAGCATGATATTCCAGTAGACTGTATAGGAATAAGCTTTGGTTATCCAACAGGCATAGTTCAAAGATAAGTTAGTGCTGTACATGCTGACTAACATAGTATAGCAGTATGGCTTTTGAAGCTATACTGTTGTCATCGCAGAAGGCTACATTTTTCTTGGCCCTTTCTTTAGATTCTGTATTTTGAGTTACTTGAGAGCAATTTTTTGTTATGTGTAACAAATGGTTCTTCCAAGTTGATGAGATGTGCATATTTTATTGTTTCCAAAGCACAGAGATCACAAGTGTGAAATGAAATATTGCAGGAGGCATAAAAGTGCAGAGATGAAGGTAGAATTTGCATTGGCTTCACTTCAACACAGATGGTGAAAAACTTGAAGCTACTTTTGGGTCCTGAGACCTTGCCCCCTCAGGCTAATAAATAATGGAAGAAACAGGGAAAATTAATTCCACTGAGATCAAATGATTCATACTCCTTAAAAATATGAGCCATGGGAAACCTGCCTGAGTTTCATTGTGTTCTTGTATGCTTTGAAATATTTATTCAGTACCGTAGGATTTCTAATCAAGAGTTAATCAAGGCTTAATAAAATGAGATATACTCTTAGTGCAGCATAGGCTTCCCATATTTTCTGTTTGCTGAATTGGAAGAACAACTGCATCTTTATCATGGTATAATGAACCAAGAGTATCCAAGACTGAAGTATTGAATTGTAGACACGGTGAAGGTGAGCCAGGCCAATGTAGCAAGGAAGATATTCAAATTTCATTTCAGGATCAGGTCACTAAAAGCAGAGACATAGTAAGCAGAACATACTGGTTTGTTTTTTAGACAAAGGCAAGAGGTGAGATCCATGATATTTATACCAAAGATTTGCTGACCGATACTTACAAGTAAGGATATTGCATATCCCATTTTCTAGTTTTCCAGCAGTCTTATCTGTGTACTCATTGTTGGGGGGGGGGGTTGGTGTTTTTTTGTTTTTGGTGCCTTTGAATCAGTTTTTGACTCCTGGTGACTGCCTGGACAAGTCTCTGCAGTTTTCTTGGCAGGATTTTTCAGAAGTGGTTTGCAATTGCCTCCTTCCTAGGCTGAGAGAGTGACTGGCCCAAGGTCACCCAGCTGGCATCGTGCCTAAGGTGGGACTAGAACTCATGGTGTCCAGGTTTATACCCTGGTACCTTAAGTACTACACCAAGCTGGCTTTCTGTCGTATTGTCTAAGCAAGTTAAATTCAAACTGATCTTGCAGTTTCCAAGTCTGAGATCCCAAATGGGCATTTCAGGGAGAGTTTCAAACTATCTATTGCCCAGTTTTCATTTCATTTTTCCATGCTTTCTACAAGTGTGTACCAAACTGAAGATCTCCAAAATGCAATATCTTTGACCTGGCTAAACATTTTCATAGGTTTGTGCATATGGGCAGAACTGGTGTTTTTCATGGTTAGGGGAGTTTGACTTTCTTGTCAAGTCATATCAAGCTTTAATATCTTATAGTTTTTTATGCATTCCCACTTCAATACAGTGGGGAATCATGTTTTTGCAATTGTAGTATGCAAAGGCATTATTAAGAAAATAGGCTTGACTCCTCTTAGAAATTATTATTTATTTTTGGGGGGGGGTGGAAGGGTTAGATTAAATTTTCATTATGACTTCTGAAGTATTTTTCTGTTCTTAGCTACCACTATGCAGCATAAAGGTTGGGGATAGAAAGAGGACTCATTGCTAGGCTACCTGAAATCTTTGAAAGAGATGTCTCTTCTACCCTGGCCTTATCCAGTCCAATTTTTGGCCAGAAAATAAGCTAAGAGGTAGGTCCAGATTTTTGGAGGCAAGAAAAGCCTTAACTATATTGTCTATTTTTCTAGAGTAGGGGTAGAGGAATTTATTTATCTTTCTAGGGGTAGAGGAATTTATGTGGCTTCTTTAAAACTGGAGGATTAAAAAATCAGGATAAACACCATAATATAAAATATTATTGTATTATCTGAAAACCTTTCTGTACGATTATTTTTAGCTGGATGAGTGATTAATAGAGAGGGTGGCATGTAATATATTTTATGGAAAACAATTTGTACCACAATGGAATCATCCTACCTCAATTTCAGAAAGACATTAAAGCCAGTTTTATCTTGGAATATCTGAAGACATAGAACAGGGACATTCCTAAAACAAGAATACTTAAGGTAAATTTTGGCAGACTGGAATAGGTGGAACACATGAGCCTTGAGGTTTCTGAAACCCATTTTGAGAAAATCCTGCCCAAACTGCAGTGGCCTTTATAAGACAAAATAAGTTGTGCTGAAAAAGTAACAGCAGCTGCTGTGTTAAGCTGTTAAGAGCCTTTTAAAAAGAAATGAAAACAGTGTGGGTGGTTGTGTCATCTTCACTTATACAACACCTAGATGAAATGTCTAAAAAATATCAGTAAAGTACAAATGCTTCCTTTATATTGAGTGTCCAAATGAAACAAACAAACAAATGCTTAGTTGATATAGATGGCAACAAATGAACTTTTTAAAAGCATGTAATTTCTGAAGCAGCTTAAAATTAAAGATCTGTAAAATGTAATTACAGATTTTTTTCAGAGTCAACTAGAATACTTAATTTTCATTTTCATTGAAAATCAGTGTGATTTGAAGTGTCCTTGTACAATGTATTTTGCTAAAATGTATTCCTTGAGTCAGTCATTATCAGAGGTAATCACGACTGATTTAGGACATTATCTTTTATCTTGTATGATGATTTCTGAAGACAACTTTTGATAAATTTGATATGCTTCATAAAATATGTAGAATAATTATTTTTTGGTAAAGATAAATTTCAGGAGTCACTTCATTTTACAATTTGTAGCCATCTCGGCCATTATACCAATGTATTTTCCTTTCTTCCCAGTATGAGCATTTCCTTTCCAAAATATATTGGGATGCAACTGATTTCTCTATGAAAGACCCATTTTCTATGAAATCTCTCTTTCCATATTTTTCCTTCTCATTTTGTTTATAATTATCAGTGCATTTCAATAATAAATATAGTGTGGATGAGGATTTGCTTCAGATTTTGAAACAAACTAGCATTATATGCTTTTCTTGGATCAGGACCCAGATTGGAACATATATACATAGATCAGTACACCCTGGTATAAATGTTTCCACCATGTTTTAGGTACTTAAAATGTCATATGATCTGAAGCTGCTTTTAAATTATAGCACATTATGTTTGTTCTTCTGGAAGTGATGAGGCATGATGAGGCCCTATCATTTTCAGGGGACAGAACTAGCACCAGCTGCCTTTTTCTCATATACTTCCTTAGGAAGGGAGGGGCCACTGCCCATAATGTGCCATGTCTGCTAGAATAGTTTTCAGATGCATTTTGAATAAGCATGGAAGATACTCTGCTTCATAATTTGTAAGGGCAGCATTTATAAGTGTGTTGACTGATCTGTTTGTCTGACAGATGACTACTAAAGATGGGGCAGAAGAGACTTACTAACAGTTATGTACAAAATAGACATGGAGAAAAGTGAGATAAATCCATCCATGTGTAATGGAAGCTTCTTTATACTAGATTACATTATCTGACCATCAGCTGTAGTGAACCACTCTGGTTGATAGAATTTCTTCTGTTTTGTTTTTATTCCAGTTGTGTATATCTGTCTGTATTCATTCCCAGTAAAAACCTTAACCTAATGAAATCCATATAAGAAGGAAGTAGCAATTGGATGTATCTCTTCAGCAAATATACACTTTTCCAAGTGATTGAATGAAGATATAAGATCACTTGAGTATCACTCCACTGATGCCAAAATATAGCAAAATCTAAAGAAGACACAACATCTATGATACAACTAATAAAGTCTTAGGTAGTAAACAAAAAATTCAGCACAATTTAATATTCCCTCTGTATGTGAATGAAATTATTTTACGCTTACATTCTTTCTTCCACAGATCAGTTTCTAAACCAGAATTTAACTAGATGGAGGAGTGTACCTTGTAGATTTGAGATGTCACTTGCCTTAAATTGGCAAGTATGGAGAGAGTTGGATAAGCTTTGCAGTTTTAATGCCTCTAGTTGCATGTTGAGATCTGTTTTCCAGTCATGTATAGGAAAGCTTGGATTTGTGTTTCTTATGAATTAAAATGAGACATACATTTAAAAGTAGTCTTCTGGATCTGCCAGAGATCCTGGCTTCAAATACTATGATTGGCCTTAAATATAAAAAAATGGGAAAACCTGAAACCATTGCAGCCATGAAGTATGGATACTTGTTTTCAGAAATGTTGTTCAAAAGTGTATGACAATTTCTAGGGCCAAACAGATCCGATAGGGAGATCTTGTTCAAGGTGTCAGTTGATAATAAGTACTACAGGTGTACAGTGCTTTGGATAAGAAGCAGAACATTGCAGAGGAGTGCAGAGAGAGCTTTGACAAAAAAATGCAAGAGTCATTAGGAGAACCCTTAAGAGAAAATAAATGACAACTCAATTCTGGAAAAGGAGAGAGCATGACAAACAGATTCAGAACAACCCCTGCATTGATTCTGTTTGGAATACTGCTTAAAGCTTTGGAAAAGTTAGTAATGCCAAGATGTCCTTGAAGAAACATTATCAATCCACATGATTTACACTAAATTGAGACTCACGCCTTAATCTTCTTTTCAAACTGTTTTTCTTGGTTTGTCTCTGTAGTATAATTATATGCTTATATTGCATATAGGATATGTTAAATCATCTCTGCAAACTGGTTCATTCTGCTTCTGCTTCTTGGTTTTTCAGTTATTCCACATGAGCCTTTCCAGTAAAAAAAAACTTTTAAATTAGAAGGAGATCTATAAATCAACTGAAAGGGAAAACAAAGACATTATTTGAACAAGACATTATTGTCACTATTTATTTCATCTATTCAGGTTTTCTTTGATTTGGTTAGTAGTTGCCCTTAATTTTCTTGAGCTACAATCAGAGATACATTGCACTCCTATGTATCTCTTAAACTATATATCTAACAATACATAACTATACATCTGTTAATCATTTATTTTCTTTGCAGATAATGTTTATATCATAAGCTTAGTATCTTATCAAAACAAAATTTAACCAACAGTTTTGTAACTGCAGACCCAAATCACATAAAAAGACCAGGTCTGGAGAAGATCCAGATATGTTTAGCGACTGACAAATAATAATAATAATAGTTTATCAGGTAAATAAGCATAGGATTTCAACTGAAATTAGTATTGGAGATTGGAAACTGAAGATAACATTTTAAAAAATCTTAAAAGTAAGATGTGTTTAAAGGAGGGAAGAATAGAAAGGAGATATATGAATCCAGAATATTTGTACAGCTGTGTTGTATGAATTTCCCATGGGCTCATGGGAATGAAAGAAAAGAGTTTGTAAAATTAAATCAAAAATAATAGCTTTAAGTAAAAATAAACATCTGTGGATGATAGAGGAGTGAATCTATAGAAGAGAAAAAGAACACAGAAAAGTTTATATATGTGTAACAACTCCAAGAGTGATGTATCTACAGAAAATTTCTTAGGGAATTAAGAAATATATAAATATATAATATTAAATATATATATTAAGAAATACAGCCAAAACAGTATTTGAGGTCATGGTGTGGCATGAAATAATGTTCAATTACACTGTTAACTGGTATTTGATGAGATCTTTAAATACACCTGCCAGTAGCCCATTCAGACCTTGAGGGAAAATGGTTTCCCACCCTATTAAAGGGTGTGTGTATATGTATGTATGTGTTTATGGGAGAGCAACTTTTTTCTTGAAATCCATCCTTTTTAAGTTTTCAGAAAAAAGTATTTTTCAAAAAACATTTATTCATAATGTAGCAGTAAAGATGTACTAATATTCTTTCTGTTGCTAATAAATGTTAGAATTATAAAATAGTATTTTTTATTTACTGCCATCCAGACGTCTTAGACAACGACTCCCGGAGTTTATACTGAACATGGCCAGGACAGTTAGAATTTCTGGGAACTGCAGTCTAAAATATATAAAGGCTAATAAATTCAAATAAATTAAATAAATAAATAAAATAGTTTGGGGAAAGCTATCCTAAAGCACTTGCTAAATTGTTATATCAACTCACTGTGAGTTTTCCAATGAAGTTGTGCTATGTGATGTCAAAAAGAAAAATCTTCAGATCAGATAAATAAGTAATATATTACTGAATGCAGATTCATGCAAAGTATACTGCCAAGTATCGGGATCAGAGTGGAGCTTGCTTAATGGCAATTGCAGAACTGAACATTTATAATGAATTACAGGTCAGCACTAATTTACATATTTTGTTTGCATAGATTCATATAATTTATTTTAAGTAGGTAAAATTACATGTTATATCCCATTTTGTTTGTGGGTGCTACTGAATGGCATTTTCTTAAAAAAAAAACACACTTCACTGGCTCAATCATACAGGTAGAATAGAATTTGATATTTAGGAATCTCATTACCAATAAGATAAGTGTATATAATCAGAATAGATACAAGGGTTTAGAAAACAATGTGTTCTGGTTTTTCAGCCTGCTTATAAGACATCTATATAACAGTTTATGGAATTATTATAAGACCTACACATGGACAAGATTTTACAGAATCCGTAACATTAATTATATGTCATACATAGGTTTAATCCAAATTTTGCCCAATGTGTTATATAATATGATGCTTTTCTGTGTGTGTGTGTGTGTGAGAGAGAGATGAATGTGAACAATTCCTCCTCCTTCTTCAGCCTGGTATCCTCCATATGCATTGGATGACATGTTCCAGAATTCTCAGTCAGAAATATCTGGTAATTTATCTGGAAGGCTTAAAATTGGGAATAGCTGATTTCAGAGTCTTCTGTTATACATGGTCCAGAACACTGGTGATGACACCTAAAGTGTTTTGACCTGCAGCCCATTTTGAGAAAAAAAAGAAAGAAAAGAAAAATACATAAATAAATGAACCTAATACATGGGCACCTAGTTCCAGATTATTCATGAGTGAACTAAGTAGCATTAGTGACAAATACACAAAAATGTAGGAGTCCTAGTGAATCAGTTGAAATGCTTCACATTCCCTTTATTGTGAGATCTGTTTTTTTCTGCTGTTCCTTACAGAGTATTGATTCATAATGAAAGAAATGCTACTGTGCTCAGTCATCTCAGGAAAAAATGGTGGCCAGCAAACTGCAATCATGATCTCTGTAATAGATACAAAGGATCCATTTGATATTAAAGCAAATATGCCTTAATGTCAGACAAAATTGCAATTTTATGTCCATCTCCTCAACATTTCTGCTACTATGTGGCTATCTGTATTTTGTGCAGAAAGATTTGTATGAATGTCTGTATTGTATGTACTATTCCAGTTGGGTGGGAATCTCCATGTCAATAGTGTCTAACAAAAAAAGGTTGCTTAATCAATTAAACCACCAGGTTCTATTTTGCTTAGAGAATAAATGTAACAGCTGCAAAATTAAACATTCTGAAATAAAGATTTCATCATATCCACCTTTAATATTTCCCTTTTCTAAAAATGTGTTTGAAATGGAAAAAAATCCCTGCAAGCAAGATAATTTTGGGCACTCAGAACATGTGAGACGATTTGACTTGGAGGGACTGATATCTTGGTTGCAGATTCTGCCAGAATGTGGAGGCTGGATATCATACTAAAGCTTTGAGCTCCATTTGGTGCCTTTTACTTCTGTCTTGTTTCTATCTGTGCAGGAGATGTGAAAACTAGCTTTGTCCTGTTTCCACAGCAGGGTTTTGGTTCATTTTGTTTTTTACAGCATTTTATTCCATGGCCCAACTCCAGAGCAGAGCGTATTGCAAAGATGGATTTGAATGTCACATTTAACAAAATGACTTGTGTATGAGACAGCCTTCACTGCTATACAATTTTAATAGCTGATTAATTAAGGGCGCAGTATAATTATTAATTTGTTGGCTAATACATGGAATAATTATATTTTACTTTACAGTTGAACTTAACTGAATAAACCTAAAAATTGAAATGTGTAGGCTAACAGTTGTCTGGTTGTTTGCTATTATCTTCTAGGTAACAGAAATATGTCTCTCTACTTTTGAAGAAAAGTCCTATATTTTCATTATTAACAGTGATTTTTCAGTATCATATGTAGTATATTTCTGTCAGTTGCAAGTGAATACAGGTTTTTGTGTTCCCAGTTTAGTTGCAGAATACTGATTTTTTTTTTCTGCTGGCCAATAGTATTATTAAGAATACTGCTTAAACTAATGGTACAAATCTTACAATTTTCGTAAACTTTCCTTCCGTGATATAGAATAGAAATAAAGGAAATACACATTTGTACCCCATCCTTCTAGAAACTATAATATTCAACGATACAATTATAAATGCTGAGGATATTGAGACAGAGTTTAAAAGAATGAATGCACTTTATTATTCTCTCCAAATTTTTTAAAAAAATACGTTTACCACTATAGAACAGATAACTGAGCCATATCTATTCTGATATAGAAAGTTCTTGTGTAATATGTTTCTTGAGTTAGTAGCATATTCAGTCTTCTGTGTTTCAGTCCCAGGTAGCATATTCCACCGCTTAGAACTGTATTTAATTTAAATACTACTACTACTACTACTACTACTACTACTACTACTACTACTACTAACCAAGATTAAGAAGAAATCTGACAATTATAAAATAATATAATATGTAATATATCAGTAATTACAAATATATTACAACAATTACATATACCTTACTTTTCATGAACAGTATAATTAATCTTTAATCCCCAGTTCTCATGAAATTTAAATTAAATTGACTAAGGATGAATAAAATCAAAATGTGTATCTTTATAATTTGTTGTACCTGTTTCCCAAAAGATGACCAGATAAAATACCACAAAAATAAGTCATATCAATGACCATGCTACGATATCAGTAGAATTTTTTCCCCCTCATATTGGAACAATGCACAGTCTAAAACTAGTAACAAAAGTATACAGAAGGTGGTTTGCATATTGCATGATTTGGGTGTTCCCAAAGGAAATACCATTGAATAAATAGATAAATGATACCAGTAAAATGTTGGTGCCAATGCTAATGGATATTGATCTATTAATTGTTTTCTAAAACAGGAACACTGTATTATATGGAGAAAGACACTTTTCTACCCAATTTCTCCAACATACCCACTATTTATTGGGAACAATGTGTGGATTCTAACTGGTAACAGAGACCATATATTTTGTACAAAATTGTCATATAATAAATACACATGGAAGACCAATAGTTGTGTCCCATATATCTTTCACCATTTTATCAAAATGTTTTCTTGTTTCCATATCTAGCAATCCAATTGATGCATGCTTACTTAACGGTGAGTTCTATAGAATGTGGTGGGGTTTAGCTCATTTTGCGTTAACTTTTAATGAACGATCTCAAATAGAAGTGATTGCATTACATTATTAGTATTACCAGAAACATATTACGCTTTTTAGTAAGAAAGAGATCACGGTGATGAACTACATAACTCCATGTGTATTGCATGTCAGTCAGTGTTTATCATTTTGGCAACTTCCAAATATGTGGACTTGTCCCAGAATTTTCAGCAATGCTATGCTGGCTGGAAATTTCTGGAAGTCAAAGTTCACACTTTGAGAAGTTGCCATGGTTAAGAAACATTGGCATAGGGAAATGTGTATATCCTTTCTTAGATTTATAATACTTACTTTTCTCTGTCAGCTATTTCACAGTCTTACTTCTGAGTGTTTATAACCTTTTCATTTTAGTGGAAATAGCTTTTACTGACATTGACATCATTCCATATTGATATATTCTGTGTTACTACAATTAAGGTGGACACAAACCAGTTGATGCCTTTCTATCCTTTCTAAAAAGAATTTTTATTTAATTCTTTAATTAATTTAATTTATTATATGGTGGTATTAATTGCACAAGCAGTTGTAAAATGACTATACAATATTGTACTAGCTAATCTACAGTGAGACAATGTCTGCTCGACTAGAAGTTACCTACTATAATTGGAGGAGATAGTCGCCAACTTTTCTAGCCTGAAACAGATAAAATATTACCTGTGGACTGTAATACCCAGTTTATAAATTACTTGGCAAAATAGTAACTCTATGTGTTGTAGTCTTTTCTGGGAGATGGAGTCAAAAAACAAGATAGGACAAAAGAGGCAATAAGTTAAAAATAAAACTTCAGGTAGGCAAGGATGAACAGAAATGGAAAAAGGTGAGTAACTGAGAAATAAAGTATAAACTGTTGGTTATGCAGTGAAAGGGAGGAAAAAAATATGCTGATGGGGTCACAGCACTAGAAGTTAGAGAAGAAAGGATTATCTAAGAGTGAAATCCAAAGAGACATATGGAAGTATATGGAGAGAAGAAAGTATAGGTACAGAGGGAAAAGTACTTACCTAATTGATTAAAAAGGAAATACGGATTAAAATAGTAACAAAATTTTCTTCCAGTTAACATAGTGATATCATAGTCAAGTCTTAATTAAATTGTAAAAATTGGCCTTAGAACGAAATTGTGCATCCCTATTTTATTGTAAGACAGTAATTAAGAATGCTGAAGTTGGTTCTGATCCCAGACCATCAGAAATCTTGTAGAAGGTTCCTCTTCTGCAGTCCCATTCTTTTTGCTGACAAAACACCCTTATTGTTACTAAATGCAAACTTCATTGATGTGAACATGAATTGCCCTACAGAAAGTTCTTGGGTATCAGGATGCATTGAGGTTGTTTTTTTTTTTTTAATAATTCTAAACTCAAATCAAAAATTGAATTCGCAGAATAAAAATGAGTTGCCTGGTATCTTAACAAAACTTTAACAAATTTAAATTGCAGTAATTATGAATATCAGAGGAATGGGCAGAGCCTATTGGCTGAGTTCCATAATTAATTTGTTTTTATGAATTAATTACCACTCTGGTAATTAATTGGAGTACCAATATGGAATCTGAGTTTATTAAGCATAGCCCTCGGCACCTTGCTAAGATGTGTGTGCCAAGACTGTTTGGTCCCTGAGTATGGCTTAGTTTCTGAGAATCATGGGAAATTAGGTTCTTCTATGTGAAGAGGCATTCCAGATTTTGAGTTAAATGGCCGCATGAATTATGAGAGACTGAACTCTGCTAGTCCTCAAAATCAGAGAAAGATGCTGATTCTCATATTTCTGAGGTCTTGAAGGATGATGATCAAGTTTTCCTGTCTGCCCCAGGGGAGTTATCTAGTAGAAAGAAGGTGTCAGGAAGCTCCCAGTACCCAAAGTAGAGGCTGCCACTCTCTCTAAATTCCAAGATGCTTGTTGGTATATGCAAATACATTAACTAATGTTGTAAGTTTGACCAGATAGTTTCTTCTGTCCCTCACATCTCCCAAAGAGTTATTTCTGTGGAATATAATTGTAGAACAAGAAGCCCTGATACATAACGAAAGCAACAAGTTGAAAGGCCAAAGAAATAATCCTCAGGTCCTCTTTAAGATGAAATCAAACCCAGAAAATAAAACCAAACAAATAATTTTTAGACTCCAAAAACTAGCACCAATCTTGATAGTACCAGATGATGTTGATATCCTTTGAACAGCCTTTTCCCCAAATAGGTAGCTTCCAGATGCATCCCATCTGGAGGTGATCAGATTCAGGAAGGTGACCTTAATCTATTGTGCTTTTACATTTTGTTGTAACATTTTTGTGTAATGAGTTCTGTATTGCAAATGGATAAAATAACATGTTGACAATAATCTTTTCCACTTTTACTTCCTAATTACTGTTGTTTAAGGCATGCTGCCTTTAATTCTGGACATCAGTTAGCTACTGAGAGCCTTATGCTCAATGAATCTGTGAAATTCTATTAAAAATCTTATCTATCTATCTATCTATAAATCTGATGGCAGTTAATCCCATAGTTTACATATTGTATAAAGAATACACATTGTATAAAGAAGTACTTTTTCTTAGTATCTTGAATATTCACTCATATTGCAAAAGTGGAAAAACAAATTGATAGTCTTCTACCATGTCCCCATAATGGTAATAAAAGTAAATGAGAAGTCCTTCACTTAAGAAAAAGAAATCAAATCCAAAGATATAGTTTGGGGAATACTTAGCTTGGTAATAAGGCACGTGTAAAGGATCCTGGAACTGTAGTTGCTTATAAGCTGAACTTAAGTCAACAATGAGATATGGCTACTAAAAAAGCAAATGGAATTTTAAGTTGTATCAATACAAATCCTTGGTAAAATAACATTTCTGCTCTATTGCCCATTAGTCAGGCTCACCTTAAATACTGTGTCATGTTTTCTGGACCCCATGTAAAAAATATTCAGAGAAACTTGGGATTGCAACAGGATTGATCATGGAAATAGAATCTCAGGAAGAGAGACAGAAATGGATATATTTAGTATGTCTGTGTGAATAATTGGAGAGATGCTTTGCTGCAACATGTGTAAAATGTTGAGAATCTTTCATCTCTTGAGAATCTTTAATCTCACCAGAGTTATATGGCACATGCTTATGAATTTTTCATCAGGCAAGCCAATATAGTAAAATTATTCCCTAAAGACATTGGCTGATCTCTTGGTTAGAAAATATTCTCTAAAGACCTTGATTAGTACTTCGATAGGAAACTACCAAGAAATACCAGGGCTGTAGGCTAAACTGGGAAATTGTAAAAAAAAGTCCCAGAGGAAGGTAATGGCATAATGTCGCCAAGTGAACCACACAGACATGTCCATAAAGTCACTAATAGTTGAGCCCTACTTGAAGTGAAAAGTTTGAAAAAAAAGAAATCACTCTTCTAAAACATTTATTTTCATCCAAATGTAACCACAGGGTGCTTGAAGGGAAAATAAACATTTGTTAAATCTGTTTAGCAATATATTTGAATTGAAAACATAACTAAATCCCAAGGCATATTTAACAGAAACCAGGTGTTTGTGGGCCTCCTCTTTTTTAGCAAATGGAAAGCTTAGATGTATCTGTAACACATATCTATAACATACAGAAGTGCAGCACGGCTGTTAGACATTGTGCTGCATAGACACTTCCTCACCCAACAGGAAGGGCCTGTTTTGCATTACTGTCATTCCTAAGGGGAGGAATGTGAGAGAACTAAGTGCTTTAGAGTCTAAGAAGAGACAGCACTTTTTGCTGAAGGCAGCTGTTTGGGGTTACCTGAGGACAGAGTCTGCTCTACTGACTGAATGCACACTCTGTGTTTCACTAGTTATAGATATATTTTAATGGGCACACCTCCTGAGCAAATTTAAAAAATATTGTATTCCTGTGTAGCTTCCTTTTGAGAATTATTTGTAGAACTCATTCAGCAATTGCTTAATGTATTAATTTCATTTGGCAATATGTATTTCTTTCAAATTCCTTAGATGTCTAATAGAGTTAAAGAAGTACTTTCAGTAATGTGCAATATAGATAAAAGTATAAATAACTGGCAACTGTGCTCTGAAAATAACCAAAATAACATTGATACTAATATATTTGGCTAAACATGCAGTATTTAATCATGAAGATGGGTTACAGAGGGCTATTTTGTATTGTGTAAATTACATTTTGCAAGTTAAATTTTATTCTGATTATTGATTCTCTTCTGCCTGGAATATGGTGTTATCCAAGATACATTCAGAACTACTGTGAGGCCTACGTTGATGTCTTCTCACTACTGGACTGGTCAGCCAAATCTACATACATCGGCTCCTTTTAGATGTAAAACCAAACCATAATTAACCTTGGAGAAAGCACTGACAGGCTTTTGCATCTCTCCTCACTTATCTCCCTCACTGTTCATGTGATTTCTCAAAGCATGTAAAGATTCTCAAGAACCATAGCAAATTACATTTGTTCAAATCAGTTTGCCTGGTCTGTCAAGATACACATTTTGCCTATTGTCTGAAAATGAGGCAGATATTTTGGAGAAAAGAGTTATGGCAGGTAAGGGTAGAATCCACAAACCACATGCAACTGCAGAGCTTTCGTCCTGGAATATTAGTGTTACAGGATTTAATTTTAGATTTGAATCTTTTTTGGGGGGGAGGAATAGATAAATATTTACCAAATTGTTCAATAGTTTCTATCACAGTTTAGAATGCGACAAAATTATTCAAAAACAGATGACTAGCTTTTAAAAATCCCCAGTCATAATAATCCTCGCTAAGAATGTTTTGGATGTATCTGGGATAAGTTTAGGCTTATATTTTACATAAAAATATAAAATATGCAGGAAACTAACTTCTTCAAGCTGTTGAAAATATTTTTCCATGCAGAAAGCAAACTTGTTGGTGAC
Organism: Liasis olivaceus; assembly: GCA_030867105.1. Classification (NCBI taxonomy): domain Eukaryota; kingdom Metazoa; phylum Chordata; class Lepidosauria; order Squamata; family Pythonidae; genus Liasis; species Liasis olivaceus. Next base: position 84,386,068 of record CM061352.1, on the reverse strand, counting down.
GACAGTCATCTAGATTTCTGCATGCAAAGACTAATTAATATTATATGGATGAGTACCCCATCCTATGATTCCCCTGTCTGTGGCTTAATTGTGCACTATGTGCATAAGTTTATCTGTACAGTATAAATAGTCAGTACCAGTTTGGTAGTAATTTATAGCTGAACCTTAACTTCTTTAAGAATAACTCTTAGACACCTGCAGTACCAGGAAGAGTGATCTAAACTTAATTTTTCTTCTGCAAATTATTTCTCTTGTTCAGCAGTTATCAACAGCAACATATGATAATCCTGAAGAATTTCATCTCTGTAAACAAGATAACACAATGCTAGTGAAATCCCAGCACCAAGACTAGAGGCAGAATTCCATTCCCACAATAGTATAGTGGTTTAGGTTCTTTCTAGGCTCAGGCTTTTCTAGCCTGGGATCATTTAGAATTAGAGTCCCATAATTTTCCAACAACAGTTTGCTACAAAGGGATAATGAATGCTCACAGAGTTGTACAGTAACTGTTACATAACAGAAATAGCATTTTAAATTAGAATAAACAATAGTTGTGTATAATTCAAAGAAGAGAATGGAGGGAATTCTGAATGTGTACCCTGGTCCTGACCTCCTGTAAACATGTAGCCTAGGAAGACTATTTGGATGAGAACAACTTTGAATTACTAGAATCTCTGTGGATATGGAAAAGCATATGGATCTGAGACATGATTTTCAAGATGGAAATGAGAGTTTATCACTAGCTTGTTTCTACTAATTGACCTAGACTGGCTCCCTGTCTTTATGCAGAGATGTGTTCTTTCTTTGTAGTTGCTAAGCTACATTACTGCTAATTATTTCTATTTTTTAAAAATTCACATTAATATATTGCATTATTTTATCGGGTGGGCTCCCAAACTAGTGTTTAGCTATAATAAAAAGCAACAAAAACAACAACAAAAAGGCAATAAAAATACGTTAGAACATTAAAGTTAAACCATACTTTAAATGGTTATCAGAACAAAACAGTCTAATTAAAACATAGCCAAAAAGATGAAAACATAAATCCCAGGTAGAAGAAAAAGCATCTTCAATCATTATTAGCCAGTAAAAGGCAACAACTATAATTAAATGCTGAGTGTCTAGTATCCTCCTTTGAGTAGAGTATATTGCAGCATGGTTGCCATTACTGAGAAGTCATAGCTTCATGCATGTTTAGTTCTGTAGCCTAGAGGTTGGTTGATTTCATTGGAGATGTGGGTTTGTTTTGTTTTGCCTGAACTAGCCCTGAATAAGAGCCTGTTTGGTGTAGTTGTTAAGGTATCAGGCTAGAAACCTGGAGATCATGAGTTCTAACCTCCCTTAAGCACAAAGCCAGCTGAGTGACCTTGGGCCAGTCATTCTCTCTCAGCCCTAGGAAGGAGGCAATGGAAAACCGCTTCTGAAATCTTGCCAAGAAAACTGCAAGGATTTGTCCAGGCAGTCGCCAGGAGTCAATACTGACTCAAAGGCACAAGGCTTTGTTTTGTTTTTTTAAAGGCCTGGATAGTTCTTGCTGAAAAATTTAATTTTAGGAGCTGAAAACATAGTACTAACCCCTAAATCTGTTATTGTGTTTTGTCTTGACATGTCAAAATGTTGAATCTGAGTCACTGATTGAAGGCTGAAGGCTGAAGGACTCAAGGCTGAGTTGTGGTCATTCCTGTGTAGGGATTCCTAACAACAGCCTTATACCTTTTATCCATTCAGTATTACAGTGCTGAAATATCATTGCATCTTTAAGTTGGTTCTTCCTTTAATAATGTTAATAGGCAGATATGATCACATTTCTTTTTAGAGATAAAACATGGATATTATGGATTGTTTTTATCAGAAATTTTCATGCATATTTTTGTAAGCAACTGTATTATGCTAGTATCTTTAAGAAAATATATTGATCTATATGTCTTTACAGGTACTAATCAACTTTGCTCTGTAAATTTTGAGTACTAGTCTAGTACAGATTCTCCTCCACCCACCTCTTATATGAATGCAAACAGGGTTCAGTTTATTAATCTGAGATGCCCTGAATGTTACAAAGTAGGCTAATTTGATAATATGTCACAAAAAATTATTCTACCATAGCTCATAAAAGTCTATATATACACCGTGCTTATATGTAGGCTCTTATCTATATATGTGTAGCTAAAACACATAGATTGGGGACTAATACTGAGATTCTTTCTAGGTATCCAGGTTTAAAAAGATGGACCTAACCTTTCAAAGCAGCCTATAGAGTATCAGATTAATTCATGCCCAGGTATTATTTAATAATCATGAACTTCGGGGGTGAATGAAAGTAGATTTAACAAAGATAAGAACCCAAGTGAAATTCCCCCCACCCCTTCAACATTCATAGCATCTCCACTACCCAGAATAGAGGTAGAAGATACCAGGCCATCAAAGATAAAATGAGACCACAAGTGTCACAACCCAGGCTACTGCAATATATCAGAAAAAAGAAGCAAAAAGTAAAATCGTGTGCAGAGCCAATAAATCACACAGTGTCATCCACAGATACACATCAGGACACAAATATTTGCCAGACAACTTTGAAAAAGACCTGCCCATTTAAGGTTCTAAACATTTCTAATGATTTTGTTAAGATAAAAGTTCAGACTCCAATTTAACAACAGGAAATATGTAGGTACTGAAATGGTACTGATTAGGTAAGCTGAGTCCCTTGTCTATACCCATACTACCATCATCTAAATTGTACAACTATCCTAAATATTTTGTTTTCATCATTCTTGGAGCCATGGGATCCCTTTTCAGTAAAGCAGATGTTATCTATTTGATCCTTAGTACAGTGTTCTTAGAATATGTTTCCAAATTTAGCTTCCTAGACCTACTGATACACACTGAAACTTTTGTGTGGTTTTTAGGTTTCGCTTACAGTTTTCTAAAACATGAGCTTCATTTTAATTTGTTTATCCCCTTCTACAGAATATTTACAAGATCAACTATATTTCTGTAGCCCCATAACTGAGTGAGAAAGAACAGCAGGAAAATGATGAGGGGCATTTTCCTAGGGAGGAAGACTGAAACTGTTGAACTTTCATTTAAAAAGAAAAGGATGACAGATGGGCATAGTGATGAAGATACTGTTATGAATAGTGTGAAGAGGGTACATGGAGAGAGATAATTTTTTCACAATTCTGGATAAGCAATATAACCAGTGGACTGTAAGCTGACAAGAAATAACAGGAAGTAATTCTTTACACAACAGATAATGTTATGGAACTGATATAGTAATGTAATTGTGTTTTTGCAAAGGATTTAGTAAGTGTATGGAGGATACCTCTGTTATAACTATTGGCTTGTATTTATATCCCCCGTTTCCCTCAAAATCTGTAATAAGGAGGAATCAGTAAAACTGTGAACTCTCTCTGTCCAATCCCTTACTTAGATATTACTAGATCCCATCCTTTACTAGATCTTCTCTGTGCCAGTAGAAGAAGTCCTTCTGTTTGGAGAGGATCAACTGTGGGTCTAACTACATGACTTAGAACACCTGCTTCACTTAGAGATTATCTCATTATGTCCTATTAAGGTGTATTGCATTTGCTTGATTGGTTGTGTCATTTCTTTGATTGCTGTGAGCTATCCAGTGTCACTGAGAATTGGGCAACATAGAAATTTAACACATTATTGTTAGTCACACAGTCAGGCAGAGGTTTAGACTGGATTTGGCATTTTTATCCACCTATCAAGTCTAGGATGTAACCTTTTGCAATTGACTGGTGGTGATTTTGTCAGTGCCGATGGTGTTGTGCTCCAGATGTTTTGGGACTGCATCCAAAGCAAAGATAGTACCTATTACTGTTGGTACTATCTTTGCTTTCTTTTGCAACAGTCACTCTATTTCTATTTGCAGGTCTTTGTATTTTGTGATTTTCTCTAGTTCGTTCTCCTCTATTCTGCTGTCTCCAGGTTTGCAGTGTCCACTACTTAGACTTTTTTTCTTTCTTATCAACAATTGTTAAGTCTGGGTGTTGTGTGGCAGGTGCTGGTCTGTTTGAATTCTAAAGTCCCAGAGTACTTTAGCTTCTTCATTTTCTGTTACTTTGTCTGTTTTGTGGTCCTGCCAGTTCTTGCTTGTAGGGAAATGGTATTTCTTGCAGATATTCCAATGCACCATTGTTGCTACTTTGTCATGCCATTGTTTGAAGTCTGTCTATGCAATCTTCTTGCAGCAGCTAACTAGGTAGTCCGCTGTTTCTTCAGCTTCTTTGCAGAGGTGGCGCTTGCTGTCTGTTACTGTTTTCTCAATTCTGGCTTTATATGCATTTGTTCTTAAGGCTTGGTCTTGTGTAGCCAGAATTAGCCCTTCTGTCTCTTTCTTCAACTTTTCTGCTCTTAGCCATTGCCAGGTCTTGTTGTTATCTGCTTTGCCTGCCAGTTTTTTCTGTGTACTGGCCATATAATACTTTGCTTTGCCATGTCTCTTTTCTATTCTTTATTTGGTCTTTCTTGTAGGCCAGTTTGGTCTCTTCAGTATTCAGTAAGCCTTCATGGTGTAGTAGCTTCAGTGCATCTTCTTCACTGTCCTTCAGATAGTCTTCCAGTGTCATTTTTTCTTCTCCAACTATCTGGTATACTTGAAACATTCCACGCCCACCTTGGTAAGTAGAGTCTGTCAACATTGCTGTGTGGATGAAGGGTATGACTCATTGTCATTATTTTTCTGGTCTTCCTATCCAGGGCTTCTAGTTCTGCTTGAGTCCAGTCCACTATTCCAGCTGTGTATCTAATGACTGGAATTACCCAGGTGTTAATTGCCTTGATGGTATTTCCACCACTGAGTTTGGACTTTAAGATCTTCACTCTCATAATATATTCACTACTAACCTTCTTCTTGACTTCAATATGCTTGATGTTGTCAGTTTAAAGGATGCCCGGGTATTTGTAGTGATCTTCTTCATTCAGACTCTTGATGTTATTTCTCTAGGGCATTTTGATTCCTTCAGTTTTCACTATTTTCCCCCTGTTAATGGTAAGGGTGGCACATTTGTCCAATCCAAACTCCATTGCAATATTTTGGCTATATTTTTTGACATTGTTGAGTGGTGATTCTATTTCATATGGCGTTTTTCCATACAGCTTCAGATTGTCGATGATGATGATGATGATGGTTGATTGCACAGTCAGTCAGATGTTTAGACTGGATTTGGCTTTTTTATCTACCTATCAAGTCCTTCCCAAAGAGCTGGGATAGGCAGATGTTGTTTGATGGTTTAATGGTGTTAAAGGTATCGTCACAGGATAAGCTGTTCCAAATAAAGCTGCCTTTTGCAATTGACTGATGGTGATTGTGTCAATACCGATGGGGTTCAAGTGGTGCTCCATATTAGTAGTATTTGTATAAATCAAGATCTTTGCTTTCACTCTTGGAAAAAAGGCAAAAAATGACAGCTTTAGATTAAAGAACTGCAATGTCAGAGGTAAATATTATGGCTGAAAGCATTAATTTTCTTTAGTTGTTGAGTTGTATTTATATAGATGGTCTTCCAATAGCACTGTTCTTTGTGTAACCCAGTACATAAAATGGTGTAGTACAGTTAAAAAGACAGTTTAGTATAATGAAATTTAATATTTGAAGCATCATTTTTAGCAAAGAAATATAAAAACAAATTAGTAAATGCAGTAATTTAAAATAAGATGCAACAAAAAAGGAGTCACAACAAGTTTACTTATAAGGATCCAGGAATTGTTTTCAGTACTATCATTACAGATGAGATACTTATTTTTGGATTGCTCAAGGTCATGTCTCTGATAGGAATTCTAGGATTTGCTTAAGTATGTGAGAAATAAGACAAAATCTGGATCCTAAGATTATAAGGTCATTGCATAATAAAGCATGTTGCCCATACTACAGCTATCCCAGATTTAGGTAGTGACCTACCTAAGGGGCTTCCAAGGGTATGCCTTTCCCTGATCATAATGTCAAATAAAATGAGGACACTGAAACATTAAAAGGGACAAAATCTATGAGAGCTTCTAAGCAGCCTTAAATATCCAGAGAGAGCAACAGTTAAGTCAAAATGTCAGTTCCTGTACAAATCCCAAATAAGTGATCTCTCCAAGGAAAGGACATTTTCCTTGTTTGCCTGTTCTACTGTTATACCCAAGCCTTTCTCCACATGGAAATCAAATCTCATTGTAAAATTGCCTAAAATATAAATTATATAAATTATTTTTCTTTTACCATGTTATCTTTTAGAAATTGGTTTTCTGTTAACTTTTCTTAATTTTTAATGCCCCTAAAGTTTCATTTGTAGTATAATTGTACCTCAGTGGGCTGACTAAAATTCACCACAGTGTTCAGTGTGAAATAATAATATCTTGGTTATCTGGCAGCTCTAATCTAGCAAGTCTACATAAATTATTCTGAGAATAGAATTAATAGCTGTAATGTAAGGCCCAATTTCTCCTTTGTATTTATATATTTTGTTGTGCAGAGTGCAGCAAAAGATCCCAAAAATCCTGCTCTCAGGAAAATTACACATCAGCATGAGAGCTTGCAAAATGCAATATCCATAGTTTGCTTCTCCAAAGAAAATCCAGTCAGAAAATATAAACTAACTGGTCTTTATTGATAAAAATGCAAAACTTCATAAAATACAAGTTGCATACAAAATATAGGATATAACAAAGACTTCTTCTCACCTTAGCTTCCAAGACTTATCCACAACAAAGCCTTTAGCTAAAAAACACTCTCAGAGAAGAGGTACACTACTTGGTTACTAGTTAAGACTACATAACCCATAGAAATCTACATGATTAACTTTACAAGACAAACTGACTGACAGGCCTGGCATTTACCCTCCCGTTATATTGCCAGCATGTCACCCCCCCACTGAGTAACTAACATACACATTACAGTAGGTGGCAGTAAAAAGCATAACAGGGTCAGAAGATTCTTTGTTTACATTAGCTTCATACAATAATCTCGACACCTGTTTTTGTATAGGGAACGGGATGACCTTCTTCCCATGAGAAAATCCTGATATATTTAGGCATAGAGGGGCAAGAAATTGAGACCTTTTTTTTTTTTTTGCAGAATTCAGAATAAATAAGTAGCGGCATAAGAAGGATCTTTAAAATTAAAATTTATGGGAAAGCGTGTGTGCCTTGTGGTAAGTGGGACATAGTCCATAAAATGGAACTAATATGAAGTACAGTTTGTTTTGTGGCTTTTGGACCATCTGCAAATGACTGGTAAGAGACACAAGGATACCAAACAAAAACATAATTGTGATATAATGGAAGTATGAATCAGCCATTCGGACATTCAAACTGGAAAAAACAGGCAAGGTCTGGGAGTATTTCTAGGGTGGCATTATAATTCATTATTGACTGGAAAGATCTGATTTTCCAACCTTCAGACCAAAGATCGTGAGGTTTGGAATGACTTTTTCAGTGCAAGATGGTAAACTGAATCAATGTAAAAGATATTTATTGGTTGTATGCTAGCAGTTTTTTTTAATGGTTTGCCCATGTGGATTAATACAAACTGGAATACCATAATAGGAGATAGGAGGACAGTATATTCCCTTTATTTGTATTCTGATTGTATAGAAATATAGTATATAGCTTCTTTTACAGTGGAGGCTGAAATTCTAAATGTGTCTTCTAGGGAGTAAACCCCATTGAACACAATGAGAAATTTCTGAGCAAATATGATATAGCCGTATTAAAGTACAGTAATAGAAACAGAAAATGCAACTGACATAAAATTGTGGTTATTGGGCCGGAAAAGAAAACATGACATTGTTGATTATTGAGATGTATTAGAAATATGCATGTATTTATTTTGAAGATATGAATTTGAAATGCACATGTTTACATAGTTTATGTAAAAAAATAAGTGAGTGCCTGATATTGAAAGGGCGTGAGCGAGAGAGAAACCAGTAGAAATGAATGGAGGAATGATTTCATGTACATTGATTTATTTCTGACTAAATTACTCTAGTTTCAAATCTGAAACAAGAATAAAAATTAAAAGCAAATTGTGTCAGCAATGGGATTCTCATCAATTATTTTCCAGAGATTATGCAAGAATATGTGTAATTTTGTTGTTAAAAAAAATTCTGTTTGGTTGTTTTCATATTCTACACTTTAGTCAGCAAGTCATGACATTTTTATATGTTATAATTAATTGTCACATTGTTAATTTAGTTTATCCTTCATTGATTTTCATGTCCTTTATTTTTTAATAGACAAATAACTTCATCCAGTTATGAAATAAACTACTGCCTACAAAAGCTTATACCACCATAATGCAATATTTGTTTTGCATCTTTTTGCTTCCTGAAGAATCTGTGTACATGCGAAATTCCTTGCCTTGTCATTTATATTGAAAAGGGAGAAAAGTGCAGCATTCTATACAGCACATCAAAGAAAAATTATTCAATTAATGTCTTCCTGTGCTTCTGCTAAATGCCATCTAAAACTATTTGCCTTGGGAATTGTTACTTAGATCTAGAGATATTGTTTGCAATCCAGTGATGCTAAATTGTGCTTGACAGAGCTATAGGAAGAAATTTATTTTTTCCAACATGTACTTCATCATCTGTTTTGAAAGTTGAATTGGATTTCTTAACTGAGGTTTTAACAAACTCATAGTGGTAACATTTAAGAATTTATTAAGATTCAGGCAGAAGAAAGCTAAGGCAAAGTTAATTCATTGTTTGAATTGGAATTGGAATTCAGAATCACATCACGATATATTTTTTAACCACTTTCAATTATTACTTACTGTCTTAGATCCTGTACCATGTGCAATGGTTCAGGGCTGTATATACCATTTTGATAGATCATATACAGTATAAAAGCACTATGCATTCAAGCAAACTGCATGTAATTCTCCAGGAAAGATTTCTGGTTCTGGAAATCCCAGTGCAGTATTTTATGTTACATTTAGTTTGCCTCAATGCTGGGCTCAAGAAGTAAGTCAATTTGTTTCACATTTACCAATTTTGTTAATTTAAGATTTTTTAATTTTAACACATTTTATTTTCTTATATTTTTAGAGTTTAGGGTAGCATAGAACTCTTGAGGCTGATTAATGAGAGATGCTTGCCATCCTCAGTCATAAGTTAAAATCATGACTGAGTGGGATATGTGCAACTCATTAATGCAAGCACCTTGCTTCTGGATGTCATTTATTTGCCCCAGCTCGGCCTTCTAGTATTGCAGGTTCAGGCTTCATTGCCTAAAGCACAGTGAGAATATTTATGGTGGTAAACTAAACTGTTGCATAACATAACCAAAAAAAATTGTTAGGAGAGTCAGTGCCATGAGTTAAGAGGGTGGGCAAAGTGTGGTTTTTATTCTTGGGTACTTTAAATTTCATGTTATTTGATTATTGACATGCTACAAGTCCTACCCAGTTACTTTAGTGTGTGATATGTGGGTCTATCCTTGAAGTCTAGAAACTTCAGTTACTACAAAATATGGCAATAAGAGTACTGATGAGAAGTAATTACTATATTATGCTATTCTAAAATACAGTTAATATTGGCTCCTAATTTATTTCTAGTTCCAACTCAAAATGTTGATACTGCTCTCTACCATCAATACCTACGCCTATACTAAGGTACGGGCAAGTATTTGCTTTGCAATGGTTCTTCTCAGTGGTTTCTCAATTCTGGAATGTCCTGCACAATGAGGCATGTTTCATTCCTATTGTCACTACAAAAATAACCCACCAAGAAAAGCAACAAACTGAAGAGGGTCCAAACAATTATCAGTGCAGAACTAGCTGTTTACAATGAGTCACTGTTCCCCCCCTGCACCCTAGGTTACATAGATCTTATATAGAATATTGATCAAAGTTTTGAGCATGTGCATATGCTAGGAGAAGATCCCTAATACAGAAAGAATTGCTTTACAACCCAGTAAGGGAATAAGATGGTGACAGAGGGAGACACAGATATTTTATGGTATGAAAACATTGCAGGTAATTTCCTAGAAATACAGCATAGCAGCTTTGATATGTAAGTTGAGCCAAGGCCTTAATTGTTATTCTAGCAGACTGACCCAGCTTTGTAGGAGGAGATTCCTGTTAATCTGTAGTAGTAAAAAATCAGAAGGCTGGTAGCACTTTTCATCCATGCATCTGATGAAGTGAGTTGCAGTTCACGAGAGCTTATGCCTTTTAATAAATGTGTTAGTCTGAAAAGGTGCTACCAGACTCCTTCTGATTTTTGCATTTGCAGCAGGAAGAGATAAGGAGCCATGGTAACATAAATCTTTGAGTTGCTAAGGTGTGAACTCTACCATCAATTAGTTACTAACAGGCACAGATTGGCACAATAATAAAAATTTCATTCTTAAGGAGTTAAGATACAGTAAAGGACATCTATAAACCTGAAGAAACATATAACAGTACTATATGTTTGTAAAAACAAATATAAGCATGATCACAACTTGGATTCAAATCCAGCTCACCATATTTCCCTACTTTTTTTATTAAACAAATTTAACTCAAAGGAATAGGAAGGAGGAGCTTGATAACACCAGGACGATCTTTTATGTTTGGTTTAACACAGGGCAAAAACAGATAAAACAGAGGTAATAAAACGATTAATAAAGGAACAAAAATAAAGAAAAGAACCTTAATTATCCTTCTGATACCAGGCAAAATCATATTTATTCTCCTATATCTGTTAATATATTATGGTATAGCTTACATTTTTAGACAATATATTTGCTGTCTAGGCTTTTAATGTTTATATGTGATCTATTTTTAATCACACTGTTTTGAATGGTGGCAAAAGTGGATTTCAAAATTAATAAATATTTTACTTCTCTTGCAAAAGTTGCTGAAAAAGTATTTTTTGCATGCTGACACTTGATGAAGACAATCACACATTTGTAAGCCTGTTTCCATAATGGTTGGCTATACTGAGCAGAGAGTCTCCCTGCTCATTTTATAAATTAGTTTTATTATGCTATACAGAAGAAAAAGTATAAATGTATACAACAGTATTAACAATATAACTACAACATGAATACTCATTCTACTAATAAAAAAGAAATAAGGAAAAAAGAATGAAAGTCCCTGAAAAATTATATTATAAACCAAACAACTAAAAGCAAAAGAGAGAGATCTTCTTTTTAGTCCCGCTACTCATACTCATGATCATAATAGAGAAGTTCCTTTGGCATATATGGGAAAGGACTTCCAAATAACTCAGGTAGTTGTGGACTCATGTAGCTGTTTCTCACAATTACTGAGGTGGACTTATAATATGGGTCTGATTGCAATAAGGAAACTTTGATTGGAATGTCGCTTAGAGTTTGTATTTATTTATTCGTTACATTTATATATTCCCTGTCACCTATAATGGTGCGTGGGGTTCCCATCTAGATATTCTTAGTTCTAGCACATTTGCTCCATCATGTTAGGTCCACCCCTTTACTATTTTCCTTACTGCTCATAAATTAATAAGAACACTTACAGACTTCATCAGTTTTAACAGGTTTCTGATGTTTTCTCTAAAGTTATTTCCCCTACATATGATTTCTACTGATATTATTTTGCTTTATGTTTTGGTTTTATATGACTTCCAACTGTTAATTAAGCAATCCGAACTTTTGCCAGTGTCATACAAACTTCATTTTATCATTTCTTGTAATTCTAATTCCATCATTACTTCCATATAATCTTTTCCATTTTTTTCTACGACAGCTGGGATTCAATGAATTATTTTATATACATTCAGAGATTTAGGTAGAAGTTAGAGGTTATTTTTTTTTCAAGATCCTCATAGATAAGTTACTTTTGAAAGTATGTTCAGTTTCAAAGATTGCTTGCTATGTAAGATGGGCTGTACTGTTTGAATGCAAGCATAAAGACTTCACAATGCATGACACGTGTAAAAATCTTTGGACCCCACCCATTCACAGGATATTTTTTAGAGGACTTAAAAAGACTACTGAGATAATTCTGTTTGTTTATTCCACTTTTTTGTCTATTTTGTGTTAGCTATATCTGCTTTTCAACTTTTTTTTCTTAGTGATTCAACAGAAATAGATTTAATGATGAAAGATTGTAATGCCAGAATATTAAAATAATGTTCATTTTTAATTTCCTTGTTGCATCTACCTTGCACTTTTTTTTCTAGGAGCTCTATGGCTGAACAAAAAGAAAATGACTGGTCCAAATTCATGAGCTGAGGGTGGACTTGAATGTAGGTCTTCCCAGTCCTAGTCTACACCTTAATAATGACATCACATGATATCTGTTGTTTCTTCCTTACAGGAGACATCATTATTTAAATCAAGCTAGATAAACTACAAGTTACTAGGGTATTAAACTACAAACAAGAATTGAGTATATGTGCATACATAAATACCTTCCTTCTCTCCCTTCTCTCTCTCTCTGTCACAGACACACAGAATAAAAAAATCTCAACATCAAATGAACCATGCTAAATCAGACCAAAGATTATATAGTCCCCATAACCATTCAGATTAAGAGCCATCTGCTCCCTGCACTGGCAAACCAGATGCCTCTGGAAAGCCCCAGACAAGATATGAAGGCTTTGGCTGTCAAGTACTGCTGCTCTCCAAGAGCTGACATTCATTTTCATACTTCCATTGAACACAAAGTTAGATATAGCCATGTAACTAAATGTTACATAAATATCCCTTAGCATGTTAGTTAGCTTTCCTAATCTGTTGTCTTCTAGATTAGGACTGCAGTGCATAGAATTCCCAGATAGCAGGACCAGTAGTTAGGCATGGTGGAAACTAAAATCCCAACTCAACATGGAGAACCCCATATTGGGGGATGATGAAGTAAATGATTGGATCCAGTTGCAGCTTACATTCTTCCTTATTTATATTTAGCTGGGAATAAATCCTACTGAGTAGAATTTACTTTCTAGCAAGTAGACATGAGATTGAGCCTTACAGTATGGATTGTTCTAATATTAGGTTTCACAGAGTTTAATAGAATTTATTCCTAATAACTACAGTGGTGCTTAAAAGTTTGCGAGCCATTTTGAATTTTCAATATTTCTGCAAGAATATGACCTAAAATGTGATCAGTTCTCCACATAGGTCCTAAAATTAGATAACAAGAACCCAATTAAACAAATGAGTCAAAAACATTATACTTGTTCATTGATTTATTAAGGAAAATGATCCAAAGCTACATATTTGTGTGTGGCAAAAGTATGTGAACCTTTGCTTTCAGTAACTGGTGGGCCCCCATTGGACAGCAATAACTGTCATTAAATGTTTCTGATAACTGTTGGTCAGTCTTGCACATTGGCTTGGAGGAATTTTAGCCCATTCCTCCTTATAGAACAGCTTCAACTCAGGGATGTTGGTGGGCTTCCTCACATGAACTACCCACTTCAGGTCCTTCCACAACATTTCCATATGTTTAAGGTCAGGACTTTGATTTGGATATTACAAAACATTAAATTTCTTCTTCTTTAACCATTCTTTGGTTGTACAAGTTGTGTGTGTTGGGTCATCTTGCTGCATGACCCACTTTCTCTTGAGCTTCAGTTCATGGAAGATACCCTGATAGTTTCCTGTAGAATTTGCTGGTACAATTCAGAATTCATAGTTCTGTCAGTGATGGCAAATAAAGCAGGCCCAAACCATAATACTGCCATCACCATGAAATGCAGTGCTTGCTTTGTGCCAAACATAATTTTTTATTTATTAAATTTAAAGCCAAAAAGTTCTATTTTGGTCTCATCCATCCACAGGACATTCTTCCAATAGCCTTCTGGCTTACCCACGTGGCCTTTCACAAACTGTAGACGGGCAGCAGTGTTCTTTTTGAAGAGTAGGGGCTTGCAACCCTGCCATGCACACCATTGTTGTTCAGTGTTCTCCTGATGATGGTCTCATGAACACTGATATTCACCAATGCAAGAGAAGCCTTTAGTTCCTTAGATGCTACCATGGGGGTCTTTGAAACCTCCCAGAGTATCATACGCTTTACTCTTGGTGTGATCTTGATTGATAACCACTCCTGGGAAGGATAGCAATGGTGCTGAATTGCTTCAATTTGTACACAATCTTCCTGACAGTGGACTGGTACAATCCAAACTCTTTGGAAGTAGTTTTACAACCTTTTCCAGCGTGCTGAGCATCAACAACTGTTTTTCGTAGGTCCTCAGAAATCTCCTTTGTTCAAGCCATTACACACTTCAACATACTTAGGTTGTGAAGATCAGGCTTTGCTAGCAAATACCCAGAATTCTGTTCCTTACATAAGGCAGGACCTCCCACACTCACACCTGTTTTTCAACCCATTAATTGAAACACTTGATTCCAATTTCCCCTTCAAATGAAGTGATAATCCTAGAGGTTCATATACTTTTGCCACACACAAATATGTAGCTTTGGATCATTTTCCTCAATAAACCAATGAACAAATATAATGTTTTTGACTCATTTGTTTAATTGGGTTCTCTTTAACTAGTTTTAGGACTTGTGTGGAGAACAGATCACGTTTTAGATCATATTTATGTAGAAGTAGTGAGAATCCAAAAGGGTTCACAAACTTTTAAGGACCACTGTATGTTAGGATAGTAGCCTTAGTGTCAGTTTGTCCATATTCCTGATACATGGTGGTTCTGAAAAGAATATTTTCTGTTTAAAGCTATTTACAATAACTACCAGATTCTGAGTAATCAGTAATCAAGGCACTATGCTTATTGCTAGTAGTGTGCTTACTATTATTAAAAAGACATGATAAAATGCTGATATTTTGCCTAAATTGTCTGCATAGTTGAGAACAATAAATGTAATTACTATTATAATTGAAAAATGAAAGCATAGGAAACTGCCTTCTTGATATAACTGTTGCTTACATTTACTAATTCTGAAATATAATGAAAATTCTTCTATGAAATAATAATATTAATAATAATTTTGCTAGTTAATAATGTTAAATATGCATACACATACCTTTTAATGCTTTTTTTTTTAATGTTAAGGTGATTTTGGAAAATTATGGATATCAGAAGGATTGAAATTTCTGTGGTGTTAAAAAGGGTAATTAAATGGATTTCAACCTTTTATTTTAAAAAATAGCCTGGTTATTATTTGCATGGCAGATCACCATACAAGTGTTATCTGTAGACTAGACAGAAAAGTAGGAGAAACATCCCAGAATAAAAGAACGGCAAGCCACTTCTGTGTTGTTTCAGAGAAAATTGCATAGATGTGTCCATGAAATCATCAGGAGACATTATTTAAGATACTAACTAGATTCATTGATTGATTGATTGATTGATTATGTGTCATAAAATCATTTTTGACTCCTACCAACCACATAGATAGATTTTTTCCATGATGATCTATCCCTAACAATTTCTTTCAGGTCTTCCTACAGTCACTTATCACCACTGTACCTGAGTCCGTCCACCTTGCTGTTGGTCATCCTCTTCTTCTCTTTCCTTCCACCTTTCCCAGCAATACAGCCTTTTTCTAGTGAGCTCGGTTTTCACATAATGTGTCCAAAGTAGGATAATTTTAGCCTGGTCATTTGTGCCTCGAGTGAGAACTCTGGGTTGATTTCTTGGATGATTCATTTGTCTGTTTTCTTGGCTGTCCACGGTGTTCTCAGGAGTCTCCTCCAACAACTAGATTAGTTTAGTGAACTAGTAATAGTATAGATAGATATTACAATTTATTTTACCAATGTGGCAAAGTTTTGATTTGTGAAGAGAAGCCTCTTATATATTTTCCAGCATTAAGTGGTGTATACTAGTAGTAAAGCCAGCATGCTGCTCATCACAAGATAAATTTAGAAAAATATATATGTAGTGCTTTAGATATTCTTGTGTGGATATATGTACATAATGTTGTACATAACATTCTGCTTTGATTAAGAGAGGGTAAATAGTTTTTTGAGAATAAATTTGGTATCAGATGGAATATACATGAGTGTATTCTATTTGTGTGTGTGTAATACTTTGCAAGTGATAGGTTAGCATAGGGAAGGTTATAACTCACTGTTATTTTGAAATATGTTTTTCTAAAAACAAAAAACACCCTATAAAGATCTGTCCCTTTCTTTAGGGCCAAATATAGCAGGGATACATGTATGTATCCATGTGTATTTGAAGGGATTTGTATGTGTGTGTGTATTTCCTTGTGAGAGAAATGTAGATTAGGTTAAGGATTCTCAATATATACCCAACTATCAGACTTCTGCTTATTTGTGTTACAAGAGCCTAATTAATGTTGTGTTTAATTTATTATAATTTCCTGAGTCTCGGTACTTTCATTCATTGTTGAATCTCTTCCTCAATTTCTTATTTATTTTTTTCTGTGTTTTCAGCCAAGGCTTGAGATGGTAGAAGAAACAAAGCAATCATGATCAGTTCTCAGTCCCTGCCATTTTTTTTTCTCCCACAGTGCACTGGGGATATTTGCGTTCTGGGGCATTGTATACATTGTGTAGTGGTGGGGAACCAGCTGCAATTATTTGAGCTTATTTGGTGCATCTTTCCTAAATAATTCATTTATGTGAGCAGCTATTTTATTTTAGAATAAAAATGAAACTTAGTGACAGAAAATGTGCCTGCAACTAGATAGAATTGAGTTTTTTAGTATTATTTTTACTTAGCTGTGTAATGCTTCACCAGTATAAATAAGATGGCATAAGGCTTTTGTTCCTGTCTTTCCTTTATTGTTGAACTAGAAGTCTTATTTTGAGATTCTGTATATTTGGCACTGGAGATATCTGTTGGATTTGGTTAACTAGAGGTCTTTTGCTTTTTTATAATTCTTTTCCATTACTGTAGCAAATAATGTGATCTTCATAAAATTACTCCGGACTTGGAATTATTAATTAAAAATCAGTGAAGAAATGGAAAGATGCAATTAGCATATATATGCTTAACAAAACTGGTGCAAAGTGAAGAATTACAACGTATAATATTATGAAACCCAATACATGAGTTATTGATTTTATGTATCATTTGGCAGAGCATTTTATAGTTAACATTAGCAAGTATTATTAATATGGTTTTAATTCTTTATTTAAGCTGCATTATCTAAATACAGATCCTCAGATGGTGTCACTCAGCAAAAATTTAGCTGAACTCAATGGAATAATGCGAGATTATATAAAAAAAGGATCTGAACTAAGCTCTTTATTATGAATTACTAAAATGGACTATTCTGTGTGCTAGGCATTTGTGTCATGGATATTCATAATATGTAGGAATGGATGCAATATTTTCCTAAATTTTATTGATAAGCTTTAAGAATGAGAACATGTAGTTTGTAAAACTTCATTTGCAAACACGATGCATATTTATTTTAACCTTATACTAAGATTTGAGGTTGCTTGGAATTTATTAAAATTCTAGGTAATGTTGATCACATGTTTTGACTAAAATTCTAATCTCAATGCTAGTTTTTTAGTAAAAAAAATTAAAATAATCTTACAATCCTGGGTGCATCTTCAATATTTACAAAGAGACTTGCTTCATACCGTTTGCATTTGATAGTCTTGATAGTCCAGTTGTGAAAATCATCACACCACCATGTTTAATGGTTCTGCAAGCCCTTGATTTCTGTTTTGGTATAAAAGGACAAGTAGCCCTTATATACTGTAAGTGTTGGATGAATAACTAAAGGACAATAGTTGTAACTGTATATCTCTGTGACCACAACCCAGTTTGCTATTAAACCTGAGAAAAAAATACCTGAGGAAAAACACTGATGTCAGCAGGGCACTATCAAGCAAGTAAGAATTACACAGATTTTAAGAAGATGTTTTAATGCAAGTATTTAGGGTAAAGTACAGAATCTTGGGACCTAAGATAGGAACTTTCAGTCCTCATTTATTAGTGGGATCATGAAGGTGAAATTTCTCTGAATGTTCCTGGGGGTTTTGCAGCTGGATCTGAGCAGCTGTTTATGAAAAAAGCTACTAATGAAGTCCTCTCTTCTTGGTTGGTGGGTTTGTTAGTCTAGCATTCCTTCTGCTGCTTTCTCAGACTTCCTACATTCTCTATTTTGAAAGGCTTAACATGTGATAAACGTTACCTAGTTTTCTTCTCAGCTATTTCCAGATTCAGGTTATTGGCAAAAAGTACTGTTTGTATGGTTAGGTAATCATGTGACAAGATAGCCGAGAGTGTGTATTTTCTCCATTCTCTGACATTCTGTAATGGGCAGTAGCAATAACCTTGAGGAACAAGAGGATATACCATAACCAAGACAATGGTCAACAAAAAACATGGGTCTGAAGCAGAAATGTAACTTGAGAAAGTGCCTCAGATTTGACCCTCCTTAGTTCTGTTGAATGTAAAGGGAGGGAAGAGGGAAATGTATTCAGACTTGCAAGATTCTGTTACTATAACCTTATAATAAAAGGTTTTAGCAGTCATAACTTTGGCTTTCTCGTCTTGTCTACCTTGAAGGTTTGATACATTCCTAGTTTAATCAGAAGATATATTTTATTTTTCATTAGAAGTAAAACACTAGTATTTTGGGGAATGCTAGGCTTATGACATTTCATAAAATAATGCTTAATAGTCTGTTTAAAATAGTGTGGATTTATATAGAGTTTTCTTGTCATGAGTTCTTTGTGATTGATCAAATGAGACATGGTACACAAGGGCCTTTTTATATACCAGTTCATTTTTTTTTCTTTTATTCATGGCATATCAAGTATAGGATGACAGCAAGATAATTAAGCCACATTCAGCTGGAGCATACAGAGTTTCAGCTCCCCCTAATTTTTGGCTCCTGCCTTTAAACAAATGTAGTAAATTACTTTATGGCCTAATTGCTCTACCATTCTGAGATTTTTTTCTGCTGCCACTAGTGCTACTTCTGCTAAAGTGACAGTGTGCTTATCATAAAATATAATACTGCTAAATTCCCCAAGAGTTAATCAAGGGCTTTAATTAAATTTAGCAGGCTGCCCTTCAAGGAGAACTTGATCTTCTTTTTGATGCCTTCTGTTCCTCTGTTCCTCTGCTCCCTCTTGAAATATGAGTCTGATAAACAGATCCCATGCTGCATTATTCTCCTTTTTGCTGATCTTGAATCAACCTGGAATCCACATCTCTTCAGTCCAAGACTGCCTAAGTCCATCTTTCTCTTTCTCTCTCTTTCTCTCTCTCCCTCTATCTTTGCTAGTCTTTTTTTCTTTTTCTGACTTCAACGCTTTCAGTTTCTTAGCTCATAATGAGAGATTGAGCGTCTGACAAACGTTATCTAGTTTTCTTAACTATTTCACAGATCCATGTTATCAGAAACAAGTACAGTGCTAACAGATAATATTTACTTTCTCCATTCTGTCACATCCTTAGTTTTATTAGAAGGTCTATTTTATTTTTTATCAGAACGTCTATTTTATTAAAATGTGGATTGTTGGTGATCCTGTTATGTGAGACATAAGAATAATTCTACTACGTTCATTAGTGTGTAAATACTGACTTAACCATAAGTTGACTTATTAGCTGATATCTAAGTCTGTCTTCATCTATATTGATTCCTTCCAGAAATATTGATACTTCAACCCTCAGTATTCTCAGCCAGCATATTCAGTAGCCATGTGACTGTGAATAGTGAGAATTGTAGTAATAACACATATAAGAGAGAGTCCTATTCTTTGATCCTGGTAGACCAGTTGCTTTCATGAGCCAATGTGTCTACTTGATATGTGTTGTTTTTGTTTCTTGTAGTAGTTAGAACCAAGTACCACACCTCTTCCCTTTATTTTCTTGTAGGGGTAATTGCATATGATCTGTTTTATACGGCTCCAGACTCTTGTCTCCTGTTCATTAGGGACTCCTATTATTCTTTTGTGCCTATTTCTTCTACAAGTGCCTCAAAGCAGTTTCTTATTAATGGTGCAGATTGCCATCCAAATTTCTTGCTTCTCACAGCAACTCTCATTTTTTAACCTTGCCCTTCAGTCTGCCTCTGTTCCTTGTGAAGGCTTGCTTCCTCACTCTGTGAACTCTTACTAAGATGCCTTGTGTGCTTGGTTGAATAAATCTTCATGGCCTCTTATGAACTGAAGTGTAGCTACAACTATTCCAATACTTTTCTTCAAGCCACAAGTTTACACTTCCTGAACTGATATGGCATGTTGTTTTCAGAAATAGTCTATGTCATAAACAATACATTTAAAAATGGAGGGAAAAAGCCTCCACATACTCAGGCCCAAATGCTAAGGTTTGAAGTTTGTTTTTGGTACCTCAGGTGCCAATAAGCACCAAACAGAAGTCAATTTGCTGAGAAAAGAAATAGATGGTGTTATATACAATGCTTTAAAAAGTAAATAGTCAAAGCATTCTAATTATATAACAAATTAGGGCAAGCAAGCAGAATGTGGCTTCTCAAATTATTTCCAACTCTTACCCGCAGTGACCATGTCTGTATTTTCTTCAATATAATGAAGTGTGTGTGTGCATGTGCGTGCATTTCTGCTTCCTCCTTCTGTTGTACTTGTGTGTGTTTCTACTTTATATTGGAAAGCCACCCTCGGTCATGTGACCAGAAGGTAGGAGAGAAGTTAAGAATGGGGCAGTCCTCTACTGGCCCACTATCGCCCTCATACAGATGTGTTGGTAGATTTTTTTCCTCCTACCCAGGCCCAGATCCAGTCCATTTTTGAAGTTATTTTCTTTTTCTGGCTTCTCCCACCATGCTAACTCTGCTACCATTTGGTTAGTATCTTGCTGACAGAAAGAAAGACAGAATAGGGTCCTGAACCAACCAACCTACCTACCTACCCACCCACCCATAACTCAAACCAATAAACTGGTATATGCTACAGCCACTGTAATCCTGGAATTGCTTTGCTACACAATCAAGAAGAACAGCAGTACATACCACCCCCTGGAAAATGAGGTTGGAGGCTAAGATCAAGGCAACTTGGAGAGAAGTTAGTCAGCTAGTGGAACTACAGAAGGGTATGGAAATTAAGGATAAGACTCGGCTACTGAAAAAATACATGGGCCTGACTCCATCTGAAGCCCTAGAGACTGCTAAACAAAGGCTCACAGCACTGGCTGCCAGGCTAAGGAGATACACAAGAGAAGCAGAGGTTAAGAAGATAAATGCCCTGTTCTCCAAAAAACCATCCAAGGTGTATTCCCAACTGCAGTGCAACCACACAGTAACAGCAGAGCCACCAACAGCAGAAACTGAACAGTACTGGAAGAACATATGGGAGAAAGAGGACACATAACACCAATGCAAAGTGGCTGCAGGACCTGAAAGCAGACCATAGAACAGGAACCAGTCACCATTAGATAGCAGACATCCAACAGTGGGTCAAGAACATGAAGAGCTGGACAGCACCTGGCCTGGACATCTTCAACACCTACTGACTAAAGAAACTAACAGTAGTGCATGAACGCCTAGCAGCACAGATGAACCAGCTTCTAACAGCAAGCTCCCACCCAGACTGGCTAACACAAGAACGACAATGCTGATCATGAAAGACCCCCACAAGGGAATACCGGCCAATGATCTGCCTCCCCACAACATGGAAAGTCCTATCAGGCATCATAGCTACCAAGCTACAGGACATGGGCCAGTACATGAGCACAGCTCAAAACACCAGTTGCTCATAGATAGAGTGGTTGCACGAGACTCAAGGTCTAGACAGACCAATCTGACCGCAGCCTGGATTGACTACAGGAAAGCTTATGACTCAATGCCACACACATGGATCTGTGAGTGCCTGGTGCTGTACAAATTCAACAGGACACTAAGGACCTTCCTCAAGAATTCAGTGGGACTGTGGAAGACAACACTGGAAATCAACTCAAGACAGCTCATACAAGTGGCCATCAAGTGTGGCATATACCAAGGTGTGAAGCACTGTCCCCACTGCTGTTCTGCATAGGCTTGAATCCCCTCAGCCAGATAATCACATGGACTGGATACAGGTACAAGTTCAAGTAGGGAACTACCATCAGCCACCTCCTCTACATGGATGACATCAAGCTGTATGCTACGAGTGAATGAGACGTTGACTCACTGATCCACCTGACACCGATCTACAGTGAAGACATTGGGATGTCCCTTGGAGTGGAGAAGTGTGGCAGAATGGTGTAAAGAAAGGAAAAGTATTTAAGACTGATGGGGTGGAACTACCAGTGGGCCACATAGCAGACATAGAGACCAGATACAAGAATCTTGGCATCCTACCATCACGTGGGAAGCATGATGAGGAGGCAAGGAAGACAGCAACATCCAAGTACCACCAAAGTATAAGACAGGTCCTCAAGAGCCAGCTCAATGGGAAGGACAAGATCCACACCATCAACATGTACACCCTGCCAG
Organism: Liasis olivaceus; assembly: GCA_030867105.1. Taxonomy (NCBI): domain Eukaryota; kingdom Metazoa; phylum Chordata; class Lepidosauria; order Squamata; family Pythonidae; genus Liasis; species Liasis olivaceus. The sequence goes on along the minus strand of CM061352.1, from coordinate 84,363,742 downwards.
TCATCAGGTACCCTGCTGGTATAGTGAGCTGGCCAAAGGAGGACATGGAGGCTGCTGATGTGAAGACCCGGAAGCTCCTCACAATGTACAGAGGTTTCCACCCCAGGTCCAACACTCAGACTCAGTTTCCACCAGCCAGAAAGAGGGTGAGCAGAGTCAGGTGAGTGTCAAAGCCACTGTCCTGGACAAAACACTGAACATCCAGGAGTACATCAGTAAGATGGCACCCAAAGATAAGCTGCTGAGACAATGCCTGAGGCAGCAGAAGACATGGGAGGAAGTTCAAGCAGAGGACGTACCATGGCAAGATAAGCCCCTGCATGGGATGTACCATCGACAGACAGCTGAGGTGGCTGACATTGGGAAATCCTACCAGTGGCTGGAAAGGGCTGGACTAAAAGACAGCACTGAGGCACTGATCATAGCAGCACAAGAACAGGCACTAAGCACCAGATCCATAGAAGCAGGGGTCTACCGCACTAGACAGGACCCAAGGTACAGATTGTGCAGAGAGGCCTCAGAGACAGTCCAACACATAATGGCAGGGTGTAAGATGCAGGCAGGAACTGCATACACTGAATGGCACAACCAAGTAGCTGGCATTGTATACAGGAACATCTGCACAGTGTATGGGCTAGACCCTCCTAAGTCCAGACAGGAGATTCCACAGAAGGTTGGGGAGAATAACAGGGCTAAGATCCTGTGGGACTTCCAGATCCAGACGGACAGGCCGGTACTGGCCAATCAACCAGACATCATGGTAGTAGACAAGGACCAGAAGACGTGATAGATGATGCGGTGCCAAGTGACGGCAACATCAGGAAGAAGGAGCATGAGAAGCTGGAGAAGTACCAGGGCCTGAAGGAAGAACTAGAGAGGATGTGGAAAGTAAAGACCAAAGTGGTCCAATGGTGGTAGTAGCTCTCAGAGCTTTGACTCCGAAGCTGGGAGAGTAGCTCCAACAGATCCCAGGAACAACATCAGAGCTCTCTGTCCAGAAGAGTGCAGTGCTAGGAACAGCTAAGATACTACACAGAAGCTGCAAACTCCCAGCCCTCTGGTAGAGGACCCAAAATTGAGGACTACACATACCACCATAGGGGTGAGAGGGGATATGTGTGTGTGTGTGTGTACACACTGTATGTATGTATGTGTATACACACACACACACACACGTATGTATGTATATTTCAACAGTCGATTGGATTGAAAAAAAAATTAAAAGTAGCTCATTTGTAGCTCATTTGTAATTCAGCATTCTTTCTCAAATCATGTATTGTTAACTGCAATTTTCACAACTGTAGCTTTCCTCCTTTGGCTGCTAGACCTAATTTGCAGTTGTTATGATTTTCAAAAATTGACAGCTTGAGACATCATCAGGCCTTATCTATAACATGACTTGCTCTATTACTGCCTTGCAGCGTTAATCAATCTCATCTCCCAGAGTTCAAAATTTTGATTTAAATAAAAGATCTTATGAAACTCTTGGTTTATCACAACCAAAACATGTGATTGCTCACATGATGTATGCCTGGTTACATGGAATGTGCATGTGGAGGTAATTCAGTCATTCGTTAAAATGGACTCAAATTCACTGAACATATTTATTTTTTGTTAGTGTTAAAGTAGTTTTAAATGTTTCAGGACTCTTTCATTTGAGAAGGCCATCTTTCTCCTTCTCTCCTGAAGTGAAACAATGCCATGGCACCTTGGTACCATTTCCCTCTTGCTTTCTGGTTGCTCTGAGGTTATTTTGCTAGGACTCTGCACAGGTTTTCATCATTCGACATAAAAAGAGGAACAGAAAGAAGCCACTGTTAGGGAAGAACAAGGAAGGGAGCAAGGGACTACCTGGCTTTTAGTTTTGCCTCTGTTGGCCAGCCTGACCAAGCGGCTCAAAGGGGCTGGTGAGGATATCAAGGAGCACTTGATAGCAGGACCAAAATGCTCCCAATAGTTGAGCAGATGGTAAAATCAACAGCCAAGTGGAAGAGGCCTAAGAATAATAATGCTTTTATTCTGCTCTACTGGCATCCTTCTTTTTCATCTCTAATTCTCTGTATTCTTCTTGTTAGCCATTACCAAGAAATATTCAGATTAAGCCTTCGGGTGGTGGTTCCATAAGAGAAAAAAAATCCACTAGTATATTACAACTCCTATGAATGAGATGACTATCAACAGGCTTTGTATTTATTCTTTTAAAAATTGCTCTTTTACAAAATAGATTAACTTGTTACAGTGTTGACTAGCTTGTAGGTTTTGTGATAATCTCCAAAGATGGTAGGCAAAAAGGCAAACATTACCAAGATGTGAACTCTACAATCTGTCAGAGAGCCTTGTAAGCAACTCTTAATATAGAAACTTTTACAGCTTGGAAAATATTTCTTAACTGTATAAGCTGGCAGTTCTATCATTGTATGAGAAAAATATGTGCTTTTCATTATCAAATGGAAAAGAATTTAAATCTAGAAAAAATATTTTTTATATGTCTTGTATTGCTTTTTTAAGAAACATGCTCCAGTATTCAGACGTTAAGGTTTTGCTTATATAAAAAGGTGACCAGTCCTTTCTTTATTTTGAAGGGTTTGCAGCCTAACAAATGTGGATGAAGAGCATGAAGAGCAAATCTTTTTCAGTCTTCAATTTTTTTAAAATAACTTTAGTCTATTGATAATAGTCAGGGCAACCATGTTAATCATGTTTAAGCATTTAATAGTGAAGCTACCTTTACAAACTAAATATAGCTTACAGACTTCTGCTTTTGAAGAAACAAGATAATTTTTTTCTATTTATAAGTTGTTTCTGGAAGGATGCCATTCACACTCATTGTATTATGTGATAGACACTGCATAATCTACCGTCCAGGGTGAAATGCCAAACCAGCATACATAATCAATCCATTGATTTTGTCTTTAATTAGCTTTACGAAACATCTGAGAACTTTAATAATATATTGCACCTATATTCTAAGTTTAGCTTTCAATGTAAATATTCAGTCTAGGGACATAGGATGTGGAATATTGTATTATTTAAATCTTCAAAGAATATCTCCTTTTTTGTATTAGTAATCAAACAGAAAGACATTAGATAAAATTCACTTAAAAATTAATAAACGGAAGGGTAAAAGCTTGCAAATGCATGTTGATTTAATAGGGTTTTTTTTTTTGTTTTTTTTTTTTTGAGTGGAGAGGTAACGTACTCAGATATCCAAACCACCTTCTCAATACTAGCTGTCAGTTCAGAAATCTCTGGACCATCTTTTCAAATCTTAGTACTAATCAAAATGATAAAGAGCTACCTTGTGATTAATCTTAGTCTTGCCTTTAGCTGAAATATTCTGCAGTTCAGTTACTGAGTGAAATATTATTTGCCTGATCCTGAGAGAGAGAATGATGATAATAACATTTTTTTTAAAAAAAACCTTGAGAGTGAGCATAGTAAAGTGGTTAAGAAACTGGACTAGGGATAATGATAACCAAGTTCTACTCCTCCTTTAGACACAGAAGCCAGCTGGATGACAAAACAAAACAAAACAAAAAAACCCTATCTATCAGTTTGCACTAGACCAGCATGCTAGCTTGCAGTCCATATCAGGACTTCAAGGTAGACAATGTCAAGAAAGAGAAGCAGTGTGAATTCCAGGAATAATCTTTGTTGTAGAACAGAATCTTAAAAGCCTGTCAAAATTTCATTTCTTATACCAAGCAAAGTCAAGATGGGGCTATTTTGAGTTTCTTTCTCATGCTTTCCATTTTCCCAGGAATTGTCTTTTCTCCTCCCTTAATGGTTCATTGCTTCCTTACCCTTTCCCAAGGCTAGATATACATTCTTTTATATTCAATAACCTTCAATGAAAAGGCCTTTTTCCTGCAGTGGATTGATTTGGATTGGGTTTTTGTTATTATTACTACTATTAGGCTCAGCATTGTTCCTATCTGAAGCTCTACAGTGAATCTGTGCTGTGCAGATATTGTTGAATTACAGCGCCAGCACATTTGGTCATTTATCTAGGGTTCTTAGAAGTTGGGCTGCTAGATCAGAAATCTGAGGGCAGATAATAGCTTTGAGGCTGATCTTCTTTTCTGACCCTATTATATTATCTTAGGAGCTAGGTTGCTGTGGTTCAAACAATCTTCTAGCTACTGCTTTTGAATAAAAGGCAGAATTACAGTTCTGCCTGTAACAAATCTGTCCTCATCTGTGATTTGATTAGAGATGAGCAGGCAGACTTGGCTTGGAAGGATAAAGGAGGTTGTCCCCTTCTCTGAACTATGCCCACCTGGGTTTAAGGTTTTGTACCTGCTGCAACTTCAGGGCAGGGGATGAAGTTATCTGGGAGGCTCTGCAAATTACTAGAAGCACTATCATGAAGATAACTGGATGTTAGGCCTTGTTTGAGTGGTTAAGCTCAAGTGAGGAGCTAGGGTTATAACAATGGTCCCCGTTGTGCGGCTTTACCTTTATTCAAGCTACTGGACCTCATAGCCAGGTTGGTGATTTATTTGCACACAGCTTCTATTTCTAGAGGTCTTTAGTCTTCTGTCCTTTGATGAGGGGCCTGAGGCAACTTGTGAGTTTATGGCTACTATGACAACCATGTTCCAAATTGCCATGGACCTGACCCATATACTGTAGAAAGCCATACATCAGATCTTGTTTTTGTTTTAGAGAGCTGAGGGAGCAGGGGTATTATTATCAATCTCTTCTTGTGGCTACATATTTTCTGATTTACTTGGAGTTTTTCAATGCTACCAATTTCTGCAGGGACATGGACTCATTTAATTGATCCATTCCAGGTTCCTGATAAAGCCATTTAATTTTAAGAAGACAATTGGGGAGTATTATGAGACAATGGCAAGCAATCTTGTTAGGACCTAGTCAGCTTTGGGACACAGAAGCAGCAGTGGCTGTTGAAGAAATTGTACCTGAGCATCCTCCTACTCTGTAGCAGTACCTGGCTGTTTGTTGTATCAAGGGGTTCCAGGAGATTAAGTAGCAGAAGAGATGTCTGGAGTGATAGTGGTGCTCCACAGACAGCAAATATGTCCAAACATGTAAAAGCTCAGCTTTGAGCCTACGTCATGGTAGTAAGTCTAAAGAAGTAAACAGTACTTCTCTATACTTCTATCCAGATCCATGGATTGTGATCTTCTGATCTTGCTTAAGGTTACTTGGACCCTTTTACAGAAGATGGCTGGTGTCAGGTTCAGCCGGCACGGCATTGCTAGAAAGCCTGGCCAGCCGCGCTGAGCCAATTCTACCACCCGCTCGGAAGCCAGGGAGAAAAGAGGAAGTGCGAGCCACGGCTGATTAATGGGCCACCTGCACCTAGTTAACAGGAAAACCGCAGGGTGGAAGCGTTGCATTTACACTGATAAGAGGCGCAAGCCAGCAATGAGTGGAGCCACGAGCCACGGAACGAAGATCACCGCACAATCCAGCAACCCCGGTTTTGCAAGCAACTGAAAGGACCCCCAAGGAACCCAGCCCACGCCAGAGGGGTAGTCAGTCAAGGAACAATGGGACACGGGCTGAACCTGCCATCTGGACAATTAAGGGGGATTATGGGGGCGCTGATAATCCGCAGCCTGTAACATGACTACGGGGCGAAAACGCGGGAAGGGGAGAGGTATAAATTGAACAATGTAAATGTGCCAAGCCAGTCCTGGCTTTGTTTGTAACTGTTGCGTTACGCTTGAGTAAACCTCTTTTGTGAACCACACGTGTCAAGGGAGTTTCTCTTGTCGAACGGGGCATTCCTTACAGCTGGAAGATCAGTCTGTTGGCTGGCATAATGAAGGTGGCTGGACAAGGCCAACAGTAATGACAGAGGCCTTTTCTTGAAAGATTATGTGGGATCAGTTTAAACCTGGGAATCATGAAGAGGTAGAAGGGGTCTTCTGTGATATTAGCACTGTCAACTGTATATTAGACCCTTGCCTACCTGGATAATAAAACCTGCCAGGGAGGTGAGAGATGCGGTGGTTGATAATGCATTCTTACATGAGGAAGAATACCGCCTATCTTGAAAGAGGAGGTATGTATCCCCTTTTCAAGAAGTCATCCTTTGACCCAGCTGTTCAAGACAAATGTGGCCTGTTTTCAACTTCCTTTTTATACCGAATGTTATTGAAAAGTTGGTGGGTCTGCAGCTGTAGAGTCCCTGCACGTAGTGAATTATCTGACCCTTTCCACTTGAATTCAAGCTTGGGTTTGGAGCTCAGAGCTCAAACACATTGTTGATGATTTGTGGCAGGACTAGAATTGGGAGAGTGTGATCTACTAGTCCTTCTGGATCTCTCAGTGCCATTACGTACCATTGTTCATCATATTCTTTTGGAGGTTGGGAGTGGGACACACCATGTTACAGTAGTTTTCTTCCTGAGTAGATCATTTTAGTGTTGGTAGTGGGAATGAGAGACTGAGTCTATGGGCCCACTGCTGTAGCGTGTCTCAGGGCTCAACCCCATATTATTATAATCTATGTGAAGCCATTGGGAAAGGTGATCCGCTGGCACGGGTTGAGTTATCATTAATACATGGGTGATACACAGTTGTATCATCTCCACACACAAACAAGAAATACCATTTAGCTTCTCTCCCAGTGCTGGGATGCTGTTAAGGTCTGGATGGGGAGAAATAGACAAAACAGTGGGACTGAGCTCTTTGATTCCAGACATATCCCATCTTTAGCTCTGGACATGTTGTGTTCCCTGTACAGAGCTGGTTTGTATTCTTGCTTGAAGAGCAGGTGGAGTTTGTTGCTACAAGAGCCTTTGAATAACTCTCTATTTCAGCTGCAATCTATTCCGGATCCAGAGGCTCTGTCAACAGTTACTATCCCTTGTATTTCATGTTTGGACTATTGCAGTTTATTCGTCTTGGGGCTACTGTTGAAGATCAGCTGGAAGCTTCAGTTGGTACAAAATATAGCACCCTGGATTGTAAGGTCTGTGACTCGTTTCAGCCAATTAAGACCTCTGCTACAGGAGCTGCACTGGTTGCCAATTGGCTTCCAGGTGCAACTGAAGATGCTGATTGTCACATGAATTTTATGAATTAGAACTTGTATATTTGAGAAACCAACTGCTGGTCCGGTTAGTTCCAGTAGGGAAAAGATTCACTGTTGCTTCCTACCCTGGGGAAAATCAGGGATGCCCCCCTATTCTGGTATAGCTTACCTCTGGAGATAAGGACAGCTCTTTCTTTGTTAGCATGTTAGGTGACTTTGAACATGGCTGTGTTTTTCTTTTGTTTAATGTTTATATGTTTTTACTCTTAATGCTGAATTGAGGTTTTTGTAAGCTGCTCAGGGTCATTGGACTGGAGTTCATAGAAGACTGGGTAATCAAAAAATAAAAATGTAAAATAATTCAGCAACTTCTGGAGGATCACAGAAGTTTGGCCAGAACTAAGAAAAATGGTTGAGTCTTAAATTATGTTTTAATTATGCTTTAAAAGATAAAATTTCCTTGCTACTTTTTATGTGGACATCCAAAGATGTATCCTGTTATAACAATAAGTGACAAATAGTTTTAAATAGTGAACTAGCAGATTCTTTGGAGTTGGAAGAGCACATTCAGGCCCTTGAGTCCAGTTCCCTGCTTAATTCAGAAAATCAAATTAAATTATTTCTACAATGTGGGGATGCTTTTGAGTCACTGCCAGAGTGCTTCTGTTAAAAGGGAGCCTACAACCTCTATAGAAAATATGGAATACTGTAAACATTTTTCCTAACATTAATCTTGAATCAACCATACTGTAACTTAATCATTATTTCATGTCCTCTATTCTGGGATAATAGTACACAATAGTACTTGTGGCTTTCTCTGCATTAAAACCTTTCAGGTAGTATAAGCAGGGTGTTGTATCTTCTTTCAGGCTTATTTTCCCAAGGACAAAAGTACCTGTTTCTCTTGTTCTCTAATCATAACATGATTCTGATCATGCTCATGGCTTGTTTTTGAACCAATTCCATTTTGCCTGAAGTGTGGGGCCCAAAACTCTACATGGTCATCAGGGCAGGATCCAACAAAAATAGAATAAAATGAAGTTATTACTTCCCGTAAATCAGAAGCTATACTTCTATTGTGATCCTAAAATTGTATAACCATTTTTTTCAGCCATTTCACTGAGAGCAGATCCACACTTTCTGCTTCCCCATCATCACTGCTTCTTCAAGTTCTTCACTGTTGCAAATACATTCCTCTAGTTACCGCTTGGATGTCTCTGTCAAGGCCAGTTAAAATACTGGCTCAAACAAATCTATGGGGGTGAGTTCTTAGTCTAACTTGTATTGATAGACCAATTTAATGTCTGTGGAAGAAGCAAATAACATCTGATCTGGTTCATTGTAATTCTCTCCCCAATGTCTAAGGGTTTGGACAAACCCTGCAGCACGGGGAAGCAGAGAATTTTTGACTTTGATGTACAGAGAGATAGATGTAACATGACTACTTCTACAGCAAGTTCATATATCCACCTCTCACTATCCCCAAATATTTTGCTTGTACTGTGGTTGATCAGTAGTGGCTCATCAAGACACTGAGCTTTCTTTGTCCATATTTTCCCACCGCCTTTAGAAATTCATCACTTCATTCAATCCTAACACCTCCCATTGGACATTCTTTCTGTTTCTGCCCAGGCTGGGCGAAGTATGCTCCTTTGCTTTCCAACCCATACCCACAATACTGTAAAGCTTCCCTTTTGTGTCTTTGTGTATGTTTCCTCTCCCCCTAAGCTCCAATGGAAGGAGACTAGAATAGAGCTACAGAGATGTCAGTGAGTGCTACTTTGCTTCAGTTCTTCTTTGCTAAGGGCCTTCAATGGAATGTCAGAATGAGAGATTATGTAGGATCAAAACAACAAAGGTATAATAATAAGAAAAAAAGGAAGGGTCAGTGTTATAGGAGAGTTGTGGGAAGGGGATGTGAAAGTATCCATGTAGGCAAACATCTGGGAAGACATAGAAAAGATGGAGGAACTAATGAGATGCAAACAGTCCTTAAAAAGAAAAAGCAGGCACTGGTAAATATGCCCATATGGACAGTGAGCAAGGGAAGGGCAAGAAGCAGGGGAATAGCCAGTTAGGTCTTATGCGAGCTGTAGTCCAGACTGAGCACCAATCCAGCCCCATGGCCAGTCTGAAGTCAGCTTTAGAGACAGCCAAGAATAGCAAGAGACACAAATAACTTAGGTGCAGTGCGGACTATCCAGCCTTTTAAACCTCCTTCACACGTGCTATTGCTGAGCCAGTTATTCCTCATCCCACTCCTGTGCATGTTTCTGTCTTACTACTTATTAACTATTCTACCCAATTGTGTGCCATCTGTAAATTTGGTTTCCACTGCACATTCATAGGAACCATGTTCAGGCACAGAAAATCTGAGGACGTGAAGGCCAGGTACATTGAAGGTAAACATGGAAAGTTCAAGATATGTAGAGAAAAGAATTATTTATGCAATATCCAATTAAAAATATGAGGATGATCATTGAGTTAGGCTTTTTTTTCTAAGGGTCACTAGAGAGTTTAGTGATGAGAACCTATGAAAAACTCCAAGCTCTAATAGTGTGACAAGTGGTAAAAAGCTGCTTTCTTTTTCTGTCTCTCAACATTTTGTACGTCTTCTCTGGCTCATTCTATGTATCAATAATATATTTCCTTTAACATATTTTTTCTAAGCTAAAAGATCCAATCCATTACAATCTTTTCTTATTGGGGAGCTATTCTAGTCCCTTGATTATTTTGTTTTCTTGTTCCTACATATCTTCTTGTTCTACAACATGATCTATTTGATAGTAGTATCCAAAATTTGCAGATATAGGAATATATAGAAAATTATTTTTATTAATATTTGGGGACCCAAATGTGAGCGAAACATGGATGACACCACATTGCAGTCTCTAAAGCTATGTTTTTATTGTCACTAGGCTTAAAATTTTTAAGTGAGGTGCAGTCTATTAAAGATACATTATATTTTTTAGTTCCTAAGGTAACACAAAACCTCTTTGAAGCTTAAAAAAAAAAAGTAATCCTAGCTACTTAGACTGCCTGATTGCACAAATGTCACCATAATTTGAAATATTCTTCACTGTTGCCAACATGGAAGATGATCTTTAATCTGATGGTTTTCCTGTCTCACATTCTGCTTCAGTAACACTGCATCTTGTGTTCAGGTAATCATCTTTCCTGTAATAGCAAGAGCTTTGGGTGTGTGTTCAAATGTGGTAATTGAGAGTGTATCAGGAGTATAGGACGTTCTAGGTGGACACTGAGAATCACGCAATGATTCTTGGAATCACTTCTATGTAGAGAATTAGCATTGGGACAGTATTGTCAGCACCACAACTTCTCAAGGACTGACATTTCGGTTTACATCTTTGGGCTTTTTTTTTTTATGAATATGTTAATTTGGAGACGGGATGTAGAACAGACATGAACATTGCTTACTGAGGGCATTGCAGCCGGAGAATTATTGTTTCTAAAGCTATTGATTTTAGCAGCAGCTGATATTTCAATCTGGATGCAGCATGTCTGTGCCTCTACGCACACTGTCAAGAAGAAATATGATAGTGTCTTAAAAGATTAATAATATCGCTGGTCCTCAGGAGGCCTGTCTTAATTCACTGGCCTGTTCCTTGACATGTACTGTAATTTATCTAGTCTGATTTGAATAGCAAATGGCAATCGGCTGCCATTAGGGAAATAGGCATCATTCTTATTGATCCAGCATAGGCTGGATTTTATTTAAGGGGAACTGCAAAATGTTATTAACTTCACAATGAGAAGCCAAAACCATTCTGTTACCTGCCCCCTCCCTAACTATATAATGCAAAACATTTTCTCCAAAATGGCAACCTCCAAATATGTTATATTACAAGTTTCATCTTTCCCAGCTAGTATGCCAGCACAGACTGGAATTTATGGGGTTTCTAGTCTGACATATCTGGAAAGTATAGAGCATCTTAAAATGACAGTAAAGTGAATTATAGGAAAGGAAGATGGAATGATTCCTCTCAATGTACTTGCAATGTATTTCAAGTAGTTAATAAATAAGTTGTATAATACTGTAGGGTTGTTGTTGTTTTTTAAAGCTATTTGGGTATAAGTAGTTCCAAAAAACTGTAACATTACAGTTTTAGGCAACCAGGTTTAAGCATACTGTCAGTGAGCCATGCTTTTTGGTTTTTGGTTTTTTTTACTGACCCAAAATTCTCCATAAGATTGGAGGCTGCTTCAAAAAATGGCCCCTCAACCCTTAGTGCAAACTGAAACCATTTTCAAGATCTCTGTCGTGGAAAAATAGGAGGAGGGAGTATTATGCACACCTCCTTGAGCTCTTGGATAAAAGATAGGATATATATTTTAAAAAATGAATAAACAATGACTATTTGGTGAATGGGTAGGCTCAATTTCAGTAACAAGTCTTTTGAAAATCACTGCAGAACTTCTCCAGATGTGCTCATTGGCTTAGAAAAGTTGAGAATTCTGGAATAAAACATAAAAGGAATGTCTGCTATTTTTCCAACATTGCACCTTAAAATCGTAATTAAAATAAGCGCCATGATTTAAGATTTTAGATAGCAATATTCCTGTACTCTTCTTGTTTCATCTACTTAAATTTTTGGCCTTTTGGTCAGCCTAATTCAAATATTACCTTAACATGGATTTTTTTTTTTTTTTTTTGGTTAATGGCAACAGGGCTAACTTTGCTTTTCACATAGTCTTTGTAAAAGTATAGCTTAAAAAAGGAAGACATGTTTTTTAGCTAATTCAGTTCCAGTCTTTGAGATAATAGGTGCTTTAAGAAAATGTCCACCTTGGGAAGTGTAGGCTCATAGATTCACAAAATTGCTGCAATGATAGGTGTGGCCAATCAAAACATCCTTTTACTAGAAGGCAAACTTCTTCCTGATACCTTGTCTGATTCCTATAATGCTGCCTAGTACTCCAGTCTACCTTTGTTTTTGTTTGTTTTTTGCTAGACAAGTTTCAGACACAGCATTAGTTTGCAAAGTTTGAAATAATATCGGTGGGCCTATTTGGGGCCCAGAATAGGATTACCACATATCTGATCAGGCAAAAGAGGACAGGAACAGTTGGAAAGGAGGACAAATGTGATAAGGAGGACACACTGTTTAACTTTCTTGGCATCCATGACAAACATTACAGGGAAAAAAAAGTACTTAGGCCTACATGTACATGAAATTACTTTTTCCAGCATCAGAAAGACTGGTTTCTCAATTGCAGGAATGGGCTAGAGCCCTTAAGAGGAAAAAGTCTTCAGTGTGTAACTGATTAAGGCCTTGTCAATTTCAGGGAACAGAGCAAGCAGGTAGGTACTAATCAACTAATTAAGGTCACAGAGTGGAGTTTGTTAATTAAGGTCACAGAGTGGAACTTGGGTTAACATTTCTTACAGAAGTGCCAGGCCATGGAGAAAAGCTGCTCAAGAAGAGATAAGCTTGTTAGATACTAAAAAAACTGGACAATATTTGATTTTAAGGCTATGCCCGCCACAGACATGAGGACAAAAAAGAGGATGTGTCCTCCTTTTGCCGGACATCTGGTAACCCTAGCCCCGAAGCAATTGTGAAATAAGAATGAGACATGAAGCTGTCATTTTGGGTTTTTTTTAGTTTGAAAATAATTTTAAAAATTAAGTCAGCTGGAGCAAAAAACCCTGGCAGGCATAATGGGAGGTATCTACTGGCTTCCCAACCTAGAGGTTAGCCATTTTATATAATATAGGAATATTATATAGTCAGTGACATTCTGGTTAGTGCATTAGTATATTCTGGTGATAAATATTTTGAATTCAGATATCTCATTTCAACTTCAAAACAGCTGTTCCAACCTTGTCAGAGGTGTTCCAAAACAGTTTTGAACATTCTGGAAATGTTCCACAAGTTGAGATAAGAACATTTCTAGAATAATCTGAAAAGCATCAGAACAGTTCCTGTAAGATTCAAACAACCCAGTTCAAACTTAAAATGTTTCAAAGCTGGAACATTTTGCATACACCCTATACAGTATCTGCATTAAATTTTGTATAATGGTCCCCCCAGTTTTTTTTTTAAACCCTTCATGGATTCTCTCTGGGCAATTTCAGGCACTATTATAATCATTCAGTACAGTACAACTTAAATTACTATGAAAGATTCAGTTACGGTACGTCTATATGTCTGCAGAAATGCTCTTTAAAAAATACCGTAAAAATTATCTTCAGACTTTTCAGTTTCAAACGTCTGTACACTTCTTTGGGGCAAAGTCTCACTAAATTCAGTGGGACTTTCTGCAAAGCAGACAAATAAGCTTGCACTGTTACTGTTACAGAGACAACTTTTTCATTGCATATATAGAAAATTATACTTCCTTTTTCTTCATTCTGGGAAGAAAAATGAAGACCATTTGCTTAGCTCATTTCTCCTGTTGCTTTGAAACCTATTGCTCAATAAGACAAAAATGCTTCCAAAATGATCAAATACAAAGCAAAAAAATAGATTGAAAATGACTTTGTTATTTTGAGCAGCAGTAATTGCTATACATTGTGAAGCTTGCATAAGAAATGAGTTAACGTGTAGAAGAATGACGTGTGAAACTTTTAATTTTCCTGGTGATTTCAGTTTCTGAATGAATGATTTCTTAAGTTAATAAAGAAAAATTTGATTGTTGACTTGCAATTAAGTAGAATCCTTTTGCAAATAATGGAGGATGAAACCTCATATAGGTTCTACTGCTTGCCTATTTATGATTTTATCTGCTAATAGAGCCTTGAAAACAAGCAATGAATTCTAAATTGTTTCTCAGTATTTTGCTGGCCTGCCTAAGCAAGAACACTACGGCTTCCTTAATTCTCCTGTGTGATTTATCATTCCCAATTCATTGTTTTGCATAACTCTGCTTAAAATGAAGAAATGTCATTATTTTGCAGTGAAAAAGTTGTCATTTGCATAATGCCTGCCATTAATTATTGTGAGACTAATGCAGCTGTTGATATTTTTAGGGCACAGTGGTACAGCCTGCACCTTGTATAATGTCATTCTAAAAACATTGGTAGTTAATAGGTGCCACAACATTGCACAAATGTAAGAAAGGAAAATAAAAAGAAGAGGCACAATAAAACAGGCTGTGATCTTTATTTAGCATTTTCTCCTTGAAATACTTGGTGAGAGACAGCTTTAAAAGGAAATCAAGAGAACAGGAAGGTGCAAAATAGCAATTTTTTTTTTAAAGGATATAAATGCTGTTTTTAATAACTTTTTTTTTTTTTTTTTTTGCTATTATAGGGCAACATGAATTTACTCAGATTAAAAAAGACCCTAATCAGTCTCTTAAAATACAAACAATTCCTCCAAATTAAATTTAACTGCAGGGATTTGAGAGCAGATCCTGTTACCCTTTCTACAAAATACATGCAACAGTGGCTATATTGTTTACCTACAATCCCACACATGGTTATCTTAAAGCACAGTTTCCCAATCTTGATTTCAGTGTAGATACCTGGACTTCAGTTCTGGCTGAGAAACTCTGGAAGTTCCACATACCGGAAAAGTGCCTAATAAGACTAACTTGTTAAATTAAAGGAATTTATGCAGCCAAATTTGATAATAATTTATAATTTGTAATACGAAGGTGATATTTTCAGTTTTTTTAATGATAATCTATAGAAGTGGTACAGTTATGGTGCAGTTATGTGGCAAATATTCTGGGTATATGATAAATTGGAGTAAGCCAAATACGCTATTTGGCAAGAAGGTTCCAAAGGTTGTAGGAAAAACATTAGGTTTCATAAATTGTTCAGAACTATTAAATTCCTGAGGATTACTAACCCCAAGAAAATACCTGGTTTGGTGAATAAAAACATTTCAGACTGTTTCATCCAGGTGAAAGAGTATATTAAGATGACATAAATACCTTTAAGTTTGGGGAACTGAATTTTATATCAAGGTTGATACATATTTTTAAACCAGTACCTATGCTGGTTCTACTTAAATATTTTAAACAAATTGAAAAGTTAATGCTTAAATCTTTAAATATCTAGGAACTCATTCTCATGAAGATAGTGGTTTTAATTTTAGGCAAAACCATTGGGTTTGTGTGTTAATATCAGTCATATAATGGAATGGATCATTAATCTTAATCACCTGCTAAATAATGAAATTTCAAAAATGTTTGCAGTTTTACAAAGGGAGTACAATTTACTTAGAAATTTTAAATACACTTAAAACACTTGTTATGTACATGGTTTCACCTTGATAACCTTGTGCCTCTGAATCTCCAGTGTGTGTGTGTGTTGGAGAAAGCCTTTATTGAACATATATTAATAATTTATTATTACTAAAAACTTTAGAATTTCAAAAATAAATTTGGACAATATATAATTTGGATTAGAGAATAGGTGTATCCTATATTAGAGAATAGGTGTACAGGTAGTCTCCATGTTTAAGGATGACCCATAGTTAAGAATGGAGCTTATTGTAGCAAAATCCGAATTAAATACACAATGATTTTAGTTAAATACTCAATGGTTCAAGTTAATTCCACAATACTACTTATACAGTATTATACAATAATACTGTTCCAGCTTACATGCAAATTGGACTTAAGGACATACCTTGGGAACAGAACTCATTCTTAAAATGGGAACTACCTGTGGCTTCAGATACAGGTAGTTCCGATTTGTCCCCTTAAACAATTTTTCTTAAGACCTAAGCATTCATTTAGTTCAGAGAAAAAACACTCTTTAGGGTCTATCAGATCCCTGATTTTTTTTTTTTTTAAAGGTTGGTTCTCATACTTTCTGTGCTGGACATGTAATACATTTTAGGGAACTTTGGTATATATGTTATGGCCTTGTCCATTTGTATTTCTTTATGGTGAAATATCACCATGATAAATCAGGTTCTTGGAAGGCAATTAAGGGTTAAAATGTAACTTACATAACTATATTCCAAAAGTCTGGAATCTTTTAATCTATGAAGACCTTTGTATGTATAGAACTTGGTCTGTTGCAAAAAAGTGATTATATACTCATGGAAGAATGCTTTTGTCACTGACTCTAAAAACTTTCATCCTTTGAATTAACTTTGTACTGAAGGACAGTAAGATTGCACAATATAATTCTATATGATCTAGAATTAATTCACTGTTTAAAAAACTGAACATCGTGTTGAAACTTAAGAAAGTTATTGTATATAATTTTAATAGCCTGAATTATAGTAAAATTTTTGTTGCTTTGTTGTTTTCTTAATCATAGCTCTTTTTAATAAAATACTAGATTTTCTTTTTAAAATATATAGTTTTTAATTCAACAGTAATGTAGTTATATAATTATATCGATATTTAACTTATATACAATATTACAAAGTAATAGTTTTATTAAAATAAATTCTCATTGTAATG
This sequence comes from Liasis olivaceus, assembly GCA_030867105.1. Taxonomy (NCBI): domain Eukaryota; kingdom Metazoa; phylum Chordata; class Lepidosauria; order Squamata; family Pythonidae; genus Liasis; species Liasis olivaceus. The sequence continues at coordinate 84,347,337 of CM061352.1, read as the reverse complement.
TTTTAAAGGTTTAATCTTTGTGTACGTATATAGAAATAATATAAATATAAATGGAAGATACCCAGCTTTGGAAACACTACTGTAGAACAATCCACATTGAAGTGTGCACCTTCTGGGAAACATGCTTGCAATCATTTTTTTTTTTTTTTTGAATTTATAGTGTTGGAAAGTTTTACGTTATACACTTCTGCATGTGGGGACGTGCCTGAAGAGGCAGGATAGATATAATTAAAATAAATAATGTTTATTGGATGCAAACACATTAGTTCAGTTAGGATTACTCACTGTAAGTGTGTTTAGGATTGCTGCCCTAGGGATCATTCTTAATCTAATAAAGACTTGTTCCCATAGCTATCTATATCTATATCTATATCTATATCTATATCTATATCTATATATATCTCCTTCCTTCCTATATCAACAGATCTATTTGTTCCTTTTCCACTTCCGCCTTAGCCAGACTTAACTGCCTGTAAGGCAGGTAGTTTATTTTGTCTTGATGTAGTTTTGTTAATTAAGACTTACTTTTCCTCTAAGGCTGCAACATTCTCTCAATTTATTTTATTAGATCCCTCAATTAAAATATTTTGGTTATCTTGTAATGTCTTAATGAAACAGATGACATTTTAAAATATTATACCTATTTTAATACAAATATTTACAAAAAATAAGTGGCATGTTCTGTTTTGTTGTTGTTGTTGTTGTTTAAAAGGTTAGCCTCTTCTCTTGTGCACACATGGCCAACTCTCTTTTTTAAAACAGTGTGCCTGCTGTGGAACTTATGTATATATATATATAACTTAAACTTGGCACAATCAACCCAGATTATCTTGAGAAAGCCATTGTTTTTGTCATTTGGGGTCATCTTTTGACTCTATTCCATCAAATTCTCTTCTTGTAAGGACTAATCTACATTAGATACCAATTATACAGGTGTGATGGTGGTGGCCTAGATTGGGAATTTGGTATATGAAGTATAGCAATCTTTGTCCTTTGTGCCTCATTGGCAAGGGAACCTTTCTGTAAATCATAGTTCTCTTCTTTTAGAATCACTAACTATACTAGTATAGAATGTAAACCAATTTTAACAGCCACTAGTGCAAGATAATAGTGCAAACTGTGTCTTGTCTGGTTTGATCCTTAATATGAGATTAACTTGTAGTCAGAATCTTGCAGCTGACTTCACTAAAATTTGTAAACATGCAACATCTTAAAAGATAACATTTGCTTTTCATGTTTTTCACATATATTAATAGCTTTAGAAAGGCTGTTTATTTTCTCTCCTATGAGCATTAAAATAACAAGGAAGGAAATTCAACCACATACCCTAAAATAATAATTCTAGGCTCTATTTGAAATCTGCAAAGGAAATACAACTCCAGAGCTGCTATTCTGTCCTCAGATCATACTGCTGTCAAACTTTCAAGTTTGTTACTTAACATAATAGGATTCTATAGGAATAGCTGAAGGGGTGGTTTGGTTATTTATTTTTTATTTCAGTTTCGATGATGCCCAACTCCATAGTGATTCTGGGTAGCTTACAGATAGAAATTAAAAGAAAGCAAAATATATCATAAAGAAAAAGGAGACCAGAAACCAAAAAGCCAGAAGCCGTGCAACCAATAAGGGCTCAACTCCCATCCTAGCTCAGGGCTTGGAGAACAACCAGGCCTTAATCGATTTGTGACAAGTAAGAAGGGTTGGAGCAATACAGATCTCTGGAGCATATCATTCCATAGGGCAGGAGCCATCACTGAGAAGGTATGCTTCCTAGGTCCCATAAGATATTCTTAATAGATAGGACCTGCAACATGGCCACTCCAGCTGACCTGACCAGATGGTTGGAAACATATGGAGATTCCTTCAAGTAACCAAGCTCCATGCCAGGTAGTGACAGCACATTACAACTGAGAAGATATAGAGGAAGGCTTTGCTACTCTTGGTTTGTTAAATGAGTTCTTCATGTGGGAAATATTAGATGGTACTGTTTTGAAAATGATTGTCTAATGTATTGTCGAAGGCTTTCACGGCCGGCATACGAAGGCTGGTGTGGATCTTCCGGGTTGTGTGGCCGTGGTCTGGAAGTTCTGTTTCCTAAACAGAAACTTCCAGACCACGGCCACACAACCCGGAAGATCCACACCAGCCTTTGATTGTCTAATATTTTACTTTAACAAAATTTGGGAAATTCTATGTGTGTGTGTGTGTGTGTGTGTGTGTGTGTGTGTTTATTTCCAAAACATACTGTGCTGCTAAAATTAAACTCAAGGGGCATAGAATAGAGTGGTTTGATTTTAGCATCCTTCTCATGAGGATATTTGCATAAGATCACTGTCCTCCTGAATGTGAAGAAGACTAGAATGATGCCATGTTCTAGAGACACAAATAGTGTCAGTGTGTGTTTCTCTGTTAATTTAATGCACTGTTATCTGTGGCTTCTTTGTCAAGCACAACTCATATTCTGAAAAGCATGTCTATTTGGATTGTGGTTGATTTGAAAATGTTGGACCTTGCAAAAGGATGGCATATCTGTTCAATAAAATAGCCCAGGGTTTTTTTTAGCTGTTTTCATGAGAATTAAAAAGGTGCTGAAACTTTAATGAGTGAATTTGTTAATACAACCACAACTTCTTTCTGCTTTGCGCCAAATCCAAAGCACTTTTTTCAATCATTTTAAAAGTGTGCACCACCCTAATATCTCTAATTAATTAATAATAAATTAATAAATTAATAATTAATTAAGGCAATTGGTGGAAAACTGTCCCTGTTGAAAACTATGGCAAATTTCATGCAGTTTTCATTATAGTTTTCATTATTTCATTGCTATTTTCATTATCAAATGTAATTCATTACTTTGAATCACAGAATCACAGAATAGTTAAAACCTTAGTTTAACTGACAATTCAGGGGAGACAGTTAATTCTAATTTACATTACAGCAGCACCTCGGTTCACGAACGCTTCTGTTCACGAACAATTCGGTTCACGAACAGCTCCGGTCGCAAAATTTTGCCTCCGTTCACGAACTCCGCATCAGGTTACGAACAGGATCCGCGGCCATTTTCCCTCCCGTGGCATGTGGTCGTGGCTTCCTGTAGGGAGGGGGACTCTCCCTCCAAGCAGTAACCGCCTCCCCACCCGCCTTCCTGTCCTCCACGCTAGAAGTCGCACCGAGCAAGGTTAGCTTTCTCTCTGTTCGTACTGTACTTTGTGTCATATTTTTGCGGTTTTTAAAAAAAGAAACATATGGTTCAGAACGGATTAACCGTAATTACATTGAACCTTATGGGGAAATTTGATTCGGGACGCGATCAAAAATCGGTTGGCGACCAAATTCGTAGGGGTTCGAACGGATTAACCGTATTTACATTGAACCTTATGGGAAAATTTGATTCGGTTCACAACCAATTTGGTTCGCAACCAGAGTCGTGGAACGAATTAAGTTCGTGAACCGAGGTACCACTGTATTTGGTTCAATTGACACCATTGGTCTTAATATGTAAGTGAGACCATTTGCAGTAAAATGTCTATTTAATGAACAAACAGTGGTCTGTTAAATGGGTTTTGAGTCCAAATAAAAACTTGGTCTATTGTACCTGAAATCCACAAAACTAAGATCCATTGAACTAACAGCTAATTATATTTGTCAAACATATCAACAGACCTTTAATGCTGCCCTTAATTTTTTTATTTCTAGTTCTGATCCTGGTTTCTGCATGGTAGATACAGTTTTGCTATAACTGACCTGGCCAGTGAAAGGTACTAGACTTGATAAAACGTGTATTTTCAATTTCCATTTCTGCTAATTTGAGGATTTCCAAATTTTCAGGGTAATACTAAACTAAGAATAGTAGTTATCCAAGCTTCATTATTATGTTATAATTATGATATGATACAGTAATAATTCCATACCAAAACTGAACAATGATCTTGGAACTTTGGGTAGAAACAATGCTTCTCTCATAGATATACTTCTATGTTACAAGAACATAGTAATAAAAGTGATCATAGTTCATTACATTACTTATAGACATTTCAAACTATTCAAAACCATACAAGTTTTGCTAAGTTAGACAATAAGAGACCATGATGATTGGTGTATAATGAATGACACCTTTAATTATGTGACATCATCTATAAATTAATTTCAGAATTATAGTATATTCACAAATAAATCAGTTCTGTGTTTGGTTATTTTGTCCTGTAACTCTAAAAATCTAGCTTGTCTATAATCCAAATATATGTCAGTAGATTTATCATTTTTATAATTACTAGTATGTATGTTTTACTGAATTGATATGGAGAGGGTACTTCTGTTGCTTGCTTTTGAAACAGTGATGCATACAAGATAAAAACCATCACAAAACATCCTGTAGAACATTTGTTGTTTTTGTTTGTTTTTGTATGTGTTGTTTTCTTCTGCATCTCTGTGCTCCTCCTTTCCTCTTCCAATCTCCCTTGTTGGGCCTCTGATGTTGTATTGAAACCCAGATAACCTATTTAAGTGGGTGGAGGTGGGGAGTGTATGCTGTAAATATGCTATATATTTCTGAACTGTGTAGACATGTTATCTTCTTAATGGGTTTTCTGGATATAAAGCAGTCAGTGGTGTTTATCTTGTGAAATCTCACATATATTCATAACTTTAACACGGTAAAAAATAGTATTTCGCACACACGACAGTTAAGATCTGATTCTGATCTAATGTACCTGATACATATAATTGCCTTCTATGAAGCTAATTTGGGACTTCACAGCAACCAGGATCAGAGCTTATTATGAACATTTGGAACACTTTGTGACAGACAGTGTCTCTTTGCGTCTGTACAAGATAGGAAGTGATGTGTGCAAGCTTTTGCTTTTCTGTCTGGCAAACTTTTTATAGGTCTGTGACAAAATGCAATATAAAGTACAAAATATGGTATCTTGAAATGGACTAACAGCTGGTGAAAGAGAATGGGTGTTTTTGAGGTGAACAGAAAAGCAATTTGATTGTTAAAAACTTCTTTTTCTATCTTTTTCACTTTGGCTGATTGAATGTCTAAAATGTGCGTGCGTGCATGCAAGTGCAGACATACATGAATTTTTAAAGACGATTTTTTAAAAAAGCCAATGTGAATATGTGTGTTTCTGATGTAAAAGTCTAATAGCGTTTTTCTGTTTCTACATGGGGATGTGTGGGTCTATATTGACCAAAATGCCGATGAAGAGAAACTGATGAAGTTATAGTCTCCAAGGTTACTGTGTGCAGTGTTCAGGAAACTGGAAATCTCCAGAGTGTGAGTTAGATTCCCTGAGAGAATGTAGAAGATTTCTGGGAACGATACTTTCATTGTTCTTCCAAATGTCATTAGAAACGGTATAGATTTGTTAATTTGGAAGAGTTAACAAATTGTCCTTTCTAATCTCTACTTGCATGCTACTTTTCATTATTCATCACTTTATTAATTAGTGGTACCTTGACAGTGTTTTTAGGAAACACTTATTACCAAAGGAGCTGTTGTTCGTAAAGTTGAATCTGCAGATGGATTTCTTTTTCTTTAAAACAGACTTAGGTTTGATAACAGCTGAAGTCTAGTTTTGAGCAGTGTGATTGAAACAAATATATGCATTTATGGGCCTTGGACAGTATGCATTCACGAGAACCAGCCTGGCATAGTGGTTAAGATGCTGGACTAGGAGTAAGGAAACCCAAGTTCTAATCCTCCATGGGCACACAAGCCAGGTGGATGACCATGGGCTGTTGCGCTCTCTCCACTCCAGAGCAGGATCAGGCTCTGCAACAAGCTGACTGAACAACAAACACCTCATTCATCATCCATTGATAGCTTGGCTGTGTAAAAACTAGGTAAGCAAAGGGCAAACAATGCAACCAATCAGGACAAATGCTATGAAGAAGACTATGCCGTTAGGTTACTTCATATTACTACTGGCATAGCCATAGCAAATTTTAACTCGGTATCATATAGCAACTAAAATAGCAACAATTCATATCTGCCGATCACTCTCTATCTACCTTGAAAGGTTGTTACCTTACATGGGAACTTTCATTGCATATGTTCATTCATTCATTCATTTTTTTATATTTCTTTTTCATCTGATATGCCAACAGGTTAGAAGGTGGGGCTTTGCACATTTGCACAAAAATAGTTGAATTTTTCACAGGATTATTTTATTTTATTTTTTATTTATTTTATTTATTTATTTGATTTGTCCCCGCCCATCTCCCCTACAATGTAATTATTTTGGTGGTAGCTGCATTTAATACATTCATCACATGTTTTAATCATTCATAATTACTACTTACATGGAAATTCCTCTCTACATTTTACAAGGTTTTCATTCTTTTATTTCACAATTTAATCTTTTTCGGGAAGTATTTAATTTGTTTATTTTCTTCTTTTATTTGTTCAGCAAAATGATTGTTCTGAAAATACTCTAAGCTCTCTAAGAAACCCCAGTGGAGAATGCTCATGTCATATATCCATTATGATCCTTCTTTTGATGTCTGAAATGTAACTGCAGTACCAAGAAGTATCAATAGTATAATGCATGAGGGCTATCAATACTATAATGTAAACATTCCAAATGACACATCAGTCTTAACCTCTAAATTATAAAAAAGTAAAAAATGTAGATTATTTATAAAACTTGATTTAATTTATGAATCTAATTGTTTACTAATTTTCTGGTTGTTTCAGAGAGTTGGTTTCTCTGAAATGGCTGGAAGATAGAAGTGTAAAATTATTTAATACACAATAAACATTATATATTTGAATAAAAGAAAATACAACAAAATGAAATTAACATTTTGTCCTGTTGGGAATGTTTTAGTGATATATTGAACTTTGAATACCAACTTTTAAATATGGTTTCAGTGTAATTAAATTTGCTGCTAAATATTGGGTTTATTATAAATGAAAGCTTGATTTTAAAAAGTTTAAAAAAAAACAAAACATTGTCACAGAGAATTGCACTGCTAGTAAAATCCTGGATCCCAGTTTCAAAAGTAGCATACTTAATACTTGCTGTTGCATTTATCTGGTTGAGTAAATTATCTTCTCCAAGATTTTGCAGTTCAAGAAAAAGAGTCTAAAATGTTGATAGTAAAGATCACAGTATGAGACCCCAATTCCAATTATTTATTGAATGATGTTGAAAAATCTGTTCATTAGGAAGTTGAAGTGCACCATATTAGAAAGCATCCAGGTTTGGAAGTTCCATCCATCTAATATTTTTTATTATTCCATAATAGTTTGTTTTCACTTAGTTAATAGCCTTAGCTGAAATCTGCAGCTATTTGTTATTTGGACCAAGCTAACTGAAAAACATATCTTTTCTACACTGCATTATCAAAATAAATAATATGAAAGGTAATGCACTGCATAAAGCTTCAGCATTTTTGTGTGCACATTAACATGACAACTTATATCCTACAATACATTATCTCAAAGCATACAATAAGGTTCCTAAGTAAACTGGAATTAAGAATGGGAGTCCAGTTGTGCTTTAAAGTTAGAAACAGTTTCTTCATGTTACTATCTTCTAGATAATTAGATTAAATAAATATATTAAGCAATAGGGGTTTTGCTACTTTTCTGTCAGATAAAGATTACTATTCCTTCTTAATCTCAAAATGTAGTGGGGCTAAAAACATGTATGCTGTTTATCAAGAACTATAGTCAAATTCCTTTTAAGCAGTTAGACTAATCCAGAAATGGATTTAGATTGGTTGTTAGATGTACAATATTTGGAATGTACAAAACACATAGAATTTCATAATGAACTGTAATGCATTTAGGAACACTGTTGAAGCAATTTAGTGTTGATTTCAGGAATCAAGCTTCTCCCTTACAGTTACAGAAAGAAATATAATTTGGAAACAAGATCTTTGTGATAAAGATATAATGAAGAAATTTTCTTCATTATATCTTGATCACAAATTAGAAAATGGTCAAAAGTAAGTGTCATGGCTAATTGACAGAATGGTGTGTAAAATAACCTCAGGCTTTTGCCAAGGCTGAAATAAATCATTTATATTCTAACATAACATTGCTGTAGCTTAAAGGAGAAACATTAAAAACTGATAATGTTTTCTTTGAATTAGCAAACTAAAATAGGATGACCTTGACTATGGCCATGTTGACCTGAAATGCATGTTAAGCTGCCTGGCCAGTGTTGTATAGGGCAAGTGAGCATTGTCCAAACTGTGCAGGTAGCCAGTACTTGGTGGATAGTTGTATTACCTATTTTTTGTCGTGATTTCCAAATGCCCCATAGGGTTGGGGTGCACTTCATTCTTCTTCTTAGGCAACATTTTGCTAGCTACATATGGGTGACTATATCCTTTGCTATATACTGAGTGATCTGCTCCCCGTTTCCTATAATTCCTTGTGTTACATTCATTGGTATGTTGTCTAATTGTTTCAGAAGACAGAACCTTTTTGATACAAATCAAATTGGAAAGGCAATAGAATATCATTCTTTCATAACTTGCCATGTGGAGCTGTTATGAATTCTGCAAAACAGAGACAGTTCCAAACATATCAAATTACAGCTGCCCAGTTATAGAATTTCCAGTTCTGACAGTTTATAATTTATTTCTGTCTTTGGAATCTCGGTGCTCTTTATTCTTGGTATCATTCCATGCTATATACAATTGTTCCATGTTTCAATTTAGAATACATAATTTAATTGGATGAGCTTTGTACCCCTAGCTATGTGAACTTCTCATTGTACCACTGACATGGAAAATGTGACTGTCATTTCCTGGATGATCATCATGTTCAATTCAGTCATATTTACATTAAAACTAAATATAGTGCTCTGGACCTCTAAGATATTTTAGTCCGCTGAATGGCCTTTTGCAGAAGAAAAAAAAAGTGTTTAAAAAGAACTAGCTTTTTTCTTAGTGCACTCCAACATTTCTGAAGTCCAGAAAAATCTTTGATAATTATGTCCTATATACTGTACATAGAAAAGTGAGCATATAAAACTGTATGATAACTTGACCTGTAATCTTACAGCCTTGCTTCCCTAAAAGATATCTATTTTTAGTTTTAAATCAGCCTCCTCAGTTTTGTTGCGAATCATTCAAGTTAATCAGTGTGTGTGTGTGTGTGTGTGTTAAATTTGGAACAATATGCTTATATTTGCTTTGCGTAAAGTTCTTAAATGGAAATAGGTATGTTAATGTTATAAAAGATTCTGCGTAATACTATTGAAAGACCATGTTCGTTAGTATGTTAGTTGACTAATGCGAAGAGAGAACCTGTCCCTAAACCTTTTGATATAGATGCCTGGAATAATATCAGCTTAGGCATATTTCATGACAACATCATGTCTGTCAGCATGATATTATTTTCTAATAATGGTCCAATATAATCTAGAATTTAATAGTTTAATTCCCTATAAGTGTATTTTCCCTGTTCAGTATAGTAATGAAACATTTCAAGTATTCATAGCACAAGAAACTCTTGAAAAGATTTATAGAATTCACCAAAAAAAAAAAAAAACCTCACCCTCGGGAGATTTGCCATTTGGACAGTCCTTTATACCATTTTGAACTTCATCTGTCGATATTTCTGTTTCAAATAGAACTTTTTGTTCTCTATTCTGTGGAGGTTTTACTTTTTCCAAAAAGCCATGTATTCTAAACTATTAAAGTCTGTCACTGTGGAAATTCCTAAGGGTGCAAAACTTTGTTGATGTTGACAAATGTTTCTCTTACTGTAATTAATTCATTCTGTACAGTTGGGGGTATAATGGTTGGGGCATTAGTGGGATAGCATATTTTGAAAGCATACAGTTGGCTATCCTTCCAAAAAAATTAAAAAAAAAAACATTGGGCACATGAGAAAGCTGCTAGTGCCTAGAGATATGAAAATGTTGCCAAGTTGCACATGAATATCTTCAGCTTTAGCTTTTGTTTCTTGGGAAGTGTCAATGATCAGTTGTTGAAGAGATTTTAGCATCTTTTCCAGGATGATCTGTCGAGAGGGCTGCTTTGGTTTTCATCATTTAGGTAATGGCCTTCCTGTTATATTTGCTATAAATTATCTGGGGTGGGGGGTGTCCTCCAGTCAGTTATTTCAACCTCTGTATGTGTATCTGCAGTGATAAATTAAGAAGAGATTTCCTTTTTCTAGATTTTCAGAAAGGAATCTCCATATGGATAGCCAAATGCTGGCATCCTGTGTTTTGTATAGAATGTTCGATAGGATGGATCCAGCATCATAACACAGGAATCATATTTTTGGAGGTTAAAAACCTGATTATTACATTCGGTTCAGTGGTGCTACTTCTACAGAAATATGAAAAATAAAGTTGCATCTTTATGCATTTGAAGTCAACTATGTATCTTTCCATCTTAATTGTTCAAAGAGAATTCATATTTTTAGACATGATTTGATTATAATTGGTCAGTGTTTCATTTTATAGTTTATTAGCTAATACTCAAAAACTATGCTGAATATATTTGTTAAGGAACAAATTCTGCTGAAATCAGAAGAACTTCTAAGCAGTTGGCCAAAGCTTTAAAAATCCTATGCATGCTTAATTGGATATTATTTGGAAGTAATAGCCAATTATTATTTATTCTAAGTAAATAAACATGTAGTTGCATTTGAGATCAATGGACAATGCATGATATTTGGAAAACAGAAAATTACTTAAAAATGTTTTTGAAATCTGAGAATGATGAAGGAAAGTATATTGTTACAATCACAACTTATAAATCTTGAAATATTACAAATTATTTCTGATGTCTTGCCCCATCAAATAGACATTCAGTATTATTTGCTTGAGAATTTTATTTGTTACCTATTTTTTTAAATAAATAAAATCCATATTTTGCTGTGTATTTTGCAAGTTTTTGTTTAAAATAATGAAGAACATGATATTTCTTCAAATGCATAATTGTACGGATAATGTATTTTGACTGTCCTCTATTTCTATGCATATGAGATGCCACTACCTAGTAACAAACTATTGAATAAGTATGGTTATAATAAAATATTTTGGATGAAAATCGTATACATAATTTTAACATGCCATGTCCTTAAGTTTATTATTTTATGATGGCAGTTTTTGCCATTTATGTTGATCAAAAGGTAAGTCAAAAGGCATTAAATGCATTTTGTAGGAATATTTCCAGGTTCTGTCAAACACAAAATGAATGATATTTTTATAGAAATATGAAAGATCTGAAAAAAACAGTGGTTTAAAACAATAAATTAAATATGCAGTAGGCAAGTTATTATCTAATGTTTTTAACCATTATTGCGTAGAAATGGAAAATAAATGTTCTATAACTGAAATAAGTCTGTGCAAATATATTTTACAGATCCTTGGATAAATCTTAATACATAGCCTTGGAAGTAGGAGAGTTGGAAAACATCATTGCTTGTGCCAGTCTTTTAGTACTATTTGCAGTCTTAATTCCAATTTCTAAGAAATAAGAGCTAGGTAACTATAGTTTTGTTTCAGTAAAAGCCAAGATTCTCTGGGATCCCGTGAGAATATGAAATGGGCATTCTGAAGACCATAGGGATCCTGCAAACTATATATTTTATTCACAGTTCTTTTATTATTTAGCTGAAATTTTTCTCTGAGGTTTTTGATTTTAAAGTGTTTTTTTCAGCTACCCACTAAGAAAACCAGTTGTATTTTAGGCATGGTATATAATTAACCCATTAGTTGGAGTCAGCTAACTAGAAGGATGATTAGAAATGGTACTGACATAGCAATTTAAGGTCAGATCACAACTTCTCTTGAATCATGGGCCTCACCTTAAGAACTGTTAAGGCCAGTAATTTATATATTTTAATGTTTATATTATTATGCCTCAGTGTACTGTATATCGTTACAACAGTTAATGGCCATTTTTGCCTGGAATTGAACAATTACATTTCTGCTGAGATATTTTGTCCATAATAAAGAGGCCACTTTGAGACTGAGATCTTACATGGAAATGGAACCTTAACATTTTTTTAAAAAAGAATCACTATTGCAAATTGGCTGTGAGAAATACCTTCCAGTTTCTTTGGCATAGCTCTACTAAGGGTTTTATGTAGAGGTAGTATTTCTACCATTGTGACAGTGAGGCTTAGCCAGAGTAACTCTACGATACAACTGTATAAGAATTAGCAGCTGTTGCTTTGTACCAATCCATAATTGCATCAGAAGGGAATTATTTAGAGAACAATTCTAAATCCCATGTTACACATGATGCTGGTATGTTTGTATCATACCAAATTCTCCATTGCTTAGCTAAAAATAGTTTTGTTGCTGTTTTTTGTGATGTATGTTTTTGTGAGAGTGTGTGTATGCATTTATGTGTATCCACAACATTAATTAGTCATATCTATATTTCAACATTTTTATTATCCTTCTGTTGCTGCTCTTAGAAGAATGACATGCTGTACATTTGTGCAAATACTTAAGAGCAGTGGAATGTGTGTGTGTATGTGTGTGTATATATATTTGTAAGTGTGTATATATATACATTGTCTGTGTGTATGAGAAACAGATGCACTGTAGGCAGATAAAGTAGATAAATATAGTTTCAAATAGAAGCATAAGTGTATAAATATAGACACTATATGGCGTGAAGACAGGCAGATCAGCACAGTTTCATTATTGCTTGTATTCTGTATAATAAAAGAGCAGCTGATATTAAAATGACTGACTGAATGACACTGTCAGATTGCAGAAGGCATAGTGTAAGGTAAGAAAATAACCTTTCTAGCAGTTTGAAGAGCAATTACTCAGGAAGGTTTAGCCTCTTTCATTATGGTTAATACAGTACTGTTTCCTGGATTTTATTTTTGCAGTCAGAAGCTAGAAGCAAAGCATGAATTCTTCTTCTGCCCTAAAATGAATTACTACATTAGTTAAATAATAATAGCAATTCTAGTTTTGTAACATGCTGGAGATTCCTCTGCTCCATGTCTTTAATTGTGGTAAGGTTCATCTGTTGTGATTTAAATTATTTGGCTTCTATTGCTGATGCAGAGAGGCTTGACCTACTGAGTTTAGGTGGCAATTGATAACAAGGCAGAAAATTCTTCATGGTTTACGAGATTGTTCGCTCTGTGTTGTACACACTATCAGTGCTATACTTTTCATATTTCAGAACTTCTGAATACATAGCTAGGCCTCAACTATAAATTTACTATGGGTTATTAATGTAAAATGGAATTGGACACAGATGATGCTAGAATACTTTCTCAAAGAAAATGCTACCTTCTTCACATTACTTTTTACTTGCTTCATTCTTTCCCTAGAAAACAGTGGTTAAAAAAAAAGAATGTGAATGTTGCCAACATTCAAAAAACAGTTTCTTTGTGATATGAAGTCTTATGTATCTAAAACAAATAGCTGTGTCCTATTTTTACTGGAATCACATGAGCAACAAGGACCTCATGGATCTGAATGTACAAGAGTCTTTTCTTGACAGTGGCCTTGAATGTTTTTGAAAGCTTAGACTAGATATTTAAAAGTACCTCTGAGACATTTGGACATGTGAGTCATTCCCAACTGAATTTCTGCATCAAACGAAAGAGCTTAATTTGAAATTTGGATTGAGAACCTAGCTTATTATAAAATCCAAAATAATTGTTCCCATCTCTGAGTTCCATCTTTGATTAGGAGTGCACATTGCATTCTTGTGTGCAGAAATCTCATTAATTTTGTAGCAGGCTTAGATTATCATTTTTTTCTATTGAAAAATGAGGATGTTCATTCAGAACAAGTCACTGGATTGGGAAAAATACATTATGTGTGCATGTGTGTGTGCATATTGTATTTATGGATGTACCACATTCTCATTCTTCACATTACCAATATGTATTGACATCTTATATATTGTTGAGTAATTCACTTTTATACGTAGGTTGAAAATAAATATGGAGTCCCTGCTTTAATTTAGGTTTGTTTGTTTTTTAATAGCTTCCCTTGTGTTATAAGAGATTTCAAGATGATGGACCTTTGGATATTCATTTGACTAACGGAAGTTGTTATGAGATAAAAAGGGTAAGTTATAAAATTAAGGGCCAACTTAGATGTTAGAGGACATATTGCTGTCTATTTTATTTTGTTCTTTGCTTTTCTTAAACTTGTGCAATTTGTAATGTGTTGCATTTTTACACCTGCAACTCTTATTAATGGCAGTTGCAGATGTGGATGACGAGATGCATAGTGAGATGATCTGTAGTCATTGTTTTTAGCAGAGATTACAAGAAAGATTTTATATACTTGTAAATGAAAACTTTTATATTTACATTTTCTTTTGAATAAATATAAATATTTATATATAAATATTTTAGTCTTTTTTTTAACGTTTCTATATTGTAGGAAACTCCAAAATGCAAGCAACCATAAACTTCCTTTATCCATTTCTTTATGAAACTCTATATTTAACAGATCAAAGTTTTCTTTTGCAAGTACAATATGCTATTTTCCTGAAAGTGTTAACTGCACATGAAAAGTCTTTTGTTTCTTGGATGAAATCCCTGTAAGGGAACTAAAGGAGAAAAATGAAATGTGAATGTAGTTTTTGAATTTGTAGAGTTGTATAAAAGCAGTGACTGAAGGTGAGCATTCAGTATTCACCCTTTCCTTGCAATCTGAGCTTTTCTCCTTGATTTTGGTGGTGTATCAATTGACTCTGACTTGAGATGCCTTGAGATAAACAGATGTATTTAGTGATAGAAAGAGCTCCTGTGGGAACCTACTTTGTTCATATCTTGAATTGCTGAATTCAGTTTGCTTTATAAAATTCTCTATTTTGTTTCTTTTGAAGTCAATACAGAATAGTTTATTGAGTCAAAGGATGACAAGAACCCTAGGTACATATTTGAGTATACCACTTAAAATGTGCATAAATCTGTAAAAAAAACACTTTCTGCTCTAGAAGCCATAAGGTTTCTTAATGGGTAAAACAATGCATACTGCTTAAAGCAAAGTTAATGCTAAATTTAGGGCAATTCTACGCAGTAGTTTTCACTCTGCTTCCACTTCAGCAGCCCAAATCCTTCATAAACCAGTTTGAAGCTGACTTTTTATGTTCTTCACTCCTGGCCTCAAAATGTCAAAAGCAAGCAGGAACACCATGATCTCATCAGATCCCCAGATCTCTAGGAGTGATTAAAGAAATGGGACTCTACCCCATAAGTTGCCACACTTATCCTCATACTGTACGAAAGAAAAACTAATTTGGTGGGTCCTGATTCCAAACATATTTTCATTACATATTGTGTGTATTTTTCTGGATGTTTGCAAAAAAAATTATTGGGGAAGGCTATCCTATTTGAAGACATCTTCTGTTAAACATTTTCTGCTAGATATGATATTGGAGGATACTATGGTGATTTTTTTTAAACAATTCATTCTGTATATGTCAGAGTCAAGAATTTGGTGAATCCTTTTGTTATAGATAGGGAAATGAAGTCAGGCATTTCACTGCAGAGCTGACTAGAAGGGTTGGATTCAGTAATAAAGTACTGTATTTCTTTGCTAGTACAGTTAGATTGCAAGGGGTAGCATGTGTCCATAGACTTTGAGGCATGGTGATGGAACAGCCAATAGAAAAATAGACCAGAATAAACCCCAGGATTGCAACACCAACAATAACAAAAGTACAGTTTGCTCCAGTTTTAGATTAACCTGCACAAAGCCAAAAAATGTTGGATCATCCCTCAGAGTAAACTGACTTCATGGGAACTGGCAGTTCAGGGGCCAATCATGGAGCACATATATAAGTATTCTTATTCTTTGTCCTTTCAGATCAAGCTAATTAATTGCTCAAGCTATTCAGAATAAATGGTAGAACCAAGAATTATATGAAAGTATTTTTTCCATCTTTTGGATTATGGCCTAAATTAACAGTTTCACATATTTTTCATGTTTACAACTATTTTACCTTTACTGGTTGGAACTATTTTTAAAAATATTTATGTAGATATGCAGAATTGTCATTAATAACACAAACTGCTTTTTTGTAAGCTATCTGAAAGAACAAGACTATCTTTGAAACAACCTGTATATGGCTATTTCTCCATGGTTATTAGCTAGGATGGAGAAAAATTGATTATAATTAAGAAGTGGTTTATAACTAGTTTAGAGAAGCCTATAGAAATATACAGTGTGATGCAATTACAAATGGATGTTTACATACAGCTCATGCAGCCCAACTGGATATTTGTTCAACCAAGACATTGCGACTTATAGCAAAAGTGGCCATAAATTGTAACCACTTGCCTATTCTATATAGAGCTTTCATCAGAGTAATTTCAACCTTTTTAGCAATAGGACTCATGTCATTGCCATGCCATGTCCTCTTCCTAATCTAGAGTATCTGTTTTTGTAACAGTGGTCCTTTTTCTGATGTTTTGGGGTTTTAAAATGAATAATTTAAGCAGAATACTACCATCATAATCATGCCCTCGTTCTGTGCACAGCCAGTAAGAATGGAGCTGTGGCAGCACTTTGAACATTATCCAGACCTACGGAATATAATTAAACAATTCTCAGAATAGAGAAAGAAAAAGCTAAAAATGTGACAGAAAGATTGTATGTTTCCCAATACCAGGCATATTTTCTTTTCTTTTAGAAATCAGCACTTAATGGGCATTTCAGTTTTTATAAACCTATATCATTTTTTGCTCACTATATTGTAATCCTAAATTCATTTATCCATAAATAAATCTCATTGGACTTAGCACACCTGTTTCCCTCCCTTCTTTGTAGTATCAACAACATAAAGACTGTTGTGTACTTTCTTTTTCCTACATTAATATTGACAGCTAAATGTCTTTTTTACTCTGTAGTTTTAGAAAGTAGGGAGTAATATTTTGTGGTTTTCCTTTTTATTTTTAGGCTTTTATTTCTACCTTATTTGCATAAGATTTTTATTTTATTTCCTAAACTCATAGACTGAATTTACTACTAAAAACGAAAAGAAATGGTTTAAATAAGGTAAGAATTTCTCAGAAACTTGACCATGATTTTCATTATCTAATAGAAAGCACTAGATACGTATAGATGGCACTTTTTTAAATCATCTATTCACTTTAAATGGATGAGATGAACTAGGGCAGTCATGTGGTCCCAGGAAAAGATGGAGCTGCTTTAAAGAGTGGCAGAATAGTGCTTTCTTCACACATCTCAGACTCAAAAGCCTCTTTTTGAAATAAAATTTAAAGCACTGCACAGTTCTAAAGAAAACTCTCAAATAAGCAGAGGTTATAATGCTTCACATAACATAAATTATTATATATTCCTTCAAATGCTTGCAAGTGCTTTAATACTGTTTGGACAACCAACTCCTAGGACTTTAAAAACCATTCAGGGACCTATGATTTTATGATTTCTTTCTCAGGCAATATAATTATCTGAAACATAGGATTCCTAGCCAGCTTGTGTTCTGATATTGATGACCAAGAGTTTTTCGAGTTATGATCCCATTATGTATAGAGGGTGCTAACCTAAACAATGCCACATGAAGTGTGGTGGTTTTATTAGTAATGTCATTGAAAGATCTATATTAGGTACAAACATTATTTTCTACACAGAGGATACTTCCCTCTGAATACTAATTTTCTTGTAGTTAAATTTTTATCATGTTTGTGGGTCCATAGCTAATTAATAACTTGATGACATTTCATTTATCTCTGTCTTTTGATCTTACCTTAGTTGTAAATTTTCTTAGATTTCTGACATGATATTATACATTTGTATATTAGATAAGATAATGTATTTATATTTTACTTTCATGTTATTGTCTTTTCCTGCTATAAATTATGATTTATTTTATAAATATGATAGATCAACCTTGCATGTCTTAGAATTTAATACATTCATTTTTTGTGGATGACTTAAAATGAATATTTAAATTTATTTCATAATGTAGAAAAATAAAGTACTATTATTTAAAAATGAGAGTTTTTCCAATGTAGAAAAGAGTTATGAAATTTAGAAAAGCAAGATGAAATTCAAGATACTTCTTTGCAATTTATACCTAGAATAACAAGAACTACACAGACAGAAGTCCCTAATGTCTTGTGGCTTAAATAAAGTTCAGATGAGGCCACACGTAAGTCATAGTGTACAATGTATTGATTTATTTTGTAAACAGGCTCTGGATAATTAATCATAAAATCCAACTAACATAATACCATTAACTTTGCTCCTTGCAAGAAATCATTCAGGACAATGAGTTGTTCATGACTGGTTATAACTTGCTAAATTAAAGATTAAATTCAAAATCAGGTTAAAGGACATGTTACAAGTATGCAAAATTCTAAGTGAAGAAACATTAATGTGGCATCAGCAAAGTGAAATATAGAATTTTTGCATTTGGTCTCTTCGGCTCTTCGGTTATTCCAGTGTGCAAAACACATATAAACATATTCAGAAGTGGGAACCATTTTTATGTGTACATCTTTAAGGTTATTATTCCTTGGATTACATTTTTAACTGTGGTCAATATGTGTTTCTTACTTAGATAGTTTTTTGGCCCAGATATCTTAAAGATTAAGATACCTTGTTTAAATATATATTCTACCTGGGAATCTAGCCAGTGCTCAGAGTACTACACTCAAGACAAACTTGAGGATGAGGAAGTACTTGAAGTGCTATTATATGTATGATTGATATTATAATTAATTTTATGAACCATGCTGAAATGCATTTAATTTTTTTAAAGGTTCATTTAGCTGAAATTAGATCAAATACACCATAGCTCTCTTGCTTATGTACAGTGGTACTTTACAGAAGAGCTGCATTTAAACCAGCCACTTAAATAAATTGGATGCTATTTAAGTATTGTATTAATTATAAAAAAAATCTAATCCAAATAAACTAATCATAGGAAGGATTTTCCTTCCTTCCTTCCTTCCTTCCTTCCTTCCTTCCTTCCTTCCTTCCTTCCTTCCTTCCTTCCTTCCTTCCTTCCTTCCTTCCTTCCTTCCTTCTACATTCATCTAATGTATAGAATGTTTGTGTTCCTTTGCTGCAATTATAGACCTATATAAAACATAGAATGTTACATTTTATTACTTCCATATGATTATAGTTTTTACTTGCTTACAAACTCATCTTTACTCCTTTTGTACTTTTTTTCTCATTAGAACTGTGAAGAATACAACTTTAGGATGTGATTCTTTCTTTCCAAATTCATACAAATCAGCATCTTCTAAAAGATGCTGTGCTTCTTCCAATTTTATATGTTGTTGATAGTTCTGAAATAGTCCAGCTGCTCTGATGTCAATGTGACGTCCTTATGCTCATGGTATATATCTATATCAGTACTGTTAGCTAAAAATAATCATGAAGTTTTTGGTTTAGAAGGCAAGTTGCTTTTGTATTTGGACAGAATAAAATATGGCTTCTTGTAGTTGACTGGAATCATTGAACTCTAATTAGATGTCAGATTGGAAAGAGTTCAGTAATGCCATAAAATGGTCTTTCAAATATTGGCACTATTTGTTTTTCAAGGGGCAGTGAAACATTTCTTAGGGGAAATTATATTCAATCATAATATAACGACAAATTATTAGCCAGTTGTACATTTCTGGCATGAAACCCTTATTTAATTCACGTCATCTGTACAATTTCAAATAATACTTATTTAAAGTAACTCCTAGAACAATAGATTTTAAGGAAGGAATCTTGTTTGGGCTGGTTTCAGTTGCACACACTGGAAATTAGAAAAATAAGTTTGAAACAACCCAAAATAGGTCTGTAAAAGCAGTGTAATCTGTTCGTTAAATATTACTACAAGATGAGCAAATGTCATCATAAAAGCATCTTTGTAGCAACTATAGGATAGTGTTTAATGAATAATTTGTATCAAATTATTTATTTAATGCTGTTAGAATGTTATTTTACTCATGTAATATTAACAAGTGGATGACAGCCTCCTTGAGCTATGAATGCTCTGGAATCAGAATTTGCTTCCTATGGGAAATGACATAAGCGTAAACAGTCAATTTCTTCCAAAACATTTCAGCTGATCATTGTTCCTGATGCTTTTCCCATGGAAGTATTTTTTAACTCCTACTATGAATTAAGCAATCATAATATATTTGATAAGTGCTACTTTTATAGTAAATGCATTTCTTAATGAAAATGAAAACTAACACAGGATATTGTGCTGTTTTACTGATTTTACAAAAACTAGTAAATGAGTAACTTGAATATCTTGGAGAATTTTATTTCTGTTTTTGTTTTTCTTGTTTTCAGTTCTCTTTAGTGATTAAGTAAATGCCTTCTTGGATTTAGGAAGATTTTTGTCCCAAGTTAAATCAAAACGTATTGCCATTTAACCTTTCCTATGTCACAGTCCAATTCATCAGACAGTGAGCCTTAGGTTACTCCTTTCACAAAACTTTAGGTTACAGGCACCTTCTCTGACATCCTGAACATTTTTGAGTGTTGTATTTTACTTAGAGTAGTAATTAATTGACATTTAGGGCTGTCAGGATTTGTGCTGAGGAAAATGGGACATCAATTCCACCTCTGTTATTGTCCTTATTCTAGTTTTCTCCTGGATACAACTCATTATTTCCAATAGATTGCTTCTGTGGTTGTTTGTAGTTAAATCTGGACCTCACTTTACAACCCTAACTGCAACTGGAATTTCAATCACCAAGTGAATCGGTTGTTAGGCAAAACATCATGTAACCACACTGTTTACCACTTAGTTCTGGTAGTCCCAGTTGTGGTCATTAGACGAGGACTATGCCATCATTAGGCAAGGACCTCACGCTTTTCCTGTCTTGCCACGCTTGCCTCCACTTCAGCTCCCCCCAACTGCCTGTCTCCCCCCAACTCTGCCATTTTGGCTGCCCTGCACTCCATCGCCACCAACACCTGTTGCCCCCTACTGCCCCCAGCTGACATTCACCATCTTCCTCCAGCTGCTAAGGTGCACCTGGCTGAGGCAGCTGCTGGCCTTTCTCCTGGGCTGGTGGGGGAGGTGGCAGCAGCAGAGTGCAGGGCGTCCAATAGGGAAGAGATAGGAGAGGACATAGGTGGCCATCACGAAGGACCAGCAGCTGCCTCGGCTGGGTGCGCCTCAGCAGCGGGAAGAAGGTGGCGAAGATCAGTGTGGGGCGGCAGAGGTATGTGGCAACAGAGTGCAGGGAGTCCAAAAGGGCAGAGATGGGGATAGGTGGAGGGGGGAGTTGAAGTGCATCCTGCAGTCGGAAACACAGGTGGGCTGCCAAGCACCCAAATTTTGATCACGTGACCGCTGGGGCACTGCAATGGCCATAACTTTGAGGTCTGGTCATAACTACCATTCATTCAGTGCTATTGTAACTTTGAACGCTCACTGTATGAAGGATTGTTAAGTGAGGACTACCTGTACAGTTAGTCCCTGGATTAAGAACACCCAGTTTACGGATGACCCATACTTAAGAATGGAACTTATTATAGCAAAATTCAAGTTAAATTCATAGTGATTCGAGTTAAATACCCAAAGGTTCAAGTTAATGACACAATACTACTTATATAGTATTATACAATAATATTGTTCCGGCTTACATACAAATTCGACTTGAGGACAGACTTTGGGAACGGAAGTCCTTTTTAAACTGGGGACTACCTGTATTTGAAAAATATTAATACATATGAACTTTGTCCAAGTAAGATAAGGGTTAATATATCCTCTGAGTGAATTGTCTTCATACAACCAATTTCACCTCTGTTCCAAGCCTATATCAAGAACACTCAGAATGGTAGGTATGTATGCATTTCCTTAGTCCTACTATCTTTTAGCTTGGCTGGAGCTGGGCTTCTTATGTAGTGGATTGTTAGACCTTCAATAGTGTGCTGGTGAGTACAAAAGCGCGTGTTGAAGGACTAGTGGAAGGAACTAAAGATACCTAAGACTGTTAGAAAATTCATAGTAAAGTTATATAAGAAACAGTTCCAATCATTAAGCAAAAGCTCACTGTATGGCTCCTTCGTATTGAGCAGAGAGTATAACTTGTGTATACAGGCAGTCCCTGGGTTAAGAACAAGTTCCATTCCTAAGTCTGCCTTTAACTCAAATTCGTATGCAAGTTAGAACTCGTACTTCTAAACAGGCTGCCTATTACTAAAAATGGTGGATAGCATTCTCCTTTGTCGAGCTGACAAACCACCAAAGCCGTGCAATGTTTTCATGGACCACTGCAAGCTGCTGAAAACAGCGCAGCTTCAGCAATTAATGAAAACATTGCATGGCTTCAGTGGTTCATCGGCTCGAAGAAGGAGTACTCCATCCACCATTTTGAGTAATAGGCGGCCCGTTCATAAGTACGAATTGTCTGTAAGTTGGACATTGTTAACCTGGGTACTTCCTGTACTATATAGTCACTTTCCAAGTGCTTGAGCCTCAGAAATTTTCTCACAGTTTTCCCTGCAGAGCGTGTCATTAGCAGTCAAGTAGAGACAATTTTACCATTCTTTCCTGCTGCTCTATTTTTTTTTAATGCCAGTACATATATTTGTTATTCTTTATATTCCCTTTGAAGTTGGGAATCCAAGGGGAATATAAAACCGACCAGATGTTTCTACTGCTGCAGATGCAGCAGTTCCAGTTTAACTGAAATACAAGGTTCTACAGCTAAAATTCCATTTGCTAAATGTATTTATTATTTATTTTTTATTTGCGCTTGCCATCCAGAAGAGGTGATACCTCATGTCACTAGCTCAGGAGGGAAAAATGGATGAATTATCCAAGTAAATAGCGTTTCAACAGCTGCCTCTGGTGATTTCCCTGATGGGCTTTTCGTTCCACTACACTGCATATTTCCCACCCACCCTTTCTTTTCTAGCTATGAAAAATCATTTCTGAATCACATTGGGCTTGGAGAGTGGATATATTGATCCATCCATTTGGGTGGTCAACATGTAATGAACACTTTAGAAAGAAAATAAAAAAAAGAAGATTAATGACATTTAATTCCTCCACCCCCCATGTGTTTCTGTATAAGAGGGTATACTAACTCATGTTATTTATCTCTGTAAATTTCTATGCTGACTTTCTATGCCTTTCTCCAACCATCAAAACAGCTTACTATGTGAAAAATATAAACTAAAGTACAAAATATAAACTAAAACAACATTAATACAATTGAAATTGAAATTAGACATTGGAGTAAATTAACAGTTAAACAGGTGGTTGACAACATGTGTTTTTGCCAACTTCCTAAATATTAAAGAGAGTGGGGAGCAAACACATCTTTATGTAGGAAAATAGGCCTGTTCCTGCATACCACAAAGTTGAGCTTTTGGCAGTGATGGGGTCTTCCAAAGGCTTCAAAAGTAAAGTATGGAAATTCTCTTGACATAGAGAGACATAGACAAGCTATACATAAAACTTAAATGTTTTGAAACCACAGAATTCTGGACTTACACCATACCCAAGTCCTTCCAATCTTTGGAGAAATTTATTTCAGAGTAATGTGGTAAACATTCTTTATTTACTGATACATTTTGGTGTTTTAAGGTGCACTCCAAAATACACATACATAGTTCATCTTTAGACATAGATGACATGTTCTAATATTTTCACTTCCATTTGGTTTCTTTGAGGTCTCAAAATCCTAAGGTCTTTATCAGAGACATCAACAGATCTTTGTATATACTTTAAATTTTTAAAAGTTTATGTGGGATTCACTGGTTTTCCATAAATGACTTTGTATATCCTGGGTTGAAAATAGTAGTAGTAGTAATTTTATTTTTCATGCATCTATAACTAGGCACAGTTCAGAATAGTAAGTTACAACATCAAGAAATGAATGCATTGACTCACAATAATCCAGTTTAAGATCGCAACTAAAATTTTAAAAAACTCAGTTATTTATTTGTTAGATTCATATCGCACCATTTTTTTACAAATCTAGGTAATGTACGTAATGCTCCCTCTTCCTATTTTCCCCACAAAAAACCGTGTGAGGTGATTTGGGCTGAGAAAGAACGACTGGCCCAGTCAGTTTCCCAGTCTAAAGGAGGACCAGATCTCATTGGCTCTCAGTTTCTAGTCCAGCACCTTAACCATTATTCCAAACTCTTAAAAATTGAACATTCATTTCTAAGAACCTTAGTAACCTGAATGGCTTTTAAAACAAATATGAAAAGAAATAATTAGAACCTTTACCTAGATAACAGTACATTTCTGCATAAAGAATGGAACTAGCTTCATGAAGATCCATAAAAAAGAAACTTCTTAGCATTTTTGAATATTTTGATAAATCAGACTCCAGGCAGAATTCAGGCTGATTCTAGAGAACTGATTTCAGATAGGAAAATTCCATCAACCATGTCGTGTCTATTTTAGTAGTAGAGATACCATTCATCCCTGGCTAGATGAGTGGTTCATTGTCATTTTCAACATCTCATTGAATCGGTCCAGAATGAAAGACTTTTGAATGGACTATACATTAGCTGGCCTTCATATTCTATTCCAATATTTTGTCATTCTGCTTTTCTGGGTGTTGTTGTATTTTTTGTTTTTAGTTCCTATGTTTCTATCCAATTATAAAATGCCCATAGTCAATTTTGCCAGACGGGTGGCTATATAAACTGATCAATCAATATGTTTTTCCATATTTAATAAAAAAGTAAATAGACAAATAAGTAATTGGATAGAAGAATAGAATATATATTGCATGTATTTACATCATTTACAAATAGTTTTTTCACTGAATATTTTAGCAAGCAACAGAATCTGGAAAAAATGGATATCAAATATTATCAAACAGTATAGATCTTACTCCAAAAATATTCTGTATGATCATAGTACCCAGGTGTCCAGTTCTTCACTGAAGAGAAGGGAAGAATTCAATCAAAATATTTTCCCGATCATTATTTTTTCTTCCTTTTAATGTATTTGAGATATTCTATTTACTTTGCTATTATAACTTGTAATGGGGTTGTTTCTTTATTAAAGCAAAGGTTTCTTTTTATTGCTTTTGTTGCTGATGATGGTTAGCTTAATTATATAAGGCTCAGAATTAGAAGCTTTAAAAAAAATCCCAGTTTTTTTTTCTTCTATTCAACAATTGTAGAAAATTTTATTAACTGACAATAATCAGTAATTAATATCCTGCCAAGAGGAGATTTGTGCGACCCTATTACCAGAACACAAAGTCAGATCATTCTGGATTTGAACAATCTAATTGCTTTTAATGTGTGTTTCTTTAAAAATCATGTACCACCTTTCTGTCTTAATTTTAATGGAGTTTACATTAAAATGAAACAGAAGAAAAATGATTAAGTTACAGTAAATAAAACACCCAGATTTAAAAAATAAACTTTAAATAATTTAAGTGTTTAAAATTATAGCAGTGTTCCTGCTTGATAGGGACATATGCTAATGTACAAAAATTGTAGGTCAACTATGAGAGCCAAGCCTTCGTAAAATGGCTTCTGTCCTAGACTGTGTTTGGATCATACAGTGAACATATTTATGTTGGGTGTTGAACGTGCCTAATTGCAAGTGATAGCTCCTAACTGCTGCTGTATGTACCTTTCTGATGACTGCCCATCAGTTATTTAAAGGTTTCTTGTGTTGTCCTCCTGTAAAAGTAAACCATTAAAGCTTCAATCAAATGTGTTACTGAACCATGTTTGAACATTTGCAATAATGGAATCATGGAAATCTTTAAAGGCATAGAATTCCATACAGATGAAGCCACTGTCAAAACACATATCTTTTTCATGGCTCTCATCTAACTAGCTAGCAAATGAGTAAGGCCTCCAAATCAGTAACAACAACAACAGCAACAACAAATTAATAAATTAATTTACAGTATATGCCATCCAACTCCTAACAACCCTGGACAGTTTACAAATTATTAAAAACATTTAAAACAAAAAAGCAGAAAACAAAATAGAGCAAAGATGGCAGAGATAACAAACCTGGATGGGAACAAAGTAAAAGAAGAAAAAGTGAAGAGCCAGGTCTTCAGGGCCCTTCAAAACACCAGTAGGATGGGGGCCTTTTGAATTGCGGGGGGGACCTCATTCTAGAAGGCAGGCTCTGCTACAGAGAAGGCATGCTTCTAGAGTCCTGATAGATGGCATTGTTTAATTGAAGGAACCTGGAGTGCACCGATCCTGCCAGATTGGATTGGCCAGGCAGATACTATGGGAGACAGGCAGTCCCTAAAGTAACCGGGCCCTATGCCATGTAGGACTTTATAGATAGCAACCAGTACCTTGAATCACAACCAGAAGCAAAACAATTGCCTTGAAAACTGCAAGGATTCGTCCAGGCAGTCACTGCAGGGTCAGTAATGACTGAGCGCAGACCAAAAAAAAAAAAACAGCTTGTGAAGCCATGCCACCTGCATTCTGGACCAGTTGAAGCTTCTGAGAGTCTTCAAGGGCAGCCCCATGCAGTAGTCAAGCTGTGAGGTGACCAGGGCATTAATGACTGTCTGAAGGACCCCCGATCTAGTAAAGGGTGTAACTTGCACACCAGATGGAGCTGTGCAGAGGCCTTCCTGGCCACAGCTGCCAGCTGCTCATCAAGCAGGAGCTGAGTGTCCAGGGATATCCCCAAATTACACACCACACTTGAATGGGGAACTACCACCCCATCCAAGGTCAGTGATGGAATATTCCCAGATCTGGGTGGTCCAAACACCCACAGCAACTTGGTAGGATTGAGTCAGATACAATTCTTCCACATCCAAGTGCACAATAGCCTCCAAGCACTCGGACAGAACCTTGACAACCTCAATTGCCGGCCTAGAATTAAAAAATATAATTAGGTATCATCAACATACCGAGCCCCAAATCGGCAGATGACCTCACCCAGTGGTTTCATGTAGATGTTGAAAAGGAGGGGAGACAGAATAGAACCCTGTGGTACCCCACAAAGGAGGGGCCTGGAAATGATCTCTCCCCACCTACCAACAACTGAAACTGGCCCTGGAGAAAGGAAGAGAACCACCGTAAAATGGTGCCCCTACTCCCCAACCATGGTTGACAGTATTGAAAACTGCCAAGAGATCAAGGAGCACAAGAATGGATGCACCACTGCTATCCTGGCTCCACCACAGATCATCAACAAGTGCGACCAAAGCTGCCTCAGTACTAAATCCTGGTCTGAAACCTGACTAAAATGGGTCTCAATAATCCATTTCCTCTAGAATTCTCATCACAGGCAAGCACAGGTAGCTTGGTGCCGAACAAATTCAAGCTGGAACATCTACCAACTAATGCAACTGATACAATATTTGTGTCATACTCTGTATGCTAATTATCCCATTCTCAACCAAGGGTTGACTAAATTTATCATCAGTAGAGAACATGAAAGGCAGGACCACACAGGGAGCATTACATCAAAATTAGCAAGTTTAAATATTAATTTTTCTAAGTCAATTTCTGTATGGAAATACAGTACAAAACATTTTAAGCAAATCATTAGGAATAAAAATCTATAAACATGTTTTCAAATATATTACACATTGCTGAAAGTTGGGATTGTTATTTCAGTTGAACTTCAAATCATTAATTAATCACGCAGGAATTAAAAGAGTGGTCAAAATTAACACTATCATTGCTTGGTATGATAGCAGCAGTAAAGATGTCACTACTTCTTCTCTTCTTGTATTTTTTCCAAGTACATATATGTACCTGGGAAAAAAAAACACCTCTTAATACATACAGAAAATAATTTGTAAATTTATACATACTGGCAAAAATCAAGAATAAATGCAAAATATTCTCTATAAAATATGAACAAAAGAAGTCTTAGAATTTCTAACTATAATCTTATTATAATGTTAATGACATCAGTAATATTTTTCCATGATGAAGTCAGAATTAATACCTTAGCTAAAGATGGAGTGGCTGCGTATGCTTTCAGTTAAAATTAGGGCACTATTCTTTGCCAAGAAATATTTATCAAGAACTGGAACTTTACTCAGAGTCCATTTCTTCTGAACAAGTTCAAAAATTGGGAAAGATGGGGCCCTCGATTAATTCCACGCTGACTACTCCTTTAACCTTTTATATTTCACCATGCCTTTTACGATGAAGATAAAATTAAACAGTATCAGGGTGGGAAAGGAAAGGACTTTATTATTTAAAAGATTTATATGATGGAGACACTCAAAACATGGGAGAAAATGATGGCAGATGTGCAGGAAAATCACTTCAGTGGAAAATTTGATAACAAAAAAAGATGGCAATAATACAGAAGATTTTTACTTCACTTGGCTTATACTTATTAATAATGCACAACAAAAGGAAAATGATTGACTACTTCCCAGTTCCAGGTTCCTTAATATTCCATTAAAATAAGGTTATATATATTTTGCTTCTGTATATACTCCACTGTATTATTCATTGTAGTAAATTTAAATAAATGGGAAAAGGAATACAAGCTGATATAGACACAGTTTGGAATGTGTGTGTGTATCCATCCATCCATCCATCCACCCACCCACCCACCTTTATTTTTCCTCAATTGTTAACCCTATCTTCATTTTGCTTAATAAAAATACCACTTGGCTATATTTTTTCCTCCTTGTGGTCAGTGTTGCTATTGCTTTTTTTTAATTTGTGATTTAATAACATCTATTAAAGTGCCATGAGATTGTTGTTTTTGTTAATACGGTTATTTAGCTTTTTAGTTTTTGTATTCAAGCACAGTTAGGTCTATAACACTGGCTATCAAAAGCAAGATTTCTTATTTTTGGTGGCAGCTATTCTTTAACCCTAAATTTAACAGCTGTTGATTACAACATAACTTATTTTCTCATTTATTAATTAATATGGAGTTTGCTTAGTCAGCATTTGTAATACTGTTTTCCAGCTACGTGCAGACTTTAGTAATTGAAAAGGTAAGGTTTTTTTTAGAGTAGAGAGTATCTTCTAACTATAAGAGAGGTTTGAATTAAAACCCACATACTGAACTTTCTCATTCTTTATGAAAAAAATTTTTTTGTGAATTAAGTCCAAATTTTTCAGTTGCTTCGTGTCAAACATCCCCAAATATACATAATTTTCAGAAAACTCAATTTAGGAGTTGCCTCTAAGATTAGTAATTATTCTTGTTCTAAATTTCTTGAATTTTGATCATGGAACTTAGTAAAAATAGTCAGAAACTTGGGGTAGGGAAGTTGTGCTGTCACACTTTCCAGAAATCTAGTTCACTTACACCAAACCAATTTTCTAAATAGCTCTCCCATTTATCATGATATCTGTATGAAATGTGACTTGAAGTCTATTTTCCTCATGTTCTAAGAGTGATCTTTGTTGAAGTACGGGCTTGAAGTTTGCTTGCTTGTTTATAATTTCAGTTTCTAAATATTATTGAAACTATATGCATTCTGCTTGCTAAACAAGGTAAAGGATCAGAACAATTACATAATACAGTACTGATAATATACCTGAACAAATTAATATGTTTTTGTTTTAGAATAAACAAAACATATACAAAAATATAGTTATATTATTTATTATATATTAAAATATTATATATTTAATTGTTGGAATATTTATTTTTACTTAAGCAACATATTTAATACATACCAAGTTTATTGCTGTAAGTATTAGGGTACATTGAAGGCTTACTTGGGTGGGGCAGAGTTATTTTTATTTCTCAAAATAATAAAACTTTTCAGTTCTGGTGAAGAGCTAAGGAAGACAATTGCTTCCAATGTGATAAATCCTATTTCTCATGTGACAATCTGAAGTGAGAAATAATAGAATTATTAAAACCTAGAACTATCATGAGTGGGAAAAGGAAGAAAGATATATGATTCCATGGCAGAGTAATTGTGTTGCACCTAATATGTCTATTAGAATTGTGATAATTCATATTACAAAATCTAAGATAAAACTGCTAAGGAAGACTGTAAGTCCTTTGTTTGGCACTGGCGCTTTCTAGGACTACTCATTGCACTGCATATGTTAATTTTGTTGAGATTTGGAATGAGCTAAGGTTTACAATAACATATGTGATTTCTTTCCCTCTCTCATTCTCCCTCTCTCTCAACATGTCACTTGTGAAGGTTGTGGTGATTGTCTAAGCATTTTACATATGCCCTGAAAAATTAGGGAATATAACCCTGAAGAACTTTTGTGTCTGCACAAAGAATCTTAGTGCCTGTTTCTAGTGCTTCATGGTGACTTGGTTCAATAGATTTATTCTTATTTAGCTAATGTGGAAATGGGAAATAGTACATATGTGAAGTGGAAAACTGTGAAGAAACTGGTTAAATCCCTCACTCATCTTTAGTCATCAGGCTTCCAGAATAGAATATGTCATATGATGATATGTCATCATTCTTTTTGTTGTTGTTCATATATATACATGTAAGTTGGTCTAACTGTGCATCCAAAGCTTTTAGTTTATTGTTTACTGATTAGTCAGATGACCATATCAAATCATAACATGTCATCAGGATGGAAAAATAAGGTAAAATTAATAAAGTGTATCAAAATATATACAAATATTCAATAAAATAATCTGATAAGATCATCTCCTTGGCAGTTAACCCAATCTGATCTAGGTAGGAAGCTCTCAGTTGGATGGCTTTAACTATAAACTTTCTGACTGTCCATGTTTTTGCACTTTGAAGGAGGTAGCATAACCTATTGATGGGATCTCAGTGGGCTGCCCTATCAGTTAGTTACTTTAAATGTTGTCCTGTGGCTGAAGCATATAGTTGGCAGTCAAAGAGGAAATCAAATAGTACGTTATTTGATTTAGATCTTGCAGTTGGGATGTGTGCAATATTTAATAGTATTGTTCTATTTCGTGTTTCCTGCCTTCATTAAAAGAAGGGCTATTTTGTTTTATTTTTCAAACTGTAGTGGATAGCAGAGAGCAATGGTGGCATAGTTGTTGGAGGACTGGCTAATACTGGTTGTAGAGTAGATCAGCTTTCAAGTCTCCACTTAGCCATTGAAGGACAGCCAGTGTCCCTCAACTTAGTCACCTCCACAGATCTGTGAGAAGAAAGTGGAGAAGGATTCAATATGGAGAATTGTGGAGGAGCATACAAATACCAACATCAGTAAAATACCTGATACACTCGTATATACTCAGGATACTGAGTACAGATGTATGTATCCATATTTACAAGTATTTTTAATCAATAATCATGACAAAATATATAGGAAGAGACCTTTCTTAGATCATCCTTCCACATTGTGATAGGTGATGTCCATTTTAGTAGGAAAAAATAGATCCTGTGTGTGATTAAATGTTTAGGAATATGAAAAGTACAGTATCTTTGTCAGAAAAAAGGGTATGATAATGTTAATTGAAAGAGAAAATTACAAGGCACAAATACCTCACGCTGTGCCTTTCATGCAATGCTGTCAGTTTCTTCACTTTGATAAGAAATACAGAGCATGTGGTGTTACTAGCAGGTATTCCCACTGGTTGGATGCATGATGGATTGGGCAGAGGCTTGTCTTGAGATGCTACCAGAAACTATGGAAAAGAAAAGAAAGAGGAAGCAGGATCCATAGGAGTAATTCTGCAAGTCTGTTGAAGCAAAAGGGTAAGAATCGTTGTTAAAGAGTAGCAACTTTATTGCAACAACAATACCTACTTTATCATACATATGATTGGCCAGAATTTTCATTTTCCCCTAGGGAAAGTTTTCCATTTTTCTTTGTTTCTTAAGCTACCTTAAGCCTATTTAAGATTTACGCTATACCTTTCATACGTTTCCCACCAGCAAGTGGTAAAAATTGCATTGCTGATTATCAGCAGTAGTGGTAAGATAAGATTCTAAAGATGCCAGAGAAAGTGTTGAGGAGCTACATATCACTCTGAGATCACAGTTGATCACAATCCTCTGTGGAATACACTCAGTTGATGGAACATATTCAGTAATCATAAGATGTCCAAGAAGTAGATGGGAGTGGGTTTAAAGAACACCGTCGCAGACTGCTTCTCCACTGAAAATCTTTTTGTTTGAATCCTATTGATTTATTTTATTTGCTCAATTTATAACCTGGCTTTCTGTTTAAAAGTTTCAAAGTTTAAGGCAGCTCACAACATAAAGGATGTAAGGAAACAAGGACAATAAGAAAAAAAGATTCAAAATATAAAAACAAAGTAAATCTCCACAGTGTAGATGACATTAAGGCAGATACCACAAATGACATTGAATTAAATGAGTCACAGAATCAGAATATATTTAGAATTACCTTTTTGGTATCTTTTCAGGTTTTTCCTTTCTAAAATAGATAACAGGCATAGTAAATGAAGATTTAGTTGCCTGTATTTTATTAATTTATTTAAGACATTTATAGAGGTATTTATATTCTGTAGTTCATAATATTTATGTCAGGTTGAGAACAGTGTAAATTAAAATAAAATAGTCAGATACATAATAAACCAATAGGAAGCTGTCGATAAACAACAGTTAACTCAAGTTCACAATTAAAATGGCTAGTGAGTACCAAAGTAAAACTTAAACTGCAATATTTTTAAATACATAGTTATTCTTGGATTGGAAACAACAATCTTGTTTTCATTCCATTTGTTGTTATTATTTTATTTGCTTGTATTGGATTTTCCTTATAAATTATATTGGAATATTAACATTGTCATTACATTTTTTTTCTTGAATGATTGTGTATCTATTATATATTGATAGATTTAAAAAATTAGACTTGTTCCAACTTCAACTTTAGCTACCTTGACAAATTGTCAGAAGAGATGCTTTTGACCAGCACATCTAATTACTTTGCTTTAATATGCTCTTTAGCCTTAATGAGCAGAATAAAATGTCCCTATTCTTATCTTAGTTTGTCAAACCATCTCTTCAAAGATTTGGCTTTAGTGTTTTATGTTTTCTCCCTTGATTGCTCCAAGTTCTGAGTAAATCACTGATCAGTTAAATAGTTCACATAATGGATCCCCCAAAATGTAAGTTGTTAATTATTTTTTCAGTACAATGGCAATTTAATGTACCTCAACAGAGCATTTTGGTAATACCTGAAATAGCTTTGGACCTAGTTTAGAACTCTGAGAATTATTTTTGCTTACATTGCACTAGGCTTTTGAGAATATTGCCGTACTTTGAAGTCACTAATGGATAAAGCTTTATGGACATCTTGGGGAGAAACTTGTGTAGTATTAGTTTCATTGGCAGGTAAGAAAACTGGTGCACGTAGAGGACAAGTGACTTTTTCAACAACTTGCCGTGTATTAGTAGTACTGCTGGGAAATCAAATCTTTTCAAGGCTGGTAGGAGAATGAAACAAAATCTGAGATGTATGCATCTCATAAATCTGTGCTACTACTGTGTACTACTTCCAACTGCATGAGACTGTTCATGAAAGCAGGCTCCAGATACATGGGCTGTATTCCTTCAGATTAGGGCTTGCGACTCTTGTTTGTTTTCTGCTTGTGATATTCTAGAAATGCATAAAGGTTGGGGCAAATCTTCCAAGAGAATGGCTTCAGAAGTGTGTATGAATCACCTCTTTTTCAATTAATAAAGCAGCCACATCTTTTCCCAGATTCATATGGTTGCTTCAGAGGTACCCCCTAGCCTGGAGTAGAGACAGCCTGGAAGCACCTTCTGAAACAATTCTACAAGCCTGAAGAGGCAGCTGCTATAACACTTGGAAAAGAGGTGCTTTTTGCATGCCCCTACACATTCTGAAGCAACTCTTTCAAAGGTTTTGTCAAACCCTAGAATGTAATAAATAGAAACATATAAGGAAATGAAAGATTGAAATCAGCATGTCAACAGAAACCTATGTAGAACTCCTTCTTTCTGACATCTAATTCCTATATGAGGTTGTGTGTGTGTGTGTGTGTGTGTGTATACTAAGAAGAAATACATTCGGTTTCTCATTCTAGTCCAGATAAGATTTATTTGATCTGTTTTATATGTAAGGCTTTGCAATGAGCTTCTTAATTATCATATGCCCTGCTCTATTACTTTATTTCTTTTTCTAGAGGTATGCTATGTATTTATGGAATAGCACCCACAATGCTTTTATTTATAGCATTGTATTGAGGATTGTACAGAACTTAAGCACATTATAGAATTCTTAGGAATGAACAGTATATCAGAATCAAATAAGGAGTGCCTAGAAGGCCAGTGTAAATTGGCTTTATACATCAAAACCAGCATTTTAAGTCTGTCTATCAGTAGTAAAACTGTTGAGAAAACCTTCCTATAACCCCACATTAAGTAATCTGCATCTTCTTCAAAGGTGAACACCAACACTGAGCATATTACAGCAACTCAAATGAAATATGAGTAACTCCAGAAATTGGCAAAAATTAGCACATTAGATTTATCTGTGGATAAGCACCACTGGCCAAAACCTGAAGAGCATTTGACAACTAAATCCAAGAGAACACCCAGATTTTTAAGGGCAATATGATCTCATATAAAATTTAATCTCAGTCCCTTGATCTGGTGGTTAGGGTTGTTTCTGTTTGGTTTAGATTTAGCTTCAATTTGTTGTTGTCATATGATCCATTTTGATGTCAGATATTGATTCAGAACTTGGAAAATCTTTTTGGGAGTTACTATAGAAAGAGATTGAAGGTCCTTATTTCCAAATAAGGGAAGATACAGGCAGTAGTTACAAAATCAGACTAGCATTAGTCTGAAGGGGGTTAATTTTTAACATAGGTGTGATTAATATTTTGGGGATTATTGATCAGATAGATGTATTCAAAGATTTAAAATAAATCATTGTGTTGTCTCCAAATAATCAAGTTGGGATCATTCATACGGATGATTTTTCATACAAGTACTTCCTTCAATTAACGAGATATTGTGGGATATTGTGTTATCCTCTAGGAGGATGAATTAGAAAAGAATAGTGAAGAATAAAGACCATTTACAACTTAAGAATAAATTTGATAACCAACATTCAGAATGCTTATGATGATTCATATGTGTATTACACTGTATGTATCAGTGCTTTGAGGTAGGTCAGGTTAGGTAACAGACAACACAAGGACTACTGTAACTCTAGGGTATAATAACAGAATCTTGAAAGCTTGCCAAAATATTCCTTTACTCTCTTATATGAAGCAGAATCAAGGTGGGGTTATCTTGAGTTTCTTTCACACCTCTTGAGTTTCTTTTGCAGGACTGAGTTGTTTTCTTAACATGTCTTGCATACCTTCAAAATTATCTCTGTGTTCCTCTGTAGAATATGTTATTTCCTTGGGAGTATTTCCTCAGCTATTATTGGACATAGATCATTATGAAGTTTCTTTGGCGCTTTCTTTTTCATTTGTTCTTTCTTGCCTTAGTTCTCTGGCTGAATTCACACATTGCTGTAAACCATAATGTGATTTGTTTACTATTGGTTTAGTGCATTATGTGGGTTCAACCACCGTGGTTTCTAAACCACAGCTTATGAAAGTGTTATATCTGAGCCAGGCCACTATGGCTTCTTCAACAAACTGTCCTTAAATAATTATGTGTTGGCATAATGCACAAACCCAGACTCTCTCTTCTCTCATGCTCCCATTCCCTATCTTTTGTCTACTCTGACAAGCATCAACATTTCGAGAACTGACAACGATTCTTCCTAGCCATCTTGCTTGCTTTTTTTTTTTTAAAGTGGACATGCCAGGGACTAAAACTGGAACCAGTCACACGCATAGCTAGCTGCCAACGGTTCTGCTAAAATATATTGACTTTTTATGGCTTCCAGCATGGAGTAGCTGGTTCTGGCAAAACAACTGCATATTTTAGATGCCTCACATTAGTAATAATTAGTAGTGATCACTAATGATCTGCGGTAAGCTGTTAGTTCACATACCCCATAATATTTGTATAATGTTCTGACTCTTACGGAATATATTAGTTGATTCGGCTAAAGTAAGACAATCATTTCCAGGAAATGGTTTTTAATTACTATTCTTTTTGTGTGATTTTCTACATTTCAGGGAGAAGCAATTCAGTACTTGTGATGTACTCTTTCTTCATCATGGGGAAAGGGGAAAGCATCTCAAGCTAAACTACCATCAACATTTTAATTTTTTTTTTAATGTAATATTGGCTTTGTGGCTAATGTGGTGTAGTCTTAATGGATTATCTCCTAAAAGCTCCAGACAATGTGTGGTGTGCTTAGCATACATAGACAAAGGATGAAAAGATCAATATTTATTCAGTTGATTGAAATCCAGAGACAAGAGACATTTATGGAAGTAGGCCACCACGCTCCAACTATTTCCTCAGCAGTTCTGGGTTACTAACTGTAAATGTTGAGACCAGTTTTGAGTTCTTGTTGAATGTGGTGAATATGTCTATAGGCTTAAAAAGCTTGTCAGAAAGGAATTCCACAAAGAAAATTAATTATATCTTTCTTTTCAGCAGATGTGTCTAAGGTGCTACTAAAAATAATCAAGGCTGAATTGTGAAGAGCCTGTAGTAGGTATTCAGTGAAGGATAAAGGCCAAGAAAAAATAATGTCCTTCTTTTCTACTCTATGCAAACCACAATTTTATTTGCAACATAGATTTTGGATGTTTAACCAAATGACCAGGATAAGTCACCAACAGATTTTTGTGATTTAAGGGGCTAGTGAAACTTTTTAGAATTTTGAATGTAGCTATGTATGTATGTATAGATTGTACAGAACAAGGTTTGTGGTAGTACAGAACAATGTATAGTACAGAACGAGGTTTGTGGTCTAGAAATAGTAGAAAGCAGTATGCATAAAGATGGGGAAATGCATGGATATGCAGCTATTCAGATCCAAAGAAGAAAAAGTGCTTGGGAGAGGGCATGGGTCATCCTTTTAAAGAAGCCACACCTCTTCCTTGTTTCACATGGTAGCTGTACAATCCCAGGAAAACACATGTTTGAGTTAAGGAAGCACAAACAGAATGAGCTGGTTGGAGTTGGCAAAATGCTATGGTTCCATCACAGTTAAAGAATTTGCAATACTGTGTGCTTTTGTTGAGGCTGCCTTGGAAGACTAACTATAAATTGCTCTGGGTGCAAAATAATGAAGTAAATTACTAATTGTTGCATGGCACTGAGATAATTTAATTATTATATGTTTAAAGACCTGCACTAGGTGCTAATTATTTTTGGTGCAACTTAAGATATTAATTTTAAAGCCCTCAACAGCCACATGTTGTTATTATTATGAACCTGTACAGGAACTATATTCTTCAGAAAAGGTTTTTTTAAGACTGAGTACTGTTTGTTGGGTAGGCAAGAGAAACCCTTCTTCAGTGTTTGCTAAACCTAATCTATAGAATGCCTCATCTTAGGATTGTCCAGTCAAAAAATCAAGATGGGAGTCATGACGATGTGGTTGATGTGCTGCCTCCTTTATATGTGCATTGCATGTGTGACACATATTAAAAAAAGGCAGACCTTCGATTATACACATCTAGACTTTTTTTTACCATATCTTATGGACATCCCTGCTTTCCCTTGAGAGTTGTGTTTGATTCCTACTCTCTGCACCACCACTGTGTATGGGGTCCTGAGCCCTCATTAAAATTAAACTCATTGCCTTCTTTTGAAGGCAATGAGTTAATGCATATGCACATGTCATTTTTTGTCCCAGTTATTGATTGATTGGTTATTTATTTTGGTGGGAGATAAAATTACCAGTATTATCTTTTTTAAAAAAATTATGGTAAAACTGAGTTAGTAGCTAACTTGATACTTCTTTTCTGAACAGAAGTCTATAAGCATAGTAAATTTTTAAAATAACGTTGTTTTAATGCTTTCTGATCCTACATTTTTTGTAGTATGCAGCAGTTTATTCTGACAACTTTTTTTCTTAATCTTTAGAGAGGACTACTGGGAATGTCCTCCTTGTTTTGAATGTTTCTGTTACATTTCTTTTCTGTCTGTTGTGTTCAAGCATAGCTGCTGAAATGAACGTAATGAAAGGGAAAGAGAGCTGACTTTCCTCTTGCATTTTACCCCAAATGTCTTTTTTGCTTTTAGCTATTATTCAGTCAGAAAGGCAGTTGAAGCCTACTACCAAAAAGTGATTGCTTTCACTCATGAACAATACTAGTTTGCATATCTTTGGCTTAATGCACACCGAGTGAGCCAAGTCTGTGTCTGAGCTATATCACTATAGGTGGAGATGTGCATAAGTGGATGTTCCTGCAAATAAACAAGCAGAGAGTTCCATCACACTGATGGAAAGAGCATGCCATGGAAATGGCTAAGCTGAAATATTTTCCATTGATCCAGGCATATTATGTTTATAGGTGCAGGTATTTTTACATCTTAGTTTTGGTTTGGAAAAGTATTCAGATACAAGGCACCAGCAGCAGCCTGAGGCTATAGAAATGGACATCCAGTTCCTCCTCAGATCAGTACTAGGCTGATGTCTGCATTCTATTTCAGAATTCCTACATTTAAATGTAAGCACTGATACATTATGTCATCCATTGCTTTTTTTTTTTTTTTGCATTCATCCATCCCAATATATGTCTTTGATGTGCTTCTTAATGGTTACCTTGTGTATAGTGTCAGCTTCAGTTCTATCTGCAAGGATACATCTTGTCACCTGTCAGTTTTTCAGATCAGTAAGTTGGTGAATTGTTTTAATTTTAATTTTAACTACCAACTGGCTCCCATTAGGGTTTGTATAGTGTTTGTCTTTTCTATACAGGTTATTCTTTATTCTATATGTCTCTTAATAATTTTTGGACTGTATCACTAATACTTGTTACTGCTTTTCTTAGCACATGACACTTTTATCACTTTAGCTTCCAATTTTTTTAAAGTGAATCAGTACGTTGACTCCATGTTGTGTTAGACTGAGACTCTCATCTTATTTGGGCGTGGCAGTTTATGCTGGGATTGCAGTTTCCAGAATGCTCACTATCATTTATTTAACTATATGTGTCAACCAGCCCAATCCATGAGGACTTGGGAGATTTGCAACAAGGACCAATAAAAAACAGAACAAAAGAACTAACAAAATATAAAAAATAACTATATTTAAATATAATGCTTGGCCAAAATGAATCACTTCCAAAATCAGAATAGAATATAATGGTGTTAAGCATGCTGAGGAATGCATGTTCCAAAATATACATAGATTTGTTTGTTTATTTTGTTTTACCTGTGTGCTGCCTAAAATCTAACACTGTAAGACACTAGGTGACTTACAGAACTTACAAAATAAAACACAGTACAAAAATCAATAGTACAATTAATTAAAATAGTAAAATCTAAATTTGAATCTCCCAAATTTGGTTGTAAAACTAATGAGCTAAAAGGAAAAGGCAGTCTCTAACATATCCAAGCCCCAAGCCACCTAGGGCTTTATATCTTGAATTGCACTCAGAAACCTATTGATAGCCAATGCATCTCCTACAGCAGAGGTATAATGTGGCACTATCATGACCTACAACACTAATACTTGTTGCTGTATTCTGAATCAGCTGAAGTTTCTTAGTAATCTTCAAGGGCAGCATTGGGTACAGTGAATTAATCTAGGGATGACAAAAGCATGAAGAACCATTCTAAATACATCCTGTTCCAGATAAGGCCACAGCTGGCACATAGTCAAAGCTATGGAAAAGCCCTCCTGGTCATACTTTCCATCTTTTCAAACAGGAGCCATGAATCCAGGAGGACTCCCAGTTTACAAGCCTGCTCTTTCTGGAGAGTGTGACCCTTCAAAAGCCACATATGGTTCAGTCCTGGAATTAGTTTGCCTCTCAATCAGTGCCTACGGTACTATGTCTTGCTTCAGTTGAATCTAAGCCTGTTTTTCCCCCCAACCAGAACTTGACAGCCTTCAGACACTGGGTTATGACTTTCCCTGCATCTCCCTTCAGGTCCAAGGTGGAGATATGTACCTGAGTATCATCATGGGTGTGACCACAGAAAATATCTGTCATCTCATATTCCCTGAACCTCATAAGGTGGAAAGATTCTTAACAAGGCCTCCCTTGATGTTCATAACAGATGGCCACAGCCAATTCTGGCAGGGCAGTACCTGATGTATCCCAGTACTATATCATATAGAGCTTTGTCCATAGAGCAACTTAGGACGAGTGCTTACTGACTGGAATTGCCCACTTGAGTAGGAATGAAATTACTCAGAAATGTTGCAGGCAGTCTAAAAGGGCACCGTGGTTGATGATCTCAATTGCTACCAAGAGATTGAATAGGATCATGATGGGTGCACTTTCGCCATGAAGATGCCAGCAGAGGTCATCCACTAGACTAACCATCCAGTGCACCTAAATTCTGCCTGGAAGTGATTCAGATGATCCATTTTCTCTAAGCATCTATACAGTTGGTTCCTCAGACCTTTCTCAATGACACAGGGCAAAAGCTGTCAAGTATGACTAGACCAAGAGGAGGCTTATTCAAAAGATGGTGCAGTCCCATCAGACAACCTATACCCTCTAGCAAAGCAGAATTGACTACCAGCAACCCTAAGTGAGAATTCTGGCAGTTGTTATCCCAACACATGGAGAACAGCATATTAGGGTCTGCTGATCATGAATTGATTCAGCTTTTTTCTTTTGTCCTCCATAGGGTCATGCCTTAACCTCTACACCAAACTCTCTCTCTTTCCGCCCATTGGATGGATCAACAAAGTGTGGGAGTGTATAGCCCTGATGAAATCTGATAGCATATTGTAAAAATTGACAGTACAATGTTTTTTGTTTTGTTTTTTCACAAGGAATAAGGTGTGCTAAAGCCTTTGGATAGATTAAGTTTACCTAAAACAACTTTGCTAAAAGAATCGCCAAATGAAACTCCTCAAAAATTAATCCAGTCATATTTTAATATTCCCATTTATCTTTCTGTAGACCCCATGTACCGAAATGATGTCTTCCACGAAATGCAGCCTTGGCTTTAAAAGTTTTCCCGGGCCTGCACTAAGATACATGGAATGGTCATTTATGCTAAATTGATATTTCTTCACATAAGAAATACTCACAGTGGATTGGATTGGTTCAGGCTGCAATAGTTGATTTGCTAAATATGAAAATAATATTTGAGATACCGAGGCTTGAAGAAATTCCATTTGACTTTAATACAGATTTTTTTTTTTAAATACCGAAGGCCTAAAGAAATATTGTCCGGGTTTTTTGTTTTTGTTTTAACTGGCAAAAGCCGTATGTTTTGCTTTGTACTT
Organism: Liasis olivaceus; assembly: GCA_030867105.1. Taxonomy (NCBI): domain Eukaryota; kingdom Metazoa; phylum Chordata; class Lepidosauria; order Squamata; family Pythonidae; genus Liasis; species Liasis olivaceus. The sequence continues at coordinate 84,306,235 of CM061352.1, read as the reverse complement.
GCTCTTTATTTTATAAATTCCAGAACCCAGAACCCAGTTCTAATGTTAAAAAATCTGCAGTAGAACTGCTAATGAACAGAAATGGAAGCTGACAACCTATTTTCATTTCCCTGGATGCTGTAAAAAGTCAATTGCCTAAATACATAAAGCAGTAAATTAGATTTTAAAAATTGTTTCTGCTTAATAACCCAAAGTGTTATTAGTAATACAGGTAAGGAAATTACTTAATAAAAAAAGTCTGTGGTTTTTAACCTGGCAGTATCCCTTTTAATTAAGTCATAAGAAGTCCTCAGATGAAAGATATTATAAAAGTGCAGTATGTAACTTCTATTATTTATAACAAAATGCTAAGGTCTACCTGAAACCTATTAAGTTTAGAGCAGCCACAAAGTCACATGTGCATGTTCTCAAAATCTCTTCCTTTCCCTTTATCTGTGTATTTTTAGCTGCATCATACTAATATCCCCAACACTGTATCTGGTTTTCCTTTGAAGCTACAATTCAAATAATCCTAATGTGGGTCTTATATATAAAAACTATCCTCACTGTACATACTGGGACATGTACCAAATATATAAATATTTATTCACTTATGACCTGTCTCAGTCACAAAGGACTGCATGTGGGATTGCATTCTCATTTTCCCTTTAAAATGCATGAGGGAGTATACCACATGAATCGTGGAGGGTGTGCAGCGATGCACTGTGTGAGTCAGAGAAGGTGCTCAATAGTGCAGCACAGGTTGGGGAAGGTGCACAGCAGTGCGCGAGAGGTGCCAGATGAGTTGGGGAGGGTGCATGGCAGTCCGTGATAGGTGCCGCATGGATCAGGGAGGGTGTGCGGCAGTGTGTGAGAGGTGCAGCGCAGGTCGGGGATGGTGTGTGGGGGTGCAGCAGGGGTCGGGGAGAGTGTTCTGGGGTACACAAGAGGCTGGTGTGTTGTGAGTGCAGAGTGGCTGGGAGGATGCACGGGTGGGGGAGTCTTACCCAGCGACTTGCGACATTTCCTGCCAGCTTCCGCATTGACTTTCTGGGAAGCTGGCAGGGAAGGTTGCAAATAGCAATCACGTGATTGCAGGGTGCTTGGCAACCAGTCATAAGTGCAAATGGGTTGTCAGGTACCCAGATCATGTTCATGTGACATGGGATCAGCCATAACTCCAAGGACCAGCCGTAAGTACTATTCATTCAGCATTGTCGTAACTTTGAACGGTCACTGAATGAATGGTCATAAGTCGAGGTCTATATGTACAGTTTATAATGACTATGCCCCATCCCCTTTTGTCGGTTTATAACCACACTAAAGATTTATTTGATGGATGCTCTAGGATCCATTGATTAATCAGTATCACCTTATGGGATCCTGAAAGTGGATCCCATTTGGAATGATGTCCTCCTTGATATTTGTATCGCTCCCACTCTGATCCTATTCAGATGAGCCCTTAAAACCTGTTTCTTCCCCCAGGCCTTGGGCTAGAGTGGATGGTGAACTAGTAGAATTGGATTATTTTTCTTTACAGTATATTTGTTTTTTTCATTGGCTTGTATTATATTGTATTGTATTGTTTTAAATTATTTCCCATTGTGTGCCACCTGAAGTCAAGACACAGCCTATAAATATAATGATGATGATGATGATGATGCCTGGTTTGCCTTGTTTGTCCTCTGGAAAGTATCTAGGAAGACATGGTTTGAGGAAATGGATTAGTTAACTAATCTCCTGCTGTTCTCTTTCAGCCAGTTTAGCTCATCACATCCAAGGACCCACAGTTATCCCATTCATAGAGATCTGGAAGCCAGTCAGGAGAAAAAGTGAAAGTAGCCATTTTGAGTTTCTTTACTGTTCTGAACTTAATGTTTAATTTATCAGTTTTCTATTTTTTTTTTATTTAGTTCTTTAGAGACATTTTCTTGATTTCCAGTTCTATATCAATAAGGCATAGAACTTTTTAAAAGCATTGTTGTGCCATTTTTTTAATATTTTTTCCCTTCATGGAGGAACTTAAGCACCAGAACATAAGGATAACTGCTTCCAACATACTCCAGTTTGTGTTCCGTAGCCTTAGTTGCCCTAAAATCTGTAAATTATTTTTGAGGAGGTACTAAGAGGTAATGATACAGTCCAGGAGCATATTAATCGTGTGAACTTGCATCTAATATTTCAGCTCATAGAGGGAGTGGATTTTTTGATTGAGAAGTGCCAATCTGTTAATGTTAAGTAGTCACTAAGCTGAAAACACTCAGTTCTCTTCTGACGTCATTATACTGAATGAATAAATCCTTTGTCTTGGGCAATTGGTTCTTAAGTAAGGCATCTATGATAGTTAGAAGATATGCCTGGCAATGACAGTGCACTGCCTTAGGCTAGTGGCCATATGTAATCAGCATTAAGGCTAGGAAAAATATTCAGAAAAGGTGCTTTGCAGTGCCCATGAGTGCCGATAAATCACCTATTTTTGGATTGCTAAAGCAGCCAGTTCATTTGCAGAGTTCACATGGCTACTTCAAAAGTTGTTCTCTGCTGTGTCCCCTTCATGCAGACACAGCAAAGGACAGTTTCCAAAGCAGCCTCACAATTCTTGTAAGTATAAGTTTACTTATCCCACAGTAGATGTTTAATATTGGTTCCTGCAAGGTACAAAGCGCCTATTTCATATACTTTGCACATACATATTCATAGAAATTCCAGTTTGTATTTTGTATCTCATAAGAAAGAATCAGATCCATGATTAACTTAATGACTCTTTTGGGGCCACATTCCAGTGTTTTTGGTTGGCTTTGCTGAAATAACAAATAAAACTTCCTCTTTGAGAGATTCCTGTCACTTTTATTTTAATTCTGAAACAGGGCTTGAAAGACAATTCATTTCATTCAGCAATACTATGGAAGGGATCTTTAGCCCACCCTTCCCCACAGATGAGTAGATTCACTTCCCATCAAACTATATTTGTTGTACTGAGAAAAAAAACCCAACAACAGCCATGGAAATAAGAAGGAATAGGAGTCCCTGATGAAAACCAGATGGTTGTCAGTACAACAGCTGGAAAGCCCATAATTCAACCACAGGGAGAGTGCTTGCTTTGTAGGCAGAAGATTCCAAGTAGAACCCGGTCATCATCAGGTACAGCTGCAAAAGACTCCTGCTTGAACCTGGAGAGGTACTGCTACCAAATGAATGAATCAATGAATGGAACAGCTTACATCCTGTGACGATACCTTTAACACCATCAAACCACAACATCTGCCTATCTCAGGTCCTTGGGAAGGACCCGATAGGTAGATAAAAATGCCAAATCCAATCTAAACATCTGGCTGACTGTGTGACTAACAATAATAATATGAAAGAAAAGAAGCTGAAGAACAAGAAGACCAAAAAATACCTGATCAAGAAATATAACTAGAAACAAGGAAGATCAAAGAAGCACTGGAAATAATAAAGCAGCAAATAACAGCCATAGCCAAGAAGATCATCAGATACAAAGCTCAAACTGCACACTATAGGCAGAATCTCCAATTTCAGTCAAATTAGAAACGTTTCTACCAATCCATCAATGGAGAGACTGCAATGAACCAGTCAACACCTGACAAAGAAGAAACAGTGCAGTTCTGGGTGCAGCTATAGGACAACCCAGAAATACAGTAAGAATGCAGCTTAGATAAAGGAGATGGATAAGAATAAAAAAGAAACTGAAATGAAAGAATTTGTAAAAACAGCAGAAATGGTGGAGAAAGGGGCAAGGAAAATCAAGAATTGGTCAGCACCAGGTGAAGATGAACTACATAGTTTTTGGTTGAAACATCTGACTGGTCTGCAGCCATTCATTGCCAAGCAGTTTAACAACATACTGCAAGGAGGTGAAATTGAAGATTGGTTAACATCTGGCAGAACTTACCTGATAATGAATGATCCAACAAAAGGCAGCACCAGGCAACTACAGGCTGATTATCTGCTTACCAGCATCTTTCAAATTGCTAACTGGTGTGGTAGCTGATGCAGTCCAACAGCATCTAGCTGAAAACAAGCTCTTTCCATCTGAGTAGAAAGGAAACTGCCCAAACAGCAGAGGAACAAAAGATCAGCTCTTAATTGACAAGATGATTTTGGACATCCTCAAGAGAAGGAAGACCAACTTGAATGTGGCTTGGATTGATTACAAAAAGGCATTTGACTCCCTGCCACATAACTGAATAATCAAGTGCCTAGAAATAACAGGAGTCAGTAGAAACATCAGAAGCTTTGTGCAAAGATCAATGGCACAATGGAAGACACAATTGCTGGTCAATGGTAATAGACTGGGAGAGGTTAATATCAAGAGAAGAATCTTTCAAGAAGACTCACTATCACCACTACTGTTTGTCATTGCATTGATTGCATAGAATTCAAACAGACAAGCACCTGCCACGTAACCCCCCAGACTTAACAATTGCTGATAAGAAAGACAAAAAAGTCTATTGCAATACCTGGAGATATTGCAATACCTGGAGACAGCAGAACAGAAGAGAAAGAACTGGAGAAAATCACAAAATACAAAGTTCTACAAACAGAAATAGAATGACTGTAGCAAAAGAAAGCAAAGATAGTACTAATACTTGTAGGCACCTTGGGCACAATCCCAAAACATCTGGAGCACCACTTGAACACTATCGGCATTGACAAAATCACCATCAGTCAATTGCAAAAGGCAGCTTTACTTGGAACAGCTTACATCCTGTGATGATACCTTTAACCCCATCAAACAACATCTGCCTATCCCAGCTCCTTAGGAAGGACTTGGTAGGTGGATAAAAATGCCAAATCCAGTCTAAACAGCTGGCTGACTGTATGACCAGCAATAATATTAAAGTAAAATTGAATGGCACCTGACTGTCAATGACTCGGGGCAGCTCACAACCATCAAAGAAATTATACAGAGAAACAGCATGGTTTAATGGTCTAACACGTTAAAAGTAGCTTCCTATAGTCTTAAATTTTAATGTAATAAAAGTTCCATTACTTTTTGTGGGACTACTTCAGTGTATGGAGAATCAAAGGAGGCTGGGATCAGGCCCCAACCAAGGGCTTTCATACTTAGCCCAAATACAGTTCGTCTGCATTTTCATTATTTATTTTTAAAGCACTCCTAGGCTGAGTGTTAATAGCCTTTGCCTCAAAGTTCACTTGAAAGGAAACTAATAATATTTTTCTATAAAATGCCAAAAAGCTCTAAACTATAAGTTCTGCTGCCCTCAGCCAGGGTGGGAAATTCCATTGTGGCTTCATGCCCATGGCAGGTAGAGTGGAATTTAACGAAGGAAACTGCTGTGTTTTTGTGTTTTTCTGTATGTTTTTCCTTTAAAACCAAGAGCTGGGCAGGCTTCCCATTTGACCTGATATGACCCAAACAAATTGCTTCTTACATAAAAACAACTGCAGGCTTTAGAGAATGTGAAAATGTATGCTGTATTTTTTTTTCCCTCCAACTCTGGGGAAGGGGAAAACCGAAGCCTGAGAAATAGAATAGCTCTGTCAAGGATCGGCAAAGACTGCAGTTATCAGTCAAGTTTGATAAAGGAATTTAGAACAATGTTACTGAAGCCAGAGGGTTCTTTGGAAGTTATATTTGGTTATTCTTAACTTTAATTTCATTTGCTTTTGTATGCTTGCTTTTTGTCACGCAAAGATTAGTTTTAAAGGAAATGCTTTTCCTGGTGTTATGATACGTTCAAAAAGGGGGAGGAGAAAATATGACTCTTAAGGAGAAAGATATATGTATTATTCCAAAGCTAAAAATGAAAGGAAAAAAATTAAGATGATTACAGGGTGAGAGGAGGGAGAGAGATTCCTAGGCTGTGCCTCTAGTTTGGGATTCAGATGTAGATGATTTAGGGCGTATCCATTGATATTGTATTCAGATGTTTTATCTTGGCATTTATACTACCAGATTTATTTTAAAATAAAGCAAAAAGATGAACCATGTGCTTCTGAAATGACATAATGAAACGCTCCCCTTTATGGATTATTTTGATCACAACTTCTGTTTAAATTTTCTAAAGTGCTATGCTCCCGCTCCCCCATGTCCCTCTTTGCAGAACTCTCTGTTCTGAAGTTGGCATCTTCCACAAAGCAGCACACAAAAATTAAAGGCAAGGGAATAGAGACGCTTTAATCTGCCTGGACAGCTAATGTAATGCATACTGAAGCTGAAATCTGCTGCGTGTAACAAATAAAATGAATTTCAAGGTCCTGGGTTTGCAGTGTGTAGATAAATATAAACTGGAGAATGTGTCTTTATTCTAACCCTCCCCTTTTAATCAAGAACACTTTATCTGAGGTCTAAGTGAAGCTTTTATATGAGTGTTTGTGTGACTTAGAATGATAGGCTGAAAGCATTGACAACAGAAATATTTAAACACTTGAAAAACTTCAGAAAAGTTTTCCTGAGGCAATCACATCTGTACCGATATGTGCAAATGGGTCAAAGCTTGCTCCTTGATTTAATAGTGCTTCTTGAGTAACTGGAAATAGTACTTTAGCTATGATTTTCCTAACAAAATGGGATTTTGCCATGATCACAAATGCCTCAGCTATTTCTAAGTTAAACAATGTAAAAATAATTTAAAATAATATGAAGTTATAATTACTTACTGACTTTGGTATCATGCTAATATAGGTAGTCGGTTAACAACCACTCATTCAGTGACTGTTCGAAGTTACAGTGGCGCTGAACAAGTGGTACTTACGACTGGTCCGCAAAGTTCCAGCTGTCCCAGCACCCCCGTGGTCACATGATCGCAATCTGGGAACTTGCTCAGGCTTAAAATCGTTGCAGTGTCCCATGGTCACCTGAACTCCATTTACAACCTTCCCTGCTGGCTTCCCACAAGCAAACTCAATGGGGAAGGGAGCAAGGAAGGTTGTAAGTTGCTGCTGTAAGTTGCTCCCACTCCTGCTGCTTTTTCTCCTGAGCAGCCTGGCTACGGAGTACAAGATCCCGGGAATCTCATGCTCTGTAGCAGCACAATTGCCCTCAGCACCCCCACCCCCAATAGCCCTTGGGCGGTACTGCAATAGCCACCTGTGCACTCTCCTCCACCTGGCAGCAGACACCCGCAGCCATGCTTGTGCCATACTGTGGTGGCCACCTGCACACCCTCCTGTTCCTGGCAGCAGCCACCCCCAGCCCACTCAGACAGCACCCCAGCAGCTATTTGTGCACCCTCCCACAACTAGAGCACCCTCCTATAACCTCTTCATCAAATGAGGAAACAGTTTTGAAGGAACAATGCATGTATATTAAATGAATAAACAGTGCAAACACCAAGTATACCTGGATAAAGTCTAACTTGGAAGACTCAAAGATCAGTAAAAAATACTTAGCATAGTAAGGCAGAAATATTTGTTAAGACTTTTTAATTTTTTTTGTCTTAATTTTTATTGTTTGGTGAGAATAGAATTGTCTTTTCTCACTTCTTTTATTAACATTAAATATTTCTTAATCTTTCTTTCCCCATCTTTTACTGTTGAACTGGGGAATGGATAATGTATTCCTCCAGATAGTAGTTGTGCAAAATAACTGCACCTGAAAATAGATGTGCATTATATACATACATACACACATCTACACACAAACATAGTTGCCAGTTTGGTAGTAGTTATTTTGCATCTCATTTAGGTTGCTGTGGCTGATTATATATGTTAAAGTAGAGTGCTAGGTGTCATGTTCCAGAGAGGATTAATGTAGGACTGTGACAGCCCCTATGGCAAGTAAACTTTCTCATATTCATACATTTTATTTATTTATTTATTCATCAAATTTATATGGCTGCCCACCTAATGAATGTGACTCAGTCACATTCCTCAGTGACTTATCAAGAATATACATCTGGTCTGCGTGTCACCGGTCCAGCATAAAGCCACACTGCACGTTGTCATTCTTGTCTCCTTTCAATCAACATTTTGCCAAACACCTTGCCAACAACACTTAAGAGACTAACCCATTACATTTGGTCTTGACACCTCTCTCTTTATAGAGAGCAACAGTGATGGCATTCTTCTAATTGTCAGGCACAGCTGCAATCTTCATGAACGCATTAAAGAAGTCGGACAGGCGATCTGCAAGCAAATGGTTAGTCTGAGTGTATGTGTTGCTGCCAGGGAGGTTGGTGCGGGCGTATTGGTTAGTCTGAGTGTATGTGTTGCTGCCAGGGAGGTTGGTGCGGGCGTATTGGTTTTTGTATTATGGGTTTTAATTCTGTAAGCCGCCTGGAGTCATCTTGTGTGAGTTGGGCGGCCGTATACATTTGTTTAATGAAGAAATAAATACATAAACCATGTCTGTGTCCATTTCTTCAAGTATACCACCTATACTTGCTGCCTTACCATTTTTCAACATTGTCATATTATTTGTGACTTTATTGCAGCTGCATGCCAAAGGGTATGTACACCTGGTCAGTTTGTTTGTTTCAGCAAATCCCTAAGCGAACAGTTGTGAGTCCAACCTTATGGTACCAAGTTAAACATGACCACTTTCTGCAAATTGGAATGCATAAATTTCACCCATACCACCCAATATATCACCTGTCACGGGCAATGGAGGCTTTTATATGACACTTCTTAGAGGGAAAAACCATAAGGTGTAGACTAGGTTATCAGGCTTAGCCAGACGTGTGCCACAAGCAATATTCCTGCTAACAGTAAGGGCAGTTCTTGCCCAGTTTGGCACAGTTTGGCCAATATGCCAACACTGCAGCCAAAACCCAGTTTTATTCTCATGCTATTCTATGCAAGCCAGGTTCTGTAATCAAAGATAAGAGACTACCATGCAAGCCAACATACTACTTACTGCATTTTACCACCTAGTCATTTGTATTACATGAAACCAGTTTTAAATATGGTATCTTCAGATTCTTGGAATAGTTGCTTTCTTACTTAATTTGTTTTGTGGAGAATTTCATCTTGTGGTTTTGGCTTCTGCAATGTTCAGGATGTATATTCAGTCTCACCATGTATGGAAAGAAAAAGCACTTCAATGCTTAGGGCAGATGTATTGCTATTCCAGTATTTCCATGCCAGAGTACAAAATATTTCCAGGCATTAGAAATAGCTGCTACCTTACAGTATTACTTTTTAGAAGCCAAGTAACTTAACAGAAGTTGTGATTTTTAATGACTACAGACCAAAGTAGTAAAAATAGTCTATAGTAAAAACTTGCCTATGCTTAGTCATGTATTTGTTTTAAAGAAATACAGTACCCAATGATTCAACTCCACCTAACATTCACTGGAAAATTTAAGGGGAGAAAAAGCCACTTGCATTCCTGTAACATTAACAGTATTGTCCGTTGTAAATTCCTGCCAGCAAGGAAGCATTGTATTCATCCAATCAGCAGGCATTTGTCTATTCCCAGGACATTTCAGATTCTTTTTTAGGACAGTTTCAATAGAATGCTGATGATACAGCAGAAATTACACATTGCTTCATGATGAAAGCTCCCATTTCAAGTGTTGTCCCTGAACACAGAGCAGTGTAAAGAAATTTAGGAGAAAACCAATTTGCCATTTTGATTAAGAATATCTCCATTGTTATTTTATTTATTCAATTTATATTCTTCCTCTCTACATAAACAGGTTATAATGCAATCCCACAGTTTAATGCTAAAATTAATTTTTAAACTAATGGCAAGAAAGTGCATCTTGGCTGCTTTTTTGAAGGCAAAGGGAGCCAAACACCACTCCCAGGAGGATATATTCCAAACCGTTGGACCAGCATTGCAAAAGTCCATTCCTCAGTGTCAGATAAAGTATGAAAGTATGCTGCAATAGTCAAGATAGGATGAAATAAAAGTATGGATAACTTGCTAAATCTAACAGACTCAAGAAGGGTTGAAGTTGGCACCACAGCTACCACCTGTGAATCCATTGACTTTTAATATCATGGAGCACTCCCAAATTGTGAACTTGGTACATCCTCATCCAAAATTGGCCTCCTTTTAACTCTCAGCACTTCTTTCTGTCTGGATTTAATTTAAGCCTCTTCTCCTTCATCAAGTGTTTGCTCTCTTTCACATGCTATGTACTATTTATTGAAATATACTACCTTCTAATTTTTTACTAATTTTATTTCATGATGAACTCTGTTAGGTGAATGAAAAATATGATCTGTACATAATATTTAAAAGAGTGTCAGGTATCTGACTTGCAAAAAGCTATACTTGAGAAAGTCCATCAGGTTTATAAATAAATCTAGGTGAACTGTTGTAGGTATATATTGTTTCTGTAATATTTCTATTATTAAAGCTTTTGTTTTACTGCTTTCTGATTGCTTTTTGCTTTAATGCTTTTTGATTTTGGTCTGAAGGTTATACAAATTATAAAGGCTATCTTTGCCAAATTATTGGAGATGATTTTTTAAATAATTTTTGTCTATTTGTCATGTGTATTCCATTCCTTTCATAGGGTTACAAAAGAGTATTATAAGAACCACTGAATAACTAATTCACTTAAAACAGCAAACTCTGAAATTAGCATCCAGGTAAAAGGGATCAACAAACTTTAAAAGCTTATAAAAAGTCAATAAATTGTGTATGAAACAAATATGCTAAAATATAAGGCTTATTTTTAGGGTCAGCTTATTTGAATTTATTTCAAATATTATATTCAATTATCCTTTACATAGTTTATCTCTCAATGCATCTGTGTTCTAGTGGACTATATTCCAAAAACACTGGTTGACCTGTTCTTTTGTGAATTTACTCATTAAATAATTATTTTAATCCATTGTCTTTTCAACATGTCATCAGCTCTTTAATCTCTTCTTTGATGCTTTTACTCCCAAAATACCCTCTATTCTCTGAATAATACATTTTAAATATTTAATATTTAAAATAATATTAATCTAAAATTCTTGGCTAACTATGTATGGTTTGGAATTCATCCCAAAAATATATTTTATTTGTATTTTCATTAGCATGAGGGAGGTAGAAGTCTTAGCATCAATAGTGTCAACTTCCACCCAATTCAAGATGCAGCAGGTAATGGAAATGAGGAAGGCCTTTAGTATGAAGAACTAAATTATAATTACTTTTGTAGGCCCCCAAAATTTAGAAGCCATAGTATTTCATTTAAAATACTAATAGGGATTCCTTTTTTCCAGCTACTAACTAATGCGATTTCTATTTTTGCTGCCATTTGTTATGCCTGTGAAATAATAACAGCTGCCTCATTTGGTTTGAGCTTGGAACCTAAGTAGGTTTAGGTCTAATTAGTACTTGGATGGGGGAGACCTCCAGGAAGTCCTGAAACTGCAGGCAAGACTGGGAAGTCTAAAGAATATCTCAGAAGATAATGGCATATTACCTCTATATGGTTATTAAGTCAGCATGTCATTGGCATGTGACACGTCATAGAAGTCACAAGGAGTCAAGCTCTACACTAAGGAGGTGTGATCTTCCCCCTTATGATATTTACCTTTTTTCTCAGTAACATTCATTACGGTAGGAAAAAAATAGCTATTAGAATATGATTTGATACATTTGAGTATTTTAACTTTTATTGCTGAATTCTTAAACCATAAGCATACCATGGATTCCTATATAATTGCCTTTTGAAAAAAAACAGATGTTTAAAGTAAACATCACTACTTCAGCTGGGACATTCCTTATACACATTAGTACAAAAACCTGCTTTTTTGATAGAAATAAATAGCTTCTAATTGTATCAAATACAAAATTCTCTTCCCCACCTCCAGTTTTCCACATCTTGCACACTTGAAGTCAACAGTTTGTGATAAAATCCTACATCCTTGTTACGGTACAGAATAATTTTGCAAAAGATAAAAACCAGAGAAGCTGAAATGTATGTGATGTTTCAAAACTGAAAATCTTACACACTTTGAAAATTAATATTTGTATGGGGTGACCTTTCATTCTCAAGATGTCTATGCATATGTATATGTATGTTTCTACATTTGCAAAACATATGAACCCAGATTCCTTCTTGTTAAACACAGTGTTAGATTATACAGTTTTACTTCAGAAGATGAATGTATTTTATGAGTACATGGAAGCATAGTAATGCTCCTCCATACCACTCACCTCCCAAGTTCAGCCATCCAAAGGAGAAAAAAGAAAAATGCAGAAGCTGTTGCTATCACAAAACTCAATAAATTACTGAGCTAGATGCAATCAGAAGTAGTTAACAAAATTTATCTTTTTTTTAAATTGAGACAGTGTGTATACATACGTATATACACACCCAGTTATTGGGCATAGAGTGTTCATTTGTACAGATTGCTATTATTTATAGTCATGAGAAAACTAAAAGTTACATTTAAAAGTTAATAAAACAGTATCAAACTTGCATACACCAGTACATCTACTTGATTCCAATCTTCTGTGACCAATATGACAAAGCATACCTTCATATGCTGCTTTTTCAAGTAGAAAGTATATTCAAAATCATTTAAAACAAAAAACAAAGCAGAATAAAATAATAGATGACTATAGATTAGAATGTAGCAAAAATAAAATTTAAATACGTTATACAAAAAGGACAATTCATGACCACCAAACAAAATCATTCAAAACATATTTTAGTACATCCAAATGGACCACTGATCATTTGAAAACCTGCCTCTTCTTGGGACCTGGGTTTTAGATGAGCTTGTCCTGGGAGGTGGAATCCAAATATATTTTATTCTTGTTTTTGTTGATGGAATACTGTGATTTTTTAAAAAATGGTTGCATGCCATCTGAACTCACATTCTCTAACTTGAGTAGCCATAGAAATATATCAATCAAACAATCAATAAAATCTAAAATAAGCTTTTAGTTTTAGTAGTAGAGATTGCCAATTATATTTCTAGCTGAGCTTTTCTTCTAAAATTAGATCTAATAGAAAGTTTCTGTATTCTGTTTAGTGAATGTTGCCTAGTGCATATATTCATATAAACTATTTGGAATAAGTAGAAACTGTATCTTACAATTTTGTGACTCTTCTCTGATGCTTTCCATCTTAATTATGCAATCAGAGTAGTTCTCAGATGAGTTTTGATTACTTTGATCCATAGAAACATTAAAGTTGCACAAATCAACATATATGACATTATTTCAATTCACCAATCATTTAATGCTAACAGTTGCTTTAAATGATATATTTGCAGTAAATTTGGTTAGGTTTCTGTTCGTTTATCAGTTCAAAAATATTTTCTTAAAGGTTATTCAGTGATATTAAAATCCCAGCTTTTCTCTTTTCCGTTCTTTATCTAGTCTGAATTTCCTAACTTGTAATATACTGGGCTTTTCATTTGTAATGTGCACATGTTGCTTGCCTGTGAAACATGCTTATTAACTTTATTGTTCTTTCAGCCAGCAACCCTTTATGCATTCTGTTCCGAATTAAATTATATTACAGAAATTACTGAATTTCCTATCATGGGTTTATTTGGGACAAACAATTCAAACCAGTAATGAATCTCAGCCCATCAATTGGAATAATCAAGATAAATATATGAGTAATATGTAAAGATCCTAGGATGCAGGTTCTTCCTTCCTGTATTAAACTCTTCCTTCCTTCTGTTTTTGGATATGCCACCACCTGGCCAAGCTTATCTAGGCTCAGAAGCTTAGCAAGGTTTGTTGTAGGCTAGACTGGGAACAGTTGGTTGTTGCTTAATGACTTAATGACTTGCTTAATGTTCGGACTTACGGCACTGAACAAGGAGACTTATGACCAGTCCTCAAAGTTCTGGCCATCGCAGCATCCCTGCGGTCACATGATTGCAATCCAGGTGCTCTGTGATTAGCTTGCAGTTATGACATCACAACATTCTGCAGTCCGTGATCGCTGTTTGCAATCTTCACTACTGGTTTCCAACATGCAAACTCAGTAGGGAAGCCAGCAGGAGGTTTCAAATGGCAACCATATTCAAATGGCAACCATATGATTAACGACATTGCAGGATTTGCTTAACAATGGCAACCAGAACTGCCATCACTAAGCAGTGCAGTCACATGACATCATGCCTTATGACTGCATCACTTAGTGCCAGAGGGTCTGGTCCCAATTGCCATCATTAACCAAGGACTACCTGTAGTCCAAAAAACATCCTAGAAAAAAGAAGTGACAAATTGCTTCTGCACTAACGCCAAGAATATTTCATGGATAGGCCCATGTTGTTATCAGGAGTCAAGCATGACTTGAGCACGTCTTTACTTTTATTAAACCAGTCACAAGATGTCTGCTTGAATCAGTTGCAATAAAGGCAGCTATGAAGCAGGTAGAGATGACTCAATTCTAACATGTTCCTATTAGTAGTCAGTAGTTGCTGGTCAGGAGAAAAGCTTTCTTCCTCTTTCTGTATTTGTTGGTTGCAAGTAGCCTGTGTAGGCAGCCAAAAAGTGATTGTTAGTCTTAACTGAGGTTGAAGCAGTTTTTAACACTTGGTTCAAGAAGTTTTGCCTGAGAATAATAAGGTTTGAGAGCTTTTGCTTAGCCATGAAAGGCTCACTCTATTTGGTTGAAGCATCTCCCATTATACAATAGTAAAATAAAACTCAGATCACTATCTGAGAAACATGACGGTTTGAAAAGGGCAGTGCTTGATGAGCTGACCAGGATCATGTTTGCTTGAACTATTTTGATGTGCATGCATGAGTTGTGAGAAAGAAAGCTTCATTTGATATGGCTACTACATTCCTTCATTCCCTAAGCTGCTGGCATAGTCACTTTTTTTCAGCTTGTAAAGCAAGATCCTCTGGACAAGAATTATTCTTCCATAGCCTTCATATTGTGCTATTACAGCTGGGGGGAAGGAGGAGTTACCTTAAGCTTAATGCAGCTAAACAGTTTAGCTGGGTGTTCATTTGTGTAGGCTACATAGAACATTTTGTCTTGTTCCAGGCTAAGATGGATATTTAAGTCTCTGGAATGCCCAAAAGATTGTAATCAGTAATTTCAAAGGATGGATTTCATTTCTCCTACTTGTTCTCCTTATATTTAAAGTCTGTAGTATGCTATGTGTTGTAGATTTGAGTTTAGTTTCCACTGAAGTTTAAAGCTGTCATAGTAGATGACTGTGGGCCATGATCTTTCTTATTACCTCTGAGAACTTTAGAAGATCTGCTGCACTTTCCTTTCTCCCCTTGCCCCATGTATCAAGTCTTCAGAGTTACATTTTAATTCCTTATCATTTTTTAAATGATTTCCATTCTGTAAATCTTAGTCTTGTTAAAATGTATTTATTTAAAAGTCATGAATTTCATTCTTTGACGCAGCAGCACTTAATGTGACATGCAAGTATTAGAAGCCAGTCTTGATAGTTATGATTATTTTAAGAAATTTTCACCTGAAACTTCAGCTTTGAGATAATTAGAGCTATCCTTCTTCTGTTCCCCAATCTTTTTCCAGTCAAGAAAATGGGCATAGCCAGAAAATTGGTAAAAGTGTTTAATGGAAAGTGCGTACTTCCTGATAGATAATGTTTAGCCTGAAGGACTATTCTGCAGATGATGAAGCAAATCAGTTTCCTGTTGCTGTACTAGAATCTGTGAGTCTATGTTGGGGAAAAACAGAATTTGGGTAAGCTTGAGTGTCCTAATAATAAGAGTTGTTTGATCAGGAACACAAGCTTTAGGAAATGGCGATATTTTTGTTTGTAATATATAAACAGAAAACTATATGGGCATATTTTAGGGATTATTAAAACTTTCCAGTCATATTGCTTTAGACATTTGAGTTCAGTAATATTGTGTACTAAAAGTTAGAAAAGAAGTAACTTCTTTGGAAACATGAAGGAAAAAAAGATGCCGACAAGACTATGCTCCTCGGCCAATATAAAGTTGTATTTTCTTCAATTTAGTTATGTAGATAATCACTTTTCAAACCAAGTTAATTTGAATTGGCATTTTTTTTTTCAATTTAAATTAACTAACGTGTGAGCTACTTTTGGCACAGCAGCTCATAATAAGTTGGTAAAAGAATTTTGGCAGAATTTGTAGAACGGTGGAGTTCTCATGAACATTGACATATTTTATTGGCCATCAGATATTGATTGTATGCTCTGTTTTGAGGGCATATTGTTTTCTGTATTGTATAGATTAGTCTGGGGGTAACTGATTATGGATGGATAATTACATCAATGCAGGGAGGGTGGTTGTAATGTTTGTTTGGCCCTTAGAATTCTGTCTAGTGTCATTCATTCTTACACTAATTCTGGGAGGCCTTCACTCCAATCCTCACATTCAAAGGCAATATCAACAATGTTTCCCCGCCTGGCCACAATGCTAACTATATATTTTTATAAGAAATATATGCTGTATTGCTTCATCCATTACATAAGAGGACATAAGTTCATGCCAATCACTATTTCACAGTAAAACTGCAGCTAGAAAAGAGATCTTCATATCTGATGAGGAATGGTGTTTTTTTCCACATACCAGGATACCAAAACATGTGACAGTTTAGATCATTTCTTTGTGACTGTTACAAGCTTATTACTTTTATAGAAAAGTATATAGCTTGCAATATATATTGTTATAAGTTTTTTAAAAAACAGAGAAAGGATTTTAACTTGGATGCACATCTTGGCTCTTTGGTGTGAAATTGTTTAAATAATATATATTTTGTTGAGGAGTAGGGGTTGCCTTAAGCCTGTTTATTAGTTAATAACCTCCTCCTACCTCACAGCACTAATCTTGTAAAGATCGTGATTTAATAAATCCAAGGAATTATTAAATAAATTAAGTATTTTATATTACTTGTCCTCATTGAGCCAAATTGCAATACAACACAATTACATTTTATAAATAACACCTTTCATACTAGCACCACAGGGCATAGTACAAAAGAATCTAAATAGAATGTGAATACTGTAATCAAATGCAGACCCCAGGAAGGCAGATTGAAAAGGCCTGTTGCTGGATAGAAGAATAGACAGGGTAAGTATAGATGGTCACAGCAGAAAAGTTGGTTTTAAAAGAAAAGCTCACTATAATAAAAATTATTTTTGACTGTTCCAAAATATGACTGATTGGGGAGAGGGGAATAAATGACTTAGTTATACATGTAAATAGTTGGAGGAAAGAATACAAGAAGTATACTGCCTTCTTTATTTTATTTTATTCTTTTTTTCTTGCATTAAATAAAGTAGAAAAAGGTAATGTTTCCTTTAATTAATGTTTATGATATCTTGTTTGGTTTCCATCATGAAAGCCAAATTGGCATGCATAGGGTTCCAAAACAGTTCATCCATCGGCTAAGTATAGATCTACTTACTTTCAGCAAGACTGCATTGTAGGTTGCATAAATTATGTCCATAGGCCAATGGAACAAACATCATTTAGCAGAACAGATTTATTTTCCCTCTATTGCATAGTGAATAACCTTTCCAATCTACACCAGATTTTGAGACAAAGAATAGCAGTAGGATTGATAAAGTTGCATGTAGCCATACCTTTGAATGGTTTGAATCATTCAGAGAGCTTCAAAAATTATCAGAATGGGAGGCATATTTCAATAAGGATGGAAATGTTTGAAATTCTTCAATTATCTCAGTACTAATAATGCGATTTAATTAAAATACTTATACATTTTGCTACTTTTTTTCTATTTTGAATATATTATTCTACTATTTTATACTTGTTACAAACCTGTATATGCATAAGCTGTTCCTTCTTACCTAACATTGTTTCAGTAGGTTATAATGGAAGAAAAGAAAGAAAAGCTTGCTTGCAAACTTTCATGTTTTATACTATTAAATGCTAAGTCTGAAGATAGTAGACAGGACCAACCTATATATAACCTTTACTTTATAGTGTGTAAATAGGAAACCATAACTTCCTAATAGTTAAATCCACTAATAGGTTTTTGTCATGTCCAGAGGCTAGATTGGCCATCACGATATAGTTGATTTCCTGCATGGACTTCATATGTTGATAGACTGCTACTTCTGTCATTCTTTATCTTAGACCTTGCTAGAGCCCATCTCTCAGCCAAAAAAAAAAAGTTTCACAGCAATGTAAAGATTCTTTGTGAGTTAGTGTTAGTCTGCTTGTAGAATAGTATGCAGAAAAGCATGTGGTATTCATTTTGTGTTATTTTAACATATATCAGCCTTATAACCTCCTACTTATGAAGATACTTTTCCTGGGAAGACTGTTATTGGTAGCTACGTGAAGGGGAATTACTATTAATGCCTAACGTAGCATGACAAATCTATTATAAACTGTGGGGATGAATGCATTGCACTACAATTCAGACATTAACCTGTTAATTGCAGTTTTCAAAACGGTGATCACAGTAAAGGGCTGAATAGCCTTGCTGGGATTTTTTTTGCAAACAACAAATAAAACAGGTATGTGAACTAATGCAATATGCCCTCTACATCTTAAAAAGGCCACAAAACATCACTGACTTGTAAATTCTGACTCCCATCTGCTTGCATGCCATCATCATGTCATTGCCTCACTCTCTCTATTTCAGGGCACATCTTTGCCATTGAAAGTTTTCCTCTCTCAGCTCCAAACCATGTACCAAACAATTTCTTAGAGTTAAGAACCAATTCTTTGGCCCTAAGTGCATACATTGATCTCATGCCATTAAAAAAAGTTCCCAAAATGAATCTCTCAGGACATATTACAAGAACAAGCAGTACTGAAGGTGGCTACTTGATTACTTTTCCTTCATTAGGTATGAGCAAACTGGCCTAATGTTAAAGAACAAATCCCCAGAATCAACATGTAAATAATGTCAGAGAGGAGGAAAATATGGGGCCTTCTAAAGCACCCTGCTGTTTTAAAAATAGATGAAATATTTAGTGGCACCATCAGGACACAATGAAATATGAGATCTTGCCTCCCAAGTTATTTGTGACCTGCTAAGAGACAAACTTAAAAGCAGCTTTACCAAATTAAAACTTTGGAGAAGGGCACATCTGGGAAATTCAGAACACTGGAGGAGTATGATTGGCCTCTTGTCTCTTATTGCATTGTGAGTTGCAGCTGTGTCCACAGCAACATAGGTGATACTAGAAGGAATGGCATTGTTTGTATTATGTATCTAGTGTGGCAAAATTCCTTTTTCCTACAATTCCTACACATTCCTACAAGGACTGTTTTTTAGGTCATATTCCCACCCACCCCTTTAGTTGCCAACTTGGGAGGCTCTTTAGGTTTCCTCAAGGACACTGTTCATTTCTGTTCCTGTCTTCAGTTTGCCTGAGAATACCATCTGCTTTTCCATTTGCTTGGGGAAAAGTTCTGCTGATTACAGCTTCCAAAGGATGTTTCTCATTCAGTGGCTGAGTTCATGTACTTCAGTAAGCCAGATTGTAGCTTATTTGAGTTTGGCATGGCACTGTCAGCTAACTGTGGTTTAGTCAATGCAACATGAGGAAGCAAACAATGCCTTAGGTTGATGTGTGAATCCAGATAATCAGATGTGATCATCTAAATCACTCACAGTCTTTTGTAGGAGGTCACCATGCCAGCCACTAGTGTTTTCAGGAGACTAATGAAATTGGTGCAAAAGATCAACATGTTTATTCAAAGCAGCACAATAAAGTAGCTTTTAGTGAATACTTCTGATCCCTTAACCAATCTTAGCCTACACATGTCTGAGTGCGCACTGTATATGTTTGGGATCACACCCTTCATAACTGTTCCTTCAGGTAATAAAGAATAAGTATTAGTACATTAAGTCAAATAATATTAGAGCAGTATAAAACAAGGGAAAAGATTTAACCTTGTTAGCATGGTGTTAATCTGTATGAGCTTTGTAAAAAGCCATGTGTTGAAGGTGTTGGAGGGTACTCAAGTTCAGGTGAATCCTCAGTTATGGAAACTCATTCACTGACTTTGAACTAGTTACCCTGTTTCCATGTAACCTGCCATAAGAGTTGTTATATGGGGAAAGAATAGAGGAGGGAGTGATATGTAATCTTGCCTTGAGCTTCTGAAGGAACAAACAAATATAAGTAGTACAGGTACAAAAAATATGTTCCTTTAATATTAGTATATGAAGATGAATGTCAGTGGAATGCTATTTTGGCATTTCTATAGATTTAAGATTTAATTCAACAAAAGTTATTGTTTTGTGGCTGTTGGACACCTGTGTGGCCTTTCAGGATAAAATGAATGGGTTCAGTCTGTTGTTGGCGATCTGATGCTTAATGTAACATTGGTTCATACGAATCTTGTGCTTTAGTGGCTTCCTTTTGGATGTATGATATTTCACCGATTAATTTTGTTCTGCAGGTTGTTCTGTTTTTTTGGTAAATGCTCACTCTTTAGTTATATAGCTATGGTTTGGAGAATAATGGAAAAGCATCTTGTGTGCTTCTATTACATTCCTTGTAACAGAACTAGAAAAAGAGGCTTGGAAGAATGCCTGTTGTTTGTAAGTTATGAAAGGATATAAAAAATCCTCAGTTGCTGTATTTAAACAAGCATTTTACTGACTATGGTCCCAACTGAAAGAAATCTGGACCTTATACTGTGTGTTTAACATTCCCAGTTTTTTGTACTATTAGGTAACCTGAATTAAATGTTAGTAATTTAATTGTACAACACAACATGAATTTGTATAGAATACTAGTTTTAATTAATATATAAAAGTTGTACTTTTTTATTTGCATAAAAATAAAATATAAAAATATTTAAAAATACAAAATAACAGTTAGATAATATTGTCTGATATTTTTAAAAAGTGCTTCTTTTATTTTTAAACACTGGTTGGCCCAGTAGTAGCAGGTATATCATTGCTATATATTTCTCCTTTGGTTTATACTAGCTTTAAGATAGTAATAATCAGGATGGCAAGACTGTTTAATTAATTATGTTGTATTTATGTATATAATACTCAAACAAATGATATTTATACCCATGCATTTCTATTATTATAGGTATTATAAAAATCAAGCTCCACTTATTCTAATGTAAACTTTAATTTGGTAATATTGGTTTTCTCTCCTGAGAAGTAAGATTTTTTAAATTTTAGCTAAGTTTCTTATTGTTCTGTTCAGGGTTGTTTGAGAAATGAAAATTTAAGAATCCTAGTCAATTTTACATAAATTTATATAAAGAAATAAGCAAATAAATGAGATCTGTAAGTATATGATGGCATACGTAATGACTCCAGCCCAGCTATGTGGGTCAGACAATTATTATCGTCACAGGTAACTTTTCCAGTAGAATCAGCGGAAAAAAGAAACATTAACAAAGTGATGCCAAATGAAACTGTGATGAAAAAGCAGTGTCCTAAATGTTTTAAGTATTTTTCTTGAAGCATGCTTTTTCTCCCCACACTGTGATTTTTCACTTGGAGTAGATGTGGTTTTTGAATATATTTGTCCTTCCATTTCCTCTGTAAAAGTTACTGGATAGGATTAATTATCTATCGTTTGATTAATTACTGGTCCTTTAATACCTAGCCTTTTAATCAGTGTGAAACATGATGATGTTGCTGGTGATAAAGACTATATACTGTTCACAATGATAGTCCCCGCCAAATACCTCACAATCATAAAGTCAGTCAAGTAAATAGCCAAGGAAAGGAAACAAGCAGGAAAAAGGAAGCAATCCAGGCTTAAGAGGGTGAATTAGAGAGGTCAGATCTGGCAAGGGTACAAACGTGGGTCCATTTTGCATCCCTTAGCCTCCACGAAGCAGTTTTAACTTTTTTTGTAGACATCTTTATGTTAAAAAATACTGACAATGCCAGATGACAGTTACTCAGAAATATAATGAAGTTGCTGGTACATTTAATAGGAGAAATAATCAAGTTTGGGTAAATAAGTTTACATTGAACTTGTTCAGGTCAAGTTATTCCATACGGTACGCTTAATAGCCTGATGCCAATAAGAACATAACAATAACTGCCTGGGAGGTTGAGAAATTTGGGATTGTACAGGACATATAAGCCATATGCTTTTGTGTACAATTAATAAGTCTGGCAGAATCTATTGCAGTAAGATTTTCCATTACCACAGCCCATATTTTCACTTTTGAAGTTGGTTTGTTTATGCTCTTTCTGCAGAAATCTTAAAATCTTGTTTCATTTTCTTTTAATTTCTACCATTTCTTATTCAAATGTGCTTTATCAACAGCATTTCTTTAGTTGATCTGAACCAGAGTTTTGGCTTCTACTGTAGAGGGATCTTCAGACAATTCTTGTCTGTACCAATAGACTGACACCTGTGGAGTAGCTAACATGGAAAGGAGTTTATAGCAGCTTTGTAATGCAGTACTTCCTTTGATGCTGTCAGGCATTTTCTGAGCACTTTGTTTTTTTATGCAAGTTGGCATGTCAGAATCAGTGGTTTTTCTTTGGGGCAAGCATAGCATGTCTTGTGTTGACTGATGACAGAGAGGTCAACAGTTCTGCAGTGGCATGGAATTAACTCAATATTTGGGTGCCAGGCTGGCTGAAAAATGAAGTAGCCAGGCTAGGGCCAACAGTACAGAAGCCTATGGGATCCCATGAATTCTTACGGTCCGTCAATCCTGTTATACGCACTCGCTGTCTGAGAAAATCAAAGCAGTAAGGGCAGCTGACTATTCCTTCTGATTACAAGCTCTCCCAGTAAGATTCCTGACCCCCATTATCCTGGTTTGAGAACATTTCTTGCTCTGCATTCTCTAGATCTCTGTCCATTCACTTACTCTATGTCTCCTTTGCATGATTTGAAATGTAGAGTGACCCTTTTAAAACAATTATCAATAAGCCTACTATTTCTTTTTTGTACAGTGTATTCTAGCTATGTCTAGAAAAATTGGTACACTAAGGTTTGGGCTGACCTATTCAGGAGTTCTGTACAAAAGTAGAGCTAAGAGTTTATCTAGAAGGTCTGTACAGAGATCGTTACATTGCAATCTCTGTTTAGACTAAGTATGTCCTTTAGACTTTAAAGTCATAGCTGCTTAAGGCTTAGAGTACTGTCCCCAGTAAAACTCAAATATAGCATTTAGGTGATTATTAGTGCTAAAGAAATTTAATTTAGTAGGCTGTGATTATGCTGAATTTGAGCTGTTTGCTTTTCTACTTGAAAACTGCATGAACCTCCAAACAATTTTTTTTCCCTTTTTATAGTTCTGCTCTTTCTCTCTCTCTCTCTCTTTTTCTCTGTCTCTCTCTGGCATAGCTGTTTCTCTGCTGTTGTGTAAAATGCTCCATCAAGAGGCAATAATTTACATTCTTATGGCAGGACAGGGTGGATTTTTTTGTTTTGTTTTTCTTTCTGTTTATTTATAAGACATTTCCTTTTAGTTAGTGGAAGTTTGATCGTTAGGAGGTTCCAGTGATTTTCCTTCCCACCTCTTTCCTCCCTAAAGTTTTTTGCCTCGGCACTCCCTGTGGGTCCTTGTGAACTCAAAAAGCTAAGGCAGGCATCACAGCCAAGCCTTGTCACTCTCCGGAGGCAGGAGGGCTCCTTCGTCATCACTTGGAACAGGAACTACAATCATTGTGGTGAGTGCTGTGGATTTAGAAGTTGCTATGCAGATGCTGTTAGTAGGGAAAGAATTTTTTTTTCTCTCTCTCTCTCTCTGTTTTTTTCTTATCACACTAGAGGCTGAGCATTTTAACAGCTTTCACAGAGCTGAGAAAGCTTTGTCGTATATGCATTGCTAGCGACAGAACAATCAATACTGTTTAGGTTGCCTTGGTGGGCTTTCCTGCTGTCACCAGTGGGTGTCAGCCTTGGCAGTAGCTAACAAGGTGCTTGTACGGAGACAAGAGTGTGCTGCTACAAGGAGTTGGGAAAAAAAGAAAATATTAATCCGTCACTTGGACTCTTTGTCTGGCAACTTTTCATGCCTGTGTTTCTCAGCATTTACATTATGTTCTGGAGACCTGATTGTCCAGCCAAGCATAAAAGAAACTCTCCAGTGAATGCATGATAAAAGAAAATACTTCCATAAAAGCAACCTCTGGGAATAGAGAGAGGCGGGGCGCTGGGAAACAGTTTATAAATTAGACTTCCACAGGTTTGCACGGGAGGATTTCATTTTTTCAAAACTTCACCCTTTCTGTTCTTTTTCCTAGTGAGATGATATAAATGATTCATATGTGCTATTTTGAAAGAATCTGCTGTATAGGCTTGATAGCTGCTATGTATTTTCCTCTTCATGAAGAAAAGCAGCTGGAAGAGGGAGCACTGAGCAGAAAAACTCCCAGAGAACAGCTTACGCAACTCTTTTCACTCCGCCTCTCTTGTTTGCAGCCCCTGGAACTGTGTGTTTGTGCATGTGTGTGTGTGTGTGTATGCATGCATGCACATGCAGACAAACATAGGTATAAAGAGTTTTTAACAATTGAAGATAGCCAGAAAAAGGGAAAAATGAAATAATTTCATTAAAACAGATATATTCAACAATTAATCAATTACATCTCTGATATTAAGTGCTAAATTCATATATTGCATTTATAGGTCTAGAATAAACAGAAAATCCATATGACTTTTACTTAATAGTAAAATAGACAGCTTCACGTTTTAATGTCTTTTTAAAAAATAGAATAGCATTTTTTAAAATAGAACTCTATAATCCTCAAAAATTGGAATAATTCAGAGGTCAGTACTGAATATATATTTGTTTGAAAAAATCATGGGTCAGAACCTCAGTATCTCCAGTTAAATAGAAAACAAAGCTGGGAAGGGATTCAACCTGGCTACTTGAAGGCCTACTGCACATTAAAATGGAATGCTTGAGAATGCATTGGTGAGATGTTGAAACAATTCCTTACGTTCTTAAAAATATTTTTTTCAATAGAAAATGTTCATATTACTGGTAACTCTTTTCAATAAGGAAAAAAAGGATGTAAATTATATAAATAAAAAATAAACATGATTATGATAAAAACCAGTCATTTTTAAAATGTAATATTTATACATTATAAATATAATATATAATGCATATAGCAAAAACTCCCAAGAATTACAACTATTTCCTGCAGTGAAAGAGTTGCAAGGTACCTAAAAGGTTATGTATTCTAATGTATTGCTAGACCAGTCCAGAGAGATAGTCATTGAGGCTCTTGTAGAAGGGGGGAAAAAAAAGTATGTTCCGAAGAACTTTACCACTTTTGAAATTTGTATGTGGAATTCCTAACTTTTAAAATTCTCTTTCTGATTTTGTCTCTCCATGACTTCAAGAATAGATAATCTATAATCACCATATAGATACACCTCTTTGGTTGTGTTTAAGAAACAATTGCATATTCATCTCTCATGGGTACAGTGGCCATATTCTGCATTCTGAGTCCTAGATTCAGAGGGAACTAGATGATCTCACACCCAAGAACTTTTCCAGTTCTGCATCTAATTCAATGTAACTGTGTGGCCAATGAGCCTTAATTTCTAAGAGCTTGTCTGTAATTGTCATTGCAGGTTTTATTTGTTATTCTTTTCTTTCCTAGTAAGTTGCATTAGCCAGCTGAAGCCCAGTCTTTTCTTTACCAGCAAAGACTTGATTTGCAATGCCATGGCATCATTACTAAATAAAATTCCCATCTGTTTCACAACCTATTTTCCTATAAATATACAGCTAAGCCTTTTCTTAGGGTCTTCATTGTAGAGTCTATAAACTCTCTAGATTCACTGTTAGAGCTATAGCAGAATGTCTTTCCCCAGTTCACATCTCCATTTTCAGGGGCAAATCAGGGGAAAGCATTTTGCCCATTTTTAGGAGGGGGTCAAAGAGAATTAATTTGTTCTGGTGGGAAGGAAAGCTGCACTTTCTTAATTATATGTGGCAGCTGTTGGTTGGCTAGCTGCCATCAGGCTTACTGTAATAGCACTTTATGTAGAGCATCTATACTCAACTCACAGTATTATGATGCTGTATATGGGAATCAGGCACTCTATCTCAACTCCATTGCAACATCATCACCATTCTCATCATGATCATCTATATGTTATTGTCCATCATCATTACATGTTATACAACTATAAAGTTTCTTTGACATTATAATCAGATTGATATCTAGGTAACTAGTTTGTGGTTTTATCCCATAACAGTCAGAATTTGGGGGAGGGGAACATAAGCCTTCCTCAGTTTTTAAAATTATACCACCAAAAATATGGTGGGAAGGAAAGATGTTTTATTCTATACCTGGTTTGATTAATCATTCTGATTAAACTGTAATAAAACCATCCTCTCTAACTTTTATCCAAAGGAAAGAGTCTTTATTGTTTAAACAGTTGCCTTTCCTATGGTATTCTGTACTTATATGTATAAGTTGTAGCCTACTTGCATGTTTTGTCACCTTGGGTAGGTATATGTAGTTAGAAACATTTTGCTCTTTCTGTTTGCAGTTCTGTGGTCGTGTGTGATTAAATAGCTGTTTCTGCCGTTGTTTTTGAAAGCAACCCCTTCTATTCTTTATCATAAACTGCTTCTGAAACTCCTCTGAGTTTTCATCAGGTTCAGAAGATTCTCAAATGCTTTAATAACTAGTGCTATCAAATGGAGTAATAAAGGCATCTAATACAACACCCCCATAGGCATATTATTTAGTTTTATTTTCCCCCCTGCATGTTCTAGGATTTACTATTATGTGTGCTAAGTTCCTGAGCTAGCGTGGGGTTATGCTGCTGGCAAAATAATGTCAGTGCAGATTACAGGGGAATTACATTGCTGAGGCCTTGAGGCATTGGATTTCATAGTGTACGTCAGGGTACATGTCTCTGAGTTCACTAAAACATGGGTATCGTGCACACCCTGCATCATTAGAAGTGTTATGCAGAAAACAAGAAGGCTTAATCACATATTCAAAGAAACAGTCTTACAATAAATTTTGCCTTAGCAAACTACCATGTGTAGAGCAATTTCTCCTGGCTGTGCATATTACATGGTAAAGAAAAGATCCCCGCTGTATATCAGAAGGTTGTAATTTCATTTAGGTGTTCTATTGATGTGGTAAACTGTGAGCATACAGCTCGTGTGGTTATTTTAAATAGGAGTTTTAAGCAAAAAATCTTGCCTGGCAAGAATTTCCCTTTTTCTCCAGGTTGCCAAAAGTTTTCTTTTTCTTTTTTCTTTTTTTAATAAATAACCTTTAAAATAAAATTGTGTGATTTCTAAACCATGGCACGTATTCATATAAGTTGGCAAAACCCAAAGTGGACAAAGGAAGGTAAATGTTTTTCATTATAACTTCCCTCTCTCTGTCTTTGTCTTTTCAGTTATAGGTACTGCTGTCTTTTAGTTAAATAAGTAGTATAAGCACCTGCTAGCCATTGTTTAGGCAAAAAAAGAGAGAAGGAAACTGGAAAGGATGGCACCGAAATGGGGAAGGACTTAATGACAACCTACTGTATCTTGTACAGAGATGAACCACTTGTGACTGGTTATAACTTGGTTCAAATGTACTGTACTGCTTCTGAACTATCACCATAGATTGGGTTAAATCTTGATTCATAATTATCTGGGCCCATTATTTTAATGGATTGTTTTAAATTTCTCTCTAAATGATATCCTTTTTTAATATCCCAGCAGAATATCCACCTCCCAGCAAAGATCATGAGTCAGAAACCTTCCCTCATGTAACTCAGTACAGGTAGTCCTTACTTAATGACCGCAATTGGGACTGGCAACTCCATCGTTATGCAAAACATAATGTGATCACTCCGGACTTAAGGTATCAGTTCTGCTGCAATCGCCCGCAGATGTTAGTTGCAACATCACATGACCGTGACTTGTGACTTACTGCCAGCTTCTCCATTGACTTTGCTTGTCAGAAGCCAGTTGTGAAGCTTGCAAATGTTGATCATGTGACTGCAGGACACTGCAACCATCGTAAATTTGTGCCAGTTGCAAAGCGCCCGAATTGCAAACGTAACCATGGGGATGCTGTGATGGTCATAAGTTTGAAGACCAGTCATAGAGCTATTTTTTCAGTGCCATCATAAGTTTGAACAGTCACTAAACAAGGCAATTGTTAACTGAGGGCTACCTTTTCTCTCATGGCATTTTCTGTATAATAAAAAAGCAGTTTTTCCATGATAGCAACATGACTGTTATACTTTTGCAGCCAGGAAGGTTGTCTATTTCTATGGGAAACATTTCTCATCATGCCCCTACCACATCATGCCCCTATCATGCACCTTTAAAATTTAATTTGTGTCTGAAACCAAAGCAAATATATCATTTTCCACCACTTTCCTTGCTTCCCTTACTCGGTCTTGTTCATGGAATTTCCAATATTTGGTGTTTGTGTATACATTGTTTACAACTACTCTTCTTTCATTCACTTTCTCCATTCATTTACTCACTCACTCACACAAACACATGTCATCAGAATGGCTCTTGAATGCTGATTCAGCAGAATGCTGACATTGTCACAGCTACTTATCTGAATGAAACATTGCACACATTTATTGCTGTGTTACCATGAGGCTGTTGGGTCCATGGCTGTTCATTTATATATTTTAACACTGACTGTCTTTCACCACCACTTTTCAGCCTCTCAAAAGGCTTTTTTTTTCCTCCCCCAATCCTCCATACATATATGTAGATAAATGCAGAGTATGGTTAGTAAGTTATTTTATTTCATTATTGTGGATGGGGTGATGAGAAGATTTTTTTGCTAATTCAGAACTGTAGATGGAAAATTCTACTGACGTTTTTTATAAGGTGTACTTTAGTGTTTGATCTAGCACTTCTCATTACAAAGAATCCCAGAGTATTTAAAAGTTTAGAAAATGAATGGACTAGTATTTGGAAGGCAACTACATCTCTTTCAGAGGAAATGCAGAAGAGCTGCATGATAGCAATATGCCTTTGGCAACACTTGTGGCTGTTAACTTGTAAGTGGTCTCTGCTATTACTCTTGTTGAGCTTTTCCGTGACCTGGAAACAAATGTAAAGTTTGAAGAGTATTTTGTTCAGCTAGTGACAAACAATAACTAAACCTTTAAAAAAGAAGGATATTTTTATCAAAACAATTTCAATTACAGTAATGCCTTTAAGATCAGTCTACTTAATCTTTTAGTGGCTAGGATGCTGTCTTACTTTAGGGTGGGATGAACAAGTGGCATAGTTAGTTTTTATATTTTCAGATTTTTTTCAAGAATTTTTTCTCTTAATATCAGGCATACAGACATGCTATGGGGTTTTAGGCAATGAGAAAGGGCAGAGAAAGTCAAGGACAAATGATTGCCTTTCATTCCCTTGCCTTTGTCCTGGAAAAACTACTTCTTTGACAAAAGCACAAATTAATTATTCAGTAATCTTGTAGTTTCCACAAACTATATTTGTGTCTTGAGGACAAAACTGTTTTTTTTTACCTGTTTTATAAAAAGCAGATATGCTCTGATACACTTTTAGCTGCTTACTGTGCCACTCGTGAAATCAGTAGTTTGAGTTCCTTAGCTATAGAGCTGTGTCACTTGACTGTTATCTTTTCAACAGTAATATGTGTCTTGTACCATGTGGAAAAATGAATAAAATATCTAAATGTTAAAAGACAGTTTATAAACACCAGATGCACATGCATGCCATGCAAAAGAAAACTTTTAACTGAAAATGTCATAATTGGAGTTCTTTACTTCCACAACTAAAAGTTAAAAAACTGTACAAACCCTTGTACATTGATTTTTGGTTAGAGCATGGGTGTCAGACTGTTTCTTATGGATTCTAATGGAATTGTAAAAAGTATAAACCTTTTTTTGGGGGGGGAGATGAACACCATAAGTTGACTGGTTCTGATACACTTACTATATGACTGAAACAAAAAGCATCTTCTATCTTCAACTGAATCTCTTTCAATTGAGATATCACATGGGAAAATATAAGAGTGAATGTTGGGCTTTTATGCATATGAACAGAGGAAAAAAAATGTTTTTCTATGACTACATTTTCAGGCTGCACTAATAAGAAATATGACCACAGTCTAGATGTCTGTCCTAATTGTTGTACCAAGTGCAAGCAGAGAAACTGATTATAAGATTATATTCAATTTTAAGATCTGATGTACTTTTTCAAGCTTACCTAGCAATCAAAGCTACATAAACACATTTCCTTATTTTTTTGCACTGACGTTTTGTGTTCCAGGGTAGGGCTGAACTGTGTGTGCAGAAGTAGTTGACTTTATGGCTATAATTGAAATTATGGCTCTAATAATAAAGTGTGAGTGAGGGTTGTAATGGATTTTTGCAGAGACAGATCATCTTCCCATTTTGGAGAAAAATGGCAGTTGGTCTTTGGACATTATAGGACAGGATTGTTTCATAAACAATCAAGGAACAGATGATTTCTTGGGTTTTATAAAAATATACAATGTGATAAAGCAATTATGATTTAAAGCAATTTTTAGTCTATATTAGGGAAAGAGAAAAGGAGATAATAAGGCAGCAAAGCAAGCAAGATATATCTTTCTTATTCATCCACTAAAGCAGTCTCAGGCATATATTGTGAACTGATAAATTTTAATAATTTGTATCAGATAAATAATCTGATAAATGTTAATTTATTTGTAATATTTTGGTCTCCCTTTTTGTTCTGGAGTTCAAGGTGATGTACACAGTGCTACAATCAACCTTTGAGACCTATAACATCCCATAGCCTTTTCCTTTATCTAAATCTCACAAACACATTCTCACTTTAGCTTGTCAAAAGTTTAGTCTTCCACTCATTTGACCATGTAATGCAATACATGCTAGTGGAAAGCCTCATTATGTCTTCTATTTGCCTTATATTATCTATGGAATATTCTTTGTTTTAACTCAAGTTTCAGTAAAAATTAAATGGTGTGGTTCTTGTAAATATTTTTTAAAAGTTTCATCTTTGCAAATAATTCAGTCTTGGAGGTTTGTGATGAACAGGTGGGATTTTGCAGACCTGATTTAAAGACTTGGAAAAATGTATTTTAAGGTGCTAGAGAAAGCATGGCAGGCAAAAGAATTAGCAGGTCACAAATTTAGATGTGGTTTTCAGACTCACAGAAAAAGCATATGAGCTAGGGGGGAAAAACTGGTATGAATAATTGAATAAATAGTGTACTGTCAGCCCTTTCAGGTAGATCAGACCAGGAAACCAATGCCATGTGAGTCAGTGCTACTTTTATTGTACAGTTACAGTAACAGAATCTTTGTCTGAATTTGAGTCTTCCCCCCTCCCTCTCTTTATCTTTGTGTGAACTAAGGGGGAGCTTGTCTGAGACATTTACTCACATTATTTTCTTGGTCCAGGCTCAGGCCTTTTTTATCTGATTGTTACCTTGACAGTGGCACTCCTCCTGTCTTCAAGGCCATTCCCTCTTCCCTCTACACGTACACAGAAAAACACTATAATACAAGACTGTTTATGGATGAATGTATAAGGAATGCTTGTGATGGTGGCAGACATGTACTGTTGGGAACATGAAAATACATGGATTTTTGTATCCTAATTATGCCATTTGTTGGCTGAGTACCAAATGATTTGCAACGAGTGTTAGATGCCACTGGCTGTACTTCCTGAATGGTTAGTGCCCCACTATTGTCAAACGCCTTGAATTAAAGCTGAAAGTCCTGACTTCACTCCCATCTGGGTGGGTTTCCTTTCAACTTCAATGTGGTGGTGTACAGAAGCCAAATGCCAAAACAGTTATCCTTGTTCCAATATTTCTGGTCCTGACTGTAGATTGTGTAATGTAAGAAGTATGGATCTGACAATTAATTAATCAAAGACTAAGGTTTTACAGAGAAAATGTATTGAACATTTGTAAGTTAAATATGCATGATAAAAAAGAGTAAGTAGATGAATTTGTGTAGCATTTATTTGTTTTAGTTTGGGCATCACCCAACACCAAACCAGTTCTGAATGGCTCACAATATAATAAGCAATAAAAACACAATGCAGAACAAAACAAAATGGAACCTGGTCACTCTGTACAAAAATATAGACAAAAACATCCAACAAGGGACTATATCTAGCTTAACCCAAAGCCTGAGAGAACAACCAGGTCTTCAGGGGTGGAAGCCACACAGATTTCAGGTGGGATCTCATTCCAGAGGGTAGGCACTGCAACAGAAAAGACATGGTTCCTGGGTCCTGATAGATGGCGCTGTTTAATCAAAGGAATCTGCGGAGTGCCAACTCTGCTAGCACATACCGCCAGGGCAGAAACTATGGGAGATAGGTAGTCACTCAAATAATCTGACCTGACCTTATGTCATGTATAACTTTATAGGTGATGATCAACATCTTGAATCATACCTGGAAGCATAGTGACTACTAGTGCAGCTCATTAGGCAGAGGTGTCATGTGAGTTTACCGATATGCCCATAATTGCTCACACCGCTGCATTCTGGATTGTGGAGAGTAAACAGGATGACCTTGGTGGAGAGAGGGAAGATCCATTGCCAAAACAAGTCCAAACAGTGGAGAAAGGTAACAGAAACCTCTCAGATAGTCCTAGAAAGCAGACAGTGGCAAACCACTTCCAGAATCTTGCCAATAAAATGGCAGGGACTTGTTCAGGTAGTCACCAGGAGTCAGCATTGACTTGAAGGCATAAAAACAAAATTCATATAAAAGAGGGAGGAGGGGAAGCATAATAACACTTTTAAGAGTATATTACTATAGCCAATCTAAATAAAAATAGTTTTTACTCTTCTGTGGAGTTTATTTTTCTTGCTTCGTAGGGCTGGTGTAAACTATTTGAAGCTTCCAAGTAGTTTTCAAGAGCGGCCCCATGGTGAATGCATTCAGTAGTCAAGCTCTGAGGTAACTAGAGATGAATGACTGTCTGAAGAATCTCCAATCAAGGATCATGGTAGAATATTTACTAAAGATGGGAAATGGAAAATTTTTAAGATAAGAAAATGCTGCTAAAAAGGTAATGTGGTCTGTTGTAGTTTCAACTGAGAAACTGAGCATCCTAGACCAAACTAAATCCAAAAATGCTAGGGAATTCTTGGAAGCATGGCATTCAAACAAATCAGCCAACAGTAGACACATAGAGAGAAACCACATTTACACATAATTCAAAAGAGACAATAAAAAAGCTAAGAAGGAAACAACAAGACCAGAATGCATCCTGTTTAGCAGCTGATACCCAGATAAGCAGGGATTAACATCAGACAAACAATCAGGCAGAAAACAATACCCTAATCAAGGAACAACCAAAGACAAAACCACACCCCCACCAACACTGGCAGGGTGGGCTACTGTATGTAAACAGGGAACAAACCTCACACTCACTAGCACTGATGATGTTACCTAGTCAGGTAATGAAACGTCTGCAAGCAAACAACCAAACTCAAAGAACACTAAGGCCTTCGCAGTTCAACCCTGAGTTGCATATATTCTCTTCTATTGGAACGAAAAATTAAAAGAACAGAATTTTGTGGCTGGAAGGTAGCACAAGAATCATCTAGCTGAACTCTGCAATGTGTAGGAGACTCTGTTAAACCATCCTTGCAAATAACTGTCCAGCTTCTTAAACACATACACAGATGGAGAACATAAAGCCTTCGTAAATGTATTGTTCTGTTGTATAGATCTTATTCAGAAAGCTTTTCTTTATTTCCTGACTCAGTGGGAGAATTTGCATAGGCCTGAAAGTGAGCAGGAGGTCACTGCGAGCACCAGAAAAATGAGACTTTGCCTCATCAGCTCAAGTTTGTGTCCTGGAGTCTGACTCATTGGGAGAATTTGCATCAGCCTGGAGAATTTGCATAGGCCTGGAGCTCACCTGGGAAGTGAGCACAAGGTTATTGTGATCAGCAGAGAAGAGAATATAGACAAGGGAGTATACTGTACAAAGGAAGGAGCTGATTTGATCTGCACAGTCTTCAAGAGGCACATAGACACAGACAAGGAGATAAGAACTGTGGTGACCTGCTAAGTACATGCCATGTTTATATTCCTGCCTGATGAGGACTAACTACACCTGCACCACATGCAAGCTCATTGGATTGTTGGAGGAGAAAGTGGAGGCTTAGCTGGCCACACTGAGATTTAATCAAGGAAGATGAGTTTCTGGGCAAGGCAGAAGGCAGTCTCAAAAAATAACACAGGAAAGAATACATTACTGCAGAGAGAACAGGAACCTCAGAGGAGGAAGTCTGGCAGCATATAATACAGAGGACCAAGAGAACCAGGAGATGGTTCCTGCCAGTGGAGCTGCCCAATCAATTTCAGGCACTCCACATGGAGGAAGACTCACAAACATCTAGAGAAGAGATTTCACCCAATGTTCCAGTAACAGGAAGGAGAGACAATCAGACTGCTACACAGGCAAGTAATCCAAAGTTTCTTCCAAAGAGGAAAAGGCCTGTGGTGGTTTATAGGTGATTTATTGCTCAGAGGAACAGAGTTGGCAATCTGCAGACCAGACATAAGATCAAGGGAAGTATGCTGTCTCCCAGACATGAAGATCCAAGATGTGAATAGAGACTGCCCCATCTAATCAAACCTACCGACCATTATCCCTTTCTTCTGTTTCATGCTGGAACAAGTGATACTACCAGAAAAAGCCTGGGAAGAATATCAAGAGATTATTAGGAGTTAAGCAGGAAGGCAAAAGGGTTTGGAATGCAGGATCTTTTCATCCATACTTCCAACTGATGGTCATAGCCCAAGGGAGGAACACAGGATTCTGGAGATGAACCATGACTCAATGGATGGTGTCATTCAAAAAACTGAATTCCTCAGTGACCATGTAATCCTAGAATTCACTATATTGCAAGCAGGGAGAACTGAAGGTAGACAAATTAGTGTTCTAGATTTCAAGAGAGCTGAGTTCAACAAGCTTAAGAGAAAAAGTAAGAAGGATTCCATGAATGAAGTTCAGGAAAGTTCAGGAAAGTTCCTGAAGATCAGGAAATTTGGGAAATTCTGAAAAAATGAGATGATTAAGTTCCGAACACAAACAATACCAAAGACAAAATAAACAGGGAGACTGGCATGGTTGCACCAAGATCTCTGTGACAAACTGAGAAATAAAAAGGATAAGTTTAAAAAAATTGAGAGAAGGGATATAACAAGAGTAGAATATTAAGGAATAGTCCAAATCTGCAAGGATGGGGTCAGGAAGGCTAAGGCTCAGCATGAGCTGAGGCTTGCTATAAATACCAAAAATACCCCCCAAAAAAGGATCTTTGGGTATGCGCAGAACAAGAGGAAAGGCAAATAAACAGTTGGCCTACTGGTTGGGGAAGACAGCAAGATGATGACAAGCTACATAAAAAAAGACTGAACTGTTTAATTCCTACCTTGCATCTGTATTTTCATAAAAGGAAAAAGGGGTCCAACTTGTCAGAAAGCTGCACTGTGGAGAGCAGAAGAGAAATGCAGATCAAAATAGGGAAGTAATTGATGAGAGAACAACTACTTGCTTTGAATGAATTCAAGTTTCCTGGACTGGAAGGGTTACATCCCAGGGTATTAAAGGACCTGGTAGATGCCATCACAGAGCCACTGACTCAAATGTTTGAGAATTCCTGAAGCACAATAAAGTGCCAGAAAACTGGAGGAGAGACAGTGTTTTTCCAATATTTTAAAAAGGGGGGAAAGTGGAGCCAGAAATTACAGACCAATCATCTGCAGGTCAACACCTGGGAAAACTCTAGAAAAGATAATCAAACAGTAGGGTTGCAAGCACTTAGAAACTAACAGGGTAATTACCAGAAGCCAGTATGGATTTGTTAAAAACAGATTGTGTCAAACAAATCTTACTGCTTTCTTTGTTGGTGTAACTAGATTAGTGAACCAAGGGAATTGTCAGTCCTGCTAGGTAGCCCAGACCAGAAAATCAACTCCACCGGAAGGCCAAAACTACTTTTATTGAGAGTAGCTATAATAACAGAATCTTGCAAGTCTGATTGCACTGTTCCTCTTCCACTTTCTTATGCTCCAGTGAATTAGGGAGGCATCTCCCTGAGCTGCTTCCAACTGTTATCTCATTGCTCTGTATTAAAAAAAAAAAGTGTCATCCCTTTTTGCCTAGGCAATGGTTCTTGCACAATTCTCTCAAGGTCATCTTCCTTACTCTCTATAGGAATGCTGTGGATGTAGTATATTTACACTTTAGTAAGGCATTTGATAAAGTAGACCATATCGTTCTTCTTGATAAACTGGAACAAAGTGGGATGGATGGTCCCACTATCAGATTATTCACACTAACTTAGCTTGGTCCTTAATGGGTATCTGAGGATTCCTTCCTGGGCCCAATACTCTTCATTGTCTTCATAAATAGATGAGGGAATAGCAGGGATGCTCATAAAATTTGCAGATGACATAAAGCTGGAGGTAGTGCTAATACCTCAAAAGTCAGGCTCAAGATTCAAAAGGATCTTGATAGATTTCAACACTGGGACCTAACCAACAAAATCTTCAGTGTATTGTCGAAGGCTTTCACGGCTAGCATACGAAGGCTGGTTTGCGGTATACCATGCAGCTGTGGGCAAGTATACATTGGGACCACAAAACGCAGCATCCATACCAGGATAAAAGAACACGAAAGACACTGCAGACTACAGCAACCAGAAAAATCTGCAGTAGCTGAACATGCTCTCAAGCACCCTGGACACAAAATCCTATTTGAAAACACAGAGATACTGGACAACACCAACAGCCACTATACCAGGCTATACTGGGAAGCCATTGAGATTCACAAACACCAGCACAGTTTCAATAAAAAAGAGGAGAGTCTAAAAATCAGCAAAACCTGGTTACCAATCCTGAAAAATACAGCCTGCAAAAGGTCAACAAACTCAACTCTTGTTCCACCAGGACGTGTGAACAGTTCACACAATGAACATGCTAATCACCCTCAGCAGCCACTCGTTAACAACTCAATAGAAGAAAAAACCCTGCCTAACCCCCAGGAAGATACACACATATTCTGACCCCAAAACAAGCAGCCACTCAGTAACCCAACCCCCCCCACCCCAATCCCCCCCATCAGATCTCTCTAAATACCCACAAAAGGGTCACATCATCCTGGGCACAGAGAGAACTGCTCCTGTCTGTGCTCCTGCACTCTGAAGATGCCTGTCACAGATGCTGGCGAAACATTAGGAAACAAAACTTCCAGAACACGGCCACACAGCCTGGAAGACCCACACCAAAATCTTCAGTAGTGAGAAATGTAAGGTTCTGCCCATAGGCAAGAAAAAGTGGCTACAAAGTACAAATAGGCAGTACCTGGCTTAGAAGTAGTATTTGTAAGGGGGATCTGGATATCTTGGTAGACTACAGATTAAGCATGAGCCAACAATGTTCCACAACTTCCAAAAGAGCCAGTGCAGTGTTGGGCTGCATTTACAGAGGTATAGTGTCACAATCACAGGAACTGATAGTACCACTCTGTGCTGCACTAATCAGACCACACCTGGAATACTGTGTCTAATTCTGATTGCCACAATGTAAAGAGGATGGTGAGGAGCTGGAAAAAGTGCAGAGAAGAACAAGAGGTATTGATAAATATAATTTAGCTCAGAAGCTAAATCCTGCAAAGAACAGTTAGCCTAAAGAAAAGAAGATTAAAGGAAGACATGATAGCAATCTTCCAATACATGAATGGATATCACAGGGCAGAGGGTGGGGACTTGTTCTCCATAGCAACTGAGAGTAGAAGAATCCAAAGTTGAAATGAGGAAGTTCCTGATAGTTATTAAGCAGTAGAACAGCCTGCCTCCTGACGCTACTGGTGCCCTATTACTGAAAGTTTTCAAGAAAAGACCGGACAGGAATTTGGCATGAGGATTCCTGTACTGGGCAGGGGATTGGATCAGATGACCTTCAAGATCCCTTCCAATCCTACAATTCTATGATTATATCATATTTAAGCAAAATTTAGCTAGCCTATGTTCCTATGCCATCTTCCTCCCCTCATCTCAGTCCAGCCAGCTGCAACTTATACTCATTATTTCTGGTCCCAGTTTTGGTGGCAATGGAAAACAGTTCCTGGCCATCTTTTTGTCACCTTTTGTACCTGAACACTGATACCATGTCTCCCCTCAGTCTTCTTTTCTTCAGACAGAACATCCCAAGTTCCGTCAGCCCATCCTCACAGGGCATCTTTTCAAGTCTCTGTATCAGCTTCATTGCCCTCGTCTGCATCATTTCTAATTTGTCAATATCCTTCTGCAAATGTGGTTCCCAAAATAGACATACTTGTAGATACTCCTTGTGCAAAAGGAGTATGTGTGTAGATAGACAGACAGACAGAAACATACGCATACACACACATACTGTTTCTTACTGGTTACCCTTTTCTGCTGTCTGCCAAGAAAATCTAGACCTGTTCATAGTTCAATAGTCTGTCTATAAACTAATGCTGAGGATTGTCTCCTTTTGTAACTAAACTTTTGCAAGTAAGCAAAAACTCTCCCACCCCCCAGCTTTCCTTCACGTTCTCTTTTAGTTGAAGATACCCCATCCCAGCTCTAATACCATAAGTGGATTGGCTGTGGGGGGGGGGGTGAACTCTTAAAAGTGCAGAGCTTGGAGACATAGATCTACAGATTGAAGGCTTCAAACTGAAGACATCAAGTGGCAGCAGAGCCAACTAACAGCTTGCTGAGATGATTATGTTTAAAAAGAAAAGAAAATCAGGATTGATCACTACCCACTGGAATTGTGTATCATCTCTTTTTTTCAATTTAATGGGGTGAGAGGGAGATGGCTATGATAATTGATAAAAGGGAATTAATTGAAAGGATATTTTGATTTTGAACCAGATCCATCTGTGAGAGAATTGGGACAAATTAATTGAAAAGAAATTCAATGAACAGATTTGGTGTGATCTAGGGTGGGATGTAAATTACTTGAATAATTTGTTTTATTTGAGGAACATTAATTGGATTGCCCTCTTTAAAATTTTAATAATTCTAGTAATCATTAATTTGCATATATGTGTATAAATTACCATATGCAAACTTAATGCAAAAGACTTGCTTAAATCTCTTCAGTATAGTAGTTAACAAGGCACCTTTTGGTATGGTTTTAACTCAGATTCTCCCAGTAGTAGCCTTACTATTTCTATTTTACAGATGGAACTCTGGGGCTTCAAATTAATAGTTTGTCAAAGCCATATGTTGGGTTAGTGTTTACACACACTTACCCTGTGAAAAATTCTAATATCACGCTCTTTGGACTGTAGTGCAGTATTTCAGAAAAACCTTCTATGTATTTTGTTTAAAAGCTCTGGCTAAAAAGAAAGCTATATGGGATGGTTCCTTTTTTTTTTCTTTTAACACTGAGAATGTTTGTCTTTCGTGGTTTTTTTTTACAGTTTAACCTAAAACATTAACTTTGTCAGCCTGGCTGGCATGAAGGTTCCATTAATCCTATATCCTCTTTTCCTCAATGGCTTGTCAAATGCTTTTGGGAAGGTCATAAGCAGGATATAAAGCAACAGCACCCCCTTATTGTTTGTTTCCTTGCATTGAGCATTCAGACATTCACTGTCTTTCAAGTAATTCCTTCTACCATTCTCTCTATTATTCATAATTTTGTTTTGGCCCTTTTTAAAGCCATCCAATCTAGTGGCAGCTCATCTTCTAAGCAGGCATTCTGCAAGATCTGGTATAGACTTAGATTTTATATATTTAAATAAAACAGAGGCAAATATGCTTTTTAAATAATGCAGTGAATGTGTTCATAAAATTCTGAACCATAAACAGTGTTCTCTTTTTGCAGTGTGTGGGCAAGTTGCATTGACAACTGCAAGACTTCAAAAATGAACAGATAAAAGCATCACAGCCAAAAAACTAAGAGGTCATGGTGACATTAAAATCCACAACTTTGCTTTTTTCAGATTGAATTTCATATTTAGTTTGTAATAACATGTCTTCTTAATTCATTTTTTGAAAAAAACAGAACCCCTCCTGAAAACAAATTAGTAATAAAAAATGTCTAAACAAGACAACAAAGGAAGGCTTGCAGAACTAAAGAATGTACATACATGTACTATAATAAGCATCCTTGAAAATATAAAGGATACTGGATATGTAAGAGAGTGAGACATACCTTTTTATATAAAAAGGAAAGGATCAAGAACGGTAATAATTAATAATATTAGTACAGTAATCCCGGACTTCAACAATTGAGAAACCAGACTTGAATTCTGTTCCTAAATATCAGTTTTAATAGAAGTAACACTTATAGCAGAGACAGACAGTTCTTTAAAACTATAGAAAAGATCGTATTTTCCTTTTTTCTCTCCTCTTTAGCAGTGGGCAGCCCTTGAAACTTTTGATCATCCCGACTTTGTACATTGCATGACTGAACTCAGCTATGCCAAACATCCTCTGAGGAAGTTGACATTTGTGCAGTTTCTCAAAAAAGAGGGAAGAATGAATCCCAACTGTTTCCTTTTGCCCTTTTGATTGAGAGAGCAGTAAGTCAGCAGGAGAGGTGCGGCTTTTAACAAGGAGGGGTGTGTAGAAGCTGATTTCAATCCTTCTACAGGCAAAACAGAAAAGAAAAGGGAAAAGACTGATGTGAAGCAACA
Source organism: Liasis olivaceus (assembly GCA_030867105.1). NCBI lineage: Eukaryota > Metazoa > Chordata > Lepidosauria > Squamata > Pythonidae > Liasis > Liasis olivaceus. The sequence goes on along the minus strand of CM061352.1, from coordinate 84,265,820 downwards.
CTAATCAGAGCTGATTATAGGGAATGAATGGACTCATTGATGAGGGCAGACAAAACAAAGAGATTAGGCAATAAGGAAAATCTTGAGCTAGGGTGATGGAAGTTGTTTTTATGACCCAGGAGCTCCCTTTGAAATTTCATTTGTTTATTCGGTAGCTCTTCCTTTATTTCTTTTATGTTGCTTCATGCACCAATAATTGGAAATATTCTAAGTTGCACCGTTTCCTACTTCTGCTTTAACAGAGCACTGTCTGACCTCACCGTGCTAAGAGACATCAAAGCTCTACTAGTGGAAGCTTTTTACAAATAAGATGCTGGGAGTAGGCAAGTAAATACTCATAGGATCTTAGCATTGTTGTAAAATGGTTTTAAGAATGAATAGAGGTAAAACTTAGTTAACTATAAACCAACATAGCTTATAGTGGAGAGGTGGGATAAATAATGTGACTTTCTGTTGGTACCACTTTAATCTGAAAGCCCTGTCCTCAAATACTTCACATTTTTAGGCAAAAATCAGTGATATACAGGGATATATAAAGCATTTATGATGGCAAAGATCATTGCAGACAGTCTCTGCAACAGATTATTCTGTTGAATAGCATGACGTATCACATCTGTCTGTAAGACAGCACCAGACTGGGTTGGTGCACCAGGAAAGATCTGGGTTACAGCCACACTCACTTTGATGGCAGCATTTTTGAAAATGCATTTCAGCTCAGAAAAAGTAAAGCAGAAAAAGCAGCAAAGATAAGGTGGTGTTACCAAAAAGAAAGAAATCTCTCCCCCCCGTACCATTTGCAAAAAAAAATATTGAACTTATATTGTGCATGAAAAATTAGAAATATCTACTGTGATATAAATAAGGTAGGGAAAAGGGTGATTAAGTAACCCATATGTCTGTTTAGGCTTTGTCTGGCTGCTGTTGATTGGCAATTTCAAGGCCCCATCTCTCATTTTTTAAAAGTCTTTATTTTCAAATCAGGCCTGGACTGGACACAGGCTTTTTTTTTTCTTTTTTCTTTTTAGCCTTTAGTAGATGGCTGTTCTGGTTTAGTAGGATAACATAAGCAAAAGTAGCTACATTTACACCAAATATATAAAGTTTTGATGGCTGCCTGTGTGTTGAGCTGCCACCTAAATGGCACTATCTAGCCAATCTTGGCTGAGGTCAAGGTTAGCACAGGTTAGTATTTGGGCTAGAGACCACTAGGAAACCCTGTAGACTCCTCTCCTCTCCTCTCCTCTCCTCTCCTCTCCTCTCCTCTCCTCTCCTCTCCTCTCCTCTCCTCTCCTCTCCTTTCCTTTCCTTTCCTTTCCTTTCCTTTCCTTTCCTTTCCTTTCCTTTCCTCCTTCGAGTCAGTCTTGACAAGTCTCTGCAATTTTCTTACCAAGATTGTAGAAGTGCCTCCTTCCTAGGGCTGAGAAAGGGTGACTGGCCCAAGGTCTCCCAGGTGGTTTTGTGCCTAAGGCGGGACTAGAACTCATAGGGTCTCTCAGTTTCCAGTCCGGTGCCTTAACCACTACGTCAAACTGGCTCTCTAGGCTAAACTAGGAAAAGTTTTTTTTTTTTTTAATGCACTAGACAAGGGCAGTGGCAAAGCATTTCCATATTATTGCCAAGAAATCTACATGGACATATGTATGCATGCAGTTTACCAAGAGTTGAGTTCAAAGTATATATTTTACTTATTGACCAAATATTTCACTTGTGACTGTACTTCTATAAAACCCTTAATTTTAAAATCAGTCCGTGGGCTGTTGTAGACATTGCTTGAGCTTCTGTGGCATCACACATATTTGTAAGCCTTCTAACTGCATTCGGAGTTGGTGGGTTTATTTTTATTTTATTATTTATTTTATTAATCAAACAATCCCATCTTAACTAAAGTTAAACAAAGTGATTGACTGATTATGTGCCATGAAGTCATTTTCAACTCCTAGCGGCCACATAGATAGCCTTTCTCCATGATGAACTATCCCTAACCTGTTCTTTCAAGTCTCCCAATGTTGCACTTATCGCCACTGTAATTGAGTCCATCCAATTTGCTGCTGGTCATCCTCTTTTTCTCTTTCCTTCCACCTTTCCCAGCATTAGAGCCTTTTTCAGAGAGGTGGGTCTTTGCATAACGTCTCCGAAGTAGGATAATTTGAGCCTGGTCATTTGTGCGTTGAGTGAGAACTCTGGGTTGATTGATCCATCAGTTTGTTTTCTTGGCTGTCCACAGTATTCTCTGGAGTCTTCACCAACACCAAAGTTCAAAGGAGTTAATACTTTTCTTATCCTGCTTCTTTAAAGTGCAACTTTCACTTCCATAGAGTGTCACAGGGAATACCATGGCTTGCAGATTCTGATTTTTGTATGTATAGAACCATCATTTTTGAATATCTTTTCCAAGGCCTTTATGGCTGCTCTACCAAGTGCTAATCCATGGTTAAACAAATACAAACCAATTAAAGAAAAAAAAGAACAGCCAAGGCCTCCTTAAAAATTTCTTCAGGAAGATATTTAGGAAGAACTAAAGCAACTATGATGAGGTAATATCTTAAGGGGAAAGTTAATATCTGACTTAGGAACAAGAGAAATTGATCCTGAAAGAAGGGGAAAGAAGGGAAAGCATTGATGAAGTTCTCTTGGATAATTAGTAGGTGGTAGAGTTGGTCAAGGAATGCAAAGCAGGTATGAGAGTATAGGTTAGAACAATGTTTCTCAAACTTGGCAACTTTAAGATGTGTGGACTTCAACCCCCAGAATTCCCCAGCCAGCATGCTTTTAAAGTTGCCAAGATTGAGAAACACTGGGTTAGATGACAAAAGGCTGAAATTCATATTTTGTTCTGTAAGAGCCAGATTTGACATGCACATGTCTAAATTAGAAGCAATTTATTAAGGGTACAAATTCTCCTGCTTGCATAAGCTGATACTGTGTGTGCGTGTGTATGCATTTTGTCAACCCCTAATGAAAGAAAAAATAGTTTCTTAATACTATTGTGAAATAGGATTTATAAAACATAGAGGGTGACATTCAGCGTAGTACAAATGGATTTCCACTAATGCAACAGAACTTCCTTTTGTTCTCCTCTCCCTCCCTCCCTCCCTCCCTCCCTCCCTGCCATACGTAGCCAAAATCTTCCCTGGACGGTCTTGCGGTATTCCAGTGTATATTTTTGAAGTGCCCATGGGATCAATCAGAGAGAAAGAATGCCATTCAGTCTTCAGTGGAATTTGTTTAGTGATAAAATAGACCACCACACCTTTCCAATCAAATGAGCAAGAATGTGTTTGAACATCCATATACCTGCTTTGAGTTTACAAACCTGGAATAAAGGTTTAGTTGACTATTATTTTTGGACTTGAGGAAGAACATGCCTTTCCATCAGTTCTTACAGTCCTTTCTACTTTCACAGTTCTTTTTCAACCTTCACTAACTTTTATTTAAAATCTCATTAGTACTTAACCTGAGTTTCAGAAATTCGTAATAATTAATTCTGAGAAATTTGCACTGGGTTGTGAAAAGAAAATGTGCTGCCATATTAGTAAATTCTAAGCCATTGTTCAAAGTGGCACTAAGAATCCTAAATAAAACCTTGTGTATTTTTAGTGGCCATAACTTCTAAGAAAGGGTACCTGCTGTAAAAGCAGCAATACCGTACTTAAAGCCTAAAACCATAGAAAGACAATTGCTTTGCCCTAGTTAAATAAACTCAGTAAAATGTTACAAACCTCTTATATTAGTTTCTGATGTTGATAGACAAAAAAGAATTTTTCCAGGCAATAAGAAAATAAGATTTCTATCAAATGTTACTCATGATACCATTTTGTCTTTAAAATTAACTTCAGTGGTAGTCACCAAATCATGTAATGCCTAAGGGCCCACTGAAGTAAGTTGATGCGGCTATTATTTTTCCATAGGGAACAGACTCATCTTGTCTTGGCTGCACTTATTATGGTTTCACACTTGATGTAAACATTTGCAGTGTATAGACAGAGAAAACATCTATTCCATTTGTGCAGTTATATAATTGCTGGGTATAAACTGTTCACAGCTGGCAGCATGTCTAACTGAACTCATATCCTCCCCCAGTGTCTAAGATGCAGTTACTTTTAGTGCCATTGTACACCCGGGTCAGTTGAAATTGCCCTTCACAGATGGTTAGCTTTCAAGATCGCTCTTTTATTTTATTTTGAGAAATAATTCTGAGTTTTCCCAGACTCTGTTCCAATCCTGAGTTAGCTTGGAGGAAATTTATCATTTTTGGTATCAAGCCATTTTTTTTCTGTGGGGTTTGAGTGTAAAGTAGTGAATGAGATGTATAACTACAAGCAGTAAAACTAAGACATTCTTTTCCTGCACACAGAAACCACTCCTGTATTTCTTTTTTAAAAAATACACGTAACAGTCACCAGCAGAAGCATTTTGCTAGATGCACAAATGATGTTCACACACGGAGTCTGTGGGAAATTGCCACTGCCTAACATATGTATTCATAGCAGTATATTTATTCATGCAGAATGGGCATACACAATTCTTTCTCCTTCCCCTTTTGGACTTCATAACAACACTTCAAGGTTAGCCATGCTGAAGCATAGCAGTTGTCTAATCTAACTCTAACCTTTATATTAAGTACTCAGATGTGTATATTGTTCCTATATGGGCATTTCAGTGGTCTGTTACTCAGATTATTGTTCAAGTATGTCCCTGCTTTCTTTCAGGAATGACAGAATTCTTGGCCATGGTCTTGCCATTGTTAGTTTGGGATTACATATTCAGAATTGTGTTTTTGACATAAAGAAACCATAATTATAGTATTTCCCTGAGAGCAATAGTTCATAAGCTATAAAAAAATCGAACTGAAACTTCTGTCAGTTTATCTGTTTTGCCCTTTTCTTTAAGGGAAGGTTCCTGAAATGGTTTGTAGGTTACTCTTACTATTTTTCATTTTAAAGATACTTAAGGTTTTTAGACACTCAGAATTGTGTGCTATTGAACAGGGTTATAACTTCACTCAGCATCTGCACTTAAAAATCTAGCTATCAAAAACAAATGAAGCCATTTTTTCCCAGTGCCTTAAAATTGTGCTGATTTAAGAAGGTTTTGAACAGTTCTTCATCATCAGTCAGCCTATACTTTCTTTTCCAAATCAGAAAGCCAAATGCTGCAAGTATGTTCATGCTGCCAAATCTTTCCATGCGCAGAAACAAATTTATTTATTTATTTACATTACATCTATTCTACTTTTTTTCAAACAAAAGTCACCCTCCTCCTGCCTAAGTAGTACACATCAATTAAAAAAACAAGATTCAGCTAAAAAGATTTCAAACTGGGATGGCAAAATGCACAAAGAGAGGGGAGTGCATGAAACAGCAAGGGAGGGGATAGAGTCAGTTTGAAAATGCCAGAGCAAAGTTTATATCCAGCTGGAACCAAGCTGAACTTCCCCTGCTGATGGTCTTGCTTGGATAGAAGTACTACAGTTTCCTTAACAGCTGTTGTTTCCTCTGAATGATCTCTGATTCCTTTTGCTTTGCAGTCCAGTGAAGCTGAGTATTCTTTCAGGGAGAATGGTCCCTTGTACTGTACCAAGATATTATTCCTGGGACTGATGACAGTGACCAGACTATACTCTCTCAAATCATTTAATTGTATGTAGGTATGTATGTATATGTGTATTTATTTGATTTGTACACTGTTGCAATCAGTCAGAGTTTTGGCAATTCATTACAAAGAAAATATGATACAGTTAAAACATCCACAGTAAAACCTGAGTAAATAAAATATATCAACAAGCATTTAGTTACATCATCTCAGTTCCATAAGCTCTTCAAAACCATTCTATTTCAGTAGTTTCCAGAAACCCAATAATATTGCACAGGAGACTATTCCAAAGTACAGGCATTATCACTGAAAGGCAGTGCATGAAAACCTCAACTCCCTTATTTCAGAAAAATAAGAAACCAACTGCAGTTTATCTAAAGATTCTTATTTGAGGAAGCAACAAGAGTCAAAGAAGCTGTGAGTCCAGGAAGACCCCCAGATTGGGTACCAACCTTGAAAGACGAACTGCTAACTTATCTAAGGTCAAAGTACCTCCATCTTGGCTCCACCACAGGTCATCAACAATTATGACCAAGGCTATCTCAATACTAAATCCCAACACCATAGCTTGGACCCAACCATGGGTAACAGTCCTGGCTGCTTTTATAATCCATCAGGGGTCCACTTCCTTGGGAATCACCAGCTCAAACTAATCCCAGATCACACCTCAGGCCATTACCCAGCCACCTCAGCCTGTCCTTCCCAGTCAGAGTCCAAGTCGGGGTAAATCTGAGTGACTTTATCCATCAGATAGCCTGAATAATCCTTACAGAAGCCTAACAGATGTTCCAGTAAGGACCAGTTCACCTAAAACTATAAAAGTATAACTTAGATAACCAATACAGAACCTAGAACATTGGTATGATTTGCTCATGGCTATGAGCAGCAACCAATAGCCAGGCTTCTGCATTCTGGACCAACTGCAGCTTTCATGTTGTCTTCAAAGGTAGCCCACATAGAGCAGACTGCAGTAATCCAGCTGAGTGGAGATGAGGTATACGTCACAACTGCAAATTTCTTATACTCCTGATAGGGCTGCACTGGTGTACTAGTCAAAACTGGACAAAAGACCTCCTAGCCACGGCCTCCACTTGTCCATTTGTCAGTAGTTGCAAGTCCAGGAGGCCACCAAGTCACTTACCTGTTCTTTCAGGGACAGTGCCATCCCATTAAGAAACAGCACCACAGCTGACAAAGAGCCTCAATGAATAAACAGCAGCTTCAGCTTGCTTGGATTAAATTTCAGCCAGTTTCTTCCTATTGAAATCCTAACAGCCTCTAGATATTTGGACAAGACATCAGCATCTCTTGCATAGCCTAGATAGCAGTTGGATATTATCAGCATCCTAATACTGGATTACTGTCCCAGCAGAAGTATGTAAATAATAAAGGGAAGGGAAAGAGAACCAAATTCTGAGGCACCCAACAAGGGAGTAACCACCAGGCCAGTCTCTGATCCTCCAGAACAACCAGCTGGAACCACCTACTAAGGAAGGAGCAGAACCACAGCAAAACAGTTCCTCCAATCCCCAATCTTCTCAGGCAGGCCAGAAGGATACCATGATCAATGGTATCAAAGGCAACTAAGAGATATATTTTGATCAGAGGGACAACTACCCTCACCTAGGTCCCAACAAAGGTCATCCACAAGACTAAACAGTGCTATCTCTGTCCCATATCCTAACTGAAAGAGATCCAAATAATCTGCTGCTTCTAGGGTGCTCTGTAGCTGCCCCCTGACCATTGTCCTGCTAACCTTCCCTAAAAAGGTTAGAGACTGCAATAGTTGTCAAGAATAACTAGACTCAAGAAAGGCTCTTAAGGAGCAGGCACACCACAGCCATTAAAGTCTGCAGTGTTATCCTCCCTAATGCAAGATGTTGACGTTCTCCTGGATGCAGGTCATCTATGTTAGGGTGACATCCCTGATCTCACTTAATCAGGTTTTGATAATACATGTGTACAGGAATTTAGCTCTGGTCAGGAAAGGAGATGGGAGAGGTGAAACGATTGCTAAACCCTAGGAAAGTAGAAAGAGTAAGAAAAAAACTCTGAACAGCCCCTCTTGTTGATCTTGTCCTTAAAAAGCTGCAATGAAGGTATTTAACAGATACTCAAAATTGTGTTATATACTTTATAACAACAAAGTAGCATTCTTGAAATTCCAGCAGTGTCTGTTTCTTGATCTGGCCTACCTCCAGGTGCCAACAACATGCCATTTCTGGCTGCTCATCCATCACAAAGTCATGGATGAATAAAGTCTTATTACAAAATTGTCATTTACTATCAACAACTTGAAACAAAGGTGACATCAGCAAACCAGCCACTAGGACCAAGGCCACCAGGTTGAAACTGAAGATTGATACTAAATTGTTGGGATTCCATAGCCTGCAATGATAAGCCCAGTGCCTATACCATATTTCCCTCAAACCGTAACAACCAGGATACACTTGCCACCCCAAAATGCAGTTCATGTTTCCAGCAGAATACTTACACGTGCTGTCCCTATAATTCTTCCCTCCAACTATACCGAGTGGCCAGCAGTTTTGCCAAGCCATTTATACAAGCCCATTAGCCGCTTTTCCACCATTCACTGTGAGAAATTGTGGTAAAGCAGGGAATGAAAAATTTGGTTTATCTGAGAAGAGGCAACCCAGTCTAGAAGTGATAGATGTGAGGGTGGAGAGGATGCAGAGATAAATTTGACAAAGGCATGCAAGAACAGTTAGCAGAACTGTGAGGAGATAATAAAAGAGAATGTATAAAACTCCATAATCCTTGGAAATGACAGAGCATGAAAAAAAGACTTAAAATAACCCCACATTGGTTCTGCATATTATAAGAAAGGACAGAGGGAAACTGGTAGGTTTTCAAGTTTCTGATATTACACTTACAGCAATAGTTTCAATAGTCCTTGCCCTGTTTGTTTTCTGACCTGGCCTGTTTTGAAGGACTGACAGAAAAGGAAGCATTTCAAAGACACTTCATTTTAAACTCATTATAACTCTGCTTGGGATTTTATTGTTACAGTTTTCAAGATTCTGTATTTAACCCAGACTAGGATTAATGTTACCTTCCTGAAATCAATGTCATTCTTGCTTTCCTGATTTTGCCAATTTAGTGGGACTTGACACCCACTTTCCTACATCACCCAATTTCCCTAAAATCTAACAATGTTAGGTCCCTGTGGTAAAGAACACCCATACACTAGTGCCCTTAACTACTGTCCCACCCATCTCTCACCTGGGGTGGTTAATCCAACCTAATCTTTCAGCAGACCCTACTAGACATCCAACTCGTTTGATGCAGCACTTAAGACAGTTCACACTTGGGACTCCTATGTTGCCAAGGCTCCTCTGTCTAATATATAGTGGTTCAGGCAGGGCCATGACACTTCAGGCCTCCAACATCACCAACCGCCCTATGCTGGGCATTGTTACCCAGCAATAGGATGCCACGGTTTTTGAATTTTTCCAGATGTCTGTCCTCCTGCAGCTGCAACTATGCTAACTGATTATAGCTCAGCAGGCTAACTCATGTAGCTCATGCCGTCATCTCTGAAACAATTTAACCACTAATGCCATCATAACAAGATGCTCTCTGCCGGAGACCAGGATTTGCTATATTACACTGATGGCTGAGGTCAGCAATCCACTGCCAGTCAGCTCTTAAATCTTTGTGTCTCAAAACCATCACTCTCCCCCACAAAGTCCATTCCTTATCCTGTTTCATCCAGTCTAAAATACGTTCTTTTTAGCTCCAACAAACACACTCTAAAATTCCTCCAACTCTCCACATTAATTGCTTTCCTGTTCTTCTTACCCTAACAGCATGTTCAAGCACATACCTACCTAACTGTCCTTATCAGAAGTAGCACGCTGTTCAGACACCATCTTTCAAACATAATGCTGGAGTATTATGTGCAAAAAGGATCTTGCACGTAATGTTCCAGCTTTATCATTTAAAAAAAAAAAAACTATGGGTCAAATTTTGGAAGAGTCAAGGCTACTTGTATATAAATAATGAAACTTAATTGTTTTTATTTTTTCCCCTTTTTCTTTCTTTTCTTTTATAAAACATACACATGCAGGCACATAGTTTCATGAAAATTCATTAATCCATGACATTTAAAGATTCTGTCTGATAGGTGTCTGGAGCAGAGGCCGGATGCATACATCAATAGTTTCTTAGTCTGGCACTCTGTCAATATGTGTGGGCCTCAGTAACAGCCCTTAAATGCAGTGCCTGTAACTGTCATGCTCTTAGCATGTCAGTAAGTGTCGGAATGAGCAGATATTAGCACGTCAGGCCCTTTTGTGACTGACAATACTTTCAGAAACAAAACACTTAGAAGAAGATAGCTTTACCTCTTTGCCTTTGGTTTGCTTTCTGTTTTTTCAACTGTTCTTTATCTGATGGGGTTCAAGTATTTCAGTGAAATAACTATCTTGCAAATAATCTGTTACCAAACAGGATAGTAACAGGAGTGTTAGGCACCCATGTATTTTACTTAGCTAAACCTTGGGTAAACCTTTATTTCAGCAGAGAAATGGGTTACTATTAAAATTGGCCTGGCATCTTGGATTGTGCAGCATGGAAAAAGTCATATTGAAAACATATGCAAATATTTCCTTTGTACCTCATGGAGAGAAAGAGGTTGCAAAGAATGGATAATGGCGAGGAAACAATGACTATTACTTTAAAATCCCTCTTTCTTGAGATGAGGGGATTTTAATACACAGTTGCCCAGATTTCCTACATAGCTGGAATAGGTAACTTGCTGTAGAAGGCAGCATTAGCCCCTTAGCAGCGTAACGACTACTTCATAACAAGACAAGATTAGAACAAACGCCTTTCCAGCCCAGTATCCTGTTACTCATGATAGTCAACCAGATGCCAATAGGAGACTCCTAAGCAGAACACAACTGCATAAGCCCTCTTCTGTTTGTGTTCCCAGGCAACTGTCACTGATAATGGGAGTTGCAGTACAGAATTAACCTAACTGTCCTAACTGGCAGTCCTCAATATGGTCTATGAAAGCAAATTCCACAATTTAACTCTGTGTTGTAAGTAGGTGAGAGTATTATGAGAGAGGGAGGAAAAATCCTACTTCTTGTCCATTTTCATAGGTTGTGTATTTGGATTTCTCAGTCTGAATCTAGGAAAAAATAGAATTTTAGCACATCAGCTTTGGAAATATAGGTTCTGCAAGAAGAGTAAATATTCAGTCTACTGGATGAAGCCTTATCCTGAGAAGGAAGGGTACTTTTTTCTTTATTGGAGGAAGAGTGAGGGTGATTTTGCTATGGAAGTAAAAAGGAAAGGGGGAGGAAATTCAATAAGCAATAATCCCAGAAGTTGATTTGATGATAGAAGAAGAATTTACCACCAGTTGAACATAAGGGAAGCCAAGAGCAAGAGATATGCAGAATATGTTACATTGATTACAGAAAACAAACAAAAAAGTAGGGGGTTGGGGCCAAGAACAATTTTACCTAGGATGTTAAGAATTGCATACACTAATGTACATAAAGTAAGGACATCTTGAAATGTTTTGTAATAGGCCTGTGTGAATTGTACCTGCAGGCACTTCATTTTTATTACACATAAAAGTGTGGGCAATCTGATTTGACTTAATGCTTCAACTTAGTAAGAATTATTTCACTGCTTACATTGTACTCTTTGTGCATGTGCAGACAGTAGTCTTACTGGCTCAGAGTCTGGCTGTTGCCAGACCACCTCTTCACTCATGGCATCACTTTTGAAGGGCTCTTTCAACAAAGCTTTGATTGAAGTAACATGTCATTGGAAATTGAACACCGTTCTGCTGGATTCTCATTAGTCTCACAGGCCCTCTGTTCCCATAATGTGCTTAACTGAGTCATTGGGGTGAAGGAAGTTACTATGTTATAGAAGCACCAAAACTGGATTATTTGTCCAAGGGTGTTAAGTTTTACCCCAAACAGATCCCCCCTCAAGTACAGGGTCAAGCTAACTCCATTCAGTAATCACGTTTTAAACCCAGTTAATTCATCCATTTTGCATACTTAGTCCTCCAAGAAAAAGAGTTGGAGCAAAAAGCAACCCATTCCATTAGAAAGTTCATTGCCAATGCTATAAAACACACCCCTGAAACGTTAATTGGCTGTAGTAGCCAAGCAATTCCTACTGCTGCTTGCATGGCCAATCAGAAAGGGGATAATGATATGAATATTCACTCTAGGAGCAAAATACTAGCTTCCTTGGGGCAGGGACTCTTTATTCTAAAAACAATGGCCATTCCAGTAATAATATGCTGCTAAATAGATGAAGAGATTTGACTGAGTTAGTAGCTGCCTGGATTGTGGCAGTAGTCTGAGTGCTGCAATGAAAAGGCTTGTCAGTATTGCAAGTAACAGTCCTCCTACTAGAGGAGGTCTCTGTAGATTGCCAAAGCGGACAGGAAGAATTAGGAGGAGGAAGCTTCAATATTGCAAACAATATAAAGAGAAAAATTTATCCCAAAGGGGTTGAGATAGCTTCATCCTTAATGGTATTTAGTTGGTCAATGAAAACATTTCATTTCCACTAACAAGAACATTCTAGGCAGCTAACCACAGCTAAATGTAAACTAAAATATAATGTCATAATCCAAACATAAAAGAAAAGTAATTAAAAACATACTGGCATTCTTATTCTATTTGACTTTTAATGATTTTTAATATGTGCATGAAGATTTTAACTCTGCTTCATTTGATTTAAATCTTCATTTTTAATTATTGTTTCATACTATTTTGAGTTCTGTTTTGCAAACCACTTTTTCGGGAGTCATTGTTACAGCTGAAAAATGGTATGAAAATTCTTGTATAAATATGGATCAAATAAAATAAAGATACTGTAGGACCTTATATTTAGACATTGTGTATCAGTGTCCATTGTTGGGGGAATTAAAGAGGAATTAATTGCTTACCATACTCATAGATTTCCTAAAGATATCTTTCTGTCAGTATTGGAAATGGATGGTACATCTGCATATATATGTTACTTGGCAAAATTTTGGTTTTGATTTAGTATAATGTATGAAACAAGCCACTGTAATTGGTAAGTCTTGGTTTTGGCTTAGCATGAGGTTTAAATCCAGCCAGTTGTGGCTTATTTCTGATTTTCTATACATACAGCACCATTCCAGTATCTTATAGAGCTAAACTTATGAAAGAAACAATTCTCCTACATGCTGTTCATGATTTAGGTCATTTTCCCACTATTATCTTAGGTGGTGGTGGTTGTCAGCTTCAATAATATTTTGGGCAAGTGTTTATTCTTAAGTTCACAAGGATCTTAAAGATCCCTTTCTGCAATTGCTGGAACTGTGGAGCATTCTCCCATCGTGGTCATGGTCTCTGCCTTGTGTCTTGATGAAGGACATGTTATTGCTTCATGCCTACATTGTCAGGTTTCATGAAAGAAGGCTACTGAAATCATTCCTCAGGTCTTAAGGTAACACTTTGAGAGCAGACTTTGAAAGCAGCCAATACTTTAGCTTCTGTTCCATCAGTGAGGAAGCTTTCCTCTCCACTTTGCTGTTCAGAAATGCCTACCATACTTGGAAAGGCTAGGGTAGCATAAGTGGGAATCAACAAGGAAGTCTTACTTGATGAAGTAGAAATAGCAGAAACATTTGGTGAAAGTGACAATGTAATGCTAGAACCTTGATCTTAATGTAAAACTGGTAATATTGGAGTTCTTAATCTTAAAGAAAAATAAAACCTAGCATACTCAAACACACTTTGAATTTCAGGAAAGCAAATTTTAATAAACTTTGAGCAATGATAAGTAGGATACTGTAACAAGAGAAGCTAATGGGTAAAGGAGTTCAAGACAGTTTGTAGGTCCTAAAGGAAGAGATATTAAAAACACCTTTGCAAACTATTCTGATGAAGAGGAAAAATGGAATACACACAAAGCTACACGCACAAAAGCCAATGTCTTTGCAGTAAAAACATAATGAAGATCTTTTAAAAAAAAGCATACGTATAGGAATCGAAAGGGATCCAGATCTTAAAGGCAGATAGGTAGCCCAGAACTCTGGTAACAAAAAGGTGTAAAAGGGGGATTGGAGGATCCAACAAATCAGTTTGACCAGTCAATCTGATGCTGGTACCTAGGTAGATACTGGAACAGATCACAAAAAGATCATTCTGTAAGCACTTGGAAGACTATGGAGTAATTTCAAAAGTTAGCATAGAATCAAGAACAGGTCTTGTTCAACTAATACTATCACATGTTTTGATCAGGTAACTTTCTTTAGCAAAGCATTTGACACATGCTGATTAACAAGCCAGCTAAGTAACCCAATTTTAAAATGATCAAAGAGATCATTCCATGGGCACCTTGAAAACAATGTCATAATTACCAAATTTAGCATGAATTTGACAAGAACAAATTTTGTCAAACTATCCTTTTTTTTTTTTTTATCAAATAGCTTCCTTATTAGGTTGTTGAAATGGTGTAGACATAACACAGGCCAAGTATTTGCAGATTACCCCAGGACAAGCTCATTAACAACTGGCTAAGTGTGAGTTGGATGGTATGAAAATTAGGAGTCTTAGTAGTACCTTGGTACCTACTAAGTACTGGTAATTAACCAGGTTTTCCACATTCTATACCTGTGTATCAAAGAATTCCTTATGAAAGTACAGGTTAAACTGGAAAAATTAGAATATCGTGCAAATGTTCATTTATGTCAGTATGGCAACTCAAAAGGTGAAACCAAGAGATAGACGCATTACATGCAAAGCGAGATATGTCAAGCCTTACTTTGGTATAATTGTGATGATTATGGCATACAGCTTATGGAAACCCCAAATTCACAATCTCAGAAAATTAGAATATTACATGACATCAATAACACAAGGATTGGAAATAGAACAGTATCGGACCTCTGCAAAGTATAAGCATGCATATGTACTCAGTACTTGGTTTGGGCCCCTTTTGCAGCAATGACTGCCACAATGTGGCGTGGCATGGATGCTATCAGCCTGTGGCACTGCTGAGGTGTTATGGAAGACCAGGATGCTTCAATAGCGGCCTTCAGCTCCGCTGCATTGTTCGGTCTCATGTCCCTCATCTTTCTCTTGGCAGTGCCCCATAGATTCTCTATGGGGTTCAGGTCAGGCGAGTTTGCTGGCCAATCAAGCACAGTAATCCCATGGTCATTGAACCAGGTTTTGGTACTTTTGGCAGTGTGGGCAGGTGTCAGGTCCTGCTGGAAAATGAAGTCAGCATCCCCATAAAGCTCGTCTGCGGAAGGAAGCATGAAGTGCTCCAAACTCTCGTGGTAGACGGCTGCGTTGATCCTAGACTTAATGAAGCACAGTGGACCAACACCGGCAGATGACATGGCTCCCCAAATCAACACAGACTGTGGAAACTTCACACTGGACTTCAAGCATTGTGCATTGTGTGCCTCTCCATTCTTCCTCCAGACTCTGGGTCCTTGGTTCCCAAATGAGATGCAAAAGTTGCTCTCATCAGAAAAGAGGACTTTGGACCACTGGGCAACAGACCAGTTCTTTTTTTCTGTAGCCCAGGTAAGACGCTTCTGACGTTGTTTGTTGTTCAGGAGCGGCTTGACAAGAGGAATACGACATTTGAAGCCCATGTGCAGGATCCGTCTGTGTGTGGTGGCTCTTGATGCACTAACTCCAGCCTCAGTCCACTCCTTGTGAAAGTCCCCAACACTTTTGAATGGCCTTTTCCTGACAATCCTCTCCAGGCTGCGGTCATCCCTGCTGCTTGTGCACCTTTTTCTACCACACTTTTCCCTTCCACATAACCTTCTGTTGATGTGCTTTGATACAGCACTTTGGGAACATCCAACTTCTTTTGCAATTACCTTTTGGGGCTTTCCCTCCTTATGGAGGGTGTCAATGATGGTTTTCTGCACAACTGTCAGGTCAGCAGTCTTTCCCATGCTTGTGATTCCTACTGAACCAGCCTGAGAGACCATTGAAAGGCTCAGGAACCCTTTGCAGGTGTTATGGATTTATTAGCTGATTAGAGTGGGACACTTTGAGCCTAGAATATTGAACCTTTTCACACTATTCTAATTTTCTGAGATTGTGAATTTGGGGTTTCCATAAGCTGTACGCCATAATCATCACAATTATACCAAAGTAAGGCTTGACATATCTCGCTTTGCATGTAATGCGTCTATCTCATATATTGGTTTCACCTTTTGAGTTGCCATACTGACATAAAAGAACATTTGCATGATATTCTAATTTTTCGAGTTTCACCTGTAGAGGTATCAGGTAAGGTGCCACAGAATAAGGTGCTTCTTACTCTTCAATATTTTCATTAATGATTGGATTATGAAATGGAGTCCTTATCAAATGTACAGATAATACAAAATTGGGCAGGATAACTTAATACCCTTGAAGATAGAAATAAAACTGAAAATGATTTTGATAACATGAAGAAATGGGCTGGTAGTAACAGAATGAAATTTAATAGATACAAACGCTAAGTTCTTCATTTAAGGAATAAAAATCAGTCAGATGCACAGGTATAGGATGAAGGAACCCTGGCTGGTGATGCTGACTTGTGAAAAAAATCTTGGAATAGTGATTGCAAACTAAATATGACTAATAGCGTGATTTGGTTTCATAGAAGGCAAATTAAATGTTATGTTGCATCAACATACGTTTAATTTTCAAGGAGTCTTCTGGGGGGAGATATGGCAAGTTCCTTGGAACCTCTCCAGATAAGGAGAGGACAGGAGGTTACCCATATGTGCTCTGGATGACTGCTCGCGAGGAGACCACAGGACAGCAGTTTTCCATGGGTTTGAGAACCAGGAGATGAAGGGATCAGCCATCTTGCTTGCAGCCATGGCACAGCCTTTTAAAGGATACTAAGTTTGCAAGCCTCACATTCTAATCACTTTTGGAAATTGTCTTATAACTATCTTAAAGCTATTATAGACCTTTGGAATGACAAGTTTGAAAAGTAATTGGATGAGTTTATCTTCAACTCTGAACAGAGGAAAAATTAATTATAAGTTTAAGAACTTAAAGAATTTGAAATAATCAGCAAAAAGCTAAATAAGATTTTGATCTAAAAAAGTTATAAATGGATTAAGGATGCAGATAAATTTGGAGTATTGACTTTTACTAGAAGATTTTGGAATTAACTATTTAAAAAAAGCTCATGGGAAATGAGAATTATTTTGGTTATCTTGGCTATTGTAAGTCATAATAAAGATGGGTTACTTTATGATTTTATAAACTGGACAATAGAGGAGACAAAGATTCTAAGCAGAAAGGAAAAAAAATACAAGCTTGTTCTTGATGTCAGTTAATACTGGGGCTTACAAAATGACACAAAACATAACATTGGAAACATTAAAGGAGATCTTTGAAGAATGGAGCTAGAAATTAGTAACCACATATATCAACACTGTTAGTAATGATGTCTGCTTCTATAGATAGACTATGTCCAAAAGATGTCAATGAAGGAATGACAGATGTGGAACAAATTTTATCTGACAAGACAGAAAGTACCAAAAGTGGAACTGCAAATGACAGGCCAAGAGAATTATTTGGAAAAGGATGCTTTACTGGATATATAAAAGAAACTGGCTGAAGTTTTAAAAATTAAAAGGGAAATACAAATGATAAACCAAGAGAATGACCTGGAAAATATTTTCTTATGGAATCTACAAAAGAGGCTTGCCTTGAAGAAATCTGTTTGATGGGATAAAGAAGAAATCAAATCCTATGAATATCGATTGAATTAAAGATTAAGACTGTTAAAAGTAAAAGAAATGAATATAATGTTGTTTTATTTGATCAAGGTTAAAATAAGACAATTTTTGCAAAGTTCTGGCAATCCTTTATGGACTTTTTGCTGACACCAAGATTGAAAAGTTGATGCTTTATGGATTTGTTTATAGATGAGGGACGGAATATGGGATGAAGAGATATCTGTTTGTAAGCTTACAGGGGGTGAAAAGTAGAGTTACTAAATTTGTTTATACTTGTGTTGAAGGTGAGAAGTCACTTCTTTATATATTTCTTTTTTTTTTCTGTTTTTCCTGTACTTTTTTTTTCTTTTTTCTTCTGTTTCTCTAAGTTTAGTTAGAGAAATTTACACAGGAAATTTACACAGTCTGTTACACTGCTGAGTCAACTTTTGCTGTAATGCTGTAATATCTCGCTTAGGTCCACATTACCAACCTGATATGCTAGGTCTTATGTAGAGGGCCTGTGTTTTGATGGAGATGGCTTGTCAAGGATGAGGCAAATAACACCCTGGACAGGGTACGAAAGCTCCATATGACAGCTTGGGACTAGGATTTGCAGCAAACATGTAGTCTACATTTTGGAAAGTTATGGTTGCTGAAGTACTAGTCCACTGGAAATGCTTACACTTTATTCAGGATGTCCTGTTTTATGTTCACAGTTGTTATAATTCCCTCTAACTAAATCAGCTTAGCAGCTCTAATGCTAAAGAAAAATTAAGGGAAGCAGGTTAAAGTCTGAGACTTATTGTTTCTAAATGACAGTATAGTCTGTTGTCCATAGCCAAGTCTTTCTTAGAGTTCAGTGGCAGCAAACGTGTCCAAAAGAGTTGTTAAGAAGAGGAGGTCATGAGATGCAAACAAGAAAGCTTCATGATATGCTCAGGAAAGAATTTCAGTTGCAAACAACACCAAAGGAACTCAGAATGCAGTCATAAATCTACAGAGCAGGATGTTTCCTCCAGTTGTTGCCTAATTATTTCTGGAGAAGTCCTGATCCTGCCAGCTCTTGAATTCCAGCATGACTCTGACTTTGCTTCAGCAGCTTCAGTTGCCTCTACTATCTTGGACCAGGGGCAAGAGCAGATTCCAGTACATCATAATCTCCAGCTGTGTTCTCTTTTGGAGAGGTGGTGTCTCAAGCTGTATTGACCCTGTTGACATTGTATATTTGAGAAAGTATACAAAAAGACTTTGTCAGAGTTCTCATTAAGAGCTCTTAAACTTAGTAAACTCAATGGCCAAGGGATAAGAATACTAATCTTGGCTGAAAAACAGAAAGCAAGAGTAGGATTAAATGGGTAATTTTCTCAACAGGGGAAATAAAAGTGGAATCCCTGAAGGATCTATATTAAACCAATGCTTTTTAACTTGTTTATAAATGATTTTGACACAGGGGTCATGGACATGTCCTGGTTACCACAACACAAAGATGCCTACTATTTGCCAAGGATATATCCTCACAATGAAGCTTCTATCTCAGTACAGCTGCTGCTGTGGCAGGCTGAAGTTAACCTAAGGTGTTCTGATATGAAACTAGTGTTTTACATTCTATGACAGGAGAAATCCTCCCATGCGTATAACCGCCCTAACCAAACAGTAGCCAGTGGTCACCAAGATAACTTGTTCAATATATTGTGCGTAGAAGAATATTGACCCTGATCTGTCTCCCCCCACCCAACAAAACCCCCAGAAAAATATGAAGGGAGCAATTTGCAGTTCATTTTCCGGTTGGTAGATAATGCTAAATGGGAGAGGGATTCTTCCAGTTGCTGTTCTGAAACGGTAAGGTAAGGTAAGGTAAGGTAAGGTAAGGTATATATATAGAGAGAGAGGAATGGATGCTGATTTGCCCCTTACTAAGGCATGGTAAAGGTAATTGTGGAGAATCATATTGATATTCTTTCCTCCCAACTTAAGAAAAGAAAAAAAAAAAATTCTGCCAATGTGGAAAATAGCCCTTGGGGAAAAGTAGTAAACTAGTCAAGTTTGCAGAGGACACTAAAATATTTAAGATGGCAAAAACCCAAAGTGATTGTGATGAGCTACAGGGATTCTCTTTAAACTAGATAGATGGTTAACCAAATAGCAAATGAAATTCAATTTAACTACAGTGAAAGTTCATTTTAATGGTCATCTGCATCAGCTTATATCATTTGTGTAATGCTGTTATTACATAAATTACACAAATAAGAGTAGTATTTGGCCAATTGCATGTAATATCCATTACATCAAGGTCTGATAAATCAAGATTTCATTGTAACTGCAAAGTGATGCACATTGAGGCAAGAACTCTACCTTCATGTGTACATTAGGAAAAAGAACATGGGATCATAGTGGATAGCTCAAGGAAGGAGTCAACTTAATGTGCAGCACAGTTTTTTTCTTTATTAATTGATTGCAAAAATAATATATATTTATGAATATATGTGCAGGACATATATTCATAAATATGTACACATATATAGAAGTTCTACATAAGCATTTCAGTGAACAATAGCCATATTTCATCATGATCATCCATAGTTAATATACATTGATAACTAAGTCATTTGTAAGTTGCTAGTAATTTCAGCTGTTCAGACCATTTAGTAGTTGGGCCTATGTTTATCTTTCCAATACTGATGCATAGCCATCACTCTATCCTTAGGACATGGAGAATCCACTCTTTTTGTCCAGATATTACTTTCCTTGTGATGAAAACATAATTCAAAAGGATATGTACATCTAAAAGTATTAAATCTTGCCTCAGAGTTTAACTAATAACTTCCTACCCAGATAGAATAGTTATAGGACATTGTACAAACATTTGAATTCATAAAGCATTAATTTCATTGCATCTCAAACATCCTGACAATTTACTCAAGCCTTTATGATATAAATGCAATGGTGCCCAGTATATCTGAAATACTTTTTCTTGTTGAATTGTAAGATCTGTTGAAGCTTTTGATATTGATATTAACACTTCTTCCCATTGTATTGGCAAAATCAGAATCTATCGTTCTTTTATGCCATTCACCCATTAGAATTTGAAAAAGGCAAATTTCATATTAGGGGTTATTAGGAAGGCGATTGAAAAGAAAACTACTAACATTGTAATCTCTTTATACAAATCTATGGTATGCCTGTGCCTGGAATACAATTCCCATCACCACTTTACCAAAGGAAAAGGTGTAAAAAGTGCAAAAGAGAATAACTAAAATGGTAGGTCGGTTCAATACGCTCCTCTTTGAGAAATAGCTAGAATGTTTGCGAAACCTTTAACTTGGAAAAATGGCAGTTGAGGGGGACTTGTAAAACATACATGACATGGAGAAATTGCTCTCCCTCTCTCAAAACAGTGAGAGCATGGAGCATCCAAGCTGATTAGAAGGTGATTTTTTTAAAAATTAGAAGAAGCAGTTTTTCATATAATGTAAAATTCATCTGTGGAATTTACTACCACAAGATATGGAAATGTCTATTAAGTTGGATGGCTTTAATAGACAATGGAATAAATTCCTGGAAGACAAGAATAAGACTTCTTTGAACTATGGATTTGGAGGTGGTCACTGAGAGAAGTGCCTCCCCCTAAGTCTTGCTGTGCTGCTTCATCATAGCAGGGTGGTTGTTCCTGGGGGCGGGGGGGAATAAGCAAAGAACACTGGGAGTGTATGCCAAGAGTATATATTCCCAGAAAGGTCACCCAAAAGTGTGAAGGTCATGCCAGCTACCTAGCTAAAGCAAGCAGGCTCCTACATTGGGCAGCAGTGATATAGAAAGATTTGGTGACAATGGCAAAGACATCAATTCATACTGCACAGGAAAAGGCAATAGCAAGCCACACAGATAGAAAGCTTAAAATGATTGATGATATGGACTCCTGAGGTTGGAGGCACTCAACATGCTACTGAGGAAGATTTACCAATCTTTCAGAATACTAATGGCATTTATGACATGGCTAGATTAAAGCCTTCCGGAAGTCTAGTTGCTGATGTTGCCATACAGGAAAAGAAAATCCAAAGCTGCAAATATAGAATTATATTGGGAATATGGAATGTAAGAAGCGTGAACACAGGAAAGCTCAACATATGCAAGCAAGATGTGCTGCTTGTGATTGGAGACTAGAATGCCAAAGTTGGAAATATTAAGGAGGAAAATGTAGTTGTATTGTATGGCCTAGGAAACCAAAATGAAGCAGGAAAACAACTTGCCACTCCAACAATTTCTTCATAACTGACACTATTTTCAAACAGCCAAAAATGCTTGTATACTTTGGATATCACCAAATGGCATAGCAATCAAATTGACTATATTATTGCTAAGAGAAATGGAGGAGTTCAATTATACTAGCAAAGACATAGCCAGGTGCTGGCTGTGGAACAGATCTCATGTGCAAGTTTCATATTAAGCTAAAGAAGCCAACTAGTTTCCAAATATGATCTTGAGTATATACCCACCATTTTAAAGGAGAACATCAGGAATCACCTTGAAGTCCTGAATCTGTAAATAAGGAAAGTCTTCCAAAAGATCTCTGAATTCAGAAGGCGGTTCCAACCTCAAATTGGCTTGCTAAAGGACACTAATCGATTTGCTTCATTAATTATAAAAAGGCTTTAAAGGTATTGATCATGTCAAGTTTGTGGAATGTGCTTAGAAAAAATGGGAATCCCAGAACATCTCATTGTGCTCATGAAAACCCTATATATGGATCTGGAAGCCACAGTACGGACAGAACATAGTGAAACAAACTGGCTCCAGGTTAGCAAAGGAGTAAGACAAAGCTGTACACTCTCCCCTTATTTATTCAGCCTATATATTAAGGGAAGCTGGATTGGAAGAAAATTAGCATGGTTTTAAAATCAAACATCAGTAACCTGCAGTATGCTGATGACACTACTTTGATAGCTGTAAATGCTAAGAATTGCAAGCTCTAGTAATAAAAGTCAAGAAGCACAGTGAAAAATGGGACTAAGATTACATTTCAAGAAATCAGAACTAATGACAACAGGTACAACAACCAGCCTTAGACCTGATAGCAAAGATATTGAAGTGGTAGATAGCTTCTGCCTTTTACAATCAACCACCAATTGTAAAGGAACAAGCACTTAAGAAATATGCCACAGACTAACACTGGGGTAGAGTAGCCATGAAGACCTTGAAAAAAGCAGTCAGTTGCTGTGATGTGTGTATACATACAAAGATCAAAATTGTGCAGGCAATTGTGCATGCTGAGACTCTGTGGAAGCAAAAGTTGGACTTTGAAGAAGCAGGATAGAAAGAATATGGATGCTTTTGAAATATGCTGGAGAAAACTCCTGAGAGTTCCATGGACCGTTAAGAAACCAAACTAATGGATCATTGAACAAATCAATCCAGAGTTCTCACTTGAGGCACAAATGACCACAAAAGTATCATGCTTCAGACACATTATGTGAAGACATAGCTCTCCGGACAAGGCTCTGATGCTCAGAAAGGTAGAAGGAAAGAGATGAAGAGAAAGACCAAGAGCAAGGTGGGTGGACTCAGTTACAGTGATGATGGGTGCACTGTTGGGAGACCTGAAGGAACAGGTTAGGGATAGATCATAGTAAAAATTTATCTGTGTGGTTGTTAAGAGTTGACACCAACATGATGGCACATAATCAACTAAGAGTAGTATAGACTACAAAAAGATCAGATAAATCTTACCTGCACCAAATAAAGAGTGCAGTGTCCTTTGAGGCAATTATCAGCAAGCAGAAGCTTTCATACTCTTTGTGTATGATATGAGTGGATGATGGTCTAAAACAAATAACTGTGCTTGGTAATTAGAAGAATAGGAATGCAATGGGCAGAATGTTCTTGGAAGAACTACAGATTATTGCTGGAGACCATATTGCTGCAATATGGTGAGCTTTTGTCCAGACAGTCTTAAGGAGAGACCTAACTAATTCTTTTATTCAAAAGCTTGGCTTTTTAAAACTCTGTGTCACTCTATACCAGTAAACATTTCAGATTTTTACTCTTTCCCACCAGGTAAGTTAACATGCTATATAGTATGAGTACAGGTTTCAGTATGTGGCAATGCAGGACAGAAACAGACTTGTAAATTTTGTAATTACTGATTGAGACATTCACAACCTTCAAAACTAGAGTTGCTTGCTATATTTCTACTTTACTTCAATTTTTTAAATGATGCAAACTCTGGGAGCAAGTAAGGAAGTGGTGATTTAGACAGTAGATTTACTGCAACTGAAGTCTTGGATTGAGCTAAATCAGATAAAAGGCAGATAATGAATCTCAGATCATGTATATTTAGATTTAAAAAGATTTGTCTCATGTTTACATTTCTGCTGTTAGAGATATTCAAGGCTTTTCCTGATCTGTGTGTGAATGTTTTCCTTATCAAAAAATGGCAATGTATTGCTGGAACATTTGTATGCATACTCTGTTTTAATGCAGGGAGATCTCTTTTTAATTGCTTTTGCTGTTAAGTTTGAATTCTACATTGTCATGCATTGTTTTCCAGTTTTAGGCACCAGGTTTAAAGGGAGAGAAACCTTGGCTATTTGTTCTTTACAGGTAGTCCCCGGGGTTAAGAACCCCTGGTTTACAGATGACCCATAGTTAAGAAAAGAGCCTACTGTAGCAAAATTCAAGTTAAATACACAATTATTCAAGTTAAATACACAGTGGTTTGAGTTAATGACACAATACTACTTATATAGTATTATACAATACTACTGTTCCAGCTTCAACTTCAAATTCAACTTAAGGACAGACCTTGGGAAGGGAAGTTGTTCTTAAACTGGGGAATACCTGTATTTCTGTTTTGATCAATTTTGTTCTTTTTAAAATACATTTGGCTGTTGCTCAACAGCCTATTTTATACCCCACTTCAGAAGCAAGAGAGTTCTTTTGGTTGCAGATCCAAATCTGTTTGGGGTTTATTCATCATTGTAAGCGTGAGATAATAACAAGTATTCAGAACACATCAAAATATCCTACCCCTCATCATTTTCCTTTGTAATGCTAGATTTGAGAACATTTTAGGAACTTTCTTGAAACATCTTCATCAACTCTAAACAGTCAAATTAATATTAACTATGAGATCATCCGGCACCATGGGGTGAGGTATCATCAGTATGCTGATGATACCCAACTATACATCTCCATCCCAGGTGCCCTAAGTGACGCTGTGACTGCCCTTTCGCGGTGCCTGGAGGCTGTGGGGGCCTGGATGGGGGACAACAGGCTTCAGCTGAACCCTGGTAAGACGGAGTGGCTGTGGATACGGGGAGCCTCAAGATCTAGGACTTTGTCATCTTTGGTTCTTGACGGGGTTGCACTACCCCAGACAGACCCGGTGTGTAATCTGGGGGTTCGCCTGGACTCACAACTCCTGCTCGAAGAGCAGGTGGCAGTCGTGGCTAGGAGGGCCTTTGCACGACTTCGTGTGGTGCGGCAGTTACGCCCCTTCCTGGATCAGGGGGACCTCCGCACGGTCACTCATGCCCTGGTCACCTCTGGGTTGGACTACTGTAATGCACTCTACATGGGGCTACCCTTGAAGAGTATCCAGAAGCTACAGCTGGTGCAGAATGCGGTGGCGCGGACAGTTCTTAATGCCCCTAGGAGGGCACATATAACACCGCTGTTGCGTGAGCTGCATTGGTTACCGGTTTGTTTCCGGGTCCAATTCAAGGTGTTGGTCATTACCTTTAAAGCCCTTCATGGCACGGGACCAGGTTATCTGAGGAACCGCCTCGCCCTGGTCACTTCAGCCTGTCCCACTCAGTCCAGCAGAAGGGGCAGGTTGCAGACCCCACCAGTCAGGGAATTTCGATTGGTGGGGTCTAGGCAGAGAGCCTTTTCTGCTGTAGCACCCGCCCTATGGAACATCCTGCCTTATGAGGTCCGGTGTGCCCCCTCCCTCATGGCCTTCAGGAAAGGTATCAAATCCTGGCTCTGCCAGAAGGCCTGGGGGCCAGAGGGGGGCCCGCACCTGTGGAGATGGCTGGTGGGATGATGAGTTGTCCCCCCCAGCATCTTACAGGTTTTTTTTTTAGGGCCAAATCAGAGGAGGTTTTTTAGGGTATTTTTAATATGTTTTTTAATTATTTATAGATTTTAGCCATCTTTGGAGAGAACTGTGATTTTTATTGTGAGCCGCCCAGAGTCACCCATTGGGGGAGATGGGCAGCATACAAGCCAAATAAATAAATAAATAAATAAACAAACAAACAAACTATACTAGTCAGCATTTATAAGTTTTAATGTTCACTAACATAGATAGTGGATATTATAGGAAGACACATTGACATTTGTTAATTGGAAATAATAAATGGAAGGCTTAACTATATTAATACTATAGTTTAAATATATTAGTATTCTATGCCTTAGCTGTATTAGTATTATAGTTAACTGACATGGAGAACTTGTAGAGTTTTTAGATCTTAAGTGGCCTGAGCATAAAATTGAAGCCAAGGTAGTACTATATTGACAAAACTTAGAAACAGGAGATTGCCTTGAGCTTATAGCTTTCTTGTGACCTTTAGTATTCCCAGACAAACAAAATCAGCCTACTTTTTAAGTTTTTTAAGCTTCCAACATCCTAAGTATGCACACCTTCAGCACTTCCTCCCACCCAACCATCATAATGATTAGACTCATTAACTCTTGGGGCTGCATAACAGCCCCTGACTCTGCACTGGGTCTTGTGGTGTGTCCTGCAGTCAGCAAGCTTGCATTTTTGTGTAATATATTTCTATACTGATTATCTTCTATTGAGTTCTTCAAGCCAACAGAGATCCTAGATTATATTAGAAGAGCTAAGTAAAGCGATTAAGGCCTCTTTGCTCCAATCACACCAAATTTTGTTTCCACTTTAGAGGCATACTTTAGGATCATATTGGTAAGTGAATGGGCAGTTACTCAGTCATGTTTTCCCATTAGCACTAATTAAGTTTTAATCAACTTCTTTAAAACTAAGTTCACAATAAAAAATATATTTTCAGATTCAGTAAAGGAATTTTTTTTTTCAAACAAGAGCAATATTCTGTTATTTATTATTTTATAATAAGATAAATAAAGGTTGCTTTTAAAACATTGTTTAGCAAGATTAAGATTAAAAATGTTTGGCAAGCATTTTTTTTTAACTTATGAGGTAGGAACATTGCTAAATACTCCTAAGTTCCAACCATCATCTAGAAAATCTAGCAAAACAGAACATGGTACAGGTGTTTTAAACAATAACCTAGTGGTCAAAATATTTAATTGTGAGAAGGACAGATATACCAACTCATTACAATTTACCTGTTCAGGTAAACATTTCAGTGTAATTTTCAAAATCAGCATATCCAAGTCTGAGAGGTATTTAATTATCAAAACTGAGAAGTGCATTACCTTCAAAGATACTTAAAGTTGAAACTTCTGTCAGTAGAGGTCCATTTGTATGTTATTGTGATATTGAAATACATTTGCAGATCTTCATTTCATGTTCATTCTAGTTCAGTCTTTTGAATGGCTGTATTGTACAAATCAGTTCATGGTTTTTAACATCTTTCTGTACAAAACATTTTATTTTGGCAAAGTATGAAAAAATGAAGTACATTTACTGTTGCTCACATATGAAACAGTCACAAATGTTTTATCATTTGTTCAGAATAATTTGTGTTCCATAATCTGTTTTGGTTTCTCTTTCTCCCAATCATCTATCTTATAGCTTGATGGACAAAATAGCAGGGCTATGCAATACTTCAGATTCCATTCCAGAAAGGTGCCTCACTGTGTATCAGGGCTTAAACACAGCATCTATCTGCAACTCTTTAAAGCAGCTACAACTTTTCCCAAGATCTGACCGTTACAGCAATGTCCATGCCCCATGCATTCCAAAGCAACTTTTTTGAATTGCATCTAAAGTGCTGCACAGATGGAAAAAAATATTAGTGTTTTTTATCTCCCCACCTCCCACCCCCCACCCCCCCATGTTGAAAGCGACAGGGCAAATTGGCTGGAGTGGAACTCCTTTCTGTTCATTTAACATAAAATGCAGGATTTAATCAGCATTGTTTATTTCCTTTTCCCTGTTTTTTTTCTAAAACTAAAAGTGAAAGCCTATAACATTAGTCTTATTGCCAAACCACCTATTGATTTACAACCTAAAATCTTTTGGCAATTCATTCTTTACTCTATCTGGTTGCAAACAATTGAATAGCTGATATTTGTGTCCCATCAGAACCTCTTAGCATCAAGCCTTAGGTGCAGAGAAAAAAAATGTATAACTGCTCATCTAAAGAGAACTGAGTTCAAAGCAAGATTAAATCAGAAATGAAAAGAATTTGGCAGAAACAGAACATTCCTTTGTTGATATTTGTCAGCTTTACCTGATCACCTTATGAAACTTGGCATGTAATTTACAGACTGTTTAAAGGGACTTTTTTCCTGAAATCCATCAAGACATATTAAAATATGGCTGATTTGAAGTTACTTTGGATTGATTAGGAAAAAAAATACTGATGATGCAGCACTTGTAGTGATGGGACTCCAAGGTATACAGCGGTTCATACCTGAGAGTGCTTATAATCTTCTTTTTGGCAGTGGGAGAGGCAGTACGGAGACTGGAGGGTAAGAGAGGCAGAGTTTTTTGATTGATCGATTATGTGCCATCAAGTCATTGTCGACTTTTAGCAACCACCTAGATAAAGTTTCTCCATGATAAACAGAATTAGCAGAAAGAAAATAATTGCAAGTGGGATTATACATATTTCAGCTTAACTTCAGTAACAGAAAAGTTGAGGGACTTAACTGTACGGAAACATTTGAAGGGTTATATTCTCAGATCTATAGATTAACCTGTATAATTATTTTGCAGTGCTGGTATATTCTGTGGTATGGTAAACTCTGAGAAACTGAGTGATCTGAAAGAGAAATGCATCTTTTAAACATACAAACTAGCTCATTGTATTTCTGCATTTTTTTAACATTCAGTTTGTAATTCATATAAGGCTGTGTTGCTTTCCGTTTTAAAATTTCAATATTACTGCTTTCGTGAGAGCAATCAGTATGGCTTCCCTTAAATTGGTAAGGCCAGGCAATTTCTCTGTATGAGTATATTAGCCTTGTGGGAATGGAAAAAGTATTTTACCTAATCTTGTTGATGCTGTTCTGTATAGAACTTGTATTTGTTGCTGCTTTGAGATTTTTTTTTTAAATTTTTTTATTTGTTTTCCCCTTGTCTCTGGCCTAATTAATTTTATAAGACTTCCCTATGGACATAATTTATATGACAGATGACTTGTACTAACAGTCACTGATGTGGTATGAAAGTCTTTGTTTATGGTAAATTTAATGTGTTCCTGCATTCTTTTCCTCTGAAAACTCTGATCTATTCTTTTCTGTACTTTCCTCATTGCCCAATAAGCATGATTTTTAAACTATTTTGTTGGTAGGATTAAAAAAAAGTAAACAAGAAAAGCACATTGCTATATCTATGTAATTTTAGTTTTAGATTTTAAAAATGTTGTGAATGACATAGAATCCAGCTGCGAAATCAGATCTTATGTCATTATTCTTCCATCTCATGCGTTACAAATGGGAAATGTTTCTCTGCTTTTTAAATTGTTGGCCAATGTCAAGAAGCATCAGATATAAAACTGGGTGGAATAGGAAATCTGCTCAGAAGGAAAATATTTCTTTATGAAAATCTTACCAAAACTAAGAACAATGCTCCCTTTAATTCCAAAGAAAGGCAGTTTTGACCTAGAAAAACAATTGATTATGTATTTTCCAAGTACAGTGGAACCTCGAGTTACGAATTTAATCCGTTCCGTGACTCTGATCGCAACTCGAATTGGTTGCAACGTGAAGCACGTTTTCCCATAGGGTTCAATGTAAATACGGTTAATCCATTCTGCCCTCCGAATTTGGTCGCGCCGCAAGGCAAATTTCCCCATAAGGTTCAATGTAAATATGGCTAATCCGCCCTCCGAATTTGGTCGCTCCGCGAGGCACATTTCCCCATAAGGTTCAATGTGTCAGCCGGCTTGCACGGCTAGGAAATTCCCCAGGCATGCTTTAGTCAGTTTCACAGCTCGAGCCCTAGCGCAGAAAGAGGAAGTGCTAATGAAATCTGAGCGCGCGGGGGGGGGAGCAGGAGCTTCCCCCCCCTTCCTCAAATCTTTCCTTTGTCCATAGCCCTTGGCGTGGTGTGTGTGGCAAAAGCCCAGTGAAATCAATCAGCGCGCCCCCCCCACTGATTCCTCTTAATTCCGCTCTTTCCTTTGACAAAAGCGCAGTGAAAGCAATCAAATCAGTGGGGGGTGGGGGAAAGGTCTTTGTCGCGCGCGCACAGCCGGGAGCGGGAGTTCCCCCCCCCCACTGATTCCTCTTAATTCCGCTCTTTCCTTTGTCCATAGCCCTTGGCGTAGTCATTGCTTTCCTTGGGCTTTTGTCCTCCTGCTCAGATTTCATTAGCACTTCCTCTTTCTGCACTAGGGCTGATTTGATTGCTTTCACTGCGCTTTTGTCAAAGGAAAGAGCGGAATTAAGAGGAATCAGTGGGGGGGGAAGCTCCCGCTCCCAGCTGTGCGCGCTACAAAAGCCTTTCCCCCCGCGCGCTGATTGATTTCACTGCACTTTTGCCGTGCGCACCACGCCAAGGGCTATGGACAAAAGAAAGATTTGAGGAAGGGGGGGGAAGCTCCCCCTCCCGGCTGTGCGTGCGTGACAAAAGCCTCCCCCCCCCGCGTGCTCAGATTTCATTAGCACTTCCTCTTTCTGCGCTAGGGCTCGAGCGGTGAAATTGACTAAAGCGCGCCTGGGGATTTCCTAGCCGTGCAAGCCGGCTGACACATTGAACCTTATGGGGAAATTTGCCTCGTGGAGCAAGCTTCCTTGCTACCGCGATCTCACCCACAGGAAGCCGCAACCACGTGGCAGCAGGGCAAATGGCCGCGGATCCGGTTCGTATCGTGAGGCGGAGGTCGTATGGCGAGGCAAATTTTTGCGGCCGGAGCTGGTTGTATCACGAAATTTTCATAAGGAGGGGCGTTCATAACTCAAGGTTCCACTGTATTAGCTTCTTTTCTATTTAGCGTTTCTAAGCTGTCTCTCAAAGCTTTAGTGATCCTGGAGATCGTATGTTCATTCAGCTAGCACAAGTGTCTACAATGACTTCTATATTCCTTCAGATCTAATGGTGTCTTGGGAATTTGTTTTAAAGACAAGAGGTCAGTCTGGCTTGCTCAGTTCATTTCAAGCCAAAGTTTAGCCTGTGCAGTGATGTTACAGCCAGAAAAGGAAGAAATTCTTCAATCCAAATCCAGATTCTTCAATCCCAAACACATCTTCTGATGCTAGGGAAGATCACTAATAACTCAGTGGAGTTAGGAGATCTTGGAAGATTTACCAAGCCCTCACCTCCACTGTATTTGAGCCATGCCCTCTTTGATTTGGGTATGACATGACTTGAATGAAACAAGTAAGTGATGATAGATTGACAAGAATATGGATGAAGAATTTTTCTGGGTTTGCAATTTCACACGAATCAACCTAATTAAACTTCTGTATTATTAATGTTTTACAATATCTACCTGACAGGCAGATAACCCTGAATTTAGAATTATCTTTCTTCTTGCAAAGACTGGTTAGAAAGAAATGATAAACACAGAAGAAAATCTGGTGTAATGAAGGTGCTTCTCCACTGTGTCAACTTTGCGCTTGTCAACCTGTTTAATATCTCTGTGAAGCCATTAGGGAGACATAGTCCAGTAGTTTAGACTTAGATATCATCAGTATGCTGATGATACCCAGTTATACATCTCCACTCCAGGGTGAATGGGAGATGTGATAGAAATCCTACAGACTCTGAGTGCCTGGATATGAAAAACGGGCTCAGATGCAATCCAGGCAAAACTGAGTGGCTATTAATTCAGAAGACAATTAATTCTGAGGTGATGGCATCTTTGGCTATTGATGGGTTGTGCAGGCCCACACTCTGGTAGTCCTCTTGGGATTCATTTTTCCTGCTGGAAGAACATGTGGAAGCTATAGCCAGGAGGACCTTTATTCAGCTTTAGCTGTTGCATCAATAGGTGCCTTACATAGAACAGAACACACTGAGGATGGTCACTGATGTGCTTGTTATCCCTTAGCTCTACTGCTGTAATTCACGGTACATGGAGCTTCTGGAGACCACCTGGAAATGGCATCTGGTGCTGAAGGAAGCTGCCTTTGTGCTTATAACAGTGGTGTAGAAGAAATTGCACTGGCTACTGTCCCGTCCCCCCCAATGTAACTTAAACTGCTGATTAAGACTTATAGAGCCTATAAGTCTTTAAGCTTGAAGCGTGAGTTCTTGCAAGACTGCCTATCCCACATTGATTTTGCCTGCTCAATCTGAGAACAATAAAGAATGCCTGGTGAAGGCCCATACATGAATAGGTACAACAGAAGAGAACTTAGAGGTGGGCATTCTTGGTGGGCTTTCCTTTCTCTGGAACAGCTTGACTGCCAAATGAGAGTGGCTATAGTTTTATGAATTCTGGAGACTGGTCAAGACTTGGCTTTTTTGGAAGTTTTGGGAGACTGAATAATTTCATGTGGTTGGCTCTAGAATGTGAGGATGCTGCCAAATGATTATTGTTTTATTTTATCAATACTGAATTATGATTATTTATTTTTATTATTATACACTGCTCAGAGTCCTATTGTATTTAAGTGATACGTGAATCATATAAATACAGTCCAGATGAAATCAATCCTGCAAATTTCCCCCTTTTACAAACTGTAAAGAGACTCCTTTAAGTGCATTGGTAGACTCCTTCTTCAAAGAAATCTCCATTAAAAAAATAATTTTATTCTCCATTAAAATGAGCTGCTATCAGGCTAAGCCTCCTGAAACATATAGTTTATCCAACTTAGATGTTTTTGGTACTCCTTTGAAGGACATCTGCCTTCAGCACTTCTCTAGGAAGGTGCTTTGAGCCTTCCTGCCCAAAGTCCAGAAATATACAACTTTTTAAAAAGTATGCTGATTTTAAAACACAGAGGCTACATGTAGTCTTATGCATGTGGAAGGCTTAATGATTAATGTTCTTATTAAACCAGTGAAGCTAAATCTCTACATATAGAAAGGACTTTGTTGGGGAAAGGGATGTATAAAAAAAAAAAAACCCACAGGAACAGTTAATATAACTAAATTAGTTACTTATTACCTCCTTAGATAATAAAGTTTCAGAACATGTTAGGAGCTGCAAAGAGGATAATTGGACAGAGATCATCTAGCTTCTGGCTTGGTGCTATTAGGCTGGATATTTCTTTTGTTGTTGCTGATGTTTTGTCATACTCTGTGCTCCCTCTCTCGTTGACCAAAGCAACACTCAAGAAAAAACACTGTATTTCTGTTGTCCTAGGTCTAGCCAGGAAATCAGAAATTACCTAATGACTCAACTCACCTTCCTAGTGACCTTTGTTGGAATTATAAAATTGCAAACTAATTTTCCCCAGTTACACAATTATATAAAAAGGATCACATAGGAAAGGCTTTAAAAATATATTATTTCTATCTATTTAGGCCTCACATCATGGAGTCAGCTTAGCAGGTGCTTTAGTTGTGCCATATCCCAGAGATGTGTCATACAAACTCAATAAATGTGTTCCTGTGTATGCATCTAGATATGTTTTATGCAATCTAGAGCTATGCATGGGAAATGATTGAAAAGTGCTTCAGAAATTGTGTAAGCATGGTATCTTTTTCATTAAAGGACTGTGACTTTTTCAGGCTGCCACATGAGCCTAAAAACAGTGCCACTGCTTAACTTTAATGAGCAGATCCTTTAAAGCAGTGGGGGTTTTTTTCCGGGTTCACGTGGAAGCTTTTAAAAAGGCCAAGCAACTTTAATGAATAACAGAGTAGTACTGTGCTTGCTCAAGGTCCAATGCATTGCTTCTGAATCATTTTCCAGGCATGCACAGCTCTGGGGGGTGGGGGGGGGGGAGAGAGAGAGCTGCAGAAGTCACAATCCAAAAAAGGGCAAAATTAGGACAAAAATGTTTAATGGAAATGATTACTAATTAAAATTAATTGCCTATAAAATAAGGTACCTCATCTATAAAATTATTTGATCCTCTCCCTGAATATACCAATCATTCTTACTAACAGAAAAAGCAGTACCCATGCATTTCCATTCTTCTTTCCAGCAGAAACAGAAAGAAATAAGAAAAACCAGGATGGAGATGGCTTAAGAAAGGGTTGCTGAATAGAGAAGGAAGGAGAACTAGGGAAAAGAGAACTGGTTAGATGTGAGATGACAGAAACATCACTGAACAGAGAAGAAAAGAAAAGATAGAGAAAAGCCCTGTTTAGACATTAAAAAGAGTTACATTCCACAGGTGAACAGGGCCTTCAAAGCAATGACTAATATTTAAAGGCATCCATGTAACCATTATTCACAACCATTGGTACCTCTGCCCATTCCCATTCAGAATTTGGGGGAAAACTCCATCTTTGAATAGGGTAAAGCAAATCAAAATGTGTTGGATTAAATTGTGTATTTCCCTTAAGATTTATGATACATTTTTAAACACGATATTAAGTACACAAATTCATATATGTAGGAAAAATGTGTGTATATATTCCAAAATAAGAGTTTTAGGTAGATAGGGAAGAAGAACGAAGCAATCAGTTTATTGAGAGTTTTAACAATTTGTCTGCATAGATTTTCTCTGTTTAGGAACAACATCTTATATAAACTCTGGTTCCTTTTGGACTGGAGTTGGGCCCATCCACTTCTATTGCTATTTATTTCCTCAAAAACGTTTTGTCTTTTCATTTCATTGAAAATTGTCTCATATCAATTCATAGGTTTCAGTGAAAGCAAAGAAGCCCTTTCTGTTGGTTAAGAATGTTTCCACATTCTTTAACATAACATTTATATAAACAAAGGTTCTCCTATCTTTCTAACTGAAGCTTAACATAACCTACCAGATCTTCTTTTCCCATGGCATCCCAAGTAGTTAGAACTAAAATGAATTATAAGCAAGGCATCCAAGTTTAGGAATTCAGGTACCCAAGGGCAGAATTTTGTCTTCATTTTTAACACGTTTCCAAGCTCAGATACTTTGGTCACCTAATGCGAAGAGAGGACTCTTTGGAAAAGACCCTGATGCTGGGAAAGATGGAAGGCAAAAGGAGAAGAGGACGGCAGAGGATGAGATGGCTAGATAGCATCACTGAAGCAATGAGCATGAAATTGAGCAAACTGAGGTAGGCAGTGAAAGATAGGAAGGCCTGGCGCAATATGGTTCATGGGGTCACAAAGAGTCGGACACGACTTAACGACTAAACAACAATGCTTTTCCAGTTGAGGGAAACTTGAAAATGTATGCTTCATTCTAATTAATGATGATCTAGTAGAAAACTTTTTTTTCCAAAGGGATATATTCATAATTCGTTCAGCAGCAGGCTAGTTTTGACTTCAAAGCTAAAATTAGTGGTATATTTAATCCACTTTTTACCTGGACTTAGATAACTTAAGATCACATAGAGAACATTCTTTAAAGAGTGGAGTATATTTACTTGCTGCATTTGAGACCGTGTTCATTCTTCTAAGTGAGGCTCTGGACTTCTGCTCCAAAGTCTTTCCCTGATGACATCATTGGCCTTTGAACTCCATATTCCATTCCATTCCTTCACCCTTATTCCACCTTCAGTCCAGTTCCCTCCCTGATTACCAGTTTGGGATACAATATATTATCTCCATTCGGGCATTACAAAGAAATGTGTAACTCACCATGCAAGTAGCAGGGAACATTCTGTCCCTTTTGTAAAGTCATGTTGATAATATTGGTGAACTGTTAGTCTCACAGTTATAGTGCAGCTGTGTGCAGTATGTAGAACTTTACCTGTGAAGGCTTCCATAACATAGGAAGCCTGATAGTGCAAGGTTTGTAAATGAGTGAAAACTTTTACATGTAAGTTGTATACATTGTCTGTGCTTGCTGTCCCAATCAGAATTGCACTCATTATCCAACCAACTTAAGGCACAAATCATACAGATATCAAGCAAAATAAATCAAAAAGTATATGAATATCTTTGCAAGATAGGAGAATATGTAAAAGGCTGTATTCTGATATATGTAAACCAACCCTATAATTCTTTTCTACGGCTACTCTTTCTTACTCTCTCCCACTATATGCCACCTGAGACTTACTAATCTTTATTAACATAGCCACCTTTATGACAAATAAGAGCCTTTACCTGCAATCCTGGGAGATAGAATTAGTTACCAGTCCCTCTTTGTTGTATTTCATAGGTAGATACTCTGTCTCTCTAGGGATTAATAAATAACTAATAGCCTTTAACTTGAGTATATGAAAATGTGACCTGGCAGGACTCTTATTCAAGAGAAGAGCCTGTCAGTGGGGAAGGAAGGATTGGGTTTGATACATCTCTCTATTTCTTTTTGGCTACATTCTTGTGTCACTAGCAATTGATGCTTCGAAAACTGAATTATTTACATAGATTAAGTAAATATAAGGAAGTTGCACAGTTTGTTATAATGAGGAATTTGGTTTCCTTAATTGCAACATTCGAATGTTTTTTTTCATAGAGTGTAGGGATCAGTCTTCCTTAGCTCAAAGAATAAGTTTCATTATTAGAAGAAATGATTTTCTGGAATAGCTGAAGTTTTTTTACTGAGTAATTTGCAAAAATGTTAGTACTCTTTCACGGTGTGTAAGAATGGTTGGAAGTTTCATATTTCAAAGAAGTATGGGGAAATAATAGCAAAATTAATTTATCTTTGTACAAATTTTTTCTTCAGTTTTCAAAATGAGATTTGTATGAAACAGTGCATGATAGAGTAGCTGTTGTTCTTTAATTCTTGTCATTACCCCTAGTAAATATAGATTTCTTAGTCACTGTTGGGCTTTCAGGTTGTATACCTACAGTGGGGAAAAAAAACAAAAAACCCAATAACAGCCTTTCTCAGTTAATGTGTTCCAGATATTTCATACTACAATTTATGTCATCTCTAGTCATGATAGTCAATGAGAGATTATTATTAAGAGTTATAATCTGGCACATTCAGAAGACGAGAAGTGCTGGGCAGATGCTCTAAATGTTTAGTTGCTTACTTTAAGATGAATTCATTTTTCAGGATACCAATTCCAGTATAATCCTGAGATCTAGCTTACAGTTCCTTGGCATTAAAGCTGTAATGTGAAATGCTACCTATGTATCTCTCATTATATATTTTGAAGCTTAATTAATACATATTTGTCGAGACCCTCAAGCTCCATGAATGAATGTCCCTATATAAAGGCACAGAATTATTATTGTCAATATTTTTTACTGTAGCCTGAACTTTGACAATGGTGTTTGCACATGTAAGTAATTACAATGCACTTCTAGGCATTCTGTTTTGTCATGCTTTTCTCTCCATTTCATACAAATAAAATTACTGTGGATAGATTTCATTTCCACATCATTTTGAAAATGTATATTTTTAATTATCCTTTGTATTATTTTTTCCAAAGTTCAGAATAGAAGCAACCATGACTAAATGCTTGAAACCAAACAATGCTCCTTCTCCCCAAGCATTGTAAGAGGATACACCATTAAATTGTACATAAAAAACATATACTTCATCCATTTCCAGTACACTAATAACTGCTTTTCAAATAAAAAAACAGTTCATTAATTTTTCCTACAAAACAGTTGATGGAGGAAGAGATACAGAAATACATTTCTAAACTGAAGTTGAACCTTAAAATGACTCAGTTCAGAGACACACTACGAGTTCAAATAGCAACATAACAGCTGTTGTTCTATCTCACAAAACTGTCATCAGGAGCTACAGTACATTTGGACAATGTGTGGCCACTAGCTGTTGAATTTCAGCTTTAGTTTGGCCAATGGTGAGGGAGAAAGAGAGTTGCAGTCCAATAACATATAGATGGCTACAGGACACCCAGTTCTGAATTTGGGAACAGAAGGGACTGCAGTGTTAATGTAGTAGCACAGTTGGAATGGGATCAGACAAAGACTAGTACAGAATGTTCATATCCCTCATCACCAGTACTTTTACATCTTGTAAAATGAAACCAAATATATGTTAATGAGTGTCCATCAAATACAGAGGCTAGCAGAACTTATATCTCAAATATCCTTTTGTTGTTGTTGTTGTTTCTATGTTGCCTGCCCCTCTATAACACTGGAGTCTGGTAGTGATCAGGATACAATCACAAAAGTTGATTAACTCTGGCAGAAATACATACACCATGCATATAATGCAAGCTAGACATGCTTGAGTCTGACAGCAGGGTCAGAAACTTTCTGTAAGTACTTGTACTTTCCTAGGATAGGTAGAGACTGAGAAGGTCTTTAGATATTAAGGCGTAAAAGATACAGGTGTAGCATCAAATTGCTTAGTACATGCTCTACTGCAAACTCTGACATTCAGTTTTCCTTGTTATACAATAGCTTATGGGCTCTTCCTTGAGACCAGAATAAGCCAGTACTGTAGAATCTTATACCAGTGTCTTGACGGTAAGAGAGATTTAGTCACATGGGCCTGCCTATCTTCTAGTGCCATCTGATAATATCTTCTTCCAGATGCTACCATGGTCAGCAGTACAGTTGGCAATGATCTCAGATAGGAGCCTTTTTGTATAATGACGTTCAGACTGTGGAATTTGCTTCCCCCGGAGGTTTACCAAGCTGCCCCAATTCAGAACACTGGCCAGGCTTTCCAGACTGTGCTGTTTCACTGAGCTTGTGGACTGTATGATTGTCATGGCTGGGCACTGTTTAAGTGATGGTTTTCATTTCCTTACTGTTTGTTGCCAGTCTTCCAGTTTTGGTTGTGGTTGTTTTTTTAATTCTTATATATTTTTAACTTTTGATTGTTATCTGCCTTTCCTTTATCACTATGCTAGCCCCTAAAATGCTCCAACGTATTTATTTATTTAAATATTTATACCCTTCCCACGTTCCAGAGGCTTCTATGGCAAATTACAATTGATTGATTACATGTGTTGTTTTGGCTTTTTAAAAGATTCAGTTTGTACTAAAGATATGTGGATCAATGGCACTAAA
Organism: Liasis olivaceus; assembly: GCA_030867105.1. NCBI lineage: Eukaryota > Metazoa > Chordata > Lepidosauria > Squamata > Pythonidae > Liasis > Liasis olivaceus. Next base: position 84,227,384 of record CM061352.1, on the reverse strand, counting down.
ATTCATTTCAGTGCCATCAATTTTTTCAAGCATGTGTGCGTACACACACACACACACACACACAGAGTACTGTGCAAAAGTTTTAGGTAGGTGAGAAAAAATTCTGTAAAGTAAGAATGCTTTCAAAAATATATATTGTAATTATTTATGTTTATCAATTTACAAAATGCAAAATGAGTGAACAGAAGAGAAATCCAAATCAAATCAATATTTGGTGTGACTACCCTTTGCCTTCAAAACAACATCAATTCTTCTAGGTACCCTTGCACACAGTTTTTGAAGGAACTTGGCAAGTAGGTTGTTCCAAACATCTTGGAGAACTAACCACAGATCTCCTGTGGATGTAGGCTGCCTCAGATCCTTCTGTCTCTTCATGTAATCCCAGACAGACTCGATGATGTTGAGATCAGGGCCTTGCGGGGGCCAGACCATCACTTCCAGGACTCCTTGTTCTTCTTTACGCTGAAGATAGTTCTTAATGACATTGGCTGTATGTTTGGGGTCGTTGTCCTGCTGCAGAATAAATTTGGGGCCAATCACACACCTCCCTGATGGTATGGCATGATGGATAAGTATCTGCCTGTATTTCTCAGCACTGAGGACACCATTGATCCTGACCAAATCTCCAACTCCATTTGCAGAAATGCAGCCCCCAACTTGCAAGGAACCTCCACCATGCTTCACTGTTGCCTGCAGACACTCATTATTGTACCGCTCTCCAGCCCTTTGGTGAACAAACTGCCTCCTGCTATAGCCAAATCTTTCAAATTTTGACTCATGAGACCAGAGCACCTGCTGCCATTTTTCTACACCCCAGCTCCTATGTTTTCATGCATAGTTGAGTCGCTTAGCTTTGTTTCCCCATCAGAGGTATGTCTTTTTGGCTGCAATTCTTCCATGAAGACCACTTCTGGCCAGACATCTCCAGACAGTAGATGGGTGTACCTGGGTCCCACTGGTTTCCGCCAGTTCTGTGCTGATGGCACTGCTAGACATCTTCTGATGTTGAAGGGAAGTAAGCATGATATGTCTTTCATCTGCTGCATTAAGTTTCCTTGGTCGACCACTGTGTCTACGGTCCTCAACGTTGCCCATTTCTTTGTGCTGCTTCAAAAGAGCTTGAACAGCACATCTTGAAACCCCAGTCTGCTTTGAAATTTTTGCCTGGGAGAGACCTTGCTGATGCAGTATAACTACCTTGTGTCTTGTTGCTGTGCTCAGTCTTGCCATGGTGTATGACCTGTGACATGAAACTATCTTCCACAACCTCACCTTAGTAGCAGAGTTTGGCTGTTCCTCACCCAGTTTTAAGCCTCCTGCACAGCTGTTTGTTTCAGTTAATGACTGTGTTTCAACCTACATATGAAATAGATGATCATTAGCACCTGCTTGGTATAATTGGTTCATCATATACCTGACTAATCCTACAAGATCCCTGACTTTGTGCAAGTGTACAAAGTGTGCAAGTGTAAGAATTGATGCTGTTTTGAAGGCAAAGGGTGGTCACACCAAATATTGATTTGATTTGGATTTCTCTTCTGTTCACTCACTTTGCATTTTGTAAATTGATAAACATAAACAATTACAATATATATTTTTGAAAGCATTCTTGCTTTACAGCATTTTTTCACACCTGCCTAAAACTTTTGCACAGTACTGTATATATACATACATACACACACACATACTCAAACACACATACACCACAAATATGTGCTGGTTGGTATGCTATTGTCCCAAATAAATGCTGTTTTGTATGCTATAAAATTAAAAGTTTTGAATGAACTTTTTCAGCAAAGAATAATGGATGTCAGTGAATGCTGTGTATGCTGCTGCTGTTCATCTCTCCTACTCTCTCTCTCTCTCTCTCTCTCTCTCACACACACACACACACACACACACACGTAGGTAGGTAGGTAGGTAGGTAGGTAGGTAGGTAGATAGATAGATAGATAGATAGATAGATATCAGTGTTGGATTTCTTTTACATCCCTAAACTGCACAGATAAAAGCTTTTAAAAAGACGTGTTGTGAAGAGAACAATTTCAGGGATTTTATTCCTGAAGTAATGAAGATTTGCCATTATTTTGTTCCACAGGACATCAATCTGACAGTACTCTATTCACAGGCATTGAACTTGCATACTTGAAGTTTGAAAATGCGATGGAAGCAAAAGCATATGTGCAGGCCTCACCCACCTCACCCTTATACTTGTTAGTTTTCTAAACACAGAGAGGAGGTGGTCAGATATGAAGAAAAGTTGGAGCTGGTTTGTATGTTTTCACCCAACATCCTTTTAGTTACTGGAAGACTCTTCTACTCCAGTCAATGGAAGTAGAACTTTTTCTTCCATCTTTTACTTCCCAAGTCATATTTCTCTCTCCTTCCCAAATCATCCCTGTTTTCCCATTATTCTGCTGATGAAAGTAATAATGCTAATTATTACTGTTAAATTTTAAAAAATCCATAAATGAATGTGGCAGTATTTCTTACCCATTAGTCTGACTGGCTATTTCCTAAGCGATTCTCTCTTCTATCTGGAATCCATCTGTTTTTCATTCATTTGCTTCTATATAAGCAAAACGATATTTTAGCAGACATTCATGGAACTGATTAGTTCAGAGTATGTACCAGACTGTCATTTATTTCTTATTTGCTTTGGAGCAGAATAATCTGCTTCTTATCTGTTAACTTCATCCCAGACTGTTAGTTGAGGAGGCTTGGACAGAGATTATTTTGCTATTTTTAAGATAAGCCTTTAAAATTACAGGAAGTAAAATGTGTCAGTTTGGGTATGTGCTGGACAGAAGCAAGATTAGGATTTATGGGTAGATCTATAGATAATCTGCAGTAGTTGGGTAAGGACAAATAATAGCAGTAGCTGTAATTTAAAAACTTGTCCTAAATTTGGTTGCTGAAAAATGCTGGGGAGAAACAGAAGTATATTTGTACACTTACAAAAAGAAATTCTAGGTTTATAATTCACCAATTTCTGACCCTGAGTTTGTTTAAAAGGTTTCTGTTCCCTAAATCTTAGTGTGTATCTCTTATTCAGCACCAGTGGTGGCTCTTTTGATGTCATAAAACAAATGACTTAAGGCTTTATGTTATCTCACTTCTTTGCATCCTAAGGCAAAAATGCCAGTTGTTTTTTAGTTAGAATTTTGTAAGGTATCTCAGTATAAACTGGCTTGCTGAATGTTGTGATAGAATTTCTATAAGTATTTTAATACCTCACAATTGCTTTGGATGTTCTTCAGAACTCCTCTATTCTCAGATTCTTGGCCTCATCTAAAGGTAAAGATGCATGTCTTCTTGACATAGGTACCAAATTTCTACATTCCTGTTGGAGACGTGCATTGGATATTTACCATATGCATGGAGAGGGACTTGTGATGGGGAATATACAAATGCTTCCTCTCTCATTGATTCTGTAAAATATTGGGCATCCCCAAGAAGTTAGCCCTGTAAAAATTCAATTTGCATCCTCCAACAATGCCAGAGAATTAATCATGGAGAAGGTTTAATAAGACAATGGAATTCCTGAAACACTTAAAAATGGTTTTCTACAGAAAAGTTTCACTTCTAACAAAGACTCGTAATGTCACGATTTAAATGAACGTGCTTTTCTAAGTGCACAGTACATTGAATGAGGGAGTTTTCACTGACCAATCAGTCTGATAATTATTCACTGAGTTAAAGACTTGTACTGCATACCTAAATAGCCATTGCAAATTGTGCTTTCATCAGCTGGTTGACAGATGCACATACTAGCTTTTCCCAATCAGTTGTCTGTCAAGTATTGTATCATATTATGATCTTTATTATAGCCAAAAGACCCAAATATGTCTGTCAAGTACATTGGACTGACTTTAGTGGGATATGAAGTCCAATATGTTGGAAGACATCAATTTGGAAAAAGCTGGCCTACATCATATTCTTCTTATATTCACTGGAAAATGTCTCTTCTGTTCTCTTTCCCACAAATACTGTAACTAAGCTGATATCAATGCAGAATAAGTATCATACATTTATGTAAATATCCCCATGTAATGAACACAATGAGACAATACAAACATTCAGCAAGTTTTAGTAAGTGACTTGCAGGAAAATATATTCACTTGTTTGTAAGGTATTCCCATATTGTAAAAATGAACATATATAATGATATATTGCACATCAGGGATAAGCACTGATTATACCCAGTGCAATCGTCACACCTTGAAAATCGACATAAAATTTTAAACCAATATGAATACAGTGTTCCTAAAACCTTAATACAGTAGATCACACCAGAGCCAGGTACATCTGTTCGCAGTACTAATCATTATCATTAACATAAAACACTTAAAATCATTAAGTTTCAGGTCTGGGGACAGATTATTCCAAGAAGAATCTGCTAAATAAATTTTAGCAGTGCTGCAAGGAGGGACCTTGGCTACATTAGACTTACATAATTTTGCATCTCAAAGGCCTGTGAACTGTTTTCAGAGGAACAGTTTGAACTAAGAGTAACATTCACACTGTATAGTAAATTCTGTATCACTGCTTAATATATGCTTAATATGGATATAAAGCCTTGGAACTGAGTGAAAATAGTTAAAGAACTTAATAAAATAGCTTTTAAAGCCCTGAGTTATTGTCAGTAATGAAATGGTTGAGCTAACAAAGCATGACTTAATACAAAGGAATGAACTTGGCCACTATTTTCAGGAGTACCTCTGCCCAGGCTAGTATGGTGCACGATTGCCTTACAGGAAGAGATGATTTGGCCACAGTAAAACATAATCAGGTGTCACATTAGCTTATCCCTAAAGACTTTTGGGACGCTGCAGCTGGTACAAAATGTAATTGCCAGAGGACAGTATACCTGCATGAGGTTGTGGTTAACATGGACAAGGGAGACCTAATGTATTTGACTGTTCAGAAGCTGGGAAAGAGAATGACGGTTTAGAGGGTCATTGTGACTTTTTCCCAAGAAGCAGGTCATAAGTTGTTTGCTTGTTTGTTTTGTGCCTTCAGAACAATATTGACTCCTGGCGACTGCCTGGATTAGTCCCTGCAGTTTTTGTGGCAAGATTTTTGGAAGTGGCTTGCCACTGCTTTCTTCTAGGTCTAAGAGAGAGTGACTGGCCCAAAGTTACCCAGCTGGCTTCATGCTTAAGGTGGGACTAGAACTCATGGTTCTGGTTTCTACCCTGGTGCCTTAACTACTTGTACTGATTAAAAAGAAAAAAGGAAGGCCAGTGTTATTGGTTTAACTCGATTCATGTTTGTTTAATATCTTTGTGTTGCTTGTGCAATTCTGTTAGTTAAAGTGTGTGTGAAGCAATGTATAACCAAACTCACAGGGGCATAATGAGGCTTGTGCACTGCATGGTTGTGATATTTTTATTTTATTCTACATTTAAAACAGTTTGATTTGCCAAAATGAATCTGTTGTTTTCATAATTTTTATGGAATCAGTTTGCAGTGAATCAGAGGAAATATAGATTTGGGCTGGAATCAGACCAACAAAACAAAGTCAAAATGTTGAACTATCTTGAAGGTTAACAAGGTGGGGTTGCCTGTTTGGATATGACTTTTGTGAACAACTGATTTAGAAAACAGTAACATTGAAATTATTCAAGTTGATAAAGTGTCATGAATTGCTTCTATTGACTGTCAAGAGACAATAAGTGAATTTCAGCTGGAAGTATTGCTGCATAAATTACATTTAGGATAAGGCTTCAACTTCCTAAATCTAAGCAAAGCAGAATTCCAAGAACAGGATAATTAGTAGCTTCCTTCATGCATTACTAGCAAAAAAGGGTACTCTATGTTTAATAATGTACTGCTTCCCCAGCTTGCCATCCCCATATTAGCTTTACTGGATCTTAGAGCCTTGAAACAGTAAAACGGGCTCAACCCACATTGAAATGGAAGTAGACTATTCAAGCAGGGGCTCATTTCAAAGCTTCTTTGTTTCCACTATAAAGCATTAGTGCATAGAAGCCATATTAGTCATTCTTGCCGTGTAGTCAGTGAATGGAATGGAGGCATGTGACACATTTCTGTTCTATCTAGATGGGAGACCACCTGAAGATAGTATGTTCACTGCTCTGAACTAATTGGTGAAAGAACAAGGAATAAATATAAAAGATTATTATACACATTCTTAAATAAGAAACAACTAAAGTGAAGGAATTTGGGAATCAGAGTGTCTGACTTAATATCCCTTTCCTTTAATTCCAGCTCAATGTATTAATTCATTGATGAAGAGCAGGCATGATTTAAGGAGGGTGAGTTTTGAGCAGGTACAGTGTACTTTACCTCTTCAAATTTAGCCTTGAACTTAAGAGGGAGACGAGCTCAGTGCTGCATGTGAGGATTCGAGTTGAATCTGACACATCCAGGTAATAAACAATCAGGTACTTGGCAAAGTGAGAGATTCCTGTTGGAGATCCTCATGAGCCACTATGAGTCAGCAATATTGAGTAAAGAGCCTAAATTCATACCTGATTTATGGAACTTCCTGTGCATAAAAGAAATTTTAAAAGAGGTAACTCTCCTATCATTCTGTTTTACCCTAAAACAATTTTCACAGTCTTGGGGTTAAATGATCCAGTAGAGTGGAGCCTCTGCTTTCCTTATGTTCAAGTATTTTGGTATAATACAAGTCTTGTCAATGCTTAAATTGCCTTTACAGCTGTGCTGGACACTAGCAGTTTAATAGGTAAAGTAGTTTATGTTTAAAGTTACCTGGTAGAGAGGAGGACACTATATTAATGTTGCCAAAGGACAGGAATAATAAAAACATCTGATAACTATAATAAACATTGTTAATGCAGTGAGCTCTTACAAAAACAGTAATATTTGAGCCTTCTCTTATAAAGCCTATCTTATGTTTATATGTATGTGTGCTTGACAGAGAGACAGAGAAATTGATAATCCATTATTGGACTGTTGCACGCATAAAAATCAATATTTTATCATGTTATAATTGTAGCTAGTTGCTATATCTGTGATGTAAGATTTCTGGTGGAGACATAAAAGAGAGAAAGTTTTTGCAAAAAAATTGCTAAAGTTGCCAAGAACAGATATTTTGTGATCTATGCTAAATCTCTGCTGGAAAAACATGAACAGCAATGAAGCTGAGAAGACACTAAAAGAAATTCAGGGCAAAGTGCCAGGCGCCCAGACGGAAGCAGAATGTGGACCAAAAAGATTGCGACAATCGGGTAATTATGGTTTATGAATTTCAGCTTTAATCTGTAGTTCAGTGAATCCTGATTAAATATCTCTTAAACACAATTAAAGTTTGTTTTTGTATTTCACCGTCTTGATCAGAATAATTAGAGACTGCGTGTTTCATGTCAAAAGTAGCAAGAGGAATTTAGTGAATGAACATCGTTTTTAAAAGCCATTTGTAGCACCAGCTGTTGGCATTATTTTATATTTTAGTGTTATCAGCATAAAGCTGGGCCTTCTCAGTACTGAGTGTTTTCCAGCAGGACAAGGATATTTCTGTCTATGGTAGAACAGCAGAGAAAAGTGAAAATGGTAGCTGTGCAGGATAGTACTTGAAATATGCAACAGAAGTCACTTACCTTCAGAAGTTACAATTATGCATTCAACAGGTAGGCAAGAAAAATGATTCAAGTTAGATTGCAAGTTTCATCTTATAGTTTGTCAAAGATGAATTGACAAATGGAAAGAATTTAGGACATGTATCTCAAGAGATGGTGGCTTGAATATAAAGGGGATACCTTATCATCCCAGTTAAAAGTCTCTTTGCAATTCTCACAATCACAGCAAAGTCTGCAGATCAAACAAGATTTTGGCAGATTGTTTAATGTATTAATGGATAACTGTTTAACGAATGCTTTCTGGTTGCATTAAAGGTATTTTGGCTGGGGGTGTCAACATACATCTACTTTTGTTTGCAGATGATGCTGTCTTGTTGGCTGAGAAGCCAAGTGATTTGCAGTGAATGTTACATAGGTGCAACTAGAGCATGGATCTGAAAATCAAGAGAGTAATTGGCTTAAAGTCACCCATTGAGATTCTGGACTTGAAACATGAGTCTTCCGGAATAATAGTTGATGACAAGAGAACATGAAACAGCACTGTGATAAAAAAAAAAAAAAAAAGCAAATGCACCATAGGCTGCATCAACAGAACTATAATTTCCAAAACATAGATAGTGATCATTCCACTTTATTCTGCATAGTCAGCTCTCACTTAACATTTTAGTTCTAGACACCATACTTTAATAAGGATTGAGATAAAGTGAAACAGATTCCAAGACAGTAAAAGAAGATTATCAACAGACTAGAAACTAAGTTCTATGAAAAGAGAATGAAGGAGCTGGAAATGGTTAACCTTGAGAAGTAAAGGCTGGGGACAGAGGCAGAATATGATAGCACTCTTCAAATACTTGAAAGGATATCACATAAAAGAAGGTCAGGATTTGTTTTCTGTTATTCAGTAGAATAGTATATAGAATAATGAATATAAGTTACAAGAAGACAGAATCCAGCTGAATGTTAGGGGAAAAAAATAGAGTAACTGCAGAGTAGAGCAAATTATTTCACTGGATGTATTCAAGGATAGGCCAGACAACCATCTATTGTGGATATTTTAATTAGGATTTCTGTACTAAGCAGGAGGATGGACTCAGTGACCTAAATGAAAACTTCCAACTCCATAATTTTGTGATATTCTGTGTTTGGTGATCGGACTATAAACTCTGAGGTCAAGGGAAAATGAAAGCATAGACAGATGCTTATATTGTTAACAGTGATTTTTGAATCTTGCTCTTCTGCCCTTTTAATTTGATATTATCAAAAAGAGAGCTTAGTACATTTATTCACAAGGCAGTGCTGATGATAAAAAAGTCATGATATCAGTATCCTAATTAACTCATATACAGTGACAAAATCCCAAAGGCTGAATTCAGATCTAGTCATATTTAAAGTAGACCTAGTTAAAGCAAGATTTGTTAATCATTATTTCTGTGGATGGATCTCCTGAAAGTCTGGACTGGGTGGCTTCACATTACAGTCTTCAGTAGTAAACCTTCAAGTTATTAAACTGCTCCTTTGTTTTTTAAGATTTTCAATGAAGAGAGCTTACATTTTAGGAGACCTCCAATTCCCAGAGTGGAAAGAGCAATACTATGATACATGTGACCTTCCATGATAGATTTTTGTTGGCACCAAACTTTTTCTGTAGTTCTCAATCAGTGATCATGGGAACCATGAAACTGAGCTTGCCAGCATGCTAAATGAACTAAGGGTACCCTTTACAACTCTACATTCTGTAACATTTAATAGTTAAAAAATGTTTAAATCTATGCTTGGATTATGTGTGTGTCTGAAAGATAGAAGAGATAAAATACAGTGCTCTTTAACCCTTCTGCATTCCTATCAAGAAAGAGAAGAGGCTCTGGATTTCCAAACAGGGCTTTTGATTACAGGTAGTCCTTGCTTAACAACTACCCTGTTTAGTGACCATTCAAACTTACGATCGCACTGAAAAAGTAACTTTATGACTAGTCCTCGCATCACAGAATCCCCGTGGTCACATGATTGAAATTGTGACACTTCGCAACTGGTAGGCATGTATGACCATTGCAGCATCCCACAGTCATGTAATCTCCATTTGTGCACTTCACAGTCAGCTTCCAACAAGCAGAGTCAATGGAGAAGCTGATAATAAAATTGCAAGTTGCAGTCATGTGATGTTTTGCTTAACAACCATGGATGATTCACTTAATGACCGTGGCAGAAGTGAGGTCATAAGTCCATCATGATCACATGATGTCTTGCTTAACTACTGCATCACTTAGCAACGAAGTTGCCAGTCCCAATTGTGGTTGTTAAGCGAGGACTACCTGTAATTTTAATTCCAAAACAAAATCAAGGTTAATTTTTTAAAAAACGTTGAATACAACTTTAGAATCAAAACTGTGTTTAAAGATAACTTTAAAGTTGTATAAAACATGGTAGCCTTTTTTATAAACTGCAGACCTTGCAGATATAATACCCTTAACAGTGCAGATGGAAAAAAACATCAAAGCATTGATCATCTCAGTCGGTTTAAAAGCAAAATTTATATCTAGATTTAGTCTGTGGAGTTATATATTAAAATTTATATTTCCATAGCACTGAGACTATTTACTAAATTTGCAGAATGATTATTGTACAAACAGTAGTCTTATCTCTAAGGGAAAAGAAAGAGAATGTTAGATTCAGAAAAGAAAGCTGAAGGAGTGTTATTGTTATTAAAGTACAAGTGTGATGAATGATGTTAGTTTCTGTTAATATGAATGTTTAAAGCAATATTTTAAAATTAATTTTGCTATCATTATCAAATGGTAGGTTGGATTCTTCATGTGAATGTTCTAAATACACTTGGGTTATTCTAGCAGTAGTTGGCTCAAGGTGTCAGCCCTTTGTGACAGGCAGACCAGGAAACTAACTCCACAAGTTTCACTGGAATTATATATATATTGATATAGGCCACTGTTTCCCAACCTCAGCAGCTTTAAGATGTGTGGACTTCAACTCCCAGAATTTCCCAGCCAGCATGTAGAATTCTGGCTGTAGAATTCTAGAAGTTGAAGTCAATGCATCTTAAAGTTGTTGAGATTCAGAAACACTGATACAGGTTATAGTAACTGAATCTTAAAAGGTTTGCAATGAGAGATGTGTGTAATTTCACTCAATTGCATCACCATGCATAAAGTATAGTCATTTCTGAGACTAGGTTAAGTAATTTCCATGTAACTATGAATCGCCCCATAGAGAATTCACAACTGAGCTTAATTCTTCTCAATTTAGCATTTGACTGCTACCATTTACTTGGCTGAGTCAATTGCCAGTATGAATCCCCTTGGGTCAACATTGAAGGTTCCTGCCAATCCCCCATACAGGTAAACATCTGTTGTGATACTCCTAATCATGAAAATAAAGTTCAATAAAAGTTAAGAATTTCTTATATGGAGAACACTTCCTAGCATGCATGCATGCATTAACACAAACACACATACACAGAGAGAGACATAAACACAAATAGATAGATGAGTGACAGAGTATCTGAAAAACTTTCTGCGAATTTTGGAGAGGTGCCGTCACTCAGTGCCATAAACACAGAGCTAGACAATCCATTATTATCTAAGTATAGTTTGTTGGGGTTTAATATATGGAGTTCGTTAATCCATCAAGTGAATGGCTCTATCAAGCTAAATGGAATAGACACGGAAACATATAAGGAATACAGGTTTCATTTTATTTGTTTTCTGTTCTGATCTCAACAGTATTCCCTGGCAGGACATTTTGAACTTTTCTCAGTAAGCATGAGCATTAGCAGTTTACAACAAACTGGACTAAAATGGAATTTATTAAAAATATATCAAGTGCTCAAGGACCATATTTTGCACTGCTTGCAATAAATAATTTGTCAAAATGAGATACCAGATAATGCTAACTTATCCTGAATCAAATGCTTGGTTTATCCTGCCATACTGTCTCGTAGGGGAGGCGACTTTTGGAATTAAAGGTGGCTCTTCTGCACTTGGGCTGCTGCAGTGCAGGCAGTGATTAGGAACTAAATAAAACTGGAAGCTTGTCTTAATAAAAGGTTTACATTGTTTAACTTTGAAAGATAAAAATAATTTTAATGATTTTTTAAAGGTATTTGAAGAAGTATTTAGTTCTTAATGATTTTATGCTTTTTAGGTGCACAGAATCAATGCAGAAAATTTATTTAAATAGACCACAAAAAAAAAAAATTCTATTTGACATTTTCTCACATGGTTGCCTTTCTGTATAGCAAGTTTGTATCACAATTGGAAATTTTGTTTATTTTTTTCTAGAATACTCTTTAAATGTATAAGCTGTTTTTATTGCCGCTGTAATTAAGAGAATGTTTTCGTTATGAGTTTTTTTCTATAGGTAAGTTTGTACATTCTGCAATAGTAACTTTTTAGCTGACATTTCTCATGCATGTTCTTACAGAAAGTCTGAAAACGTAGTTATTTATGAGAATTAGACATTTCAATAAATAAATATACATATTTATTTTCTATGATTATTCCAATTAAAGAAATTAAATCCATTTTCCTTTAAATGCTGTTTTTTTCAACAACCATATTTATTTCATTTTTTTATTTTTATTCTACATTTTTAACCTTTATTTCAGTTTTTAAAGGCTCCGACAAATAAATAAAGGCAAAGCTTTTAAAATTTCATGGTAAAATACAGAAATCTTGCAAAATTTTAAACATTTTTTATTTTTTATTTTATCTATTTCAAAAGTGCATTTCATGTGTTGTAACTGTTTAGCATCTTAGTAAGTTACAAACACTGGTGTGATATGTTCTTTTTGTCACACAATTCATATTACAATCTGTTTTACAATATGCAAGAATTGTTTTAAATTTGGAAAAGTAATAATGATATGGCGTTTTCCATTGTTTGCTAGCTTCTTGTTCGAAACCTCCTTGTATTCCTGTGCCCATATGATGTTCCTACATGAATGATTGTGCCATTCAATTCATTTGGGACAGCAACATTCTTTATAGACTGCTACAGTAGGACATGACAGGTCAACTTTTGGGATGATTTAAGAGCATAATGCAACTGCCAAGAAAGTGCAGTCCATAGTATAGGAACAATACAGATAATCAGAACTCTTTTCTTAATTTGCTTAGTCTTTGAATATTAGCACAGTAATCTTAAATTGTATCTGTAAGGCAATTGGCAACCAGGGCAGAACTTTCAGCAGAGACATTATCTTATCTCTGTACCATGCATCAGATAGTAGCCTTTTTTCTGTGTTTTGCACCAGTTACAGTTAGCTGTAACTTTTGGATACTTTTCAAAGGTAACCCCTTGCAAAGCGTATTGCACATATAATGTATCTATATTTAATAGTTTTCATCATCTTATTCTAATAAAGCTTACTTCATCCAAGATTTAATTGTAGATGAGAGGGTGACTTGCTATATAATCCAAAACCTGGTTGAGCATGGGGGAGGTGTTCCTCTCTCAGAAATATGCCCTTCTATGTTTCAAATGTGGCATTAGCTGCAACTCCAGGGAAGTGGTTGGAGCACCACTGGAGAAAGATGAAGAGTGAATCTGATCAAAAGCCTTTATTAGGACTTAGCTTATGGTGATAAGAGCAGCAAAGAGAAAATACTTCTCTGCTCTCGTTGCGGCCACTAATAGCCAGCTGGTGGCCCTCTTTTGGGTGACCAGGCCCCTCCTTGGTAGGAAGGAACCAGGGGAACTTTTGTAGGGCCACTGTGAGGATTATTCTAAAATAAAGTCACTCAGATTAGCTCCGAATTGGATTCCAGCAGGGTGGGTCTTATGGAAGAGACCAAGACACATCTTTGCTTAGCTATCTGGGTGGAGTTTTGGTTTGTTCGTAGTGGACAGGGCCCTTGCAGCTGTGAGCTTGGCCACCTGTGTTCTGGACCCATGTCTCTCTTAGCTGGTCCAGGCGTCCTGGGAGGTGGCATGTGGTTGGGTCCAAGTAGCAGTTAATGCCTCTTTGTGGGAGGGGGTGGTTCCGCCTGCCATGAAGGAAGCAGTGGTTTGCCTCCTTCTCAAGAGGCCATCAATGGACTCAACCATATTGGATAACTTTTGTGCTGTCTCCAGCCTTCCCTTTTTAGGGAATTCAGGCTGGGTGATAGTACTGATATGGCATTGCTTGTGCTTGTGGGTGACCTCTGGAGGGTAAGGGATGGGCTGGTACATCCTTCCTAGCCATCCTGTATCTCTTGGCAGTTTTTGATACCATCAACCATGGAATCCTTCTGGAACAGCTTGGGGTGGGGGAGTGAAAGGCACAGTTCTTCAATGGTTCTCCTCTTTTCTCTGTAGTCTATTCCAGTCAGTGTTTGGGGGCGGGGGGGAATCTAGCCCTAGGTTCCTCTTATGTGGGGTGCCTCAGGACTCTGATCTCTCATCTCACCTATTCAACATCTACATGAAGCCACTGGGCAAGATTATCCAGCAGTATGGGGTGCAGTATCAGTATGCTGATGATACACATCTCTGCCAAAATTGGACAGGTGATGTCATTTAGGTGCTTACTCAGGGCCAGGAGGCTGTAAGGGTCTGGATTGAGAGGAATCGGCTGTGACTTAACCCTAGCAATACAGAGTGGCTCTGGGTTTTTGGAGTCCCCTGCATCTGGAAAGTTGCCATATTTAACTCTTGATATCAATAGAGTTGGTATGCAGTTTGGTGGTCCTGCTGGACTTGTGGCTCCTGGTCAGGGAGTAGGTGGCAGCCATGGCTAGGGGACCTTTTGCACAAATTCATCTTGTGCATCAATCAGTTTTCCCATGTTACACTGATGCTATGCAACTGCACTGGCTTCCAGTTTCTTTCCAGGCACAATTCAAGATGCTGGGTATCATCTTTAAAGGCCTGTATGGAGCCAGTTTATATGCAAGACCACCTCTCTGTGAGGACATATAGATTGGATAGAAGGGCTTGCTCAGGTCCCCTTTATCAGTTGTCATGTGGTAGAACCTAGGAAGTGAGCATTTTTTGTAGTTGTTTCTGCCTAATGGATCAGCCTCCCCCTGAGACCTGGGTCTTCCTTCAGGCATTGGGTCAGGATGAGAGGTGAGCCCCGCATTTGTTTGGGTTTTTCTTGAGAGAGTAATGTTACAGCACTGGTGCTGGGTTAGAGTTCTAATCTTGTGTTTTTATTATTTGTGTATTTGTTAACCACCTATGTTTGTTTTATGTAATATAGGCAGCCACGTACATTTAAAAAAAAAATTCAGGAAAAATAATTTGGGGGGGGGAAATATTTGAACTCATCCTTGTTGCTGTACTGAGTATTTTAGATGGTTAAAAATTTCAGTCATGTATTTTGGGCTCCTTTATGTTTTGATTATAGTGTTAGTTTTAGCCAAGTCTATTCAGCAAATAGCAGTCCTCTGACAGAATAGACGCTAGGTAGCAAGCTGCTTCCTCAACATACCTTCACACTAAGTTAATAATCATTTCAGAGGGACTTATTTGATAAACCCAGATGTATATAAAAGCATACATCCTGAGTAAATATGGATGCACCTAACTGAAACCTTGAGAACTATTTTGAATACCTGTAGATGATACTGACCTAGTGGGCCTTCAAGTATTTCAGAAGGCATTTCCACTGACTGTGTGTGTGCTTATTTCTAGTTATAAACATGATCAATTTCTCTTACATCTGCAGCCCAAACACTTGATTGTTTATTTTCATTGCTGCAAATGCACGTAGTTTAACTAAAAATTATTTTCCTTGATGGGAAGCAAATGTGATAAGTATTATATAAAATTTTGCCTGGATTTCTGTGACTTTTGTACAACATCTACAGCACAAAATAATTGATAATATGGCACTGATCTAGCTTTTAACATTTAATTACATCTATTGGGCTAAAAGCTCTAAAAGTTGTTAGTATTTTAAATCTTTTCTACTTTTTGCAATTGATTTTTTTTCTATTATTTTCCATCCTAATCAAAAAGACATTAACGTGGACAGGAAATTAATCTAGCACTCTAGAGATTAATATTAATCTGATAATGCACTGTCCTCATGATTTCGGGAATCCTTTTTCTTACAGTGCATTATGGCACTGAATTTATAAGTGTTGAGATAAAGGTTCCTTTGCTTGAAAAATAGAGCTCAAATTTCTTTTCCTTTTGGTTTTCCAGAGCAATTGTTTTTCATTTCTTTCATGTAATATTGCATATTTCAGTTTAACATGTTAAAATTCTTGAATGATTTGTATAAAAGAATATATTTTATGTAATTTACATCTTTCCATACTGTGTTGTATTCCAGCTGTGCAGTGATAAACAAGGTTGGCTTGGGGAAATTCTCTAGTTGCAATTTACAGAAGAATTATAGCCTTTGAGCCCATCTGCCTGTATATTTTGGTGAAGGTGCTTGCCTGGTTGCTACAAAACGATAGGTAAAATTGCTTGAATTCTGAAATTTCACCTTATTTAAGAAAAAGAAGGAAAAAAGGACTTATGGAAGATTATACCAATAGCTGAGCCATGCTCTGTTTTTACACTCAGGTTTAGCTAGTTTACATCAAATAATACACTTAGATAATACAAGGCCAAATCCATATCTTTTGGATTTGGAAGCCTCGATAAAATCAAGTTAGCTTCAGTGTTGTTTGAGTTAAAAAAAACAGGAATTGCACATTTCAGGGTCAGATGTTTTGGTATCAGGAGTCCAGTGTAATTAACCAACCAATAGGAAACCAAAAAGTAAAATTTAAACATTTATACATGTGGAACTTACTGTTTATCTTTTGTATAGAGGTAGTATATGTACAGTTGGAGCTGCATGTAATTACTCTGAATTTAATGTTGGTAATAAAATGTAAGCGAAGGCTGACTACAGAAATTTATGTAATGTAAGGGAATGTCATTATCTTCATGTCTTTTTTATAAACAAAAACCTATACAAATGATTGCAGTAGATGGATGGGTTAGAAAAATGTTTTCTCCAGCAAAGCAGTTCTTATGCAAGTAACTAATACAAGGGTCCTCAATCTTTTGGTCACTGGACACATTCAAATGCTATGAGGGTGGGAGAGAATCATGACCATTCATAAAACGCTTGCCATGGTGACATGGCCAGTCACAGTACTTGATGTTTGAATGCACAACTTGGACACTTACAATCCAGCATAATACTGAGTAAAGATGCACAGCATCTGCTGTTCCTAGGGACAGTTACAGAATGACCTAATCATAGTAATTCATGCCATAATAGTGTTCAGAATTGAGCGTTGCAATGTACTTCTCTAATGGGCCACACACCAGCTAGAAAGCAAGAGGTAATTTAATTTTCATCTGCACAATACTGTAGAGGAGGACTTATTACAATTTTTAAAAGTTGTATAAAGATATTAATTTCAGCAACAAAAAAAATGGAGTTCCGGTACACAGGAATGGCTAGGTTAGGAACTAGGGTTTGAAGGGTGAACTTGGAAATCGATTTTTCCATGACACCTTTTAATTCATAACCCCTAATATTCATGTAACATTATAGTTGCTACAGGGTGCATGTGAAATCATTTTGAGGAGTAACATTCTGGTGAGTTACAAAATTATCTCTACAAGTTTGCTTTTTTTTATTAGGATCTACTTATTTGGCCAGCTTAAACTGAAGAGATTGCAAAGGCAATCATCCTAATTAAATGTTTCATGAAAAATATTACCAAAAGGCATTTATGAGTTAGGAGGGGCCCAACTATTAGACTGATATTGATAAAATAGGGCCTGTATGTTCTATATCTTTCCATTCTGAGCCTTAGCAACACAAAAAATAGAAAATATTTTCCACAACACCCTGTGGAAAGCATTATTGGTGACTAACCAGAGATAGACACAAACACAGAGAGGCATTTGTTAGAATATGTATCCAGGGGTGCTGATATTCTCTCTCTCCTTTCCTCCCCCCTGCCCCATATATAAAACAGGAACTCTGCGTTTTTAATTCAGTAAATCTTCCCCTACTGTTTATGAAAGATAAAAAGAATCTAGGTTTTTGTGTAAGAAAAGGATTGATTAGTGTCATGTACATATGCGTTCACTTCTGTTTATGCAAGATAATAAGAGCATTAACATGGAGGTGGAATAATGGTGTTTATAATTCCATCGCCACTGTTTATATAAGATAAAAACAGTGCTTTTTTAAAAGTAAAATGGTGAGAGAACATTTGCTGTTATGTACATACATTAATTTTTCCCACTTCTGTTTATAAAGAATGAGGATGAAAAAGTTTAACAAGTTGAAGTGAAGTCAATACTGTTTATAACATGGTTCTTGCTGTTTACCTAAGATAAATTAATTTAGAGTATGTAATTTCTGTCTCTTCAGAGAGGGGAATTGGGGTGACAGCATTTGGGGCTATATTGTGTACTTTTAGCAGCCTCAGAATTCTTTCCCTTATTAGGAGATATGCAAGATATATGCTAAATCACGCCAGGCTGAGTATGATATGACTTCTTAAAATAAGGGACATATTGAGATGACTTGCCAAGCAGCCATGGCTTTTCAACCTTGTGATACTCAGATCTGTTGGAATAGAACTCTCTTCTCAGCAGCTAACATGTCCAGTTCCTGTAATTGCTGAGAATGATGTGAGTTGTAATCCTGTACTTCTGGAAAGTGCCAGATTGAGAAAAGCTACAGAAGAACATAGCTTGCCACAGGGCTTTGAAAGAGACAGAAACAATTACAGGGGAGCAGGGGTAACATCCAAAATGGTCTGCAAAACAAAACAAACAAGAGAACAACAACTAACAAACCCCACAGCCTGCATTACTTCACAGGTACTTGTTCCATATTTAATCATTGTTCTCCTTACAATGGTGTTTCCATCCTTAAACAATTTATACAGGGATACTGACATCAGATTATATTTAACCTTATTAGTTCATTGGGTTTACTGAGAGAGAGAGAGAGAGAGCGCACACGTGCGCACGCTTAATACGGATAGTCCTTTCACAATGTAGTGCTGAATATAAGGAAGAAGGGACTCTGATTTTGTATACTTTGACAGAGACAATGGAATTGAAATGGTAGAAAGTAAATTTGTGTCTTCCTTCTTTCCTTTCCCATATGTTCTTGGGGTACATGATAGTTCAAGCAGAAGGAAAGTTTGTCCACAATTAAGTAGAAGCACTTTCCACAAACAGTACCTACCCAGCACCTAGTTTGCCATACCAAGTAACTTACTAGCCATTTTTGTAAGTGATGGCTCCAGTGTCTAGCTTAGTAGCAGACCAGCTATCAAAGCTACATCAGCTATCCAAACCAGACATGAAAAATGTGCCATAGATTTGCACCTACAGTATGTGCCATATTTTCTTGCAAAGAATTAGTGCCAGAAATTAGGATAATCCCAAAATGAGAGATGTGTATGTTTTTCCAGATTTAACTGTTAGATATCATTTAAATGTTGGGTGGATGCCCTCCTAGTTCAATTAATGAGTGTGCATTACCATCTAGTTTTCTGTAGATTGTATTTTACTTTTATTGAATTTAAAGCATTATATTTCTCCTTCTGGCCTTACCTGTCACTTAATTCAACTAAGTGATCATCTGGGGCACTTTTATATTCTTGATTTGAGATCCATCATGACTACATACCACTTATATGTTGATAGTATTTCGTCCTACTTTTGGATTATCATCAGACTTAGATAATACTGTCTGGGTAGGAGGTACTAAAAGCTAAAACTTCTATCTGTGCCCTATAGTTTGTTTTAATGATTTTTTGCGGGAACACAGCAATGAAACCAGAGGAGAATTGTGGCCAAATAATCAGGCAGAGAGTACTGAATGATTTGAAGGAACATAGGATTATTTATATGTACAAAGCCTTTAGTATAAGATTTAAAACAAGAGGATTTTTCACAACTAAATTTGAAGAAAGTAATGAGTAGGATAGATTTCAGAGATTATCAGATAATTAGAGTTTTATTTTCACTTCTGGGCACATATATCCTTGCAGATACTATACATCCTAAAACAACAACCCAGTAAGAATGGCAGATTTCAGAATCCATGGGCATTTTATTAAGAATCTAGTAAGAATTGGGATTTGCCAGATTCCATTTACCTGGCCAAGAATATATTTCTATGAAGTATCCCAAGGAGATTGTCTGAAGAATCTTACACTTAGTATCTAAATTAATGATAGTGCTCTTTTTTCCCCAGAGCAACGACAAAAGCCACTTTGCACTTTTATATATTATGTTAAAGTTTTTTTGTCATGAATAGGTTCTATAAAAGCTTTTTCTGCTTCATCATTTTGACAAGTGAGTTCGACTAAATCTTCCTGACCATCATAGTTTCTTTTTAACTTTTTCAGTTCCGGAAAACAGCAAACATTTCTGAGCTACATAGCAGCAAACACCAGGAATTCATTTGCTGTAAGGTAAGTCATCTATTTAGTAACAAAGAAAAGTGAAACCAAGTGTATTTCTTATTATCACTGCTTTGAAAATTATGAGTTATCCTTTGCTACTCAGTGAGCCTTGTCTCTATGATCCAGGAATCACCCTTTGGAAATTGCATCTTATGAAACAATTAACCTCAGCAACTTTGGATTTCTTAAATTCTTTGTCAAAAATATGCTACAAATTACTTTTTAATTTTTTGGTTTTCTTGGCTATTTTCTTGACTGTTTAGTTTGTATATTGTAAAATAGAAAGTGCCTCTGAAAAATATGCATTTCGCAATATCTGTTCCTATTGTAGCAGATCCAGCTTTTCTTGAACTGAAAATGATTATTATTATATCCCCTTTCCTGAATATGAAAATGTCAACAAATAGAGAATGGGTCTGAGTTTTTAAATATATACTTTGGTTGACTTAACAAGAATTCTTGTTTACAAAAATTTACAACCATTGCATCTAATATGTTAGTTTGTTAATCTAATAAATATAATTTGATGAGCAAGAAGATTGGCAGTAGATAAAAGTAGGGTTTTGGGGGGGGGGGGTTGTTTTTTGTTTTTGTTTTGGTCCTAACTTAAGGACAGCTGAGTTTAGGCCTAAGAATGGTGAAGGTTTATAAAATTATGCAAAGTGTAGAGAAAGTAAGCAGAAGTTTTCTCTCTTATAACATTAGCACCTGGAAATATCCAAAAAAAAATTGTTTGGGGGGAGATTTAGGATACACAAAAAGAAATACTGCTTTGTAATTTATATTCAGGTAGTTTATGGAAATTGCTTTCACAAAATCTGATGACACACACACAGGCTTAGATAGTTTTAAAAGGATAGACCAGGCCAACCATATTTGGAAGCTAAGAAGGGCCAGGCCAGATTAGTACTTGGATGAACATATAGACACCCCTCCTGGACCAAACAACTTACAAACACCTGCTGGACCAAACCAAGGCCCATATCAAGTTTGTATTTTGTTTTTCAGTGAACTCAGTCAAATTCCCATCATATACCCATCTCCACCATATTTTGCTACAACTAGAATTTGAACAGATGCTGTCCCCAACCCAGGGATAATATTGAGTCTTCGAGACCAATAGCCCTTGACAGATCTGTCTTCCATGAATTTATTCAATCTCCTTTTAAAGCCATCTGTGTTAGTGGGCATCACCACATCTTGCAGTAACTCTTTAGCCTAATTATGTGTAGTGTGAAGAACTGCTTCTTTTTGTCTCTTTCAAAACTTCTTTTAAGAATTTATCAGATTCTAGTGTTTTCAAAGATAAAAACTTCACTTTCTATCCATTTTCTCCATGGAGAATGGAGAATCATTTCTGTATGATTATATACATCTCATTAATACTCCCCCCCCCCCCCCCACGTCACATTTTTCTAAGCTAAAGAGTCCTTTACTCATAGGGAAAGTGTTCAGGCTCCATGACCATGGTACTTTTTTTTTATCTCTGTTACAGCCTTTTTCAAATCCAACAGCCAGAAGAGTACCCCATGTTCCACTTGTGTATATATAATAGATTTATAGAAGGACATTACAGTTTTGACATAACTCTTTTGATGGCATTATTGCTGCACTCTTCTATCCTGAATGACCTGGCCATCCATTAACCTATGTCCAAAATTCATCCTATCCTTTATAGTATCTCTGAAATATTTACACCCTTTGAAACCAGATGCTCCCCATATCTATCAATTTTTTCCCCAGATATCAGTCTAAAAGCTCATTTTTAATTAGACACTAACAGCCTAGTTCCCTTTTGGTTCAAGTGAAGGCCAGTTCTCTCATGCAGGTTTGCCTTATCCCAAAATGTTCTCCAGTGCCTAAAAAAAATCTAAGGTCTACTGTCTGACCACCACCTCAACCATTGAATTCATAAAGAGTTCTGTCAGTCCAGCTAACCCTGCACATGGAATAGGTAACATTTCTGAGAATTGCCTGAACTTCAATCTGCTACCTAGCAAAATAACTTTGCCTTCTAGGACTGGTCATTTTTATTTCCCAGTGTCATTGGTACCAGCATTGTTCACATCTGCTGCTTCTTCCTCACTGCAATCTAGTAGTTTACCTAGATGGCACATGATGTCTGCCACATTTACACCAATGTAAACATTCATCACAAATCCATCTATCAAAGGACTCTACCAACTACAGGTGAAACTCGAAAAATTAGAATATCATGCAAATGTTCATTTATGTCAGTATGGCAACTCAAAAGGTGAAACCAGTATATGAGATAGACGCATTACATGCAAAGCGAGATATGTCAAGCCTTACTTTGGTATAATTGTGATGATTATGGCATACAGCTTATGAAAACCCGAAATTCACAATCTCAGAAAATTAGAATAGTGTGAAAAGGTTCAATATTCTAGGCTCAAAGGGTCCCACTCTAATCAGCTAACGAATCCATAACACCTGCAAAGGGTTCCTGAGCCTTTAAATGGTCTCTCAGGCTGGTTCAGTAGGAATCACAAGCATGGGAAAGACTGCTGACCTGACAGTTGTGCAGAAAACCATCACTGACACCCTCCATAAGGAGGGAAAGCCCCAAAAGGTAATTGCAAAAGAAGTTGGATGTTCCCAAAGTGCTGTATCAAAGCACATCAATAGAAGGTTATGTGGAAGGGAAAAGTATGGTAGAAAAAGGTGCACAAGCAGCAGGGATGACCGCAGCCTGGAGAGGATTGTCAGGAAAAGGCCATTCAAAAGTGTTGGGGACTTTCACAAGGAGTGGACTGAGGCTGGAGTTAGTGCATCAAGAGCCACCACACACAGACGGATCCTGCACATGGGCTTCAAATGTCGTATTCCTCTTGTCAAACCGCTCCTGAACAACAAACAACGTCAGAAGCGTCTTACCTGGGCTACAGGTACTGGTCTGTTGCCCAGTGGTCCAAAGTCCTCTTTTCTGATGAGAGCAACTTTTGCATCTCATTTGGGAAACAAGGACCCAGAGTCTGGAGGAAGAATGGAGAGGCACACAATGCACGATGCTTGAATTCCAGTGTGAAGTTTCCACAGTCTGTGTTGATTTGGGGAGCCATGTCATCTGCCAGTGTTGGTCCACTGTGTTTCATTAAGTCCAGGGTCAACACAGCCGTCTACCAGGAGATTTTGGAGCACTTCATGCTTCCTTCCGCAGACGAGCTTTATGGGGATGCTGACTTCATTTTCCAGCAGGACTTGGCACCTGCCCACACTGCCAAAAGTACCAAAACCTGGTTCAATGACCATGGGATTACTGTGCTTGATTGGCCAGCAAACTCACCTGACCTGAACCCCATAGAGAATCTATGGGGCATTGCCAAGAGAAAGATGAGGGACATGAGACCGAACAATGCAGCGGAGCTGAAGGCCTCTATTGAAGCATCCTGGTTTTCCATAACACCTCAGCAGTGCCACAGGCTGATAGCATCCATGCCACACCGCATTGCGGCAGTCATTGCTGCAAAAGGGGCCCAAACCAAGTACTGAGTACATATGCATGCTTCTACTTTGCAGAGGTCTGATATTGTTCTATTTCCAATCCTTGTGTTATTGATGTCATGTAATATTCTAATTTTCTGAGATTGTGAATTTGGGGTTTTCATAAGCTGTACGCCATAATCATCACAATTATACCGAAGTAAGGCTTGACATATCTCGCTTTGCATGTAATGCGTCTATCTCATATATTGGTTTCACCTTTTGAGTTGCCATACTGACATAAATGAACATTTGCATGATATTCTAATTTTTCGAGTTTCACCTGTAGCTAGTTACTTGATCAATGAGTCAGCAAACTATAAGCCCCTTCTCTTCAGGTTGTGCATTCAACAGACAAGCAAGCACATATCTTACTTAGCTAAAAGAACACATAACCCCACCCAATTAGTCAAACAACCCTCCTTAAATGCTGCTAATCAGTTCCAAAAGTTTACCAGCTACCTCACCAGAGTCTGTTGTTCTTGTAGGCCCTTCTGTTAGCTGCCTCTTTCCAAAGACCATCAGGGAATACCAAGTCTATAGGCTAGCTTTGTGAAGTAAAAAAACAAAACAAATCCCAGAAGACAGCAGTGGCAAACTACTTCCATATTGTTGTCTAGAAAATAGCATAGATTTTGTCCTTGTAGTCACTAGAAAAAGAGCTCATCTCAAGGGATTTATCTTTTTAGACAAGGCTTCAAATCAGCAGTTGGCATGAAGGATGCTGTCATCTATTTTGAGAGATTTGTTTGTTTGCAGGGGACTTTTCTTTGTTGGTTTAATGCTCAGCAAAAAAGCAGCAGTTAAGTAGCTGCAAGTATCTGCCCATCCCCTCAGTAATACTCCTGTTACAAACTCCAAAATGATGAAATGCTTCATGTGCTTCATGAAGTCACAACAGAAGTACTGTCCTGAACTTGTATTGCAACATTGTAAGGGACAGAGTTTGTGTTTCAATGTCACAATACCTATTTCATCAATCCCACCCGCACACCCCAGTGCTGATAGGGCTATTCATTCCTAATAGTCATGTTGGCTATAACCAATCCCAGGATCAGAAGCAGAATCTGTATGTTAATAGTGAATTCTGAATGCTGGCCCTTATGTTTCCATAACAGGCCTATTTATACAGACTAGATTTTATTTTGTTCTTTAGACCACAATTCATACATCAACCCAAAATCTGAATAATAAGGTTCATATAAATAGGTAGTATCATCAGGGTAATTCCAAAACATTAGGAAAAAAGGAACTTAAATGATGAACTGCAAACAGATCACTGAAAATTGATCATGTCTAGTGTCCATGGAAAACTGGCTGATGAGGAAGTGGGTTTTAAATCAGAAGAGAGCAAATAGTTGCCTGCAATTTTGAACTAAGGTACTACTGTCCACTGCTGTATTTTATGGATAGTCTCACTTGTGCCTTTGAAACCCAATTGGAGTTTCAGTTTGAAACTGGAACAATTGGAGAGTTATAATAGCTTTTGGATATTGCAAGAAACACCCGTTCCCCTCCTCCCCTCATCAGAGAATTAAGATGCTGGCTAAAAGGGTCCTTGATCAGACATCTTTTTTTTACATTCATTAGAAATATGTGTGAAATCTAGCATATTCTCTGAACAGTGTACCCAGCCAGTAACTGGATTTCTTCTTTTTTTGTATGTGCATTTATTCTTGATAATTTGCTTCGGTGGCTTCTCAATATATTAATTTCTTAATATTAACACTGTTTTATACTGCTGCTTTACCCTTTGGTGCTTCCTTGAGTACTTCATAGCAGGTCAAAGGCTGCAGCATCTGTTGAGAGTAGATTTATCTGATGTGAGGGCCAGTTAGTTGCTAAGCAACTTTTCGATTTAGCAGCATTGAATGCAAAGCAGTTACTTTTTAATGCAAATAAGTATAAGGAGTGATAGGCGGTTGGCTGCTGCTGATGACACATACACAAATGAGTATCACACATAGTAGAAATGATTTTCAATTCCTGAATCACAAATCACATATTCACATTTGTGGGTGAGTGTTCTGAATAAAGAAGCCAGCTATGTGATAAAACATACTACAGTATATGAGAATTGAAGAAATATATAACATAGTTTCTATATTTTTAGTTGGAACTTGTGCTGTCTCCATCGTTGAAACAATTTCTCTTTCAGAAGGATGGGAATAAAGAGTTAGGCCTCTGGGTACGTCTATTACATAAAAATGATCTAAGGCTGCAAATGTTTATAATCCCTGATTCAGAAAGAAAAGAGACTTAAAGAGTTTTATTTTCTGATATTTTCAGTGCTTTCTAATTGACAATTCCATGGAATTAAGTGTGTAACTTAAGTGGGAAATTATGTAACGTTACTTGCAAACCAACTTGCAAAAAGATAATTAGGAAATTCCTACTTCTAAAAATTAAGCTTTTGCAGGAAAAAGACCCGAACAAGTGGTGCTATTATTTAGCAAGATAACAAACATCCACAGAAATAAATCATTCAGTACAGCAGTTTTTCAATCTCTAAAATAGTTAATTTCAAATAAATATATGTGTTTTTCAACAAATACCTGTGGGAAAATGTAGATTCTTTATAAAAACAAACTAGGATGGGGTGAAAAGTGAGTGAAGGTTATCTATGCAGCGTTTATTTTTCACAGATATAACAGCTTATTGATTGGAAGAACAAAGGCCTAGTTAGCCTCACTCTCCAGCTTATGCTCAGTTTATTTCCCTTTTTAAAACCAGTAGAAGAAATGATTGTACATAGGCCATTATTGTCACTGGTTTTGAAAGGAGTGTGTGTGTGTGTTTTCTTTCCTGTTCTGTAGTGCCACAGAAATGTCCTTCTAGATTCTGATCACTGTAATAACTAATCTCAAGGAGTCATTAGTGAGGGTTCAAACAATATCCTATAATGAGTATGTTGTGAAAAAATTGACATAGTTTATTTCTGTGATTCATATTCATATGGAAATAATGGGTTGCAAAATAACATTGACATTTTTCTCGTACTGTACAAAATCATTGCAAGCAGTGTTAATATTTTGCCTAACAAATCTTGGATAGAACCCTTTAAAATATTTTAATAGGTACCGTTCATCTACAAAATTGTAGACCCGGGTTGTTGCCTACTAACTCTGGCATACCAAAACAGTGACAGTGTTGCTTAGAGCTGGCATAAGCAGACATCAGGCTTATGGGACTTGATGAGTTAGTTAGATGCTACTCTGCTATTTCAGCTTGTCCCAGCAACAACCCAAGGTCATTCCAGTGGCCACCTTGATCCTGTCCATTAACTTTATTTGTTGTCGTTACCTTCTGCTAAGCATGGCCATTTGTTCTGTTCCTTATCCATTTTCATCATAGGCCTAAAGTTGCTGATCGTTGCCTCAGAGCAGCAGTCAGTATTTTTTTGTTCCTGGATTGTTTGGTTCTTCTTGAAGTCCCCGTGTACTCTTTGTAACTTATCTCTACATTGATAATTGGAAGATATCTATCTGCTTTTGTATGTTCTTTCACAAAATGCAACTTTTAACAGCCAAACATTGAAAAGATGATGGCTTTAATTATTCTTACCTTTGATGACATAGAAATATGCATGTCCTTTTTAAGTTTGTTATTGGCTTATTCCCTAGGATTAATCTCCTTTTTATGTCTCCAGTGAACTATCTTTATCTGTTCTTGAGCCCAAGAAAACAAAACTGTTTACCACCTTAATTTCTATGCCAACAACTGTAAGTTCACTTAACATGCTTTACATTATTCTTCTCTTAATATTTAATATTAATTTTCATGTTTACCTTCATAATAAGCTCCTTTAAGTTTTTATATATGAAAGAGATGCGGATACTGGGATCCTCGTCTGTCCATTCATTATTCTGAGCCATTCTGTTTCTCCAAACTCAATGCATACCATTCTTGTTAATTTTAAAGATTCCTCAGAAGAATAGTCTGATGTATTGCCATATCCATTAGCTTTAAGATAACCTAAATTCTGGATGATGTGCATAATTAAAGCCCTGCTATTATCCATACAGCAAAGGTAAATTTCTTTTATATTCTCTTGCTTTTTCCATTATATATCTAACATTAGCTATCTGAATTCACATCACTTTGTCTTTTCTGAAATCTGTCTATTATTTGGCATATCTCAGTGTACTTTTCAGTTCTTATGAAAAACTTTACTTATGTAAGGAATTGTGTAATGGTTTGGTAATTCGCTGGTAGAGAACCTGCTTAAATGGTTGTACTTTTAGGAAAATGAATGATGTCCTCCCACAGATTATGGTTTTTTATGGTTTTAATAGTTTTACTGTTTTTAATTATTTTTGCAGTTATTTGGGGGGGGGGTGTACACGTACGTGTGTGTTTTATGGGGTTTTTTAAAAAATTTTTAATTTTATAAGCCACCCAGAGTCATGGCAGTGAGATGAGCAGCTATATAAATTCAATAAATAAATAAATAAATTCACATATTATTTTGCATCTCCTCCTTTGGTATGGGTATATTCACTCATCTTTTCCAGTCTCTAGACCACATAATTTGGTTACATATTTGTTGTCACAGAGCTGTTAGAACTTTAACTGACACATCTTCTAAACTTTAGTTTAATGGGTATTTTATATGCAGTTGGTACTTTCCTGTTTAACAGTGGGCCTATTGCTTCTCATACCTTATTATCTAATAGAGTCTGTTCTTAAAGATATTCTGTCTCTAAAAATGATTTTGTTATATAATATACTTTGTAAAGTTTCAGTATACTATTTGTATATTCTTTTAACCTCATTTGCCTGTATTAGAAGTCTTTTATAACAATTCCTGTGTACTCCTACCTTACCTATACATTTTCCTATATTTTTTCTGATATTGTTAAAAATTTCTATTCTAGAATCTACTCCAACTTACAATACCCACATAAGTGGTTTAGTGATTAAATTTGAACTCAGTTTTTTGGGGGGAGGGATAGCTTTTTCCCATTAAACATGTAGCAGAATGCCACCAAGAATATAAGTAATACTGGTTTTCTCCTCAAGTGTTGTCCAAACTTACACAGAAATCTGTGGTAGTAAACAAGTGGTGATAGAAATGGAAGTGGAAGGGATTATTTTAAATGTCATATAGTACCCATCCTGAAAATATTTTGGAGGCAGGTGATGCTTTTCTAGCCACTGGCTGTAATTGTTAATAATATACTGTTCCCAGTGGCTGGAAGCATGACAAGACTTTCTTTGTCTTCCCATCCTCCCAACACATCCATTCTTCTAGTGTCACAATACCACTTATTACATAATCCATTTGTGTTGCATTCATACTTTTATGTTTGTCCTAAAATGCCCAACTCCTAAGCATTCTTTTTCTTAACACCTATTAATTTAACTTCCACCCACTTCTGTGGCACATTAAAACAATTTTTTTCACTCTATTCCAAGCAGCTTCTGTATCATCTCTTAATTCTCTAGTGAGATTAATACTTTTTCATGCAAGACTCGTACATTATTTTCCTACTGTTGTTTTCTGTTTGCTTTCACTTCTCTCACTACTTTCCTCTTCTTCCATGTCTATTCTTTCCAAGATCTACTTATAACGCTACCAAAAAATGATCTGTCCCATATTCAGAACTTCTCATCACCCTTGCATCCTCACTAATTATGTCAATCTTACATCATAAGCAATGAAATTTATTATGATTTTACATTCATTCCTTTGCCATGGATTTAGATGAATACATTTATAGTATACAAAGCTTACATTTTCTAAGTAGATACAGTCACTGCTGTCACTCATTCTTTGTTTTCCAAGTTGTCCAATCACTTTTTCTGTACTCTCCCATTCACATCGCTTGCATCTTTCCATTTTCTCTTAGTTTCACAAACAATGTATATGGCTTTTTTCCCCCATTCATTTCATTAACCAATTCATGCTGTTTACATATATTCTTCTTACATTCCAAGTTACAGACTTCCATATGTTGTGGTCATCAACATGTATACATTCACCATTGATCTCTACTGCCTATCATGTTTTTAATCATTCAGAGTGTTACCATGATGCTTTTTAGTAAGGTAAAGAAAGAGCAGGGTATGTACCTAGCTTTAATGTACCCATGACAAAAGCGGCATTCCCAGAATGCCTGGTAGTTTTTGGCAAACTTTGGCCCATATGCCACCAGTGCAACCAAAGCCTTGTTTTACCTTGTATGCTCATGCAATTCTTTGCAAGCTAGGATCGCTAATCTAGAGACCCCCTTGCAAGCCAACATACCAATTATAAGAGCTGATGTAGCATACTAAAACTCAAGATAGCTCACTTCTAAAAAAAATTACATTTTTTTTTTTTACCTTCACTCTCTCAGGCTGCATAAAACTATCCACTTAATTGACCACTTCATGTATTTAATGAAGTGGGTTCTGTCCCATAAATGATTAAGCCACAATAAATGCATTATGCTTTATGATGCAGTGGATGGTTTTTTACGTTGATGATAGACTGGATTGTGTACTGATGCCATTTAATCCCCCCCCCCCCTTTTTCCTCCTATGTCAGTGATTATTTTTCTCCTTTTGTTGTTGGTACTGTTCTTCTCCATTAAAGTCAATTTGCCCTCTAAATTAGAATGTGTGGGGAAATTCAAAAATACAGAAATGAATCTTCATGATACATTTTAACTGATTCGTTTTTGCTACTTTGAATAAAATATTAATATATCTGATAATTTCAAATACTAAACCATAATTTGTATGGTCCCTTTCTGTGTATGCCCAGGTAAATTGCACTTGTGTTTTTATTTGCAGAATAGAAACAACCCCTGATAGATGCTAATAACAGTGGTAGAATTTGGAAATTATTGCCTTTATGTCAACAAGTTAGTAATATATAGACATCCATTTCTGTACAGTAACACTTTTATATTTATTGAAAGATGGCTTGAATTGTTTTTTTTTTTAATAAAATCTCAGCAACATTAACAATGAGAATTGTTTTATTTTTAGTTTACCTGAGAAGTATAAAAGGAAAAACAATGGAATGGTTCTTGTTTCCTACACATATTTTATGACACCTTGGAATGAAGGAATATTTTTAGATAAAATATTTTAACTTAAAAAAAAAAAACAATTTGGGATATGCAGCTTTCTCACTGAATGATGTGGACAACCCCCCCTCCAATCATCATATAGCCAAGTAAACCCAGCTTACTAGCCCATCCCAGAACAGCTCTAGGTATAATTTTAAAACCATTCTTTTAAGAATATTATCTCAGTGTGCTGGATATGCTACTTCACTTATGGGGAATCTTTATACTCCCAAAGGAAAAGATAATTACTAATAAGAACCAATCAACTAATGAGTTAATTCATCTCCCAGGGTCATTTCCTCACATTAGTAACCTATTTATATGAATTACTGGACCTTTAGAGTAATTACCTTATTATTAATAATAAATAACAAGCAAAATTTCAATAATTGCATTTATTAACTATCAGCAAATGTGCTCAGTAGTACAATGTGTGCGCCAGCTTTTCATATTTTTAGTGCTTCTATTATTTATATATATGGTTTTTTAAAAAACTTAATACTAAATTTCATTAATTTCACTATATCTTCAAATATAAACATGTTTTGAAAGTCATGTCCTACATGAGTTTCTTAGAACCATCTAGGATGGATTTATTTGCTAAACTGTTTCCTGAGTTGCTGTAGCTTCTCTGGTATAGAAAATCTTACCTGCCACTGTAGGGTAATACAAGGAGGAATACGGTAAACTAGATATAGATTAGTCTATATAGTGTATTTGTTACATTTGCAGAGTACATCTGCAGAGTACAAAAAAACAAAAAAAGCATACTATTTAAAATATTTTTGGCAAATATTCTCTTCATATCTGAATGCACTTTAAAATGTTTATTTTTGTATCTTATGCTAAATCTGCATTTTAATGTATTTTTTTCATTTAATGGTAATTTCTTCAGCATTTGAGCTGAAAATTTCTCCAAAATACCAAGATGCTTTACAATACATTTTATATAATGTTATTTCAGTTCACTTAAAATGTGAACAGTATAAAATCCTTGAATATTACTGCTGGTACATGATGGCATTTCTCTTACACACACTCGTACCCCTTTTATACCAGCTTTGTGAAGTATGAGAAATAACAAGTCTTCATGGTCCTATTCCAACAAGCTTGCTGGTTATCCTTTTATAAAATGTGATGCCTCCCATGTATTATCCTTTTTTGTAGTATTGATTATTTGGGCTGATTAATGTTTTGGGTGTATATGCAGCTTTATTTCCTTAATATGGCTTTAGAGACTTCATTAAATTTAATATTTATTTAAAGTGCTTTAAAATGTCAGTAGAACCAATGGCTTCTGTCAGTGGCTGAGAGGAACAAAATCAGCAGACTAAAAGTATCAAGGAGAATATTAAGAAGTTCCTAATAAATTCCTTTATGGGTGTTTTTTCCTTTAAATTTTTGCAAGCAATGCCATTGTAAATTATAATTAACAACATATCATGGCACTATGTTAAATCAAAATACTTACACCAAATATGGGAAATCAACTTCTGAGTAAAGAAAAACAACTCCTTCTGGTGTTTCTTCAAGCAACCCCTATTCAGAGGGTCCCCCCCCACACACACACAAAAAAACCTTCTTGCCTGCAGAAGCAGGGAATGTGATGTTTCTGCAAGAATACTGTCTAGGTCTTTGATGCTTTTCTCAAAGGTGCTTTGCATAGAGACTTTCTCTTGATTGAGGATTCTTTTTAGACAGCTGGAAATTCCTGATGGATGTTAATTGGAGTTCAGTTTGAAGATACAGAACTGCTTTTATTGCATCTGTCTTTCATTGATTTCTGTGAAAACCGTAATTAGACTTTTTTGTGGGTGGAGATACCCAAGGAATGTTTCAGTTCAGTGCCTTCATCCATTTAAAGATGGACTTTACATTCCTTTGTTTTTCTTAAAGCTATAGCAGCCAGTTTTTCTGTCCATGAGAGTTCTGTTACTTCCAAACTTGCTCTCTGGGTTTGATGTGGTGTGTATAAATGAATGCATTCTGAATCATCATCGTTCTGTGACCTTTAATGCTTGATATGTATCTAGCACTTAATAAGAGGTTAAAAAGTAGTTCCATCTTGTTAAACAGGAAAATTTTAAGACATACATGTATATTTGCCAATGCTAAATGTAATTTCTTTTAACTATTTGGATGGATATATCAATTAAAGTAACATTGATATACTATCAGATATATCTAAGGTATTTGGAATTTTTTAAAGAACAATAATGGAATATTGGAAGTAATTTTTGGATTAGTAGGATGTCTGTTTTTCAACTATTTTCCTTTCAGTATATATTATATATATATATCTATATACAGTACATACTGAGTTGTAGAATTTGAAATGGGGCATTATGCAAAACTCATATTGCGTGGTTTAAAACAAATTTATTATCCATGCCATCAGCATATTGGAGGTGCTGATACCATAATGCTCTTGTCTAAGTCAATGACGTTACTACATCTGTGTCAGGTTCAGCCCAAGAACAGCACGAGGCAATCCAGTACAGTTCAGTTCCTTGATTAGCTCGCACCTAATAGACAAAATCTCGCCAGACTGAACCTATGCTAAAGCAACTAGTGACTATAACTCATGAGACTCTAGGGAGGGGCCAGCCTCATCCTCTTCACCTTCCCACACTCTTGCTGTGGGCTGAGGAGGCGCTTGCTCTGGAATGTGTCTCCCCCCACCCCTGACTTCCATTCCAGAATCTTCCCCACTCATGCCATCCATTACAATCTGTAATATTGTGTGCAGTTTTGTTTGGTGCACCTCAAAAGGATATAGTGGAGGTAGAGAAGAGGGCAACTAAAATGATCAAGGGGCTGGAACAGTTTCCCCATGATCATAGGTTGCAACATTTGGAGATTTTTAGTCTAAAAAGGAGGCTAATGAGAAGGGAGATAATTGAAGTATACAAAATTATGCATGGTGTGGAAAAAGTAAACAAGGAGAAGCTATTTTCCCCTTCCCAGCACACAAGAACAGCAGTCACACAAAGAAATTGAATCCTGGAAGAATCATGACAGACCCCCCAAAAATATTTTTTTTTACGCAATGTGTAATTCAACTTTGGAATTTGCTACCATGAGATGTGGTACTGGCTACCAGCTTGGCTGTCTTCAAAAAAGAGTTGGAACAATTCATGGAAGTCATGGGGATCAGTGGCTATTAGCCTTGATGGTAGTGTGACTGTCTCTGAAGACCATCTGCTGGAAGTCTACTGGGCTTCCTTGTGCCATTGATTGGCTACTTTGAGAACAGATGCTGGAGTAGATGGGAGAGGTATCTGATTCAGCAGAATACTGCTTATGTTTCTTATGTTATGTTCTTAGGTTTATTAAAGTTACCAAACCTATATAATTAAGAATGTAAGAACATAAAAATAACCCTGCTGGATGGAGTCAAGCCCCATCTTTGTCCACCATTTTGTTTCCCTCACCATCCAATCAGATGCTTCTGGGATGCTCTCAAGCAGGCAGTGGAAAATGCCCCTCATCTATCACTGTTTTCAGTAACTGATGTTTGGAGACATGTTGCCTAAATCTCAGAGGCAGCATTGAGTATTCAGCACTAATAACTCACTACATACCTGTTTTTCATGAATTTATCCAGTTTTCTGTTAAAGTCATCCCAGTTAGTGATGAGTGAGTGGGAGGGACTGGCGCAAGACCACCCAGCTGGCTTCATGCCTAAGGCAGGACTACAACTTATGGTCTCCCAGTTTCTACTCTGGTGCATTAACCACTACACCACCAGCTCTTTACAGTCAGCTTTATTAGATGACTCCTGGTGCTAATGTTTTGCAAAAGGGAGTAAAGGATTTTCACACACACTTTCTTCAAAAGCATGCATGATTTTATATTGTTCATCTCCCTCAGCTGCTATTTTTTCTAAGCTAAAAAGTCCCAATCATTCTAGGCTTGTCTTGCAAGAAAAAAGCACAGACTCCTTGCATTTTTTCTAGCTCCATTATTTCCTTTTTTCAAATGTAGCAACCTGAACTATAATCAGTATTACAAGTGTGGACATTCTATGCATTTATATAACACTATTAAAATGTTGGCAATTTTAATTTCAATCCTTTTTTTATGTTCCTGACCATAGAATTTGCCTTTTTTAACAACTATTACACATTGAGTTGACATCTTCAATGAGCTATCCATTATGACCCCAGGTTCTTTTACCTAGCTGGTTACAGACAGTTCACATGTCATCAGTGTATCCGTGGAGTTAGGGTTTGTTGCCCCATTGTACATTAGTTTACACTTACTTAACTTTAATCACATTTGCCACTTAGTTGAAGTTTAAAGAGATTTTTCCAGTTTTTCCAGTTTAAAGAAATTTTTCTGGAGCTCTTCACAATTGGATTTGGTTATCACAGGCCCAAATAGATATGAACATGTACTGTATTTATAGGGTTTTTTTTTTCTTTTTATAATTTCTATCAATTTCTCTGGGGCAGACACTAAGCTGACCCATTTGTCATTTCCCAGTTCTCCCCCGGTCCCTTTTAGAGCTTGGTGTCACACTGATTACATTCCACTCTTTTGGCACTGGGCCCAGTATGCAGGTTAAGGTACATATTTTTACTAGAAAGTCAGCAGTTTCACATCTGAATTCTTTAAAATGATACCAGCTCCTTGCATAGCTTCTGTTTTTGTTTGCCTTCTTATTTCCTGACTGTTGGAAGTTCTTCTCTTCTTTCCCAGAATTGCTGGCTGGGTTTCTGGTTACTCTGTTCTAAGAACATCCTCAGTTCAATTTATAAACCTGAATTTTTAATTATTATTTTTATTATTATCATTATATTATGATTATGATTATATTTTATCCTGCCTTTTTTAATATATATAACTCACAGTGACCAGCATACCTAATACTCCTGCCTCCTAGTTTCCCCACAGCAATAACCCTGTGAGGTGGGTTGGGCTGAGAGAGCAACTGGCTCAGTCACCCAGCTGCCTTTCATGCCTAAGGCAGGCCTAGAACTCACAGTCTTCTGATTTCTAGGCCAGCACTTTAACCAATACACCAAACTGGCTCTCTCTAATGTATTGAACTTACTTTAGTTCTTCTTTAATAAATAAACTGGTACTTTTTAAAGTTTTCTCTGCAGTCTTTTGGATCTCACAATTTCCTTAAAACTTCATGGTTCAACTTCATAAGTTCCTCCTTGCTTAGTTCCTGCTTGTTTACTTGCTTGCTTGCTTGCTTATTTATTTATTTATTTAAAAGATGATAAGGCTACCTCTTTCACAATTTGTGGCATTCGGTAGCATACAAAAAAGAAAAATATAAAAAGAATAAATACATTACAAAAACACCCAAAATGAATTTTTTAAAAAACCCGCAATCAATACATAATTGAGGCTGGTGATTAAAACACACATATCATAGACCAGGCCCATTCACCATCCTGGCCCAGAATATTGAAGAAAAGTCAGAACTTCATGGCTCTATAGAAGGCTGATAGAGTCAGCAGCATCTCCATTGGGGGGAGATGGGCGGGGACAAGTTTAATAAATAATACTAATAATAATAATTTAGGGAGAGCTCGTTCCAAAGGGCAGGTGCAGCGATAGAGAAGGTACAGTTCCCATTAGGTCCTGTTAGATAGTGTTATTTGCTGTAGAGATCCAGACTGAATTTAAGATTATGGGACAAACTTAACATTAATGCAGCCATATCTAGGTTTGGATTGTTACTGATTTGCCATGGGACTGGGCACATTTAAAGTAGAAAAAAGGGAAGCAGGAACCTCCTTATAGTAATCTCTGATGTTCTGCAATTATTGTTTTATTATTATTTATTATTTTTACATTTTCCAATTATACTACCTATATAAACAATTTAAGGTGGCTTACAACTTGCGTATATTAAAACATCCATAAAAATTAATAAAACATTCAAATCTTTAAAAAGTCTCTTGCCATGTCACACTAAACATTCCTGAAATGCCCTGCAGAAGAGGATGGTTTTGGTCTGTTTCCTAAAAGATAAAAGGTCGTGGGCTAGCCTGACTTCAGGGGATGAAGTATTTCAAATGGAGGAGGCTACCACTGAGAATGCCCTTCTTTCTTCTTTAAAAAATATTCCTGACTCAGTCCTCCAATTACATTTCATCTCTTTTTCTAAACTGGTTATATTTTTAGTCTCCCCATATACTGTGTTCCCCATTCCCCACCCCCACTCCTGGTTAATATGAATAGCTGAGTATATTTATAGTCTTTGGTATTACTAAGAATACAGTAGAATGGCTTTGAGTTCCTCCAATATTTTGACACCCTCCATCCCTGATTATTGAACATGCTGGTGGGAACTTCTGAAGATTCTAGTCCAGATGAAATCTTGATGGAATCAGGTTGCTGCCATAACAGGATCCACTGTGGAAAAATCAGTAAAGACAATGTGATAGAAACGGAGAATAACAATCATTTATCACATCAAAAGTTGTATGTGAAGTATTTCTAATGCTCCCATATTACCAGTACGTACTGGTTGGGAAACATTTTAGTGCTCAGGGTTACCAGTTAATACATAGACAAACTGAAATTTGAATTGTAGCTTTTGTTAATTTCATTAATATGAGCCTTCTACAAATGGAAGAAAATTCATTTTAGCATACTTCTCAAACTGCTGTTCAAGATGGCTGTCATTTATTTCATCATGTAGGTTGGGAAACAAGCTACAAAAAAATGAAGTGTTTTGAAATAATGTGACAAGTTCTGAAAAGTGTAGTGCCCATCAAATACACTATATTTTTACTGTCTTTAGGAATGTTAATAATAATCTTGGACTGTTCCTACTAGTGAGAGTCCATTTGGAATGACAGCTTTAGCATTCCATTAAAGGATAGCAAATTGTCAGTTATTTAATTACTGTTTTGTCAATAGCATAGCCCAATTCAAATATCTTTGATCAACTTCTTTAATGTGAAAAATAATATTAAACAGACACATTAAAATAAGATACAATTACTGTTGCTTGATAGATTTGCTTACAGTGATCAAGAGATAGAAGATATTTTAAGAGGAAGGAAGGAAGGAAGGAAGGAAGGAAGGAAGGAAGGAAGGAAGGAAGGAAGGAAGGAGTATTCAGTTTACTAGGCTTATATGCTGCATCAACTGTTGTCTAACTCTGAAAGGTTCATTGTTAGGTCACATTTTCAAAACATCTCTTCAGTACAGTACTTGATGATACCTTAATGGCTTTCAGAGGGTCTGCTACACAGATAGTCAGGCATGAGATCCTAGCTGAAGTTTAGTACTAGAGAATAGTTGGGTTTGTTGTTGGTGTACTGGCCTCCCTTCTAAGCCGCAACATCCCTGCCTAAGTTGCTAGATTTCATCACTAGTTGGCAATGGAACTTCAAGGTTTATAGTTCTTGGGAATTTCAATCTGCTCTCAGGTGACATAGAGTCTGGGACAGCTCATGGCCACCATGGCAACGATTGACCTGACCCAGTCATCGAGAGCCCAAAACTTGGCAGTTGTGTGTCACATTTGGACTGTTATACTGTATCTTACATGGGGCTACAGTTCAGAAGTGCAGCTGATTCAGAGTGCAGCAGCACAGGCAGTTATGAGCATGCCTCAGAATGCCCATGTAACACCTCTGTTTTGTGAGCTGTACTGGTTACTAGTAGGCTTCTAGATACAATTCAAGGTAATGATTATTTGAGGGTCCCTCAGTCTTCTGTAGTTTCTGCCTTTCCTATACAATTGGGCAGAGTAGATATGCTTCAACTCCCATTGATAAAACAGTGTCACCTAGTTCTTACCCCCAGCCTTGGGCTACAGTGAATGATAGAGTCTTTGTGGGATGTTTGGTCTATTATGTTGGCATTTAGACATTTCGTTTTGTGTGGTTTTATATTATTTAGTTTTAATTGTTTCATGTTGTTCACTGCCCAGAGCTGTGATAGAATCAAGCAGCCTATAAATAAAATAAAATATTTCTTTTCCACCTTACCAAATAGGTTATGGGTTACATTTGCTAATTTTCATCTGCAGTATTGATTGTTATATGGAAAATTCTTAAGCAGCAATAATTAGATAATTATAAAATACATAAGCATCAATGCACCAAGTGTGTCTTGTTTTTCAGTAGACCTTGCACTATTAAGAGCTGTCATTCTTTATTGTAGAGCATGTGTTTAGGTTACATTCTAGTCCTGAAAGACACTTACAAAAAATTGTGAAGTTAAAATGAACATTTCTCATTCTCTCTTTTAGTTTCACAAAGTATTTTACATTCATTTAACTTTGAAAACGAATGACATAAAAGCAAAGAGACGCGTATCACATAAGTCGGATTACTCTTCTTAAGGCATGAAATACTGGAAAGATGTTCAATTTTCACAGATTTTAATTTTGATACAATAGCAATGTGTCCTGGAGTTATCTACCATGTTAATGTAATGTAATTAGGTTAAGTGTCTCTCTGGTGGAAACAGTGCTATATGATTTTTTTTGCTTTTCTTTTTTTGAGGTACTGTACATCATAACATTTTAATGTATCAGATCCTATTCTTTTGATAAAATGAAACCCATGCTGTGGTGGACAAATAGAAGTAGCTATTATGGCTTTGAATCTCTGTGTCTTGCTTGATTTTGATGATAGGTGATTCATACTTTTTTCCACTTAAATGTTCCTACTTATAGATACATAATTTTATCTTCAACTATATGTTTAATTCATCTTTAGTCACCTGCAATTATTTGAAACATTAATTGGATCTAGACTGAGTCAATTTAGATCCACTGATATCACTGACATAACTCTTAGTGATTTCAGTGTGTCTTCTCTAACTGGTTAAACCTGCATCCATACCATTAAATGTGTTGCTGATATATCTGCTTAATTATGTGTCTCAATTATCAGTGGTATAACAATTTACACAAACTGTATAGATAGTTGATCTAGTGCAGTCTTACCAACTGATCCCTGACTGTGTGTGGACTTTGAATTCCCCATCCTCAGAGAATAAAGCCAAACACATCTTTAGAACCACATATTAGAGAAAATGATGGTGTATTGCCTTCCCTCCCCCTCCCCCTGCATAAATTGTTTCAAGTTTTTTGCTGTTACCTGACCAAACCTACACGACTAATTGATTAATTTAAAGAGAGCTGTCAGTATTGTTTAAGGGGAAAAAAACATTTAGTATAATATATCATAGTTAAAGTTGTTGAGTCATTGCCTGGCTTTTATTTGGGCCTTAACAAATGTAGGCAGTCAGTGAGTCAACCTTTCCCCAAATGAACAAAAGTAAGGTCCTACTTTTCTCCTTCCAAATATGAATTATTTCTACCTGGCATATATTTAGCATTTGTGTTCTGCAGTGACCTCTGTGATAATACTGCAAGCATTTTAAAGTGTATTTTGAATAAGATATGTCTATAAGAAATATTTATTTAATATTTATCCAGAAGAATAGCCCCTGCTGGTGTTAAAGTTTTAAATAGAACCTAGTTTAGAATTGTTTTTAACAGCAAAATAGGGGTTTGAGTTTTTTGTTTTGTTTTGTTTTGTTCTGTTTTACAAATATATGATCATTAGAAAAAATCACTTTTTTCATTAAGATATTTGTTGATTAAAACAAGAAGAAATGATATTCAATACAGCAAAGAGCCATTTCAGTGCTGGACATTTCTATATGTTACTTCAATTATAAACTGTGAGATCATATGTGGAATTAAAATAGGTTACATCTGAGCTGCCAGTGGAAGATTCCTTATTTTTCAGGCATACTTGGGGGTTTGGGTGGGGGCAAGAGAGGGAGATTTATGACCTCCTTTCTATATTGTGTCATTTTCTTGACTAGGGTGATTCAAAGCCCAATCTCATGGAGTAATATTTTCTGCTTCTGTAATATACCTACAGTATGTGTATGCTGCTATTATAATATAAAACATTTTAGCTACAGTATAATACCTCTGGGTTGTCAGTCCAACAAAAGCTCTATTCATTTTGCAAATTGAAATATAATTTCCATGATCTTTACTCTGTAGAACAGTCAATATTCTGTGCTTCCATGGATCTCCTTTCTTATATCTCTGCTAATTTCTCCAGATTTTGACATATACACGTTTTCAAACCTTTCTTTTTTAAAAAAAAATCTGGCATAATTCTCATTATGAGAATAATATCAGATTAATCTACAAGGGTTGATTGAAAAGTAATGCCTCCAAAGTTACAAATCACTCACAGATGATAGTACTGATACACTAGAAGCTGTGACATGTTCTTTAGAAACTGTTCTTTCACTTGAATCAGTGAAAAGTTGTGTGAAAAAAGGTTGTGTTGCTACTGCTCATGAAATGGAAGCCTGCAGTGAGTATTTGTCAGTGTGCTTTATGCAAGGTGCCAGGCTTGAATTTTTGACCACTGGAAGAGTCCTTCTAATTCAGATTGACTGACAAATGTAGGTTGTTTATGGTGATGACTATGTTGATATGAGTACTGTGCATTTTTGGATTCAAACATATAAAATGGTGGAGAGAGAACAGTTGATTTGTTTGATCAAGAACAAAGGGGACAACCTGTGGTAACAACTGATAAGTTTCACATGAGAAAAGTTAGTGAACTGATTAAGGATAATTGGTGGATCATTCAAAGGGAAATTGCTGTCAAACTTAGCATTTCAGAGGAATGTGTTGGTCACAATATTGATGTACTTCATATCAGAAGGTTTGAGCAAGATAGATTTTTGACATGATGATGGCAGAGACAAAAACTTCAAGAGTTGACATTTGCCAGCAACTGTTGTCACACTAAGAGAATGAAGGTGAGGAATTTCTTCACAGCATTGTGATAGCCAACAAAACACGGACTAAATCATTACAATCCAGAAACAAAGTGTCAGTCCGTGGAATATTATCACAACACTTCACCTGTGGGTGAGTGGGGATGGGGTGGAAAATCAAAACCCAGGCTTCAGCAGGAAAACCCATAGTTAGCTATTTGGGATGCAGATGGTATTATTCACATGATTTCCTTGAACCTGGCAGTACTATCAACTCGAAGCACAATACAACACTGAAAGCTTTGAAACCATGATTAAGCAGATTTCTAAAGCACAAGAAAGATATTATGCTGCAACATGACAATGATTACCTCATGAACCACCAAGAGGTCATTGCAAAGTTAGATCTTACAGTCTTACTTCATCTGCCACACAGTCCAGACCTGGCACCAGGTGACTTCCACCTTTTCCCCAATTGAAGCAATACATTTTGGGGCATTTATGAGGATAGGTCAATACAGGTAACAAAAGAGCTCATTTGAAGGATTATTTTCCTGTTTCATTTATTAAAATACCCCTATTTAAACTAAAGTTATGGGGGTGGAAGCCTTACTTTTCATTCATTCATCTTTATCTCTTTTACATAATGTTAGTTTCTAAGAGGTGGTATAAGATATCAGAGTTGTTGCCCTGTAACAGATTTATTTTGGATTTTTTTAGAACATTATTATATATTAAACACTGTATTAGAGATATAGTAAAAATATAGTATTTTATATATATATATATATATATATATATATATATATATATATATATATATATAATTATTATGAAATAGTTCTTCCATCAATTTCTGTCATAACTAACTTCCATATGCCATGTGAAATTCCACAAAAGTTTATTTTCCTTTTTATTTATTTATTTGTTAAATCATGTTTTAGGAACCTCCATGCAAATATCAATACTGCATTTCCCTATCTTGATACAGAAAGCTTAATATGAGTTTAATATGATTTTACTAAATAGAATAAATCTGTGTCAGCCTAAAGCCTAAAGAGGGGTGGAACTACAGGCTCCATTATGTAATTGATTATTTTATTTGATTAAACAAAAAAGGTCTAAGAACTGGTGTCTAAAGTTATTAGACCTTTAGACTTCTAAAAACCTTGAATTCCAAGTACTTATTGTTAATTCTTTGCAGCCAGGTCTCCATTCCTGCGGTTAACACTTTCACTTACCTTCTTAGTGCTTGTTACATTCAGTGTGCCTGAGAATTCCTAGTGCCAGATTGCCTTTTAGCTGAACTAATAAACCTGTTTTATGTAAATTATATGTATGGATTGGGTCTTGAGCTGGACCCCATACATTAAATCAAAAAGTATTTTATACACTGAACAGTTGTATAGATTAAGACAATAATGCCTTTGCTCCAGCTATCCAGCTAAGCGTTTAATTTCTCTTCAGAAAGTTAAGAGAGGATACTTAGAAATAATCATACCAGTTGACCAAGATCATCTCTTCATTTCACAGATCAACCAACATTTCAACAGTATTAACCAACTGGAAAAGTCCTAGAGCTTTTGGGATCTATTTGGGAAAAAAAATAAGGAATTAATTGATAAACCATGTTCTGTTAGCTTGAATAAAATTTTGTCTTGAATTACAATAATTGGATTGGGTCCAGCCTACTTATGATGATATCTGGAGATTATAAACTCAAGGTGCAAAATAGCTTGAAGGTCACGTATTCCACCCACTTGTTCTGTGTAGGAATTATAGTGTTAAAAATGATCATATATCTTATGCTTAGATAGCTCCAGAGATGGAGTAGCTTATCACTTCCTAAGGCAGATATTCCACTGTCAAACAACTAGTTCTGTTGGTAGCTTTCAACTACTATTAAATTGAAATATGCTTCCATCTAATTTCCACTCATTGGTTCTAATCCTGGCCTCTTGAACAACAGAGAACCACACTATTTCAGCCTTTGCATGACAGTTCTTCATCCATGTTATGTTTTAATCTTCCTTTTATAAGTAAATTTTACCCTGTTCTTTCCATAATAGCTCATAAGTCTTTATTTCTGTATTATTTATCATATATTTCATTGTCTGTATTTTTCCAATGTAGAACATCCCAAAATGTTAGGTATACTTCCTTGGTTGATATAAACACCTTTGACATACAATATTGCCTTTTGTTATGCTCCAGAATCCATGAATCCAGAATGCTAACAAAACTGCCCCTTTAACTGCTGAAAATTTAGTTAGTGACTTGTGCATTATTGTATGAGAATATATTTATCCCATTAACCATCAAGAAAGAGCAAAGCAGCTACTGTCAAGAAGCAAAGCAGTTAGTGTAAATGGAAGCAAGGGTCCAATTGACCAATGTTTTATATAACAGTGAGCAGAATGAAATATTTAGGAACTGAAGAACATAACTTTCACAACCCCCTGAAGCCAAGGACAGTCAAATAACAACCTTGTGATCCCCAGGTAGGTATTTGTCCCTTTGGCTTGCTCGCTCTCTTCATACAGGTAGTAATTGGATCTGTGTGTTCTTTATACACATGCTACAGCATGGAAAAGGTTTGATATTTGAATTTGAGAGATGATAGTTGGCATGAGTAATGTAGCCAAAATATACTTGGATATACCTCCAACTTGCCTGTGATCAGTCTCTGGTTTATATACTCCAGCAGAATCAAAGGAACATTATGTGTGCACATCTATTTTTTTTTTAAAAAAGTGATTTAGATTTTCCTTTTAAGAAGCCAATGGAAGATGCTACAGAGAAAGTGGAACATAATAAAAGCAAAGATAAATGCTCTTTCTTCTAAAATTCAGCCCCAGAAGGAAGCTCTTAGCTTAATCATACAAATGAAGAAGAAAAAAAAAGGACTGTATCAGGCTAGAACCTGATGTCTAACTTTCTCTGTTGATGATCTTTTTTTAAAAAGGAAGAATATTAACATGTGAGTTCCTAGCTGCAATCAGTGATGGTAAAA
Organism: Liasis olivaceus; assembly: GCA_030867105.1. NCBI lineage: Eukaryota > Metazoa > Chordata > Lepidosauria > Squamata > Pythonidae > Liasis > Liasis olivaceus. The sequence goes on along the minus strand of CM061352.1, from coordinate 84,183,103 downwards.
ACAAAAAATAAGTTTATTATCTTAGTTATAAGACTTCAGGTGGTAGACTATTTTTACAGAAGTTTTCCAAATATAGTTCAAGATCTGCTATTTTTTCTTCACCCTTTTTAAAAAAATCTGTAGACTGAGATTTCTTCAAGTTCCCTGTCCCCAAGCTATGATAGGTTTTAATGGCAAAAAACAAATGTATCTTTTTCAGAAATATATGCTTCATGGTAGGATGGTTTTCACGGTGATAACTAATGTTTTTAATACATATTTTCAGTATTTCACCTGTATCTTTTAAAAGCCCAATTTTTTGAAAACATGTTTATTGAATAAATGAACTAACTAGATTGCATATACCACAAAACAAAATGAATTAAAAACACACAAGATCAAAGTGTTACGTTTCTGATTTTCCTCCTAAATTTAAAAAAAAAAAAAGCAGATGACCTTCCCAAATGTAATGATAAGTTTTTAGATGTAGTTCTGAGAAATATACATAGCTTCTAGATCCTCTGATTTTATATGGAGTTACTTAATTATTTTAACTCCATTAAATGTCAGTTCACGATGAGATTTATCTGATACTTATTTGTTCCTCTTTCTCTAATTATCCTCTTCTTCTGTTCATTATATTGCCCTAGTTTGTTTGTCAATACCTGTTGCAGATGGGATGTAAACTTTTCATCTGAAACAGAATTTCCAAAATGAGTATGAATGGAAGCAAAGGACCACATAGAATGCAGCATGCTTTACATCTAATGTGACATTTATTTGATGGCAGAAGAAAATTGATTCAAGTCCCACCAGACCTTTGCCATCATGTTTTATGTATTTATCCAGCAGTGGTGGATCATAATGTCCCTTGACAAAACCTATTATTCTGTCAGCTATAAAGCAATAGAAAATGTTCGTAGTCTTAAAATGTGCATTTTTAAAATCTGTTCTGAGACATGAACATAGGGAATTACATAAAGTGTCTGCCCATAGATATTTCTGGGGAACTAGGTAAACATGTCTTAGAAATAAATTAGGATTGTCTTAATGCTCTTTTAATTCTCTCCTTGCAAAAAAACATCACTTTGAAATTGAAATATTTTTTGCCCATTTTCTATGCCAGTTCGTATGTGCTTACTGAGGCAGAGTTGATGATTGAGAAAATGGAATATATTTACACTGGTTTTTAAATCTTTAAATCTTTAAATTGTTGCCTTTTGTGGACAGTTTTGTTATCCAGCAGTGCTGGCTACTTACTAACTTACTTACTTAGTTACTTATGCATGCATTGGCAGAAGGAAAGTTGGACTACCTGAGTACGAGATAGAAGGAGATCTTGCCCCTCAGCTCCCACAAGGCCTCTGGCCCTGCCCATCCACTCTTTAACCCTGGCTCCCAGCCTTGGCTCAGGTGCTCGGTAGTACTTCTGCCACCGCTTATTTTTGGAGGAGAGACATGCCCTGATCTGATTTCTTCCCGTTAAGACTGGCTTGAGAGAGACAACCCCTCAGAGCCTGAGTATTAGTTGCCAGTAAACTGAGCGTAAGCCCCACTCAACTGGGCAAGATCAAGGAACAAGAGCTACACAGTAAAGACACTAAGGTGTCTTTAGTGCTAATATGGGGATAAAATCTTGGGAAGTGTATGAGGCATATGCAAGTCTCATTTATAGTAAGTTCATTAATCTATTTGATACAAAAAGCTTCTTCCCAGGTTTCTTGAGATAAGCTGCCAATAGATTTAACTTTTCTCTCCTGATTTTTTATGTTTACTTTCCCTTCCATTCCTTTCCCAGCTTCCTCACAATCAAAGGTAATAGTTGTTACTGTTGTTGTTCAGCGATGTTGACAGACTCTACTTACCAAGGAACTTAAATGGGTTTGGAATGTTGCAAGTACACCAGACAGTTGAAGAAGAAAAGGGGCATTAGAAGACTATCTGAAGGACAGTGAAGAAGATGCACTGAAGCTCGTACACCATGAAGGCTTACTGAATACTGAAAAGACCAACTGGCCTACAAGAAAGACCAAATAAAGAATAGAAAAGAGACATGGCAATGCAAAGTATTACATGGCCAGTACACAAAAAACTAGCAGGCAAAGCAGATAAAAAAAAGACCTGGCAATGGCTAAGAGCAGGAAAGTTGAAGAAAGGGGCAGAGGGACTAATTCTGGGTGCACAAGACCAAGCTTTAAGAACAAACGCGTACAAAGCCAGAATTGAGAAACAGCAACAGATAGGAAATGCTGCCTCTGCAAAGAAGCTGAAGAAACACTGGATAGTGCTGGAACTGCTGCAAGAAGATCGCACAGACTGACTACAAACAACAGCATGACAAAGTAGCAACAATGGTGCATTGGAATATCTGTAAGAAATACCATTTGCCTGCAAGCAGGAACTGGTGGTACCACAAAACAGACAAAGTAATGGAAAATGAAGAAGCTAAAGTGCTCTGGGGCTTTAGAATTCAAACAGACAAGCGCCTTCCATGTAACACTCCAGACTTAACAATTGTTGGTAAGAAATACAAAAAAGTCTGGATAATGGACATCGCAATACCTGGAGACAGCAGAATAGAATAACTGGAGAAAATCACAAAATATAAAGACCTGCAAATAAAAATAGAATGATTGTGGCAAAAGAAAGCAAAATACAGGTGAAACTCGAAAAATTAGAATATCGTGCAAATGTTCATTTATGTCAGTATGGCAACTCAAAAGTTGAAACCAATATATGAGATAGACGCATTACATGCAAAGCGAGATATGTCAAGCCTTACTTTGGTATAATTGTGATGATTATGGCATACAGCTTATGAAAACCTCAAATTCACAATCTCAGAAAATTAGAATATTACATGACATCAATAACACAAGGATTGAAAATAGAACAGTATCGGACCTCTGCAAAGTATAAGCATGCATATGTACTCAGTACTTGGTTTGGGCCCCTTTTGCAGCAGTGACTGCCGCAATGCGGCGTGGCATGGATGCTATCAGCCTGTGGCACTGCTGAGGTGTTATGGAAGACCAGGATGCTTCAATAGAGGCCTTCAGCTCCACTGCATTGTTCGGTCTCATGACCCTCATCTTTCTCTTGGCAATGCCCCATAGATTCTTTATGGGGTTCAGGTCAGGCAAGTTTGCTGGCCAATCAAACACAGTAATCCCATGGTCATTGAACCAGGTTTTGGTACTTTTGGCAGTGTGGGCAGGTGCCAAGTCCTGCTGGAAAATGAAGTCAGCATCCCCATAAAGCTCGTCTGCGGAAGGAAGCATGAAGTGCTCCAAAATCTGGTAGACGGCTGCGTTGACCCTGGACTTAATGAAGCACAGTGGACCAACACCAGCAGACGACATGGCTCCCCAAATCAACACACACTGTGGAAACTTCACACTGGAATTCAAGCATCGTGCATTGTGTGCCTCTCCATTCTTCCTCCAGACTCTGGGTCCTTGGTTCCCAAATGAGATGCAAAAGTTGCTCTCATCAGAAAAGAGGACTTTGGACCACTGGGCAACAGACCAGTTCTTTTTTTCTGTAGCCCAGGTAAGACGCTTCTGACGTTGTTTGTTGTTCAGGAGCGGCTTGACAAGAGGAATACGACATTTGAAGCCCGTGTCCAGGATCCGTCTGTGTGTGGTGGCTCTTGATGCACTAACTCCAGCTTCAGTCCACTCCTTGTGAAAGTCCCCAACACTTTTGAATGGCCTTTTCCTGACAATCCTCATCCCTGCTGCTTGTGCACCTTTTTCTACCACACTTTTCCCTTCCACATAACCTTCTATTGATGTGCTTTGATACAGCACTTTGGGAACATCCAGCTTCTTTTGCAATTACCTTTTGGGGCTTTCCCTCCTGATGGAGGGTGTCAGTGATGGTTTTCTGCACAACTGTCAGGTCAGCAGTCTTTCCCATGCTTGTGATTCCTACTGAACCAGCCTGAGAGACCATTTAAAGGCTCAGGAACCCTTTGTAGGTGTTATGGATTCATTATCTGATTAGAGTGGGACACTTTGAGCCTAGAATATTGAACCTTTTCACACTATTCTAATTTTCTGAGATGGTGAATTTGGGGTTTTCATAAGCTGTACGCCATAATCATCACAATTATACCAAAGTAAGGCTTGACATATTTCCCTTTGCATGTAATGCGTCTATCTCATATATTGGTTTCACCTTTTGAGTTGCCATACTGACATAAATGAACATTTGCACGATATTCTAATTTTTCGAGTTTCACCTGTAGTACCAATAGTAATGGGTGCAATCCCAGAACTTCTAGAATACCACTTGAAGATTATTAGTGTTGACAAAATCACCATCAACAAAACAAAAGGCAGCTTTACTTGGAATAGTTTCTATCTTGCGACTATACCTTTAACACCATCAAACAACATCTGCCTATCCCAGGTCCTTGGAAGGACTCGATAGGTGGATAAAAATGCCAAATCCTGTCTAAACATCTGGCTGACTATGCGACCAACAATAATAGTAATACTCTGTAGTGTCACCTCCTGGCCCTTGCATATTGATGCATGCTGCCAGGGAAAAAGAGTCCCTTTCTCCTGGAGAGGCAAACAAATGCAAAAAAATTAGAATAGATTTGATTAAAAATAGCAAAAAGTAAAGGTCAACCTTCCTTTTAACTTTAGGTAATCACAAGCATAACCTTATGCAGGTGGATAAAATAAGGGCTAAACACTGGTAAGATCACTAACAGTGGCTTAAACATCAGTCTCCCATAAAATGCTATGAGGAGACTGGGCACTAATCCACATTTTAGGCTCAAAGCTTAAGATGGAACAAAAGTACCAAATTGAGTTTGTTTTGCACAATAACCTTCAGATGCAAACATTACTAGAAACAATTATCAGAAACAATCAGAGGCAATAAAACAGACCAGACAATAAACCACATAATACTGACAGTACATTCTAACTTGGTGATCCCTATTACACTATGATTCAATATTTATTGGAATAAATCTTGCTTTTTGCAGATTTCCAGCTTTTAATTATAGGCTTAGAAGCAATTCAGCCTTATTCCTTTGCTGTCAAGAACTTTCCCTTTCACCTCCATTCTCCAGAGAAACCACTTTACCATTATTTACCATGAATTCTGACAGTTTTATCTTCATGTAGACCTGGATAACTGTTTTCCACTTTGCACAGCTGAACTTCATGCTGCCAACTTCCTGGAGGCTTCTTGCACCCCATCCAGGCTCCCTCTGTCTTCTGCTCTTTTTCCAGCCACATCTTCCAGCAATCTCATTCTAATCTCTTTCTGTCAGCCCTTCAAAGTAGAACAGGCTAGGAAACCAAAGGCATGCGGGCCAATATTACTTTTATTATAAAGATACACAGTCAGGACCAGAAATATTGGAACAAGGATTGCTTTGGCATTTGGATTGCTTTGGCATTTGGCCTCTGTACACCACCACATTGAAGTTGAAAGGAAACACACCCAGATGGGAGCAAAGTCAGGACTTTCAGCTGTAATTTAAGGGGTTTGACAAAAGTGGGGCACTAACCATTCAGGAAGTATAGCCAGTGGCATACACACACACCCATCATTGGTGGCTCATAAGTAATAGAACAAACTAACATCATAACAAACATAAGGATCACCTTTAATACCTGGATGAAAATCCTTTGCAGTCAATGACTGCCTGAAGTCTAGAACCCGTGGACATGACCAAATGCTGAGTTTCCTCCCTCGAGATGCTTTGCCAGGCCTTTACTGCAGCTGCCTTCAGATGCTGCTTGTTTGTGGGTCTTTCTGCCTTCAGTCTTGTCTTCAGGAAGTGAAAAGCATGCTTTATTGGGTTGAGATCAGGTGACTGACTTGGCCATTGAAGAACATCCCACTTCTTTGCCTTGAGAAACTCCTGAGTAGCTTTTGCTGTATGTTTTGGGTCATTATCCATCTGTAATATGAAGCGGCATCTTATTAGTTTGGCAACATTTGGCTGAATCTGAGCAGAAAGTATAGCCCTATACAATTCAGAATTCACCTGCTGCTTTTATCAGCAGTCAGGTCATCAATCAACATCAGTGACCCGGTTCCATTGGCAGCCATACATCTTACCTGCCCATGCCATAACACTGCCTCCACCATGTTTAACAGATGATGTGGTATGCTTTGGATCATGAGCTGTTCCTTTCCTTCTCCATACTTTTCTCTTTCCATCATTCTGCTGCAAGTTAATCTTGGTTTCATCAGTCCAAAGAATCTTATTCCAGAACTGGGCAGGCTTTGTTAGGTGTTTGCTGGCAAAGTCTAATCTGGCCTTTCTGTTCTTGAGCATTACCAGTGGTTTGCACCTTGTTGTGAAGCCTCTGATTTATGTTCATAAAGGCGTCTCTTGACTGTAGATGTTGACAATGACATGCCTATCACCTCAAGAGCATTCTTGACCTGGCTAGATGTTGTGAAAGGGTTCCTCTTCACCATGAGCAGAATTCTGCAATCATCCACTTTAGTTCTTTTCCGTGGTCTTCCAGGCCTTTTGCTCTTGCTGAGCTTGCCAGTTAATTCCTTCTTTTTCAGGATGTTTCAAACTGTTGTACTGGCTACTCCCAATGTTTTTGCTATCTCTCTGATGGGTTTATTTTGTTTTCTCAGCCTAATGATGGCCTCCTTCACTCGCATGGACACCACTTTGGACCTCATGTTGGGAGCTCCAGTGAACAGTTTCTTATCTGCTTGATTGGTCATGGGGTACCCAGGAAAGAGGCCACACTTGGCCATGAAGCTGCTTGTCAGCCATTTGTTCCACTACTTATAAGCCACCAACGATGGGTGTGTTTTGTATGCCACTGGCTATACTTCCTGAATGGTTAGTGCCCCACTTTTGTCAAACCCCTTAAATTACAGCTGAAAGTCCTGACTTTGCTCCCATCTGGGTGTGTTTCCTTTCAACTTCAATGTGGTGGTGTACAGAGGCCAAATGCCAAAGCAATCCAAATGCCAAAGCAATCCTTGTTCCAATATTTCTGGTCCTGACTGTGTATCTTTATAATAAAAGTAATATTGGCCCGCATGCCTTTGGTTTCCTAGCCTGTTCTACTTTGAAGGGCTGACAGAAAGAGATTAGAATGAGATTGCTGGAAGTTGTGGCTGGAAAAAGAGCAGAAGACAGAGGGAGCCTGGATGGGGTGCAAGAAGCCTCCAGAAAGTTGGCAGCATGAAGTTCAGCTGTGCAAAGTGGAAAACAGTTATCCAGGTCTACATGAAGATAAAACTGTCAGAATAAGAATACTTATAAGCCACCAACGATGGGTGTGTGTGTATGCCACTGGCTGTACTTCCTGAATGGTTAGTGCCTCACTATTGTCAAACTCCTTGAATTACAGCTGAAAGTCCTGACTTTGCTCCCACCTGGGTTTGTTTCCTTTCCACTTCAATGTGGTGGTGTACAGAGGCCAAATGCCAAAGCAGTTATCCTTGTTCCAATATTTCTGTAGTAACAGAATCTTGCAAGTCTGAATGTGCATCCCCTCTCCCTCCCTTTATCTTTGGGAGAACTAGAGAGGGTCTTGTATGATACGTCTTCTCAGGTCACAGTTCTACTCCAGACTTCCTTTTATTTGAAAGCTGTCTTGGTAGCATCTCTTCCTCCTGTGCCTCAAGGTCATTCCCTTTTCCCACTACACTTTCCAAACTCTCTTCTTCACATCTTACAACAAGGCTTTTTAAACAGAAAAGGTGGAACTGAGAAAAATTCCTTTTGGATAGGTCCAGACAAATCACGCTTTTTTCTGCTCCACTTTGAGGTTTGAATTCCAGAAGGATTAAACTTTCATTCCTGCTAGCCGAAAAGAAGGGTTTATGGGTTGTCTCCCAGGGTATCAGGCATGTTCTACTCAGGAAGCAAAAGCGTTGATTCCCTGTCTGGGAAATCTGTGTATTAGTCGTCTGGGATGGGAGTGACAGGCTGCTAGTCTCCCTTGCCTATATGCGGTAGATTTTGGAGTGAATGGGGGATTGCTCATGCACTGCATTATATATAGGATCCTTCTGCAAAAACACTGCCAATAAATGAAACATGAAACATGAAAAACAGAAACAATGAAATTATTTTTAAAAACATTTAAATAATAAAATTACTGGAAATAAGTCAAAAGACCAACTTTAAAAGAGCATCATACAGAACCTTTATTATTAAATTTGTCCACAGAATATGCATATGACCCAATACATGAAAAACAACCACAATAAGAGGAAATAAAAACAATAAATAAGTATATGGCAATTATCACAACTCAGACACTTTCTAAATAACTCTGTTTTGAGCAGTTTAATAAATCATCCTCTATTAATGAAATAGAAGATGATTATATCTCATCTGTTAGGCATAGCAACTGAGAAGCAGCACCACACAACTCTCCATCCCTTCTACATTGCAAAGGTTGAGGAATATTAAAAGATTATCCTAAGACATTGGGCAGATCAAGACTAGAGAGGACGGCCCTGGAACTATCTCAAAGCCAAGCCATGTAAGGATTAATGGTGCAAAAACAGCATTTTGAATTGTACTCTACCACCATTGGGAAACAAGTGCAAAGCCCAGAGCACAGGTGTAATGTGCTGCTGTTGGTGTGTACTTGCCAACAGCCATGCCACTGCATTCTGAACTAGTTGACACTTCCAGGTGATGCAATTTAACATACAGGCATTCACATCTAACTATCTCAGGGGCAGTCATTTCACAGTTTAGGAATAACACAGGAAAAGATCCTTTCCTACATGCCCAATAAATATGTTTTTTCAAGTGTCTGTATGTACAGAAAGGTCTGTCCTGCTGATCCTAACAACCAGATAGGTTCATAATAGGACAGGCAGTTTTCATGTTTAAATGAGAATGTTATGGATAGGAATATTCACTGAACTGCATAGTTGAATTTGTACCACCTCAGAAGAAAAGCAGTGTGGATACATGCCGTCGTATTAGACAATACAGTTTGATCTCATCTCTGTTTTGTTATTTTATGTATTTATTTATTTATCATTTAAATTTCTAGGGCTGTCTACTTGCCTAAAACTCTGGATGGCCTACAAAGGTTGAAAAATAAGAAATTTATTAAAATTCTAATAAAGACAGTCATGCACAGGGAAGGGAAACTTAAATGTAACAAAAACATCTTAGACAGAGGATGCACAGCCCATCCTAACCCAGGGTCTCGGGAAAGAACTGGGTTTTCAAGGCTCTTGTGAAGAACAACAGAGTCAGTTCCTTTGACTGTCAGACAGATTAGGGCAAGATAATGTTGGCCTTGCAGATTCAGTAGTGGGGATATATTCTCTCTTTCCAATATAATTGACCATTGCAAAAAAACTTGGTCACATTTGCAAAGGATGAAAAAAACCTCTAAAAGAGTAGATAGTACATTTCATGAGGGCTAACAATTGTGAAAAACCTGTATACCTTTTGAGTCAGCACTATTGGCACAGAGAAGCTGATGATAATTTGGAATATTTATTAAGCATGGGTAAAGTCTTCAGATGCAGAATCTGTCTTTACAGCCATAGTAATTTCTTTTTCAACACTAAACAAAACAATACTAAATAATTTCACAAGCAAAGCATGGCTAAAGCATTTATGAAAGACTTTTTAAAATGTGTCCATAGCCTGCAATTCACATAGGAGTAATCCAATAGGCTTCTATTATATTTCAGTGAAACTGTTCCAGAGTGGCTTGTGGATTACATAGCAAGACAAAGCAATCCCCTTTTTATTCTTATTATTATTAATTCATACTGTCCTGTTGTCGACCAATATGGAGGATTGAAGCCAAAGTGTTAAAAAACAGCTCACGTGAGAGCAGCTTATATGCACATTCATTGTGATTAGATTTGGCTTGTATACAAATACCTAGGAGATAAATATGCCAAACCAACCATTGCTATGAATGAATTAATTGAGATACATCCCAGTAGCCTTAGATTTTTTTTTTTCCTGGAGTGGATTAGTGGAGGCATTTTGCTTGAGACATAAATAATAATAGTGTTGCTCCCCTTGGCGTTGTTTAGACATTACCTGAAATAATATGCCCCATTTGGATACCGTAATTTAATAGGGGAATTGACAGAGAGAAAAGGGTTCATAGTGAGACAACATAGTGGCAATTTTATTTTTGGAATACAAAATATATAAGTTTATAAATTTGCAATATTTAACCATCAGAAAATATTATTGACTTAGTAACAGATACAAATACTGTTGCTTTATTACAAGAGGCCAGAATAAGAAAATGTTGATAATTTCAGCCTATCGTTCTTAGGAGTCTGTAGAAAGTAATGGTCTGTGGACCAGTTTACACAATTTATTCTTTCTAACTAGGTAGCGTATTCAGTGCAAGTTCAGGTTAGAAATGAGTAATTACGCATGTGGCAGTTGTTTAACCACTTGTAATAACAATTGTGATTGTGTCTAGAAACATCTGGCTATGAAATTCAGGTTATGAACTAAGCTCAGCGCTATCTTGAAAGACAAGGAAGAGATTTTGCTGTAATACTAGTTTATCACATCACATACAAAATATTTCCTCTCTGTGTGCAGCTACAATGCGATTAAAGGTTATCTGTTTCTGCCCACTTCATACGTTGCAGTGATAACTTCAGATATCAACTAGACTTACGGAAAGCATTGCTTGTTAAATTTGCAGTCCCATCCTTCCTCAGATTAGCAATTTGGCATTGAAACAATCCATAAGAAGATTTAGAAGGAACATTAATTAGGATGAGGAAGTGGAAGTGGAAGTTTAAAAGGCAAATTATTTTGGATAAAGTAAAAACAATGCAAGGAGAAAAAATTAAGCAACAACATGAGGCCATAGAATTAGAATGAAAGGTTAAAAGGGAAGAATAGAGAAGAGCTGTTTATGAAGAGGATCAGTACTGCAAGTGGAATCTTCAGTAAAGTCCAGTATATCCTGATTTCCAAACAGGACTGTCTAGTTCAGGATTCAGGTCAAAGATGCATACTTCAGTTCAATGCCTTTTATATTTTCTTTTTCCAAATTCTGTTCTATAGTCTGTCTCTCTTCATTTCATCTAATTCTTTCAGTAGTGGCATTAGGAAGGTTTTGTCTTACGTTTTAAAAATGTTTTATGTACAGTTACAAACCTTGAGCTCCCCAGAATAAGCTGCCACCATCCTCTCATTTTGGCTCCACATTATTGACATGCAAAATCTGAGTTTGCTGTTAAACAGGGTGATATAGATATTAAAGTAATCAGGGTTGGTAACAGGAAAAATTATGATAGATGATTATTGAAATGTTCACAATAGATGGAGAATAAAGCTGATCATAGCAAAATTCAAAAAAGAAAATGGTTGACAGAAAGTAAGACTGCTGGAATAAAATATCTACTCTATCCCACTGCTCCTGTATGTGGGACAGATAGAGAGAGAGAAAAAATTAAAGGAACTGTAGGAAAATAAAAGGAATCACTAAATATGAAGGTGATCATATTTCAGTGCCTAGGGGAAACGTCTTGCAAAAGAACAGATTTTTTAAGTTTTTAAAAGCATGTATTAAAAATAGTGGGAAGTATAAGTGCAATATGAAGGAGGTTGGAATTGGTTGAGTGAGAGACAGATCCACAAGTTATAGAAATATCACTGTTCTGCAATGACAAATCAATAAAGTAAAATTGCAACTTAAATGATTGAGAATATTACACTATGAAAGAAGAAAAATCCATGTAAAAGTTATAACCCTATCCTAAAAACAATTTCAGAGGAGAAAGAATACAAAAGAAAGAAAACCAAAAATCATTTTGGAAGGAAGAAAAGAAAGAGAAAAGAATCAGATACAGACTAAGAGATGTCCTTCGGGGAATAATTGAGGGGAATTATTTTTCATATCAAGGAAATCAGAATGGAGTCAATGTGTGATCATTGGAACATAGTCACCAATCATAGAATAAGTGATTCATGTAAGAAACATGTAAGTAATGTGATTCATGTAAGATACTTGTAAGCCACAGTTGGTGGAGCAGTCAATCACATGATCAACCTCATAATCAATTTAAAAACTGTATTCTATGGGATACCAAATATACCTGTTCTCTAAACTTTCTCTTACTTTCAAACAAGGTAAGCATGTAGCTGTTTTGCACATAAAGGTTCTAAAAAGTGGCTTTTATATTATTAGCCCTTTCCTGCTATACTAGTTTTTTTGTTAACGAAAAAGTATGAGATCATAAAATTCATCAGTGGCTTATTTTCCTCCTATCTGGAAAGGGGTTAATATCTTTGTTAACAGACAATTTAAATTACCATTTAATAGCTCATTCCATGTTAGCAAATAATAGGCAAGCAGATTCTCAGCTTTGGCTGGAGAGCATTTGTGGTGAAGCCTGTGTTTAAGACAGAATCAGAAATATCTACCTGCACATGAGTATTTGAATACATGCAGTTGTAAAACCTTAATTCATGTATCAGCAATGAAAATCTTAATTAAGGAAGCTGAATCTTTGTCCATGAATGCTTTTTCTTCTCTGATGAAGTCCTTTGTGTATTGCAGCATCTACCTGGCCCAGACAGAGCTCTCCAAGAGCTTGTCTGGCAGATCTTCTCTTGATTATTAACAGCTAGCAAATAACAAAGTCTCCCTCTTTTGTCTTGTTGCTGAGGCTGGGAATAACAGAGCACATGATGTTCTGTAAGGTTTATTTATTTTGGGAGCTTTTTGGGAAAAAATATTTTGCAGGTTGATTAAAAATAAAAGTTTATGAAAATTAATTTAACCAATTTATATATGCTCCACATTAATACAAAAAAACAGCTTCTATCTCTTATTTTAGAAACAGTGCAGTGGCATAATCTATACATAATAGGATTAAAAAGGTGGGGAAGAATACTTATTAAATAAAAAGTTTACTTAATGCATTTCTCATAATATAAAACTTCTAACTTCCATTGTTTATGATTATTCAGGATGTGAGATGCGTACTGGACAATAAATGGCAGTATTAAAACAAAAATATTTTATTTTAGCCGTTATATAAATTTATTTATAAAGTAATTCTACTGTTTTCAGTTTAAAAAAAAAAAAGAAGACGACCACCACTATGGAGTAGAGATATTTGGATTAGAATTACATCTGAGAACATCTAGGTAAACTTGAATTTCAGGACCCAACAAGATTCACATTAATTCCCCAGCAAATGCACTGTTAGTTCTGTGTGAGTTTGTTATTTCATAGCCACATCTTAGCCACCTAAAATACAGTGATAAGTATCTGTTGGGTTCAGCCCAAGAACAGCAACAAGGCAATCCAGTACAATTCAGTTCCTTTATTAGCTTGCACCTAATAGACAAAATCTCGCCAGACTAAACCTATGCTAAAGCAACTAGTGGCTATAACCCATGTGAGTCTAGGGAGGGGCCAGCCTCATCCTCTTCGTCTTCCCACAATCTTGCTGTGGGCTGAGGAGGCGCTTGCCCTGGAATGCCTCTCCCCTCTCCTGACAACCTTGAAGTTCCATTCCAGAGTCTTCCCCGCTCATGCCATCCATTACAGTATCTAAGTTCTCCTGTAAAGATTCAATTTTATATTACCAGCTAATTGCTTCCTCTTGTGGGGAGGAAATCAAATCATCTCTGCTGTGTAGTCTTTCTGCCGTAATCAAAGCAAAAGGTGAAAAACTGCAATTAGAATGGGCCCAATACATAGATTAAAAGACAGCGAGAGATGCCAATTTAGTAACATTCCTTCCTGGCTGAAGTTTAACCATAGGATCTTTGATCAAATAAGAAAAGATCCTTTCCCCAAAGAGATTACCATTTCAATCAATAAATGCTAAACAAGTGGAAACCACAACTCAGCAGGGTGCCTGACTGCAGAGCGCTCCTTCTCAGAGCACTGGCTAAGTGCACTTTCTCAGAATTCCTAGAGAGCACGCTTTCTTGCACTCTCGGGTAACAATATCAAGGTTTCCCTATATAAAGGGCTTTAAAAGGAAAACTTAGCGCGGCTGCCTCCAACAGCTGACTCCGTATGTTGCGCTCTTGGAAATAAACCTCACCTCTGATTCAAGCAACTGCCTGCGCATTTTATTCCCGGCTCGGAAACAAACCTGTAAGATTTCTTTCTAACACTCTGAACTTCCCCAAATTGCTCGGCGTTTATATTATCTGGAGGATTGGAGGTACAAAGCGGGAAGGATACATTGCTTTAATAGAGTGTCTTGTGAGAGCTCTAGAAACTGAAAATAAAGGAATGAAGATTCCTCAAGACTGGCAGTTTTCTTTGAAACTGGCATCCTAAATGTGACTTCTGTGGATGTTTCAGAGATAGGTCCTTTCAAGTGGCCGTTAACAGCTCCTCATATTTAGAATCCTGAATTCCCACTCGCTAAAAACAAGTATTCTTTTTAATGTGCTTCCAAAAGGGCATTGCATGCAGAGGCATCCACAGGGGAGTTCCAGGGGAGCAAATGATAAAAGCAGCATCACCCTCATGCTGCAAGCTCTGCCCTTTTTGTACATGCATCAAGACATCATACTTTGATGAAAGTCTCTCAGCCTGTGGACACTCCGTTGCATGGAGCAAACTTAGCAAAGCAGGATCAGATTGTTGACACCTATCTGTACATTGTTAGCATCTCAGAAAGGAGTACTTACGCATCCTAGATGTTTGATGTGCTAACTGATGCTGTATGCATAGATTGTAGCTTTATGGCTAACAGAAATAATAAGAGTGTGCAACATCTCAAAGATGATTCTCTTTTCATGTCCACCACCCTTTTTAAATTACTCTGAGAGTCTGAACTCATTTCATTTAATGATTCTACTTCTTAAACATATAGATAGATCAGAGATTTTGTAGTGAATATATTCTATATTTCTGTCATATCAACTTCCTTGAGCTGATATCACAGTTACATATACTTCTGTAGTGCATTAGTAAAATGTACATAGCTATTTAAAATAATCCCAACTTTGTGCTATGATATTGAAATGGCAACTCCTCTTTGAAAATGCTAATTTATTTGTTTTTTTAAAAAATAACTTTCAAATGTGGCAGAGTCACTGCTATTACTTTTCTTTCACAGCTATATATATATGTCATACCTGACATTTTAAGACACAGCCACTTCTTAATTAGCTGAGTATGTTTAAAGAAGAAAAATAGATTATGGAAAATTTAACAGCTGGAAACAGTTCCACATAGTTGGATGATTTAAAAACAAATGAATTAATTTCATTATAAAACTTTCCCCAAAATGTCATATTAAGATGGAAAGAAGTTAAAAAAAAAAAAAAACCTTTAACATAAGAAACACTTTTGAAATGTTGCAAATTAAGTAATGATGAGTACCTGTTTCCTCACTGGTAAAGCTGAAGTGGTGAACTATTTTATAATTTGTTGTTGTTATTTCTTCTCTGTGCAGTCCCACATAATGTTGTTATCTGCTTTTCCAACTTAGTTCTCAGTAGAAGTCTGCAACAACAGTTTTGTTCAGAATGTACACATCCATCTATCTATCTATCTATCTATCATGCTTTCCCCTTACTATTTTGTATTTTTGGTTCCTTTCTTGAAGTCATTTTCTAGCCATCTAGTACTCTTTATTAGATGTTCTGTCTCTAGGAATAATCAGCTGTAGCTGATGACCATACTTGTTTCTTGCTCTGTCCAAATAAAGGCAAATAAAAGATCAGCATAGGCAGCATTATGGTCTCCTCATTACAGATGTGAGGATTGAGGCTGACAGATAATTTCTTTTTTCTGTATGTTTGGCATGTTTATATGTTGTCCTTTCATTTTAAAAATCTCCAGGATAGCTCATGTATTGTATTGTCAGATGATGATGATGATGTTTGCCTGTATGACAGAACAATAAAACTTAGCAATAGAATAATTAAAACCAAGTACAGGTAGTCCTTGCTTAACAACCGTTCATTTAATGATGGTTTGAAGTTACAACGGCCTCGGAAAAAGTGCTTTCCAACCTGTACTCGCACTTACAACGGTTGCAAACCGTTGCACCACCCCTTGCAGTCACATGATCGTGATTTGCAAACTTTTTACAATGATCATTAAGCGAATCATGTGGTCGTTAAGCAAATTCCAGCAAAAAATTCCATTGGAGAATGATTACATGGTGACTCGCTTAACCGCCCTGCTTAACGACCATTTTTCCAGTCCCTATTGTTGTTAAATGAGGACTACCTGTAGTTCATCAGAACTACAGATTAGTAGTAGGTGCCAATGAGAGTCTAGCTTCTCTGACACCCATCTTTCCAACTTACAATGGGGCACAGAATAGATAGGATGCTGGAGAATTATGGAATTGTTGAACATACACTTCCATAAGCAGAGTACAAATAGTTCTTCACTAAAATCATAATTTTGACATCATGTAAAAAATGTATAAAGTGCATATGAACACATATTTTAATAAATATACATGTATATTATATATTAATACAACATAAAATAAATTGAAATATGCATGTATTTCCATGCAGAAATTAATCCCAGTGAGAAACTGTCAACGAAGTCTTCTGAATTCAAACATTTAAGAGAAGACAAACCATTATATACAGTTCTCTGAATCCGCCAGAACAGAAAGTCTTTCCAGAAGAATTATATAATTAGAGATCTCAAAAGTTGTTGAAAAGTCCAGGAAAATAACCAGTCATACCAAGACAGGATGCAGTTTGTCTTTCAAAGCTGGCATGAAACTAGGCAAATTTCCTTCATTCTAAAATTCAACCTTAGTTACCTTGCCCAGATATTAGTTTACAGTTCTTATAAACTATCTCCATTAGGGTAGTTGGGATTGTCTTTTTTCATAGAATTTTCAGTTTATTCTTCAACTAAGCTTAGGGGCTTTTTTGTGTTGACTCCTGGTGACTGCCTGGACAAGTCCCTGCAGTTTTCTTGGCAAGATTTCAGAAGTGGTTTGCCATTGCCTTCTTCCTAGGGCTGACAGAGAGTGACTGACCCAAGGTCACCCAGGCGCTTTGTGCGTAAGGTGGGGCTAGGATTCACTCTCTTGGTTTCTAGACTGATGCCTTAACCACTACACCAAACTAGCTCTCATAAAAGCTACATCAGGAAGACAATGGTCTTTTCTCCACCCCAGTAGCATCTTTCCAAATCTTTAGGACACAAGTCACTTAATTCAATATAGATTGTGCAGTTGACATATTCATATATGGAACTATAGAATTAAGCACATGCAAACAGTTTTATCCGTTTAAGTGTTCATTAATTACAGTAACTCAGAAGTCAAGGAAGACTTGCATAAGAATAGTTGCTGAAGGTAGCTTCATGAATCATTAATTGTTAAATTTATAATCAGCTTTATTGTGTAAGATAACATTTGAAGTAGGAAGTTTCTGTTCATAGTTCAATAGCTTAGTATCTAAGCTACCATATTTTTCTGACTATAAGATGATACTTTTTTCTAAAATCCTTACCCTAAAAATTGAAGGGCGTCTTATACAAGGAAGTCAGCTGAGGAGAGAATCGCGCGGTTGCAAAACTGCCCATACTTTGTTTCTGCAGACAGGCTTCCTCCTATTGCTAGCCTCCAATCACGAGTGAAATAGCTTGTCTCCCAAACAGACTTCCTCCAATCACGAGCCTGATGTAACTGACGTCAGCTGATTCTGAACAAACCAATTAGAGGAAGGCTGTTTGCAGAGACAAGCTATTGGCAGTTTTCACTCGTGCTTGAATGTAATCAGTTATGCAAAAGAGCATGGAAATAGAGCTGCAGAGAGATGGTTTGGACCTCCTCCCACCGAGTGTATTAGGTAAATGTTAACTAATTACTAAATAAAAATGTGTTCTGCACTATCTTTAAAATATTGATTTCTTAATTTTGGGTTGGAAAAGTGGGGGTCATCTTGTACATGGGGGCGTCTTATTGTCGGAAAAATACGGTACTTCATTATATCAGTTTTTAATATGTGTTATATCAAAAACACTATTTCAAATGAAAAATAGAAAGTTTCAAACATTTTGAATATGCTATACCCTCAGAATGGACGGGGGTTTTAATTGAAATATTTTAATTTGTTACCATTCATGTATATCACACTCTGTCTATCTACCTTCATACTTCCTTCTGATATACAAAGTACTATACATATTCTATAAATGTGCTTACAGTAACTACAGTAAATCTGGTTTATTTTATTTATTAAAATACAACTTCAGCTATTCACACTTGTCAAATCTGTAGAGCTATTAACTATATAGGAAGAGTTAGGCATTCATTCTGTTACTATTCAGTAAAGCTATTTAAAGCATCTAAAAAATGTTTTAATTTAAATTTGGTGGTATAAATTCAGTGAGACCCACAAAGCTGCATTTTCATCTGTGATGTACCCACACCCATTCACACACATATAATTCTGCTTTTTAAAAACAATTTGGGCTCTAGTAATTAAAGTCTAAACATGGAAATGGGTCAGTGATTATTAAATAATGGTGTTAAGTCACGCCTTGTAGAATTAAAAAAAAAAAATAGTGCAATCTTCACAAAAATGGTAGTAGGAAGGATTTGTGTCTGTGTCTGAGAAAGCAAGATTGTATACCGTGTGTAGGACTGCAAAAGACTGAATTACAGGTGGTTCTCACTTACTGACCACAATAGGGACTGTGTTAAACGGTGCAGTTGTTAAGTGCAACATCACATGACCATGCTAACTTACAATGTCATTTCCAGCTGCAGTCATGAAGCAAATCACTCTCAGTCATTAAGTGTGAGTGTGACTTGCGACTTCCTACCATTGATTGTCAGAAGCTGGCAGCGAAGGTTGCAAATGTTGAACATATGACCACAGGATACTGCAACCGTCATAAATGCATGCTGGTTGCCAAGTGCCTGAATTACAATCATGTGACTGTGAGGATGCTGCGACAGCCACAACTTCGAGGACCAGTAGTAAGTCTCGTTTTTCAATGCCATTGTAAGTTCAAACAGTTGCTGAACAAGTGGTTGGTAAGTGAGGACTACCTGTAGTGTTAAATCAAACATGCTTGCTTTTATTGTTCAGTTATTGTTGGTACAGAACAATGTGAAAGGGAAGAATTCAGATAATGAAATCAGCAAAGAAACTTGCTTGCTTGCTGAATATAAGATAGTAAAACAATTGAAAGGATCATGTGCTAAGGAACTAGATGGTAAATCTAGAAATATGACTGCAGTAGTAGTAATGGTACGGCTAGTGGTACTGTTCTGGGAAAGGTATGCATAACTAGGTCTTCCCTGTATTAAGTACAAAATCAAGACAGTTTCCTTTTTTTCCTTTCTTTTTTTTTAACTTCACGCCATTTTATATATTGCCAGTTTTTCCTTCCAAATGGAAGCCCAACATACTACAAAATATGTAACACTAAAATACAGTATGTAAAAATAGTCTGACAATAGAAGTTATACAATAACCATATAAATATTCTTTTAATGAAGAATATAAACACATGGTCATCCCATAAATACAATGCTCATAAGCAATATAAATGTAAAAATAGGGAATTCCTGTCCTCAGTGAATATCACTGTAGCCTTGATGCATGTAGTATTAATTCTGTTAGTACAGTTATAAGCACTAATAGAATTACTATCTTTGTAAAATTCAGAGAACATGCTACCTGACAACTATTAATAATGGAATGTAAAAGTAAGATAGGTTAACTTTTACAGGCTAAAATTATATTTTGTGGAGAAAAGCTAAATAAAAATACATTGGACAGATGATTCCATAATTGATTTATATCAATTTTGTCTATCATCATTCATAAATCCATTCTATCATTTTTCTTTATCAAATAAATCATTGTTTTTTAAAAAGTAAATCTGAATGAAAATTGACATTGAACATGTTTTCTTACAAAATAAACACATTTCATATCAGAGTACACATTTCTAAATATATCTTATTTAAAAAATATGCATTTACACATTGTACTATGATTTTTGAGCTGAAAGTACCACCCACCACATTAAGATAAACCCAAAAATTAAAAACATTCTAATCTGCACATTAGTCTGGGGTGTGCAGACAATATCAGTTCACTCTGGTACATCCTTGAGTACTCCATGTTCTAATTAATCATACATTTTTATTTCATATCCATTTATAATATTTGTATCCTATCTTTCCTTCAAGAGCTCAAGGCAGATATGTGATTCTGTAACCATAACTTATCCTTGTAAAAAGTATGAATTCAGTTACTTTGAGAAATAGTGATATGTCTAGGTGGAGATCTGAAACTTGGTTTCTTAACCTAAGTGAGCAGTCTAAGCACCCCATTAGCTGTTTTGCATGGCATGCTGAATTATAAACTAATCAATAATGTTTTAGCCTAGAATACAGCACCATCTGCAGGCTCGTGCTGCTTTTGTCTGAATAATTAAAGCAATGTCATACTGGAAGCTCCACCCCTTTGGGGAATGGTTGTAATATCATGATGTACACAGGAAAGGGGCACAGCTTGCATCGTGATGCTGTTCTCATCAGTTTGATACTTCTTGTTCCCTCATGGATGCACTGCTAGGATATTATGCACATCCAGGGCATGTGGTTAGTTTATGGTTCAGTATTTGTGCAAACTCAGAAAATAGATTTAATTGAATCTGGCCCTGGTTCATTTAACCAGAACAACCCCCTGGTTCCTGTTAACGGAATGTATAAAACACTTGTCCTCTTAACACCTGCTTTTCTTCCAATTGTTGTTTCCATGTTTCCATTATTTTATATTTAGCTACTGTCTCTCCCAGGGCCAGTTTAAGGAATTTAGAAATCCAATACAACACCAGGTTTGGATTTTTCCCTTAGTATACCCATAGATGCAGATATTCCTGCAAAATGAGATGATCAATTATGTATTCAAAATACCCATAGAACCTGATAAAAAATTAAATATATTGGGTACAAATATCTAAATACTTACTATTTAATTTTTAAAAACAATCAAATTCTTATTTAGAGAGAAACACACTTACCTTGGCAAAGAGAGAGAAACAGATTTTATTTTTGAAATGCTGTTTTCCTCTCTCCTCTGCACTTCTACAAAACTGCTGTGGCAATTGCCTGTATCTAAAAGAAAACAGAACAAAAATTCAGTCTTGAGGGAGTCTTCCTACTTCTAGAGGTAGAATATTAATGTCCTTCAGGTTCCTGTCTTTTAGCCAGCTGTCCATCAATGGGAGGACCTCTCCTCTTGACCCACAGCTGTTAAGTTTACCGAGAAGTCTTTGGTGAGGGACTTGGCCCAAAGCTGTTTGAACGTCCAAATATATAATATCATTTACATCCCCTCTAACTCCGTGCCATTCACCCTCTCAAACAGTGGTCCTGTCCTTTGCCTCCCTCTTCCTCTCCAGGCATAGCAGACTGCTGATGGGAAGGAAGGGGGAAAAGATATGGCTTGCTGCTGCTCGGCTCATTAGTAACAGCTCACTTGGCTCCAAGCAATGGCAGAGGACTTATGGTGGCTGGTCAGCATGGTTCTCCATATGATTCAGTTCCCTGCAAATAGCTTTAACAGGCAAGAGGATGGGGGCTGGCCTGGGCAGTGAGGTGGCAGTAGTAGCATGGCTGGATGTTAGGCAGGCATTGGCTGGACTGGTGGTAGCCATAGGGCTATGCCCTATAATAAAATTTGAGCACACAGTCCAGCAGGCAGGCAGGACAGAGTACCTCCTTCACATCCCTTGGGAACAACTACAGAGAAGAATATTTGCCTCCACATTTCCACACAGTGCCTTGCTCTGCTCCACCTCTGTTGCCTTGTACATTCCAACTGCAGAGGAAAGATGCAGGAGCATATGCACATCAGGTACAAGGGATTGGCAGGGGCAGCAGGCAACAGACCATTGCTGTAGCCAGAATGCAGAGAGGGACTGATGCGTGGAAGTCATTGCAACTGCATCCTTTGCAGTCCTTCAATTTGACTTTTTTTTTTTTTACATACTTCGTTTTCTTGCTCTGCTCTTACATTCTTGCCACAGAGCCCAAGTGATTTCCACTTTTGTTAAAATATAAGCAACAAATTTGCACAAGCCTTACAGCTGAAGCTGTCAGAAAGGTGATATCTTCTTCCACTTTTGATTCCTCAGGCTGTTTGATTCACAGTCATATGGTTCTTAACTTACACAGGTTCACAGATCAAGCTAGACATAACAAAACACATCATTAGGAAGTCTGTCAGTTTTATTATTATTTTTAATTAATAACAGGTAGGAGTACCAGAAGAGATAAAGCCATTCCTTCCGACCACAAGTCAGGAAACAAATTATTGCTCTGTGAATTTTAATGATTGAAATTGAAAATGCTAAAATCTTGGACAACAACAAATCTTAGACATACAGTAATGGAAGTTTATTAGTGAACCTAGGGAAAACTGGGTTTGTGACACATTATGATCCAAGTATTTATAGCATTATGGCTATGATGCAAGAAATGCATTGGCCTTGATGATTTCAGAAGACAACTGGCTGAGTTTACATACTGTTCTAAACCATGTTTGTTGACTAAACCATGACTGGCTGTATTCACCCATTAGAGTATGCTATGATTTGCAAACAGAATGCCACATTATGCCTTACTATGACCAGTGATCCCAGTCTCACAAACATTTCTCTTTGGAAAACTCAGGAAAGATAAGATTTCTTTCTTCTGTAAAAAGAAAAATGCTTTGTGCTAGCCAGCTCCTTGAAAGATAGAGTCAAAAGGACTTCAACTAGATTAGTTTTAGGGGAATAATAGTGTTTCATTAGTCTTGCTCCAAAAATACAGTGCATATCCCAAAGACAGCTGATTTGTTTCTTCAGAAAAGTAGCTTTGTTTGAAACAAAATAATGACATTTTTGCAAACTGTTTTATCAGCTAAAGTAAATGTTGATTACAGTGACAGTAGTCTCTTTAAGGCTGATATAAATTCCAGTTTCAACAGCTCATTGGTTTTTTTTGGCTAACTCGTGCTGCTTTTCAGGACAAACTAAAGACATCTAGGTTAAATGTTTTCAAGCCTTTAAGATGAAATATATGGATATAGTATTAGAGCTACATGCTATAGAAGCATTTGTAAACTTGCTGAGTTTGTTTGAAAAGTGAAGCCTTACTCCTGTGAAATCATTTGGCTCTTGAAAGCCAGATCAGAAAGGGAATATCAATGGTAATTTACTTTTTATTGTACTGTAAAACCAGCCATTTCTTATCAGAAGTGGGGTGGGGTAATAGTGGAAATGCAGCCAAATCCTTATGAAATGAGCTTATGTTTGGTTTGCAGTGGCCTAAGGAATTCCTCCTGGATATGTCTTTTTCATCAGCTATATAAATATCTCAGAAGAAGATCGCATTTCAGTCCACAATTTATCATACATTATATCTGTTTACTTTTTTATCATTCTTGTGCTTTCATGTAGTTCTCTCGCCTGTTTTATGAAATATGGTGCTCTTCTCAAATGAAGAGTACACTACAGTAACTTTTCTTCCTTTTGTCTTTCCAGAAATTTTTCTAATGTGTCATGCAACAATATACATCACAGTGTATGTACACAAAAATACTAGTCCGTGCTTTAGTGTAAAAAAAGAGCCTGTGCAAGCTTTGGGCTTTGCCTTCGTCAGCATAGTCACAACAAGGAATTTGGAAGCATTTGATGCCATTTAACCTAATTACAATTTATTATGTGAATTTGGACAATCTATTCATTTTTAACTTTGGTTTAATAAAACAAATCAATGTCCAGCTACTAAAGCTATAGTGGACAATGCTTATTATAGTTTAGGTTATTATTAGAAATCAAATATGTGGAACACTAGTTAATAAAAAAAGTGTTACCTGGTTTGGTAAGTCCTCACAACATATCATTTGGATATAAATAATGGGATGATGAATGTGAAATTAGAGCATTAAAGAGAGAACAAACAGTCGGGCTTGTTCCTATACCTACAACTAGCATGGTGATCAGACAATGGAAGTCAGTAACTAACTCTTGCATGCTTTAGAGAATTCCCCCAGGACTAAAAGTTATAATCTCATCATTATATATCCTTAAATTCCACTCTTTACATGACAGATATTACAGTACATTTGGTCAGAGTAGAAATAGCAAGCATCATGAATATAATTATTTATGTTATTTGAATCTGTCTGTATATAGAAGTTGCATTTTCCATCTGAATACCATTGTTGTACTTGGCCTTATCCCACAGAATAAAAGGCCATAGGTTACAATTTTCCTGGAGGATCAAGAATTATGTAGCATAGCAAGACATGCCCAGGGCACAAGCTTGAAAAAAATGTGTCCAGCTTTGAACCTAGGAGCAATCTATACAGTCCATAGAGTTCCAGATAATGTCAAAACATCAGACTAGAAAATCTATGCCACAGACCAGATTTCTTTTCAGGATGTTGTCCTTGGGTGTTGGGAGATTACATCAGTGAATGAGATTGAAAGCACAGCTCTTTATTGAAAGCCTGAAGTAAAGGCATGGATGATGGGAGCCATGGCAGAGAAGTGATTAAGTCCTGGAGGAAAGGCTAGAGATCTCAGACCCTATGGATCTATGTAATCTAGCTTTGTTTCCTACCTCATGTGCTTGGTAGTTCATGAAGCCACTACCTGTCTTCCAGAAAGCACTTCATCTGCCTCTAACTATAGTATGTGAGAGAGGTAGAACTCCCTCACTCTGTGTTAGTTTCTAGCAATTTAAAATAAAACAACAAATCAGAGAAAATAAATTAATTTCATCCTCTAGCACTGCAGCTTTGAGACAGATAACTAGGAAATCAACTGCTCCTCCCCTTGTTTCTTTGTGGAGAGATAGAATAATGTCACAAGAGATAAATAGAATAAATTTTTATTAAAAAGAAAAAGGAAAAAATGTAAAAATGTTCTTTTAGCTTTAGTCACATGTAAAGCATTAAATGACAAAGGAGATAAAAATATAGAGCTGTTTAAAACACAGAAAATCCAATAATAAAATATACAGGACAGTATAAGGCTCTGAGGAGATCATAAGATGCCATTGACTGGCTATGAACATTGAAGCAATTCTGATGCTGTTAACCTTCAGGGTTTTCCAGGCAAGAAGCACAACCATGAGTACTAACTCTGCCTTTATTGTAAGGTTACATTAACAAAACCTTGCAAGACTGAAAGTATTTCTCCCCTCTTTCCTTTTACTCTCCAGAAAATGGGGAGGGTCACTTCTGAAATGCTTCCCATGCCCCCTCTCCTTCTGTGGGATGAGACATCTTTTACATGCCAGTTGTCCAGTCTGCAGCTCTTCCTCCTGTCACCCAAAGTCATTCCCACATGCCATTACAGATGTAAAATGGTGCCAATTTGCATAAAACACACAAGGACTGTGAAAACAATAGATTAGGTTTAAACTATGAACTCTCAAATGAAGTCTTATGCAATATTGCTAGCTAAACATTTTCATCTAGCCTATCAAAGATAGCGATTTTTCCTGAAACAGATTTTCTTCTTTCTCAGTTCTTCCTGAACTACCTTCTAGAACCTGGCAGTCAGTTAATTACAAGGCTGTTGAAGAGATGGAACCTGCTCCGTTTCTCTTCTCAGCCTTTGTTTGTTTGTTTGTTTGTTTTACAAAAGCAGTAGTTTATTGCTTCAGAAAGAGAAGGGGTTAAGTAATCCAATTCTCTGTGAGAGTTGCAGAATGTGCAACTATCTTTTGTACAGATATAGTTTCCATGTCCAAGATGAAATGTGGATAGAAACTCAGAGATTTCTGGCTGTCAGTGAATGTGGGGAATGAGCTTGCCAGTACATTCACTAAAAAGTTGTTAGCTACTTTTCCTGAAAATCAATTTTTTTGGTATGCTTTTCTGATTGAGTACTTTACTTAGGTTCTTCTGCCCAGAACAATCCAGTCATCATTTTCATGGCAGAAGTATTGCCTGAAACAGTAACATTGCATAAGGTTGTTGATTCATGAAATTTCTTTCAAAGGTTTCATGTTTATCTTTAGCAGAGCTGTCCCCTTCCTGATAAATAGATAGGTGAAAGAATCCTGAGGACCAGTGAGCTAACATGTGAAATAAACTGCACATTAAATCTGATCCAATGTCATCATGGTCCTTTTCCTAAAAGTAGCAATGGTGAGAGGGAGGTATTTCAATTATAACTATGGACAAGAAAGAGCTGCTGTATATAGTATCCTCATTCCCTTGGACATACTACTGATCATGGAAGCTAATACACTCACTTGTAATATGATAAATTGCACTCTTCCACTGCAGGTAAAAAATGTTAAGAAATCCAGTTTTGCAGTCTAAGTTAAACCATTCATTTGTTATTCTATTATGGTTAAATCATATTTAGTTTAAATGCCATAGCAGACACATTTATCCTCAAACCACCTAGCTCTTCTCTTTGTTTAACATGATTGGGTAGGTTTTCAAAATCTTGCAGAAGAGCCACAAAAGTATAAGAGAAGAATTATATAAACATCTGTTGATACTTGTATTTCATAAAATGTCCTTCGTCAGTTGTGATTTTTTCCTCTTATTTTTTTCATATGTACATATCTGAATTATCAGCTCATATTATAACATCCTGTTTTCAGTGACTTGTAATATTTGTCAAATTTTTAAAATGCAGTGAATTTCAGCCTTAGGCTGATTTGATTGCTGTAGCAGATTTTTAAGTGTAGAAGGAGATGGAATATTTTATTTGTCTTTTTTACCAATAAAGTAAAAAAATATATACACCTGTTTCTATGCAACAATCAAGTAGATTCATTCTTTCAGGAAGATTAAATAATTCTTTCTTAGGGGCTGTTAATAGTGAGTATGAAAAATCCAGTATTTCTGAGCTGGAGATTTCATGACTAAAAGCATGAATTAGCATTCAGCTGCCCAAAACACTGGTGATGACTTTTGTCAGTTTGCCATACTTCCTTTCTGATTGGCTAGCTTCTGATTGCCTTGCTCATCCATTTTCAGTATTTTGTGAAGATGCAAAAGTTCTGTATGAGACAAAGAAACTGATGCCTGATGCCCCAATGGATGGAATTAATATGTGGTTTCATATCCATCTCCTTGGGAAAAAATGAAATGAGTATTTTGGCTGCTTGTATGAGAACAATCAGTGGGTCAAATACTAATACTAGTGGAAGAAAATCGAGATCTACTTCAGTTCTGATCATCTCAAGCCTTCTAGGGTCAACATGGCTCTAAAATCATCTAGCAAAGTGCATCAGTTTAATAGATTAAAATAGTGGAAAAAGAAAATAGAGAAGATATTTTCCCTCTCTCAAATTATTAGAAACTGGGCTCATGAATGGAGTGAGATTTGGGACACATTTCTTCACTCATTTGATATAGACAGATAGACAGACAAGCAAACTATGGGCTTCATTTCTATCAGGTGTGATGAACCCTACTTTACCCCTTCTAAAAAGAATTAGAAAAAAATGTTAGTCTGTCAATTGCTACTGTTCATGATGGCTATACAGGTGAAACTCGAAAAATTAGAATATCGTGCAAATGTTCATTTATGTCAGTATGGCAACTCAAAAGGTGAAACCAATATATGAGATAGACGCATTACATGCAAAGCGAGGTATGTCAAGCCTTACTTTGGTATAATTGTCATGTTTATGGCGTACAGCTTATGAAAACCCCAAATTCACAGTCTCAGAAAATTAGAATATTACATGACATCAATAACACAAGGATTGGAAATAGAACAATATCGGACCTCTGCAAAGTTTAAGCATGCATATGTACTCAGTACTTGGTTTGGGCCTCTTTTGCAGCAATGACTGCCGCAATGCGGCGTGGCATGGATGCTATCAGCCTGTGGCAATGCTGAGGTGTTATGGAAGACCAGGATGCTTCAATAGCGGCCTTCAGCTCCGCTGCATTGTTCGGTCTCATGTCCCTCATCTTTCTCTTGGCAGTGCCCCATAGATTCTCTATGGGGTTCAGGTCAGGCGAATTTGCTGGCCAATCAAGCACAGTAATCCCATGGTCATTGAACCAGGTTTTGGTACTTTTGGCAGTGTGGGCAGGTGCCACGTCCTGCTGGAAAATGAAGTCAGCATCCCCATAAAGCTCGTCTGCGGAAGGAAGCATGAAGTGCTCCAAAATCTCCTGGTAGACGGCTACGTTGACCCTGGACTTAATGAAGCACAGTGGACCAACACCAGCAGATGACATGGCTCCCCAAATCAACACAGACCATGGAAACTTCACACTGGACTTCAAGCATCGTGCATTGTGTGCCTCTCCGTTCTTCTCCAGACTCTGGGTCCTTGGTTCCCAAATGAGATGCAAAAGTTGCTCTCATCAGAAAAGAGGACTTTGGACCACTGGGCAACAGACCAGTTCTTTTTTTCTGTAGCCCAGGTAAGACGCTTCTGATGTTGTTTGTTGTTCAGGAGCGGCTTGACGAGGAATACGACATTTGAAGCCCATGTGCAGGATCTGTCTGTGTGTGGTGGCTCTTGATGCACTAACTCCAGCCTCAGTCCACTCCTTGTGAAAGTCCCCAACACTTTGAATGGCCTTTTCCTGACAATCCTCTCCAGGCTGCGGTCATCCCTGCTGCTTGTGCACCTTTTTCTACCACACTTTTCCCTTCCGCATAACCTTCTATTGATGTGCTTTGATACAGCACTTTGGGAACATCCAACTTCTTTTGCAATTACCTTTTGGGGCTTTCCCTCCTTATGGAGGGTGTCAATGATGGTTTTCTGCACAACTGTCAGGTCAGCAGTCTTTCCCATGCTTGTGATTCCTACTGAACCAGCCTGAGAGACCATTGAAAGGCTCAGGAACCCTTTGCAGGTGTTATGGATTCATTATCTGATTAGAGTGGGACACTTTGAGCCTAGAATATTGAACCTTTTCACACTATTCTAATTTTCTGAGATTGTGAATTTGGGGTTTTCATAAGCTGTACGCCATAATCATCACAATTATACCAAAGTAAGGCTTGACATATCTCGCTTTGCATGTAATGCGTCTATCTCATATATTGGTTTCACCTTTTGAGTTGCCATACTGACATAAATGAACATTTGCACGATATTCTAATTTTTCAAGTTTCACCTGTATATTACTTCCAGGATCAAAGGCAGTGTACTTTTGAATACAAATTTCTGGAGATCCAAGCAGGCCAGTATTATTACATATATCTTTCTAGGGTTCCCTTGTGTATATGAGGAAAATAATGCATTATATTAGTCTTTGGTCTCATACAATGTGATTCTTATATCCTAATGTTCTTAATTTGTGATGTTTCCCCACTGATATTATATATTTTATTTTAAATGCAAGATTATATAGATGTCTTGAAGAGTAGAGTAGAGAAGAGAAGAGAAGAGAAGAGAAGAGAAGAGAAGAGAAGAGAATAGATTCGATTCGATTCGATTCGATTCGATTCCTTGGTCAGCTGGTTTTCCATCAGAAGTTGGAAACCACCCACAGGAGGGCTTGGCATTTTGTGTCAAGCCAAGGCATGAAAACAACACCTCCAGAAAAGTTGAAAGCAGGGTAACAGGAAGTACAACACCTGCAGAATTCTGTGTTATGGCCCTGCTGGACTTGCCTTTGGAGGAGGGGGTAGAGGAAGAGCAGCAGCAGCAGCAGCAGCTAAGGGCATCTAAGGGAGGGTTATTCTAGCAGTGTTGAAGCTAATGAGTGCACTCCAGCTGGGGCAGATCCAGCAAGCCCCCAGGACTCCCTGCTGATAGCCTCTCAGACTCTGAAGTTCAGCCACCCAGGCATAAGCAGAGACATACTTTAAAGATACAACAGAGGGCTGACCTCCGCAGGCCAGACAGACTGGCCAAAAAGCAGGCAACAGGAGAATAGACTCTAACAAGTCATTACCTCAGCTGTGCATTTCGGTGGAGGTTTGGCCCAGCTTGGCTTATTTATTGGCCTCACTCCCTGAGAGAAAATGCTGAGAACAATTTTTCTAGCATCAGCTCTGTCATGTTGTACTATGAACTCTGGATTGCACTTCACTGTATCTCTTGTCCATTCATTCATTCATTCAAATCTATCTGTCTGTCTGTCTATTTAACATACATTACTCTGGGCAGTGGATTTGTTGCTTTTTTATTGGATTACTGGTCTTGACTTGTGCTAAGCCTGGACTACATTTATAAGTGCTGTCCTAAGATATTGGTGAAAAGTACTGAGTTTGCATCTCACTGGATTGTGGCAGATATCTTGCTTGCTGTCTTATTGGCTGGCAGCCAGCCAGCAGTGTTGGGATTGAAAATTGTGACACCCAGGAAGGATAATATGGAAGTAACCCATGCCACATGTTGTGTATGGACATGGCTGACAGGGAGAAGAGACCCAGGCTAAAGCATATACACAATGGGGCTGAGTTGTATAACTAACCAGGAAAAAGATTTTGGGGTCCTAGTGGACCCCAAGTGAGTTGACATCACACAACTCATTGAAGATGTCAACTCATTGTGCGATAGCAGTGGGAAATCAAGTTACATGAGCATGAAGAGAGGGCTTGAAAATTAGTACTTTGTACTAATCTATGGTATTTCCACATCTGGAGTATATATAGATGTAATAGAGCTGGAAAAAGAACATACATACTTTATAACAGACAAAAGAGAGTGTTTTGTCTGACCGTAATGACCATAAATTCATTACCACAACAAGTAGTGAGAGCTACAAGCTTGATGGCTTTAAAAAGTATGAGATTCATGTACCACAGGTCCATCAAGAGTTACTGGTCTTGAAGACTCACTGTTACCCCCAGGTTTGGGGCAGCATGACTCCAATTATCAGTTGGAGGACAACAGGGGTGGGATATATTTATATCTCTGATCCTGCCTAGAGCACTAGAGAACTATCTGGTTGGCCACCACAAGAAGCAAAAAATTGTACCAAGATAGGCCTTGGCCTGATCCAGCTGTACTGTTCCTATATTCTTATACATTCTTATCGGCAGAGGAGGCCCTTTTTCAAATTCTCTTGTATTTGTAGGCCAGATTCAGTGAACTTTATGTCACGCTCCAGCTCTTCTGCATTCCACAAGCAGGTTGATATATTGTTATTATTTAGGTGTCTTGTTTTGTTTATTTCTAGTTGGTTGTATTTCTTATATGGATTGGCTTTTACTATATATTATTTTATTTTATCTACTTTACTGAAAGACATTTTGAAATATTGTGATAAAAAGTGGCTTATATATTTGGTGCATAAATAAAATCAGTTGCCTTTAACTGGCTAACCTGCACATACAGACATACAAGTGTCATTTTGCAGCTACAAAACAGCAAGAGGAATGGCATGTAGTGTAGAAGCAGCAAATGGAAGAGGTATTTAGCCATCCTCCATGGACCATGTTCTTTCTACAACTTGCCATGAATAATTTTTCCAGTCCCCACAAGTGATATTTTCCAAGATGTATCAAAGATGAAACTGCAAATTTATAGTTGACATTATTCTGTAATTGAGCATAACCTGTGATTTTGTAATTTATGAACCTTGGTTACCATTTCAAAATGTCAGCCATTACCACAGTCTGAAACATAAGTAGCAAAGTGTAAGACCTACTCATATCCCTAAGAATTCTGCCGTAGTTATTCAAGTTATGGTTGCAGCCTAAATATAAATATTTAAGTTAAGATTTGGATATGGCATAGAAGTTTCTGAAGTGTAGCTGCTAACAGGTCCATCCGATAGTAAAACAATGGTAAGAAAAGCTAGGGTGTAACATTCAACAACTATTAGAGTTCACAGATCCTCACATCTATAACCTAGAATATCAGTATTGCTGTTCATATTACATACCCATATATAAATATTACCTGGAAACTAAGGCTATATGATCCCAGTGACTGAAAAAGCAACATGAAGCCCATATACTGTATGTGTAAGATATATGTGTAAAGACCTCTCTGAAGATACACCACTGGCACACAAAGCTGCCCCATTCACCCTACAGGATCCCATGTCTTTATCCCAGTCATAATAAAGACTGACAAGTTTCAACTCTAAGAATTGACTTAGAATCTAAATCTCTGAAATGAATTTAAAATTCTTTGATATGGAATTATAGCTTTTATAGAAATCAAAGAGGTGAAAGGATAATATGTAGAGTGGAGAAAAAAAAATAACTGACAAGGTTGTTGAAATTGTAATCACATATGCCTTTGACTTGATTTACCTTTCTTAAAAATTCTTAATTTACTGTTTCCAAATCTAAAGTTATTTTTAGTTCAGTTTTTACCATCTGTACAAGGGATTAATGTTTATATGCCTAAATAATAATGTACAGAATATTTAGCATTTGACAACAAGGTATCTTTTATAGTATTTGTATTATGGTTGAATAAACAGATGAATAATTGGCATAAACTACTTCATTAATTAATCTTTTGACTCCTAACCATAGTAAAGATAAAATAAATTATAAGGAAAAAAGCTTGAGCCCTCTTAGTATTCTCAGAACATGTTATGTCCTACCAACACTTTTCTTAACACATTTCATATAATCTCTTGATTATTCTAGTGGTAAAAAATAAGATGCTTGGAATCTTGGTAAAAGACCTTAAAAAAAACTTATAATTCACTTTCAAACTTATTTGTTGTTGTTGTTGTTGTTCAGTCGTTAAGTCGTGTCCGACTCTTCGTGACCCCATGAACCATATTGCGCCAGGCCTTCCTGTCCTTCACTGCCTCCCTGAGTTTGCTCAATTTCATGCTCATTGCTTCAGTGATGCTATCTAACCATCTCATCCTCTGCCGTCCTCTTCTCCTTTTGCCTTCAATCTTTCCCAGCATCAGAGTCTTTTCCAAAGAGTCCTCTCTTCGCATTAGGTGACCAAAGTATCTGAGCTTGAGCTTCATTATCAATCCTTCCAATGAGCAATCAGGGTTGATTTCCTTTAAGATTCAAACTTATAGTTCTTTCAATTCAAACTATAGGTTTCTTAAGATAGAGTATGGAATAATTAATTATATTAATATATTATCCTGCTCAGTGTAATCTGACAAACTTGTCAGGTATATTAGATTGAAGAAGGAAAGTTGATAACTTTTTCAAGAATAGATATTTCTCACATTCAAACCCAACACCTTAACCAATGTATGCATTTTATGATATGGTCACCTGTTTGAACCAGAAAAAATGCAGTTACTGACCATAGTGCTGAATGAATAAAAAAGTTAGGATATAATTTGAATGAATAAATAAATGTTTTTTTTTTAATTTATTAAATTTAGTTCCTGTCTTTCTGTCTAGGCAACACTCAAAGTAGCTTAGAACAATTAAAAACAAAAACTATAAAATAAAAATAAAACTAATAAGAATTATTCAGTAATTTAGATCATTATATGTTAACACACTGAAACTGTCATATGTGCTGGTATTTTTTTTATTCATGATGTATCATACTTAGCTGTCTTAAATATTGATGTTGATTTGAAAAACTTCAGTTAAATTACTAGAATGGAATTTCTGCTTTCACTTAAAGTACTCAGACTTTTGGCTTATAGAAGTAGCTTTTCACAGCAGCTCTTTATTAGTGAAATTATTTCTGGGTATTGCCATGTGAGACAATGAAATGTCTTATTTTGGTTATTCCAGTTTTTATCAAAATTTTGTAATAAAAAATACAGCCAATATTGGTACAGTCCATAACAGTTTGAAGCTTATATTCTGGTTGGATGCAATCAAGATATTGTTGTTTGAATAGAAAGAGCTATATATATATATTTTTTTTAGCAGTCATCATATAATTGATTAATGTTTATTTGAAAAATGTGATAAACTTTTATTCTATAACGACATGGAAGTCCTGACCTTCATTAATTGAAACTTTGAGGAGCAAAGGCTACCTCTGTTAATTGATAGAATGAATTTTTCCTTCTTCTTTTTTTTTCTATGACAGTGCCTGAAATGAGATGTCCAACTAGGGCTAAAATTAGAGATGCAATGGGTAACTTTGATCAAATTCAGTATAGTTTTCTTCTAAGAAATATGCATAGGTTTCTACTTTCATCTACTCACTTTGAAAATTAAACCATGAGTCTGAAACATGATATGATTTTGCAGACCTATTTTGGTCAGGGGTCAGTACTGAAATTGCTTTAGTTGTCCTGGTCAACGATCTGTATCTGGAGTTAGACAGGAGAATATGACCTGCTTGTTCCCATAGACCTCTCGATGTCATCAAATCCTCTTGAACTGCTTGGGAGTACTGAGAGTTGGAGACAGAATTCTGCAGAGGCTCTACTTCTAGCTGATGGATCAGTCTCAAGGGCCACATTGAGTAACTGTTCTTGTTGGGTTAACTTCAGTTATCAAATTTTCTCAAGTATGTTTTACATATTTATATGCAACTTTTAGGAGAGACTGCCATTATGGAGAGTACTAATTCTCTGTTTCCTTAGATTCAGGAATAGTAGTGTATTCCTTATACTGAAAGCATCCAATTAAGCTTAATCAATACAAGAAATGTAAATGATTATGTTGGACCAACTCAAAACCAGCGGAGCACACTCTCCCTGGAGATTAAGGTTTTACAGCTTGACAGAGTCCCTGAGTCTTGTAGTACTTTTGGATTTTGTTTTCCTGCTGTAGGCAGAAGTGTTGTTTACTTATTTAGTAATATCCTGCCTGGATAGGCCCATTACATTCAATACAGAACGGCTTTTGGAGATGTTATGGAAGCTACTACTTTAGAACAGAATACTATGTTTCACTATTTAATAGGAATCAAGTTCAGTTGTACTGACTGCTTTTACTTCCCAGTTCAGCTCAAAATGTTTTTTGAGTAAGTAAGTTTATTGTTGCTCAGAATGTTGATTTCAGTAATTAAAGTCCTAAACATCTGGATACCATACCTTTTCCCATAGATGCCTCACTATGATTTCAGTTCTATAAGGAAGCTGTGTTCTATGTCTTGGTCTGTTTTAGAAATTATAATGGTAAAAGTGGAAGGCACTCTATTACATATCTTTCTGCCTATTGAGGCTGCCTGGGTCCTAGCATTTGAGTGAGGCAAATAAGGCTGATTGACTACTTTAAACTTTAGTTCTGGTTTGTGAATTTTTAAGAGTGTTTGTATTTAATTATGCCCCATGGAACAGCATCTTCCTGGAAATCTGAATGGCCCTGACCCTGTTAGACTTCACAAGTTCTGGAGACCTGGCTGTTTCCACAGGCAATTGGGCCAGGAGGTTAGGTGAGCTCTGCTGTTGTTGCCGTATTTTCTTTTTGTAATTGGGTTTCATGTTGTGGTTTTTGTTTTAATCTCTGTAAGCCACTCAGTTGCTTCTGGGAGTCGGGTGACCATATAATAAATATGTATTATTTAAATAAATAAATATTGATTGATGATTTATTATTTGATCATAATAATTTGTATTATCATATACAATGATATTCTGTAAACTGATTTTCATTGAATTTCAGTTCATAAATCCAGTGTAGTATTTATGGCTGATATTGACTGAATCAGAAATTTATAGCATTAAGATAATTTTCCTAATGTTATTCAGAACATTAACATATTGTATTTCTTGAGAGTAATCTATTTGAACCATTATTGATAGGAATCAGAAACTTAATAATAAAGTTTGTGTACAAAACTGTTTTTTTTCCCTAGCATGTCTATTTATCATCATACTGGCCTTAACATGTTAAATGGACATCTTGCCAACACACGATTGAACATTCAAATCTGGCATGCTTTGTAATAGCATGTTACATGTTTCCCTGTTTCAGATACAAATTATGGCAGGTTTTCAGAAGTGTCATAAATATCTCACCTGCTTGCTGTACAGCACTTCAGTATGATGTCTTATCACCAGGAGTAATCCATTTGTACCTCAGATTGCATCCAAGGTCTGAATGAATAAATTATTCTGCACCTGTTTTTTCTTTTTTCTTTTTTTTAAGTAAGAATTTTCCCCTTTTCTGAAAGATTTTCTGTAGTGTAACAAATTGCTTATTCATACTACTTAGCACTGCTTTTCAGTCTATAGAACTCATGAACTCTTATCTACTATTACCATAGACTTCGTCACTGGCTTGCTCTTTTTTTAAATCTATGGTTTGCTTTGCTTAAGTGAATAGATATTGAGAAGCTAATTTATAATATCCATAAACTTACTAACTAAAAAACAAGGCACACAAAGTAAGGGACTACCAGAATGGTAAATTATAAAGTGGCATTATTATTTAGTTGGGCTGGGGTGATTTTCCCATGTTAAGTCTTCTTGCTTGAATAGCAATTGATAGTTCTCGGTCTCCTGCCCAGTAGAATGGGCCAGAATGTACTGCTATTCAGCTCTTTGTTCCCAGAGCAATTGTCAATTGGGTGAAAACAATGGTGAATTGATCCAGGTTGGGACCACCAAATGCAGGGTGTGGAAAATATAATCCTTATCCCTTTATTTAAAAAAAAAATCACAAACAACTCACAAAGATTGGGGCAATTATAAATGAATTCCACTGGTTCCATTGCAATTGTTTTAAATCCCTGTGCCTGTATGTGTGAATTTTTGTAAACAAAGAGGCTACAAGAAGATTGGCCTTTCAGCACATGAACAGTGAACTATTCCAAAATAGATAGTGCCACTATTCAATAACAATTAAGGAAATGAAAACCAGAAGCAGGACAAGATGACACAAATTCCTTCTATTGTTTGATTATCCAAAGTGTTCTGTCTTTTAAGAGAAAAATCAAACTCTAAGCAGCAAGTTCTTCTCTGACAATAATATTATTTTTGGGAGGCAGAGGGTGCAACATTCCAGTAGCACTTGCTATGTATCTGTGGAATGGGGGAACAAGATTGGTATCATGATGGGTGTAGAGAAAGCATTTTATCTTTCTCTCCATTGTGGTCCTGACAAAAATCACTTTCCTGGAGTCTGCTACTTGTATCAAGAAGGAAACTCCAATTGGCAGCAATAGTACAAATCAGCTGTGCTCATTCTCATTTTATACCCACTATGTATATCAGCTGTAACAACCACAAGCTGCAACAATTAGATGGCCAGTAGATGCTGTACTAGATGGCTCTTTGGTCTTCCTGAGCAGGACTGTTATGTTTCAGGAAGAAGTGAAGTAGGCACTGTTTCCAGTCTTATTGTTTTAGCCTGTAGAAGTGCACTAGGTAATCTCCATTTGATTCCTTCTGGTGAAGGAGGCCTTGCTATTTATCTGTGCCAGTTGCCCACCATACTTTAGGTATATACATTTGACAGTGTTAAATTCTTTTTTGTAAAGGGAAATTCAATAAAGTTTTGAGGGTTTTATTTTTAATATATTGACTGTGTTAGCTGTCTTTCTTTTGGCCAACTTACAGATCTGGGTAGCTTTGGAATTTATATATGTTTGCATTTAATCTGCAGCTAGCATAGGTAAAGGGGGGGCAGAGAGAAAGATGGGCATCTACAGCTGGTAGGAAATTAGCTTATGCTATAATTTTATTTGTATTTATACTTTTTGTTTTTGCAAGTTTTAATAGTTACCCTTTGAGGATTTCCAGTCTAGCTTATCAGAATCCACCAACAGCTTTTTTGTAATATTCTCGTTTCCCTTTTGGTTCAGCCGAGCCCACTGACAGATCATTCAAATTCAATTGTTTTATGTCTAAGCCGAACAGCTAATTAAAGTAGGGATGATTAACCTGACTGGCAGTATCGCTCTCTCACTCCCTCCTGTTCCAATCAGTCTTTTTCTCACACACACACGCACACACGCACACGCACACACACACAGAGTCTTTTGCTCTACTGTTGTGTGTGTGTGTGTGTTTTTCCTCTTCTCTCCTAAACGTGGTCTGCTTGCTGATGGCAGAATGGCACTCGGAGATTTGTGCATTGTGTCTGGTTTCCTACGGGCAGGCTGACCCAGTGCCTCTGGGGACTTATCAATAGACCACTCAGAAGAGACAGAGACAGGAGAAAGGAGGAGGGGTGGGGGGCGACAGAGAGAGAGAGAGAGAGAGAATCAATATCAAGAATAGAAGGAGCTCCGAAGCCATTTTTTTTATTTTAAAAAAAAGTCTATCAGGACTTGGGAAGAGGGTGACAAAGAAGGTTTTTGAAAGAGGCAGTGGAGGAGGTTCTAATAAATTTGGAAGGATACAGTTCCCTGTCTTGGGGAAAAGAAGAACTCCTGGCTGATTAGCATTCACACCAGGTATGAGATGTTCGCTACCCCTTATCACTGCGTCGCAACCGAGAGGAAAGGCGCCTTTTCTTTATCTTTTCTTTTCTTCTTCTTCTTCTTTTGAGGAGATGGAGCGAGCGTGCATTTTTGTGTGTTTGTTATTGCTGCGAGGGGTGGGGGAAGAAGAGCCGCGGGCATTGGTGTGACGGGAGCAAGAAGAATGGGAGCAGGGCAACAGCGGCGGAGGGAGAAGAGTCTGGAGTAGGTGGTTCTCTTCAGGCACCCCGAGGGGTTACCCAAGTTCATTCTGAGCAGGTGGATTTAGGCGGGGAGTTACTTAACGCTTGACCGCCAGTTTTCAAAAAAAAAAAAAAAAATCCCGCTTCCTATGTCTATTAAAGGAAGCGCCAATGTTTCTCTCTCTCCCCCCCCCCCCCCCCCGCTTCCCGCTCTCTCGCGCGCACTGCCTCTCTCTCCCCTCTTTTTCCTCTTTTCCTAACCAGACAGCGGGAGGGTTCTTGGCTTCTAGCCAGCCCAAAAGCCTCTAAGTGTTTTGCACTTGTTTCAGGGAGTCGCTGCCCGGCGATTTTTTTTTTCCCTCCTTCCTCCAGCATTTTCAGGAGAGAACAAAGAGTTCTTTACAAAGGAAAAGAGGGGACTGCGAGCTTGACGCTTAAGATGTTCCCCCCTCTATTTTTAAGGTCCTCCCTCTTATTTCGAAAAGAAAAGAATCCGTAGCAGCACTAAAAGAAGAAAAAGAAAAAGGATTTTTTTCCCGTTCTTAGTGGGAAAAAGGAGGAAATAGTTTCTTTTTTTTTTTCCTGTTACCCCTTTTCAAAATAACATTAAAAAAAATGTAGCTGTTGCTTTGCTAACTTTTACCTGATGGGGGTTCCTTACATAAAAGTTAGGCTGTTGCCTGTGTTTTCTCTCCCTTCCTCCCTGTTTTCTTTTTCTGCTTCTCAAGGCATTTTACCTGGGCAGTAGAGGTAAGGGAATAGGAAAGATTCAATTAAGAATAAATTAGGATGCGAATGGGGAATTCTTCCACTTTTGGCCACCTGGCCTTCAAAACTTAGTACGGTATCGAAGGAAAGTATGTATGTTTGGCTGATACTAAATAAAAAGGTTTGGAAGGCTTTTCAGAGGTTATAATTTGTTTTGCGACCTACTTGTCACCTTTGCACTTGGTGGAACCATAGATTATATTTCTATTACATATTTTGGGCGCACATTATATTTTATGTATATTAAAATATGTATTTGTATTTCTGAGTAGACAACATTACTTGGTTAATAGCATAAAATGATAAATTAGATCATCTAATAGTTATTCAAAAATTATATGCTACATGGAAGTATACTAAGACCAATAATTTTTCATGCTGTCAAATGTATTTCAACTATGCAAGCCTCTGAACATTTACAAGCACAAAAAGGGGGTTCCTTTAATGAAAGTCATTCCTATTAATTAATACCCATTTTTAATAAAATTGCAGTTTAGTACAGCAGGTAGAACTATACGTGATCTCTATCACCGTGTTAAATATACAATTTTACATAGATGAATAATCTGGAGTAATTATAGCAATTGTTTTAGGATACAAAGGCTGATGAATATTACTAGTAGTATTTTCCTTTTCTTTAAAGACGTGATAAGTTACGTGTTCTGCACATTTTGGAATCTCACATACTTACTAGACATTATTTCTGAGGAAATATGTGTACACAAGTCGTACATTTTACTACTGTAATACTGGAATAACTTTATTGCAGCAATAGAAGTGAAAGTAGCTACACCATATAAATGTAAGTTATTTTAGGAACTCTCCTTACTCTTAGGACTCTCCATGGGTGAACCTGAAATGAGTAAAGACAAGAGGACTCAGAAATACTGGAAGATTCAGTATTTTATTTGGCTTTCTAAAAAATAGTAGAAATTGAGTAACTTTTCCCTTTCCTTTTATTTGCATTTTTTCATGAATCCCTGAAAATAAAATTTCAAATTCCAATATTTGCATATTTATTGTTATATATTAAAATATAATAAAACAAGTAATTAATATCCTTGAACTTTCTAATAACAGGAAACTTCTTTATATTTTCTGTCTTTTTTAGACTCTTCTGTTAGTTTGC
The DNA here is from genome assembly GCA_030867105.1 of Liasis olivaceus. NCBI lineage: Eukaryota > Metazoa > Chordata > Lepidosauria > Squamata > Pythonidae > Liasis > Liasis olivaceus. The sequence continues at coordinate 84,142,861 of CM061352.1, read as the reverse complement.
TTGTTTCTTTTGTTCTGTAGATTATAAGTCCATTTTCTGTCTGGAATCTCAGAGGTAGCAACAGAAGGGAGGGATAGTCAGTGCCAAAGTCTATATAATCCCCTTCTGACTAATAGTCATCTTCCATCAGATACCTGCATGCAGGAAAGGAAGAAAGAGGATAAGTTTTTTCCTGAGATTCTTTTTGAACTTAACCTAAGACTAAGGCATTTACAGTAGAGGAGAAAAGAGAGGGAAATAGATGAAGGAGGGGAAAAAAAAGAAAGAAAGAAAGAAAACGGAAAGAAAAGCTCTTTGAGCAGGAACACACTGGTTCTTTCTTCCTTCAAGCAGTCCTTTCCAGCTCCTGGCGACATGTCCTGCGCTATCAGATATCATATGACTCTTTAGCTGGACTCCTGTTAGCAGAATGGGCCTGTTTTCCTTTAATTCTCTTTGCCCTGCTCCCTTCTGTATTTGTATCTATGTGTAATCTTTTATTTGCTTTTTTAAGTGCCTCACATAAAGACAAAACAATAATTTCATTCCCTAGTTTGGTTTAAGTTAAATGCCCAAATTTAATTTCATATAGGTATGTGCTGTCCTTTCCTTCCATTGCCTTTTCTTATCTATGCATGTTCATATATGTTTACATATATTCATATATCTTTACAAATTCTTTCTGATATTCTCTTCTTCCTTTTGCAGTGGTGTCTAGGAGTCATCTCTCCTGATCCAAGACATAATCCTAGAATGTATATCAATATATAACATAGATTTGTATAGTCATTTATACCTATGTAAAATTTATATCACCTTACTTTGAAAAGTAACTTCTAAAGGTTTGTGATCTATATGTATCAATGTGAATTATATTGGAAGTTCAGGCAAACATGGAAGTAAAATCCTGCTGAGAAAATAAAAAACTGACAATATTATTCAAAGTAAGATGAAAAATGTATGGATTTCACACCATTTTGCAACATACTTGCTAGTAGAAGAAAAAGCCAATAATCCATGTGAATGTTTCTAATAACAATTCTTAGGAAGTTGTTGGAAGTACTATAGGAAAGTGAAATGTTTCTAATATTTCTTTCCCTCTTGCTAAACTTCCCAGAAAAGTTAAGTGGTTTTTCTACAATAGGGTATAGTTAGAGATTATAAATTTGACTTACTATATCAGTTTTGATGCTGGATCTGCCTAATTATTTGTTCTGATTTAACGTATTACTCCAGGAAATCCAAACATTGATGAAACTGACATTTGGAGTACTATCATTAAAAATATTTTATGCTTTTGTCTATCTCCAATGTGCATTTACTTGAAATGAAGTTATATCAACCATCCAGACATTCTTTTAAGTAAAATTGTACAAAATTAGGCTATAAGGGGAATCTGTATAACAATCAGAAACCTGTATAACAAATCAAGAAATCTCTGCTTCTTTGACATATGCTATTTTTTCCATGCTGCCTTCTAAAGTTGCAAGATTTTTGCATTAAGCTCCTTCAAACCTAACTTGTTACTTCTCTCTCTCTCTCTGTTTGTTTGAGAAAACAAATGCTTAGTTGGCAGAGTTAATTTTTTCCCAAAATTTAAAAGTTCCCAAGTTCCATTTTGTGAGTCATGAGATTTATTTTAATTTTATAAGCCAAATTGGGTATGTATCATCAGCGTCTCATTAATCATTCATATACTGGCTTTTATTAAGTATGTTTCCATTAACATTACTAGGTTAAAATTCTGAGATCTAGCCATTTTTTTTTCTTTTTTTCTGAATTTTCCTGAATAAATAATCAAATTGGAACAACACTTCCAGGAATGTATGTGTAATACCTAAATAGGTGAATGGGAAACCTGCATTTCAAATTTCCTTTAGCTCTATTCATTAGGTATCCTTATTCAACTTCCACAGTCTCAGTTCTCAAATGAATAGTAATGTATAAGCTGTGAAGTATAATTGTAATATTGTTGAGAAAATGTAAGTGAAGCATCTTAATGCTGCTTATTTCTTTTAACAAAAAGTAAGGATAATGTTGACTCATTGTGGTAGTATCATACTTCATATCCCCCAACAGCAGATTTTTCTTCAGAAATTACAATCTCCTATATCAATTTTAAACCATTTTTAAAATGTTTCTTTTCTTCCTTCCTAACCTATTCTCTGCCGTATAAATATGACTGGAGAAACTTGGTAACTAAATGTAAAGGTTTGGTTTGGTTTGGTTTGGTTTTGCATTAAAGCTGCATTTCATATTGATGTATTAATTTCAAGTTTCTTCCTGCTCAGAAAAAAAAATGATTTTAAAGTAAGTACAATGCATGATGTACATATTATGTGTTTCTCTTATATGTATCATAATTACATTATTGATTAATTTATCTACCTATATATCTCAAGACTGTGACTAGTCTACACTATTCAGCATGTCAATATTTATTTGTGAGATTTTTCTCATAGGAAGCAAGGATTGGAAGAAACTCAGTCTTTTGATTTCCTGATTCCTAACAATTTGACAGTGACACCTGTTCAGGGCTGGCACTTTATATGTCTGATAATATTCCTTGAAAATTTTAAGTTTGTCCTTTGGAAGGGTAAACATTTTCCTACCCTGCAGCAAAGTGTTACTTTTGTTGATTTGTTAATCAGTACAGAAATGAGAGGAAAACTACAATTGAGAGCTTTAACGTTAGAAGTATGTTCAGTCTTAACAGAGTTTTTGTTTTGATTTGTTTTGTTTTGTAATGAACATGGAAGTCTGTGATAAACTTTTAAAATATATATGGCTGGATTTTTGCCAAGTGGAAAACTAGCTTATGTTACATGTGTGTCATTGGTGCATATCAGTGTTGCTTAAAGGCCATTAGCAAGATAACTACTAAAAAGATACCAGATTCTCCTTTAGCATGATAAGCTTTTAAGTTTTATAATTAAATATCTTCCTGAAATATAGCAGTACGTATAGAAGAAAAAGCTAAATGTAGCAGTGATTCATTATATTACCCTTTTATTCAGGCTTATCATAGCAATCTTTGTAGTCTGGGTTCAGTTTTCCTTCCCTTATCATTACATAAGTAAAACATCTCTTCAGAGGACTCACTGACTGTGGTCTTATTCTTATTTATTTGTAAGTGAATTCTTCAAACTAAGGCTTATTTTTGCATAAAATTGTACTGTTAGAATTTTGGTTGTTTTCAGGTAATACTAATAAATTGACATTTTCTTATGTATGTTCTCCTTTCTAGTCAGGCATAATATATTGGAAAGAAAAGTGTCAGAGGAATATAGGTGTGACTCCACATTAAACCATAATATTTTTCTCCATTTTTAATTCATAATATAGCATTGTCATGGAGTATGTGCCTTTTTAAAAAGATCAGGTATATTCTTCTGAATAATACTTGGTATGTCTTCATTTTATAAACACTGGTTCACATCAACACTAAGTTCTGAGGCTAATAAAATTTCAGATTTAAATCTTTCTGATTTAGCTTCTCTTTGTGTTGTATATCACCCATTATTTTTCTTAACTTTTTTTCCTGAAGTTATGGAACTTAATTTTTATATTGCAGCTGAGATATGTAAGGCTCTATACCCACTGTTGTTCTCAATGAAATTTTGAACTGAACTGGGTCCTCCCATTAAGAATTCTCTTGGCATACCTGAAAGACTCATTTTATACTCTGGCAGCCTTTTAAAGTTCTGACCATATTAAGAGTAGAAAAGGAACTAGTCTGTTAATGCAGTCTTTTCATTACCCTAGATAATAAAATTTCTCTGTGACCTGTTAATCTCTACTACGTATCCCAGAAAGCATACAGATGTAGCGTGAGAAACAATTTCTTCTCTTTTCCTGCAGCAAATAAGTTCTATAATTATTTTTCTGGCCAGAGAATCAGGATGTACCAAAGAAAATTATGTGTATTTAGGAAGTTGCCAAAAGCTTTGCCTGGGAGGAGATTAGCTGTTGTTTTTCTTTTAAAAAAAAGTAAGAACTTTTCTGAGTCCTAAACATATTCTTAGTGTTACAGTTGTCATACAGCAACCTCAAGTATCACAACATATTAAAGATATAACAAGCCAAATAGGACAAATCTTATTCATTTTACCCTCCAGATACTCATTTTTTCCCCCTGAGATAATAGTAGAGTATGTGGAGGTTTTTCATTAAAAAAAAAAAAGTTGCATTTAGTTCTTAGTCACTGATTGGAATCCTTCTTTTTTCTTCCTCTTGCACATTCCTTTTATATTCTAGGTTCTAAATAGATGTAAATACCTGCATCAGATGCTTCCAGATCATTCTCTAAGAATTTTGCTGTATAATAATTAGTAGCTTCAAAATCTGATGTGCACTTTAACCGTATAAAACTTTAGAAGGAAAAATAATATATATACCGTTAACTTTTAATTCCATACATTCTTTTTAAAAGATTCAGTTGGATACAACTTTTTAAAAAATACATAAACTATAAATGTCTATAACAGACTACTATCAAGCTGGCTACATTTCACTGAAGGACACAATATAGGAGCACCGGAATAAGGATGCACATTTAGAGCTAAGAAATTTAACCCACCATATCTTGTTGATGCCTGGCCATTGGTGAAGAATGTTGGGAGTTGTAGTTCAGTAACATCAACTACAGATTCAGAATACTTGATAGAATCATTATTTTTTTTTAAAAAAAAAAACTTCAACACCCTCAAGACAATTCTATAATTAATAGTGATATTTTCTTTTATGGTAATATCCACCAAATCATAATCTGAATGATTGACTTAAAGTTTTCTATTAAATCATTTTTGTATCATTCTGTTGTTTGTATTACTTTTGATTTTTTTTAAGTATTCATTTGCTGGGAATTTATTTCTATTTCTTGAAAACTCTGACATCAGTATAGTGATAACATTTCTGATTTGATTTTCAATCAGATCAGAAACAGACATTTTTCTTGAGCAAATACCTGAATGAAGATATAAGTAAGTTATTGAAGATTAATGTAGACAAGACAAAACAGCCTAAAGATGGTGAGACTACAGCTTTGATAGTGTTATATTTCCCATAAAGAACACATTTTGCAGACTGGAGTAATTGTTAAAACCTATATTGTTGCAAGGTTCCTAAATAGCAGTTGTGTATATGACTAGTGCCTTTTATCAGTCTGATAAGTTGCCTGAAGTCACTGCCATCAAATCAGGGTTTGGTTCAGGAGATTCAGGTTAGAAAAATTTCCCATGTGGATTACTGCAGTATGCTAGGTGTGGTTGTCTTTAAAGATTGTTCAGAAATTGTGGCTAATTCAAAATTCTGCAGCCCACTAACGTATGTAGATGAGCCATAAGAGGCAAATTACTCTTTTCTTAACACACCTGCACTGATTGCCTGTTTGCTTTCTAGACCCAATTCTAAATGCTGGCAGAGACTTTTAAAGTATTGAACATCCTGCGTCTATTAGGTTGTGCCTTTTCCCTCCTCTATGCTCTTGGTGTCATAATTTCTGTAGGAAAGGCCTACTTTGCTTCTTCCCTTTATAATCTAAACTCTTGCTGTAGAACCTTTAATTGTTGAAGTGCATCAGACTTCTCTACTACCTTTATAAACAACTAAGAAATAGGGGTTTTTTCCAGAAAATTTTCGTAGACTTGCTCTGTTTGAAATAATAGCACTGTTTTAAAAAAACTCTTCAATTCAGTTTTTATTTAATTTATTGTAAAATGCATTTTTCAGATATTTGTGATAAGCAATTTAGGTACTTCTGTAAATACTTTAAAATGTATCATAAATTTCCAGGACGTACCATATAAATACTGAAGAAAGTACATTCTGTTTTACAGGTGAACAAGCATTTTCACACAGCTTTGTTGAGGTCCATGTTGGCCAACTTGCATAAGAGCCAGAGCAGAATTTGCAGACATTCATCTTGAGTTCTTGTTTTAATTACAAGGCCCACACTGCTTCTTCAAATGTAAGTTGGGGTTCTATATTTGTTACATTTTCTATTTCATTTCTTTTTCTTTTTCATTTTATTTTTTCAACATTTTAAGCTTTTCTCTATTAAAAAGTTGGTCTTGAATCTACATGTGGATCAGCTGTTACAGCCACACATTTGCTTGTCATGCATTTCCTGTCATTTATTTAAACCTACCCCAAAAGCCATTAATGCCTAATCATTCAGAAGTATGGTATGTACAAATGTTTTTTTCCAGGTGGTGAAGATATTGCCATTTATCTGTGCTTAAGTATTGAGAAGATCAATTGGCTGAGATACAACCAAACCCAGACTTCATTCAAGAAGGAAAAATCTATTTGAAACTGTAGCTTTCATTCCCATGTTATCAATATTTATACAATACATGTACAAACTTTAATATATCTTGTATATTTGAAAACCCAAAATTCTTTCATGGTAAAATATTTCAGTACATAAGATATATCATTTGATCTACATAGGAATACTAGCTATGGCTGGCTTCACAGAATATACATAATGGCTTTCCATACAGAATAATTATATGAAAATTATAGTGGCATTCTTACATTACTTTAAGCAAAAGAATAAATCATATAAATCTTGTTTATGTTTGAAAGTTATATGTGAGTTATCCTTCCAACAGTATTTATTAATTATTATTTCCTGATTCCAGAAAATAAAATGGTTTCAGTTCAGTTTGAAATCTCCCTTACTGGCAAATCATTTTTCTATAATGGTATAGAAAATGAAAATATTGTTATTATTTTTACATAAATCATGATATAATTGCATACTTTTACACAATTAATGCGAAACAGTAATTGCAATGATTGCATCTTGAAAAAAATAAATCTGTGTATACTCTAGAAATTAGATGGTTTACAACCCAGTTTAATTCTAATCTAATGTATTTATTCTTCAGGGCAGAAAATCCAGAGCTAACACGCATTATATGATATTGAGATAAAATATCAATAGTTGGCTAGAAAATCTCCAGCAAAGCTGAGCCTACCACTCTTCCCCCATCTATTGTTAAACTTATCTTGTCATGAAGCAGTTTGTTCTACTGTCGACCCAAAATCTATCCTTATATAACTTAAATCCATTAGACCTAGTTTTGCTTGATGGGACAAGTCTTTCCCCTCTTCTTTTTAGCAGTCCTTTATCTTCCAGGCTACTGTTTTCATAGGAATTTCCTTCAAAGGGAAAATAGAAGGTAGCAGTTAAAATTGACTAGCCACATTTAACTGTCTCCTTTTTTTTAATTGAATGTGGTATCTCTTATGTAATTTCAGTACACATTTTCTAACATAGTGAAATTTGTAATAAAAAAAGTTTTGCAAAGTTGAAGCCCCATGATATCTTTATTTACAAGTTTAAAGAAGATTTGAGAGAAACGGAACATTTTATTTTAAAAGTCTGCAGTATGAATCTGCAGTCATTAATGCACAGCAAGCAATAGATAAAGGACGTACATGTAATCAATCTTATCCAGGAACAACATGTACCATCTTGTCTTAACTCTACATTTTTTGTCTGCACCTGCTGAAAAATTCCATTTCTTGTTTTGTTCATTTCCTCCTTACTGGATTTTTTTGTCTATAGTTAGATAATGAATAGATACAACAGTGAGGAAATCCAAGCTGATTATATATTAATCATAGTGTCATCAGGACACTCCTAAGTCTTCTTACATTTCTAAGACTAGAGCAGAATTGTGCACAATAAAAGCAAAATCTGGGAGCATCCAAGGGCAGACTAGCAAAGAAATAAACTGGAACTTGTATTCTCTGTGTCCTGAGAGGTATTATACTATTACTGCATCCTGAAAATTGCATTAGTCTTCTGTATAGTTGCAAAAACACTGCTAGAGTATGATCAGTTTATGGTCAACTCTTTTCTTTTTTTTCCCTCTCTTTCTTTCTTTCTTTCTTTCTTTCTTTCTTTCTTTCTTTCTTTCTTTCTTTCTTTCTTTCTTTCTTTCTTTCTTTCTTTCTTAAAAAAATTTATTAAGATATATAAAAAGTACAGTTAAAATACAAATCAGAGAGTATAGAAAAGACAAAATAGAACTAAAAGAAAAAGACAAAAACTAAAATAGAACAGATTTCTCTCTCTCTCTTTCTCTTTCTCTTTCTCTCTTACTTCAGTATTTTCTTTTCAAACCACTGTGGCCACCTGAAAGTTCAACTACAGCAACTTAGTTCATAGCTTCCCACCTTAATGTTCTGCTTTTGATTTTCTTTTTTTAAATGACTAGGAGACAATGGTCAAATGGTGATTTAACCAGCTAAATTCATTGGCTTGGAGTCTAAGATGGGAAGTAGCATCTTCCATCTCTCTTCCAGCACCACTGAGCAGCTGATCCTTTGTCATTCTGTATTGTTCAGGAGCACCCAGTGACTAGCCAAAGTAAACTGAGAGTGGTGTAAAGGAAGAGTAGATAATAAACTTTCCATCATGAACTTAGCTCTAGTTTAAGTTATCTTATGATCTAAAGAAATTAATATGATTGTGATTTTATATGTAAAAAGAAAATTAATTTCAGATGGGCATGCATATATGCCTCTAAACCTGAATGCAGGTTAAAGGATGCCATTTGCCTGTCAATCAAAAAGACAGGTGTGAATGTCCAAATTTAAGTAAAGATTAAGATATATACCATATCATGAAAGAGAGACTATGTTCACCAGCTTTCTATACAGTTGAGTACTTTGATGCTGTTAGTAATAATTTAATTAAAAATAGGTTTATTAAAGTAAGTGGACTATCCTGGAAATTTAAAAAATGTATATCTATATGAGTGTATTTGCTTCTTCTAGTGTTTCTAGTAGGTGGCTGAATCATCCTGATGGCATTCAACAGGAACCAGCTGTTGAGAATATTAAAATGCAAGCATTTATTCCTCTAGAGAGACAGTAACATCTGCAAAGTTTTCCTGTCTTGATAATCCCACAGAGCATTCCCTAGTAGTTTTAACTTTTCTTTCTCTTTCTGCAGTTGCTTTGGATATCTCTTTTGTTTCGTAATATATAAAGGAATATTGCACTACATGATTGATACTGAGATTAAAAATAGAATTAGTTTAAGGAAGAGTTATAATTTTAAGTATGGGAGATACAGTACATTATTGGTATAAAAAGGAGATGAGTTATTCTGTGTTGCGTAAATCATTTTTGCTATTGGTGTTAGTATATTAATGATGATAGAATGAAGAAACAGGCGGTAAAAGGTGATTCCAGAGATTCCATTTCTGGAATATTAGTGTGAATAATGACAGGAAATCTTCTAAAACGTTGCATCCCATTTCTGTGCCTTTTCTTAATTTGCATTCACTTATTCAGACTAATATTCTGGTCTTTGATTAATGCTGCTCTAGTTACATACATGCTTAAGAATTTCTACATTATGGCTACAGTCCATCTACAGTTACGATGAAATACAAATGAAACAAGTTAGTATCTAATTCAAGTATCATTGCTCAATAATTTAAGTTGGAGTGTTGTGAAAAAATTTTGCAAATATGTATGCTAAGTACAGAAATAAACACCTAAACACCAGGAGAATCACTGGAATTAATAGTATCTAGAACTTTCAGAGAAAGAGAGAGAGAGTTTAGTGTAGCGTTTAAGATAGCAGGTTAGAAACCAGGAGACAGTGAGTTCTAGTCCCGCCTTAGGTACAAAGCCATCTGGGTGACCTTGGGCCAGTCACTCTTTCTCAACCCTAAGAAACAGGTAATGGCAAACCACTTCCAAAAACTTGCTAAGAAAACTCGTCCAGGCAGTCACCAAGAGTCATGACTGAATGGAAGGGGGGGGGGGAGGAAGGAAGGAAGGAAGGACGGACTATGAGGGATGAGTAGCATTCGCAGGTCTGGATGTAGGACATAAAGGGACAACACAGATTGTGAGATACAGGCCCACAAATCTGGCATAAAAAGAGGCTATGAACCAATTCAGGATTGTGGAAGAAAATATTTATTTTTATTTCTTAGATTTCTATTCCATATTTTGTTCAGCAAATCAATAACATACATAGTATTTCATCCTCCAGTTTTTTTCCTACAATGGTTAGGGATAGTTAGGCTGAGAAAGAGGTTGGACCCAAACTTGGATACTCCCAGTCCTAGTCCAATATCTTAAGCACTGCACCACACTTTTATATATCATACTTTAATGTATATATTCTGGATCCAGGTGAGTCCTTGGTCTATTGTTGGCTATATAATGTTATTTGGTTCTACTGCTGTAATTGGCTTTTTCCAAGCCTTGGAAAAATAAATTATGCTATTCTCTGAAATAAATTCTTTGTCACTGTACCATATGAGAAATATACTAACCAGCAGACACAAGACCCATTCCTTGCTTGGTACCATGAAACGTACCTTATAAATCATCAAACCACTGAGGCCAGCTAAAGGTCCTACAACAGCCATGTAATTCATTGCTTCTCATGTCAGGGTTCTGCTTTGGATTTCCATTTTTGCTTCCTTTTGAATTTGGATTACAATGGCTACTTTTGACAGAGAATGCCTGAACTGCTTACTCTGCTTGGCTTAACTCTTTGCATGGCCAGACCTGGTTTTTTATTTTATTATCCTGAATCTATACAGACTTAGAATCGCAAAGGGAGGAAAAATTAACCTAATTATACAACACTGAAAACATGGTAGCAGTCTGTCTTTGATACAAAATTGGTACAGACAACCACATATTTCAACTGTTTATATAACAATGCATTGGCCAGCAGTGAGTTACCTACTGTTTTATAATACATGAATATAATGTCATAAATTAAAGTTATTGTATTCGCTTCTCTCTTATGCTGCTTTTCATCAATTAAATTTCCAGTACAATTTATGTATACATCATTATACCCTTAAGAATCACACCCTGGTTTTTATTTGGAGTAAATGTTTTGCATAACAGAAAAGCAAAGCAGTTGCCATGTAAACAGCATAATTCCCATTTACAGGAAACTCATGCTTCATTCTACCTTGGATTATTCATAGGCATCATACTGTATGCATTTTACTGTGCAACAACCTGATAGGATGTCAACCATTCAAGGTTTTGACAGCATCTTAAATATACAAAGGTAGAGTTCTCTCTTGCAAAGTTTGATAGACTCTCTCAGAATTTAATAGACTAGAGAAAGTTCTTGTAGAACATGTTGTTTCTAGCTAGCAGACACTTTAATGTCATTCTTGATATCTGCCAGGAATTCAATAAGTAAAGTTAATATGTTGGATCTAATATTTAAAAGGTGTGCCTTAAACATGTGGTCACCTTAGAAACTGATTTATTAGGAAATCTCTCTTACACACACATACACACACTTTCCTTGTTTAAAAAAAAAACAAATTCTGAATGTCTTCTCTTGGTTCCTATTACTATGAAACCCTTATGCTGACAAAACAAGGTAGGGAAAGTATGGAGAGCATGGTTTCTGGAATTTTTTCCACCAGCAGTTGCCATAGGAGATATCTGTATTTTCTTTGGTAAAACAAGTAACTTGTTGCATGTGTGTATGTGTGTGTGTGTGTGTTTCTGTTCTCTCCTTGTTTTGTACTCATATGGGTTTGTGTTTCCTAGGTGTGCATTACGAAACACATGACGGGCTCTGGGTGATGGGACAATGAGGGACAGGGCTTAGACAGAACCGTTACCAACATTCTGAGCTGCTGCCTAATAGGGATGCACTGCGATTCCCCCCCCCCCCCCAAATATTTTTCTCTGTAGTCCCTGGTCTGATCTTAAATTTGGAGTTATTTCTTTTGCCATCTTCCCCACACCTACTTTTGTCCTGTCCTGTTCAGTTTTCAGAGAGTAATCCTGCTAATGATAGAGAGCTGACAGACAAAGTCTAAATAATTTTACATAATTTCTTTTAAACATTCTCTTGGGCTGGAAAGAATAAAAAATAGAAGTGTAACTAGATGGGATTTTAATTTAGAGAGTTATGGATATGAATAGAATATGGGGTATTTTAAGAAAGACTGCAGTGTCAGTAGACTACCGAAGTAGTGACTACCGAAGAGAATGGAAATTGAGCTGTACATATAGGCATATTTAAGGAGTTTGTGTTTTGTTACTTCACTTCAGTTGTCTCAGTTCCAGATGAGATCAGTAGTTATTCTTTCCATGTGTGCACTGATATGGGCAGTTTTCTATAGTGAAGAAATACTATATATTAATACTATATGATAACCAGATTCAGTATGTGAATTTGTTGTACTCATAATACTTACATATTTTATGAATGAACCATTATTCCTACAGGTTTTCTTCTCCAGATCAGAATGTTGAACAAGATGCTGCACAGTTTGTAAGCATTCAAAGATCTGTGCCTACATTGACTGCAAGGGTTTATTTTATTTCATTTTAGTTCCTTGTTCTCACTGAATCTTTTATTGCTATGAACTATGTAATTAGACAAGCCACAAGCCACTATATTCAATTTCATAATTGTTCCATATCTAGGAAAAAAATTAACTATTGTTTCGGTGGTGATCAGACAGTTATATGTCCAAACAAATTTTCATTGTGGTTGACACTACAGAGTGAGCATAGAGCAAGTGACATCACATACATTTCTCAGAGAGCAATGGGATGATGCATTAGTAACATGGCACCATTGCCATGGATTGCTAGCATTATAAGCTTGAAAAAACATTGAGCTTTTTTAGCACTAAGGAGTAATAAAACTAATAAATCTCCTAGACTGAATCCAGGCAAGATTACTCATCACTCATTTTGAGGAAATGCATTTTCTTTCAATAAGTCCAGTCCCATAAATGCATGGAATATATCCTTAGTCTATTTTAGTTCTTCTTTAGCTGTCCATTCTGCAGAAATGCACATCCTAGTGCCAGTATATCTGTCTGCATAAACAACTTACCCTATATTGTTTGTATATGTACAGTCCATAGAAAAAAATGGCTTCCATCCTGATATGATACAAAGGACCTTTTATATGTTTTGGACTTCAGCTTCCATCATATTAAGGAATTGTTGGAGCTATAATCTAAAACATCTGGAAGGCAACAGTTTTCCTGTCCCTGCTTTAGCTACTCTGTTTCTGCAAGATCTAGTGAGATCCAAATTTTTTCTCCTGTTCCCTAAATTCTGGTCTGGGAGCTAAGGATCAATGTGTTCTTTGTAGCATTAGATGGAAACATACTTAACATTTACTTGTAATGTTTAGTTAATCCATAGTCATAGTAGCAGCTTCAGTTAATTGTAGTTCTCTAGGTTAGTTCAGTATTCTTTCTTGCCTTCAGTCAACATGAAATCCAGAGATGCACATTATTTCTCATATATACTGAGCGACAGAGAGAAATAAGGTGTAGTTACAACAATGAAGTCATAGCTCAGAGCTATGATAATAAATTTTATTCTGAAGGAGAAGGGAGTAAAAAGCTGCCAGTGCAGCAAGTGAACTGCTATTGAGCTATGACCCCATAGTCTCGTTTTCATCCACCTGTTTGCAAATGAATGAAACAGAATGAATTGGTTTTGGCATTTGGTCAAAGGATATTTTAAACTTTGAAGTTCTTTTTTGTTGTCTTTGCTTGCATTAGAGAAGTCAGGGAACCTAGTTTAGAAATGCATTTTAAATTAAATTATATTTAATAGACATACACTGATGCATATTTTTTTGTAATTTTTTATTTTGGTTCTATAAATAATGGCATTACAATACTGATGCAATATCAAAAGTCTGTCTTTTGAGGCTGTGAAGATTTGTTTGTTAAATTTGCACTCCTCTTTTCTCCAGGGATATCAGGTGTTTCAGCTTCAGAACAATCTTGCTGTTCTCTATCTTGTATCTTTCTCTGTGTTGACATTTCATATATAGATAATTTGTTAAATAAATCAACAAAATGTGTTCTGTGAAAAAATATCCTTAAGTTTTGTTATGTCAATTCGTAGATTAGCTTCTCAGTCAGTAATACAAATTAGCAAGATTGTATTGCACATCTTGATTTTATGCTGTATATTATCCTAATGGAAATAACAGTATCTGAAGCACATTTATGAAAACTAGAGGCAGAACTGATAATTCAAAGGATTATTTTGTGATGAGCTTCTATTATTCTAGTCAGTGTTTTCTCAAATTATATTTTAATATGAAAGGTCATACATTTTCTTAAAGACCTTCAGTTGAGCCATGTACTGTTGCCAATATCAGAATAAGTTTCCAAATAAAGTAAATGGGGTAACAGAATTGAGTGACATGTGGTAGGCATGTTAGAAAAGTAAACTGCGTGGCACACACCTGCTTTTTGGCTGTGCTGTACCACAAGTTAGCATTTTGGATGAGCAGTTTCCGTTCTGTTGTTTTCTCTCAACACATGGTGTTCAAAACAGTTAAAAAGAAAACTGTGCCCATTTGTTCATCTCAGAAGCTTGCAATTTCTGAGAATTCTGCCAGATTTTTGTTAATATGCAATATATATAAAAATATATATATTGCGTGTGTATATGTGTGTGTGTGTGTAAAAATAAAAAGCTGGGATCACGCTGCATTTTTAGCTGCATTTTATGTAGAGAAGGATAAAACTTATATTTTCAAATGCAAGGGTAATGCCATCAGAAAACAACTGAGATTAATTCAAAACAATTAGCAACAAGTACATATCTTTTGGAAATAGAGGTTTTGTCATTGTGTATATACATTTTAAGGTACATCGCTGAACTATAGAAAGTATCTAATAGTGCCACTTCCAGATAATGCTTTTACACTTGATGTTTGGATCCACAAAATGCATTTCAGTTTCTCAGTAACTTGAAAACATCATGGCCATCGATTCATTTTCAGTACCAGTGAAAGAATACAGTTACTCTTTCATTTTATGACGTTAATAAAGAGGTGCTATGGCTCTAATGCAAGACATTTTTCTAGAAGCAAAAAGAATTGAAGTATTATGGTTTTAAAAAGTATCCAGTTATCTCTAACTTGTACAGCTGCAAGTTTAAAATAATGCTGTTGAATTAAGCATTAACAAATTTGAACCAAAAATGTGAGATTTGTTTGATATAATAAAAATATTTAACTGAGATAAAATAGTAGGTCTTATGATGCATTTTTGACTCTTTGAACAAGCTAATATACAAGGCTGATGATTTTGTAATTTGAAAATGGAATGATTTTCCTCCCCAAATCTAAACTGATGCTCACCATCATTAGCAACATTAAAAACCAAGAATTTTAATATTAACATTTACTGACACTTTCTGTCGTGGCATATCAAAGTTACTGACAATAAATATTGTTTTTAACTTAAACTGAATCCTATGTTAGTGTATTATTATCTAGAAAACATAGCTTTATTTAAAAAAAACAAACTGTGGATGTGGATGTTAAATACAAATATGCCAAAGGGATTGGTACCCCTCCACGTTTTCCCAAAGAATCCCAGTTTGCCATGAAATAAGTTGAAACTGACACAAGTAGATGGCATCCACCATTCTTTATTCCATAGAGCAGGCACTTTGCTTTTGATGTATGACTTAACATATACTTGTAAATAATAAAGCAAATGAAAATGGCATGGACATAATTGTTGTTACCACAGAAGTTAAAAGACGTGATTGGATTTTAGTGATCTCTCAAGCAGACTGCTTATTTTAATTAATATCACAGGTGTCTTAAATCTAATAATCTATCACTCAGCCTATTTGAATGGAGAAAAGTCCTCATTCAGGCATTTGTGTCATTGTGTGCAGCACAGTGAACATGGACAAGAGAAAGAAAAGCAGAGTTGTCTGTGGAGGAAAGGAAGAAGGTAATAACCAAGCATGGTAAAGGTAGGAGGCTACAAAACCATGTCCAAAGAACTTCCTGTTTCTGTGATCATGGTTACTAGTATTATCAAGAAGTTTAAAGTCCATGGGATTGTGGCCAACCTCCTTGGGCGTGGCCGCAAGAGGAAAATTAACCCTAGATTTAACAGAAGGATCGTTCAAATGGTGGAGAAAGAATCAAGGAAAACTTCAAAACAAATCCTGTCTGACCACCAAGATCCAGGTACAACAATATCAAGTCACATCATCTATCACTATATGACTGACAGTGGCCTCCGTGGTATCCAGGAAGACCCCACTTCAGAAATACCCCAAAAAGCCAGACTGGAGTTTGCTAAGCCACAGTCCTTCTGGTAGAATGTCCTTTGGACAAATGAAACCAAATCACAGCTTTTTGGTAAGTGACAACAGCTCTGTATTGACAGAAGGAAAAACAATGCTTTTAAAGAAAAGACCGCCATACCTGGAACAGGGAGGTGGCTCCATAATGTTATGAGGTTGCTTTGCTGTCTGTCATCGGGTGCCTTGAATCTGTGCAGGGCACAATGAAATCTGAAGATTATCAAGGGATTCTGGAGTGAAACATAACTCCCAGTGTTAGAAAGTTTGTGTTCAGTCACAGGTCATAGATCCTGCAGCAGGATAATAACTTAAAACATACATTTAAGAGAATCTAAGAATGGTTGAAAAGCAAACATTGGACTCATTTGAAGTGGCCTGCTGTGAGTCCTGATCTGAATCTAATAGAGCATCTATGGAAAGTGATGAAACTCACAATTGGGAGAAGGAATCCATCTAACCTAAGACAACTGGAGCAGTTTGTTCAAAAAGAGTGGGACAAATTGCCAGCTGAAATGTGTTGAATCTTATTCAGAGCTACATAAACCACTTGATTATAGTTATTGCCTCAAAAGGGTCTACTATGATATGTTAAGTTCAGATACCAATAATTATAACCATGCACTTTTCATTTGTTTTATTATTTACAAGAATATGTTATGTCATATAAGGAAAATGCCTGCTCTATGGACTGTAGAATAAAGAATGGTGGATGCCATTTACCTGTGTCAGTTTCAACTTATTTCACGGGATTTTTTGTAAAAAAGTGGAGGGATACCAATATTTTTGGCTACATCTGTAGGAGTGGAGAGGCATTCAAGCCCTGAGGTACCCACAATTCAGGGGTCTAGTCCTGGACTTTACCCCCCTCCCAAAACACTATATGGAACCAGCAGTAGAGGAAGGAGGAGAACTACTGTAAAATAAGTGCCCCTTATTCCCTACTGGTATAAGGAAATACACACACATACACACTTGAGAAATATAAGATAAATGTCATTCTGATATAAACTTGGTTTTACTAGTTATTTTGCTGACATGCTGAAGTATAATTTTTAAGGTACATGTTTTTTTCTGTGAACGTTGGCATTTTTTTTTCTGTCTAACCCTTTTTGGAATTGTTTTTAATGGTACTCATAAATTATTACTGTCAAATTAGAATTAAGAGACTTGTAAAAATATCAATAGCTATGTGATCATTTAAGGTAATAGAACTCTTTTGTGTAAATTTGTAATGCAAACAGCATTAAATACATAGCATGTGATAACAAAAGGCTGTTTGGTTATTCTTTGTAGGAATCAGGAGAAATTCTTTATTTCTGTTTTGTAAAGATTGGCAAGATACATGCAATATGGTGTTTGCCAATTTTTTTACAAAAATATGAACTTATGACCTCTATCCACTTTTTGCCAGAACATAATAAGGAAATTGCTAGAATCAGAAAAACACTAGAAAAAGCATTTTATAGTGAAAGACTAAATAAGGAATAATTTATCTAAGATATTAGGGTTTGGCTTTTGAAAGGAAAAAGCAAAGCCACTATGAGTCTGAATTAATTTGGCAGCATATGTATTTAATAAATAAATAAATGGTCTACTAATAGTGCTTCTGATTTCTGCTTTTTAGAAGAAATAGTTGTATTCTAGAACCCCTGTTTGGACATTAGAATTCAGCAAAGAATTCAGTAATCGGGAAAAGACCCTTCCTTTTCAAGTCATAAGTCAATCTGGTAATCACTAATCTATGAAATCATATATACTTTATTTTGCACTGAAGAAAACCTTCATCTGTAAAGCTGAGCTATTATAGGTGAGCAAAATACAGGGATGCCTCTGTAGATTAGATGTCACCAGTTAGACCTTAGTGAAGTTTGCAATCCCTCCTGTTTGCAAGGCTGGCTGGGGAATTTTGGGAGTAGCAGCAAGGTAGATAACAGAATTGTAGCAGCAAGGTAGATAACAGAACTGTAGCAGCAAGGTAGATAACAGAATTATCATCACATCAGGCTTAAGATTTTAATTCTCATATTCCCTCTATCTGAGTGAAAGAGTTCCAGATAGTTACATTACCACCATTCTTGAATAGAGCAATACCCTGTAAAGTGGGTTTTAGATTGGACAGAACAGAAATTCCCCAGAATACACTTTTAAATAATTGGTTCCAGTTTCATTTTTTCATCAGGATTTCTAAGCCTAAACAGATTTATATTTATTTGTCCAATTTATATGGCCACTCATCTATCCAAGAAATTGTGTGCAGCAAACAAAATAAAAACAATTCCATTAAAGCCAAAAAAATTCCTAAACCTGCACTGAGGCTCAGTAAAACCATAAAACCACTAGTCACATATAACCATGCCAGAGCCCCCATCACTTAGCTAACATCCTGACCCTAACACTTACTAGATAACAAACCCAACACTAGAAGTATTCAAGAAAAGTATTTTAATTGCAATCAAGTCACAATTTAAGATAATAATTTCACTGCCATATGAAGCTGAGCTGTATAGACCAAAGTTAACATGTAATCATCTTAAGCTGTCTCGGCAAACAATAAAAAACAGACAGAAAAACAAAGAGATAGAAAAAGTGATAGAATTACCCAAAATCAAGTGAGCAATATTGAACAAAAATAATAAAAATATCCCACAAAATTTGTATGTTCCCTGCTAAGCTTATCTTACAATTCTAGATCTCCCAGAGATTTTGGTCTCTCGGCCTGAAATAATCGATTTTGTGCCTGCTTCTCACAAGGTCTCAGCTAAGATTCCCTGAGAAGAAACTCCTAACTTCCTGTCCTATTGAATCCCATCCCACTCTTCACCCCCATGCTTCATTGAATGGACAGTAGCTATGATTTGAGAATACTTTGAAGTCCCCCAAGGAGCCAGCATATTACTCAAAATTAAAAGTCTCTTTAGTTGGCTGCATTATATATCTGAAACGTTTGACATTTTTTAAAATTCTGAATCCAGTAACCCATCTAAGATTAAGGTTCTTAATTCAACTGAATTAAGGTAAGTGACTTTTAATTAATTAATTAATTAGGTTGAGTTAATTAATTCGGAATTAATTAATTTGGTTGAATTAAGCTGGGTGACTTTGGGCCAGTCACTCTCAGCCCAGCTCACCTCATAGGGTTGTTGTGGGGAAAATAAGAGGATGAAGGAGTATTAGGCATGTTCACCACCTTAAATTAGTTATAAAAATAAGAAAAGCAGGATAAAAAGATCTAAACGAATAAAAATTGAGGTATTGTAAACTTTTGAGTTGATCCACTCCTGAATAAATGCAGTGTTTAACTTTTACCAGATTTTACAGTACTTCAGATGTTAAGAGAAAAGCCCTTGGTGTGTGTGTGTCTATGTTAAATATTTTATGTATAATTTGTCTATCAGGTGAGCTAAAAGCCTATACACATCCATGATTAACTTGTTAAATGTGGCCATTCATAAAAAGGCTTTGTCTTTGTCATTGATATCTTGCCACCAAATAGGGAATAAGGAATCATACACAATAAAAAAACTTGACTGAGTTTAAGATGCCACAAGACTTTGCTTGCTGTAGCAACCTACATACCAATCTTTCCTGATGACATTTTTTAAAAAAGAAGTATGGTTGTGTCTAATGACTTAAAATTGTGTTCTGTGTCTTTGTTGGTGTTGTAATACCAAAAGGAACAGGAATAAAATATTTCACTTGATTTCATCAGTGTGTTACTCCAAGCAAGGTTGAATATTAATTCCTCATTCCCCTGTCTGTTATCTATTAACTTAATTTTGCTTCCACTGCAGTCCAAAGCAAATACATGCAACTGATTGTAGGTTTTCGCATAATGTAAATATGAGAAATGCATTGTCAGGATATTCTATGGCATAAGTTTACTATATGAACTATAGCAACCAAACTCCAAATCCTGAGGAGCAATGTGATTATATATTAATGTGATGTGCCACTGGCATACAGACTCCAACATAGTAAACCAGAGAAGGCACAGGTAAATTAACCTTGTTGCCAGCCACCTGAGAAATTAACTGATTGAGTATGGATGACAAAACAGGCTTGAATTAATCAGCTGATCACTGGTAGTTTTATGACAGGCATTTGATTTCTCCAAATTGCTGTGATGTTATAACAAAATCATTTCCATTTTGGTACTTACATAAAGTATTGACATGCATCTTATAATGGTCTCTGTGATTCATAATGATGTGATTCTGTGCTTGTGTGAGATTTCTTGGTGGAGCTTGCCCCTAGCTTGAACTTTTAGTCAAGTTTTGCCCTATTTCAGTTCTTTTTTGACTGCTGCTATAGTAGTTTGGAACACGTTATTGGATATATGCTTAGCGTTTCTTTCTGTTTCTTCATCCTGCTTTCTCTGATTTATTTCTTCCTCTGTATCCTGCTTTTCTGTTTTCTCCAAAGGCGTAGCTTTGCCTTTGTCTGTGGGTCTTAAGGCTCTGTTTAGTGTGCCAGACAGGATAGAAGGCTAGCACCTCCTATAGATGGACACAGCCTATGTCTGATCATTCTGAGAGGAGAACATAAAATTACCCTTTGCCTTTGCTGCTAGGCCTTCACAAAGCAGATTCAGTGTGACTGCTTCTTTAGATTAAAGACACATTCAGAACAGGGAATGCAGTCAGTTAACCTGTTTATGAACCAGTATATCACACAAGAATAAAAAAGGTATAAAGAGAAGGATCATTCTTGCAGAGAGAAAACTTCATCTAAACCCAGCCCATCTTTTTTATCTCATTACAAGATTGCAGCAGGTCTACAAGTTCCCCTCTCCACTTTCCAAGATCAACCAGTGTTTACATTTCCACCCACCCTGAACCCTAAGACTCAACACATAATTTGTCACAATTATAAATATTTGAAGGGGAAATTTGAGATAGACATTCTCCCCTTAGCCCATTCTTCATGCATAGCAAATGATCTCCTAAGTCTTGAAGGAGACTTATCCTGAGCTGCATCATCTGATGGCAGGGTTTCCTAGAACCCTGCTCCTTAGTTCTATATAGCAAACAACACCTCTCCCCCCCTTGCACCAGCATTGTTACTACCCATATTATCTACCTCATTATGAAGATAGTGGAGACAGCTGGCAGTTGCTCTCTTGCAGAGAACAAATTCAATACAGGTCTTTGTTTAGTGACTACCTTGTTTAGCGACCATTCACAGTTACAACAGTGATGAAAAAGTAACTTTATGACCAATCCGCGAATTTATAACCTCCACAGGTCTGTAAAGCAAAGAAAAGATGAAGTAATATCATAAGCACAGTCACGGTTTCGCTTAGCAACTGCTTCGCTTAACAAACATGTTGCCAAGGATTACCTGTACCCACAGGGTGCCAGCTTTACCCCAACTTCATGCCTCTTCAAAATATTCTGCCATTCCACAGAAGACAATGTCCCACCGTGATTGGCCAGGTAGTCACAAATTATCCATTCAGGAAATCAATTCTCTGTAGAGGCTTCTATCTTTTAAGGAATACTTGTCCCACTTGTCTCCATATGTCTTTGTGGTGACCAGATCCCTGATTCTACCTCTGAGATATAGGAATCCATATCACAGTCTGCAGGTTGGTTTTAATATAACATTTTGCCTACTATGTTGCTTCTGAAGTATAGAAAGCAAGGGACTTACTATATATGACTCTTCCTCACATCTACAGTAATGTTTCCTTCCTGTCTTTGAGCTGGAAGGAAAATATAGCAGTTTGTAAAGCAGTGCCTCCTCAGCTTACCTTTACTGCATCTTAGCAACAGGCTGGTCAACCTTTCCACACAGACATGCCCAAATATAGGGAAGTTTCAGGACAGCAACTGGTGGAATCCCCGCCACCCTTTCCATTCCCACTCAGCTTATTCATCAGCAGGACAATAACCCACCAATTGTTTCCTGAATATGTGGCAAGGCAAATTGGCAGATTCTAGATTTTCTCTGTACCTTTGTTTGCAATTGGACAGAATATGTTTCTGGTTTCGGTTTTTGTTCTGTTCTGATAGTTCAGAGTCAGTATTTACTTCCATAGGAATATGGATGATTTCCTGGAAGACCGGAAGTTGTATTCTCATAGCAAAAATAGCCTCTACTTTTCACAGCCGCTGCATGGAAACATCCTACAAAAGTGCCTCATGACTTTGCCACTCCTTCTGATTCCCAGTGTCATAATGAGCTGAACTGCCTGAGTGGCCACTTGGCTGGTTTGCCCTTGTTTGCCTTATTCCCACCACTTCAGTTTTTTACCCCGCCATACAAGTTTCCCCACTAGTCTGCGTGCCCTCCTTTTATTTTATTTTAAAATAGGATTCTGGTTTACTGTCATTGAGGGTAAAGGGAAAAGCAGAGAGTGGAGCAGTTGAAAAGAATAACCAGCTCTTTCAAGGAGTTTGTGTTGTTGGGGGGAGGGTAGAGGCACCTACCCTACCCACCTTGAATCTTGTCTTTGACATCTTCTGCCCTGTCTTTTCCTCAGGCATGTAATAGAAAAGAGGTGTAACTTATCAATCTATGCCAGCAAATTTGTAGCTCCAGGAATGGGTTCATGCTGCCTTTATATTGACAGGGCAGTCATATCTGAAGGATTGTTGGTGGAATGCTGGAACAATCCACCTCAGGTTTATCCGATATGGGGAAGAGAAGAGAAATAATGTTTTGGATTGCATCTCCATTGTAGATCTCTTTCTCTCTGTATATGTCAGTCCCAGCCCAAGAATAACAGGGAAACAGTCCAACTGAGTTCAGTTTTTACACCATATAGACAAAATCTTGCCAGACTAAATCTGTACTGTTGCAACTAGTGGCTATACCCTGGGAGATTCTAGGGAATGGCTATCATAAACCTATTACACTTCCCATGGTCCTGCTCTGGACTATGTTGTCTCTTGTCTCTCTGCCCTTCCTGTAATGTGCCTCCTCCTTCCTGAGAACCTTGCTCTCTAATGCAATCCAATCCACCACAGTATATGCATACATGCACATACATATTTGCAAACAAATATATAAACCTACTTGCATGCACATATACCCACTCAGGATTGAGCCTCTGAATCCAGTAAAGTTTGATAAATCACAAAGTCTTTGTTCCAATGGGAATATCAACTTTCTGTATTCAGTCTCGCGGTAAATGTTTCCATCTTGGAACCTCCTGTAAAAGAAAATAGTTGTTCAAGAAAGGTGTGTGGTCTTTCTGGCAGCCATTGCATAAATAGCCATGGAGGTTCAGAGCCCAGCAGCCAAATGGGAGGAGGCAGTCCCATAGCAGTCCTACCAGGCCATTTGAAATCCAGCAGATGGTTGCCGTCCAAAAAAGTCCTCTCCCACTTGCTGTGGATTATCCACAAAGAAGGTTTGCTGCCAGCGTAAGATGGAAAATACTACTTTTATGGGAAAACACCTTAGCCACCTTCATCTTGCCTCAGCAGCTGGCTGACCAGCAGGAGATGAAAGCTCTCTTGTGAGAGCAAATCCTCAACAAAATGTTAGCACTGTGGCAAGTAGACTGTATGGATGAGTCCATAGTCAGCCATGTGTTCAAGCAGTGGGGAAACGGGATAGATCTTTTTGTTATTTTTTCTGCAATGTGGCACAACTTGGCATGTTTTTTGGGGGGGAAGGAGAATTTCAATTCTATCATTTTCCATTTTCCTCTATTTCTGTATTGCCTGAGTGGTATCCAAAATTCAGAAGTATTAGGCATGGTATATACTGATCGCCATTGTTGAATCATCCCTGGTTTCAGTCGCTAATGAATCATGTGAAGGCTTTCAGCAGCCAAATAGGCTGTATCTTCTCACTAGAATGACTGTCATTGTAACTTCAATGTAAGGTTTGGTGATTATAGAACTTAATTTGACCCTAATAGGATTTCTGGGGGTTTCTAGGAAACTATTTGTGCACAAGTTCTGTTGTTATAAATCAAAAATGTTTATGGGTTTTTCAGGTCAACATAATTTTACTCTCAAACTTATACTGTTAAAACAAGTTTATCTTCCCTATCTCACTTAAAATTACAAGGGCTAATCATAGTATTGTTGCTAGAATACCTGCTGATGTGTATCAGGGTTCAGTTCAGAACTGTTAATTGGTATCTCCTCCTTTAGTTACCGTATTTTTCCGACAATAAGACGCCCCCATGTACAAGACGACCCCCATTTTTCCAACCCCAAATTAAGAAATCAATATTTTAAAGATAGTGCAGAACACATTTTTATTTAGTAATTAGTTAACATTTACCTGATACGCTCGGTGGGAGGAGGTCCAAACCGTCTTTCTGCAGCTGTGTTTCCAGGCTCTTTTGCATAACTGATTACATTCAAGCACGAGTGAAACTGCCGATAGCTTGTCTCTGCAGACAGCCTTCCTCTAATTGGTTTGTTCAGCATCAGCTGACATCAGTTACATCAGGCTCGTGATTGGAGGAAGTCTGTTTGGGAGACAAGCTATTTCACTCGTGATTGGAGGTTAGCAATAGGAGGAAGCCCATTCGCAGAAACAAGGTATGGGCAGTTTTGCCACCGCGCGATTCTCTCCTCGGCTGACTTCCTTGAATAAGACGCCCTTCAATTTTTAGGGTAAGGATTTTAGAAAAAAGTATCGTCTTATAGTTGGAAATATATGGTAAGTTCCTTGAAGGTATTAGAAACCTATTCCTTCCTGTATTGCCCCAGATGACTCTATGGAGCCTATCTCTTGCTTTATCTAAGTTAATGAGCTGGCTTTATTTATTTTATTAAATTTAGAGGCCACCTGACTCCAAACAACTCTGGGCAACTTATACATTAAAAAGTAACAAACAGTAAAATAAAGAAAAAGATTGTGTACATCCAGGAAAAAGAAAACATATATGACACACAGAAGAAAAACCAATGGGCTCAACAATCACCCTGCCCCAAGGCCTGGGAGAACAACCAGGTTTTCAGGGACTTTTGAAACATCATGAGAGTGGGAGCCATATGATTCTCTGGGGAGTTCTGTTCCAGTGGACAGGTGCAACAGCAGAGGCTATGCTTCCTAGGACTTGATAGGTGACATTGTTTAATTAACAGTACATGGAGTGCTTCCATTCTGCATCCATCCTACATCCATTCTGCCCAGTCTGAATGGGCAGAAACTATCAAAGAAAAGTGTTGTCTCAAGTAATCAGGCCCTGTGCCAGGTGGGTTGACAGAAGTAGATACTGAAGCTTCTGCTTTTAGGATCAACTGTCAACAGTAAAGGAACCAGCAGTCAAGAAATACACCCCAGACTAGCATTTGGTAGAATAATGATGAAGGCCTTGGAAAAAAAAATATTCAGATGCTGGGATGCATCTATATCTACAGGGATCAGTATTGTGCAGGGAATGGTTTTCCCTGTCATAGTCTATGGAAGTAAGAGTTGGACTTTGAAGAAGCAGGATGAAAAGAGTATTGACACTTTCAAATTTGGTTTTGGAGAAGATTCCTGAGAATACTATGGATAGCCAAGAAAACATATAAATTAATCATTTAACAAATCAACGCAGAGTTTTCACTCAAGGCACAAATGACCAGGCTCAAATTATCATACCTTGGACACATTATGTGGAAACATAGCTCTCTAGTGAAGTCTATAATGCTGGGAAAGGTGAAAGGAAAAAGAAGAGGACAATCAGCAGCAAGGTGGGTAGACTCAATTACAGTGGCAGTGGGTACACTGTTGGAAGCCCTGAAGGAAAAGATTGTCCTGGATAGCAACTCAGGTTGCTAAGAGTTAACACCAACTTGATGGCACATAATAAATCAATGCCATGAAGAACTTTATAGGTAATAAGCAGCACATTGAATTGCACCCAGAGGCCAACTGGCAATGCTGCAGCTTGTGAAGCAGTGGTGACACATGGGCATACTCTGGCATGCTCGTTGCTGCCCATGGTGCCCAATCTGGACCAACTGTTAGCTTCCAAGTGATCTTTAAGGGCAGCCCTGTGTTCACCACATTGCAGTAGCCCAATTGTAAAGTGGCTATGGCATAAGTGATCATCCCAGTCTAGGAACAGACACAGCTGGTACACTAGAGGATCTATGCAAAGTCCCTCTTGGCAACAGCTTCTACTTGCTTTTTGAGTAGAAACTATGAATCCAAGACAACATCCAAATTGTACACCAGTCTTGAACAATGCAGTGTTACCCCATGCAAGATTAAAGATACAAGGGTCCCAAATATTCCCCTAGATACAAGAGGCCCAAATATCCACAGCCATTCAGCCTTGTCAGAATTGAGCCTGAATATATTCTTCTCCATCCAGGCCCAAACAGCTTTCAGACACTGGCACAGGACATTGACAGTATCATCTGGACAGGCAACCCAGAGTTGAGATGTATAATTGTGTATCATTTGCATACTGATGATACCAGACTCCTAACTGGCAATGACCTCACCCAGCAGTTTTACGTAGATATTAAATAGAAGAGGTGAGAGGATTGAGCCCTGAAGCCCCCTAAAAATGAGGGGCTGTGGACATGAGTTCTCTTTCTCTCATTATAGTTGTCCAGAATTGTTGGCTCCAGCAACAGCTTCTTGAAGAAGAGTACATCACTACTTCCTTTGAGGCAAGGAACCCTCCCCCCTCTCTCTCTCAAAGAAGCTGGTACTATAACATGGGCCCAACTACAGGTCACCTCTTCAGCATCCTTCATGACTCAGGAGGAACCTGGATCTAATAAACAGGTGGCCAAACTCACAGTTTGTACAACCTTGTCCCTATGATCAGGAGTCACAGATTCAAGCACATTGCAGATAACTCCAGAAGACCATGCCTCGCACACCTCAAATAGACTTGCCCAGTTGGAGTCCAACTTTAAGTGCATCTGAGCAATTTTAACTGCCAGATAGTTTGCACATTTTCAGTGCCCTGTACATATTCCTGTAACCCATTCCTCCCCAGCAAGGACTGAGTCACCCTAAACAAAGCCACCAAATGACTATCAGTGGGTGTAATATGAGTGGAACAATAACATTTCACACACACACACCTTGCCCAATGTAATACTGAATATGAGTTCTTCTATTTAATCAGATTTGCTCTTCATTGTCTCCAGTGGTGCTCCAGCTGTCTCTTCTGGTGCTTGTCCTAAATCTCCTTAGGAAATCCTAGGATTATCACACAGAGAGAAGCAATGGTCCAGGGACCCTACCACCCACTTATTCTAGGTTTGGACTAAGGCGTCAGTTGAATTGACCACCAGATTCTCAGGGAAAACACCAAGGTCCCTCTGGAACACCATAAGTTGAATCTTATAGACCCTATCTCCCTGCAGAGAGGGTTGATGCATGGTTATTCATGCCAGGTTGGCCCCCTCCTTCACAGTTAAGATTATGAATGAGGGCAGATTTATTGGCATTCAAAAAGCAGAAGCTGGAACCCAGGGCTATCAATGATCTGATAACCTGTTACAGAAGGTGAATGTTGAGAGCCAGACCTCAGGATCACTCTCAGCATTCCCCAGGTGTGGCCTGCCACTAGATTCTCACCATATCTACCCTGCCTATCCCCCTTCTTTTTCCAGTTTCCTTATGCCTTTGATCCTTCTTTCCAGGCTCTTCTTTCCAAAGTTCCTTCTTTCAAGGCATTCATACCCCCACTCACTTGTCCTACACACACACACACACAAACACCACATACCTCACACCCGCAGTCATCCTATTTCCTGACTGAACCCCAGACACTCTGTCAGCTACTCCTGCCCCTGGGACTCTCTATGGATAGAGAGGTAAGCTCTACTAAATCCTTGAATTCCGCTTACAATCTTATTCCAATCTTGTCTCCATTCTCTATTACATCATCATCACTTCTCTCAAACTCACCCAAGGTCCCAGCAGCTCTGAGAGCCACCATGATTTTACCTTTCAAATGCTCCCTCACTAACCAAGGACAAACACAGCCACCACATCAGCAATAATAAAAAAATATAGTGTGATGCAGGTGCTAGAAAAGTATGCTATCTGGAGGTACAGAAAGAAAAACATAAAGTCCAGATCAGAGGAATTAATTGTTGCACTCTACTGTGCCCTGTTCAGACCCCATTTTGGACTATTGTGTCTAGTTCTGGACACTACAGTTCTGAAAGGACAGTGAAAAATAAAAGCAAGATGGTAAAGAACCTAGAACCCAAACCCTATAAGGAATTGCTAAAGAATGTGGATTTGTTTAGCCTACAGAAAAGATGACTGAGGAGAGATACGATTTGTCTTCAAGTCAGAAGGGTGAATTTATTGTCAGTTGCCCCAGAGGGTAGGACTATAATCAGTGGATTAAAATTACAGTGAGTGAGACCCAGGCTAGACATCTAGAGGAACTGCCTGACTCTGAAAACTATCAATTAATACTGTAGGGTGCCATACAAAGTGGTAGGTTCTCCTGAACTAGAAGTCTTCAAACACAGCCTGGATGGTCAGCTGTTGGAGAAGCTGTAATAGATCCTTTAGTAGAAGGTTGGACTACATGATCTCTAAGGTCATTCTAACTATGATTTTGTGAGCCTATCTTTCAATTTCTGTAGTGTACTAATACAACACACACACATATGCCCCCGCACACATATACATTATATAGTAATCTATACCTATATACACACACACATACACACTAATCTATAGTTTGCCATTTATACTGTTAGAGGAAGTCAGCTATAGCAATTCTATTTGCATACCCAATACATTGGCACCTTTCATGCCTGAAATTTGTTATATCATTCCTTGCTGAGTACATAATCCTATAACATGTATTCCTAAAGCAATGTTAAATATATCTGCTTTTTCAATTCTTAAGCTATGTCATGACCCACCAGAAAAGTTTTTCAAATGTCTTTCCATTTTACAAACCACTAGTTCACTGTTGCAGCCTGAATTGAAGTTGTTTACAGCTTTGTGCTAAGTAGAAAGTTCAAATCAATTATTGTCCATTAGAGTTAGGTATAACTGATGGAATATCCCCAGAGGAACACTATAAATGTATCAAGACATCTTCCCCCATTATAACAATGAGAAGGTATGGTGAATTACTTACCTTCTCTTTTACACTTAATGCCTCTGAAGTGCTGCCAGGCAAATAAGGGGGGGAAAAAAGCTCATGTTGTCTCACTATGATTTATGAGAGGTCAGTATAGTAGTTTTGTCCCAGAAATCCAGAAAACCTCCAAGTTTGCATCTATGTTAGTTTTATTCACAGATTAGGCAAAGTACAAAAGATGGAAAATTCTTTCTTAATATTTGGAAATAGATTCAAAATTCAAATATATATACATATAGTGCCCAGACTTGAGCTTTATATTAGGGAAGTTTTATATATCAGCAAATGAATGACGCATATGAACAGTGAAAATACACACACACACAAACTACATGAAAATACAAATATGGCCAGTAATTTTGAGCCTGCTTCAGCATCAAATATACTCTTAGGCTAATAAATCCAGTTTTATAACTCTTGTACAAACATGTAGTACAGTAAAGACTTTGCCAAATGTTCCTTGCTTTACTATAGCATTATAATACATTTTAATTGTATTAAAATTGCAGTTGGACAAAACCAGGAGAACTATTGTGTTTTAAATATCTGTGCTTAATAATGTTTTCTATAACAAAGGTATTTTGCCCTCTCAGAGATTAATAATTCCTTTCTACCCTGTGATCAGTGTGCAGCTTTTAAGAGATGCTGTATAGCAGAGGTGGGGAACCTGTGGTCTGTGGTATTGTTGAACTGCTGTAATTATAGTTGGTTGTTGACTAGCAGTACTGAAACTATAGATCAACAACATCTGGATTGTCACAGATACTTTGACAATTTGTAGTTCTTCAACTATGTACTAAACTGTTTATTTTAAGAATCAGTTAAAATGCAGAATAATTGCAAAACTGCAGTTATTGCATTCTGGTCACTTTTCCACATTGTGAAGAGATGTTGTCCAAAACTGCTACAAAACTCAACATGTATCAGGAAAAAAAATCTGTCTTCAGGAGCTGAAGAGGTTCCTTAAAACGTATATTGAATTATTAATTGTAATAATGATTATGATACCAATAGTGTACCAAAATATAGTTGCTGTAATTGCTCTAGCTTCTGAAAAAGCTCATAAATTAATATTTATGGTATCTTAATTGTAGTCTCTTTTGTCAGGGTAGCTTACTGATGCTCTATTTTTTTCTTTTGGGGTGGCTGCAGAAGAGTGCTTGATGTTTCAGTTAAATTAAACAATAATTCCTGATAATTTCAGGTGAATCTTTACTAACATTTGTAAGGGAAAGTCAAGTTGAACTTAAAACTAGGCAAGGAAGTATATTGTACACCCCTCCCTCTTTCTTTAATTACCATAAAATAGTTCAGCAACAAAGATGATAATACAGGAAATGCAGGGATGGAGGGAGAGTAAGAAACTATTATTCTTACTCCAGTACAGAAGTGCCCCTATAATAATAGTATGTTTATTCTTACTTATTATAATCTTCATTAGAGAGCCAAAGTATGCTAAGTATGGCAGACCATTTATGATTGTTATGTGACTGTATTAACAAAGATCTGGAAAAAAAAAAGAAATTCTGAATGTGAAAAGCAAAAGCATGTATACTTTTTTATATGTGCCTCTAGATAAGTGTAACATTACTATATCTCAGTCATGATACTGTTGAGAACCAGTAAGAGCATAATGGTTAAGGAGGCTAAATTAATAATGGAAGATCCAGGTTTAAGTCTCAATTTATTCATGGAGTTCACTTGGCCTTTAGCAGCTCAATTTTATTATATACATAATATTTATTATTTTAAATAAATATAAGAAGCAGAAATTTATCTGTTTCCACTGCAAAACAAAATGTGCTCTCAGATTGCTAATGTACATCTAGGTAAATGATGAATTGAATTTAGCACATGCCTAGATCAAGAAGTTCTGACTGATAGAAAAGTACCTGCTTGTACTGTTGCTAGTTTATTACTAGACCTGAACTGCAAAAAGAATGAAGAGTTGTCTTAAAGTTCTGTGGTTATTAGAAAAGTCTGAGAGATCTGTATATACCAACATATATACATATATATGCATATCCACATGACAAATATAACTCACCTAATGAATTATAACATAGTCCATTCAAAATAATGAATTGAGCATGGAAACCTGTTCACATGATGTCAATATATACAGGAATATGAGGTGCAGTCTCAAAAATATCTTTATTCATTGTCCCTGTTAATATTTAGAATTTTTTTTTCAGATTATGTAGTTTTGAACTTTTTCAAAAAGTACAAGAAGTAAAGTTTTGCTATTTAATCTCATGCTATTAATATAAATATTAAATTCATATTTAATCTAAGTCAACTTCAAAGAACTTCATTGCGAAAGGTAGAGTTAAAAACTGTTGAATTAATGGATGAGTACATACATAAATAAATAAATATTGCCTCCTTCTCTGTCCATGGTGCTAAGGACCTCGTCTTCTATTTCAGTATAGATGCTTCTACCAAGTATTGTTCTGTTGCTGTTGTTATTCTCAATCACCCTGGCTTTTGGACTGAGACAGCTTATAAGAACACTTAAAAATTACAAAGCAACAGTAGCTTAAATAACAAAGCATTCACAGAACTGTTTCCACTGTGGAAAAACTTATCAAGCCCACTTCTACTTTCTGTCTTTAACTGACCAGTTTTCTCTATTTATTAATCACATTAATAGACTTCTGCAATCCTAAGGGACACCTGGTAGGTCTTTAATGTCTACCTGTGCTTTTACAATATAGGAGTTCTTACTAGCAGATTTCTGCCTGATAATTCATTTCCATCTTCCATGGCTATAATTAACTCTTATATCAAGAGTTTTCTGAAGCAAAGAAAAAAGGGGAAAGTTCCCAGGAGCAAAACTGATGTGACCTCTCCAAGTTAACATTACTTTTAATTTACAAAACAGCAAATGTTAAGTAGGATTATGTAGATTACAGTACGAAAAAGTGATAGAGTGGAAGGAAGGAAAACGTAAGGTTGCAAATATGTAAATGTTGTCCTTGCTATGTTGTCGGTTTATCTCACTGTAGTCAGAGCAGTCCACTCTGGCTTTAGAATATAGAAATTTAGACAAATGTAAATCTATGTTAGTCCATGCTTTTCTCCTTCCATGCTGATATTGGATAACAGTTTTTTAGTTGATTTTGGCCATTGTATGAAATTAGAAGCTGCATACTTTTAATTATATTTTGGTTTACAAAGAATCAGTAGAGGAGGATTGAGAAGAAAGTGTTATTTAATTAATTGAGCATTATATGCTTTCATTTATAATGCCTCTTTTCAAAATAAGACTCTGTAAAAAATACCACTCTGATAGGCTTTCAGTGAAATGTGAAAGAACAGGTGCTTATCCAATGCCAATTGAATTAAAGCAAAATAAGATATTTCAAGAGCTTCCTTGAAGATCTTATCTGTAAGAAGATTGGTAAGGGAGAACATGTTCCATTAGGGTAACAGATGCCTAGGTTATTTAAGATTTAAAAAATTAAAATCAGAATTTGATGTTATGTTATTGAATTTTTTTTCAATTATAGAATAATTCCTATATTAAGATTCCATTTTTCCCAATTAAAAATTAACTTATCATCTGAGTTAACACAATTGGTATCTTAACTATACTGGGTCATAGCCCCAGGAAAGCATTTCAAGCAACCACAAAGGAAACAATAGATAAAAGCCTTGTTCCAATTTAAGAGATGGAAAACCTGTGAAATCATGCACAAGACTGAAATGTAATAACTGGAGTATTGTGAACATCAGGACAAGTTGCATCAAATACATGTAATGTACATGCAGATTAATAGGCAACTGTCACTGTATGCAAAATATTCCCATGATATTGCAAAAAGGGAAAGAAAAAAGCAACAAAAAGTACAGCCGTTGTGAACCACTGAGTTATGTATAAGTTTTCCCATAATTTCCAGATTCTTAGACATCACAATCCATAATAGTTGTTTCTGTTTTAGATATTCATAGAGCTGCTGGTGGCAATTATATACTTCATATCAGTAACCCAGCCTGTAATATTTCATTCTAGAATGATTGATTGCTTATGTGCCATCAAATCAGTGTCAGCTGCTAGCGATCACTGCTAGTGATCTGTCCCCAACCTCATTCTTCAGGTTTTCCAATGGTATATCCATTGCCACTGTAATTGAGTTCATCCACCTTGCTGCTGGTTGTCCTCTTCTTCTCTTTCTTTCCTTTTCCACCTTTCCCAGTATGATAGACTTGTCCAAAGAGCTCTTTGCATAATGTGTCCAAACTACAGGTGAAACTCGAAAAATTAGAATATCGTGCAAATGTTCATTTATGTCAGTATGGCAACTCAAAAGGTGAAACCAATATATGAGATAGACGCATTACATGCAAAGCGAGATATGTCAAGCCTTACTTTGGTATAATTGTGATGATTATGGCGTACAGCTTATGAAAACCCCAAATTCACAATCTCAGAAAATTAGAATATTACATGACATCAATAACACAAGGATTGGAAATAGAACAACATCGGACCTCTGCAAAGTATAAGCATGCATATGTACTCAGTACTTGGTTTGGGCCCCTTTTGTAGCAATGACTGCCGCAATGCGGCGTGGCATGGATGCTATCAGCCTGTGGCACTGCTGAGGTGTTATGGAAGACCAGGATGCTTCAATAGAGGCCTTCAGCTCAGCTGCATTGTTCAGTCTCATGTCCCTCATCTTTCTCTTGGCAAAGCCCCATAGATTCTCTATGGGGTTCAGGTCAGGCAAGTTTGCTGGCCAATCAAGCACAGTAATCCCATGGTCATTGAACCAGGTTTTGGTACTTTTGGCAGTGTGGGCAGGTGCCAAGTCCTGCTGGAAAATGAAGTCAGCATCCCCATAAAGCTTGTCTGCGGAAGGAAGCATGAAGTGCTCCAAAATTTCCTGGTAGACAGCTGCATTGACCCTGGCCTTAATGAAGCACAGTGGACCAACACCAGCAGATGCCATGGCTCCCCAAATCAACACAGACTGTGGAAACTTCACACTGGACTTCAAGCATCGTGCATTGTGTGCCTCTCCATTCTTCCTCCAGACTCTGGGTCCTTGGTTCCCAAATGAGATGCAAAAGTTGCTCTCATCAGAAAAGAGGACTTTGGACCACTGGGCAACAGACCAGTTCTTTTTTTCTGTAGCCCAGGTAAGACGCTTCTGACGTTGTTTGTTGTTCAGGAGCGGCTTGACAAGAGGAATACGACATTTGAAGCCCATGTGCAGGATCCGTCTGTGTGTGGTGGCTCTTGATGCACTAACTCCAGCCTCAGTCCACTCCTTGTGAAAGTCCCCAACACTTTGGAATGGCCTTTTCCTGACAATCCTCTCCAGGCTGCAGTCATCCCTGCTGCTTGTGCACCTTTTTCTACCACACTTTTCCCTTCCACATAACCTTTTATTGATGTGCTTTGATACAGCACTTTGGGAACATCCAACTTCTTTTGCAATTACCTTTTGGGGCTTTCCCTCCTGATGGAGGGTGTCAGTGATGGTTTTCTGCACAACTGTCAGGTCAGCAGTCTTTCCCATGCTTGTGATTCCTACTGAACCAGCCTGAGAGACCATTGAAAGGCTCAGGAACCCTTTGCAGGTGTTATGGATTCATTATCTGATTAGAGTGGGACACTTTGAGCCTAGAATATTGAACCTTTTCACACTATTCTAATTTTCTGAGATTGTGAATTTGGGGTTTTCATAAGCTGTACGCCATAATCATCACAATTATACCAAAGTAAGGCTTGACATATCTCGCTTTGCATGTAATGCGTCTATCTCATATATTGGTTTCACCTTTTGAGTTGCCATACTGACATAAATGAACATTTGCACAATATTCTAATTTTTCGAGTTTTACCTGTATGATAATTTGAGCCTGGTCATTTGTGCCTCAAGTGAGAACTCTGAGTTTGATTTGTTTGATGATTCATTTGTTTGTTTTATTTGCTATCCATGGTGTTCTCAGGAACCTTCTCCAACCCCAAAGTTCAAAAGCCTCAATATTCTTTCTATCTTGCTTCTTCAAAGTCCAACTTTGACTTCCATAGAGTGTCACAGGGAATACCATGGCATGCACAATTCTGATCTTTGTAGGTATAGACACATCAGAATAACTGAATATATTTTTCAAGGTATTCATAACTCTACCAAGTGCTAATGCTACCCACCACTTATAGTATCTTCATTGTTAACTTGAAGTACCTGTTGTCATTAGTTTGGAATCCTTTATATTTAATCTTAGTCCCTTGACTTTCATTACTAGAGCTTGCAGTTCATTCTCATTTTCAGCTATCAGAATAATGTCATCAGAATAGTGCAGGTTATTGATATTTTTTCCCCAATTTTAAAACCACTCTAAACTTTCAATCCAGTTTTCTTCAATATATGTTCTGCATATACTGTAGATTGAATGAATAAGGGAAGAGAATATAGCCTTCTCTGACTCCTTTGCTGACCTCAAGCCAGTATATTTCATCATATTCCCTCTGGACTTTAGCTTTTTAACTTGTGTATATGTTTCATATGAGGACAATGAAATGTTCTGAGGTTCCCATTTTTCTAAGCACATTCCACAGCTTGACATGGTCAACTCACTTGAAGGACTTTTTATAATCAATGAAACACATATTGACTTTTTTTTTTTTTTTTTTGGTACTCTTTGGCTTCTTCTGTGATCCATCATGCATCAGCAATCATGTCTCTTATTCCTTTTCAAAAGCCAGCTTGACCATCTAGCATATCCTTTTCCATGTAGGGTTCTAAACTGTGTTGGATGATTCTAAACATTGTTTTGCTAGCATATAAAATTAAGGACATAATACAAGAGTTGGTGTGTGTGTATGTGTGTGTATAAAATTTTATTAAGAATTCTGATTATAATGAAAACTAATACGAACTAAACTTTAAAGAAAGAAAAGTGAATAGAGAGGAGTCAAAATGTGCAAAGAAAAAAGAAGAAAAAGAAAAGTAAGGATATAATAAAGAGAAAAGAAATATATAAAGAAGTGATTTCCAACATTTATTACAAGTAAAGTTAGTGACTCTTCATCCCCTCTAAGGTTACAAATATGTATCTCTTCATCCCATATGCCATCTCTTATCTATAAACAAATCCATAAAACATCTTTTCAGTTCTGGTGTCAGCAAATAGTCCATAAAGGGTAGCCAGAAGTAACAACATATCTTATTTTAAACGTGATCAAATAAACCAACTTTATATTCCTTTCTTTTACTTCTAACAGGCTTAATCTTTAGTTCATTCAAATATTATCGTAGGATTTTATTTCTCTTCATTTCTTCTTTGTCCCATCACACAGAGTTGTTCAAGGCTTTAACAAGCCTCTTTTTAAAATCCAGTAGCAAAAAAAATCAGGTCACTCTCTTGGTTTATCATTTGTATTGCCCTTTTAAATTTTAAAACCTCAGACAATTTCTTTTGTAAATCTAGTAAAACATCCTTTTCTAAGTCATTCTCTTGGCCTTTCAGTTGTAAATCCACTTTCAATAACATCTCTATCTTGTCAGAATAAAATTTGTTCTACATCTGATATTTCTTCAATAACATCTTTTGGACATAGAAGCAGACATAATTATTGACATTGTTGATATTATGGCTACTATTTCTGATTCTATTCTTCAAAAGTCTCTTTCAGTATTTTTATTGTTGGAATGTTTTGCACCATCTTGCAGGCCTGTATATCTTTCCTGTACCTAAAATCTAGTGTCCAGTTTTTGAAATGATGAATATTGTAAAATTCAAATTTTATCAGGACTCTTAGTCCATTTATAATTTTATAAGATCAAGATCTTATTTAGCTTTTTGCTGTTTATTTCAGATTCTTTACATTCTTAAGCTTATGATCAAAATTTCCTTTCATTCAAGATTAAAGACACTCACCCAGCATTTTCAAACTTGTCATTCCAAAGGTCTCTAATAGTTTAGAAATAGTTAATGGGCAATTTCCAAAAGTGATTAGAAAATGAGGTTTGAAAACTTGGTGTCCTTTCAGTCTCTGCCATGGTTGCAAGCAAGATAGCTAATCCCATTGTCTCCCAGCACTCAAACTGGAGAAAACAGCTGTTCCGTGGTCTCCTTGTGGGGAGTAACCATCCAGAGCACATGTGGGCAATCTCCCATCCTCTCTTTATCTGGAGAGGTTCCAAGGAACTGGTCTACTCACTGGTTCCTTGGTCTTTGCTGCAGTCATCGGCTCCACGTTCACAGAGCTGTCTTCAGTTCACCATACCTCCCCCAGAAGTCATATAGTATGAGTTTGGATGCTCTCCTTTCTCCTAAGTCTCCTTTCTTTGGTATTGATGTGCAAGCTGTTTTCTTCCAGTCTTTTGGCTGCTGTGTCATTCTCCAGATTTGGTGTGATCATTTGGTTAATATCTTTATAGATTCTTCTTCTGTTGCTTGCCATATATGGAAGAAAAGACCCAAGGCTGCTGACATTAGTTTTTCCTTCCTTATGGATTGTGTTCCCTGGGTCTTTAAGAGAGCAAATGGCCAGTATACTGCAGGGAGATAAAAGAGAAATACTGAATGCATGGGGGTTGTGTGTTGGTAGAAGAGAGAAAGGTAAGTGCATTGGAGAGGTGAAGCAGCCAGTTGTGCATGGAGGAGGTGAGGGCAAAATAATTGGTGGGGTGAGCAAAGAGACTCAGAAGCTAGTACGGCTGAGAAATGAGTAGCAGAACTTTATGGCCTCACAAGCCTTCCAAAAATGCAGACCAGCAACAGCCAGCCAGCAACAAGTAATTGTTTTCTCCCTACTATGAACTGATAAGGAATGAGAGCCAGAGAAGAACTCAGTAAAATGGAGTAATTACAAGGCTACTTCAAATTTCAGCAGCACCTTCTGAAGTATAAGGGCTGGAAGGTAGAGGATCATACAGGGCTAAATGTAAGATAAAAGGACATTAAGCCCTAGGTAAAAGGAACAGGCTTCCCAATCCTTAAAGGTAAAGACTAGGAAAGAACTGTGGTAATACTGCCTTTATTGCTAGAAAAGGTTAAAAAACACAGGGTAAAAGGAAAACTTGTAACTTTGTTAAGTATTTTCACTTTTCACTATACCATTGTCACTTATAAATATATTTTTAGGTACAGCTAAGTAGATTAGTTGTATATATTAAGTTTCACACATTGGAAGTGTATATTTTGTATAATAAGCCAGCCTTGTATAAATACCAAAGGAAAGCATTCAGCCTCCTGCTCTGTGGTTTGTACCATAACTTAACTGGAACCCTCTCACAATTGGTGGCAGCTGTGGGATGCTACAGTGTTGGGGGGGAAACCCAGACCAGAGCACTGAATGAAATGAAAGACAGACTTAACTAGGAAGAAGAAGTTTGGACCTAGAGAGACTAGACCATTCCAGGAAATTGTAACAGTATTCTCTGTAGGTATCTACTCGTACACAAGAGCTTACATAAGGAAGTTAGACATGGAAAAAGATTTGGTAGAGGCCAAGGTAGAACCTACCTCACCTATAGAAATTCAGAGTAAACAGACTTCCTCTGTTGCATCGCTTGAAATTACAAGGGAAATGCTTAGGCAGGAGCAGGAGGTAAGGAGATGATTACTCAGAAAACAGGAGGAGAAAAAAGCTCACCTACTCAGAAGGGAGGAGGAGAGACCTTGGAAACAGACTGACTGAAGGGATTAGTTAGAAAGGGCAAGGCTGAATAGAGAGGCCAGAAGGGAAGAATTTAGGGAGTTAATTGTCATCTTGAAAGGAACGCAAACTCCTCCAATCACTCCTTTCTTACCATTATTCCAAAAGAGGGATCTAAGGATTTAAAGATTCCTAAACTAACAGAGGAAGATGATATTGAATCCTTCTTTACAATATTTGAATGTGTTGAAACTACTTGCAAGTGACCAAAAGAGGAATGGGTGGCTAAATTAGTTCCATGTTTAACTAGAAAGGCCTTAAGAGCATGTACAGGGCTTCCTGCTCAAGAGATTACTGATTATAATAGAGTTGAGGAAGCCGTATTTATGTAGATATTCATTTATCACACTTATACTCAAATACAATCATACACAGACTCTCGGTGGCTCACAACATAAAAATTATAAGAAAAATGTTATAAAATAAAACTGATGGTCAAATAGACAAACCTAAACTTGAAAAGGCATCTGAGGTCAGCCTCCAAACATCCTTTGGAAAAGCTCTGTTTTAAGAAGCTTCCACAAAGCGGCCTGAGTTGGGTCCAATCCCATTTCTCATGGGAGGCCATTCCAGAGGACCAGGCTGACAATGGAAAAATATCTGGGCCTTGTTTTCTCCCCAACCTCCAAAAAATGAGGGACACCGGGTGCTTTTCCCAGTATGATCAAAGTGGTTGGGTCAATTCCATGAAGAAATACATTCTGGAATGTAACCCAGCACCAAGCCACAAAGGACTTTATCTGTTAAAACCTGGGCTTTAAATTGCACTTGGAAGCTGATAGGAAGTCTGTGCAGGCCTGCAAAATAAGTGTAATATGTGCCCACTGGCAAGCAACTATGAGCACCTGGGCCACTGCATTTTGCACCAGCTTCTGGGTGTCTTTAAAGGCAGTCCTATGTAAAGCATCCTGCAATAGTTTATGCGCATGATGATGATAGTGTGAACCACTGTAGTTAGGTCCTGCCATATTCCCTCAGTTCCTGTAGTTTTCCAACTTGGTGATGTGATCTAACTTCATCTTCTAGAAGTTATTGTAAGTAAGGAATATCTTCTAAGGTATCTTGGATGTTAACATCTCTATTGCACAGTATTTCAGTATATTCCTTCCATCTTTGTTTGAACTTCTTGGAGTCAGTTACTATCTGTCCCAAGTTCTTTCCTGAGATCTTTTTCTTTTTGGTTTTGGCTTCTTTTGTCTTTTTGGCAATTTCCAGTTTGTTCAAACAGCTTTCTTCTGTTTCTTGGTCTTTGACAGTCTCTTTTCACAGTCATTCTTAGCAACTTACTTGATTTCATTCCACAATTCTTCTGGTTCCCTATCAGTGAGGTTCAGGACTTCAAAGCAATTCCTCATGTTCTCCATGAAAATGGTGGGTATATGATCAATATTAAATCATGAAAACTGGCTGGCTTTCTTCTTCCACTTTAGCATAACTTAGAAGTTGGACAGTATGATCTGCTCCACAGGCAGCCCCTGGCCAAGTCTTTGTTGTCATAAGTGAGCTCTTCCAGAAGAAGAGCCTTTTCTGCCATTGCAGTCACCTCTGGAACATCATCCCCCATGAGATTAGATTGGCCCTGACTCTATTGGCCTTTTGGAAGACACTGAAGATATGGCTTTGCTGTCAGGTGTGGGGATCCCATTGAGGTATAGAGCCTGTGAGATGGCTGAATTGTTTGTAAGCTACTGGTTGGCAGTCTCCCACATTTTATTTTTTGTGTTTAATTGTTTTAACTTGTTTTTAATGTTTTTGTTGATATTGGTTTTGGCTATTTATCTATATGGGTTTTGTTTTTGTTTTTATGTTATTTTAACTCTGTGAGCTGCCCAAGGTCACATATGTGAAATGGGAAGCTATATAAATTGAATGAATGGATAAGATTAGATTAGGTTCTGGTGATATCCATTTATAT
Source organism: Liasis olivaceus (assembly GCA_030867105.1). Taxonomy (NCBI): domain Eukaryota; kingdom Metazoa; phylum Chordata; class Lepidosauria; order Squamata; family Pythonidae; genus Liasis; species Liasis olivaceus. Next base: position 84,102,124 of record CM061352.1, on the reverse strand, counting down.
AGGTGTAATTTTGTTAGCAATGAAAAAATAATTGGATTGATAGAAATTGATAAGTCATTCTCCTGCTTCATTTTGGTTTCCTAAGTCATATAGTTCAACTGCATTTTCCTCCTTAATATTTCTAACTTTGGCATTCTAGTCTCCAACCATAAACAGCCCATCTTCCTTGTATGTTCTGTCAATTTCAAATTAAACATGACCATAAGACTCATCAATCTGTCTTCTTCTGCATTAGTGGTTGGAGCATAAACTTGGATAATCATCATATTAAAGGGTCATCCAATGTCTCATTGATTTCATTGTAGCCAAGGACTGTTCTTACTAAATCCTTCCTGACTATGAAAGCAAGACTGTTCCTTCTTTGTTTTTGTGTCCTGAGTTGTAAACAATATGATCTTCAGGCTGAATGTTTCTAATTCCAGTCCATTTCACTGAAGCCTAAGATGTCCGTTTCACTTTTTCCTGTAGTGAGCTTTCCCATGTTCATATTTCTTACATTCCTACTGTAGTTCGGTCTTTGCAGTTTTGGATTTTCTTTTCCTGCATGGCAACATCAGCAACTAGAGGTCCTGAAGTCTTTAATCTTTCCATGTCATAAACACCATTAGTACTCAAAAAGATCCTCAGTATTTCCTCAATAGTACATTGAGTGCCCTCCAAACTCAGGGGCCCACCCCCACTTTATATTTCACTTTTATCACTTTATATTCTCTATCCCTATAAAGATAGGACATTTTACAGTTACCTTCTCCTGTGCAGTATGAAATGATGCCTTTCCAGTTGTCACTAAAGTGATTATACACCTCCAGTATCTCCCTATATAATACCTCTTTGTTTTAGCTGGGTAGCTGCGATGACTTTCACACCTTGAGTGACCCTGCTGAGATTATATACTCAGGACATACACTGGTGTTCTTTGCTTATTCATCCCTGGAGCTCCCTCACCCCATCATAAGGTAGCACAGAAGCACTTAAAGAAGCATTCTGGAATACTATGTCTATTTGAGAAAAGCAAAGAACATGTGGATAGTGTGCCTTCAAAGGCCAGCATAGGTAATAATAGAAAGAAAGCAGTCTTGTTACTGTAGCAGATGTAACTGATTTATGTACGAGATGCCTGGGTTACTGAAAGTATATTATTGACAAATATATCTTACAAGAACTAAATAAACTCATTATTATTTATAAGTATTCGATTACTAAGGTGAAGAAATGCTCTGGATTCACTTCCAAAAAGGTGCTTCCAAGCATATGGGAACCTGAACAACCTTAAACCAGCTACAGTTTTATTTGGGTTCATGCAGCTCTCTCTGCTGCATGATGCTGAAAAAAGATGCTGCTACTTTAATGAGGTGCAGACTTGTACGTCAATCACACTTCACGTCCTCCAATCACATTTTTGGAATTATAGCTGAAGCATTCCACAGTCAGTTGATTGGATGTTATTTTTCTTGCAAAGAAGTCAAGGAATTACCTATGGAACTTCCCTTCTATCTCGTCCTGACAACAGTCCTGTATGGAAAATTAGGATGAGAAAAAGTGGCTAAACCAAAATCATTCTATGAGCGTCATGGATACACAGGGATTTGATCCTCAGTTACTCAAAACATGGCCAAATACTCTAATGCACCATAATAGCTGATATACCACAGTAGCTCTTGAAAAATAGAAGAAAGGTTAGACTCATAACAAATTCCCCAAATAAGTGGAAAATGTTCTTCCCAGGCTTTGGAGTTTTTGGATGTTGGAAAACCAATGATTTGTCTTGCTAGTATGATAACCTGAAAAGAGAAAATGAAGAAGATAGAGTCTCTGAGCTAACCCCAATCAGCAGTCACACCATAAATGTCTATTCAGTCAAGAAGGGCATAACAAGTTCAGAGGTTGTATTTTGCTCTGCAAATCGTAGTGTCTCAGTGCTTTCAGGCACTGTGCTTTCTGTCAATCAGCCAGTGACAGATAACACTTGGCTCTATGAGTACTTAATTCCCTCCATGCTCAGTGTGAGCTGAGCAGAAGAGAAAATCAGTGTCAAATAAAGGTGAGAAAGCAAAGCTGAAAGAATTTATCATAATAAATGAAAGCTATATGTAAACATAAACACCCTGGCCAAATGCTTAGATATTGCAATGATGTCTGACATAGAAGAACTTGTGATTGACTTAAAGACTGATATAAATAAAATAACATGGTAAAATGCAGGGAGGATATTCTTACAAGGAAAACAAATCTGACCTAAGAAACAAGAATGGAATTATATTTCGGGGAAAAAAAACTAGAAACAAGAATAAGCCAATGAAGACGCTTGCTATAGCATCATGGGGACAGTCTTTCAAAATAAATTATAACTACATTCAGAGGACAAGTAGTAATAGTGGCTAATATTAGGGTACTACTGAAAGTTCTTAAATCTATTGAAAAGAAGTGTTTAAATTAGAAGAAAATCATTTGATCTCTGTTGACCTGGTGGAAAAATTAGACATACTGTATTGTTTCTGCACAGCAGAATAGAGCCATTACCATGCAGTCTAGAATTATATTGATATAAAAGAACCATGGCAAGGTTTCTAATAAGCAATTGGAAAGAATAGCAGGTTTGATTTCTTCAAGAAAGAATCTACAGAAGCCATAGTAGAAAGGGATCACTGTGTATGCATCTATAACAATGCAGGTAGAAGCTGCTAAAATAGTTCTGTGTGAAATCATCTGTTGATATATCTGCAAAGATAAATAAGCATGTTGGATAATATCTATCACATATGCACATGGTTGCTTTCTGAAATTGTATATGGTATACTGAGGAAGATAAAACACAGAGTGGATTGAAGGAGGCAGTTTAAATATTACCCAGCCTGATACCCTGCAGATGTGTTAGATTACAACTTATTTTACCCCAATAGTAAACCAACAGCCATACTACTTATGGACAGTAGAAATTGTAGTTTAATAAACTTTGAAGAAACCCACCTAGTTAAAGCTGAAACCTAGGAGCAGTGCTTGCCCATATGAGCCACTGCGGTGATAGAATAATTTATAGGATGAATCACATGTTTCCAGTGGACACACTTTGTCCTCTCTTATTAATACTGGAATCAATCTGATTTCTAGTGCTTATACATGACTAACCATCATTGCATCTGCTGGAGCTGCATGCTCCTTATTTCCTTTTTTATTAGTACTCTGCTCCCTTACATTCACTGGCAAGTATTAACTGTAGGTTCTCATCCAGAGAGTTTGGGGAATTCATTTGAAGGCAGTAAGCTTATTGGTTCTTATGTAATGATCAGAGTAAGAAATGCTGCTAGACTGATAACCTTCTTGAACAGAAACTGCAAGTTTCCCTCTTAAAAAGGCAGGATGATATCATGAAGGACTTGCATATGCAAGAAAGCTATAGCTAATAGTCCCAAGGCAAAGTCTTCAAAATCATTATAGGTTTACTTCAGTAGGAAATCCAACAAACTTCTTAATTCAAACTTTGAAGATTGCCCGTTTGAAACTGTGCTTTAAGATTAAGCAGTTATTAAGGTTCTCAGAAGCCCATTTTTGAAAAAAAGAATTGGCATCTGGATTACAAGTTGATATGAACTTGAGTAATTGTGGTAAAACCTGTCCCTTGACATGGGACAGAGATTATTGGATGGTGCTGATGGTACAGATGTTTTTTACTGTAGTTTTTATAAATTATTGCAGGGGTTCCTTCTGAGCCACCATGGTAGCATTTATATCCTGTAAAGCAGCATATAATTGTAGTAATAATAATAAATAATTTTATTCAACTTGCCAAATCATATCGGTTCTCAGGCTGATGAAATAGTACCATTTTCACAAAAAAATTGCATGCTGATACCTTAACACTAGAAATATTTCCTTGAGGAGATTGCTTTGAGTCCAGCATAAGTAATTGACAATAACTATGTCTATATTTTACTATATGATAGAAAGAAATTCATTTGGGTTTTAAAATAACCACAGAGGTATTTGCCTCTTCTTTTAAGATGTTTAAAAGCTATTGCAGTAACATTGCTACAAATCTTTTTAGTCAGTTGTAATTAACCTGTAGGAACAGACATTCCAATTAGTTTTTCTGTAATAATTGATCTTCAATATGGTTTGTAATTCTTGTACAAGTGGTCTTGTTGTAAATAGAAAAGTTGTGGAAGAATTAAACCTAGCAGCCATGTTTTCATGCCTGGAAGCTTCAGAACTTAACCATTTGTTTTGAGAATCTGGTTGAATTTGCTGAGATAAACAAATACAGCATATTCTGGACTTTGGCTGGAGATTTTGCTATGTGCTACTTATAGCCAAAAAATATTTTGCATTTATAAAATTTATATTCCTCAAGTAGTTTGGGTTATCTGTTTAAGAACTAGATGTAAGAAAGGTAATACTTGAGTATTCAGGTGTTCTGAAAAGTTTTCTTAATTCCCATCTACTTTTTGAGATTATCTGTGTGAATAGCATTGCAGTCTATTGAAGGTAAAAGCTGCATCAAGAAAAAAAAACTTTATTTATATACAGATATTAATACATGTACTTTTCTAATAGATAGGCATACCCAAGCCCTGGCTTTATTCATAATTTCTTGTTCTGAATAAGTACAAGACAACTGAGAACTTATTAATTTCTCTTAACCAAGCATTTTATGCTAAATGTTAAACGTAAGCAGAATTTGACTACAGGTATACGTGACTACATGTTATATCTTCAGATGGTAATAACTTGCTAGATTAGAAATAAAGTTCACATAATAATTCAATTGCTAAAACAAAATCTATGCTTAGCTGCTTAGTAATAGTAGAGATATATGGGTGATCTGAACAGCTCTGGAGTACCATTCTGAGAAGTGAGAAGAAGTTGCAGTTGTCCTCAAGTGGAAGAGAAGATAACTTTGAACCACAAAATACTCAAGGTAGTATAAAAGCCATTGGAAATGATTCTGAGGAGAATTATAAACAGTCAGTACTAAAACTTGGGTAAAATTTGTCCAATATAGTGGACATTAATTTGACATAGTTTTTAAAACTAAGTGCTTTTTAGTTTTTTCATAGGGCTGTTTCTGAGAACTGCAATTAGAATCTGCTAGTCTAGCCTAATGTAACCATTTTGTATATAAAGAGTAAATTTAAAAATGACTTCATTTTATTTAATCTCCTTTTTTCCTTCTATATTATAGTGTTACAGACAGTACACTTATACATATTCTCTAGTTCATTGCTATCATTTACAAAGACAGTGGCCTTTACACAAGTGATATCTGTATATAGACTACAAAGCCTCTTCATCCCGTGGATCTGCTTATCATGATTCTACATAGCAGTCAGAACTGCCACCACAATCTTCTATATTTAGCTACCAAATAGCTGAAGCAGAACTTTAAACATAATACATGTTATATGTATAAAGGAGAGACATTGCAACAACAATATATCTGTTTTTGGTGAATAAGTATCATATCACATCAGGTTGATTGTAATTTGTTATTAATTTATAACCCTACGATGAAATACATTGTAAGTTACTCAGTCTTTGGATGTGGAATGGTAAATTGAAGTAATAATTAAGTAATGATAATAAATGCCATCATGTGAAAAGTTAGAAATACTCATGTAAGTAGAGGCAGGCTTCCTATATTCCTAAGCTCAACATATCTGTATTTTCTTCTGGTATGGATGTGTATTGGACTTGTCTCTGAGACATCACAGAGAAGATGGCCTAGACCTGTACTTTATCATCCAGAGGAACATAGAATAATGGATGTAAGTTCCAAGAAGGCAAATTTCAATTAAATGTTAGGGGGAAAAAAATCTGAACTATATGAGCAGTCGGTGGAACCAATTACCAAGACAGGTGATAGGCTCCCCTTCGCTGAATGTATTCAGGCAGAGAGTAGACGGCTATCAATGCAGATATTTTAATTTGGATTCCTGCAGGGAGCTGGATTCAGTAACCTAAATGGCCCTTCCATGTCTATGAGACTGTACCTTAGAATTGTCCTCCTTAGTATGTTTTAGATGCCCAAAACATCATTCATTGTTTCCAAACCAAATTACTTTGTATTTTAATTATGTAGTTATTGGTATTGTTTGCCAGTTTGCTTCCAAGCATGTTTTCCTTGGGCAATGAAATCATTAGAAGACAAAGAGTTCCCCTGTATCAACCAGGGAAATAAATTAAATTCATCATGATTTCATGGGAAATGCATCACAGAAATAGAGTTCATCTCAGCATGGTCTCCATCACTGGATAATATCTACGAGCATTCTTTCACTCCCATTCAGAAATCCACAGTTCCCTCTTCAGTTGATTCAAGAACAATGCATTCAAAAATGTGTCTTTCAAAAAACAACTAAAAATAAATTGTGGAGGAAAGGCTTTCTTGTGGGAAATTAAATGTAAAACAACATAAATAAGGAAGTTCTTTAAAATGCATGCATGTTACAAACATATGCAAATTTAAACAGTTATGAAATTTTAACCAGATTTTAATGGTCCAAACTACAGTTTTGCTAATGTGAATAGTAAAATTGACTGGTCTGCACATCTCTTAGTATAACATCTATTCTGCTTACCTTTTTTCTATATATATATTTTTAAAAGTATACATTAACTTTTTGTACATGTCATGCTTGTTGTTCAGATGAATTCATCAGAATATCAGGACAGAACTGCCTCTAGGAACTTTTAATATTAAGCTGCTTCCATCTGGTCTGATGAGAGTATTACTTGTTTTTTGGGAATCAGCCACCTGTGGGTAACTCCAACCACTACTTGAAAGGCAGAACCTGACTTTTTGTACTCTCCCCTCCCCCTACTTAGGGCTTACTTTGGTTTGTTCTTACCTTCACTTAGAGCAAAAGCTACTTCCCTTATTAAATTAAATATTTTCTCCTTACTCTTAGTGTTTCTTGGAAACTAAAAGTAAATCTGCATTGGAAACAAGTTATCCAGTGAAAGTCATTGCCACTGCCTTACCTTCCCACTTATATTTCATATATGTGATCTATGAGATGATCTGTGAATTTTTCATTTGGTGATAAAAAAGGAAATGTATCAGTCAGCAATAAACATGTGAAAGTTACCAAGTCGTAATATGATGGAGGTGCAAACTAACCCCAAGGAAGAACAGGATGCAGGCTTGGAAGGCTAGAGGTATGGGGGGGAATCAGGTTCCCCATAAAAAGGTGCTCCTCCAATAGGAAAAGAGACAGCAAGTGTCTGAATGTGTGTTTTTCCTACAGCAAGAGAAAAAATAATCTTACGGTACGAGAGTCAGCTGGAGTTTCTGGTTCTCTGCCGCCAGCCAGTGGTCCATTCCCTGCAAATGAACAAGACCGCTAGCTGAGGTACACAGTGTTTTCTGTGTCTAATAGCTCTCACTGTATGAAGGCTTGAGCTAGGCCTCATCTAGTATTTAAACTGAACCCCATATTTTGTCCTAAATATTTTTGGCCATACCGGAGACAAAGTCACTAAGGTTTCACCTGCTTATCAAATACAATACCTCAGTTCACGAACACTTCTGTTCACGAATAGTTCAGTTCACGAACAGCAGTGTTCGCAAAATTTTGCTTCTGTTCGCAAACTCCGCATCGGGTGACGAACATGACCCCCAGCCATCTTCCCTGCTCTGACACATGGTCATGGCTTCCTCTAGGTGAGATCGCAGTTGCAGACAGACACTTACTGTGAAGCTTTTTGGTGTCGCCTCAAGCAAGGTTAGTGTTCTCTCTCTTCATACTGTACTGTACTTTGTTTCATATTTTTGTGGTTAAAAAAAAATACATATGGTTCAGTACAGATTAACCTTATTTACATTTAACCTTATGGGGAAATTTGATTTGGTTCGTGACCAGAACCGTGGAACGAATTAAGTTCGTGAACCGGTTATATATTTTTGTAAGTGTCTCTGATAACCCCACTTTAAGTGTACCTCTTCTACGTCCCTCTGTACTAAACCTGATAAACCTGAAGCCCCAGGGCAGCAACTGGCGTTTTGGTTTGGTTTGGTTTGGTTTTGGTTTTGGTTTTGGTTTGTTTTGTTTTGTTTTGTTTTGTTTTGTTTTGTTTTGTTTTGTTTTGTTTTGTTTTGTTTTGTTTTGTTAGCTTCTAATGCCTGTTCTGGCTTCAGTTGTTGAAAAACCATAGCATGATTTTCCACTGTTTTAATACAGGAAAAAAAAATACAGCATTAGTCTTAAAATGGGCTTAGTACAGCTTTAAAAAAAACAGCTCCTAAAAATGGAAAAATGTTGATTCTATACATTTTTCATCATCAATCCTATCCTCTGCAGCACTGGTCCTTCATACACAGACTGAGGTGCTCCAGCTACCAAGGATTGTGCAATCCTGTTTTACAGCATGGGAGCAACACTTTTCACAATGAATTATTGGAAATTGGTAATTGCCTGTGGATTGCTAGGAAGAAATGGGATGAGGAAGAAAGATGAGATTTATGTTTGTGTGTGTGAGAAAGAGAGAAAGAGAAAAAGAATGGTATTTTAAGGGATATATGTGTTCATCATGTCAATGTATGTGTTTGTGTGTGTACATATGAATGGATATATGAACATGCGTGAACCCTGATCTAGCAATCTTTATCGCTCTCAGAGCCGAAATAGTTCCATGGTTTTAAAAAACTAATGGATGGTACTTGAATCTTATTTCACTATTGTGATGTGATTATATTTGGCTCAGGATAGATTTTATGGCATATAGCATCTTATTTTTTAGAAGGGGAGGTTAGGCAGAGATCTCATGAAAGCATGTGGGAGGCAGTTGTCACTGATTGCCTGTATCTGTCACTTGAGATGATTGTTTCTCTCTGGTAGTCAGGCTGGCCCTGCCATTGGATCCCTCTGTACTTCAAACCACATAGATTAGTGTCAGTGAAAATTCTTTATGTCAGATTAGTTGTCCTCATTTATTAGTATTAGTATTTATTCAATTTGTATGACCACCCATCTCAACAAGCGATTATATTTTCATAATAGCCATGGAGAGACACACATTATGCTCCTGATCATGTAAGATTTTGTATCTACTTGCTTATAGCAGGCTTTTATTTTTAGGTGTGTGTTGTGGTAACAGCATATATTGGATTTAACTAATGAATTTATTAATTTACTGCATAATATTTGTACAGCACCCCAGTCAGTCTGACTCTTATTTCAAGATACACTGTTTCCTTAGTTAAAAGTCTGTCAATTCTCACTGAATTAGTGGAATTTTTAATAAGAGAAGTATAAAGAACAAAAGATAATATATAGAGGTGTATGAATGTTAGAGAAGTAAGAATGGAAAGCTATGGAAAGGTCAGTAAATGGTGTTGGTGTAAGTACAGTTTAATTAGATTAACCTTTCTTCTCCTCTCCTGCCTTCAGTTTCTTTGGCTTACTACTTATTACTCCTTTTCTGTTCTTTGCATAATATTGTTCAGTCTGAAAAAGAAGGGGGATGGCTAGAGCAAGAGAAGCAGCACTTTAGCATGCCGTCCTATAATTGGGTAATATTGAATGAACATTGATATGAATAAAAATAAAAAGTAAAAAGTCAGCTCAATTGATAATTTTCCCTTTTTTATGTTCACTGTTTTATCTAGAATATTAAATTATCTGAGAGTTTTATATCCAGGAAAGATGGAGCCCCACTATGAAACTTTAAAAGTTTTTTCTGAACTTCTTCCCTATTCTACTGCAGTCCCAACCCTTTCACACCTCTGCAAAAAGCATATTTGACTGAAATCAGATGAACTATTATAAGAAAACTTATATTGAAAAGAGAATCGTATATCAATTAATTACATTCCGGGATTTGGTTTTTTTATAAAATTGCTTATGCCATGAATAATATTATTAATTGAAAATACAAAGCTGTTTCCTGTTTTCCTAGTTGTGGTTGAAATGTAAGTGCCTTTCATATAAGATTGTTGAAGAAAGTTTATATTCCAAAACAAACAAAATCTATAGTACACTTTGTTTCTTACAATATGAAAGAAGGGGATAATGTACCGTCTGTAGCATTGATTTGCAATCAACAAAGCAAATGTCACTTTGCAGCAGAAATCAATGTAACTAGACTGCAAAAGTAGAAACAGAGATGTGAGAAAATTATTTAATCAACATTCTTCCCTGGGAAAAAAAGGGGGGGGCAGAATCATATATCATATACATGAGTACAGTTCCAACTGAAATCAATCAGAGATGTGGTAATTGAGAAAAGAAAGCAGTTCTTTTTCCAAGAGATTATTAAATGATATATATTAGAAATGGGATGGTCTGGTTTCAGTATTGTGCATTCTATTTACTAGCATCCTTGAGGACCATCCACAAGGCATATGTGTATAAAGGCACATACCTAGGATCTTACCCATTAAGGCATAAGTAATCCTTGTTAATCTTGAAATGTATTGTTGTTTAAGAATGTGAGAAATATTGTACTACATCAGACAACAATTATGTAGAATACTGTTATTCACAAAAATACATTAGTGATAGTTTGGATTAATGGTATTTTTGAGGGGACAAAAAAGCCCTTTTTTTCTTTTCTTTTTTTCTCAGAGAAAAGCTCAATAAGTTGTTTCCAGCCTTTCATACCAGTTTTGTATAACAGTTCACAATTGTTCCAGTCATACATATACTATTCCCTTTTGGGGTAAGCAACATTATGCAAAATACAGAAAAGAAAGAGAAGTAGTGAGTGAAAGAAAATTAAAGGCATAAGCTAAGAAAGGGAAAGGAAATATAGGTAAACTTAGTTTTTACCCACACCATTCACTCTACTCCATACCTTTCTATCCTTGCAAAGTACCTTCTTTCTACACATCCGTATACATCTTTATATATTCTTTAAACTTCTCAGTCTTCCATTTTTCTCAGCCCATACTCTTCCATCATATATTGTTTTGCACTTCAGTCCTCATTCATTCTCTCTACAGGTAGTCCTCGACTTATGACCATAAATGGAACTGGAATTTCCAACGCTAAGTGATGCGGTTGTTAAGTGAGTCGCACACGATTTTATGACCTTTTTGCCATGGTCATTAAGCGACTCACATGGTCATTAAACGAATCTGGCTCTTCCCATTGACTCCTTGTCAGAAGCTCCCTGGGAAGGTCATGTGATCACAAATGTGATCACATGACCCCAGAACCCTGCAACCGTCATAAATACATGCCAGTTGCCAAGTGCCCAAATTTTAATCATGGGACCGTGGGGATGCTGTGACAGTCGTAAGTGCAAGGACCAGTCATAAGTCATTTTGTCCAGCACCATTGTAACTTCAAATGATAGTTAAACAAATGGTCATAAGTCAAGGACTACCTCTATTTGACCAAATCATTTGAACATGCCTTTTTCATGCTAGTCATTCACTTTTGTATTTAGTCCACATTCATTCAGCACCCATGCATTCTTAATCCTATCTTTTCTTATTTTGCTATACACACTTTAAGTGTACAATTCCTACTGCATTCAGCTCACTTTTCTATTTCCCCTTATTTCCATATTAGAAAGTGGGAATAAACATGCTCTTATACACAGCCATGTTTGTTTTCTTCAACCAACATTCATTCCTCACAAAAGACCACATACTGCCCACTATCTTTCTACCAGCATTTGTATGTGTTAAATTGTTTCCATCCTTTCCCCCAACTTTAGTAAACATTCTGCCAACTATATAAATTCATCTACTTGTTTTCGTATGTTACTATTGTATATAACTTACATAATTTCATTTTCCCCTTCAAACATAACTACCTTGTTCTTTTATACATGATTTTTTAGATTTTGTATCATACCTGATTTTGCATATACATGAATTCTCAAATGTTACATCATGCATTCTATCTAACTTTTTCTGCAAATCATTTGGCTTCTCAGCCAGCAACCTGGCATTATATGTCCATTCACACCTCCAACCATCAGACCTGTACCATCAGCACCATAGGTCCTTACACATTTATTCATAAATACAATAAACAGCCAAGGGAACCTCCCATATCCTTATCTTACTCCCTGTTCAATGAAGTAAGCATTCTGTTTATTTTAGGCATACCTTCCATCCATCACATAACATTCAGCAATGAGGTATTCAGCAACCAACCTTCAATTCCATACTTTTGTAAGTATTCCATAATTCAAGCCTATTCACTGTATCATGTTTTCTCTAAATTAATAAATGTACAACAAATTTTATCTGACATTCATACACTTTTCAGTTATCAAAATCAAAAATCCAGTGCGCATGTTGGCCAGCATAAGGCTGCACTGTACTTCCTAACTTTTGCTCATTGTCACCTCTTGCTATAACTCTACCAGATACCTTCCCAAGGACATATATGAGTCTAATCTCTTGTAGTTTTTGCGCTGAATCTTGCTACTTTCTGTCGGTATATGAGAACAATAACAGCATTATTTCAATTGTCAGGCATAGATGCAAACTTCACCCGTATATTAAACAAGTTCCACAGCCATTCTACAGGTGAAACTCGAAAAATTAGAATATCGTGCAAATGTTCATTTATGTCAGTATGGCAGCTCAAAAGGTGAAACCAGTATATGAGATAGACGCATTACATGCAAAGCGAGATATGTCAAGCCTTACTTTGGTATAATTGTGATGATTATGGCGTACAGCTTATGAAAACCCCAAATTCACAATCTTAGAAAATTAGAATATTACATGACATCAATAACACAAGGATTGGAAATAGAACAATATCGGACCTCTGCAAAGTAGAAGCATGCATATGTACTCAGTACTTGGTTTGGGCCCCTTTTGCAGCAATGACTGCTGCAATGCGGCGTGGAATGGATGCTATCAGCCTGTGGCACTGCTGAGGTGTTATGGAAGACCAGGATGCTTCAATAGCGGCCTTCAGCTCTGCTGCATTGTTCGGTCTCATATCCCTCATCTTTCTCTTGGCAATGCCCCATAGATTCTTTATGGGGTTCAGGTCAGGTGAGTTTGCTGGCCAATCAAGCACAGTAATCCCATGGTCATTGAACCAGGTTTTGGTACTTTTGGCAGTGTGGGAAGGTGCCAAGTCCTGCTGGAAAATGAAGTCAGCATCCCCATAAAGCTCGTCTGTGGAAGGAAGCATGAAATGCTCCAAAATCTCCTGGTAGACGGCTGCGTTGACCCTGGACTTAATGAAGCACAGCGGACCAACACCAGCAGATGCCATGGCTCCCCAAATCAACACAGACTCTGGAAACTTCACACTGGACTTCAAGCATCGTGCACTGTGTGCCTCTCCATTCTTCCTCCAGACTCTGGGTCCTTGGTTCCCAAATGAGATGCAAAAGTTGCTCTCATCAGAAAAGAGGACTTTGGACCACTGGGCAACAGACCAGTTCTTTTTTTCTGCAGCCCAGGTAAGACGCTTCTGACGTTTGTTGTTCAGGAGCGGCTTGACAAGAGGAATACGACATTTGAAGCCCGTGTCCAGGATCCGTCTGTGTGTGGTGGCTCTTGATGCACTAACTCCAGCCTCAGTCCACTCCTTGTGAAAGTCCCCAACACTTTTGAATGGCCTTTTCCTGACAATCCTCATCCCTGCTGCTTGTGCACCTTTTTCTACCACACTTTTCCCTTCCGCATAACCTTCTATTGATGTGCTTTGATACAGCACTTTGGGAACATCCAACTTCTTTTGCAATTACCTTTTGGGGCTTTCCCTCCTTATGGAGGGTGTCAATGATGGTTTTCTGCACAACTGTCAGGTCAGCAGTCTTTCCCATGCTTGTGATTCCTACTGAACCAGCCTGAGAGACCATTGAAAGGCTCAGGAACCCTTTGCAGGTGTTATGGATTCATTATCTGATTAGAGTGGGACACTTTGAGCCTAGAATATTGAACCTTTTCACACTATTCTAATTTTCTGAGATTGTGAATTTGGGGTTTTCATAAGCTGTACGCCATAATCATCACAATTATACCAAAGTAAGGCTTGACATATCTCGCTTTGCATGTTATGCGTCTATCTCATATATTGGTTTCACCTTTTGAGTTGCCATACTGACATAAATGAACATTTGCACGATATTGTAATTTTTCGAGTTTCACCTGTATATGCAAACATATGAGTTTTGTACTATATTTATTGTTTCCTTTCCTTTTTTGGTAGGAGTTGGAGGGCAACTCACACATAGTTTTTGTTGGAATGTTTTTGTTTGACAAATCACTGTCATTCTAGTACAAATCTCTAAAATACTTATTGTACCATTAATTCCCTCACTTCAGTTTCACCCCAATCTTTCTTCAATTTTATTATCCATTTATTTTACTTTGCTAGCGGCTCCCTGTTTAGCCCTCTTCACAGACTTCCAAAACTGTTATTTCGATCAAAAGTGCTCTGCATGTTCTCTGTGTTTTAAATCTTCACTGTTCCTTGCTCTCTTTGACCACATTCTTTGCAACTATGTTTTTCTTTGTCTCATCCTTATTTTTTGCACAATATCTTTCTTTCATCCTTATTTTTTGCAGCAGTCATTCTCTTATATGCATCATTATTTCTCATCCATAGATTCTTTGTTTTCCTTGTTCCACCATGCGTCCTTTTTCATACTTTCCATTAGTGGAGCTCTACACATTTCTGTGGCACTCTGTAGCATAACTCTTTTTGCTTGGCTTAAAGCAGCTTCTACATACTCTTTCCTTTTCATTCTGTTGGGGGATTAATCTTATAATACTTTTTCATACAGGATTTTCTTCCTGCTCTCCAATTTTTGCCAACTGGTCTCCATCTATAAAGCCCTTCATGGCATAGGGTCTGGTTATCTGAGGGACCGCCAATTCTTTCTGCCCACCTGGTACATTCGGACAGCGTAGGTGTGCTCTAAGTCTTTTCAATTAATCTTGTGGGACCAAGGAAGTGTGCCCACACTATACCTTCACTTCCCCGCATATATTCATCAATTGCACTCCAGAAAATCAAATCTTCACTCATCTCTATTACATACTTCTGTTTTCTCATAGGGTTCCAGAAAGCCCCTAAGATCTGGTTCTGTTCCCAGGCCTGGATATAATATGGTTATGTGTTGGTGGGGCTCCTGTTATATTTTTGTACTCTATATTGTTCTAGTTGTTTTAGTCCACGCTGCCAGTTTATATGGGTTTTAACCATTTTAATAGTTTTTACTGTTTGGGGGGGGGGGTTGTAACTCCAAGCTTACAAACCCCTTCCCCCAAAAAACAGTAAAAACTGAAGTGGGTGGCCATAAAAAATCTAAAAATAATAAATTCTCTCCCTGCCTTTTTTTTCCATGCCCATTTTCCCCAAATTTACTTTTTCTGTACTGTCTCATCTCAATACTACCCATATATTCATGTCACCTAAGAGATTTTTTTTTTTCCCCTCATGGATCAGAGTCTTTTTGTATTTCTTTCACCATCACTGTCCACTGGAGCATACCATGCAACTATCACTAACGTATCAATTCCTTTTATATGCAACCTACATGATATATACCCATACATTCTGACATACATGTTGCCCTTTTATTCATAGTTAAAACTATACCTTCACTTCCCCACATATATTCATCAATTGCACTCCAGAAAATCAAATCTTCACTCATCTCTATTACATACTTCTGTTTTCTCTTAGTTTCACAGATACACTGTATCTCTATTTTTTTGTTTCAAATTTATTTATTTATTTATTTATTTATTTATTCGGCTTGTATGCTGCCCATCTCCCCCAACGGGTGACTCTGGGCGGCTCACAATAAAAAACACAGTTCTCTCCCAGATGGCTAAAAACTATAAATAATTAAAAACATATTAAAATGCCCTAAAAAACCTCCTCTAATTTATGGCCCTAAAAAACCTGTAAGATGCTGGGGGGGGGGGAGACAACCCATCATCCCACCAGCCATCTCCACAGGTGCGGGCCCCCCTCTGGCCCAGGCCTTCTGGCAGAGCCCGGATTTAATACCTTTCCTGAAGGCCATGAGGGAGGGGGCACATCGGACCTCAGGAGGCAGGATGTTCCATAGGGCGGGCGCTACAGCAGAAAAGGCTCTCTGCCTAGACCCCACCAATCGAAATTCCCTGACTGGTGGGGTCTGCAACCTGCCCCTTCTGCTGGACCGAGTGGGACGGGCTGAAGTGACCAGGGCGAGGCGGTTCCTCAGATAACCTGGTCCCGTGCCATACAGGGCTTTAAAGGTAATAACCAACACCTTGAATTGGACCCGGAAACAAACCGGTAACCAATGCAGCTCGCGCAACAGCGGTGTTATATGTGCCCTCCTAGGGGCATTAAGAACTGTCCGCGCTGCCGCATTCTGCACCAGCTGTAGCTTCCGGATACTCTTCAAGGGTAGCCCCATGTAGAGCGCATTATAGTAGTCCAACCCAGAGATGACCAGGGCATAAGTGACCGTGCGGAGGTCCCCCTGATCCAGGAAGGGGCGTAACTGGCGCACCACACGAAGTTGTGCAAAGGCCCTCCTAGCCACGACTGCCACCTGCTCTTCGAGCAGGAGTCGTGAGTCCAGGAGAACCCCCAGATTACACACCGGGTCTGTCTGGGGTAGTGCAACCCCATCAAGAACCAAAGATGACAAAGTCTTAGATCTTGAGGCTCCCCGTATCCACAGCCACTCCGTCTTACCAGGGTTCAGCTGAAGCCTGTTGTCCCCCATCCAGGCCCCCACAGCCTCCAGGCACCGCGAGAGGGCAGTCACAGCGTCACTTAAGGCACCTGGGATGGAGATGTATAGTTGGGTATAATCAGCATACTGATGATACCTCACCCCTTGGTGCCGGATGATCTCACCCAGTGGTTTCATGTAGATATTAAATAGGAGCGGTGAAAGCACTGACCCCTGTGGCACCCCACACAGTAGGGGCTGGGGGCTGGACCTCTCGCTCCCTATCAACACCGATTGGGTTCGGCCTTGGAGAAAGGAGCCGAACCAGCACAACATTGTGCCACCCAACCCCAACTCCTGCAGCCGACCCAAAAGGATACCATGGTGGATGGTATCGAAAGCCGCCGAGAGGTCAAGAAGAGCAAGGATGGATGCACTCCCCCCATCCCGCTTTCTCCAGAGATCATCTAAAAGTGCGACCAATGCTGTTTCTGTCCCATAACCGGGCCTGAATCCTGACTGATAGGGGTCCAGATAATCCGTTTCCTCCAGGATCCTCTGAAGCTGCCGCGCGACCACCTTTTCTACCACTTTCCCTAAAAAGGGGAGGTGGGAAACTGGACGAAAGTTGTCCAGGAGGGTGGGGTCTAGCGACGGCTTCTTGAGGAGTGGGCGGACCAAAGCCTCTTTGAAAGGCTTCGGGGACACCCCCTCCTGCAAGGATGAATTAACCATTGCCAGGACCCACCCTAAGGTCACCTCCTTGGTAGATTTAACTAACCAGGAGGGACACGGATCTAAATCACAGGTAAATTTATTCTTTAATTAATCGTCTTTGCCATTTATCTCTTACATTCCAAGTCACAGTCTTATATACGCAACTGTTGTCCCCAGACTGGACCTCTGTTGCCCTTCGTGATTTTGGTTCAGTAAGATAATGTTTTGGTAAGTTAGATAAGGTATACACCAGGTACCAGTTTTAATTCCTGTGACACATGCATCCCTGCCAAATGCAGCATTATCTGCTAACAGTAAGAACAATACCAGTATGCCGCAAGCACAATCAACAGTTTTATCCCAAGCACACTCACACTGTTCTGTGCAAAATAAGATCTCCCATTTGGAGACAACTTTGCATGACAATGTACTGTGGTCCACATCCCATCGCCTTGGTACTGACACCCCCACCCACTTGTATTCCATTGTTTTTCTTTACTTGGTTTTAATCTAATTTCATGAATTAGGAGTGAGACAGGTAAATATGATTGGATACTTTAATATTTACTTAAAGAGGCTGGTATTAATTCCATTCAGTCCTCTTCTGTATCAGTCTATGGATCATACATAACATAAAAACAAGTTACCAGAACAACTATAACTACAGTGTTTCTCAGTTAAGAATTATTTTGCAAGATATACAAGCTGTATAATTGTAATTGTCTTTTCCCTTTGATGCCTGAAAAATGTCATAATTGAAATTGAACTATTTGAAACAGTTCCCACTTGCTCCCAGGTATCAGATCCAGAGAGTATTTATTAGGCATATTTTTTATCATGTTCTTTTAAGTTAAGAGTCTGGTGTCAGAAATGCTGTAACATAATATGCTATCATCTTTGGTAAAATACAGTTATCTGGGTAACTTTGCAGTGTGTCATTTCAAGTAGACAAAACATAGTACAGGAAGTTGTGTATTTATTTTCATGACTTATGCAACTCCCAGGCAGAATATGTTCTTGACACCAGATGGTAAAACACTGTTAGTTGCAAGTTCCAATTTCCAGATGCACTGATTTTTCTTGTCTGCTTGAGGCCAGTTCAATTGTCTTTTGCAAACTTGCATTCAATTTTTTTGTCTAGGTAGCTTTCAAATCTGTTTGCAGAAATCACAATTAAGGTAAGAAATAGAAGAACCTAAGTTGAGGCTTAATTAAAGATTATTGTACATATACTCTAGTCGGACTGAAGTACATCCTATCATGTAACTACCTCATATGGTTAATTAAAGAGCTATCACCAAAGAAGCTGTAGGATTCAGTAGAATTTCTCCAGATTTGAGCTTACGTGTTTAGAACATGATAGAGGTTCTAATCATGTGAGAGGTACACTTTCCTAATATACCCATTTTGGAGAAAATCTTAAAATAGTTAATAGAGTATTATGTGGCACTAACAGACTTCAGATGTATGGAAAAGAATGTGCTTGTTATTAGTATATGATTCTTATAAATTAAGAAAGCTGTACTGTAGAAAAAAAGTTTGAACAGTCATATTCTCATGTACTCTGTAGTATATTAAGAGGGTGATTGTGCAGTCCTGTCTATATTTACCCATGTTTACTGAAAGTCCCATTGAAAATATATGTATGTATGTATATTTATAGGATTGCAGCCTTAAGCTATAATTGTAAATGGACTTGGAAAACTTCTATCTGTATTTGTATTTCGATAATATTTCACTAATGTAGTCTTTTCCCCAAACCATTACAGCATTGTCTGAGATAAGAATTGCCCAATCTAATATTTTTGTTTTAAAGTTTGAGCACTATATTACATTTTATGCCAGAAATTAACAGGAAATTCAAGTTAATCTCAACTTTTAAATAGGAAAATTGCAATAATATCCTTTAAATATGCTGTAGCTCAGAATATTTTCTACTACATATAAAAAAATCTCTGTTCCTTCCTTTGGTGAGTCATCGGAAGCATGTATATTAACCAGGGAGGTAGAAAGATTTTGTACCTGAAAATGTCTTGGTATTAGTAGATATTCAGTTACCATTGAGTAACTGAATATAAATGAAACTCTGTTTTTAACAAAGACTTATTCAAGCAACCTGTAACAGTAACCACCTCCAAATGAAATAAAAGTCAGGAGAAATCAATATTGGCTGAATACAGCCATTCTGCTGATACATCTCCTGTATAACATTCATGTTATTGAGACTGGCATTTATTTCTGATTCTGGGTTCTTGAAGTCTTCTGTATTTGCTAACATGAGGCATCTGTCAGTGACTTTCTGTTGGAGAAATTGTGTCTGCAGAAGCTGTAGCTATATGCAGAATTCAGCTTCCTGGTGCTTCCTTTGTTGCACAGAGCGAGGCTGAAGTAGCAATAAATAGAATTAGCACTACTGTATTTTCTTAATTTGTATTGATGCTAAAGAATGAAACCAGAAGTAATAGCAGTTCTTCCATGCTTACTTATCATACTTCATTTTGTCTGTTGTGTCTGAAAGCAAATTTGAACTTCAGACTTAATTCTTCAGTGCAAATTGTGTTTGCAGCCTTATCAACTTGCAATCATTGGGCCTGATGTAAATTTCAGCATAATTAAAAAAAAAAAAAAAACTTCTACAAGGTATCAGATCAGATTTCTGGCAAGCACTATCTGTCCCTTCTCTGCAACTAGAAAGTATGGGAAAAGAGAAACAGAAGGATGAAGGAAGAAAAATAATGACTGCCTACATTCACTTTATTTTGGTCCGCTCATTGCTTGTTTCACCCAGGCTCAGCTCTTGTCAGTCCACTAGGCAGACCAAGAAATCAACTCTGCAGGAAAGCTAAAACTGCTTTTTTTGAGACTGAATATAGTAACAAAATCTTGCAATTCTGATCGCATGGCACTTCCTCTACTACTGGTAGTTCAGTGAATTAGGGAGGTGTCTATCTGAACTGCTTCCAAATGTTATCTTTTCACTCTGGACTTAGAAAATGTTTTATCCCTTGCCATCTTGGCAACAAAGGCATAACTCTATTCAAAGGCATAACTCTCTGCAGCCCTCAGTGGATTACGTCTGAGGAAATGGTGATCCTCAGTTGAAAATAATATTGTCTTCCTCTGTCCTAGAAGCTGGAGGGGTAATTAGTAGTTCCTGTATATTTATCTCCAGTAAGGCTGTTTGAAATGTTAGGATCACTTACTAAAGAATTTATATCTAATTATAATAATATAAAAGCATATTCTTCTACGTGGTTCCTGGCACTGCCTTCTAATAAAAGTGAAATTTATTGCAATATTTGATTAGACCCCAAATGAAAAGACACAGGTAGATATTTCTTTTTCAAAACTAAAACATTCAGGGAATAAAATCATTCCCCAGGACAGTCTAGTATATACACGAGATTTTATAAAACTAACAGTTATATATAATAATTTGACTCAACTTTTGAGAATGTTCTCAAATAGAACTAAAAGAAATGCTGACAAAGAAAATGCAAAGCTAAGCACATGCTCAAAATGGTAGATGTGTATGGACATCAGGCACAGAATTATAATAATGGAAAAGTAAGTTACATTTATCTGAGAAAGCAACATCTATATTGTAGGAAAAAAAGTTCAAGTGATAAGGGTGTTACTTAGCATGCAGGTGTGCTTCACACAGGATGTCAGACATTCGTTTTAACCAAAAGTAGTGAATTAAATCTAATCTGGGTGCTGGATCCAGATTCTGTTCATCTGTTCAGAAGGAAAAGAGCTTTGCCTCTCCTGCACACAGTAGCTGTCCATCATATATTTTTCCTTAACAAGGAAGATGCAAGGTGACAGAATGGGCACAAGCTGCATTTTCTGCATGTGGGAATTAGTTCTCACATAGCCAGTGAAAAATATCATGATAGCAAATTTAATGATTACAAAAGCAAAAGAGAGTTCCACCCATCCAAAAGAGCGGATCAAATAATTTTACAAAGGGACGGAAGGAAGATTAACTGCAAGAGTTTCAGCATTTGTATACAGAGAAAGAAAGCTTGTTCCTGAATCCCAGAAGTTGCTGAAATTCTTTGGCTACTATTGTCAATAAATATTACTTATCTGTAATTTCTGGATTTCTTGTGAGCTTGTCTAAATGATCCACTCCTCCCCGTGGGATAAACCTGACAGCGCAGCTCCTGCTTGTTCACCACACATTTGTCCCAACACAGGAAGGTACACAGTGGCAATAAATCACAGCTCTCAAAGTATATAACCCCTTATTTAGCACTTGGCTTGACTTAGCAGAAGACTCTCAGACACAAGTCAACTAGATTAGAATCTTAATTGCAGAGATGAATGAAGCCTCCATGCAACAGTCCATTGCCTACTGCAGAGCAAAGAACTTTATAACACACATGTGCATACGCATATAGCCAAATACACATACACAGGTAGGATATAAGTCTAGTCTGATAGGCTGATTTAGTTCTGGCCAGGGGTTCTATGTTACTTTTAACTATTCATAGAGAAGGGAAGCAATGCTTCCCAAAAATTCAAAAATAAAACACTTAACTAATGGAAGGGCAGTTAGGACCAAACTCCAAGACCAAAATCACACTACCCAGAGAACCCAGCAATGACCATCCAGAGAATGCCAGGAATTGAAATAGAAGCCAAGAGGCCTAGTAACAGCATTTTAGATAATGCAAATATGTCATGATCAATAAGATAAGAGAAGGGCAGTTTGATGTGTGTGCACTTAGATACACTGACTATTATTTTTATTTAAAAAGGACTCCCACTATAGTCTAAAGTTCTACCATTAGCATTCAGGTGTGCAGATAAGTATAGAAGCAGACAGAGCAAAAATGAGATATTTCAGCCCTAAGATGAATTTGGTCAAGAGAGGTGACAAAATAATACATAGTTTAGCCCTAAAAAGTTGTTGGTTTAGGTAAAGTATTAGTAAAGTGAACTAATTATCAGGAAATAGACTAGCCATTCTCCTCCAATGTTGTTTTTGTTGTTGTTTTGTGCTTCTTGAAAATAATGTCCTCATCTCAGACTTGACATCTCTGCGATTTTGAACAGATTTGGAAAAATCACCAATATTTTGACAGAGTTTCTTGGCAATGGAATGTTCTTAAAACTCATTTGTCATAACTAGCCAAAGCAATGGATTGGATGGATACATTGTTGTGACACTGCCAATTTCTACTAATTTTCATAATCTTTGGTAATTTCAGGTAGCAGCAACCTTCTTTCTAGTAATAGCAGTCTTTTGTGGAGATAGTGTTTTCATTCAATTAAGAAATTTTATTATCCAAATAATCTATTTACTAATAAAATATATCCATTTAGACAACAGTTTTGAAATAAACCACAGTCTGTCATTCGACTAATCAGCCAGAGGTATCATAGAATTAATCCTCTCAATTTCTTTGAAATATTTTTGAACATTTTTATATTAAAGAATAAATTAGTTTATCATTAGTTGAACTTATTTTCAGTTAGAAGAACAAGTTCTTCTGAATGTTTTACTATCCCCAGATCTCAATGGTCCATATTCACCACTTACATTCGTTGTTTTTTCCCCTTAACATGGCTGATCCAAGCATCTGACACTACTGGCTTTCCATTTGTGGTCATAGCCTTTGATCCTGCCTCACTACTTTATCTGTGGATGCATAATCCCAATATTTTCCTGCTTCTTGAAATATCTTTGAATTTATCTGCCTTCCTCCAGACATGGACTGGTCCTCTAGGTGTCTTCGCCAAAATTAGAGCTGAATGTCCATCTAGCAATTTAAAATGTACAAATAGAATTAAACTAAATGTTCCTATGTACATTTTATAGAAATGCTAGATTTCTGTATGGACTGCTAATGAATTTACTCGGGCTTGAGGTCCTTTCAAATGTAGAGTTTAAAATCTTGCATGTTTAACTTTTATTAGTATTAGTTCTTCCTACTCCATTCCTTACATAAGGAAGTTTAATTGCTCTTTCCCTAATTTTTTGCATCCATTCCAATCACATCTAGTGGGAAATTTTCCATTGTTTGTTATTTGTTGACAATTCAAATGTTTGTGAAAATGGCTCAAAGTTTTACTTAATTCATTGTCATTGAGCATTCTTAATTGCTGCTACCAACAATTTCAGATGTGTCTAAAATATTATTGGGTCCCTGATATTAAAATTACAACCTATTTGCTTTTACTATGTAGATCCAAGCTTTGTGGGAAGCTTTGTGGTTCATAATTTTTTTTTAATTATGATAACTTAAACTAATCATTGGGGCTAATAATAATTGATTATGATAATACATTACCTTATATTAAATATATTTATATACCTGCTTTCTGGGCTGAAATTTTTCAAACTGGTCTATAGTTTATAGTTTACAGCTATAAAATATATAATGAACAATATGTCAAAATAATATAAAACAACAGTCAATAAAAATGAATTCCTGTTTCCAGCAACATAAACTCAAACTCTACAAATGGACATTCCCAAATTCCATCAGAATTAAATATATTACATAATAGGAAACAAAAAATGGAAAAGTGCAATCCAGACAGCCAGGACACTTCCAGGTGCAGATTGTGGAACAGCAGGTCATGAATTATTGATGTAAAATATACAGGTTAAAGTTGAAAAGACAGACAAGATGTTCCAGCAAGGTTGACTGGAGGACATACATCAGAATGTAAGATCAATGTAAGGAACATAAGGTTCGGCATGCTTAATCTGTGTGAAGGAGAATATGAAGAATTATTTGAAGAGATAAGAGGCATTGTGAATTATAGAACATATGGGTTGCAAGGGACCTTGGAGATCATCTAGTCCAATCCCTTGCCCACTTCAGGAATTAGTACTGCAGCATGCCCAACAGGTAGTCATACAGTCTTGTTTAAAATCTTCATCAAAGAAGAGTTCACCATGTTATAAGATGGTCTGTTCCTTTGTTGAATTTTTTTGTTATGTCCAACTGAAATCTACTTCAGTGTAATTTAAACTTATTTTTCTTCAGTCTTCTATAACAACTCTGAACAGCTCTGTCCCATCTTCTACGGGTCAGCCCTTCAGATACTTAAAGAACTATAACATTTCCCCTGCGCAACCTTCTTTTCTCCAGACTAAATATACAAGTGCCTTCAAATATTCCTCATATATTTTCCTCTCAGACTCCATATACTCTTGGTTGCTCTCATGTTGGTTGCTGTTCTCTAGACATGCTTTCTAAAATGTTATGCCCAGAACTATACACAGTAGGAGAAGAGGACGGCAGAGGATGAGATGGCTAGATAGCATCACTGAAGCAATGAGCATGAAATTGAGCAAACTCAGGGAGGCAGTGAAAGATAGGAAGGCCTGGCACAATATGGTTCATGGGATCACGAAGAGTCGGACACGACTTAACGACTGAACAACAACAAATACACAGTATTCTAGGCATGGTCTGACCAATACAAAATGGAGAGGAACCATGACTTCTTAACATTATACTTTTGTTGGTACATCCTAACATTGCATTTGCTTTTTTCTTTTTTAACAGCTGAATCACACTCTTGGTTTATGTTACTTTGTAATGTATCAGATCCTTTTTGCTTGTACTGACCCAGGAATCTACAGACCAATCAGCTTGACACTAGTACCTAGGAAAATCTAGCAAATATAAGCAAGCAGTGGGTTTGCAAGCTCTTAAGAAACTATGAGAGTGATTATAGGTAGTCCTTGCTTAATGACCATTTGTTTAATGATGGCTCAACGTTACGACAGCTTCAGAAAAGTGCTTTATGGCCTGTATTTGCACTTATGTCTGTCTCACCACCCACCACAATCACATGATTGTGATTTGTGACCTTTTTACAATGTCATTAAGCAAATCACTGCGGTTGTTAAGTGACTCATGTGTTCATTAAGCAAATCACATGTCGTTAAGCGAGTCACATGGTCGTTAAACAAATTCTGCAAAAAATGTCCATTGGGGAAGCTGGATTCGCTTAATGACCACATGATTAGCTTACTGACATGTGATTTGCTTAACAACCATTGTATAAAAGGTCACAAAATAAGGTCCGGTCATACAGTGACTCTCTTAACGACCACCGCACTTAGCGATCAATTTTTCACTCCATCTAGTGGTTGTTAAGTGAGGACTACCCGTACCAGAAGCCAGCATAGATTTCTTAAACACAGGTTATTCCAGACAAATCTTATTGGTTTAGTCAACAATGTGACTAGATTAGTGGACAAGAGAATGCCGTGGATATAGTGTACATAAACCTCAGTGTAGCCTTTGATAAAGTAGATGATAACTGCCTTAAATGACTGAAACAATATGGGATGGATGGTTCCATTATCAGATGGATTGGCTGAAAAAATGTAGTCAGTCTGTGGTCCTTAATGGGCCTGTGTCCACATGGAAGGTGGGAAGCAGTGGGGTACTAGGGTTCCGTCTTGGGCCCAGTGCTCTTCAACATCTTCATAAATAACTTAGATAAGGGAATAGAAGGCATACTCATAAAATTTGCAGATGACACAAAACTGGGGAAGGTTGCTAACACCCCAGAAGACAAGCTCAAGATTTAAAAGGATCTAGATGGACTTGAACATTGAGCCCTCTCCAGAAAAATGTTGTTCATTGGTGAGAAATATAAGGTTGTCCACTTAGGCAGGAAAAGGCAAATGCAAAGATACAAGATTTCTGCTTTCTGATTATCATCTCAAAGGAGCAGTCAGTCCTTTTTCTGTTGTTGTTGTCCAGGACTGATTGATTGGATCTTCTTGTAATTCATGGTATTTTTAATAACCATCTCCAGATTCAAAGTTGGGTATAAACTGCCACCTGTCTCTCACAGTATCTGCCTGGCGAATTAGATTTCGCAGGATTGGCACACTCCAGATCCTTTCAATTAAACAGTGTCATCTATCAGGACCCCAGAAGCACACTTTCTATGTAGCAGTACCTCCCCTCTGCATGAGGGTCCCCCTGAGATCCAGATGGTCTCTACCTTGCTCTTGTTTAAAAAGACCTCAAAGGCCTGATTCTTTGCCCAGGCCTTTGGTGAGGGAAAGTGAAATTTCTGTCTTCTTTCCTGCCCAGTCTGTCATTTTCATTATCTTCTTTTTTTTTTTCCTGTTTGTTAATGTATTTCTCTTGTTTAAGTTGTTGTGAGCCACCCAGAGTCGTTGGGAGTCAGGTGGCATGCAAAGGGAGGGAGGGAAAGTACCTGGTTTAGCCATAGTATTTTCTTGGTGGACAAAAGATTAAGCATGAGTCAGCAATGCGCTGCAGCTGCCAAAAGAATCAATGCAGTGTTGGCCTGCATCAGTAGAGCTATAGTGTCACGATCACTGATAGTACTGCTGTACTATCAGTGGTCACGATCACTGGTCAGACTGCACCTGGAAATCTGTGTCCAGTTCTGGTTGTTGGCAGAATACAAGAAGGTATCTAAGGAATTGGAAAGAGTACAGAGAAACAAGCATGAAGGGACGCCACAGGACAGAGAGTATGGATTTGTTCTCAGTAGCACCCAAGGGTAAGGCAAGAACCAATGAGCTAAAGCTTAACAGAGAGAGATCCAAACTTGGAAATAAGGAAGAATTTAAATATTAGGTACACAAAAAGAATGTTAATTAGTATGTCGCGAACTTACAGTTGACAACAAACTTGTAAAAGTACTGGATAGTTTTGTTTTCTTGGGAATAAGAATAGATAAAGATGTAAACTGTGCTGAAGAATTAAGAAGGAAATTAATCCTAGGGAAGAAGAAAATGAAAAACTTAGATAAAATTATGAAGGGTAAGGATATTTCTATGGCAACAAAAATCAGAATAGTTAACACAGTAGCCTTCCCAGTGGTAATGTAAATCTTTGAAAGTTGGACACTGAGAGAGTGAGAAAATAAAACTCCTTTGAACTTTGAATCTGGAGATGGTTATTAAAAATACCATGAATTACAAGAAGATCCAATCAATCAGTCCTGGACAACAACAACAGAAAAAGGACTGACTGCTCCTTTGAGATGATAATCAGAAAGCAGAAAGTCATGCTCTTCAGGCATTTTATTCATACATACATACATACATACATACATACATACATACTATAAAAATTGTCTGTTTGACGAGGTTAAGGAAAATAGAAGAGAAAAAAGGATAAGGTAGACTGATGGTATAAAAAAAAAAAATTACAAGACTGCCCTTGAATGAGCTAAAGATTACTAAAAAGATAGGTTGCTAAAGTCCATGCATTCACCAGAATTTGATTTGATGGCACCTAACTCTGCAGAGATTTGTACCAATGACCATCCTAAAACTGATTAGAGAGTGAATAGTATTGGCATCCTAAAAGAAAAATGGTACAGTCTTTCTATCCTGAGATGTTGAATTATGAGAATTCTTAGGTTGCTAGTGTTATAAGACTTCTTCACCTGTTCCCAGAATTCACAGAAGAGAATTTTGTGGGCTACTGTCTCAATCAAGTACAGTTTTCAATTTAGATTAAAAGTAGTTTCCTGTTGGGAATGCTATAGACCTTAAAGAACATACTAATAAAAAAAATTAGAAGGTCACTAGCTTCTGTTCAGGATCTAGAAGATATATATGAGTCAAGATTATAATCGATTTGAACTCTCAAGTGCTGGCTAGGATTAACACTATTAAAGATGCTGTTTCTGTCAAGGCTTTTGAAAGTTAAAATACACAATAAAAAGTTCTACAGGTTTCTGAGCCAGATAACATAGTACTTCAAAATCAATTTTGTACATAGAGAAGCAGTAATTTTCTTGGAGCTTTTTGAATAAATATTCTGGGTCCTTGCCTGACCTGTAGGAATCAAACATACACATAATCGTAATTGAGGTAAAGCCATATGTTTCTCACTGCCAGTTCTAAGCTACAGTTGGTCAAAGCAAGGATTACAGTTTCAGCAAATGAAATGTCATAGCCTGTTAAAAGAAAATAAAATATAGAACTTGGATGCAGATAAGTACGAGATACTGTGTGACAAAGACTGGGAAGATGATATAAACATTTACTGTGTAAGCACACACTGTGTTTCTAGATTTCAATAAAACAAAACCGTCATAAACAGGAGAAAAGTATTTTTATTTACTTTTTGTAGATGCTGCTAGGAAACTTCCCCACTTTTAACAAACCATAGCAGCATATGGAATGGTGCACCTATAAATAATAAAGACATAATAAATGTAATAATTAACAAATAATAAAGAGATGTTAGATGTTTGCATGACTAGAAAGTATTATAGAAATACTGATCCCTCTTTTATTCAGTATTTTGCTTCTTCTAAGTGGAAACACAATCTATTAACTATGGCATACGGTAGTTTATAAAACATAAAGTAGAGGCAACATTTTCTCCAAAGATCAGATAAGGGGAACTAACTTTTTATTCAGTTTCCAAGTTTGATGTTCATTTGGAGATGGTAAGGTAGTCCTCACTTAACGACCACAATTGAGACTAGAATTTAGGTCACTAAACAATGCAGTCATTAAGCAAATCATGTGGCCAGACCTGATTTTATGACCTTTTCTGTGGTCATTAAGTGAATCACTGCAGTCATTAAGTGAATCATGTGGTTGTTAAGCAAATATTGCCTTGTGGAATCTTCTCCCCCCAGAAGTGAGATTAGCTCCATCCCTCTTAACATTCCGCAAGTCCCTCAAGACCTGGCTTTGTGATCAGGCCTGGGGCTCCCAGGGGACCGGGGAGATTTTACGATGGCTCTCTTATTAATTTTATCCCCTCCTATTTTGTGGGTGTTTACAGTTTTTTTTAATGTGTAATTGTTATTATGTATTTTTTTTTAATTGTTGTACGCCTCCCAGAATCACCTTGTGTAAATATGATAAATAAATAAATCACATGGTAATTAAGTGAATCATATGGTTCCCCATTGATTTTGCTTGCCGGAAGGTGGTTGGGAAGTTCACAAACGGCAATCACTTGACCACGGGACACTGCAACCATCGTAAACGTGAGCTGGTTACCAAGCGCCCGGATCATGATCACATGACTGCAGGGGCACTGCGACGGTTGTACCTTCAGGCACTGGTTGTAAGTCACTATTTTTAGCGCCATCATAACTTCAAATGGTCACTAAGCGAACAGTTGTTAAGCAAGGACTACCTGTATAGAACATTTAATGAGCTTAACTTTGCTACTCTTGACCTGTTTTCTTTTTACTGTAACACATAAATACTAAATATTTATAAGTGATCCTTCAACTAACTTTGAAAATAGCATCTAGGAACTGGCAGCTAATAATCAGAAGCATATTGTTCTTGCTGTTAGGGATAATGTCACAACTAATAGCAATCGAAGTTTATTCTCCATGAATATGTCTTTATAAAGATGTCCACATTGACAAGAATGGTGCAAAGTGTTCCAAATGTGGTGGCATCATAGATTTGTTTAAAGAATGGTTATATTGGCAATTTTTAGTACCTTTCCTAATTATCGTCACCATGGAATTACCTTTTTCACAGTAGCTACCTGCATTATGGGTCAACATTTCATCAAACTATATATCATGACTGCAAGAATCGAAGATTATTCTAGTCCACAACAAATGAGAACAAGCATTTTTATTTTTTTTTCCACCTTCCTCTGTCAGACCAGGTGAAGAATAATTTTGGCAGTAAAAAGTCCTGGAGAGAAGAGAATAAAAATTATTACTAAACAGGAATAATATTGCAGGGGGGTATTAACTAAGTGCAGATTTCTTATCATGTATATGTGTAGGACAGGAAGCTGTGAAATAGAATACATTTAGACACCTTCCAGCATGCATGTACTGTGGGTTCGGGGCTAATGCGCCTTATGCTTATGAGCATGGTAAGTAATACGATATGACAGACCATATCATAGAAGTGGGTCTGATTAATGAGCAGCTCAGAAAAGGAGGCCAATAAGCAAAGAAGGGTCACTATCCAATTTATGAAAAGGGGAAAAAGAAGTATCAAAGCATTAGGGTGAGGAGTTATGCAAAAAGGCAATTAATCAGCATTGCCTTTATAGGAGGCCAAACGTGTTTTTGCTGACTTCATTCCCTTTGCAAGCCAACACCATGCATAATCAACACTAAACAACTGAAACTGCATCTTCAGGGGCCTCAGTGTTATATAAGAATACGAAGGGCCTTCCTTAAGTGAAAAATGAAAAACCTAACATTGAAATGAAAGCATGTATTAATACTGTATGTATAATGTTTTTTTTTTTTTTAAATCCTTGCTGGAATAAAGCAAGTGTTTTTTAATCCCTTTTGGCAAAATAGGGAGAATTTAATCAACAATGTATATCCTTCCTTGTGTGAAAGAAGATGGGTTCTTTGGTTTGTCTGATTACATTAGACCTATTTCCTGCTTCTTCTCTAAGAGCTTAAGGCATGTTAGCTTTTTGCTGCCAGAAGGAAAAGAAAAAAACAGTGGATGTCTCGCTTGTGGTGCCCTCAGTTAAAATTTTTAGCTGGTGATTGTATTTTAATGTCATTGTGAGTCCTGAACTATTGTTTTTTTCTGCCAGTATTGTTCATTATTATATATTAATACCATGTGTGATGAGGCATTGCCATATTAAAGACAGTTGAAAACCAATTAATGATAGTCATAGAAGTTATATCTATCTATAGCTACTATAGCTCTACTATATGAATGACAGCATCCCTAAGTACCAGAAAGTTGATACTGTTAGGCCAAATGGCCTTATCCTAAATGCAGTCTATAATAATAGTATTAGTTCTCAACAGAAATTAAAAACACCTGGAAAACAGTATTGAAATAATTTTCAATTAGAAATAATAGATGCAAAACTTCTTTATATTCAAATATAATATCTCTTTGTTGAATGGATAAAATGCAGAGTACATAGTTCACTGTTACTTCTTCATATACTTAAATAGTTGTGTTTGCATTATATATTTTAACAGAATTAGAATTTTATTTTTTTAATTTAAACTTTTAAATCTCTGGCATTTGTTCACAGGGAAGATGTCTCAACTCATTATTTAAATTATCCAATCCTATATCTTTTGTTTTGTTTATTTACAGAGGGGGCAATAGGAAGAATAGTACATACTCTAAGTACATGTCAAATTACACTTGTATTAGGATATTTCTTTTTTTGTATTTGCAATTATTCAAAAACATTATTAAAATAATTTGCAGGTTTGAATTTACCATTTGCCCATTATGATACCTAAATCCACTGTTCTGTTTTATCACAACCAAAGGAAACATTAGCGCATTATTGATCAGCTCATGTTGAATCTCCTCAGTCATTTAGTGTGGAAAAGTCATTTTGGAAGATGTCATTGTTTCTTTCACAATTTACTATCCAGAATCATTTGAAGTCATTTGCTAACTGTTCATCTTTTTTCCAGATAATTTATGAACAATTCCCTCATACTTCATCTTGTTTCTTTTCAGTGCAGGCACAACTTTTCTCTTTTCTCTGCCTCAATGAATGTCTGCATTAAGTCCAAAGCTTGGAGTGATTTACCTGAAGAGTGATATCATTCAGAAACCACTGTAAGTTAATTGTGTATACCTCTATATAATACTACTGCTTAAGGCCAAAAAGAAAGTATCAGAACTTTGTAAGAAATTAGAAGCTAGCATACACTGGATGTACCAAAAGTTAGGCCCCTTAAGCCAATCACAATAGTTTTATTAACTTTTTGTTTCAGAGAAAATGTTACTTGTACTTAGGAATGATCAAAGGTCATGTGTGAAATGAGTAACTACGTTTTAGAAGAAAATGGCAACCAATTGATCATTTAATGTAATTTATATAACGAATTGTATATGGCGCCTGACTTTTGCTACATCCTGTATTTTCACAGGTTACAAAGAGAGTCGGAAGTAAGTATAGAAGCAAAGTTGCAATAGTGTTTCAGTTGCATTTTATGGGACTTGTGCCAGTCAATAGAGTTGGGATTTGGCATTTCAGGTCAGCTGAGAAGGCAATATTAAATAGCTTACAAGGCAAACTTAAGAGTCAAGTAATTTAAAGCCATCTATTTAATAAACTTTTGTTACAATTAAAAATAACAAAGGATCATTCACATAACATTTCTGATTCTCAGAAAATAACAATTGGATTGTCTGATGATCTTTTCCCTCCTTGTAAGGACTTACGAACAATTAATAATACTAACAATTAATAGTACCAATACTGTGGAGCCAGTAATGATTGATAAAATAACCCAACCTGAAAATAACATTGTTAGAGTTCCCGATCAACAACAGCAAGTAATTTTTATGCATTGAATTATTTATCCAACAATTAGCTAAGATAATCCTTTGACTGGCAAAACAGGGGAGTAAAGCATTTCCTCCAGCATTCCTTGTTTACAAATCCAGATTGAGAAGAAGCAGTTAGTGTACGGTATAATTGGTGGAATGTAGGCAACAGCATTTTGGCTTGATTGACTGATAGATCAATTATGTGCCATCAAGACAGCGTTGACTCTTAGTGACCACACATAGATAGATTTATCTGTGTTATATATCTGAATAAAGGTAGTCTGGTCTTTTGAAGTGGAGTTGATGAATATGCATAGAAATGAAAGTATAGGTGTAATTATGAATAAAAGAGGTAAAATATGTGGAAGAAAATATGAATCAGTGTTATTTAGGTTGTTGCAGTAGTGCATGAAAGTAGGAATTCATAAGTTGATGATAAGTGCATGTGAATGGTGAAAATGAAAGAATCAAGAATGAGTTTTGAGAACAGTTGTGCAGTATTCTGAATTCAGCAGGTTATTGAGAAATGTATGATTGTGAGAAAGCTTACTATATGTTTGATGGCATAAAGAAAGCTTATGATAAAGTAAGTAGATTTTAATACTGAACATTTTGCACAATGCAGTAAGAGGGGCTTATGGTAAAAATAAAGCATGTATGAATATAAATGGAATACTCAGTGAATGGTTCAGCACTAAGCAGGGAATAAAACAAGGATATGGGAGGTTCCTTTAACTGTTTAATTTATTCATGGATAACTGAATAACAGTCTGTGGTTATGTTAGAGGTATGTTGGTTGGGATGTTGAGATGTCTATACTTTTGTATGCAGATGATGCTGTGTTAAATAGGTATTCTTTAATATGGTTATTGAACACCAACATAAAACATAGGGTACATAGGGTAGACAGTACATGATAATGTAATACCTACCATTTTGCCAAAGTTTATAAATGATAAGCAACATTTTACATCATTAGGGAAATGGTTGTATTTCTGTCAGAGAATAAATCATTCAAGTAAAACAAATCTGAGTGCTCTGAGAATTTTATATGTAAACCATTTATTAAGTGAGAGTGGATATCTCTGTAAAATGTACAGTGCATGTGGTTTCAGGGCCACAAGGGTAAAGTCTAAACATGTAAGGAATTTTCTGAAATTTCCCCTCCTGTTGGGAGCACATTACAGCAAGTTAAAGATAAGGCTCTTCTGAATTTTCGAGCTGTTATTTGATATAAATATGAGACTAGTTGTCGAAATAAAGATTAATGATTCACAGTCATCATTATCTCTAGGCGGGGTGATGCTGTGTTATTAGCTAAGAACCCAAAGTGTTTGCAGTAGATCTTAAGACTGTATGATGCAACAAGGAGTATGGATCTGAAAATTAATGTATTAAAGACCAAGATAGCTGTGGTTTTTTGGACAGAGAAAATGGAGTGATCAATTCCAAGTTATACTTAAATGAAAAAATTAGAGCAAGTAGATAAGCTGAATGCAGTTAAATTTAAGTTAAAATAAGTATGTACGCTAAAATAAGAAGAGACAGTTTCAAGAATGAATGAGTGCTGTATGTGGATTGAACGCCAAAATGATTGACTAACTGCTTTCCAGAAGGTGCTCAAAAAGAATTCTTCTGGGGAACACTTGGGCTTTGATCCCATTTTGGTTTAGTTATAGTTTGGTTCAGTTAACTTTTTTCTATATTTTTCATTAGTT
Source organism: Liasis olivaceus (assembly GCA_030867105.1). Lineage (NCBI taxonomy): Eukaryota > Metazoa > Chordata > Lepidosauria > Squamata > Pythonidae > Liasis > Liasis olivaceus. The sequence continues at coordinate 84,067,834 of CM061352.1, read as the reverse complement.
TGTGGACCTTTTATTTGTATTTATTTGTATATTTTTGTTTATTGTATTTTGTTTTTATACAATTTAATCCTAACCCTATCTATAAACCACTAAGAATCCTTAGGGTTCATCAGTCTATCATCATCATCATCATCATTATTATTATTATTATTATTATTATTATTAATAATCTTATGGGATGCTGCTTTTAATATATTTGCAAGAATTAATGCTTGAAATTCCTTCTAAATTAATTTTCTTAATTTTTCTGCTAGTATTATAAGTACTATTCAAACCTTCCAATTTGCTGTTTATATTTGTTTGGTCAAGTGGAAAGAGTGGAAAAAGTCCAGCTGCATAATTTACCTGTAGGCAAGGTTGCCTTTTTATTCTTTCCAATCTAACTAAACATTGGAAAAAATAATGTAAAGGAGATTGAGAGTTTCTCTGCTCAACAGTGTGATAACTCTCCAAAAACTGAACAGAATGGGATGAAATTTAGTGCTGGAAAAAAGACAGCAAAAGAAAATTTGAATTTTAATGATCAGCTGAATAAAGAGGGCGCCTATTGGGGAAAAACATTCTGGAAAACAGTCTTGCAGTGCATCCATATGGGAAAGGCATTTGGGCTATATAGTTTAGAACATTGTTTCCATTCAAAATCCCCTTCTTCTTCCTTCCTCATCATGTGACAAAGAGCAGAATTTGTGTAGCCTGCTGTGTGTTTTTCCCGTGCCCACATACAAATAAACATATGGCCAATACTGGTAAAGAGTTTAGAAAAAATTCTAGAAGCTATGCTTTTGCATACTTTCATAGCTTACTTATGTGTAAAGAGCTGTTTTGAGCTAATCAAGATTACATGTATAAATGGAAAAGGAATAATTGAGTTGACTCACCCGCTAATTTCTGCTAAATGGAGATTCAGAATCAGACTAAATAAAGTCTTCTAAAATAATCGTATCATCTGCAGTATACATTGTGTGATTGTGCCATCAGATTCTGTTGCACATCTAAAATCATACTTTCTTTTACAAGCAGAATGATATGTATATTTGTCAGATGGATGACAAATCAAGTTAGAATGGCATTCATGAAATAAAAATTGCCAGAAATATTTTCAGCTATTTTAAAAAATATGTATCAGATAAATCAGATTTTATTCTAGTACTTGATCCATAACAGTATATGCTGCTTTCCAGAGTGGCAGGGTGGGGAAAGAATAAAAAACAGAATGCATCATTTTTTTTAATGAAAAATTAAAACTTTCATGGGATTTTGCCTCAACAGCAACAGTAACTGAAAACTGAAAAGAAAAACATAAGTTGTTTTAACCATGAACACATTAAAGTACTACATGTATCCTTTCAGTTAAATTATGATTAATAAATATAAGAACATTGAGTATTTGATGAGTATACCTATTAATGGGTAAGAAGCTGCAGAAGTAGTGTGGAAGCTAACACTGAAATAACCTTGTTATAAAACTCAAGGATTAACTATTTATTTATTTATTCATTCATTCATTCATACATACATACATACCTAGCTAGCTAGCTAGCTAGCTAGCATTTATATGGCCACCCAACTTAATCAAGGTGACTGTGGGTGACTTACCAAACAGCAACAAAACTTAAAGAATACAAAACTGCAGTAAATACATCTACAAACAATAATGAAGCAATAACACAGTGATCCAAACAGCAATTACACCATCATGGGGCTCCAGCACATAATGATTCAAGGACCTAGGGAAAGAGCCAGATCTTGACAGCCTTTCTAAAGGCCCACAGGGTCTTTGACCATGGACAGTTTTGAACTATGCTGGCTATAGATTTTGGCAGATCCTTGGGCATGACTCCCTCACTGTCCCCCATAGGTCTATTTTCTTTCCATCATGGTTGCTAACTGGTGCTCCTTATCTTCCTCCTTTGCATACCACCATTTGCTTGCTTGCTAGCAAGATTGCTTTTGAGGAACAGAAAGGAGCATCTGTTGCTCCTCCATTACATCACCTAGGTAAGAAAGAAGTGGGCAAACAGCTATGTTATACAATAGTGGCAAAAAAAAAAAAAAAGACCCAGGCTCAGTGAGGTCTTATCAGTGGAATTGCTTCTCAGATTTTGGTTCATGGTTTGTGCTGAACTGCTGATCCTTCACCCTAGTTTCTCAAAAGAAATGAGATAGCAGCCTGATTGTAGTTTGTTTCAGACATTACTGATTAAATATAGTCATGTTTCAGATGTTACTGATTAAATATGTAAGAAAATCTTTGTATTGTTCAGAAATAAGGCGAAAATTTACAATGAAATATATATTTCTAAATGTGTATATTTTCCGTCAAATACACATTTTGAGATATTTTGATAGTTTTTTTTTTTTAATGAACTGTGCTGCACCTTCAGAGAACTGCACAACACGATAATTACATTTTGATCTGTTCATTCATCTGTATACTGTACAAAAAATTGCCATATTGTAAAGGTGCATCTAGTTGTCAGTATGACCTGATAGATTATGCTTTTTGCTTTTAAAGACGTATCGCCATATATGAAATTCAATACACTATACCGCACTCTTTATATGAACATTGAACTAGCTCATTATGCAAATTTCAGTTACATGTTTTTTACTCTTTTCTGTAATAACTAATTCCAGAGGGGAGGTAATTTTGTTAGGTTGTTGCAGGAAATAATTCAGAATTTTGTAATACTTAATTGTTTGGTAAGATTTTGTGAACAAGATAGCAGTTTTATAGATCTTTTTAAGTAGGCTGTAGTTCATAACCAAAATTGTTATGGTAATACATTTCCTAATCTTTAAGATGCCAGGGACACCTGGGGGTGGGGAGTAGATACTTATGTCTAACCTTTCACATTTTCTTAACACGTTAAGAAAGCATTTTAGCTTCAAAAAAGATCCAAGGTGATGAATTAGAATTCAAAGTTAATTTTAATATGATAATATTTAGTATTTGGCTTGTTTTCCTTTAACTATGTGGTTGTTAGGCTGTCTTTAGATATAATCAAGCAACATATTTATTTACCCTGTGGTTTATTGTATAACTGTTAAGGAAAAAAAGGAGGAAATAGAGATTCATATCTGCCAATTTGTCTCAGTTCAGTTTCCATTTTCTACTTGAGCAAAAGTTTCATTGGATGGTGTAATTTTAATACTTAATGGCAAAGATTCTTTAAAGGGCCTTAGTAAACCAGCATGATGACTGGAAGCAAAAATCTGAAGTTCTGTGGTTAACCTAGTCTGAAGCCAGCTGGTCTTCTGCTGCCCTCTGGAGGTTATCTGTTATAACTGGCAGCATCATGGTTTCACAAGAACTTTCATGTGCTGTGCTTTCTTACCATACCAAGCTTATATAATTCCTTTATATAAGCAGAGACAATGTTCTTGATTAATAGCAAAGTGGCTTGCTCTTTGTTACGTTATAACGTGTTTTTCTGCATATTTCTTCACTTCTGATTCCATGAGGGTACAGAATTACTTTGTAAATCATTTTTTTCCTGCGAAAAATCTTTGGGGGAGGTGGAAGAGAGGTAGGAAATAAGAAATAGATTTGTTGTTTTACTGAATCTGTTCTTCTATTTTTTTCTAACAAAAACACTATTTCCTGCATTCCAGAGTTTGTTTGGCCACTTCTATCATCCATCTTACTTTAATTTTATATATAACATCTCATATCGTGTGTATTTAAATTTATGTGTACAACTCAAAGGTATGCTAAATAGCCCCAGAACAGTACTCTTTTTTCAAAACTGATTTTTTTTCTTCTCTGTACACAAGAAATCTATTTTAACTCTGTCCAGGTCTCTGGACAGAGAAGATTTAAGATTCTCTGTCCACTGTTCTCTGTGTTTACTCGTTTTATAACAGTTATAAATGTTTATAATTGAACATAGATATTGAGATCATTTTCCTCATTGGTCACTCTAAACAATAGTATTTGTGAAGCGTGCAAAACAATCTGACCTTCAAATACCTGCTTGGAGTGTCTGGAGCTTGAACAAACCATCACTTTCCAGAAGTTTTGCCCTGATTTCAGGGGGAAAAAACATGATTTTATATTGGCTTTGAGATGGCACAGGTCCCATTCAGAGTTGTATTGTTTTAAGAGTCTTGTAGTTGACTTTTTTCCCCCACCATAGCCAATAAAGTAGCTTAGGACAAAATTAGGTAATAGGAGAAGGGAGTTGAGATGAGGAAAACAACAGCAGTGATTTAAGGCGGTGACCAGTAATGGCAACTCCTGCTTCAGGGCCTCAGTCAATGAATAATTTGGTTTATGCAGAACACTGCATTTACATGCACAGGCAATTTTGGATGGCTAATCCTAACTTAAGAGCCTCATAAAGACTGTTTTCATTTGTCTGTGTCCCTGTCTGGGAAATCAATTTCCTGCTTTTTGAAAAAAAAAATCTGCTATGACATAGTGAGTTCATAGATTGTTTTGTTTGTATTTTTGTGTGCTGTAAAATAAGTTTATCCAATATGTTTTAAAACATATTTCTTGGTGGGGGGATGGAGCTTATAGCATTCTTTGTTTTATAAATTATGTTAAGCTTGTTTTAGAGTATGTGCTATATATTTATCTGTTTTATCTCAAAGTGGCAGGAAGCTGTGCCACCAATCATCAACAACCATGGGATGGTTTTCCCAGAGTTGTGGATGTGGGTGTCAGATTGCCAACTCCTATTGTATAGAATCAGTGGTAGCCACCACTTCATAAAACAATCCATTATACTCCCAAGAGTTATTTCAAAAGTGAACTGGCCAAACATTATGCCAGATACCTAGAAACTGGCACAGAAGTGCTCATCCTTCTACTTGACAAGGTCCTACATAGAATCCCACATGCTACACATCAGCTGAAGTCACTAGCAGTGTCCTATGTGTAATTGGCAGAGAAGTTATCTCCAAAAGCTGCAGAAGCAGCCACTGGCTGGTCTTTTTATTGCACTCTGGCACAAAGAGAGGGATGGGCTAAGAAGAAGGGGGCTGCACAGTAATGGGTGCAGATATAACCTCACCAAGTGCCACAAATTGATCTCCATAAAGGAATCAGTGGGTATGGAGTTGCAGTACAGCAGCTATGCTGGCTTCTCATCCCACGCCTCACATTCAGAAGAAATTATTTCCAGGATTGCCTTGAGACTTCCCAGAACAAGCCAGGGAAAGCAGAGCTGGCTTTAAAGCTTGAGAGTTAAAAGAAGCATGGCCACAGCTACTGTTAGGGAACTAATAGTCCCATTGCCATGGCAAGGAAAGCTTATGGCAGAAAGCAGGCACAATCAATATGAGAAGTTGAGAAGAATACCATGCAATAAGACCTTGCTGAGGGACTAGACCCAAGAGGAATTAAAGGAAGATGGTGTGGAAATTCTTGGCAAATGCACTGGAGTTGTAGTCTTTTGTCGGTGGCTGCAGGGTTTCTTCCTCTTCTAGCATACAGGTGAAACTCGAAAAATTAGAATATCGTGCAAATGTTCATTTATGTCAGTATGGCAACTCAAAAGGTGAAACCAATATATGAGATAGACGCATTACATGCAAAGCAAGATATGTCAAGCTTTACTTTGGTATAATGATGATGATTATGGCGTACAGCTTATGAAAACCCCAAATTCACAATCTCAGAAAATTAGAATAGTGTGAAAAGGTTCAATATTCTAGGCTCAAAGTGTCCCACACTAATCAGCTAATGAATCCATAACACCCGCAAAGGGTTCCTGAGCCTTTCAATGGTCTCTCAGGCTGGTTCAGTAGGAATCACAAGCATGGGAAAGACTGCTGACCTGACAGTTGTGCAGAAAACCATCATTGACACCCTCCATAAGGAGGGAAAGCCCCAAAAGGTAATTGCAAAAGAAGTTGGATGTTCCCAAAGTGCTGTATCAAAGCACATCAATAAAAGGTTATGTGGAAGGGAAAAGTGTGGTAGAAAAAGGTGCACAAGCAGCAGGGATGACCGCAGCCTGGAGAGGATTGTCAGGAAAAGGCCATTCAAAAGTGTTGGGGACTTTCACAAGGAGTGGACTGAGGCTGGAGTTAGTGCATCAAGAGCCACCACACACAGACGGATCCTGCACATGGGCTTCAAATGTCATATTCCTCTTGTCGAGCCGCTCCTGAACAACAGACGTCAGAAGCGTCTTACCTGGGCTACAGAAAAAAAGAACTGGTCTGTTGCCCAGTGGTCCAAAGTCCTCTTTTCTGATGAGAGCAACTTTTGCATCTCATTTGGGAACCAAGGACCCAGAGTCTGGAGGAAGAATGGAGAGGCACACAATGCACAATGCTTGAAGTCCAGTGTGAAGTTTCCACAGTCTGTGTTGATTTGGGGAGCCATGGCATCTGCTGGTGTTGGTCCACTGTGCTTCATTAAGTCCAGGGTCAACGCAGCCGTCTACCAGGAGATTTTGGAGCACTTCATGCTTCCTTCCGCAGACGAGCTTTATGGGGATGCTGACTTCATTTTCCAGCAGGACTTGGCACCTGCCCACACTGCCAAAAGTACCAAAACCTGGTTCATTGACCATGGGATTACTGTGCTTGATTGGCCAGGAAACTCGCCTGACCTGAACCCCATAGAGAATCTATGGGGTATTGCCAAGAGAAAGATGAGGGACATGAGACCGAACAATGCAGCTGAGCTGAAGGCCGCTATTGAAGCATCCTGGTCTTCCATAACACCTCAGCAGTGCCACAGGCTGATAGCATCCATGCCACACCGCATTGCGGCAGTCATTGCTGCAAGAGGGGCCGAAACCAAGTACTGAGTACATATGCATGCTTCTACTTTGCAGAGGTCCGATATTGTTCTATTTCCAATCCTTGTGTTATTGATGTCATGTAATATTCTAATTTTCTGAGATTGTGAATTTGGGGTTTTCATAAGCTGTACGCCATAATCATCACAATTATACCAAAATAAGGCTTGACATATCTCGCTTTGCATGTAATGCGTCTATCTCATATATTGGTTTCACCTTTTGAGTTGCCATACTGACATAAATGAACATTTGCACGATATTCTAATTTTTCAAGTTTCACCTGTAAATATACATCTTAAATATTCCATACGCAGCTATCATGTAAGGCTAGGTTGGGTAGGCATGGGAGTCATTAGCATCAGGGAGCACACTGGAGACATGTACCCTTATTTACAACAGTCCTTGGTTGAGATATGAGCATAAGGAGTAGGGTGGAATTAACTATTAGACTGGTGCTCTGGGTCTGGGTAAGGGAGAATGGGAGAAAAGGAGGTGGTTCTATAGCTCTCCAGGATACCTGACAACCACTTCTTCTGTTTTGCTTGTGGAGTTGTTTTTGGTTTTGTCTCACAGGAATGGGTAGCAGCATAGCTGGTTGTCCTCCAACTGAATTCAGTACTTTTTCCAAAGAGGTTAAAACGCCTAGGAGAACTCTTTCTTATTTTGCATAACTGACCAGCTTATGTAAGGAGATAAACTAATGTATGGCCGTAGTAACGCTATTAAATATGTCAGTGGGAGAGGATGGTTAGCATTATGGGTAACTGAAAAGGGGTTAATTGACTGAGTCTAACCATTTGAGGATTAAACTCAACTCCAAATAAATCCAGTCACACATGGAGTTAACTAAGCCAACTCATTCAGCTGTGCCATGGAAACACCAAAACCTGATGAACTGAATTGGTCACAATTTTTAATTCCACTATAGGAATCGAATCAGCCATTGTATATGACTCTCTGATGCCCAGTGGCTCTCTCTGATGCCCAGTGGCTCTAGGGCAAACAAACCCCAGTCAGGCTGCTTGTAGACACAGCTCCTGCAACTACTAACAACCAGCATTGAAAACAAATTGGAAAAAAACTCAAACCTCAAACAATAAAACATATTTCCACATCTTCCCAAAGGAAAACAAACAGTAACACACAGTTAAGTGTTTGCCAAGAACCTAAACATTCAGGTATATCTTTACAAATTGCATAGGCATCTGCCAGCCTTAGCTATACCCAAGATTTATAGCCCCAACTCTTACCACTCTGGGCATCTTACAAAATGGGTTCCACTAGGTAACATTGTTTAATTGATTGAACCCCAAGATCCTGAGTATGTCAGACCACGCAGAAACTACAGGAGTTATTGGGTACAATGTTTTAAAAAATGTGTTGAGTATCCACTAGGCTTGAGATACCTATTTTACTTTACCCCTCTCTTCCACAAAATTGAGCCAGAGCCTTTGCTGCCATCACTGTCACCACCAAGCCTCCCTGAATCCCTTAAAGGCTACTCTTACCAAAAAAATATAATAATGCAGCCCCAGCTGCAAAAGATTTTCCACCTATGCATAATGCAATAGATGTGAATTGTGGAGGTTTTCTTGTACTAGAGTCTCTTTCCTGCATACTGTATGTAACTGCTTCCTTCAGAGGTCTCTTTGTTTTCTTTTAGGAAGAAACCCAAGACAACTGAAAAACCGAAGTCTGAGGAGAATGAGATTACGCAGAAGGGTGCCTTCATTGCCAAGTCAGGCCTTCCCTGCCTGAACTTTGAAGCTGTCTCATCTCTGAGCCCAAATCTCATCCATTCATCCCATTCACTAAGAAACCTGCACATATACACAGGGTCACCTGATTGTAAGTACAGTTGTGGCATGGGGATATCTGAGTGTAACTGCTGAGACATGGTCTGAGTTGCTTAGTGTCAACCCACCCTCTCAAAACATTGAAACATTTATCTAATTATTAGATGAAGTAAGTTTATTGATTTAGTCACACCCTAATCCATTGTTTCTCAACCTTGGCAACTTTAAGATGTGTGGACTTCAATTCCCAGAATTCCCCAGCCAGCCTTGGGGATTGAAGTCCACATATCTTAAAGTTGCCAAGGTTGAGAAACACTGCCCTAAGCTATAAGAAGTGAATTTCTACACTTTGAAGTGGGCCTAGGAGGAAAGAGAAATCCAGTGTGGTAGCAGAATATTGTGCATGTGGTAATGTAAGGGGACAAAACTGGGTCACTGCACTTTGCACAATTACTACCATATGGAACTGCATTTTAAAAAAATAATGGAACCAACTAAGGAAGGCTCTACTCGTTTATTTATTTACTGTGTATATTTGTGCTGTTGCTGTCTTTAATTCCTGTTTTCCAACATTGAAGTCAAAAGAGCTAGCAGCATTCTATAATCAGTGCAGTTGCTGCAATATAATTTCAAGTTATTAAGCCAGAAATAAATAAAATAAAATAAAATAACTGCCAGATCATATTTATTCCTAGGTTAAAAGTCATTTTTATATGAACCTCCTAAATTGATGGTCCGTACTTCAGGCTGTATGGAATTACTGTTATGTTATGGAACTAATTTAGATAGGAACTAAACAAAGGTGTAAATCATATTCCCAGAATTATATATGAGAAATATATTCTCATGAATTCAAAAATGAATCAGCATAAACTCTTTCACCTGGATTTAATTACTCCATTTTCCCTTTTAACTTGAATTCAGAACCACAAGGAAGCTAAAACTAAATTTCAAGAATCTTAAACTTAGAGTCAGCTGTTTAAACTTCTGGAGCTTTTATAAGTACTCTAACAAGGAAACTGCTAGATGAATTGGACATATGTGAAATCTCACTGTCACTGATGATTGGAGGTATTGTTTCATCTCTGAAATGGTTTTAAAATGAATAATTGCAAAAGTAAAGAAAGATTAAGGCCAACTTCCAAGATCTTGCATGTTGCTAAAACTAATTTAAGAAATTTCGGAAATAAATAGTTTAAAGCATAATTATAGAATGGCAAAATAGGTTTTATGAGGACTGGTAGTACATATCTGAACACTAGCTGTAGAGTAAATAAATTAGATATTTTCTTAATAATCTGAGGGATAAATCAGTACAGTATGCTGAAAATGGTCTGACCTAGGTCTCTTATATTCTTATGAATTTAATTGGAAGGGATGGAAGATCTGTAGTTTCAGATTTGTACTGAATCAGTACCCAAAGAGACCAAATGATTTTGGGCAAACAAAATTACCCCTAACAAGTTTCAAATTCTCAGGAAGAAAAAAGAAGGGAACATTATTGGTATATACGCAGATTGAATCTGAGGCAGTACACTTATACTTAAAAGAAATGTAAACAATCTGGCAGTCTACTATTTTGGGCTACAATGTATTTGATCTAAAAAGTGTAAGCATTTCACTGAGTTTGAAAGTCTTCTAATGAAAAATATCATCTAAACCGTTCCTGTCTCTGAAAACAGCAAGTAGCTCTTATTATAAATTATCAGGAAGTCACTGAAGGCAAAATATTTAATTTGGAACATATTTTATTACAGACTGCACAATGTATGTAAATTTTAAAAAATGCTGTGAAGCTGTTGCATTAGCTTGCTCTAGCAAAAATATTTTAAATTTGTTTTTGGAGCTTGAATGCGTGCTACAACAGGGACCCAATTATTCTTGCTCATTTAAATATTTTTCAGTAAATGATATACATCTTTAATCATTTATAAAATCAAAAACACTATTTCCAAAATATATATTTTAAACAATATAGAGAAGGAGGAAGTATCCAAAATCCTCTGCCAGTATACAGCTTGTAAGGCATTGTTTCTCCTTCACAGTCCTCAAGAAAGTAACAGAATTTAAAACTATTTTCTCAGTAGCTATTTTGCCTTTTTAAGCATTGAAAGTACAAGTAAAAAATATATGTAAACAAAAAATCCTTGGTTCCTATTAGAAAATCTGCCTGAGAATGACACTCAGCTATTTGCTGTAAGAACCTCTTCTTCCTCCTCCTAAAACTTTATCCCACTGTGTTATGTGGTATGGTACTAAAGGTCTTATGTTAAGCTGTCTGCTAAGCACTTTATCGCTATTCAGAGAAAGAGGAAAAACTTTTTTTGTTGAAGTTTTCTTTAACCTCATAGCATATATGTTCTCTAATTCTACATTGCATTCTCTAAAATATCTTGAGCTGTTAAGATCTCAGGCAAGCTATTTCCTATTTTCCTTTTTTCACAATTAATGGTAAATTACCTGTAATAACATCCCATTAGCCCATTTTCCCTGTGTCCTAACCCAACTTAACTTTATTCCAAAATGAGGGGTTCACAGCAGAAAGGACCTGTTTTTGGGCTCCTGTTCTTCTACCTCTTAGAAGAGAACACAACTGGTACGTAGGCAGATTAAATCTGAGGCAGATCTCAGAGATATTCATAACCCAACATATTTATGGCTTTATAAATATGCATCACAATTTGCATTAGAGGCAAATTGGTAGCCAGTGCATTCCCAAAGCAGAGACATTATACAGCTAGAATGGCTGTCACCCATACGCAAGAGGTTGGCTGCATTTTATACCATCTGAAGTTTCCAAATGGTCTTCAAGGACAGCTCATGAATGGTGATTTACAGAAGTCCAATCACAAGATGATAAGAACATGAGTGACATTTTTCTTTAAGTGATAATTTCAAAATCATGTCTGGTTCTAGAAATCTTAGCAGTTTTATTTTCCTCTTTTTTGTATTAATTGCTAGTATTACTATCAATTAATAGTAATAGAATCCATCTTTTTTACTGCTACCATATATTGGGTGACCATATTACTGAGTGGCTCATCACAACTCTAATATCTCCTTCTTGGCTAATTACTTTGCAAATTCCTATCTTATCACTGTATAAATAAAGCCAAGACTTTTTTTTTTTTTTTTGGCTATGACCAACATCATTTTACACCCACTTACCATGAATTTCACTAGCCTTTTTGTTCATCTAAATAATCATCTTAACTTAGATAATTTATGAAGGTTTTTTTTTAATAAAAGCTGATCCAGTCAATCATTTGGGGATTCCAATTTTATGTTTTTCAATCACGAGAACCGCTTTTTTACAGTATTGCTATTTCCTGCTATCTGTGCTTTAACTTTCAATCCATAAGGGTCCTATGTCTGCTAAATTCAGGAATATTTTAGAAGAGATTGTGTCAAAAACATTTTGAAAATCAAAATACACAGTGTGTTCCAGATCACTTCCATCCATAATTTGTTGGTACTTGCAAATGTTTCAATTAATGAAGGAGAATTTACTTTACCTATAGACTCCTGCATTGGGAAGGGTTTCAACTAGATGATTCCCAAGGTACCTTTCAACTTTTACATTCTGTGTTTCTGTGAAATTGTGCTGAGCATTTCTCACCTTTAAGTCAAAGGCAGACCTTGAGGCTTGCTAATCCAGATTTCTGAATCCTGGGCTATACCTGCTCATTGATCTCACTTCAGGCTATTAGCTTTACTTCATACAGTCTGTCCTCATGCTGCATCACTGATGAGGAAACCTTATATGACATGGGAATTCAGAATACCTGGGTATAGTAAGAAAACCTTATTTTCATACTGAGTAAAAGTATCATATCTGCAACTTCATCCATGTTTTGTTCTTTTTACATCCAGTTTTAGATTCTGTACTGACAGATTTTAAGGAAATGCAGACTTCAACAGAAAAAAGTTTATTGGTTCGATTCTGTATATGTTTAAGTATGTTACCTTCGATAATGCTTTCCACCAATTTATGTATATGTTCATTTGAGTCCAAATAAAGGCTCGTGTAGTTCTCACAATTTGTAGATCCATGGTGGTCTTTTTCAGATTCTAGCAGTCACAAAATCTCAGTGTGTGTTTACATGGAAGGAAAGATTTACACAAATTCCTCTGCAAGAACATCTTACGCATAACAGATATGCTTTATTATTTTATGTTTTAAATTATTGTAGTCAAATTTACAGATTTTTTTATTGTGAGCCCTGCAAAGCTATTTGAATAGAAAGCTGAAACTAACATGGAATAAAGAGACATAAATATATGAAAATAAACTGCATGAATTCCGGAATGGATTCCGCACCTTCCTAAAGTGGGATTGTAGCTTCATAATGAGTATCTGTGTCTTTGTAGTCATGAGACTACTTTCTATTTGGGAAGTTCTCTTCCTTCCAATCTAACAAAAACTGCCAGGTTACTTGCAGAAGAAAAAGAAAGCCTTAAAATTACTTATATAATTCAACTCAGCCATTTTTCTGCTACTATTTTAGTATAATCAGACTGAGAGTTATAGTAATAACTGAAACAAATCTATAGGGGAATGAAGTCTAGAATTGAAGATAAAGTTAAATTTGTGTGTCCGATTGTAAATTATTTTCATAATCCATGGTAATTTCAATTTAGAAAATACTTTTTCAGATCTGCTAAAAAGAAGTCATGGCATTAAACCTTACATAAGTAGAACAAATATTTCTACTTTACATTCAGCTTTACTCACAGAATAAATGGATTGAATCTAACTGTATTTTAGATGCTGACTCTACAGATCCAATAGTGGAACAGATTCTTCTCCATTTTTCACTTAAGACTAACATTTCATCAAATAAGTTTTGGATGTGGATACATGTAGGAGAAAAGGCTGGGGGGAAGTCCTGTTGTGAAATGATGTTTGATTATATAACATTAAATTTAGCCAAATATACAGAGCAAAATCTGAACTATACCATTTAGTTCTGTTCCCTGACTACATATATTCACTAGCCTTGACAGGATCCTCTGTGTGTGTAGCTGATGACAAGAATAAGAGTCTATATATGTATATATTTAAATCCATGCAGTTGTACAACCAGGGTTTCCACTTGCATAAAACACATTTTAACAACTTTTACTATGTACAGTGTAGAAGTCCATTTTCATCTTCAGCTGTAGATGCCAAATTTCTTAGCCAGACAGATCTCTACAGATTTGTTGAACACTTGGAGCCCAGAACAAGAGACCCCAAAAATGGTAAATCAAAACTGCCACTTTTCTGAAATCTTAGGGAAAATATAAGCATAAGCTTTTTTTTTTTCTTTTTTGGAGAAATGATGCCATCATGTGGTGATTTTTATGTGTATACAAAAGCCCTTTATAGAAATAAAACTATTTAAAATGTTCCTTTATTTAAAATATTTACTGTACTAATCATATATTGAAATTTGGTGCACAGATTATTTTTTAAGATTTCAAAATAAGGAAATGCTCATAACATAAATTTTTGTTTTGGAAAATCATCATAAATTATACACAAACAGAACACAAATGCAATAAGAACTAAACCCTTGAGTAGTCCTAATTAAAATACCTTTGAAAATAACCTTCTGTGATTTATATACTTTCAATAATCCTTGTTTTTCTGCACTCTGTAAAGTTACTTCACATGAATCTTTTGGAATGGGAAAGATTCTGGATTACACCTGATGGAAAGTTTCAATATAATCATTAGTTGATGTGTATAAGATTATAATTTCTTGTACATTCCAACTTAAAAATAATTATTCAGTAATTAATAGTTTAAATTTTTCAAAATATAAAATTCATGATTTGGTCAGTTAACAATATCTTCATTTTTTTCCTTTGCATGATTCCAGTTGCATAGCAGGAAGGAAAATATGAAATGTTCATTGTTCCCATCCTCTTTATCTTGTTTTAAAATGGTTTACCCCTTTAAGATTGCATGCATTTGGCTTCCATGCTTTCCATGTGTCTGTACTTAAGTAGGCTGCTATAATCATGTAGGCTACATATGTGGGAAGGTTGCTGTAGAAATCCTGCAAGCAGCCAGTTGTCTGTTATGGGAAAAACACAGATTTCCTGCTGATAGAGAAATGTCGTATTTTTTTACCATTTACAAAAGGTTAAAGAAAAGAATGTAATATTGAAAGTGAATAATTCTATCTTCATAGCAAGAGCAAAAAACTTTGTATACTACAACCAAATGTGTATGTGCATGCACACGCACACACACTTGGTTGTTGTTTCTATATATCTCCAAAGGCTGCAATCCTATACACGTTTATTATGCAGTAATTTCCAGTAAACTAAAGGGGACTGACATTTATTTATTTGATTTCTATACTGCTGTAATTATAAGACTCTCAGCAAAACCTAAAAAAGAACATAAAGTATCCATGGCACAACAATAAAGCATCCACAGTATAAGCAATTTAGAAGTCAGACAAATCAAACATTCAATCAAAAATTGGAGCAATATATAAAAATTCATATGATGGCATTGTCTCATAATTAAAGTTAAAAGAAATCCATGCATCTAGAAGATCATCAGTTATCAGGTCCAACTTTCTGAAGGAAAGCTTTCCCTTGATACAGAAGCCATAACAGAAATAGCACCTTCTCCTGCCATCATTCCCCTGATTTCATGGAGGTGGGGAATCATGAGCAGCTTTTTTCCCTGAGATTTTCATATCAGACAGGTTGATTACAGGAAGCAGTCCTGAAGATACCCCAGGCCAAGACATATAGGGCTTTGCAAGTTAAAATCAGCACTTTGAAACCCTTCTGGCAGCTTTGCAGGACCCACAGTACAGATATAGTGTGCTGTTGGCACCTAGTGCCAGTTAACAACTACAGGTGAAACTCGAAAAATTAGAATATCATGCAAATGTTCATTTATGTCAGTATGGCAACTCAAAAGGTGAAACCAATATATGAGATAGATGCATTACATGCAAAGCAAGATATGTCAAGCTTTACTTTGGTATAATTGTGATGATTATGGTGTACAGCTTATGAAAACCCCAAATTCACAATCTCAGAAAATTAGAATAGTGTGAAAAGGTTCAATATTCTAGGCTCAAAGTGTCCCACTCTAATCAGCTAATGAATCCATAACACCCGCAAAGGGTTCCTGAGCCTTTCAATGGTCTCTCAGGCTGGTTCAGTAGGAATCACAAGCATGGGAAAGACTGCTGACCTGACAGTTGTGCAGAAAACCATCATTGACACCCTCCATAAGGAGGGAAAGCCCCAAAAGGTAATTGCAAAAGAAGTTGGATGTTCCCAAAGTGCTGTATCAAAGCACATCAATAAAAGGTTATGTGGAAGGGAAAAGTGTGGTAGAAAAAGGTGCACAAGCAGCAGGGATGACCGCAGCCTGGAGAGGATTGTCAGGAAAAGGCCATTCAAAAGTGTTGGGGACTTTCACAAGGAGTGGACTGAGGCTGGAGTTAGTGCATCAAGAGCCACCACACACAGACGGATCCTGCACATGGGCTTCAAGTGTCATATTCCTCTTGTCAAGCCGCTCCTGAACAACAAACAACGTCAGAAGCGTCTTACCTGGGCTACAGAAAAAAAGAACTGGTCTGTTGCCCAGTGGTCCAAAGTCCTCTTTTCTGATGAGAGCAACTTTTGCATCTCATTTGGGAAACAAGGACCCAGAGTCTGGAGGAAGAATGGAGAGGCACACAATGCACGATGCTTGAAGTCCAGTGTGAAGTTTCCACAGTCTGTGTTGATTTGGGGAGCCATGGCATCTGCCGGTGTTGGTCCACTGTGTTTCATTAAGTCCAGGGTCAACGCAGCCGTCTACCAGGAGATTTTGGAGCACTTCATGCTTCCTTCTGCAGACGAGCTTTATGGGGATGCTGACTTCATTTTCCAGCAGGACATGGCACCTGCCCATACTGCCAAAAGTACCAAAACCTGGTTCAATGACCATGGGATTACTGTGCTTGATTGGCCAGCAAACTCGCCTGACCTGAACCCCATAAAGAATCTATGGGGCATTGCCAAGAGAAAGATGAGGGACATGAGACCGAACAATGCAGTGGAGCTGAAGGCCGCTGTTGAAGCATCCTGGTCTTCCATAACACCTCAGCAGTGCCACAGGCTGATAGCATCCATGCCACACCGCATTGCGGCAGTCATTGCTGCAAAAGGGGCCCAAACCAAATACTGAATACATATGCATGCTTCTACTTTGCAGAGGTCCGATATTGTTCTATTTCCAATCCTTGTGTTATTGATGTCATGTAATATTCTAATTTTCTGAGATTGTGAATTTGGGGTTTTCATAAGCTGTATGCCATAATCATCACAATTATACCAAAGTAAGGCTTGACATATCTTGCTTTGCATGTAATGCTTCTATCTCATATATCGGTTTCACCTTTTGAGTTGCCATACTGACATAAATGAACATTTGCACGATATTCTAATTTTTCGAGTTTCACCTGTACTGCATTTTGAATCAACTTAGTGATCTTTAAATGCAATCCCTGTAGTGCTCGTTGCAGTAATTCTAACAGGTGGTGATGACGATGTGAGTTATCATCAGGATATACTCTTGCTCAAGGTAGGCCTACAGCTGGTACACCAGATGAAGCTGGATAAAGATTTCCTAGCCATAACCTTCACTTACCAACCAACAGTAGCTATGAGTCCAGGAAAACTACCAAACTGCAGACCTGCTCCTGAAAGCAGTACTATTTCTTTGAGAGATCACAACAGAGCCAGCAGAAAACCTTGATGAGCAAATAGCAGCTCCATCTTGTTTGGATTCAATTTCACTTTCTTTCTTCCCATCCAGGCTGCCCACCTTACATTAGGGTGATAGTATAGAATTGGTTATCCTCAGCATATTGATCATATTACATCTCAAACCAATATATGTCCTCTCCCAGTGACTTCATGTAAATGTTAAAAAGTAGGAGGGATAGATCTGAATTCTCCATACCCCACAACTGAGAGGCCACCAGGTCAATTCCCTCTCTCTCAGTGGAACCACTCACTGAGGAAAGAGCTGAGAGCCCAGAAGGATATTATGGTTGAGCAAACTGAAGGTGGAAAGAGGTCTTATAGGACCAGAAGGTACAGTTCCCATTTAAATCCAATGAAAGTCATCAGCCAACACAATTAATGTGGTTTCTGTCCCATGCCTGAACCTGAATGAAAGGGCTCCAAATAATCCACTTCCTCTAGATTACTCAGTAGTTCCCTTCTAATCACCACCTCAACAATCTTCCCTAAAAATACACAGTTGGAGACAGGACAATCATTGATATATCCAAATCCAGGGAGGGCCTCATAAGGTTCCTTCAAAGGAGGAAACACTTTCTCTCAAGGGCAGGCACTGACTGCCTCCAGGATTCAGTAATCCACAATCCTCCTCTATCCTCTACGAGAGCCAGGAGGAATTTGCCACCATAAACAAAGCAGCTGAACAGCAGAATAAGGAAGAGAAATATAGGCATTTCACTTCTCTTACTGTCATGGGATAGCCTTGAACTTTAGCTCATACCTGTGTTTGGTCTGTTTTGCTTGTAGATTTCTTGGAAAACATGCACTGAATTAAATCTACTCACCCAAAGTAGACACTGTTTGCAAAAAAAATAAAAGTTCCCATAGGCATCATGAAAAATTTCATAAGCATGACATATAATAACTACTGGAGGTTAATAATGCAAAAGCAGACCACATGCGATTCCTTGTTTTTATATAACTAAACAGAAACTATTGAGGTTCCCAGATATACAAACATATAACTCCAACCTTCCCCAACCAGCAAGGCAGCTGGCTAATTCTAGTGGGAATCTTAGTCCCAAATATATGCAGAGCATCAAGTTAAAAAAAAAAAAAAAAACTTTTGAAATAGAAGTAATCTTTTTTCCAAAAAGAACTTTCCTTATAGTCCCTTTCAAAAATAGAATGTCAGCTGATTTGAAGAGGTGCTAGCGAACTTTTTCATCTAAAGTCTGGTTTATCAAAATCCAGCATTCTGTCTTAACAAGTTTCTGAATCCACAGCCTTAGTCGTGCTTGGGAATTATAATTACTAGATTCTATGTAGCTATGAGTAACATTTCATGCTCACTCATTCAAACTGTACAATTAACTCTTCCATCATTCAGAATTCAGTACCTCCTAGTTCCTTAGCATAAAGAATCTGGCATATTGTGATATTTGTCTCCAATTTGGTATAGTACATGCATATTCCAGACTATTAATAAGTTGTAAAGAATAACAAAAACATTTTACAGACTCTTAAACCCAGGATAAAATCTCTTGTTTTGCTACAGTTCAACAAGAATGGTACATGTGCACAATCAGTGTTAAATTCAACCTTTCCCTCAGGCTTCTTGCCCATTCATTGCCTGCCTGGATAAGAATAGCCTTTGCAGTTTTACACTCTTTCATTTGTGTGCCATTTCTAAATCAACCTGCTTTCCCAACCCTTCTACAGTAGCTTCTCATGTGAGGTCCTTTGCAATTTCTAAATTCATTGAGCAAAAGAGAGCTGTTTAACAAAGGCTGCCTCAGTTCCACAGAAGCATTTCCCACTGCATTAACTAAAACGAGAATGGCAGGTCTGGGAACAGAATGAGTCAGAAATCTCCACATATACATACACACTATTCTGTAATGACAATTAGAATAATAAGAATCTGTAATTTTTTATAATATTTTTTAAAGATTATTGGTTGATTTTCTTGCTATCAAATATGGGCTGATTGATAGTTGATAATTTTTAAAGTTTTGATCAGAAATAAGGTGCCTTTCGAACAATGTAAAAATAAGAGCACTTGAAGTTTTTTGTGTGTCAATGAGCTGGATTCTTTAAGTTGATTCCCAGTCATTTTCAGGTGGTAATTTTTTCTTCAAAAAGTGCCCCATCTTTTTTTTTTAGATTTTTTTTATCCCACCTTTATTATTTTTATAAATAACTCAAGGCGGCAGACATACCTAATACTCCTTCCTCCTCCTACTTTCCCCACAACAACAACCCTGTGGGGAGAGTTGGGCTGAGAGAGGGTGACCGGCCCAAAGTCACCCATCCGGCTTTCATGCCTAAGGCAGGCCTAGAACTCACCATGCAAACTACATTAGCATAAACAAAGGCCCTTAGTAAGGCATATGTGGCATCTTCAGACATCCTTGGCTATCACAACATGCATATCCACACAAGCCGCTTTGCTTCATTGGTGGTCTTTATGGAAGTGATGTTTGCATGGCCTGGCAACTTGGGAAAGCTTTTGAAACAGGCACACAAGCCTTGTGCTTTAACACTTAAAGACAGTGCTTCATTCATGCCAATACTCTTTGCAAAGCACCACTTATGCTTTGCACAACCAACGTGTTAACCAGAAAACATAACAGTAATAATGACAAAGTCACATTTCCTAATGCATGAAGTGGCCTTGAATCCTAGAGTAAAGCTAATGAAAAATGTGTGACATGGTTTAATTGATCTTCAGTAGGAACCTATAATCAATTTATTAAATAATATAGCTAGATTTAAATATTGTGGAGCTATAGTGCTATTTATTTAAAGATACTGAAACCATTTCTTTATCACTAATTATACTGATATGTTAGTAAAATGAGAAAGAAACAAAGCATTATTTAAATCAG
Organism: Liasis olivaceus; assembly: GCA_030867105.1. Taxonomy (NCBI): domain Eukaryota; kingdom Metazoa; phylum Chordata; class Lepidosauria; order Squamata; family Pythonidae; genus Liasis; species Liasis olivaceus. The sequence continues at coordinate 84,047,626 of CM061352.1, read as the reverse complement.
CATTAAAATTTGTTTTGCTACTGGTAACAAGTACTTTTGTTATTATTTAGACAATGTATAATTACACATTTTGCATTTTGCATTCCTTGTGTTTAAGAGGAGAGAGAGGAAAACATACATTCTTGGATGCATTTTTTGAAGAAGTTTGAGATGTGAATGTAGTTGGCACGCTTTTAAGAGAGGTCTCCAGGCTTATATATTAGTGAGCATGTGTTTTCAGTAAGCTAAGACACAAAATCCTGAATTAAAGCATAATCAAATTTAGATCTATTGAGGAGGGGGGAAAATCCACATATGTATTTCAAACTCCAATCTATCTTTATGTTTTGCCTTTTCTATTGCAGGTAACAATAGTTGCAAGGGGATGACAGAGCGCATTCACAGCATCAACCTCCACAACTTCAGCAATTCTGTGCTCGAGACCCTCAACGAGCAACGCAACCGTGGCCACTTCTGTGATGTGACAGTCCGCATTCACGGGAGCATGCTGCGCGCCCACCGTTGTGTGTTGGCGGCTGGCAGCCCCTTCTTCCAAGATAAGCTGTTACTGGGCTACAGTGACATTGAAATTCCTTCTGTGGTGTCAGTCCAGTCAGTACAAAAGCTCATTGACTTCATGTACAGTGGAGTACTGCGGGTCTCACAATCAGAGGCCCTGCAAATCCTCACAGCAGCCAGTATCCTGCAGATAAAAACTGTGATTGATGAATGCACACGGATTGTCTCACAGAATGTGGGTGACATCTACCCACTGATTCAGGATTCTGCACAGGAGACACCCCGAGGAACTCCTGAATCAGCCACTTCAGGGCAGAGCAGTGATACCGAGTCTGGTTATCTGCAAAGTCACTCACAGCACAGCGTGGACAGGATCTACTCAGCTTTGTACGCATGTTCTATGCAGAATGGCAGTGGTGAGCGTTCATTCTACAGCGGAGCAGTGGTCAGCCACCATGAAACAGCACTAGGACTTTCTAGAGACCATCATATGGAAGATCCAAGCTGGATTACAAGGATCCATGAACGCTCACAGCAGATGGAGCGGTATCTTTCCACCACTCCAGAAACCACACACTGCCGGAAGCAACCACGTCCAGTTCGGATCCAAACCTTAGTGGGCAATATTCACATCAAGCAAGAGATGGAGGATGATTATGACTACTATGGACAGCAGAGAGTGCAAATTCTAGAGCGCAATGAGTCTGAAGAATGCACTGAGGATACTGATCAAGCAGAAGGCGCTGAAAGTGAGCCCAAGGGGGAAAGCTTTGATTCTGGAGTCAGTTCCTCTATTGGCACTGAACCTGATTCTGTGGAGCAGCAATTTATGACTGGCCTCGGTCGAGAAGGTCAACAAGAGCCTACCCAACCAGAACAAAATGATGTTTCTGCTGAAAGCATTCAGCAGCAGCACATAGATACCAACTCTTCTTCACCAGAAAGAGGAAATGATGTTGAAAGGGACAGCGCACTAATAACTGTTTGTAACAGTACTGAAAAGGGGACTTTACAGCCTATCACTACAACTGTTGCCCAATCATTGCCAAGTACACAGCTCTACTTACGCCAGACAGAAACCCTCACCAGCAACCTGAGGATGCCATTGACCCTGACCAGCAACACACAGGTCATTGGCACGGCTGGCAATACCTATTTGCCTGCACTCTTTACTACACAGTCTGCTGGCAGTGGTCCTAAGCCTTTCCTTTTCAGCCTTCCCCAGCCCTTAGGCCAACAGACACAATTTGTAACAGTGTCCCAGCCTGGGATTTCAACTTTTACTGCCCAACTGCCAGCCCCACAACCCCTGGCTCCTTCTGCAGGCCACAGCACAGCAGGTGGGCAGGGTGAAAAAAAGCCTTACGAGTGTACCCTCTGCAACAAGACTTTCACCGCCAAACAGAATTATGTCAAGCACATGTTTGTACATACAGGTAAGTATATGGCCACTTGACATATGTGTGAAGCTATGAACCCAGAGAGAAAAAGCATTTAAAATTATGTTGTTGATTTGGAGAGTTTTCCTCTACTGCTCTTTTAAGATGTTCATGTGATATTGAAAGCAATGACAAAAAAATGGACTCTCTCTGTTTCAGTGTTCTATTCCACTGGAGGAATATAATGTTCTTTTGAAAATGTTGAGGGTTTTTTCCTAATATTTACTGTAATTTGATACGGTTCTAAATGGTTCCCTCTTATTCTGTTCTGTGATAGCTGATCTTCTTTGCTTTGAAATCCTTTTGCACTTTCAATATATCCTCCCTAAATACATTTGCAAGGCTAAACATACTTACTTCCTTTTGTCATCTAAGTAGTCTTGCTGTTTTTTGCTAATTTTTAGAAATGTTGGAAACCAGAACTGAATCAAATATTGTAATGGAGTCCTTGGATGGAGTTAGAGGGACTGTAGAGAAGTGCATTGTTCTGGAGTCTGAATGTGATTCTCAAAATAATCTAAAATTACATTAACTTTCCACACAATAGTTTTATGTCACAGAGCAGTTATTTTTATTAACTCTTGACCTGACATTCTCTCAGCTGTACATATCCACCTAATTCTGCATTCCACTTTGAACTTGTGGTTTTTCTTTTACCACCTGTCTAGTCTTTGAAATTACTAAGATCATTTTGAATGTGCAATTTGTTCTGCTAGTGTTTAAAATCACTACCAATTATGTTTTGTATCATAAGCAAAATTTATATTTATAAACTCAATTTCTTTAATCTTCTGAGGCTACACTAGTGTTCCGTGAATTTTAATTGTTCTTAAATGACCTATCTGTCTTCTATAATATATGCTGTCTATTGTTATCTCACTTTCTTCCCTTCTCCCCCTCCAATTCTTCCTTCACTCGGTAATCCATAAAAACATTTCTTGTGTAGACCATAGCAACTGTTCCTTCCTGCTCTGCAGAAAGTTCTCCCCTTTTATCATATGACAAAATGAATGAGAGGTAATCAGGCAAGTTCTAAAGTTTGCTAGTATTATTGTGCATATTGTAAAAGAAGCCAGGCAAGAGGTGGTGAGACAAATTAACTTATCTTTACTGATCAGAGCTAGATTTCCTAATTAAAGAACAAGGAAGGCAATGATTGAGGCAATCTGCAAACCTAAAAAAAATATCCACAACAGGTCATGCAGACACAAGGCCCCTTCTACTCATCTCACCCAACAACACTATAGGGATTGAATCCAACTTGGAAGCTGATCCAAGTCAAGACACTCCTGCTCCAGAGAAAACATCAAAAGTAGTTTTGCAGCATTCCTTCTAAAACTGAAAGGCAAGGAGATTTTCCACTGGAGAAATGCAGTTAAAGCCACTATTCCCACCCCCAGCCCCCGTGATTTTTGCTTGCTCTGAGAGATGAGTTTGCTTCATCCACTACATAGTGACCATTACTAGGCATGCATATACAACACTAAGAAAATTTTTTTATATAAAACAGTATAGAATTGCAGTGTTAGATGAATGAGGTAAAAAGTCAGGGTATGGTACCATGAATGCATCATATTTTTTTCCCTTTTCCTTCTAAATTGAGTTCTTTGTTCAGTTTCTAAATAGAATTTTATGGTGAAATATTCTGAACACCCAAAATGAAGGATTTTGTCTTTCAAAAAAATGGTTTCATCATGCATTCTAAATAAAAATAAATAATGAAATATACTTTTTTTCAGGTTTTATGAAAAGAAGATTTTTGGTGATAGAGCTTTGAAATAGTATCTGATAAATGGGCTCTAATTTATAGAAATTCAAGTTACCAAAAATAAAAATAGCATCTGGTGCCACAAAATTCTAGCTTCCTGAAAATCATGGTGGTCTTTCATAGGAAAGAAATTAAAATATTTGCTGTACAAAAGCAATGCTTTCTGTAGCATAAATGATGTAAACTAAATTTGCAGGAGAAAATAGATTTATCTTTAAAATCATAAAGAAAAAAAAAAACTATGACATTAATACAGATTAGATGTTTGTAAACAATTATTCAGCATTGGATCCCTTCTCATTTCCTTGTTAGCATCATAGCTAGCTATTTCTAAAGCTAGATAGAAAATCCTGATCTTAGAAAGGACCCAAAAGAGTAGAGGGGGAATAAACAAGGCATCTGAAGAACCCTTAACAGTCTGAGATCTCTTTCACCTCCACAGTCCACCGACGGTCCATAGAAACATTTCATAAAATGATAGAATGTGAACATTAGAAAAGTCAGTGGAAATCATCCTGTCTTGCCCAGAACAAGCATCTACTACTGTAGGATGTGTTTAAATAACTCCAGTAAAGGGGAGTTAGTTCCATTGTTGAACAGGTCTTACCACTAAGAAATTTTTCCTAGTGTCCAATTAAAATTTCCCTCCTTGTAATTTAAATCCATTGCTCATGCCTTCTAGAACAAAAAAAACCAAGTCTACCCTATCTTCTACCTTTCATTGAACTTTTAATGCTATTTGTTTGAATTTGTACTTTTTATTAGTTTGTATAATAAAATTAATAAGTTAATATTATAATATTATTTCTAATTTTCTATATAATAAAAATACATGCAGGTAGTCCTTGAGTTATGACTGCAGTTGGGACTGGGATTGTCATCGCTAAGAGATGCGGTCATAGAGCATAACGTCTTGTGACCGTATCACTTAGCAAAGGCAATTCAGGCAGTCCCGGTTGTCATAACCCAAGACATGTGGGCTGTTATGCAGAAAGTGGAGGGAGTCCCAGTTAAGGAAAATGGGGGTGCCACAGAGGTTTAGGAAAGGCCCTGGGAGGCCCAGCCTTGCACGAGTCAGGGGAGGGGGTGCTTGGTGCAGCGCGAGCTCAGGCTGGGGAATGAGGGCGCAGGGTACATGAGATCACAGGGGAAAGAGGGCATGGGGTGCATGTGTGCAAGCACAGGGAAACAAAGAAAAGAGAGCGCAGGGTGTATGCAATTGCAGGGAGTCTGTGGAAAGAGAGGGCAGGGTGTGTGCAAGCAAAGGGGGGGGAAGGAGGGCGTGGTGCATGCGATGAAGAAAGGCCAGGGAGACTTACCCTAGCGACTTGCAACCTTCCTTGCTGGCCTCCCAGTGACTTTGCTTGGGGGAAGTCAGCAAGGAAAGACACAAATGGCGATCACGTGACTGTGGGATGCTGCAACTGGTTGGTAGTGCGAGTTGGTTGCCAGGCACCTGAATTTTGTTCATGTGACAGTGGGGGGGCTACAGGCCAGAACTTCAAGGACTGGTTGTAAGTCCCTTCATTCAACACTGTTGTAACTTTGAACAGTCACTGAATGAATGATCATAAATTGAGGACTACTTGTATATAAATTTATAGGCAGTAGCAGTAGTTTCCTAGATTTATATTCCTATGTTTCTCAGTTTAAAAATATAAAGAAGTCAAATGTTAATAAGTCAACCATTATCAGGGGAGTCCATCTCAAACCATCTTACAGCATTGTTATCAAAAGTCTGGAGAAAAATAGCTTCCCTAGCTCTTTTAGTTGAAAAAATAAAATCCTCAATCTGCTAAAAGTAAATCAAGACTAAATTCATTATCAGACCCCACTTAATTCTATGTTTATTAAGATAGAATTAGTATTCTAAATGGAAACTAATATTTAAATTGTGAAATTGCTATACAATTACTGCTACCAAAGTTTTACACAAAAAGTATATTTATTGCCATGCTGATCATCAGTAATACCTTTTAATATTGGCAAATGCCTTTATTTTTATGCATTGAGCTAAATAAATGATACAGTTGAGAGTGATTCAGAGTTGTTCAATTCTACTGGATCAACAGAAGTTTTTTTTTTAATAGAAGTAACATTCCTGATAGTTGTATGCAATACTCTTCCCTCTCATCCCACACCCAAAAAAGAAGTAGTGATAATTTCATGCATCTATTTTGTTTGGTTAATTTGCTCAGCCAAAATGGTCAAAGCTGCCCCCCCTCCGCATTTCAGACAATCTTTTCATGTCCTTAAGATGCACATTTGTTTTTTTTATCCGCACTCAGTCGTTACTGACTCTGCGGTGACTGCCTGGATGAGTCCTTGCAGTTTTCAAGACAAGGTGTTTCGGAAGTGGTTTGCCAGTGCCTCCTTCCTAGAGCAGAGCCCAGCTGGCAAGTGCAGGAGGCGGGGTTTCCGTTGCTTCGCGCCTTTTTCGGGCGTGTGTGGCTTCCGCACTACCGGCAACTGCTCCCGTCTCCTTTTGCAAGGCGCCGCCAGCATTTTTCCTCTCACCAGAGTGAGAGTACCCATTTATCTACTCACGTAAGTTTTCGATCTGCTGGGTTGACAGGAGCTGGGGGAGGAAGCAGGAGCTCACTGTGCTGCGCAAAAGCTGGGCTCAAACCGCTGAAGTGTTGACCATTTCTGCCCGGCAACTTTCAGCGTCATCAAGCCGCTGCACCACCGCGTCCCCCTTAAGATGCACTAGCTAGTCAAAATAACTGGTGACTGCTCCTGACCTGCTCAAAAGTTGCTTATCCTCAAAGCAGGAAGCAAGTCATTGATAGTAAATTATCAGTGTTCTGGCTCCTATTCATCACTATTCTGGCAGAGAGGTCCTTGCATAGTATAAAAAAGTATCACTGGTCTAAAATGTGCAGATATGATGGTAGCAAAAAAGTAAGATCTTATTTCTGCCCTCATAACCGTAATATATGTCTTCAAACTAACGTGATTTCAGTCTATTTCAAGTTTTTCTCCATCAGTGTTCTACCCATTAGGCTTCCTGTTTTGTAGCCTTCAACTTGATGTTACACCAGGAAGCCATTATAGCTCTAACTGGGGGCAGAAGGCATTTAGGAGTGGAAGTGTTAACTTCCAGAATATTTCTGTTCTCCCCTGATTAGCCTAGGCATTAGTCCTGATGAATGAGGTGAGAAATCATTCTGTTCCATCAGAGACAAATATTTGAAGAGTTCCCTTACGCTATGGAGGTCCATTCCACCAACTAGCCAAAAACTCTCCAGCAATAGTAATGTATAATTCCTTCATCTACAGGGTATCAACCTAAGATAAACAAAATACCTTCATTTATAACGTATAAAGACATACATTAGCCTCATAAGCTTAAATAGCCGTACTTTGATGGGTTGCAGGGGCAGAGGAAGCTATACAGTTTTTATATAAGATTATTAAAAGTTGTTTCCTTTAAGATGGGGACTACATGTGGTCCCATAACTCTTCTGTTGCCTCACAGCCCCTAGACCTGGAACCAAATGTTTTGGTACTTTGTGTGTGTGTGTGTATGCACACATGCTTTGGGACCGAAAGGAAAAAAGTGGGTTTCAACCCTTAAAATTTCTTCCCAAAATGCAATCCTCAAAAATGAGTCCAATCTGTTACAAAGAGGCAGTAAGTTATTCTATTTAGGGGGAAATGAGTGCCTTTCAATGTCAACTCTGGTGACATCATGGCGTCACCAACCAATTCCTTAAGTCCTTGAAGCTCAAAAAAGTTAAAACGTAGAATCTGTTGACAAGAAAGTTTCCTATCTATCCTTTCAGATGAGTACTGTACTACAACTTCAGTCATTTGCTTATGCTTTCCCATTGTTCTCTGTTGGACTGATTCAGAGATATTAGTTCTTTAGGGATATAAAATGTGACTTTGTGAAAGCAAACTGTTATAATATTGCCATCTCTATTTTCAGTATTGTTTCTTATTGTCTCTAACATGCTGTTGGCCTTTTTTACAGTGGATGCACATTGCATTGACACCTTCATTGAATTGTTTACCACTACTCCAAGATTTCTTTCCTCATCAGTCACTGCTGTCTTAGATCCCATTAGTTTGTATGAGTATTTAGGTTTTTGGCACTAATGTGCATCACTTTTTACTTTTTCATATTGAATGACATCTGTCATTTTGATGCCCACTCCCTAATGGGCAGAGATCCTTTTAGAGCTCTTTGTAGTTCTTTATAGTTTTTATCACTCTGAACAATTTAGTGTCATTAGAAAACTTGGTATTCAACTAGTCATGCCTGATTCCAGATCATTTATAAATATGTTAAAAAGCACTGGTTCTAAGAGAGAACCCTGGGGCACCCCACTAATTACATCCCTCCGTTGTGAGAAGCGTCCACTTAGTTCTACTCTTTGTTTTCTATTCTTTAACCAGTTTCTTATCCACAAGAGGACTTGCCATTTTATTCCATGGCCTTTAAGCTTATTGAGAAGTCTTTGATCTGCTACTTTATCAAAGGTGTTTTGAAAATTTAAGTACATTATTATGTACTTAGATTGTATATTATGTCTACTGGCTCATCCTTATCCACATGTTTATTAACACCCTGAAAATTTCTAGTAGGTTGGTTAGACAAGAACCTTCCCTTAGTGAAGCCATATTGGGTATCCATGAGCAAGGCCTCTGTCTCCAAATGTTTGATATTTTATCTTTCCAGGAACAGATGTTAAACTGACAGGCCTATAATTTCCTGGATTTCCCTGTGAGCCTTCTTAAAAATTGGAGTTATATTGGCCACCTTCCAGTCCTCAACTACAGAGGCTGGGTGTAGAGACAGGTTACATATTTTAGTTAAAAGGTCCACAGTCCCAGCTTTAAGCTCCTTAATAATCCTTGGGTGGCTGCCATCAGGATCTGGTGATTTGTTCCTGTTCATTTTGTCAATAAAGACCAGCACTTTTTCTCTTGTCACTATTATATGGCTTAGTTTATTTGATTTCCTTCCTGAGACAGGGCCATCAGTTGTCTGGGGTGGGCCAATCTAATAGGCCCAGCCTCCCTGCAGAGGGGAGTGGTGCCAGAGAACTGGAGGCTCACCAGGGAGTGATTTGACCATGATAGGGGAGAAACCAATATCTCCCCCAAATCCAAAACACCCTGGCACTGCTCCGACAGAAAAACCAGGTCAGGGGTATGACTGCTATTATGCGTCGGGCCCTGGATGACTTGGAACAGGCCCGTGGCTGTCATGGTGGCTGTGAACTCCCAAGCTACCTCAGATCCCGCCCCCAGAGAAGACAAGTTAAAGTCCCCCAGGACCATAAGACTGAGAAACTCCACTGCCAACCTGGCCACGGAATCAAGAAGCTTAGGCAGGGAGGTTGCTATGCAGCAGGGAGGCTAGTACAGTAGCAACAGTCCCAACTCTTAGAGCCCTTAACAAACAGGGTCTCACACCCAGCAATCTGATGAGTAGTGCCCCTGGATGCCTCCCAAATATCTCAGAGGACCACTGCCACCCCACCACACCTACCCTGGGGTCTTGGCTGGTGCCACACCTAGAACCCAGCTGAGCACATCTCAGAAAGAGGAACTCCTCCATCCTGTTCCAGCCAGCCTTGGTAATACATGCCAGGTCAGCCTTCTCATTGACAATCAAGTCATGAATGAGGGTGGCCTTATTGCAAACTGACCTGGTGTTCATAGCAGCAGCCAGCAACACAGGACCTTGAAAGTCTGTCATCCATGGCCTGGGAATGAGTTTCAGGAGCTGGAACATGCCACAGGAACAATATACCTGTGGCAAGGTCTCCAAGAGTGGTCTGCCCCCGTTTCCTATCATAACTTCCCATATCTGTCACTACTGGGATGTTATAGCCTGCCCCTATCCCTTCAGAGCCTTCTCCCCTTCCCTGTTCATATCCCTTTGGATCTAAAAACTAAACTAAAATTTCAGAAACTATCAATTAAGTAGAAACCCATTAAGTTTCTTTAGATATATATTGCTTAATATATCTAATCTAAACAATAATTGCAACTGTTGTTTGGCTTAAATTGAAAAATAACCCCTATAAAGAAAAAGATGAACTAAAATGTTGTAAGATCTTGCTACTGTCAATATGGATGAAGACTGTTTGTATCATAGTCAGGCACTGGATTATTTCTTCCCTGTATTTATCACAGGAAAATACGTAACTAATATTTTATCTGTCAGGCAAACAATCCAGCTTCTTAAACTTATAAGTTCTGTTTTTAAATAATCAGATTGTTAGATAAAATTTTAACAATATTTGTCAATCACCTTTATTTTTAATCTAAATGCCTAATAGAAGATAGTGTTTATTAATGTTATTGTTGAAACCACAAAGTACTTGCCTATCCACTTCTGCATATAGTTAGTCAAAATAGTCCCCAGCTGGGAGTGCAGTTTTTCCCCAAAACAGATTGATTATTTATTTATTCATTCATTCATTCATTCATTCATTCAATGTATATAGCTACCCAGTTCACATTTATACCTCACATTTACTATTATTTACTAGGGACCCAAAATAGAAATTCAATCTAGTGGTTTGCTATGGCAACAGTGCATTACCATACTAAATCTTTTCAGTATTTCTCATCTTACTGGCTTCCAACCATTATCAGGCATTATTCTCATTTTGGAGTTGTATCGAATGTCCAGTGTTTATTAGCTCTTGTGTGACAAAAGCTGACAGCTGTTTAGCTCTCATCCTTCATTGTGAGAATTAACCAAGATTCAGGGTTAAAGAACCTTGTGTCAAGGCAGGATAAATATGTAGAAAATCAGTTAAATCTGCATAATTCCTTTTTTTTTCTGTCAGTCTGATCTGTGTCATTCACACTGATGAAGGTGACATTTATTCTGAAAAAGAATGTCAAACCTTTCAACTACTACCATCCGCATCCTGCATTGCTAACATGGTCTCTTTGCATCATACATAAGGTGCTCTATGCCTCTACTGAAGCTTCATTGGGAGCCTTCTTTAGCAGAGGTGATTTTGGCAGGAAATCTGTCTGTACTGCATGTGTTCAAAGGCAATTATTTGCTTTCCCTTTAGTATCTTTCCACCAATTCTAGCAATCGCATTATAGGAATTTTGTCTGTACTTTCTTGCTGTGAGGCTGCAGATTAGTCGTCCTTTTATTATTCTCAAGTTTGTTTACAATTGTCATCAAGATTCACAGACTTTGCCTGCAAGGGAGAGCAAAGCATGGGCATTTGTACTTGTGAGTGCTTCTGTGGGAGTGACTCTGATGGTACTGTACCTTCAGCTTTAACCAACAGTGCTCCAACGTTCTCAAGCATCAAAATTATTCCTTCTTATATATCTTGTGCAAAAAATCTAGGAAGGTCAAGAAGGCAGGGTGGGTATGGCCATTGCACTGAACTGAGAGAGAGAGAGAGAGAGAGAGGCTTGATATGAATAGATATTGCTGAGGACTTTAATTCAGTTCAAAGCATAGAGGTCTCAGCAGTTGCATCTCATGGCTGTGATAATAATTCCATTACCTTCTAATAAGATTGGTGATATAAAACTGCCAGATAGGTATGGGTTCAGCATTATAAAGACTTTATAGACTTCTTACAAAGTAGAGATCAACAAATGAGGCCCTGAAGAAGAGCATTCTTCAGAATCAGAACATGAGACATTGAAATTCCATATTTTTCATCCCTAGTTCCATAGGATTGTTCTATCTGTTCTTCATCTGAGGATGCCAAAGCATACAAAACAATTCTTGTGGTTAGAAAAAGTTTTGCCTTCAGGTTAGCTTATTTCTTCTTCGATGGATGACCCAGTTCACATTGATGCACATGAATCAGTAACATTACTAGTACTTACTTACTTACCTGACACCACCCAACTGCAATCAACTCTGGGCAGCTCACAGCATAAAACAAATCAACAAAATGTGATCAAAAGAATAAAACATATAGCAATAGCAAGATGGTGAATCCTGTTAGCAACAAGCGTATTATGCACCCAAGAAGGGGGTCCAATATCCTAGTCCAAATCCTGGCAGAAGAGACAGGTCTTTAAGGCCCCCTGAAATGCTATCAGAGCAGAAGCTACCTGGATTTCTGGGGAAACCTCATTCCAGAGGGCAGGCACCATGATAGAGAAGGCACACTTATGGGGTCCCGATAGATGGCAGTGTTTAATCGAAGGTGGCTGAGCCAACCCCACAGCAAATAAGCAGTCCCTCAAGTAACCAGGCCTTTACTTAAGTATGATAAAGACTTGTGGCAAAAGCTGGCTTTGATGTCATCTACCTCTAGGAAAGTACAAATATTATACAGGAGGAAAATTCTTACTTGATTTCCATTATAGTTGTGGTATTGCAAGACAAATCAAGTGGATAGTTTCATGCCATGTAGTATCAGTTACAAAGGAGGGGGAATGCTGTATAAATGAGTTTCACTGCCTGTTCTCTACAGTCTGGTATTTAGTCCACGCTCCTGGGCTTTGTTAAGATTTAGCTACTTGGTGTCCAGACAAGAGTTGATGCCCAGTTTGGCAGAGCAGTGATGCTCTCAGTCTTGGACTAGAGCATTTCCCCACCACCATCAGGTAAGCATAGAGGAGGAGGAGGAGAGAGGTCCTGTCTAGATTAGGGGACATAGCATAGCTTTCTAATTCTTTTTTTTTTTTAATGCCATGCTGTACTGTACAGCTTTGTGCTACTAGCACATGTTGATGTGTTAGTCAAGTGGGGCTTTGTAACAAATTTGTATGTGGATAATGTATTTGCGTGTTTGCTTATAAACAGAGTGCTTCTATGTAACATTACTGAAACTAGTGGTTGATATTCATTTAAATGGATCAAAATTCATTTCTGGGTGTATAAAAAAGAGCAGAAGTTCAGCACCTCAAAACACTTTTGCTAAACTATGCATTTACATACCTAGTATAACAGTATACTGTATAACTGGAACAATGTGTTATAGGAGAATTTCACTGGCATTTTTTTCCTAATTAGCTGTTAATTTTTTTTTTTCTTCTCTCTCCTTCTTGTGTTTCCATTTGTGATCACTGTGCAGGTGAGAAGCCCCACCAATGCAGCATTTGTTGGCGATCCTTCTCCCTAAAGGATTACCTAATCAAACACATGGTGACTCACACTGGTGTCAGAGCGTACCAATGCAGTATCTGTAATAAGCGTTTTACACAGAAGAGTTCCCTAAATGTGCATATGCGGCTCCACCGTGGGGAGAAATCCTATGAATGCTACATTTGCAAGAAAAAGTTTTCACACAAGACCCTGCTTGAAAGACATGTGGCTCTACATAGTGCCACAAATGGAACATCTAGCACAACAAGCACTGGTGCAAGGGCACTTCCAGCTGGAGTGATGGCCTGCACAGAGGGAACCACCTATGTTTGCTCTGTCTGCCCAGCTAAGTTTGACCAAATTGAGCACTTCAATGACCACATGAGGCTGCATGTTTCCGATGGGTAAATAATATCTATTCTGTTATGAACAACAACAAAGCCCAAACAGAGAAACAACAAGAAGCTATGGCACTAGATTTTTTTTTCATTTTTCATTTTTAGTTTGTTTATTTTCATTTTTGTACTACATGATGAACTGTTTTTTGCCTGCTGGTACATTACATTTCTGGAAGCTGGATGAATAGTAATTATCTCAGCCTTCCTTTGATGGTGGCCTTAAGGCCAGATAGTGCTTCAGGAGATCTACTGGTTGGATCTCTAGCTACTGGCCTCTAAATACAACCCTTCTTTACTACAAAAAAAAAAAAACCTTAAAAAAATTGTCACTTGTGAAGAGCACTACAAAAAAACAACAAAGAGAAATATGTTATGAAATCTACAAGGCCTACTGTCGTAAGTACACCGCTTGCAGTGTTTCAATGGACAGATTCACAATTCTGACCGCTTTGGACTTCACAGTATCCAGTTAGAACTGTGGAATAGAAACATAAAATTGATCAACAACACAGAAAATGGGCCCTATTGGTTTCCACCATTAGTCTTGCTATCATAAAAGGGCTGTGGAGAATGGCAAGGGAGTTTGGGTTGGATGGTGTGGAGTCCCTGCAGGATGGGGAAGGAGAATAATAGATTCCTCTTGTGGATTCGGTTCCATTCCACACATTCAGATTCATAACCCCAACTTCTTTCTCCCCCACTAACACCAATACCATATTTCATCAGACTTTAGGAACAATAAGTAAGAATTAGGTGAACAAAAGTAACTTTTCTGCAATTTACACATTGTCTTTGCTGAGCATAGGGCAAACTTGGCCAATCTGGCACCCTCCAGGTCTGCTAGCACTGCAACTCCCAGATTTCTAGATGGGAACTGCAAATACAACAAATCTGGAAGTGCAAGACTAAGGAGGGATGACACAGAGCCTCAGCCAAATAGTGGGACTTTTGCAAATGTCAAAGAGAAATAGCAAAAGGAAAAGATCAAGAGTTTTTTTCACCTACCATTCTAGGTATAAGGAAAGGATTACTTCCTAAAATCTTTGGGGGTAAAATAAAAAAGGCTGCATCGAGCCCTATCCATGCGGAGAGAAGTAAAATAATAGACGAGTGGAAAAAACTAAAAAGAGTTCTCAAGATTTTTTTTTAATTCAGTTTTTTTAGGGGGACAGAAGTGGTGTTTACCAGATAGAATGCTGATTTTTTAAAAGAAATATATATTTACTTCAGTATTTCTGTACAAAAACAGAAGGAAGGAAAAGTGTAACTTTTTAACATAATTTTTCTTTTTTCTTTTGTTTTGCATACACTGCCACTAATATCTGCCCAGTTATATAACTGAATGTGTGTATACACACACATACACACCTTAAAGACTGTTAAGGTTAGGTGTCCTACTTTCATATAGCAAGGGGGTAAAAGATGAGGTGGTCCTGATATTTCTTTCTGATAATAGAAATATGTGTCAACATATTTTCTGTTGTTTTCTTTATGCTTTTATTACTTTGAGAATAGCACCTTGAAAAATGAGTGATAATATATATGGTATCTTCCACCATATTCTGTCCATATTGTAGTGTCACTTGAAAAGCTGTTCTGAACTCAGATTATTTTCTAAGACTTTTAATTAAGTTCCATCTAAAGTTTAAATGAAATATAGTTTCAGAAGGAAGTGTTTTAACACTATTTATATTATTGGAATGATAAAATATTATTTTGTTTATAGTTTCTGGAAGTACCTAGAAAAAGGGCATTTCTTTATTTAAAGAATCACTTGTAAAGATTGGTTTTATAAAATATTTTTATCCTGCCTGAAATATAGATCAAATCTTTCATTTACTTAAATGCTAAACCTTCCTTTTTCTTATAAAAGTACAGATAATTTTCCCTGTCTTCATCTGCAAAATCATTAAAGATAAGAGCCACGCTTTGCAATCTCTACTTCAAAAATAGAGTAAGTCATTCAGAATTAATTATAAGTTTTTGTTGATCACTACTCCCCTTCTTAGAGGATGTTGAGAATTTATCACCTTAAACAGTACTTTTTATGTACCTATTTACATTGGGTTAATGTCTAGCAAATATAGTAAGTTTTCCTGTGTATCATGGTACATAATTTCTAGTCCAGATAAAAATTATCTGAAAATAATATGCAAATGGAGAGTCAAGGAGAACACATTTATGTAGATTTTAAATGTATCTCTGTTTCAGCTAAATCTTCTGAGGTTGCATTCCTATGCACACTTATGTGGGAAAAAAGTACAGTAGAAATCAATGGAAATAACTTTGTATAAAGTGTTCAGGAACAGGATGCTAGATTTACTAATGTCTGTGGCTTTTGTGAGACACTCCTCCATGCTGAACATCATTTTATTTGACATTTAAATGTTGGCAACATAGGTCACAACTATTATATAGCACAACCTTATTCATGTCTATTCTGAGATAAGTCCCACTGAATTCTCAGTGATTTATTCTCAGCCAAGCATATACAGGATTGGGATCTTAAATATTTGTAAGTTAGGTAAGCTAAAGTAATTGCTCAATGTATTATAAATGACTTAGGCAATATGGGCACATTTTTAAACTAACAATTGCTACAATCCTTATAATTTTTTTAAAACTAAACTATGTTTCAACAAGTTAAAATTATTATGAGCACAAATTAAAGAAGGTAGAAAATTTTCATGTATAATTTAGATACCATCCTAATCATCAATCCAGAAAGATAATTTTTTGAACATAAACAAATTAACCAGAAGAAAGTTCTATAGATTTGAGTGTAAATTAATTCCACATAATTCTACTGATTAAGTAAAGGGATGCACATATGGAACAGTCATTTTAAGTTAATAATACTCATTAGTATAGGAGCTTCATCCCATCCGAGTCTGAATTTGGAAAAAAGTAAAGTACAAAATATTAACTTGTTACAATAATTCACAAACAATAATTTCATCAGAAATAATATAAAAAAACAGAAGAGAAGACAGAAACTGGATAAAGAATATGACAGTATCTTTTGAATATGATGTATTTTTATTAACTATTGAGAATCAGTCAAGAATTTAAGTTTGATCTCTTTAAGCAATAACTTGATTTTATATAGCCCATTTGCCAGATGAATTTTAGGGACCAATTAATTACCAATAATAGAAACAATTAATAGTTTGATTCAGTTGTCAAAAGTTGGAGAAATGGCCAAACACTAACAAGAAAAAAAGTGGAGAAAACCTTAGTGCAGAAGCAAAATTGATAACAAAATCTGCAATTAAACACATGCTTATTCTTTTAAAAAAACAGTTTTTAAATATGAGTAATTTAGATCTAGTTGCTTGCTGTTCATTGGAAATAAATATTGTCTCAAAACAAAATAAGTTTTGTTCGGTGAAGAAAAGGTATAGATCACCTTCCCTCGTTCACCCAAAATAATATATAGCACCCAAAATAATATACTCTATGCAGAAAATCCTTGTTGCTCACACAGGTCTCCAGATGCTATACATTCACCATGTATTAGTTTAGGAGAATGTAGAAAATTGGGACACTCGCATCAGTCCTTCTGCAAACATTTGTACTTGAGGCTGAAGAACTAAGATTTGTGAAATTTAGATCAAGTGACAAATTATCTAAACCAAGATTTTTATTTGTAGTTTTAAGATATAAATAATTTGGGGGGAACCATTTACTCTGCTGCAATTACAGTTTTGGTGATCTATCATTTCATGAAAAAAAATATTGCAGTTTTCATTGTACAGTGTCTTAAAAAGGTGATTTTTCAGCATTAGCTATGTTACTGCTTTTTAAATTTCTTGCTCCTGGTTTCTATTAAGGTCTCTTTTCTAAAGCTACAGCTGTTTTATTTAATTTTGATAAGTAGCATTTATGCATGGATACAATTTCAGTTTTGTGAAATAAAATCCAAAGGTTTGAAGAGTTCTTCAGTGAATGAAAAGCTATAATCATGTGCAGAAAATTCCTAAATAATAGATAAAATTATCCCTACCCCGCCCATCCATACTGAAGCCAATTAATCAGCCAATTAATCAGATAATTAATTTTTACTCAGTGATGTTCTGTTCAGGCCACTAATTATTTTGATCCTTTCCATACATTTTCTGTACTTTTTTTTACTCTTGCAGTGATAAGTACTATATTTCAAAGAAATGCATCAAAACTTCAAAATGTGTGGCTTTATTGGATTTTTATTTTAAAAAAGTATTCAGATATTTTAATTTTCATATTATATAACTACATTGTATCCTCACCACGGTCACAGCCCAATGTGGACCCAAATTTTTCCAATATGGCTAAATACCTGCTCTGAATTAGTTTATAGCTCATATAAATCCTTATAGTGTAATTGGAAATATAGGCATTATCCAGATGGTTTTCTAATATTTTTCCTTTACTTTAAAAGCATTATTCATATAGCCAAAGGTCACTACAGTCCAAAAAGCCTATAATTTCATAACCCCAATGAATTTTACAAGAATATTAATATATTTATTTATGTTTAATGTTTCAGGTATATTTGCACTGAACTTAATTGAACTTCCATTTCTTTAATTTTAAATTAAAATGTTCAATAAGAAACATGAAAATAATCTTCATTTCTATATTGTTTAAAATGTTTGCACTGAAAGCTTTTTATTTATAAAGAATAGAAGGGTTCAAAACTCATTGTTTTTGAAAGAAGAGGAGAAACACATTTGCTTGCATTTTGTTATTATTTCCATACTCCCATAATTTCTTATTTGCAGGTAGTTGAGTTACATAAAAAATGATATAGGGCAGTGCAAGGTTCTGGTCTTATTTAGTCTGTATAGTGGCAATTCTTTTTTCACCTTTTTGAATGTGTGGAAAAGTGAGTTCTTCTGGATTTTTAGCTATATCTTGTCTGAATATATGCACATCTCCTTTTCAGGGCAGGTAACATGCCTTGAAGACAGAAGTGCTAGTTATTCATGCACAACTATTTGCCTCACATTTTAATGTGAAAAACATTTATTAGGTCATCCTAAACCACAGGAAACTGTGTCTGGTAGATTTGTGAGGTTCAGTATATCTGTCGTAGTTCATCAGAACTCTTACTGAATTAGAGATTCTGTGGTTCACTGAATGGTTTAATGAGCTCAGCAAAATATTAGCAAGGTGCCATTTGATTTATGTAAGACAGAATACTAAATCTGTGTATCTAGTGCTCACTAAATGTATTTGGATTTTAGCATTCAAATTACGGTATGAAATAAGGTCACAACATGTTTGGTAGAAAAGCTGGAATTAATAAATTATTTCTACATATATTTAATTTAAACACAGTGGCTGCAATTCATAACTAGAAAATAACATTTGAGGTCACCATTGTAAAGTTAATAACGGGCAAGCTTATCCAAAGATAATAAAAAATATGACCATCTGAAGCTAGGAAACATACATTTCATCCACATCCAAGCCCCAGATCTTATGCTCACAAGTGTCATTAGACTTCAGAGGTCCTCTCCTTCCCAAGGCCACTTTATTACTGAGATAGATGCCAAAAGTGTATCCCGTGCAACTTCCACCACCCCTTTTCTGTCCCTGTAACCACCCAGCCCAGAGGGTGAGCTTGGCCATTTTTTATTTTTAATCTTTGTGGGGATTTTAAGAGGCAGAATGGATGCCTTAACCCTTTAAAATCCAGGGCATTTTGGAGTTTAATTCTACCATTTTTGGAGGGCAGCCCTTGACAAGCTGTGCAAAGCCTCATGCAGCTGTAGAGCTGATGGAAAAGGCACACATTGACCGACATGGAATGCTTTTCATTAAGAAGAGGAGGAAGCAGTTGGAAGCAAAGCCAGAGACTGAAATGCAGTTTGCCACATTGTGGCAT
Source organism: Liasis olivaceus (assembly GCA_030867105.1). Taxonomy (NCBI): domain Eukaryota; kingdom Metazoa; phylum Chordata; class Lepidosauria; order Squamata; family Pythonidae; genus Liasis; species Liasis olivaceus. The sequence goes on along the minus strand of CM061352.1, from coordinate 84,028,606 downwards.
AATACCTTTTTCAGTGCCATCCCATCCCTTTCTCTGCAGGTACCATAGTTTAGGCCCAAGGATGGTCTCTGTTGCTACAACAACAGTTAGGCTCTAGAATGATCCAATCATTGTACTCAAAATGTCAGGATGCCTCAGAAATGTTGTTTCCCAATTATCTTATTACCCACAATAATGCTGTGGTGCTTAGAGTTCTCATGAAAACTAGTGGCCACTTCTTCGTTGCTACTTAGTGGGAAGTTTTGTATCAGTTGTGAGGAGTTTAGGCTCTGCTGGAAATTGTGAAGTAGAGAGGTTTGTATTTCAAAGTCTCTAAGTCCAAACTTGCAAGATCACTAGTTAGCATACTTGCAGGGCCTCTGATTATTACATTTTTTATTTTTTATGATTATATTCAACTGAATCAGCACATAGAGACAAGGAATTCAGGTTCTGTTTCTCATATTTGGATTATGATACATGCATGTACATTGACTGAATTAGAAAGAGGGATTTGGTGGATGCCATATGTATGGCTATTAAAAGAGGATGCTTGACACAAAACTTACTTCCACATAAGCATTTTCAAAAGCTAATGTGTGGATCAGATATCAAATATTTTTTGTGTACTTAAACTTTCCTGGGTAATATTGCTTTATCTAGGAATTTAATTCCTTCTGTATCACACAAAAATTAGAAAATGAACTGGATTATTGTCACTTCCACATTAGTTCCCTAATTCATTAATTACTGGGAGTGGTAAATGACAGTAATTAAGGTGAATAAGATTAATACTTTTGAAGACTAGAGAACATGTAATTAGATAAATTATAAATAAATAAAATCACCACCTTAAAAATTAGTTTCACTCTGTTGTAATTCCACAACAAACAAATATGTCATAAAAATACTAAGCTTGTCATCTGGCACACACACACCTGGCATGCACAAACACACAAACAAACACAAATTAACAGAATTAAAACTAAAGGATTGTTTTCCTCATATTAAATGCAACAGGATTACTGACTAGTAGATATAAATGGCAGACATACTCAAAACATAAAAATGCATTCCTTTTCAAGTGGCTAAAGCTAAAATAATTCACTGTTTTTGCTCTTTCCCACATCCAATAAAACTTTTTGTAGTCACAGTCTAAAAGTCAGTCTAGAAGGTCCTGAGTTCTTCTCTAAGAGGAGAAAAAAAATAAATTATCCCTGTGTGAATTTGTCAGAATATTTAACTAGCTAAGCCAGTGCTTCTCAACCTTGGCAGCTTGAAGATATGTGGACTTCAGCTCCCAGAATTCCCCAGCCAGGAATTCTGGGAATCGGCTGGCTGGCTGGCTGGCTGGGGAATTCTAGGAGTTGAAGTCCACACGTCTTCAAGCGGCCAGGGTTGAGCAAGACTATCTAGGCAAATACTGTTTTCTTAGGCTGGCAGCTATATTACTACCGTGATCGTTTTCTGTAACTGGAGGTACATAGGAATTGATTTTGGGTCCTTCAGCCTGCAAAAGATGTGCTGCAGTCCCACTGAGCTATGGCCCCTATCCATTGGTTGTTGATCTTTGGAGCAGCACCGGCATAAAACTATGAAAATGAGTCGGGGAAAGAATAGGATTACATTTGAGAATTCAGAGAAAGAAAAATGAACACTTCATCTGTGACATAAGTATATGTTTCTTTCAAATCTAGCTACTTGACAGAGTTTTAAGATTAACTTCATAAAGTTTTCCCTAAAATATTAGTACTATAATAAAATTCCCAAGGAGTTGGCAAGATTAATTTAAATTGGATGGGGGGAGGATAAATAATTTATTGCAGCCATATGAAGGACTGCTGCCTTAAAACAATAAAGAGGGAGGTGGGTGTTATTTTTTTATACGCACTTAAATATATATGATTTTAAATTGTTATTTCATTTGTATGAAATGCTGCATATTTTGTTTTCATTTAAATTTGTAATACAATACCTGAGCAACAAGAGCTGTGAAGAATTCACTTGCTGAGAAGTATTACTACTACTAATAAGGTAGCTGCTATGAATTTGCACTGCGCTATGCCTGTCGGGCATTAGTAAAATAACTGAGTTTAACAGTAAGTTCTTACAGTTTTGAGTTAATAATGGATGACTTCCTTCAGATGTCTTGATATGACCTTCAGTCCCTAATTTGGTGTAGTATCATAGTTTTATCAGTAGTTTTTTCTAGCTGTAGCTTTCATGATATAGGCAATGAAATAATAGCCAATCAGATCACAGATGGCATAGTTATTTTCATTGTAATTCTGTTCCAGTGACATAGAATGCCTACAGTGGGGGTCTAAAGAGGCAATGTTTGAGGGTGGTATGACTTTCCCTTGCCAAATATCTGTTCACAGTCCCACCCAGTACAGATCCAGCTACCTTCGTAACAGCTTGTTTGGGCCTGTCATTTGCAATATATCAGAGCAAAAGAGAAAATCAGTTACTGTCTGTTTGCTCATTTCTTCTGCTCTGGAATGAATATTGGTTGTGGGTTTTTTCTTTTAATTTTATTTTACAACTTAAATATTGTAGCCAACCTATAAAACAGTTACATTGTTTTTCTAACAGAACACTTCAAGGGCCAAAACTTGTCTTTAGTTTATACTGCATTGGCACCAAAAGGTGTTACCCATGACAGAAGTAAATAAGCTTAATTATTGCCATAGTAAAGATACACTACTATCCAAAAAACAATGTGGCAATAATTAAATGTTGCAGATAATACAAAATAGCGAGGATGTATGTCCATTACTGTTAATGCTAGGCCAGCAGAGCAGGAATAACAATCAGACTTTTAAGTGTATAATGAGTTGATTCACAGCTAGTAAAGTAGCAAAAATACTTTCACTGACTATTCATAACTGACATATTTACAAAACATGCATAGCACTCTGAATGCTGTAAAATTATCTAACTCCCTAATCTTTAGTAATTGCCAAGCTTATTTCACATTACTACTTAGAACTACAAGAACTGTTCATCTAAGTTTGCTTTGTGTAGCTAATATGCAGCACTTATATCATTTAAGGATTTTCTGATGCTGAGTTACTTCCAGGAGCACTGAGACATATATTATGCAATATTTGAAAGTACAGTGGTACCTCGGTTCACGAACTTAATTCGTTCCGCAACTCTGGTCGCGAACCGAATTGGTCGTGAACCGAATCAAGTTTTCCCATAAGGTTCAATGTAAATATGGTTAATCTGTTCTGGCCCCTACGAATTTGGTCGCCAACCGATTTTTGATCGCGTCCCGAATCAAATTTCCCTATAAAGTTCAATGTAATTACGGTTAATCCGTTCTGAACCATATGTTGTTGTTTTTTTAAACCGCAAAAATATGACACAAAGTACAGTACAAAGAGAGAGAAAGCTAACCTTGCTCGACGCGACTTCTGGCATGGAGGATAGGAAGGCGGGTGGGGAGGCGGTTACTGCTTGGAGGGAGAGTCCCCCTCCCTACAGGAAGCCGCGACCACGTGTCACAGGAGGGAAAATGGCCGCGGATCCTGTTCGTAACCTGATGCGGAGTTCGCGAACGAAGGCAAAATTTTGCAACCAGAGCTGTTTGTGAACCAAATTGTTCGTGAACCGAGGTACCACTGTAATGAATTATAACAGATGCACACACTGTTGAAATGTGATACACCTTTCCCAGTTCTGTACATTGCCTGTTAGTGGCTATTTTTATGAAAGTTATAAGTAAAAGCTTTCATATTCATAGAGAAGCTGTGATTGCAACTTGTTATATGAAAAAATTAGCAACTTTCATTGTACCACATTTGTCACTGTAAAATTCACCTGGAACAGCACATGTGCAGACAGGTCCAGCTGCTGCCTTACTGAATAAAGGGTCCTGAAGAACAAGTGATCCTTTCTCTTTGCACAACACACCTTTCAAGGCCTGCTGTATTAAAATGAAAGGATAAGGATCACTGCATTCCTTTCTCTTGCACCGGAGTGGAAAATAGAGAAGATAATGATCCTTCTCTTTTATCTGGGCTTCAGGAAGAGAAAAAGTAATTGCTTCTCTCTCTCTCTCTTTTGCCCTTTTGTAATATGTAAAAGATGAGGAAAGAGTAGTGGTTGTGGGGCACTGTTTTCATCTGCCTTCTATTAAATGGAGAAGGGCAGTGGTGCAAGAAAAGTACAGTATAGACTGGAGCAGCTTGTACATGTGAAACTCATAGAAATATCACTGGCTGCCTTGAACCCTCTGCTCTCCTTTCAGATAATAGTGTAACCTTTAATGGAGAAGCAAGGAATGAACAAGGGTTGTCTGTGTTAAAGTATTATTTTCCTCTTTTACCTAGAAGAGTAAGCAGATTTTCTTCCCAATAATCTACTTTCTATCTCATTTTATATATTTTTAGAAGGCAGAACATATTACTGAAGTCAGTGGAATTTATTCAAACTAACTCTTCAAAATCCTGTACACACAAGCCCTATTGATTTTCCGAAAGTTCCAAAAATCTATGAGATTATGCTGCTGTTTATTCTAAGGATGGACAAGTGGCCCAAAATTTCCGCATTCCTACTCTGGGAATTCTTGTTCCTCCCTCTTGCATCAATAAAAAGTATTATTTTATTTTGGCAGGGGTACATGAATCCTCAATACAGTTAGGAAAGTGTGTAGATTGGAAAGCCCAAAGAGGTGAGGCACAGGTAAAAGAATGTGGATTTCAAACACTGTTTTGTGAATTACCAGAAAAGTAATTAATTACAGGTCTTCAATGACCCCATACTATATTGTGGACAAAAAGGCATTTGCTCATAAGTTTAAAATAATTGTAAAAATTAGTCTTAGCTTTAGCTCATGTCATCAGTGTAGGCATGGATACAACGTATTTTCCAAGTTCTCATGTCCCTTTAAATTTCTACATGCAACATTACAAGAATATCAACTACTTTTTCTTTTTTCTTTTTTGGTAATACTAAGACTTCATTTAAAAAAAACTGATGGACTCTAAATGGAAATAGCAGGATCACATTCAGCAGCTGAATGCTGAGATTAGCAAATTATTAAAATAAATAGCATAACACATGCAGGCACAGTTCTGTACCCACTATTAAGATTTTTTCACTGTTTCATCCAACATACATTGAATAGGTGTGTGTCATGTGCATATATATCTTATCCAGTCCATAAATAACTACTTTTCCTGGAATTAGTGTGGCCTTTCCAAGAGTTACTATTTCTATTTAATCTCGCAGGCCAATCTTTTATTAGATGAAGGAAGAGTCAGTGATGTCAGTGTATATTCTCCATAAACCTGAGATAATGCTCCTCAAACTTCCACTTAAAATACCTTAGTGTATTAGATAAATCTACATGAGCCTGTTTTAGAACTCATTGGTTTATAATGATTTCAGCTGGTATCTTAGCTCCTTAATCCTTTTTGTGAATTAATGATTTTATGACATCAATATTTTCTCCAGAAAACAGAGTCCATTTTCTGGTTTTTGCAGCATTTTCCCTTCCTCTTTAACACAAGCATGAATGTAACAAGATTGTTTATTCATTTGGGAAGGACATATTTGTTAATAGTTATACGTTATCTTTCCATAATCAAAATGTTGGTAATCTAAATGTTTTTTTTTCTGGAATGTTTTTAAATAATATAATACTAATAATTTAGTGGAAGAGGACAAGTTGCTATTTAGCTCTATTTAGCTAAGAACATTCACTATAGTACAGTATATCTGAAAACTACAGCATAAGTACACAGTGCACATCTCTATCCATATATATTTACATATTATACATACACACTACACATACAGTATATTTATTTGTGCTTTTGAATCTGTCTGTGATGATACAGTAACAAAGATGTTTGCATTTATTATTCTCCTTTCACCTGCAGAATTTGAATGACTTAAAAAATGACATATTATAAAAAAATGCATTTATATTAGGTATGTATATATTATGGGTTTCCCAATTTTAAAAATTAATGTAGGAGAGGTTGATTAAACAAAAAAAGCTCTCCTACAGGAAAGTTTTATAAATAAAATCAGCCCAGTATGCTTATTTAAAGCCAAATATTACCCTTTTGGGGGATCAGAAGAGCATGAAAGCAAAATGAAAAATCAATCTGCTTTTAGAATGACATCTGCCAATGGAATGGATTCTTACTCTGCTGAATCTGTTCTGTAAAGAGGTGAAATAGGGTGGAAAGAGAAGGGAAATCCTACTTCATAAGAAGTCTACTTGCATAATGATGGGTAAAACTGTCCTATATATATTATCAAAACTAAATCCAATTGAATTTGGTGATGCTTAGTCATGACTATACTGAGGATTGCAACTTCAAACTTGTTAGCATATACATAATTTAAAATACTGCTTATGGTGAAGAATAAAGGGGGAATTCAAAACAAAACAAAACATGCTATCCTAGAGTCATTGCCATTCTATTTAATTTGCTGTATTAGGATTAACAGAACTACATCCACACAAGCTAAAAGGCAGTTACGTTATTTGTAAAAATAATCAGATATTGATAGAGTTCTGTATCAGGTTTTATACAATGGTTACAACCATATCAAAGTTGCTTTATTAATTCCTTTCTTCTTCAGATAATCCATTTTTTTCCTAGTGCAATATTTTACCAGGTCTGTTTGTGAAACAGTAAAAAATGATAATAGATTCAATATCCATGCCAACATGGGTCATTTCTGGAAGCATTTCAGACTTCTCAATTTGTTCCTTCTAGTACAAAAGGATAGTTCAACAAATGAGCTTAATTTCAGCATCTTATAATGATCTCATAAAATTTCTATAATTTTTAAATTAGAAGTAAGGTATTTTATTTTGATTAAACCAAATTTTAATGAACTCGTTTGCCTGTAATATGTCATTCGTTGCTCAGGTCAGATTTGTAAATACCAGTCTTGGTTTTTGTTAGTAATAAGAGGCTGGAAAGTTTCAACAATGCTTGCACTTTTTTTCCATTTAAACTACAAATAACTAATATAGGCCTGTAATCAGGATAGTTAGTAGAGTTTTCTGTAGACCAACACTTATATGAACTTATCTGCAAGGTTAGTTTCATCCTTAGAGCCAATTACATAGAGATAATATATCCATTTGATCAAATGCCCTTTTTATATGTATTGCTAGGAATGAATTGTCAAGACATAATGTTCAACAGTCAAATGTAGTACCTACAGATTTGGATTATACTAGATGCAGAATGGTAAAATGCCATTTAAGTGGTGACTACTAATATGGATTGATTTTCCAGATTTTCATATTGATCAACAAGTGAAAGTTGCCTCATTGACATCAGGTTTACTACTGTTCATTTAACATACTGGCTTTCCAAGTTTCCTGTCTTGGCACAAGTTTGAGTTTGTTATTTATTTCATATCAATCAAAAGAGCCCTGACTTGATCAGATCTGAGGAAATAAAAGTCCTTTTCATCAATGATACACTGTTTTTATAGTTCTTGAATCAGTGACTTTAGTCAGCAACTTTAGTAATGTTTCCTCAGAAACATTATCTGAATCTTGCCATCTGTTGACTTCTACATTATTCTCGTTGAATGCTTTCTTATCTGCTTCTGGTGCCTGGTTAAGTATTCTGTGCACTTCCTTTAACACACTTGCATTATGATCATTTAACTGATCATTTGACTGTTGTAAAGAGGTTATTAGCTAATTCTGATGTGTCTTATTGCCTCATTACTGCCTTAAGTGCATAATTTTTTTAACAGCCTTTGCGCTTATTTTATTTTACATGTATATTGTTGGCTGCTTGCAGTTCATAAGTAAAGATTGGTCTTGCAAACCAGATGGTACCAAATTTGTAAATATTTTGCATTAGAGTTTTCATTTTCAGATTTCAGTGTGTTCATGAGGCAATTTTGTAGAAGAAAGTGAAACTAACAAAGAAATACTTTTAGAATATGTAACATAGTCAAAGGATAACCAAAAGTCTTAATTTTCACAACAATATTTTGAGGTTTTATTCTGGCTTATTACCTGAATAAATATAAACAAGAAAATTTCTAATCTTTTGCTCCTAAAACCATGTGGGGTTTTTTATTATTATTTAGTTCCTGATATGTAAATTTATTCTGTAGATCATCAAGTCTGAATCCTGGCAATTTTTCCTTAGTTAGTCTAACAAAACCCTTTATTCTTAATATCCTTTTCATCTTATGGTAGATTCACAGTTGTATAAATTATATTGCAAGTTCACATTTCTATAATATATAGCTTTTTTGCAGCAGATATCCTTGATCTTCATATTCCAGCATCAGTTGTCTCTTGAAGTCTGCCATGCCCTTCGAAATCTATTTCAGGATGCCCTTGAGAGCAGATTTGAAGGGTGCACAAAGGTTCCAAGATAGAAGGAAAAATGGCTTTGGAATGTATACTTTTGATTTAATCATATATAATATTTTAAAGCCAATCAAAATTACCAGTTACAATACTTTTTGTCCATAGAAATGCATCCTTTTGAATAGAGAAGATATAGGCCTTTTATGTATGTGAATGAATAAGAATGAAGTTGCAGTCTTTGAGAACATACACTATATCTTCAATGGGGTACATGAACCTGAATGTGACACTCACCATGTGCATTGCTCCTGATCCATTTACCATTAAAAATGTGATGGGTAGATCACTTTGTAATTGTAGGGCAACTAAAGATACATAAAGCCCCAAAACATTTTAGGCAACATTAATAACCGGTATAACTTTATACATTCAAACCCTTTTACCAAAATTAGGAATATCACCAAAGGATGACAGCAATAACAAGTTGAATACAAGGGATTTCTTTGGGCTTTGGTGCCAGTATAGTTTAAAAATGGACATTCTTCGTTGCTAGTATTCTTCAAACATTTTTGCGCCTAAGTTGTAATTTCTACCAATCAACCAGAAAGTTTTTAAAATCCTGATTCCTGTCTTGTCTTAAAAGAAACAAATATTAGTGGGCTTAAGCTTCTTTTGATTCCTTTAAGCGGTATACATTTCATAGAAAAATATTCAAAAATTACTATGGACATAGGTAGTCAGTGATAAGAAATCAAAGCTCCTTGACCAATATGAATCAGTGGTACAATCAGGTACTCAATTTTTATACTACTTTGCCTTTGAGTGTAAGTATGTGTGTACGTGTGAATCTCTCTTTTTATTCTCTTGTTACATCAAGCTAAAAAGTACTTTGGAATATAGTAGACAGAATAGAATACTTTTGTCAAAATTGCACAGCCATTTCTCTGACTTTTGGTTCATATATAAGCAAAGTCATGGTAATAATTATTAAATTTTTATTAAGAAGCTTTAACATAAGACTAGGTAATGTAAATGAGGAATTAATTGGAGACATTTTCAGTAAGGAAAAAGGTCCTTCTGAAATATTGATCTTTGGCCCCTGCACGTAATCGTAATTTATAGTTTGATCTGATGTCTGTGTATTTTCTTTTGCCTTTCTTTTTTTAAGTAATATTCTTTAAAGAGGAGCAAAGTTTTAAAGTGGTTAAATGAAAAGGGGAAATATTTCTTCGCACGGACCCATAGAACATTCCAAGCTGCTCTCCATTATGAAGTTTGAATATTAAATGCTGTCATATGTAGTTTGGAGGGGGAAAATAATAGGTATCTTACATCTACCCCATTGCTTCTCCCTTCTAATATTTCCCTTCTGAGCTGGTACTGTATTGTACTTTTCCAAATAGAGAATTAATAATGGCACACAAGGATTATTGCAAAAATTTGCCAGTTCCCAGCATGGGTGCCTAAAAGTTTCTTAATCCAAATTCACATTCACCTCAACTATCTTATTCAAAGGTTTTTATATTAATTTGCAAAGATATGATACAATTGAAAAAATACAAAAGAGAATAGTTTTCACAGAAAAACTATTATCTTCTTTCTGCAATGTTGTGTTTACTAATTAACCTAATTAGGAAATAATGGAGATATCCTATGATTTGGACTCTATATATACCTAAAATTGTTTTATATAAATTATGTAATTTAAAGCTTAAATAGGACATTACATAATACATTAACATGTAAAATATATATAACTTTTAAAAACCAGATTCCTGGTTAATTGACTCCAGAGTTAAACCCTAAATGCCCTAAAATAAAATAAAACCCTGTGAGCTGAGCAGGCTTCCACAAAATAGTACAATCAGGTTGGGCTACTAGTAAGGACATGATATATTTTTATTGTCTTGATAGAATAAGAATGTCATAACAGCATATACTAATTTAAAACACTAATCATAAGTACATAAATACTGTACTTGTGATAGAAATTAATAAGGCTACAGATTTCAGTACAGGTAGCTTGTATTTCTGAACCTTGGAGGATTGTCAGACTGTAGTTGGAAATTAAGATCTGCAGAATATGTATTTTACTCATGGATGTACTTTAAGTATTCACCTGAATTTATTTGGATAAAACCGATTATAAATTAATGGTTATCAAGTTGAAAAGCACACACCAACCTTTTCTATTGTTTTCAAGTGATCCTCTTTATAAGTTTAAAAAGTCAAATAGGTTCCATGAAGAAAATAAGAGATGGTGCCTTTAGTGCAAAATCAGAGAAAGAAATTGAAATCAATACCATACAAGAATTGTCTTCTAGAACTTTAAAAAGATTTGATAGAATGAGGGATAAATAATTTTTCTTCACTAATATTTGCCCATCTGCTCATTGGAGTACAACTTGTTCTGCTTCTATAATGTTAATATTTTCCCTTTTTCAATTAAGTGTACTTTAGAAACATATTTTTGAAGCCTTGGAAATAATGGAAACATTCCCTAACTATAGCTCTTTTTAGTGGTTTCAAAGTAATATACTATTAGTCATTAACAAAATGGGAAATCTAAGAATTGTTTTCATTAAACAAAGAAGAAACTAACAACAGGATTAAATATGGGTTTTCTAATCCACTGGTACTTTTAGTTATGTTAAATTTTATTTTATTTTGAATTCTGCTTTCCCATATAACTGTAAGAAATATAGAATGTGCATTGTTGCAATATCACCTGAATAAACCCTGGAGGAAAATATAGGAATTATGGGTATATTCAATATGGAGCAGGACAAAGAGTAAAAGTAGTTTTAACACTTGGCATCCAACCATAATTGCAGTGAAATTCTTTCCCCCACCCCCACCACGCTGCAACACACACACACACACACACACAGAGGCTGTTGTTTGACTCAAGACAGAAGTTTCTCCTTGTGCCAAACTCTGCTTCTCTCCTAGAGCAAACAACAAAACTATTTTCACTGAGTCTGCAGCACTGGGTGGAAGGTGAATCCCTGCTGCATCCTTACAGCTCATACTGAAGGAGCCATTTTTCCAAAACAGACGTGCAAATCAGTTGCTTATTTTAGCAAAATTCATTCTGACTTGTTTGTTTTAGAATATCTACTGAGTGTTACTACTTCAAGGTGTTGTTTGCATTGCAGAACTATAAAATGGGCACTCTTAAAATGTGTTGGAAGAGAAAAATGTTTTTGCTATTCCACTACAATGGAGCCCTCTGACAGAACCACTACTGAACGTTGTATTATCTCTCGGCTTTGTTCATCGACTTGCCACTCCTTTATGATGTCTTCCTAGGCTTCATATATTTTCCAACTTTAAAATGGCTTCTTTTAAAAATGCTATAAAAAGATGAAATAAGAATTTTGGACTGAACAGAAATAAACAGACATAACAATAAGGTGAACGAAAGTGTGGCTGGGAAATTGCAATTTCTGCATTAGTTTTTGACATCTGTAATATTTGGAAGGCTACAAACATGTTCCTTACTTGGAATATAAGATTTTGGGGGCAGTGGTTTGCACTAAGACCACTGTATTGCACTACTGTAATGTAATTATGGAATCAGATAGCCTATGCAGAGGTATGGGGAAAGAAATGCATATGACAAGCATTTATAATTGTTTCTGATCCAATCTTGTTCGATAAGACAGAAAAAAAAAAAAGAATGCTCATAAGCAGTCTGTATTTATAGAACCAGAAGCTAATGCTGAAATGGAAATACAGCTATTCCCACTATAATTAATTGAACAAGATCCAAGAAGTATCATATTTGTTTACAGTGGCTTCCAGTGTTGAATTCTTCTAAAAAGATTGCTGTCCAGAAACAAGGGAGCTTTGAATGTATAGTTGGCATTATAGAGTTGGAAGAGACCAAAAGGCTATCTAGTCCAAAAGGCAACCATCAGCATTTAATAAAACCTCCTAAGCAATGCAGATTACCATGTGCCACAAATAGAGAAAAAATGGTATTAACAGAAATAACTTCAGAAGACTCAAGCAATCAGACTGTACAGACGTATGTATTGTTTGTGTGCGTGCATGTGTGCATGGAAATATACCGCAGCTGGTTGTTAGTCTGACACAGCTGAATTTAATTTTCATCCTCAAAGATGATCAGTCAAATTTAGATAAGAAAATTGTATATAACAAATTGTACCATTTATTCATACCCTATCAGTTGTCCAAGGAAATTCTCACTAATTGTCACAGTTCAAGGTGCTAACCTGATTGGCTTATTAAGGGCTTGTCACGCTTAACATAAGGTATCATTTCATACATGGTAATCTGTATTAATTTCAGACTTTTATATGATGAAGCCAATTCTCTAAGACCACCAACGGCTTCATAATTTGTAAAATTTCAAGACTCTTCCTGATATGCTGATATAGACTGATCAGTAAAAATGGCAAAATGGCTATTTTCTTAATAAAGCAGCTCATAAAGGCTAGCAGAGTAGGAATATCATGTTTCCCAGTCCACAAACTGCTTTGATCTTTTTGTGTTAAATGGGAGGATCCATAACAACAGTAGTAATACAATATTTAAATTATAAGCATACCTAATGCTGAATTATAAACATACTACTAACAGATAGAAGAAAGAAACCAGCTAGATTTTCATGCTGTCTTTCAATATTTTATTGAATCAGACAATCCTCAAAGAGATCTAATATCTCTGAATGTCTTAGAAGTAAAAAAACAAAATTGGTAAATATTTGAAATCATGCAATTTGGCTGGAGGATTATGACTTATCAGGTTCAATAGGCTTATTGGGCTAAGATCAAAAGTAGATATTTTGTGCTAATTCCTTTTGAAGTACTATATTTCTCATTCCTATAACTAAATTCCTATAATGGGAAGCATTGAGTTTATCCAGTTTAGAGGGGAGAAAGTTGCAACCTTTGGCAAACATTGATGTATAGTATGATTTACAGGATGTTGAAAAGACAGAATTATAAGAAGGATTTTTTGATACCCAGTTTCCATCTTTATGTATCTTTATCCTGCCTAACCAATACAGTATTTCCATTCTGCTCAAAGGAGTAAGGTTTAAGCAAAATGACTTTTTATTAGTTTATAAAATTTATTCTTTTCTTGTTGAATGTGTTGATGAAATATTAAGATAATATCCTTCAGTGCATGGCACAGCTTTATTCCTTTTCTACATATTTTGGTTTAGTATTTTAGTTGTAAGGAAGTTCATGGAGATAAAATGTCACTTCTGACGTTTCAAAGTAATGAAAAACACACATATATTGGAGGGGAAGTATAAACTTGTTCTCATAACTGTTATTCTAGAAGTGATTAAAAACATCTTTATAGTTTTATAAAATAAATGAAAAGTTATTGAAGACCAACTTTTCAAAAGAGGAGGATGCTTGAAAAACAGAATTACATTTAAATACAAGTAGATGATTTCCTTCTACTGATTGCTGTGTTCTTCCTTAAAGGTCAGGCTATCTTACTTACTTAGAGTAGTGGAAATTTCAGGAATTTTTATCTTCATGGTCCTTGTTCATGTTTTCCTTAAATACCCAGCATTAGAATGTATTTTACAAATCTGTTTCATTTTTGTTTGGCGTTAAAGTGGCCTGTAGAGGGCATTTGCTACTGTTTTAAATAAGGGCCATACTGAGTTTGAAGGAGATTTTAAAAACTACTAAAATTGTACTAGAAGCCAGATTGAGTATACTAGGAATTTATACGAATCTACAGATTTTATTCCAAGATAGTTTTGCCCTTGAATATAGTTATTGTCGTTGAAATGAATCTGTGGTACATCCAGAAAGGTAGGATAGCAAAGATCTACTAGTAAAATTTTTAATGCGTAATTCTACTGTAGACCAAAAAAAAAAAAAAGTTTTTTGTTTTTTGTTTTTATTTCAAAAGCTGAAGGCCAGTGAGTGAAACGTGAAAATCTAATGGGTAGGAAACAGGAGCATGCTTACCTATGCTGAAAGAGAAATATCCAAGTAGCCTTACCCCATTTCTTAACCAATGCTTATAAATCATCCTTATGGAGGGTTAGATAGCTTTCTTAGCTCATTCTTACTGTTTTTATATGGTTGATTTTGTTGCTGGTTTTGTTTTGGCTTTGCATTTGCACATTATATTCGCTTTTAAAATACCTGATTTATAGTATTGTATCTTTCTAAATTTGGGGTTTCCTTTTGAAATAGTCTTAGGGAGGAATGCACTGGAATTAAAAAGCTGAAATGTTTAAGTTTTAGAAAGGAAAATGCAGTTACTAAAGGAACAAGCTACAACCTTTTTATATTTTTTTTGGGCCTCCTTTGCAAACCATCCAAAGCACTAGAGGCTAGAAACAAACTCCCACATTTTGGACAGCTTTACTGGTTCTGTCTTACATCCCTGAAGCATGTACTCCTGGAAGTGTTCAGTAACAGACCCAGCATATTTTCCAGTAATAAAATCCATAAATGTTTTCAATATCAGATGGAATGTAGAAAAAAAATAGTATGAGTTACTTGAGCCAATGTAAAACTGGTTAATAAGTTAGCTTGCAATCAGACATTACAGTTTATCGGTTTCATCACAGCCATTTTAATAATAAGGTAAAAACACAGTATTAAACAATATTCACTAGACGTTTCTTGGCTAGTAAAAGATGTTGTAGAAATGACTTCCATTTTTGCATCCCACTTTTATTTATTATGTTATCAGATATCCCGCTACAAACTGATAAGACTTGACCTTAATTTGAGATTGTGTCCTTGATAGAAAATGGATTTATCCTCTTATTTAACTACTGTGATCCAGAGAAGATCCCTTTTATCTTGCACTTTGAGGGTATAAGGAAATATATCCTCTATTGTTTAAAATACGGCTACAAAGATTTTAGAAAGTGAAATATTTAAAAACAGCTGTACTCCCTGTAGATTGTTAAACCAAATTCCTTTTTTCTTCCTTGTTTCTCTCTGTCAAGTACAGTGGAGTTTGTATGCATTGAAGTAATATATTCAAACTGCTATTTTAAAAGATACATTTTCCCTACTTGTCACAGTGTCTGGGTCTTATGCTGTAGCCAATCAGTTCATAAATATCATTTTTTTTCTTTTCTTCTAAAATATGTAGAATAGACTAAGGAAGTTGGCTGTTTTTAACTACACAATCTTAATAGTTGCTTTATATCTTCCATGTTTTATGCAAAAATTAAATTGATAAATACTTGTGCCCTAGGTTGAAGGTTACATGTTTAAGAAAGCAACAAATAGTTGGAATCTTTTCTACATTTTTGTGAAGACTCTTTTTTGAAAGGAAGGGTACATATTTTTGTTGTGTAATATTTTCTATTTTTGAATGCATTTTCTTGGTACAAGACTGTTTTGTGGGATTTTTTTGGTGAAAACATTATTTAAAAAAAAGAAAAGAAAGAAAAAATAATCGAAAAGTTTGCCCTTAAGGATATGCTGCAGTCTTGAGTTAAAAAAAAAAAAGAAATGTTAAAGATGGGGGAATTGTATTGTTGTTTTCTTTTGTAATTGTTACAAGAAGTTTGTATCCACTGCTGTTTATTTTGTTGCAGATGAGGAAGTAAAGGGATTGTTCTTGGTTGTTGTTTTTTTTAAAAAAGTTATTTATGAAATGTCTAAAACACTGGACTGTGACTTTGTGTACCCCTGTGTCTTCATCAAACTGTTGGTGATCCCATTTTTCTCCTTCCACCTTAAGACTGGCTAAATTAGGTAAAAATGATACATAGGCTACATGTGAATATTTAGTTTATATTTGGGAATGGAAAATTCCAAAGGTGAAAATAATTTGTTTACATCTGTTATATACAGTCATCCCTGATGTATATCACTTCTGAATTATATTTTCTGATGAATTCCAAACTGCCTACAGTCACTATGAAATAAACAACCTGGATTTCTGATATTTTGCTGATTCTCTCTAAATATTAATTCAGTCCCCACTTGTTACTGATGGGGTGATACCAAGAGTTACTTTAAATGACTATTTCCTGATTAAGGTAGGAAGATAGAGCCTACTAGATATTTTATGTCTGAATGAAAAAATGAAAATGTTTAAACCAGAAAAAGAAATTCTGTGATCTAAAAGTTCCTTTAGCAGGAAGGAAGAGAACGGGAAACACCAACAGTCATAACACCATAAACTGGAGATATGTAACTGGGATATGATCAAGGCCAAGCAAAATCTTTTCCATTTTTGACCTACAACACTGCCAAATCTTGAGCATGTCATGCACATAGAAAGCGGAAGAGTGCTCTTCATTTTCCCTTTCTCTCCTTTTTTTTAGAAAATCTCTGATTCTTTCAGTTTCTTATCATTGTTCTGTCTGCTGCTGAATTCTTTTTTGTGGTTATATATGCTGTCACAAGCACTTTCCATCTTCCAGCAAAACTGTCCTTGTTTTCCAAACTTGAGTTCAGCCAAGGTTGAAATCATGTGCCTTCTTTCCCTATTTTATAATAAAACTCCTGTCTTTCCTTTTACATTATACATGAAAGAGACAGAAAATATTGTTATAGTTCTACTTGGCAAATGATTTGGGAAGCTGTATTAATTAATTCCCTCTTCATATCCATGTCTAGGTCTTCCCAGTGAAATATCTTCCCTAATCCCCATGCACACTATTCAGTTTATCCAATAGTAATACAAAAGGGCTTGAGGCATTTTGCTCCCTTTTCCATTGTTGCCCAGTAAAAATTTCCTGCTTGGAATTCACTTTTTGCCCAGTTTGTGGCCTTATAAGACTTCATGGCAGTCTGCTTTTGCCCCTAGTTGATTCTGTTTTCAGCAAAATGTTGATTTACCCTCAAGCTCTTCTGAGATCTAGCCTAGAGATCAAACATACTTACACTTCATGAATTAGTGCTTCCCTCACTAAATCCAATCCAACTGAGTCCAGAACTTTGCTGCCTCTTTGCTTCCCTCACTTTTCTACTACACTCTGTGCTTTCTGAGTCATCTCATGTATTTGTGAATGGGTAAGGAAAGACAAAGGGAAATTCCTGCTGAGCAGTGAATAGCATGAGAAAAGACAGACAAGATTTCATTTCACTCTGGACCTAATGGGTGGAAGGGTAAATTTGCTGTCCCAGTGATATTGCAAATTTGGCACAGGGTCCCAAAATCAGAAAATATGTAAGCAAATAATTTAATCTGGACAATCTGATAACACTTCTCCTGTACAACAAATTTAAAATTTGCAAACATACCCAGTAATAATTAAAATACTATTGTTTCTTTGGCAATTACTTAGCAACTACAACTACGTAATTGTATGTGTGTTTGTGTGTATAAGCAAAGGGTGCTGATCTAAAGCTGTTTGGTGCTGATACTAAAGATTACATCCCTTTTCCAAGACTTAATTCTGATATAAAATATACAGGAATAAACTATCGCATGCAATATCTCAGCATGGTTGAAAAGAGTATGCTGAGATTTCCACAGTGCCTTATTCCTAATAGATGTTGGCACGTAAATACAAACACACACACCTTTTGGAAAAGCAGGTTCTTCTTTAGAACTAGCTGAGTGGGATCCTAACTGTGCCACAATGGCAGAAGTAAACTAAATAAGGAGAAGTTACTGAAGCTCTGTACAAATTACTCAATTGTCCTGAAATAAGAATCAAAACACATCCCTTCCACCTTTTTTATGTCACCTACAGTGCTGCTATATTGGAAAATATTTGTCTGAGAACAGCTGCCTGTTTGATCTTGATATTGCCCATTTGCTGTTGGCATTGTTAAATTTACAGAAGTCAGACATTTTCACTTCTGAAGTGTTTTCCAAAGGGCAGATGAATGCCCAGTTTATTTCATGTTAATGCACTTTAAAAAAATAAAAAAGTTAAGAGACTGTTTCAATGCACCAGGGAAAGATAGTGCACTAATGTCTGAACCCAGTTCACTTTATCTCCAGTTAATATATGCTCTTGTGTATGATGTCCTTACACAAAGCCTGAAATGTGGAAGGAGATTAACGTCTCTTTTCACAGCAACAAATCCAGATCTTACACAAATGTAGAAGCAGCAGAGGAATTAATTGTTGGATTCTTGAAACAGATCACAAATACAAACAGCTACTTGCAAGTGACTTGGACCTTTCTGTATGTTCAATAACTACAGTAGGCATGGATTGTAATCAGAAGAAAAAGGAACGGTGCTAAATGAAAGCAACTGAATGATTGGGCAAAACAATTAACAGTCAAACACAGTTCAGGTTCCGCACTTTGGATTTGTTTCTGTTCATTGGCCGACCCAACAAAAGTATCAATAAAACCTGAAACAAAAAGTCCTTGTTTATAGATGTCAGAAATCTCTGAACCTTTGGCCTTGCTCTCCATCACCACGTGCAAAAATCTGTACTTTTCTAGACTAAATACTTAAGAAAAAAAAAAACTTTTTGAAGCACCTTAACGTGGCTTCCCATTCCAAGAGTGGCAGCCACCTTTTTTCCTTTGAGCACCTTATTGATGTGTGATGCTATCTGCTGTCTTTATGTTACCTGTTAGGTAAATGGCTGGCTGTTGACATCCATGTGTGCAGGAGCAGGTATGGCTATATGTGTGTCCAGTGCATTCTACACATGCAAGCCATCATCCAAGACAATACACATACCCTTGCACACATTCAAACACAAACCAGGAATGTTTTTATCAGTGGAGTTATATCCCCTTTTTCCCATTCCTCAGTGCATTACAATGAAGAGTCTGACTAGACACAATTCTGATGCTAGCAATTCAATAACTATCATACTGCTTTCTACTAGGAAAAAAAGACATATCTTACATATCTGAGGATTGGAAATTTTCATTTGTTGTGCAAAGAAATGCTCCTAAGCCAATAACTGAGTGAGTGGGAAAAATTACACTGAAGACTAAATCCTGCAGTCTTTATATAATGTAAAGACTTCAAGATAAGGTCTCCCTGGGATAAAAATGCTTCTTCTAAACAAACTACTTTCTGCCTAATCCAAAGTGTGTTGTAGTGGTTGTAAGTGTACTTATATATATATCTATATATCTATATATAAACACAAAACACACACACACACAGCTTTTTACAGTGCAACATGGTTTGAGAAAATGAGATGAGCAGGTCAAACGTTTTGAGGAAATATGGAGTTCCTTTTTTTTCCTCTCATTTCTCTCTGTAAATGTCAGTTATAAAGCGAATAAACTGAGATTTTTTTTAAAAAAGAAACCTTGCATACGCCTTTTCTATCAAGTGCTTTAAAATATAGAATAACTACACACATCCTGCCAGTTTTTTCTTACAGTGAGAGTATCCTTACCTGCCATTTAATATTAGCCTCGTATTTTTCTCACGTATATTTACCTGTGACTTGTATTTGTTATTTAAAACAGAAAAAAGGAAAAAAAAGAAAATTAACTGTAGCGCTTCATTATACTATATTATTATTGTGACATTTTGGAATACTGTGAAGTTTTATCTCTTGCATATACTTTATACGGAAGTATTACGCCTTAAAGATACGGAAATAAATTTTACAAGGTTTCTGTTTTGTGTGGAAGAGTAATCGATGTTGCTAAGAATGATGTTTGTTATTTTGAGTTTTTCTTTTTCCTTTTTTTTTTTAATGTTACCAGCACTTTTTTTGTAAGTTTCACTTTCTGAGGTATTGTACAAGTTCACACTGTTTGTGAAGTTTGAATATGAAGGAATAATTAAAAAGAAAGAAAGAAATTGGTTGTCTTGATTACTTTATTATTCTGTTGGTTTATGGTAAAATGGCAAATACAATTCATGTGCATTCTCCTGAAGATTTAACATCATGCAAAAATATATACTTACATTCCGTTGTGGTGCTGATTTAGTTCTCCACCTGAAGATTTTGCACTCCCTCTATGTTTTCTGACTTCACTGCACAAGAAACTAGTTTGTGCACCTATAAAAACACAGTTCTTTATATCAGGTCAGGGTTTATTTTTATTTACTTACTTACTTACTTACTTACTTACTTACTTACTTTCTTTCTTTCTTTCTTTCTTTCTTTCTTTCTTTCTTTCTTACTTACTTACTTACTTACTTACATTTATTATAAGCTTGTATCCCAACACTCTAGGCAGCTCACAACAATCTAAACAAGGAATTTACAATAAAACCAGTTAAGATAAAAGATGGCAAGAACAACAGACTGGACAGAAACAAAGCAAGGGGTTTCATTCTCCCTTGCCAAAGTCATGGGTGAAGAACCAGATCTTCATAATCCTTCTAAACAAGAGCAGGGTGGAAGCCATCTGGATCTTGTGGGGAACTTCATTCCAGAGGGCAGGTGCTGCAACAGAGAAAGCACACTTCCAGGGTCCCAATAGATGACATTGTTCAGTTGAAAGAACTCGGAGCGACCCAACCTTGCCATATCAAATTGGCCAGGCAGATACTGTGGGAGGCAGGTGGTCCTTCAATTAACCAGGCCCTAAGCTATATAGGGTTTATAGGTAGCAACCAGCACCTTGAATCACACCTGGAAGCAAAGTGGCAACCAGTGCAGCTTGTGAAACAGGTATTATGTGAGCATACTGAGGCATGCCCATCAATGCTTGTTCTGCTGCGCTCTGGATCAGTTGGAGTTCGAGCCCCATGTAGACTGCATTGCAGTACTCAAGCTGCAAGGTGACCAGAGTGATTATCTGAAAGGTTGCCCGATTTAGGAAGATTATAAGTCTATATTTAACATAGAAGATAATACCAAATGGGGCACCTTTTATCATTCATACAGTGCCAAATTAATTTATTTATTCATCTTTAATTTAACATGAAAATAATTACAAATTACAACTGAGCTGATCCGCCTTTATAACACCATAAGGAAGCTGATATATCCACTTTTAGTATTTGGATATTCAATTTAACACTGCAAAATAGTTAATTATTGCTGATTGTTAAAAATGCCCTCCTCATCATTAAACATATAATCAGAATGGGATGGAAAGATTTCCTTTTATTGTGGATTATTTATGTTGAGTTTAAAATTCTATTTTCGCATATCAACATTTTTTCAAAGTGATGGTTTCCATCCTACTGCTTGTTAGCAGTTAAATCATTACACCTAACTTGTTATCTAAATGGCAGATTGCCAAATAGGAGGAAATAATATTACAAGGTTGCCAATGGCACTATTAAATATTAATGTCGTGATTTGCCTATTATAGAGCCTTGCTAAATACAGGGGGGAGTGGACTACAGGTAGTCCTTGTTTAGCAACTACAATTGGGACCAGTAACACTGTCATTAAGCAAAGCAGTCACTAAGTGAAACCTTGGCTGTGCTTAGAATCTTACTTCAGCTTTCCTTTGCTTTGCAGACCTGCAAAGATCATAAATGTTAGGAGTGGTTGCAAAGTTACTTTTTCATCACCATCATAACTGTGAACAGTCGCTGTTCAAGGAGTCGCTAAATGAGGACTACCTATATGCAACAAAATGCAGTTCCCCTCTGGAGAACTGAGTGACAACTAAAAATACATTAATTTTCTCTGCTCTAGTGTTCAGCTGAATTGGAATAATATACCACTACTATACAAGATGAAACTCAAGATCATAAAAGAATGTAATATGAAAAGAAATTAGAGACCATCTAATCCTCTGCTTAATACAGGGATCTGTAATGCAGCATTCAGCTATGGCATCCTTGACAGTTGACTGTCCAGTTTCTCCCTAAATGGCTGCCCAGAGAAGGAAAGCCCACCATTCAGAGTCAAAATACTCGGTTCTGCTGTGAAATAAATCTAAATCTAATAAATCTAAATAAATAAATATTTTCCTAACATAGGCCTTACAATTTCCACCATTCATCTGTATGTTTTTCCCAGCATTTTGCCCGACTGTAGTTTTTATATATCTAAAGACATCTTCAAGTTGAGCCTGATTCCAGGGACTGACATCCATGCCATTTGCTTTTTACAACCAGTATACAGTGGAAGCTCGAGTTACAAGTTGAATCCGTTCCATGACTCTGATCGCAACTCGAATTGGTCGCAAGGTGAAGCACGTTTTCCCATAGGGTTCAATGTAAATACGGTTAATCCGTTCCACCCTCTGAATTTGGTCGCACCGCGAGGCAAATTTCCCCATAAGGTTCAATGTAAATACGGCTAAGCCACCCTCCGAATTTGGTTGCTCTGCGAGGCACATTTCCCCATAAGGTTCAATGTGTCAGCCGGCTTGCACGGCTAGGAAATTCCCCAAGCGTGCTTTAGTCTGTTTCACTGCTCGAGCCCTAGCGCAGAAAAAGGAAGTGCTAATGAAATCTGAGCGCGCGGGGGGGGGGGGAAGGCTTTTGTCGCGCGCACACACAGCCGGGAGCGGGAGCTTCCCCCCCCTTCCTCAAATCTTTCCTTCGTCCATAGCCCTTGGCGTGGTGTGCGCAGCAAAAGCCCAGTGAAATCAATCAGCGCGCGCCCCCCCCACTGATTCCTCTTAATTCCGCTCTTTCCTTTGACAAAAGCGCAGTGAAAGCAATCAAATCAGCACGGGGGTGGGGGAAAGGCCTTTGTTGCGCGCGCACAGCCGGGAGCGGGAGCTTCCCCCCCCCCACTGATTCCTCTTAATTCCGCTCTTTCCTTTGTCCATAGCCCTTGGCGTAGTCATTGCTTTCCTTGGGCTTTTGTCCTCGCACTCAGATTTCATTAGCACTTCCTCTTTCTGCGCTAGGGCTGATTTGATTCCTTTCACTGCGCTTTTGTCAAAGGAAAGAGCGGAATTAAGAGGAATCAGTGGGGGGGGGAAGCTCCTGCTCCCGGCTGTGCGCGCTACAAAAGCCTTTCCCCCCGTGTGCTGATTGATTTCACTGCGCTTTTGCCGCGCGCACCACACCAAGGGCTATGGACAAAGGAAAGATTTGAGGAAGGGGGGGGAAGCTCCCGCTCCCAGCTGTGCGCGCGTGACAAAAGCCTTCCCCCCCCCCCCCGCCGCGCACTCAGATTTCATTAGCACTTCCTCTTTCTGCACTAGGGCTCGAGCGGTGAAATTGACTAAAGCACGCCTGGGGAATTTCCTAGCTGTGCAAGCCGGCTGACACATTGAACCTTATGGGGAAATTTGCCTCGTGGAGCAAGCTTCCCTGCTACCGCGATCTCGCCCACAGGAAGCCGCGACCACGTGGCAGCATGGCAAATGGCCGCGGATCCGGTTCGTATCGCGAGGCGGAGGTCGCACGGCGAGGCAAATTTTTGCGGCTGGAGCTGGTCGTATCGCGAAATTTTCATAAGGAGGGGCGTTCATAACTCGAGGTTCCACTGTATTTCATCTTCATAATTCTGGCTACTTATATCACTTGCCTGAAAAATATCTGATTTGCTGCAACAAACATATGGAAGTTTACTAAACCAGAACTACTCAAGGATGGTATGTGTGTGTTGCCCTGGGGTAACGTGAGTTTTTGTTATGGAGCTTTTATTGAGGTTTTATTCTAATTGTTTGGGGGGGTTGCTGTTTTTACTGTTTTGTGAGCTGCCCAGGGTTGCGGTTACAATATGGCTGGCCATATAAGTCTTTTTCATTAAATAATTAATTTAAAATATTAAAATGGATTTATTGAACATTTATTGAAATAATACACTAAATGATAACAAATTATAAAGTATAGTAATATATGAAAATTATCCATACATAATAAATTAAACTGTTACAGTGTAGTAAATGGAGGGCTCCTAGTCATTATAAACGTAATTGTGATTTTGAAAAAGCATCTTCAACATTTTTGTTGCATCTTCAGTATAATTAATGAACCCATTTTAAATATTCAAACAGAGGAAGATTGGTATTGGTTTTTGGATTATGGGTGTTAATTCTGTAAGCTACCCAGAGTCACCGTGTGTGAGTTGGGCAACCATATAAATTTGTTTAATAAATCTACGATTCAGTAGAGAATTCAGGATTCTTTGATTATTTTTCAAGTCTTCTGAAAACATCTCAAGGAGTTCAAAGGATTTTTCAAATAAAAGTTTTTAAATGTCCATTAAACTTTAAAACAGAGGAATTAAGAAAACCTCTCTGCAAGGATGACAAGAAGCCTTTCTCCCATAAGATCAGAAAAAGAAAGTTGCAGTGTGGGGCCAGAAAGAGTAGAATGCCTTTCATCCATCTCACCATCAACAACTAGTAATCTAAAAAATCAAACATCATACAGGATTTACGCGTTGCCCTGGACAACCTGAAGACCCAAGGCTACATGTAGATCCTGTATCAGCTTCCCCGTGTTGTTCCTGGTACTCCGTCCAATTATAATTGCCAATTGGGGATATAAGCAAGAAATACATGAACACTTGTAGTATAGGTCCTAAAATATATTTAGCATAGTTTAAAATACAAAGGAAAAAAAAAACACTTGACCTCAAAATGTAAAGGGGAAATGTCCCAAATATATGTATAAGCTCTGTCCACTCTACATCATTGTCCTGTCCACTGTGAATCTTGCCTCCACCCAAAGAAAATTATCAATACACTGACACGATGGTGCAGCTATGTCAGCATTTCTTCTGTCACACTCTACCAAACTTTTCCTCCTGCTGCACAACTTGGTGAGTATGGGGAGGAGCAGGGCCTGGGAAAAGGGATAGCAAGTCAGACCATTCTCACTGCAAGGTGGGGTCTGACCAGAGCAGAATAAAATAGAGCAATTACTTCTATTTACACCTCTGTTGACATAGCCAAAAGATGTTTGCCTTTGGGGGAGTATTTTGTGGCCACATCAAACTGCTGACTCATGTTCAGTTTCCAGCCAATGACTAGTCCAGTATTCTTAGTACCATTACCATGCCCGGCGTCCCTCATTCTATATTTGTATTTCTGATTTTTCTTTCATAAGTTAAGAACTTTGAACTTGGGCTTATTACAAGCTTTCCATTTATAAGGTCTCCTTCCCAGAGTCTCTCATGTGTTTAAAATTCTACCTCTGCTGTGTGACATGTGATATCCACCCACAGCCTCTCCTGTCCTATGAGATATTTCACCCAATTTAGAAAAGAAGGAACTTCATAAATAAATAAACAAGCAAACAAGCAAATCTTTCATTGGTTGTTTATCCTGCAAATTTCCCTTCCCCTTTCTTTTTATTTCTGGCTCATGGCCTTGTTTGTATAGTTCTATTGCTGTTGAACATAACAAATACTTCTGTCATTTTTCCATCTATCTGTATCTTGACAACTAAAAGATATCAAGCTTCTTCTGGAAGAAAAAAGGAAACATGATGCTAACAAAGCTTTCTATGTGTGTGTCTGTGTTGTATAAACTGCTTGTCATCTACCCCCCTTTCACTGGCGAACATGGGGAAGGGAGAGAGGGAGGAAGGGGAGGGGGGAGACTTACTTTTCCTCCCTGCATTCTCTGTGGGGGTAGCAAGATCACCTGTCCAGCTCACTCCCTCTTGGCATTTGGGTATTTCTTTTTTTTTTTTTTATCTGCACTCAATCGTTACCGATTCTGCGGTGACTGCCTGGACGAGTCCCTGCAGTTTTCAAGGCAAGGTGTTTCGGAAGTGGCTTGCCATTGCCTCCTTCCTAGAGCAGAGCCCAGCTGGCAAGCGCAGGAGGCAGGGTTTCCGTTGCTTTATGCCTTTTTCAGGCGTGTGTGGCTTCCGCGCTTCCGGCAACTGCTCCCGTCTCCTTTGCAAGGCGCCGCCAGCATTTTTCCTCCCACCAGGGTGAGAGTACCCATTTATCTACTCACGTACGTTTTCAAGCTGCTGGGTTGACAGGAGCTGGGGAGGAAGCAGGAGCTCGCTCTGCTGCGTGGAGCTGGGCTTGAACCACTGAAGTGTCGACCATTTCTGGCCGGCAACTTTTAGCGACATTAAGCCACTGCACCACCACGTCCCCTGGGTATTTCTACCCAAACTTAGAATTACACTATGGATTCAAACACAACAGCAGGCTGAATGGAGCAGATATGAGGGAAAATCTGGGCTGAAAGGCTACAGAAGTTCATTCACTCAAGAAAAAAAACCGGGAAACAACCAAATTAGGCAGGGGAGGACAAAAAAGAAGAAGAAAATGGAGGGCTTGTCCCTAGCTTGAAGAAGGGGATCAAGACTCCATTAAAGTACGAAATGTGGGAAAGGTCTTCAAACCAAAGCCACAACCAAACTCACAGCTGGTACTATTCCATCTATTGCTCTCCTTTCCCGTGTAAATAAAGAAAAACTAATTGTTCACCACCAGTCTGCTGGTGAAACTGAGGGGGGGAAAAAAAACTGGAGATCCACTGATCAACTGTAGAAAGGTCCCTTCAAAAGGGGGTAGTCAGGCCAGCAGCCCAACACGAATTGGCCATAGAGGGCAGAGAAAAGGGGGCATTTATGGCACTGTACACAGTAACCATTTGGAATAGAGTTATTTGCCTACAGTGAAATGAAGCACAGCAGGCAAACTGTACAATATGCTTGTGTGGGCCCAAGCTGGAAAATACTGTATTTCATGCATAGCAGAAACAGATGGACTGAAGTTGCCTTCTTGGTGGGCTGAGGATGGACAGAGGATAATGTTCTGTGTTTCTGCCCTGGAGAAACAGTCAAAGGCCTGTACTTGTTCTGGGACAACCTGGTCATGCAGATCAGCCCTGAGTGAACATGCAAGATAAGGAAAGAGTGGGATTGCTCTGACAGACCACACTTCTGGCCCATGTATGCGATTTATATATCCTGTTTAAATACCACACTTTTCTTTGGAGACTTTCTACAAGTCCTTGGGAGATAACTCTACATGCTGTACTGAACACATGAAATTACACATATACATTTGTTCCATAGAATTGAATGGGATGTTACTATTCCCCTGGACTGTCTAGCAGTATGGTAGCTGATGAACTGCAAGCTTCCATTTACATAGAACTTCTCTCTGCAAGTTGTACTGGTACCTAGAAGTGAAATAGTTTTGGACTAACCTCTTGCATTCAGATGGATTCTGTTTACATACCCCTCAACTATTGTGGCTGTTCTTGAATGCATAGATACATAGACCCCTAGAGCTATAGCCCTCTATCAAGATATTTTATTTATTAAACATTACTTGAACAACAAATTCTTGTTTTGTATTCCATTCAGGTTTGGGTCACATGGTGTAGCTAGATTGCAGGAGCATTAAATGGAGGAAGGGTATCTTTCTCCTTCCCTTCATGGATCACTGCCTTGTCGTGGCAAAGGGGCTTGTGTAACTCAGTGAAGCCATGAGCTATACCGTGCAGGGCCACCCAAGACGGACAGGTCATGACAGAGAGTTCTGACAAAATGTGGTCCACTGGAGAAGGAAATGGCAACCCACTCCAGTATCCTTGCCAAGAAAACCCCATGGACAATGTTAAAAGGCTAAAAGATATGACGCCGGAAGATGAGCCCCTCAGGTCGGAAGGTGTCCAATATGCTACTGGGGAAGAGCGGAGGGCAATTCCAAGTAGCTCCAGAAAGAGTGAAGCGGCTGGGCCAAAGCCGAAAGGACGTTCAGCTGTGGATGTATCTGGAAGTGAAAAGAAGGTCCAATGCTGTAAAGAACAATATTGTATAGGTACGTGGAATGTAAGATCCATGAACCAAGGCAAGCTGGATGTGGTCAAACATGAGATGACAAGATTGAACGTCGACATCTTGGGAATCAGCGAATTGAAATGGACGGGAGTGGGTGAATTTAATTCAGGTGACCATTATATCTACTACTGTGGGCAAGAAACCCTTAGAAGAAATGGAGTAGCACTCATAGTCAATAAGAGAGTGGGAAAGGCAGTAATGGGGTACAACCTCAAAAACGACAGAATGATCTCAGTGTGTATCCAAGGAAAACCATTCAACATCACGGTAATCCAAGTCTATGCCCCAACCACTGATGCCGAGGAAGCTGAAGTTGACCGGTTCTATGAAGACATACAACACCTTCTAGAACTAGCACCAAAAAAAGATGTCCTTTTCATCATAGGGGATTGGAATGCTAAAGTAGGAAGTCAAGGAGTAATCGGAATAACAGGCAAGTTTGGCCTTGGAGTACAAAATGAAGCAGGGCAAAGGCTAATAGAGTTCTGTCAAGAGAACAAGCTAGCCATAGCAAACACTCTTTTCCAACAACACAAGAGACGACTCTACACATGGACATCACCAGATGGTCAATACCGAAACCAGATTGATTACATACTTTGCAGCCAAAGATGGAGAAGCTCTATACAGACGGCAAAAACAAGACCAGGAGCTGACTGTGGCTCAGATCATGAGCTTCTTACTGCAAAATTTAGGCTTCAATTGAAGAATGTAGGGAAAACCACTAGACCACTCAGGTATGACTTAGATCATATTCCATGTGAGTACACAGTGAAGGTGATGAATAGATTTAGAGGATTAGATTTGGTAGACAGAGTGCCTGAAGAACTATGGACGGGGGTCTGTAACATTGTACAGGAGGCAGCAACTAAAACCATCCCAAAGAAAAAGAAATGCAAGAAAGCAAAATGGCTGTCTGATGAGGCTTTACAAATAGCTGTGGAAAGAAGGAATGCGAAAAGCAAGGGTGAAAGGGAAAGATATAAGCAACTGAATGCAGATTTCCAGAGAATAGCAAGGAGAGATAAGAAGGCCTTCTTAAATGAACAATGCAAAGAAATTGAAGAAAACAATAGAATGGGGAAGACTAGAGATCTCTTCAAGAAAATTGGAGATATCAAAGGAACGTTTAGTGCAAAGATGGGCATGATAAAGGACAAAAAAGGCAGGGACCTAACAGAAGCAGAAGAGATTAAGAAGAGGTGGCAAGAATACACAGAAGAACTATACAAGAAAGATCTTAATGTCCCTGATGTCCATGCTGATGTGGTCACTGACCCTGAGCCAGACATCCTAGAGAGTGAAGTCAAGTGGGCCTTAGGAAGCATTGCTAATAACAAAGCTAGTGGAGATGACAGTATTCCAGCTGAGTTATTTAAAATACTAAAAGACGATGCTGTTAAAGTGCTGCACTCAATATGCCAGCAAGTTTGGAAAACGCAACAGTGGCCACGGGATTGGAAAAGGTCAGTTTACGTTCCAATTCCAAAGAAGGGCAATGCCAAAGAATGCTCAAACTATCGCACAATTGCACTCATTTCACATGCTAGCAAGGTTATGCTCAAAATCCTACAAGCTAGGCTTCAGCAGTACGTGAACCGAGAACTACCGGATGTACAAGCTGGGTTTCGAAGAGGCAGAGGAACTAGAGATCAAATTGCCAACATTCGCTGGATCATGGAGAAAGCACGAGAGTTCCAGAAAAGCATCTACTTCTGCTTCATTGACTATGCAAAAGCCTTTGATTGTGTGGATCACAACAAACTGTGGCAAATTCTTAAAGAGATGGGGATACCAGACCACCTTACCTGTCTCCTGAGAAATCTGTATGCGGGCCAAGAAGCAACAGTTAGAACCGGTCATGGAACAACCGATTGGTTCAAAATAGGGAAAGGAGTACGACAAGGCTGTATACTGTCACCCTGCTTATTTAACCTATATGCAGAGTACATCATGAGAAATGCCAGGCTGGAAGAATCACAAGCCGGAATTAAGATTGCAGGAAGAAACATCAATAACCTCAGATATGCAGACGATACCACCCTAATGGCAGAAAGTGAAGAAGAACTAAAGAGCCTCTTGATGAGGGTGAAAGAGGAGAGTGCGAAAGCTGGCTAGAAACTCAACATTAAAAAAACTAAGATCATGGCATCTGGACCCATCAATTCCTGGCAAATAGAAGGGGTAGAAATGGAAGCAGTAACAGACTTCATTTATTTGGGCTCCAAGATCACTGCAGATGGAGACTGCAGCCGTGAAATTAAAAGACGCTTGCTCCTTGGGAGGAAAGCTATGGCAAACCTAGATAGCATATTAAAAAGCAGAGACGTCACCTTGCCGACAAAGATCCGCATAGTCAAAGCTATGGTTTTTCCAGTAGTAATGTATGGCTGTGAGAGCTGGACCATAAAGAAGGCTGAACGCCGAAGAATTGATGCCTTTGAACTGTGGTGCTGGAGAAGACTCTTAAGAGTCCCCTGGACTGCTAGGAGGTCAAACCAGTCAATCTTAAAGGAAATCAACTCTGATTGCTCATTGGAAGGATTGATAATGAAGCTCAAGCTCAGATACTTTGGTCACCTAATGCGAAGAGAGGACTCTTTGGAAAAGACCCTGATGCTGGGAAAGATGGAAGGCAAAAGGAGAAGAGGACGGCAGAGGATGAGATGGCTAGATAGCATCACTGAAGCAATGAGCATGAAACTGAGTAAACTCGGGGAGGCAGTGAAAGATAGGAAGGCCTGGCGCAGTATGGTTCATGGGGTCACGAAGAGTCGGACATGACTTAACGACTGAACAACAACAACAAATCTTTCTCCTATCTGTCTAAGCTTTCCCTAACATGCAGTAGTACCCCTAAAGAGTTCTGATTTGGGACTGCCAGTTAGTCATGAATATGAATACTGCATAGGAGGTCTAGCTAAACACAAATATATTTCTTAAAGTTCAGAAAGCCTTTTCTTAACCTCATGGCAAGCATGAGATTTATATACCCATTTCTATATACTATAAGTATATAGAACCTTATAGTATATAGTTTGTTAATGCTTCTGTAATATGAAGTGAAAGGGATTGTTGACTCGGTTGCCACAGGTGGCAGAATTCATATTACCACGAGTCTTATCCACTTCTTCAGGTTTTAGAAGCTCAGAAAAAATCCTAGTTTGTAAAACAAGCCACCATCTAGCTCACCATAGCAGGCTCTGCCCAACTGGTATGCAAACCAGAAGTAACTTTGCTTGCAAAGAAACCCACATATTCATCCAGCTACCCTGCAAGCACTTTGTCCCACCCATCTTTATCTGAACAGGGCTGAGCAGGAATCCACAGATGCATTAAGAACAGAGAAGAATTTGTACTTTGCTACTCTTATTGTTCCCAATTGGGCTAGAACATGAGTTCTTACCAGTGCATCATGATAGTCACTTCTTGTTTTATGGCACCATCACTTGAGGCATAATTTCAGTTGCTTAATTTCATTCAGTTCCTCAACAAACGAAGGAGTCTCTTGGGATGAGTGACTAAGAAGAGGCCTTGTGAGAGCAATCTAATTCAGTGCTGTGACTGAGAGTGACCAAGAATGAGATGGAGCTGCCTACCAAATTGTCATGGAAATTGCCACGCCCTTCTAAAATCTTATGGATCCATTATGTGAAAAGGTGAATCATTCTAACAGGTCTGTTAGCCTGTGAAGGCCATAGCATCCATGATCCATAGTTTGACCAGCAAGTGGCAAAATATATATTCCCATGTCTTCCATCTCTCCATCCCACCTTATTTGTTCCAAAACCAAGATCAAATCATGCATGGGTCTGGCTATGTGTGTTGGGGTCATAATTACTTGTGACAAGGTCACCAACTTCACTGGATGTCTGAGAAGTTAGGAAGTCAATAATATCACCAGCAGCCCCTTGTCTCCCTACACTCCAATTCCTCAAACAGACATTCAGAACCACTCCTGGGGCAGTGCTCTCAGTCACTGTATGAGTTTCATGCACAATCACAGCTACCCCTTTTCTTCAACCTTGGCATTTGGCTGCTGTAGGACATGGAATCTGAGTGGGCAGATTTCTAACAGGACAATATCCCCATCATTAGGTCCCAGTGCTACATTGTTAGCCCTGTGAGGTAGTCCAGACAAGAAGCACAACCAGGAGTACTAGCTGTAACTTTATTGTAAGGTTACATTAACCAAATCTTGCAAGTATTTCTCCCCTCCTTTCCTTTTACTCTCCAGAACTACTAGGGAGGGCCCTTCTGAAACCCTCCCTCCTCTGTGGGCTAAGATACCATTTACATGCTAGTTTTCCAGTCTACGGCTCTACCTTCTGTCTTCCAAGGTCATTCCCACATGCTATTACATACGTGGAAGGTCTGAGTGTTCATCTATCACCATTTCCTAGTTGCGTGTGGCATTATTCCATACAGATCTGGCATTTACCAGCAGATTGACACTAAGACATCCAGCGATTTGGCTTCCTCAGCCTAGGTCTAGGGCAGGTGGCTTTGAAGAAGGGACTTGTGCCAATATGTGGGTCCTCATTTTTCTGAAACATCCTACCAAGTACTTTCTGCTATAAATCTCCCTGTGTGATGGAATGGAATTATGAAGGCCAAACTCAGGGAGGAAAACATGCTCTTTCATCTCCTGAGGGGCAAGGGAGAGATAAGAGGATGAGGCTGGCACCTCCCTGAGGAATTCACACTGTTGTGACTGGCTGACTTTGGGAACTGGGGTTTCAGTCTGGGAAGATTCTTGCTAGAGGTTATAGCTAATAACATTGCTGAACTGAATCTACATGGTCTCCTGGAGTTCCTTGGGCTAGGCCTGACACCCTGCCCCTCACAGTTTCAATTTGATTCCCCATCATTTCTCCCTTACAGACCAATGATATTTCTTCCCTTCTTATCCTAATATGCTGCACACCTCATTAGTATCAGCTGCCATATGCGGAAGACTTCTGTGGGCCTAGCCTGGCATGGACCCACTGCCCAATCTACTTTCTCTTCCAATCTGTGCGCCCCACCAATCCCACAGTCACAGCCTCTTTTCCCATCCATTATCATTTCAAGATTTAGAGACAAGAGTTTAACTCATTCTGGTTGGTTTCTCTCCTCTTTTTTTCTTTTATTTTTTAGACTTCTGTTAGAAACCTTTGTAAGGGACTATGGCTCTCTGATTTGTCATATACAGTCAAGGCTGACTGTTGACATGCCTGAGGTTCATACAAGTGCAGTAATGGGTAATATTCTATTAATAAAAGTTGTATAGGATATTAACATTTCATCTTGCTTGCTCATATTGCATCTGTGATGTGTTGCCATTTCAACACTATTTTTTTCCAGGTTGAAAATTAGTAATTATAAATCCTATACTATCTTTCTGATCTAGGCTCATGATAATCGGAAAAGACTAGGGATGAGTAATTCAGTAAGGAACAGGAAAGGGGGTGGGGGGAATGCCTTAGTTTTTTCATGGCCTTAAATTTTTAAGTACTTTCATCCCAAAACACTAAAAAAATCGCTTTATTTATCTGCAGTATTTTTATTACTCATTTACTTATTTGCAATTCCGTACTACCAATTTCCAAAGTCTCTTAGAGGTTAACAAGATTAGAAAAACAACCATAAATCATATCATATAAACATCCCCGACCTCAATGGGGGTTATTTGTGTAGATATGTTCTATATGCATTATTGCTTTTGTTGTTGTTTCTTGCAGGAAAATGGAGCTTCTGGAATGTGTTCCTTAAGTCTTTGCACTTGGAACTTATATTTTCATTTAACGTCTTGCAGTTCTCTGAGTTCCCACATGGTGTCCCAGTGGGATCACAAAGAAGCAGTCAGCACACTTGAAAAGTAAAGATCAAAACAGGCAAAGCTTTGTTACTAAACTCATTGCCCTGAATCTTTCATTATGGATACTAAAGTGTGAAATGCCAACTGTGGCTAAATATCAGTTCACTCCCACAAATTGCTCAGCTTCCATATAGTTATTTGTATCTTATTTTCAATACAGGCAATAAGGATTTCTTCTAGGAAGTAGTTCTTGTAAAAACCAGGTCTAATAATACACGCTCTTTCCTTAAAATACATAAAGTAATATTGGAAAACAAACAATACGATTTATTTTATACATAATTCTAGCATAATACCTACACTCCAGAGGGCTTTGCTGAAGTACCTCAGAATCGTGTCTCTTATAACTCTTTTTCTGACTGTAACAAGTTTAGAAAAGTTAATATAAAAAGTGGACCATGTTTAATTATTTCTTACAGCCTAAAGTGAGGCGAAAACAAATGGGTTCCTCTTGCATTTAATTAACGATGCTTGTTTAGCAAATAATCCTGGTCTTTAGCATCAAAAGATAAATACAGGTCATCTGTCAAAGAATGTAGAGAAATGTCAGTTTTCAAAATGCTTGATTTCTTAAAATTGGTAGCCAAAACAGGCATACAGCATCCCATTTTTTTAAAATAAATTTCATACATGTTTATTCAGTCATGTCTGAGGGTCCATGTGGCAATTTTTGAAGAGGAGATGTGAGAGAGAAGAGAAAGATTCTAGAACAGACAATACCAATAAGTTTAATTATGATAATGATAATGAAGAATTTAAATCTTCTCAGGCATTTCCCTGCCCTGGTACATCAACGGACTCAAAAAAAGTTCGTCTTTACAATGAAGGCTGTTTATCAATGGGTTGTACATGGACTGGTGATCCAAGCTGTCCTATTCCATTGTATCTCATCTGCAGCAAACAACTTACAAATGCAACAATAGCTCCAGCAAAATTAAAAAGACACTTAACTACAAATCACAACCATATGACAAGTAAAAGTTCTGATTATTTTAAACGGCTTTGGAATCACAGAACAAACAAAAATGACAGTCCATAAAAAAGCCCAAGAAGTAAGTTATTTAGTAAGCAGAACTTATTACACAGCAAAGGAAAAGCCATGCTTTGGGTGAGAAAGTAATCATGTCAGCATGTAAAATAATAAACTAATTTTTAGTTTAAGAACACTGTTAATGTACACATAGAGGCCTACACATGAAAGGAATATAATAAATTTGTAACTTCAGGACTATATGTGAGACTGAATGTGCAGTGGTCCCCTGAGGCCTAAAAAATATTTGAAGGGTTCCTCTAGGGCAGGGGTCCTCAAACTTTTTAAACAGGGGGCCAGTTCACGGTCCCTCAGAATGTTGGGGGGGCGGACTATAGTTTGGAAAAAACATGAACAAATTCCTATGCACACAGAGGATCCCTCCCACGGAGTATGAGGAAAGGAGGAGAGCCGCCAGACCCGGCATACCTGTCATGTAGAATAGTCCAGCTCTGCGATCTTCCTCCTCGTGCATCACCTGCAGCTCCGGACACAGCCCCGACACTTCCGCTTCTGACAGACAGCAGCGGCGGCCAATCAGGCGGGCGGGCCAGATAAATTACCCTGGCGGGCTGTATCCGGCCCACGGGCTGTACTTTGAGAACCCCTGCTCTAGGGTCAAGAGGTTGAGAACGACTGGTATGGACCTTCTGTGTCAGTAATTGCAATCATCACATTGACAGGAGTAGATATCAAAAGAAGGGATGCCTTCTAAGTGAAAGTTGTTTGTTTGCTTGTGTGAGAGATAGAGCAAGGGTAGTGAAACGTGCTTTCATCACCAGAGGAGCAGGGGAGAGATAAGAGGATGAGACTGGCCCCTCCCTGAGGAATGCTAGTCATGTTGATTACTGAGCCTGGGAACTGATCTCAGTCTGAGAAGATTCTGTAAATGGTGTGAAGCCAAATAAACCTTGCTGGATTGAATCTATACTGTCTCCTGGAGTTTCCTGGGCTAAACCTGACAGCTTGCTTGTTTAACCAGTAGTCTGCCACAATCTAACTACTCTCAGCAGCTTACATAGTATATAACATAACAAAATGTATAATTTAAAAGATTGCAATAAAATCATAAAACCCACCAGTGGAAAATCACACAAACAAATGAAAAACAAAATAAAATAAAGGAACAACAAAACAAAAAGGAATACAAAGAATAAATGATAGCACAGTGCTTACAATAAGAGAAAGCCCTTTGAAAAAACTGTGTTTTTAATATTTTCTTGAAGACCAGCAGGGAGGGAGCCAGTCTGATCTCCATTGGGAGGCTTTTCCAAAGCATCGGTATTGCCACAGAAAAGCAACTTCACCCCCCGCACATATACCTGCCAGAAGTGTGGAATTATAATTAGCTTCTGCTTGCAAGATCTAGTGGGTCAATTCCAGTTGGAACAGGTGATTCTGCAGGTACCCAGGTGCAAAGCCATAGAAACATTTAGAGGAAAATACCAGCATCTTAAATTGTACACAAAAACCAATTAGCAACCAAGGCAGGCTCCACAAAATCAGTCTTGTATGTTCTCAGTACTAGGAGCCAGTGAGTATGCAGGCTGCTACATTTTGGACCAGTTCCAGTTTCTGACCAGACTTTAAGGGCAGCCCCACGTAAAGCACATTGCAGTAGTCCAGCTGGCTTGTAATGAAGGCATGAGTTACTCTAGCTAGGTATTCCTGCACCAAATAAGATTGCAACTGGTATACCAGCTGAAGCTGGGCAAAGCTTCTTGCCATGGGCTCTGCCTGCTGTTGAAGCAGAAGCTGTAGTGGAGAAGGACCCCCAAATCACAAACCTGGTCCTTCATGGTTAATGCTTGCCCATCTATAACACAGATATTGACAGAAAAACCCAATGTACAAACAGCAACTCCATCTTTCTTGAGTTCTGCTTCAGTCTGTTCTCTCTCCTCAAGACCCTTATAGCCTCCAGGTATGAGGAGAAGCATCTCCTCTACAGTCTGGCTACAATATAAAGTGTGCTGATGATACTGCATCCCAAACTCAGATGACCTCTCCCAGTGGTTTTGTATCAGGGGAGAAAGGACCAACCCCTGTGGCACCTTACCTATCAACCTCTCATCCCCCACCCAATATACAGAAACTGAGGAAGTTTCCGCTGAGGAAGGAGCAGAACCACTGCAAACAGAGCCTCCAGTTCTTAACCCCTGCAGGCATTGCCAGTAAGATACCATGGTTAACAGTACTGAAAGCTTCTGAGAGGTCCAATAAGATCAGGAGGGTCACACTACCCTCATCCAGGTCCTGATGCAGGACATCTAAGAGAGCAGCCAATGCTGTCTCAGTCCCGTTCCCAGATCTGAATCCTGACTGAAAAGACTTAATATAATCCACTTCTGGGGTATGCAAAGTTGATCTGCTACTACCATCTCAACAACCATCAACAAAAAAGGGAGGTTGGAGACCAGACAATAGTTATCCAAAACTTCTGAAACTAGAGTCAGCCTCTTCAGAAAGAGCACACCGCAGCTTCCTCCAGGCAGAGAACCATACAGAAAACTTGCAGAAGGAATGTGGCAGTTAGCAAAATGTGAATTATAATTAAAGGAAGAAGGATTAGAAAGGAACTAATTATAACTCTGCCTTGACTCTGTTTGGTATAAGAGTCCTCTTCCTGTCCCCGAAGGTTGTCCTTGTTTGCTGAAAGCCAACTCCAACAGCTGCATAACAGCTCTCCACATAAGTAGCAGGCTGATCCCCAAAACTCTGATCACCCAACAACTAAAGGCACCCAAACCACAAATAAACAGAAAACAGAAAACAAACATTCTCACATAGTTGGGAGAACTAACAGGAGAAGCACTTATGCTCAGACTCCTTCTTGGGAAAAACAATGGTGTGATCTGCCAAAATGTCATTCACTGTAACATGAATTGGAACATAATTCATAGAATCTGCTAACACACAATTACAAAGTGTATTTCTCACCACAATAATAATATACAAAAATGCATATATTTGAATACATAGTGTTTATGAAAATGTTGAACAGAAAAAAGTGCACTTGAAAAATCACATAAGAAAATACAGTTAGAAGGTGTGCATAAGCATATTTGTGTTAGAAAAAGGTGTACAAAATGCATACTAGGAATATATATTCGGAGTATTTTTAAAAATTAAGTTTGCAGAAAATTTGGCTGCATGTATTAATGCTTCTGTGCCGACATACATCAATTTAGACATTTGTAGTTTTATAGTATGTAATTTGAAACCTGAGTAAAGGCAAATATCTACTTAACAAAAAAAAAAAACGCCTTTCACATATTTCCCCTGTTGTACATTCTCTTACGGAATTTCCAACTTCAAAACAGCTTGGTTAATATGTGCTAATTACTTACGTATATGCAGAGCAACAAAATAAGTGATTTAATGGCATTTTATTACAGGTAGTTTTTGACGTATGACCACAATGGGACTGGAACTTCCATCATTCAGAGATGCTATCATTAAGCGAGTCGATTTTACGACCTTTTTTCCCACAGTTGTTAAGCAAATCACCCCAATTGTTAAGCAAATCCAGCTTCCCCCATTGACTTTGTCTGTCAGAAGCTCCCTGGGAAGGTTGTAAATGGCAATCATGTGACCCCAGGATGTTGCAACCATCTTAAATACATACCAGTTGCCTATCGTCTGAATTTTGATCACAAAACCATGGGGATGCTGCAATGGTCATAAGTGCAAGGACTGGTCGTAAATCACTTTTTCCAGCACCGTCGTAACTTTGGACAGTCGTTAAACAAGGACTACCTGTATTCATGCTGTGTTACTTTGATCTTTCCAATAGTTAACAGTTTGGGTAATTGTACCCCAAACTAATTATCTTGGTTGCTGATACAGCTGCCTGTAGAGATGCTAAGCATTTTTATAACCATATTTTTCACTATATATTTAGAATTGCCTGAGTTCAGAAACTCTGTATGAACTGAACAAACACTGTCACTTCTCTCTTTTTCATTACCAAACAGGAAACAGCCAAAATGTTCAATTTCTATTTTATACCCAATCAGTTAGTTGAATGCTCTGCTTTGGGTGGTCAAGCTTGCCCTTCTAATACCTTTTAGATTATTTCTCTCCAGTGGTTTTATGTTATAAAAATGTATCTTTATTATAATAATTTCTAAAGCTGTGAAGAGTGCTATGGTTAACAGATAATTACTGCAGCTAAATATTAAGCAGAGATTTAATAAAAGACCTATACAGGTAAGAATAGCTACTCTGGGAAATGAGACTGTCTCCCAGCATCACTGGCAAGGTTGAAAGCT
Organism: Liasis olivaceus; assembly: GCA_030867105.1. Taxonomy (NCBI): domain Eukaryota; kingdom Metazoa; phylum Chordata; class Lepidosauria; order Squamata; family Pythonidae; genus Liasis; species Liasis olivaceus. Next base: position 83,989,593 of record CM061352.1, on the reverse strand, counting down.
ATTGGAAATGAATGGTTCACCAAGCTTACTATATTGGGTTCCCATTGTCTTTTATAATTTTACAGCAGAGGTATAGTAATGTGTCCTTCATATCCATCTAATTATCACCCTTAGCTACAGTGAAAAGATCAAATGGAACTGTAAAAACACAATCATTGTGTTAAACATGCAGCCTTACCTCAATAATTCACAGTGAACAAAAGCAATATCAATTTAAAATATATCAGAATACACACACACACACATTCAATGTCTTTCTGTTAACTTTCCATTCTAGAAGTCTCTGCCACCTTATACATAGCCCAGTTATAAGTATAATTCTCAACCCCCAATATTTTAGTGTACAGCAGATATAACTTTATTAATTGACTGACTGATTGAGTGATTATGTGCCAATGAGTTAGTGTTAACCCTAAGTGACCACATAGATTTTCTCCAGGAAATTCAACCTGGACCTTCAGATCTCCCAGTGGTGTACCAATTGCCACTGTAATAAAATGTATTGCCCTTCTTGCTGATGATTCTTTTTTTCTCTTCCTTCCATCTTTCCTGCCATTATGAGAGCTGTGTCTTTGTATAATGTGTTGAAGTGGTAATTTGAGCATGATCATTTTTGCCTCCAGTGAAAGTGAGTTGATTTGTTTATAATCCATTGGTTTGTTTTCCTGGCAATCCACAGTATTCTCTAGAGTTTTCTCAATGCCAAATTTCAAAAGCATCAATAATTTTTCTAACTCGCTTCTTCGAAGTCCAACTTCTGTTTCCATAGAGTATGACAAGGAATACCATTGCCTTCACTGTTCTGATATTTGTAAGTATACACACATCATAACATCTGAATATTTTTTCCAACACCTTCATTGCTACTCTACTAATTGCAAGTTTGTAGTGTATTTCTTGATTGCTGGTTCCTTTAGTGTTGATAGTTGATCCTAAAAGGCAGAAGCTATCTACCACTTCAGTGTCTTCATTGTCAATTCTAAGACTGGTTGCTGTATTGGTTGTCTTCTTTAAATTTAATTAGTTCCATTTTCCTCTATGCCCTTACTTTTACTACAGGCCATACAGCTTGCAGGTCATTTGTATTTTCAGGTCATCAGTATAGTATAGTGCAGGCTATTGATATTTCTTCCTCCAATTTTAAACCACACTCATCTTCTAGTCCAGCTTCTCTCAATACAGTATATATTCTGCATATAGGTTGAATAAATAAAGGGAGAGTATACAGCCTTATCTCACTCCTTTGCATACCTGTTTTTCTGCTATGTTCCATCTGGACTGTGGATTCTTGTCCTGTGTGTAGGTTTCACATGAGAAAAAATGAGATGTTCTGGGACTCCCATTTTCTTAAGAACATTCCACAGCTCAACATGGTTGACACTATCAGCCTTGCTATAGTCAATGAGACACATATTGACTTCTTTTTACTATTCCTGGGTTTCTCAGTTATCCAGCATGCATCTACATTAGATATACCCCATCCCCAGACAGATAGCAGGATCAATTTATGAAAACTGTGAAAATGCTTAAGAAACATGTTCCTTTGTAATATTTTCAAGCTGCTGGTTTTACATCCAGGCTGATGATCTGTAGTGATCTGCTTAAAGGAAGTTCCAAAAACCCACTCATTTCGTGCCATTCCATAGACACTATATATGGCCTACAACCTTGTTATGTTCAAAACATGCTTGATTTACAAAGTGGTTTCTTTACAAGTAGCAGCCATTTGCTTATATCAGATAATCTAAAAAGGCTCAGCAGTTGGACCTGATGAGTATTCTGGTAAACAACTAAATTTGTACAATTTGTATTCTGGCGATGCCCATTATTCCCTGAAAATACACAGTGCCCTGTTATCTGTTTACTTAAAGCCTGGTAATCCATTTCAGGAACATTAATTCAATCATCCAGTCTAAATGCTTCCACCACTGTATAGTGAAAAGAAATTAACTCTTCTGACAAGCTTTTTATTTTATGAAAAATGATATAATGAGAAAAAAATACCTAAGTATATAGAAGAACAGTCATAGGAAAAATAATACTTGTTAATCAATTAAGTAGGATTAATCAATTAAGTAGGATAATCAATTAAGTAGGATTTCTTGGGATTATAGCTGAAATCAGCATTTTTATAAGCAAGCATCTTAATATATTTATATGGTGCAGAAGAACACCAATTGCTCAGAAAAACATCAGTAGCAAGCAATTCTGCTGTTTTTCTGAATCAAATAATCCATAATGACACAGAGGATATGGTTGTCACAGATGTCACAAGATCACATTCAACTAGAAAGGACCTAAGACAAAATATTCATCTTACCCATTTAAATCCATAATCAACTTGTATTCCATTAAATATAATGAGTCTATCAGCAGATGGCAGTACCAATACTCTGCCTGGGCTCAGAAGGTTAATAGGGTTCAACTTGCTTAGTACTTGGATGGCTGAAAACTAGGGAATAGCAGGATCATATTCATACTAAGAAGTTTAAACTAAGAAGAAGAACCAGTTTGGCGTAGTGGTTAAGGTGTTGGCCTAGAAACCAGGAAACTGTGAGTTCTAGTCCTGCCTTATTCATGAAAAACCGGCTGGGTGACTTTGGGCCAGTTACTCTCTCAGCCCAACTCACCTCACAGGGTTGTTGTTGTGGGGAAAATAGGAGGAGAAAGGAGTATTAGGTACATCTGCCGCCTTGAGTTGTATATGAAAAAAAGCAAAATAAAAAATTTCTTTAAAGTTTATAAACAATTTTTTAAAAGTTTTTAAAAATTCAATTCTACATTGTTGCCAAGAACACTAATGTACATGTCCATGCACTCATGAGTAATTAAGCTTGACTTACATTTTTTACATTAAAAATCTAATCCTTTGTCTTTTGGGGAGAGGTATAATTCTATCACGAAGGAAAGTGGTTTCTATTAACAAACCTTCCTGTTTCACACATGGAGCACTGAGGAATTATTGAAATTCTAGTCTTCTCTTTCCAATCTGATCATTAATGAAGAAAGCAGGGTTGAAAAATTAAAAAAAAAAACACTCATATTACAAGTTTGTTCCAATTGACCAGAACACCTTCTTACTAATAACCTGCTCACAGCTACTTGAAAGGTACAAAGAAAGGAATCAACAAAAAATGTTCTACCCCTACTACTACTATATCCTTTATTGGATGTTATCCTTAACTGTGAGTTTAAGGACTCCTTCCATTTGCTGAAGTCTAATTAATATCCAAAGCAATTTTTAAAATCTATAGCATATTTTCTGAATATTAGAATAACCATCTTGAAGGTAAATGTTAGCCCAAAGTTGTTAAATTGGGAAGAAACAATGACATGCTTACAGCATCCTAATAATTTCATACTATAGGTAAACTTTGAAATCCTACAACAGTTTCTGATTTCCAAGCTAATATGGATTCCACACTCCATTGATTCTTTACCTGTTTTAGTAAAATCAGTGGAATTTCCTTGGATTAAATGGGTTGTAATTTGCTAGTGAGTACTGCAAACTAAGTAATATTATCTTTTTATAATAAAAGTCAGACAATAGAACTAAACCTCATAAAGCTTCACCATTTGATAAGCATCTGGGAAGAGATTTCACATTATTTAGAAACATTTAAACTTCCAAGCTTATTACTCCAGATTTATCCCATAAGCAAATGGAATTGTTTTCCTTCTTTGTCATTGTATGGTAACTCACTGTATGTGATTTAAAATAAAATCTTTGACTGACTAATACTGCATTTCCCTTTAGTTCTTTTTGTCCAATAGTCCTGTAAAATAATTGTCTTAGTAAGTTACTGTTTATCGATGGATGTTAAACTATCCGATCATGCATTAACAGGGAAGCCTACTATAAAGCATAAATCTTGCCTGCAGTCATCAATCTGATATCCTGGAAATGCATTAAACTTCAATGGCCATAACTGCCATGGCCATGACAGGTAGTGCTGATCAGATTATTAATCATGTTGGATTATGTTGAATGGTCAGGATGAGATAAATTGCTTTGGACAGCTACAGTCTTGGTTCTTGGTTCTAAGTAAGAAGCGTAGAATAGTTGGCGGTTGGCATTTACATTTGTTTCAGCAGGAAATATTTGATGGATTCCTGTCTTCCTGTGCTTTACTTTGGTAGTGTTTAGAGATTTTTTTTTCTGCCTCTAAGAATACTGTGGTGGCCAGGACTTTGAAGACAAACCACCTTTTAAATTCATATGCAGATATCTCGGCTTTCTTGCAATCAGCATTTCTCTTGCAATTTACTTGGCTGGCAAATCTGCTACCCATTAATGCAAAGGGCTTATGAATTAACAATGAGTTTCTTGGGGGAACAAATGCAATAGGTTGCTATATTTTAATGGCTCTAACTCTGTTTATTTGATCATCCTAAATATGTTACATCTTGTTACATATACCAAGCTAGGTTTGGTTCTTTTGGGCAATCAAACATTCCTTCTAGAATGGAAGCCTTGAAAATATAGGCTCAGCCTGAATAAGAAAAGCATATGAACTAATTAAAAAAATTAATTTGAGCACCAACAGTAAAAAGAAACAATGAACCAAGAAGAATTTTATTTAAACAGGGCAACTCTCAAACAGCTTTTTGAGTTACTTTTTAATAAAGCAAGATAAAAATAAACAAATATATTAGCTAAAAGTATCACAAGTCTTCACTGACCATCTGCCTAGATTTTACCACTGGCATTTTCTCAAATCCACAATGATAGCACTTATGTCTTCAGAAGACATCAAGGCGAATAATATGGCAAGCTTGTACAGAAGTTGGGTGCTTGAAATAATAGGAAAACTATAATAAAGCTCTATCCTTTCTCATGAACCAAGATTTTTGTTATGGCAGAAGTTTCCATGGCTCTTTGTTGCTTGTATTGTAAGCATGACCTTTTGCCATTCAAGCTCTTCCAGATAGAAACAAATATGGTTCAAACTGCTAGGAAAGTAATTTCCATGTCGAAACTACTGGATGTAATGCAAGGAAAAGGAAAAGACATAAGGGAAAATTAAGCTAAGTAGTAGTATTGTTTTATAAGATGCAGTGTGAATTGTTTACAGAGAAAGGAAACAAGAAAAATTCCATAAACTCAAATAGGATATGTGGAAGCAGAATGTAAAAATAATCAATTACAAATGCATGCATTTTTTAATTTACCCTGCCTTACCATCTCACAGGGCTCAGGATGGCTTCCAACAAAGCAGTTATAATTAAAGTAACATTAAAATTTCAAACATTAAAATAATCTTGAAACGCTATATTATTAAATATAAAAAAATAATAAAAATATTTAAAGCCTAACCAATAGGTTATGCTGGGATAAACAGATAGGTAGGTCTTCAGCTATTTTCTACATATCTGAAGTGAAAGTTTGTGCTGCTTGAAGAAGATCCACTGATAGATAACTGTCCTAACAACTTCTCATATAGGTAGGACCATCAGCAAGCCTTCCCCAGCAGATCTCGGATTGCAGTATGACTGGCACTGGGTAAGGCAATTTCTTACCCATCAAGGTCCAGAGCTATTTAGGGCTTTATAAGTACAGTAAGTACTAGCACCTTCCATTGTACCCAGTACAGTATTAGAAGCAGTGATAATGTGCACACATCTTCCAAGCCCAAACACTACAGTGGCTACAGTTTTCTGCGCCAGCTGTAATCTTTGTATCTTTAAGAGCAGCCCTTATAATAATCCAGTGGAAACACTTTGATGTCTATAGTATAAACATATGAGTACAAAATACTTTACCATTAATTTTCCTTTGGTTTCTGAGAACCCCAACCTTACAAACCCCAACATTGTAAACACTGACATCATACAATATAGTTTGAATGAATGGGATCCTAGTTCCCAATATAATGATAAATAAGGGCATCACCTTCTTTGTAATTTCTGGGCCTTTGATAAGAAGGTATGTAGGAATTTCTTAGGAAGGACCAAGAATTGGCCACAAAGAATAGGAGAGATGGAAAATAAATATGAAAGATTCTCAAGAGTCAAAGAAGGTGACTGTCATTTAGATGGGTCAAATTAAATAAATAAAATAAATAATACAATATTACATATCACAGTTTTTAGTAAATATACTCCTGGGACAGTAAAAGCAAATATTCCATTTGCACTGAAGGTGCAAAGGCAACTACAGTTGAATCATACAGCTGCTTTTAGTAGGTGAGAAGGCAGAGAGAGTGCTTGAAAAAGGACCTGTCTTAGTCCTTGGCTATTCTCCTTATAAGGTAGTGTGAGTTTAATCCTGTTCTTAATTCTGGAACAGACTTTCTGCTTGACCAAGGACAAGTCACTAAATCACTTTTTATCTCAACTGTTCCATCTGTTACTGAAATAGAATAGCACAGTTGAGAATCTGAATTTTGATAAATTTTTTTATAATGCTAGATGTCCATTATTATTTTTGTAATTATAGACATTAAATATTTTCAGTGGAACATTTTTTCAATGACTGCAGTAACCCACTCCATGTTTGCAAAATTCTTCTATTTTTATTTTTTCTTTAAATTACATACAATCAAATAGAATAAAGCACACTAGTTAATACTCGTGTAGTGACTACCTCATTTAGCAACCATCTGCAGTTACGATGGAAATAAAAAAGTAACTTTATGACCAATCCTCACATTTATGACCTTTGTAGGTCTGTAAAGCAAAGGAAAGCTGAAGTAAGATCATAAGCAATGTCATGGTTTCACTTTATTCTTTGCTTGTGGTTTGGAAAGAATAATAGTGCATCTGCTTTCACAAAAAGCTAATTGAAAGTCCTAAAGCTCTTTGATCACACCTTGAATCATGTTCCTTAGATGCTGGAGATTTTCCAGGATCAACTTCACAAATCTTGATCAGAATGAATCTTTTTTAAAAAAGTTGCTACAAAAAAGCAGGATGAAACTTTCAGCATGTTATTTCTTTGGCATGAAGAAGTATATTCTGTGGGAGGATTGGGCTGCAGACTGAGTTCCAAGCGACACATACTAAGAATTAAATTGTCTGTTCAGTTTTTGTTATTTAAGCTAAGGGAAAGAGAGTGACAACATTGACAGCTAAAGTTCTTATTAGCTGACAGAGCAGATACAATGCAGGCAATTAAAAACTACAGCCATGCTGTTCACTTTTTTCATCGTCCTTGAGGGAAAACTCTGGAGAGTCTGGCCTTTACTTCTATTTGTGCCATTTATTTTGGTGGAATGTAGATTAAAAATATAGTACAAATTAAAATTATAATAACTTGTCTAGCTTATTTTATGACTGTGGATAGTCAATAAATTGACTTAGGATACAAAATTTCAACAACAATAACAAAAGTACAGGAAAAAAATATTCTTAGTCCAGTCTAAGTTTTGAATGCTTAAGTAAAAATGTAAAAAATCCAGTTTGCTATTTACCTCCTAAATTATTATATTATCTAATCCAGTTTAAATTCCAATAGAGGAGAATAGTATATGTAGCTCAGGGTTGAACTGTTTCATTACCCAACTAGGTACCATCAGTGCTACTGAGTGAGGGGTTTGCTCCCTGTTAATATACAGTAGCTTGCCCTGCCAGTGTTGGTGGGGGTGTGGTTTTCTCCTTGGAGGTTCCTTGATTGGGGTATTGTTTTCTGCTTGATTGTTTGTCTGGTGTTAATCCCTGCTTATCTGGGTGCTGGCTGCTTAGAGACAATGTGTTCTGGTCTTCTTGTTTCCTTCTTAGCTTTTTCATTGTCTCTTTTGAGTGGTGTGTAAATGTTATCTCTGTGTGTCTGATTTTGGCTGAATGCCAAGTTTTCAGGAATTCTCTAGCATTTTGGGATCTGCTTGCTAACAGTTTCCCAGTTAAAACTGTGGTTCCCAGTTAAATCTGTTGTGAGATTAACAGGCTTTCATTGTGTCTTCTGACTGCTAGTTGGTGTTAATGGATTCGCTCTGCTAGTCTTCTGCCTGTCTGTCTCAAATAGTGGCTGTTTAGTCCTTACACTGTAAGTTGTAGATGACTCCTGTTTTTTCTTCTTGGGCTACTGGGTCTTTTGGTTTGCTTAAGTTTAAATTGCTTATCACTTCACCCTATGAATATTGCCACCAAATTATAAATTTTCTCTTTTCATTACTATGTTTTTCTAAATTCCCTATTCTTCAGGCTTTTGATGGGAATACAGTGGTACCTCGGTTCACGAACTTAATTTGTTCCGCGACTCTGGTCGCGAACCAAATTGGTCGTGAACTGAATCAAATTTTCCCATAAGGTTCAATGTAAATATGGTTAATCCGTTCTGAGCCCTCCGAATTTGGTCGCCAACCGATTTTTGGTTGCGAGCCGAGTCAAATTTCCCCATAAGGTTCAATGTAAATACGGTTAATCCGTTCTGAACCATATGTTTGTTTTTTTTTAAACCACAAAAATATGACACAAAGTACAGTACGAAGAGAGAGAACACTAACCTTGCTCGAGGTGACTTCTGGCGTGGAGGACAGGAAGGTGGGTGGGGAGGCAGTTATTGCTTGGAGGGAGAGTCCCCCTCCCTACAGGAAGCCACGACCACATGTCACGGGAGGGAAAATGGCCATGGATCCTGTTCGTAACCCGATGCGGAGTTCATGAACAGAGGCAAAATTTTGCAACCGGAGCTGTTCGTGAACCGAATCGTTCGTGAACAGAAGCGTTCGTGAACCGAGGTACCACTGTAATTCTAGGTAGGACTGGCTTTCAGTTTACAAGCATACAAAATCAACAAACTATAATAAAACAAAAATAAATAAAAAGGTAAGATAGCGCTGCATAATCCATCATAACCACTGGCTTCAAATACCCTAAAGAAGAGCTTACAAGGCCTTCTGTAGAATAAGGACTTTCCAAAGGATGCCAAAGGATGCCAAAGCAACCCAAACCTCTAGGGAGAAGCTGTTCCATGAGGTGAGGACTACCACAAGAAAGTGTTTCTCTCAGGTTCCCACACTCCTCCGTTCATGGCTTGGGATACCTAAGCTTCTCCATCTGGCCCTAGCATACTTAATAGAGAGGTTCTACCTGTAGAAGGCAGTCTTGAAAGTATCCAGGAACCAATCCATGTAGGGCTGTAATGGTTAAAACCAGCACTTTGAACTGCACTCAGAACCAATTGGAAGCCAGTGCGGTGTGGAACAATGGTGTCATATAGCTTCAACGGCTCTCACTCATCAGCATATAGCTGCTGCATTCTGAACCAATTTAACTTCCAGGTGATCTTCAAAGGTACAGTAGCTACATGTAAAGCACACTGCAGTAGTCTATATGGTTATTGATAAGGGTGTGAGTCACTGTCAATAGGGCCTCCTTCACCAGGTAGGCTGCAATTGACGTTCCAGGCAAAACTGTCCAAATCTCCCCTGGCCACAGCCTCCACCTACACATCCAGTGGTAACTGTGAGTCCAGATTTCCCAAGCTGCAGACCTGCTCTTTTAGAGGGAGTGCCATTCCGTCCAGAGTTAGAACTCTAATGAACCAGGTGGTTTCTGTACAAATAAGAACTCTGTCAGGCTGGGATTCAAACTCAGCCTGCTTTGTCCCATCCAGCCTTCATAACCTCTGGACCACAGATTAAAACTTCCATAACTTTCCTGGCTTGGCCCAGGATGGCAATATACTTCTCAAGCTGACAAATTATCTCTCCCAACAGTTCCATGTAGATAATAAACAGCAGAGGAGAGGGACCTAACCTTGGAACTCTACAAGAGAGTACCCACTAGACCAACCTCTCATCCCACTAATCACCAGTTGACTTCAGACAGAGTAGAGCAATATCCCCATTCCTCACAGGCAATCAAAAAGGTTACTTTGGACAATGGTAAAAAAGGCCACTGAGAGATCCAAAAGGGAGGAATTTCCCCCGTCTGCAAGGGAGGTACTACCCCACATCTAGATCCCAGAAAAGGCAATCAACCAATGCCATTTACCTCCCATACCTATGCCTGAATCTTGATTGAAAGGAGTTCAGATAATCTACTGCCTCAAGAACCCTCTGTGACTGAAGCAATAGTATGTACACACATTTTCCTTATAGCTAGCCCACTCAATGCCGTATTTTTCTTATGCTCTTCTGCAGTTAATACAGTACACTAGATGCACTATTTGAATACATGTGCTGGATACAGACCAAAAATCAGATAGATTTAAAGCCTGTTCATCTATTTTATAGCATCTAATTCTCATACTGAAGCATAAAGCTCACTATTATTAGACAGGAAGGGAGGAATAAAGATTGCATACAGCCCTGTCCCATTCTTTTGTATTTGGACTATTATTTCATAAATGCTTATTAAATACTGCCCATTCCTGGATTTAACCATATTTTCATTTAAAATATAAAATATTAATGTACAACTGGCAGTATTGCTGATGACAATGTAGTTTAATTATAGTGGTTGAAATTAAGAAATGACATTTTATGAGAGAGTAAAACTACAGGGGGGAAAAAAACTCAAACCTCAAAGGTGATCTGATGTTCTACCTGGGTTAGATTTTTTTTTTCTAGCAAAGCAAAATATTTCATTGCCATAGCAGAATATTTAACTCAAAGAAGCAAAGCCATCGTTGCCAATTCTTAAGTCTGTGTTGCCACCATGACAAAGTGCTTCCTTACTTATACAGATTCCTCCCAAGCAGCTTCTTTGACTGGGCTTCATCTTTCAGAATGGAACTGGTGCCCTACCTGGTCATCATTATGCCACTGAGGGAAAGAGGGAACTACAACTTAGAACAGACAAGGGATGGCTAAGAGAGAACTTAGCTAATTTAAATGAATTCAAGTCTTCAGACGCACAAAGGTACTGAAAGAACTAGTGGGGGTAAACTCAGATCCAGTCTGTGTGGAGGACTGGAGAGGTCCCAGAGACTGCAGGAGAGCAAATGTCATTCCCATCTTCAAAAAGATGAAGGAGGAGGAAGGGAGGAATAAAGAGACCTTCTCAGCTAGACATGTTATCAAACAATATGTTTGTGAGCACTTGGATAGTCATTCTACAATTAACAGAAGCCAGCATGGGTTTGCCACAAATAAATTGTCCCAACTAACCTTATCTCCTTTTTTGATAGAGATACTAACTTAATAGAACAGGGAAATGTCATAGACATAGTATACCTGGACCTAAGCAAAGCCTTTGACATTGATATTGTGCTTAATAAAAAGGTAAAATATGGGCTAGATGATAATATTGTTAGATGGACAATTGGCGGAATGACTAAACCCAAAGTGTGTTCCAGTTTAGCTAGACAGAGTGCCACAAGGCTCTATCCTTGGACCATTGCTGCTCAACATTTTTATTCAAGATTTGGATGAAGGTGATTAGGGGAGAGTTCTAGGAAGCCTGAGCAGTGGATTGAAATGAGTAGGATGGAATTTAACAGGAAGAAATGTAATATTCTGCATCTGAGTAGGAAAAAAGTAAGACATAAGTATCAGATGGGCAATAGTATATGTGGAAAGGATATCTAGGTATCCTTGTTGACTACAAATTAAATGTAAGCCAGCAGTGTAATGCAGCTGTTAAAAAGGCAAATACTATCTTGAGGTGCATTATCAGGAGTATAGAATCCATATCAAAGGAAGATATTATTCCACTCTGCTCTGGTCAGACCCCATTTGGAGCACTATGTTCTGTTCTGGGCACCACAGTTCAAAAAGGACACTGACAAACTGGAGTGAGTTCAAAAGAGGCCTACCAAGAGGATGAGTCTGGAACCCAAATCATATGAACCTACCTATGGAAGAGATGATTGAGGGGCAATATGATAACGCTTTTCAATTGTCTGAACAATTGTCCCAAAGAAGAAGGAAGAGACCAATTTCCTATTGCCCCAGAGGGCAAAACCACAGAAATGGGTTAAAATAACAAGGAAGTAGGTTCAGACTTGATGTCAGGAGGAACCTCTGGACTTATGAGCTGTCAGTCATTGGAACAGGGTGCCACATCACATGAAGTGGTGATTTCTCTTGTATTGGAGGACTTCAAACAGTGGTTGAAAGGTAATCTGTCAGAGAACGTGTAGTTGAATCCTGCACTGAGCAGGGAGCTGTACTAGGTGACCTCTAAGGTATTTTCCAACTCTATAATTAGCACAACTAGAAGGATCACTAAGCCTTTCTTGTGGGTGTGGTAGGTTATTACACAGGCAATTATTTATTTTGTTCAGAAATGTGTTAAGAAGTATAAAACATATAGATACACAGACACAACTATCAGAATTCAATCAGTTTAACATCTACTCTGCAAAACATATAAAACTGATCTAACATATTTCATAATCATGATTAAGATATTTCAAATTTGTTCCGTTCCTTGTTTCCTCCTTTCACTGACATGTAATCTAAAACATTCTAGATTTAATATTAACATTTAACTTTTGATCAATTAATAAAATTTTAAACTGTATATGTTTAATCAGTTCTTAACTATACAGTAACTCCTTTTGTGTCTCTGTCTTAATACAATAAAAAAATATTTCTTAAATAGACATCATTCTTTCTCCCTAAAGTTTGTGCTTCTGTTGAAATAAATTTCTGCATATTGGCTGTATATTATATTTTGTACCAGGAAAAATATAGAAGTATTATGTATAGAAAATGTTACAGACCTGTGCCAAACTGTACAACTTCTTGTGATGTTCCTATTTTGAGAACTTCTAATTCAAATTCAAAATCCAAATTTTAAATGCTTTAATGTTTTAATTCTAATTTTAAAAAGACAGAGTTGCTTACAGTGAAACTTTTTCTTTGAAAGATCACTGATCTCTTTTGAAATACTGTACCAGACAGAGAAAATCAATTTGAATCATAACTGAAAGCATGAAGAACTGATTCAGGACTTATCAGAATTCAACACCTGAATTTGATTCAAACCTGCCCTCATCTCAACACCATTTTGAACTGTGGCCTGTGAAAAGCAAAGGTAATATTTTGTTCACTAGTCTATCCTTATTCTTGTTGTTGCAGTCTTCCCTTAAGAAAACTTGTTGTGAATTTGTATTCAGTAGACATTCCAGCTAATGGATTTTAAAAACAACCACTTTATGCATGTGTTGACAAAGACAACAGACATTCAGCTATCAAAATATCTGAGAGGGAGAGACCGGCTGAGAACACAAGCAATATGTAAGAGAGGTTTATAGTGTAAAGTTAGAAGAAAGAGATTAGGTAGAACCAGAATCTGGCGAGAGTTGAGGGGAGAGGAGGCAGTGAAGCAGCAGCTTATACTATCAGCACCAAGGACAGATACCGAGCAGCTTGGTTTATGGTGGCTTATAGAGATCTTCTCAAAGCTGCCTGGACATTTGGGGGTATAAAATCAGATCCAAAGAGCACCCCTAACTGTAAATACCTATTTAAAAAATTGTGAAATAGCTTGGAGATAATATGGGTGATGCCTGCATTCTTTCGCACTTGCTGTGCCTGGGAGGAAGGGTAAAGTTTCACATCCCTGTGACCTGTGGGTCCATGAATCTACCATATTCTCTGCATTCTTCCACAGCTTAATCAGACCAAGAAGGGTAAGTCATGGTTTTCCTGTTTTTCATTTTAATGCTAAGTTTTTCTGTTTCAGCATGCTGCTTATAAACATTTTTAAATGTAAAGAAGCCTGGAAGAAAATAGGATAAAAAATGTGAAGCCTATAGATTCTGTCTAGAAGGCAGAATTTTAAAAAGATATATTTTATGGATGTACACATAAAGAATATAGGAATAAGAATAGATTCTTTTTCCTCAATATTCTAGCTTTTCTTAATCAAGAAAATATTGGTTTTTTACAATGCTTTCATCTTTCTGGAATATATATTTTTTTAAAAATAGAGAAAGATGTATGTGTTTCACTTAAATAGTGGCAAAAAGGAACTGACAGTGCTGAGATAGTTTTGTCCTGAATCTATACTTTTCAGTGCAGCCATAAAAGGATTCTCTGCTTGAAAGAATCATATTAAAAAGTAAATTTTCGAAGCAGAAATTCCCATTTCCCATCTCAAAGAAGATCTAATCTTGGGAGAAGGAGGGGGGAAAGAGAAAGCCTTATATTTAGGCTTTTACTAAATTTAAATTAATCTGTTGTGCAAATCAATTTGGAGTTCACACACATAATCACATTATTTTCTCAAGAGATATCAGACATATATATGTGAAAATCTGCAGGCAAATGCATGCAAATATATATATCCTTCAAATGTAATATGAACTTCTAAGAACATTTACTTCTTAAAAATGGTTTTGAGTTGCGTATTCCCCCCCTCCTTTTTTTTTTTTTTTTTTTAAATAAATAGAGGGATAATGCAATGTCTCTGAAAAGGAATGAGTGGTAGTGGAAAGAAGTGGGTGTGAGGATCTGGGGAAGAAATAAAGCATGCAAGAATGAAGCAAAAGGTGAAATGAGAATGAAAGAAAGATTATAGAAATTAAGAAAATATAGAGAAAGACTTGGGCCATTATGGACTAGAGAACTTTTAATTGCAACTTTCAATTAAAGAGGGGAGCACTGCCTCCCTATTGTCAATTATTCAAGAAAAGGTTCTTAAAAATCATGTTGGTTTTTCATTGTATTTTAAACCAGCAAATGTATATATAACTGGGAACATGATCACAGTCAATGTCATCCAGTAGTTATTCCTGGCCCAAAGACAGTTTCTTTGACGTCTTTTAGACAGACTGATATTCTGCTAACGGGAAAAGCTAAGAGTTAAAAAGCTGAAAGTTGCAAACAAAAACTGTAATTAGGAATTTGATTTGGAGTTCATATAGTATGATGAGGAAATTAATGTTGTCAATATGGTTATAATGTTTGCAGTTTTTTGCAGACTGCAGTTCTGATAAGCCATTTTAGATACTGTTTAGTCATACACAAGTGCCAATTGAATCTTAACATTTATTTAATTACCAAATTGTGATTTCAGCAAACTGAAAGGATAACAGATTGTAGCAATTTCTAGAGATTGCTGGTGTATGTGAAATAGCTTTGCAGAAGAAATACCATAAGCAGGACCTTTATATCTTCTCCATCAAAACATGAGCAACATGTACTGACGTCCAGATGTTTAAAGATTTTTTAATCCAGTTCTGGAAGTTATCTCTTTTTTTGTTTGCATTTGGAGTATAATGCAATCTGGGTCCATTAACAATATTAAATGCAGCTATAGTTAGAAATAATCCCTGACTCCATGGAGCTCTTCAGGACAAAAAATTAGCTTACAATTTTCTCATGTAAAAAAGAGTCAGAGACTTAACTTCAAAGCTACAATGATTGATGTCACAAAGGACTTTTTAGAGGAAAAGGCAAAAGGCTCAGTTTTGAGAGATGTTACTTAATCTGTTTAGCAATGTCCCCATGATCAGCTTGGCATTCAAGCCTCAAATCTTCACCCTAGAGAACTGCATGTGCAATCATTTCTACCCCTAACCCCTGCCCAGAAGAAAATCATATTAGATTTGTGTCATCAAATTATATAGATAAGCTTCACATGCATAAGAGACTTTATATCCCAGATTTAATTTTTGGTGTAGGAATAGCTACACTTTGAAATTGGCTGAATATATCTATCTGTCTATCTCTTTTTCCCTCTATTATTTTTCTAAACTATCTTTTCTCCAAAGAGGACCCAATTCTTCTTGTAATAACACATGCTATCGTCACAAGTGGGAAATAGATGAGGCTGAGATACAGTGAGTGAGTCAGTATCATTCAATGAATCTCATAATTGCATGGCAGTTTGAAACTGGATATTTCTGATACTAATCCAATATGTATATGTGAATCTAATTTATCTCTGTGATGCAATTTGCACAAATTTTATAAGTAATATATTTATTTCACTAAAAAAAAAATTAAAAACCCTTTGGATTATATTTCTTGCTTGAAAACTCCAGAAAATGGATTTTCTGAGTTATCAACATGAAAAGTATTTGAGAGCCTCTAAATACTTACAGAACAAAATGGATAGTGCTCACAGATTATGGTTCCTTCATACTCTAAACTTTCATTAAATCATTCACACAATAGAGCAGATTTATTTACTTTGGTGCCATCCAGAAGTGTGGAAGTATGTTCCCATCATTGACAAACAGCTTACGCAATGGTTGCGCTGGCTCTAGAGACTAGAATTTATAGTAAATACATCCAGAAAATACCAGATATGGGGAAACTGCATTGGAATGATACATGATATATTATTGGTTTATCTGCTAATCCATCATTCTATGTGATCTATCATGCTAAATTCAATAAGCAGCTGCTAGATAGCATATTGATGGTGTTCTTATGGCATTTGATAACTGTGGAAGATAAAAAGGCAAAAATACAATGTAATTAGGATAAAATATTGTGGAATATATAAATTCCATAAAATCATCAGAATTCAGGCTAGGTGGAACCCATTCCAAAATTTGGTGGATTTATCAAACTATACATTGGGTTCTATATAAAACTAATTCAGATTCTACATTGCATTAAATATTGTATGTGCCTCAAAACTTTATTGCCTTAGTTATCCCAATCATCCATTGATTGGGATGGCCGTAAAGATCTAGAAATCTTTGCGTTTAGTTGATTTGCATATGGTAGATTGGCCTCCATGTGACTTGTTGCAGAGTTATTTAAGGAAAACTTGTAAGTTGAATCCTGCAGACACTGCAAAGCAAAAAGCACTGTTCTATTTTTATTGGACAATGTACAGAATGGCACAGATTTGCAAAGTGAGAAGCACAGGTTTCTTAGGCAGGATGGTGCATGGAAGCAAATTGCTAACAGGAAGAAAAATATTTTAAAATGTTCAGTCGGTCTTATTGGTTTAAGATTAAAAGTGAGAGATTAAAGATTAAAATATTTTGAGTCTACTGAACACTCCAAAGAATGTATTTGGAACAATGGACATTAGATTTTCTTTGCTGACAATGTAAAAAAATTGTGGGGTTGTTGACTCACATGATTTGTTCTTGTGAGTCATCGTTATATTTCAGGAATAATAATTTATTATACTTAAGTAGAGTTATGGGGAAATCTTTTAATTAAATAGATAGTAGTATTATGTTAAATTATGTCCAAAACTTTGGAATCTGGCTATTTTTGAGGAATTAAGGTTATACCAAGCCTGGGGTGCTACTAAGTTAATTATTTTGAGAAAGTGAAAAAGTAGTATTATTCCCAATGTTAAGGACTGATAAACGTGTAATTTAACTGCTTTTGAAAAGGCCATTTTTTCTACAAATAAAAATGAGACAATATACTGTATGTTTTCCTTTGGTACAGATTTCATGACATTTTACAGTGGTAGAGTATGATAGAGTGTTATCATTTATTCTCTTTAACTTAGAAATTTTTAAATCTTGTTTAATATTTGATGATATGGGATACATGTAGCTTCTAATTCCTTTTTTGTTTGTTTAGTTTGTTATTGCTTTTTCTTCTTTTATATATTGTTTCCTTTTTTGCATGTTGTGGTTTTACATAAAACTTGTTAAAATAAATACATAGGATAGTGCATGGAATAATTAAATAGTCCATATTAGTCACAGATCCTATCAATTCCATGAAATCTGATCCAAAATTTCAATGGAATTTTGTGTTAGGCAGGGCAACTCAATGTTTTGCCGAGCCCATCAGCCTGTACACTCAAAAAACAGGACTAAGATAGAGAAAGGGACGATGAGGAACATATTTAGATTAACTCTTGGCTATACATACTCTTTTTCTGAATCATGGGAATGATGAGGAGACAGGAGACAAATGGTCTTTCTGATGAAATACTTCTCTTACACACAGAGACACACTTCAGACCTGCTATGCCTTCTTCGTGGCTTACCAAGGTCAAATTTTCCTACTTTGATAAGCAGTGATAGCTGGCAGATGTTAAATTGAAGATCATCTTGGAGGAGGTAATTTTACCGATCTCTTCATTATTGCAGCTAAATCATTAAGCATAGCAACTAAATTAATTTACAAGATGATCAAAGCTAAATTGAGCATTTTCAGAGAATGATCAGAAATTGATTGGGAACAAGAACTTTTGAATGTCCTGCAGTGCATCTCCTGCTGAATATTGCCTTGGACTGGGATTGTATCCAGTGAGTTGAATGATGCAAAAATTGTTACTCTTTCTCCACTTGTAAACTACTCAGAAATGGACAATAATGCTAACAATCCAGTACCATTAGATTTTTATAAAATCTAGCATGGAAATATCCTCAAGAAAAAGCACAAGTAGTTAATCCTAATTTAAAATGAAATTCAGTTTATAGTATATAAAGGATGTTTGGTTTCTTTGAAACTCTTAACAGCTTTATCGAGATACTTTTATCTGAGGAAGGAAGGAATGATCCCTAGCATGGAATATGCCTTCTGCACACCTTCATTGTGCAATCCAATTTAACCCCAAGATCATTTTCCTGATTAGTTATAGCCAGCTGAAACAACATCAATATGCATTTGGGGTGGGGGTGACCAATGTGCATCGTTTTACACTCACTTCAGTTGAATTGAATTGGCCATTTGGTTGATCATTCACTCCATTCAATGACCTTCTGGAACAGTTCACTGACACTTCAATGACACTTGCAGTTTTTACCAACTTGAACAGTTTACTATAATCCACATACTTAGCCAGCTCACTGCTTACTCTACATCAAAAGCATTTGCACCAAGCATGACTCCCAACACAGTTCCTTGAGGGGCTCTACATTTTACTTCCCTCCACCAAGAAAATTTCTCATTTATTCCTAATCGTTGTTTTTGTTTTAGATTATTTAGCAATCCACAGTTCTTGTGTTACGGTCACTAAATTTACTCAAGAGCCTTTGATGAAGAAGTCTGTCAATGGCTTTTTGAAATTAATATCAGTCCTATGCATTTGTTCCAGGCCTGAAATCCTATGCCAAGAACAAGAGCATACCTTATTTGTTTCTTCTTTCTTTGTCTTTCCTCATTTTTCCTTTTTTCTGAAAGAGGCTCGAAGGCAGCTCTCGTAAAGGAGTGATAGAATTCTTCATAAGTGGCCTATCAAGCAGGTAGTAAATCATTTGGAGAATACAACTTTTGTCTTCTTCAGTGTGTGAAGGCACCCAGTATTTAGAAGCATTCCACAATTACGGTCTTATGAAGCATGTCATATATAAAGCAAAGTTCTTAGTGAAGTGTTCCTCAGCCTCTACTTCCAAAATGCTCAGCAACATGGTCATTGAGAAGATGGGAATTGTTATAGTCAAACAGATCTAAATAATTCCTGCTTGAGCAAAACCTCGGAGAGACACTGGAGGTTGCTGTATCCATGTTTGAACATTCTGGGGTTTAATTTATTATTAAAGAAATTATTTTGCTGCTAAAATGTTGGTGCAAGTGTTACTTCACATAAACTTGAAACAAATATCTCTGTTTTGCAGATCTCCTTCCTCATAATGGGATCCTTCAGCAGAATTATTAGCTCTTCAAATTTTACCATACCAGCCATACATTGGCAGAATAACTCCACCAGACGTGGATTACCACAACCTCATGCCTACTATGCCCTCTTTTGCTGCATCTTGATCTTGGTCATTATTTTTGGGAATGTCCTAGTCTGCCTAGCAGTTCTGAGGGAACGGAATTTGCAAACTACTACCAACTACCTTGTGGTAAGCCTAGCAGTAGCAGACCTGCTGGTGGCCATTTTAGTGATGCCATGGGTGGTATATCTTGAGGTGAGTAGAGTCTGGGTTGCTGGTACATGGGCATCACTTTCTGAGTGATATACTCTCAACATTTACTTCAACCCATTTAAACTAAATAATAAACACCATAGTCTAAATTGTTTCTTTTTCTTCAAATTCAGTAATTATGAAATTACCAAAAAAAGAAAAAAAAAGATTACTTGGAGGTCATATAGTTAAGGTTACATTCACCTATCAAAGAAATCTTTGGGATATAACTTCACAATACATAAAACAGATAAGCTATGACGAAATACATGACAGAGAAATAGCAGTGAATATGCTGGGAAGTTATGTACTAATTATTCCATTATACTGTTAGAACTTCACATTCCAGCTCACTAAGTAGTAAGAACTCTAGAAGCACAAACTGTGGAAAGAACATTAAAGGCATGTTAGCAAGGGTTTGGAATGAGGTTACTGGAATTCTGTACTAATTTCTCAATTATATAATTTAGAATGCAGATTCAGACCATTATTGCTCCAACTAGTATTATTTACCCACTGGATGTCTGGAGGGAGTTATACCTAATAATGTCTAGAGTTCCAACTAAGTGCTCTAATATTCAGCCTGATCTTGTCTGTATCTCTCTCCAATAGCTTCAGCTGTGTCTCAGAAAACACCCAACAATCTGTACCTACTTGCTGTCCCAGCAAGTTCTATCTACAGTAGGTTTGCTTTGCAACTTTCACCCTATGGAGGTTGTTTGCCCTTACAGTATTTTTGTTATTTTGCAATCTTTGGGTTCCCTCAGCCTTGACAGTAGTTCTTATCATGTGTGAATGGAGTAATGTTGACTACAAGTAGTTCTTATCAGGTGTGAATGGAGTAATGTTGACTACAATAGGATCTGACAAATTTTCTTTTAATATACAGGTTTCAGGATCTGTGTTCCTGACAGTGCAATTACACAAAGAAATGAATAATGTTTAATCTCTGATATTGTACATTGGTAGAAGGCATAGAGACCTGTCAGCAAAAAGCTTTCTTCCCTGGCTTTATATTATCTCTGTAGGAAAGTCCATGCCCTGGTTGAACTCCTTAGCTGAAAGTGAGAAGGCATTTAAGTCTCGCTGTGTTGAATGAATACCTTCCTTCTGTTCCAAATATGATTGCTACAATTTTAAGGAATATCTATATAAGAAACTGCCACAACTGAATATTGGGATTCTTAAGTTCCATTTACTTCAATGACTTTAAAATGACAAGCTGTGCTTAGGTGGCAAACTGCAAAAACCTTATTGTATGAGCTGGCAGCATATAAATTCAATAAATCAATCGTCAGCACTTTTAATTTCTTCATCAGCCATCCCCTACTTGATGCTTTCCATATATGTTGGGTCCACTAATTAGGAATTCTGGGATTTGAGCTTCCAACATAGCTGGAGAGTTGGGGAAGATAATTGGCAATTAAACTGTGCAAAAAAGCTTCTCAGAAAAAAGAGAATTATATGCAAAGAAATGGAAGCAAAACGTGGATCTCTATTTGGGCTCAGAAGAGCAAATAATTTCTAGCAACTTTCCCAAGTTGTAGAGGTGCCATATTTTTGGAATTTGGTTAACCTCAATCCTAGTCACTGTGGCCCTTAAAAATTCTGGGAGTAAAGGACATCCGGGTACCACTGCTCTTTACAAGGAGACATCAGGGCAGCATTTTCCTCTGGGTTTGAGTGCTGAAGACAATGAGATTAGCAATTTTATTTGCAACTGCAGCAAAGACTTTTAAAGGTCACTAAGTTAGCAAACCTCACTTTCTAATCACTTTTGGAAATTGCTCATTAACTACTTCTAAGCTATTAGATACCTTCTGAACAACAAGTTTAAAAATGCTGGGGAAGTCTGCCTTCAATCCTGAATGAAAAGAAATTTTAATCATAAGCTTAAGAATCTGAAATAAACAGCAAAAAGCTAAATAAGATTTTAATCTTAGAAAGTTGTAAATGGACTAAGGGTCCAGATAAATTTGGAATATTGAAACTTTTACAATAAGATTTTGGAATTAATTATAAAGAACAAGCAGCTTCTCATGGAAAAGAGATCTGTTTTGTTTTTTACAAGACATAACGAAAATAAATAATTTCATGATTCCAAAAACTGGACACTAGAGGAGACTAAAGACTTTAGCTAGAAGAAAGATTTACAAGCCTATAAGATGATGCAAAATATTATAACAAAAAAAATACTGAAGGAGACTTTTGAAGAATGGAATCAAAAAATAGTAGCCACAATATTAACAATGTCAGTAATGATGTCTGCTTCTATGGATAGGGTCAAAAGATGTTATTGAAGAAATAACAGATGTAGAACAAATTTTGTCTGACAAGCTAGATGTTATTGAAAGTAATTTACAACTGACAGGCCAAGAGAATGACTTGGAAAAGGATGTTTCACTGGATCTACAAAAGAAACTGATGGAGGTTTTAAAATGTAAAAAGGAAATACAAATGATAAACCAAGAGAGTGACCTGGATTTTTTTTTTTTTCTTATTGGATTTACAAAAGAGGCTTGCTAAAGCCTTGAAGAACTCTGGGGACAAAGAAGAAATGAAGAGAAATCTAATCCTACAACAATATTTGAATGAACTAAAGATTAAGACTGTTAGAAGTAAAAGGAAGGAACATAAAGTTGGTTTATTTGATCAAGGTTAAAACGAGATACATTGTTATTTCTGGCAATCCTTTATGGACTTTCTGCTGACACCAGGACTGAATATATGAAGCTTTATGGATTTGTTTATAGATAAGAGATGGGATATGGGATAAAGAAATAAATGTTTGTAACCTTAGAGAGGGTGAAGAGTCACTAAATTTGTTTATACTTGTTGTGATGAAGATTGGAAGTCATTTCTTTATATATTTTTCTCTTTCTTTATTATATTCTTACTTTTTCTTCTGTCTTTTTTTCTTTTTCCTTGCACATTTTCCTTCTTTTTTCTATTCCTTTTTTCTTTAAGTTTAGTTTGTATTAGATTTTACTATCATAATCAAAATTCTTAATAAAAATTATATATATATAAATTCTGTGAGTTGGTATATATGGAGGGCATCAGACCAGAACGTCTATGTTGTAATAAGGCTTCTGTCATACTTTTTTCACTGAAGGAGTAATTAAAAGATAACTTAAAGACTTATATTACTGTTAGGCAACCTAATAGAAATGCTGCTGGTTAATTATTCATATCATGTCACAGTAGCTCAAAATAAAAAATGGAAATAGTATAATGCAAATCCAATTATGCTCACACAATGAAATGTGTACCAATATACTAAACTGTTCTGAAAAAGAAATTATCTCTGTGGAATCGCTGAGAAGCCAAAAAATGGATTGACAGAGGAGAAGAGAAAAGGACTTTGTCAATATAAGTGGGGATATTAACAGAGAATAAGATCTGATTTAAAGCCAGTAATCTATTGTACCCTAGAACACTTTTCATCTCAAGAATTCAAAGCACTGCATTAATGACTGCATCGGGTCCTTTCTAATTACCTCTGAGGGAGGGAGGAGTGTTAAATTGTTGATATTTGGTAAGAGAAGATTAGGCTTCAACTAGTCTCTTGCTCAATGGAAGTAACTGAAATTAAAAAAAGAATTAGAATTTGGAAAGAATCAGCAAGATATGCTCAGTAGAAGTATTTAGAAGAGCTTGCATTAGCAATGTCTGCTAATGTTTTATGCAAGATACTTTAATTAATAAAGGATAAAAGTGACTTTTCTTTTTTATTTAAGATACATTTAACTAGAATACCTGTGGCTGAACTTACTCATTACTACATTTTCTAATAGGATACTAGTAGGGCATCAAAGAAGTGAATGCAAAGTTGTCAGAGAATTCTGTAATCCTATTCCCAAACCAAAATCTTTGGAACATTTTATGTCAATGGACTGTGAACATTAGAAACACTGGCCTTTCTATGGATACAGATTTGGAAACAGATGAGCCAAAAAGAGGACATGGCATATACAAGCCATACACCAGTGAACCATGAAAGCAGCAGAAGGCAGTTTACAGGATGCTGCATTTGAAAGTAAATATTGCCTACAAGTGTTCTAGGAAGTGATCCTCACAGAAATCCTCATACTAAAAAGTAATTAGGTTGCTTTGTAATGCTAATGTTGGTTGTTTTACAGTCCCAAATATTGCTTACTGAACAGAAAGAGGGATTTTTAAAAATGACATGAAATACTTCAATTTATTTATTTATTTATTTATTTTCAAATTTATATATGCAACCCATCTTACCATACAGGTGACTCTAGGTGGCATTACAAGTAAAAAACTATTTTCTAACATAAGGCTATAGAACAAAATTCTGGATGCAAGTTAACTTGATCAGTTTGATCATCAATGTTTTATGTAGTCCATAAAACCTTGATGAAAATGTCTTCAGCTTATTGTCAAGGGGTTTTCTCCAGATTGTATACCTTCAGTCCATCAGATAGTATATTCTGCAAAGAGTCCAAGAAGTAGTACCCATGAAGTGGATGTCTTTGGATGATGGTACATAAAGATGGAGAGTACTTCTCCAGAGAACATCTAAAATAGTTGCTTAAATGGCAAACCACATAGGATATGTCTTACCTTGATATCAGCACCAGTAAACCTCATATAATGTCAGATTAATTTAACACTAATTTATGGGATATAAAAGGCAGTTGTCAGGGATTTGGGATTTTACTGCCAGTATAAAATGATACATTTTGTGTTAGCAATCTGAAGAATGTTCATTCTCCTCTGAATCTAATCAGATTCATTAATTAGAACAGCAAATGTGGGATTCATGACACTATAAACAGATGCTGAATGAATCACTGTTTTAAGTAATACTATTTTAAAAAAATATAATCATAACCTTTTTGTAATTTATGTGTTGGAATAAAATAACATCATCCATTGATATGGAAAACCTCATACTTGAAATATGACAAAAAATTGGCTAAGCTAATATTCCAATGAATTAAGTGTTCAGAACTTTTAATCAAATTAATATCTGTGTTAACTGTGCTATAAATTAATCGAATGTGGATTCTGACTTGTATTTTTCTAAAGATGGGGCAGAATAAAAATGGTTAGGACAGATATATGTTTGACATGAAGTAATGTACAAAAGTCATTGTTTTTAAAATTATAGTGAGACCTTGCTAAGCTTGTTAGTGGTAATAACAAGGTTGAAGCCTGCTGGGTCTTCTCCTCCTGATCCTGAGAAATCCTCTCTGCCACTGATTTACCATGGAGGAGATGATGACAACTCTGTTTTCTTAGTAGCCTGACCTGATGGGAATGCGTGTGCTAAAGGTTAGATCCCTTTTGCTGAATGAGTACCACTGGTTCATTAAGAATTCTAAATCTGTATTAGATACAGCAAGGTTAGAGACTAGAAGAAAGTTGAAAAGAAAAAGGGAGGAGGAATAAACAATTGCTTTCTGAAGAAAGTCCCTATTAGCTTGGGAACTAGCTGTTCCTTAGCAGTTCGTGGTGAAGTCCAAGCAAAGGGAAATAGCAGAGCTTATTGGAAAGATTTAGGCAATCAGAAGACAACCACTGGAACTCTGCACAAATGGTTTGAGAATCCTTGTCCCAAACTGAATAGACACTTTTTTCCCAGCTCCTGCCAGCCAGCCCCCTGTTCCTTTTAACTGAATCCTTTTAACTCTCCTCAAATACGGAATAAAACTCTTCCCTCCATTTCCTCCTGCTCTGGCCTGTATAGCAGGGATCTCATAGTCCAAAGATCTATGCAGCTGCCCAGGCCATCCACATCACTGAGTTAGGGACTGTCAGCACCAATCACTGATCTGGCTGGCAGCACCAAGAGCATATCCTTGTTCCTGCCATGCAGGTGTTCTTCCTCCTTTGCAGTGAGAGGTATATTCATCTACTTGCCAAGATTGTCAGGTTTTGCTTTGAGACACCACATCACTGCTACTTATGACCTCTTCCCTCTTTTTCTGCCATTCTCTCATACTCTAATGAGTGTGGAATGTAAGGAGGTCCTGAAGAACACCAAGTTCATGCGACCCATACTTTTGTCTTCCTGCTTTTCATCTGAGATGACAGAGGGAAGCCACCTGGAAGGAGGAAAGCCACTGGCAACAAGGAGCTGCAAGTGAGGCAAGGACAGGTGGAACAGGCATCTCCCCTTGCACTCTGTAAGGCAGTGAGTAGCAGCAAGATCTGGTGAAGAAAAAAATGATGGCTTGAGTCAGGGGAAGCTATTTCAGGCAAAAGACTACAATGTAGCTGACCTTGGCTGATTACCAAAAGCTAAACAGGATCAGGCTTGCTTAGTACATGGATGGGAGATCTCACATCACTGGGAAGAAGCAAATGCATCCTGGAAGGAGGCATTCACAAAGCACTTCTGAATCTTTGCCAAGAAAACTACATGGAAAAGAGCCATATGGTCACCTGGAAGTGAGCCTGACTATTATTGTATGTTCAGAATTAATTGGAAAAAGAAGACAATAGGGGCATCGAAAGCAGTAAAAAGAAGCCTCACAATGTTTCTAGACCACTAAACAAAACAAATCATACAAAGAACAAATTACTAGAACAAAAGAGGTTAAAATACTAAATGGTATTCTGTTAAAACAATGATAACATTCCAGGGCCTGGGCCATTTTTTTTCCTGCTATGACTCGAGATTAGCCAAATCTAAATTCTGGATTATGCAGTCTTTCTAACATAATTGGAAGTGGAAGATCATGAGAACCACAGACTTTTGTCTTGACAGTTCCATAAAGGTCCTTGTTTAGCTGGTTTTTCTAGAAGTTTACTGAAACTTTGAACCAAAGTATTTAGTTAAGGGCAATAAATGACAGAACATACATCTGAGCTTTGTGAGTTTCTTCTTAACAAAACAGTTTTGAAATAATCTATTATAAATGTAACACCAGTGCAGTGAGGCATATTCCCAGAAATAAGCATAAATTTCATTCTCTCCCCCAATAAATATACACTACTCACTTAGGATGGGGCAAACATTTATAGAGCGTATACAATAACAAGCCAGTGTATTAACCCAGAGATTCATGACCTGATGGACTGGATTGTCCAGCAGTAACTCTTTCTTTGAGTGCTTATAAGCTCTGGCTTGTGTCATCATTGTTAGTACTTAAATCATCTTGTCTTCTGTCAACCTCCTTTCCTATGGCTTTCAGCTTTTTCAGCCATTAGGGTCTTCTGCAATGATTCTTGCCTTCACATTACATATTGAAAATATTTAAGCTTTACCTTCATTATCAGCACTTCCAGTAAGCAGTCTGATTTTACTTCATCTACTATCAAATTATTTGTTCTTCTTGCAGTCCATGGTGTACTCAACCATTTTCTACAGAACCACAATTGAAAGGCATCCATTTTTCTTCATTCAGTCTGATGATCCATCTTTCACAGCCATATGTTGCAGCTGTGAAAATCATGGCCTTTACTATAGATATGTAATATCTTAGCTATGTAATAGTTTGCCTAGATCTGTCATGTTCTTTCTCACAATCAGCTCTGTGAATTTTTGAATGTGGAATAAAGCATTACTACTTTGACTTCTCCACCAATTTGGATTGTGTTGATCTTCTCTGTTGACCTAATCTTAGCGTTAGGGTTTTTTAGAATATTAAGCAGCAAACTGAATTTTGCACTGTATTGTTTCACTTTCAGCAAGAGATTCCTTACGTTTTTCTCACTCCTCTTAACTAAGAACTGTATCACCAATATATCTGAGGTTGTTGATGTTTTAATATATTTGTATTTCCTTATTATTCAGTATTTTAGTGCCCATTAATTAATTGAATCTTAATTAAATGTTGGTTTAATTTGTCCCCAGGAATTCTTCTGAAGATAGCAGATGATAAGACATTAATGAAAAATAATCAACAGAGCATAACTACAATTTAAAAAAAATCATAAAGGAATGCTCTTGTTAGGTTCATAGGCAACTGTGGTAATCCATAGTTGAAAAAAATCAATGCAAACATTTTGTGTACTTCTATCTATTACTGCAGGAAAGATGATTCTGTTCATTTGGAGTTATTTATGCTGGCCTCATTCTTCACTTAGTAATGGATTAAGCATTTTGCTTTTTAGATTACACATTATTTTCTAAAGAGTTTTCAATGGAGTTTCTAGTCTATTAAATGTATCCGTTTTAAGAGAAGACATAGTTGAATGCATTTCGCTGAAATCCTAAGCATATATTGATGGAAGTAAATTCCACTGAAACCATTATATGTAATGAACAGAAACATAGCTGAGGTAATGAAAATTAAGTTCTAATTTGGTTTCCAGCTGCCAGTAATTGTTGTGGCTTCAGTGAAGTGATTTCCAATTTGGAAATGTATATTAATATGAGTAAATATAGATTTCAACCCATTCTTTAAATCCAGTGGATTAATTTTTTTGTGATTGCATTCTTACAATTATATGTTATCTCACTAATGCTCCAAGAAACTCGGGAGGCATTGTACATTTTCCCTTTTATGTGCTCAAAACAAATCACAGAATTGTGCAGTTGGAAGGAACCATTTAGTTCACGGTACCTCACCACTTGCTCAGTGCAGGAATCAAAATTAAAATGTCCAAACAGATGGTGTCTATCCTCTGCTTCAGAACAGCGCAGTGTTTTTCAAACTTGGCAACTTTAAGATGTGTGGACTTCAACTCCCAGAATTCATGCTGGCTGGGGAATTCTGGGCGTTGAAGCCCACACATCTTAAAGCTGCCAAGTTTGAAAAACACTGGTACAGCCTATGAAGATGAATATGTCGCCTTGACAGGTAATTGGTCCACTGTCCATCTACTTTACTGTTAGGACTTTTCTAACATTCAATTGGAAAATATGACTTTCTGTCATTTAAATCCATTATTCTTTGCCCTGAACTCAGGAACATTAAGTGGTGAATCTTTTCTGTATAACATCTATTCAGATATTTCAGGAATGCTATTAGTCTTCTTTTCAAAATTAAACATGCCCAGTACCTTCAATTGCTCTTCATAGGACTTAGTTTCTACTCCCCTGATCATCCAGATTGCCCTTTTCTGTGTTACAATATGGTGTCTCAAAGTGAACACAGTACTCAAATTTGGGTCTGATTAACATTGTAAAGGTCGAGTCATTCTTTCATGTGATTTAGAAACTGTACTTCTGCTGAAGCACCTAAAACTGCCTTTGCCTTTTTTGAATCCACACTGCAAACTGAATACAAGTCAACAGTATCATCAACTATTATGCCAAGATCTTTTTCCACATGTACTACTGCCAAACCAGTAATCCCCAGTCTACACCTAGGCTTTTGACTTTTGTAAAGAAAGTTGAGTTTATTCTGGTTAAATTTCATTCTGTTATTCTTGTCCCATTTATCTAACCTTACAAAAGTATTCTGAATTTTATTTCTGTCTTCTTGAACAATAGCTATCTCCCCATTCCCATCTTGTACAGTCTGTAAATCTAATAAGCATCCACCTCCATCAATAAGAGATTATATTATATATTACATATTTGTATTATATAAATATATATAAAATATATAATTATATTATATATTTAGTTTTCAATTATTATATTGAATAAAGGACCCAGACATCAACATTATGGTACTCCACA
Organism: Liasis olivaceus; assembly: GCA_030867105.1. Classification (NCBI taxonomy): domain Eukaryota; kingdom Metazoa; phylum Chordata; class Lepidosauria; order Squamata; family Pythonidae; genus Liasis; species Liasis olivaceus. The sequence goes on along the minus strand of CM061352.1, from coordinate 83,960,302 downwards.
TGATACCTTTCTCTGGCTTGTTTAGGAACCACTGAAGGGCACTCTTTGGAGTAGATAGCTTAAGTGGAGTAGATGAAGAAGGAGTTGGGGAAAGAAAGTACGCAACAAGGCAGAAGATTAACAGTGAAAAGTGGGGTGGACAGAGGACTGGACCATGGAAACAGCTGTAGATTATGAAGGAAAGTCAAAACTAGATGTTGTACATTAGAAGGGGACAGGAATACCCAGTTCTAAAACTGCATGATGCAATGGGCTATGGTAATTTGAAACTATGATATTGAGCCTGGGCCTTTAAATTAAGAAGGGGGCATATTTCCCTGAATGGTGAAATAATGTGGGATTCACAACCAGTTGTCTTTTAAATTCCCAGGTGCAAGCCACTGAAAGGTTTAAGGCCAAGACCATATTTTGAGTTGATCCTAGACATGAACATGATAGCCGGTAAAGATTGTTTTTTTAAATACTTCAGTTAAATATTATTAGTAGATGTTCCCAAGGAATTATTCAAACCAGTTGCATTGTTGGCAGTTCTACTTATATGACATTACAGGACCACTACAGGTAGCTTTAACAGGGACACTATTGTTAGACCAGGAGTAGCTGATGGAAGGTGAGTCTGAATAAAATCTAAATACTCTGTTAATGCAGAGCCTGAAAAATAAAATCTCCCTTGAACTGAGTGGGCTCAATTACTCCATTGGTAAGCAGCTATATACTTTCTGCTCTATGTAGTCATGCTTCTGTTTTCTGCAAGTAATCCCAAGTCAACCTTAACCTTTCTGTGCAAGGAGAGTGCCTATATTTTGTGTCAACTGAACAAGAGACAATGGCTGGGCTCAGATGTTGCACACTAAGCCACATTTTTAAACTCTGGTTCCTTAAATCAGCTACAATTGTCAGGGTTCATATATCATAAACCACAGTTTATAAATCACAATGACTGAGTGCATACAACCTGCTAAACTGAAACTAAACAAACCACATTATGTTTTAGCCTAATGAATAATCCTATTCTGTCCTTTGCCACTTCACTTTAGGATTATGTATCTTTCTGACCTTTTTTCATAGTAATGTAGTTCCAGGAACCTTCAGCCAAAAATCCATCTTGCTGTTATGAGTCTTATTACAGTGGGGTTGAATTTCTAAATATGGTTTCTATTATAGCTAATGCTATGAGATGGGAAAAGGGTAGGACAAATAAAACAGCAAAATAATGCAATAATCAGCATGACACAATCAGCACCAGGATGTCAACCTCTAAAGAAGAAGAATGTGTCCCAGTCCCAATTTTCTTTAACCTGGGCCCCAGATGTCTTAGGACTCCAATTTCTAGAGTTCCAGTCCTGCTGGGAAGATATCTGGAGGACACCAGGATGCAGAAGGTTGCTTGCTATATGCATTTCAGAGTCATAGTATTCTATTCAGTTAAAGATTTTAAAATCCATTGATAGTGTAACTACAGTTGAACGTTGCCACGATGCCTTTCTAGCTCAGTGGTAGCTAATTCATCCCCATTCTTCAGTGGCCTTTGAGTACATGGAGTGAGTATTAAAAAAAAAAATCTTCTGGCACTTCACTCCAGATTATTATAATTCAGTGACCAGGAAACAGTGAGGTTGAGATGAGACATGCATCACTAAGCATGGCTTCAGATTTTTGTCATTCATTATTATTAGTAACAGAAGGTTGTATGACTAAGTCTGTAGTGTGTTGTGGTGGGAAGCTGGTTTCAAGAACAGTGTTTTGAGTTGCACCCACAAGTCAAATTTAACTTTTTTCTCCCCTGTTGCAGTTCCAAAGGAAATGTTCTTACTCTGCACGCTACTATTAATCCTAATAATAATATGCAGGGGATATTCATCTGGATGACAGTAGTAGTAGAGGAAGTGGCTGAGTTATATTTTAAATTACTCATTAACAAATACCTAATTGTGTCATCAGTGTTAACTTCCACATATTCAAATCCCTTTAAGAAACCTCCTGGGAAGTAATACAAATATTTGTTGGATTTGATACTTCATGGTGTCATGATAGAAAATTAAATATTGTTTCTGAAACATCATTTAATTCATGAAACCAGTTTACACTGTATCTTTAGATGCCATTCCAACATCGATTAAGCAATATCATCAAGTGGGACCCCAGAAATGGGTTTCTCTGTTGCTGTGCCTGCCCTTTGGGATAGCGCCCCTCTTGGAGAACTGCATGGTCCCCACCTTGCCCACCATCAAGCATTTGTTAAAAACCTAGGTTTTCCCTCAGGCCTTGGGTTAAGGTGGATCGATGGGCTCCCTGAGATGGTGAGGGGTATGGTCTTGTTCCGTCAAACAGTTGCTATTCTATGGAAGTTTGTTGTTTGTATGGCACTATTGTTCTTTTAATTTTGAAGCGACCCAGAATCATTTGAAGTGGGGTAGCCTAGAAATTTAAATAAATAAATAGATTTGGTTCACATATTACACTGAGACCTAATATAGTTTGGTTTTGTCTTACTGCATTGTGGGAACTCACTCATTATGGGTTAGCACTAACAGTTAATTAGACCATTACAGCTTGTTCCACAAAACATGGATAAAAATCCTGGTCTTCTGTTTTGGTGAACCTAGCCTTAGTATATGATGAAAAAGTCTGCTTACTTTATTTAATCTCCCCAGAGGTAGAATACTGAGGCAATGCAACCTGTGAAAGGAGATAAATTAGGAGTCATACTCTTCGTTACAGATGCATGCTATCATTATTAATATAGTTCAAATTATAAATTTACATAGGTCTTAAGGCATTACTCTTCTGAGTGCGCTCTTGCTTGTCAGAGGTATTGTCAGATGTGCAGCTGTGTCCCAAAAAGGATAATAAAATCTTACCTCTGAGGAGAACCATGAAATTTCATTTATTAATGTTCATTTAAAAAATGGCTTAACTGCTGTGATTGGAAAGTGCATCTTCATTGCAGTGTGCTGTAATTCAGTGCAAGGTGATACAAATATCTTGTGATTGATATTCAGGTAACTGGAGGTGTCTGGAATTTCAGCCGTGTCTACTGTGATATATTTGTAACCATGGATGTGATGATGTGTACAGCCAGCATTTTAAATCTCTGTGCTATCAGCATTGACAGGTAAGATCTCAAATACGCAACAAGATATCTGGATGGAAGTGAAATATTGTCAGATTGGCCGAAAGGGGAAAATGTGTTAAATGTGAATATGTTACAGTGAAGTATAAAAAATGCAACTCATCCAAGAACTGTACACTGTATTATATTTTTACTATATGAATCTTTGTCAGATTTATGCCTGCTCCTTTGCAGCTGAGAGACCATGATACTGGTTAATAAAAGTAAACAAATAAGAGGGGAAAATATATTGTACACAGATATATGTAATGTCACCAAAGCACGGTTTCTCTCTTTCTCTCTCTCTTTCTCTCTCACACACACATACACACACACATTGTATTGTCTGAGGAAGGCATTTATCTTTTTGTGCCCCAGCCATCTTTTCCACTCAAAAAACAGGCTTCATGAACTCCAGAAAAAAAAAAGATGGAGTTATGCCATTGCTATTGATCATTCTTCTCTGAACACAACACTTCCACAGAAAATTAGAATATTCAGAGACTGCATTTCATTAACAAAAGTGCCAGAGTTGTATCACAAGATATTCTTTAACAAACAGAAGATGCAACAATAATGTTATAAAGAAACACATATGCAAAGTGCATGAAAGCTTGAGAGAAAAATCTACTTCCTTCGTTACTATCTATGTGTTTGATCCGTTGCATTTTCTTATCTTTGACAGGAAGACATATCTATTTTTCTAATTTTTCATTATTCTCCTTCTCCACTGTGATTGCATTCATTCTGTCTTCCTTCTCTTCTTTCTCTGGTCACCTCCACCTTTTCCTGGTTTTTTCCGCCCCTTCATTTCTCATACATTTTCTGTAACAGCTACTCCATCATCCTTACTTTAGAGTTGGTTTACTTTGCAGATACACTGCAGTGGTTATGCCTGTACTCTACCAATACAACACTGGTTCCAGCTCTTGCCGAAGAGTTTCTATTATGATAACAATAGTCTGGTTGTTGGCATTTGCTGTTTCCTGCCCTCTTCTCTTTGGCTTCAATACCACAGGTAAACAACAAAAATGGATTATATACTTAATTATGAGCCACACAATTATGACTTCAAATCATTAATCAATGTTTTAAACAAAGATTACCCATTTGGGGGGAAGGGGTGTGTTGGACAGATTTAGAATTCTGCAGAGGTATCATGGCTGCTGCCAAGAAATGTTTTCCAGGAGAGCAATTACATTTGTGAAATGCCTGCTGTAGTTTGTGACCAATCACCAAGCTTTTATTTTATAAAAAGGTCTAGTGAGGCTAAAAGATAGATATGAAGTCTGCGGCTCCATAACTTCAATTTGAGATGGGATCTGTGCCTTCAGAATAAAAATATGCTCCACGCTGAAAATACACAAAAGCCTTTGTCCTGCTAATTTCTTGCAGCACCTTCATAGTATCACCCAACCATTGCTGAAATGAAATAAAACCTGCTTGTCCTCATCACTGTTATTTTGGCACAACAATGATTGGATGGCTTTAGAACAGGCCTGTACAACTCATAGAGGTAAAGGCACCCAATTGATACCTTACAAATAATTGCAGGCCACAAAGGAACAGCTGGCACAATGATCAGCTGTTTGGCATCTATCAGTATGACAGAAGCGATGGAGCTGGAAGGGTTAGTGAAGTCTGGAGGTGTTGGAGGCACTTTTCAGCATGTCTTTTGGGGCAGAGGTGGCTGTGAAAAACTAAGTAGTGGTGGCCGTTCCTTCTTGGTAGCGGCAACGTTTGGCATCGGGGAATTAGTTGAGTTTTCAAAAAATGCCGGCAGGCCACACAAGGCTGCTTGACAGATTGCCTGTGTCCCATGGACTGTGTGTTGTGCAGGCCTGCTCTAGAGGTTCTTAGTGGGGAAATGACCATAATTACTCCCCATATGTTTAAAATGTCTAGACTACTTACAAAACCTCCACACAAAATGCATAGAGAGGGACCCTGCTTTGTTTTCCTTGCCCATAGAGTTGTGCCTGTTTTATCCTTCCCAAGGTTACTCCATCACCTCCAACTGTCATACAATCATCAGCGACAGTTGATGGCCACTGAGGCTGGAGATCCAAAGTCAGAGTCACTGTGGATGGACTCAAAATACACATTGGTAAAACTAGGGATGTATAGATTTTCTACTCATTCCCTTTGGTAAAGCTCAAAAGCACTAAACAATATACACAGGGAACAGGAAAGTATCTGACAATCTTTCTGAGATATACCTTCTCACACAAAGAAAAAGGGCAACATTTAGCATCATACTGAGAAACAGTTTGTTTGCCAAATGCATCACGAAAAGAGCATTTTCTCAACCCATACTTCCCTTCTTCATGAATGAGCCAAAGTTATTAATTTAAGGTCCAATTTATGGTCCAACCACAACTTCTATTTGTATGATTATAGACCCATAAACTACTATAGCTGGACTTTATAATGCACTAAACAATGGTTGTTGTTTCAGAGTGTTTCTTTCTGTGTTTTCTTTTATTCTCAGGTGATCCCAATATTTGCTCCATCTCTAATCCTGATTTTATTATCTATTCTTCTGTGGTATCCTTTTATATTCCATTCCTGGTGACTCTTATGCTCTATATCCGGATTTACATGGTTCTGAGGCAAAGACAGAGGAAGCGAATCCTCACCAGACAAGGCAGCCATAGTGTCAAAGCCTATTGTAAACAGCAAGTATGACTTATTTTTACATTAAGTAAGCTTCGCCCATTTCTCTGTCTTAGAAAGCTTATTAAACCTATCTGCCTGCTTAGATATAGTTTTCTCACAGTGGTCTGTCCACTCTTCAACATGAGAATACATTGTATTTACTCTAGCATATTTCTTCCCACACAATTCTTTCAGTGTGTTGCATTCTACAGAGTCTGTCTGTGTGCACCTTTTAATGTCAGCATGTTTATCCAGAGGTACTCAGTGGGTTGCAGAGAAAAAAATTGTAAGACAGGATTTATATATTATTACTTCTAATTGCTACAGTAGAACTTTCTATTATGTTGGAGCAAATAATAATTTTTCAGAGTCAAAGAAAAACTGGTATACACTAATCACATGTAACAGAATCTGTTGATTTAAAAAAAAAAATTAGATCCCACTGCATTTACTTTATGTCAGAAGAAGAATAGATGGAAGGGGTTACTTAACACTGGTTTTTCTGGCCATAGTTAGTTAGTTAGTTAGTTAGTCATTCATTCATTCATTCATTCATTCATTCATTCAATTTATAGATCTGCACATTTCAAAATATGACTCTGGGAGGCTCACAATTAAAAACAATATAAAAACCCCAAAACAATGAAGCCTTATATAAACCTTATAACAAAATTCATAGCCGAGGGAGTCACATCCATCCATAACAATCAATACAGCCACTGCGCAGGCTCTACCATACTCCAAGTCCCCATATCCGTTGGCAAAACCATGTCTTCAAGGCCTTGTGAAAAGCCATCAGGGTCCTCTCTATATCCTATACCCTTTCTACATCCCTAGCTTTTCTAACCGGATTGGGGTGGGGGGGAAGGTAAGGACACCTCTAGTAAAATAACCTTTCCAGGTTTTAAAAAAAAACTATAAATGTCTGTAAAATGTGTTATGAAAAGAGGTATCTGGGATGGAAGGCATGAACAAGGATGCTCCTATTATTTACAAATAACCCACCTACCTCCCCACCCCCCCCCCAACCCCACTTGTCAGTTATTTCTAGTGACCTTAGAGTAGGGTTCTTGAATTTTCTGGTGCTGTGGCTCCCTAAAATAATACATGAATTGGTGTGACACATCCTCCCCTCAGGAACGCTGCTGCTACTACTACTATTGATAATATTTATATGGATTATCAATAGCTATTGGAAGTACTAGACCATGTCCAATTGTGTCTATATCCAATTTTCACACTGCACTCTAGAAGCTCCAGGCAACAAGACCTGTCAACTCCAATCAGCTGGGTGGGGATGATGGCATCTGAACTGCTCCCACTTCTGCTGGAAGCAAGATCATTGAGGAGAAAGCTGCCACTGAAGTCTTGCTCCAAGGAAGGCCAGCTGGCCTCCAGTGGCATGCCATCTGGTGAAGGTGCTTCTGAGAAATGGTGTGCTTTGCCTGCCCATATTGCAGATGCCCCAAAGGGTAGGTGGGCAGCCAACTAGGCGTTCCCTCTGTGTGGGTGGGTCCATCCTGGATGGCAGCAGCTGGCTTGACAATGGCAGTAGAAGTGTCTGAGGAATTGTTTCATTTTAACCAATGGCTCCCCAAAGTGGTGAGCTTGGTATTGTGCTCTCTTCTAGGTTCTAAGGCAGTGTTTCTCAACCTTGGGAACTTTCAGATGTGTGGACTTCAACTCCCAGAATTCCCCAGCCAGCCATGCTGGCTGGGGAATTCTGGGAGTTGAAGTCCACACAACTGAAAACTCCCAAGGTTGAGAAACACTGCTCTAAGGTATCACCCGTCTGGATTGGGACCTGGTCTCTGTTCCCAATATATTGCTTTTGTTATATAAACTGATAATGACCACCTGAACGGCATACAGGATCCCAGAACCCAGTTTAAGAGCCCCTGTCTGATAGGAATGACTTCTTCATCAGTGTGAAACACTATAAAATAAATGATGCTGCCTTTAAAATGCTTATCTTATTTCTCAGTTTGTGAGAAAGCATTTTATTTACTGTTATAGATCTATAGTCCTAAATGACATTATTGCAGTACTAAAAATCTCAGTTGGAAACACAGAATGTCCTTGACAGTAATCTCAGTCAATCTACCTCAGGCAATATAATGAGGAAGAGATGGTGGATACTTTTGACTGCAGCTGTTAAGTTTTGTTATGAACTTTATAACTGGTAATTCCACTAGAGACACAAATTATTCAGAATACTTGCATTTTAAATATCAGAGTTACTAGCCCTGCAGTGATGCATTAACACTGTCAGAGTATCATCAACAACACTCTGTGGGCCAGCTTAATATTGGCTTTATACTAACTGCCAAGAATAGTTATCAAGGTTAGACTGGAAGCAGATAATATATTTGTGTGTATTGAGAGATGCTTTTGAAAAACTCTTTCGGATCCAAGGACTGCAGTGGCTGTGATGGTGACTCAGTGATGTATTCAAGAAAATGATTATATGATTTTTTTTTTTCCTTTTTGTTAATGAAAACAAAACCTTTGGGTTTGGGAAATGTATTATCAGAGGTTTAAGTCTATTTTACATGGTTTCTTTAAAAAAAAAAAATTAAGCAGAAAGCCACATAATTATTCATTGTGATCTTAAATGGCTGCAAGAAGTCACCAAAAAGAGCTACAGAATCTACTTTGGCCCACAAGGCCAAGACTACATCCGATTAGATCTCTGTCCATTCTGCTTAACAGAACAACATTTGCTTCTTCTAACAATAAAGCTAAGGGAAAATATGTACACCACTTTTGCTCTTAGCAAGAACCACAAGGCAAGCTCTACAGTGAAGGCTTTTTTCTTTTGGCGGCACTTGTCAACAAACCAAGAAAGGGAAAGGAAACCCTTTCCAGCTGGTTCAGATAATTCCCGGACTACAGACACACTTAAGAGGAAAAGAGGTACTGTTATTGAAAGTAAAATCTTTGCCTCATTGTGCTTGGCAAGGGAGACCCTTTTACTTCCAAGGGTGCTCTTTTGGGCATGGCACTCAACCCTGAGTGAATCTTCAATGCCCCATATGTTTGAATAGGATTATGGAGTCCTTGGTGTTCTCTGAGCTTGGCTGTTTTCCTGCAGATGTTTCGTTACCCAACTAGGTAACATCTTCATGTTAGAAGGGAGTGGGGTTTGCTCTCTGTGTATATACAGTAGCTTGCCCTGTCAGTGTTGGTTTCAGTAGGATGTTACAGGCTAAACATATTAAGACTATATTTCCATATACCATGTTTATCTCTTACAATTACTAATTACAAGGCATTATTATCCATCTTATGCTGTACATTTGGATTCTGTGATGGTCATTCATTGTTTGTGCCAATATCTTAATAGCTTGTTTCCATTTCACCCTCCTAGTGATGGTATTTACAATGACTTCCAGGTGAACGTTTAATCCTAAATGACATAATCGAAATCACTTCTTGATCCAGCTTGCTACAACACTGTACCTTAGTGTTTTTCCCCCACAAATGCAATTGCTGCTCAGTGACCACATCTTAATGGAAAGTAGCATTTTCTGGTGCCTGTAATGCAATCAAGTGCCAAATTCCATTGCATAATATAATTGTGGGTGGTCATGCATGTTTTTATCATATATGTTTAACATTTAACCATATATTGCAAGTGATAGTATAGCACTGCAATTGCAAGAGAAATGAAGGGTTATATTGCTATTCATGGTTTATTGCAGCTATAATGAAACACTAATTTTAAAACGTTACTTAGAACACGTAGTACAAACCACAATAGTGCTAAGGTTATGAAAGATGAGTGAGATTTAAAAAAAAAGATAACTAAATGGCACCTACGGAACTGTTCCAGAAGGCCTTTCTAAAAATACATTCTTCACCTTAGAATTATCAGCAGTATTGGTGCAATGTGAGCATCCTATACAGCACAGGCCTAGTTTTCTTCCAAAGCTGGAAAACAAGTAGACTTTCTCGTGTAATAGTAACTGTGACCTTAATTTAGGACACTTTAATCCATTATAGAATATTGAGAAATAAATAGGAAACAGGAACTGACAACACAGAGAAAATTGTACAATTTATGTTTCGTGGCAAGGACAGATTTGCTATGAGGATATATAGTTTTTAGGAGATTATATCATATCAATAGTATTAAATTAAATGAAAAGGAAAATACTAATATTCTAGAAAACTCACTACATCCTAGCAGAAAGTAATTGACAGATTCAGTTCCAGTTTCAGCTTACATGCCAAACTTCCCATCATCTTTGTGGACAGATGTTGGATATTTTTTTATTAATCCAGGGTTTTATACACACACACACATATATACACATATACAATTATATATACATATATATAATTTTGATTATAGTAGTAAAATTTAATACAAACTAAACTAAAAGAAAGAGAATATAATGGAAAGAAAGAATAAAAGGTACAAGGAAAAAGAAAAAGAAATGAAAGAGAAAAGAGAAAATAATATAATAAAGAGAAAAGAAATATATAAAGAAGTTACTTCCAACTTTCATCACAACAAGTATAAACAAATTTAGTGACTCTTCACCCCTCTAAGTTTACAAACAATTATCTCCATCCCATATCTCATCTGTTATCTTCAGACAAATCCATAAAACAACATCTTTTCAGCCCTGGTATTAGCTTAAAATCCATAAAGGATTGCCAGAAATAACAGCATATCTTGTTTTAACTTTGATCAAATGAACCAACTTTATATTCCTTCCTTTTACTTCTAACAGTCCTAATCTTTAGTTAATTGGAATATTGTCATAGGATTTGATTTCTCTTCATTTCTCCTTCTTCAAGGCTTTAAGAAGCCTCTTTTTCAAATCCAATAGGAAAAAATTATCCAGGTTTATTACCCTTGGTTTATCATTTGTATTTCCCTTTTGGATTTTAAAACTTCAGCAAATTTCTTTTGTAAATCCAATGAAACATCCTTTTCCAGATGTTTTATTCTTGTCAGATAAAATTTGTCATTTCTTCAATAACATATTTTGGACATAGTCTATCCATAGAAGCAGACAACATTACTGATATTGTTGATAGTGTGGCTACTAATTTCTGACTCCATTCTTCAAAAGTCTCCTTCAGTATTTTTTTTGTTATAATATTTTGCATCATCTTTTCATTGGTTATAATGTATTGCATTTTATAGGTTTGTATTTTTTTCTTCTACCTAAAGTCTTTAGTCCCCTCAAGTGTCCAGTTTTTAAACCATGAAATTGCTTATCTCTGTTATGTCTTCCAAAAACCAAAACAGATCTATTTCCCATGAGAAGCTGTTTGTTCTTTATAATTAATTCCAAAATCTTATTGTAAAAGTTTAAATATTGCAAATTTATCTGCATCCTTAATCCTTAAAACTTTCGAAGATCAAAATCTTATTTGGCTTTTTGCTGTTTATTTCAAATTCTTTAAGTTCTTAAGCTTGTGTAATTAATTTTTCTTTTGTTCAGTTGAAGATAAAGTCACCCAATGAAGACTTTTCAAACTTGTCATTCTGAAGGTCTCTAATAGCTTTAAAATAGTTAATAGGCAATTTCAAAAAGTGATTAGAAAGTGAGATTTGTGAACTTAGTGAACTTTAAAAGGCTCTGCCACTGTTATGAGCAAGATGGCTAATCCCTTCATCTCCTGGTGCTGAAACCAATGAAAACTGCTGTCTTGTGGTCTCCTCTCAAGTAGCAGTCATCCGGAGCACATGTAGGCAATCTTCATCCACTCCTTATCTGGAGAAGTTCCAAGGAACTGGTCTACTCACCAGCTCCTTGGCCTTGGCCGTGGTCGTCGGCTCTGCTTTCGTAGAACCATCTTCGGTTCACCATACTTCCCCTGGAAGTCCATTTATCTAGGATTGATTAGGTTTGGTGAACAGATATTGTTCATAAGTAGCTTTTAATTTTTTGGGGTTTTTGTTTTTTAGCAACCTACAGAGAGAAAAACTTTGCACAAGAATTCTCCAGATGCTCTTTCATGTTGCTTACTGATAAAATGTTCACACCAGAAGTTGCTTGCTGAAAAGAAGCCTCTGACACCCACAGGCTTACAGGGGTATTGCAGTTTTTGCCATGAAGTTTCCTTTTCCAGCAGAGGGGATAAACAGGCCAGTGACCTAAAAACAAGGAGAAAAACCAAGGAACAAAACTTAGAAGTGCGCAAGCTCAACAATGGCAAAACAAAAACCTCTTTGAAGCTACCGTATCAACCACAACGCGCAATACAACTTAGAGAAAGGAAGGCCACTCAAATGCTAACTATTGTTCTTGGTAAGTAGAGGGTTTTCCACCCCTTTAAAAAAGGTGTAATTATTCTATATCAGTATATAGCATATTGCTCCTAGTATGAAATGGCATATTATTATATAGTATTGTGCTATGTCTTTGGGTAAAGTATGGAAGGACATGTATGGAAGGTGGTATATATAAGACACAGTTAAAGCAAGAAGAGCCCATTCTGGTAGATGCCAGCCTGTGCACCATGTACTTCAGAGCTATCATGTAGAGTTGTGCCTTGTATATTGTATATTAAGCATGGAGTGGATTCCTGCTTTGATTCGACTGAAGCTCCAGCCTACCCCGGTCAGCTAAACTTCTAGTTGGGCAAGTATGTGTGAGCATGTGATACTGCGAAACATTCAAACCTTTAGTTCAGAAAGTGATAGATACCAGTTGTAAACTTACATTTGTTTCTGCATGTCCTTAATAAGAACAAGAGTTGTCCTGGAGTTGGGTGATATCTAAATCAAATAAATAAATAACAAACATGAGGACCTATTTATAACCCTCCATGTGACATTAGTAGATGGCATCTGAGTTCTTTAAAAAATTTATAATGGCATGTCTCACAAGATAGCCAAGGTTTGTGTAATCTCTGCATTTCCACATGAAATCTCATAAGATTTGGCTATTTTATTATTTTTCACGTTGAAACATTTTTAAAATTAAATGTGTACATTGTTTAAAAATAAGTTAATTTTTTAAAATATGCAATATTTTGGTTATATTTTTAAAAGTTATGTTTTGGCACCCACAAGATTGTGTGAAATCACACATAGATGCCACTTGCAGAAAAGATTGCTGAGTCCCATTTTAAGGAAAAGTAGATATAGCAGTTTATGAAGCCAAAGAATAAAAGGAGGTACTTAATACTGTTTTTGGTTCAAGTTTTTTTCCCCCATTTTGTATCCACCATAGAGAAAAGACACAATCACACGTATGTTTTTCAATTCAGATTACCAAGAAATTTGAAGCTCCTTGCTTCAAAGGGTAGGAAATGGGGAATAAATTAACAACAAAAAGAATCACATTTAGAAAGCTTCTTCCATTACCTTTTAAATGTAAATCTATGTTGGCTAAAATTTATATTTAGTTTTATTATTGTTACCTTCCACTTGTTCTTTGCTTTTAGCAAGTCTCACACATGTGAACAGATGACCAAGGATTCCTAGGTAGCTTCTAGTGTAATGTGCAGAGTTACCTTAAAAACAGACAGAATTAGGTTGACCTTATTCACTTATTATCTTCAGAGTGGCAGCTTGCCTTGATATGAGTGGTTTATGATTTATGTGGATGAAGACTTATGTCCACAATGAAACACTACTGAACAAAAATGTGTTGCTTTCCCATTTGTTTGTTTGTTTGTTTATTGTATCTAGGGACTTTTATAGTCTGCTGGCTGCCATTCTTCGTGACACACATATTGAATACTCACTGTCAAGCATGCCACATCTCCCCAGAGCTCTACAGTCTTACCACTTGGCTTGGTTACATCAACAGTGCCCTCAACCCTATCATCTACACCACCTTCAACAATGAGTTCCGTAAAGCTTTCCTTAAGATTCTGTACTGCTGAAAACTTGGAGAGTGCCTCAGTTTTGCATTCCTTGCAGAAACAGGGTATAGCTGAGATTGATTAAGGTACATCAAGATGAATTTTCTCAGTCATCGGTGAAAATGAATTTTGGACTAATTTTTCTATGGACTTCCTCTACCATCTAATGTGAGAAATATTTTTGCAATGGTGAGATTCATGAATTAAGTGATTTGTGGTAAAGACCAGAACTCTAAATCTCACTAGAGCAGTATTTGGTACTGCAATATATTTTTATTAGTTACTGTAATATATTTTTGTTAGTTTAAGGGACACAATGTGCAGAGCACAGCCTCTGCCCTAGAATTTGCATCCCTGACAAATACACATTCTAACATTGTTCAAATGGTTCCAATATGCAATATTATTGTGATTGCCTGTTGAGCACTTTAATAGAGCTACATTTTAAGATATTTTGGCATAAATATTCAGGGGTGGTCCAAGGCAATTTGCCACTTAAAGTGGGAAGACTATCTGTACTCTTCACCTTTTCCTTAGCATGCATGTTCCATAAACTTCTTCAGTACCATCACTGGCTGCCTATAGATATCAGTCTCTGATTTCTCCATAACTATCTTATAATGTATTATTTTGAGATCTTTTTTCACAGGAACACATATAGAACCATTGGCCAAACAGGCAAACTACTCTAAGGACTGTGTTCCTGAAGCACAATGAACTGTCTCTTCACGTTAATAAGTCCACTTGTCCCAATCCACCAACCAAAGTGGCTACTTCATTCCATGAAACTATAGAGCTGCCACTGTAATTACTTGTAATATATTTACTAGGTCAAGAAATTGAATTCAAAGAGCAAAATGTGATTTGGATTGTGTGTACATAGGACTTATCAGAACATCTTGAAACCAAATGTGTCTTTTCCCAGGACTGAAGGTCAGCTGCAGAAGATAACTGCATGAGTCCAGTTGCAGAAATGATGCAGATGTTTCAGTATGTTCCAAACAGTTGCTTCATATATCATCTTTGAATCTAGACCTTTGATCAGCTCTAATATTTGAAATGTAATGCAGCCATTTGCTTTGGCAACTGTAAATTGTAATGAAACTGAATGCACACACTTTAAAATGTCTGGTTATTCTACAGTCTTGTATGAAATTAGTGAATCATGCTAGCAAGTAGGAACCAAGGAAGAAGTGGTTTGTGGATGATTGACTTCATTCACTGAAACATCTTAGATTTGTAGCTGTATATTGAAAAAAATTACAAGAGTTGATGCCAGTCAAAGCAAGGTTTGTATACTAATATCTATGGACGGTGCCTTCCTGAGGTTTTGAAAAGCCCTTAAAACACAGCCTTGGCCCCAGGCCTGGGGTTAATGTGTTTATGGTGGGGCTGTCATGCTTTGTTTTAATGGTTGTTTTTAGTTTGGGCTATCATGTTTAATTTTCTGTTTTCTATTGCTTTAATTTAGTATTATATTTTGTAAGCCACTCAGAGTCCACTGGAGTGGGTAGCTATATTATTATTATTATTATTATTATTAATAATAATAATAATAATAATAATAATAATAATACCAACATTCAATTGCAAAAGGCAGCTTTACTTGGAACAGCTTATATCCTGCAACAATACCTTTAACACCAGCAAACATTTGCCTATCCCAGGACCTTGGAAGGACTTGATAGATGGACAAAAATGCCAAATCCAGTCTAAACATCTGGCTGACTGTGCAACCAAACATAATAAAATAATAACTCTTTTTAAGATACACCTTACGAGAAGATAAATCCAACCAACATCAGTAATGTTTCTAGACAATTTATTTATAGTACAACCCTACATATGTTATAATATGGATATATCCAAAACTCAGCATACATAAAATGATTGCCTCTTCAATCCATTTAGCCTCCAAAGATGCTTTGGGTGCTCTGGTAGAACTACTTTGTACAAGGAAAAGTTCCATTAACAGATATTGCTTCTGCTTAATTTTCAGGGACTTTCCCCTCAGTTTTTCACACAGCCAACCCCATTCAGGTTGTTTCTCCAATCCTTTGTGCAGCATTTTGAGGGAGGTAAAAGGTTGCCATAGGAGGAGGGGCCAGAAAACTGTTCCCACTCTAATTACGGATGCTTAAATTTGAATACAATTACATTTGTATTTGATTGGTCTTATCCCAGAGTAAATTGTTTAATTGGGGCATCATGAGTTTGTACTTTTGTGATGCTGTTAATCTTTGTACGCTGCCCAGAGTCATTGCTGTGAGATGGGCAACTCTATAATTTTAAATAAATAATAAATAAATAAATTTTTAAAAATGAGCATAAGATTACAGGTACTTAATAAAGATCAAGACAATCTAGATTCACATTGCAGTAACCCTGGGTTTATTTTAAACATGGTATGTTGAACAAACAGTGTAGTCTAACCCATAAACCCTGGTTTGTGAATAACAGTGACTGGATTGATATTCTTCTGCTAAGCCAGAACCAAACATTTTATGTCTTAGTGTCTAGCCGCTATCAAATTATTCTTTTTCAGCGCAAGATACATTGTAACCTCCGAACTTAGAGCTGAATTTCCATGCTATTAGTAATAAGTACTGCAATATTTCTTTCTGTCAAAAGGTTTTGAAAGCAACTTACAGATCTTCAGATAACAAATTTAACCTCTTACAATTTTCTTCGGTACTTAGTTACCTGGCCCACCCTTTACCTGCTTCTTTGTAACATTCCTGTGACAATTATACCAATAAACACTTCTAGCAAATCAAAATATACATGAGAACAGAACAAGCAATATCAAGAAAATGCAGATTACGGGACAATATCAGAGGTCAGGGAGTCTTCAAGTGCAACAATAACTGAAAAAAAACAGAACAAAACAAAACAATGCCGAACATGACAGGCAATATACCGTATTTTTCCTTCTATAAGATGATACGTTTTTCTAAAATTGTTACACTAAAAATTGAAGGGTGTCTTATGCAAGGAAGTAAGCTGAGGAGAGAACCGCGCAGTTGCGAAACTGCCCATACTTTGTCTCTGCAAACAGGCTTCCTCCAATCACGAGTGAAATAGCTTGTCTCCCAAACAGACTTCCTCCAATCACGAGCCTTATGTAACTGATGTCAGCTGATGCTGAACAAACCAATTGGAGGAAGTCTGTTTGCAGAGACAAGCTATCGGCAGTTTCACTTGTGATTGAATGTAATCAGTTATGCAAAAGAGCATGGAAATAGAGATGCAGAGAGAGTTTGGACCTCCTCCCACTATCATGTAAATGTTACCTAATTACTAAATAAAAATGTGTTCTGCTTTATCTTTAAAATATTGATTTCTTAATTTTGGGTTGGAAAAGTGGGGGTCGTCTTATACATAGGGGCATCTTATAGATGGAAAAATACAGTAAATATCTTGTACTGAGATCTTTACTAAGAGGTATGAACCAGACAAGCACTTATATCCCATGTGTGCATGTCTACAGAATTTTGCTGAAATTATGGAGGTGCAACCCTTTATGTTTGTCAGAGATCTCATGCTAGCCTTCAGTCCGTATTTCTGAATCTTAACTCCGTTTTCTCTTCAGTCCGTAAGTTAGCTTATGTCAAGTACCTTTAATCTGCTTTTAAAAATATGAATGCAATCATGCCTAAAATCAATGCATTTCCAATTATTTTGCCTTTATATTTCATTCTTCAGCTATCCAACTTGAAGGTACACCTATGTATTATGTGTGGATGAATGTAAAAGAACCACAGGAGTTCTGTAAGCCATGTTTTCTTTTAACCATGGTTTGTTGAGCAAGACATATGGTTCTATTTTGTATTCATTAATTATGGTTCACAAATTATAATGGAAGAATCCATATATCACATTACATTATAACCAATAACAACACATTACAATATGTGAATCATTCATTGATTGATTTAAAACTGCATGAGCTTAGCTCTCATTGAATAGTTATATAGGGAATTGCACTTAAGAAAAAGCAGTTTTAGGAATTAGTAATTTGGCACTGATACATAGGAAGAGATTGTTTAAAAACTGCTATTGAATCCTTCTAATCGCTTTTCCATGTGAAGTCACAAATCCATAATTACTCCTTTTATATAAGAGTGTCCAGGCCTTGTTGCTAAGAAAATACTTTTTCTGTTTTCAAGTAGTTTGATTACCCCCTTACCATATTTTTACCATCATATCCTCCCCCAACTTTCTGAAAGGTAAAAGGCTAGATTTTAGTGCACATTCTAGTCAATTCTGATGGTTGTATATACAGCAGTTTATGTTTTCATTATTCAAATATAACTACTTTGGAATATAATAGTATGTACAGTCTATTACATATAGCAGTGATACTCCTCTAGCAACCTTGATTAAAAATTGGCTGTATAACTTTCATGTTTTATGTGGGGAGGTAGCAGTGTCCATGGGCTCCATCATGTCCCAAATATCTCCCCCTTTGTCCCCCAGATTTCTTGCTCCATGACTATTTTTTTAATGATTATTTTAATTTAAAAAATCAAATACTAGAAGTTGGCATGCTGCAATGTACCAACCTCCAGCTGCATGTATATTAGTGGGAATGCCTCTAGTCTCCATATATTCTCATGGTATCACGTTCTCAATAATCAGAATGTTTGTCCAGCCCCCTCAAATGTCGGCTACTCTATGTTACTGGTATTATTTTGTGCCTATCATTTATTATCATTATTTAGGGCTTGGATTCTGAAGGATTGGAATTTATTGTAAATTGTAAATATGCAGTTCATCTTGATATGGCATAAAATATCTATTAGATCAAATCTGCATCAGCACAGTATTGTTATATTGGGTATTGTCATAGACTTCATATTAGTCCTAAGTGACTTTTCCAGAAAAGAATGATAGTTCCTTTTGCTAATATCCTCCCTGAACTAATTCCAGATGTTGCACAATATATACATGGCTTGATGATTGGGGGACTATTGTTCAGACTTTATATTAAGGTATCAATATTATCTACTTTGTTAGACATGCTTATACGCCTTCTATATGAACCGGTTAGTTTCTGATAGCCTTGAACATGTAGCATTTCTCACAGAAAGCATTCTCATTATTTTCTAATATTTGAAAAAATATGTTTACCTTTTTTTTTTTGGTTGTTGCTATGAGATGTTAACAGAGATAACTCTGGAAGCCATATGTATGGAGAGAGACATTATAAAAATGTCTATCAGAAGTGAATTCAGTAAAAGAATTAAAATCTGTTTGCATGTATAGATTATTTATTGTGCAAATTCACAACTATATTAATTTTCTATACCGTGACTTCCCAAAACCAGGTATCTGAAGATCAGTCAAGGCTTAGAAATGAGAGCTGGGTATCATTTTAGACAAATCTCTTCCTATGTCATCTCATGTGAGTGCTGTGGTTGGGAGTATTGTGTCTTTTCTACTGAACAAACAAAATGTACTACAATCAGGAGATTTTTCTGTTGTTGGATTACAGAAATTTCCAGAAGAACTAACTCCAGTGAGTTTGCAAAAATTACAACATAATCAAGTAACAAAAAAAGATTGAGGTTCATGCTTAATCAGTAATAACAATGACTAAATACACCAAATGGAGTTGCTTTTATCAACTGAGAGAACTCCACCAGGTCTACCTTCTCTCTCAGATTTGCTCTTTGTGAGCCTTGAAGCAGATCCTGCAACTTCAGCCATGCAGCAGTACTATTGGTCCAAGAGCTCCCAGGCTTTTGTTCTATCAACTCCACGCTTCAGGAGTTTCATTGCTGCCTAAGCATCAGAGGTGAATTTCAAGATTAAACTGTGTATAAATCCCCATATGGTTTGGAACCTTCATACCTTGATAATCATCTTGTGTTTGATTTTTCACCAAGATACAATCACATAGGAAACAGATTATAAACATATAATTGACCATGTAATCAACTTGGACAGCCTATCAGGTAGATGCTGGTGGGTTTTTTTGAAAATGAGGAAATGAATGTCGATAGCAGTATCTACTCTTTGGAGAGCAGTGGAATTCTATTGTTGAACTAGAACATTGTATTCTAAAGGAACAAATATTCTTTACAAATATATTATGGCAAAAAAGTGCATCCAAATCATGTTATCCTGAGATTAATAATGTACTGAGATAAGATTTTTTTAAGTGGGAGAATTGTAAGTAGTAAATTTGAATGAGAATGAAACATGGAAGTTACAGTAATAATTTACCAGTGGTGTTGACAGATTGCACAATTGAATTTGGACCTATCAACAAAGGCTGTTTCAAAGCCTAGTGGACAGGAACATGTGTATTAAATTAGGAATCACATGCCTACAATTGAATGGCTTAGCCCACCTTTAGTTGTGACTCTGCCTGTTGCTGCTGCACACAATAGCACATCTGCTCCACAAAAAGTTGCTTCAGTTCCTCTTAATACCGAGTGTCTCATCACTACCTTCTTTTACCTTGCACTAGAGAGCTTTGATTGTGTGGATACCTATGGAGTTGAGTCTCCTTTCCATTGTTCCAGACAGTTGAGATAATAGAACTGTCTTGGATTGTTGGAGCTCATTATCCATGTTTACAGTTTCAAACTGACTGACTGGCTCCAATGGGCTTCTTTTGGTTCACCCACTGTTTTTTTATAAACAGGCCTCCAATAACTCACTACTCTTACTGGTGCATCCTGTTCATCCTTGAAGTCCTGCTTCCTTTACTCCTGACTTTTCTGGAAGTCTCACTCAGCTAGCCAGAATGAAGAACAATATGTATGCTATGTGTATGTGCTTCAGCACCCCCGTGGAATCTTAATGAAGGGCTGGTCTCTCATCCTTCTACCTTCTCTTGCAAGCAAACAAGCTTGCATATGCAATCAGTATAATTAATCTTGCCAAGAAAATTGCAGGGAGTTGTTGAGGCCATTGCCTGAACTCAACACTGACTTGAAGGCACCAAGAAAAAAAAAAAAAATCACACTCTTCTGGTAAGTCACTTTTTGTGAGATGGGCAGTATCTAAATTTGAAATATAAATGAAAGAAAGAAAGAACGAAAGAAAGAACGAAAGACAGACAGACAGACAGACAAATATCGTACCCATGGGATGGGGGGGCACACTTGATGTCAGTTTGTTTAAATTGAAGTGTTACTTAGCAGTCAGAGCTGAGGAGATTCAACACAGGATTCTTGGGGAAGTAGTCTTGAATTAAGGATTAGCCTCTGTTTTAAGATAGGAGGTATATACGTGTTTGGAGAATGATCACACTGTGATGTACATTTGTTTTTTTAAAAAATGCTCATAGCATAAAAGTCCAATTTAATCCCTCAGCGATGTTACATGATCAGTAAGGATGAGTCACTGAACTGAAAAGTCACTCTGTCATCTGAAAGACCACATAATTTCAGTAGGATGTGTAAAAAAGTGCAACGATGCAATCCTTAAGCTAACACTGGAAAGGTTTTGTGCAATAATTTTTGTCTATAGTGCATACCACATATAAAAGGGGGTGACGGTAATTTTTTGAACATTAATTTCTACAGCCCTTGTCTGACAAGATAGTAGAAAAATCTGTAAAATGAACTAGGCAAAGGGAAAAGCAATTAAAATACTTGTGAAGTATCCTGAAATTTGAAAGGGGGTATTTTGGGCATTTCCTGGGGGTAATGGAGCAATTTTAATTGTTTGTGGGTCAAGGATCCAGTTTGGGACTGCTGCTGCTGACATGGTTGTGTAAAACAACAGAGCCTTTTTGTGGGGGTAATGACATAATTTGAGACTGGGAAAAGGGGTAATTGGGTCAAATAGTTTAAGAACCACTTCATTAGAAGATGGCTAGAAAAGTTTTGGCTAAGCATGATGACTTAGGGAAAGACTTACAGAGCCTCAGATTTTGTGAAATTCAAATATACATTTTCACAAACACTCACAAGCCAGCAATTTTCAGAACACATTTAAAGCTGTGTAGCATTAGCCATTCTAGTCTAACATCAGCTAGTGAAAATATTCTCAGCATGGAGATAGACATAGCTTCCTAATTAAAAGGATGGGGACAGGTCCAGTTCAAAGAATGGCAATCCAAGTGCCACAGTTGTACAGAGATGCAAAAAGTCTGCTGCAACCTGGTTGGGGTTTTCCAAGATAGACAAGGTTAAACCTGGACCTGCAGGCCCTCTACTCATCTAGTATCTAGCAGTCTGAAATGTTAAATATAGCACCATTAGATTGGTATAAAAAGGAATATTAAGACTGAAATGTAGCAATTAAGAGTAAAACTTCAGTGCTCTTCAAGCACATTTTAAACAATCCCAATCCTTCACAGAATAGTCCAAACAAGAAAGAAACTATTTACAAGACACTGTTCTGATGATAGCTTCAGAAATTTTCATTTGAAAATTGCAACTTGTTTAATAATTAAACAAATGCTGCTTTACTTTCAAGAGTTTCTAGGCTGATTTTTTAAAAAATAACTAATATACACATTTTATTAATTAGAAATGATTAATTAGGCTGCATAGTGCAGTATTATAGCTTTTCAGCCAGAAACATATTGCTGGAATATTAGTGTTCCTATACATTAATACTTCTAACACCAAAACTCTGCTTAGTAGCAGTGCAAACTTAGTTTTGTAAAATCTTGTACTGGCTATCAAGAGGGAGAAAAGCAGCACTGCAATCTACCGTATATCTGTACCGGCACTGAAAGATTCTCCCCTCAAAGTAAACATATATAAAGAGAACTACAAAGTTACCTTATATGGAATCAGACTACTAATCTATCTGGCTCAGTGCTATTTATTTTAACTAGTAGCAACTTTCCCAGTTTCAGGTAGAGGAACACTTTCCACCCCTGAGGGTATTTCTAATTAAAAAAAAAAAGATATTTCTATCAAGAACCCCTATGTCTTCCCCACTCACTCCATGAGACAATGGCTTTGTTAAATAACAGTATACATCTTGAGATCCTGGTGAATAAGTAAGGTCACATCTTAAGTATATCTAACTTGAATAGTAAAGTAACAAGGAAAACTTGTGCCCCCTGAAAACTTCTTATTTTCAAATGAGGACAACTCTGATTAGAAGTCATGCAAAACCCACAGCCTCAATAACTCAACCATGCTTTCAGAAAATCCACCATGTATTTCTTTCTTTAATTTATGTGGCTAAGAGCAAAAACTTGTAGAAACCTACTTAGTAATAAATCCTTTGGATTCAGTATGTACAGCTTATTGTTTGATATAGGACTGAAGTCTCTCTCTGTTTCACAGCATATAGTAAGTAAAAATTTGGCACCCCATCTATGGCAGTTGTTTGGAATTAAGCCCAAGAGAAGGGCAGAATTTGGAGATGAGCAAGTTTTTTAAGCAAACTGGGTGAGAATTCCTTTACATCACAGCATGTTGTAACACTACATTGCTTACGGTTTTCCATTCACCGGCTTGTTAATATATGCCATCCCACACTTAAATAGCTTGCTAATCAACATATCATGGCCTCCTTTGTTAAAAGCTTTTCTTTTATGAATTTTATAAACTACTTCCGCCAAGGCTAAGTAGTGTACAAAAGCAACAGCTGCAGTCAATACAATAACAACAGTAACCTACAAGAACAGAAATAAAATATTAAATTATGGTAAAAAAATACTTTAATATAATTTTCCTGGCACTAGGAGCTCTACAGCAGTCAGTTCCTAAAGGCCTTGCAGAACAGCTAAGTTCTTATGAGCTTCTGGAGGGCCAGGAGAACAGGACCCAGCCTTACCTTGTGAAGTGAGCTATTACAAAGGAGGTGAGCATCTATTGTCCAGAGCATTGTCACAATCTATCAAGGAACTTAATCAAAACATAAGATTAGTCTTTGTTCTTGACAAATTCCTACTGACTTCTGATAATTACTGCATTGTTTTCAGTCATGCTTAAACAACTCCAGCTCTTTCTTAAACCTGAGAGTTGGCTCTTATGAGAGAAGTCAGGCCAGTCTGTGTCTCCAGTCTTCAAACTGGCTTTTTGCAGGATCATCTTGTCTGGTCTCTCCTCTCTCACAATACTTCCCCATTTTATGAGTTCTCTCTCTCTCTTCCCCTCCCTCCCCCCTTCCTACTGTTTCCCAGAAATAATGCAAAAATATAAAAGTCTTATTAAATTTCCTCATGCAGTACAATAAATATAATAATATAAAAATCTTTAACATTTAAATATAGTAGTAAAAAAATCCAGTAAAAAAGAAAATTGCGCCAAATAAACTAAATAAGTCTGGAACATATTCTCTCCTGTATTTGCTTTTACTATCAAAGCCTTACCCCATCCCCCCAAAAAATCACCATAAAAGGATATTGTTCAAAGAATCCACCCTTGAGCTAAACAGCTATCCTTTGATGTTATTAAAATCGGGTTCTCTAATAGGCAACTTACAATATAAGAAAAAAGCCCTCTGGCTAACAAGAACACAGAGAACTTTAAGGAATGCATTCATTTGTAAAATGTTCCCACCATCAGAACAGTCCAAGTGAGGTGCAACTCATAACAGCAAGTATTATTTTTTCCTATGATTTCTAGCTACATCACTTTTTTTCTGATAATTAAAAAAAAACCCAAAATAGATTAATATACAATAGCTGTACGTCAGTATCCCAAACAGATGTGCAGTTTTTCCCCATTCTAATTCTTAAGTTAGTTGATGTTCTTTTCTTCTCACTGCAGTTCAAGTGTCCATAAATTGTTAATATCATTAATACAATTCAGAAAACTATGTGAATATTTCTAAAACAATAACCTTATTTTTATATTTTTCAAAGATTAATGACTCTGAAAAACTCTCAGTTTTTCCTAAATTTACAGGAACTAAGAAAGTTATACTCAGATATGAGATGGCAGGCAAAATATGGATCTTCTTCTATCATGGGCTTCTATCCTGTTACTATTGTATAACAGTCCTGTTCCATAAACTTGATCCAGAAGGATAAAGCAGGTTGGGGAAGCTGCTTTTTACACATCTGACCTCAGAGGGCCTGCCTGCTGATAATATTCCTCAACTGATCCAACTTATCTTCTTTCAAAGCATTTCGGACAGAAGAAAAGAAGCTAAAGTAATGCTGAAAGTTATGCGTCATAAGGAGCACATAAGCCAGCAGCTCCTTGGTCATGAGGAGGTGATGGATATAGGCACGACTGTGGTTTTGGCAGCAATAGCATGTGCATCCATTTACTAAAGGATTAAAATCATCCTGGTACCTAAAAGAGAAAAGCATATTTACAGATAAGAAAGAAGTAAATCATCTACTCAGCTAAGCCCACATTTTGGGCACAGTAAGGCAACTCTAAAAATTAACTGTATATCTAATTGCTGAACACAGCATGCACACTTAATGATCACTGGCATTATCATCATTATAGACTATTATCCATATACATGGTACTTCACAAAAAATGTCACAACAGGTCCCAGGTTTAAGGAGCTTACAATCTAGAGAAGCACTGACATATTTTGCTGTAATAGTGTGGGTGAAATGAACAACTGTTATTAGATCAATTGACAAAGGACTTATCAGATAAAACAACCCCAAATGGAATGTTATGGAACTTAAAAACATGTGTTGTCCAATCCATCATTTCTTATTGAAAAATTTTAGCAAGTTTTAATTAGTATTACAATAGTAGGTATGTTCTTTTCTATATCAATTATTGCTGCTCTCTGTACTTCACTAGTTTTAGTCAGACTTATTTTTGATAATGGAGCTCTAGGCATGAGCCACACTATATTATGCCCTTGCATTCCCCACTGGTCCCACCTGCATGGAAAAAGTATGAAATGGAATGTTTACTGGCTGTTCCTGGAACTGCCATATACTTGTTTGGCATGTTGGGGGTTTTTTTTAGATCTTTTTTCAATACACGGCTAGAGCAGGACCAGGGTACTGGAGGACAAACAAGGCAAAATCAGCAAGTATGACCCTGTTGTCTTCTAAATAATATCACTCTCATGGAGGAAAAACACTCTGAGAAAGCTTCATTATATTACTGACATTACAAGAGATCCATACAGATTGTTAAGAAGGTAGTTCAGAAACATCATGATGAAATACCTACTGTAGATATGTTGACCTTATAAAATTATATATAATAGGATGGTTAAGGATTTGTGAGTGTCCCAAATTATAAGTTCATCCCCCTAAGTGTCCAAAACACAGCATCAAAACCCAAGCCACTAAAAAATGCTATTTTTTTAAAATGGCTGTGATCTAATTTTTCCTCGGCTCAGACATACTGTACATACTGGTCTAAAAGCATCAAAAGTATTTACTAGCAAATAGAAGACAGGATACTTATTCAATAGCAACTAAGAATTAATAACTATTGGTCATCCTGCAGAATTATTGGTCAGCCATGGCTTGACTCAAGACACAATAAATTCATATGCAAAACAACTTAATAATTCCTTTAAATTCAATGGGACTTGTTATCAGATAAGAAAATACAAAAGGAATCAGCACCCTTTTGATAATTAGGATTTGCATGTAATGTCTCTGAGGTCATGCAAAATTTGCAGGGCTAAGATTTTCTTGGAGAAAGATTGGGAATTTGCTTCTCTAAATGTTAAGCCTATTTTAGGGCTTAAGCTTCAAATTTTGAATGTTTTCTACTTGAAATTGGTAAGAAACCATATTACTAATTAATTACTAAGCTCTCAAGATGGCATGGGGAATATTGGGCAACCACCTGTTTATGAAATTAGGCCCACTGTGTTCAGGAGAACTTATTCCCAAATTAATGCAAACAGCACTATAAAATTACTTGGGACCAACCCATAGGAAAAGCTGACATTTTAAATCAACACAAGCCAACCTACTTCTTTTCTTTCAGATGTATTTCAAATGAAGTCATTTCTTGTGCTTCACTGCATGTTTCATTTTTTGTTTTTTCATCATCTTTCCTCACCTCTGTTTGTCCATTTTCTTTTACAACTGCAATAAAGGAAAAGTTCATACTTAAAGACCATGGCACTGTTCAGTGCCACAGTGGATTTAAAATGTTTAAATAATGTCACAAAATGCTGGAATCAAATCTTGATACTCACAAGACAATAAAACAGGTGAAAGTGAGGCAAACTAATAGGATGAGAGCTTGAAATTTAAATGGCTGCATTTCTCATTCTTCTGTAACCCTACACCCGCTCAAAATAAGCAATACAACATTCTAACCAAATTTTATTAAATGCAATTTGCAGTTGTACTTATTTTTTTTATTAAAACAGAGTTCACAATCTATCAGTTTGCTCTTATGTTTCAAATCAGAAAATTGAGGTTAAGCCATCAAGGCAGTGATAATCTTAAAGAGGAAAAAAGGCATATATTCCTAGCAGGATTGAACTTTCATATAATCGTTGGGAGGAAAGATACAAAATACATGGAAATCCTCTTCATCATTTTAAAATTCTAAAACTAGATTATGAGTTCGGGTATACTTTAATAAGATGCACAGAGACTTGACAGCTTGTCTTATAAATGGTGGGCAAAATAATAGATTAGTTACTCTTTGCACTTTACTGTAGAATCTGCATGACTTGCCAAATTGTGAGAAGCTTCCTGAAAAGGTGATAAAAGATATACTTGTCTGTTCTGAGTTGTCAAGGCATGAAAATCCACAGCCATTAAGAATACCCTCCACTGCTTTTTTTATTCTTACACTTACTCTATTTGGGAATGGCAGTAGCTTCACTGTTTTGGAAAATATTTGCATTTTAAAAAGTACAGTCCTTAAATTGCCTTTATCAATCGATATATTTGCAGTTTGAAATCCAAAGGACAAGGAAACAAATTGTGCATATGTGATTCTCATTAATATGTGCAGTTTTTTAGAAAAAGTATCAATAAGGCAAAGCCAAAAAGAAAAAGTTCTTAAACTGTGTTTTGGTTTCTTCAGCCATGTTGGGTTGAAGTGAGGAATTATTTTAACTTTCTGATTTAAAATGCTAATCATCAGCAAAACCTTGTTTTAACAAACTAACTCGGAGGAACGGTTGTCCATTATTCATAAATATCTGTCAGACATGAAGGCTCTGGGGTGATTTACGTCATTTGCATAATGTTATTACACAAATGATGCAAATTAGGTCACATGCATCCATTTACATCATTTATGTGATGAAAATATTACAGTAATTGTGTAAACTGTTGCAGAACTTTAGTTCACTGAATACAAAATCTGTTGAGATCTACTAAATTGAGGTTTCACTGTAAATAATAGTGGTCTTAACTATAAGCTTAAGCCTCAATTGGAAGCAGCACTTCTAGTATATCAAGTAAGGTTTTGTTTACAGTACAACAGAACAGAAAACCCACATTATCAATATTTTATTCAAATATCCACCCACACATAAGATTATTAAGACAAATACCTGCTGATTCAGGATTCAGTTGATAATCATAGCTGAAGGACAAAGCACAACATCGTTCTGTCACCTGATAAGGAAAACAACTCTCAAAAATATCTATTCCTCTCTTAATGCACTCTAGGACTTCATCTGGCTCACCAATACCATGGATCAGTCTGCAATAGATAGAAACAAGCCATTTTAAAGTAGTAATTGGTAGAGTTTATTGCAATCTATTTATTTCCCATTCTATTTGTATACTGCTCTCCAATTTTACCTTAAAGTTCTGAGTTATACTTACAATAATTATGCCTAATAATGAAGTTATGTAGGTATTTATAACTAGTCCCAAACAACCAACAAACTTTCTGAGGTTCTGAAGCATGTCCCATAAAGCCTGACAGAAGTAGAAGGCTTTATGTCCTTCCCTAAATGCCTTAGGATTCACATCCACCGATTTATCAGAATTCCAAAACTGCTTTGCCCCAAGATTCAGAAGTAGATGAGAAAAGCCTCAAAGCCTGACTTCCTACCCTACCTTAAGAGGTAACATATGTGAATATTTACTCTTTGAACCAAGCATATTGTGTAGAGCATTCTCCCAAAGTGGGAGGCCTCCAGAAGTGGTGTACTTCTTCCAAAATCCTTAATATGGCTAAAGACAAGAAGACTGGATGGAAATTTGGGGAACAGAAGTACAAGTCATCTGAAGGGCACTTAGTTGGAATATAACTGCTATAAAGATCTTTAAGTTACCAACTATATCTTGAACACTGCATCTGAAATAGTAGCTGAATCCACTAAATTTAATCCAAACTTTCTCTACAATGTAAGAGGGAAGATACAACATAAGGACTACTTTCTAAGTCATTTAACATTTCACAGTAGATATGAAATTGCCTTGCATCCCAACCATCAGATGGACATTTTATTTGACCAATGACAACAGCTATTTATTTAGTGGCACACTTGAATGGGTAATGATAACTGCGACAACCAAGAGACAGTGCTTGTAATTTCTTTATTTATTAAACATGCTAGTTTATGCCTGTTGCTGATTCATGATTATGTTCCCTTTAAAGTGAAAGAAAATTGAATGAACATTGTTATAGCCTCAGCATGAAACTCTGAAGTATACATCCTACTTATGTGTGTGATGTAGCCCTGAACATGCCAGTTGCAGACTCCAGTATCTTCAGATTTTTGGTGGTGGTGTTATTTTTCCAAAATAAAGGTAGATAAAATTCAACTGCTTGGGACCATTTTTTCAGAGGGGATTTTGATGACATTACTGCACTACCAGAAGGCCTTTGTGCCCTTCTGGAAGGATGGAAAGCTGCACTGGGTCCCTGGCATGTATTACACTATTACAGAACTGTATGTAATGACATAAATGCTGTTATAACATACAGAGCTTTTCAAAACTGAGAATGCCTAAAATATACCTGAGAGTCTGTTTGATCTAGTGGTTAAGGTACTGGACTAGAAGCAAGGAACCCTAAGTTTTATGCTTGCTTTGGCATGGAAACTAACTAAGGGACTTTGGGCCAGTCATGCTGTCTTAGCCCTAGAAAGAAGCCAAAGGTAAACGACTTCTGAAAATATTATCTAAACTTGTCCATATAGTCACCCCAAGTCAAGTCTGACTTGAAGGCAAAAATATATAATAGAATGAATGAATACACACACACACACACACACCCCCCAACTTACTTCTTTTTTAGAATTCTCTTGTCATGCAAAACCAAACCAAAGCAAAAAGGACAGATCATAGCACTGGTATGTTGCACATTTCACTTTCATATTTTCTACATCACCATGAGCTCATTGTGCCCAGAATAATTCTTTCAAACACAAACAATGTTTTCCCAACAGCATGCACAAAAATGTCCTGTTGGGACTTGAAAATGTAGCTGGATTCACCAAGCACTGTGCACTATTATTAGAGACAGGAATGCCAGACTCTAAATTCAGCTAGTAGCTCTGACAAAGACTGGAGAGGTGAAGAAACAGCAATTTTGCTCTCCACAGGACTAATACGCTGACAACTATATAAACTAACTTAGTTTTTGAGCTCCCTGGCTAGGATTATTTTATTCTGTTAACAAAACAGTTACACAAATAATTTGTGTTGCATAACTGCAACTTTTCTAATAGCTATCTAAGATACTTATTAAAAATAGGATGATGCCTGCAAAATTTGATAGCCATACTGTTGCCCTCCATTATTTGTATAGTTCATATCTTTATCTAGACCTGAGAGAACAAAGATGACAGCTAATGCAGAGGTGACCACTTTATCAGGAGGAAGGCAAACTGTGTTTATAATTCAATATAACTTATTTGGAAAGACTGGGGAAATAAAAGAGAACTGATTTCTCTTTAAGGAGCACTGAACAATAGTATTAGAAGCTGAACTACACAACTCTTTGGTCTGATAATGTTCTCATTCTGAAAGGTTGAACTCAATTCCTGTTCTCTTTCCATGTACAAACACACACACACATTTTAAAAGCTGGAAAACATGTTGTTTTCCCAGTCTGTTCCCTGGCTATTCTCCCGGGCCTTGGGGTAGGGTGGATGGGTCCCCTTGTTGGATGAGTCTTTGTATATATAATGTATTGATTGATCAGATGCTAACTGGTTTATTTATATTGCATTGTATTTTTATCTTGTTGTTTGTTTGGTACTATGGACTCCCCAGAGTCATTTTGGAGTCAGGTGGTACCTAAATCAAATCAAATTCAGAGCTTCAGTTGGCAACATTCTTTACTAAAGACTGGTGCAGTTTGCAAATGGCTTCATAAAATAAGGATCTGCAATTCTCAGAATGTATTTTTGATTGAGGCTACATTGTCAATTTGAAGTAGTACTACAATAGTTGAAAAATACTAGTATCTTTTGACATTGGTAATTTAAAAAATAATAATTTTATGGTGCTAAATGAATTAACAAAAAGAATATATAAATAGATGCATCTGTATTAATGATACTGTAATAACTTCAAACTTAATAATCGCAAATAATGGGATCCCAAATTCCAGCCTCTTTTTTCCTATTTTCAATGTAATTGAGTGAATGACACAACATGAGCTTTAAAATATCCCCAAAATAACACATGCTTCCAAAAATGGCCATTTTATTACTTCCCAGGATAATCTTGGGTGCTCTGGAGCGTAAAACAAAAGGGTAGGAGCAGCTCACGCAGCACACATCAGCTGTGAATTTCCCAAGTCTTAAGTTACTAAAATCAAATTTTCTAACAGCACATAACACAGTATCTCATCATACATTTAAAAAGTGCTCTGTGTTTGTGTGTTTTCAGAAAGCCATCCAAGTGCTATATTATGTATGCTTAGATAAAAATTCCATTTAGCTTTGACCTTGGTTTATGTTCTGGCAGCACAGCTGTAACTGAGGATAAGAGCTCCAATTTAGTCTCCTTAGTCATGGTATTTCCCTGAAAGCCATCCAACAGGAATCCAGCCACTGGTCTCTTGGCAGTCTCCCTTGCTGATCTTAGTCTTTCCTCCAATACATCTCCACCTTCAATAGCTCCAATCATCAAACTTTGTTGCAATTCCTGGTATGGAAGAAAGTTGTAAATGTAATATAAATACATCCTTTGGTTCAACAGAAGTTGGATCGAGTCTGAACGGAAAGTAGTCTAAGTTAGCTTTCCTGCAGATTGTTGCACCAGTGATATCAAACAATAATATAAGTACAGGGTGAGCAAAGGACATAAGACTTAAAATAAGTTGGCATTTATTTTTCTTCCTCTTTGCCCCCATATCTAACCAAAATTAACATTATGATCTTAGACAATACTTTAAATACACATATGATTCTTAGTCCCACTGTTGATGGCTCTTGTTAAGACTATGATTTTTTGACTACTATTCTTCCTAGCAGGTTGAAATTGTCTTCTGTCAGAGAAGTGTGCTTCTCTTACTCAGGTCTAAACTGCCACTTCCTTATAAAAGGTACAGTGAATAAAGTCTTCTGAGCAGTATTTTTCCTACCTGAAGATTAAACTATTTTTTTTCTTTTAAAAGGCCAAATGACCAACACTAAAGTAATTTTTATTTGTTTTGGAAGGACAGTGCATGTACTAGTTTCTCAATGCATATATTAAAGTTACTTTTTCATTATTATCAGCCTTTCTGCCAACACAAGGATGGAGACTCCATATGAAATTTATTCCATATGATTATTTTTAATATTTATTGTAAGGTTCCTTGGGCTTTGTAAAGGCAAGATATAACCATTTTAAATAAAATGATATACACAGATTATGACAAAAAATAAAGTCTCTATGTGAGAAACTGAAATGGCTCCAGTTAGGGTTTTTTTTGTTTTTTTGCAAAGAAGTTTGTGGAAGCAGTGCACGGCAACACAGCCTTAAAATAATCTGGTTTATTGATATAAAATTAAATTAATAATACAAAGGGGATGAATCATTATATTTAGTCCTATACAATAGAAAAGAACACAGAGAGAAAGATAAAAAAGACAGTGTATTCTTTTCT
This sequence comes from Liasis olivaceus, assembly GCA_030867105.1. Taxonomy (NCBI): domain Eukaryota; kingdom Metazoa; phylum Chordata; class Lepidosauria; order Squamata; family Pythonidae; genus Liasis; species Liasis olivaceus. Next base: position 83,927,800 of record CM061352.1, on the reverse strand, counting down.
ACAGATTTCAGAAATGTAGGAGCTGTCAGACACATTCCAGGAATTCTGCAACCTACAGTATGTTTACCAAAATGTCTAAAAATTAGCAAGTAACTGCTATGAGTATACCTCAAAAAGATTTAACACTTACTGGAGAATTTTCTTGAAGCTGTAAGCATTCATCCAAAAAGCACAGCGATCGATCTACAGATTTCTTGGCTTTCTTTTTGGAGATGTCTCCTGAAATAGTGTCTCCATCTGATAGACACTGGAACCAGTCTGGCTGAATAACCTTTTGGATGTCCATGAACTTTGAAGCTGTGAATTCTTTCCGTCCTCTATTGTTCCATATAGATACAGTCTGTCAGAAATAAGGAAAGAGGAAATTGGATGATTTTATCCACTATAAATTCATTCTATTCTACTTGTCTTCCATCTGACTATGCACGAATCTTCCGTATCTCTCCTTTGCTAAGGCCTGCCTGTCATTTCTTCCTTTTGTATTCTATGCCTAAGATTTTGCCTCTTTCAATGAAAAATCAAAACTACCTACTGTTTTCTCTTCTCCCATCTCAAAAATCTCAACAATTACAAGTAATCCTAGACTTACAACCATTTGTTCAGTGACCATTCAAAGTTATGGCAGTACTGAACAAAGGGACTTACAACCAATCCCTGAAGTTATGACCATTGCAGTGCCCCCACGGTCACGTGATCAAAATTCAGGCTCTTAGCAGCCCACTGCACTTACAACCACAGGGGCACTTCAACTCCCTCTATGTGCCTATCTTCCCCCCATCTTTGCCCTTTTCGGTGCCCTGCACTCCACCACCTACCCCTGCTGCCTGCTGCTGTCCCCAACTGATCACCATCTTCTTCCTCCTGCTGCTGGCCTGGGATCCAGGTGCTGGGTGAGGATGCAGCCCTGGGATGCATGCGGTGAGTGTGGCAGGTTGGCAAAACCTCATCTGGTGAAAGAGGCTTGCCAGGTCTGGTCAGGGAGGAGGCAACGGGATGGCAAGTGTGACACTCTCCATCACTGGACGAGGCAGGAGAGCCGGCAGTGGCTCTCTAGGCAAAGGTGGAGGTTCTGTGAGAGGCGCTGTTTAGGGTGGTGGCAGAACTGGAGGAATGTGGGCTTCCCAGAGGTGCAGTGTGCACTCTGAAGCTTGTGTTGGAAGTGCTCCTGCAAAACCGGCCTTCACCTTCACCTGGGAGCTGCTGCTGGCCCTCCTACCTCACCCAGCAATGTGATAGTACTGACTTCAAAGGCTATGTGATTCTAAAGGGGTGAATATTTTTTTCTGTCCCCTGATTTTTATTCATAACTCCCTTGCTATTATAATTCTGATCCTCACAAAAAATAAAAGAACAAAATTATACAGTCATTTCTCTGCTACTGCCACTACTACTACTGTTCCTTAAAAATAGTTGGGAGGGGAGTGAATAGCTGAAGACTGAAAAGTCACCAAACTCTCAAGTTCAGTATACCTTCATGCTGTTGTAGCCATGAGGAGAGCAAACAGCAGGGTCTTGAAGGGAACAATATAACATAGATTCTGGCATACCTGAGTACAAAATAAAATGTTATTTTTAATATAGAGTGTATAAAAATTTTCTACTATATCGATTATAACAATACTGCATTGTATCACTTATTCTTTTTGAATAAACTGTTAAGAATCAAGTCTCCAGAATCTATAAATTCCATTGATCATCCCTATTTACCCTTCAGGACAATGTACGAAAGGAACTGTGTTAGTTTATGGTAACAAAAATTCAGAAGGAATCTGGTAGCAACTTTTCCAAGTAACATTAAAAAAAAAAAAAAGCATAAGCTTTCAGGAGCTGAAGCTCACTTCATCAGATGCACAGAATGGCTAGATTGATGTAGGATATAAGTGATATAGAATTTAAGGATTTAAAATTTAACAATGAAAGTGAAAAAGCCTCTAGAGTCTACATACTATACAGACTACAGCCAAAGATTATGTTATACTTGTTCCAAGTAACTTCTAAGCCATCTAATCAACATCCTTCACAAGAAGCAAAAGTCAATCACCAATGCCATCTCTACCCTGCAATTTCAAACGGATCACGCCTTTACCCACCTTATCCTAATTTAAATCCCAAAGCATAACTCCTGGATCATAACTGATCATAAATTATTACAGGAAGGTTGCCAAAAGCAGGCCTTATGGGGGTTGCCCATAAGGAGAATTAATTCTAATTCCAGGGACTCAGCTCCCTAGGTTCTCAAATGAGAACGACACATTTCTTGATTTCACTTAGACAAGAAAGGTACTTTTTCTTGGAATGTCAACTAGCAGCATTGCAAGAGAACATCGGAATTTCTTACTGATTCTCTTGCAGTCAGTTAGAACGCAGGAGACTTGGTGTTGCATGTGGGCTGGAGAACTAGGGGAACAATTAATTCCTGCTTGCAGATAAGTCTTCTAAGAATATCACAAAATGTGTAAATGCCACAACACTCTGTCATCAGATTTTATGCAGTCTCCAATAATAAATAGATCAGTATGTTATTGGTTATTAATATTGAAATATAATGCATATTGCTGGATTCTAAAGTTTTCTGATGGTACTACAGGCAGTCCTCATTTAACAACCACTCATTCAGCAACCATCTGAAGTTATGACAGCACTGAACAAGTGGTACTTATGACTGATCCTCATAGTTGTGTCCGTTGCAGTGTCCCGGCAGTCACATGATTGCAATCTGGGTGTTGGCGACTGGATCACAATTACATCATGGCATCCTACAGTCATGTGATTGCCATTTGCAACCTTCACTGCCGGCTTCTGACAAAGTCAATAGGGAAGCTGGCAGTGATGCCATGCTTAATGACAGCGTGGGATTTGCTTAACAACAACAACCAGAACTGCTGGAACTGCCATCGCTAAGGACACATGTTGCACTTTATGACGTCATTTAGCGATGGAAATTCCAGTCCCAACTACTGTTGGTTGTTAAGAGAAGATTACCTGTACTATGTTTGTTCTGACCTATGACTGTAATGTAGTCTTTATCTGTATTATATCTCTGATTTCATAATCAGTCATAATTATGAGTCTTTTGTACAGGGATTTGTTTAAAGCAAATTGCACAACAGCAGCTATATTTTCACAATCTGATTATTTACTTTATCCCATGTGCATATGAACAACAGAAAACTGGATATGCAATGCTAAATAACTTCCAGATGTGCATGAAGCAACTTTGTAACAGAAACATTCATGGTAGGAGCTGAAAGCCTCCATATAATGGAGGAGCACACATTAACATGTTCCATTAACCGTGAAACCCACCCCTACAGTTTTACCTATGAATTTTCCAATTCCTTCTTTATATTCCTGCAAGACCTCCTGAAGATCTGCTCTGCATCCAAACAGAAAAACATATTAAATAGGCAACTACAATTCATGCAACTACAGGCAATTTTAGACAATATGTAAATAATGCAGTTTGAAAGACATCTCAGCTTAAGAATTCACTGAAGTGCTTAGGTAATGACTGTTCAGCCATTGACTCCAGAGCAACTCTAACCACCAAGAGAACCCCCTGTAATCTCAACAAATATCTTGGCTCTAATATAGTTGAGAAACTATAATGCAAAGTACTTCTCAAAGTGCACAAACTGCTTCCTCTTAAGGTACTAGTGTTGATATATGTGACCAGTAAACTAAATGATTATGCAGTTTAACACTAGCACATAAAACCATTGTACCATTTGTATCTCAGGCTGCAATCCTATAGCCAACTGGAAAAAGAAGACTTGAGAGTGAGTCCTGTTGAAGTTAAAGGGGTCTAAATTTGCATAAATAGGACAGCACTATTTGAATATAATTCTATCAGAACTGCAAAAATTAAAAAATATATAAAACATACATACTGTATATCTAAAAAGAAATCAGATCAAAGTCAGCATTTGCCTCACCTATTTTACCTACAAAGGCTGAAATTGCACTCACAGTGTTGTAAGGGGAATCTGGGCAACCACAGGAACGTCTTGAATATTCTGTAGAGTATCGTATGTCAGGTGTGGTGCTGATCCCATTTTGGTATAGAGCAGACATCCTGGAATTTCCATTGACTGAACCCCTTTCTTGCCAAGATTAGTCATTGCCCCAAGGCGACAGCCATCAACTACTTTGCAGAGATTTAATTTCATCTTCATCAACACACCTGAGAGAACAGCAAATGATAAGTAGAGCCTTTTGTCAAACAAATACTGCACCTACTTGATTTCTAAAACATTCATTCAAAAGATTGAGAATCCCTCTTCTGAGGAAAACTCAGTGTTCAACATTTGTAACAAAGATCTTATTTTTTTCCAATAGTTTCAATTCCATTTTGAAAGACCTCCAACTGCTTTTAAAAGAAAGTAACGCTGGGAATCCAAAATGCCAGAGGTTCATCTCTTGGAATTCTCAGATACTACTGGAAAGATTCCATCCAGAACCCGAAACAGCTACTGCCAGCCAGTTTTGAGAATAATGTGCCCTGATCTTATAAAATAGAAAGCATGATCTTGTAAAATATAAAGCATGTCCTATCCTCCTATGGACCTCTAGTGGGATGTCTAATTAAGAAAGAAATATGGGATACAGTTTGGGAGGAATTATCACATAGAGTGTGGCTGCTGATGTCATGAAATCACTGGAATGAGAGGAACCAACATTTGGGGCCCATTTGTGGAGTTTGTGATTTAAGACATTTAGTCATAACACTTCCCTAAATCATGAAAAATAGAGTAGTGGTCAATTTTTTAAAAATCTTTTTAAAATTTTATTAGATATTTAAAAAACATAATAAAGAAGAAAAATGGAAAGGAAAATGAGAAAAAAAATAGAAAAGAGTACTGAATAAAAATTTCAAAGCAACATTAGATTAGTGCTGCATATTAGAGTAACTTGTATCAGCTGAAATCTTTAGCGACATTTTCATATGAAGTCAATATGCAATAATTAACTACAATAATTAATTAATGCTAATTGTAAGTCAAAATGAAAAATTACAAGACATCTGCCTGATCTAAGAATTGTATCTTTATTTAGCAAACCAAATAAAAGCTTAGATATGATAGCATTATGTTAAGAGAAACCCAAACAATGGATGCAGTAAAAGACTTTATGTAGAATTATAATTCATGAAGATGCATACTCCTACAACTCAATTTGTCATTTTTTTCTCTGGAGGGAATTAATTTCTAATTAAAATCATAGAGTGTCCTGGAAGCTTTACCATATGCAAAGCCAACTCACTATACTTTGTGGGAATATAATTTTTGGTAATGTTTAACAGAAAAATGGCTGACCAGAAAGAGAAATCAACTTTTAGAATTTGTTTTGTTCTATAATAAATCATCTAAAGAATTGTTGGGCTTTACAACATCGTCACCAAATATGAAATGTTTCAACTTGATTATGGCGTTTCCAACAACTTTTAGAAAATGAATTATCTATTTTAGCAATCAATACTAAAGCAATATACCATTAATAAAACATCCTATATCAGTTTTCTCTAAGTGTAATGATCATGATGAATTTATCATTTATCTTACATTGATATCCCCACTGTTGCATGTAAATTGTTCTATTTAAATGCACATATTTAATCATACAACCTTTAACTTGTCTAATTTCTATTTCATATTTCACCAGCTCTTGTAAATAAGCCCCAACAAATGTTCTGAATTTTGTATTATATGTTTTTCAAATTCAGTCAAGTCTCTAAGTATTCCACCTTGTTTCTGTAATTCCTTTAGAACTATATTGCCTATTTGGACATACTGAAACCAGTGAGGTGATTCTAATCACTATGAATGAAGAATCTCAAAAGGTTTCATATTAATTTTATTAATAATTAAATCTTACAGACTATATAAGTTATATCTCTTCATTGGTCAATTTATTTTTATGTTTACCTACATGAAAATATTTAATATTGAAACTAGGGGCTAAAAGTCAGGGCTAATTATTTTTCTACATTTATCTCATACTTTCAATAAGTTGCTTATAACTGAATGATCTCTTATAGGTTGTATTTTCTGTTTGTACTGAACCAAGGATATTTATATAAACATGAGGGAAACCTGCTCCCTTAATAGAAGTAACCCAGCTGTAAGGTGACAAAATCCATCTATAATGTAAATTAAGCAGCTAGCTTAAAATACAATTTGAAATGTGGTACTACCAATCCACCTCGTTTCAGGACTTGTAAAATCTTAAGCCTTTTGTTAGACCATATAAAGTTAGTTCTTTGTCTCACCTACTTGTTTAATAACTTGTGTTCAATTTATACGGGAATCATTTGAATAGGAAGCTAAGCCTTGTTAAAATGTATTGTCGAAGGCTTGTTAAAATATTCATTTTAGTACTGCAATTCTTCCTAGCCAAGACAATTTTAGCTTTCTTCATCTTAAAATATCTGCCATCATATTTTTTCAAGTCTGTGAATAAATATTCTTAAATAAATCTTCAGGATCAGTTTTGTTTTTGTTTAAGGGACCACCCTCCAATCTTCTAAACCAGATTTAAAAATATGGCCCTGCTCATGGGGCCAGAAGAGATATGGTCTTTATATAGCCTCTGGTTAGTACACCCTGCATTAAGACCTCAGTTAAAGCAGAATAAGGATTTTCTCTAGTGTAGAGGAGGGTGTAAAAGCAGGAGAGGTAACTTTAATGGTATAATTGCAACAGTGATCAATTAGTTAGCACTTCTAAACTTCATTATTGTTCCATCCAAAGTGGCAAAAGCAGCAACATTTACACAGCCATTATACCCTTGAGTATATTGCACCCAGTACAGAAAAATGTTAATTCCTTGCTATTTTAAATTTACAGTTTGAATGCAAAATTCTATTTATGCTACTTTTCATATCTTGAAATAAATTTTAAAAAATGTTCTTCATTTCTTCAGCTTATAATAAAAAGACTAATATAACTATCAGCAGTACTATGTAGTCATCTTCATCTACAAATTATTACTCTTTGCATGCAGTTATAAATGAATATCACAGAACAATTCAATCCAGAGTTCTCATTCAAGGCACAAATGCCCAGACTCAAATTATCATATTTTGGTCACATTACACAAAGAGCTCTTTATAGAATGCTAATGTGGGGAAAGAATCAGCAAAGATTTGGTACATAATACTTGGATGGCCCAGAATTCAATATGGAACATAAACATCCCCAATCAATATTGAATGTTGCTAAAGTAAGAATGTAGGGTCAACTTTGGTGTCCAGAAAGGCACCTCATGGTTAACTCCAAATGCCTCCCATCATTGGGGATAGAAGATAATGGCTGAAGGGCAGCAACATAGATTCTCAAGCTCCTTATCACTTAGAAAAAACAAAAACAAAGGGAAATGCTTATGTTTCTTTCTAATCACAGAGGGCATTACTATCTTCTGTGCATCTAAGTAATTTGTTACTATGCTCAACTTTCATAAGCACCTATGAGAATGGACTGCATGAAGTACAATCTAAAGTATCTGGAAGACATCAGGTTACCTTACCAAATTTATACACCAAAACAGGCCACTTATATAGACTAGACAATAATGAGTATTTATAACACCAGTAGTGGACTGGAATATTGCCATGTGGTATGGCTACTAGATCTGGGCTTCATGCAAAAGTCCAGATGAACACTAAAGGGCAGCATTTGGTATATTTTCTTGTCTCTCTATGCTGCCATCTTGTGGCCCTCCGGATTTTGCAACTCAAGCTTCATAGCCCCAAACTAGAGATCGATTCATGATGCTGAATGCTTTTCTTCCACTAAATAAAAAAGGTTTGCAGAGTCTTGTACTAGTTTTCTCTATATCAGATGCCCTCCACACCGCAATAGCGAAGCAGGTATAAATTTCTTTTCTTAGCGTGTTTTGCCTATTACGTACAGAAAACCCAACCCAATGCCCTCCAAACGTGCTTTAACAGCATCTCCGGAATCAGCTTGCTGAGGGATATGGAAGCCATCATTACAATGCATCTGAAAGCACGGGGGGAGGGAGGAGGGCGTCCTATGAACACACTAGATAAAGAAAGTAGGAAACGAAATTAACAAACTCCGGACCTGCACAATACTGTATCTACTTTTGCCCTAGAGCGCAATTAACAGTGGAACCACGCGAAATCGCACTTACCCCTCAATGTACGCACGCGATAACGCGCCGTTTCCGCTACGGCCGCTAATTTTTCCGTAACACTGGTTCTCCAATGGGAAAAATGCCTACGTCATAGTAAGTCGACGGCGAAGAGTTGATAGGAAGGAGGGAAAGAAGCGCCCGCGCGTCTGCTAGGTGGAAGGGTTGCCATGACGAAGACGCCACTCTCTCCTGTCGAGCTGCGAAGCGAATTACGCACTTTGCCTTCGCTGTCGGTCGTCGGTCCGGCTTTAGGGAGAGGACGTCGCCTCCCAACCTGTATTGCGCGGGAAATAAGTGCAGTGCGAGGCGGAGAGGAAATCGAGGTGTCTCCTTGTGGCTTTTCCAATGGCGGTCGTGCGATCCCGCCCTGAGCTTTACCGTTGGCGACGTTTCAATCAGCCTGCATCGCGGCAGAAGGTAGATAAGAAGGCTGTGGCGCTGACTCGGTCGGCTGCTTATTGCTGAAGTCGCTTTCCAGTCTGTGCTGGCTGTTCAGCGGTCACATTTTTGGATAATGTTGTTGTTGTTCAGTCGTTAAGTCGTGTCCGACTCTTCGTGACCCCATGAACCATATTGCGCCAGGCCTTCCTATCTTTCATTGCCTCCCTGAGTTTGCTCAGTTTCATGCTCATTGCTTCAGTGATGCTATCTAGCCATCTCATCCTCTGCCGTCCTCTTCTCCTTTTGCCTTCCATCTTTCCCAGCATCAGGGTCTTTTCCAAAGAGTCCTCTCTTCGCATTAGGTGACCAAAGTATCTGAGCTTGAGCTTCATTATCAATCCTTCCAATGAGCAATCAGAGTTGATTTCCTTTAAGATTGACTGGTTTGACCTCCTAGCAGTCCAGGGGACTCTTAAGAGTCTTCTCCAGCACCACAGTTCAAAGGCATCAATTCTTTGGCGTTCAGCCTTCTTTATGGTCCAGCTCTCACAGCCATACATTACTACTGGAAAAACCATAGCTTTGACTATGTGGATCTTTGTCGGCAAGGTGACGTCTCTGCTTTTTAATATGCTATCTAGGTTTGCCATAGCTTTCCTCCCAAGGAGCAAGCGTCTTTTAATTTCACGGCTGCAGTCTCCATCTGCAGTGATCTTGGAGCCCAAATAAATGAAGTCTGTTACTGCTTCCATTTCTACCCCTTCTATTTACCAGGGATTGATGGGTCCAGATGCCATGATCTTATTTTTTTAATGTTGAGTTTCAAGCCAGCTTTCGCACTCTCCTCTTTCACCCTCATCAAGAGGCTCTTTACTTCTTCTTCACTTTCTGCCATTAGGGTGGCATCGTCTGCATATCTGAGGTTATTGATGTTTCTCCCTGCAATCTTAATTCCGGCTTGTGATTCTTCCAGCCTGGCATTTCTCATGATGTACTCTGCATATAGGTTAAATAAGCAGGGTGACAGTATACAGCCTTGCCGTACTCCTTTCCCTATTTTGAACCAATCGGTTGTTCCATGACCGGTTCTAACTGTTGCTTCTTGGCCCGCATACAGATTTCTCAGGAGACAGGTAAGGTGGTCTGGTATCCCCATCTCTCCAAGAATTTGCCACAGCTTGTTGTGTAAAGTGTGCCTTTACCTAATGACACTGAATAGCAAGAAACTATTCACACAGCGCATACGGAACTCATTGCCACAGGATGTGGTGAGGGCCAACTGAAATTAGACCAATTCATGGAGACTCAGGGTACCAATGGGTACATATCAGGACAGTTGTAGTGAGAGGTAGCAATTGCTGGGGAGCAGCAGCCTTCCGGTCCTGCAGGTGGGCTTCCCTTAATCTTCTGGTTCTTGCTATGGAAAACAGATGGCTGGACTCTTTCCAATCAAAGGGCACATTTGCACTGTAGTGATGCTCTGATAAAATTCAAGGAGTGCCTTATTACAGGACATGTAAAGTCTACTTCAAGTCTAGCTCAACTACTAATGACTTTGTGAACACATTGATGTGGTTTTCTTGGGAACAATACAGAAGTGGTTTTCTGACATCCCAGTATAGCCTGCATCTGGGATTTTTTTGACTTTTCAGTCTAGCCCACAGCCCTGAGATATGTCAGTGGTTTCCCATCCAAGAAATAATTAGATATGACTCAATGTAGCTTTTTGAGATCAAAGTCAACTTTGCACTGCCATCTAAGTGGGCCTTCTTACAGAGATTATGAATAACCACAGAGCACTGTTGATCAGTGAAAGAGAACAGAAAAAAAGCACATCTGCAATTTATTTCTAGTACACACCTAAGTATGTTTACTTCCATCCTTGTAAGTGTGCTTAGGGTAATAACTGATTTTTTAGCTCAATATTTATTTTGAGAATTTTTAGTGTAAAACATGAGTTAATGTTTTACAATAAAGTTAATATGAGTTAATGAGTTGTAAGTATACAACTCAATATAATAAATGAGTTAATGTTGTAAATCAAATAATATGCCTATTGAATAGCATTACATAAATATAGTAAATAAGTAAAAATAATAGTAACTAGTTTTATTAGAGTTTTACAAAATAGGGAATCTCATATAAAGACATGCATAGAGATCTTTTAATTTCACTTTAATGTTTATCTTTAACTAAATGTTAAAATATTTTAATTGTTGTTCCCAGACACAGTTTGATGCTGATACTGTAGAGCACTGGATTAAGGTAAGGAAAAATAAAGTAATGCTCGGTCTCAAATATCTGAAAACAAATATCTTTTTTATTCAGTGGGAAGAAATCTCGAGTTCCCTGATGTGGGAGTAAGATTCATTTAATCCAATGGGACTCATTTTCTGAATAATTATGGATGAGATTGGACTGTAATAATAAGTACACAAAAGTTAAAGTCTATTACAATTATTCTTAGAAGAAAATAATAAACATATTTAAATTTAAGTAACTATGTTGAGAAATGTGTATAATCTATAATTTACTGATAGAGCCAGTGTGGCATAATGATTAAGGGTTGGACTAGGATGATCCAAATTCAAACCCTCTCTTAGCCATGGAAACCCTGGGCCAGTCACTCTCTCTCAGCCCAATCTACTTCACAGTGTTGCTGTTGTGAGGATAAAATAAAGGGAACTCCTCTTGTAAACTGCCCTGAGCTCTTGGAAAAATGGTGGGATATAAATCTAATACATACATATATAAATGGGATCTTACTTAAGCCTTGTAATTGCTATTAATCATGTTCTTCTAGACTGCTAAAGACAACTGAGAAGCAGCTGGGGCTTTAAAACCTGGATTTGTGGAATTAAAAATCCCTCATTTTGAAGACAGCAACATTTTTTCACTAATACATACTTCTAGTACAGTCCAAAGTTGGACTGTTAAGTGATAGACTCCCATTAGCAATAATAGGAGAAGAAAAATAAAACTACAGGCTGGGATAGATTTACGTAATCCTTTCTTTGCTATTTACCTGTGGAAATCCATCCAGTGATATTGTATTTCTGAAGAGCTTTCCATGTGTATTGCTGAGACCACCTAATCCTAACATCCTCTAAGAAACTTGATATTGGCATTAGAATTGTTATGGGCTTTAGTTATTTATTTTTATTTATTTATATATCAAATTTGTCACCGCCCATCTCATTAAAAAGTGACTCTGGGTGGTTTACAGAAGAGATAAAATCAATTAAAATACAATATAAAACAATCTTAAATAATTAATAAATAAATTCTAAGGGATGATAAAATTGACAAGCAGCTTGAAATTATGCTTAAAGCAGATTCATTGAAATCAGTGGGACAGATAATTTAAATTCCAGTCATTTTAGCGGGTGCTATTCTAAATATTTCTAATTAATTAATTAATACCCTGCCGAGTCTCAAAAAACTTAGGTGGCTAACAATCTCATTATAAAATAATACATCAATAAAAGAGAACACCCCCAAATACATAAAAGGACCAATTAGAATAAAAAACCCAGCAGAATAACTACCATGTGCTTGCAACTCCACTACCAATCAAAGCATCCTCTCCTATTATGCTAGACAAAATAAGTGGATCTTAACAACTTTTCTAATTTTTTAAAAAAATTTCAGCGGGTGGAACAAGCCTCTGAATTTGCTGTTTCTGAAGCTTTTTCATTAAAAAAAGCATCCTGTTCTCGAGGGTTTCGTGGTCCAGTACTGGATTTGGAAACAACAGAGCAGCTGCTAGATCATGATGAATCATATGTAGAAGGTATTTCCTAAACATTTTGCTGTGGAGTCCACCTGATCCAGAATAATCTGTGTTTTTTGGCTATATTGTAGAAAAATGAACAATAGATTCTGCATCCCTAGAAAAACAGATATCTTCTCTCTATTACAAACTACTGTACTTTGTGGGAAGTGGAGTTGGAACATCTAGTTGTGCCAAGAGATTGTGAAAATACAAGTACAGGTAGTCCTCGCTATCCAACCACAATAGGGACCGAAATTTAGGTCGCTAAGTGATTTGGTCATTAAGCGAATTGGAGTTGATTTTTTATGATGGTTGTTAAGTGAATCACCAAGGTCTTTAAGTGAATCTGGCTTCCCCATTGATTTTTTTGCCAGAATTCACTTAATGACCACGTGATTTGCTTAACAACCACATGATTCACTTAACAGCCATTGTAAAAAAGGTTGCAAATTGTGATCATGTGACTGCAGGGGTCGAAAAGCATGTTTCTCAAGGCTGTTGAAACTCCAGACTGTCGTTAAATGAAAGGTGGTTAAGCAAGGACTACCTGTAGTCCCCGGGCTAAGAATACCCAGTTTATGGACGACCCATAGTTAAGAATGGAGCCTATTGTAGCAAAATTCAAGTTAAATAAACAGTGATTTGAGTTAAATACACAATGATTTAAGTTAATTACACAATACCACTTATACAGTATTATACAGTAATACTGTTCCAGCTTACATGCACATTCAACTTAAGGACAGACCTTGGGAATGGAACTCATTCTTAAACTGGGGACTACCTGTACCTGAGTTATGTATGATGGTGGAAGGGAATGTCTATTTAGCTTTGTGGAGGAATCTGATGAAGCATGGCTAAGTTATTCATAGTGATGATTAAATGTCATTGATGGTAGCTTTAGAGACCATAAATTTATTGTACAGGTTTTTTTTAAAAAGTCTATCATTTTAACTGATGAGGTTTATACCTTCCCAATTCCTCCTAGGCTTGTGGACTTTAAAATGTAAGATCAGCTGTAAATAATATCAAGAATTTTTAACAAATCAGAATAAAAATCTTGGGTAAATCTCCTTGGGATTAATAGTGCAGAAGCCAGTTTCATTTGCCTTTGAGAAGAGTTTAAGTTTGGAATGTAAAATTCCTTTTGATATTTTACAACTTTTGCTTTAATTGCTACTTCTTTTTCCAGTAATATTGTTTATTGCTTTCATCAATGCAGCTCAAGAGTTGCTTAATGACTGGATGAATTCAAAATTGAAACTGGAACTGGCAAGTGATGAAGACAATGATATTCAGAATTCAGCATCTCACTCTGTTCCTTTACAAGAGCCTATCACTGGCTTTCAGAAGTATAAAAAATTTGATGGTGAGACTTGCCTGATTTTAAATTATATATGGATGTCATAGAAGACCTCTTCTCTATTTTGTTGTGTTCCTTTGTAGACAATCTAATGGCCCTCAAAGGTAGAAAGATTAAAATATCTTTTAGAAAATGGTGTAGCAACAATATGAGTTTGATTTGTATCCAGTCTTTCTGCCCAAAGGGCAATCAAGGAACTTAACAGTAAAAAAATAACTACTTATGTTTAACAGTTAAACTGGTAAAAAGAGTTAAACACAATGTAATAGGAAATTACGGCCCACATGATTTGACTTTTCTTAGAGGTATGTGTGTATTTATGTATGCGTTTACAGGTAGTCCTTGGTTAACGACCACTCATTCAGTGACCATTTGAAGTTATGATGGCACTGAACACGTGGTGGTTACGACTGTCCTCAAAGTTCCGGCCGTCCCAGCATCCCTACAGTCACATGATCACAATGTGGGCACTTGGCAACCAGCTTGCACTTATGATGGTTGCAGCGTCCCATGGTTGCATGGCTGCAATTTGTGACCTTCCCTGCTGGCTTCCCACAAGCAAAGTCAATGAGGAAGACAGCAGGGAAGGTTGCAAGTTGCTCAGGTAAGTCTCTCCCACCCATGCACCCTCCCTGAGCCTCATTGTGTTTCTGCCACACCTCCCCAGCCATTCAAGCACATTCCCTGGTCACTCATGCACCTTCGTGCACCCTCTTTCACCCAGCAGCAACCACCCCAAGCCCTGCTGCACTCACCCCGCACTTCCCTGGCCACCTGCGCACTCCCTTGTTCTCTCTCCCACCTGGCAGCAGGCACTTACCTGCCTGCTAGGCTACTTGCAAGATACTTGGGGCTTGCAACTTCCTGTTGGCTTCCCTGCTGACTTTGGTTGTTGGAAGCGGGCAGGATATTGTGAGGAGGTGTTTGCTGAACGACCCATGATCCTCGCTTAACGATGGCAATGGGGACTGCAGGGAGTGCCGTTGCTATGCAATGCGGTCACGTGATGTCGCACTTTACAACCGCATTGCTTAGCAATGGAAATTCTTGTCCCAATTTTCATTGTAACTCAAGGACTACCTGTATCGGTAAGTGCCAAAGTTAATATACATTAGAATGCTCTGTTCTGACACAGAAATAGTTCTTTTCACAGTGCAGACAAAGTGAAACACAAATGAAAAGCTATGTTTGCTTTGAAAATTACTATTAGCTGAACAGTGTAGTTCTTCATTAAAAATATCATGCTTGAATCAGCATCAAATATTTAAGTTTACATACTTTGAAAAGGAAAGGTATCTTATTCTGAGCATGCATCTAAATTTGTAGCCTAACTGAAGGGGGGGTTGTCTTTCATAGGCTTAGTATATTTATTTCCACTCTCATTTTAACATTCTTAGGCTGAAAATCATGCTATTGGAAAGTGAAATTTTGCTACTGAATTTCAGTAGTGCAAACTCAGTGTGATTGGGTGTATATGGAGAGGTTTTTAAGGGTAGCAATAGGTGTATTTCAGCTCACAGAGGCTTAAGACTTCCACTATGGTTTTACCATTTCTAAATATTTCTTTAAAAAACCTTCAAAAAGCAGACATTTGCAGCTCATTTTTGGTGTTGTGGAGTGCTCTAGGAGGCACAAATAGGAAGTTGGGGATGGCACATATGGAGATTGCAAGTTGCGACTCCTGATTTAGGATAGATGTTTATAGATACTCTACATTCTGTTTCAATATGATTTATATATTCTAGACTTCTATGGTTACTTGGAACAAGAGGTGGAAAGCACCACAGTGCAAGATTTTTTGCAGCATTTATTGCAAAGTGAAATTGTGAATAGTGGTATACTGGAAGACCTTAAAACTAAAGGCATCAGAGAGAAAAAGAAGCCCAGAGACCTACGAATTACCATGGAGCTAAGGCATAAACAGGTAAAAATACAAGGTTTATGGAAAGCCTCCTGAAACTCAGGTTGCACTTTATATTTCTTCATAAATTTGCTAAGTCTTGATATTGTTTAAATTAATCCCATAGAGGAAGGAAAGAAATGCAATCTGAAAATAATAAATTGAAAGTATAATGGCCTGGTTCAGACATTATGTTAAGCTGTAATGTGGCTTGTTTGTTTTTGGCTTCCACCTATTATTGCTTAGTATCATGTGCAAATCAGGCATAATGGCTTGTTTAATAAAGGGGTTTAAAAAATCATAGCATTTTTGTGAGTTCAGCTTTTATTTCCCAGGATCTTCCAAAAGTGCAAGATTATGTTGTTCTTCACTGGAGTGATGTAACTCAGTCTGGTGAGAAGGAAAGATCAAAAGAATTTTTTTTCTATCCCCTCCAAGGAAATCACATTCAACCTTTCACTCTGCCTTCTCAAGACGATCTGTGAAATATAAATTAAACAACTATTACTCTTTGCCTTCTTTATCCCTCTTCTCCTTCACCCAAGGAGAGAAGCAGGACAAGAAAGGATAGCCATACAAGGCGCAAACGAAAAAGCAAGGCTAAATGAGGAAAGGGAAATGTTAGCAGTGGCAGAGTCTGCTTGGATTTCTCAAAAAGGGTCCAAGAATCCAGAGTTCGAAAAATGGCTTCACTCTTAGTCCATTCTGTAAGTGAATTAGAAGATTTCACCCTTATTTCAGGGGAGAGAGCCAGGTGGACTGCTCCTTAGGGTTCTCTCAGAAAAGGAAGGAGATAAACTTTCTGGCAAAGTGCCTCCATCAATGCCCTCACATTACAGACTATTTAAGATGGTACAATACTCAGTACTTCTAGGAAGATCAATAAAAATTCTTTAACTGGAGCAGGCAAACGTTGCAACAGCTCCAGCCTTGCACTCATTTCTCAGTCAGCTTCCAAGTATTCCAGAGGAGACAAGATTGGATTCAACAGTCAAGGAATGGAGAGACTCAGCTAAGCCCAGACTATTTCTCCCAGAAATAGCCAGAAGTATTCAGCCCCAAAGTAGACATTGGAGGCATTGTATACTGCATCTATAGACAACCTACTTGTAGCCCTAACATCTAAAACGTGGTATCCCAGGTAGAGGGACAATTCGCTCACAGACCCAGGTACTCAGTGAGTCAAAGGAGTGTTGAGATACCTGTATGATGCTGCAGTCCTAGCCGTCCAAGTTGCATCAGTCATAGCCAGAGATGTAGTATTATCCATTTATATTTTTATTGTGTTTAAATGCTAATGAAATCAGGGTATACTCCCTATTTCTTGAGATTCCAGTGTTTGAAAGTCTGAATAAGCTGGCCTGGACTCCTGAATTCATGGACAAGTCTTCTATGGATATCTTACAGTTTTTGCCAGGACCAAGGACTCAGGCATAACAGTCCACTGGGGCCTGTTACTCAAACATGGAAGGTAGATCATCAGTTCACAGCCCACCTCACATTAAAAAAAAAACTTTTCTAGGAAGAAAGTTACTTGGGTAAATTATTAGCAGTGGAGCTGATCAAGAACAAAGATCAGAAAAAAAAATACTTGCTCTGCTCCTGAAAAGGAAGACAGCAAAACAAGAAATAAATTTTAAGCTACTTTTGCACTAGATACAGGACATCTTCCTTTTTTTTTTTTTAGTTCAGGGAACCAGCACTTTGAACCTCACTGGTCCTTCTTCCACAAACCTTTGCGGGTGTTCCTCCTAGAGCTAGTAGGGGTGAGGGGCCAGAGCAAATGAACATAAAAGTGATAGCTGGGCATCTAGATGTCTGATTGTAAACATTCTGGCACACCTGGAAATCCAACTCCACTCATAGATATATGGTAGAGTCAGGATAGGACATGCTTTGGAATTCCATAAAAAGCCAAGAAGCAGTTTTCTCTCATCCCCAATCTATGGGAACAAAGAAAAAATACCTCAGTGTACTCCAGACAATCTCTTACACCTTAGACATTGACAACATAGAGCATCTACCTGTGGAAGAGTATATTTTCTTGAGAATTTTTCTGTCCCCAATAATAGGGATTGAAAGATAATCCTGAACCTCAAGACCTTCAACATGTACATCAGGGAACTTTCAAGATGGAAACATTTAATTTAGCCATAGAGTCCATTCAGTCAATTTCCTGAAATCAGTAAACCTGCTGGAGGTCTACTTCCACATTCCCATCAGATCTTTCTTAGGTTCACCTGCAACAGAAATCAGCTCCAATTTTCAGGGATTTATCCTTTGGTCTTTTAATCAGTCCTCACGATGTTCAACAAGGTGTTCTGAATCTCTTTCCAATTAGTTTTGTTGGATCACCCCTGTCCTATTGTTTTGAGAGAGGAAAAAAAAAATCTCTGTCCACTTTCTTTATGCAATGCATGATTTTATGCACACAATTATTTTCCCCTCAGTTGCTTAGCTTATGGAGGACAGAGACTGCTCTGGATCAGGAACCTGTCAAGGGAGACCTCCCACATCTCGTAGGGAGAGTAATCCTCACTTCCAAAAGCCCATCCAGTAGTCCTATTGTTCCTCATTCTCTGTCTGCTCACAGCCTACTCACATTCTCACAGAAAAGGAAACAGAGAGCAAAACACTGAAAGGAAGGCTGGAGGGAAACGGCATCTACCTTCAAAGCATTACAAACAGAAAGATGGACAAGAGTCAAGTGAGGACTATAATCTCATGTGCAGGGTCTTCAGCTGTACAATCCTGAGCAATGAGGAAGACCTATATCCAGTGGAGAAGCAAGGGAAAGACACACGAGACACATATGAAGCTCAATGTACATTGGGGTCAGATGAAGTCAGGGTTAGCTGTTGAATGGTGCCTTCACATGGATTAGCATACACTGAAACCTTTCTCAGTGAAGAAGCTGTTCAGGGAAGCAGTTGACTCAATCTTAGTGGAAAGCAAGGATAAAAGAAATCATTGCCCACAGCTCCAAAGAAGAATCTGCACTGTTCTTTCAGGTTAAAGATCATACACCAACTTTTTTTTTTTTAGGCAAGAAATCCCACTCATGTTTCCAAGTCCAGCAACAGAAGGGCACACCCAATAGAAAAGATGGAGGAGGCAGGGACCCCACACTGTGATGTCTTCACCTCCAAGGTGGTGGGCAACTGCAACAATTTTGATAACCCTTAATATTCATGTAAGGACAGATGGATGTTAGAGATGGTTCAGTAAGAATATATACTGTTCACAAAAAAAAAGTAGACAAATTCCTGTAATCCCCTATCTAAGAACAGAAAGAAGCATTCCAGGATGAAGATAATAACACATTTATTAGACATTAGAATGACAGAAAATTTACCTGCAGAAGAGACCTCTGGCATGTTTTCTGTCTTTATGGTGCTGAAGAAGAATGGAGATAGGAGTCCATCTTGAACCTCAGGCTGCTAAACAAACCCATCAGGCACTGAACCTCCAGAATGGATAAATTAAAGTCTATACCAGAAGCCATCATACTGAATGACTTCTAGCCTCAGTTGACCTGTCAGAAGCCCACTTGCATATTCTAATCAGAACTTCCTATTGAAAGTTCTTTAAGTTTGCATAGGGGGATAATGTGTTTTAGTTCAGAATACTCTTATTTCAGGCCAGCATCAGCACCAAAAGCATTCTCCAAAGTGATGGCCATCCTGGTGGGCAGTCTGAATGCTTTATGTCCACAGTTATATCTAGCTGGATGGCCTATTCATCAGAAAGAAGGCAGCGAACAGCTTCAATATAATGTTTCATTGTCTCCAAGAATGTGGCATCATAGTGAATCTAACCCAAGAGCATACCTGATGCTGTTCAAATGGATCTTGCACCTGGGAATCAGTATCAGAGGAAAGAAAAGTTTTTCTGTCTTAAGAGTGAACCCTCAAACTTTGATAGAACATGAAGGAAATCCTAGCTTCTTGAAGGCTGATCTTATAAAGATTACAGAATGTGATGATTGTAGCAATAGGTCTGTTTCCACTCCACATGGGTACAATGGCTCCTTCTGCTTTAGGACCAAATTGCCAACTGAAGGTTGCTAAGCAAGATAATCCAGTTCCTGCACTGGTAGCTAATCCCAGCCAATCTCTTACAGAGAGTGCCACTTAGAATGCCTGTCAGGGATCAGATGATCACAGACACTAGCCTAGAAGGTGAGGAGTCCACTTCCTGGTTTTATAATAAATCAACATTGCTGATAACCATCTGAAGCTGAGGGTACTATGGCTAGTTCTGCATGCATCAGACTGGAAAAGTACAGTAGATGCCACCTATTGGTGCAAAATATAGTATAATAATGTTCTGTTTAAATCATTAGGGTTTTAAGGCAAACTGAAGTCATATGATTAATGATATGGGAAGAGAAGTACTTCTAAGTCCGTATCAGTGAAACACATAAAGTTATCATTGAATACCACAGAAAAGTTACTGATTAGGAGAATTGGTCCTAATTCCACAGATATCCATGAGATCTCAACAACATAGAGATACCTCTGTTGACCCTTCATCAGCAATAGGCAGATGAAGCATTTCTTTTCCTGCTTCTGAGACAACAGCATTGAAGGAATCGGTGGCTTAGTGGCATCATGGGCAAAAGAGTACTTTACTGGTGTCCAAGGTAGTACACAAAGTGAAGCTACTCAAGGCGTGAGTGATTTAAATCACTCTGTTGTGACCCAGGAATCTCTGACTTTTCACCCTGGTGGAAATGAGTGAGTCACCTGTGGCATTTCCCAAAACATCCAGACATCTTGTCTCAAAGGTTAATACTGCACCAAACCCAGACTGGCTGCATGGATATTAAACGGGCAGCTCCTGAACAACAACCGTCCAAGCTTAGTGGTAGACTCCCATCTTAATGGCAGCCAGTCACTGCCAAAAGCTGTGAGTTGCTTTGTCATGCCTATGAATTGTGCAAAATTCATCCTCTACAATGGAGGTCCTTGGACTATTGGGCTCCCTACAGATATGGATGGATAGAGGGCTGAAAGCAAACACATTGCATAGACTAGCAGCCCTTTGGCATCATTCTTCTGAACATACTGAGAACCATTTTCAGGACATGTTCATGCATGTTGCTTCTTCAGGAGTGCATTCCTGCTCTTTCTCCTAATAATTCACCATTTCCATCCATGGGAGGTGTTACTGGTACTTAGGGCATTAATAACCATCTCCTTCAAACTCATTAGGTTGATTCTTGTTACTATGTTTATTTTGAGGCAGTCTTTCAGGTAGCCTTAGCCTCAGCTAGGAGGGTTAAGTTGCTGGGGGGCACTTGGGGAATCTATGAGTGTTCTACCAGGTCAAGGTGGTTCTAAGGCCAAATTCCTGCTTCATGGTCAGCTCCAAATTCCAATGAGCATAAGAGATTGTGCTTCCCAGTTTCTGTCCATATCCAACTAACCCTGACATAAGCTAGAGCTTTGTTACTCCCCTGAAAATAAAGGGGTGAAAGTCCAATAGTTTATTCGTCTCTCACAGAACAGGAAATCGGGGGATCACATTTACTATCCCACTGTTAGCAGATGGGTTAGAAAATGTATTGCCCTGGCATATAGAACCAGCAACAGACAGCTCCCCGCTATAAGGGTTGGGGGTCATTTTCACAGCCTTAACAGATTATCATTAATGGATATCTATAGAGTGAATACATGGACAGAGCAGTCTATCCTTATAAAACATTATAAAATATATGTTTGCTTCCCCAGATGCAAACTTTGGCCATTACATGTTATAAAGGGTGCTAAAAATAGATACACTGACCCACACTGGGAATTTAATTTATGCATTAATTTATTCAATTTAGGCACTGCCTGACTCCAAACTGACTTTGGGCAGTATACAATAAAACCAAACAAAATGTTAAAAAATACAGTATAGTAAAAGTATAAAAACAGATGAATAAGAAAGGGAATAAGAAACAAGAAGTGATGACAAGTCTGGATAATTACACCCACAACCCCAAACATATCTGACAACCACTCTAACCCAGGACCTGGGAGAACAAGTCTTCAGAGCTTTCCGGAATGCTATCAGGGTGGGTGCTACATGGATATCAGGAGGCATCTCATTTCAGAGGGTAGGTGTCATGACAGAGAAGGCATGCTTCCGGGTCCCAATAGATAACATTGTGTAATTGAAGGGACCTAGAGTGTGCCAACCCAACCCTGTTGGCTCATATTGGCTGGGCAGAAACCACAGGAGATAGGTGGCCCCTCAGATAACCAGGCCATATGCCATGTAGGGCTTTATCAGTCATAACCAGCATTTTGAACATACCTAGAAACAAACTGGTAACCAGTGCAACTCATGCAGCAGGGGTGTCATATGAGCATGCCCATCATTGTCTGCACTGCTACCTTCTGTTAGAGGATATCCCTTTCCTGTCAGTTCCAAGTCCCTAGAAAATGGACTTGACAGTCCCACTCTAATTAGGAGGAAAGGAAAATTAAATGAGAAACCAGGCTATCAAAGAATTGATGTGCAAGTTATTTTACTGTGTTATGCTAATTGTTATACATTGTTTTCCATTCCATATGTTTTACCAGTTGCAAGTTTGTTGTGAAATATACAATAAAGGAGGAATTGAATCACACTCAGCTGAAGTCAATTCATGCAACTTCATCGGATAGAGAGAAGGCTTAAATCCTGCCTTCTATCTAGAATTAGCTAGCTAGTAGAATTAACCAATTTCTTGCCTTTCCCTTGTGTTTTATTCTATCAGGTTATTGTATTATTTCCTTAGTTACACAGAATGTAATGTATACAGCTGAAGTCCTGTAACAGAGCAGAGTGTCCTCGCAGACAGAAAGGAAGTATTTTTGTCCCTACTTTCTTACTGGTAGAAGAGTCAACTCGCTCCTGTGTGGTCCATTATCTAGTGATTAGCAATTAAATCTAATGACTGGTCTGTGCTTCAACACTTATTTTTGATCTTGTTTTTGAGGTAAAAGAAAATCGCTTGAGACGGCAGAAGGAGCTTGAACTTCTAAAACAAGAAAAGGCCTTGAAAAAGTTTGCAATATCAGAGGCTCAAAAGCAATTGCAAGAGGAGAACAAGAGGAAAGCTCTGAAAGCCAAGAAAGAAGAAGAAAAAATCCAAAAACAGATGGTAATACTGCGGAAGGAGTTGGTAGAGAAAAGACATCTCATGGAAGAAGCACGGAAAATGTAAGCTTTGGAGGACAAGAACATGGAAAACAAGTTCATTCTAGATCCTAAAATGTAGTCCAAAAAACCATGATAGAGCACTGCAACTAAGTAGATGCAAGATCACCTAAAATCTTTTTGAGTTTTAAGGGAGTGAGGGAGGATATAAATATAAGACAACTTAGGATCTCATCTCCAAAGATGCTATGGAGATTGATTAGCTTCCAAGTACAATTAAATTTATGTCAAATTTGTAGACATGGAAGAAACTGGCACGTCTTTTCCAAACCATCTCTATTTACTTTTCAGAACAACTGACTAAGTTGGTGCCATGTTGTATGAACTGTACAAATTAAATCAGAAGTCAGACTGTTTTTCATAGGTATTCCTATTTGATTACAATTGCTTCTTCAAATTATCAGCTTCTACAGTACTATATAACATTAAGATGATTGACAATATCTGTAGTTGCCTCTTTAGGACACTATGGGAGCCTACTAAGACAGTTTTTCTTTTATGCCCCTATATTTATTTATTTATTTATTTACATTTCAAACTTAGACACCACCCATCTCACAAGGAAGTGACTCTGGGCAGTTTACAATAAAAACAGCAAATAAATATTAGTTAAAATAGAATAAGAATAGTATGAAGATCCAATAAAACATACACAAATAATAATCTTCCAAGATGCTGGTGATTGAAAAGACTAACATACGGGAGCATCTTCAAGGTGCTAGCCACCCCCAAGCTTGGATGCCCCTTTTCTCGCCCCATGCCATTTGGCAGAGCCAGGTCTTGACTGCTTTCTGGAAGGTCACAAGAGTAGGGGTCTGCCTCACCTCTGGGGGAAGGGTATTACATAGGGTGGGGGCCACAGCAGAGAAGGCTCTCCTTCTGAGCCCCGCCAGTTGACATTCTTTCATCAACAGGGTCCGCAGCATACCCTCTCTGACCAGGTGGGACGGGTCAATATAATAGGGGTGAGATGGTCCCTCAGGTAACTTTAACTGTAACTGTTCTTTAAGTGCCAGTATCTAAGTTTACTCCTTAACAGCTGCATTATAAACATATATTGTGTAATACCAGCTTATGAAATGGAGAACATAGCAATAACTAAATGTATTATAACAGTGCTATAAAGCTTGCTCAGCTTCTTTCTATACTGTTTTTTCTAACCCCTCACATACTGTCTTACTTTCAGGGAAAGGAAGAGACACAATTTAAAAAAAATTCAGAGTCTGATAGAAGCTAGCCTGCCTCCTGCTGGGTTTACCTATCTGGATTGTGACAATGAAAGACAAAAGAAGGAGAAACAAGCGAAAAAGCAGGAGTTGCTGAGCAAGATCAACATTGCTGATCAGAAGGTAAGGGCATTCATGATCTTGGCTTCAGCACTTTGAGATGGATTGTTGCTTTAGCTAGAATTGTGGGCAATTTTCACTAAACAAAGAAGCTCAAGATCTTGCTGGGGTTAAAATAACCTGATGGGTAAATGTATAGATTTGAGGTTGAAATTAGCAAGAGTATAGATTATAGCAAGTAGGAGCTCGTTCTGATGAGCAGATGGATAGCAAAAACTGGAACATGCTGCAAAAACTGCTTGATGAGTAAGCTTAAATCTGAGAATGTAACACAACATTATGTTAGCATAGGTTTTCTTAAAAACTACTCTTTTCTTCAATTAAGCAAGAAAATTAAGAGAGTCATTTATGCACTTGCCAAATGCACTATTTTTGAGTATGATCTCATGTTGTAAACTGCTATGCATGTTTATGGCACTTAAGTGTGCACTTGAAGACAAGAATATAGTAGTAAATGGGAAACAATAGTCTGCTGTTGCTATGCAACATGTACTTACCTTTATTAGCCACATAGAAGTTACTAATAAATAGCCATGCATAGGATTGTAGTATAATTGCTATTTGAACAGTTATGCTTGTCTGTTTTAACTTATTTTGATTCAACTAAATACAAATTCATACTAACTGGTATTTTATATGCATGTCTTAAGTGGCCCAGTATGTCTGTGGGTAATATTTGTTTAAACAATTTTGCTTTTTCATAAGACATGGAGGTGTATGAGTGATCAGCTAAAATAAATAAGCAAGTTTTAGGTCAAAGGTCAGAAGTCAACAATCTCTTCAAGCACTTGGTGCCTCCCAAAATAAAAATAAATCTGAAAAATCTTACAAAAGTTCATGCAAAAATGTTGAGTTCTCATATGAGAATGATGTGATTTCAGCCATTTTTTTAAAAAAAATAAATTAATATTTGAGGGGATTTGTGGATGATTCTAGGGATGCCACACATGCCTTAGCACTTAAGAGCAATGCATCCTGGATCCTTTGCTGAGATGAAATGCAGGTTCTCATTTAAAATTTTTAGTTTTGTGATCATTCAATTATGATGGCAATACATATGAAATAGTATTAGAATACTAAGGTTAACTAAAGAAGTAGGCAATTGATATATTCTAAAAAAATGAATATTCTTATTTTGGTTTTTTTAAAAAACGAGAACTGAACCACATACCCGTTTGGGGGGAAAATGAGATCTCTTTACTTGTATATGTCTATATTTTAAAAATACCCATTTCTACTCTTTCAGGATTAGCAGCATTATGAAAAGCACAGAAAAAGAAAATAGTGGTAGTAAACAAAAGAAATTAAAGGCAAGAGATAAAAGAAAATCTAACTATCTAGATTGCACCAATACCATTTACTATACTTCTTCATAACTTTCAAATCTTATGTTTTTATACTGCTTCATATATACACTTCTTACATCTTTCATTTTGAGGATATCAACTTCATCCTTCCATGACTTTCTAAAGTCTGTTCTTCAACCTTCCTATATTTGTTTCACATCTCTATATATCAGTCTTCATTCATTCTCTCCACATGACCTAACTAGTATATTTCTTTCATACTTTTCTATTCATTCTGACATATCCAACATTCACTTCCATGTAACAAGTCATTACAATTTATGAAGGGCATATAATAGCCAATGAACACTGAAGGCATTTAGTGCAGTTCTCCAAAATTTTACATGATCAGAAATGTAAATATGATACAATGGAATATCGTTACTTGATTCTCAATGTAGTGTCTATGGAAGTATTTCTCTGCCTGGCACAAGCTTATTCTGGATCTCAGAATCAAGATGGGAAAAGCAAGAGCCCTTGCTGACTGGAAGTGCCAGCTGAAGGTTTTGCAAGCCTGGAGAGGTTATTCATGGTCTCGCAAACTGGAGAAGGAGACTCAAAAAATGGAAAATCAGCTTCGGGATCAAAATAGGTAGCAACATTAACACAATTCCTTCCTGTAAAGTTGAAAGTTATGTTTAGTTTAATTATTTTGATTTTTGTTTGTTTATTGGAGTGCTTTTAAAAAAGAAAATACAAGAAGATGCATTTCAAAGGCAATTATAATGGTATACAGTGGTACCTTGGGTCACGAACGCTTCTGTTCACGACCAATTTGGGTCACGAACAGCACCGTTCGCAAAATTTTGCTTCCGTTCGCGAACTCCGCATCGGGTGATGAACAGGACCCGCGGCCATTTTCCCTGCTGACACACGAGGTCGTGGCTTCCTGTAGGGAGGGGGACTCTCCCTCCAAACAATAACCACCTCCCCACCCGGTTTCCTGTCCTCCACGCCAGAAGTTGCCTCGAGCAAGGTTAGCGTTCTCTCTCTTCGTACTGTACTGTACTGTACTTTGTGTCATATTTTTGTGGTTTAAAAAAAAAATGCATATGGTTCAGAACGGATTAACCATATTTACATTGAACCTTATGGGAAAATTTGATACGGAAGAAACAGTAAAGGAAAAGACTATATGCCACTTCAATTATATGTACTTAAGACTGGTTCGTTATAGGTGTAAATTCTATTTTAAACATGATAAAACATAAGAGGTTACTGCATTTTACTGTGCTAGTTACATAAACTCATAAGGGGCAGTATAGCTGGTAGAACTAATATTGTGAATATTAAAGGTTGTCAAAGCTTTCTCCTCCCTTCTCCCCCCCCCACTCCCCATCTTTACTTCTTGGCCCTTGCAACATGAGCATGACCCTAGAGTTTTGATGATCCTGGATGAATCTATATTATTTCATTGAGTTCCAAGAAATTGCATTAGGAATCAATTAGCCTAATGCAAGGCAAAGCAAAGTGCATCTGTTTTGTCCCATTGAGCATGCTGCATCATGGCCACAGTCATTATTGAGAAAAAACCTTGTTAGACAAGATATTTCAAAAGGCTTGTGAAAGGCCTAACAGTTTCCCTTAGAAATATGCTGATATGGCTCTTACTAACAGCAATTACTATATGCTTGACCCATATTTTTGGAAATATAGTGGAAACTACAACAAGCAGAACAATATATATCGGAATAAGTTATGATTCTTCTTAAATAATTGAAAATATACTATGTATAAAAATACAGTATACTTTTTGGTCTTGAGGCTGCATTTTGTTTTAATTTCCTGCCAGGGACTGCAGAAGCCATGGCTGATGATGTCAGGGTAATTTGAAGGACAGAAAGGTTTAGCCTGTTTGGGTGGAGGTGGAGACCAAAGGAATACAAAACTTAAGGCACCCACTTGGCCTATTAAGCTCCAAGAACACATTTTTTCTGTAAACAAGTCAGCTTTGCCTACTGCAGAGGATCTGGGGCCTGCAAATAGGGTACTAGAAGTCCACATCTAATTGTGAGCAATGCATGTCCAATTCTTTTATAAATAAATAAATCTCACAGTTCTGTTAGGGACTCTAAAGCTAATTTTAAGAAATATCTTAATAATTTAGGAAAAAACAGTTGGCTATAGAATTTAACCGGAAATGCATTTTGCGCCATTTCTTTGCTGAATGGCAATGCTGGAGCCAATCAGAGGTGGAAAAGAGAGTTCTAGAGGCAAAAAAAGAAAAAACCAGAAGGAAAATGGCAAAGCTCTTGGAAGAAGTATCACTGGGGCTACTAACATCAGATTTCTCAAGACCTACCAAGAAAATCTATGAGACAGAAGTTACCCAGGATAAACCTGCAAGTGATACAGAGGTAAATCATATTCTTTTCCCATTTTGTGTTATGTGTTATGTATTCATCTGTTAATTACTCCAAATCCATGTGTTTGAAATAAAATACAGGTAGATTGACTGTCCTGGACCAAATTTAGAACTACATAGGCAAAAATGAAACTCAACTGAAGGTTATTTTGATGGATGACATATTCAGGGTTAGTTCATCTCCCCGACTCCTTTCTTATATTGAGTAATTTTTTATTAAAACCAATTGTTTGCTATTTTTTTTACCTACATAACCATAAAATCCTCAGATAACTATACTAATGTACCTACCTAGAAACCACAACTGCAGCTATTGCACAGTCTTAATTTATTCTTAAAAGTCAACAGGAGATAATGGGGATATATTTGGCTTTTTTTTTTTTTTTTTCAAAATGGGAAGAGATTTCCAGCATGGCAGAATAAACTGATTATAATGTGAAGAGGTCTTACATATGGTGCATCAGGATGCTTTAGAGAGAGCATAGACCTCGGTGGAACATAGTTGTTGGGAAGTTGGAGGTGCTCAAGAACAACATAGAACAAACAGTCGTGCTTTTTTTTCTTCTGTTGCCCAGTATGAGGTAGGATGGGTCCCTCTATTGGTCAAATGGCTAGATTACTTCCTGGATAAACAGATGATGCTAGTGCCACATATTCCCCCTGTCCAAAATGTCTCTTCTCCAAAATCTTAGGATCCAAAATCTGGTGATAAAGAACTAGAGCCAAGTGAAGACCTTTCTGTATGTTGGCAAAAGGACAGCTTTGTGTATAGAGGGATATGGAAGAGCAGAGCCTAATTGAGGGCTATAAGGAGCAGATCTGTAGGGCAGAGCTTTTCTGTCCCTGTTTTAGGCTGATCATCTTTCAGGATCCTAAATTTTCTTCCAGTTTATAGATTTTATTTCATTGGTTTCCAGTAGAGAAAAGATGGAAGAAATTGTATTCTAGAAATCAGGGGACAAAATAGGATTTCTGCAGCAGGGTAATTCTAGCATTATTCTAGCATTCTAAGAAGTCATTACTGAAGCAATCATGGTTTCATAAAATGTTTGTGGAAATTGATTTATTTATAATTTGTTTTTTTTCCCTTCCCATTTCAGTTGACTGAAGTACCCTTTGTTCAGAATGACCCCACAATTGCAAAATTTGAAAGAGCAAATTCCTACTCTCCAGGGACAAGTAGGAAATGCAATATCCGTTCACCAAGTCAACCAAAATGGGCATGGCAAGTCACCAGGAAACATGCTGCTTTGAATGGTCAGGACCATGCCAGGTTTGGGAATCAAACAAAGCATACCCTGCAGCATCTTGGTCCTTCGAAACAAAAAAAATCCCCTGCTGTCTTGGACCCCCTGGAACAGCGACATCTGATTGAAGAACAGCAGCGACAGCTTCAAGAGCAGCAAGAGTTGATCCATAAACTTCAGGGAACTCAGAGGCTACATACTGCTTGGGAGGAGGCTGAGCAAACCACAACTGCTACTGTGGCACTTGACATTCACACTCCAGAAATTAAGAAAGAAAAGCAGTTGAGAGAAAATCAATCAAATTCCAAGAATACTAAACCTGTAAGGTATAATAATAACATCACTGGGATTCTGGTATCTAATAGCTACAGACTATCTGGTTGAAGCAGCACACTTCAAGGCAGAACTATGTTTTTAATCATAGTTATTAACTCAATATTAAATATGATACAGGTTGAATACTCACTGATCCTTTTGTATTAATTGACTAATTTTAGTTAATCATTTATTTCTGTAGTTTTAATAATAATAAAAACAACAATAGTAGTAGTAATACAGTTACTATCCCAAAGAACTTGCAGTCCAAAATAGTTACAGGAAAACAATAGAAATCAGCAGAGGAACACTGTATTTTACTTTAGTTGCATGTGACTTGCTGTCGTACAGTAAAACAAAGAAGGGTGTTTTTCAGTTTTATTTCTACCACCCAAAAGTGTAGCTGAGAAATAAGATGTCTGTTGTCATGCAAGGGACATTTTTCTTATGATTAGTAAAAAAAAAAGGGGGGGGAGGGGGTAGAGGGAATAAATACATTAACAAAATCATACAATTATGAAGTTCGTAGGTTTTTTTGCGACAGAATTTGGTTTATCCAGATATAGAATTTTCTTTTTATATGTTTCAGAGACCAATTATTTTAAAATGTTTTCATTTTTAAATTTTTGTAGCATAGCTGTTTATTTAAATTGTCATGATTTAATTTAGCAAAAAAGACTGAAAAGGAAATATAACATTGTACATACTATAAAGTTGTAAAAAATAAGGGGTTACAAAGTATAGTAGAAGAGAATGAATTCATATATAGTCATATAGGACTGTGTAGAACAGTGGAACAAAATAACAAAAGTTAGGATTAAATCTTGGAATCATCTCTTTTAGAGGTTGGATAATAACTTTCTGCATGTATAGAATAAGAACTACTGTAGTCATTCTAGTCATTTTAGGTTGGATTTCATAGTCATACAGTGCAGCAGAAGGCAGAGATCTAATAAGTGATCTTGTTGCTGAGAACAACAAACCACTAAACTATCCCTAACAGATGGCTATCCAACCTCCAGAGTGGGCAGGTCCACTTACTGTGGGCAGACTGCTTCACTTACAATTTTTACTGCCAGAAGATTCCTCTTAATATATAGTCTGAATCTCCTTTCTTTTAATTTCAACTGGTCCTGTCCTTAATTTTAACAGAGAACTCCTCTTGCATGATGTGACAGACTTTCAGAAATTTATAGACTATTTCTCCCCCTCAGTCTTCTCTATTGCAAGCTAAACAGGCATAGATTCTTTAACAGCCCTTCTAAAGCTTAGTTTCCTGAGCCTATCTAGGGTAGGATCAGGAAACCAAGCCTTATAAGGGTCAGTTGTATTTGCTAAATATTCAGTCTTGTCAAGGTCATTTTGAATCTCATGCTTTTGTCTATAAACTATGTTATTCACAGAACTTTTTGTTTCTATTTGAAGTATTTGCTTTCTAGAATGTTAATCCAAAACCCAAGATCTTTCTCTTCTATGTCATTTTTTTTCTTTCCTCTCTCCCACACTTCGTTTATTTAGGTCAGAAAATCAGCAGCCAGTCACTCAAAGGAGAAGGATTTTGAAAGTGCTAGTCACACCACATCCCTTGCTCAAAGGTATGTTCCTAAGCTTCTAGAGTCTTTCCTGGATGGTTATGGGAAGCTTTAGTAAAATATGAGATTGTTATAATATAAATATACATGCTGCTTATAGAAGAAAGCACAGGAATTGTCAAACTTATGAAATGTTTAATAAATTTTCTGTTGGGCTTCTTGGCAAACTTTTTCAACTCCTGTATGTGAATTATTTCAAACCATAAATTGTGTAGTTTTCTTTGAATTACAACAATTCAGGGCTTTTTTTCCCCTTCCTTTCCTGGAGACCTTGTTGAATAACATCTTAACTGGACTGGGTGAGGTCACTAGCATTGTGACAGTATAAGATGATTCATACACTTTATCTGACCACTAACAAATAATGCCAGTGTATTTCAACCAATCTCAGAAACACTGGAACAAGTACGGCAAGAAATAATAGTAGATATACGTACATACTACTTCCTGAAAAGATACACTCAAACATGTTTAAATATTTTGTTTAATTAAGTTGATGTGTGGTCAGAATCAGATTACAATACATGTAATGTGCATTGTATTAAAAATTGTATCTCTTAATGTTCTATATTGTACTCTCAGTATTCTTTGTTGTTTGTATTAAATTAGTTATTGTCTGTACCACATAAGACTAGAGGAAAATATTCTGCATGGCTGGTTATGAAGCATGGCATAAACGTATCTTAACAGAAAGCTGTCTTAAAATACTGGTGGTAGTCAAGAAGAAGCAAAAATAAATGTTGTGGATGCTGGACTTCTAGAAGAATCCTTAAATGTATGGTTACAAGATACTATATGCAGTCTAGAGGTTCCCCACCTATAACTATAGTATCTAGGATCTCTTTAAAATATTTCAGACTTATCTGCCAGTCTCAGAATCATCTCATATTTTGTCCCCTGAAATACAAGAATCAGTTTGAACTACTAGCTAGAATGTTAGAATAATAGAAATATAATTAGAAGGTGTAACTAGGAGAAAAAATTACAGTGAAACATAAAATAGTATCTAATAATTAAGTGGAAGACTGCAACACTTAATACTGAATTCCTGAAGTAGAAATTCTTAATTATACTATGATTAATATTCCATGGTGTTCCCTCTTCCATTCAAAATTATTTACAGGTTTTTTTTATAAAACATAAATTACACACTCTTCTTTTTTTGCAAGGTTCTTAGTGGTGAAATTGATTTAAATTATTCTCTTGATTAAATCTTTCCTAGTTATCACCTCTTGAATCTGGTGTAACTAATAGCTTCAACCGGAACCATAAAGGTTGCAAACTGAATAAACATCAGAGTAAAAACTGACAAAAACTGAATATTCATTGGGAGGAATTAGTGTTATTAGATTTTATTCTCTTGGAGAGAGTGTTAGAAGCCACTAGTCACTAGCTGTAGTCCCAGCAAGTATATTAGCACTTTACACATTCAAAAGTAGTATTAAACTGACTACTTAACATTGTGTAGTGTTCTACCTTAGACAGTTTGCCAGCAACATGAGAGAATATTGAGCTAGATGAACAATGTGGCAATATTTAATTTGGTATTGATCAATCAAAAACAAAATTTAAAGCAGAACTCTGCATTCTTCAGGTCTCAAAGCTTAACTTATCCTCATCTTTGTGCACCTTTTCATGAATGTTTTAGCTATGGAAGAGAGAGCTGTTCAGCGAGCAGAACGGAGGAGGCAATTGGAAGAAGCAAAGATAAAGCGAGAAGAGGAGAAACTGGCAAGTAAAACTAACTTCTAGCTTAAACATCATGCAGACAGACAAATACCAAAAGGCCCAATATAATTTTTAAAATGTGAACATGAAATTTGATTTTATTAACCTATTATTTATTTATTAATCAAATTTCTATGGCCACCATCTATCCACAGAAACTAGGTAGCAAACAGAAAACAAATTACAAACCATTAAAAACCAAAATAAAACTGCAGTTGAGGCCCCTGTAAAAATATCAGTCTCCCCTTATAAACTACATACACATGCCAGAGCTCCAATAAATTAACCCCCTGGCCCCTGAAGTTGGTATACCTTAATAATATAAAAATAAAATCTTAACTGAACAGCAGATAATAAGTTTTATAGATGATGAGAAACTGCATGCAAGCAAGAGAGCATGTTATGGGAGAAAGGCACCTCATCCTTTTCTCCCCACCATAGAAACCAAGCAAGCTGTTAGAAGAGTAGTAGAAAGTGTATCAGTTGCATCTAAAATGCCTCTATCTTTTGTCAACAGAGTGGTAAACAATTTTGCAACCCAGTAACTTTAGATGTAAAAAATTAGACTTTTTACCTAACTGGACTATATCTTCAACTAGTTATAATGCTGGTTACTTGTTTTTGTTTATTCACAACATCTTATAAGAAAAAACCTGTTTTGAAATGTGTGTCCTGACTAATAACTGCTGGTCCACCATTCCTGAAAATGATTCTGAATAAAAGATTATTTTTTATCCCCTTTGTGCATAACAACACATACCATAGATATGTATCATTATTTAGGTGGGCATCTGCTTTGGAACTTCTGTATTTCTTTGGGACAGGGGTTTAAATATGATGGGTTTAGCTTGTCTTGTCCTCCTATCCCATCTTAAGGCTGAGATGCAAGCCAAAGAAGAAGAACGTCAGAGGCAAGAAGCAGCAGAAAAAGAGGCTAAATTAGAGAAGAGGCGAGAGGAGAAGAGATTGCAGCAAATGGTGAATGGAATATTGTGCTTACATCTGTCTCACAGATCTATTACCGATAGAACACTAGTTTAAACTGGCTTTTCAGTATGACTTTGTAATGGCACCAGTCTAATCCAGCAAAAGCTGCTCAGGGGAAAAAATCATTACTTTCACTTCTCTTTCACAAAAATTATTTTAGACACCCCTATATCAAAGCTGTACTAATGGCTGTAATATAATGTATCCACAGCCCTGTGTTCTAGAAGTAAAGTAGTCTGGCATTATTGCTTAGATGATACAAAGCTTCTGAGTGGTTTTGATGTTAGACTGAGTTCAGTGTTGGTGGCAGATTGGGAAGAATGTTTGGGCACTATGCCCTCAGATGGACCTCCTGATGCATGAATGGGTGACTTCCTCACCACTGTCATTTGATGCCCTTGCTGTCTCAATCTTACCCTATCTAGAAGGAAAGGGCAAAGCAAGCGAAAGCTGCTGCTGCTGCTTTTTTTTTTTTAAGTCTATTTTAAGCTGACAAGAGTAGATAGTAGATGGATAGAGGAAGCAACAAGAGGCGGAAACAAGGCCTGGGAGCCCTGAGGCTCAAAATGCTGATGCCTGAGGTTTTGCAGCTTCCCAAACATGATATTCATGAAACCACAGAGGCCATGCTGTGTGTGCAGTCCCTAACAGGGAAAAAAAAATGATGGTCCATTCAAAATAATGCAGACTGGCATGAAGGAGATGCTTTCGGCAGTGACATTTGGAGCCAGATAGATGACCATGACATTAGCAATATCTCCATTTCCCTCAGAAAGAAGACAACAATGAGCACCTGAGTAATGGTATGCTTGTTTGTCCAAGTTATATTAATATTCTTAATGAACTGTACAAATCCTCTAAACTATGCTCTTCTGATTTATTAATTACAGAAAGAACTGGAAAAACAGAGAAGGCTTGAGAGAGAACAGCAACTTTTATCCAAAGCTGAAGACCATTATATTAAGGTTCTGCTCAAGAAGCAGGGGTTAGAACCCTGGAAAAGACTTATAGAACAATCTGAAGAAAATATGGTGGTAAGAACTAGAGTAAAAATGGGCATCTTGAAAAAAAAAAAGTTGTGAAGGTGAATCCTCTGCTGTTTTCCAGTGTGTGAACTGTTGCAGAGTGAAAGGCTTTTTTTCATCAAACCAAGGTTTCTCTGTTTTGCTTGATCCAGCATGGGCCAACCCAGCAGGAAGCAACTCCTCCCTATGTCTAGTTTATACACCCTTGATGGTCAAGGCTTAAAAAAAATCCTTCGTTTCCAACAAAACATCTAAAGACCAGCTTAAAAGAAAGGGGAAAATGTAATAGCAGTACAGAAATAATTAGTATTACAATTAGAGTCTCCAAACGTTTTGGGTCAATAGGCAAATGTCAGACTGTGAGAGCACGTTGTGGACATTTGCAGAAAGGTTTATAGGGAGTGATTATTTCAAAAATAGGTGCTATAGAGCTCATTTATTAACATTTAAGTTGGTGTTTAAATGAATATTTTACTTAATGCTGTTTTGAGCTGTTTTTTTAATATCTGAACTTTCTGAATTAAATGTAAGAAATAATGGTTCTCAGCACTCACATGCCCACATATCAAGTATACATATGAACCCCTCAGTTCTAGACATATTTCCAGCTAAAATAAGTGAAGATGTAATTGTGCTGTAAGACTACAAAGTTGAAATGGAGAAAAAAGAATGTGCTTGCCATGGGAAGTTATGTGCCTTGATCATTGGACATAATAAAAAGGCCTGGTCAGTGGTGTTTCAATGACACAACATTAGATACAGGGCCCTCCTTGCATCCATTTGTATAAATAACCATGTCTTGTCTTGTACTGTGAATTTAGATTGCACAAAGGCATCACTGTACCAGGTTGCAGCAGAAGTGTCTTCTTGCATGGCTTCATCATATGCAAGAGATCCTTTCTAGGAAAATAGCTCAGGCTGAGGAACTTTATTTCTGTCAATTGCTTAGAAGGTCCTTCAGGAGCTGGATAAAGGTGAGCAAGAGGGAGGACTTTAAAAAAAAAAAGTAATTGTAGGCATTTTCTAAGAGAATCTAGTCTGATCTAGACTGAAGGCCAGTAACTTGGAGTAATGAATAGATTAAAATGAGACTGACCAACCTTCAGGATTTCCCCCAATTCTTGTAACTGTGATGATGATGATATGATGATATAGTGCTGCACTTATTCTGGGCTGTAACCATGAAGTCTCTTTTCTTATCTATCTACTGCATTGACATGGTACCTAATTGCATTCTGTAGGTAGACACTATGCAAGAATGTGGGATATTAAAGGTCTCAACAGGCTCTCATGGGACAAAGGTTATTGAGAGTTTGTGTAGGGTGGAGGGGGAGGGAACGTAGAACAGTGTTTCTTAAATTGTGTTCCTTGAAACACGAGTATTCCTTGAATAACCTGAAGATGCACAGCAGATGGAAGACAAATCCATTACTGCAAGGTTTTTGGATGAAAGTGAAAGTTCACAAAGAATGTGAGCTTTCAAGTGGA
This sequence comes from Liasis olivaceus, assembly GCA_030867105.1. Classification (NCBI taxonomy): domain Eukaryota; kingdom Metazoa; phylum Chordata; class Lepidosauria; order Squamata; family Pythonidae; genus Liasis; species Liasis olivaceus. The sequence goes on along the minus strand of CM061352.1, from coordinate 83,891,591 downwards.
AAGACATTGAGGGTCTTACTATATTTTCCTTCTTTGTGAAAATGGATTTTCAGCAGTCACTACAGTTGGTCAAGACCAAATATTGAATCAAGCTGAGCATTTACACCGACATTATGGTATTCATTTAACAATTCTCATTCCAGATGTTAATTAAATATACAGGTAGTCTTTGATTAACAACAGCAATTGGGATCGGAATTACTGTTGCTATGCAACACGTTTGTAGTGCATGCAGTCCCTGTTGCCATTAAGCAAGGGTCGCATAGGTCATTAAGCAAGGACCTTACATGACCACAACTTCTGACTTCCTGCTGGCTTCCCCACTGACTTTGCTTGTGGAAAGCTGGCAGGGAAGGTTGCAAATTGTGATCATGTGACTGCAGGTGCTGCAATCTCATAATCGCAAGCTGGGTGCCAGGAGCCCAGATCATGATCACATGACTATGGGGAAACTGCGACAGGCGGAACTCCAAGGACTGGTTGTAATTAGCACTCATTCAGTGCTGTCATAAGTTTAAACAGTCGCTGAATGAGTGATTGTTAAACGAGGACCCCCTGTACTGACATATGCAAACTCATATATCCCATTAAGATTTATAATCAGTGTATTGAGTATAAAAGAATATGAAACAAGTTCTAATAATATTCTTTATTTAAATATTCATTTTTTTCAGTGGCGGGAAAACAATCCTAGTTCCTCCCCTCCTCAAAAAAAGTATTGTCTTGGAAAGTTTTAAGAGATGCTGGTGTAAAGGATTTTTTATGTGTTGTACCACATGCTGAATTGTACATTCACAATGTACATTCATGATTGTACATAGTTGAGGGAGTGTTTTTTCCTCTGACACATGCACCAGAATATTTGCTTCATCTACCTACTTGTGTTGTTGTATTGCTGTGTAAAATATAGACATAATTGAATGATACCTTTTTCCTTTCCTTGGGCTTCTTTCCCAGTATAGAGATAATATACTTACTCTGGAAGAGAGTGCAAGCAAAGTTCATGAAACCACCCTAAAGAAGAAGTTATTTGGGGCTTGGCTTGATTTGGTGAATGAGGAGAAAAGTACATTGTGGGAAAAACAAAAGACTGCAGATCAATACTGCAATAGGTAAAAATGAATATACTAAATGTGCTTTCACTTAGATTGTATTTATTGCAAGAACTATGCAGTATGTTCCTTGTTCTTTATGTTCTTTGGAGTCATCTGAACATTGTGTATGTGTATGCATGTATGTGTATTTTTATGCTTCTGTATCCTGGGAAACAAGATGCAAATCATGTTACTATGATATGTAATTTAGATGCAACTTATCACTTCATGTGGTAAGCCATCCAGAGAATAATGTAACTACACCAGTAAATAGAATGAGCCATACCAGATAGAAAATCTGGTTATCTTCCCTCCATCACTCTAGTAATGTTCTGAGGTTGTTGGCTGTTACTACTTGCTGTTCTGACCATCTTTTGCTCTACAGAAAGCTGATACTCCTAACAATGCAATGTTATTCAAAGGTATCTATTGAATTCAGTGCTTTTGTTAAATTTTAACTTCTGCATAACACAATGTAGAAGTGCATCTCTGCTATGCATTTATTCTCGTTATTATCATTTGATACATACACTGAGAACCACCAGCCATTGCATAAATTTGGCAGAGAAAATAATGGAACCATTACCATGGTGGGGAAGAATTAAGTTTTAGTAACTGAAGTCCAGTCCATTTTATGTATCAAAACTTCATCAGGAAACTCTATATTCATTTATCATAATAGAGAAAAAATTCTGAGTAACAGTCTTCATATAAGACTTGAAAAGTAAATAAAGTTCCCTTAGAGTTGTACACAACACTAAGTGTCTTCCTGGACACAGCCATGGACTTTTTGTTGCGACAGTAGCACTGCCTTCTGGGATGTTTTTTGAATTCCTGATCTAACCTACAGCTTTGGAATTCTCTGGATGTCTCAGGTTTGACTCTGATTAGTTTCCAATTCAAGAAAAGGCCAGACAAATACTGTCACTCACTTAGAAGTGTAAAAATTACAGGTAAATAGAGTTTATCCAAATAAAAGGTTGATACTCAAATTGTACTGTATTGAGCTTTTGTGTTTCTTGCAAAGTGCTGAGGTTATTTCATTTTACTTATTACAAATTTGCTTCACATTATTTGGAAGGTCCATTCCAATTTGAAACGCAGTATGTTTAATGTTTTGTTATGTATGTGCCTAACAGTAGATGCTTTTTACTTGTATATGGGCTTCACTCTATGCTAATCAGAACACCAGCTGATTTTTGAGTGGATAAAATCAGAATCTTACCATTCAGGAAAAAAAATGTGTTAAAACATAGAGATGGATTCCAAATCCTTTTCTTTTAAATCTTAGAATTAAAAAGAAAGGGGTGTCTAGGACTTTCAGACCAAACAATAGAGAATACCAAATGCACACCTCAGTCTATTTGACTGTATCACTTAGACTTAAAAAACCAATAGATAAAAGTCATAGATGGAAGAGAGGCATCTATGCATAAAGACATTTTGGAAGCCAGGGTGGTCTATCAGTGATAGACTGAGTTGAGAAAAATCCAGGTTCACATCCTCACCTAGCCACTAAGCTCATTCTCTGTTTAAATTTATCTCACAGGGATAGAAAGATGTGACAATAATATATCTTTGGAAGAAAAAGTGAAATGCAACCTAATAATTTAAAAAATCTGTACAATATTAGGAATATGTTCCATGATGTATATTGTAAGAATTAAAGTTTTGTGGTGGTATCTATTGAGTATGGCCCTCCCGTCCCTATTTGTGAGGTTTTTGTACACATTTGTTTGGCCATTACATAACACAGAGAATGGTGGATTACATGGGCCCTTGGCAAAGATTCACTTAGCTTTCATGAATCTATAGTACATTGGATGCAGTCAGTAGTCAGCTGTTATGTCTGAGATACCGCTCCACACATAAAATCTTGGCAAGTAGTTCTCTACATGGATAGAGAAGAACTTTCAATACCTTTTATAATAATTGAAAACATTGAGATACTATGATTTCTGAGCATAAACGGACTTCCTCACATTTGTCTAGAGACTAGTGACATTTAGCATCTATTTTCTCTAGGGAAATTCCCTATCAAATAAACTGACATGCTCAAAACCTGAGAGAGTAAGGAGCAAATAGTACATTACTTCATAATTATTTCTGCCTCAACAGTAATAGCTTATTTTTTAAAGCTGTTTGCTTAGTGTGGGGCAAGTATGAGAATAATGAAAAAAAAGTTTTAATAAACATATGCATGCCTGCTTACAATTCTACTGCCTTTTTTTTTCTCTTACACTTTGTGTGATACAGGAGAATGATACAACTTGCTTTCAGAGCCTGGCAACAGTACCCAGCAGAGATGAAAGAAGAAAGAGAAAAAGAAGAAAGACTAGGAAAGCTAAGAAAGAGAGTAGCTGAAATTTTGCCAGATTTCCAAGCATGACAGACCAGAGGACAAATGGAACTTGGAGGAAAAAAATGTTCATGTGACAAATCCTCTAGCTGAGACTGACTCTGTAGCACCATTTCAGTAAACTCATCTCTATATGCCTTTTTTCCTTCTATCAACAATGTGACAGCATCTTTGGTTTGCAAGGGAATTCGTACTGAATGTCTGCTTTGCAATCAGAATTGGCCTTAAGATCAGAACTTGTCTTTTGCAGTACAGCTGTTGAGAGTCCACAGGGTTAACATAGTGATGGTCCTTACTGTTTACATACACCTACATCAAGACATTTTCTTGTTGTCTATCCCAAACAGCTGCAATATAAATGCAAAAACAACCAGTTAACCAATACTAGCTGCGTGTGGTCTTGTCCTTCGCTGCTGGCGAGACAGTCAGTTTCCACATGGTTGGAATACACTTCCATGCCCTGTAATAACATAAGATCTTATGTTACCAAGGGAAGTAGCTTCAATCCTGCTGTATGTAATTGTAAAGGGAGTCCAGAATTGATAGAAAAAACTAACATCGGTATAATTAAGTTTGCAGCAGAAATCTTGCTTCTCATTTCTGAACAACTTTTCCTCCCTTCTAGATAATGTCCTTACTGCATGCAGCATTTTTTTTTTTTTAGTATCACACATACCATAAAACCAGATCATACAGTTAATTATTTTATAAAATGCTTGGGGATTACTCAGTTTAAGCATGCACTTTTAAAGGTATGGAGGGTTTCTCTGTCCATCAGCGATGCAAAGATGATTTTACTGTCAGCCATATAATGTGCTTGTTGGTCCTGGCTTTCATATTTAACTATCCCAAATTTTTTGGTAGTTGAATATGACTACTCTGTCAGTTTGGGATAGAAAGTTTGGCTATTCTGGGACTGTATCAGAAAATTGCTACAGGAAGATTTATAATTAATATGCTGCCAGTTATCAGACAGTAGGTTTCAGGAGTTATAGTTCAAATGGTTGGTGCCGCTGAGATGATTAATAGTATAATCTTATATATACCATTTTATATTCATGTTTTAATTACTATAAACCATCATATCCTGAATGTATATGTGGGCTTTTTCTCTACTGAAGAAGTTGGTTGGCTGTACTGCATCCAAAATTGTCCAAATATTATAATTAAACTTATTAAATGATTCACAAAGTCTCTGTATGTGATATATAGATTAAAAAAAGATCCACTGACACAGATAAGAAGCCCAAGTTATATCAGCCTTATACTAAAAGAAAAAGAAAAAATACAGAATCACTTAAGTAGCCCAGTTCAAAAAGTGATAAATAGAGCTTCAAGCTGTGGAAAAACTCCTCAGTAGAGGTCATCCCACAGGGCAATCAAAGGAGGATCAATATTAAAAAATCTGCCTTAAACCCAAACTGAAAATGTAGTAGGAACATTTGTGTCATCCAAGAGATTCTCAAGTACTACACAGGTTACAGAATATGTAGTAGACTGCCATCTTCAATTTCTAAGGTGGCCATTCATTACAGTGAATTAGAATCTGCTTACTTTCTTAGCTAAGGTACATTTAAGCCCTCCTATTTTCATATCCTAAGGTATCTCTGCCCTGTCTACTAATGATGCATTACATTACTGCATGTGTCACACTAACTAGAATTCCTGTAATGGAAGGTCTGGAAATTCATCTACAGTATTATATTGCTGAAACTTTGTTGTGCTGCTAAAAGAATCAACCAGCAAGTCTACTGAAAAACTATTGAATCCACACACTGCAGTTCATGAGAAAATCCAGTTTACAGAATAGGTGAAAAAATAAGCCAACAGCTGAAAAGTGCTGGTAGTGTTCCTAATTATAAAGTTAGCAATAATTCAGTGTTAGGTTCTAGCTCACTTTTTCAACAGTTAAGATGCCCCACTTTTTGCTAGACTTCTCTGCTGTAAAAATGTGAGGTATTCATAGAATATCACTGTCCTGATTCTGATTCCAGATGGCCAGCTCATTTAGGAAATATTTGATTTTAAAGCTGGAACAGATACCCTAGTTTGTCCAGTTTTTCAAAGATATGGAATTGACAGATTTGATTTGCCATCTGTGATTCCTTAACCTACAAGTAGGAGCCTTGAAAAGTTCAGAAAATTTTTCAGATTTATCTACCCATAATATCTTCAAACTATCCTGTTGTCTCTGCACTGGAATGTCTTTCAAAAATGGTCTGTGTTTGCAAGCTGTATCATTTTCTGTATTGAAGGTGGTGGTGGTGGGAGCTTGAAAGGAACAAAAGAATATGACAAGAGATAATACACAACTAAGCCCTAGGCAGGAATTGTCAGCCCTTCATGGTAGAGCAGACTAAAAAACCAGTGCCATTTAAATCAGCACTTAACAGCTATCATAATAATCTTGCAAGTCTAAATGCGCTTCCCTTTATCTTCATATGAACAAGGAGGGCCTTGTCTGAGACATTCATTCAGGTTACTTTCCTGGCCTGCGCTCAGTCCCCTTTTATCTGACCATTGCCTTGCTAGTGGTTCTTCCTCCTGTCCTTCAAGGCCATCCCCTCTTCCCACTACAGACATGAAATGTCAAAACATGATGCAAAATTGGTGACTTACATGCTTGCATTCAAGTACATGGGATTTAAGTATGCAAGAGAAGAACTTCCATCATGATGTCTTCATGTGTCTCATTGTTTCAACAATCTGAATTTGATGCAGATGCTCATGTCAGTAGGCTTCACTATAGTTTACCCACATGAGCCACAGTTGTCCTCCCCGCCCCCCCCCCCCCCCCAAAACTGCTGGTTTAGCCAGGAGAAAATCACATAGCACAAAAGACTAGGTACAGGAGAGTGTTTAGCTTCACTCATCTCTAATGCCTCTTACATCCTTTCCAGGTACGGGTACATTTGGCTTTAATTGCTGCTAATATATTTAGTTTGCCCCTACTTTATAGAGAGAAGACACTACTTTTAAATATATTTGTAATTCTGTCAATACAGAAGCACTCATTTCTGTGTAACATAGGTGAAGAATTCCATAACTGTAAGAACGCAGTACTGGTCAATTTGGAGGACATTTTAGCTAGTATCCATAAGTACAACCAAAGCCTAATTTCACTATAAGCACACTCATGTTATTCTACACAAGCTAGGATCTGTAATCTAGAGACTTCCTGGTGAGCCAACATACTGTTGCCCATATTCCACCAACTAGGAGGTAAATGCAGTGTACTTAAAGACTCAGGATGCATGTTAAATTACCATAATGATATAGTCACTTCTATACCCCAAATTTAGCTTTTTTTTAAGTCTAGCTATATTAATTATTACCAATTATTATTTGCCTTCTGCTTACTCATGAGCAATAAGCTCAGTAACAATCACTAAATCAGTTGAACAACAATACAGATAATGAGGCAGGGCTTGGAAACAGAGATCTGGTAGGCAGCTTAAAATAGCTTCCAGTATTAGATACCCAAGTATATGCCTTATAATGCTTAATAACTTGTTGAAATGACATCCTTCTCATCTCCACAGGTTGCTGATAGTCTTGGGTTTGTATAACCCAGTCATTTAGAAAATACCACATCCAGCAGCTTTACAAAGCTAAATGAACCAATTGCATCAGGAGTTCACCATTTCACAAGGTAATCATGTAATATCCAAAGCCAGTTGAATTATTTTGACAACTAAGGTAATCCATATAAATGCCTTTCTCTGGCACTGTAAATAGAAATACAGTAATAACTATTGTTTTGGCATTCATGATACACAAAATCAGCTACCTGAAAGGGCCATTGTTCCACCTAATTTAAAAAGTACAAGAGTCAATCCCAGATCTGAGGCACATGGTAAAGATCTGTTTGCTATATTTACACATTTTAAGTTAGTTACCTTTAAGAGAGAGAGAGATTCATGTTTCTCACATTCATAGTCTTCCTCCTTGGCTACAAAATCCTGCTGCTGCTTTACATATTTGAGTTTCTCAACTGTTGGCTTTTCACTTCAACTTCCAGTTGGAATCTTACATTCTACGGCTAATAATAACCAGAAACATGAAGGTCAAATCTCCCTAGCAACAATTATGACTACAGAAAAACAGCAAGGGAATAATTCTAAAGCTGGAGTATTAAATTTTATTAGGAAAACGTTGAAGCGAGAATATACGAATTCTGGCCAGTAACTTCGCTTTCAAATGTGGAACCTATTTATAGGCAATTCAATGCTATTAGTTTTGACTTCCTTCCTTCACATCGACATCTACAACGCCACAGGGAAGTCACCAATCTCTTTGCAAAATGCAGGCCAGTTTGTCCTTGATTACTAGCTACATATCAGTATGAGAATCTTTTCTTAGATTGTGGCAAGCCAACCGTTATTGACTTCAGCGTCTCTATCTATGTGGTCACTAAAGATCGACAACAGCTTGATGGCACATAGTCAATCAGTTTGTAAGTCCAATGCCCTCTAAATCGAAAGGGCCATTTGATGCTCATCCCAAGTTTGCTTTTCCTCCAAAACGTAATAGCTAATTCTTTAAGGACAAATAGGGACAACTTTAAATGATATTCCATTTGTAGTGCAGATGTGTTCATCTGTTACAAGAAATCACATGCAGAATAATCTTATGGAATTAATAGGAACCCTATTTATTAGTATCCTTATTTTTTTCAAATGACCTTTTGGCTGCATTGTTAGTAATAATTACACTTTCTATCTCTAGCTTCAAAAATTCTGAGTACAACACATCTGTTTGAATTCCCTCTGTTCCCTAAAACCCATTAGCAATTAGGCTGATAAGCATAAATATAAAATTTAACCCATCTTCCCATCAGCTTCAGATTTAAAAAATGTTAAAAAAAAAAAAATGAAAAGGATAGCAGCTGTGGTTTATTAAATCATTGTGTTTAATGGTGAAATAATCTGTCTCTATAATTTTATTCGAGTGATTATATACATTTTAAACATTTAACTTTGTATTAACTTATATCAACCATTAAGCTTATAAAAATAAATACTACTATAATATGCAATCAAATTTACAGTAAAGCATTTCAAAATTAAATATCCAAATATTTCAGATAGAAGCCATTTTTTAATATTCATCAGATATTCCAACTGTCAAAAAAATCTAAGAATTGTAAACCAACGAGAAGGCAAATGTCCTGTTTTCTTAAAATTCTTCCATGTACAGTCAGATGGAAGAAAGATTTTGGGAAAAGATAGTTACTTATGATAAGGGGAAAAAAAATTTTGATTCTACCCTGCAAGGGCAAAATACATTCATAACTTGATTAAAATCAGAGAACATTTAAGACAGACTGTTAGGCAGTTATTACTTACTATAAAAAACACTCTCACCACAAATTATTTTTAAGACACTTGAAAGTAATTTAGTATAAAAGAAAAAAGCACCATTAAAATAATGTGTGTGTGTGTCTGAAATGCTGTTGATCCACTGAGATATGATATATATTACTTAAGCCATTTTAAAGAAGTGGGGTAAATGGTTAAATAGCCAGGATATGTGGCAATGGAACTATAACTGTATAATAGCAAAGTAGACAGTTTGGTGTAGTGGTTAAGGCATCAGGCTAGAAACCGGGAGAGTGTGAGTTCTAGTCCCGTCTAGGCACAAAGCCAGCTGGGTGACCCTGGGCCAGTCACTTTCTCTCAGCCCTGGGAAGAAGGCAATGGCAAACCACTTCTGAAAAACCTTGCCAGGGAAACTGCAGGGACTTGTCCAGGCAGTTTCTGAAAATTGGACATGATTGAACAGATTAAAAAAACAAACAAACTGCAAAGTAGCAGTAGGTTATTTGTACCCCTGTGCTTCTCAATGGGCTCACAGTAAGGCTTTCATATTACCAGCATTTGATCTTGATCAGCAAAAGCAACCCAGGAAGTCTGCTCCTTAAAAATTCACCCTAGCCTCTGCACTAGAATTCACTGAGTAACACAGAAGAGATTTTAAATAGAAAATGCTATTATACAATCTTAACTGTTTCAGAATTTCGGAATTCCCTTCAGTGCAAAAGGCTAGATGGTATTGTATTCTACTTCATTGCAATACACAACAGATGCTTTAGAAGTCTCTTTCAGTTAGCCTAATTGTAGCTACATTAAACTGCCTTTACATAGCAACACTTCCTTCAAAAAACTGTGCTTTATGTTTCTGACACCCAGGAGGTAATTGTTTCAACTTTCCTGAGGAAAGCTAAAAAGTTGATTAATGTGGATTGTTAATGCATTTCATTGTTCCTTGCAACATCCCTTCATTTTACAAGATATTTATCTTCAATGTCCAGCCTTTTCACATTGGGTCCTGACAGCACAAGACAAGAATATTTTGTCAGCTTCTTTGAGATTGTATAGGGTGAGGCAAAATTGATCACTTTAGTGCATTGAGGAGGGAAAAAAACCCTCTCAAACATGTATCAGTAATTATTTCTTCATTTATAGCTGTACTACCTACACTATCTAGAAGCGTTTTTCAATTGTTAAATATGTTGTATAATTTACCATTTCAAGTGAATATTAAAAAGAGAACCTGGGAATTAAATGTATTTTTAAAAATTAAGGAGTTTAATTCTAGCTACGAGCTAGCTACTCAGAAGAATACCATATTTTCCCAGGAAGATACTATGCTCAGCCTTTAGTCTGTCCCAGGAATGCTCACTTGAATTTTGTCTTGAGTACGTATCATTACCACAGAAAGAAAAACTTTCCTTTTTAATTTCCAGTTTGTACATACTTATCAAAATATGCAGCTATTCTACGTAGCACTGTACAATTGCTGAGGACTAGAGGAATTCTTCTTAAATATTCTGACAGAGAGGATTTAAAAAACCCTGAAGTTTTAAAATCAGATACTTTTCAATAGAATGAAAGAAGCAAGTGGGTTGTCCATTAACACTAAGCTCCAGAAGTAGCAGGCTGCTCTAGATAAAATGCTGTCGTACTAATCTTTCACATACCAGTGGTGTGCCAAATGCAGATGAAATAGATTTGTTTCAACTTGAAAATTGTGCTACCTAATGCTTATATAGGCCCCAAGGTATTCCTCAGAGCAAACGTAGCACAATTTTTCATTAGGAGAAAACTTCCTTGACAACAACAAGTGAATTACTCCCTATGATTGTAGCCAAGATAAAACTATTTAAGAATATATTCTATTGTAATCCCCCCCCCCATTAAATTTCTACTGTTGGACTTTACTATGTACATAATCCTATCATAACTGAGTTAGTATCTTCTTCGGAATAATGCTGCTGTTACTACATATGTATTAGAACCACAGCAAATTTTAGCAAATGCCAGATCAATTACAAAAAATTATCCAGCACATGCTCATCTCTACACCAGACAAAAGAAATGTACACTCCCCAGTCCTTCAAGTAACTATTTTTCTCAATATAACTGCAGCTTCCTTTTCTACAACTTGATTGAACTGAAGTTTATACAAATCACACTTGCATGTTTTAAAATGTTTAAAACTATCAGTTTGATGGATTTTTATAAGGCCCTCAAACAAGAACCTAAATTTAAGCTGATGATCCATAATCAGCTGTGATTTTAATCATGTGCAATTTGCAGTATTCTTTTTCAGTCTAAAGTAGTTGATTTGATATGATTTTGAATTCAAGTGTTTTAAGGGCTTGCTTTTATTAACTACTTAATGTTTATTTATTTATATGCCATCCAACTCTCAGTGACTCTAGGCAGTTTAAATTTAAATGGAAAAACAGCCTTTTTAATGTTCATCTTACATTGTTCATTATGAGTCATCTTTGAGGTGAGGGATAAGTATATTAATTAAAAGCAACCATATTCTCTAAGTAAGGAGGTAATGGTAAAAAAAAAAAAAAAAAATCTTAAACCACCCAGCCATGCAAATCACAGCTTTAAAAAAAGCCCATCCTATAGGCACTTATGTATCTCAGTTCTTCTAATATGAAGATATTAAGGAGAACAACATTGTAGAGTTCTTTTTTGGTAAAAGCATGAAAGTGAGAGGACTTCCCTTTTTAATTCATCAAGTCCATTAACAAAGATCAGAATTTGCAACAATAAAGTTAAAAAAAATTCAGGTATTTTTGCTACAATCTATCATGATTAAGTGACACTGAGAACCTTCTTCTCCATTATCCAATAATAACTATCTTTTGGTCAGACAAATGCATGAAATTAAGTATGCAGTCTGCTAAATTTGGGGCATGAATCCAAAGGCGAATCCCAAACAGAAAAATTAGAACAAGAAAATGGTGTATCAGGATCCCTCCTAGAATCAACCTACCCCTCCACAATTCATATTTGGCATAGCACATTGGAAACTTGTGAAATATTTTCTGCTCGAAGTTGAATACCTTTGGCTTGACATATGATAAATTCTCCTCTTCTGAATCTTTAGAGTCAAGTTTCTTGAATCTTCCCTGGGAGATGTAGGGGGCTGCCCTTCATTTAGAGAAACAATGAATTAAAGGCAACTCATTGTTGGAACTGTGAGACTATGCCTCCCTCAACCTATGACTTCCAGCATATAATCCTATCACCTGATTCATATATTCATATATGTCACAGAATGACCCAAGAGCAGAATGTATGAACTGCCTCCAAAGAAATGCCAAAACCCCAAGGTCATATCAAACAACAGGGAGGTCTCCACTTCTTTCACTTGTGATGGTTGTTTTATATTTCCATTTCCTTACTTGAAACTAACAGGTATCAAGTGAAGGATATAAGCAATCACAGCCATACCCAGGTCTTCCTACCAAGTGTTTGGTATTTGCATGTTTTTGAGAAAGTGATGTTCTAGCTTGCAATATGGCTTCAAAGGATCTTCACATTCCATTCTTCACTAGCAGCAGATGAGAGGCCCAGGACGCCTTATAGATACATATGATAAAGTTAATAAAAACTCCTTCATACATCTTCAGTGGACTGCTGCAGGTCAGATGAGCGCAAAGTCAAAAACTGGATCCAATTGTACAGAAAACCTCGATTATACTGGCCTATGTCAACCACTCTACCCCATAACAACCTCCGTCCAGTATTCTCCCGTAATGCAATTTGAGCCTCCCTCTCAGTCACGTTGTAGCTGATGTTCAAGAGCTGAAGAAGAAGGATGTAGCCCATACCAGAAGTTACAATGACACAGTACCATACACAGGTGAATGTCAGGGCTGAACTAAGTGAAAAACAGAAAGCAAGGATATTCTGTTTAATATAGGCTTAATGCAAAGGTTCATGAAAGAAAATAATAATTTTCCATTGGTAGCCTGGAGCATTCCCTTATTTCTGGTAAACTTCAGTAGCAAGTAAACCATGTGTGTACACAGGTGAATACACAGTTTCTGGTAAACTTCAGTAGCAAGTAAACCATGTGTGTAATTTAAAGCACCTAACCCCATGCACATTAGATTAAATATGGGGATGGGGCAGTTATTCTTTTGCTAACAGCATACAAGATGGAATTATTTGTGTTGAGACTCTGCCACTGAAATCACTTTTCCCACAAGAGATATTCTTGGCTCCCTTACTTGTTTTAATATAAAATTTATTTAGAAGGATTCTAGCAAGTGCTACCTTGCTAGATGTCCTATGAATGTTATTGCCGGTTACTTTTTGTTAATATCATTTTACTCTTTTCAGCACACATGTCTATGACTACTTTAGGAAAGATAGATTTAAATGATTGTAAATAAATTGTTTATTTTTTTTTCTCCATAGATAAGTGTACCCAAGATTTTAACAGGAACACGTCAAATACAGATTACAAAAGTGCAAGCAACTATGGAAGCACAGCCCATATAAATGAAGGTAGAGAATTATACCCCTTTCAGTTAAAAAGGCAAGAAAGAAGAAGTTATGAGAGCTCTCACTAGCAGCCAAAAAGAGCCCAGGGCATTTGAGATAAGGGAAATTTACTTCACAGAAGGAAAGGGTATGCAACATTAAGCTCCCAATGTATCACCCTGGAAAGCAATTACATTTTCCTAATTAAAGTGCAACATTTCTCATGCAAAAGAGCAAATTAAATCATTACATGGACTCTTTCTATCAACCATAGAATTCCCACAATTTTCTCTTTAGAGATTATTCTAATATGATCCCCAGGACCAAACACTAGAATGTAGGCCTTCCTATCAAGTTAATGAGTATTTCTCTCACCTGTATTCTCCATAGACACCAGGGCAGTAGAACAGAGCACTGAGGGTGGTTTTTCCCCTACAGATGGTATCCAAAGTCAAAGAAATCCCATACACTGAAGTGAGCAGAAAAACGAAGAGAGCAAGGATAAAAGCTTGATGGTTCTGTTCTCCAACACAGTTGTTAATCCTCCAAAAAACAAAGGGAAAATGTGACATTATGGTAACATGATTTAGAAAGAGAGTCCAAAGGGCCTGCTAAGTACTTGGTTTCATTTTTTAAAATCTGAAATAAGTGTCTAATCATAGCTTACAAAATATGCACAAATTATACTTCACTGATATGGACAAAAGAGCACCTACAAGTCTCAGATCAGAAAAGGAAGCAGAATTCTTTTGGGGGTTTGTATCGCTTAAGAGTAGCTGCTAGAAAAAAATTCTGCATTGTTGAGATAGAAACAGCCTCAACCAATCAGGAAAGGTGAGACCAGAATTGTTTATATTCCAACAGCTTTTATGCATCAAATGTGCATACATTTAATCTATATTTAATCTGGAAAGACTGTGTGCTTGCTATTTAACGAATACCTTGCCTTGTCTTTACAAAATAAACTTGGGCAAAGACTGTCCAACTTAGCAGATGCTATGCACTGCCCACTGGATCTACTTACCTTAAGTCAGTGTTTCTCAACCTTGGCAACTTTAAGATGTGTGGACTTCAGCTCCCAGAATTGAAGAGTTGAGAAACACTGACTTATGTGCAGAAAGTCTTGTATTTCACTTCTGCCACTTCTAGGTAGTACTGGGAAAACTGCTATTTGTAACTCTGCAAAACTGCATGACAGAAATTCCCCAACTAATGGAGAGCACAGGAAAGCCCAAAGATATGGACTTAGGAGCCCAATCTGTTCAACAGTGATAATAGGTCAGTGGAACCACTTACTTACATACATGGATAAAACCAAAAGTGGAAAAATATTTCAGAGAGAACCACAGCAACACAAATGTTAGACAAAACATGAAAGCCAACTCAAAACTCTAAGGAACGTACCAGACGCAGTGATGATCCAGTCTCTTCACACACCTGCCACATATTCGGCAGTGCCCAGCTCGAGCTGGTTTAACCAACTGACACTTGGTGCACCAGTCCTCTGTGCCCTGACCTGTTGCTGCTTCCAGTGTTCTGGAGTGGCTCTCAGTGTTACTGTCTACAGCAACACCAGAGGCAGGTACTTTGCAAAGCCCACTGGAGCTGCCCAGACCATTGTTGCTGAACTTGTTATTACTACGGCTGCCTTGGCAAAGTGCTTTGTCACTGCTTGTTTGGCAGAGAAGGTAGCCAGGGTCTTCCTTGGCTCGATGTAGGGCTACAAGCATCAGGATTAAGCCACAAGTAAGAAGAGCCACCTGACTGTACTCTACATGCCCCTGGGGAACCACTTCCTGGAGAAACACATAGTACATGTAACCTAGGGAGAACAGCCCCAGGCTTAAGAAGAAGAGGTTCTGACCCTTCTTCCTGTGTGTGAGGTAGTAATACCATAGTACTAGTATAGGAAGCAATATCAGGATGATGAGGGCCAAAAGGAAGTGCAAAGCTGCTATGTGAAGGAAGAAAGGAAGCAAGATGACTGGCGGAAGGAGGCTGATATCAATCTTTACAGCCCCCCTAATCCATGGGAAACGGAAGCGATCTGTGAAGGTGTCTGCGATTCTCTCTAATATTCCAGGGGGTAAAGATTTGCAAGTCATCCACCTGTTAGGGAAAAGAACAAATTCTGCTCATATTAGACCAAACAGAACAAGAAATACATTTGTACTGGCTTCTGTCATTTTAACCTGCATTGCATCAGAGCTTGCAGGGGGTAGCTCTTTAGACTCCAGTTTTACAGGAGATAAGCAGGCTTTTCTAAAGACATGTTTGCGTAAGAAAAAGCAGAAGCTTTGGACAATCATCAGCTCCAAACAAGTTTCTGTTTATACAACACACACAAGAACTGTCTTCAACACTCATCATGCCAGCATGATGAGAAGGCCACAGTCCAGCAGAGGAAACATGACAAATGTCAACATATCTGCCCCACAACCTACTAGATGAGCTGGACCACCACTCTCATCACTTCCAAATCTAGCAGCAATGGATATTGTAATCCAACACACTTGGAGGGCAGTGGCTCAGGGAACACTGATCCACGCTATCAGCAAGAACCCTGGTGGGAGTTCATCCTGTGCTAAATTATTGCTACCTAAAGATTTTGTTTCCCTTGTTTCTGTAAATTTATGTGGCTCATGTAGGGTCTTAAGTCACTTTAATTAGGAATAATTGGTAACTGGAAAAGTATTTATTTATTTATTTTATTTAAAAGATTTATATGCGATCTGTAGTGTTGGAGTGCCATACAAGTGTTTCTCTGACTGCACAAGTATGATTCAGACAGCGTAGTACAGTAAAGAGGTACAATTCTCTATATATGATAGGTATAAGATAATATAATCAACTTAGACTGCAAATATAGTGTAGTGTGGGGGTTTTGCATTCTGAAGCCTATTACTGAGTTTTAACCCTAGAGGGAAAACAGAGATCCTTCTATATTGCCATGGTCCTATCAGTTCTCAGTCAGGCCCATAAAAGATAGAACTAATGCAGCAATTCAGCAAGTTTTTCATCACTAGGAAAAGAAATGCCCTATTTTATGGAATATGTGTCTTAGTCTGTGAAAGGTCTAGAGCAGCGTTTCTCAAACTTGGCAACCTTAAGATGTGTGGACTTTAACTCCCAGAATTCTTCAACCAGCATTGCTGGTTGGGGAATTCAGGGAGTTGAAGTCCACACTTCTTAAGGTTGCCAAGTTTGAGAAACTCGGCTCTAGAGGCACCACTTACAAACTCCTGCTTCTCATGTGTTTCAATTCCTGCCCAGAACAGTTTTCTTTCTTCAGGCATTTTATCTGCCTGATATGGCATCAGTTGTCCTCATCAGCTTCCCCCTTGTCTTGATTTTATCTTGTTCTGTTTTTATTGCACTCTCTTCACATGATCCTAATAGTATCACAAATGGTTGTTTCAAGAAATCATCATCGTAATTAGGAATCTTGCAGCTTGACCAAGCAAAGGCAGCCAAATAACCAGGCATAGCAACCTTTGAAATTGTAACCTTTCATATACGCAAGGCAACAGCATCCCCGGTCGACAAGATTATTTGTGCAGAAGGAAGGGAACTGTAGACCCAATGAGTCGGAAAGGCACTAGGATGGGAAGGCACTTTAAAAAAAAAAATCCACCTTCGGTACAAGCCATGTGGTGGCATTGGTGGTCTATCCTAAAATAGACTATATTCTAAACTCCCCGTGCCTAGATCCAGAGCACCGCTTGAAAGCCCGCGAAATGCCAGCCGCGCCGGATCCCCCGCCTCCTCCCCAACGAAATACCAGCTTGAAGCAGTTCTCAGGCGGAGCCCCCTCCGTACCTTTCACAGCATTCGTCGAGGTCCTCGCATTCGCAGAGACACGCCGCCAGGTGGCTCCTTTGGCCCTTCCGATCGAGATACTCGCAGCAACAGAGAGGATCCTCCACCTCGTGGGCTCTCGCTCTCTTTCCTGCCCGCTTGACCATATTTCAGCCCCGGTAGCAGCAATAACAGGACCTGAGTGAGCTGCCGAACGCTGAATTTTGCCAGAGATTCGTGTAGGCGAAAGACGTTGGGGGAGCGCTCACGTACAGACAGACCTTTTCCAGGGGAACTCCACCTGCTACTTGTGACCGACCACCGAACAATACAGGATCCCTGTAGGAATATACACTTTAGATAACACACAGGATTCCTCCCAGAAGGATCCCCTACTGAACCACCCTGCCTGTTCTACCAGAGCAAAGCGCGACCGCTCTAACCTTCGTATAAGCACTTCGTGCCGGGCCCGTGACTCCCCCGCCCCAACATTCTTGTTGCCATTGCGATTTCCAACTCCGGGGAAGGTGAAGAAAGGGAACGGAAGGGAGAAAGGCTCCCAGCGCTCCCCTTCCTTGGCCACGACGACTGGTAGAATTCTCGACAGGCTTCGCCTTCCTTAGTTTCAAGCCTGCTTTCAAGGCACATGACCCCTCCCTTCTCGCAGTTCTCCCCTAAGAGTCCTCACCGCGACCTGAAGCTTCCGGCTTTCATAGAACGCCGGTCTTTTCCTTTCCTTTTGTGACGTCACGGAGATCGGCCCACCGCCGGGAGGGCAGCGAAGGCGTGGTTTACCTTAATCCCAATTACTGTAGAGCCGAGGCTTTCTTTGTAGAAGAGCTCTTAGTGTGGACTGTAGGGGAAGGAGAACTGGTCCCCGGTATACTGTAGACAATAAACCGACGTCAGAGGGGAAAATTATTTAACCAACACATAGTAGACCACAGCCCAGCGCCAACTACTTTTTGGTCTCGCATGCACGACCATGTAGTTGAATTATGTCGTCAGGACCTAGAATATGTTGAATTAATGCACGATTTGGATCTTACTCGTTTTATGGCCAGAAAGTTTTGGCTCCCGAGTGAGTTTCACCCACCAATCGATTATGCCCGCTTATTTTGGCTGTCCTACATTTTTCCCCCCACCAAATCAGCTAGGGTTATTGACTGATGGTTAAATTAGTTCTGCAAATTTATGTATCCACACCATAATCACAACAAGAATATTGCACCAATCGATTACATCTGCAGCAGGCAAAACTTTTTGGGCATAGTTTACCAGTGGCAGACAAAAAAGGAAGAAGAGCAAGTAATTATGAGGAAGGACGTAATACCATAAGTTTTTTTTTAAACCCTATTTATATCCATTCTGTAATTAAAACAAATTTATTCTCAGTTCCTAATATTCACACATAAAGGCAAAGCTAATGGGACGTCTGCACTTTGCACATTTTCTGTCACCAACCAAAATGCACTAAATCAAAAAATCAATTTCTTCTAAAACAACAGTTCAGATTATAAACTAGTGAATGGAATGGCTTTAGCCAATGTAGGTGATCAAACTAGATCTCATTTCCTATTTTATAAACCCTTTTTACAGAATTAAAAGGTCTTAATTTGCCATTTTTAAAAAATGTAATTACAGGTTTGTTGAACAACTATCATGTTTATATTCTATCTTTTAAATGTCCATGAAAATGTTTCTATTTATATATACATTTGGGGAGGATAAACAACATGACAATAATAGATCTATGTAGCAGGGGTAATTCATCAACATTAACTTACAAAAGTAACTGGTGCAGATGAGTTCCTACTCATATTACAAAGTAGCACTAAAAGAAATACAAGTAATCTAGCTTTCTTTCACCTGTTTGTAATATAAGACAGCTATTTAATACTGGTGGATGGAATATAGAACCATGCTGCCTAGGTCCACAATGGAGACTAACATTTGCATTAAAGGAATTTGGGATTAGCTACCTCAGTCATTTTTCTGCTTTTAACCAGGTAGAAGCTTCATTTTCTAATTGCTTTTGTAAGTTCATCTGGCAAAAATTACCATGTTTGTTTCAAAGTACTCACATTCCCTTTCATCTGATAAGTATGTGCCATGTTTCTCTTTAGTACTTTGGGATATTTAGATAGTTTCATTCATTTCCTTAAAAAAAAAAAAAAATCTAGCATTATATTTACATTTTCATGCCAAATGTTAATCATGGGTGTCTTGAGAGTCACACAGGGCTTTTTCTCTTGTCTTCAGTGATTTTAGAGGCGATCCTATTTACTCAGAAGTTCCATCTTTAATTTTTTTTTACTATATTTTAGTCAACCTAGTAAGAAAAATTCTTTGGGCAAATGACGTGGGATTAGAAAACAATAGTCAATAAAAAACCAAAAACAGACAACAATAAACAATAAAATATAGAACAGATTCCACAATCTAAAATCAAATAATAAAACAAGAGGAACACCTTTGCTTGGCCCTGAAAACATCACTTTGTAGGCTCTTAGCAAGGATTTTTATGAGGGCAAGTAGGGCATAAGAAGGGCTTCACAATTGAAAAGGCTCTTTTGCCATTGCCCTATATTTGGGTAATATACTTCAGTAATATAATATGGTAAGGACGCTTGGCAAAGATGACCCAACTGTCCAGGCAGGTAAATCTGAGAAGAGATACTCCTTTGGAAACACTGATCCTAACTGTTGAGCCTAGAAAGACTGAAGGTCTATGCAACAAAAATGCTATCATATGATTATATCAACCTGTGTTGGTTGGTATCCTAGCAGCTTGATTTTGGACTGAATTTTCCAAATAATTTAGAAAGATAGTTCTGTATACAGTACACAGCAATGTTTCTCAACCTTGGCCACTTGAAGATGTGTGGACTTCAGCTCCCTGGGAAGTCCACACATCTTCAGGCGGCCAAGGTTAAGAAGGTTGAGAAACACTGCTAAATAGTAATAACACAATCAAAATGTTACCAGAGCATGGATAACTGTCTAGGTAACGTTGCAGCTGATATAATGAACTAATTATACTATTCTACTGACCAGCAGTGTACTCAATGTATTTCCAAGTTTCCCACAAATTCTGTTTGTCTCCATGTATACTTACACACATCCCCACAATCAATATAGTTTTTATTTTGAGTATAAAAAAAGAATATAAAGAGACACTTACAGTACCATAACGTATTCTTGACTTAATTCTCTGGTTATACCAGAGATACATCAACCTCCCATAAGATTGGTGTATCTGCCAGTGGGGAAAAGGGCTGGATCTTTTTAGTCATTGTGCCTCTGCATTATGTGATCAAGGGGAGTCATTATAATTATTTCAGTTTTTTTGCATTTTGACATTTTAGACAGGAATACAGGGTAGATGCCAAATGAGGCACCCTCTAGATGATAGTGACAGCAGGATTTACCAAGCCACGATCCCAATACAGAAGGTGGGATCAAGGTGTGAAGTCTTCTTAAGAGAGGAGGTGTGGCACCTCCATCCTGGAGCCTCAGCTATTCACCACACCACAAAAAAATCAATTATGGAGACAAATACAGAATGCTTCTGGACTGATTTGGGGGGGGGGGGGGCTTCAAGTCAGTGTTGGCTCCTGGCGACCACCTAGACAAGTCCCTGCAGTTTTCTTGGCAAGATTTCAAAGTGGTTTGCCATTGCCTCCTTCCTAGGGCTGAGAGTGAATGACTGGCCAGCTGGCTTTGTGCCTAAGGCGGGACTACAACTCACAGTCTTCCAGTTTCTAGCCTGATGTCTTAATCATTACACCAAACTGGATCTCTGATAGCACTCATCATTGAGAAGCAACTATTTTTGTTATTTTATTAAATTATAATCTAAGAAATTGTGTAGTAGTTTACACTTATTAATACATTGCTACCTATTTTGTAAATAGCTACTGCTAATTATACTTGTGAATAATATAATTTTTTAAAAATCCCTTGGGTATTTCTGGTCCATCAGATAAAACTAGTTTCATATATAAGAAGGAAAAATGCACTTTTGACAAAAGACAAATAGAAATTAAAGTTCCTAAGCAGAAGGCAATAAGGTAAAAATAAGGCAACTTCCTCTTAACAGAAAGATATACAGCATAATGAAAACTATATTGTACTGTAAGTTCACAGTTTTATTTGCACCACCATTTCAATGTTTTTGTTATTTTCTATCAGAAGTACAGTCAAAAAATTTTCAGGGGCTGCTTACAGTTTTCTTAATCAGAGCAGAAAACAGTAATTCCTATTTATTGCACTTAACGTATCACAGTCTGCATCTTTAATTGTTACAAAAGATATGATCTACCAGGCCTTGAAGACTATAAAATGGTAAGCCCATTCTTACAAAGAACTCTCTAAGGTTGTAATACAATATATAAATCAAATAATACATTAGTTACTTTTTAAAAATACATAGAGTTGGACATTGCTAAATATGACTTCCAGACATGAATGAAAATTCCCTGAGAAATTCTGAGAATTGAAATGACAGTGACTAAGAGGAAGAAATGTTACAACCCATAAAGCAAACCCCCCAAACATAAAAAGCTATATGTAAAGTTTAGATATACTCATAGATATCTGGAACAGATAAACTAAATGTTGTAACAATTTACTTTTGAAGATTTCTTACACTGACATAAGGAAGAAGATATGAAAAACTCTGCATGTGATAAACTAAACAAGACATTTTATATTGCATCTTTCATAACACTTAAGATTGTTCCCATCTAAATCCAGTGTTTATTACTTTAGATAGTGCATTGATTTGCTGAAGTGTATCTCTGCAATCTATATATTATATAATTATCAGCTGTCTTTGTGTTCTCAATCATTCATTTTCACCAAGTATTCACAGCTCAAGAAATGTTTTCTCACACATATATACACCGAGGCACACACATAAGACATGAAGTAGGTCAGGAAGATTCACAAACTAGTAAGTTCTTTTTTAAAGGAGCATATTCCAGAGCAATATTTATTATATGTGAAAGTGTTGTGAGGAGAAAACTGTGAGAAAAAGAAGCATCACAACAATATATCTTCATTCTTCTTAGTAGCTGGTTTTGGTGACATCAGTTTTCAGGCTTCCAATCTTTGGTCTTGTTTAGGTGATCAAAACTACTCTGGAGCATAGACAATGAGGTCTTCAGCTGCAGTGATAAAGATTGCACAAGGATTACCCAACAAATTATACATTAAATCAGAAAATTAAATTATTTCCAACCCAAACCAGCTCTAGGTTTCACAGGGAATTATTTATACATTCCCTCTTCAGTTAGAGCCCTTAATAAGACTTACAAAAGATAGAAAGAGGGTGGGGGCACCAGTTTACTTGGGAGGTATAGCAGTGCTATTATAATTATCAACAGTGTCTCTGACTGAGATAACATCACTCTTGACCATCATAGAGAATACCAACGAAGGTCACCCAGCATTTATTTAAATTCTAGGGGGGAAAAGGCCAAAAGAGCAATCCAGCAATGATTACTTCTTGGCATCTACACTAGGATTCTGCTCCATGATGCCAGCCCTGTCTCTAAAAATATTATTGATTGTAGTGGTCAGTACAAAGGAAATGTAAGCATGATATAGATTTGCTGTACCATTTTAGCTCAATTTAAAATTATATTTTCAACACAGTTTAACTGTAAAAGGAAATAGTTTCCATATTTAAATGTGTTCAATTATACATAGCATGTAAGAAACTGAATTTGGCCTGAAGCATCCTGCTGAAAGTGGAATCAGAATAGTAGTTTTCAAATCTTTACTTTTATAGATGAACTCAAACCATTCTCCAGGCCATAATTAAACTTTGAGAGATGGAGCTGCCAAATTTGAAATGGATGTGTGAAGGTACTGGCCTTGTTCAAGTTTACGCACAAATATCAGTTGTGCAGGCCTATAAATAATTAGATTTTTAAACATGTGCTTCTCTATCAAGTTTACTGAAAGGTTGAGAATATGCTTTGTAATAGGACTATAACTGTTGATCACTTTTAATGCTGTTCTTTTCAATAGTTCTGCATATGGTACACATGAACACAGATATATTAGCTAGTTCATAATTTATATTAAACCACAGGAATAAGCTGCAATTAGCTGGGTTCATTCGGTGTATTAAGCCAGTAACCATGGTTTATAAACCACAATTGTTGAGTTTACCCAACATTCTAAGCCAAAGCCAACTTTCAAAGCACATTACAACTTAGTGCTCCTCAGAGTTGTTTGTAAGAACACCATGTCCTCCTGCTGTAGGCATCTAGTCTTTGGCCTTATGACCCTAAGGACCTCATTTCAGAAATGAAGAAACAAACTCCACTCCCCCCTTTGGATAGACATACTGTATTCTTTTTTGCCTTGCTGAATGTCATATTTACTAATGCTTGTTATCACTCTTTTCATTTGCAAGCCACCCTCTGGGAGCAAGCTTTAATGGTGGCAAATTTGGAAGCTATTGTATAGCCCCTCATCTTCCTCCAAGCCTCCTACCATGCTCTCCAAATTATCTGCTGATTCCACTGTCTCTTTGAGAGATCAATGTAATTTTATATCTCATGCAGAGGATCCTCAGACTTCTTCTGTATCATTACTGGCACCAAGGAAAGAGTTCAGAACTTTTGAAGAAATCTCCCCAGTTCCAACCAAGGCAAAAGGAAAAAGGAAAAAAGGGATAAAGGCTTTGCTGCCTCTCTGATTTTGGCTTCAGCAACAATACACTTCCTGCCATTAATAGACTCTCCAATTTATAATCTCCAGTGCTTATGGACTTTTCTTCAACCTTCAGAAGGGGAAAATTTGGGACAGATCCCCTCTGAGATCTACTCCTCCAGACTACCTTCTTACCTGTCAGGATAATCCGAACCAAGACCTTTGACTGTCTCATGATCACCAAATTGGTAGTTGGTCACGTCATATCCAAGCTGCTTCCTAAAAGCTGTCTCCTTCTGATTTTGATTGGTTCTGTGCCATCCCATTCTGGGTCACTGGTCCTCTGAGCACTGAGGTTTTCATAGTCCTTTGTTGCCTCTTGCCCCAAATCACCACCCTCCATTCTGTCAGTTAGGTGTGCATCTGCTGAGGTCACTTGGCATCAGATTTTGGCAACTACCATTGAAGCACAGGAACTTCCCTGTTTGTCCCCAGTGGAGAGTGCACAATGCAGCTTTCAACATTATTCTCCGATGACAGCAGATTCAGTATATCAGTTAGTTCAAGATGTTACAGCTAGGCTACTCTTGCTGAATGTAACAAGAGATTCCTGAACTAAGCTAGTTTTTATACCATTAACTTACCATAACCATCAATAATTTTTAGAAAGTAAATGAAAAAGGATGCTGTTTCTTATTCCTCTATATCAGTGTTTTTCAGCCTTGGCAACTTTAAGATGTGTGGATTGCAATTCCCAGAATGCTGGCTAGGGAATTCTGGGAGTTGCAGTCCACGCATCTAAAAGCTGCTAAGGATAAGAAACACTGCTCTAGATATTCACAGTGATGTCTGATACTTACATATACAATGACTCAAAACAATAAGGACAGGAATACTTACCTGTTCAAGCAATGCTATTGAATCCCTTAGCACACCTTTCACATGTTGGGTTTGATCCATGTTATCCTGAGTTTTCTGTTTTGATGCCACATTAAGGGCTAGACTGAGGAAAGAATAGAACATTGAAACATATTTGCTTCATCCAGCATATAATTTAATCATGCTGTCATGATTGTTGCGCAGAGTACAGCAAAAAAGGTCCCAAAAATCCTGCTCTCAGGTAACTTACACATCAGCATGACAGCTTGCAAAATGCAATATCCATAGTTAGCTTTCCAAAGAAAATCCAGTCAGAAAATATACCTAACTGGTCTTTATTGATAAAAATGCAAAACTTCATAAAATACAAGTTGCATACAAAATATATGATATAACAAAGACTTCTTCTCATCTTAGCTTCCAAGACTTAACCACAACAAAGTCTCTAGCTAAAAAACACTCTCAGAGAAGAGGTACACTACTTGGTTACTAGTTAAGACTACATAACCCATATAAATCTACATGATTAACTTTACAAGACAAACTGACTGACAGGCTGGGCATTTACCCTCCGGTTATATTGCCAGCATGTCACCCCCCCACTGAATAACTAACATACACATTACAGTAGGTGGCAGTAAAAAGCATAACAGAATCACAAGATTCTTTGTTTACATTAGCTTCATAGAATAATCTCGACACCTGTTTTTGTATAGGGAACGGGATGACCTTCTTCCCATGAGAAAATCCTGATACCCCTCTCAGCCTGTTCACGACACAATAACACGTGTTACAAGATAGTATAAACAACTGATTACAGCAATACAACAACAATTTACATTTATTCTAATCCAAGGTTTGCTAACATTGCTTCATGTTGTACAATAGGCAATGGTTTGGTAAATATATCTGCAAGATTTGCTTCAGATGCACAATACACAAGATCAATGAAATTTTCTAACATAGCTTGTCTCACATTTTTATACTTACATCAACATACTTTGTACTAGCTCTAATGTTTTCTGTTTTAGCTAACCCTATACAGGCTTGGGAATCTTCATACACTGTATAAGGCAATGACACTTGAATGTTTAAATCAGTGAATAATTGATGAAACCATCTTAATTCACAGATTGCTTCTGATAAAGCTGCGAATTCAGCTTCTGCAGTAGACAAGGCAATGGAGGTTTGCTTCCTTGCTTTCCATGCAATTGTAGATTCACCAAATTTACAAACAAACCCAGTTATGGACTTTCTGTCACTTTCTTCTGCAAATGAACTATCAACAAAAATTACAGGCTTTTCTGACCCATTAGTTGACATTTTAAGACAAAAATCTATTGTACCTTTTAAATATCTCATTAATCTTTTCAATCCTAGCCAGTCATGTTCTGTAGGATTAGCCACCTTACGGCTCAAAATCCCAACAACATAAGACACATCTGGACGTGTCCATTGTGCTAGGTGTAGTACAGAACCAATCACAGAATGATACATTGCAGGTGTTTCACACAACTTTTCACATGTTTCATTTTTCAAAAAATCACAAGTCACTGGAGTTTTTACAGGTTTTGCATCTAACATTCCCATGTGTGTTAACAACTGTTCTATCTTTTTCTTTTGACTTAGATAGATTTCTCCATTTTCAGCTCTATGCACTTCAATCCCAAGGTAGTATTTTAACATACCTAGATCTTTCAATTTAAAATATTGCTCCATTTGCTTGGCAAACTCTTTTACCAAGTTTAAAGAACTAGTAGCAAGACAGAAATCATCAACATAAGTGAGAAGTACTGTATAATCTTTCCCAGTTCCTTTGGTATATACACATTGATCAGCTATTGATTTCTTGAAACCAATGTCCAACAAAGCTTTATCTAAGCATTGATGCCAACATCTCCCAGCTTGTTTCAATCCATACAGTGCTTTACGCAATCTGTATACTTTCTGGGAATCCTCACATGTGTAACCTGGAGGTTGCTTCATATACACAGTTTCATGAAGCTCAGCATTTAAATAAGCTGTATCTACATCAAAATGATGTACAACCATATTTCTTTGTGCAGCTAAGGCCAACATTACACGCAATGATTCAGGCCTAACTGTAGGTGCAAATGTAAGATTATAATTCACAAACTGTTCTTGTGAATAACCTTGTGCAACCAGTCTAGCTTTATACTGAACAGTATTATCAGGTAAAAGCTTTTTTCTAAACACCCATCTGGAACCTATGGCTTTTTCTGATGCAGGTAAATCAACAATTTCAAAAACATTCTTATTTACTAATGCATTGAACTCAGTATCCATAGCTTCATTCCATTTATCTTGTTCATCAATTGGCAATGATAACATTTCCTGAAAATTCTGTGGCTCACAAGTTATTTGACACACCCTGACTTGTTGAATAACAAATCTTTCTGGTGTAACACCTTTTGTTATTCATGTTGACCTACGAGGAATCTCAAAACTCTCTTGTATTTCCTCTACTTTCTCCTCTTTCTTTTCTACTTCAGCTAAAGCCTCTGCTTCTTGCTTTATCTGCGGAGAGGAGGGTGCAACAAGTGGTGTTAGCTCTCTAGCTAAATCTGTGTGTGACTCCAAAGAAACCTCTGAATTTGCATGCAGCCTTTGCCATTCAGAAGGCTCTTCAAAATTAGCATTTCTGGAGATAATAACTTGGTTTCGGCCCAGATAAAACTGATAACCTTTTGACTCATAACCAACAAATCTCAGACGCTGTGTTTTTGGTTGGTTTTTCCTTCTTTGAGACTTAGGAATTTGTACATAAGCAAAAGTTCCAAATGTACGCAAATGCTTTAAACACGGATGTTTACCATACAGCAAAAAATAAGGAACTTCATTCACAGCTGAATTCCAATGTCTGTTAGTAAGAAATACCACTGTTAAAATAGCTTCTCCCCAAAAACTGGCTGGTAATTGGGTATCAATGAGTAAACTATCCTTAATTACTTTCAAAACGCCGATCTTGCGCTCAGCAATCCCATTCTCAGCAGACATGCCCACATTTGTTAATCTGTGGAAAATGCCTTTCTTACGTAGCCAATTTCTAAACTCAAGACTCATAAATTCACCCCCTCTGTCAGTCTGCAAACTCCCTACTTTATATCCATGTCTTTTCTCAACCATAGACACAAATTCTTTGAAACGAGAGAATGCTTCAGACTTCTGTTTCAACAAATAACAAAATGTGAAATGTGTTTTATCATCCACTAAAACAAACATGAATCTTGCTCCCCCCTCACTTGGAGGAAACAGACCAGCTAAGTCAGCATGCACAAGAGCAAATGGTCTTGTAGAAATCCTGCTGCTTTTTCTGGTGACAGGGGCACATTTTATCTTAGATTGTTTACACACAGTACAATCAAGAAACTTAGAACACTTCTTGAATCTCAGTTCTGGATACACTTTGGCCATTTGTGACAAACACTTCCATCCAGGATGACCTAATACTCTATGATAATAATGAATGCATTTATCATCTAAAGGCACATTACCACAACTTCCAATTAATACATCTTGTTTAGGAAGCATTTCATACAATTGATTAACCTTTCTCCCTCTTGCACATTCAGCCCCCTCTTTTGTAACATAGCATTCAGAACCTTGGAACATAACAGAATACCCAATGCTAGTTAATACAGGGACACTGAGAAGAGAAAAATCAAGTGTAGGAACACAGAGTACATCAGAAACCACTTCTCCCAAACAAGGTATGAACACTTCACCTTGCATGGTTACTTTAGCTACAGAACCATCAGCCAAATTAACCTGTTGAATTTTAGGTTTACATTTAGTCAATAATAACGGCTCATTGTTTACAATGATTTCACTACAACCAGAGTCCAATAACCACTTATCAGCATAACGTTTGTCTCTGTTAGAAATCAAAGCAGACACCAGTCTAGTACTCCCTTGTTTCTTAACTGTTGCCTTTCCACGACGGACAAACTTTCTGGAAGTCTCAGAAGGCTGATTTTTCATAGGACAGTCTTTTATAAGATGCTTGGTAGAATTACAACGAAAACATCTTCTCACCAAATATGCACATTCTGTGCCAGCTGGAGAAGGTTGCTGCTTTACATTATCAAGTCTTTTTTTAGGATTAGTCTGCATATCACGTGTGCATTGAATTTCTTGCAACCTGTTTGTTAAATACTCCACTGTCAGGTCTGCAATTGGTAGCGTCTGTACGGCCTCTACTAATATGTCAAATGACTCATCCAGACTTGAAAGAATTATACATGCTCTTTGTTGCTTGGGAATGATCAGATTACGATCTGCCAACTCAGCAAACAAAGTTTTCATCTTATTCAGGTGCTCAATTACATTAGCTCCTGGCTCCAACTTAAGGTTATACAACTGCTTTGTCAAACTTACGATAGCAGATGAGGTTTGCCTCGCATAAATCCCACGCAAAGCCACCCAGCATGCATTAGCAGTTTCCAAACCACGAACATGCACCAATTCTGGAGACTCAAGTCCCAAAATCAAATTACCATATGCACGGTCCATCAAAGCTTGCTCTTTATTCGTGGGTGCCACTGGGGGTGGGTTGTTTACATAACACCAAAGCCCCTCTCTCATGAAAAAAGATTTTATCTTTATATTCCATGTTTGGTAATTCTTTGAATTCAACCTTTCAAACGGAAGGCTCACTGTTGCAGGTGGAGCTGCTGCCATATTTCACTTAAAACAAGCACTGAACCACAGAGAAAAAATCCAAACCTCAAACGAAACAGTCACAGGCAGGGTAATAAATCCATAAATCACCCGTCACTCAGGAATTTAAGTCCTTGCTTCCAGCACGCCTGGATTCACGCCTTGGACAACATTCCTGGAACCTCACGCCTGGAATCCTGTTCCCGAACCACTGACCTCAGTCATCAGTCCTGGGCTTGGTCCTGATTCTGGATCCTGGGTCCCCTCCGGACTCTGAAACTTAGTCCTGAGCCCTGGGTCCTGAGCTCTGAGCCCTGGGCCCATAACCTGTTGCGTAGAGTGCAGCAAAAAAGGTCCCAAAAATCCTGCTCTCAGGTAACTTACACAAATACAATATCCATAGTTAGCTTTCCAAAGAAAATCCAGTCAGAAAATATAAACTAACTGGTCTTTATTGATAAAAATGCAAAACTTCATAAAATACAAGTTGCATACAAAATATATGATATAACAAAGACTTCTTCTCATCTTAGCTTCCAAGACTTAACCACAACAAAGTCTCTAGCTAAAAAATACTTTCAGAGAAGAGGTACACTACTTGGTTACTAGTTAAGACTACATAACCCATATAAATCTACATGATTAACTTTACAAGACAAACTGACTGACAGGCCTGGCATTTACCCTCCCGTTATATTGCCAGCATGTCACCCCCCCACTGAATAACTAACATACATATTACAGTAGGTGGCAGTAAAAAGCATAACAGAATCACAAGATTCTTTGTTTACATTAGCTTCATAGAATAATCTCGACACCTGTTTTTGTATAGGGAACGGGATGACCTTCTTCCCATGAGAAAATCCTAATAATCTATATTAATCTTACTAGAAAAATCCACATTGAGACAGTTCTAGACTATCACATGGCAGATAGAATTTCAATTATCTATAAAAAATAGTAAGTTTTAAGGAAGGCTCGAAACCTTCAAAGAGAGAATATTGCCATTTTACTCAATTTTTGCAAACTTAAGACATTGTTCCATTACATTCTGGGTGGCATATGGGTGGCACCATCATTTCCCATGCTACTGTGAAAATGATTATAGGATCATTCAAAATGGCAAATAATCTAGTTACTTCCCAGGTAAAGTGGCAATGTTGGCATAAAAATAAATATTAAACATTCAAATCTTTTACATGCATTATCTGGTTGTAAATGTTACTGGTTGTAACCTAGTAAGGTAAGCCATCTTACTGTGTCTTGCTAAGGTAATCAGGTGAATTCACAGCAGTGACAACAGTTGTACCATTAATTTATAACTCAGTCTCTTTCTTATGCTACAGCAGGACAGTGACAGATGATATTTTTTCAGGCCCTCTATCATGATCTCCTGGCCTTCCACCATCCCTAAGGACTGTCACATTTGAAAAAAAAATACAGTCCAATATCATGCAAGTTTTTAAAAAGAAAGAAAGAAAGAAAAACTGAATTGAAAGGAAATTCCCCTCAGTACTGCTTTTCCAGTGTTGGGTCCTTCAGGTGTGGCTGGATCAGAATTTTATTTATGTATTTATTAAAATATTTTTTCACTACCCCAATTTTTCTTAACTAAGGACAATTTATAAAAAATAACAACAATCCAAAATTAATACAATAAAAATACATCACACAAATGAGCCCCAAAAGGCCACTGGAAAAGGATGCTTTTCAGAGCTTTGAAACATAAGCAAAATGGGGATCATCAGACCAGGTCTGGATCCTGACTGAAAAGAGTCTAGATAATGTGTTTAGGATCTTCTATAGCTAAAGTCCCAATACCTTCTCCAAATTCTTCCCCAAATAGGGAAGGTTAGAGATTAGGTGGATGTTATCTAACAAGGCTGTATCAAGAGATGGTCTCTTTAGGAGATGGCACACCTCTGCCTCCTTCAAGGTAGATGATACTTGAATGCAAATCTTGAATGTATGAATGAATGCAAATCTTTTTATCCATGAAGAACCTCATGAAAACATCATAGTAGCTAGCAGGGAGTTCTTCTTCCACCTCACCAAAAAGGATAAAGGTAATACTAAACAAGGCGACTGACACAAATCTGCAGTAAGAGTGGGGATTAGTAAGAATACTTCACCAGTCTTGTTGCCAAAGAATATTCATGAACTTGAGTACATAATCATGTTGACTGCAATCACAGTTAGTTTTTCTGCCAGCATTGCTCTAGAGCTGCTTTACTTTCTGGAGCTCCTTGTAGAATCAAGGAGTTCCTCTGGGATCTGCAAATCCAGGAAAGACTGCTTGGGACAATATCTTCTGATGCATTAGTCACCTCTGAGTTCCAGAGTACAACCAGGTGTGCAGCTGGAAAAAAAAACTCCAAACATCCCCAGGAAACCATCTGAATTGATTAGGTGCTTGCAGTGAAATATTTTAATTGGCCCGCCACCACCAATCAAGCAAAGTGGCAATATACATATGCATCAGAGAATGTTAACAGTCCTCTGCCATGGATGGATCAATGTCCTCAATATTTAGATCATGCTGCTGCTACTACTCTGAGATAAACACCAGCTCTAACTTGTAGCAAATCATGTCCATTAGGTGAGAGGTGACCTAGGAGGCCATAAAATCTTGAGCTCAACTGAAACCTATACATGGAATTTGAAGTTACTCACATGGGGGACAGTATGTAATCTGCAAGCCTACCTTGTCTCTCTGACCTAATTGCACATTGTATCCATGGGTTACCAGGAGTGTGTGCTTGTACAGTGGAACCTCGGTTCACGAACGCATCTGTTCACGAACAATTCGGGTCACAACCAGCTCAGGCCGCAAAAATTTACCTCCGGTCGCAAACGCCGGATCGGGTGACGAACAGGATCCGCGGCCATTTTCCCTCCCGTGTCACATGGTCACAACTTCCTGTAGGGAGGGGACTCTCCCTCCGAGCAGGAAGTGCGGCCATTTTCCCTCCCGAGCAAGGTTAGCTTTCTCTCTCTTCATACTGTACTTTGTGTCATATTTTTGCGGTTTTAAAAAAAAAAAACATGGTTCAGAACGGATTAACCGTATTTACATTGAACCTTATGGGGAAATTTGACTCGGGTCGTGACCAGAAATCGGTTGGCGACCAAATTTGGGGTCGGAACGGATTAACTGTATTTACATTGAACCTTATGGGAAAATTTGATTCCGGTTGCGACCATTTCGGGTTGCGACCAGAGTCGCGGAACGAATTAAATTCGTGAACCGAGGTTCCACTGTACCTCTGATCAGCACCTCTGATCCCAGTCATTGCCAGGCCCTCTCCCCAACTTTGGATTTGTGGCTGTGCAGCTCCATAAAACTAGTGGGTAAATATTGGACTAGGTTCTGTGAGATAGGTAATCTACTACCAAGTCATGAAAAGACATGGAAGTGGAAAATAGCTGACATCTGATCATCTGGACTCAGGAAAGAGGCAGATGGCCCTGAACTGGGAACTGGCACTAAATTGCAAGTCCCTCTTTGACCGTAATGGCCAGCCCAGAACCTCCCATCATTTCTCCTTTGCCCACCACTATGGATCTATACTCCTTCATATATATAGCCTCCTGAAGCTCTATCCCACCTTCCCACAAAGTTTTGAATGGAGCAATCCAAAGCTAAATCACTCACTCACACAACCATGTGGGGAATGGTTGTCTAGTATCCCACTCCTGCTCCATGTTACTTATACTTTACACCACTCTGCTTCAGTAAACTCCATCCTCCTTTCAACCTCCACTTTCTCTTTCTTTTACTTGCACCCATATATCTCCCTATCACCATGACAGTCACTCACAATCTTCTTGCTCCAAAAAATGCTAACCACAAAGAACACAAAAGACCCCCCCACCATATGGCAGACTACAAACAGAGCTTGCCTTGTGCCATATTAAAAAAACAAAAACAAGTGGGCTACAATACAATTTTATATGGTTTTACTGGATTTGTTGTAACACATGAAATTATAAAATGGAATCATAAAAACAAAAACTCTAAGCAATGCAGTAGCCTTAGTTTTACAAAAGCCTGGATGGATGATAGATCATCAATCAATACCAAAAATTAACAAAACTCAGCACTATCTGTAAGAGAATCCGGTAGCATTATGAAAGACTTAGTGCTTTTCTTAGGTGGCTGCACAGCAAATCTCTGACAAATGAAATACCACCCAGGGGCTATCCCTGCTGGATCTCAGTGGAGAAAGTTATCCATCAGACATCCTGATCCAAGAGCTTAATGAGCTTTATATGTCAGTAAAACCATTTGAGACTTGGTTTGGTAGCATTCCAACTGCAATACAGATATTTTGGAACAACTTTGAAGTATTTTTGCTAAGTTGTACATTTCCACTAACTAGATATTAGTCAACTGTGGGTATGGAGGAAGAGACAAATGACAAAACAAAACAACAACAACAAAACCCACTCACGTTGCTGATCCTTCTTCCTGAAGCTGAATGTGGTAAAATGACTGAGCTGCACGCTCGATCTTTGACAGTTTGAGGAACAGTGCCACATTCAGAAAAACCAGTACAATTAAGCTGGAAAAAAAATACACAGAGATAATGAACAGTTACATTATTATTTCTGATTCTTGCAACAGCATCTTAATGGCAAGAACAAAAAAAATAAATAATACAAATATTTACAGTTTCCTGACATACTTAGCAAGATGATTAAAGCTTCTGAATAGGTCAGGTGCATATAGTAAAATGATACAAACCATGTTTTAGCCATGAGCTATGAAGTACATTAGAGTCCCATACAAGAGCTCTTTCATTCTGTACATGGAAAGACCATATACATCAGCCCTATCCTTCCACCCAACATTCCCACATTGAGTTGGGATGCCTGCAAGCATGCTGTGAATGCACTGAATTGATCCCATGCAATCTGCTCTGAAGATCATACAGAACAGAATAAAATTCAGTCAGCTAAATATCCTTCCTTCCACCTTCCCAGACCAATCCACCTTATATATGTTGTCAGGATAACATACGACAATCACCATTATAACTGACTTTGATCACTTTGGAGGAAAGACAGGATGCAAATATGTCTATGTGTGGTATGGGTCATAAGATATACATTGGTAATGAAGCAAATTAAGAGATTGTGTGTGTGAAATTGAAGAGAGTTACATTCTGCATTTTCCTTTGTACAGTTTTTAGGTACTCTTTATTTCAGTATGATTGTTTGTTCAGAAGCTCAAGGCAGCATACATAACATTCCCCATTCTATTTTCCCCCATAACAACCATCCTGCTTATCTCAACAGGGCTGAGAATGACTGACTCAGAGTCACCCAGTGAGCTTCTTTGGCTGAGGGTAGACTTGAACCTGGTCTCCCCCACACACTACAAATGCTCTTTGTATAGATTGTTGTGATATATAAACAAATTATGCCTGTATTCCTGGTAATCAGGGTGCTTGCATGCGGACACTTTCTAAGCAGTCCTGGGGGTTTGTTGGAGAAATGGAGAGAGTCTTTCTCTTTTGCAGACACATTCTATAGACTGAAGAAAAATATTATGGCTTCCTGCCTTCCCTCAGATCAAACAAGGGTATGGACCAGTGCATCTGTGAGAGATCTGGAAGTAGTTCTGTCTCTTGATTACAAATTTGCAGGTTCTCACTTGAGGCATGAAACAGGATCCTGCAGATTAGAATGGTGAGCAGCTAATTATCAGGCTAATGACTAAAGACATTTCTAGGCATTAAAAAGCTATTTATCAGAAATTAATAGGAAGAGGATGAGAAACAGCCTGTATTTCCACTTCCACCACTATCCTCATGTCCAGTGAATGTTTGAAGCATAGAGCTTCTTCTACTCCTGATGGCTCTCTGTACAACAGTTTTTCTCTGGTGTTCTAGGGGTTCAAATCACTTCTTAAAGTGCACTATACCCATAAGGAGGAGCTTATCTTCCGTTCTCTCATGGTTTGAGAAAAGGTCCATCTGCAATGTCAGTCTCCATATTTAATAGACTCAAATATCAGTGGGATAAATTAACTTTTTCTTAGTATTTAGCCGCCGTAAGAAGCGTTAAACCAAAAGAAGTATCAATCAATTACTTACAAGATGCTCATTGCCGCTATGATGATGATGGTTTTATTTGTAGCATTCTTCTTTGTTCCTGTTAAGCAAGGAAAATACCTTTATAATATTCATCTTCTGGAATTCAATTAACCTGATTTTGGTGAATCCCTTTGCTGTAGATTTGTCTCCTCAACAGCAGGAAAACAGCTCTAGGTTTTGCCTGACCTTGATGCTTATTGAACTTAAGAAAATAAAGTTTCCCTTGACTTCAGCTTGGTTCCTGGTGACTACATGGACAGGCCCATGTCATTTTCTTGGTAACAGTACAGAAGTGGTTTGTCTCTGCCTTCTTCTATGTTGTTGTTTTTTTAATTTCCTACTCTAGCCTACAGCTTGGTATTTCGTATAGTCTCCCATCCATAAGCCAGGCCAGAACCCTGTTTAGTTTTTTTGAGAGCAGCTAAGGTCACCAAATGCTGTCACTTAAATTATCTAAAATCTGGGGGGCGGGGGGCACAAGGGGAGATGCTACACTAAACTCTGTCATATGGTTTTCAAAATATTCAATTAACTTTTAAAGCAGTTAGTACATGGCCATATGCAATTTTCATTCAATCTGGTATGACTCATATAGCAAGAACAGCTTCAGTATTCTGGAAAATTAAGTGAAATATCTTTCAATTTGAGAAAAGACTCATAATTATTTCAGAATTTAAAAATAGTGGTTCCAGAAGAAAAAATACAGACATATCTGCATAAATAATATATCAAATAGTTTATGTCAATTATTCAGAATATAAGGGTCTGTATGCCAACGGCATTTTTCTTGAGCATTATTTACTCTTAGCTGCACCACTTATACTTATGTTGAAATATTCTGTATTTGTTGCATAAGGGCAAGCAAGAAAAGCCTGTATGACAAATATCCAGAAATACTATGACCTATAGTACTCAAATGAACAACATCTTCAGTTTTGTAAATAGCTGGAAAAAGAAGTATTTCTACTTGAACCCACCTACATCCCTAAGAGGAATTGTTCTTTTGTATTCTGTAGAATGTTGTGCAGAGTGTTTAGGAAGCATCTCTTCTGCATTCCGCTGTAAAATCCATCTTCTCCTTCTTAGGGCTCCAAGTTTTGCAGAATCCTCAATAGGCTTGTTTATGGCATATTCTTCCATTAGCAATTCTGATTCTACAGATGACAGAATCAATTTACCCAGTTTCTGTTGTTCTACTTTATTTTAAGCCAGCCTTCTGCAGCAGCATCCGTGTGTGTTAAGATTTCTGTTGCCAGAAATCCTAGCTAAAGTTAATGCCAGCTGAGAATTCTGGGAGCTTTAGTCTGATAACATCTGGAAGGCAGGTTGAGGGAAAGTGTTTTATGACATTTACAGTCAGAATCACAATGTACAGTATTCCATTTTAATTAGAATTACACTGAATGGTAGTTTCTACTTATATGTAAAGACACCCACTTTTTCCTAATCCCCATTATCTACATAAGCCTCTGTTACATCCCTTAAAAGCTGCTTCCATGGCTTAATAGATCCTCTGGAATAGAATGGGACAGGCAAGTAGTTCATAGACAGTGGAACAAACTATCTAGGGGATTGTTTGCAGATTGAGAGCAGAGGTGAAGGGGATTAGAAATCTGGGAGAGTTGCCCATGCAAAGCCAGATCATTGCGAGAACTTGGTCTCACCCTAACTGGACAAACCAGGATCCAGCAAGGTTTCAGTTTTGCATGTGTAAGCCTGATGTCCAGGGCCCACTGGCATCTATGTACACTCCCTTTTCACCTGGTTCTACACAGAGGATTTTAGAACATGCACCAATCTTGCATGGGAAGTGGGATAGCTGACTATCAGCAAGCAGGTCAGGTCAGTGGGTGTGGGAAGGGAAGAGCTGCGTTACCTTTTTCTTGCCTTAGTGAGATGTTGCACAGATGAGTAACACGTCTGTGCAGACAGGCTTGGATTGTATAAGGTACTGGCATTGTACTGCAAAGAACAGAACTTTGTGTGTGTATGTGTTGAGAGTCAGAGCACATGCAATACTGGCTAGATCTGCAAAACTGGGTGTAAGAGGGAAAAGGGAGACATATAAAGAGCATAATGGGAAGGCAGGAAAGGGAATGGTGCATTCAGGGAGAAGAAGGGCATCTAGTAAAAGTGGGCTCTGGAAACAGAGGTGGTGGGATGAACTGATTTGCAGAGTATCCCTGGAAGCCTCTGCCTTTTTCTTGTCCTCTTCCTTTCCAGGATCCAGGATTCTATGAGCAGATAATTCAAGAAGAATGCTGCTGTCTTACACATGGATTAAGGTCCAATGTGGGAGTGGAATAAATGATTCTCATGACTCATTTGCCATGGCAGAAAATGCTGGTAGTCCCCATTTCCATGAGGTACTTACTGTGGAGACTTATAGTTGCTGCTTTTCTTTAGCAGCCCCTGTAATTTGGAATAGCCTCTCATTTAACTGAGGTTAGCCCTTACAGTTCTGACCTTCCAGAAACTATTATAAACCTATGGTCACATATGATCCCTAGGATGTATGATGGTACTATGGTCTTTGAGCTTTATAATCCTATAATTAGGTAATCTTAATTTTTTACCTTGGAGATACACACACACACACACACGTTTCATTACTGTAAACCACCAAGAATCTGGTGATTGCAGCAGGTTATACAATACACGTATGTATGTATGTATGTATGTATGTATGAATGAATGAATGTATGTATGAATGAAGTCATGCATGGGGAAGAGAGAATTGCACGTGTGGCTTTTTGCAGCCACTGGCTGTTCTTCTTTCTTCTTCTCTCTTCCTGCTTTGTGCACCGGAGGACAGCTGCTTGAACTGGGTGGCCTAACAAAGGTTTTATTTAATAGTTTGGCATGTCATGGTTTCACCCACATGCTCCAGCTTCATACCACACTATCTTCTCAAACTGGAGTATTGGGCATGGGAGCTGTACTCTCCATATGGCACTCCCTACATTGTTCAGGTTTTCTGTGTGCAGGCAGTTAGGCTTGCACACTCAAAGCTAGATCGCAGCCAGAGCTCAGACCTATTCCGTATGGGCAAGCTGGCAGCAGGACCAGGATCTGACAAAATTCCAATTTTACATGTGCAGAGGGGATAAGGACCTATTTGAACATGAACTGATAGCTGGCCCAAATTCTACTACCAAGGAGGAGCTCATTACTTTTATATATGTCTGTTTCTCTCTGTGTGTCTGTGTGTATGTGTGTAACATAAATTCACTTATAATGTAGATCAGTAGTAATGGCAAGAATCAGATCTGCTCACTTAAACATGGGAGAAGCACTTTCCACTTAAGAAAAAAAAAAAAGAATGTACATTTGATACATCCTGATAAACATAAACATTACATTCTAGAAAAAGAAAATGAAACCAAGATTTTTTTTAAAAAAAACTAAGCAATTACCTGATTCTAAC
Source organism: Liasis olivaceus (assembly GCA_030867105.1). Classification (NCBI taxonomy): domain Eukaryota; kingdom Metazoa; phylum Chordata; class Lepidosauria; order Squamata; family Pythonidae; genus Liasis; species Liasis olivaceus. The sequence continues at coordinate 83,852,784 of CM061352.1, read as the reverse complement.
AGTAAATTTTGAGCTTCATATAGAAACAGCCTGAAAATTTCACTATGATATACAGGAACAATATTGGAATACTAGTATGAAATATTTCTTTTGCTGTTCTACCTCTGAGTTATCACAAACTTGATGGTTCATGACTTCTGGGGAAGAAATGGTGAACTGAAGACAGCTCCACTAAGAATGGAACCAATGACCACAGCAGAATGAAGAGCCAGTGAGTGGACTTACTCTACATGATTCTTCTCCAGGCAAAGAGAGGACGGGATCACTCGCAAGCGCTCCAGACAGTTGCTCCTCGTGAGGAGACTGCAAGAGAGTGGTCTCCAGTGGGTTTAGAGGTCTGGGAGATGAGGAAACGCCATCTTTGCCCAAACTGTGGTCAGCGTCTTTATGGACACAGGGTTCACATACTTCCTTTTCCAATCACTTTTGGAAATTGTTTATTAACTGCTTTTCAGCTATTAGGAACATTTGGAATGACACATTTTAAAGCACTGGGTGAGCTTCCTTCAATCCTTAAGCAAAAGAAGTTTTAAATACAAGTTTAAGGACTTGAAAAAAATTTTTTTTGGAATAAATAGCAAAATGGTGCTTAGAACGTTGATTTTGGAAAGTTACAAACAAACTAAGGATCCAAATGGATTTGAAATAAGATTTTGAAATGAATTATAAAAATCCTTCCCATGGGGAAATGCTGTTGTTCTGAATTCTTTAAAAAAAAAAAAGCATGGGACTTTGAATATTGGACACTAGAGGGATCCAGAAGGAACAAAAGTTTACAATTGAAGGAGAAGAACATTTAAATTTGAATTATTAATACAGAATGGAGCAAAAAACTTTAATATTCACATACTGAAGGACATTTGTGAACAATGGACCCAGAAGTTAATTTTAAGAGTGTCTGCCATTATAGACAGACTGTGTTTAAAAGATGTTATGGAAGTGGAACAAGTTTTACCAGACAAGACAAAGACTGATCTGAAAGTAGATTTAAAAATGACAGGCTACAAGAACGATATGGAAAAAGATGCTAGACTGGATATACAAACGAAACTGGCTGATGTCTTAATAGTTAAAAGTTAAAAAATTATATATAAATAATAAACCAAAAGAGTGATCTGGATAATTTTTCTATGTTGGATTTACAAAAGAGACTTGTTAAAGTTTTGAAGGATTTTGAGAGAAGAGACAAAGAAAAAATGAAAAGAAATAAAGTTCTAGGACATTATTTGAAGGGGTTAAAGATCAAGATTGTTAAAAGAAGTAAAAAGAAGGAATATAAAATTGGTTTATTTGATCAAGATTAAAATAGATGTGTTGTTATCTCTGGTAACCCTTAATGGACTTTTGCTGATCAGGACTGAATGATGAGGTTTTAAGGATTTGTTTATAGATAAGAGATGAGCTATGGGAAGAAAAGATCATTTGTTGTATTTTAAGAGAAGGTGATAAGTTACTAAAATTGTTTATACTTGTTGTGATGAAGGGGGAAGTCATTTCTTTATATATTTCTTTTCTTTTTCTTTACTATATTCTTATTTTTTCTTTCTTTTCTATTTTTCTATTGTTTTCTTTTCTCTTTTCTGCACTTTCTATTTTTTATTTCTATTCTCTTACTTTTTTAGTTTGTATTAGTTTTTATCTTTGTAATGTTTAATAGAATTACTATAAAAAACTAATGGTTCATAGTGGAATAACTATGTTTTAATGAGGTGTTACTATGAAAAACAAATGAACGTTTTAATGGTATTTTTTTATTAGATGGATTATATTTGTTTACTATTCATGTTTTAATTTGCTTTTCATTTTTGTTGTACTTTGTTTTTTCCTGGATGCATCATTTTAACTTATAAGCCATACTGAGTATTCTTTTTGAAAAGAAAAACAGAATATAAACTAAGTAAAGAATTAAAATAAGAGATGTGCTAGAGTGGACACCTACCTGAGGACTGAAGAGCAGAGTATATACGTCATAAAAAAAGTTAGTAAACTATTTTACATTAATTTAAAAAGCTAAGTACACTGTTCTTTGTATTGTTTCTTTGAAAATGCAAGAGTTCACTTCACTATATCTAACTAGCTAAGCTAATCAAATATAAAAGCCATGGAAACAATATAATTCATCAGGAATGATGGCAAAACACTTACCAAGTTTTTTAAAATTTTCCTGGATCCCACCCCATGTATTCTTTTCAATTATATTCTTGACAAGCCCCCATGGTTGTTTTTTGTATTTCACATCTGAGGAAATCCTGCAACAAACAAGAATAAGGCTAACAACTGACTGGAATATAACTAAGATTATAGGAAAGATTGACCTTTCACCCACTTTGAGAACAATTTTTCAGTCTTGTCACTTGAAGCAAGAAGCTGTATACATAAAACAAAGCATGATCACTAAGGTAACATCTTGAACATTCATGCTGAGAGCTGAATGAGGAAATACAGAAAATACTTAGTCACTTCACAACTCTCTGTTGTAATGTAACTTGGGATGACAGGTGTGCAGCACACCCACAGAATTTTAGAGCTCCTATGGATCATATAGCCAATATTAGCTTGTTAAAAAAAATCTACAAAAACTTTCGAAGGGGAAAAAATGAAACCAAAAAAAGTAGCAAATGTTTGTTTCTGTCAAGAGATCATTTTCCAGTCATCCAAGTGTACAAAAGAAAGTCTGGCATTTCTATGCTACCTTCTTCTCCTCAACATATGAAATAAAGACATTCTGCAGAACCAGCACCAATTTTACCAAACTGAAGAAAGCTGCTCTTTTACTGTTTCCAATTTTCCTACTTTCATTAAATGAAATGTCTCACCGGAGTCTGCATTTTTGACTGGACATATGAGAGATACCATAACTGTTCACAGTGTAGAAGTAATCATGGTAAGGCACGTCATGCGTCACCACCTCTGCGTCTACTCGATAAGACCGATCTTTGTGGCTTCGTTTATGCAGCACCTATTAAAGAAGTAGAGAAGGCCTCCTTTTTAAAAATGACATTCAAAAAATAAGTTTGATAATTATTGCACTGCAATAAATGAAGATCCGCTGAAAGAAAATATGCTTTTAAAATGATAACACTATATAGTTATGTATAACCTAACGTGGCTTTTTCCAACCTGTTGCCTTCAGTGGAAATTGGACTTCAGTTTCTATAATTCCAAGCCAACATACTGATCAGGAATTATGGGAATTGTTGCTCAAGTACAGCTGGTGAACATTGGTTTTGGGGAAAGCAAGTCTAGAATAAGAGTAATGATGCAATAATACATTTCACAATAAGTTATTCATTTGGTCATTCAAAACATTGTCCTTTAATCCATTTTAAAACAAAGATGGCACTAGGCAACAATTAAATAGATGTATATATATATCTGTTAAAATATGCCCAATTTCTATAAAATAGAGGCATTTTTATTGTTTTCTCCTGGTATTCTGCCAATGGTTGCAGGATATCACATGTTTGCAATTCTTTCTTTTTGAAGCTTGATCTGCTGCAGAATGTGGCATGAGCAGTGATGGGCTTACCTCAGCATGTCCATGTGACACCTATGCTCCAGTTTGCTACCCAGTGCAATTCAAGGTGCTGGCTATCACCTATAAAGCCCTACATAGCATAGAGCCCAGCTATTCATATTCTGTGGTTTCTGCTGGTCCAATACAATCTGACACAATTGAGTTTTATACCTGTTTTTCTGTTGCAGTTGTGAATTTTCCAATAAGTGGATTGTTCAGCATAATTGTGTAAGTCAGGGTCCTCAGCTGATTCCCTCCATTATCTCTGTTCCAAGAAGTTGATACAGTATCTAAAGCCAAAGTATATATGGAATCATAGCTATTAATTTATACAGTATTCCTTAAACCGTGTATTTCTATCCATGCATGGGCAAAGTGAATTAAAATATGCAGTTACCATATAACATATGGCATGCAATAATGAGTTTTAAATCATTAATCCTGGAGTGCATCATTCTAAAACTGGCATGAATCATTATGATAAAGAATGAAATTGTGGCCCTAAATTAGTGTGCGTCAGGTTTTCTCCTGGTTTTTTTTTTTTTTTACTACGTATATTAAGATAAACTTATGTTTTAACCACATCAAATTACAGCAGTAGCTAATTCCAGTATGTGTTGTGGTGAGGCAGGGAAATATACAGCAAAAAATATCAGGACATAAAAGTAAATATGTAAGCAGGCGAGAGAAGAGAAGAGAAGAGAAGAGAAGAGAAGAGAAGAGAAGAGAAGAGAAGAGAAGAGAAGAGAAGAGAAGAGAAGGTGGTGTTTTTAACAGCAGCTGAGGATTTATTGCAATGCCTAAAAGAACTACTTCTTTTGGGGCATTCTTTTTGCCTGTGGCTACTGATAGGGTTTCTTGTAACAGGCTATTTTTATCTACATTGGAAAAAGTTCTAAAAGAAATCACAGAAACTTCAATTTATTTAGAAAAGCATATGAAACATTAATCATAGGAAGGGGTTTTAATTAATTAGAGTAAGATCAATCAGTGCAACAACAGTCCTGTATATGTATAGTGGTGTTCTCTGATGTGTGACATTGTCACTTTTGGCTGAACTAAAACATAATACAAAATAATGGTTAGTATTAATTGTTAGTCATGTGCGAAACATTTTGAATGAAAACTGTTTCAAACTTAAAATGACCTGTTGTTTGGACACGCTTCTGCTTTCTCTACGCAGGTGATTGGCACTCAATTTTATAAGTTCACTCTTGTATCTATAGTGTGATAACCTATTAAGGCCAGCTGTAGTTGGTCAATTCAGATACTGAATATTTGCAAAGAAATATCAAATTGTGATTTCAGATCCATATGTGTTGGCTGCCAAAAAACCATGACTTGTGAGCAAGTTTACATTCAGACAGTGACTGTGTTCAGATAATCACATCCTAGCTAAAAGATATGCATCTCTTTGCATGAAAAGGAAAACAAAGCCAAAATACTCCAATTAAAATCTGAATGCATTCAGATCTGATCATCTGAATGCAACCATGAAAAAAATGGGTCTGCATTATATCTGAACCCAGCCTTTGTATCAATTGCTTTTAACAAAATATTCATCTTGTTAAAAGAGAGACTAACATGTTTTTTCTCCAATGAAAACAATACAAGTTATAGTAGCTTACCTGTTATATTTCTAGTCCTGAGATATCTCTGCATGAAATGGGAATTAGTGAAGAGCATTTCAAACATCCTATCTGCACCAATACGGAAAATGCGATTAATAAAGAGTTTTCCATGGAGATCGCTCTCAAGGATGGCTTCCTCAGCTATGGGAAAATAGTTTTAAAACAGGTTAAGAACTCTGTAACAGCTACTTCAGAAAAAATATACCCAAAAAGGATAAACATGAAAATGTCTGTGCTATTAAAAGAAGAACAAAGATAGCATTGTGTGAGCCAATCTGGATCAAACCACCAAATGTGGGTAATGGGCATAGTAGTTCCTCTTCCCAGCAACTTTCCTGATAAAAATTCCCTAAACAGAAATCCCCAAATACATTTTAGAAAACTCCTTAAGCATTTATGGCAGTTCAGAATTAGAGGACTTAATGAAAAGTTGTCAGTTTACTGGCCTACAAAGTGTGAAAGATTCTAGAAATCTACTCAGTCATATTTATTAAGGGGTTTAAAAAACATCCCCTGATGTTCAAGGTGGCAACAGGAGAAGGAAACATAAAAACAAAACTTATAAAAGAATAAAATATACCATGAAACGTTATATTGGAAGAGGAAGAAGAGGAAGAGGAAGAGGAAGAGGAAGAGGAGGAGGAAGAGGAAGAAGAAGAAGAAGAAGATGATGATGATTTCATCAGCTAACCCATTTAATCTTAATTTATCATAGGACTGGAAAAGAAGGAAAATGGGTGAGTCCCAACTTGTTAGGTGTGGAAGGAAGATTCTTCATCATAAAAAAATCACCACCACAACAGTGTGATTCAGACTATGGTGCCAGTACAATAATGACTACTGAAATAATAATGCAACACAGAGAAATTGAGATGGTCATTTTTTTCTGTAGTAACAATAGACAAGTACTGCAACTTCCTAAAATAGCTGATAGAATAATTAGTAACATTGACCATATGATTAATACAAATGAAGATAATTCACGTCACATCTTTTACATGTTCTCCCTCTTCAAGTGCTACAGACTCATGTTTATTGCTTTAGGAATCTCACAAAACGTATACGCCCATTGGTATTTGCAGAAATGGACAAATCCATTTTGGAATTATGATTATACTAGAAAAATAAAGCAGAGTACTGTAGCATAAAATGTCTTATGTTCATAACAACCTGGTGCTTGTGTCACTGAAAGCTTTAGAGTTAGGGAAGATTTCTGTTCAGGGAAGTTCTGTGGGCTGTTACTGAAACTTCACTGTCTGTAGGTAGGTTTATGGCAGTACCATCCCTATCTGTATCACCATCACCATGTGTTGAATGGTGCTTCCCATCCATGGCTACTACAAGGTGTCATCAATACTATCATTGTGATTGGCATTGGAATAGCCAGGGGTACTGGGGAGACAATTGATACTATATCTGCATCAGCTTTGTTTCTAGCACCGGTATATTGTGTACATAACCTAATGACATCATGCTGATACAAATGATGAAATAGTGATCATTGGCAGAGTATGATAATAGTTTTTGTCTTCCCAGTTATCAGATCTCTCTAATGATGTCTCACCACTTCAGACAATATTTCCCCATCCTTGTTTGTACAGAAGCTTTCCAAACTGACCCTGACCCCAAATTGTCTGCTTCTTTCACACTTGAGAGCAACAGAATAGGGTAGGAGAAACCGGATGATGAGCAGTATATATATCTAGCTCTATCCTCCAACCCCACATTATCACCTCAAGGTCTTCAGGATGTACTGCCCAAGGCAGCCATATCACTCAGCAATTAGCCAGGTCTGCCATTTTCTAGCAGTTTTACTGGCAGTAAGAAAACCAAGTACAGATTCTATAGATACAGTAGATGTTGCATATTTTCTTCTGTTACTGTAATTTGTACTATTAGGAACCATATTTATAGACAGGAACATTATTTACCTTCTTCATCGCTTTCTGAGGCACTGCTCTTCTCTTCAAGGAAATTCTTATTTAGATCCAAGGACTGTACTGAAACTTTGTGTGGTACAACCTCAGAGAGCTTCCTTTCTAATGGACTCAAAGAATTCCTCCTGTCTTGCTTATCATAATGACATTCCTCTGGTTTAGCTTCCTAGTAAAAGAGAATATCATTCTCACAGCCATCATACTTATTTGGCAAAGAACTGTATCTCAGAAAGTAATATGACAATTCACAATCTCAGCCTTCCAGAAAGAAAATAAGAAAAACTTCTAAATGCTTTTAAAACCACTTACAAACTCCTGAAAACACACATATACATACACCTATATATATATTTCAAATATACATAATTCATTAAAGGAATTGAACACATGGGTTTCCAGAAATATGAATACTCCAAGACTCCATGCAATTTCCATGAGTCCTATTGAAATCAAAGGTTCACAGCAACTACTTCTGAAGTTTAGTTATTCCCAGTCTTTATCTATCCATCCAGATATTCAAAACAATAAAAAACAAACAAAAAAGACCCCTAAACCAAAGTCATAAGTCTGTTTCTACCACACTATTTGTAGCTTTCTGAACTACATACAGTGCTAACATTTTGGCTGGGAAGAACTATGAACTATGATCCAGTAAGATCTCATTTCAGATTTTCTAACAGAGGAATTCCAGATTATGGACTTGATTCTATTTTGCCAAATCTATAATAACCTTTAATTTATAACAGGGATATTATGTTATTGTCTTATCTATATAGATTATTGAGACTGTATACCGGTTGTACCAAAACTCAGGCCCCATAAGTCAATCAAAATATGTTTTATTATTTTACTGTATGTTACCGTACTTAGAAATGCTCAAAGTTCATGCATCAAATGAGTAAAGGTGTTTAGAAGGAAATGACAACCAATTTAAACATTTAATGTACTTTATATAATAAATTTTCTATGGGGCCTGATGCTCGGTATATCATATATATAGGTGTGTGTGTGTGTGTGTATTTCAGTGGTATCAAATGCCAAGAAAAAAGCATTTCATATTCATGTTGGAGTGAAAGCAGTATCGATATTATATATAATGACAGAATTAATTTTCTGAAACCTGTTGAGCAAAAATCTAAATTTCTAATTATATACAAATTATCACCATGCCATAATGTTGAATATTTTCAATATGTATTCACAATAACTAGAGTCTACAAGAACATGATAATAGTCCACTGCTTACTTATCTTCCATTTCTCATTTGATTTTGTAGGTTACTTTTTAAAAATTCACTGAACAAGAGCAAATGTATGTTACAGTAAGATTCATTTCCCTTTCAAAAAGAAAATAATGGCCATAAGTAACTTGCCATCAAAAGTAACGATAAAAAAATAAATAGAATAATAATAAAAAATAGAAAATAAGTTCTATTAAACTCAGAAGGACTTATTTATGAACCAGCAAGGATTCCACTGAAATATATCCAGAACGCTATGCTACCAGAGTTTGGGTTCAGCTAAATTACAGCACAGTTCATTTAACAAAACTGAAAAATGCGAGAAATCCACTAGCAGAAAGAAGGCAATCTGCATTTTGGTAAACATATAGTTTGCCTTGTGTTAAATTATTAATTTACTTGCTTATGATATTTTTATATTCAGTTATGATAAATTCTAAATATTCCACTCATTAGACTAAGGTGTATGTAAGTACAAATCACAGCACAGCTCCTAATCTGTAAACTGGCAATTACATTTAAGAGAAAATGAAATTTTAAATATAGCTTACAGGATTAAAACTTTTTTTTTTAAATTTCAACAATAAAATGTCATATATTCATGTATAAGAATGTAAAACAAATTAGTAAATTAAATAATGTATTTATAGTGAAAAGGAATCCTTAATAAGCTTACTTCTAAAAGTGTGTTTCCACTAAGAAATTCTGTCTCAACTTCAGTCTGAGCAATGGATTCTTGAAGTACACCAACAGCTTTAGCTGGTTCCTTATCTCCAGATTCATCACTAAGGTTAGATCTATACAAAAATAGCAACAGAGTTAATTTACACTTATTCTAGAAGCATTTGTTAGTACAGTGATATATAGGATTTAAAGCACAGATTGGAAAAAAAAAATATTTAGTCTTTCTACCATCAAATGACCTCTTTTTTCTAACTCTAAGGAAGATTATTTTTATAGAACTTGCCAAAAAGTAGTACCCTTGTGTTACATAAAGATGAAAAATGCTATTTAGTTGCACTAATGGGGAAAAAAACCCCTTTGCTTATCTGTAGTTTTATTTTCCCAAGTATCTTCTGTACACTTACTCACATCTAAGGATAGACAATCATAGGAAGTTTCAAGGATAGCTTTCTCCAAACTAAGGCTCATCAGATATAATCTCTAGCTAGCAGTTATTGAATTTACCAATTTGGGATTGCAGAAGTTAAAGTCCAACCTATCTAGATGGTACTAGGTAGAACAAAGCCTAGGTAGAAGCTTGGTTTGAAAGTGAAGCATTTCCCAGTCAATGCTTAAGCACGTACCAGTTGTTGCTAACTCTGGTAAAGGCTTGGGGCAGGACACCAGGGAAATAGACCATGTGGCAAGGAGGTAGAAAGCATATGCAATTCTGCTGTAGACTCAAAGCGTAATAGTTTATAGTTTATAATGTATATATTTTGTGAATCTGTGAAAATCTCATTTTGGGGGTCAATAGTCATATTGAAAGAAGGGCCACTGTCAGATTTGTTGGAGGAATAGACTTCAGAGAAGATATTGACTCAATTCAGTATCTGATAAGGTCCAAGGTCTTAGTTTGCCATCAGCTCTGAAGGTTCATCACATACCTATTCAAGCAGACAAAAAGCCTATAGAATCTGATCTCCTCTTATTCCTGGCAACACCATTGCATGCAAGCAAGCATAGTGATACCAAATTTGTTGGGGTGACATGAAAAGAATCTTCTGTAAATATTCTGTAAAAAGAATCTTCTGTATCTCACTGAATAGTTTACATAGTAAAGAACATTTAAATATTACTGCTTCAGCATATAGTGACACCAAAGATAAAAACTTTTCAGCAACCTGGATAACAAGCATTAGTATCTAAAATAGCCCTGACAGAATAAGTTATACCAAGTTTATATCAATATAAATAGATGGTCCCATCAACAAAACACAATCTGATAAAAAGCAAAAGTACAGTCAAGGGGATGATCTCTAATACTTTCTTACCTTAATTGTCCATTTTCTTCAGATGATGAATAAATGCTTTCCATCTCTTCTGTATTCAAGCCAAGCTCGGAGCCATAGCTCTGGGTTACAAGCTGCCAGAATTCCTGTTTGGTTAATCTCTGGAAAACCAAAGATGTATATTAACAACAATGGCAAACTGTTCATGATTTAAAATTATAGTCTAAATCAACAAATCATTGTATTAATCTAAAATCTAATCTGTTTCATAATAGTATTCAATAGATTGAAAATTAATACACACACAGAGCTATCATACTAACAAGTTTTTGGGCTGCCAGAATTACTCAGTTTAGCCATCCCAACAGTCTTACACCCCTCCCATCCCAATTCCTGAAATAACACCCCCACACACACACACACACACACATTTTAACTATTCAGAACAGCTGCAACCTCTTAGCTGATGTTAGTTGTACAACAGGGCCACAATCATTAAATCAGCTGTCTTTGGGTCGAGAAGCTTCTCTCCTCAAATTTTAAAGAGGCCCTGATCAAAGAACTGTAGTAAAATAGCATGTGAAGCAGAATGACATAGACTCAGAGCTGTGGCTTCTCTAGATCAGCAATTTCAGAATATTCAACTGTTGTCCTAACCACTACTAGATTGGTTTCCTCTCTGCCTATCTTGTCAGGAGAACACCTGTATCCTGCACTGTGGAATAAGAGAGAACACGTATTTGACCTTCTTCTGTAATGTTACATTTCTATCAAATTAGCTTTCAGTGGTCTTTTCTTGAGATTAAACATATTTAGCTCCTTCAATCCCTTTCCCATTACAGTACTTCATTTTGTTCTTTAATCACCCTCACTGCTATAATGGTATGTGGGAATGACCTTGGGAGACAGGGAGAAGAGATGCAGCCAAGGGAATGGTCAGATAAAAGGCAACTTAGTCCACAGGAGGAATGTGGATGGGGCAAGCAACTCAGAAGGGACCCTCCCTAGTTTCTTGAGCTGTAAAGGGGACGGAGGGAGAACTGTACTTTCAGATTTGCAAGATTCTATTAATGTTACCTTACAATAAAGTAGAATTAGCTCGTCTGGCCATGCTTCCTTCCTGGTCTACCTCACAAGACAATTGCCTGCCTTTCCAATTTCTCTGAATCCTTCTAAAAACATAAGATCCAGAACTGGAAACTGAGCTCAAGGCTGGATCTGACCAAAGTAGAATAAATATTATGATACTTTTGGTTCATATTTACTTTGTAATGTACTATTGTTCCAAAACCTTTTTCACAAATACCAATACCAAGCCAGTTATCCTACATACTATACCTGTACATTTCATTTTAGCTTCCTACATGAAGAATTTTGCACTTGCCTCTGTTATATATCATTCTGTTACTTTCAGGACATTTCTCTAACCTATGAAAGTTTTGAATTTTATTTTTCTCTTCTAAGATAGTTACCCAACCCAATTTTGTTCATCTGAAAAACTGATAAGGATTCCCTCCATCTATTCATCCATCATTAATAAAAATGGATGTTTAGAGGACCCGGAACTAATCCTTGGGACACCACATTTGATAAACTCTCTTGAATTTGATGAGGAAGTATTGATGAGCATTACTGAGCGCCGTTTTTGAGCCAGTGATATATTCACTTAATTGCCATGCCATCCAGCCTACACCTAACTAGCTTGCTAATCAGATTCCATGAGGTACTTTGCCAAATGCCTTGCTGAAGTCAATATGTATTATGTCAACAGCATTTCCACAATCTATTAAGGAAATTACCTGATAAATAAAGATATAAGGTTAAGTTTGGCAAGTTTTCTTCCTACAAATTCATTCTTCATTAAATAATTTGGGGTTCCCTAATGACAAACAAGAAATCAGGGAAAGAGAAGTTGGATTTATTCTTCTTTCCAGCTTCATAGGAGAAGTAAAAAGCATACAGAATTGATGCTTTACTTGAGCTCCTTGCCAGTTTAATAGTAGCACTAAACCATAAACCATCTCCATGTCCATCCAGTGAATTGTACCCTAATTAAATAATACTGAATATGCCATGAATGCCAATAGGTTATAAGAATTAAGATCTATCTGAATTTCCAGTGAGGATTTATGGAGAACTAGATGTCCCTGAAGGAGAGGGGAACAGCATTGCGGTGGAGATTGGCAGCCAGATGTTGAATTATGGTGGGCAAAATCTCTCTGGAAAAAGGATATATAGTGAGATTGCCCAAATGTACTCCAGAAAGCTGCTTTTTGTGAGTAGATTGGAGGAACTGAGGTTTTTGTGGTCGACTTGTGAGTCAAGCTTCTTAACTGCTTTATAGTTATTAGGAACCTTTGCAATGGCAAATTTTAGAGCACTGGGCGAATCTCTTTCAATTCTTAGTGAAAGAAGTTTTAAATACAGGTTTAGGCTTAAGGATTTTTAAAATACAAATCTTTACTTTTAGAATCAATAGTAAAAGGTGATTAGAACATTGATTTTGGAAAGTCACAAATGGATTAAGGGTCCAGATGGATTTGAAATAAAATTTTGAAATTAATTATAAGCACCCTTCTTATGGGAAAATACTGTTGTTTTGAGTTCTTAAAAAAAAAATGATAGGATGAGACTTTGAAGGTTGGACATTAGAGGGAACTAGAAGGAACTAAGGATTACAATTAAAGGAGAAGAACACTTAGATTTGACTTATTAATACAGAAATCAAGCAAAATACTTTAACATCAGATGTATTAAAGGATATTTGTGAACAATGGACCCAGAAGTAAATTTTAAAAATGTTTGCCATTATAAATAGACTGTGTTTAAAAGATGTTATGGAAGAGGAACAAGTTTTACTGGACAAGACTGAGACTGATTTGAAAGTGGATTTAAAAATGACAGGCTACAAGAATGATATGGAAGAAGACGCTACACTGGATATACAAATGAAATTGGCTGATGTCTTAACAATTAAAAGGGATATACAAAAAACAAACCAAGAGAATGACCTGGAGAATTTTCCTATGTTGGATATACAAAAGAGACTTGTTAAAGTTTTGAAGGATTTTGTGAGAAGAGAAAAAGAAAAGATGAAAAGATGTCAAGCTTTAGGACAGTATTTGAAGAGATTAAAGCTCAAGATGGTTAGGAGAAATATAAAGTTAGTTTATTTGATCAAGATTAAAATAGATATGTTGTTATCTCTGGTAACCATTAATGATTTTTGCTGACCAGGACTGAACGATGAGGCTTTAAAGATTTGTTTATAGATAAGAGATGAGATATGGGATGAAGAGATCATTTGTTGTATTTTAAGAGAAGGCGATAAGTTACTAAAATTGTTTATACTTCTTGTGATGAAGGGGGAAGTCATTTCTTTATATATTTCTTTTCTTTTTACTATATTCTTATTTTTTCTTTCTTTTCTATTTTTCTTTCTATTTTTCCTTTTCTGCACTAGCTCTTATCTTTTTATTGTAATGTTTAATAAAATTACTATGAAAAAAGAGTTAAGATCTGTTTGAAGAAGCATATACTTAGCAATTGTTTAAAGTGTACTTTCTTTATTATTCCCAAGGTTTATCTTATGTTTTTACTATTGCAATGCAATCATATTACCAGCCATAAAATGATGAAAGCAGAGCAAACACGCCATATAAATGACATGTAAGCAAAAATGCAATAAACACAGTATTACAATAAACCGGCTCTTAGTAGATAGAATTAGCAAGGAATTTTCAACAAATGAATGCTAATACAGGTGGACCTCATTATCTGCAGGTTTTGAGTATCCATGGTGAAAAATAAAGACCCAAACAAATTATCCATAGTAAATATCTTAGGTAACTGCATTTTTGGGTTTGCAGTTTTGGTTCATGCATCATTTGGAGCACTCATAGAATTCCCCTTCAATTCAGAAATTGTGAAAAGGACACCCTTGTATGCGGTAGTTAACAGTCTAATATAGAGATATTAAGCAGGACAAATAGGGGGCATTTTATAAACTATATATTGGCTTTTCCATTGCAGATGAAAAGTAGAAGAGCAATATAAGAAATAAAGACAGGATAAAATATTTTAAGTCTCTTCTGAATGGAAAGAGAAGCAGAAATACAAAAAGTAGAAACTGTACTCATAATTTTGCTGAACATACAATACATAAAGCCCCACCCGAGTGCAGGTGGAGCAGGGTTTTTGCTGTGATGTGCTACATTCTTCCCCAACCTCTAGTGCTCTCTAGATATGACTTACTTTCTCATAGACCAAGACAGCTATCTTTGCTTTGTTCTTACAGTACAAATAATGTGGCTAGCATTGCCACATTGCAACACAATACAAAGTGAAAAAGTGGTTTAGTTTTGCCTTAGCATGATGTGTGGGAAAAAAACATGATTGCTATAAACCATGTTTTTAAGTTAGAATTACATGTGAATCAGGACAATATGGCTTATTCAATAAACCACAGTAAACCCAACAATAGCTTAATGTATTAAATGAACCCAGTGGCAGCACTGCTATTATTCTACAAATACACTATGTAATTAATGTATGACATTTACGAAGGAACATAGGCGGGTATGATACACCCAAGTCACTCCTTTACTCTTTCTAGTTTGTTAATGGCCATCAACAGGCAGTAACACTTCATGTTCCAAGCAGAGATTTCCCATTTGTATCTAGAGATGCTAAGAATTGAACCCAGAGCTTTCTGCATTCTAAGCACGCATCTCCTACTAGGCTACGGCCCATCTTTTAATGACTTTCTAGTTACAAACAAGCATCATCAGCAACCCATTCCACTCATGCCAATCCTACACATTGAAACACTATGGCTGTGTTCATACAACTTACTTAACCTAATTATTTATCTAATCACTTTCTGGGTTGGCACAATCACAGAACCATAAACTTATTAAATGTCCACAAAAAAAAACAAAGTTAAAAGTAACTACAACTAATGTACAGATACAGCTGTTAGTAAAATGTTAGTTAAGCTTGATTAAGTCATACAGATATTTTTTCTTCAACTCAAATAACAGTGATAATTGTAATAATATTAACAATACTGTAATACAGTTAGAAAGAAAATCTATTAAGTCTAAAAAGATTATGATTTAAGAGCAACAGGTTTCCCATGTAAGCCTGAGATCCCTTTCTCCCCTCACATTTATTTACCTGCAGTCTTCTGCATGAAAAATGATCACATCCATTCATTTGCAGTCCCAAAGCACTTCATAGTGACACTCAGGAAGCTGGACACATCATCAGGACAAAGCTGACAAAGGTAACTTCAGGGTTGAAGTAACTTTCCGTCACTGGAAATCATCACTTCCTGAAGTGCCAGAATAACTCCTCCTCAAGCCATTTAACTGACAAAGCAAACTATAAGCCAGCAAGGTAGGTAAAATTTAATCTAAAATCACCTTTCCGGCACAGAAGATTCTATCAAATAGTGGCAAAAATCACAGGGGTGCCACTTAAAAAGAATCAAAACAAAACTTTTTCGTTTCTGAGGGAAAGGTGTTACATTTATGTAATGTTTTACCCCTGGCACTCCGAAAGCTGTTGAAAAGTGGGCAGGTCTGATTTCAGTCCTGTAAGTGGTTCCTTGCACCAGCCCAGTTTCAGCTCCTCCCACCAAGGAAACAGATTAACAGAGCCTGTGAAGCCACACAGGTTAAAATATCTGAAGATCTGTCAACTGAATCTTTTTGTCTCTTGCACAGATCACCTGAATATGCATAAGACTGAACCAATTCAGAGGGAAATTTCTTTTCTGCTCCCTTCCTAAGACCTGCATTAAGTTATTACAGCATCTCTGGGGAGTGATTTTAAGGTTGCTTGCATGCTAACGTTGCTATTAATTCCACTCAACGTGGTGCTTCGTTACAAGAGAAGAACCCAGTCGACATTCCTGGGCGTAGCCTCATCAGATTTCTCTTTAACCCTTTTGCTAAGACGCACATAGACACCTGGCTCAGTAAGCTGTAACTTGGGGAGCGGAGAATGACATTTCCTTGATGACCCACACCTCTGGAAAAACAAACACCTCTTTCGAGTTTTCCCCTGAAACTGATCAGCAAGAACAAGAAGCCATTTGATGCGTCTGTCTTCCACCTTCCCATTTTCTTCCCGGATTGATGTATATTGTTGATTTTTTGTTTTTTGTTGTTTTCAATGTGTATTTGTTTACATTCTGCACTTGATAGCATTTGCTACAGAAATATTTTCTTTCAGAAAACTGCTAACTCTGGAATGTGAAACCTTGTGCAGATCATGTTTTCACTGTTAAAACTTTTCATGGGAGGAATGTAAGTGTATGCAGGCAGGTTTATTATAACCATGCACATCCTTAATTACCTGGAAACACCACGTCTCTGAAATTTTCTGAAAGAAAATTGTCTTTTGTTATTTTTCAAGTATGAAAACATTATGAATATATTAAAAATGCCATAGGTCGTGAAAATACAAAACAGCACAAAGTGTCTTAATTATTTATGCAATTCCATCTCTCTAAGTACATTTTTTTTTCTGCTTCAGCTGGTTTTTTTATGTAGTCTAACTTACTATTTTCCAAATATAAGCTAACACTATAATAGTGACAATAATAATTTTTTTTAAACAGCTACATTACTGTCCTTCAGAACTCAACGGAATCCAATGTGTAATGTATTCCAAATTCTAATCATTTCATGAAAAAATGGTTTGGGTGTTAATGGCATCTTTTCTTCAAAGCATGTGGCATTGATGCTGTTTCTTGTGCTTGTTTGTGTAGACTTAACCTTAACATGAACCAATGTGAAGATGCAATCTTAAATGGCAGATTTCAGCGGGGACACTGTTTTAATCTTCCCTTCTTCATCAATGAATGCCCCATTTTTTTTTTTTTTTGAAAGCTAGGAAACAGTAGGTCCCTTTCACTTTTGCTTTCACTGGGAAAATTATTGACGCCTGCACACTGGGACCTTTTGCAACACAAGCATTATGTTGCTCACCCGGAAGTATTTAAAGAACAATAAATATTTTGCAAAAGTTAAGAGGAGAGAGGCAAAATTCTGTTTATTTAATAAGTGAATATCCTGGACCTCCTTCTACCTCATGTCAAACAATGGCAACAATATATACAAGTATAGTAATGCAATCTAAATATAGACGATACATTCAGGTGGAATGGATACAGTTACATATATATTACATACTTCAGCAACAGCCAACATGCAGCCCATGGCTCGAACAGTAGATGTCCAAAAATGATTAAACATTATGAGCAGAATCTTATGCACATCTCCTTGGAAATAATTTCCATCAAGTTCAAAGGTAAGCCCATTGTGCAGATATTAGGTGTACATAGGATTGCAGCCTATAAGCCCCACCCAGATTTATCCACAAATTAAGGACCCATTAAATGAAATTTGCTTCCAAATAAAAGTGGATTACATAATAAAAAAATTTCACTCTAAACATAGGACTATACCAGTTCTGAATATGGGTAACAGTGGTTCTTAAACTGTTTGACTCAATTACCCCCTTTATCAGTCTTGAATACTGTCATTACTCACACCCTCACAGCCCCAAAACTGACTCTGTTGTTTTACACAAGTGTCTCAACAATGACAATCCTAAACTGGATCCTCAGCTCACAAACAAGCAATTACAAATTGCTCAATGGCCCCTAGGATATGCCCAAATTACCCCCTTGGGGATAATTCCCTCCTCCACCAGGTTTAAGAATCACTGGGGTAGGGGATAATGTGTTTGAAGTCTTTTCTGGATTTGGAAAACTCTGCATATAAAAAGGTTTATTCAGGGAAAAGGTACATTAACATTTTTTTTCACTACTGTATAGTTTTTATGTGAACAATCCTTCAAACCTGTGATCTTCCATACACAGAACACCATATGAAAAATGCAGCCCCGCCCACCCTTTGGATCACAAAATTTGTTACTTAATTGCAATTGGTAATATGACAGAAGAGGAATGTTATTAAAAACATAACAAGAGTAACTATATTTAATTTTGATTGCAGGTAAATATAAATACATTTGACTTTTGATCTGGCCCCATCCACTACTTCTTTTGAACCTCTACCTCACCTAACCCAGAAAAGTTCTTCACTCATAACTTGTAGGTTGAAATAGTACACCTGATGGAAGGAGGGCCATGTAATATTTCTGAATTTGGAGTTTAGGATCAGGATGAAAGTTTAGCCTAAGGGTGCAAGCAGAGAAGGACAGAAGAGCTGCACTTTTTTTGACAAGTGGTGCTAGAAATTCTCCAGCTGAAAGCACTCTAAATCAACCTAAGATTATCTACATAAAAGTGATTAAAATCTACTTAGAACATTCTGTCCAGTTCACTCAGAGAGGTAGAGAGAGAGATGATAGAGGGCAGATGATAGATGTAAACCACACAAACACACACACACACAAATTGGTCCTCATACGCTTTCCTTTTTCCTTGAACATAGGTCCTTGCAGAACCCAGTCAAACTGGCAAAGCAAGATAAGGTTCAAAATTTTCATACTAAAAAACATGTTATACATTGAAGCAATGAAAATTCTTAAATAACTGTCCAATGTTTTTGAAATAAACCTCTCTCCCCCTTGTTTTTGTAGATGTTAATTTGTGAATAAATTAAAACAAATGATGGGGAAATTCAAAGTGCTAGGCATCATCCTGCCACCTCCATATTTTGCCATGATTAGAAAGTTTTTACCCTTTGGGGTATGTCTAACTCAAAATATTTTTCAAATTAATACTCAGGCAAGTTTCATTTATTTCTAAAGTACACCAAGCTTGTAACCACCCCCACCCCCACATTTATCCATCTATTATACAGTTCTGATTTTTCAATAATAAATTGTCATTATGCAAGAGAAAAAAAAGCTTTTTTAAAAAAATGAAAGGTGGTGTGAAATATCAGTACAAATTACCATTGCATAAATACTCATGATAAGGCAACAGATTCAAAGGTATCTTACTGGTATGGTGTATATTAGATTAAGGCATCCAAAATAAGTCAAGACCTTAAAGATATTTCCCAGATACATAGGAACTTACCTTCTCCAACAATGCATTCTGCCATAATCGAAATATATTGAGATAGGTTCGGTCTCTGGCACTGAAGGAAGTGAAGAAAAACTGTAGAACAAAATGATGATTTTCATGGACCATATTGAAAGTAAACTAAAAGCCAGTCAACCCTATTTCAAAGAACAAGATGTCAAGCCAGGACCAACTGATTTTTAGAAGTCTCTAAGAAGGACTAAATTATACAGTAGGCAGCCATTTAAAATCCTATACATATTTAACTCAGAGATAAGTTTCATTACGTTCAATAAGGCTTACTATTATTTATTATTTGATCTGTTTTCTGCCTTTCTGGCCACAGGGTATTTACTCCCAAGCAAATGGGTATACTCCAATTTTACATTCACACCTCCATAGAAGTAAGTCTCAATAAACTTAATGGATTCATCAATTCTAAATGGATACATAAAAGATAACATAGCATATAGTCAAGTTTTAAGATGATTTACAAATACTCAACAATATAGTACAGTGGTACCTCGGGTCACAAACTTAATTCGTTCCGCGACTCTGGTTGCGACCCGAATTGGTCACGACCCGAATCAAATTTTCCCATAAGGTTCAATGTAAATAGGTTAATCCGTTCTGACCCCTACGAATTTGGTTGCCAACCGATTTTGGTCACGACCCGAATCAAATTTTCCCATAAGGTTCAATGTAAATACGGTTAATCTGTTCTGAACCATATGTATTTTTTTTTTAAAACCACAAAAATATGACACAAAGTACAGTACAGTACGCTAACCTTGCTTGAGGCAACTTCTGTCGTGGAGGACAGGAAGGTGGGTGGGGAGGCGGTTATTGCTTGGAGGGAGAGTCCCCCTCCCTACAGGAAGCCACGACCATGTGTCACAGCAGGGAAAATGGCCACGGGTCATGTTCGTCACCCGATGCGGAGTTCGCGAACAGAAGCAAAATTTTGTGAACGGTGCTATTCGTGACCCGAATTGGTCGTGAACAGAAGCGTTCGTGACCCGAGGTACCACTCTGAGGTAATTTTCCTCTCCAAGGTGCAAAATAATAAAGCATATTTTTTGGCTCTTACATGCACATGCCCACTCACATATTCTAAAAGTCTAGACACATTCCTGATTGACAGAGGAACAGCCTCAATGCCAACCAGGGGCTCACACATTCCCAAATATTAGTTTAGGACAGCCTTCTTCAGCCTCCTAGATATATGGACTAGAACAATGCCTTCATAAGGCAGCATAACAATGGCCATGCCAAATTAGAGTAATGGGACCTGTAGACCTATACCTTTGGAGGGCACTAAGATGGGACAGAGAGCTAGTTTGGTGTAGCGGTTAAGGCACCAGGCTAGAACCTGGGAGACTGTGAATTCTAGTCCTGCCTTAGACACAAAGCCAGCTGGGTGACCTTGGGTCATTTGCACTCTCTCAGCTCTAGGAAGGAGGCAACGCCAAGCCACTTCTGAAAACATTGCCAAGAAAACTTCAGGGACTAGTCCAGGCAAGCACCAGGAGTCAACACTGACTTGAAGGCACAAAACAAACAAACAAACAAACAAAATGGGGGGGGGAGCTGATGAGGCAGAAGGCAGGCAGGCAGGCAAATGGCTGCCTCATGAAATATCTTCACAAAATAGAGATACAAGTGAGAATACTGTACCTTCTCCCCTTCCGTAGCAATTTGGATAGCATTTGGAATAAGCCGAGCCGTCTTCTCTTTGGTCATGAAGGTTATGTCCTTCAAAGCGATAGAAATCTGAAGTTCAAAACACACATGAAATAAGCTATCTAAAACCTTACATTGAAACTACAGAAACATAACATGCTAAAACGAGTATAATTAAAACAATAATTTTCACATGATTTAATTTAATTCTGTATTACTACTCATATCAAAACCCATCCTTTAAAAAAATTGGAAGAGTAGAGCTAAAGACAACCTAAACTAGAGATCGTGCTTGTTTTCCTTCCTTATGAAAACTGTGCAATCTGAGATAAAATAGAAACCTTACCATAAAAATGCAGACTTAAATTCTTAATGTGGAAGTACTACCTGTGCCAATACTCTGTATGTGTGTGTGTGTGTGTGTATGTGTGTGCATGTGTATTTATGTGTACATACAGATATACACAATGTATTTTGGACACACGCACTTCTTAAAGCACACATGCCTTACCACAGTCTCCCATCTGAAGATGTTGCTGTAGAAACAGACCCAGTTTTCAGACAGATATAAGCGTCCTTGAAGGAGGATATCTTTTTGGAGGGCACAGGCATAATCTAAACAAGAAAAGCATGACATCTTTATAATATTTTAAAAGTGTAACCAAACACATAATTAAGCTCATCAGTAATTATTTTCATTAAGTATTTATTTGTTAGCTATTTTGTTAAACTAAACACATTTCCTATATTGCTTGTAACATTTTATTTTTTAACAGCTTCAATTACTTTTCAAACACTAGACATTTTAACTATTTTAAAGAATGCAGAAAGTTAATGCTAATACGGAAACCTACCTGTTTGGCTCCTTGATGGAAAATGTTGAACTTACATTCTATCCCTGATCTTCATGCACATCTTAAAGCATACATTTAATGCTAGTCATTAGGCTAGGCTTAATTCTGTTAGTTCACTATATATGAAAAATGTCAGCTTAAAATCAAGGCTGCCTACTGACAAAAATAATTTTGAATGGGGATCCTATTATGGGAGCAAATTCATTGGACTTTATTATAGTGTGCAAACATCTCTCTCATAACTAAGTTCAGGAGAAACTGGATTTCTTTATAGCAAAAGGTGGGTGTGTACAGCTATAATTGACTCTAATGATGCCAAAAAGTTGACTTCACAAACTTCTCACTCCTTCCTAAATAAGTTTGTTTAAAGTATTTAATCCTCTCACCTTCTAGCAGCTATGAGTAATCCACCACCCCCAGACTTGTGAGTCTAAATTATTATCAGAAGCATTAAACTATACTTTAGAGTTAAGCTACTCCTCAAGAAAGTCCACTAAATCTGACAATTACATTCATTTCAAGCAACTCTTTTCAGCTACATTAGAAAATACTATAAGTGTTCAGCCAAAAGAGAGCCTTTTTAATTACAACTTTCAACTTCTAAATTCTTGCTGTGTTATTGTTTAAGTAAATACTGTAAAGAAGCAAAAATTAGTACACTGAAGCATGGTACAAAGGATAAAGCCAAGAGATTAAGAATACAGGGAATAAGACAAGGACATGTAATGTACACTTGCTTGTATAATTTAAGTACAGTATGTATAAGAAATGCTTGTGTTGACATTAGAGATATTCTGGGTGGGAACATGAATGTGTACATAGTTTTGGATGCAAAAAATACCATGTTGGCTGAAATTTGGAATGATTTGCAGTCAGTAATTATATAATGCAATTAGGAGCATTAATCTATCAAAGACCAAAGTAGTTGTGTTTGACAGAAAAATGGAGTGGACAACTGCAAATTATATCTAAATGGTGAAAAACTAAGCAAGTAGATGAATGTATGTTTCTGGGAATAATGTTTACTAAAGATGGGGAAGTGGATCAATTTTAACATTTGCAAATGTCGGTAGAAACAGCATTAAGGGAAAACATTAGCCTAAGTTGATGCAATGGAAATGAGTTGCTGTGTAAAACAAAAAGAGATAGAATCAAGAATGAATTGGTGCTGAATGAAGATGGATTGAATACAAAAGTGAGTAAACCATGTGAAAACAAATCTGTTGAAATAGTTTGGTCACACAGAGCAAAGGAAGATCCAGGTACAGGGGAAAGAGGGATACAACTGTTTCAAAAGTTATTTTTGAAGAAATACAGAAACATTTAGTTAGGAATCTGCAATTAGACCTTTTGATTTATTCTGATGCATGTATGCTAGTTAAATCTTCATTGCCTTTTGTCTATCTCTGTATAAACTGGGGAATAGAATACAGAGTATTATTTTTTGAATTATGTTGATGAATATAGCTTTACAGACTTTAAATAATATTTTTCCCTTGATAAGCTGTAATTCTGTAAAATCTGGAATCAAACAATAAAACCAGCAGTTTGTAGCAGACCAGCACCATCCTGTGGTCTGAGTGAAGCATTACACATTATTTTACATTTTGTGTGTACTTTAACTAAGTTGCAAGTTGTTGCCTCTCTCTGAGTCAATCAGATCTGAAAGTTCTTTTTTCCTTAACTTTGAATATCTAAATTGTGATATTTATCAAGAAGGCATTTACATAATAGACTTTTTCTAATTCTTTTAATAACGGTTGATTTTGTATCTCTCTTGTGAGATTGGCCCAAGCCTGGGGAGGAAATGGGCTGATACCCCTTGCCACGTGCCTTGATACTACAGGGTCAGGAGGGAGCATTGTATAATTTCCTTTTTTTTTTTTAACTACAGTTCATACTAATAATTATTTAGCTAAAATTCTGTATTGGAAAGTTCAATGACATTTTACTGCCTTTGTCATTTTTCTTACCCACTACGAGCCTTTCCAAATCTGGCAGATGTGAGAATTGTTTCTTGAATTCTTCATTCCGATATTTGTAAGTAGAACTTGAGATCTGCAAAAATGAGAAGTTCAAAAATATTTGTTTTGGGTGTTTTAGAATATCAAAGACCCTTGCAGAAGACAATAATCAGAATTAATACAGGTAATATATTAATGAATTTTCTCATTAAGAATGAATCCAGCTTACCTTTGATTTACTGGAGACAGTGCTACATTCAGAGTACTACCAGGAAGGGTTATAGAGATTATTTTGGAGCATGAATTTCTTAGTTGATAACTTACTGTTTTCCAATATCATCTATTTATAGGCTATTGAAACAATTTCTGAAAGAAGATCTAGAAAATAAGTTTCAAACATTGGTTCAGGCTGCTAATTGTTCTCTTAGTTGGTAAAGACAGCTAAGAGCATGCATTCAAACACACACACACACACACGCAGGAAATAATAAATTTAGGTTTCCAATACTGCAAGAAAGATTATTTCAAGATCAAATGCTATTTTATTCCTTTAGCAGACTGATTTAGCCATCTTCTTTGTGTAAAGGAAAGATATCTGCAGGCTCACATATTGCCCAGCCCAAGGCAATATAGGTAAAAATAAAAAATCTGGGGAGCTAGCATTCCATACTCTCAGATTTCTTGGCTCTTAATATTCCCTTTATACCACTGTGTCTTTTTTCAGTGAGCTGAATAAAAAGCCTTTTTTAAAAATGTGCGTTTAAATATGAAAGTAAAATAAAGTTATCTATTCTTATCTCAAGAAAAGATTGTGGAATGTGAAGTAGCTCAATAAAGCTTTTGTTTTGTTAGAGACAAGAGATATACACTCTTGAGGGTAATCCACAAGTTGATTTTTCCATGCACAATAATTTTTGGTAAAGAAGCCATACAGAATGGAAGGACAATTAAATACTTTTAACATAGCTGCTCCAACAACTAAAAGGCAACCTTCTCATGCCTAACTATGAATGTTTCCATCCACTTCAAGTACAGATGAATGAAATTAAATAAAAAGATATATGATTGTATTCTCCCATCCTTATAAAATCATAGCCATACAGAAATGAGACCGGGTTGCCCCCCCAACATCTGCCTTCCTGGTCATTTCTTCTGATCCTAATATAGGACACTCCCAAACTTCCACTGGCCGAAGAACGGAAAAATACAAGCCTCTGTAATTCTGCTTGGAAAACAAATAACATCAGAAGAGAAATCAGTATTGCTTGATACTCCCAGGCTTAATATAATTTTCCTTGAAATAAAACGAAAACAACAGAATAACACCGAAACCAGGTTAGATTATGTATGTAATATTGCTGGCTGAAGATAACCGTGGCTAAGTATCTCTGACATCACTACCATGGGAAACTCTGCTGTAGCTCCCGAATACCCCAAATTGATATGTGCTGTAAGGGAACAGCACTGTTAACACCTGGATAGCAGCATCCAGAAGTATCCCATGGAGTCCGTAAAATGGCACCTCTCCCCCCCCACCCCCAAATAATAAAAACACAGCCCCACAAAATTTCTTTTTGGCCAAAGCAGAAGAAAACCTGTAACACATTCAAGACAGAAGCAGCAATATATAGCTGGGATAACCTGACTTTCTTTCCAGGTATAAATCAAACTTCCTGTTTTTTAAAGATAAGCGTGCCACTCTTTGCAAAGACTATTAAACACATTTAAAGCAGGTCTAATGCTCTTCCAGAAAAACACCAGACATGGATATATAAGGAGCCTGCATAATCCCTGTATGGTGCTTTGCGAAGCCAGTAGGCATGTATCACATTTGCTCATCTCACATAGTGACTCTATCCTTCATACAGCCCCAGCCAAAATAGTCTTGAATAGCTGTGCCAAGTGATCTGAGGAAGGGGGCGTGTCTGTAGCACCCAAAGGGGGCCAAGTATGTCATTGCCAGCATTGTAAATGAGACTTTCAGGACATGCAGATAGTAAAGGTTGTGCTGGGAAAAATACCCTCTATTTTAAAACAGGAACGGCTAAAGATCAGTCCATGCTCGCTGTAGACAAGACATGTATTCTAAAAATGGTTAGCTAGGTTTCTTTGTACCATGGTTTGTGGAATATATGGATCAACTCAAGTCTAACTGAGCCTTGACTCAGTAATCTAGCTGCTGTGAAGAGCTGCAAGATAAGGCACTCCTGTACTCCTTGTACCATGCACATATACAACCAAACGTCAACACAAATGGCATATACTTACCCATTAACCTTTATATCTTACTAGGTGACAAGAAAATACAGCCTTACTAACACTAGAATACAGCATTCTGTAGAGGGCCATTCTGTTGAGGGCTACAGGGAATGCGGGGGGTGGGAGGATACTAAATGTGAAATATCACATTACTTCCTGACTTGGCCTCCATCTTAGTGATTCGTGTTTAGTTTATATCATAGGTACAGTTAATTTCTTACCAACACAGTTATTGCACATTATGGATG
Source organism: Liasis olivaceus (assembly GCA_030867105.1). NCBI lineage: Eukaryota > Metazoa > Chordata > Lepidosauria > Squamata > Pythonidae > Liasis > Liasis olivaceus. The sequence continues at coordinate 83,826,447 of CM061352.1, read as the reverse complement.
GGTCATGTGGTGCAGACTTACAAGTACTTGAAGGCTCATAAACTATATTTGCTATCAGTGTAGAAATTCTGGGATTGGTAGAAAAAAAACATATTCCCCAACTACATGTCCCACACTTTATACTATTTCCATTTCAGATTTTCCAGTTTAGTGTTTCTATTAAGACTGTGCATGCTTAATGCTTGCTTAGCAACATCACAATTTAGAAGGGGTTTGGGTTTTTTTTGCACTATTTACTCTGCATTAACATTTTAACATATTTTACTCTTAATTCTACATTTTAAATTGAATTGCTAATTTCCTTACTAGAATTTGGTGAATTATTGTTGCTGTACAAAGAATTTACTTGCTTACTTTAAATGTGTCTGCTGGTCTAAGGTCACTCTTTGTAATCTGCTGGCTTTGAACCAATAAAAAATTGTTTGGATCCTCTCCAGTTTGTTACTTTACTTGATGTGTTATTTTGCCACAACACTAGAAACAGTTGTGGAATATGATCTCTGTGTGTGTGCTTGATTTGCTGCATTTTTGATAATAAGGAGCCAAGAAAATTGTGCGTGCTCAGCTAACAAAACTGCAAGACAATAAATATATGCAGCACCATACGGAATGGGTTAGCTTAGACAAATTCACAGTTCTATGCAACAATGAATGTAATGTCCCTTGTACATACAAAAACTCCCTTAGGCGATTTTATCTCAAAAGACAGAAAACTGCTGTACCCAACTTCTTCTTGTCTCTAAGCTTCCTCAGAGAACAGATCAGAAAGTTCTTCCACCTAGCTTTTACAGACAATTCTCGAAAACACAATTGACAATATCCACTTTAAGTACAGCATCCCTACTGTATGAGCAATGTGTTGACTGTCCTTGCTGCTGGAGAAATATTTTAGGCAAGCAGCCAAATGTTCCCAACTTTCTGGGAATGCTGCCCGAATACCATTGTTCCAAACCACAATTCCTGCCACAGTTTGCCTCAGGTTATCTCCTTCACCATAACCTCCTTCATCTCTAGCCTGTCTATCTGGACATGAAATCAGGATGCTCTGTAGAGGGCATGGGGAATAGCTTTGAAGAACAGGAGGAAGAGATGCTACCAAGGCAATGAGCCCAGGCCAAGAAAGTAATGTGAGTAAAGGTCTCAGACAAGCCCCTCCCCAGTTCACATGAAGATAAAGTAAGGGAAGGGAAAGCACATTCAGACTTGCAAGATTCTGTTACAACAGCTGTTACAATAAAAGTAGTACTGACCTATATGGCATTGCTTTCTTAGTCTGGTTATCTTGTTGGGCTGACATGCTGCAATCATGTTTGCCACTACAACTTCCATAAACTCTCACTATTTACCAAGCTGGTGGGGGCTGGAACCCAATGACAACTGGAGGACCATCTGTTTCTTGCATTTCATATATTGAACTGATTTGTAACATTCCTCTTCTTCCCAATCACTAATGGAAAAGTGTTTCAAGAGTCCAACCTGGATGCTTTACTTACAGTCATTTTCCATGGCTCTTCATTTCCCCAGAGCTGCTCTGGGGAGAGCAGTCTCCTAAGCAGAAGGTATTCTTCCTGTGGGCTACTGGCAGACAGAAGTCTGGACATTAGTGTGATTTGGTCTCCGTCTTTGGCCCAGCCTCCCTCTTACTTGTAGAGACTGGAGGAGAAAGATTTTGAAACAGTTCAATTAACTATGCACCACTTGGGCAAGCAAGAGTCTTTGCCTTCAATTTGACCAGGGAAAACAATGCTCAATGGAATCAGATACTTTTGTGTCATTAATTATTTTTCTAAGATGCAGATTAATGGATTAGTAACGCAGAAATGTTATTACTTCTTCACCCACTAGAAGGAAGCAAAATAATTGACGTTGCATTGTAAGATATGGGCTTCAGATGCTGAACAATATGAAGACAAGAAAGTGGGGGTTATACGTACATAATAATAAAGGAGAAGGGGAACCTTCTTTTGTATTAATCTTTTTGCTTATTAAGATCCTCACCTGGGGTCCTGCTAAATGTCCCAAAGGCATCATAATAATTCCATTGGACCAAGAAATGAATATTTTCAGTAGCTACATCCAAATTTAGTAACCCTCTCATAGCAGAAGCCTACCATGCAAATGTATCAATAGTTCGGCTGCATTGTAAAATCCTCCCACTTATAGTAAGCAATGTAAGCATTGGAATAGTTTTTGGAATAGTTTCTTTGAATGCTTTTTGATTGTTTATGCTTCCATTGCTCTTAATTTATATGGTCTGTTTTTATAGATTTTTTTTCATAGAATCATACAGTTGGAAAGGGCAAGAAAGGTCATCTAGTTCAACTCACTGTTCAGTGCAAGATCCACTACAGCATATCTAACAGAAGATCATCCAGTCTCTGTTGAAGACATCTAGTGAAGAACTCACCACATCACATGGCAAGCAGGTTCCACTAGTTGACAGCACGTAGAGTCAGGGTGTCTTACCTGAACCTCCTCTTTGTAGTTTTAACCCACTGGTTTTGATCTTGTCCTCTGAGGAAATAGAGAATAAGCACACTCCCTCTTCTGTATGACAACTCTTCAGATACTTGAACATTCATATCTCTCCTTAGCCATCTTTTCTATACTCAGATCTTTTAACTGTTCTTCACAGTGCTTGGTTTCAGACCCTTCATCTTGCTAGCCCTCCTCTGAACTTACTCCAATTTGATACTATCCTTTTAGGCTGTGGTGCCCAGAACTTGATGCAATATTCCAAAGGGGGTCTGAACAAGGCAGAATTGACTGGAACAATTACTTCTTGTGATCTGGACTCTATGTTCCTGTTACTGCACCCCAAGATAGCATTTGCCTTTTTAGCAGCTGCATCACACTGCTGGCTCATGTTTAACTTGTGGCCAACAAGGATTCTCATATTAAGAGAACTGGACTTAAAGACTCAAGCCAGCCTAGATCTTTTTGAACATTATATCTTCCATCTTCCTGCAGAGAAGAAAGGTAGCAGTGAAACCAAGCCCTCAATTTTGGAACTCATCTACTCTCTAGTTTTTCAGGGGAATCATTACCAAGTGTTCAGAAAATAACAGATGACAGCTATTTTATATGGAGGGGACTTAAATGAAAAGGCAGGGTCATTCACATTCTTATTTAAAAGTCTGTATGGAGCTATCTTGGAGGTGTAAGATGTGGCAGGAAGACAATTTTTAGTAAATGAAAAATTCTAAAAACGAACAGAAAATGCCTAAATGTATTCAACAAGAATCTTCTTTGGTAGCCAAGGACTTCTGTTTCTGGAGTCTCAGAATCTATCCTAAATGCAATTTACTCATAGCAGTTGGGTTCCCATATGCTAACTGAACATGGCAAGAGTACCAGTCAAGTATTTTGCATAATGGCCAGTTGCTTAAGGAAATTACAGAAACAAATTCTTCCAGATACGCAGACAATCTTTGTCCAGCTTCCCAAAACTGCTATATTTCTTTGCATGAGACAGAGATTATTCACCTCAAGCTCCAGGACCACATGTGACTCTCAGATGCCTTTAACGCAGAGCCAGAAGCCCTCCAAAAACATCTACTACATTGTGTATGTTAAAATGACAGAAAGTGCTTGAATATATTGTATTAAGAACAGTGAAATTTAATTAAGTTTAAATGCAAGTTAAATGAAGTTTTGTTTTGTCCTGAATTTGTGCTTTTTTTTTTTTTTTTAAATATGATCTCTGGCATGCCATTCAATGGCCATGTATAATCCTCAGATCACATAATAATGTGCATCTCTGGATAGGACATATATAATACAATTGAATTGAATACTGCTAGTCCAGGCTTCATTTAAAATGTTGGTGCTGGTCTTAAAGGCCTAGATAGCTTGCACTACAGTTTATCAAGGAATACTTCCTTCCATATGCATTTGTCTAAGCATATTAGTTCAGTTATTCAGCAGATTAAAAATATAATAAACAAATTTGCACCTTACCCTAGCTATAAAGTTATTGACATTTTATCTACATTGGTATATACTTGTATGCAATCACTTTTCACCTTTTTAGGAAGATGATAAAAGGCATCTGAAAATAGCACTTTAAATATGATTCACCAAGTCTTAACAAGCTAGTATTATACACAGTAGCACAGCTCTTATGACCACATAATCACACTTCCTCCATGATATAATTATGTGAAAAAAATCTCATTTGTTTTCCTTACTTTATTTGCACAATAATTCTCATAGAGCCTGTATTTTGTAAGGAATTTATAGGATTTTAAAAATATGGTTTTCTAAATACATAAATTGTTTTAAAATGTTGTTTCTGTAAACGGGACATGAGCAACAGTCTGGTGTCTAACTTAGTCATCTCAGCTGGTACAGACTGAGTACGCTTGGATTTTGGTTGTGCTTATGGCATACTGGCCCAAAGGGGTAAAACTGACCAGTTTCATATCATTATCATTGGCAGAGAATGCTGTATATGGGGTGGGTCAAAATAAAGCTCCTAACCTAATTTACTCTTTCACTGTCTCACTTGAAAAGCTATGTGAAAGTTTTGATTGACTAAAGCCATGATGGGAGGCAGAGATCAATATTTATGGGCCCACCTGGTGCTAATTTCTTTTACCCTTTTTCTGCAATTTGTTTGTAAAATTGCTTACCCAAAGGGAATTGTGTAATGGGAGTGTATGTGTCTGTGAGAGAGTGTGTGTGCGCACTGGTCCTGGAATGCTTTTTCCTTTTTTTGAAGATAGAGACAACATTGCCCTCTCCAAGTCATCTGGTACTTTGCCAGTTCTCAGCATTTCTCAAAAAATAATAATAATAAAAAAAGGTTGTGCCTGAAAATCAGCAAGTACTTAGGAATGCGGTCACCTGGAGACTGGAACTCATATGAGGTAGGCAGATATTCCCTGATAATATTTCTATGAAGTCGAGCTTGAAATCCAAGCTTTAAAATGCTCCTCTTCACAATCCTCGCACTCAGCAAAGTAAAGGCCCTTTCAAATCAAGCCGGACTCCTGCTAATGAACACAACCAGGCTATGTTCTTAGCAACAGTACAGGGGTGGTTTGCAACTGCCTTCTGGGACATTTTCATGGCTTCTCAGTCTGGTCTAGATCCCTGGGGTTTCCTGGAGGACTCTCCTTAGCCAAACACGATCCTGCTTACCTTCCCATCACAAACAAGGATGGTGGCATCGTGGCACTGCTCTACATCATTAGCTCTTTTTTAAAATGCTCACCTTTAAAATCCTATCATTAAATTAAGAAGAATAGCTGTCTACCTAGTAACAGAATTAAAAAACAAGGAGCGTTTAAAGCTCAGAGTATTAATAGCAGGTGAAACTAAAATCTTACCTTTCCCAATCTTTAAACATCCAGAAAAGCTAAATGTATACCAAGAGACATTTTAAATTGACTTCAAACATGTGTGTATCCTGTACAAATACAGTAGGCATGGAAAGTCCATACAGAAGTCCTCAGTGGGTCTTTCTGCTTTCCCATCATCCACTGAGAATATTCGGGGGGAAATGTCATGTCACATAGATCACTATTATTCTACAGTTTATTACTCCTAATATTGAATCAAATACCATGCATCCAGATAAACATTTATAATTTATACATTATAGATAGAGTATACAATTTCTCAGGGCTCTTGCTGGTTATCATGCTTCATTAAACCACATCATAATTTTAGATCTTTATCAGCCTCAAAGTATCTAACATATCCACATACAAATAATATTGCCAAAAATGATGTATTTTCCATCTCCATAAAAAGTCCTGACACAAGTAGCAATATTAAAAGCTTCCTCCAAAATATAAGAAACAATAAAAGCAACACACAACCAGCAGAGAGAACAAACAATCAACATTAGATATTCATTACCACAGATAGAACATCCTCGTGAATACCCAGGTAAAGAAACAAATCTTAGCCAGGGTCAACATCAGAACATTGGTAAATTGGTACCAGGTGCGCTTCTTGGGTGAAGTGAATTTCTGAGTTGGGATGCCCCTACTGAGAAGGTTCTATCCCATCCAATGTATTTCTAATGGCCTGACAATGAAGTGAATTTCCCTCCCTCATTTAAGAACAATGGCTGGTACACAGAGTCATAAGATTTCACAGAACCCACCTTGAAAAGAGGAATATGTCTTCTAAAAGCAAATCAGCAACAAATCCATGGAAGTGACATTTCACAGCAAATATTCCACTACATAGACATGAGGTATGTGCAGTGGTAGGCATGTCAGTGTTCTAGAGGCAGGATCAGGAAATGCAAGCGTTCTGAATATATTGTTCTTTTTGAGGTTTTTTAACTGGATTGACCAGGATTGCTTTTAGGAGCAGCCATGCTTGCCATAAAACAACACATTGTTTGTAGCATTAGGAGCTGACTGCTTTTTATGTATGAGAATATGCTGTCCGAGATTATTAATGAACACTCATACATTCATTATGAACCAATTGTAAGAACGTGCAGTAGTCAGCAGCTAATCACCTTGCAGATGTTACAGAAACACATAATTAGCATAGCATAAGATGAAAGAAATTGATAGTATGCTACAATTAGACTGAGTTTCAAAGGTTAATATTTTAAATAAGGAATGTTAGCACCTGATCTAACTCACACTAGCCTGTTTCCTTCAGCTTGTTATCTTATGACCAGTCTAGTCATCAGCCACACTGTCAGAACACAGAAAAGAAAAGAAAAGAAAAGAAAAGAAAAGAAAAGAAAAGAAAAGAAAAGAAAAGAAAAGAAAAGAAAAGAAGAAATCATTCCTGATTATCCCTTGTCATCTCCTTTGGTCAGACTCTTTCCAACAAAGAAACCTCAATTATGTACACAGCCTGTCATAGAAGCTAAAAGGAGAGGGAGGGAGGAAAGAGAAACATAGGGAGCATGGTTTGATGGCTTGTATGAAAGACCATAACCATGCTTCATGGTAATGGAGATAACATGGACAACAATTAAATATTTCTAGAAGTGTATGTTGTTTGCAGTGGAAACCATAAAAATATAATTGGCCTTTATCAAATAAATTATGAAACATCTTTTATTATTTTAGATAATCAAAGTAATGATATATCATACCATAAACTTAGCCTCATCAACAAGGCACTTAAAAAAGCCTTCAGTCATAAAAGCACATACTTTATCAAGAAACTGTTTTCTAATTTTAGACAAGATAAACTCTCCAAGTAGCCTCAGAAACGTATATAAAATTCTATTATGAAAATCCATATCTATCAGTTAGTAGATTTACAAGCATAGCCCTCCTAATCTCTAATTTAAACAAATAGTCATGGGAAATCAATGACAAGCCAAACTGTCTTCTGACTTGGGCTAAACCACAATAAGACAAGTCTCTAGGGAAGCAATTACAGTTTTATGGAAACCTTTAAGCACAGTCTGGCCTACCACAAGGACTTAATTAACAACTCTTGTTCTTCCTTTCACACTGTTATATTGGGTAGCTGAAAACAACATTCCCTGCAGAATGTCTTCCTAGTATTTCATTCAAGAATCACCATTAGTAAACATGCAAAATTAAACAAATTTCTTATTATTCATTCTAAAGTTCACGTTGACTTCAAAAGATATAGGCAGTTTTTTCTGAGTCAGTAAATACATTTTAAATTTTGAAAGTATGTCAGGGACATTCTCACAAAATGGCTACCACAGTGGGCATGACTGGTCACAAAACATTCATTTATTTTAAAAAAATGTCTTCCCTGCTATATATGTATTCCACCACTTTTGCATACCTTTGATTTTTCTAGGCAAAGCATGTGTTGCAAACATTTTTATTTTTAAAATAAGCTGATGGGTCCTATCATAGTGGGTCTCATAGCATTTTAGGGAAATAAATATTTGAGACTAGTACATTGCAGCATGGCAGCTTCCAATGTATTATTAAACGAATCTTCAAAAAAATAACGTTGGTGGGCAGAGAGCTTGGTGAACACCAGGGAGGTATCTCCAAACAATCCTAGACGCCTGGGCAAGTACCCTGCTATCCCCTATAGGAACTTGTCTTTTATTTTAAAAATACTGGTGGTCTCATGTATACATGAAGGCCCAACATAGCTTAATTAAAATGCCCACCTGCCAGGAAAAAAGACAAAGATGAGAAGTTTCCATAGATGGGTGTTTTGTGACTACTACTCACTCTCCTTGGCATCCAGCATCATGATCTCTCTACTAGACCTGAAAGTTTGCTTACCTGTACCTTAGATTCAGGGAGTAAATTAGTTTTCACTGTTAGTCATCTCATTCCAGCCCAAGAGTAGCTGTGTGATGCTGAGAAACAAGCATGGGACTAAATCCCAAACTGCAGCTGATTCACTCCATCAATTCAGATAACTCATTTAACTACTGACTCAGATTTCCCATGCCCAGAGTATGATTAATAATTCAAAACTCTAATCAACGGATAGCTCAGATAATGCTTCTGTGCCTGGAGCAGTTCAACTGTTGTACTGCTAGAGCAACCAGATGCTGGGTATTTCATGGTTTATAAAAAGAAGTATTTTTAAACTTGAGAGATTCTTGCCATCTTGCAAACGTAAATCATTTGGAAGTTACATTTCAAACTAAACCTGACAGAGTTAATATTTGCACAATTACCAATCATGAATATTTTTTCAAATGTAAATATCAGGGCTAGGAGTGTTGAGTTAGGAGAAGGGATTTAACATGTTGCCCCTTAATCATACATAAGATTATAGCCTATTCTGTACTCATAGTAATCTGTAAAAGGTCTTCAATTCTACCAAGTTTGATTAGGAGCTTTCAGTAAAATAATTTTGTCAACAGGTTTGTAAATGCTTAAGTATATGAAACCTATTGAGTCACTTTTACCCAGTGCTTCTTAACATATTAAATAACTCCAAAGGATAGTTGCGGTCATATCACAGACCCTATTTGTTATGGCAAGACAGTTTAGTGGTATTGCCCCCATTTTCCCCTAGGCATAAAGTTTCTTTTTAGGACTTGGAACTTTTAAAGCAAGTTTAGATTTTCCATTTTATTTCTCTCTGCTTAGTTGCTTTCGGTCTACAGACCCATCTATGCTGCAACTGCATGCAGGAATATTCTTTGCCTTTCAAACATGCTTAGGCCACATTTCAAGGCTAGCAACTTGTAATGGGGAGTATCTGGATGCAGTGACTAGTGTTACTTAAAAATATAACTTTAGTTTGATGTCCTTATAAATATACACATCTAATCAATAAATGTGTTTCATTAGGATCATGATTAATCATAGTAATACATCATGTAAGTTTATAGAACCCTCTCAAAGTTGAACCTCATCATAGACTTGAGACCTGGGAAGGTGCAGCTAACTAATCAGCTTCAGGGCTTTGTCTGCTGTCATCTCCAAAGGGGGACCCAATAAGCAGAAGGGATGCCAGTTTATTCTTTGCTTTGTATTGTATTCCATAACTGAGAGCAGTTAATTTGCTTTGACTCTTTCAATACATTACTTTCACCTTCACTCTACTTGGGTATATACTGCCTCCAAATTCCAGAACTTGCTGTCTATGTTGGCAAAACACTCGCAATCACTACTAGGCAAGAATCATCATAGTTCCTGTAAACAAAAGTTATACTTGTGATGATTCTTGCCTAGTAGTGATTGTTGTTCTGTGCAGATAATGGGACATATTCCTAAAGAGGCAAAGGCTTGACTCATGCTTTACTGTATTCCTAGTGACTGTAGTTTCCCCAGCAACTTATGGAAGTAGCTGCCACTGCCTTCTTCCAGGATGTCGTTTTGATTTCCAGTCTAACTTTCAGGCTTGGGATGTCCTGATGGTGTCCCATCTAAATATTACAGGTAGTCCTTGTTTAGCAACCACAACTGGGATTGGCAACTTGGTCATTAAGTGAAGTGGTCACTAAGTGAAACTGCAACTATGCTTATGATCTTCAGCTTTGCTTTACAGACCTGCAAAGGTCATAAATGTGAGGATTGGTCATAAAGTTACTTTTTCATCACCGTCGTAACAGCAAATGGTTGTTAAATGAGGCAGTTGTTAAATGAGGAATACCTGTAAACCTATCTGACCCTGCATAGATGTATGTGTAAAACAAATGGCGCATTTTGCCACCTATAATGCTTTCCAGCAATTTGTCTGAAACAGATAGCATACCATGAATTTTGTAATTTCCTGGCTCCTCTCAAACACATAGGTGTATTCTATCTATATCTTGTTAATTCGGAACCTGCCAATCTTGGAATTTCATATCTTGACAAATATATTTCTCTTAACTTCTCAAATGGCGTGTCCTTCCCACCCCAAAAATGTTCAGGTTTGGATACCTATCCAATAATTTTACAGTGGAGATGAACACAAAGAATATGCCTACTTTTTTTGGAAATATCTACCTATTTCTTTAGAAATTCCTTAAATCTTATGTCTTCTCTGTTCCAATACCTTCTTCAGCTTGTTTGCTGCTTCAGAAATATTTAAAGGTCTATTTATCCTTTTGGCTGCAGAATTGCATTTTAAAGCTTTAGTATCCGAGGAACTACAGATGAAGTAGCTAAGTCATGATGTTGTGAGAGTGGGCAGGATCAAAATTAGCTGCCCTTTTAGGGTTGGGCTTTTTAATAAATGAAGGAGATCCTAAGGCCAATATGCTGCTAACTGCTTTGTTCTTCAGCTTAACATTTCTAGCAATATAATCCTTGTCTCCATATAGCTTTGAGAGTGTTTAGTCCCTTTTCTGTTCTCATCTGGCCATAACTTCCACTTAAATGGAAATTAATAACTTAGCAATTATTTATTTATTCATTCGTATAGCTGCCCATCCCGAACAAGTGACTCTGGATGGCGAACAATTTTTTAGGTCCCTTAGCACCTGCTATTAAGTACTAAGTAACCTTTTAGGGTTTTTAAATGTTCGGTGAAATTTTGTTTTGGGTTAAATAATCTTCAAACATCCTGGAGGGATCTAACCCTCTTAATCCTTCTTTTCAGTTTACTTGTATCTCACTGCCAGGGACATTTTGTTCTGAACTCTCTGTACCAGTTGTCTATAACTGTATACCCAGGGCTCACCTGACCATGATAACTTATATAGATATGGATCTCAACATTAAATAGTTGTTTCTTCAATAATGTCATTCTCCTTAGTATGATTATTTCAAAATTAAATCTCCTCAAGTTCAGTGGTGGGTGAATCATAGTGTGTTTAAGATTATAACCTCAGAATTAATGGGTACATTTATTTCAGGTATAAACTACAATTATCCATAAATTCAAGTGATCCAGAATGTAAGAATACCTACTCAGAAGTTAATTCCAATTCTTAGTAAGTATGCTAAAATGTGCAGCCTGAACATGTGAGCAAAAGCCACATTCAAGTGCAATATAAAAAACAAAGGTAAGTTAGTAGGAGAACAATACCTGAAACCTCTCATCTCTCCAGAATATCCAACTTTAACAATGACTCAGTATGAAATATAACAGTGAGGTCATTCCTCAGTCACTCAACAAAGAGACACACTAAGTAATTATACATTTTCCCCAAGGCATAGGAAAAGATTGACTTAATTAAACAGCTATAGAACACATACATCCTTGCGTAAAAAAACACTTCTACAAAATGGGGGTGGAAATGTGAATTTACCCAGAAGCTCCAGTCAGCACTCCAGCTATATGGAGATGTGGACTGCATTTTCTCAGTGTACACACTAAGATTCTCTTCTGAATCCACCAGTAGTTGGCTGATGAGGCCATGGTCTACTTCATGAAGGGCCTGTGAACGAGGAATATAATATGCTGTTTTACCAAGGCAAAGGTTAAAATCCAAAAGTCCTGAATAAAATGAGAGGAACAAAGAATAAGTATCCCATTCTCCCTAGGTTAGCGCATTTAAGAGGTTTTTCTCCTCCTGTTCAGTGCATAAGGAATGCATTTTTGTTTCTATTATTTTTGTGTATAAACAATAATCTGCTGTTACATATTTTAATTGTTTTCCCCAATTGTTTATTTTCAATTTCAATTTATTTTTTTGGTACATGTTGAAAGGTTTTAGTAGCTGAGGGTATTACAAGTTTAATAAATAAAATAAATACCTGGGGAAATATGTTTTCCCATCAGCTTTTCTTTCCAGACAGCATTTTGATGGTTATTTTGGACAATCCAAAGCTTGTCCAAAGCTTAAAAGGGGTGTGGGTGTATCTACACACAATATTTTTACATCCCAAAGAAATGAGGCATTTTATGTTTACTAGTTAAGCTTACAAAATCTTTAGGATCAAAATATTCTAAACCACTTACCCCTCTACATTAAGATTATCATACAACTGCAATCTGGCAAACTTCTGCATCTTTGACAAGGTGGGGCAGGCAGGAATTCAAGGCTCCAAACTCTTCCCATTCCCCACCTGGATGACGGGAAACCTGACCCTTCTAAAGGTATTACCGTTGCCTCTAGTTTGTTATGTTAAAGGTACAGGAGGGGGTGAACGGGAATCGAGGCAACGGCCAGCGGAACGAGAAAAGAAAAGGTTCGGCGATCCCAGCCAAGGGTGGAAAAAACGATCGAGAAATAACTTTCCGCCTTTTTCTTTTAGGTCTCAAAAGTCCCTCCGCCACTTTTTCAGCAGCCTTCACCTGGAAACCGAAACGCAGCAGCTGACAGGCGGCGACCGAGAAGACAAACGCACACTTTCAATCTCACATCCCCAAAGGTCATCAGTTGTTTTTATTCTACGTTAAATTTTAAATCCAGCTGCCCGTAAAAGGAGGGCGGGGGAGAAAGGGACGTTTAGCGTCTCTTACCATGGAGAGAAGAAGGGCTCAACCTGCGAGCGGACTCCCCTCAGCTTAAAGGGCCAGCAGCGCCAAAGGAAGAGAGACCACGCGTGAGCTTCTCTTGGCGAGCCCTTCCGAAGACCAGCAGTTAGGCTCAATTGCAAAGTAGGATTCATGGGCTCTGCTGGGGCGGCGTGACTTGTCCCTGATGAAAATAATCCCCGTGAAAATAATCTGGAAAGAATCGCCTCTCACCCAGCCAGGGGAGAAGGTACTGGGGGATATTTTCAGGGAGGCTGAACAGACAACAGAATTTAATCAGGAAGTCCTCCCTCTTTGATTTTAAAAAAGCAACGACACATAAGTGAGTGTCTTTTTATCAGTGCACATTAAAAAAAAAAAAAAAAACTTTGTTTTTTCTGTCTTTTTGTACTAATTTGGATCATCTTCCATCGTTTCCAACTGGTGAAACATAAAGCTGTTTACGTAAACTTAAATGAAGCTGAGTTGTGACCACAGCAACAAGGCTAAGTCATTTTCTTTAGCAACAGCATGGAAATAGTTTGCCAATTGCCTTCTTCCTGTATGTTTTTTTGACCTTGCAGTCTGTTCTCCATCCCTGGAATAGTGTTTATGCTGCTGAGTCAGATTTAACTTATTCAAAAATAAAAGTGAATTCTAGACTGAAGTTTTCAACCCAGGTTGTTTGCATAGTGAAAAGAATATTCCTGCATGTTATTGACTTGTATAGCAAATTATATTTGCTCTCACACTACACTTAACCACAGTTAACTAAACAATTTACCATTAGTCATTTGTCATGGTCTGATCACTCTTTGATTGTTTTTTTAAGCAGGGAGGTGGGTTGCTCTGCTCTGGTGATTTATGGTCTCTTTGGGTTCCAGAGGGAGCCCATGGTTTTCCTTGAGGATGTGGTGGGCAGTTCACTGCGGCCTTAGCTTTGGCCTGGAATGGGCAGGTGACAAAGGCCTTGGATTGGATTGTTCCCATGCAGCCTTTGCCTGTGTGTCAGTCCCAGGGGCTTTCTTGGTTCTCTGAGCAGCTCCAGGAGCTGAAACAATACAAGAGATCAACAGAAGCGAATATGTGTAGCTCGGGGTTGAACTGTGGAGTCTTTGGGGTTCTCTGAGCTTGGTTGTTTTCTTGCAAACATTTCATTACCTGGCTAGGTAACATCTTCAGTGCTAGAATGGAATGGAGTTTGCTCTCTGTTTATATACTGAGAGCAAACCCCGTTCCATTCTAGCACTGAAGATGTTACCTAGCCAGGTAATGAAACATTTGCAAGAAAACAACCAAGCTCAGAGAACTCCAAGGACTCCACAATAGAAGAGATGCCTAGAGTGCCATTGGAGGAAGACAACAAGTGAATCCAACCCAGCATGTATAAGATGTGCCCATATTAGGGATTTCATTGTGGTGATAAAAACAGCAAAACATAGCTGTTTTTCCATTCTCACTGCACCAACAGATAGCCATCCAGCTGTATTTTTAAGGTGACTCATCCATAGTATGGAGGGGCAGGCCATATGACCATCTATTGGGTTTCTGTGAAGAATATTCTAGGCATCTAGAGTCCAACTCTAGACCTGCTGAGTCTAGAGTTGGACTCAGACTCAGCAGTCTGATTGAAATGATAGAAGAGCAGTCTTGCTTCACCAGCTGGGAAAAGATTGACTGTGTAATTCCTGAGGAAGTAGACAAGATCCTCAAGACTGTAAGCTTGGCCACCTATTCCTTAGATCCATGTGCCCCTGGGTCAGTGAAAGCCTCCCAGGTGGTTGGGCCCACTGCATAGTGACAGCTTCTTTTAAGGAGGGTGTGGCATGTATCCTCAAGAAGCCACCACTGAACCCAATGGTTCTAGACAAATTTTGTCTAGACTTGAACCTCCCCTTTTTGGTGAAGGTTGAAAAGAAAGTCAGGCTGCAGCTTCAGACAGCCCTGGAGGAAATGGATTATTTAGACCCTTTGCAGTTGGGTTTCAGGCTGGGACATAATGTGGAGATGGTATTGACTGCACTTGTGGTGGTGGTTTTCCTCCTTTCTCCATGGCCCATTCCAGTCCGTATTGATAGGAGGGAAGTGATAGAGTCCAAAGCCATTTTACCTCTTTTTGGGGTGCCCGACTGCTGAGCAAGTTCATCCATTGGTTCAGAGGAATCATCAGTATGCCAATGATACTCAGGTGCATTTCCCAAATCCAGGCTGACCAAGGGATGCAACATCTTGTTCCAATGCCTGATGGCTGCTGGGGTTTGGATAGGGAGGAACAGACTCAGGTTCACCTTAGTTCTGGGTGGGGTTGCACTTCCCCATTCAGGGCTGATGTGCAATTTGGAATCCTTCTGGACTCTCAGCTCCTGTTCAAACAGCAGGTGGCAGCGGTGACAAGGAAGACCTTTGTAGAGATCCGTCTGGTGTACCAGAAGTGCTCATTCTTGTATCTGGGAGCCTTCCTCATGACCACGCATGCCTTGCTGTACATGGGGCTGCCCTTGAAGACCATCCAGAAGCTGCAACTGGTCCAGAAAGTTGCAGTGTGAGCAAGAACAGGCATACCTCAGTATGGTCATGTAACATCTCTGCATTGTGAACTCAATGCATGCATTCAAGATGCTGGTGATTAGCTATCAAGCCCTACATGGCATTCATTAAGCAATGTCATCTGATCAGCTCCCAGAAGTGTGGCTTTACTGTTGCAGTGCCTGCCCTCTGGAATTGGGTTGACAAGAACAGATCCTCTAGAGATTTGAATAGCCCCTACTCTGCTCTCCTTCAAGCAAACCTTAAAGACTTGGCTCTTCCCCCAGGCCTCAAGCTATGGGTGGCTTTTTTGGGTAGAAGAGTGTGTGACACAGGCCATGGGTTGTTCCCTCCAGGTTAACCATTTTGCCTTCCTCAATTGTTTTGATACATTGTTTTTATTGTTCTCCACCCAGAATTGCCTAGAGTTGGACAGTTTTACAAATGTGATTTATAAATAAATAACTTTCCCTGAAAAGAAATTTAGCAGAGCATTTCAAAGACCGCTTCTTCTCAGCATTAAGTACTAATTATTCATTGCTGCAGCATTTTCTTCATATATGAGCTACAACCAAAAAAAAAAATAAAAAAATTCTTGGTTCCAAACCACTCAGCTAGAGCAGGCTTCCGTAGCCTGGTGTCCCTAGACAGAGAAAATTTCAAGTTCCCAAATCCCAAGGCAGTGTAGGGATCTGTTGTCAGTAGGTTTTATTTTTGTAGTTTTTGGTGAAGTTTACTAATAATTAGACAAGGCATGGTGCTAAATTTGTATAGTTCAGTGCATCAGTCAGGTCTAGCTTAAGAGCAAGGATGTTACATAAATAATGTGATAACTGCTCTAAGACATAATGAGAATCTTAAAATAACAAACAGATTTTTTAAATATTTAATATTTATATTTTTAATATTAATAAATATTTTAATATTTAATATTTATACTTTGGGCATTTTTCTGCTCTCATTTTGTTCTCATTCTTTAAGGGGTTCCCCCCTCCTCTTCTGTGCATGCATTATGGCTGGAATATATTTATACAGAAGCTGATATTCACAGTTTTATCAGAAAATGTGCTGCCAGAAACTTCTCAAGTCATAAGACTCAATGTCTGTGAATTAACTAAATTTAATAATAAACTGCAAATATAAATCTAGATCTGGAATACTGGCATTTGTTCAAACATGGAAAACAAGGTTATAAAAACCAATATAAATTTCCAGGAAATGAAGTGCTGTTTCACCCATTATGCTGACCTAAATTTACAGCTAACCATAGGTTTCTGTGCACTGTACCAGAATAATTCACATTTCACACTACTCATGATGACCTCCCCTAGCCTTTACAGTATATAAAGCATGAGAAAGTATTGGTTTTAGGATAAAACTGGAATATGGTAAAGAGAGCTGTTTCTTCCCATGTTTACCATTTAACTGCTTCAATCTTCATACACCAACACCACCCCAACACTTTTCTTCCTCAGGCTAGGAAAAGGTTGTATGGAGCAACTTTGCACATTCACAGAACTGACTGACATTAAATACATTTCAGTATATTGTAATGGCTATATTTCTATGTTACCCTTATTCACGGTAAACCTAGTGTAACTCTGATTTCTGGAATCCAGGTTTCTGAGTTCCCATATCACATTCATCTGTAAATTCCCACAATGTGCTAGGCTAAAATGAAGAAATGCTGAAAAGAAAAATGCAGATGGGCAATTGTCTGTAGAACACCAAAGAGAAATACTGTAAGAGCCTTTGGAGAATGTCAGAAGAGTATGAATTCCTGTATGTGACTTTCTATGTGTACAGCTTCAGCAGGTAATAGCAGCCCCGTATGTGGATTTTAAAACAAACTGTGTCTACTAGTCATTTCTTTGAAAAGTGCAGTGAGCTGAGCAAGAATGGCAAAAGAGAGAGAACAGCCATGACTTTGGACAGGTGAGGCAATCAGCTCAAGGGTACAATGGGACAAGTGAGTCAAGGATATAATGGAGTGAAAGGTGGGATCTGCTGTATGGTAAGTAGCCTTCCTCAATCCGAGCTCTTCAAAGGTATGGAAACTACAACTCCCAGAATTCCCCAGCAGCATGAGGCCCGGGAATTTTGGCCATTGCCGTCCCAACCTGGCTGAAGAGCCCCAAAGGAAGGAGAGGGGCTGTCAGGCTGGCTGGGAATGCTGGGGCTGCTAGTTCAGCAGAAGCTGGGCGCAATAGTCTAACGGGAAGGCTCCCCAGCAGCAGCTTGTATTCAGGGCAGCACTGCAACGTTGTATTGGCTGGCCCCCTGAAGGCGCTGGACCTCAGTACCTGTCATGGGCGATCCGAAGACGCTCGGCAGCCTGTGGGCATCTTGGGTTCAGGGTAATTCTCTGGGATTGGCTGCCAGAAGATGGCGCTGCTGCATCAACGAGGTCAACAATAGGACCGCGTAGCACCATCAAGTGGCAGTTGGTGGTAGAAACAAGCGTCCCGCGCATCTGTTCCGTAACGAGCCTGCGTCGCTTCCTCGCGCCGGAAAGTCTGGGGAGAGCCCTTATTTCTCCTCCATCCAGAAGAAAGCTCATTCTGAGCAAAGAGCGAGCGCAACCTGGGTTTTAGCTCAGTCGTAGGAATTACTACGACAAAGGAGCATCTGGAATGGAAACCTTTAAAGAAACCCAGTAATAATATTTCACATCTACGTAGGCTTCCAAGTGCACGAAGCACCCTCATACGTGCAGCAGGTTGACTGAGGTTGATCCTTGTCTAAGAAGGAAGAGGAATGACTACTTAGACGCAGTGGCTGACACTGCTTAGACAGTGCTCTTTTTTATTGTTAAATCAATATTTTATAGTTGAGTTGTGTATGCCTGGACAGTAATACATGCTCAGTTAATTTTTTCCTATTTTTTGAAATATAGTAGACATTTCCACTACTAAACAATGTTTATTCCTAAATTATATAAGTAGTTATCTATAGGATCCCTTTAAGGTCATTAAATTTAGAATCTAAAATGATCTAGTTGCACCACTGTCTGGTTGTAATCCTTATAAGAAACTTGGGAAGATCAGTCAGTGGTGTTATTCTCCTTAAGGCAGATGAGTTGATCAGGAACAGAGCTAGGCAGTTTTAGTTCTGGAGTAAATGGTCTTCTGAAAGCAGAGGGGGAGAGCAAAGGAATATAGCAGTATTATATGGGAACAAGCACAAGGTGGCAGCACAAAGCTGACCTCGGCGGGTCTCAGGAGCCAAGGAAGGCCACACCAGGATAGCACTTGGACTGAGATAACCTGGTAATACCACAGCTGTTGGTTAGACTGGAAAGGTGAAAGGCATGCTGGAAGAAGGCAGTGGCAGACCATTTTTGTAATGGTGCCCAAAAAACTGAAGATGCACTGAAGATGTTATCTAGCCGTGTAACGAAATGTTTGCAAGAAAACAACCAAGCTCAGAGAACCCCAAGGACTCCACAGCCCAAAAAACTGCATGGGTGAGTCTGTGAAGTCGCTAGCAATCACATCTGACTCAGTTTGGTGCTGTAAGGAGAATATCTAGAGAAAAATTACAAAATAAGCATCTGTCACTGCAAATTTTTTAAAAATGCTATAATGAACTGCATCAATTTATTGATTCTTAGAATGCACCTGGATGCTCATGAAGTTGTCTTGTTGCAGTCCCTGTCGTTTGCTGCTCCTAGTTTATAGAAGAGGGTCTGATCAGTCATTCCTCCTTCTGGATCTTAATCCTGAGGTCTACTTTTAGTTGAGACTGAGGAAAAAAGGCTTGACCAAATCATGTAGCGTAGCTGAGTTCACCCGAACATTAGTAGGCCAAACCATGGGTGTTTAGTTAGTAGCCTGCTATATTATGAAACCTCAACCGCTGTGGTTAGTTTATGGTTCAGTGTATTATGTCAACTCAGGCAATTAGGTTAATTCAATAGATCATGATTCAGTTAATTATGTGTTAGGTTCCTAACACAGCTAATGAGTCCATGATAAAGGCCACATTCGAAATTCACACTGTAGGCAATCTAGCAGAGGTAGTTCTCATTTAACAACTGCCTTGGACAGCAACCATTCAGAGTTACAGTGGTGATGCAAAAGTAACTTTGCAACCAATGCCTGCATTTACAACCTTTGCAGTGTCTCTCTCTCAGTCATGTGTTCACCATTACAGTCAGTTGGTATGAGTGGTCCGGTACTTGACCTGGTTTTTTTTTCTTCATCCCCCCCCCCCATCACAGAGTGGAGGGGTTGCCCAAACAACTATCACCTCCTGAGCTGCTTTTCTCTGCACCATAGCATGTCTCTAAAAAGTGCTAAACTCAGGTTAAGAAGCTCAGTTCTGTGACCTTAATTAGTTAATTAGAACCCTCTGGCCAGCTTGTCCCGCTGCCTAACACTGACAAGACCCTAATCAGTTTAACACAAAAGGCTTTTGTTTGCCTCCTAAGCAAACAGCCAGTGCTAACGCATTCCTTTCAATGTGTATTCCCCATTGTGTGCCTGCTTACTCTCTCGTAATCCCTTCCTCTCCAATGAATGTAAATACAAACATTAATTCTCTTCTTGCTCATAATCCTAACTCCAGGGTGATCATTCCAAAGGTTGGGGGAGTGGGAAAAGAGGGCTATAACACTTGCCCTTTTTACCCAGCTTCCTTGTGAGTGAAGTTTCCCTGCTGTTTGGGCTCACCCACCTTTTTAGGTTCTTATCCTTCTGACACTGTAAAGCAAAGGAAAGCTGAAGTAAAATCATAAGCACAGTCATGTGATTTTTCACTTAGTGACCACTTCACTTAACAATTGGCTGGTCTCAACTGTGGTCACTAAATGAGGACTATCTGTACCTTGTAGATATTTTGGTTTATACTGTGCTACTCATAATGTCACCAGAATGGCTACATTCCAAGATTTGGTCACAAAACTTATTATAGTTGGTCCTTCTGCTATAACTCTAAATTAAATTAGTTTTGTTGTGAATATGCATTTAGGGCTGTCATGGTGGTACCAACTAGTATATTTGAGCAAACTAGAAAAGTCTTGTTGGTTAAAGCATGGTTCAAATCTCAGGTTAGAAACAGAAAATCACTGTTATTATTATGAACAGTTTAGCATATGACATAATTATTGGTAGTGACCAGCCAATATGTGGGCAATTGATAGCTAAAGACATTACACTGCAATACCAGGAAGAAGAAGTAACAGAAGTTACTACAGGGCTTAAACTAAAAAGTTACAAAAGCATGTGGCAGAGGAACTCTCCACAATTTTATCTTCCCACTACAAAACCCCATTATTCCTGGAAAGCAGCAGTATAAAAAGCACTAGCAGCACTCTGTTTTTGTGAAAAAGGAAGAAATCCTATGCTGCAGGGTTCCTCAACCTTGGCAACTTTAAAATGGTGGACTTCAACCCCCAGAATTCCCCAGCCAGCCTTGGGAAGTTGAAGTCCACCCATCTTAAAGTTGCCGAGGTTGAGGAACCTTGCTACACTGTATGGAGTCAGAGAATGTCCTGGCAGTGGATAAAAAGTAAAGCAAATTGCAATTCCAAGTTTCAAATCAGACTTACTGAAACTTACTTATGAAAATCCTTGCCACCGGCCGAATTTTAAATTACTAATCCAGAACAGTGTGCATATAATAGCACCTTGCATAGCAGTGCGGGGAGGTGAGGTTTGTCTCAAGGTAGCCTCGTAGTCATTATAAGTGCTGCCTGGTAATAAACAGATAATTTCTTCAGCAAATTAAGGAGTTGCTGCTGACTTCAAAATATATGCAAATAGTAATTGACAAAGGATAGCTTCTATGGCCAAAAAGTTCTGTTCTACTATATAAATGTATTTTTGTAAGCTGGAAATAAACCTGAAGTACAGTATATAATATTTGAAATTATCTGTAGATTATAATATTAACACTTCAGGATACAATTTAAAAAACAGAATTTAATAGCTTTGCAATAGCCATGACACAATTTGAGATTTTATCCAGAATGAGACAACCCCAGTTTCTTCTCCAACATAACCTCAATTTACTTCATAAGATATATAGCTAAATCCAGGGCTGAAATGCATGGAAATGTGTACTGATGTGCAAATATAAACCTGCCAAGAATTAGAGACTGTGTCTTCTAGGCCAAAATATATAACTTGCCAACTAGGCTTGAATTAACAACCATTTACTATAAACGATGCACTGGGGAGTGATTATATGCCATCTAGAGTATGAGCCCAGACATGGGGGCTGGTTGCAATTATTTGATGGTGAATAAAACGCATTGTTAAAGCCCTGACACTGAAAACAAGTCCCAAGATTAAGCCACAACTGTTCCTTTGGGCAAAGATTCTTTAATTAGTTTTGGTCCTCCCTGACAATGTGCAAGTTTACTCGGGCTGTTTTCAAAACTGGCTGTACATAGGCAAAATTAATTTAATCAGGAAGACTGAAGTGAGTTCACCATCAGGAAGCAGAAAAATATTCAGGAATAAGATCTACTTTTTGAAATGTTTGTATCTCATTTTTCCTTCCAACCAAAATTAGCTTACCCTATATGCCCTATAGCAGTGTTTCTCAACCTTAGCAACTTTAAGATGGCTGGCTGGGGAATTCTGGGAGTTGAAGTCCACCCGACATAATAGCATCAGGAAATATGAATCACAGTTGTCTCATTTTACAGGCACATAACCCATATTAATTCTCACAGTATAAATAATAACTGGAACAAATGTATTTTCTGAGGAATTTGGGGGATAAGGGGGTTTGAGAAGAGAGTAATTGAAAATCTGGTTGTCAAGTGCAAATTCTGGGTTTAGCCGGGAGACTGTTCTTAATGTGTTCCCCGCCTCTTGCGTGTTCTTCTCTGCAGCTTCCCTGACAGAGATTAGCACTTTTTCAGGCAAGCAGCTTCAGCAAGTCCAAAAGTGGCAGTCCTTTAGGCAACAGAGAGCTATGAAGTCAAAGCTGTGGTAACCTTAGTAAGTGTGACATTTGCTGGCAGAATGTGAGCTCCTATTCTTCTGCAACACCAACAAACAGACATACTTTTTTCTTTTGCCCATATGTTTGGGACAAAAGGCAAAAGGAGAATGGGTACATACTCAGCTGTGCATCAGGAGATCCCAAAATATTACCTCTGGGCAATGCCCTTTCTTCTGATCTCGCTCATGTTAGGTAAGTAATTATTCTAGGGATTATTTTCTTTCACTTTGAGAAAGATGATAATGGCATTTTATTCTCCAATTGTTGCTTGTGATAAACTTAGGTGTTATTACTTTCCTGGGAGTAAGCTCCACTAAATATAGGGAGGTTAATTCTGAATACGATCAGGTGTTAAAAGTGTGTGAATCTGGGATCTTTACCCAACTGTCTCATAAATTAAAAGATTACTTGAGCAGTGTAGAAAAGTTTTGGTGGACAACCTTTGTATTTCTCACCTCTTTATCATATATTTTCTAGTTTTGCACTTGTTCATTTGTTTTTTGTAAAAAAAAAAATAGTCTGAAAACATAAAAGATGCTATAGTGCCATTTTTTAAAACAGAATTTAACATTTTTCTATTTATGAAAAGGGACTGTGATTATTGCAGTATATCTACTTAAGCACAGAAAAGGGAAGATTTGGGGGCAAATTAGCCCACAGGATTTTATGCCTGTTCTAGGATATACCAGCTATAACATCTAATGACAAAGCAGTTTTTTCGCACACCTAGCAGCATATGAAGACCTAGAAAAGTGATACAAAGGAGCAAGACAGGGTCCTTGTGTCCCTATATTAAGGAAATTCTGAGAGGTTTAGCTGTTTATCTAGGACTGAGAAAATATGCATCCTCTATTCAGCCACAGAGCATAGGAGCACTGATCTCCTTTGCATTTTGCAACACCAGCCCTATCATAAGGCAGAACAAGGCTACCTTAGGAAATTGGTTTTGAATGTCATAAAAAAGCAGCTATTTGCCATTTCTTCTCTCAGTACTTTTATATCTGGGATTTTCTGTCTCAGCTGCCAAAATAATTTGGCTAGCCTTGAATAGTATACACTTTCACTGGTGGAGCTGATTGAGTATTCCCTGTTTTGCTTCAAGCAAATATATATATTTACTTCAAGCAAATATATATATTGAATTGGCTCTGGGCATTTTATCTTCAGCTTAAATCCAGAAAAAAGTCCTTAATATAAAAGTAACGTTGTTAGAAGTTCTCTTTCACAACACAGGCATATATTTTGTAAACATACATGCATACTAATGTAGAGCTGTCATTTCAGCTTTATTCATGTTTGTAATAAATAACATTAAATATTTTACACATATCAAATTTCTGTACACTTTTCATTTACACAAGAGGTTTTCAGCTGCTGATAACAATCTAACTATAAATATTCAGCTACTACAGCAACAGTATTTGCTATATTGATATGCATGATGTTGCTTTAGTTACTTGAATTCTTAGTAAACTTGAGTCAGACTTGATTACTTGTGCCTATGTGAACACAGCCATGCAATTTTCTTGTCAACGGAACTCAAGGGACTTGCCAATGCTTTTTTCTGTGATTTTGTTGACTTTCTTTCTAGCTTGCAGCCTATGTATTCCTTTGTGGACTCCCATTCAAATACTAGGCAGATCAGAGCCTGTTTAACTTCTGGATGCAGACAAAGTGGGCCAGGGACTACCACCTCTACAGAAAGTGAATTTTTAGTATGGACATTATGGATTGACAGTGAGGACTACCTGCTACTACATCCCCCTCTTGCCTTGTAGTAGATGAATATCTAGCTCTTTCATAATAAATAAAATAGCTGAAGACAACCATTTTTACTAGATAGAGCTGGTGATAGAGAAGACTTTGCTACTGACTGTGTGTGATTTTTCAAAGTGAAGCATCTACTTCTGTGATGAATTAAAACCTTATACAGAGGAAGCTAAGAACTGGGAAGAGGGTCTGGGAGACTGGGAATCAAAGGAACAAAGAATGAAAAAGCTCAAATGGTAAATGAAGATAAAATAATCCCTACAAAAAGTGGCAAAGAAAAGAAACCAAGTAGAAAATAATAATGCCCATAGGAAATAAAAGTAAGAAAGAAAAAGCTGTGAGGAGGAAGGCAAGAGAAAATGGGAGAGGTCGGGAGGTTAATCAAAAGATAGGGCAGCTAAAGGAAACAGTAAGCAGTTTGGAAATCAAGAATGTGAGAAAAATAAATATTTGTTTTCTCCTTTTCTCACAATATTAGAAACTGAAATAATTAACTAGAGCTAAATGCAGGGAGTTTCTGGACTGAAAACAAAAAAAATTTTGGAGTTTGCTGCCTTTAAATGGAGATACAGACACCAGTTTAGATGACTTTAAAAGACTAGACTGGACTAGACAAATTGACATAGGAAGAGCCTTTCAGTGTCTATTAGCCTTGATGGCAGTGTAATGTAGTATCTCATGAATCACAGGAAGCAAGCTTTAAAAAAAATGCTATGAAGGAACAACCCTCATGGCCTGCGTGTGTGTTTTCCGGATGCGCTTGGATGACCAGAATACTGGGCTAAATGAGCCTCTGGACTGATCCGGCACAGCTTTTCTTATATTCAGATATGATGTGCAGCTGGTCAAAACTTCCTATAGCTGAGAGGAAGAGCTGTGCACCAAGGACAAAAAATAACAGGCAAGGGAAGAAAACATGGAAATAAGGTAACTGCATCTAAAATCTGACAGAGGAATTCTGTCACTTATAACCACAGCCTTGGATCAGACACTTCTAAGTG
Organism: Liasis olivaceus; assembly: GCA_030867105.1. Taxonomy (NCBI): domain Eukaryota; kingdom Metazoa; phylum Chordata; class Lepidosauria; order Squamata; family Pythonidae; genus Liasis; species Liasis olivaceus. Next base: position 83,801,416 of record CM061352.1, on the reverse strand, counting down.
AGGAACTGAGTGCCAAAAAGCAGAAGCAGCAGCAATAGTAGCAGGGTAGATTTTCCTCTAACCCGTTCTGGAATCATGTATGTATATATAGTAAATACTATCATATCATTGTATGCACCACAGATGAAAATAGGACCCCACTTGCATGCTTATATTTATAGGAGATGGACAATAGAAATAAATACCCCTGGACTAATGACCTTTTGCAATATTAAAAGCCAACCCTGCACTGTGACCTTTACGATGAAGCCCCGAGAGAATGAGCTGGAATATGATATGACAGATGTGAATCACAAGCTTCCTCCAATGCTTAATACACAAACAAACGCACACACTTCAAACAAGTTCTGATATTTCAATATAATCAGAACTGGCATTGATTTAACTATTAGAAGGGCATAATCAATATACAGTTATGATCAGGCATCACTTCTATATTTAAAAATAGTATCTTTATATGCACAATCAACAGATATAATATCACTGTAAAAATGAGACCCAATCGTATATGTACATTTGTTCTTACAGCATAGCACAATGACAACAAATTCAATAGAAGAGCTAAAATCTCTTCCAGAGTTAAAATATTTAATGTTAAAAGATCTCCCTTATCTGGTGTTGAATTTGGGGAAACTTTTCAAAGATTTCATCCCCATTCTAAGACCAATGATGTCTGAGGTTTTTACAGCAATTCCCATTGCGTTTATTCCAATTAGGCAGGAAGTGAAAAAAGTACAACTGTCAGTTTGCTGCTTTAATTACATTTATGCATAATTAAGGTACTGAAGTATTGATAGTGAGAAGATAGATATATCCTGGGAAGCACATCTGCCTGCTGTTCATGGGGTCATATTCCCCTGTAGGTATGAGATCTTCAGGATTTTGGAGCCAGTATACCTTGGGTACCTACATCCAGGAGTACTTTTAATCTGCTGATGAACTGTCTGGGCCCCTTCCTGTTGAATGATCTATGCACAGTCATCCCTGGACTGGTAATTTTCTTTATCACAGGCTGCAATGTACTACCCTGAAAAGTTTATATTGCAGCAGCTCATTTACTATAAGGGATGCCAACCAGGATTCTTTAAGTTTTGCAGTAGCCAATCTAAATTAATTACATATCTGCTGCTTGAGTTGTTGACTGTGATCTTCAAAACCAGGGGTGGCTGGCAATCTTTTTGTATCGCATTTCTTCTTTGTATCCAGAAGAGCCACATTAAAAAAAAAAAAAAAAGCAAGTGGATTGCTACCAAGTTTGAAGCAGGAAAACATATCTTGAGGATCCTTTCCAGCTGACCAGTTGCTTCCTCCCCTTCTCCATAATTGTCTCCCCTTTCTTCATCCATCATTTCCTCCTCACTCACCTGCCCTACCCTCACTACATCGTCCTCATCCTGCCAGTGCCAGCACCAGCACCCACTCCTCATCCCCTGTCACTTTGCCCTGTTCCATACTGTTTTGTCTTGCCTCCTTCCTCAGCCACTTCAACTGCCACCATCTCCTCTTTCTCACTTGTGATCTGCAAAGAAAGTGCTTTTCTTCTTCTTTCACACACTGCCGGTTCGCATCAGAGGCAGCTTCAAGCTGGCCAGAACAGCCCTTGTGTGGGAGCGATGAGTGCCAAGCCATGTGCAGAGGATCCTTCTAGAGATCCTGGTCCTGGTCTCAGGATTCAGCCCTAGCTATGCAAAGCAGGACCAGACCAGAAAGGAGAATGACAAGCCAAATCTGAAGTTCCTAGCAACTACATCCAAGCCTTCAACAGAATCAGCAGGAAAAAAAAAGGGGGGGGGATTAAATGTTTCTATAACATGCTGCCAAATATGAGTAGTGGAAGGGACTTTGGGATGCACAGAAGCATGAAGGAACACACACAACTGGTGGGATATAAGTTGCCCACCCTTGTTTAAAACCCTCCATGGCTTAGAGAATGATACAATAATAGTAAGAAAAACAGAATGGATTTCAGACCATTAACACACCCTGTTTTCCGTCTGCAAAATAAAGAAATATGTACTGTACAGTTTATGTGGAAATGGCAGAGTCAAGGGAAGGTAAATGTTGTAATATACCTGAAATCATAAGGATAAGTGAAATGGTATCCCTATAATAATTTATACATAACAGCATGTGAAGTAATAATTCTAAGTACAGTAAAAATGAATATTAGGTTAAACATACCTTATGAAAGGTACTTCATATTAATTATGGAACAGATAGACTGAGATGCCCAGCTGGCATGGCATTAAAGCATAAGATGCAGTTTTCATATCAAAAATCTATATTGTATTTACTGAGCCTTTATTCTTTTCTGTTGTTCAGAATGTCATGTCTTGAACTGCACCTGTTTTGCAAGCTACCAAAAACGGCTGCATATCTTCTATCTGCTTCAGGGAAAATGATTTTGTAAACATAAAACCCTAATCAAAGGTCATTATGTTGAAATGAAGCTGCTGGATATTAATGATCATTTGAAAGCTTAAGAAAAATATTGAAATAAGTATGTGCATGGGTCTATCAAGCTGCTGTTTTATACATAGAGATATACACATATGCACACACAAACACGTATATACATAGACACATACATTGTGCATGTACAAAATTATCATAATTTAAATACAGTTGTGCTGAGTCACACCATAGATTAATATTCAGGGCAGTGCTGTTGCTCTGATCAAATTTGAATTTCTCACTATCCTATTTAAAAAAAAATTAAGTCACAAGATTCATTAACTGAGTGTGTTACTTCTTATTTGATTCTGTTAATATAGGAGGCATTTGGAAGGAACTATTTTAAGAAGTTTCTTTTTCAGACCATGAAGTTTCCTTCCTGCCACATTACTCCTACCTACCTTCACATACAAACATTGAATTTGCAAGAGACTGACAAAAATAAAAGTGAATTGGTAGTTTAGAACAAACCTTACTAGCAAGGCTACAGTGAATTATGCAGATGTTCCCTCATGGTTCTTGATTGCACCCATTTGTAGAATACCAATTTAAAAAGTTGCTGTGGTGCAGATGGTGGCCTATTCCAAATGGAGTGCAGTTTCAGCATTAAATTGAAATTAATCACCCTCTGCAACTCTTATAGTGATTGGTGGAATATGTCATGTACACAGTAACTAAGAAGACTATCATTTGAGAGCAACAGGTCTAGGAAGAATAGGAATCGGCAAAGGGACAGCAAATTTTATGTCAGGATAGTTTTCTGCTGGTTAGGAGTAGATGCATACTATTTCAAACCACCCATGAAAATGTGCTTTTACTCCAAATAGCCTGCTCAAATTCTGCTTCATTTAAATTGTGCAGTCAAAAGTCTTGTGTAACAATATGGTTGGTTGTCTGGAAATGCCCTGAGGTTCTTTCCTGCCAAATGCTAAAGATATAGGTTAGATTTAAATTTGAAACATACTTCTCTCCCAGATACATATAGTGTAAATCTCCCTTTCTCATCCTTTCATTTCTTGATTTTTCTAATCCACTCTGAAGCAGATCTTCCACTGAACCCCTAAATAACCCCCTATATAATCAAATCACCCCATTTACAAAACGTAACTCCCCCCCCCCCCCGCCAGACACACACAGCTTTGCTGGCTGGGAATTATGGAAATGGCACATATGGGGAAATGGCCATTTGAGGAAGACTGTCCTAGAATATTGTTATATTCTGAAAGAGTCCAAAATGTTGATGTGTCTTTTTACCTTTGCAGTACTTTATGCTGGTGTTTCTAATGCCACACAGGAGAATGCAGCCACTTCAAGCAATTCCTCTCCCCACCCTACAGAGCTTTGGATGAAGATAATGACTTCTGAGCCATGGCAACCATTTTTGTCTCAGACTCCAGAAAAAGAGAAAGCCAAGGAAGGTGAAACAGTGGTCTTTGGATGCCAGTACCACAGTTCCCAAGGTTCATCTTTGAATAATCTCACAGTGAAGTGGTATAAGCGGGATGGAAAAGGACAGAAGGATATCATGGAAAATAATGTCACTGTCCTGGAAAACAACACTAGAATTTTCATGGTTGGGAATTTATCAGAAGGTGATGCTTCGCTGACTCTCTTAAAAGTGACAGCCAGTGATCATGGCACTTATTACTGCCAAGTGATCCTTTCCAATGGTGATGTGGTGACAGGCGATGGCACAAAACTTAGAATCCAGAGAGCACTAGGTAAAGTTTTGTTCTGCTTTTTTTCCCCTTTGTAATGCTTTCAGAGATTTTCTAGAATGCTTGCAGCTAGACTATCAGTTAAAGAGCATTGTGACCCTCCTCCTCCTCCTCCTCCTCCTCCTCCTCCTCCTTTCTTCCACAATGATGGCCTAATAAAAGCCTTTTTTGGAAGCACCCTGCGGGGTGCTGTAAAAAGTAAGCCACTTGGATTAAAGATTATCATAGTCTGAGAATACTTGTTTAATCATGGTTTTTAAATAAGCTAGTTTCACAAAGTACACTAAGTACATACATTAAACCATATAAAATAAATCACAATGTGTGAGTCTAGCCATTACACTAGAACAATCAGATCTGGGCTGCAAAGTTCTGGTATACCATTAGATGAATAGAATAGAAAATACCAACAAATTTGGGTAACATTTATTTGTTCCAGAACAAAATGTCTAGGGTGTTACAATGAATAAACAATAAAACAATGCAAATGCAAAACTGAAAACCATGTAAGCTCTACTTTGGGTTGCCTTTGAAGATGTCACAGAAGCTTCAGTCTATTCAAAGTGCAGCAGCCTGTCTGGTGGTAGCAGATTTAATCACATAACTAATGCTGTGGTCATTGTGCTGGCTGCTGGTTTGCCCTAGTGTTGGTTTTTACTTTTAATACCCTAAATGACTTGGTTTCCAGGTATTTGTAGGACCATCCCTCCTGAAAAGATTTGGAGTTCTTGAGGGAAAGCTTTGCTGAGGGTCCTCACCCCATGTGAGGTAAAGGGGCAGGGGCTTGGATGGCTGGCTTTGGTGGCTGCCCCCTACTCTGGAATATCTTGTCTCCTGAGTAATGGAAGCCCTTGGACTTACTTAAGATGCGGCTATTCCACAGAGGGTTTGGATCCTAATGGGGTATGGGCTACATAGTAGTCGGTTACTTAATTAAAAAATTGTTCCTTAGTTTCATTAAATTGATTTTTGGTTGTTTGCAAACTGCCTTCAGTCTCAGGAAGTAGGCAGTCTATAAAACTGTGAAACAAACCAAATGGAAGAACATAAAATACTGTACGAGCAACAGACCCCACACCTTAAAATAAATGCAGGGATTTTAAAACTGGAAGTCCCCAACTACATGAGTCAAGTTAAAAAATCCAAGTAAACAGAATGGTTCATACCAGAAACAGCTTGGAAACTGGTACAACTGAAAAACACAGGCAGGTATAATATTTTAAAACCTTCCCAGTTTCAAATTAGCAATCACTTACTTCCGATTTTGAATAATTCTTAAAGAAATTCTTCCATAAAAATATCCATATGTCTAACACGCTGGAGGATTCCAAGGGAAAGGGACTTGGGCAATTATGGTCATATTCTACAAGTAGGGCTAACAGATCTGAGCTGCAAAAATCTGTGTGACAGTTATATGACAACCAAAGAGTTACAAGTCCTTTGCTGCCATGTTCTGATGAACTGGAGTTTTACAACCCAGATCTGGTAACTATAGCTACAAACCACAGAGGTCACTTGGAGCCTCTAGTGACAGTACTGATCAATAAAAGTGTCCGAACTTCAACCCTGATCTTTTGGGCAAAGGGTGACCTTATGTAGAACATATTGAGTACAATTCAAATGACTAACCCGAGGTTTGCAGAATGGGTAAAGAGAATAACTTTGATGATAAAAAAAATCAAATTAATCCCAGAAATAAATGTCCTGATTGGCTGCAGTGGCCAAGTCATGCTCACTATTGTGTGCCTGGCCAATGAGAAACGGGCTTCTGATGTGGTATAGCCTTGGCAGTACTCTTGTGGTGTAACAGTTCATGAGACAGTAGATACTTTCTGGAAAGATTGGTGACTTTTGATCAAGCTAGTGGGATTGCTTGCCACTGGTGAGAAGATCTGACAATGTTAGTAGCTGATCGGGTGAAGCGTGTGTAGCACTGTAATGTCTGCTATTATATGTGAGGTCAGAGATAGATTACTAAAATTGCAAATCTCTCTGTCATAGGTTCAGCTTGTGACATGGCACCCATCAGAGGCAGGGAGACACGTAATTCTAAATGTGATTTTTCTTACAAATATTACATAATAAAGATTTTTTATAACTAAAAGAATGTTGTTTCTTTTTATTACATCAACAAATTATTTTCAGTACTTTGTTCACTAATTCTTATCCTCTCTATCTTATCTTTAATTATTTCTACAGTTCTACGCCTTACTCTAAATTCTTCTATTTATTTCTTTTTTACTGTTTTGCTTTGCGTGGCCCTTTTTCTTTAAGCCCAATGGAACTATGCTTGCGACTCCTTCACCCACAGTCCCTCACAGTCATTTACATGGCTTCTGCTCTGCTGGGTGCTGGGTAGAGGGCTGGTGTCACTCCTAGTTGCTCCTGGAAGGCTGCAGCTCATTTGTGGCTGCTGAAGGGGCTGGTGTTGGCTGCTGCTGTAGTCTATCTTCTACTGTATCCTTCACTGTCTCTGTTTTTGGAGTGCCAGATGTCAGCACTCCGCACTTCTGGGAAACTCTTGCCAGGTCCTGGGCTCACCTGGGTATGCTAGCACCTAGGTGATCTGGTCGTGCAGGTGCCTGTGGGCCACTTAATGAACTTTCAGTTCCTGAGTCTTTGGCTGACTGGACCATCTTAGTCACCGAGAGAGTTCATTTGATATCCTCTTGTGGTGCTTTGTCACTGCCAAAGTTCTCTGCTTCTTTTGCTCACTGTCGTTCAGCTGCTGCCTCACTGGCTACTTTATTCTATTTCTGGTTTTCTTCCTTCTTTAGTCTTTTTGCTTCTTTTCTTCTCTTTCATCTTCCTTCTACAGTATTGCCGTTACACCACTTGCTTTAGAAATGGTAAAAATGAGGACCTTAAAGGGAAGAGGAGAAGAAGAGTCACTGGTGTTCTAGTTACCAAATGTCCTTCCTTTCACACTCCCCCCATGTCAAAGCCATTCAAAACCTTTATTGGCTTGTGTGGACTGGGTGCATGTTTAAGTGCTCAAAAATATAAATAAATGTTGCACATTATAACAAGAACCACTAGCCAAGCAAGCTTCTAAAGATCCCCATTGGATCAAAATTTGTACAGAAGTGATTGTAACCTAGTATCTGTCTTCCTTCACTTTTATACTATATTAAGTCTTTCTACTCTAAGTAGCTTACAGCAAAAAAAAAAAAAAAAACAGTAAATACAGCAATATCAAAAAATTGTCAGCTACTCAAATGCCTTAACTTATAACATCTCTAATATAATTTTTTTTTTTTAATCTGCGCTCAGTCATTACTGACTCTGCAGTGACTGCTTGGATGAGTCCTTGCAGTTTTCAAGGCAATTGTTTTTCGGAAGTGGTTTGCCAGAGCCTCCTTCCTAGAGCAGAGCCCAGCTGGCGAGCGCAGGAGGCAGGGTTTCCATTGCTTCGCGCCTTTTTCGGGCGAGCGCGGTTTCACGTTTACCGGCAACTGCTCCCGACTCCTTTTTGCAAGGCACCGCCAGCATTTTTCCTCCCACCGGAGTGAGAGTACCCATTTATCTACTCACGTGAGTTTTCGAACTGTTGGGTTGACAGGAACTGGGGAGGAAACAGGAGCTCACCCTGTTTAACACGAAGGCTGGACTCAAACTGCTGAAGCGTCAGCCATTTCTGGCCGGCAACTTTCAGCGTCATTAAGCCACTGCGCCACATAACACTCAGTAAATTATATCTGTACTGATAGCACCACCATATATCCTAGATCAGTGTTGTCCAGACTTGGCCACTTTAAGATGAGTGGACTTCAACCCCCAGAATTCCCCAGCCAGCCATGCTGGCTGGGGAATTCTGGGAGTTGAAGTCCACTCATCTTAAAGTGGCCAAGTTTGGACAACACTGTCCTAGATACTTGCTGTTCCTTGCTCTATCTTCCTGAAGGCTGTTTGAAAAATCCAGGTTTTTAACAGCTTTCTAAAAATCAAGATTTTATTTGGAGAAAGCAGCCTCAGAGATTACAAGGCTTTTTATCACAATCACCTTTGAACGGCACACAGAAACTAATCACAAATAGAATGAAGCTTCTGCAATATTGGTATTATATGGCTATATCAGGTAGTCCTAGTGACCACATGGGCAGTCACATTTTACACTAAATGAAGTTGCTGAGTGGACTTCTATGGCAATCCAAAGCAGACCTTTCTTACAGTAATAAGAAACGTACCCACATTTCTATATTCAGTAAGTAGCCAGCTAGAGAATGTGTTATTTTATCCTTGAGGTACTCAAGGCTTACCTGTTTCCTTTGACAGCTGTTTTCCCTGAGATTATTTTGGATGAGCCATTCATTATTTCTCTCTTTATACTTGGTCTTGGAACCTAAGTTCTTTTCTCTAAATGCCATCCCCATCTACATTTCTGTTTGCTGATGTGTGTTTCCTAATCAACCATTAAACAATTAAGTACTATTTTAAGCAGACATTTTGGTGCCAGTTTGTGTCTTGGGAGTTATAATATGATAGCGTGCTTCAGATCCCTAGATCTTAGAAGGCTTAGGCATTTTCAAATTGACCACCAGTTGCTAGATTTAAATTGGTCTTATTATTTATTTATTGAATACATATCCTGACTTTGATTTAGGTGCTCAAGGAAGCATACAGGGTATGCCCTCCTCTATTTTACTCTACAACAATAACCTTGTAAGGCAGGTCCAGTTGGGAAAAGGTCCTCATGTGTTGTTTTTTGTTTTAATTAGCAGAAAGGGGTAGGCATTTCCTTCTTTTAGCACTGTTCCTATTTTCTTGGTTGGAGGGGAGGAAAAAGTGGTGGTAATGAATACCAGTGAAAGCATTAACTGCTGTTTTACCCTGGACTGTCCTGATTGGCTAAGTCAGTCCTGGCAGGATGAATGAGCTTCTTATACATGTGAAAAAACATCAAAGTTAGAACAGATTGATACTTCAATTTTTTTTAACCAAGTTCCTATAGCTACAGGCTGAAGTAAGATAATCACACAGAAACAGAAACACATTTACAATAGCAACACTTTGCCAAGTGGACTCTCTTGTGGTGCTTTATGTTCAATACAGTACATTTCTGACCAGGCCATGAATTTCCCCTTAGGATGGCTTGGTATAGAAGAATCCATTGGAACAATTATTGGCATGGTGGCTGCTGGCATTGGAGGCCTGATAGTTCTGATTGTAGTTTTAACTCCTCGACTGCGAAAGTGTGTTCCATGTGCTAAACCAACATCCCACCAAGGTAGAGTATGAAGTGCATGATCATTTAATAAAATGTTGTATAAGTTTCTAATAAATGCAAGGCATATATGTGATCCAAGCATTCTTTTTCAGCTTGTTCAGAATTGTGACCTAAAACATTGTTTAAATATTTTTTTTGTTTTCTGAAGATGTTTTGCCCAGTTATAACAGTAGAAGTATAACAGCATGGGCCTTGGTACATTGTTCTCTAGTATGTGATACCTTGCATGTGAAATGTTAATAAATGCTAAAATATAGGAACATGCCTTATACCTGGTTAGTCTATTCATTTATCCAGGCCAGTATTATGTATGGAACTTTCCTCACTGCCCATTCATGTGTTAGTATAAACAATGCCAGGATAACAACTTCCATCCCCTCTGCCAACCCTATACCATCTCTATTGTGTTTGTTCTGAATGTTTTATCCTGTTTTGTGAGTGTGATGCTAACTATAAGCTGTTCTTGATGACATTGGGGAAAATACTGCTTCTGTACTGGTTCAGCTAACAACAACTAGGCCTGGTCTTAACTATGGGCTGGATTTTAGATGAAGGCAACATTGTGAGTCTAAGGGGAAGCTTGGTGTTGATAAGGCATGATTATGCCATGGTAAATGCAAGTGTGGTCAAGGTCGGTAAGTAGTAATGATTCCTCAGAAAAGTTGGGGATTGAACCTTGCACCTTTTGCATATGTAACTTGTGCTAGATATTACAGCTGTCAGTTTAATTGTGGGTACACACTGTTGGAGAAATACCCTGAGAACCACCCCCCCCCCCCCCCGTGTCCTTCTCTGCCACTTGGGTGGCAAGGTCTGGATCTGTTCCTTTACTCTTAGGACACAGATTAAAAGTCTCCAAAATTTTAATGAGTCAGCAGAGCCTTGGCCAGATAAACAAGGACATGTTAAGTAACATTCCCAGGTGAAAGACCCCAAATATACATACCAGCAAGCTTATATAATTAAATTCATATATGGAACTTCAAATGGTGCAGTTCCACTGGCTAATCCATGTTTGGTCATTTACACATTTCTAAGCAAGGGGAAAATTCACTAAAATCTTACCTTTGTGTGTGGCATTTCCATAGCAACCTACTATACGGTTTGTCCCATTATTTATAGCAGTTGTTTCATGGTGCAATGTGCAGTTCCACCACACTTGAACTGTACCCTTGCACCCGCATGAGCCTAGCGACCATTTGCTTATCTATTCTGTGGTTTTCTAGCTACGTTTATATCCTAATAATGAAGTCTGTTTGGCTAAGGCTAAAACTCTGAATCCCCTAATGAATGGGCATTCATGAATCCCTCAAATTCCTCTGAGTTCATCCATCTCTTTCAACATGAACCAGTTTTTCTTTAAAAGTTTTATTTAATGTGAAAATCTTGTTATACCCATTTTCAAATGTTCTGAAAGCATAAAGGCCCCATTCTCAGGGCTGTCAAATGCCTGTGGGTATGAATGTGCCAATAGAGGCCTCCTTTAATGTCCACCAGGCTCCCTGCTTCATCTGACTTTATTAATTTGAACTATATATACTTATGAGATGTAGTGCTAACGATATTGAACTAGGACTCAGGAAACCCAAGTTCCAACACATTCTCTGCCATCAAAGCTCTCTGGGTGATTTGCGGCCCGTTTCTCTCTCATTCTCTCCCTCTCTCTCTCTCAGCCCAACCTATCTCACAGGACTGTTGTTCTAGGAAAAAGAAATGGAAGGAAGGAGTGCAATGCATGGCACTTTGGACTCCTGGAAAGAAAGTGGAATATAAATGTGACAAATTAATAACTAATAATATATTAGTAGGCTCATAGATCTTTTTTAAAAAAAACAGTGATGTTTTGTTTGGAAATGTGCTCATCTACCCAGGCCAAAGAAATAAAAAAATAAAATTAAAGGCTAAGAATAAGATGGAGAGATAGAGAACAACTTGGGTATTTTGTGACTATCCCCAGTATAATAGCCTCTTATGAACAGAAAATCACCTCTGTGGCAGCTATTTTATGAGAGCATCCATAACATTCCAAAAGATCTCAACATTCCAAAAGCCCCCCCCCCAAAAGATGACTATCCTTAATCTACACAATTATATTTTGTTTATTTTATTCTGTTCTGATTTTAAGTTGGTTGTAATTGCTTCGGTCTCTGTATATGTGTGTATATCTCTTTCATTTATATGGATGATTTTGTGTCGGGAGAGAAAGAATACATTTCACACCATTTTGTACATATTTTTAAATTGTTGGCTATCTAGCAAATATATTACAGTTAAAAAGGTAAAGCATTCAGATCAAAAGAACAGCCTTGGTATTATGAGAAGGATGCCTGGATGTTTGGTAAACAGGCACAGCACCCAAGGCACAAATAAAAAAACAAACAAACTTGCATTAAATAGTTAAATACTAAAGTCACCTGTGCTAAGACCATTTCCTGCTATTCAATTATAATATCATCCAACCATAATTGTCAATATAGCACTAGTGAGGACAGCATTATTTTGCCTCAATGACGGCTGGGTGAAGCTAGAAGATGGTATAAATCACCAGTGGGAAAAAGGCTGAAAACTGCATCTTAAATAATCTTAAATGTCTGGAAGGAATGGGACTGTAAAACAAATGGGGTTCATAGAGCAAGATTACCCATTTGCTTAACTGGGGTTTATTGAATAAACTACAGCTGACAAAAGCATGTTGCATAGTTTACAATCCACAATGATTGGATTCACAGAAATGTGCTAACATCTTCTGGCCAGGAGCTTCTCCAGGCACATAAACACCCTTCTGTCAAGCGAGCTGCACTTCTGCAAAATCCTGATGGACTCTGTAGCCTCAGAGGAATTTGAAGCCTGCTGTGAAGGCACTTGTATCCAAGATCTTTTCATGGTATTCTCTATTTAGGCCCCAAAGAAAACAAATTTAAAGTATGCTGCTTATTAAAAATAATGTCTGAGTGGCTAATTTTGTTATTGCAACTGTCTTCATTCCCTTTTTTAAAAGTGCCAGTAAAATATTAGCAAAGGTTCTTCTGAAGTAGAATAGAAGACCAGTACAAATACTCAAAATGCAAACAAAGTGACATAGGTTTAGTTCATGAATAACAGGCATTTTGAGGTGCATTTTTAGTTCATGAATAACATGCATTTCATATGTTCCATTTATAACTGCTGTAGAAGAACCAAAGAATTAGAGAGTTTCAGTTTCCACAACTCAATGGACAACTTGTTGCTGCAATACATATTGTCAGTGTGGTTACAGACATTGTATTTTAACTGAATTAACACATGATTAATCTGGAATTAATTACCAGAAGATATGCTGATGGTCACTAACTTGGATGGCTTTAAAAGGGAATTGGAGAACAGGTCTCTCAAGAACTATTAGTCTTGAAGACTCAGTGCTACCTACAACCAAGGCAGCACACCTTGAAATATCAAGTACAAGGGAACAATGATGGGAGAGAGCTATACCTTCATGTTTTTATTAGCACCCCAGGTGCTTCTGGTTCGCCACTGTGAGAAACAAAATTGAAAAGACCCTTGGCTTGATCAACAGGACTATTATGTTCTTAACCACAAGTCTTGGATCACAGCAGTACATGGATGGATGGATGGATGGATGGATGGATGGATGGATGGATGGATGACTGGATGGATGGATGGATGGATGACTGGATGGACGGACGGACGGATAGATAGATAGATAGATAGATAGATAGATAGTAGATAGAACTGCCTGTGTCAATTCACTTGCAAATGCTTTGGGTACTTCTAGATGGGCTTTTCCCTCTGCAGCTGCCTTGTTCTATATTTGCAGAAATTGAATTTGACTAATTCCATACCTGCATTTTCTTGCTTCTCCAATCTTTTTTCTTATAATAGCAACAATAAAAATTATGAGAGGAAAGGCAGAATAGCTGCACAATGCTTTTTGATTGGCATTGATTCCCTCCATCTGGAAGAATCTGCAATTGATTTGTATTCTGTATTTGATTTGTCACTTTTTTTAACTTCACTGCTCATTTACTTTCTTCTTTTTCTTTCCCCCTCAGCATAATTTGGAGCATTCGACTAAAGAATAATATCAGACATGACAAGAATTGCATAGTTAACAAATAGAAGCAAAACGGTTGTTCAAGTGTTTTATTTCTAAAAGTATAATAAAATGTTTTAGCATCCTTTTAGATCATATTCTTAATTTCTTTTCTTTGTTTTTTTACAAATATTAAGCTTATTCATAGAATAAACATATAGAAAAAAAGTTTACAATTTTATGCTAATATTAATCAATGCCTTACTTGTCAGTATGGATGAAAACATAATGGCCATTCTAGCCAATATAAGTTAATAATTGTACTACAAACTGAGATTGGGAAACCAAGTAATTGGTTTGAGAGGAAGGGACAGAAGATGAAGGAAGGAATAAGGACTGCACCCCCATTACTTCTGTTCAGAGTATCCCCTCCTGCCATTGCATTTCTAACTAAGTTGGCCATCAGGGCTTTCTTATAGATGGTTGTTCAGTTCTGTACCATGCAGGTAAATGGTTACACATTGTGTAGTGCAAATGGAGCAAAGGTGGGGAGAGGAGAATAAAAGTTTCTGAATGAGTATTTCATATGCAATGTTTTTCTAATTAAGTCGTGCACTTAAAAACTTGCAACACATAGATCAGAACCAAACATAAATACATTATAAACATATACTTTGTGACACATAGTGATAGTTGAGGACTGGGATAATTTTCAGAGGCGAACTGAAAAAAATGGGAGCAAAACCACATGAATTAGCAATGATTGCCATGCCCATTTGCAAAAGCAGCCTCATTTCTGCATAAAGAGGAAGGGGCTTGGGCAGGATACTGTCTTTCTTTGTGTGTGTGTGTGTGTGTGTGTGTGTAATCAGAAAGTGTTCCAATAAAGTGACTGAACTTGTTAGTCAAGCAGTGGCATCCATAGGAAACCACAATAAGGTCAAAATGATGACCTATGTGATGACATGGTCATGCAAATGCTGCCAAAAATATCAGTTTAAAATAGTATTGAGACTTTATTAACATCATATGATACCAAAAAGTCACATAGCAGTGTTAGGCCATACTGGGAACAAATTAAAACTGGATAGAGCCAGCATAGGAAAGCAAATACGCTCAAAAGACTAATTTCAGAGTAAACCAGAGATTTTACTTAAATACATAGAAAATAAAACTGGACTCTAGTGTCATTCTATCTAGGTACTTGCTATACTTAGACATTCCAGTGGGTTAGATTCCTGCCTGTATCTTGAAAGTTGTGGGCTTAGATTCCAGGTTCCCACCAAGCCCTGCTCCCCAGCCAGCTGCTGCTCCAAGGGAAAATTCAAAAGAGAAAATGTTTGGTCAACTAGCCTCCCCAACTTTTCTTACTCGGCCTATAAATCTATTATGGGTGTTTTCTGACATGACAGCACTCTAGGAACATCCATTATTAGAGGTGCTCATTATAGCCACACACACAAATGGACTCTTTAAGAATGTATGGAAACAACATTCCATTAATGCACTCAGTCACATGGACATTGCTGGATGTCAGCTACTGAGAGGCTGAATTGGCATCAGTGTCTGTCATTCATATGGATTAACAGGACCAGGACAACCTGAAGGATCCATAGCCTTCTATTGTAGAAATGAATTTGCTATGGATCAGCATAGGGATGCGGTGGCACAGCGGCTTAATGATGCTGAAAGTTGCTGGCCAGAAATGGTCGACACTTCAGCGGTTCGAGCCCAGCTCCGTGCAGCACAGCAAGCTCCTGCTTCCTCCGCAGCTCCTGCCAACCCAGCAGCTCAAAAACTTACGTGAGTAGATAAATGGATACTCTCACTCCGGTGGGAGGAAAAATGCTGGCGGTGCCTTGCAAAGGAGACGGGAGCAGTTGCCGGTAGCGCAGAAGCTGCACACGCCTGAAAAAGACGCGAAGCAACGGAAACCCTGCCTCCTGCACTCGCCAGCTGGGCTCTGCTCTAGGAAGGAGGCAATGGCAAGCCACTTCCGAAACACCTTGCCTTGAAAACTGCAGGGACTCGTCCAAGCAGTCACTGCAGAATCGGTAACGATTGAGTGCGGATAAAAAGGAAAAAAAAAGGATCAGCATCCCCCTGCTTATGTGTGTGACAGATACTTTGGGTAACAATTGTCAGTCCTGCCCATTTGATTAGGTTGGCTAACGCTTATGGGATCTGTAGTTCAAAACATTTGGAAGGTGCCACTTTGCAGATAGCCATTTTGACATCCCTGCTGTAGTTTCTGGTGAGCATTCTTAAATTTATAGAAAGGTATCCTGTGGGAAATTAATTGTTCCCTAACAAGACAGCACTTTTCTCTTCCTTTTGCACTGAAGCCACATGACAGTCCCAATTCTTTTTTTGTATTATAGTGATTTCCATTGCTGTTTTGTATTGTTCTCTCACTGCCATTTTTAAAAAGAAGATTTAATATTTGTATAAAATTATATTGTCTTTCTAAACAGAATGGAGTCATATGGTAAACTTACATTTTACCATGCTAGCTTCTTAAATTTAAATTGGTGGATGCACTTCAGTAATACAAATGTTCATATGCACATTTTCAAAACCACTTCTACAGCATACATTTCTAAATAACTGATTCTGCAACAGTGGAGCTCCTCCATATCTGGCTGATGACACCAGATAGCAGGAATTCTAGATCTCTCTGCTGCCATCAACTGGGTGTCTAGATATTTGTGGGCCACCTACAGTATCCAAATAATGATTCATAATTTCAGAAGCTGGGAAGGTATAAATAATCAGGAAACCTGTAGCCTTTGTACAACCAGTTAAATAATTTGCAAAGGGCCTAATATTAAAAGAAAACTTAACAAATTTAAATGGTTTATTATAAAAATCTCTTAATGCCTGTTACTCCTGAAGCCACATACAGGATATGTTTGGCCACAAAGAAAATTTGGCCAGAAGGCATAGTGCTTGTTAAATGGTGCAGATCTCCAACACCGAGCTGCTTCTTTGTCACACTGGCAGATTAATTTTTGACATCTGTTTAATATAGCATCTGAAAAAAGGAAAGAAGATAATATTGCTAGTTATGATGAAGTAGAGCACAAAAACAAAATAGACTGGCTTATCTATAAAACTGGCATGTATTAAGACATATGACTCCTTCAGAGATTCAGGACTCTTCTGTTTGAAACTTTTTTGAACACCTCAAAATGGTTAAAATTAAATCAATACTGCTTGCAGGACATTTTGGACACTAAAAAAAAAAAAAACCTCATGACTGGAGGCTAAAGCATTGTGTGTGTGTAACAAGCATGTATTAGTCCACTATATCTTATATTGCATAATGTCTATTTCCTATATCCATGTATATGTTAAAGTGAAGCACTGTTATGCTCCATGTTCATTTTTGCTTGTTAAGCCTTATCTCACAAATACTGTTTTAAAGCAAACATTTCTCTTGGCCCCTCTGTGAAAACTCATCTTGGAATTTAAGAATTCAGGAGAAAGGTGTCTCAGCAACAGGTGCCTGTCCAGAAATCTAAACTTCTGATTATTATGAAGTATGGGGGGAAAAAAAGAAGAAGAAACATCTCTTTCACTAAGTAAGCAAAGGAGTTTTACCCTTGCTGTTCTTCTCAACTCTGAGGTAAAACTGTAATTTTTAAGAAGTCCACAGTCATGTTACTCTATTGTGGTGGTTGGTGATCCACCTTTATGTTGGGAAGTGTCCAAGGGCAAGGGCCACAGTGCTAAGCAGGGCTGGGGTATTACAGAGTTTTCAGAAACAGTTTGTTTTTTTTTTAACGTTCTGTTAAGCCTATTTTGAGGTGTACCCTACAGTTCCAATGTGTCACTAGCCTCAAAGAAGCAGAAAACTATATCCACTATTTTTAGCCATCACAGTCAAGTGATGACTACAATGGATGGCCTGCAGCCCTGACCCCACTGGATTTTGTACACCTGTGTTTTATCAATTACAGCATATAAAAATCTATAGAGATTCCAACCCTGTTTACATATTTTACATATTTATATATTAAGATTTCTGTTCAGAACTTTATTCTTCCATCTTCAAACTAACCATAGACCTTGGGAGACTGACAATATGCTGCAAACAATTTGATTAAAAATGCATGGCATAAGTTAGCAGAAGACAGTATATACCTGTATTTTAAAAAAGGTAACAGCGATGCATAAATAGAATAATTAACAATATAGCCATTTTTTTCACCACTAGTCTCCACAGAAAGATTGAGACTGCTTTAAGTCAAGGTCATATGTGTAAACCCTTTATTATTTTACATCCTTTTATACTTCCCAGCCCGCTAGTGACCTGGACAAAAGGACTGGCATGTTCTAGCACCAGGCTTAATGAAATGGAAAAAACAAAATGATACTTTTGCTAGGCATAGGACAGCAATACAATACTGCTGTTGGTCAAATGTCATTAGACTCACTTAATGAAAATATCCAACATCAAAATAAACACCCTTTCACAATAAATCATTTTTAGGCCCAGAGGAAAAGTCTAATTCAATTACTATTACATGATATTTCCACAAGCTGAATCTTCAGGCAGCTATAAGAGATGTTGTTAGTATTAAAGTTGTTTCAAACAATAGTCTGCTTACACCATTGCTATGCATCTTCCAACATCTCTGAGAAAACCTGTAGGACCTTCTGAAATTAAGGATGAATTCTTCACCTCTAGAACATCTGCACATACTTGTGCCTCTCTGAGATAAGGTAAATAAAAATACCTTACCACATACCACAGCATTGTCCTGACAAGTCCACTTATATCTCTCCGTTATGGGATTACAACCTTGTCGTTTTGCAAAGTCGTAACAGCAGTCATGTCCATGGCAGCACCTTTCAGTGACAGAGACTTGTTAATACCATTGATGTGAGCCACTGAAGATCAAGCAAAATGTGCAGCAGTGTGAAACTATCTCTAGTTTCATAGTGCTCTGGTGTGTGAGACATTCTCGAGCACAATCAAGTATTTTCATAAAGCCCATCATACTCTGGATATTTTAAAAAGTAATCACACCTCTGAACTCCGTTCCTTAGGAAATCATAGCAACAATTTTACATTTTAAATGTAACTCTCTGTAACTTTCCTTTCTGCTGATGCTGAGTGCTCTTATCTCCCTCCCTCCTCAGATAGCAATGCTCTAGACAACAAGGCCGAAATGTACCCAAAACAAGGTACAACCAGTGAAGACAAGGACTTGTGGTTTAGCTACCAGCAATTGACCAAATTTGGAGTACGGAAGGCATGGGGAGGGCACTGAGGGGGGATTGGGGAGAAACGGCTCTTGTAATGATAAAAAGGCTTGCTGAACTCCTTTTCGGGGTTCAGTTCTTTGCAGGGACCTGCGAGTCCTAACTGAATTTTTGCGCAAATAAAGCTTCTCCCTGAATGACCCAGTGAGAGTCTCGTCATCTATAAATGTTGCGTTGCTCCCACCCGTAACAGTCTGATGTTCACAAATACATATTGTGCATACATGTAGGGGAAAAAACATTAAATGTAATATATCAAAATAAATACAACTCTAGTTCCACTGCAACAAGAGATCACACAGTCATATCTTTTCTTCTATTGCTTTCTCAATTTAGCAACACTATAATGTCATCCAGCATAATAAAGGACAGGGTTTGTACTCATCATATCATGTTGCTCAAAACTATTTTGTTACTTGCTTTCCCTTTTCTTTTGCAATCACAATATGCTATTTTTTTCCCCAGATATTCTTGTCTCAAAGTAGATCTGACCTTATTTAAAATGTATTAAACAGAGTAGGATTAATCCAGTTGAAGAATGTAGTGGAAAGGTTAACTTAATAGAGAGAAGCAGTTTACATACCAATCTGTCTCATCCTTAGGCCATCCACTTCCTCCTGGACCACAATAGCATCCATAACCTAGATAGGCTAAAGAAAATCGTCTTGTGCCACATTTTATGGTTCCGTATAATTCAAGCAGTCCTCTTTTGTTCACAGAATGGTTTTTTCCAAGAACATCATTCCATACTGCAAAGGCATAAATTAGATTTTACTGCATTTGAGTAGCTCCATAAAATAGTTGATTTATCTCTTTTTACACAATCTGTTCCTGAATGAATGATTACATTAAGTCTGTGTTTGGCTGGAGTGTTGGGCAGCTGTTAGAAAGGAGAATAAGTTTAGATTAAGCTTCGGACTTGTGTGCTCCTTTCACATCTGAGGTTGTCCTAACCACAAGTTATCACACATTCAACTGATAAATGAAAGTCAATATTAATTATGGTATTTAAAATAACCATACTTGAAATCATGCTTTAGTGTGACAGTTAAATGTGGAGCAACAGAAGAAGAGAGAAGATGCATTAGACTCAGAAAAGGGATATGTTATAAATAATGACAATGGGAGGCCCAATCAACAGCTTGCTTCATCCCCAACTTCCATCAGCATACAGTCCCCACCAGATGTCTTGAGGAAATGCAGCCCTTTCAGAAAGTAAGTCTGCATACAGAAAGATGCATACCAACATTGCTATTTTGGAGGCACTAGCTTTCTTTTTTCCATGGAATAGCTTTCAACAAACTCCCTTCCTGCACTAGATGGTGAAAGATGCATAGGGCTTTCACGGGAGTCCTTATAAGCTATATGAATGTATCTGCTTGTCTTACAACATTTGCTATGAACTATGAGTATTCTTTAATCGGAATAACAGGCAAGTTTGGCCTTGGAGTACAAAATGACGCAGGGCAAAGGCTAATAGAGTTCTGTCAAGAGAACAAGCTAGTCATAGCAAACACTCTTTTCCAACAACACAAGAGACGACTCTACACATGGACATCACCAGATGGTCAATACCGAAACCAGATTGATTACATACTTTGCAGCCAAAGATGGAGAAGCTCTATACAGACGGCAAAAACAAGACCAGGAGCTGACTGTGGCTCAGATCATGAGCTTCTTACTGCAAAATTTAGGCTTAAATTGAAGAATGTAGGGAAAACCACTAGACCACTCAGGTATGACTTAGATCATATTCCATGTGAGTACACAGTGAAGGTGATGAATAGATTTAGAGGATTAGATTTGGTAGACAGAGTGCCTGAAGAACTATGGACGGAGGTCTGTAACATTGTACAAGAGGCAGCAACTAAAACCATCCCAAAGAAAAAGAAATGCAAGAAAGCAAAATGGCTGTCTGATGAGGCTTTACAAATAGCTGTGGAAAGAAGGAATGCGAAAAGCAAGGGTGAAAGGGAAAGATATAAGCAACTGAATGCAGATTTCCAGAGAATAGCAAGGAGAGATAAGAAGGCCTTCTTAAATGAACAATGCAAAGAAATTGAAGAAAATAATAGAGTGGGGAAGACTAGAGATCTCTTCAAGAAAATTGGAGATATCAAAGGAACGTTTAGTGCAAAGATGGGCATGATAAAGGACAAAAAAGGCAGGGACCTAACAGAAGCAGAAGAGATTAAGAAGAGGTGGCAAGAATACATAGAAGAACTATACAAGAAAGATCTTAATGTCCCTGATGTCCATGCTGGTGTGGTCACTGACCCTGAGCCAGACATCCTAGAGAGTGAAGTCAAGTGGGCCTTAGGAAGCATTGCTAACAACAAAGCTAGTGGAGATGACAGTATTCCAGCTGAGTTATTTAAAATACTAAAAGACGATGCTGTTCAAGTGCTGCACTCAATATGCCAGCAAGTTTGGAAAACACAACAGTGGCCACGGGATTGGAAAAGGTCAGTTTACGTTCCAATTCCAAAGAAGGGCAATGCCAAAGAATGCTCAAACTATCACACAATTGCACTCATTTCACATGCTAGCAAGGTTATGCTCAAAATCCTACAAGCTAGGCTTCAGCAGTACGTGAACTGAGAAGTACTGGATGTACAAGCTGGGTTTTGAAGAGGCAGAGGAACTAGAGATCAAATTGCCAACATTCGCTGGATCATGGAGAAAGCACGAGAGTTCCAGAAAAGCATCTACTTCTGCTTCATTGACTATGCAAAAGCCTTTGATTGTGTGGATCACAACAAACTGTGGCAAATTCTTAAAGAGATGGGGATACCAGACCACCTTACCTGTCTCCTGAGAAATCTGTATGCGGGCCAAGAAGCAACAGTTAGAACCGGTCATGGAACAACCGATTGGTTCAAAATAGGGAAAGGAGTACGACAAGGCTGTATACTGTCACCCTGCTTATTTAACCTGTATGCAGAGTACATCATGAGAAATGCCAGGCTGGAAGAATCACAAGCCGGAATTAAGATTGCAGGGAGAAACATCAATAACCTCAGATATGCAGACGATACCACCCTAATGGCAGAAAGTGAAGAAGAACTAAAGAGCCTCTTGATGAGGGTGAAAGAGGAGAGTGCGAAAGCTGGCTTGAAACTCAACATTAAAAAAACTAAGATCATGGCATCTGGACCCATCAATTCCTGGCAAATAGAAGGGGTAGAAATGGAAGCAGTAACAGACTTCATTTATTTGGGCTCCAAGATCACTGCAGACGGAGACTGCAGCCGTGAAATTAAAAGACGCTTGCTCCTTGGGAGGAAAGCTATGGCAAACCTAGATAGCATATTAAAAAGCAGAGACGTCACCTTGCCGACAAAGATCCGCATAGTCAAAGCTATGGTTTTTCCAGTAGTAATGTATGGCTGTGAGAGCTGGACCATAAAGAAGGCTGAACGCCGAAGAATTGATGCCTTTGAACTGTGGTGCTGGAGAAGACTCTTAAGAGTCCCCTGGACTGCTAGGAGGTCAAACCAGTCAATCTTAAAGGAAATCAACTCTGATTGCTCATTGGAAGGATTGATAATGAAGCTCAAGCTCAGATACTTTGGTCACCTAATGCGAAGAGAGGACTCTTTGGAAAAGACCCTGATGCTGGGAAAGATGGAAGGCAAAAGGAGAAGAGGACGGCAGAGGATGAGATGGCTAGATAGCATCACTGAAGCAATGAGCATGAAATTGAGCAAACTCAGGGAGGCAATGAAAGATAGGAAGGCCTGGCGCAATATGGTTCATGGGGTCACGAAGAGTCGGACACGACTTAACGACTGAACAACAAACAAAATGAGTATTCTTTATTTTAGCCTCCACACTTGTCAAGGAATATGAAAATTAAAACCATATTGAGAGTGCAGCAAACGAACAGGAAACAGAACAAAGAGGCCAACCTTTTAACCTCCTGATTTGAATAGAATTCTTTGAGGTTTATCATGGGGACATTTTCAAAACAAAATCAAAACTCCAAACTGAAGAATTGTTTTAAAATTGACTTGGTTTTGTTTTCTGGAAATATGCTACCAAATATGCATGCCTGAAAATGTAATAGTCTTTTTTTATTACACAGTATTCAACCTTAATTTTTAAAACTGAAGACAAATATGTGACTTTGCTGTAAGAAAAAAATGAAAACCTTAGCAGCAGTTGTAACATCTGAGTCATAACAGGCAGGCTTACAACATTTACAGAAACAGTCTACTTCTACACATCTTAAGATGTATAAAACATTACTCAATTATAGGTAGCAGAATTGCTCAAAAGTCACGGAGGAAAAAACTTGATATCATTGATAGAAAAATACATACGTACATATGTGTGTATATATACCCAATCTCAAAGCCTAGAAAAAACTTCCTGTAGAAGTTTATTAAAAGAATTGGATCAACATCAAGATAGGAAAGTGATAAAGTATTAGTACTGCATTTAGTCTGTGAATATTTACAGATTGCAAATCACAGCTTTTGGCCTTCAAATAATTAAAAGGATACTAGGGCTGAATTTCATCTTTTTTTTTTTTTTACTCATTCCTGGCACACATCAGTTAAATTCAAAACTGAGTATCATTTCCAAAATGGTTTCAGACACATTTTATATACTAAGGGTGACTTGCACAATTGGCTATTGTGTTATAGTATTTATTCAGCAAGGCAGTATTGCTGAAACCTTGGACAAGTTTAAGAATGCACAGAAGCCCCATGTTTTCTCTTACCTGGAAAGATTATTAAATAGTCTGTTAGAAAAATGCCTGGAATTTGTGGTGGGTTATATGGGTTCTTATAATCTTAGCTTTCTTAGCTCTGGAGTTTGCACTGATATATTTTAAGGTACATTAATGTAGGAATCTTCAGATAATTTAAAATACCTTGTGCTAATGGTCTTACAGGGTTTATTTATCTGCATGTAACTTCTAGATCAGTGCCTCTACTGTCTGACAGCATCTACTATTATATTTTAAATCAACAAACTTTCTCTGCTGACACTTGTTCACTCCACTTCAGCCTATACATGAAATAAACCTTTCTGCAGAAGCCTCACTGTAGGAGGATGGAAAAAGAGGTAAAGTGATATTTAGAGAGACCCACACATATTCAAAAAAGGTGGGAGGGGTATTCAGCTATGAGAATTGTATCTGCCATTGGGCTGAAATACCTATTGAACTAGTTCCACCAAAGCAGTTTTAATTGTCTAGTAAAGTCTGGACTTAATTGCAATGTTTAGGTGTGAAGCCCATTTAACTGGAGTAAGTACACTCATCAAGTAATGAGGCTATATCTCAGTTTTCAACTTTTCACACTTACAAATACAACTAATGTACTGAGTCCTTATTATTTATATGATCAAACAAGTTATCATGAAATCATTAAGTGTTTTTCATGTCTGAGGACAATATGAAAAAAGTGTGCTTACTCACCTGTCCATGTCTTTCTTGCTTCACTTGAATACAGCAATATAAGGCTCATGTAATGCACCTTCGGCATTAAGTGGGGAAAACAGGAGGAGAAAAGGGTTGGTGTTTCTGTGAAGCCAGCATCTACCATCATTTGACATTTCATTTGCACTCACCTGCCTGAAACAGCAGCAGTGTCACCAGCCGGCGTTCCATGCGGAGGTCAATTCAGTATGACCCCACCCTGTCTGCACACTTACGGTCTGTTTAGATTCTCCCTGTAGTTCTGCTGTCAAACTGAGCCAAGCAGTGGGTGTATATAAACAATCTTACTGGATGCTCCTTTACAGTCTACTCTCAGAGCTAAATATATGAATCTATAGTTAAGTATGAGATACTTCCAAGCAAAAAGAGCTCACTATTCAGAAGCTGAAGGAAGGGCAGTTTTCTGATGCCAGGGCTTCTATTTGCAGATTGTTCCTTTCAGCAGGGTTTGCTAAAAAGGAATTTGACTGAATCTGCTGGAGATGTTGAGTTAATTGCCACCAGAAAGCTGGGTTCTTTTCCTGTAAGCTTTTGCTTACAGTCCCCAACTGACCTCAGCATTTGTTTCCCAGCTCTGACTGTTAAAGGCTCAGTTCTGTAACAGGTACTGGCAGGTACTTAAACTAAAGAACTGCTAAAAATTAAAGCTCTTTTCTCTTAATGCTTGATATTTTAGCAAGCTATTTAAAGTGAAGAATGTAGTTCTAATCTGGTAATATTAGGATTCCCAATAAGTCTGTGGGCCCAAGCACCCCTAGGTGCTCCTTGCAACACCTGTCTTTTTTGTCTGGGGCTTTCGTTCCACCATGAGAGCCATTTTGTGAATGAGCAAGTCCTCCCCCATGGCAGACATAACTCTCACTCTCAAAGGTCCATATGTGTTCATTGGCCAAAAAAAAAAAAAAAAGGAGACTTCTGAGTAAATTAGTGTTCATTGTAATCCTCTGAAATCTCACTCCTTTAGGGACACATTGTTATTTTAAATTACTGATGTCATACCAAGCACAGAAGATGCCCAAGTGCTGTAGCAGAAGATCTATATACAGGTTTTATTGCTAGACAAAAATAACATACAAAATACAAAAGGCACTTCAAGAGTTGAATAATCAGCTGAGATCTTCATTCACATGGAACGTATTTGAATGATACAAATTGCAAAATGGCTAAAAGCAATTAGCATGGTAACAATCTAAAACATCAGTGCTCAAATTCAGGCTCAGAACTGTCTGCCAAATGTCAAGGATAATACTGGCCATTGTTGTCACATTTGCTTATAAATTTTCAAAGACTGCCCAGTTGGAAGGATGGTCCAGATGGTCTAATTTTCTTTCATTCTTGTCTTTTTTATGCACATAGATGAGACTGAGTGTTCCAGTCTCATCTGTCTTGCAACAAAGCTGAGAACGTACATGACCCTCTACCCTTTGGAGCCACGTATCAAGAGCCAGCTATTTCTAATCTATGGTCTTTAGTATTCTTCAAATGGAATTATTCTTTTATTGTTTAAATGGTCATGGATTTATCATACAAATGGAAAAGGAAAATGCAGTTTTAAAATTGGCAGTCATCTGCTTCTGTCCAGTTTTAGTAACCCTCATAGGAGCATAAATAGCTTAAAAGAATTTCAAAAGCGGATTTTTAGGATTGGATAAAAACAGTAAGTAACCTGTCATCTTAAATTATTATTATATAAGCCTTTACTTGCAGTACCCAATCTAGCTGCACAAACTTCCTCCAACTCTTCATAGAACTATCCTAAACTCTGCCTTGGAGTAAATTGACAGCAGAGGATCTAAGTTATTTTATACGTGGTACTAGCAAGCGGCGTGGAGCAACTTCTGTATCTTCCCTTCTCTATATGTGTGTTTTAAGTCCCTATTCCTCCCCCTCCCCCCATTACAAGCACTGGAAGAGAAATTATTTAGACTGGGAGAAAGCAATGCTCAAGGAGGTGTGTATGAGTGCTTCTGTATATACATAACAAAATTGGCAACTCCTGTCAGATTTGATCCCAAGTACAAAATTATCCCCTTCCTTGTGTAATTTAGAATGTGACATGTATAGGTTGAGATACAAAATCATTTGATATATGACGTTAACTCAGATCTAAACTAAGGCCACAGGAAAATTTAAATGTAATGTTTATTCCAAAAGGCGAAGGAAATAATATGCAATAGTACAAATGAGGGTATTGATATCCCCTGAATGTATTAATTCATGTTGAGATTTAAAGTACAAAAATAGCCTTTTCATTTTTACAGTATTGACAACAAAACATGTATTTCCATGTGATGACTATATACTTTAATATATAGATTTATATAATTTTATCACCCAGTTCTAAGAGACACAGCAATTAGATTTTTCAAAAATTAATAATTAGAGGTAACTGGGTTGAAAGGGAAGAAGATAAAGTTGTCAAAGGAGAATCCAAACCCAAAGCTTTAGAGTCATCAGTGTAGCATCCAGGAGTGCCAATGTGCCCCTGTTACTATCCACTACACTCCCTGCTCCACTTGATCTCTTATATTTTAAAATAATAACTCTATTGTTATCATCACCACCACCACCACCACCATCATCATTAAAAAACTGGTGTACTGCAATGAAAAATACCAGTCTTCAACAACATCTATATTTCCAAGAATGTCTCTGAGTTCTAAATAAGCCCTACAGTCTTTATCTTGAATTTAAAATAATAATAATAATAATAATAATAATAATAATAATAATAATAATAGACAATAAAACTTAGAGAGGAAAAGAAAAATAAAGAAAGGAAGAATATAATGTGCAAAACAAAAGAAAAAAAGAGAAAGGAAAAAAGAAGAAAAAAAGAAAAGAAATATTTAAAGAAGTGACTTCCTATCTTTATCACAAGTACAAACAAACCTAGTAGTTCTTCATCCCCTATAAGGTAGCCCTACAGTATTTCTCAGAAAATAAAAGTGATTACTAACTACAAGCCACTTCTTTGTTCTGAAGTATGGCACCTACTCAGGCAAAATAGTATTCTAAAAGCAATATTTGGTAACTGGTTATGTACTCATGGCAAAGAGGCTTGCCTCCCCTGGTACCAATAATAAGTTCCTAAAATTCCCAACATGCTCACCAGCCTCAAAAGTTGGGATCTCTGAACTAGATGCAATAAGAAGACAATGAAAGAAACAAAGAGAATTATACCACTTTTAAAACACACACACATACACATACACACAAAAGAGACTTCTTAGGAGTAGAATGGACAGAGCAAAAGCAGACTGGAAGATGAGACAGAAGAGTTATGCCTGCTTACAGTGCATTGAGAGCTGCTTAGAAGCCACTGTAAGAAATGAACTGGTTACCTAGTAACCTCTATATGCATCCTTCTGCCTTCTAGAACTGTTAACGTGAATGGACTGAGGGTGAGGAGCAAACTACACGATGTATTAAATATTGCACAAAAACAAAAAGAACAAAATATTGAAGGTAGGAGGATATACCTCTATCATCTCACAGTGCAAGATTCAGAAGTGTTCTTAAATGATAAGAAATGAGATACTGACTAAATGTTAGGAAAGTGAGCATCTCAGATGGTGATTTCTCTACACTTCTTGGGCTGCCATGCCATGATGTTACATGATTTTCTGTAAACTAGTGCAGACACAATGCACATTCCCGAAACCTATGACTTACCCCACCCTGAGAAAACGGATGTGCATGTTCTCACCCTCACTTAAGAATTGGATGAAACTCACATTACAAGTTCATCCTGCATTGGTGGGCCTTTGTTTTCCTACTGGAAACCTGCCTGTCGTGTCTCCTGAAATCCAGCTCCCAGTTAATGCTTCATTCACCTAGCCAAAAGGAAAGCCCTCTGAAGCAATTTTGCTGGCATACTACTTGCATAGGATTTGCTGGATTAACATACCTCAGGGCTTGCTAGAATGCCATGTGTGATGCTGATTAGGCACTAAGGTAAACAGAAAACATTTAAGGCTTTTTAGTGCATTTATTAATAATTTCAATTTTCACTTGCAACCATCCTTCTACTAGCCCAATGAGGAGAATGCTTTGCAGATAACCAAATGTATACAAATACATGTGGGCCATGCATGGACACTGAGTGTGTGTAGGGATGGGGACACTTGGAACTTCTGTGCATCACTTTTTGTGAAGAAAGGAGAAAAGCTGTTTGTTAATTCAAGGAGCAGTGAAAACTCAGTTTGAAACAGAAAGTGAGAATCAATTGGCTGAAGATGTTTTTTGCAAGGTGCCGACATGCAAGCATATTGACAACATCATTCTGAAAGCATCTGAGATCTTCAGTTGATAAGGAAAAAGTAGAGAAACTGTGTACTGGTTTTAAACTCTACGGTCAGAAATTTAGCACAAAGAAAGACTGGTAGCATGACAGACCTCAGTAAGGATAGGAGAACCAATTGCCTGAGTAGGTGATAGGCTGCTCTGTGCTAAATATGTTGGGGATGCTTCAATTTATACTCCTACACTATACAGTGTTGGATTTGATGGCTTAAATGGCCCATTCCTCTCTGATTCTAATGTTAAAAGGTAGATTTTATAATGGAGTAAATGCACAGAAGCTCAACCCTGACTGAGACCAAGAAAATATCCATGCCCTTTGTTTTATAAAAATTCACACATACCACAGATGTGATTTTGGTGGGCCATTTAAAATTATGATTGAGATCTCTGCAATCTATCTGTTATGTTTAGCCAACAACCCTGTATATGGAAAGGAAAGTAGCTATCCTGAGAAGGCATCTCTGAAACATCACAAGGAATCTTTCTATGTTCTAGGGGAACCCAAGATAATCCAGACTAGAGCAAGGGTGGTCAATTCTAATTTTGGGCTTGTGTTATTGTTTCCAAGGGCTATATAGGCATCGTTTGGTGATATCACCAAGGTGGGCAGATCTGAGTTTTTCTACTTCTTCATTTGATTGGGGGAATGATGAGACAAAATGTATATGATAAACTGCTTAACAAATTCATTCCATCCCTTATTTTGCCCCACCTCCCATGGAAAAAATCATATTGCCAAAATTGGCAGAGTGTTTAGATATGTTCAGGGGGCCAAATGCCCATCCTGAACTGAAACATGCTTTTACATGTTATTATGCACAAATGTAAGTGCCTGATAACCATACATAATGTAGGTCATAATAATGAAACTCTTATGAGCAAAATCTGTGTTTCACGTTTTCTCATGGCAGCTAATCTATTGGAAATGTGAACATTTTAAATATGCACACTTGTTTCAACTGCCACAAACGTTAAATGGGTTGACATGTGCATTGGAAAAGCATAACAACTTTTACTGCTATTTGAATTCACTTTAGACAGGCCTGATACTCACATCATGTATAATAGGTACAAACAATGTGATATAAAAACTAAGGGATCAAAATCCTTGTTATATGCAGCTTTTGTAGATTTCAAAAATGCCTTTGATTCCATCTCGAGTTAAACTCTGGGAAAAGATTAAGACCACTAACATTGACAAATGGCTACTGTTCATTAACCAGTTATATACTAACACTAATTGATGCAATCCACTTGCAAGACTGTCTGGCCCTATACCTGTGCAGAACTGTGTCTTGGAACCTTTATTCTTTAAATTCTATATTAATATCCTGGCCAAGACTTTCCATGGAGCACACTCCCACCTGCTCATGTTAGTGGAGCAATTCTTATCGATGCAGTTATTTTATTGTACGTACAAATAAGCTTTAGAAAGATCTTGTGGACTCTACCAAGAAACAAAATTAATGGCCTTTGCCCAAAAAAAGTCTATGTTTTTAATGTTTTGTTGCTGTTCCCTTCACCCCAATGTCATTCAGTAACTGAAAGTAGCATGTATAACCTTTCCTTCTCCTTTTTTCCTCACAACAAACATGCTAAGGTAGATTGGGGTAAGAGAGTGACTGCTCCAGAATCACTCAGTTGGCCTCCATAGCTGAGGATGGATATGAACTTTGGTCTTCTTCGTCCTGGTCTATCTTAATCGCTACACTACCCTGGGTCGTCTTTTAAGTGATGTTAGCAAATTTCAGTGGCAAACCTCCAAAAAACAGAGACACAATTTTCTACTTTACTTGTCAGAAGACAAATAAAAAATAGTTTTGTGAGCTCTCTAGATATTTTGACACACCTAAAAGGACAACAATTATCACCAATATACATATACAAAATACTGACCTCCATTCTCCTTCAATTTTACAATCCTGTGAAGAGTTTCTCTCTCTTTATTTGAACAAGCATTTTATCACCAGGAATCACAATTGGAGGACTACAGTATTCACAAGTTTGGACTGTACTTTTTTTTTGGTATTGTTAGGTAAATAGATTTAAATATGAATAATTTAACTTTGCACTGTGCACTGTGTACACTGTATGCATGCATATTTATTTATGTAATGGTTACTTATTTGTGTTATGGTTGTAAAACCAATTTTGATAAGTATAAGATATTCACAATTCCTGATGAGTTCAGGGAGCAGCTAGAATATTTTGGACATATATTTCATGTCAGTCGCAGTTTTGTCTGGTTGGGGAATTTGAAAAGAATGGGCTCATTTTCAGCAGCTGTAGTTACTTTAGAAGTATCTTGAAATACTGCAGTTCATCTTTCTCCAATGTGATGTTTTCAGCATAAGACTTCGGTTTCTCGAAGAACCAAAACTTCCTGATAGAATCTCTAGATTGGAGATCATTGTAGCCCATTGCTTGGAAAAGAAAGGCTCTGTTTCCACCTAGTGGAAATTAATGGAAAAGGATTAGATGTTGGGTAGAATGTGCTTTACAATGGATTGTGAACTTAGAGCCACTGATATATGGAAAGTCCTCTACACACATTTGTCTTTTAAAAGACAAAAATACTAGGAAAATGTGAAATCTATGCAATACCCATGTAATATACCAGTATTAAGAACCAAAACAGTAGCATTTCACTATACCTTCTCCAACTCCTTTTTTTAATGTTACGTTACTAAATGCAATAGATGTCATTAACTGTACTTATGTACTTATTTCTACATAAAGGAGTATAAGTACTTATGTACTTACATGAGCTACAGGGACTTTTTAATATGAAGAATCTCATATGAAACCTTATCTGCAATGCAACAGCAGAAACTATTCTAGAATGCTGCATTAACAAGCAACCCACCAATAATCTGCAAAATAAAATATTTTCTGAAGTTTCATAAAATGTTTCCTTGAATATCAGTGTTGGGTCCTCAGCTGACTCCCCACTTTCTATATTTATTCATTCCTTGAAAAGCTAACCAGGGTTAGCTAGCAGATTTAGTTAATGTTTGGATGGGAACTAACCAAGATATACCAAAGCTCCAAGCTTTGATACAGAAGTCAAAACACCCAGGAAGAAGCCAATGACAATCCACTTCCATATCATTGCCAAGAAAATTGCATGAAATCCTAGCAGTTAAGCTTAACTTGTTTTACTAGACACCTCTCTGCCCAGAGAAAGGCAGTCATACTGTGATACTACTACTGGACGCCTACTCTTGCTCCTGCTGCAGCTAGGCCAGCCTTCCCTAACTTGGATCCCTTCAGAAGTGCTGAAACTGTAACTGGAGTTGCAATCTCAACTTGCACCCAGTTGGAAAAAAGCAGGGCTAGACTACTTACTTTCTCTATCTTATGATTGGTCTTGGTGTGGGGAACAAACAGACTCAGCCATGAGCATTTGTTGGTGACTGAGTGTTCTTTTATAGATGGCTGTGTTTGTGTGTGTGTTGAAGGACAGTTGCTTCACAGAGACAGTGGAGGCTTTTTGGGAGGGTATTTTACTACATATAGGTATATTTATAGGAATTAGTGAAAAAATAGAAGTAGTTAAAGCAGAGTTTCCAAACTTTTCAGTTTCTAACCTTCTCTACCTCTCTCCCAGGGCTACTCACTAGCAACCACCTGCTCTGTTGGGTAGCTATCAACTCCTTTTTTTCCTCCCTCCCCCTCAGTGCTTCACCGAGAGAGAGATAGGAAGGAAACTGGCTGTTACTTTAGTGTGCGCTTAAAGCCTCTCTCCTTCCTTTCCGACCTCAACAGCTGTTCCTCTACATAGAGGTTGCAGGATGCACCTTTCTTTGAGTCTTCTGCCCAGCCCTTCCCAGTTTGGGGCTTCCCCAACGGCTCCAGGTGTCCATATGCAGGCAGCTGCCTCCCTCTGTTCCTGTCTGCCTTGGGGTTCGGGTGAAGTCCCTGTGTCAGGATTTTCACTTTTCTTCTCCCAAGCAACCTCCAGCCTTCTTCTTCTGGGGCCAAAGGCTCTTTCTACCCTGATGCTTCAAAGCAGCACAGGCTCAAACACGGCAATGCATCTCTCCATCTCCTCCCCCCAATCCTTTTACAGCTCAAACTGGCATTTCCTCTAGCAGCTGAGGATGTGGGTTTCCCTCCAGGGCTGTAGTCCCCATGTACCAGGTTTGGCCAATGAGCAGGCTGCCTCCATCTGCCCCACAACAGTCCCGGGTAACAGCCAGGGCAGCTTCGCCTGCCCTTGTGACAGCACAGTTGCCCTGCAAGGCCATACCTGAGTTTCTTCTCCACATTTTCTTCCTTCTCCTTCTGCTGACTTGTGCCAGCCCAACCACAACCAGCCTGGCCACAAAACCCATATACCACAGATGTACCACATAATATAGCAGGAGTTAAAAATAGACAAAATTGTAATGCCTTTGAGTATTAACAGAGGATATTAAAGGATGTATATAATAAAAGGGGAATTATTTACTATATAAATGCAGTTTCATTTTTACAGAGCACTTTCTCCAAATTGCTCAAGATGGTACTTCTGTCAACAAAAATATTGCTTTCCTAACCACTATCCTGACCCTAGTGTTTACAATAAAACCTTCTTGTACAGATTAAATAATTGGCCTGAATTAGTCTACTGCCAGATGAAGGGCTTTTCATGGAAGGTTATGGATTATAATCTATCATATTGGATCACTGTGGGTTGGTAGATGTATGTTTTTTGAGGTCCCAGCCTAGGGCTGAGAGTGAATGACTGGCCCAAAGTTACCCATGAACTTACTGTCACATCTCAACCACATATTGAATATTTTAATAAATTTAAGTTAAATACTAGATTCTTTCAGTCCCTAGCAGCACTGTAACATTTCATAATAGAGAAGTTTATTGGTATTAATGGAAAGCAGAAAGTTGGCAGAAATTGTATCTTATAGGGACCCATAACCCAAGCAGTGAGGGGAAAGTAGGATACTTTAACATGCTTCAGAAATCCAGATTCACCACTGTTAGGAAAACTGAGGTTAATATGTAAACCATGCCTAAAAGTATTCACAAAAACTTACTTCCTTATATTTATCTATCTCTTGTGCAGGTCTTGGAATTTTTTTAGAGCCAATCACAAGCAGCTAAGTTACTAAATAATATTCTAAACAGTGGATTGCAAGTTCAGGTCATTCTCTGGAACTGATTGTGACTGACTGCATCTTATCTTTATTATATGCATAGATCTATGTTCCTTAACGCCACATAATCCCTCAAATGAGATCTATTCACACATAGGCAGCAGTTGGTAGGAGGAACAGAACACTATAACATCCCTCTGCTGATTTATACGGCCAGACTTTGTGTGCACTGTGTGTAAACATCTATCTCTTTTCTCACACATGTACCTAGTGTTTTTCAATTTTTCAGAACAAAAATCCCTCCAGTTTGATTCAAGTAACTTACTAACTAGGAGTAATCCAGAAGAATTGCTAGAGGAGCCCATGGGTAGGTTACAAAACTACATATGTGAAATGTAGTAATGGCTGCATGGAATGCAGTCTAATATTCTATAATTTAAAAATTGCAAGTTTAATTAAAACAATTCAGCTTTTCCTGCAAATTACGTATATATAATATCTGCTTTTCCTTATTCCTTCTCTTCCTGACATACCTTAGTTTTCCAAATCACACTCAAAGGGAACTTTATTTGTAAAGAAGAAATGAGAAAACAAAAGCAGAGAAGAAAACACAGAGAACAGCAGCACAAGTTGTGTTTTAAGGTGACCTTCATGCACCCACTGATCTGGGATAGAAATCCAGCATGTCATCTGACATACATAGGTTTTGCTGAGCATGTCCGATGGAAGTGATGGAGCTTAAGTTAGTGTCAATTACTGTTTCATAAATTGCAGTGGGATGTATCTACTAATATTAAACAAACTTACTAAATAGAAAAAACTCCATTCAACACAATGGATGTACAGTACTTCTGAATAAACTTCATTGGACTACACCATTACTCAAGATAATGGATTGGGTCTATTAAAAAAGCACCACTTCTGCTACTGAAAACTAATTTCTAATACCATAAAGTCAACCACAAACACACCCTTCTCATTAGTTTACTGAGCAACCCACCCAACAGAGCTTTAATAGCAATGTTTCAGTTTTATTTCAAGGCATCTCCACCCTTTCCACCCTTCTAAAATTAAAAGCATTGCCCTCTGTCTCAACATTGTACAAATATATGCTGTACTCAGAGTTCCAGTTAATCCTAATTCATTTAAAGTAAATATTTTTGCCAATTTACCTCTCTCAGAACTCCATATATTATGGAATTCTTAAATGAGCAGCCCTTCTTTGTAGGAATTAGCATGGAATCTTTTAGATTACAAAAGCATATGTTGTTTTTTATTTATTCTGTTTCAAGGAAAAAATTATTACAAGTTAGGAATTCAAGTTTGGTTACAAGCTACTGATGTATACGCAGTTACTACAAGGGTGGGCAGAAGATGGTGGCTCTCTGGATAATTTAAAGTAGTCCAACAAGGATTCCATGTGGTTTTCTTGGCAAAAAGAAAACCATGATGTCAATCCAAGGTTAGGGACAGATCATCATGGAGAAAAATCTATCTATGTGGTCGCTAACAGTCGATACTGGCTTTATGGCACATAATCGATCAATCAACAAACAAGGAATAGCTTAACAATGGGATTTAAATGATCCTGCAACAAAATCTAAATGATCTTTTCAACAAAAACGTGAAAGAATTGTAAAATAAATCAGTTCTGGCCAAGAATATCTGGGGGGAGGGAGTGTGAAAAAGTCATGATGATAGCCACAACCATGCAACTGAACCCCCACTTTGACTTTTTGACCACCCCCCCCAATTCTCTCCTGGACTTAGAATAAAATCCTGGACTTAGAATACTTTAACATTTGAGGTGCCCACGAAAGATGAGTTAAATAAATTTTTAAAAATGCACTCAAAATTTCCTGAAACTGAAAGATATCACGCTGTGCTAACTACTTTTAGTCAACTTCAAATATAGGAAATCCCCGGGTTAAGAATGCTCAGTTTAAGGATGACCCATAGTTAAGCACAGATCCTACTGCAGCAAAATTCGAGTTAAATACACAATGGTTTGAGTTAATTACACAATACTACTTATAAACTATTATACAATAATACCATTCTGGCTTACATACAAATTTGATTTAAGGACAGACCTTGGGAATGGAACTCATTCTTAAACTGGGGACTACCTGTATAAGCAACAGTTTTAGTTATACATTTCTAGGCATAAATACACTCCAGTACTAAAGAAAACCTTAAACTTGCAAAAAGCAGAAAAAAGAAATATATTACACAGAAATCTTTGAGGGTTGAATGATAAGTAATGCCTCCAATGTTATAAACTGCCAACAGATGGTAGTACTAACACGTTATAAGTTCTGACACGTTCTTTAGCATCTGTTCTTTCCCTTCAATTGGCAGGAAGTTGCTGTGAGAAAAGGCTGTTTATGGTTTGTGAAATGAAAACCTGAAATGAGTACTCTTCAGCATGCTTTAAGCAATACAACATGATTGAATTTTTGATTGCTGAAGGAACCCTTCCAATCAAAGTACTGTACAACCTTATTTTCTATGGTTTTGAGGGAAAATATATGATAAAAATGCTCAGCTGGCATAGAAAATATATATTTAACATCCAAGGACTTTCAATACTTATAATATTCTGAGCTTCCTTCTTTTTCTAAACAAACTGCCCATTCCTGTTCTGCCTACACTCATTATATTCAAATGAATGTAAACCTGTTCTAGAACACAGCAAAGCAATATTTTTCCAACACATGCTCGTGCTTATTAGCTTTGTGCCTCAGGCTAGAGGAGTACAAGGTAGGCAAATTATTAATATCAGCTACTTTGGAGTAAGGGAGGATAAACTTCTGACAATTAAAAACACACAGTAGGTTTCAACTAATAAAAATAAGGGGCCAATGCAATACTCTTTGCTATAATTCAGTTTAAACTCAATTTTTTTTATCAATAATTTTGCTTTTTCTCTAAAGAGCTAAATGGGGCTGCTACTCATTTACTACGCGAGTCAGACACTTGTTTGCAAGGTAAATCAAATCTTCCCAGAGTGCAAACTGTAACAGCATTCTCTCTATGCTGTCAGAGTACTTACAAAGCCAACTGCTGTAAGATGTCTGTGAAAATGTATTTGAAACATATGAGTAACATTTTTGAATTCTGTCATGAGAAGGAATAATTGCATCTCTCCTCCCTTTTCCTCCCACATTGTATTTTTTAAGTCTGACTGCACACGCATACACACACGTGCTTTCTGTATAAAAAAAGAAAAGGATACTTTAACTGGGAGCTGCAAGGCTGAACATAGTCTTTGCAAGATACATCCTACATGTATCAATTTGTAAAAATTATGATACAAATATTGACAATGTCAAGTTGGAAGCATTGTGTAAATTTCTTACCAATGTGTATCTTTTCTTTTTAATCTAGCTTTTATAGTTTGAATTCTTCATTTTTCCCCTATACAAGTTATATGATTTGAAAAGGAAAAGGATGGATGTCAAGATTTTAGTTAGTGCATTATAATGAACAGTTGTATCACATGCATTTTCTTCTATCATCAGTCACATACAACTCCAGTAAAATTAATGAGCCTTAGCTCAGATTTATTTTCTTCCAACAAAATTGTTCGTCTAGGTGACGTGAATAATACTTCTACAAAATGTAGCATTGCATAAATAAAGTATTTAAAAAGATTTATATACAGTTATATTTGTCAAATTAGAAAGTAAAACTCATAATGGATGTTTCTATTACAAGAGAGAGAAAAAAAACACAGACAATCTTGACAATCATTTCACAAGATTTAAAAATTCCACAGTTGTCAACCATTTTACAACCATCTGGACAGAATAGATGGAAAAAGGCATAGTAATAGGTGTGAAGAGGGGAACAAAACTATATCACAATCTTCAAAGGAGGCTTCATAGCTACCGTTGTGAAAAATCTTGTCTTGGCTTATCTGATACATATATTGTCCATATTAGTTTAATCAAGACCTTTCACCTCCTAAAGTATCCTCTTAGTTTGCTTTGCAGATCAGGTTTAGATGTGAAAAAATAAGTATGTTGGATGTATTTTAAAAATGTGTTGAAATCCTATAGATCTCTGGCAAGAAAAAGCAATTTCTCATAATCCAGCCTCCAGGTCTCTTAATGTTAAGCCCTCCAAGCCATTTCATTACAAGTGATTAGAAGCATGCATTCTGCGAAACAGATAAATGACTAATAAAAACAGCAAGGAGGTTAAAGAAAGAGACTTGGGGAAAGATGAGGATCTTATTATGCCACACGGTATGCTTTCAAAAGTGTGAATTCTTTCCTGTTTGTGCGCGCAGCCCAGATGAAAAGGGCAGCGGCCATAAACTGCAGAGGTGCTGAGACACAAGCCAGACAGAAGGACCAGCCAAACTGGCCTTGCACAGGAGGAGGAGGTAGTTTCTTATGGAGCAGCTCAATTCCAGCTACATAGCAGCCAACTGAACCCAGTGTGCACAAACCTGGTGAAAAATCAGCAAACAACAGTCAGACCACAGCAACGAACACTTGCATTATTAAGACATTCATGCTTCAACATGGAAGATGTTCCCCAAGAGGACTCACCAGCTAGGAAGTGGAGAACTCCAGTGGCAATGGCAGGATAGAGACTGTGGCAAGCACAAGCACAGACCCCAATAAGTGCCCCAAAACACATGAGTCCTAAACTGACAAAAGGCAGGAGAAACTGAAAGCGCCAGAGATCTAAAGGAAATGGACAAATGAACATTGTTAGGTTATGTCACTGTTTATAGTATCATACAGCAATATCAGAGAATTTTTGGCTTTCCAAGCCACCCTTCCTGCCCATTCAGTCTCATGTGAAGGCTATGTTCCTGCCCTAAATCCTGAGCCGTTGAAGCACTCATGCCGAGTTATTTGAAGCAGCAATATCCATGGTTTAGGCCCACCTTCACCCATCTTTTTGGGAAAGGACAGGGAAGCTGAGCCAGCAAGCTATTGTTGCAAGGTGCCCTTTCTGCCCGCTCTTATCAGAATTGCTGGGAAAGGCTACAAGCTAACCTGCGCCTTGAATCCAATCCAGTTCCTCACTTTTGCAATAGAAGGTGTCTCGGTATAGAACTGCTAGTACAACATGTCATTTCTTGCCAGAGTTTCAAAACTCTAGCCTTTTTCTCCACTAAAATGCTAAATAAAATGGCATTATTTTTTGAAAATCTTAACTACTAACTACAAAACTACAACATATGCAATGACACCTACAACTTCTTCAGATACCATTCAAAAGAATCCCAATTAAATATATATTTTTTCTGAAATGTAAAGAAAATGCCTAGATTTTATAGAGAAAGATATTAAAACCTTAGAGATTTTATCATTTTCATGTAAGACTAAAATTGCAAAAGTGAGATTGCTAAAAGTTTATGAGATTTGGTCATTTTCCTACATTTCACCCATTTTAGAAAATATCAGGCTATGTAATTCTACATATATTCCCTTGCAGAAGCCTACTTGCTATTTACCTTTGTGAGAGACAAACATTTAAGCTATTTGTTTCCCATAAATGGAACCAAAAAATACTCACAGGTTCGGTTCAGGTCAATGCCACTATTATGATTCCCAGGATCTTTGTATTTTTCCATGAATTGATCCGAAAGAGAAAAGCTGACACATTTTGTGACCATCTCACCTTTCAGAATGAAATAAATATTTTTTATTAGGCTCTAATTTTTGCTTGATTGTCTTTCTTCACACATATATATTAATAAATAGATAAGGACCGTTGTTCCCAGTTTAAATGATCTTGAGTCATCATAAAGATGAACAGATTTGTTTGACACAGCTTTTATGGTGGGGATGGGCAATATTTTTCTGTTGAGACCTACAATCCTTCAGGAGGAATATGTTTGAGGCAGATACCAATTGGTGAGCAATGATGAAGACAATTTGTTGGGCTAGAGACCTATTCTCTATTTTTCAGATCCATTCTTTGTGGCATTTGATTTTTATTCTCTTTCTGGCATCCTTTTGTTTTCCCCCACCCAAGAGACTGCCAGGGCAGATGAATCTTACAAAGGATCTGAACTGATCATTTGAAAGAAGTTTTTGAAATCACGTCAGAAGCCACCTGAAAGGAGATTTAAGGTCTTATATGGCCCTAGAGTTGCAGATGTATTTAACTGCTGCTTTAAGGTGCTGCAAGATTTTTTATTATGCTAATCAGGTAAACAAGAAAACTCTTCTGAAATTTTAAGATACAAGTGTTTACACAAACCCAATGATTAAAAAAAATAAAGTTCTAAATTCATTCAGTTCAATTAAGTGATTTAAATCTGAACATTCCTTTTGCACTCCCTAAGCCAGAAAGGATTCCTGGAACTAATCAGTGATTTAAATGTAATTTAGCTTTAGATGTCATGGTTTTAAAAAGACTTACTAGAAATAAGGGCAGACTTATCTGATGGCTTTCAAAATGTTATGTCTTTGATTAGTCTTAGTGCCATGCAGAATTAGTTTTTCTGAAAGTACAGATAACTTTTCTTTTAAACTCAAGGATTCTCATTTGGCATTCCAAGATTTTGTTGACACTTACAACGTATTTCTATGTATATCTATTCAGAAACTGGATTTAAGTGACAAAAAAAAAAATTTTTAAACACACCTTTTTTTTTTAAATGGATTTTAGAATTTTCCTAAAATACTTTTGAAAAAATGAATCTAGCTCCAATGTATCACAATGAATCATCTCAACTTCTCTATTATATTCTATGAACATGTTCGTTAACAACAGTATATGGTGGTGAGAGACCTAATCAGCTGTGCAGGAGGTACAAATGTACATAACAGTCAAACCCCCACCTTGTTTTAAAAGCTGCAAAGAGAAAGAAATCAGTTAAAGAACAGTAGACAGGTAAAGCAGATATGGGCAAGGAGGAAGTCTCTGAATACAAAATGAAGGAGAAATGAAACAAGAATCAGTTGAATATACCCCTACTGCCTCAAAGAATACATTTCTTATGTTGAATATATCTACCATGAAGGATTAAAAGAGAGAATCTATCATGGCAATGGTAAATAAAGGAGATCCTACCTTGGAATATTTGTGAGTAAAACAAGCCATGAATATGAAGGAAAAATATTTCAACAAAGAAATTCAAGACTTGATTGTCTGAACAAAATAGCATCATGAGAATTTCTTTTCCTTTGAAGATACACGTCTGAACACACAGGATCTTCAAATTAGTTAACAGTCATACGATTTAACTTTTTCATCTCCACAACTGTTTGTCTAACCTGGTCTCAGCTTTTGGTTGGCTTTCCAACTTACTATCATTTTAATGCACTTCAAATAAAAGAGGCATTTATTTCTTTTACAAGTTTGTTTCTATCAGTGCACACAGTGAGTAATACTAAATGAACAGCATGAAGTTAATTAAATACATTGATCTGTTTATTTTGGAGGATCTATTCCCACAAAACAAGATTTTGATTCTGTCCACCTGCACCATGGTTAATGTCCTACCATTAGCTGATAACAGAGTTCTAGTCACATCATGTATGTGAAAAAAACTGCAAAAAGAAGTAAAAAAGTGTTAACGTTTAGAGAATAGGCAAAGATATGTTTAGAATAAGAACCAGTATAGTAAAGCAAGAGGCGACTTTAAAAGCTGTTCTGTTTAAGCCACGAATTCTTCTTCTGTAGAATTAAGAACATTAATTTGACTGACATGATTGTTATTCTGAAGAGGCTGAAACTCAACAATAGAAAAGGGATCTCAGGGTAATTTTAAAAAGTATAGAAAAACATCAGAAAAGTATGCCAATAATCTAGCACTAATGGTTGGAGCAAAATCCAAATGATCAGCTTGTGTGTTAAGAAAAGAATGGATTACCTTCCTTTCTTAGCTAAATTACACATCAGAATTGCACATACTATTTGAATACTGAGATGTAGCAGCAGTAAAACTGAAAACAATTTCAAATTCAAATGGACAGCTTTATCACAGATAATGCAGCAAATGTACAGAAGATAAGAATAAAGACAGCTTCAAACTAATAACATATGGCTACAATGCTTATTTGATGCATTTAGAAAAAGATTTCAGTGTCCAGAAATAAAGACTAATTTAGTGAAACTCCAAATTTTCCTGTCATAATAATAAGAAAGCAGGAAGAACCAACTTAATTCTCTTGTTAAGATGCCAGATGGAACTGAATGGATTATTTTGAGCACTGTATCAAGAACTGGCCTCATCTGAAAACATGAAGAAATAGAACTGTCAAAGACAAAGTTTCTCACCACTGGACTAAAAAGAAGTGATGAACTTATGTGGACTATCCTAAAGTCTGCTTCCATAGACTTGAACAAAGTACTGAAAAATACCTGTTGTACTTCTGGTGGTGTTGAGGTTTGGAAGGAATTGATTGAAACCTTGAAAAGAGAAATTTATTACAGAGTTAAATTATGGGCATTAAAAACAAACAAACAAACAAGCACTATCTCCAGATCATTTTCTTGCCAATATTTTCAATTCTTCCTACCAGGATCAATCCTTAATTCCTGAGAAGTTGACTATGATATGGGTACTCTGCAATCATCTTCTGTAACAACACACTTATAATGAATTTCAGGATTAAAGGCGACCTTTATCAGGTTTTAAAGTAAGCTATAGCAGTGAGCTGGTAGGAGACATTTAATCATTTGGCTTCAAAGACTAATGGAGTAATAATCCAGTTTTTAATAACAGTAGCTAGTTCTATAGATGCAAAGAGAATTTTTAATTCACTGATAACTGAGAAAGTAAGAAAGCTTGTCTTTCTTTTCCAGACTATGAACAAGAAGACATAGATGAAGATTAAGTTATTTACTGGCTGCACCAATGAATTAAGTTTCTCATAACAATTTAACAAAGACAAATTTTGTATTAAAAATCCTTTGCATATTTAACAAAAATAACTAATCCCCCTCCCCAAAAAAAGCATGAGGAAAATTTACCTCAATAAAAAGTGTACTGTACAATCTGAAAGCCTGTTTGGAGATGCTGATTATTCTAGCACATCACAGTAAGGTATCTTCAAGACCCCATGATTAATTAAACAGAAGTTGGTTTACCTCCTAATGATATTATCAGTATCAACCATCTGTTTTGACAGGAAATAAAATAAACCATGATTCAGTGAGAGCCTGCTTGGTGTAGTAGTTAAAGAACTGAATTGGCACCAGGGAGACCCAGGTTCAAGTCCACCTTCTGCCATGGAAGCTCATGGGGTGTCTTTGGGTAATTCCATCTTTCACAACTCAACCTATTTCACAGGATAGTCGTTGTGGGGAAAAAAATAGGAAGCGCTACGTACATTATCATCAGCTCCTGAACAAAAGGTAGGATATAAAACAAACAAACAAAAAAATGAATTTACAAGGAAGCCCCCACATCTATCAGAAAATTCCCTAATTATCCTGAGATAATCTCACTTCTGAAATCCCCATGCTGCACAATTTTAAGCATATTCAGAAGGAAGAGCCTTCTTAATAAGTTAGGTATTGAAGAAGACATAAGGTTACTATATAACAATGCTTATTCTGTACAGAATACTCCTTCCCTTACATTCCTACTTGCTATGCAAAAGTGACTTATTCCTCAGGTTAAATGTCAATATCATCTCTATTGTGAAAGCTGCAGGAAGCATTGTAGGCATCCTGTTGAAAGGCTCACTTGTATTAAAAAAAAAAATCATAAATGCAACATTTATACTCATCACATTATTCCCTAATGTAAGTATTCCCATTATACAAAGTGCAGAAAAGGAGTGAAAAATATTTAGCCACAAAAATTAAGGCAAGAAAAAATATAGCTAACATAGTTTACACCAATACTATTC
This sequence comes from Liasis olivaceus, assembly GCA_030867105.1. Classification (NCBI taxonomy): domain Eukaryota; kingdom Metazoa; phylum Chordata; class Lepidosauria; order Squamata; family Pythonidae; genus Liasis; species Liasis olivaceus. The sequence continues at coordinate 83,758,027 of CM061352.1, read as the reverse complement.
ACTATACCACTTCAAGCATTTCTATTGTGAAAACCAACCCTGCTTTCACAAGGTCAATTCATTCATAAATTGCTTTTTGTTCTTTAAACTGGACTTGCTCTTTTTGAGGATGTCATCAATTCCATCCAACCACAACATTTTCAGTCTTCCTCTTCCTCTCAACCCATTCACTCTTCTTATATATATTTTTGTGATTCAATCCTCATTCATTTTGTCTATATGATCAAGCCATTTCAATATACTTCTTTCATACTTCACTCAGTTTTGCATTCACTCCATATTTATTAAAACCCATTCATTCTTCATTCTACTTCTTGTTTCACCCCACACACTTAAGCACTCTACTCCCAATGAATTCAACTTATTTTTATATTTCTTCTGACACACCGCTTTCACTTCCATATAACAAAGTAGGAAGAAGCACATTCTTACGCAAAGCCATGTTTCCTCCTTTTGACACTTCTTTCATGATACTTCATGAAAGATCACATACTATTCAGGGCCTTTCTAATAGCATTTGCCATCATAAAGTTTCCCTTCCTGGCTCCTTCCTGAGTTGGATTTCATAGTTTGGAAGCGCCAGCAGAATCCAGCTAATTAGCTGACTCTGGATAGACAAAGAAGCAATATAGTTCTCTGAACTGGTCTGAATCCCCACCTTCAGGAGAACTGTGGCTTCAGGAAGACAAGGAGTATGTTGAATTAACCCAGTGAAAAAGCACTGGTGAGCAATCATTGATAGGGATCCCCTATATTCATTCCTACCTTCCATTAATTTCTGGAGGCTCCAATACCAATTCTTGAGATCCAAAACTGTTACATGGAAAGGTACACCAGTCTGCCTTCCTTCCCTTCTCCCTAGTCTATTATTTATCTTTAAATACAGTCTGCCTTGTAAGCACTCCTTTTTTCTCATCCTCTTTTCCCCTGATCTGTCACATCTAGTCTAGCTTTTCAATCACCATTTGCCTTTTCCAGCCTGATAAGCATCAACAACCATTTTTCAGAGGTCCTCAGAAAGCTCGTTTGAGCCATGACACACTCCCACATACCTGTGTTGTGAAAATCAGACTTTGATAGTGAATACCCAGAATTCTGTATCTTAAATAAGGCATGACCTCATTTAATTAAGTGAATTATGTTGACTAAAAGACTGTAAATTGCCTGCAGCATTTTCAATAAAGAGATAGTCCTGTAAAACCAAATGGATTGGGTCATTCCCCTCTTTATAAAGCAAATATAAGAGATCCTCCTGCCATGAAGAAGAAAGTACTTGACACTGTCATTAATTTTCTGAGTTAATGATTTCATCAAATTCTCTTTGACAGTCTTATAGTATATTGCAGAAAACCATTTGGCTCTAGGGATTTATTCAACTTTGACAGTCTTGCTTCTTTTATTTCATCTTCCGTAATTGGCTTATTAAATACTTTCTGCTGATATGTACATTTTGTAATCTGTGTTGTCTCCAAATACTCTACTATCTTCACCAAACTATTTTTCTATTTCTCTCTCTAATTCATCTCCCCAAATTTTCTGGTATCCCTTGGAACCCTCTATATTGTTTTTATACAATTCTGTTTCTGCTGTTGCAATTTGGCCTTCATCTTCTGTCTTGTAATTTGAATTCTTTGCTCGAAGATAATGCTTGATGTTCTGCATCCTTGCCCTTAATGTTTATCCTGCTGTTCCAGATTAGATTTACAGCAGGCTTAATATAAGCCTTAAATGAATCCAATTTAACTTTCAAATCTTGTTTTTGTTGAATCAGCTTAATTATATTCTGTTCCGAATTTTAAAATTTCAAGTCAGGTTTTTATTCTAATTCATGCAGTTCACTTTGGAATAAACCTCTGATTTCCATTAGAGTATTATTATGAAAAGGACAAGACAAGGTTGTCCCTTTTCTTGTTTTATTGGCATCAGAACAATTGGCAAGGGAGATACAACAAGACAGTAAAATTTCAAGAATAAAAGTAATGCAAAAAGAGCATAAATTAGAATTATATGCTGATGATATACTCAGAGTCGCTAATCCAAAAGATTCCTTAAAATCAACAATGGAATATATACAACAGTATAGTTTGGTATAAGGATACCAGACTAATAAGAATAAGACATCGATGTTTACACAGAATCTTAGGAGGAATATTGCCTCTGAAACAAACAATAGGGTTTAATATCCGTGTTAAACCAAACAGGAATTTATTTATCAGAAAGAATTAAAACTTGTTCAAAATAATTACTGACAGATCTGGAAAAATGTAATGGCTGGTATTTTAAGTTGGGAAAAGCTAAATTTATCTTGGCTAGGAAGAATATCCAACCAAGGATCAGTTTTTCTGTTCCAAATGATCCCAAAAAGAATTGAAGAAAAAACAATGATTGAATGACAAAGACAAATAATTTTATTTGGTCAAATAAAAGACTGAGGATCAATTCTACAAGATGTATAAGAACATGAACATTTCATGACTGCATAAATTTTTAAGCTAAACTATCAAGCTAGCTGTTTGATCAGGATCACAGATTGGAATATATCATCAAAGGGAATGAAGGGGGCTCTTAGAAGGCCTGCATAAATATTCCTGGTGTGATAACAAATAGAAATGTTCAGTGCAAAACATAGCATTTAATTGTAAATAGCGTATTAAAAGTATGGAATGAATATAAAAGAAGAATAAGTCCAGGTTTATTACCTCTTGCTTCAGTATTAAATATTTATCTTCATGCTAAAAATTATCCAATTTTTAATCTCTCCAATTATCAAGGGAGAGAGAATTCATATAGACTGCAAAATTTAATCTTTAATAAAACAAAGATGAAATCATCTGAGACTTTCTTCTTGGAATAGTCAAAAATGCCTCACTAGTTTCAACACCTCCAAATATATAGTATAGTTCAAATGGAGCTACAAAAACAAAGTGGCATACTTAAAAAATTGATCAAATTTGAAATGTTTATATCACAAAACTAAGAACATCTGTTAGGGCTTATATATAAGTGCTATTAATATGATTCAGAATTGAACAAATCAAAGACTACATTATTAAATGGGTGAAGAATTTAAATAGGACAACTGATTTGCAAATATGGGATTATCAGTGTTCCCAAATACCAAATTTACTGTGAATATTACATTCAGAGATACCTGGTAGATTTTTTGGGTTATATTATTCCAATGTCAAATGTCAAAATGGCTAATGCATATTCAAAAAATTGCTGGAAATGTAATAATCAGGTTAGATCATTATTCTGTATCTGATGGCAATATCACAAAACACAGCAATTCTGGAAGATAACTCGTTACAAGACGAAACAGATTTAAATAATACCTTTTGGTTTTTGCAAGGTGTTTTTCTGTTAAGTATCACCAAGACTCATATTTATTTATTTAGTTATTTATAAATCAAACTTGTATGCCACCCATCTCACCATACAAAGTATATAGTTTTATACATGATAACAGTTTTTCAGGTATTTTTCAGTTAGGAAGTTCAATGTAAGACAGTGGTCAATTGCAGAATTTCCTTTACAGAAGCCTATCTGTTCAGGCCCGATTACATCATTTGTATGCATCCAATCTAGTAGATGGCGTTCAAGATGTTTAGCGTAAAGCTTGCCTAAAATAGATAAAAGGCTGATTGGACGAAAATTACTGGGCTGGTCAAACCCACCTTTCTTGTAAATTGGAATTATTATCGAATTGAGCCAAGTGTTTTTTGCCATAATGATCAATGAGCGTAAATAAGGAAGCCAACAGCTGGGCCCACCAATCAACATGCTTTTTAAGTAGTTCAGCTGGGAGTCCGTCCGGGCCAGACATGATAACAGTTGATAGGTTACTCTATACCTCCCCCTGGATTGCAGTCAATTCCTTCATTAGAGGACAGGTGGATAGCTTTGGAAGTATACATCAGTATCAAAAATAACTTCATATCTAAAAAAATAAGTCTGATACTAATATTAATTTATTTCAGAAACCATTTACAAACTTTAATTTTGCACATTTTGACTTCTGCCGCACCTGAAGTTTGATTTTTAACAATTTTTTTTAAAGGTTTTAAAATTCTAGATTATGACTGGCCATAAAGATACTGCTTCAGATTAATTAGAAACTTTTGCTAATTCTTAGTACTTTGACTAAGAATTCTTATCTTGCTGTTTTTGTCCATTGATTTTAATATTAGTTTTTAAAGTGCTAAACTGAACCAATTTTCTTTGTTCTAATTCAATGTTTCTGGTAAAAATAACGGTGGAGGATTTTTCCTTTTTCTTTTAATTTCTGGGAAATTATTTATGTAATTTTAGTATTTTGTAAATCCTGAATTCATTCCTCTTTTCTTTTTCTTTTTTTTCCCTTTGTTTTTTTCTGACTTACAATGAAAGTACTTGCCAATTGCATGTATTAAAAACTCTCTTCCCTAAAAACTGTACATGAGATGAAATGTTGAGAAGGAAATGTGATTAGTGTTAAAACAGTCGTAATTCCCCACACTGTACCTATTTTTTTTTTCTCAAAGTAGAGATGCACTTAGAAGAAGTAAAGAAATACCTTAATGGAAGAAAGATACACTATAGTATAGAGAAAGATAAATTACAGAGTCTCTTTAGTGCAAGCTTACCTGGTGAATTGTACCAGTGAGAGTTTTCAGACATTGTGATACACCTCCGCCACAGCCCAATGGTGCCATTCCATCGAAAGAGAGCTTCTGTGTAAGAGTTTTCATCTGCATTTTCACCAAAAAGTTCATCCCAAGTGGCTTTACTTTCACTGTTATTTTCAGGAGGTGATGGGTTACGATACTCAAACCAAAAATCTGTGCCAATTGAGGCTGCCAAGTAGATGGTGGAGATAAGGCTGAGCACGCAGGCAATTACCAGTGCAGTAGCAAAACGATTATCCATCATGGTATCTCAGCTACTGTTAACAAAAGGGAAAAAAATCCAAACATATTTGCAACAACAACAACTGAACTTCAATGCATGAGTGCTAGCAAGATATTCAGATCTTTTCAGTTATCCCTCTGTTAGAAGATCTCCAAGGTAACTTCCAAATCTTACATTCCATGATGTTGTAATACTCCAAAAAGATAGTTACTCAGGCATCAAAAAGAGAGCACTGCAGCAGAAGAGACAGCAAGGTATAGCATGTAGTATTCTAGTAAAGCAGTGCTAATATCCCCCTCTATGCACAGTCATTTCTATGATTTGGCAAGCTCTGCTCAGCAAAAATTTTGCATCATCATCATCATCATCTTGCAAGGCACACTGGGTGGAGGGGAATATATCTGCCCAAAAAACAGAAAAAAGGGGAGAGCCAGGGCAAAAAACCCTAGTTTAACAGTAACTGAAATTCAAATTCAAATATTGAATAATAATTGAAGAAAGGGGAAGATAAGACTGGATGGAGATGAGGAGAAAGATGACTAAACAAGGAAAAGAAAAGGGAAAGAAGGCTGTTCAGAGTTTAAATTATAATTCAACAGGAAAGCAGCAACAGTTGTCATGTCTGCTCTTCTCACCAACCTCAAGTCATTATCTGGGCGGATAGTTCAACTACCTATTGAATAAATACAGTGCTAATACATGATCAAGAAAAGCCTCCAAGTGGTTAACTAAGCAACAATAATGGAAATGTAAATTTAATTTGAGAGTAAACTCATCTCTACCAGACTGGCAATGTGCAGTAGGTATAGCAGAAAAGCCTGAAGGGCCCCAAGCTGGTCTATTCAGGTTTGGGGGGTAGGTCAGAGTAGTCTCTCAAATACCTTGATAAATCAGAGCTAACTCACATATTAATCAAGAGCCAAAAACTGTACAGAGGGTAATATTTAGATATGCAGTGAAACTAGAATGCTTCATTGCATTGCAAAAGCATTTTCAGGTGTACATACATACATACATACATAAATATTCTTGAGATAAACTTGAAACACATACCCTTAGCTGCATTTCAATCTTCTCTCAGGTTGTTTGAACTGAGTGTGTTTAACGCCTGTAGTTTAAGTTTAAAAAATGCCCCACCAAATCATTTAACACAAATTTAACCCATTCAGTATGATGCCTTCTGCTGTGATTGTTTGCGTTCAAGAGAAAAAGGGGCTAAGACCATCACCAGGTATTTAGCAGAGACATGAAGAAATATATTCCCATGTCGGTGCCAAATCCTATCTAATCCAGTCTAGTCATTCCACTCTTGGTACACATATATTCATTGTGCTCCTTCCTTTTTGGCTAAGCAGCATTATGCAGAGCACCGAAAAGGAGTAAGAAATGGTACACGAAAGAAATTAAAGGCATGAGATAAGAAAGAGAAAAGGAAATCGAGCCTAAATTAATTTATGCCAACACAATACCTTTCTATCTTTGCAAACCATCCTTGCTTTAATCACATCCATACATCAAGAACTGCTTCATACGTTGCTTTTTTGTCCCTTAAGCTTCTCAGCTATCCATTTCTGAAAGTATCAACTCCATCCAGCCACAACTTTCTCATCCTTCCCCTTCCCACTGACACATTTACTATTCTTTCATATATTTGTTTTGCAATTCAATCCTGAGTCATTCTCTCTATATGACCAAACAACCTCAACATATTTATTTCATATTAGTAGCTCACCTTTACCTCCAATATAAATTCATTCAACACCCTTTCATTCTTGACCCTCTCTCTTCTCATTTTACCAGATACACTTAGCACCCTATATCCACTTTATTCTACTTAAGTTTTAGGTTTCTCCTGATCTACTCAAGTCTTTCTTCCATATAAAAAAACAAAAACAAAAGCACATTCTTAAACTGCTATTTTTACTTATTTCAACATTCATTCATTCTTCACAACAGGCCATGTACTACACAATAATTTCTACCAGCATTTGTACATCTTAAAATTTCTCCATCCATTTTCTTATCATTAGAAAACATTCTATCAAGAAACACAAAGGCATATATTTGCTCTACTTTTTTGCAGTGTGTGTATATATAGCAATTCTTCGTTCCATTTTCTCTGTCAAACACAGCTCGCTTGATATTTTATGTAGTTGTTTTCAAATGTATACTCTTTGTTGCATCACATTATCTATCATTCACTGCAAATACTTTGGGTTCTCAGCCAACAACATGACATTATCTATGTAAAAAGTACATGCCCATTCACGACTCCAACCAATACAACTCTAACTTGAGCACAACCATATTCATTTATTCATAAATAAACAGCCAAAGGGACATCTTACACCCTGCCTTACTCTATTTATTTATTTATTTATTTATTTACTTATTCAACTTGTATGCCGCCCATCTCCCCCAACGGGTGACTCTGGGCGGCTCACAATAAAAACACAGCTCTCACCAAGATGGCTAAAAACTATAAATAATTAAAAACATATTAAAAAACCCTAAAAAACCTCCTCTGGTTTATGGCCCTAAAAAACCTGTAAGATGCTGGGGAGGGGGAGACAGAGACAATTACAGCATTCTTCCAATCATCTATGTTTAATATTGAGCTATTTGTTAAGCATTCCATTTATTCTCATGCATGTTTTACTTCCATGGTAGTAAAGGAAGTACCATGTACTGTTTTTATTACATTCAGCAACTAATATTCAACTCTGTATTTAAACAAACTATTCCACAAAGCAAACTTAATTCACCTTATCACATTTTTTCTAAATCAACAAACATATACAGTAATACATTTTCTTTCTCACAGTTGTACATTTTGCAGTAAGCTGCTAAAGAGTAAAAATTTGTGCACATTCCCTCCACTTCCCAAATTTTGCTCAGTGGCCTTAAAGTGAGAATTTTGCCAAATACCCTTCCAGGCACTCTTAATAAAAAGAAAACTGGGCAGGGTTAGTTTATGTTAGAGAGCAATTACAGCATTCTTCCAATCATCAAGCACAGATGCAGTCTTGACACACACATTAAGCAAGTCTCATGGCCACTCTATAAGTAAACCACTTCCATATTTTAATATTTCTCCAGTTACACCATCAACTATAGCTTTACCATTTTTCAACATTCTAACATCAGTTTTTACTTCCTTTTCAAAACCCTTTTCAGCATTCCTTGATTTCAATTCCATCCCAAATCATTTCATTTCCTTCATTTTTAATTGCATTCACTTTAGCCTTTTTAACTCAACCCTCAAATTTGTAAGCTTTGCATTCTCTCTCTCTTAAATCTTAACTACATTCTTTGCAGACATATTTTTCTCTATCTGTACATTATACAGGATCTTTCTTTTCCAATTTCTGGAGCAATCATTCTCCTCTGCATTTTTTCATCCATAGCCTTTCTCTTCTTCATCCTTCTTTTATACTTCATTTTCACATGAATCAACACATACTTCTGGCATTTAGTATTATTTTTACTCTGTTCCAGGAAATTCTACATTACTTTCCTTTATATCCACTTTCCATCGACTCAGTTGGGAGATTAATCTACTTATTATATATAGAACTCATACTTTCTTTTCCTACAGACATTCTTTTATTTTTGTTTGTTTCACTTCCTTCCTTTTCTTTCATGTCCATTCTTCTATCGTTAGTCTCCCTTTGTCTCCTTCCTCAATCCCTCATCACAATCAAACTTGCTTTTATATTTATATTCATTCCTTGCCACATCGTGTGTGTGTGTGTGTGTGTGTGTGTGTTTACCCATGCACACTCTTACTACATATATAATCAGTAAATATATAATTTAAATATACAAGGGGAATAGTTTAAAATACTTTTTCTTTCAAAACATCAATACAAAAGAACCAGGTCCTTTTTTCCCCTCTCTTGTAATGTGAAAGGTTCAAAAAGAATCAGGCTATTGGTTTCATCCACAGAAGAATTTTATTAGGATGGCCCATTTGTTATTGGAAGGCTTTTGCATTGTAGGAACAACACTTTGATCATATCACCAACTTAGGGCAGGGACTTTTAAAGGGAAGGAATGCAAAGTCCATTCACTTCTTTTTGTTGTTTTCCTTAAGCTTACTATCTGTGGGAAATCACCACCTATATCTTAGCAAGAAAAACAAATTCTCACACCCATCCTTTTCTGTGGTATTTTTATCCAAGCCTTTTTTCTTAGGAGGAGGAAAGATAATGACAACCAGAATGCACCTTTTTATTGCTCCCATTTAATGCTCGGTTTTGTGCTTCCTCCACGCAATCCCATTCCCACATCTCTGAAGGTAATGAAGTGAGAGTGCTCAGCAAATATGTGCAGGATGGCACTGTAAAAAGATCACTGAATAGGAAATTTTAAGACACCCACTCAAGGGAGTCTTTAAGAATTTTAAGAATTTTAATTTAAGAAATTTAGGGGATTAGATTAATTGAGAGATTGAGATAGCTGGAGAGAAACCTGCAGGATCCATCCGGCTTCCATAAAGGTCTGTGACCACTCTGCAAGCAGTACGTGGTCCCGGTTTTCCCCCTCTCTAGCGATAGGGACTCCTATTAAAATATAGGGTTGCAGCACCTCCGGGGTCCTGCTTTAGCAACCACATTCCCTGCAACAGACCAACCATCCTCCTCTACATCGTCCCCCGACTGTCTCATTCACAAATTCTCTCCCTGGAGTACCGGGGAAACCACCAGGACTCGGTAGGGCCCAATTCTACTTACCTCCCATCGTTTTCGCGACTCCACGGCGTCGTTTCCACCACCCACCCCGAAGAGCAACTCAGCCGGGAGAGCGGGAAGCGGCCTCGTCGCAGACGCTTATCCGCCCCTGTGCCGCCAAGCTCTCTGGGAAATGTAGTTCGAATCTTGTCGGCTGCCACGTTCTGAAGCGAAGGTGACACGCTTACTTACGTTCGCTCCAGAGGAAGCGTGACACTGGCTTTATTTATGAATGCGTGCATACGTTCCGGGCAGTAGAGAGTCGCTGCCAGGATTGTTAGAGTCAAACGAAAGGGAAGCGACTTGCGGAACGCAGTCAAGCTTCTCCTGGGGAGACGTGGGCATTGTTAAGTGTAAAATTAACTGTAAACCCTTAGATTTACAAATGTTGTAGCAGTTTTCCGTGCACATAATGCCTTTCAGTTATTGTCCACATATCCATTTGGAACTGTCGGAGCCTGCACACATATTCACAGGGCGGTTTCCTTTTGAACTGACGTGCTAACTACCCATCCTTCAGTTAGCAGAAAACTACACGGGCAAGTACGGCTGTCCGCAGCAAGCTAAGATGTAGGTAAACCCAAAGACACAAGCGCAGGGACATCATGATGCAGATCTTACCCTACAGACCTACATCGTGACATCTGATGCAAATATGTAACTTCTTGTTTTTGCATCATGATGTCATGACACTTGCTTCCCCTCGCCCTAACAAAGATACCTGTGCTGGAAGGAAATTAACTATTCCCATACTGATCCCTACCTGCCTCTTCCCATTCACTGCCAGTCACTTGACTTCTCTCCCAAGTAATAAGTAACAGAGCCTTGATTTTAAACATTGCAGGCTCTCCTGGGATGATTTCAGATCAAGAGGGAAAATCCTACCTGCAAAACTATGGCACAAATCCTGGCAACATCTTTTTATTGCTATATCCCCATGATGTTGCCTTCATTGTATTATCAGCTCTGAGAGTTTGCTATTGTACTTTTAAACCTCTCTTTTTTCTTTTTAAAAACTACTATCATATTCTTTGAAAGATTTGCAATTTAATTTGGAAAAACATCATTCACATCTCCTTGGTTGGATAAATGATAGTAAATGGCAACACCAATGTTGTTTTCATTCATATCTCCAATTATTTTAACCCAGTTGATTAACTTGGATTTCTGAGCAGGTATGTATGGTTCTTTTTGATACACACTGCAACCACTCCTCTCTTACTGTTGTTTCTCCTTCTTTGAACAATTTGTATTCTTCAATTTATCTATTCTGATAATGGAAGTCATACCAGCAAGTCTCTTCTTTACCTTCCACTACTAGTAATTCAAACTCATTTATTTTTTATACTGTGAGCATTAGTTTATAGACAATGGAGACCATAAACTTTATGACCAAAATTGTTCCTAATTTTTTAATTGTGTATTTTAACAGACCTCACTACAGCAATACTCCCACCTCCTTTTACACTCCATAGGTCTTTATTTGAAATCCTTGGTTGAACATTTTCATCTCAACCTCCACAACATTCATTGTAATGTCTTACTGATAAATCTTGCTGTGATCAAACATGTTTTTACTAGTTCTTAAATTCTCCTGTAAGTTATGGGAAGGCTGATTCTGGCTGAATGTTAGGAAAACCTTCCCAACGCTAGGTTAAACAGTGGAACCCATTACACAGACAGGTGATGATATTATTTGGATCCCTAAATGTAGCAAGGAGTTGGACTGAATGACATACATAGCCCTTCCCAGCTTAATGATTCTATAAAATAATCAAAATTTATCTAATAGGATGGGCAACATGAAGATGGAGTTAATCTGGATTTTAAAATTAAAATTAAAAATTAAATATAATATTTTACATGAGTACGGATAATTCTAAAGAAAAATTTTGTATATATATAGACCTATGAGAAACAGTATAAAGACTAATTTAAATGGTACTAATAAAATTACTCAATGGGAGTTAAGAAAATGGAGCTAGAATTGTGCCATGTGGCTCATTTCTGTTACTCACTGTTAATTATTTTTGCAGTTCTTAGCAGCTCAGTAAGATAGAATAAAAAGTGTAGTGTTATATATATCAACCTACAAGCATTTAGCTTTGTGTGGCAAATATGCTGAGTTTCTACTCCTGGCAAACTATTCACATTCACCATGTCTTATATGAGAAAAATTACCAAAGTAATGGAAATATTGGTGCAATGGATGTTTCTTTTGCATTGTTATGCTTATTTTTTTTTCTAAGAATATGCTGGAATTCCTAGGTAGACTCAATAAAGCACTAGGGTTGGGGTAAGCAAAACAATCAGGTCCTGATACAAAATGCTGCGGCATAGAATGTTCACATTCAGATTTCCAAATACTTGGTTCTATCCTACCATTCACTTTTCTTTTGGCCACTCCCACTGACTTTGGAAATAAATTATGTAAAAGGGGTCAGGACTGTATCTGTCCATCAATCAGTGCAAGAACTCTCCAAACATGAAACAAAATGGAACCAAATTTGTTGTGTGGGAGAAGATGGCAAAAATGATTGAGTTCAAAAGTGAGTGGACCAGAGGGGGAAAAAAGTCCCCAATTCCCCAGCGGGAGAGGCAGTGGCTTGGAATGCTGCTGACTGTTCCATTCTAAGTCCTCTCCCTCCAGTCATATGACCTAGAGTGGAGAATATGAAGCTGTGCTGGTGCGCGCACAAATGCAACAGAAGGGAAGCACCTGTGTCTGCTTATGCGCGCACACAGAGTTACAGAGAAGGTGGTTTGTGGAGTGGTCCTCTCTGAACAAACAACCAAGCTCAGAGAGCACCAAGGACTCCATAGTTCAACTCTGAGCTACATACTGTATACTCTCTTCTATTATAAGATTTCCCTGAATTTGCTACTATGTATCAGGAGTATTGTTTTCACTGTATAAGTAGCAGAATTTTCTGCTGAAGATCAGACTGATAAAATTCTTACGCAAATGTTTACCCGTTGTTGACACACATATTTTTGCTATAGAAAGAATAAGCAGGGCTGGGGCTGGGGCTGGGGCTTTCCATGAAACAAGTACCTTACCCTTAGCACTTAATCACTAAATGAAATTTTTAAAAGCCAGCAATCCTAAGTATGCTTACTTGAAAGAAAAATCAGTTGGAGTTACTTTAATGAAAACATTGGAGGGTTAAATACAAAAACAGCAATGATAAAATAACAAACAACAGTGAAACAGGGGTTTCTAAGAAGGAAACTAAAACATTAAAACACAACCCAGGGTGGGGCTGTTGCTTATATTAGATCTCCTCTCAAACCTTTAAACCTTTAAAATCCAGGTTTAATGGCTCAATTAAATTACATGTCGTAATTTACCCTAGCCCCTAGGGTAGGGGCTAGTTTGATATGGGGTGGTAAGCTGTTTTAAGAATGGGGGCTGCAACAGAGAAGGCTTGACTTCTTCTGCCCCATAGATGACAATCCCTAAAGGAAGGGACCTGAAGTGTAGAAGAATGACCCTGTTTTCCTTTCTACCACTTTGCTAATTGGCTAACATGGAGCTGCATTGGCTGATGAATAGATCCCCCCCTTGAAAACCTCATAAACTCCATCAACCCACTGGCTAACACAGAGTTGTGTTAGCTTATGTTGGTCTCAAAATTGTATCAGTCTGAAGCAAACATGAGGTGCTTTCTTGGAAATGAGATGATGAAAGCCAGTCACCATAGCTGCTTTTATTCATCTGCCCATGTCTTGATTCAACCTGTCTCTCTGCTTGGGGGTCGGGGCATATTTTTAGGACCTATGTTCCTTCATATGCTGAGACTTACTTAAATCAGCTCTGGAGAGACTTTATGAAAACAAAGTGAATAACAATAATTTATATCATAATAGCAAACAAACAAACAAATAAAATGATAGTTTCAGCTAGAAAATCTGTGTTAAACTAAAGTACTTTGGAATCATGGCAAAAATAACAAGTTTGTGCAAATCAGGTCAGACAGCAAAAATAAAATAAAATAAAAATGCTACTGGTTAAGCATTGTGTGATTAAACATTCTATGGGAATTTACTGTAGAATTGAAATTAATATTAAAGGCAGACTGAAATTTGAAGATACAAACCTTTTTGTTTTTGCCAGAAATGTGAATGTCTTGGTCAGCAAAGCTTATGGAAGTGAAAAAAAACATTACGTTAACGTTACTTAAAAAACAGGTCCCCTGAGAAGTTAACCATGTTTTTGCTTCTACTAAACAACCACAAACCACACATCTTTAAAACGAAAAAACATAAATAACAGTCCTCCCATTCTGTGTTCCCCACTGATAGCTGCTCAGTCATTACTATCTGGAAGAAATTGAAGGGAAGAACAGAACTGTTATTGCACCAAGAGTAAAGAATTTAGATACTCCTTCACCAACTGGCTGATAAATCATTTCTGAAATGGAGGAAACAACTCCCAGCTATGATTACTTCTATTCTCTTAGTCCAGATGCTCCTGAAGAAAATTGTCAAGTTCTGAAGCTGCCCTATATGGAAACTTTTGTGAGTGTTCTTTATATTGCTATTTTTCTTGTGGGGACTGCTAGCAATGGTCTTCTGATAGGAGTACTAATCTTCAAGCAACGTGTCTGGAGGCTAACTGATACCTTCATTGTCAACTTGGCAATTTCTGATTTTAGTTTTCTTATCACATTGCCTTTTTGGGTGGACAAGGAGCTAGCCTCGGGACTTTGGAGATCTGGCTCTATTCTGTGCAAAGGCAGTTCCTACATCATCTCAGTCAACATGTACTGCAGCATCTTTCTTCTGACTTGGATGAGTGGTGACCGGTACCTGACCATCATGTACCCATCAGTGGCCAGAAAAATCAGAACAAAGCTTTATCCTATCTTTGTTTGCATCAGTGTTTGGATACTATCCTGCTTGTTAGGGCTGCCTACTCTACAGTCCAGAGAGCTGAGAAGATACAACAACAATACATATTGTGTGGACAAGGAAACCATATCCAGCAACTGGATTGGATCACTGCTGCTGCTAATTTTGGCTTTCTTTGTTCCACTGTTCAGCATTTTAATATTGCATTATTTCATAATTAAAAAACTCTATGTGCATTATCAGAAATTTGGGAAACATGACAAAAAACTGAGAAAATCCATCAAAATTGTTTTCACGGTAACAGTTGTTTTTCTTTTCTCATGGATCCCTTTCAACATTTTTAAGATCTTGGCTTTGATGTCTAGCATCCAGGAACTGAAGCAATCTTTCTGCCTTCACTATAAAATTGCCTATCTGGGCATGGAACTGGGTGGTCTACTTGCATTTACCAACAGCTGCACAAATCCTTTCATCTATTACTTCTTTGATGATTGCATTCGTAGGGCCACGATGCAAAGTATTATTCCATGCAGGAAGGCCAATAGACCTGGAAGCAGTTTTGCAAGCTTGGACACTTGTCTTAGGTTTTCAGAGAGTTAATTTCTCCCTGAAAAGGTTGATCTCAGGAAGATAAGGAAGTCAGTATCATCCTGCAGGGAGTCACCATTTTGAAATACCCATAAAAAGGGTAAGGTAGAAATGTGAGGAAATGAAAATAAATAATTAGGAAGAAATTATAACTGAGTTGATTATTATATATTACTTTGAATTACATGAAAGGCAAGATATGTACCTTTAATTGGATAGTTAATGAAAAGGTTAAGTGGAATATATTCATAAGAATCATATCTTCCTGAATGTTATTAGGTAATTACACCAAACAGTGTTCAAAACCAATATGAGCTAAAATAACAGAAATTGTTAGAGCCGTATCTTGGGAATTATAGAATATTTCAAGCTACTTAACAGCCAAACTTACTTAAACCTAGCTCATTCCTTTTAAGGGAGGCCTGCAAAAAGAACTTATAAATACTTATCTACATCGATTAGTTTGGAATGCAAAGTTTAAAAATTATGCCTCTTTTTTAGTTAAATTTTAAACTATTTAAGCTTCTTTTTTCTGATTTATATGTACACCTTTCTTATATTGTGTAAAAACTATTTCAGTTTAAATGATGGTGTTGTAATTCTTCTACGAATATTTGTTTTCTGATTTTCTGAATAAATATATGCATAATGAATCTTAACTAGGGCTCTTTCTCACAGCTACATTCATGCGCATTTCTTAGATCCTTGAGTTAGCACAAAACTATGCTGGCATAAATTATGCTGCACTCATGGCTTAACCTCATTCTGCCTGAGTGAGGGAGCTGGCAAGTAATGCTATCCTTACAGTTTTAATGTGGGACAGATTAGGGAAAGTGATTGAGAATTCCTAGGCTTTGTTTCCCCTCCCATTAATATAATCTTGTCACTGGGAAAAACAGGCACCAATCACTTTCCTTAATGTCTAGAGCGGGTGGGGAGTCTATGCAGGTGTCTGACATGGAAGACTTAGCTACTTTTCAAATGGCTTGAGTGACAACTTGCTAGACCCATGTTCAAAAATATCTGACAGATCATAGGTGCAGCAGAGGTATAAAAAGCATCAAGGGTAATTCTTCCCACTTTACCCAGCACCCTCTGTTATGCCTGTCAGTTGAGTTATTTCTGATTTAATTCAGAACTCATTTGCACTGTCAGGAATGGGTATGTTTTTGGACATGTAATTGAACATCTCTTCTTCACAATTTGCTGCAAGGGGTGGTTCTGGCAACAAGTGCCTTGGAGTCCAGCTTTGACCTCAAGCTGGTGGCACCCAGAAGTAGCTCATGGAGTAGGCAAAGTGGCATAGGCATAGGCAAAATGCCCCCCAACTATTAAAAACAGTAAGAAGTAAGGCCACGTGAAATTATTTTTTTGGTGCATTCATTTGGAAGAGAACCAGCAACACAAGATTGGTAGAATACTGCTCTTTAAAGCAGAAAAATTGACCCTCTGCATTTTTGAAACATAATGCAGGTAGTCCTTATTTAGCGAGTGACTCACAGTTACAAGGGTGATTAAAAAGTAACTTTGTGACCAATGCCCTCATTTATGACCTTTGCAACATCTCACTCTCAGCCACATGTTTGCCATTACACTCAGTCCCTGTTGTCCTGTGCCTGATGTATCCCCCCCCCATTGCCTAAACAAGCCATCTCTTCCTGAGCTTCTTTTCTCCAGCACATCCCTAAAAAGTGCTAACTGCAAGTTAACAAGCTCAAGTCTGTGACCTTAATTAGTTGATTAGAACTGGTAAATATAAACATTAATTCCCTTCTTGCTAATTATACAGTGGATGTGTGTGGGGGGGAGGGGGAGGGGGAGGGGGAGGGAGTGTTCCAAAGGGTGGGGGAGTGGGGGAAGAGGGATATAAGATTTGCCCTTTTACCTGACTTCCTCATGAGTCGAGTTCCAGAAACTGTCCCACCCTTTGGGCTCACTGGGCTGTTTGGGGTTGTATCCTTCTGATGCTGTAAAGCAAAGGAAAGCTGAAGTACAATTGTAAGCACAGTTGCAGTCACATGATTTTCCACTTAGCAACTGCATCACTTAGTGACTGAATTGCTGGTCCCAATTGCAGTTGCTAAACAAGGACTAGGAACACTAAAGCCATACTTGAAAAACACACCTAGTGCTCTTTTCAAAAGAGTGCTCAACCTGTGCAAATAAGAATTCTGACAAGCACTTTCTTATATTGCCTACTTCCATTGTGCTTTTTCTTTAAGCAGTCATCCAGGACTTATTATTATAAAGCACAGATGGCCTGAAATGGGAACTGGGAAACTTAGTAGCATTGGATGGAGTCATAGCCCAAAGTGGGCAGTCAGTCCACTATCACACATACAACATGTATGCATGCACACACACAGAGTTCAAACTGACCCGAGGTAGTGTGGGATAGCGTACTGTATTGATTGTGAAAACACGCTAGCAAAAGAAACATCGCATATTTCTGTGTTGCTTAACAAAGGCAATAGTTAATTATGAAAGCAATTGAGAGATACTATTAACATTTTACATGGTTACAATCACGATCACTTCACTTATAAACTTATTTGTTTATAAGCGATGGTTCTGTCTTTTCAGTGTGGTTAAGCTGCACTATCTGAAACTGAAATCTACTAAAGCAAATTCTATATATGGGCTTATTTACACATTCCCATGGTATAGGCTTCTTTTTGTCATATCCTAGCAGTGATTATAGGTGCTGCCCTAGGACCACAAGTTCTGGGCCCCAAAATCCAGACAAACAATAGATGGCAACAAAGAAATACAGAGAACTGTAACTTTGTTCATCTGCATTTTTACAGTTCAGATGTACCAGCCCCAGCAGCTGCATTTTGGCTTCCCTAAGAGGCAGTTTGCAGTTTAATCAGGACATAAGCTGCAAAGTGGAAGTCTGAAATACTCACTGGCAATTTATGAGCAAGATCTTTAAACACAAACATATATTGGGCATTGTTTCTGCATACAGCTCTTTGCAAAATCTGTATCATAAGAAAAGTAAGAGTGATTGTTTTTGTGAAGTGCTTGATTGGTATGCTGCCAAGCATAGCTGGAGAAATGTCCTTGTATCCTAAGATTCTGAGGCCATGTTTCCCTTAGCTGTGAGATGCCCAAGTTGGGAGGGCTTAACTGGAGACCACCTCTTGCCAACAAACAAAAGTCAGGAGGGAGTAAAAGTCTTTCGCTCTAATTTGATGAGATGGGAATTTCAGGGAAGAAATGCAAAACCTCTTATGCAGTTTCATTTCTATAATAAGAAATTAAATGATCTGAACAATATTTTACTGTGAACTGGACTTTAAAACATGGCTTTTACTACTTTGTTGTTGTTGTTCAGTCTTTAAGTCGTGTCCGACTCTTCGTGACCCCATGAACCATATTGCGCCAGGCCTTCCTATCTTTCACTGCCTCCCTGAGTTTGCTCAATTTCATGCTCATTGCTTCAGTGATGCTATCTAGCCATCTCATCCTCTGCCGTCCTCTTCTCCTTTTGCCTTCCATCTTTCCCAGCATCAGGGTCTTTTCCAAAGAGTCCTCTCTTCGCATTAGGTGACCAAAGTATCTGAGCTTGAGCTTCATTATCAATCCTTCCAATGAGCAATCAGAGTTGATTTCCTTTAAGATTGACTGGTTTGACCTCCTAGCAGTCCAGGGGACTCTTAAGAGTCTTCTCCAGCACCACAGTTCAAAGGCATCAATTCTTCGGCGTTCAGCCTTCTTTATGGTCCAGCTCTCACAGCCATACATTACTACTGGAAAAACCATAGCTTTGACTATGCGGATCTTTGTCGGCAAGGTGACGTCTCTGCTTTTTAATATGCTATCTAGGTTTGCCATAGCTTTCCTCCCAAGGAGCAAGCGTCTTTTAATTTCATGGCTGCAGTCTCCGTCTGCAGTGATCTTGGAGCCCAAATAAATGAAGTCTGTTACTGCTTCCATTTCTACCCCTTCTATTTGCCAGGGATTGATGGGTCTAGATGCCATGATCTTAGTTTTTTAATGTTGAGTTTCAAGCCAGCTTTCGCACTCTCCTCTTTCACCCTCATCAAGAGGTTCTTTAGTTCTTCTTCACTTTCTGCCATTAGGGTGGTATCGTTTGCATATCTGAGGTTATTGATGTTTCTCCCTGCAATCTTAGCTTTTACTACTACTACTACTACTACTACTACTACTATTATTATTATTCACATTTATATTCTACCCAACTCCCAGTGACTGATTTAAAAGATTAAAACAAGACAATGAAAACAACGAATAAAACAAAAAAGGTAGAGATGGCAGAATAACAAACTGGGTAGAAACAAAAGAAAACAACCTAGGTTAAAAGGAGTTTCAGTCATCCTCAACAAAGGCCTGGGTGAGCCAGGCTCCTTCAAAACACCAGCAAGGTGGAGGCTGTTCAGATCTCATGGGGAACTTCATTCCAGAGGGCAGGCACTGCTGCAGAGAAGGTGAGCTTCCTGGGTCCTGATAGATGACATTGCTTAATTGAAGGGACCTGGAGCAGGTCAAGAAAAGCTGTTTGCTAGCCCTAAAATTAATGATTAACTTAATTGTCCCCTTGACTATTTTGACCATGGGTAATCCTAGGCCTTGGCTATATTGAAAACCTATAATTTAAAACGAAACCTATTTTGAGTATTTTTGAAAGAAATAAAGCTCTAATGAAGTTATATTTTTGGAATTTTTTTTTTAAAAAAACAGCACCTTAAATGCAGGAAAAAATACCTTTTAAAGCTACAGCCTGCTTTTTTTTCTTTTCTTTTTTTTGCCTCTTCTGAAAGTTAAATATATACATATAATTTTGTATAAATTTTGAAAATTTAACTGGACACACACACTTCCAGCAAGCAATGAAAAAAATGAACATTCCAGACAAGCACTAGTTTGAGCTTTTCTGAAGGAAAATAAAAATAAAAATTGTTAAACTCCTGTGTGTAAAGTTTTAACTACAGGTCTGCAACTGAGAAGAGGCAGATTTTCACAACTGCAGAGCATATTCTACATGAGGAGGTCAGTTACATGTCACTTAGTAAAGGGGGCATTGTATATATATCCTGAGATGTCTGGGCAAAGGCTGCATTTGATTTTGACTTTTAAAGTCCTGTGTGCTTTTTAAAAATTATTTTTCTAAGTAATGACTAAAAATCTAACTAAAATACATGCAGCATATATGAATTAAAGGCTTGTTTTCCCATATTAGATGCAGTGGTTATTTTGCTGCAGAAAAAGAACTTATACAGTAGCCTTAAACTCCAACACTACATATTAAACATCCTTTAAAAGACATTTTATCTACGAAGCAGTCTTTGAATGAAGGGTGGAATGTGTAACAAATAAATAAACTTTTGACAGTGTGTTTTGAGTTGCACTGACCCTTCCGTACCTCCCAACCTACTGAGCACAAAGGACAGGGAGGTGTCAATGGAAATTTCCTCTGTTCCCTCTTTCTCTCTCACTCTGGCTCATCCACATATCCTCTCTGCCCCACAAAAAGACAGCCCACTAGCACTTTCTCAAAGACCAACATGTATAATACAAGGCTCCACCTGGCTGGCCCACTGCAAAGGCAACTTCTGGTCTTTTCTTGCTTTGCACCCAAAGTAGAGTTTTCTGACTTCTGCTGGCAAAGTGGTACCGTGTGATCTGCCCACTGCACTTCATTTCAAACGCTTCTGCTCCAATGGGCCACTGTGTGCTGTGGCAGGGATGTCTCTGCTCCTCCAGTCATTGGATACTGCCCTCCATGACCGTTTATGGAGTGCCTGACCCCTTGTGAAGGAATCTTCCCCTGCTGGACCAATGAAACATTGAACTTTAAAAAAAAATAAGTTCACCAGTGGACGGGTGAATGGCTGGATCTTTTTTAACAAGTTCACTGGTAGACTGGTGAAATGATGGTTTGTTCTTTCTTAGATAACGTTGACAAGAGTTCTGTCAGTTTCTCCTCCTAGCCTAAGTGACAAGAAAAACAAAATAGTGGGTCCCCCACTCGTTCACTGAGGGGCATGCTAGACAGGAAAGCATCAAGTACAAGGGGGGAGTCAACAGAAGGAGTGTCAGAAGCCTCGCAATCAATTAACCATCCTGCTAGTTTACTTGCTTCGTTTCTGCCATTACAAGAGAAAGTGGGGGGGAGGGGGGAGAGAGCTAGAAGTTGAACTGTTAGGTGCAGATGGCTGTTATTTGTTTCTCAGGAATGCCCAAGGTTGTACCCGTGTGAGCCCAGGAGAGACCCAGCGATAGGTGCAAGAAGGACTATGGGCTGGAAGCGGGGAGGTGAAAGGGGAAAGGTGTTAAAATTAAGTTTGGTGTGCACAGGCTTTTAGTTTCAGCAATGCTTTAGAACTGTGCACTAGTCCTCAATAAATGACTTCTTCTTTGAACCTACATCGGTTTCAATGGGAGTTCCTTTAATTGGGAACTAAGCCTTGCAGATTCTTACAGGGAGACTCATACAAAAGTCTATCAATAGAAATCACATGCCCTTAATGACCTGCCCCTGGATAGAAAAGTGATTGGTGCTTCTTTCTTGTCAAGGACAGGAGGAATTGACCAATTGGGGGCCATGATAACCTATGTCTGGACGATCGCATTGCCAAAGCTGGGATACAAATTGAAATCTGGACAGTAATTTAATCGTTTAGCATGAGAGACAAGTACATTAAGGCTGCTGTGCAGAAGAGCCTTGAGTCTGCTTTTTCTCCGTGAAGCTGCTCATCACAGGAAGCTGTGTTTCTAGCTCACTTACACTCTGACTCCCTGCCTGACAGAATGTAATGAGCTAGGAAGTAGGCACTGCCTATTTTCTCTTTGTATTTCCAGAGGGATAGCCATTTGCTCTTTTGCAACAAAGTCAACAAAACATTGATAGTACCTTAAAGTTGGCAGATTTATTTAGCATGGCCATGGATAAATTTTCATGGACCACATTGCATGAAATATTTGCCATAACTGGAAAGGATGTGCACATACACACACAAACACAGGAGTCAAGTGTTAATGAAATGAGTTAAGTGTTCTATTGTGATTATTTCCAATAGAAGAACCAAGTAATATTTGTTATTAAAAAAACCTTTATAATTTATTCTTGCTGAACGTAGGTTATTCACTCCCCCAGCATCTTTTGGCAAGAACTGCCTTTACAGTACTGATTTTTTAAATCTCTTGTATATTCAAAAACACAAGGAAATATTTCACAGATTCATGAAGGTGTTATTGCTGTGCTGATTCTTTCAATTCTTCCCATAATGCATATAATTTTGCTACGAATTGTTCAGCCAGTATGTTGATTTTAGCTGTTTTTTTAATCAGGAAGTTCCTGCCATAAAGAGAGACCTATGTTAGTGAGTTTAGAATGACAGTGGCATATCTGTTAACAAAATGACTATCTGAAAGATGTTCTAAAATTGCCCTGTACAATAAACTTCCGTTATCTTACAGATGTGCTAATTTACATATATCTATTTCTTCTTTGGCTGATTGAGCAGCATATTGAAATCTAAAAAAGGAAGGGACTCTGAAACATGGAGGTGTAGCAGCAACAAGATTGCAAGGGGGTCAACAGCACGATTACTATAAATACTCAAGTCTGCTATTGCTCCGAAAGCACGTAATGATGGTGGTGATCTTCCTATCATGGCTGCTGCTTTTCCTCCATCCTGTGGCTGTCTATATAAGCACAAACCAAATTGCAAGGGATGGTGGCAGAGCCCAGTGATTGGGAAAGGGTGGTTATGCTGTTGCAGAAGCAGGAGTCAATAGAAGGTGGGCACATCCCATTCCCCAACTATATCTTTGCCACGGTCACTGCCAAAGTCCCACACACTGTGAAAATAGCAAGCTTTGTGTTGGGAAAAGATGGAAAACCCACTTTTACATTGGATCAGATAATCCAAAGTTAGGTGGCCTTGAATGGAGATGAGATGAGGGCTTAAAAAATGGTTAGTGAAGTGTCTTCAAGCCAAAATTAGGGAGATGTGTGGATGTGCCCTAAGAAAAGTAATTGGTTAATAAGAGGAGCAGCAAAAGCCTTTTGCTGCTTGAGGCCAATATAGTTCATAGAACCACCCATAGTTCTATATGCAGAAATCAGTCAGCTGATTTTTAATTTTAATATTAATATTGTTTCAGTATTGAGACAAGGGCACCTTTTTGCCACATCTTTGGGCTGCAGGTAGGCTTAATCAAGCAAAGCAGAGCAGGCTATGCGGCACCCACAACTCTGTCACCCAACATCTCACTGCCATGTATGGCTTCTCCATATCCACCAACTGTGACAAGCAGTTTGCTCTGCCAAATGGTTTATTGGCCCTGGAGCTAGTTTACTCCCTTACTCTCAGTCTTGCCTTTCATACCAATCCATGCAATTCAACAAATGACCTAGGAAGCTGAGGATGGCAATCTTCACCTGACATACCTTGTTTCAAGAATAGCTGGTGTCTGGACAACATTAACCAAATACTCAGCCATTTTAGGTGACACTTTGTTTACTAACTCATATACATTTAATGCAATTGCATCAGGAATAATCATCCAATCACGACGAATATGTCTCTTTGAGATGGCTTTGGCATCAGTTTCTGGAAAAGAGAAAAGTAAAAATTAAAAACTCATCTGTGTATAATTTAGCATCTATTGGAAAGCTAATATTTTCCAAGAATTCTAGTACTAAGGTATATAACCTCTGATATATTTAGGCAAATATATGCATGTTTATCTTTCTACAGTTTTGATTTGATCCTTATGCAGTATGGATTGAGAGAATTATATATCCTTTTTGCTACTACAGTACTGAAATAACTGAGAAGCAGTTTGGTGGCATGCATGCATCTATTTTTAAACCCCATCAGAATGGATGCAGAAATGTTCTAAGTTTGATTATGTTAGTAGCAGAATCTTGATTATTTGTCCATAAAATGGGATGAAAATGGCTTATTTCTCAAAGCTACTCTGGCTGAGCTAACAATTGTGTAGCATTTTGCAAATGTTACTGATATGCAAATTAATACGTTTAATTAGGTCTGTAAGCAATTGAGCAAACTTTTACTGCAAATTAAAAATTGCATCCTGTAAACTTCCCCAAATCAATCAAGTGTATCAGTCAATCAGATAAGAAAGCAATAACCATGTAACAAAATCTTGACTAGAACTAAAAATTCATTTGGATCCTTCATTCTGGGAAGCTTTGCAGCAATAATCAACATCATTTTGATGAAAATAAATAAATGAAACATGTCCCATTTTTCAGAACATTAAATTCTTCAAAGATATAATACAATAAACTTAAAATAAAAACAAGTGAAATTGTTTTTCCTATTGAAAAGCTGTCTATCAGGGTCAGTGCATTTTCCTAAAAAGAAATTGACTTCTGAGCAATGAGATGTACGATTCTACAGCAAGAAATGAGAAAAGTTGCTCACGATGGGTGTACTTCCTGAAAAGGAGATACTAAAATTACAATTGCAAACTATTCTAATAAGAAGGAAAATAAAGAGTGGGAGGAGGATAGCAGACACATTCATATTGTGAAAAGCACACTTCAAATCTAATATTCACCATTGGCCAATCCAAATGACAGAAATTTAGCATCTGAGATGAATACACACATTTATCTCAGGCAGGGGCTTTGGTGCCTAGATGTACCCAAATTCCCCAAAATCTCCCTAGAGAGGAAGAAGCTTTGTTCAGTGAAAACCAGAGGCAGATCTTGGAGAAACAGAGCACAAAGCTGTCTGCCAAGATGGACAGAAGGAAACAGCTACCTTTGTTTTCCTCCAACATCTGATTAAAGTGGAATTTCCAGGAAAAAGGAATTTCCAGGTAAAGGTTGGAACAGACAGAGCTTCAGTTCCTGGGCTGTCTACTCTCTACAGCAATGTTTCTCAATCTTGGCAACTTTAAGAGGTGTGGACTTATTTCCCAGAATTCCCAGGAACAAACATTCTAGCAAAGAACTGTTTTAACAATTCTTATTTATTTTTAATTTTTTCTGTATGGTACAATTGCCCCTATTTTTTCTGTACAATTTAAGGAAAATATTGTTTATTGAGAATTTTCAGAGAATATGCTAATTTTGGACGCTGTTCTAGCCTGTTCACAGCAAGTTGCTTTTTATTTTGTAACAGTTTGGTGCCATCTTGTGGTCTGCAGAATCCTTATATTTACTTTTATATGCTCTTTTCCTGTTTCATTTGTTTGTAGTTGCTGAATTCTCAGATTGGAACAGCACTGTAATTGATCTTTTCCGACATTAATTACCTGCATTCTAATAGTAAAAGCTACCATGAGTTTTTCTACCATTTTATTTTTCTTTTTCCTGTACAGGTAGTCCTCAACCATTCTTTTAACGACTGTTTAAAGTTATGATGGCACTGAAAAAAGTGATTTACGACCGGTCCTTGCACTTATGACCATCGCAGCATCTCCATGGTCATGTGATCAAAATTCAGGTGCTTGGCACCCGGCATGTATTTATGATGGTTGAGTCCTGGGATCACATGTATTTATGATGGCAGAGTCCTGGGATCACATGATCACCATTTGTGACTTTCCCAGGGGGCTTCCGATAAGCAAAGTCAATGGGGGAAGCCAGATTCGCTTAACAACAGCATGATTTGCTTAATGACTGCAGCAAAAAATATCATAAAATTGGGCGTGACTCACTTAATGACTGCATCACTTAGTGATGGAAGTTTGGTTCCCTAATGTGGCCATAAGTCAAGGACTACCTGTACTTTGTGAGATTATCTAAATCCTTTTTAGGGTGTGGTGCTGAAACTGGATCAGGTTTCAAGAAGGGCAATAAGAATGATCAAGGGACTACAAACTATATCTCTATGAAGAAAGATAGGAGCAATTGGTAATATTTTGCTTAGAAAATAGAAGAGTAATGGGGGGATATGGTAGTGTTCTTCAAATACCTGATGTTAGAAGAACATCAAAGCCTACTTTCCATTATTTCAGAATGCAGGAAATACAGGTTCTGAATGAATGTTAAAGAAATTTCTAATAGTAATATTAGTTTGCCAGAGTACCAGCTAGAGAAATTATAAGCTTCCCTTATCTGGGTGAATTTAAGTGAAGGCTAGATGGTCATTTGTTGGGGATGCTTTAATTTGGATTCCTGCCCAGGGCAAGGGTGCTGACCTAATGGCCTAAATGTCCCCTTCCAACACCATAATTGTATGGTAATAATCATGTCTGGATAATTTGATTTTTAAAATAATATTTAGTCACATGACTAGACCTATTGCTAGAACAAAGTTCAAGCTATTTCTTGATTAATACAAACCCCTTTTTCTGAGAAGAGCCTTATTTAGTTCATCAGTAACTACAGTCATGTGAAAAAGAAAGTACGCCCTCTTTGAGTTCTATGGTTTTACGTATCAGGACATAATAAAAATCATCTGGTCCTTAGCAGTTCTCAAAAGTAGGTAAATACAACCTCAGATGAACAACAACACATGACATATTACACCATGTCATCATTTATTTTACAAAAAGAAAGCCAAAATGGAGAAGCCATGTGTGAAGAACTAAGTACACCTTATGATTCAATGGCTTGTAGAACCACCTTTAGCAGCAATGACTTGAAGGAATCGTTTTCTGTATGACTTTATCAGTCTCTCACATCCTTGTGGAGGAATTTTGGCCCAATCTTCTTTACAACATTGCTTCAGTTCATTGAGGTTTGCAGGCATTTGTTTATGCACAGCTCTCTTGAGGTCCCACCACAGCCTTTCAATTGGGTTGAGGTCTGGACTGTGAATGGGCCATTGTAACACCTTGATTCTTTTCTTTTTCAGCTATTCTGTTGTAGATTTGCTGGTGTGCTTGGGATCATTGTCCTGTTGCATGACCCAATGTTGCCCAAGCTTTAGCTGTCGGACAGATGGCCTCACGTTTGACTCTAGAAGACTTTGGTATACAGAGGGGTTCATGGTCAACTCAATGACTGCAAGGTGCCCAGGTCCTGTGGCTGCAAAACAAGCCCAAATCATCACACCCACCCCACCATCATGCTTGATTGTTGGTATGAGATGTTTGTGCTGATATGCTGTGTTTGGTTTTTGCCAAATGCGGCACTGTGCATTCTGGCCAGACATCTCCACTTTGGTCTCATCTGTCCAAAGGACAGTGTTCCAGAAGTCTTGTGATTTGTTCAGATGCAACTTTGCAAACCTAAGCTGTGCTGCCATGTTCTTTTTAGAGAGAAGAGGCTTTCTTCTGGCAACACTTCCAAACAAACCATAATGGTTCAGTCTTTTTCTAATTGTACTGTCATGAACCTTAACATTTAACATGCTAACTGAGGCCTGTAGAGTCTGAGATGTAATGCTTGGATTTTTTTCAATTTCTCTGAGCATTGTATGGTCTGACCTTGGGGTGAATTTGCTGGGACGTCCACTCCTGGGAAGATTGGCAACTGTCTTGAATGTTTTCCACTTGTGAATAATCTTCCTCATTGTAGAATGATGGACTTTAAATTGTTTGGAAATGGCCTTATAACCCTTCCCAGATTGATGAGCAGCAACAGTTGCTTCTCTAAGATCATTGCTGATGTTGTTACTCTTTGAGATTGTGTTAACACACACCTCAATGCTCAAGACCAGCAAACTCCTAAAACTTCAGCTTTTATAGAGGTAGTCACACTTGCTGATGATCCATTGATCAAGGGCATTTGATTAGCAGCACCTGGCTGCTACTTAGCTTCTTCATACCTGTGGAAGCAGTAAGGGTGTACTTAGTTTTTCACACATGGCTTCTCCATTTTGGCTTTCTTCTTGTAAAATAAATGATGACATGGTGTAATATGTCATGTGTTGTTGTTCATCTGAGGTTGTATTTACCTACTTTTGAGAACTGCTAAGGACCAGATGATTTTTATTATGTCCTGATACATAAAACCTGATACATAGAACTCAAAGAGGGTGTACTTTCTTTTTCACACGACTGCAAGTATAGCAACAACAATAAATCACATACATTCCACACTTAATACTAGGACTTAACTTTAACTGAAGGCTGGAGCAAGCAGATATTCAGCAAGCAAAACAACTATGAATGGAAGGATCCTAGATCTTACCAGTCATCATATTTCCAAGGAGAAGGATAAAAGCAATAGATAATGGTTTGAGCTGGAGCATAATTTCAATCAGTTTTGGTAGAGGCTGATAAATAGTTTTGCAAAGTTCTGGAAAAGAAATGTTAATGCTATTTCATAAGGATAATATAACATCATGATATATCCATAGGCAGTACAGAGGCCAGTACTTTATTGAAACAAGAAAGTGCAATTTTGTATTATCTTCCCACCATTCAAATTATATCCATCAATATATATTCTGTTTCCTCACAATTTACACTGGAATCTAGGTGCTTCTTTCCATTTGTACTAGCTGCTGATTTACACCACAGCCATAATATATATTGGAGGAAAATGGACTTCCAGTTTGTTTATAGACTTGCACATTATTACTCAGCAATAAAATCTCTTTATGTTCTATGCTGCTTAGGGTTAAGACTGTCTATCAATTCTGCTAGAGTAAAGGAAATAATGTTCTCTAAACATCTACAACATTTAGGAGGTTAAACTGTAAGGCATAAGGCAAATTAGTGAGACTTCCACTATTGTTTGTTGATTTCCCAACTACTATAATAATTTAAAGGAGGGCTTCCATAATACTGATTGCAGCACTATTAAATAATAGATATGACATCTCTACCATATAAATTCATACTGTGGTTAAATTGCTTCTGTTGCATCTATTTTGAAAAACACCAGCAAATAAAATTCTTGAAGCACTTGAAAGCCTAGTACACTTACTATGCTAAAAGCTTTATTATTTTTTTTTACAAGAAGCTACTTCATCAGATACACGAACTATTTCAAGTTTTTCTCCTGTAAAATCATGATTCTGGAAGGGGAAAAAGTGGGTTGCAATAAGGGTTAAGGGAAGTGAAATGTAAAACTCATGTATTCAGCTAATATTACTGTACCTTACTTATTTCTCCAAGTAGGCCAAAAGACTATATAAGCTGTTCCCCAATTTTATCATCTTAACAATCCTATGAGGTGTTATAGAGCACAACTGTTGGCTTGAGATCACATAACAACGTGTGGGATTGAAAGATTATCTTAACCTACTGTAGTTCTGATTGAAGTGCTATATCCCAGGTTTCAGATACATCATAACTCAAACTGAATATTTGGGATTATTGTTACCATTCTGTTCTCCCCCCACCCCCATTGTGAACAAGATGGGGCATCCAAGTAAATAGAATTGAATGTCAGAGTTCAGTTTAAAGTTCCATTTGTTAACTCTATTCACTTGACATATTCCATTTACTCAGAGCTAGAATTGTCACCTACCTCTTCACTGGCTGCTGTCACTTCTGATTCTGAAATATCAGCGGTCTCCCAGTCCTAATATAGTTGCACGCAAGAGGATGTAGGTTTTGGTTTGTTTCACATCTGCTCTTTCACAATAGACAGAGATAGTTAAACCTCAACAAAAGTACTGTTGGACTTGAAAAGGTGCCAAAAAGCTCAATCGAATCAGGATATTGGAACAGTAACTCCCCTATGAGTGGGGGGGGGGGGGAGTTTTCAGGTTAGAAAAAGAGTAAGAAGGGGCATGACAGAGGTAAATAAACTTTTGCCTGGTGTAGGAAGAACAAGGAAAAGATTATTACTTGGTTATTACCCCCTTCTCTTTCTTAATATTAAAATCAAGTGTCATCCAGATTTAAACAATACAGTGGGTAGTTAAGTTGTGGAGTAAGGTTTCACAACACAAAGTAGTTGAACCAAACCTAAGTGACTTAAAGAAATCAGAAGAGGTAAGAAACCATGAGGGATCAATGGCTTCTAATCAAAAGTGTATAATACTTTAGTAATGGAAATTACATGCTGAGAAAAAGATTGAGAAAGTAATATGTTGCTATGATGGGGACCAGTCCAGATTTTTAAATGTTATATGATGATTTAAGTTTATACAGTTAAATGACTTCATTACAAATTATTTACATTCCCTTTTGGATTTAGATACAAATTTTATCCACGAATTTCAGCTCTAAGCATGCACTTATTTTATTCTGTTTATTCATACCATATTTGTATGCCTAATTTGTTGACCTCTTTTTTTTTCCTTTTAAGCCAGTCCCAACTGAAATTAATAAACTCTAATCTAATTTACAGTGGGAACCAAATCTTTGACTAGATAGGTCTTTGGACTGATCCAGCACAGCTCTTATGTTACATAAAGCTCGAGGTCTGCCTTGTCCATTTATTTCCCTAATATACATGTTTTGAGATCAGAGGCTATGCTTGCCCTGCACACCAAAATTTGGCTAATGGCAATTTCTGAGCAGGTCCCCATAGCACTTAATTTGTTAATGTTTCAATACTACATAAAGGCCTTGTATTCTTTGAAATAAGGACACTGTGGTTTGCACATATCTTAACATTGTTATGTTAACTGAAGTCCTGAAATTGTAATTCTAAAAATTATAGATTTTTGAAAGGCGTAGCCTTTCTATGCTGTAGGTTTTCTATGCTGTTTTCAATAAAAGTATGTGGGGATTTGAGATAACATGAATTGTTTTGCAAATGAAATTTGAAGTTGATTATTTTAGAGAAGTAGATTTGCCTTTATAAGGCCGATATAATGAATCACATCTCAGATAAGACAATTTTCCCCAAGTTCAGAAAGTTTTCGTCAGGTTGAATGAGGGGGTGGGAACTGTAGAAACAAAAATTGAGAACTTTATGGAATTATGTGAAACAGTATTATGTAAGAACCGATTCAGTAGATTATAATGAACTCCATCTAATCCAAGATTCTGTTTTCAAGCAGCTACAACCCAGATGTTCTATAATTTCATCAGCATTTAACCATTTATAGAACTTAAATGGTCACCTATCTCACATGGTGATCTTGGGTGGCTCACAACAAACACTAGATAAGAAGGCATGGCATTAAAAACATGGCAGGCTTCTAAAGTGTCCCCTGGTAGATTCACTGCAGTGCTCATGCCTTTACCTGGAGACAACTGCCGAACTGGCAGGAGCAGCAGCATTCAAAGGGGGGTAGAAGCTATTATCAAAATCTGCCCTCCCTAGAAATATTCCCAGGGCACATGGAAATTTTCAATTGTCACTCTGAGCTTAAATGGCAAGCAGCACTACCAACTTCTCTAAAATGCCAAATAGTAGCTTTTTCAAATATACTCTTTATTACCCTTGAATGAAAAGATTTAATAGATGAAATCTCACTCTTGGGCAATAGACAGAAAGCATGCATATGTGCATGCAGTGACTTTTATTTACATATCTTCAGCGCTCTCTAAAAACTGTGGAGTCCTTGGGGTTCTCTGAGCTTGGTTGTTTTCTTGCAGATGTTTTGTTACCCGGCTAGGTAACCTCTTCAGTGCTAGAATGGAGTGGGGTTTGCTCTGTTTATATACAGTGGCATGCCCTGCCAATATTGTTGGGGATGTGTGTGTGTTTTTTTCCCCCCTCTGATAGTTCCTTGATTAGGGTATTGTTTACTGCTTGATTGTATGTCTGGTGATAACTGTGGTGTTAATCTCTGCTTATATGGGTGACGATTGCTGGTGAGGAGATGTTCTGGTCTTTTGTTTCCTTTTTATTCTCTCTTTTGAATAGTGTGTAGATGCTGTTTATCTCAATGTGCCTGTTGATGGCTGCCTTGTCTGAATACCAAGCTTCCAGGAATTCCCTTGCATTTTTGGATTTAGCTTGGTCTAAGATGCTGACAGTTTCCCAGTTGAAACTATGGTTAAGTCTGTCCATGTGTTGTGAGATTAAGGAGTTTTCATCATGTCTTCTGACTGCTAGTTGGTGTTCATGGATGCGCTCTGCCAGCCTTCTGCCTGTCATACATAGTATACATTGTTATAGTCCTTACACTGTATGTTGTAGATGACTCCTGTTTTTTCTTCTTGGGCTACTGGGTCTTTTGGTTTACTCAAGATGTTTTGGAGGGCTTTAGTTGGTTTGTGTGCTACAGAGATGCCATGTGGTTGTAATAGTCTCTTGGTTGTTTCTGAGTCATTTCTGATGTACGGCAGTGTTATCCTTTTCATGACTTGTGTTGTAGTAGGTTGAGTGGTCAGGCACTTTTTGATAAAGCTGCGTGGATATCCATTTTGTTGGAAGATGTTGTCTAGGTGATCTGTTTCCTTTTTCTGCTGTCTGGGTTGCTGCAGTGCGTTTGTGCTCATTTGAATAATGTTCTTACACAGCAACTCTTGTGGGAAGTTGGGTTATTACTTTGGTAATGGAGTACTTGGTTAGTGTGGGTTGTTTTCTGATAGACTTGAGTTTCTAATTTGCTGTTTTTTTCTTCTGCTGAGGAGGATATCCAGGAAGGGTAGCGGGTTGTTGTTTTCTTCCTCTTCCTATTTTATTCCTTTGAAGATGTTGTTGATAGTTTCATGTGTCTTCTCAAGTTGTTCCTTTTTTTATAACAAAGGGGCCATCTACATACCGGATCCATACTTAAGGTTGTATGTGTGGAAGTGCTACAGTTTCTAGGCGTTGCATTACGATCTCTGCTATGAGTCCTGAGAGTGGTGATCCCATGAGTATACCCCTGATTTGTTGGCATATTTGTCCATCAAACTGAAAATAGGTAGTGAGGCAGAGGTTGATGAGGTCTATGATTCTGGGTATTTCGATCTTGGTGTATTTGGTTAGGTCGGGTGTGTTGTATAGTACTGTTGACATGGATTCTTTCACTAGTTCTGGGTTTATGGATGTAAAGAGTAGCCCAAGAAGAAAAAACAGGAGTCATCTACAACATACAGTGTAAGTAGTGTAACAACCACTATGTATATCTGAGAAGAGACAGCTTTTATGATAAAGATGATTTTTTCCCTACATATTCATTATAAATTCAAAATGTTTCTTTTTTGCTTGTTCAGGGCTGCCTCATATATGTTGCTCATTATGCCTATAATTTTAATTAATAGCATACATATGAGATAACTACACACACACACATCCTTTCCTACAAGTGGCCCAGGACAATGTACTTGAGTATGCCCTTTTTAACTAAAAAACTTTATTACCGAGGGAGGGATAGTGATTGACATCATTTTGCCTCTTGGACAGAACTTCCACGTCTTCTGATGCCAGATTAAACTGAACTGTTTCTGGACTGCATGCTAATGATCAAGTAATACATACATGAACACATGTGAACCAATTTCCAACAAATAGTGATGAAACTGCAGAGGCTTTATTTTGGTTAAACTGATTTTGAAACCTTCATTATTGTACCATTTTACATAGTTCATTTAATAATTGCTTATGCACAGATCACTTAGAAAGTGTCTTACAATCCAGTATTATTAGACTATATGCCAAAGAAATTCACTACATATTAACTTTGAGTGTATAGTTCATTTGTAGTATTTGTTTTATACAGAGATAAGACTTGTATTAGAATAAGCTGCTCTTCCCTAGTTATTTTGCAATAGAAAAAATTAATGATTCACAGATACTCATAGAATTGTTTCCCAGCATAAGAATTGTGCGTTACATTATGCTGTAGATATCCAGGGTTCAATTCACTCATGCAAAAATAGTTATGTGAAGACTTAGTGTTGGATCTAGTTCACTCTGAAGTTATTCATCATTAAGTAATATAGTCCATTAATAAGATAAGTAGATGCACATGAACATGCTGGGCCAGTTTCACTTTTGTGACTTAGAGCCTCAATCAGCCCCCAAGTCATCTTTTGCAGCCCACAACAGTAAGTAGAGGATAGAGTAAGCCTCGCAGGGCACGTGTTGCTTAGCTGGCAAGCTAAAAGGCCGTAGAATTTGCTCCCTGCCCTTTTCACATGAAGTAAGAACAAACTAGGTGGATGGACTAATGGAAAAGGAGGGTGCTGGCACATTCGTGGCCCAGAATAGAAAACTCCTCACTTATCACACCCAGCAGGAGACAACCACCAGAAATAGGGCCGCAGCTTCTGGATTGTCCCCAGGGCCACAGCTGAGCACTGGGTGACTGGTGATGTACAAATGCTGTAGCATTCATGGGTTCACCACAAATGTTGAGCTAAAAAGTGACATTTCTGTTTGGGAATAGGAGGGGCAGCTTCACTCCTAGCCCTGCACTGCAGTGCTGTGCTAAGGTCTGCTCTTCCTCACTTGTCTGCTCTCCTCCCACCACTGACACGCCTTCGCTCTGCTAACAGCAGCAGGGACTACTCTAGTGACTAGAGACTTTTATATCAATGTATACAAATGGCTTTAGTGTTAACAGCCTTCAGGCTAATGAACTAATCCTTAAGTGGCACTTGTGACAATCTGAGTTAGACTAACCATGATTGCAGAGAGAGCCTATTTCTATACCAGGATCTCATCATTTCAGCTCTCCAAATGCTTGTCCTCATGTGGCCAAAATGGATCTGCCCACAGACAAGAGAAGTATCAACAATCTTATGAAAACCCTAGATTTGCAGACATAAAATATTTTAGGGGGAGAAAACAGAATTAAATTTTTCCAGGCTTATTTTTTCTGCTTTTTATTTTGTACTGAAGTTCTGAACAGACAACTCCTAAATGAAATGATTTAAATTACACAGTAGTGTTTTGTTATGCAAGGAATATTTCCAAAATTAATACTGGCTTTTCTCAAAAATTAATTATGTAAGTATTGAGTTATTTTTTTTATTTATTGGATTTATATGCTGCCTGATACCATTATAGCACTGGGTGGCTCAGCCATCCACTCCAGCCCTATGCCTGGGGGAAGACCCTGGTTTTAAGAGTTGCTTAAATAAGAGCAGGGTGGGACCTATGGGGGTATCATTCCAAAGGACCAGTGCTGCGACAAAGAAAACCCACTTCCAGTGGCACTGCTTGATGGGACCCAGAGCATGCCAACTCTATTAAATCGTATTGGATGGACAGCAACCACAGCAGACAGACAGTCCCTCAGGTAACCAAGCCTTATAGGCAATAACCAAATTTGAATTGCACCCGGAATCCTAACAGTAACCAATGCAGCTCATGAAAGACAGATTTTATACAGGCATGCAGTGGTATGACCATAACTGTCTATGCTACTGCATTTTGCACCAGCTGCAGCTTCCAAGTGGGCATCCCCATGTAGAATGCATTGCAACAGTTCAGCCATGAAGTAACAAAAGCATGACTGACTGTCTTAAAGGTCTCTTAGTCTAGATATGAGTGCAACTGTCACTCTTGATGGATTTGTGCAAACGCCTTCTTGGCCACAGCTGCCAATCGCTCCTCAAGCAAAAACTGAATTCAAAGGCTCTCCAGTTGCACACTAGTCCTGAAAGGGGAAATGCAACTTTTAATCCCCGCAGACAGTCCAGAAGGATATCATGGCCTATGGTATCAAAATTTGCTGAGACATCAAGGAGAACTGGGACAGTTACATATCTCCAAGAAGAGAACTCCCCCTCCAGACTCACCCAGGTCTTGATTATACATGCAGAGAGCCAGTTTGGTGTAGTAGTTAAGGTGCTGGCCTAGAAACCAGGAGACTGAGTTCTAGGCCTTCCTTAGCTAGGTGACTTCAGGCCAGTCACTCTCTCTCAGCCCAACCCACCTTACAGGGTTGCTGTTGTGGAGAAAAATAGGAGGCAGAAATATTAGGTATGCTTGCCACCTTGAATTATATATAAAAAAGATAGGATAAAAATCTAATAATAATATCAGGTTGGCAGCCTCATCCATAATCAGATCATCAAGTCTTATTACCTAGCAACCTGGTGTTTAACAGCAACAGCTGGGGTCTAGGGCAACCAAGGATCTGATGACCTGGTCTTATCAGCCCTTCAAGGTAGACCAGGTCATCAAATCCTTAGAGGCCCCAGACTAGGAAACCAAAGTTATGAATGCTAATATTATTTTTATTATAAGGTTACAATAACAGGATCTTGCAAGTCTGAATGTGCCTCCTCCCTTTATCTTCAATTTGAGATGCTTTCTCAAATTACATTTCTGCTTTGGATTCAAATTACTTTTATCTGACCGTTGTTTTGGTTGCAGCTCTTCCTCCTGCTCCTCAGGGTTATTCATACAACTCATTACAGGTCTTAGGTATGAATATTGAGGGCTGGAAGATGGGACAGGTCTTAACCACTGGCTCTACCATCTCCACGAGCAGCCTATCCTCCACTTCCTGCCCCATCATGACCTTAAGGGAACTGCCCATTCTCTCTTCTCCCAACTCCACCCCCCAAGCTCACCATCTTCCTCCAAGGCCACAGAGCACATTCAAACACCCTCAACCTCATAACAACCATAATAAGTACTCTAACTGCTCTTGTACTCAGACACTTAGCAGTGTCCATACCCATTCACTCCTATTCACCACCCACCCATTCCCATCCACCATCCTCTTTCTTTCCATATCCTGGTCCCCGCATAAGAACACGGATCATACTGAAGGTCATCCACCCCAAGTACTCCACTCCATAGATAGCAAAAGATGGAGATATAATGTTGGAAGTAGCCTGGCAAGTCAGATATAGATGTAACAGCAACCTGGTTCAAATATGGGGAGCCAGGGTGGCTGCAGGGTGATTAGAAACAGTTCCTTGACCCTACCCAGCTCCCAGTACTGGAGACTCCTCCACTAATGCCTTAGATTACCATTTGTAGAGACCTCCAAGTAGGTAAAAAAAAAAATCTCCTGGTAATCAAATAGCCCACCAATATCCTTCTGGTAGGCCCATTCTGCTTACCAAAATGAAAAAGGAAAGAGAAACTCCAGTTGCATCTCCTTGACATACACCCTCAAGGATCAGATCCCTGCTCCCCTCTGGGGACTGACCAAGAGGCCAGCAAGACCAGACAAGGACATTGGTGAAATTATTAGTGAAATTCTCCCCATGGCCTGATGCGCTGTCACATCAGTCTCTGTCTTCGCTTCCTGGTCGACACATCGTCCCAGCTGTGTTCACCAAGAACAGTGTCTCATTGCCACCACCAGAACTAGAACCATCTTCAGGAGAGAGAGTAAGGGAGGTAAAGGTAAGGTGTAAGTTCCCTTTTGATGGACACACAATGAGCAAACAATGTCACATCCTCTATTCCATCCATAAAAAGTTCATTCAAAATCCATCTGAAAAACAGCAACCTCAACGTAGGCCCCACTAATACAAACCTTCCAGACACCATATTTCAGATGGTTTATTTAATCTTCCTTTCAAACATGGCTGTGTTTAAATTGACAAATGATAGAAGCCAGTTTCCACAGTGCAGAATGTTACAATACTATGCATGTTTATAATCCCTATATAGATGTTATATCTATAATTGAGGTAAATTAATATAAGAAGAATGGGGCCTCATATGTTCTCTTAACTCCCTCATTCTTGACCCCCCCCCCCATTGTAAATTTTATTGTGATTAGAGGCCTCCACATAATCAGGAATCCTGCTTTATCAAGACCCCTGATTTCATAAACAATTCTACTACCATTCAAGTATACTTACATACCAGCCTCTTGTTGACTTTCCTGCTCAATTTAGAGAACGTGGGGATATCAGAGGAAGCATGGTAGATGTAAAGAACTTGAGGGCAGAGTATTAATCCCATCGCATATTCTGTCCAGGTAAAATAGTCTAGACTAAACTTATTCAAGTTCCTCAGCTCTACTTTGTAAGAAAAGAGTTTCTAGACCCCCTCATCATCCTCACTGCCCTTCTCTGCTCCTTTCAGCTTCTCTGAATCTTTTGTAAAACATAGTGCCCAAATTGAACAGAGTAATCAAGATGGAGTCTTAATAAACCTTAAAATCAATTTGCCTATTTTGTAACTGAATCACAATGCTGACTCCTAATTAGATTTTAATCAACTACTACTTCAAGACATTTTATACAAGTATTACTATCAAGCTCACTATCACCTTGTGCATTTGATGTGTTTCGTAAGTGAATAACTTTGTATTTGCCATCATTGTTTCATTCTGTTACTACCTACCTGCTTTCTAGCTGTACATTATCTATAAAAATAATTTTGAATTTTCTCTTTTAGCATATTAGCAATCCCCATCTAGTTTTGTATCATTTGCAAATCTGATAAGCATTCTCATCTTCTCATGTAAATCATTAATAAAAAAGTTGAAGAGTATCAATCCAACAAATTATGCCCAGCAATATTCTGCTTTATACCTTATTTCCTTATATAAAGAAAGTAGTTCGAGCACTTCTGAATATTTGCCTCAGACTGAGAATTATTCAGTCTGAGTGTGACTGGGCATGTCTTAACGCTCATTAGAAGAGAATTCAACAATGGATAGTTATGTCCTTCTAACTGCTTTCCTTGAGGTAGAGGGAGCCCCCAGTTTAAGAACGAATTTCGTTCCCAAGATCTGTCCTTAAGTCGAATTTGTATGTAAGCTGCAACAGTATTATTGTATTATACTGTATAAATAGTATGGTGTAATTAAGTCAAACCATTGTGTATTTAACTCAAATCGTTTTGCATTTAACTTGAATTTTGCTACAACAGGCTCCATTCCTAACTATGGATCATCTGTAACTGGGTGTACTTAACCCGGGGACTACCTGTACTAGAAGTACACTGCAACTGTGTGGTATTTTTATTGCCTATTGCCCAACATTGTTTCCAACATTACAGTAAAAATATTTTTATCGACTTTTTAATTTCTTTGAATGTTCAAACCTCATGAAATAGGCTAGGTTTCACTTTTTTCAACATCAAATGATGTAGCTCAAAGACTTATACAGCATATGGATACTAGACAAATACACTAGTATCTGAACGTTTTCTGACTCACAATTTTCTAGAAATCTTTTGACTCAATATGTATAATAAGCAAGACTGAATCCTGTAATTCATTATCCAAGGTTAAAAGTGTTATCTTTTGGAGTAACAGAAACTATTCCACCAATTAATGATCTGTTACAGATTTGTACTCCTATTAATACTTAAAGATCCAGATAAAGAAATCATATATGCAATGTTCCAATATTTAGTTTGTAAAATAAAAAATCTTATTACATTTTTCAAAGTGCAAAAATAGTTAGAAACTTTTAACACAAGAAAGTGAAGGCTGATGGTGATGGAGAAATAACCCTGTTGATGACCTGCTGTGCTTAGCTGAGTAATGTTGAAAGCCAGAATGAAAATCTGCTGTTCAGGCAGACACAGAAATCTCATTTTATACAGTGGCAGAGTGAAGAGGCTAAATGACAACACTCATCGCACTGCGAGAACTGCCTTTTTCCTAGAAGGAAAAAAAGAAAAAGAAAAGAAAACTGCTATTAGTAAGAGTTGACAGGGCAACAGCCATTTACAGTTCATCATTTAGGACTATTAATTTACATACATTACATACTAGCATGATTTGAGGCCATCTAATCCTTGCACATTGGAGTGAAGGATGCTATTCAACAGTTACTGAATTCTGAGCTTTTATAGAAGCTGTTTGAATTGATAGCACCAGAGAGCCTCTCTTTGATTGGACGGAACACATTATAGTGCTTTACAATAAGGGACGCATTGCCATTTCTCTTGAAGGTGCTGGTCATTACCTATAAAGCACTATGTGACAAAGGGCCAGGATACATGTAGGACCACCTTCCACCCACTGTTTCTGCTTGCCCCATCAGATCTAGTAGAGAGGTCATGTTCCAGGTCCCTTCTATCAAACAATACTATTGTGTTGGACACTGTAGTTGTGCCCTCTCAGTGGCAGCACCTCCCCTAAGAAACAGCATCTCCCCATCTGTATCCCATTCTCTATTTCCTGTCTCTGTTACAAACCAGCATGTATGTATCAGGACAGAATAATGCGCGTAATCATAAAAGCTAGTTTTAATCACAATTTACCGACTGTTGTTCTGTTGACTTTCTGGGTTTCTTGTTCTTGGCTGGGGTAACTTCAACAGAGCAATAACTAGGTGGTTTCTCGTCTGGCCAGTCCGGGGAATGGTGCTGACGATGTGGCCTATTGTTTCTTCGGGAGCACTCTTGTTCCTCAGATGAGCTCCATGAATCCCAGGAGGATGATGGAGAAGAGCTGCGATGTCGTCGATAGTCCTGGCGACCAAAGTTATTGTTCTGTCGATATGTTCGTCGCTGTGAATGCTGGGTCTTTCTCTCAGAGTAGTGCTGTCCAGAATGCCCTCTTCTGGTCTCAAGATAGGAATCAAGACTATTTCTGCCATGCGAAATGGGTACTACATCTGTTGTAGAACTCCGGTACCTATCATGACGGCTGCCATTTCTCTGTGATTCAATTCTGTGATCTCTATGCCTAACCCATAGCTCCTGATCATAGCTGGAAGGGCAATTGTCATCCAAAGATGAACGACGCCTCCATCTCCTCTCCTCCCTCTCTTCATTTGTGCTGCTCCGAGATCTTGGAGTATGTGTAGACCTCCCCAGCCGTGATGAACTGCTAGTTCTCTGAGAGGATGGGATACGCTCAATGATAGGAGGCAACTGGATTACTCTGCGGTCCACAATCTCTGAACCCAGAGAAGAGAGGATGCTAGGATGCTGACTGCTTCCAACATGTCGAGAAGGTAGTATAGGCTGAGAAAGATTAAGGTTCCTGATCTCAGATTCAAGATGGTCCAAGATCTTGTTGCTAGAGGACACTTGAGCAAGGGGTGGCATCAGTGGCTGGCTGCTTTGGAGAGATACATCTAAAGAACGTAAATTATAGAAAACATAAAATGTTCCAATTAATTATTAGCTACAGGGAGTGCCTTTGGATAGAAAAGCAAAATAGAAATATTTTAATAATCAAATAATCTTTCTCCTGTTTTGATAGTTGGTGTGCTCCTGAATACAACACACTTAAGTAAGGAATTACTTTCACACAGAGCACAAAGGACCTTCATAACACAAACTGAAAAGGGCAGTTTCCTCAATTGATTCAGCACTGTGCTATTTATTCCTGCATATGGCCAAGCCTCAAAGGCAACAAATTTTCAAAAATTGTACATAACACACAAGAACATGCAGTATTGGTGCAAAAAAACCAATATCAAGACGGTTGGCTGAAGAAGAATGCTTAACTAACACCAGAAAAAGCTGCATTCTCACTGGTAGAGACAGGTCATCCAGAGCCAAATACAGAAAGCTGCTGAAAACCGTGGACTACTGATTCAGTGTGCCCTTTCTAATACAATCATTACAGGTGAAACTCGAAAAATTAGAATATTGTGCAAATGTTAATTTATGTCAGTATGGCAACTCAAAAGGTGAAACCAATATATGAGATAGACACATTACATGCAAAGCGAGATATGTCAAGCCTTACTTTGGTATAATTGTGATGATTATGGCGTACACCTGATGAAAACCCCAAATTCACAATCTCAGAAAATTAGAATAGTGTGAAAAGGTTCAATATTCTAGGCTCAGAGTGTCCCACTCTAATCAGCTAATGAATCCATAACACCTGCAAAGGGTTCCTGAGCCTTTAAATGGTCTCTCAGGCTGGTTCAGTAGGAATCACAAGCATGGGAAAGACTGCTGACCTGACAGTTGTGCAGAAAACCATCATTGACACCCTCCATAAGGAGGGAAAGCCCCAAAAGGTAATTGCAAAAGAAGTTGGATGTTCCCAAAGTGCTGTATCAAAGCACATCAATAGAAGGTTATGTGGAAGGGAAAAGTGTGGTAGAAAAAGGTGCACAAGCAGCAGGGATGACCGCAGCCTGGAGAGGATTGTCAGGAAAAGGCCATTCAAAAGTGTTGGGGACTTTCACAAGGAGTGGACTGAGGCTGGAGTTAGTGCATCAAGAGCCACCACACACAGACGGATCCTGGACATGGGCTTCAAATGTTGTATTCCTCTTGTCAAGCCGCTCCTGAACAACAAACGATGTCAGAAGTGTCTTACCTGGGCTACAGAAAAAAAAAAAAAAACTGGTCTGTTGCCCAGTGGTCCAAAGTCCTCTTTTCTGATGAGAGCAATTTTTGCATCTCATTTGGGAACCAAGGACCCAGAGTCTGGAGGAAGAATGGAGAGGCACACAATGCACGATGCTTGAAGTCCAGTGTGAAGTTTCCACAGTCTGTGTTGATTTGGGGAGCCATGTCATCTGCCGGTGTTGGTCCACTGTGCTTCATTAAGTGCAGGGTCAACGCAGCCGTCTACCAGGAGATTTTGGAGCACTTCATGCTTCCTTCCGCAGACGAGCTTTATGGGGATGCTGACTTCATTTTCCAGCAGGACTTGGCACCTGCCCACACTGCCAAAAGTACCAAAACCTGGTTCAATGACCATGGGATTACTGTGCTTGATTGGCCAGCAAACTCGCCTGACCTGAACCCCATAGAGAATCTATGGGGCATTGCCAAGAGAAAGATGAGGGACATGAGACCGAACAATGCAGCGGAGCTGAAGGCCGCTGTTGAAGCATCCTGGTCTTCCATAACACCTCAGCATTGCCACAGGCTGATAGCATCCATGCCACGCCGCATTGTGGCAGTCATTGCTGCAAAAGGGGCCCAAACCAAGTACTGAGTACATATGCATGCTTATACTTTGCAGAGGTCCGATATTGTTCTATTTCCAATCCTTGTGTTATTGATGACATGTAATATTCTAATTTTCTGAGATTGTGAATTTGGGGTTTTCATAAGCTGTACGCCATAATCATCACAATTATACCAAAGTAAGGCTTGACATATCTCACTTTGCATGTAATGCGTCTATCTCATATATTGGTTTCACCTTTTGAGTTGCCATACTGACATAAATGAACATTTGCACGATATTCTAATTTTTCGAGTTTCACCTGTATATTTAAACCTTTTGCTGAGAGGTGGGGGGGGGGAGTTGTTTTTGACTTTGAGATGACTTCAGGAGCATGAGTAACTCATAATCACAGATTGAGAAAAGCTTTTGTGAGGGAATAGGATGCAGGTTTGGATGGGGAGGCACTGCCTTATTTGCCCAAACTGACCAACTGCCATTGGTTATTATTAATATTGAGAATGCTTTATATGAATCCAAGCCCTCCCAATAAAGAAGAAAAATCCCTACAATTGAAAATAAATAAATAAATATATTTTACTTATTTAATAAATAAATTTATTTATCGTATTTATATAGCCACCCATCTCACATAAAAGTGACTCTCGGTGGCTTACAATTAAAAAGAATAAATACATAAAAATAATTACAAGTAAAAATAACTATAAATGCACACAAAACAGAAGGGGATAATATTAATAAGGACCCATCGCAAGAGCTTTCCGGTCCCCTGGGACCCCCAGGCCTGATCACAAAGCCAGGTCTTGAGGGGCGTGCGGAATACTGAGAGGGATGGAGCTAATCTCGCTTCTGGGGGGAGAAGATTCCATAAGGCGCGCACCAAGGGAGAGAAGGCCTGCCTCCTGGTACCTGCCAAATATAATTCCCTGGCAGACGGGACCCACAGCATGCCGTCTCTACCAAACCTGATGGGACAGGCAGATGTAATCCGGGAGAGGTGGTCCCTCAGATAACCTGGCCCCATGCCATGAAGGGCTTTAAAGGTTAAAACCAGCATCTTGAATTGGACCCGAAAGCAAAGTGGCAACCACTGCAGCTCATGGAGCAGAGGTGTAACATGTACCACTCTAGGGGCATACATAACTGCCTGCACTGATGCATTCTGCACCAGCTGAAGCTTCTGGATACTCTTCATGGATAGCCCTATGTACAGCACATTACAGAAATCCAAATGGGAGGTGACTAGGGCATGTGTGACAGTGAGTAGGTCCCTCTGATCTAGGAACAGGTGCAACTGGTGCACAATACGAAGCTGTGCAAAGGCCCTCCTAGCTATGACTGCCACCTGTTCTTTGAGCAGGAGTCGTGAGTCCAAGAGGACCCCCAGATTGCACACAGGGTCTGTCTGGGGCAGTGCAACCCCATCCAGTACCAAAGATGGCATAGCCATAGCACCAGAAGGCCCCAAAACCCAAAGCCTGTTTTTCCCCAGGTTTTGGGGCCTTCTGGTGCTATGACCAGACCCTCACAGCCTCCAGGCACCAGGATAAGACATTCACAGCATCACTTAATTTGCCAGGGGCAGAGATGTATAATTAGGTATCATCAGCATGGGGTGAGATACCTCACCCCATGGCAACGGATGAGCTCACCCAGAGGATTCATGTAGATGTTAAATATATTTACATTTTGCATAATATATTCATTAAGAATATGCAAAATGTTTCAAAAATGAAACACTGGGGTCTGTTTCAAGCCTGGAACACTTGCTGAATGATTGGAAGAACCCATTTTAAATGTGAAATGATTGTTTTGAACTTGAACCATTTTGAATAAAGAACATTTTGCAGTTCCCCAGCACTATTTGGGTATGTCCATTCATAAGAAGGTTCCAGAAACATTGTAGAGCACATACACATACCCCACCCTCCCCAAAGATCCAGTTCCTTGGCTGGAT
Organism: Liasis olivaceus; assembly: GCA_030867105.1. NCBI lineage: Eukaryota > Metazoa > Chordata > Lepidosauria > Squamata > Pythonidae > Liasis > Liasis olivaceus. Next base: position 83,713,499 of record CM061352.1, on the reverse strand, counting down.
ATTTTCTGCTAATATATCATATTCAAGCTTAATAGTCATAAAAGTTAGAAATCTAGTTCATGAGAAAGAAAGCAAATGCTGAAGGCAATGATAATCTGACACAAATAGCAAATTTAGTGTTTAGCGTTATCTGGTCCCCAATGGACAAATAGCTTCAAACAATAAAAAAACACAAACTTCTGAATGATTAGTTCTCTGTTACTGTACTCTTTTGTGCCTCTGGGAAAAGCATCATCAGGAAGTCATGGAGCAAACACTCTAAGTCAAGTGAAGAACCAAATGCTACACTAAAGGGACAGCCTCCTATCCCTTGAACCTCCAACTACAGTCCTACCTCTCTGTAATAGTGGGTTTAGTTGGTATGAAGATGACTGGGAGTGGTGTGTCATCCACGGAAGAAGTTGTCGAGCCTGTTTCATGAAGTGGTGTCGTTCCAGGACTAGAGAATAGAAAAAACAATATTATACCTGAAGTACATTTAAATGCCCTCATGTACCTTTCAATTGAATTGTTTTGTATTTTGCAGAATTACAATAATAAACCACTACACTTCAAGGTTAATGATGATCAGGTCCCTTTTCACTTATTTTAAAGTAGATTAAAGATACATTTGTAATGTTCGTTTTATCAATAGGGAGGTGACAGGTCCTTCAACCTTTGCATTCCAGCCAAAGTCCCTTACATTCCTTTTCACAGAAATCTACCTAATTGAAGGAACAAAGAAATTATGATTAGGCCTCGATTATATGATAGGAAACCCAGCAAATACAGTCTAGGGTTGTGTGAGAGGTTGGTACGGGTTCCATGAGAGATTGTGATTGACCCCCCCCAAAAAACATCACTTTTTGAACTTTGTCTGCTGTGCAATGGTAGTGCTTGCAGTGGTGAGAATTTTTACATGCTACAACTTAGCCATTGGCCTTCCACTTTGTTGTTATTGCAAACGGTGTAAAACATGGATTGTGTAGATTAGAAGTGAATTGTACTGTGAAGTTTTCATGTTTTTTGCAACTTTTATGTGGAGGTTCCCTAAGGCTTGAAAATTATTTCAAGGATTCCTCAAGGGTAGAAAGGTTGAGAAAGCCTGTCCTATATACTTAAGGACTGAGGGAAGTGCAGGTCTCATGTTACAAGATTTCTGAGACTTTGGCAATCATTTCTTCTGCGATCCTCAGTCTGTCCACATCATAACCTTGGTTACAATGGAAGCCTGCTGCATTTCTTCTATGCTAATACTGCAAACTCACTCACCTCCAAGTTTAGGAAAAAAAAAAAGAGTAAAACAGCAATGGTAAAGCAGCCTCACAGCTGAGGAAAATCATTCTGAACTGGCTCTGGCTTAGATCTGCAAATGGTATAAATATATGGAGAAAAGGAACCCCAAGCAAAAACATGGATACAAGGTATAGGGATCAAGTCACTAAAAATTGCCTTCATTCCACTTGTCTACATTTTAAAATCTGCAGAAGTCCTTCTCATGTGCCTGCCTGAATTAGACTGGTGGACACAGAGATTAAAGCCTTTTCTGGAGAAGTAAAACTTTAATTATATTAACTTTATTGCTACTGGTATTTTTATGTGAGATACTTTTTTAAAAACACATAAGGGTGCTCTAAATATCTTCTTAAAAATACAAAACAACTGGACAAATTAAACATTGAGGGACACTAAATCTGGAATAATGTACATTCTTACCATGCTTAACACTGGGTTGTAGTTCTTTTGGCTCTGACATCCTGAAGCCATTGAAGTACATATGGAAACAACCTACACTTAGTGTATCTCTTTCGTGGATTATGTGTATCAGCACGCAGGACAGAAATCTTGCTTTCTGGATTACCTTTTTCATTGCAGCAGCAGCGAGTTGGGCAGCAGGCACAGCGCACGTGGCAGCAGCAATGCTGAGGGCAGCACTGACACCAGCATATTCCAATTAACATGAAGAGGAGGAGGCCACCAAGGATAATCAATATTACTGTCAGCCAGTCTGCATCAAGTAGAAGAGGGGCCATGCCAATTATTATTCAGTATGTGTTGCTTTCTCTATTCCTATGTATCAGCGGATCATCTTGCAGTCCAAGATAATTTTTCCTGATGTTGTCTTTCATATCAAGTGCTTATATTCAGATAGAATGATTAATTCTGGTTTACTAGACTGTGCACAAATCTCAGTTCATTCACATCTTTCAGTGTGGTTGTAAGGAAGGAAATGAAAGCTTTTCCTTTCTTTTTCAATTACATACAGTTTAGTATTACTGAAATTAGCTAGCTTGATAAAACAACATTTGAAGTTACAAATGTTTAACACAATCTACAAATGGGATATGATGCTAATAGTAACATACGTAAGATATTAGAAACAAAAATCTCTTGTAATTATATTGAAGAGGAAGGAAGGTGATTGCCATGAACATCAGTTCCATGAAACTATTCATGCAATTATGATAATTTATTGCAGCCAATGTGGTTTCAAAACATTCCCTTCCAGTATTAATTAGAAATGTCAGCCCTGTCATTATCTTTTCTGTTTTAATGCCTTGTTATATGTAATGATCATAGAAGTAAGAGCTTCTATGGGATAACATTGGGATAACATTGTCCCAAAGTATCTAAACAGCAATATGTGTTTGCATTAATCCACTAAAAGAGGTTGAGATCATGGAGACATGTAGAAAACCACAGAGATGACCTTGGACAAGGAATGCAACAGCAGTTAATAACACATGAGCTAAACCCAGCCAGAGAAGAAGGCATTAGAAAGAAACTTAAAGCGACCCTGCCTTGACTCTCTTTGATATGAGGGAGAAGGGAAAATGTTGTCAGGCTTTTAAGTTTCTGTCAAGCCTATATCAATAAAGTAGAATTCCAGTATTTCTTGGGGAGTCCGTTTCCTGACCTGGCCTGCCTCAAAGGGCTGACAAGACTTTTGTTGACTAACAGACATACTTTAATTACATAAGAATTATAATATAGAGGAATTGTGGCATAAACTGTGGATAGGAAAGAAGTTTGCTATTCCCTATCTGCACACTGTTTTTAACATCAGAGGATCCACCCATACTTCTTTGTCCATGTTTGGAAAAAGTACATGTTAAAACACATAATTGCTGCTATCACTTCTATTGGGGATCATTTTCTCTCTCTCTCTCTCTCTCTCTCTCTCTCTCTCACACACACACACACACACACACACACACACAGAGTTAATCTAATGCTGCAATCCAACTGTACTCATCAGGAGTTTCTATCTGAACTTAGCAGCATGCATCTTGAGGATCAGAGTACAAATCCTCTTGTTACTTCCATTATTTATTCCAAAACAACATAGTTGGCACTGAAAAAAAGAAAATTATTCTAAAATTTTGCTACATACTCAGAACAATGAGCTTGACCTCTTTGTCTGGATCACCAGTTGTGTCTCCTGGAGCTTCAACAGTACAATAATAGACTCCATGGTCCCACCACATCACCTCATTAATCACAAGATCTGCTCCTATAAATGGAAAACACCATAATGAAACCTTACCAATGCTGGTATCAGACAATTAGATAAATTTCTGAATAACAAAAATAATTATTTTGAGCAATAGGAAGTCAGTAACTGTAGTCTTCCATGGTGCTTAGGTATGGCAAGACTCAATGTAATTGGAGGTTTATCTTACACTGTGCTAGTTCCCCAATGTGAGATTAATGCAGACAAAGAAAAAATCCTAAGGACAATCTATTGGACAATGTATGCTTGGAGACATAATGATGCTACAGATCTCCTGAACTGCATAAATTCTGATTTGGTACATTCTTACTGGTAGCAATCATTCAAACATAGCTTACTGCATTCAAACATAGCTTATTACTTTTTTTTTTAACTTGGTGCCCTTCAGATTTATTAGACCAGAAATTCAAATGTTCCTATACATCATGGTATGATAACAGAATCAAATCTGGATTGCAATTCAAATTCATAATTATATCTGCCAATCCCATCAGATCTGGCAGAGAAGGCACGGTACAGGTCCCGTCTGCCAGGGAACTACATTTGGCGGGTCCCAGGAGGCAGGCCTTCTCTGCCATGGTGCCCACCTAGTGGAATCTTCTCCCCCCAGAAATGAGATTACAGGTGAAACTCGAAAAATTAGAATATCGTGCAAATGTTCATTTATGTCAGTATGGCAACTCAAAAGGTGAAACCAATATATGAGATAGACGCATTACATGCAAAGCGAGATATGTCAAGCCTTACTTTGGTATAATTGTGATGATTATGGCGTACAGCTTATGAAAACCCCAAATTCACAATCTTAGAAAATTAGAATATTACATGACATCAATAACACAAGGATTGGAAATAGAACAATATCGGACCTCTGCAAAGTATAAGCATGCATATGTACTCAGTACTTGGTTTGGGCCCCTTTTGCAGCAATGACTGCCACAATGAGGCGTGGCATGGATGCTATCAGCCTGTGGCAATGCTGAGGTGTTATGGAAGACCAGGATGCTTCAACAGCGGCCTTCAGCTCCGCTGCATTGTTCGGTCTCATGTCCCTCATCTTTCTCTTGGCAATGCCCCATAGATTCTCTATGGGGTTCAGGTCAGGCGAGTTTGCTGGCCAATCAAGCACAATAATCCCATGGTCATTGAACCAGGTTTTGGTACTTTTGGCAGTGTGGGCAGGTGCCAAGTCCTGCTGGAAAATGAAGTCAGCATCCCCATAAAGCTCGTCTGCGGAAGGAAGCATGAAGCGCTCCAAAATCTCCTGGTAGACGGCTGCGTTGACCCTGCACTTAATGAAGCACAGTGGACCAACACCGGCAGATGACATGGCTCCCCAAATCAACACAGACTGTGGAAACTTCACACTGGACTTCAAGCATCGTGCATTGTGTGCCTCTCCATTCTTCCTCCAGACTCTGGGTCCTTGGTTCCCAAATGAGATGCAAAAATTGCTCTCATCAGAAAAGAGGACTTTGGACCACTGGGCAACAGACCAGTTCTTTTTTTTTTTTCTGTAGCCCAGGTAAGACGCTTCTGACCTTGTTTGTTGTTCAGGAGCGGCTTGACAAGAGGAATACGACATTTGAAGCCCATGTCCAGGATCCGTCTGTGTGTGGTGGCTCTTGATGCACTAACTCCAGCCTCAGTCCACTCCTTGTGAAAGTCCCCAACACTTTTGAATGGCCTTTTCCTGACAATCCTCTCCAGGCTGCGGTCATCCCTGCTGCTTGTGCACCTTTTTCTACCACACTTTTCCCTTCCACATAACCTTCTAATGATGTGCTTTGATACAGCACTTTGGGAACATCCAACTTCTTTTGCAATTACCTTTTGGGGCTTTCCCTCCTTATGGAGGGTGTCAATGATGGTTTTCTGCACAACTGTCAGGTCAGCAGTCTTTCCCATGCTTGTGATTCCTACTGAACCAGCCTGAGAGACCATTTAAAGGCTCAGGAACCCTTTGCAGGTGTTATGGATTCATTAGCTGATTAGAGTGGGACACTTTGAGCCTAGAATATTGAACTTTTTCACACTATTCTAATTTTCTGAGATTGTGAATTTGGGGTTTTCATAAGCTGTACACCATAATCATCACAATTATACCAAAGTAAGGCTTGACATATCTCGCTTTGCATGTAATGTGTCTATCTCATATATTGGTTTCACCTTTTGAGTTGCCATACTGACATAAATGAACATTTGCATGATATTCTAATTTTTCAAGTTTCACCTGTAGTTCCATCACTCCTAACATTCCGCAAGTACCTCAAGACCTGGCTATACCATCAGGCCTAGGGGTCCCAGAGGACCAGGGAGATCTTGCGATGGCTCCTTTACTGTGGCTAACATCATCCTCTCCTGTTCTTGTGCTTTTTATAGGTTTTATAATGAATGTTTTAATATATTTATTGGTTTTTTAATTAAGTGTAGTACGCTGCCCAGAGTCACTTTTTGTGTCATGGGTGGCCATACAAATTTAATAAATAAAGCATTAGACACAAGGAGTCAAAAACATACTGTACTACATAACATGTACAATTTGTTAGACTATGTTGGAAGGGATTTTTGAGAATGCTAATATATTTTCCTCTAGTATCCCAAAGATCACTTACTATTCTGAATTGTGATCTTTCGCTGCCGGTAATCGACACCCAGCACTGGTTCATTCTGACCTCTTTTCTGAGCAACAATGCGTACTTCCCGTTGGTTGTCATTGCAGTCATTGGAAGGATCCTGGCCAAGATCTAGGCTTGCCTGATAGGCTGCAAATGAAATGTCAAATTGTTTAAAATCTTTGGGAACCAACTTCCCCACTCTCCCTGTATTATTGTATAATTTCCCTTAATAGTGGAAGCAATAGAAAAAATGGGATTATATTAAGTAAAAACTTCTGAAGAAGTTTTGATAGTTTGTGTTCTTTAGGGTTTTTTTTTAGTTTTGATTTCTAGTTCTGATTGCAGCAAGTTCTAATATTTACAACAGATTCAGAAAAGACAACAAATGGGCTCTTGTTCCTTTTCTGCCCACACTAGCATTAAAATCTCACATCTAAAACATTTTTGCCCACTGCAGAAGTAATCAGTTGGTGCAATATCCTTTCTGTGATTATGGCATAGGTACATCTATCTTCAGAGAAAACAGTCAACCAACGATTGATAACCCTAACCCTGACCCATTTGGTGGGAAAAAGCACAAGACAGCTGAAATAAGCAGATGTAATCAACTGGCATGCCAAACGCACTGGTAGGCAAACAAGGAAGAAGAGCTGGCAAACGTATAACAAAATAACTAAGTCTTACATATCATAATAAACCATACATTTAAACCATGGCTTACTGAATAAACAATTGATGGGTTCACAGAGCATCTCAAGCCACACACAAGCAAACACATTATGGTACAAGGAGTGTGATGTCAACAAGGCCAATATCTGAATACAGGCAAAGCTCTTGGGATTTGTTAATAAATGAGAATGGGAAAAGATGGATCCTAGGCTCTTTAATAGAAATAAACAAGGGCCAAAACAATTTTAATTAACAATAAACAATGAGTTCCATTTTAATTTTAATTTAATCCATTATCTGTAAAGTTCAGATTTTTCCTTATTCTGACTTGGAAATTTTGGATAGAGATGGGATCCTATATCCTGCATGTCAGTTGGCAGAGTCTGGAGGGGGAGTGATCTGTTGTGGCAGGGGTGGGAATAGCATTCTGGCTACGACAGGCAGACACAGATATAGTGCAAGACGGGGGCTGCACAGGCTGCTCTAAAGGAAGGCACTCTTGGTGTCTTATACGATTCTACCTTCTAGCCCCCTATTCTCAACTCCAAGGAATGGTCATTAGACTCTTGGCAGCCCTGGCCTCAGGCTGCTGCTGCTTAATGTCAGGTTGCCTTGTAATAAAACTCTCATTCAAAATCTCATTCTGGAGGAGAGGGGCAATCTGGCATGTATTACCAAAACCTGGCTAGACACAGAAGGGGGACGTCTCAACCACAATCCAGAGAAGGGGTGGGGAAGTGGCTATTTCTTTTAACAGTTAAAACTTTATTTAGCAATAATACAGCATATGCAGATATAGATATATTCATTTCCCTCTTTTAAAAGTGCATCAACAGTACTCTGTGCTTACTATTTTTTAGTCTTATTGAAAATAAAGGTATGTTTTCCAAAAAAGATATTATCTATGAATAAACAGATAATTACTGAAGTTATACAATTGCTCAATATAACATTAGTAAAAGATACCAAGAGTATATTATATTGTTTTTATGATATAAAAAAGAAGTATAAATTTTTGAGCTTAATGCCAAAATTCCCAGTATATTGTTTATGATTACTGAAAAAGTATTGACTTTTTCAATACTGAAAGACAAAAAAAACGCAGCCCTAAAAATAATTTAGGTAAATAATTTCTGACTTCCCCCTTCTTTGTACTCCAGCTGATTTGCAGAAACTATTGGTGTAAGCTTTAGAAACCATATTCTAAATATTTGCATTTACCTTGCTGTGTAATATGTAATATATATAAAACCCATTCTTGCTTAAATTTAATTAAACGTCTGTCACTGTTGCTGCATATTCTCCAAAATTAAGTTCCCAATCTGATATTGCAGGTACTATGTTTTTTCCCAGTGTTGTGCAAAGTTTGTCCTCACAGCTGTAAGCATGAATCTTAATAAATTACAGTTATTTTTTATTGATGTGTTCTGGAATTATACTTAATAAAAAAAATGTAGTTTTTTGAATTTGATCTCTAAAATTCTCTGAATACTGCTGTATATATCTTTCCAATACTTTTGGGATTTTTTACATATCTACCACATGCAACAGAATGTTCCTTCTGTTTTGTGGTATTTCCAACATTTATTACTGTGTGATTTCTATTTTGGCAATAACTGACAGAGTTGTATACCATCTGTAAAATATTTTATACCAGTTCTCCCTCAAACCATAACTTGGAGTGAATTTTATAGATTTGTTCCACAGTTCTTCCCATTGCTGTACTGGGACTATTTCTTTGAAGTTTTGCATCCAATTTATCATACATGTTTTATTTGTTCTGTCTCCATATCATATCCAACTAAGACTTAATGTAAGCGGCCTAATAAGCGGTTGGTTCTGTATGAGCATATCAAATTCTGTCATTTTTCTTAATGTCTCTTCCTCATTTTTGAGGTCAGATTTTATTCTTCCAGCAATTTGTAGATATATCAGCCATGGTATGTTCCAGCCTTGGGAAGTCTCTATTGTTATCTGAGAGACTTTTACAGTTTTCAGAGGCTCTGCCCCACAGATAACTGGACATGAGACCCTATTTGTGAGGCTGGGTTCTAGGGAACAGATGGGCTTGCTGCTTCTGGATTGACCTCCTGCTGTGGAGTGGCATCCCTGCCTGGCCTGTTTGATTTGGTTACCAGGCTGGCAGCAGAGTTTCCTAGGCTAATGATACTGGGGGACTTCAATCTGCCATCCTTGGGTACTGAGTACTGAATGGCTCAAGAGTTCATGACACTGTGGCAACTGTGGATCTGTTCTAAGTCACTGAGGGCCTGACACACAGTGGGGGCCACATGTTGGATCTGGGTTTTGCCTTGGGACAATGGTGATGTAAATTGGAGTTGTGGAATGTTTCTGTGGAGCCCTTGGTGCTCTCTGAGCTTGGTGTCTGAGAGCACCAAGTACTCCACAGTTCAGGCCTGAGCTACATATATTCTCTTCTATTGGAGATGTTTCTGTTTGGTCCCTTGTTATGGATACATCACTTTTTGATTGCTTTGGAGTTCTCTTTACCTACTATCCACTTCAGGGAGACAGAATCTGGTCTGAAGGAAAATATCTTCCACAGTAGAAGGTTCCCTTCATAAAATTACAAAGATACCTTCTCAAGGTTCTCTGTGTAAGAATTGCAGGATATGTAGGATATTAGAAGCTAACTAGTCAGCAAAAGCATAGACAACTATTTGCACAATGTACTAGATTCTACTAGAATCCTACAGTTGTTACTCCAGAGACTGAAGAAACACAATACCACTATTTGGGGATTTTCTGAAGGGAAAAAAACATCTATTGCCTTCCCTATATCATGCTGCCTTTCTTAGTTTGTAGATAATAATCCTTGGTTGATCCTTAGCAGAAGTACTCACCGATAGTATAGTAATCAAGAATGGGGTCCTTGCAAAAAGATTTATAGCGCCAGGTAACAACTACATCCTGCAGTGGTGCTGAAGTACTATAGTCACATCGGAGGGTCACAGAAGCAAATAAAGTTGTGTATCGCTCAGTATCTGGCACAGTCACCAGAACAGAGAAGCAACCTGCAACAACAAAGACAAACAACATATGGTACTCTAGGACATTAACTGAATATTATAGTTACAGGCTAGGAAAGAGGTGGGAAGAAGAGAAAGTGGAGTGAAGTAGAAGTTTTAGTGACTGTCTCCAAAAAAGAAGCTTCAAGTGTTTGTCTCCAAATATTGCCCACAACAAATTTAACAACAGTGGAACAGCTCTTGCACCTTTAAATCCACCACTTGATCTTCCCTTATACATTTTTTGTTACATTGCATATGTATCCAATAGTAACTATGTGATCTGTACTGATGGCTTGTAATGGATGCACAGATTGACACTACAATCCATCTTTCTGGAACTTTCTAACCTCATGACAAGCCAAAAATTACATGCATATACCCATTTACTGCTGCCAAACTTTATGATTTAATAAGGAAAAAGCTGTTACATGTATAATTTATTTAAGGAATGTGTATTCTATATATCTAGCACAGGTACTTTCATGGCAATAATTAAAAAACAAATAGGTAGAAAGAAAATAACAGCAAGAGTTAAAATATTTACATTTTCAAGAAATAATCTGAAAAGGCAATGCTTGAAACTTGCAATGTCTTAAAAGATCTTAAAATTCCAGCTTAGCCTATTATTGTTTTTGGTCTTTTATTGATGCACGCCACCCAGAGTCATAAAATATGAGTTGGATGGCCTTACAAATTCTTTAAATAAGTAAAATAAATTATTTATACCTGTACAGTTATGTTAGATATACCTGTTAACTGTAATCCTGTGATTTCCTTATCATGTAGGTATACAAGATAACATAAAAGAAATAGTCTAGTGTGAAAGATATCATAGTACTTGTGATAATGTAACATAAACATATGCTGCCTTAGAGGCAGAATTACTCAACTACTACTGACTACCCAGAGTGGAATGAAGAAAGAGCATTTCATTTTATTTCAGCAGTTTAGCTTCTTTGAATTCCAAACAGTGCATAAAGTAATTATGTGTGAGAAATATTAAAGCAGTTCTGCAATTATGTAGTATGCTTTCTCTACAGACTACACCACCCTTCTCCAATGGAGCACCCATTACATCTGTTGAACTGGAACATCTGCGTATCTCAATAACCTGATCTTTGCACATTACTGAGTCTAATACATTTGGAGGGCACCTGATCTAAGTATTATACCTGCAGAGAAGCTTTAGTGAATTAGGAAAAAACAAAATGTTTTTCAAGGCGGGCCTAAAAAATATAATCATTAGGAAGAGATCTCTGTGTAATATATATATTATCATGGCAGACTGGAACATGATTTGAAAAACTGAGACTCCCAAAATAGGAAATGTGTACCTTCCAGACACTGTTGATCTACCAGCATCCTTCACTACTGGAACTACAGCTGTTGGAACTTATAATTCTGTAACATCTGAAGGACCTCAGCCCCCACATCTAAGAAATCAATCCCATAGAGGGTATCCCTGAAAGAACAGAATATAGCAGCACTCTCTTTAGGCTAAAATGGAAGTCCACCCATGGACTATTAATTTTTATTTAACAATTTATAGAACTTATCATTCAACCATTGCTATGGTAATAAATCACTAACAAACATAGATTTTATATCACAACAGGGCTCAGTGACACTGTAAGACACTATTGAGGAAATGGCCCCAGAGTCCTTTTTGTAGCAACTCTGAAAAAACTGGTAGCTGTTAGTCCTCCACTGTCAGTACTCTAAGATGATAATGGTCAGAAAGAAGTCATTTCTCAAAGCTTTCCCATTCTACTGATATTCCTCTCAGAATGGAAGAAAGAAGTACATTAGTTTTGGAACTGACATTCTTTATTTTCCTACCATTTGGCAAGGCACAATACCCTGAAAGATAAACTAGTCGCACTAGCCACAACCAAATTTTAACCTATGTTTTATATGAGCCCTTCTGCATGTTATGTTTGCAGATGGAGTGTATGTGTAAGCATGAATTTGTGAGAGGAAATATAACATCGATGCATGTAAATTAGGAGAGTATGTGACTTCGGTTATTTCACTATTGAGTGAAGCCCAGAGTTTACCTTAAGCAAGCTACTGTATAGTCCTTAAGATGAAAAAAAAGGTTTCACCAATGAGCAATAAACAAATTACAGTTGGATTCATACAACAAAATAAACTGCAGACAAACTATATTTCTCCAAAGTTATGCATTCAGATAAGTCACAATTTTCATCCAATGAAAAGTTACTATATACAAATTTCTAACAATTCTGACTTGGACAAAACTTCTACATGTATGTACAGTATACAAATCTCTAGTATATGCAAGTTTACAACTGAAATATAGGAAGGTGAGACTAACCAGATCTCCAGTTCCTAATCAAACATCTTCCCAGACCAAAACTGTGATTTCACATCAGCAAACATTTCCCTTCTCACAAGGAAAGTTTAAATAATTTAAAACAGTTTGAGAAAGATCTGAATATGGTTGATCACTGCTCAGCCTGGAGGCTGTCTGATGAGGAAATTGCTTTAAAAAAAAGGCCAAGCCGGAAAAAACCAGGCGAGGGGGCACCCAAGTAGGGGGTCAGTTTACTAGCTAAAAGCAAGAGAGGAGGAAGGATCAAGGTTACTCCGTTCTCTTTAGCTACCAGCTTCTGTCCCCTCTTACTGACTCACCTGTCGAGGTGAGGCCGATAAAGAGCGCTTTGAGTTGCCACTGCCAGATCCAGGCCATGGCGTCTCCTCCCACTGCCCGGAGCCTCTAGGTAAACCTCAGCCGGCCCTGCCCTACCTCCACGGGGCGTTTTCTTCTCTTTTTCCGCAGCCGAGGAGGGGAGCCTAGAGCCTTTTTTTCCGGGAGAGAAACGGCCCAACGCAAGCAAGCGCCCACTTCCTCCTCTCAGTCTTCTCCGGCACCTGTTGCTGAGGCCCTTTCCCATATCCTCCAGGTGCACTCCGCGGCGAATACCTGAAGGTGCCGCGCTCGCCTTTCCCTCCCTCCCTGCCGCTCGCTACCGAAGCGCGCGCGGAGACCTCTGCTGGATCAGACCAAGGGCTGCCGTCCATTAGTTTGTTCCAGCTGCGGTTAGCCAGATGCCGAAGAGCAAGCAAGATCTGAATGCAACAGCACCGTCCTCGCTTGCTTTTCCCTGTAACTGGAATTCATGCCGGCGGTGTTATCACGACATACGATGATGAACTGGATCGCGGTTATCAATTTAGCTCGATTGCCTTGGTTGGCGCGACCCAATAAACCACAAGCTACTCGCACTGGTTGGATTCACCTAAGGCCACGAGTGGCAAACTATATGGATCCAACCGTTATCTCTGGTACTGATCAATATGTTAGTTCTGATCATGCCATCCCTTATTTTTCCTTTCTACCTAATGCCGTCTTATACAAGGGTATTCACAAAGCAGGCCTAAGAGTTTGATGGAGCCGGTTAAGGATGCAGCGTTCAATAAAATGGTGTAGCTCCTTTGAAAATTTATTCCGAATAATGACGCTTAAATCAAAGGTGTGTGTGTATACTCCCCCCCCTTATTGTGCCTAACGTGACAATTTACAAACTTAAACATGTATTTGCAAGATTGTGGCCCGACCCTATCTAGACTAGGTGTTTTCAACCCAGAAACAAGGTGTTACTGATTTTTTGAAAACTTGGTAATTGTCGTTAACACAAAATTGGGCAGTTTGTGATTTTGTGGCGCATATGACACGGGTTAAGATCCGCTTAATTTTTTCTCAACTACCATAAAGCGTTGCACTTGCCATAACTAGTAAAGTTAAAAACACACAATTAGCAATGCAGAGTTGCAGCAGCCACGCCTTTGGCAACCGTAGAAGAGATGAGTAAGTTGTTGACTTATTTGATCCTCCCGCCCCGCTTTTAAGTTTCCAGCGTGTTTAACTGAGTGAAGAAATCAACAGGTGCAGCAGTTTCTTCCATCACTCTATTTGGATTGCTGAATATCGCACAGCTCTTGCATGCTCACGAGCCTGTCGACGGGAAAATGGCGGCAACCCTCCTCGTGACAGGTGGAAATTAATAAGCGAGGCGTTTCTTTCTCAGGAACGGGTTGGGACTTTTCTTCCTGTTCGGCAACCGTTAAAACCGGGAGACTCCTGTAGTCGGCGGTATATCGCAAGAGTTAATAAATGAACAAGCACCCTCTTTTAACATGCCGTAAGAGGAAGTTCATTGAACGCGGAGACATTTTCGGATTAATCAAACAACTCAGCCTCCGCGCTTCCGTAATTCTCAATGAATGGGGGTGGCGCCTCGCGCCCATGCGAGTTGCAGTCCAGCAAAGCTAGAAAGTAAACAAGAACCTCAACCTACAAACTGATTCCTACTTGCTCCTTATCAATTAATCTTCAATAATTTATCCACACTACTCCAAACCTGCTTATATAAAGAACACATTTCTTCCCTCTCCTTCCTACACAAAATGACTTCCAATAGCCGCCCGTTAACACAGAAGCAAAGTTTACGGGGACGGAATCGCTACAGGAAAATTCCGACTAAAGCCACCACCAGCATCCTATCACTCTACGCAGGCGCCACAAGCACGCGCAGTTTTGAAACTCAATTTCCCAGACGTCTTCGCGCGCCTATCTTTGGTTGCCGGGCAACCAGCGTCAACCAACAATGGAGCCCGAGGGGGAACGAGAGGGCGACGATGCGAAAGGTAACTTTCCTGCTTTTTGCACTTAAGACGTTAATCTTGGAATTGGCCACTGTTAACCTTGGAATACTTCCCTCCGAAACTATCCCTTTCTCACAGCAACACTTCAATACGAGTTGCTCACTGTTAGAGTAAGAACAGGCGAATGCTTTTATTGGAATGGTAAATGGGTTCAGAGCCATTGGAGTACACTGTCGAAATCTCGTCTTCAAATTGGAAGGGGGGCAGAATGCTGAACATGATCAAGTACCATCGATTTGCAACCCCTTCCTCCCTTTTTGCGGGCACATAATCCAGAAAGAAGCGTGTTTCTCAGATTTGCTATAAAAAGCAAGGTGGCTTTAACTTAACATTTCTTGCTGTTGCTTTTCGACTTTTCCTGAATGCAACACCTGGTACTTGCACTTTAATTTTTAGTATATGTGAGTGCCATTTCTAGGAAGTAACTGCAGTTACTGTCCTGAGGTGTACCGCTCCAAGCACCAGCCTTTTAAAATTATAATTTTTATTGCTATAACATGCAAGAAGGAAAGAAAAAGACAAAACATGGAACAAAATACAAAACACAAAGTATAAAGTATAAAAAAAGAAATAAGCAAAGCAAATTAATAAATAAGTTAATGTGTAAAAGTAGCTTAGTTTTTAACCTACAAGTTAAACCTTGCCCACATAGAATCTTATTGATCAGTCTTTCCATTCTGTTTATGTGCAGCTAATTCAATGGCTGAGTGTGAACGCATTTCTTCAATATAGGATTTTAAATCCATAATGATATTTTTCTGCCTGTGCAGAATTATCTTTTTTTGGTATATTCCAAGCAGACAAAAAATTCACAGAGGTCTTCATAAGTTTTTGGTATATAATTCAATATCACTCTTACATCTTGAAATCTCATTTTTGTTTCCCAGATCTTTTTAACAGTAGGATGAATATTAAACTAAAATGAGACAGCCAAAGAACACACCCAAATCTTGTTGTCAGGGTCCCTTCAAATATATTACATCTCCAGCATAAAAACATTGATACCTAAGCCTCCCTAAATATCCACTGAGGTGGGCAGTAAACACAAATAAATAAATTGATGAGTTCATCTCATGATCATAAGAAATGTATTTTAAATTTTTAAAACTCTTTCCTGGATCAGGAGGATCTTCTCACTGTCACTCATGCCTTAGTCACCTCATACATGGACTATTGCAATGCGCTTTACATGGGGCTGCCCTTGCAGAAGCTGTAATTAGTGGAAACTGCAGCAGTGCTGGCAGTTACAAATGCTTCTTGAGATGGGTGGCACACAAATTTAATAAATAAAACACAAGACCATAGATTTGTCATTTGTATCCTATATTCTAAAGTTCTTGCAGATTACCAGATTATATTATCTGTGTTAATATAACTTTATAAAAATAAACTGAACTTTCTATAAAAATAAAGTGGGCACATAGACTCTTTCAAAACAGTTTCCAACAAAAGTAATTTAGGATTTTAAGAAGTTGTTAATACATGAAGTCCAAATTAGGAAGTCAAAAGTTTAGCCATCAAGATTTTACAGTAAAAATAACAGCATGAGGAAGAGTTTTTTTTGGAGTTTCTGCATTTTGTGACTAGTGTCAATTAATATTGTTCCTATAGGATTATACCGGTATAAAACTTTAAAGATTGAAATTATACCACTGTACATGCAAAACTATACAACAACAGCATGCTTAGAAATAAGTATACAAGTAGTCCAATTTAACCCATGACAATGCAATTCAGTAGTTCTTCATTCAAAAGGAAATTTGCAGTTTGTGTTTGAAAGTTTATGATTTAACCACTCTAAGTAATATTCAGTTCACTGAGATGCTGAATACATACTCTTCTGCTGACAAGAACAGGTCAATGTAGCAATAGGCAGTAATAAATTGCAGCTTGAAGGTCATATCACTGTATAGTAATACCAATGTAAATGTAACAAAATCTCACACTACAAGAATTTATTTATTTATTTATTCAGTCAATTTATATGGCTGCCCATCTCAAACAAGTGACTCTGAGGAACTAACAATTTCAAAAACCAGCCCCTCCCCCCAAAAAAAGACAATTGGCAGCTGAGGTTTTTTTTTTAAAGCATCAATATAGATACAATACAAATATTTCAATAAGGCAAATTCTCAGGGTCCAATAGATACTCTGACCCCCAAGCCTGGGGATCCAGCCATGTCTTCAGGGTCTTGTGAAAGGCCAATCTGGTATCTGAGGGGTGATGTTCCACAGGGTAGGGACAGTGACAGGAAAGGCTCTCTTCCTGGGTCCTGCACTCTTTTTAATGATTGGGATCTCCTCTCCTGCTGGATCTGATGAGGTGGGTAGACGTGATTGGGGAGAGGTGGTCCTTCAAATAACTTGACCTATGCCATGCAGATCTTTATAGGTAACCACCAGCACCTTGGATTGAACCAGAAACATATTGACACTAATACAGCTTGCAGAGCAGAAGCATAACGAGCAGATCAAGAAGCATTCGTAACTGCCAGCACTGCTGCAGTTTGCACCAATTACAGCTTCTACAAGGGCAGCCCCATGTAGAATGCATTGCAATAGTCCATCTGTGAGATGACTAAGGTGTGAGTGACAGTGAGAAGATCCTCCTGATCCAGGAAAGAGTGCATTTGGCACACATCATGAAGCTATGCAAAGGCTCTCCTGTTCATGTCTGCTACCAGTTCCTCAAACAGGAGCTGGGAGTTGAGGAGGACTCCCAAATTGCATACTGGTTCTGTTAGGGTTAGTGCAAAACCTCATGCAGAACAAGAGACGGACATCCAACCATCACCCTCCCCCTGAGCTTTTAGACAGCAAACCTCCATGGCATCGCTTGCACATCCTGGGGTGGAAATGCAAAGCTGGGTATCATCAACATATTGATGATACCTCACCCCATGCCAGAGGATGACCTCACTTAGTGGCTTCATTTAGGTGTTAAACAGAAGTTAGAAGAGTGTCAAGTCCTGCTGCACCTACAAGACAAGGGCCATGGGCAAGACTGAATAGAACCATCCCTGGAAGAAGGAAGAAAACCGGCACAACATAGCATTATCCACTCCCAACCCCTGGGGTTGGTCCAGAAGGATACCATGACTGATAGTATCAAAAGCTATTGAGAGTTCAGGGAGAGCAAGGATGGATCCACCACCCCCATCCTGCTTACGCCAGAGATCATCTACTAGTGCAATCGATGCTGTTTGGTCTCATGCCCAGATTGGAAGGGGCATGAAACCCAATTGGAAGGGGGTCAGATAATCCAATGTTCTTCACTGAAACTATTAAAAAAACATAATTTTTTTTCCAGATTTTATGTATAGAAATAATTTCCTATGTCTTCAAATGTTTGTCTATTTATGTCTGAAAAACCTTGTGTAAGAAATGCTGAGTGGATTTAACCATTACTGTAATTATACAAAACCTTAATCTAAAAACGTATTTCTGGGTTTCATAGAATTGAAAGTACAAAGCTATGAGTTTCTAACAATCAGTAAAGCAGTGAATATATGTAAATTTCAAGTTATGCAACTAGAATCACATTGTGAATGAAAACAATACATAAATTGTTAATGCAAATGTATTAATATTCTATTTCTATATTTGAAAATAAGGATGATTATAGAATTTGGGGCAGTTTTTTTCTAAAATATATAAGATCTTATGAATAAAAAACTTTTAACTACACTAATGATTTTGTTGCCAGAAATGCTCCATGTAATCCTTCAACTTGATTAAAAACTGATTTTAAAAGGTTCCATATTAACATGACTAATAACTTGTAAATATAGTAAAATTGTCATATATTTCTCAACCTAGGAGAAATTGAAAAGTTAAATGTGGAATTCATGCATTAGATTATCAAAATATTTACTATTGAAGGTGTTTGTGATATTGCTTACAGACAAAAGTGAAAAATCAGAAGAGGCACCAACTGTAGAAGAAGCATCGATTGTAGTAGAACAGCAGGAAGAGACCAAAGAAGCATCAGTCGGTGAGCACTGTTTACCAGTTAATATTGGCAAGTGCCATTTTAGGTGCATTTGCTACTAAGATAAAAATATACTGCTGATAGATAGAAAAATACAATAATTCCTGTGCTTTGGGAATAATTTGTAAACAGAGGACAAATAATAGAGCTTGCTTGTTTAAATGTGTCTTTATCTTGTATGTCTGTTTAGCCTTGCTGTACCTCCCTCACACCCTTGTGCACTCCTACGCACTCTTGTGCACCCTTGTGCACCCCACCCTGATGCTCGCCACAACTCCTTCGCACACCTCTGCACACCCTCCCTGACACTCTCCGTGCCTTTCTTGCACCCTGGTGCACCCCCATGCACTCTCCCTGACCCTCCCTGTGCCTCCCTTGCACCCTCACACACCCTCCCTGACCCTTGAGGATGTGTCTGGGTCCAATGGGGTGTGTGAAGATGTGAGGGAGGCATGGAGAGGTTCAGGGAGGGTGCATGAGGGAGGCGCCATGAGCCTTGGGGAGGGTGCAAGCAGGTGGAAGGGGGTGTGTGAGGGTGTGAGAGAGATGTGGCAAGGGTTGGGGAGGGTGCAAGGGGTGCATGAGGGGTGCATGGGGGTGCACGAGGCTGTGAGTGAGGCATGGGGAGGATGCGCAGGGTTGTGCAAGGGTACAAGGGAGGCTTGGGGAGGCTGCGTGGTACATGAGGGTGCGAGGAAGGCGCAGTGAGGCTCAGGGAGTATGTGCCTCCATTACATCCTCATGCACTCCTGTACACCCTCGCACACTCTCCCCAAGCCTCACTGTGCCTCCCTCATACCCTCGTGCACTCCCTCATGCCCTCCCCCACCTGACAGCAGCCACTTACCTGCCTGCCAGCTTGCTCACTAACCTGGTTATGGGAAGCCGGCAGGAAGTTGCCCCTCCTAACAATGGTGGGATGTAGTTAATGACGGCAAGTGGGACTGCAGGGATGCTGTTGATGCTGTCACGCTTTACGACTGTATCACTTAGCAACAGAAATTCTGGTCCCAATTGCTGTCATAAGTCAAGGACTAAAGTACCTGTAGTTCTTCTTGTGAATATGCTTTGGGGTTGCCAACCTTCTCAAATTCTTGTTCAATTTATAGAGACATGCTTGCAAAGTTATTTACCAAATGTATCTGGAATGTGGTACCAATTGCTACAGATTTTCTTTGGATGGAAAAGCTGAGGCACAAATATTTTTTGAAGAAAAATTAATCTAGAATTTGATTTTTGAGCTCAGTATATGTCATAGACAGCATATACTAGGATCATATTGTGCATTTTTTTTTTAGTGTAATGTCTATTATTTGCTCTGTCTTGCTCCCTGAATTGCATTGACTACGTCCATAAATTAGACATAGATTTATCTATATATTTTCAAGCAAAGCAAATAAAACATTTTAACACTGCTATTCCTATATCCCACCACCAAGTGAGGCTGGATTGCTGTAAGTCTGGGGCAGAATTTTTCTGTGATAGCACTTTGGTTGGTAGAATAATTTTTCTAAAGAAAGCAAACCAGCACCTACTGAATGAATGACTTAAAATACATTGAGCCTTTTCTCTGTGTGTGTTTGTTTTAAGCATTTTGTCACTCATGCTTTTCTGCACGTGAAAATTGTTTTAATCTTTTGCACTGTTTAATGTTTTACAATATAAGGCACTTTAGGACCCCATTTGGGCTGAAAGGTGACTGAAAAATCTTTGTGTATGTGTGTGTATGTATGCATGTATGTATGTATTTATATATGTGTCATAATTTTCTTACTTACAGAAAAGAAATCATTACCTGAAGGTGAGGAAGAAGAAAAGCTAGCTGAAGAAGATTATGATGTGAGAAGCTCTGCAAGTGAAGGTAAGTGTTTTTAGCAATCTGTGGACTTGAAATATATATTTTTACATCTCTCCCTCAGTTCAGTTCTTTTGTGCAATTACTTTCAAAGCTAAGTAATGAAAAAAATAATAGGTAATTAACATCTGGGATTTGGGCATGTATTCCTGGTAATCTGCCTGGTATCTGCCCATCCTACTAATTTAGATAGGGTGGGCGCGGTCCAGGTCTCCTCCCTTAAATGTTGCCACCTGATGGGACCTCAGAGGCATGCCTTCTTGGTGGCTGCCCCAGCCCTTTGGAACAGCATCTCACCTGAGATCCAAGGGATCCCTACCTTTTTAGCCTTCTAGAGAGCTGTGAAGACCTGGCTTTTCCCTCAAGCATTGGGATGGGGTGCGGGTTGAGCTTCCAGGCTGTTTAGTATGGCACCTGGGGAGAATGATATTTTTGTTTTTAGCTACAAGTAGTCCTTGTTTCCTTCTTAGCTCTTTGTTGTCTCTTTTGAATGGTGTGTAAATATGGTTTATTTCTATGTGTCTACTGAAGCCATAAGTCATCAATAGACATATAGAAATAAACCATATTACATACCATTTACACACCATAATTATACACCATTCAAAAGAGACGACAAAAAGCTAAGAAGGAAACAAAAAGACCAGAAGACATTCCCTCCAGCAGCCAACACCCAGATAAGCAGGGATTAATACCAGGCAAACAATCAAGCAGAAAACAATAGCTTAATCAAGAAACTACCAAGGAGAAAACTCCCCCACCAACACTGACAGGGTAAGCTATTGTATGAAACAAGGAGAAACCCCCGCTCTCAGTAGCACTGATGTTACCTAGTTGGGTATTGAAATGTATGCAAGCAAGCAGCCAAGCTCAGAGAGCACCAAGGACTCCACTAGAATTGTTTTTAAAATGAATGTTTCTTTCTTAGCCATTTGGTACATCAGATTTACTATTCTTAGTCTGTCTAGCTAGTCTGTTAAAAACATAATGTTAGGGTTCAGATTTCCTGTCTTTCTGCAAATGCTTTATTATCAGTTTTGAAGCTAGATATGTATTATAGCATAGTAATATATTGTTATATTTCAATATCCTAGATATTGGTGGAAAAAAGCAAATACATATATCCATTATCACAAATACTAGCATTTTATTTTTTTGACGTATACATACTGTTTTTTATGATGGCATTTTTGAAATCCAGAAGAAGAACCACCACCAGAACCTGAAAAAACCCCAGAACCAGTGAAGAAGAAAAAAGTAGTAGTAGAGAAGAAGATCTCTGAAAACTTTTACTATAACTATGAAGAACTGTGCTCATATCCATATGTGACTCCAGATTCTGGCATACCAGTGAACCTGCTTTCTCTCATGTATCCATTTTTGCCAGGGCTCCATGTATTTAGGATTTGAGTTTCCTATCATAAACTAAAGTAAGAAAGAATTAAAAAAAAAAAATCAATATTGGAAATAATACATTTAGTACATTAATGGTTTACAGATTCAGTAAATAAGGTGTTGGTTTTGTTTTGAAGAAACTGGGGTTTAAATTACTTCATAGTCTTGGAAGGCTTTAATAGATGGTCTCTGCTAGCCAAATCTATTTCACTGAGTTGTTGTGTAAGTAAAAAGGAAGAAAAACACATGTATGGTAGTCTTCAATGAGATGCAATGAGAGACAAGAATTGTGTTCCTTTCTTTCATATTTAGCTGCTTTAAATATGGATATACTTTTAAATGTAGGTGCAATAAATTCTTCATAAAGTAGTAGCTGAATGCTAAATCTCAAGTCATAAGTTACAGAATACATTCCAGTGTTTAAGGTGCTAAGCCTTAAATCATGGCTAATAAACCACAATGGCTGGATTCAACAAATACACTAATTCAAAACAAAGCAATCATAACTTAGGACAATCTGTGAACCTTATCAGTGGCTGCACTGCTATATAAGAAAATTATTTGCAAATCTTTGAGTTTGAAGGAATGTGAAACAAGAAATTTTGTTTAATTGGAGATGGACAATTTTTTCAAGTGTTTTCATTACTCATGACACCTAGACTCTTTCCATATTTGTTCAAACCACTTTAGATTTTTAAAAATTATTATTTCAGTACCTGCAAAATCATTTTGGCCAGAGATGACTGTGGAATGAACATTTACATGAACATTGTTGATTAGTGAAACCTTGACTAAACTGCTTCCCTGGTTCAGCTGTCTTAAAAACTACAGGTAGTCCTTGAGTTACGATGGCAATTGAGTCCAGAATTTCTGTCACTAAGTGATGACTTCTGCCATGAATGGTTCTTTGAGGAAAACCTGTCTTCTTGGCAACTTTCTCCTTCAGAGAAGAAAAACACACAAGGAAAGGCTGTTTTATCCTTAACTTAGTGAAAGAAGTAGAAATAGCAGGAACATTGGAGGAAAGTGACCCTATAATTCTGGAATTCTAATTTTGTAAGGAAAATAAATCTGAATTTGGATGCACATGTTGGATTTAAAAAAAAGGATCTTAACAGACTCAGAGCAATGATAATGAAAGGAGAAGCCAATGGGAACAGGAAGTCAAGATCAGTGGAATTTCCTAAAAAAAGGAGATTCTAAACCACAATTGCAAACAATCCCAATGAGAAAAAGGAGGGCAGCAGATGCAACTATTACACAAAAATATAATGAAGAATGGAAAACAGAAGGACGCACACAGTGGAAAGATGGAAAGTTTAGCAAGGAAGAGTACATCTAGATTGCCCCAAACTATAGAAGGTACTGTATATCAGGAAAGCTAAACTCAGATTGAACTGGCCTTGCCAAAGGATGCTAAGAAAAGGGCTTCTTTAGATATGTTTCACATAAAAAGAGGAAAAAATCAGTATATTAACTGCGAAATAAAAATGGAAAAATGCTAATGGGTAACAAAGAAAAGCAAAGCTTTTCAATTCCTATTTTGTCTGTCTTAAACAGGAGAGTAAGTGTTCCACCAGGCAGCTGTGAAGAATAGAATGAAGGGGCAGGATTAATGCTTCAGATTGGTCAGGGAATATCTGCTTACTTTGAATCGGCTAGGGTAATATAAATTGCGTTGTAGGTTACAGAAGGAACTTGCTGATATTTTGGGCAAACCGTTATGTATTATCCTTAAGAAATCCTTGAGAATGAATGAAGTGGCAGATGATTGGAAGAAAGCAAATGTCATTTTTATGTTCAAAAAGGAGAAAAAGGAGGATCCAGGGAGCTACAGAATAGTATTCTGACATTAATACCAGGGACATTTGTAAAGACATCTGTCTGTAAGCAGTTTGAAGTAATTACCAGAAGACAGTATAGATTTGTCAAAAACAAGTCTTGCCACGCTAACACTGTCTCATTTTTGAAGCAGTAGCTTCCTTCAGTAGATGCTATAAACGTAATGTATCATTATTTCAGCAAAGCATTTGACAGAAATACTCCATGAAATCCTGATTAGCGAGCTAATTAAGTGTGGGCTTAAATGATAGGGCAATTAACTGGATAGGAAAATCATACAAAAAGAGTGCTCATAAAGGTCTCTTTATCAAATTGGAATGAGGTACTGAGCATCGTGCCCCAGTGTTCAAGCTTTGGCTCAGTGCACTAACATTTTTATTCATGACTGGGCTAATAAATGGAGGGAATGCTTATCAGATCTGCAGATGACACAAAATTGGATGGGATAAAATAAAATTCAGAGCAATAGGTTAGAAAAATGGGATGAAAAGAATAGAAATAAGTGCCAGGCAGAGGATTGAATACCTGGCTTCATGATAATAATTGCAGGAAAGGTCTTGGCATAGTAGTTGATTGGTTAACTGAATATGAGTGAGTAGTGTAATCTGCCAAAAAAAAAAAAAAATTATAAGCTGCAGGAATACAAGCATAGTTTCCAAGTATGGTGCTCAGGGTGAAGGCTGACAAAGCAGTACAGAGTGGAACAAGTTGCTTACAATTAGTTCTACTCTATTCTGCTTTGTTAGCCTTTACCTTGAGCACTTTGTGCAATTCTGAGCATAGCATTTTAAAAACAGTATTCAGATAAAGTGAGCAGGTTCAGCAAAAGCAACAAGAACGATCAGAGGATTAGAATCTATTCCCCATGGTTTAAAAGAATTTGAAGAAAAGAATTTAAGTGATCAGAAAGCAGATTTCAACTATATGTTAGAAAAAAACTAATAGTAAGAGCATTTCAGTGGTGGAATAATTACTGAGAGAAGCACTGAGGTGCCCTTCATTGGATGTATTTAGGTAGAGGCTAAGCAACCATTTGGGAGATGATTTAATTTGGATTCCTGCACTGAGCCATCAGGTTGGACTCAATGGTCCACTCAAACTCTATGACTCTAGGACATAGCATTCCCTTACTTTACTTTTCCCAACTATAATAACCCTATCCTGCACACTGAGCTAAAAGTGAATGACCAGCTGCAATTCCCAAGTGAATTTTCCATATTATGATGAACTAGAGCTTGGAATTTTCCGATCCTAATCTGGTCCTTTAACCAACACACCATACTGGCTTTTTTCATTATGCACAGTATATTGCTGTCCTTCATTAATGTAATGGTACATTTATTATAATACAGAGGAAATAAACCTAGGTCACATCATCATTTATTTTCCTTAGTGAGCATTCCTCAGGCATTCTTTTGGATATGACTGCACTAGACGGGCAAACCTCCAGATGCTGGATAGTCAGACTCTTCTCTACATAGCTGGCAATCAGTTAGTTCTTCTGGATTTGAAATTGAACTATCAGAGATACCTTCGAAGCACAGGTGGTGGAGGGATTGGTGTAATCACGGTATGACATATATCTTATAAGGATTTTTGCTTAAGTTCTTACTGGCAGAAAAATATGCAGAATTTTTAATCGGGTTTCCTTCCTTTTTTATTTTTGCTTTTGTTTAATTAACAGAACAAACATAAAAAATATGTAATAGCACCTCATGCATGTATATGTAAGCAGAGTTTTATACAATAGTTTCAGTAAAGGATGGCCATATTTCAATATAATCTTCCATATGTAGTTTACATCTGTAAGCATCTCATTCAAAAGTTACAAGTAACATCAGGTCTTGATTGATTACTTATCTTTCTGTTGGAGAATAAGTTCTTAGCAGTAAGAAGGACATGGAGAACCCAGTTGTTGTCCAGCTATCAATTTCCATTTGGTTTTTGTTGTTCAGTCGTTAAGTCGTGTCCGACTCTTCGTGACCCCATGAACCATATTGCGCCAGGCCTTCCTGTCCTTCACTGCCTCCCTGAGTTTGCTCAATTTCATGCTCATTGCTTCAGTGATGCTATCTAACCATCTCATCCTCTGCCGTCCTCTTCTCCTTTTGCCTTCAATCTTTCCCAGCATCAGGGTCTTTTCCAAAGAGTCCTCTCTTCGCATTAGGTGACCAAAGTATCTGAGCTTGAGCTTCATTATCAATCCTTCCAATGAGCAATCAGGGTTGATTTCCTTTAAGATTGACTGGTTTGACCTCCTAGCAGTCCAGGGGACTCTTAAGAGTCTTCTCCAGCACCACAGTTCAAAGGCATCAATTCTTCGGCGCTCAGCCTTCTTTATGGTCCAGCTCTCACAGCCATACATTACTACTGGAAAAACCATAGCTTTGACTATGCGGATCTTTGTCGGCAAGGTGACATCTCTGCTTTTTAATATGCTATCTAGGTTTGCCATAGCTTTCCTCCCAAGGAGCAAGCGTCTCTTAATTTCATGGCTGCAGTCTCCATCTGCGGTGATCTTCGAGCCCAAATAAATGAAGTCTGTTACTGCTTCCATTTCTACCCCTTCTATTTGCCAGGAATTGATGGGCCCAGATGCCATGATCTTAGTTTTTTTAATGTTGAGTTTCAAGCCAGCTTTTGCACTCTCCTCTTTCACCCTCATCAAGAGGCTCTTTAGTTCTTCTTCACTTTCTGCCATTAGGGTGGTATCATCTGCATATCTGAGGTTGTTGATATTTCTCCCTGCAATCTTTATTCCAGCTTTTGATTCTTCCAGCCTGGCATTTCTCATGATGTACTCTGCATATAGGTTAAATAAGCAGGGTGACAGTATACAGCCTTGTCGTACTCCTTTCCCTATTTTGAACCAATCGGTTGTTCCATGACCGGTTCTAACTGTTGCTTCTTGGCCCGCGTACAGATTTCTCAGGAGACAGGTAAGGTGGTCTGGTACCCCCATCTCTTTAAGAATTTGCCACAGTTTGTTGTGATCCACACAATCAAAGGCTTTTGCATAGTCAATGAAGCAGAAGTAGATGTTTTTCTGGAACTCTCGTGCTTTCTCCATGATCCAGCGAATGTTGGCAATTTGATCTCTAGTTCCTCTGCCTCTTCGAAACCCAGCTTGTACATCCGGTAGTTCTTGGTTCACGTACTGCTGAAGCCTAGCTTGTAGGATTTTGAGCATAACCTTGCTAGCATGTGAAATGAGTGCAATTGTGCGATAGTTTGAGCATTCTTTGGCATTGCCCTTCTTTGGAATTGGAACATAAACTGACCTTTTCCAATCCCGTGGCCACTGTTGCGTTTTCCAAACTTGCTGGCATATTGAGTGCAGCACTTTAACAGCATCGTCTTTTAGTATTTTAAATAACTCAGCTGGAATACTGTCATCTCCACTAGCTTTGTTGTTAGCAATGCTTCCTAAGGCCCACTTGACTTCACTCTCTAGGATGTCCGGCTCAAGGTCAGTGACCACACCAGTATGGACATCAGGGACATTAAGATCTTTCTTGTATAGTTCTTCTGTGTATTCTTGCCACCTCTTTTTAATCTCTTCTGCTTCTGTTAGGTCCCTGCCTTTTTTGTCCTTTATCATGCCCATCTTTGCACTAAACGTTCCTTTGATATCTCCAATTTTCTTGAAGAGATCTCTAGTCTTTCCCATTCTATTGTTTTCCTCGATTTCTTTGCATTGTTCATTTAAGAAGGCCTTTTTATCTCTTCTTGCTGTTCTCTGGAAATCTGCATTCAGTTGCTTATATCTTTCCCTTTCACCCTTGCTTTTCGCATTCCTTCTTTCCACAGCTATTTGTAAAGCCTCATCAGATAGCCATTTTGCTTTCTTGCATTTCTTTTTCTTTGGGATGGTTTTAGTTGCTGCCTCCTGTACAATGTTACGGACCTCCGTCCATAGTTCTTCAGGCACTCTGTCTACCAAATCTAATCCTCTAAATCTATTCATCACCTTCACTGTATACTCATAAGGAACATGATCTAAGTCATACCTGAGTGGTCTAGTGGTTTTCCCTACGTTCTTCAATTTAAGCCTAAATTTTGCAGTAAGAAGCTCATGATCTGAGCCACAGTCAGCTCCTGGTCTTGTTTTTGCTGTCTGTATAGAGCTTCTCCATCTTTGACTGCAAAGTATATAATCAATCTGGTTTCGGTATTGACCGTCTGGTGATGTCCATGTGTAGAGTCGTCTCTTGTGTTGTTGGAAAAGAGTGTTTGCTATGACTAGTTTGTTCTCTTGACAGAACTCTATTAGCCTTTGCCCTGCTTCATTTTGTACTCCAAGGCCAAACTTGCCTGTTATTCCGATTACTCCTTGACTTCCTACTTTAGCATTCCAATCCCCTATGATGAAAAGGACATCTTTTTTTGGTGCTAGTTCTAGAAGGTGTTGTAGGTCTTCATAGAACTGGTCAACTTCAGCTTCTTTGGCATCAGTGGTTGGGGCATAGACTTGGATTACTGTGATGTTGAATGGTTTGCCCTGGATACGCACTGAGATCATTCTGTCGTTTTTGAGGTTGTAACCCATTACTGCCTTTCCCACTCTCTTATTGACTATGAGTGCAACTCCATTTCTTCTAAGGGTTTCTTGCCCACAGTAGTAGATATAATGGTCACCTGAATTAAATTCACCCATTCCCGTCCATTTCAATTCGCTGATTCCCAAGATGTCGATGTTTAATCTTGTCATCTCATGTTTGACCACATCCAGCTTGCCTTGGTTCATAGATCTTACATTCCATGTACCTATACAATATTGTTCTTTACAGCATCGGACCTTCTTTTCGCTTCCAGATACATCCACAGCTGAACGTCCTTTCGGCTTTGGCCCAGCCGCTTCACTCTTTCTGGAGCTACTTGGAATTGCCCTCCGCTCTTCCCCAGTAGCATATTGGACACCTTCCGACCTGAGGGGCTCATCTTCCGGCGTCATATCTTTTAGCCTTTTAACATTGTCCATGGGGTTTTCTTGGCAAGAATACTGGAGTGGGTTGCCATTTCCTTCTCCAGTGGACCACATTTTGTCAGAACTCTCTGTCATGACCTGTCCGTCTTGGGTGGCCCTGCACGGTATAGCTCATGGCTTCACTGAGTTACGCAAGCCCCTTCGCCACGACAAGGCAGTGATCCATGAAGGGGTCCATTTGGTAAGAGTGTAATTCAAAAGAATACAGACATCCAAAAATATTAAAAACTTTCAAAGTCAATACATGTAATAATTTTTTCCAGAATATAATGATTTTAGGACATATGTTTGAATGAAGCATTATTTTTACTGCATTTATAGCAACATGATGGTTTATTCATTCCTTTTTTGTAAAAACAGGGTCCAATAAGAAAATGGACCATTAGCCCTCATTATTCACAGGTTCTGTTCCAGCATAAAATGATGGATCTTAAAGCCATGAATTATGAGACTTACAGCATATAGACATTACAGAGCTTAAGGTTCTCCTCTTTCTCCAACATGCCACTTCTTGCCTCTTATTTCCATAGTGTTTGTCTGTGCAATGTACTTGTGTTTGCTGCTCCTCTTTGCTAGAGTGCAACTGATTAGTGTTGGGTCATCCCAGTCACAAGGCTCCACAAGGCTTCCGCATGGTACCTGTTCACTTTTGGCCTGACTTGCTCAGCTAACAATGAAGGAGTTGCCTTGCTACACTGTGTAGCTCATGCTGCCTTCTTTGTGCCAGGCAGCTTTTTCACCATCTTGCTATAGGGACCGCTTAATTGGGTTGCTGTTTGCTATTGCTCCTAGCATCCATTGACATGATCAAGAGCCCCTCCACTGAGATTGTGAAAGAGACACAAAATGTAGAGATGGTCTAACACGTATGCACAGATGGTCTAACCCTGTCCCTTTAAAAACCTACTTTACGCTTGTACAAAACCTGTGTGGCACTTTGTATGTGCATTAGGCAACAAAAAACAAAGCCAAAACCATGGATGTGTTTTTATGTGTACACTGAGGTTCGATCTATAATTACCAGTCATGGATGTGTGATACTGTGGATAATGAGGGCCACCTCTATTTCTAAATACTGCTGGTATTTAGAATCCATTTCATAATTGCACAGTACCTATTTTACAGTGAGGCCCAGTAGAAGGCCAAGTTTTTTCTTTGTCCTTGGGATTGCAAGTCCTGGAGGGAAGAGGTTTGTGCTTAATGGTAATTCAGGGTTGTACTGGTTTCTGAAGGAATAAAGGCACAGCTTGGTCTTCTTGTTTTACGTAAGCTGCATGTGAGACCCTTTCAGACTGAAAGATGGGGGACAAATCAAAACAGCTAAATATGTACTTCAATGGAGGAATTCTAAGAAGGTTATTACTAAGTGAAAAATATCTTTTATTAGGCACACCCTGACAGAACTCATTTTGCAGTAGGAGAAAAAGGTTGGAAACCCAACATGGTTATCTATGAGTATCCTTCTTTAAGGCCATACAGAATATTACGAGGTAGGTTAAAATGTATTGGCTTTCACAGTTTCAAATAATGCAGAAGAATTAACTCTCTTAGAACTGAAAGCAATATTATATTTTAATTTCTTGTATAAATATATGTTCTGTTGCAGAGAGCAACCACCTTTCTTTTAAAGTCACAGAACATAATTTCATTTGTAAAAAATCATTTGTTCCAAGCTCTTCTTCTTTCTTTGTGCTAAAGAAAAAGAAATGGAGATTGGGTAAATATTGAAAGAATGGCAATAAATTAAGAAGTGGCCCCATGTTTTCACAGTATATTTTCTGTCATTTGAGCTGCCTGTTACCATAAAGAGAGAGACAGCATGTGTATATTTCATTTCATTTCATTTTTCTAGTGTGTTCTAAATTTAAGATATAAAAATGTTACAGCTGACTTGATACAGCTGAAAATCATGTTTTGTAGCATCTACAAATTATTACCTTTACTTTTATTTAAATATTTGTATTTTACAATTATATTAGTATATAGAACTGAAACAAATTATACAATTTACATGATTTGTGTTCAGTTCTATATTGTAATAGTGAATTCATTTTCCAAGTACTGATCTTTATGTAATAAAAATGGCATTGCCTCTGTGCAGGAATCCAAGGATTCTAGACCTATAGACAAAGCTCAGAAAGTAAACTCTCAGGGGGTAACCCCCCCGAGAACGCACAGTTCAATAAGGACTGAGCATTCTCCATTGCCACAGAAATTTGAGTGCTTGTTGGGGAGATGGGGACTGGGGAGAGTGGATGGGAATAGACTGTATTACTGTGGGAAAAATCATGGCTAGGTGGCAAGAACTCTGAACAAGAGTGCTGTTATTGCTAACAGTTAATTGAAGGTTCTTCTCATAATTCTTCTAATCTGCATGGCATGAATTCACAAATAACTGGAAGGAGTTTTAATTTAAAATAGAGTTCTGTGGGATATTCTTGGAATGTTGATTCTGAGAAGAAAGCATAAAAACTAGGCCATGCCAAGGCTTCAAGTTTTACTTGCTTTATAGCATCAAGGAGCAGAACCAAGGGTAGCTCTTCTCATGAGCATTGCCTCATCAGATCATTTGCACAGTTCTAATAAAAACATATGCTTTTAATTCATATACATATTGTATGTATGTATATATGTATGGACATATGTGTTCATGCATGCATGTATGTCTTGGAAGCAAGTGACAGTTTTCCATTTTGTGGCTTATTTGTATTTTTAAAATTCTTATTTCAAGATTGTATCTGCCATTTATAAAGCCTAGTAGCTGATAAGACTGCTGGCTGGTAAATTGGGATGTTTTCTTGGTCATGCACACTGCACTGAGAAACTGGTTATCTTGCCTTATTTCTAGGTGGAACAGAAGAGGCATATGCATTTGCTGACTTTAACCGTTCTGGAACCCTGATAGCCACTATAGGGAGTAGCCCTGACTATACATTGACAGTCTGGGACTGGAAACAGGAAAAGATTATTTTGAGATCAAAAGCATTTTCGCAAGATGTTTATAAAGTCACTTTTTCTCCAGAAAATGAAGAACAACTTACCACATCTGGTTCAGGCCACATCAAGTAAGCCAACTACTACTGGTTTATTTATTTATTTTTTAAAAAGATGATCAAAAAGGTATCCACATGAGGAAAGTACTGATAGGGATCTAATTCAATGGCTGCAGGCTTTGTCTCTCCACCTTGATAATACTTTTGGCACTGATGCACAGTTACCCCAGTGGCCCCACCAGCCACCTATTCTTAGCAGTGGCCAATAGTTCTTTCAGCAAGCCAATCAGCAAAAGCCAAAACAGAATGTCACACTAGTCACTGCTTTTGATCTTGTCATGTTAGTTTGTTGCAGTGGGGGGGGGGGGGGGAGGGAGGGGAAAAAAGACTGCTGACAACTGCCTGGGAAATGGAAGAACCTCTCTGCTGTTCATTGAGAAGGAAGGGGGAAAGAAGGTGCTGTGGGAAAGTGAAGATGCAATATAATTGTCTTCAGGAAGTGGGGATTCCAGAAGTAGTACAAAGCAGGAATGCTTGCTTACAGGAAGCCTAAATCCACCCACCCAACTCCAAAGGAATCTTTGCACAGTTGTGGTTGAGTGCTTTCTCTGTAGCAGGAACATAGTTAATTAACTGTGTAAATTAATCAACTCGGCTTTCTAAGATGACTGGAAACCCATTGGTTTTATGGAAATGTTCAAGGGCAATGTCAGCATCGGATCAAATTATCTTTCACCTGTAGAATAAGCTGGGCTGTTTCCTGATTTTTTAAAGAAATAGCTGTGCCTATTCGGTGCAGATCATGGCAAATCATTGTGTAGATGTGTGAATGGAAGTATCATTAATATAAAGCATTCTGAATCATGGAAAAATGATCAACTATGATTTAAAATAATATAAAATGTTTAAGTCCATAAAGACATTACAGTTTTGATCCATTTTGAAAACATCTCCAGATGTCTGTGCTTCCTTGACATAGGCCCTGTTGGACAGCTGAGTGAAGCTAGGTTTTGGTTTAGTTTGAGATAGTGTGGCTCATGGGAAAGAGTTTGTGCCTCGACGTTCTTCCAGCTCCTGAGCTTCATGTATTGTAAATAAAATGCTCCCTTGCAACTCTTTCTCAGTAGCCCAAACAAAAAAGCAGAAGTGGAACTGAGAAGAATTTTTTCAGTTTCCTTGCTGGTTTTCAGGGGGTAGTCAAGAGTGCAAAATGCCACACTACTCACACTACTTTTTTGTTATTAGCTGTCTTAGACCTTGTAAGCAGTGAGAATTGGCAGGTGAGGAGATTTTTGTTCCTCTGGAATCTGTGGAAACTGGGGTAGACAGTGATTTTTGTTCTTTGTCTTCACTTTTGCCAATCTGAGATGCTAAGAGGAATCATAGATTGCCTTCAGACTGCTTCTGAGGGCAGTTTCTGGGAGTGAAAATGGTGGTGATATGGCAGTACCCATAGATATAAGTTACATGTATTGTACTCAACCAGCAATAAAATATAAGAAGCAAATGAAAATGCACTTAACTCCCATTGATTGGTAACCAGTATGCAATAGGTTATATTCTTCTTCTTCTTTTTTTTTTTTGCTTACAGTGGTAAAGATCAGTTCTGGACTTGTGCTCTTAAGCTCTCTTTTCACTCATTTGCTTTAGTTTTTAATTAACTGTGAATGCTTGTTAGTCTGATCCTAGACACACTGTAGTTATCTTTAACAGTAATTTGGAAAAACAAAGCTACTTTAGTTGTTTAAAAATTTGGATTGTTTTTCCAAATCAGATTTTGAGGAAATCATAGTTAGCTCTAACCACATTTATTGATTTGTCTGAAAGAGTACAGTGGTTGGCTAAAAACTAAAAACTTTTATCACTCCTCACAACTGTATTGAAATATGTGGAAGAGACAGGAACAGTCAGGGTTGTTCTGTAAACAGTGATCTATCTTTACAGTTGTTTTGGTGCCTACAAAAAGGCTGACATAATTCTACTGGAAAAACTAATTAGAACATAATTTTGATGGTTGTGTATCCAGGTTTTGGAGGATGGCTCTCACTTTTACTGGCTTGAAATTACAAGGGGCATTGGGTAGGTTTGGAAAAACATCACTGACAGATATTGAAGGATATGTGGAGCTGCCAGATGGTAAGGTGAGAAGCATTTTCCACCCTTAAACTTTTCCACATGATAAAATGAATCCCTTAGAGCTCTATTAATGTTTGGTCTGTTCCAGATTTATGTGAAGAAAGGTATAACCTTTCTGTTTTCCAGCATTGCTAAAAATTATACTTAAACAATTTAAGATTTTTAAAATATAGCCCTAAAGTATAATATTTGGGTGAGGAATCATTTATTTTATTTATTTACATGATTTATCTACCACCTGAAACCTAGTGGATTCCAGTTAGAAATCATGTTGCCTGGTACTACTGATGGCACACTCATAATGCAATATTTATTTTATTGTTAATTTTCTTCTGTTTACTACTGCCTTCCAAAGCAAGGGCTGCTGAACTACATTCAGTATCTCAGAAACAGCTGCAGTAAATAGGGAGAATTGACACCACATTGCATGGTGTATCTTGCATGACTGGATGTACTTTCTGATACTGTAATGCCACTGTTGGATACAGCCCCATATTTATACAGTATGCTGGTTTTCAGTGCAGACATTTTCGTGCACAAATAATAAAAATGACATCAAATAATAGTATTCTAGTTCATCAGCAGTAACAGAGTAACTTTCCAGGAAATGAAAACTAGTTTGCCTAATAAGCCTTCCTAGCGAAAAGAATCCTTTTTAGGGCTCTACAATAGAAGATGTTCTTGCCACGTTCATCAGCACCCATTCCATCTCTGGAGGTAGGAACACCTGGAGAAGAAACTCAGATAATAATCTCAGGTCATTAGCATACTTCCATGAAGGTTAGTATTGCTGCAGGTATTCTTTCTCCCATATAATATAAGGTTGTATAGCAGATATGGGGCACCTCCAGTCCATGGACCAAATCTGCCCCCTGGAGTTTCCCCATATATACCCCTTTAGAACGATGTATTTGACAAATCATATTTACAAAATGCTGATAGTGATACAATATGAATTTCTTCTGTTTATATTTCCAGCTATTCCCTTCCAACCTTCAGACCTGTGGGGAAGACTGCTACTAATAAATACTTTGGTAGAAATGCAGCAACTTAAACCCAATAAATATATTCTAAAACTTGGGGGAATTTCCAAAGCAGGTAGTCTTATGATATGAGGTGTGCAAACATGGGGAAAAATTGAAAATATTCCAATTTTTGGAATGTCCAAGGAATATACTTGGATATACTTGGCAGTTGTTTGCATCATGGCCACCGCCAACTATTAATGGTATTGAATGGGACGTATCTGTGGTGCTTTGCCAGTTATACTCTTCATCAGTAAAAAGTTGTCTTCTTAGAATTTCTCAGTAGCACCCAAAGACAGAATTCCTGCTTATAGGAAAATTGGTTCAGCTATTTTAAACAGTATTATGCTGTTTTTACCTTGTCCCTACTGGTAAGCACTTCTGCATTTATGATACTAATTAATATTGTTTCATTTGCATTCAAGGTACTTTCAGGTTCAGAATGGGGTAATTTGCTACTTTGGGAAGGTGGACTCATAAAAGTGGAACTCTGCCGACCTGGCCGTAAAAATTGTCACAATGGCTCTGTTAATCAGTTAATTCTGGATGAGGGAGAGGTGATCACTGTTGGATCAGATGGATACATCAGGGTGAGTTCCCCCCCCCCCAAAACAAGTGTACCAAATGTGCAAAAATATCTTGTACCCAAGCTTATTCATGATTTAAAAGCAGTATTTACTATTCTACATGCTGAATAGATGCATTTATAGTGACTGCTGTTTATTAATAAATTCTGTGGAAATATTGTTCATTGATCTGGTACCTGGGAGTTAATAATACCGATTCCAAGTGTTTCTTGGAGAAGTATTTTACAGGGTAGATGCCACCACAGAAAAGGTCCTTGTTCCATTTGCAGTAAGGGCTGGTCTGGGACTAAGTCTGAGGGGTGAGAAGGGAGATCTTAATTCTTTCTCTGCCAGTATCCTGACAAAATATGACATCTCAAAAGATGTTATTAACATATTAACATTTTTGTTACTGTCCCTGACAGCTTCCCTTGAAATACAAATAGCTGCAGGGAGATTTATTTGTAAGACAGGGCTATTATTTAAAAGTGCATGTTATTTAACTGAATGCAAATAATATTGCTGTTTTAAATCAGTGGTCATATCAATATCAATCTATTAATTTGTCTGTTTGCTTGCTTATTTTATTTCTGTACAGCTTTTCATAACCAAAAAAAAATCCTTTTGAATTATCCCTTTTCTGAGATTTTTCTCTCATGACATTTTAGTATTTTGAAACAATAACAAGCCTCTTTTTTCCCCCAAACTCTTGTGAAGGTGTGGGATTTTGAAACAATAGACACGGCTGATGTTGTGGATGATACTGGATTGGTGGAGATGGAACACATAAATGAACTTTTAGTTGGCAAAAATGTCCATCTGAATTTTATGATGAAAATTCATGAACGGGGAGAACCATATTGGTATGCTCAGGTGAGAGCTATTTTAACAATTACTGAATAGATAAGAAAAGGATTATTTTAGTATCAATTGAAGTATCTCTAGGTTTTTACTGCCATTGGCTTTGTTCACACAGTACATGTGTCTTGCTTAACCATAGTTTAATTGAATAAACCAACTGGCTGGATGCACAAAGCATGCCAAACCATAAATCAGGGTCTACAAACTCCACTGACTTGCACACTCAGACCAAGGTACATTAAAAACAATAATTTATTTGGTATTAAAATTTATAGTTCTACCATGGCATAAGTATGAGAAATGTTAGATGGTTCTGTATTCTGTATCTTAGAAAGGAAATGCTAAATTGGAAAGAAGAGGAGGTAGAATTGTATAAGATAAGATTTTTTAACCTCACTTTAATAACTTTAATAAAAAGCTTAAATGCTTCTCCAGTGTTTGTGAGATGATACTTTTGTATTTTCGTATAGTTTTAATTGGTTGTTGTTGTTGTTTAGTCATTAAGTCGTGTCCGACTCTTCGTGACCCCATGAACCATATTGCGCCAGGCCTTCCTATCTTTCACTGCCTCCCTGAGTTTGCTCAATTTCATGCTCATTGCTTCAGTGATGCTATCTAGCCATCTCATCCTCTGCCGTCCTCTTCTCCTTTTGCCTTCCATCTTTCCCAGCATCAGGGTCTTTTCCAAAGAGTCCTCTCTTCGCATTAGGTGACCAAAGTATCTGAGCTTGAGCTTCATTATCAATCCTTCCAATGAGCAATCAGAGTTGATTTCCTTTAAGATTGACTGGTTTGACCTCCTAGCAGTCCAGGGGACTCTTAAGAGTCTTCTCCAGCACCACAGTTCAAAGGCATCAATTCTTCGGCGTTCAGCCTTCTTTATGGTCCAGCTCTCACAGCCATACATTACTACTGGAAAAGCCATAGCTTTGACTATGCGGATCTTTGTCGGCAAGGTGACGTCTCTGCTTTTTAATATGCTATCTAGGTTTGCCATAGCTTTCCTCCCAAGGAGCAAGCGTCTTTTAATTTCATGGCTGCAGTCTCCGTCTGCGGTGATCTTGGAGCCCAAATAAATGAAGTCTGTTACTGCTTCCATTTCTACCCCTTCTATTTGCCAGGGGTTGATGGGTCCAGATGCCATGATCTTAGTTTTTTTAATGTTGAGTTTCTAGCCAGCTTTCGCACTCTCCTCTTTCACCCTCATCAAGAGGCTCTTTAGTTCTTCTTCACTTTCTGCCATTAGGGTGGTATCGTCTGCATATCTGAGGTTATTGATGTTTCTCCCTGCAATCTTAATTCCGGCTTGTGATTCTTCCAGCCTGGCATTTCTCATGATGTACTCTGCATACAGGTTAAATAAGCAGGGTGACAGTATACAGCCTTGTCGTACTCCTTTCCCTATTTTGAACCAATCGGTTGTTCCATGACCGGTTCTAACTGTTGCTTCTTGGCCCGCATACAGATTTCTCAGGAGACAGGTAAGGTGGTCTGGTATCCCCATCTCTTTAAGAATTTGCCACAGTTTGTTGTGATCCACACAATCAAAGGCTTTTGCATAGTCAATGAAGCAGAAGTAGATGCTTTTCTGGAACTCTCGTGCTTTCTCCATGATCCAGCGAATGTTGGCAATTTGATCTCTAGTTCCTCTGCCTCTTCGAAACCCAGCTTGTACATCCGGTAGTTCTCGGTTCACGTACTGCTGAAGCCTAGCTTGTAGGATTTTGAGCATAACCTTGCTAGCATGTGAAATGAGTGCAATTGTGCGATAGTTTGAGCATTCTTTGGCATTGCCCTTCTTTGGAATTGGAACGTAAACTGACCTTTTCCAATCCCGTGGCCACTGTTGCGTTTTCCAAACTTGCTGGCATATTGAGTGCAGCACTTTAACAGCATCGTCTTTTAGTATTTTAAATAACTCAGCTGGAATACTGTCATCTCCACTAGCTTTGTTGTTAGCAATGCTTCCTAAGGCCCACTTGACTTCACTCTCTAGGATGTCTGGCTCAGGGTCAGTGACCACACCAGCATGGACATCAGGGACATTAAGATCTTTCTTGTATAGTTCTTCTGTGTATTCTTGCCACCTCTTCTTAATCTCTTCTGCTTCTGTTAGGTCCCTGCCTTTTTTGTCCTTTATCATGCCCATCTTTGCACTAAACGTTCCTTTGATATCTCCAACTTTCTTGAAGAGATCTCTAGTCTTCCCCATTCTATTGTTTTCTTCAATTTCTTTGCATTGTTCATTTAAGAAGGCCTTCTTATCTCTCCTTGCTATTCTCTGGAAATCTGCATTCAGTTGCTTATATCTTTCCCTTTCACCCTTGCTTTTCGCATTCCTTCTTTCCACAGCTATTTGTAAAGCCTCATCAGACAGCCATTTTGCTTTCTTGCATTTCTTTTTCTTTGGGATGGTTTTAGATGCTGCCTCTTGTACAATGTTACAGACCTCCGTCCATAGTTCTTCAGGCACTCTGTCTACCAAATCTAATCCTCTAAATCTATTCATCACCTTCACTGTGTACTCACATGGAATATGATCTAAGTCATACCTGAGTGGTCTAGTGGTTTTCCCTACATTCTTCAATTTAAGCCTAAATTTTGCAGTAAGAAGCTCATGATCTGAGCCACAGTCAGCTCCTGGTCTTGTTTTTGCCGTCTGTATAGAGCTTCTCCACCTTTGGCTGCAAAGTATGTAATCAATCTGGTTTCGGTATTGACCATCTGGTGATGTCCATGTGTAGAGTCGTCTCTTGTGTTGTTGGAAAAGAGTGTTTGCTATGACTAGCTTGTTCTCTTGACAGAACTCTATTAGCCTTTGCCCTGCTTCATTTTGTACTCCAAGGCCAAAGTTGCCTGTTATTCCGATTACTCCTTGACTTCCTACTTTAGCATTCCAATCCCCTATGATGAAAAGGACATCTTTTTTTGGTGCTAGTTCTAGAAGGTCTTGTAGGTCTTCATAGAACCGGTCAACTTCAGCTTCTTCGGCATCAGTGGTTGGGGCATAGACTTGGATTACCGTGATGTTGAATGGTTTTCCTTGGATACGCACTGAGATCATTCTGTCGTTTTTGAGGTTGTACCCCATTACTGCCTTTCCCACTCTCTTATTGACTATGAGTGCAACTCCATTTCTTCTAAGGGTTTCTTGCCCACAGTAGTAGATATAGTGGTCACCTGAATTAAATTCACCCATTCCCGTCCATTTCAATTCGCTGATTCCCAAGATGTCGACGTTCAATCTTGTCATCTCATGTTTGACCACATCCAGCTTGCCTTGGTTCATGGATCTTACATTCCACGTACCTATACAATATTGTTCTTTACAGCATCGGACCTTCTTTTCGCTTCCAGATACATCCACAGCTGAACGTCCTTTCGGCTTTGGCCCAGCCGCTTCACTCTTTCTGGAGCTACTTGGAATTGCCCTCCGCTCTTCCCCAGTAGCATATTGGACACCTTCCGACCTGAGGGGCTCATCTTCCGGCGTCATATCTTTTAGCCTTTTAACATTGTCCATGGGGTTTTCTTGGCAAGGATACTGGAGTGGGTTGCCATTTCCTTCTCCAGTGGACCACATTTTGTCAGAACTCTCTGTCATGACCTGTCCGTCTTGGGTGGCCCTGCACGGTATAGCTCATGGCTTCACTGAGTTACACAAGCCCCTTCGCCACGACAAGGCAGTGATCCATGAAGGGGTTTAATTGGTAATAATATTTAAATATACAGTATAGTAGAATTCTTAAAACCTTATATGCTTCTAAAGATTAAAATATGGCCCACTCACCTGAGGTTTGCAGGAGATGACAGCTGCATCAGTGTTCAGTTTACAAAGGTTTATGTGTTTTTTCCTCTTGTGAATTCAAGATAAGTCTTTGTTCACCCTTGGGTGAGGGATATCTTTTTATATTGTGGATTTATTGTAAGCTAGGGAAACTTGATTTTCATCCTTGTTCAAGTGTCAGATCAAAAGCCCTCACACTTCAAAACTCTTTATGCCATCTGTTGCTTAGAGTAATTATATTAACTACCGTATTTTTCCATGAATAAGATACCCCCATGTATAAGACGACCCACACTTTTCCAACCAAAATTAAGAAATCAATATTTTAAAGATAAAGCAGAACACATTTTTATTTCGTAATTAGGTAACATTTGCATGATACACTCAGTGGGAGGAGGTCCAAACTGTCTCTCTGCAGCTCTATTTCCATGCTCATTTGCATAACTGATTACATTCAGTTGGAATTTTGCAGAGTAAGACATTTGCTTATTTATTTTTTTACTTTCCGACATCTTTGTGGGCTCAGAATGCTCTGACATTACCGGTCCCTGTCACATCTGTGCACTGCCTACACGCTCTCCACCTCCAATGGGATGTGTTCCAACTGGTTTGTTCAGCATCAGCTGAAGTCAGTTACATAAGGCTCGTGATAGGAGGAAGCCTGTTTGCAGAGACAAAGTATGGGCAGTTTCTCAACCACGTGGTTCTCTCCACGGCTTACTTCCTTGCATAAGATGACCTTCAATTTTTAGTGTAACAATTTTAGAAAAAAGTATCGTCTTATACACGGAAAAATACGGTAAATGCAAATAGAACAATACCAATTTTTATACGTCTTATTACAGTAGTATTATATGGGAAAAATCCCTTTTATAATCAAACAATATATTTGTCACAATGAGTACTTAAAGTGATCATTATTAGGATCCAGGATCGTGTCAGATGGAGATGCGGTTGATTCATTCTTGTGTTACAGTCTTGGAAAATCCTGAGATGCTGCTGTTATCCTCAAGAGGAAAGCTCCCATTGGTGCCAAGGGGAATTGCCCCTTTTGGGCCAATGGTAATGCAGGAAGGGATGAATGATTTTTGTTAGAAGAGGAATTTACTAAGTCCTGCACATAGTATGATTCTGATCCCCGTCCTTTCTGTTTAATTTGCAGAAAGATGTAAAGTTATGCAGCACTTCTAATGTCGTTAGTATTATATGCACCTTGGCACTTAAGTCCAAATGAAATTGAACAAATGGTTGATTTTGGTGGAAAAGGCACAGCTAATTTTCTCTAAATCAGAGCTATACTTTAAGACAGAAAAAATGGAATAATAACCAAGTATTATTAAAATTATTCTTCTTTAGGATTTCAGTGGAGCTATATGGAAGCTTGATTTGAGTTTCTCAAATGTTGTAAGTTTTACTTTATATTCCCTTTCTCTGCTGTACCCTTCCATTATATGATACATGTGATGAATAAACAGGAACTACTTTTACAGAATCACTAATAACTAGTGATATTTTAAACCATACTTAAAATGTCACTAGTGATTTTAAGTGACATGACTAGTATTTTATATTTATATTATAGTATAAAAAGGGAAAAAAAAAATTAGGAGTGCCAAATTTGAAGCAATGCACTATCAAGCCAGTTCATTACAACAGACTGTGGAAAGGACAAAAATAAAAGAAAAATCAGGCTTCTTTGTAGAGCAGCTATATTGTAACATGAACATAGATTCTTAGTGCCCTCTGGGTAGAAAGGTAAGATGTAAATAATAATAATAGATGAGATATTATTTTATAATAGATGGATATTTTTACTTTACGAGTATAGAATAAATATCAATCCAGCCAAAGTTCCAGTTGCAGTAATTATATGCAGTGTGGAATTCAATAAGAATAATAATTTATGAGATATTGAATGACAGGAAAACATGTTTAGGCATACAAACTTATTTAATGGAACATGTTTCTGGCTATATGAAGAAATGAATCAAGTACTACAGTTAAAGTATTTGACAGGCCATAACTAATTGAGTTAAGATAAAATGAATAAAGATAAAATGTGTAAGTTTTAAGAGACTGTATAACTTCAAATACATGCATGCCCACATGCACACAGTACATACAATATGTAATGCCTCAATATATAAAAAGTATGAATAATCTTTTATTTATTCAATTTTTATCCAACCTTTATTTTTGGTCAACTTGAGGTGGTGTACATACTTAAAGATTGTACCTCCTATTTTCTCCACAACAGCCCTATGAGGTGAGTTGGGCTGAGAGAAATGACTCATGTAAAGTGACCCAGCCCGCTTCCATTCCTAAGGGAGGACTAGAACTCAGGGTCTCCTGCTTTCTAGCTCAACTTAGCTACTACCCAAAAACAAGTTAAGAATTCTAGGTTACAGTAGACTCAGGATATGGGAAATATAATAATTCTTGAGAAAATTTCATCCTAATTATCACAGTGTTCTTGGGTAATGAAAACTTGGGGGGAGAGACAGTAAACATTGATAATAAAGTAAGAGTTAAGTTCAGTATCTGACAGTTGTGTTATAAGACCAAAACAATAGAAACAGAATACATGTACCTTGTTTAAACTGTTTTTATCAGTAGCCCTTTGAAGGACATTTTAATGATTTCCATTATAGACTCATGATCCAGAATGCCTGTTTACTTTTCATTCTGGAAAGATAGAAGCCATAAGTGTATCTCCAGTCACATATATCATGGCAACTACTGCTCTTGACCGTAAGTATACCTTTCTCCTTCTAATTTTGCTTTTAGTTCCTCTTCTCATGGATTTAAAGGTAAAGATTAGTTATATGAA
This sequence comes from Liasis olivaceus, assembly GCA_030867105.1. Lineage (NCBI taxonomy): Eukaryota > Metazoa > Chordata > Lepidosauria > Squamata > Pythonidae > Liasis > Liasis olivaceus. The sequence goes on along the minus strand of CM061352.1, from coordinate 83,670,730 downwards.
TTAGTCATGTTGAGGAGGATCATTCACTGATTAATGGCATAATTAATGGTGGTGTAAATTCCACCTTCTCCAATTCTTCACCACCTAAATGCGTTGGATTACAGTTTTCATTATCCCCAGGCAATGTGACTAACTTCTGAAAAGCACAGAACTGGACAATGCTACAAACCCACAAAAGCCAGGATAATTCTTTTTGTATCCAACCTTTGTATTATTTGAAGCAGTAGTTTATGTTTGCTCTGCAGCGTGATCTCTTTATGGAAATGTATAATTGTAATGACCACATTTTTTTAATTTGGAAAAAATCAAATTTTAATATCAATATGTTTGACCAAATAGTGTTTCTAAATAAACCTTGAAATTTATTAGGGATTTAATAGTAATAATAATTTCTACAAGCTTTTAAAAGTCAACATCTTAAACAATATTTGAGTTTTATAATTCCTGTGACACAGATTTTTGTAGCTCTCTTTTTGTTCATGAGAAAATGAACAAAAGTCTGAGTGGATTTGAACCAAAGATTACTTTCTGTGAATGGCAGTAGAAAGATTCCTCCCTAGAAGCAGGAAGATAGCAACTGTATCTTCTGGAAGGATACAGATGAACTTAAATATACTCTGGTTTTCTGGAACTACCTCTCTGAGTAAGCTGTCTTGACTATCTGAGTCAAGCTATTTCTTGAAATTATTCTGAACAGTTTTAAAAGTGTAAAATTAGGATATTATGAGAATTTTGATGGAGAAAAAAACAGGAAAGAAAGATGATGTATGGCTATGTATTACTACTGTAATGGTACATAAGTACTGCACTTATATTGCTATGTATTACTACTTTATTTTTCTATTATTGTTTTACTCCTAATGTGTAGAGTTATTTTGGTAATTGAGACAGCATATACATTCTAATATTTAATCTTTCCTTCCTCTTTTCCTGATCTGTTAATTATCTAACACAGGGTCAGTGCGTATCTATGATTTCATTGACAAGGTGCAGTTGGCTGAGATGAAGTTTAAACAGGGAGGAACAGCACTTACCTGGGCTCCAACAGTGGTAAGTACAAACAGGAAAAAGGAGTACGTGAATTAAATTTGGTTGATGTAAAATGTCAAAAATGAATTGTTTATAGTGATGGAGGTCAATACAATTGAAGAAGGAACTGCTTGGCTTTTTCTCCAATCCATGTTCTTATTGTCTAGATCTAGGAACCTTTGGTACCTTGATTTTGGATAAATGTGCACACTTTCAGAAGATGTGAGAGTGCGTACATTTATTAGTGACTGGAAATGCTTTATGGACTTTTTGCTGAAAACAGAAAAAAAATGAATTGGTGATTTATGAATTTGATGATTAGAAAGGGTAGATTATGGAAAGAAGGAAATCATGATATAACCTTAGAGAGAGAGGGTAAAATATAAATGTACTTATAACTCCTCCTAAGAAGATCGGAAGCCACTTCTTCATTATTTTTTTCTTTTTTTCCTTTCCTTTCCTTTTCTTTCTTTTCTATTTCTTTTTCTTTCTTTTTCACTTTCTTATTACTTTTCCCTATTCTTTTTCTCTTCAATTCAAAATTTGTATTGTTTTTATTTTGTTGAAAACTTCTTTAATAAGAAGGGAATTATGACATAACCTTAAAGAGTGAGGATAGATGATAAATTTATTTGTACCCGCTGTAAAGAAGGTCAGAAGCTGATCCTTTATATATTTTATTTCTTCTTCTTTTTCTTCTTTTTCTTTTCTTTTTTCTTTCATCCATTACTTTTTTTACTTACCCACCTGCTCTGCTGTTTCTTCTTTTTCTTTTCTTTAAATTTATATTCTATGCTTGCTTTTACTATTGTATAAAATATCTTAATAAAATCAACACTAATATAAAATCAGCACTGAAGTTGTTACCCCAAGGACTCCACAGTATATTAATTAAAATTATGCAAAAAAAAAATCCCCTTACCCCTATGGATAGTATATGTCTTCCTCAATCTTGGGTCCTCTACCAGAGGCCTGGCAGTTTGAGGGTTCTGTGCAGTATCTTAGCTGTTCTAGCACTGCACTCTTCTGGACAGAGTGCTCTGATGTTCCTGGGATTTGTTGGAGTCACTGTCCCAGCTTAGGAGTCACAGCCCTGAGTGCTCCTACTACTATTGGGACTATCTTGGCTATATATATTATATTATTTTATATTATTTTATATTATTTTATATTATTTTATATTATTTTATATTATTTTATATTATTTTATTTTATTTTATATTATATTATAATATAATATAATATAATATAATATAATATAATATATATATATATATATATATCATGTGAGAGTATGTCTCTGAAGAGGAAAAAGGGTGGTGCTTGAAAAACCAAAATGAAGATCAACATACAAGTGTCAGTTGTGATATGCAGTGCTGTTGTATGTTTGTATTCCAACCTGAGGAGAACCTTTATAACTTTGCGACAGATAGAAATTCATAGCAATCCTTAAAGGAAAAAGTCGAAGGAAAACAGGAAAAAGTCAAAACAAAAGTATAAACAGTCGAAACAAAAGTACAAACAGGAAAAAGAGCACAGAGCAGCCACACCTCAGCTGCTGAGAGAATCAAGATTTATAAGTTCAGAGAAAAGAGGCTCTACAATAGAAACTGATAGTGAAATCAAGTTTCCTAAGAAAGACATCAAACAAAAGAGCAAATCCAGGAGACTAGAATAACAATAAGAAGCAAAAGATGTAGGAGATTTTTTGCACAATTGGAAGTCAAAAACAGTTTTTAGGCCTTTGCAGAAGAAACTAGTTCTGCAAATTCTCAGAGGAAGAAACTGTACAACAGGAGATAGGACAGTGGATCCTCAAAGGGCAGAGAGGATGCAACTGCATCCTACAATAAGACAAAGAGAAGAATTGTAGTAGTTGGTGATGCATGGTAATGAAAAAACTCAAATTCACTAATATAGAATAAGGCTAGGTAATAGTGCTGGCTAGGTAATAATGCTTTTAAAAATCTTGGAACAGTAATTGATCACAAGCTGAATAAGAGTCAACAGTCTGATATGTCTGCAAAAGATCTGAACACATTTTAGGTTACATCAGTTTTTGGAAGCTAGAAGTATAGCTTCTAAATCATAGAAAGTCATTGTTTCACCCTGTTCTGTGTTGCTGGGCGTAACATTTTGAGAAATTCAATAATGAGGATGATCATGGAACACGTTTCTATGAAGAGAGGTTGAAGGAATTGGAAATGTTTAGTCTTGAGAAGACTATGGAAGAATAGGATAGCACTCTTCAAATACCTGAAAGGATGTTGCATAGAAGAGGCTGAAGATCTGTTCTCTGTATGGAACTATAGAATGCAAGACATGGAATAATGGACTTAAGTTGCATGAAGACAGATTCCATTTGAAAGTTTTAAAAAAATGACATTAAGAGCAATTTGCTAACAGAACAAGCTATCCAGAGAAGGAGTAGAGTCCTTTCCACTGAATGTATTCAAACAGAGGCTGGACAGCCATTTGTCAGGAGTGCTTTGATTTGTATTTTGGCAGAGTAGAGTGTGTCCTCCACATTATATTTCAATATAACCCTGCCTTTTGGAAATAAAATGTCAATCACAATTATGTGAAATTGTTCTTTATGCATATCCCAGGTCGATATGGAGCCCATCAAATGGCTATTGTAAATGTGTTGTTGTCGCCAGGGGGAGTGTAGCGGGTTTTATATTTGGTGTTTTTATTTCTGTAAGCCACCCGGAGTCACTGTGAATGAGTTGGGCGGCCATATAAATTGCTTAAATAAATAAAAAATATCAGCTAGATTTATGTATCAAATTTGTCATAGATTTAGGAGACATTTTCTGTAAGTACATTATATTAATACAAACTTTTTTTTTTTGGTCTAAGGTGAATCCTAAAGGAGGTATAATTGCTGTAGGTTTTCAGGATGGCGTTGTTCGCATAATTGAACTTTATAATCCAAAAGGACTCCCTGTCATTGCTGGACGGGAAAATGTAGGAGATGCAGCCTTGCGTCTGAAACAGGCTTTTAAACCTCATGTCTCTGTAGTTACAGCTTTGGCCTATGAATGTAATGGGGAAATGCTAGCCACAGGGGTATGTATTGACTTTTCTATGAATACGTGTTAATAGGCTACATGTCAGGTTCAGCCCAAAGAACCCCACGAGACAGTGTAGATACAGTTCTGTTGTGTTTATTAGCTTCCACCTCAAGACAGAAATCTCTCCAGACTGAATCTAACTTCCCAAGCCAGCAAGCCAAAACACCATGAATTCCTTAGGGTGGTGCCAGTCTCATCTTCTTAAACTTCCCACGCCCCCGTTGGGGACTAAGGGAATGCTTATCTCCCCGAGCGCGGCCTTCATCCAACCATTCCTTCACACCACATGAATTTAAAAAGAACATGAAGGGAGCAGCAGGGTATCTTTGCCTTACAACCAAGTTCTAGAGCTAGAATCAGTACCCTTGGACCTAATCTAAGTAGATTATGTGGTGGGCCCAAGATTTCAGGTGATAACAAGTTTGGCCTGAAATGAATTTGAGGGAAGCAGTGAGTTCCTATGTCTTACTGTAAAGTTTGCTAAAGATAGTGGATGCACATTTCTGATGATCCTCTGTTGCAAAACAAATTAGGTAATGATTGAAAGGGATCCTGTGTCTTTGGATATATGTGGCTACCTTTGCAATGCATGACTTTATTAATACTCCATTTTTTCTATTTCAGAGTAAAGATAAAACTGTTTTCTTCTTTACTGTTGAAGACAAATATGAGCCTATTGGATTCATTAGTGTTCCAGGACCAGTGCAGGCATTGCAGTGGTCCCCCCATTCTCATGTGAGTAGCTAATTTGCTTTTGTAGTCCATGCACCTCATGTTTGTTTAATTTTGCTACGTACAGTGATCTAGTGTTGTAAGATTTAAGTTATATTATTTAAATATGTATTTAAATATTGATCTAAGTAATATATTCTAAGTGATTTGATGAACATTTTAGTAGTAGTGAAGAGTATAATTTTTGGACCAATGTGCATTTCTATGTACTTTTACATCTCATCTGCCTTTTTTCCCCATTTACTTAATTGGGAGAGATCTGTTTGTTTTTAATTTCACTATCATAGTCATGCTAAAAAAGATTATGCCTAGAAACTGCATCTATGAAGATACAGAAACAGACATAATCAAAAGTTGTTATTTCAGATCCAAGAAATAGGAAAGTTCTGTCAGATCTAACATCTCACATGTCATATTATTAAGTAAGAAGCAAAACAGTGAATTGATGGACAAAACAAAGGTGGAAAGTAAAATTGGAAAGGGTTTGGGTAAAAATTGTGATGATGTGGAAGTGCTTGTGTCAGTTAATCACAGTGCTTTGAAACAAAGACTATTTTAAAAAAATTGAACATTCTGTATTTATTAATGTATTGTTTTAATTTGTAAATGAATTACATTGATATGATTGATTTTTAATCATTCTGAAAGACTGTGTTATATTGCCAGTACTTTTGTCAAGTCTATATATGAAATATACATTCTGCTTTCTCCAGTAAACAAACTTTATTATTAAGATTTCAAACAATCTGACCCTGGGCATTCTTTCATATAACTATCCACCTGTGAACATTGACATTTGTACATAAAACCTAACATTACTTAGTTTCGTTTCTATTTTTTATTATGTTATTCTCAGTGGTAACTTTTTAGGAAACTGCCATCATTGCATTTTGAATTCAGAGAGGTATCTGGAGGAACTGAATACATTTTTTGGAGCATTACCTGACTCCTTCATATCCTGAATTCTCTACTTTTTTGTTGTTGCGTGCTACTGTTATGTTCCATTCATTCAGAAGTATTACAGCTGTACCTTTTAAAAAGTGAAGCAGATTTTAAGGAAGCCCTCTTAGTATTTCTAGAATTATAGAATGAAACAACTGGAAGGGATCTTGTGGATCATCTAATTCAGGTCCCTGCACACTGCAAATATTCTTTATTATGGATTTTTTTTTTACTGGTGGCCCCTATTTAAATACCTCTAAAGAAGGAGAGTCTACCATCTCCCAAGGCAGTGCATGCAACTGTCGAATAACTCTTAGCATTAGAACATTTTTTCCTGATATCTAATTGAAGTTTACCTCTTCGTAATTTAAATCTATTGTTTCTTGCCATGTCTTCTGTACTACCTTGAACAGTTCTGTCCAGTCTTCTAAATTTTAAATAATAGCCCTTATATTTGGGGATAACTATAATGTTTTCTGAAATCTTTTCTTCAGGCTAATAATTCCCAGTGCCCATTTAACTTCAAAATGCTCAGAGTTGTTTTGGTTGGAATAGCATAGAAGCCTATGTAGTACAACAGTAATAACAACAACTCCAACCATTTCACATAAGTTGCCTTCAAGGCCTTGATTGTTCTCTTCTGGACATGCATCAGTTTATCAATATACTTCCTAAAATGTGGTACCTTGAACTGGACATAATATTCTAGGATCTAACCAATGCAGAAAGGACAGTAATTATGAACTGAGAAGTTGTATTGCAGTATATTTGCCCACCAATACCGTAATTATTGTATTCACACAAAGAAAGATTTTTTAAAAAAATATTTTTTATTAAAGAAGTTTTCAACAAAATAAAAACAATACAAATTTTGAATTGAAGAGAAAAAGAATAGGGAAAAGTAATGAGAAAGTGAAAAAGAAATAAAAAGAAATAGAAAAGAAAGAAAAGGAAAAAAAGAAAAAAATAATGAAGAAGTGGCTTCCGATCTTCTTAAGAGGAGTTATAAGTACATTTATATTTTACCCTCTCTCTCTAAGGTTATATCATGATTTCCTTCTTTCCATAATCTACCCTTTCTAATCATCAAATCCATAAATCACCGGTTCATTTTTTTTTTCTTTTTTCAGCAAAAAGTCCATAGGGGGTTTCCAGTCACTAATAAATGTAGTTGTTGATCTTTCTCTAAGCAAACAAGTTAATTTTGCCATTTCCACTAGTTCCTTCATCTTCCCCAACCATTCCTCCATTGTGAGTGTTTCCAAATCTTTCCATTTTTGCATATATAGTAGTCTCGCTGTGGTGATCATATATAAAAATAATCTTCCATGGCTCTTTTGTAATTATTTTCCCATTAGTCCCAACAAAAAAAGTTCTGGTTTCAGCTGAATATTAGTCTTTAAAATTCTTTGTATCGTTGTATGTATTTGAACCCAATTTTGTTTTGCTTTTTTACAAGTATACTAGGCATGATAAAATGACCCTTCATGTTGTCCACATTTCCAACATAAATTTGAAGTACCTTCATACATTCTAAATAATTTTTCTATAAAAATTCTCTACAAAGATAGATTTTGAGAGCCAGCATGGTGTAGTGGTTAAGGTGCTGGACTAGGAGTTGGGAAACCTAGTTCTAATTTTTCCTTAGGCACAAAAACCAGCTGGGTGACCTTGGGCCTGTCACTCCCTTTCAGCCCAAATCAGCATCAAGCTTTGCAACAAGCCTGCTAAAAACAATGTTATTGTATCGTGCACTGATAGCTTTGCTGTAAGAACTAGGTAAATACAGTACAAAAACAAATAGAACCTGCAGTTATGCAGGACAAATGTAAAAAAGAACAATACAATGCTATGTTTTCTTCGTTAAAGTAAAGCCTATTTTTGTCCTATTTTTCAAAATCTAGTACCATACTTATGCCGGTTAGGGTATACTCATAAGTAAAGGAATTTTACTGTGTGAATAACACAGAGAATGACAAAGCAAACCATGTAGCTGGAGCTCATGGCTAATAAGCTAATTGCCAGCAACTGACTAGGAATGAATCAGCACAATGTAAGGAACATAAGTAGCATGGGTGGTACATATGCCTGCTGAGTGTTTCTGAGTGTTGTGGAGTATTGTTGGTTAGTAGCCTGGCATATAGTGCTACTCTGACAATGCCTGCTATTTTTGTTTCATGTTCTAATCTGCAGCCAGAGAGCAAGCTCCTTATCCTCTGTCAGAATGGCATTGTTGTCCAGGTTCCTGCTCTAAACTCTATGGCTTACAACGCAGTATCTACCTATAGAATTAAAGATCTACCTACAGAATATTTTCGCTTCTGGAGCATCAAGTCTCGAATTTTGGTAAAGTGTGGTACTAAACCTGTGGAAAATCTTCCATGCTAGAGTAATCTGCTTCAGGAGCATTCTGTTTGTCTTCCAGAGAGTACCAGCTCAAGGGTATATGGTGCTTCTAGGGCACATTGGCAGGCTACCTCCCACCAATGTGAAGATTTGCATTTTTAGAATGATTTGGAAGGGGGGGTGGCATTGGTGCCCCTAAGATTTGGCACCCTAAGGTAGTGCCTACTCAGCCTTAGTCTAAAGCCAGCCTTGCTTCCAGAACCTCCTGTCCTACCCTATACATACATCAAAAGAGACTGATTCAGGCATTCTGGAGGTGATTTATGTAGTTAAAATGTAGTATCAAGACATATGTTTTTCAGTTTTGTCTAATAGATTGTGAACTTATTTTTAGAAATTCTAACACATTAAAAATAGGACTGTATAAAATATAAACAGGAGTTATATGCAGAATTAATATGACTTAATCATTCAAAATATTTGGTTTTTGGCATGGATGTAATCTAAGATCCAAAGATTGTATTTCACATGAAGATGGGATCTTCCACTCAGAGGAGGATTATTTTATATTTTTTACAGAAGTAAACAAAGATGTTTGTGCAACATCTTCTATAAGTGAAGTTCACTGTTATTTTTTCTTTAAGTATATGTGGAACCATATTAGGTATTATGTTTTTCCTTCTCTCAAGAGCCTAATCTTACATTGAATTTTACTGGTTCTGTAAAGAGGGAAGAGGAAATTAAACGCAGAGAAAAAGTTAAAGAACAGAAGGAGAAAGAAAAGCAGCAATGGATCAAACAACAGCTGGAACAGGGGAAAACACTAGAAGAAATAGAACTGCCAGAAGAAGCAGCTGTTGAAGAGGAACCACTTCCAGAAATCTACATCCCAGAAACTCCAAGTCCCATCCTTTGTGGGTTTTACTCTGATCCAGGGAAATTTTGGTTATCTTTGGTAAATATATTTTTATTTCTCCTTTCATGGAAAGGCATAGATTATAAACTAAATAATGCCAAATCTATATTTGGTACTTAAGTATTTTTCTTAAGTAAACCCAAATGTCACAAAATAGCATATAAAGTTATAAGTTCTTCAGACCTTTTCAACAGGTTTAGATGTAAATTGAGAAAGGGTGGAAGATGTGGGGGAAAGCTGACTTGATGCTGAAGTCAGCAAGTTTATGTAGCTATCAACTATGTGGGATGATACATTTACATTAATTTCAGTTAGGTGCTATGATTGCTTCAGGCTGCACCCAGAACTATCCTTAGGATTTCAGGGATGAAGAAAGAATGCTTGGAAGTAGCTACCCCTACTGTCCAATTATCAAAATATAAAAAGCAACTGTTACCTAGATCTGTCTTCATCCTTAAGCAAAATACAAATTCCTGAGTGGAGATAAAAAAAGGTTTTTCCTCCCCTTTAATAGAGCTACCTAAATAGCTTTGGAAAACTCATTTAATTCCATTGTATCCCAGATTTATTAGTAGTTTTTAATATCATATAAGGAAAGGATTAAACAATCTTGAGTTTTCTTAGCAGCATCATTCCCATTGCTGATTTGACATTGCAGAGATATACCCTTTCTCTGCAGCTGGAATGGAAAAGTATTTGTGTATTAGATGGTGTGAAATGTCACCTTTGGTGGAGCCCTTTGTGAAAAAGCAGAGAACTGGACTTAACTGTAATAGGTTTATTCACATCAGAGAGTAGAATGAATGTGTAAATATGGAACAATTATACATATTTTCACAAAACTATTCCAGTAACTTTTCACAACATTGTCTTTTTTCCAGGGAGAATATGACACAGGATTTTTGTATCACTGTGCATTTTCTTCTGTGCAGCAGCAAAAGGATCCTGAGACTCGGCAGGATGAACCCTTTGATATTATCCCTATTGAAGATGCAGATGACAATCCCATTCACCGCATCACATTTTGGTAATAAGGCTTTTTCAGCCGGTAAAATGAGAAGGAATTTTATGGCTAATATCTAAAAACGTGTTTGTTATTTGGTTTATTTTAAGCATTTATATATTCATTATAATGTACATTGGGGTACCCACTGCTAAATAATGTAAACATAGATTAAAGTATAATGGAAAATACATTAAGAAAAAAACCAAACCATAACTGATTTTGGTGTGGGTATTTTTATGTTTTCAAAAATGGATGTTCTTGATACTGTGTTTGATTGGGTAGTATTTTTCTTTTCCCTTGCCTCAAAATTTATTAAACCTCGGCAAAGTATAATTATTATGAAATCACAGATTATTTTACCAATTCTGCTTCTTTAACTGAGCCTATGGAAGGGCAAAATATACCTTTCCCCTTTTCATACTGTTTGGAAATCCAAGCCTCTTGTTTCAAATACATTTCATCTATTAAGAGCAAATATAAAACTGGCTTCTGTCTTTTGAAAGCTCAGTCAAATTTAGGTCCTCCACCCCAGAGACACTCCTCTTACTTTCATGATGCATGTACTAACATGGAGCTGGTCTCATTGTCCCTCCCAAGTTATGATATTTCTGCATGTATAGGTCTGTCTGTGGAACACAGAGAAGCTGCAGTGAAGTTCAGAATGTGTCTTCAATTCAGGAGAGGGCAGGAGGAGATAGTGCCTTTTTGCATGTGTGTAGATATAAGAGAGACAGAGTCCTCAGAAGGAGAGGAGTAATGAGACAGTAGGAACAGTCATTGTTTTTTGTAAGCAGTGGGCTTCTTGCCATGTCACAGATCTGTATTTGGCCAATTATTGATACCAAGAAAGACAAATAAAAGTGGTGAATGTAATAGTGACTTTGTATACATGATAGCAAATTGTATATGGAAATTAAGAATTTTGAAAGTTCCAGAAACTTCTGATCTGCTCATAAGTTATTCAAGGGACATCCCCAAATGTATCAAGAGCACAACATGGCAACATGTTGCTTGGCAGAGAAATAATATTGTTTCTGTCTCCTATCAAGAGCTGCAATGAAGCGCTCTGCCAGTTTTATCATCACGAGGCCTATTAGGACATTTCTATGTCTCATATGCTGTGGAGAGTAAGGAAGATGACCTTGATGGAAATATGCAAGAACTGTTACCTTGGCAAAAGGGGGCTGAAACATTTTTAAAGCCCTGAGAAACAACGTTTGGAAGTGGCTCAAGCAGACACCTCTCTGATTCACTGGGTATAACAAGGATGCAGGGGGAGGGGGAGGAGAGATACAGCTCAATCAGACATACGAGATTCTATTATTATAGCTAATCTAGTCTTCCTGTGGATTTCCTGATCTGTTCCCCCTAGCAGGGCTGTCATACTCCTTCTGCTTTATCCCTAACATAAACAGATTTAGATATCAGTAGAGTATATGGAGAAAAACAATCATATTCATGTTTTGATTACTTTTGCAGCTCCACAGGTTTGCTGATGTTTTGTGGGATGCAGAATGGATCAGTGAGGATTTACCCCCTCCATAGCAAAAATCTCTGTGTCGACAACATAGCTGGATATTGGTCATTTAGTCTGCATGATAATGACTATGGGCAAATTCAAGGGATATACTCAAGTTTTGATGATCGGTTTCTAGTAAGTTGTGGAGCAGATGGCAACATCTTTGCATATGATATTCTTTCTGCTGAGGATGTTAAGAAAGTCCTGAAAACTAAAGTACCCTCTCCAAGAGTAAGTAACAATCAGGGATGCATTTCTCTGTACATTTTCCCCTATCACTGAATACTTGCTGACTGGGAAATGCTCATAGCTTTCCTCCATAACCTTCTATCTATATACTACTAAAACTTTCATTGTGTTTATCGGTTTGTCTGTACCCTCAAATTAGCCTAAACAATGCATTATATTGCAACAATTTTTGAATCAAGGTACCTAAAATCCGCTAATTTAAAGAGTGCATAAAAAATCTGGGATCCATTACTATTGTGGAATTGAAATTTCCACAATGTTCAGACCAGTTTTATTCGCAAAGTTGTGGCTGTTGCAGCATCCCCATGGTCACATGATTGCGATTTATGACGCTCCCTGCCAGCTTCCCAGAAGCAAAGTCAATGGGGAAGCCAGCAGAAAGTTGGAAGTTGCTCCTGCTCTAACTGCTTTTTTGCCCGCCCATGGTCATTCTGTTTATCTGTTTAGGTAAGTAAATATTGACTTATTATTGAAGTTTGTTTGCTACTACAATTATTTTTCTATTTATGGTATATACTCTTCTTAGATAATCACGGGACCATCCGGCATTGGGGTAAAAAAAATATGGTCAGCCTAAAATTTAATGTTCATTCTGGTCACATCAGACTGCACTACCTTTCTCTCAGAGGATGACCCAATGGATCACAGGGTTGTCTAAATCTACATATTAGCCTTCTTTGAAAGTGGGAAGAGACAAGATTATTAGAAGAAAAACAGTATGACTTATAAAATATTGTGAGAAGCTATGTGGAATTCTATCTTAGTTTTAGTGAAATCCATGCCAGCTATAGAAAATGCCACTGATTATTCAATTTTATTCTTGTGCAGGGGGGACTTGACAAAGAGAAAGCAGCAGATGATATTGAGGATGTTTGTGCCTATAGGTAAGGGTGCTAAAAGTGAGACATTCAGCTTTATTTTTGGATACCTGGTTTTCTGTGCTGCTTTTTAGGATTATTTTTATTTTTCATCATGCCCTTGAGAAAGGAATACATTTCCCAAATGAATCCAACTTTAATAAAATCATTTTTACTGGCACTTGGGACTCCTGCCTCCCTTTTTTCTGTGTTTGGAACATTACATTTTCTTTTGTAATTTTCTTTGAAGATACCATCTAGTGATTTCAGCATCTCTGTACCTATAATTTCCAACATCTATAATTTGCATTTTAATACTGAAAACTTAAGAATTTTTTAAAATTTAAATTTTTAATTTTTTTTAAAAAAATTCTTTTTTAAAAACATAAATTTGGGCCTATTTCCGAGGATGGAAGGGGAAGTACTGAATCATTTAGCCACACACCTATACACTTTATGGCCAGGAACTAACAGTATAAAACATTTATTTTTGTATTTTGACCATTTAATTACGAGAAATACAGTACAGGCTATGAGAGTCCTATTTCTCCCAAACACCAAGGTTGGTGGGTGGATGCCAAATGAGATGCATCCCCAGGAGATTACCAAGCCACCCTCACCAGAAGGAAGGGCCAGGGTGTGAAGATCAGAATGCTGCTGGGAGACCTCTGGCCATCCATTCTGTGGGCTCAGAGGTCTTCTATAATTACATTTCATTATGTTAACTAAGTTAATGTGTTAATGCCTAGCTAATGAACCAATACAATGAAAAAAAATACATTTTTTTTGTTTCTACAACATTTTTTATATATTTAATGCTTTATAGATGTATTAATATATTAAATACATAAATAGGTCTCTGACCCAAAAATTCCCTTCAACGTAACTGTAGACTCCCTTCAATGTAATGAAATACTTAGCATCTCTTTAGCCAAGCTTCATGATTTCACTGCATATTGGTTCCCAGAAAGGTTAATTGTTCTGCCTCCTCTTCATGTTTTTTCTCACATTTCTAGTATTGAGAATGCCAAGCAAAAAAAAGAACATGATCAGATAATGAGAGCTGCAGAACATCAGAAATATTTGAAGAGACAAGAACTGATTGCTCTGAGGCATGAGTTTCAGGAATTGCTCCAGATCAATAGTGAATTGCCCAAACACATGCAGCTCCCCAGAGAAGTATGTATGTTCATTTCTTTTTTTCATGGGGAATAGGGATTAATATGGGGTTGTACCTTCAGTTTTACAATGGGTTAGAATTTATTTTTTATTGTTGGGTTTTATATTCTAACTGCTTAGATTGATTTTCAGCATACATAAAACAGCCAACGTTACTGTTGTTGAACAAAGTTGCTCAGAATTGTTCCACACCCAGACAGAACTGGTATGCAACTTGGGTGTCCTAGACTCAGCCCTTGCTCGAAGGCAACTGTGGACCCTTGCACAGATATTTGCTGGGCACCAATTGTGCCCATTTCTAGATCAGAAGCCCTGCTCATAGTCACTCATGCATTGGTCGCTTCCCATCTGTATTATTGCAATGTGTTCAACATGGGGCAATCCTTAAAGATACTCAGAAAGTGCAGCTGATCCAGAATGTGATGGCATGGTTAGCCATAGGTACACCTTAGAACACCATGTAACATCACTACTGTGAGAGCTGCATTGGCTTCCAGTAGGTATCCAGGTCCAGTTCAGGGTTTATATCACCTATAAAGCCCTTCATAGCACAGGCCAGTAATGGTTTATATCACCTATATAAAGGTGGCTGCATTGGCTTCCAGTAGGTATCCAGGTGCAGTTCAGGGTTTATATCACCTATAAAGCCCTTCATAGCACAGGCCAACAATTAGATAATGTCTCTAATTATTTCTGCCTATCCCAGGGGATCTGACAGGGTGAGCATGCTCTGGGTTCCTTCAATTAAACAGTGCTATCAAATGGGTTCTAGGAAAGTATGCCTTCTCTGTTGTACCTGCCTTATGGAACAGCATACCTGAGATTCAGATGGCTCCAATCCTGGTGGTCTTCCCTAAGGCATTAAAAATGTGAATTTTCCCCCAGGATGCTTGGCCAGGAAGCTAAGGGAGCCTGTTTATTTGTGGGTTTGATATAGATATGTGTGGTGCCTCAAGCATGATTTGTTTTGGTTTTTTATTGCTGTTTTTAATTTGTTGTTCACTTCCCAGTATCTTCTTAGGAAGAAAAAAAAATTCTATTCATGATTGCATAGTGAATGCATTTTTGTCAAGCTTTGATAGATATATAAACTGTATTTGAATTGCTTTATCACATAAGGTATAATCTATCAAATTATAGGTTGCTTAAGCATTTAATGAAAACAGGCCAAAGAATAGCTCTTTGGAATGAATGAATGAATGAATGAATGAATGAATGAATGAATATATATATATATGCAATTCACAGTATACAATTCACTTTCATAGGAACCTGATATAATTCAAGTCATTTGCATGATGACAGTGACTTGCTTCCCCTGTGGATGTCCATGGTTTTTTTTAACCATATTTGCAGAGCAAAATGTACATTATGAATAATGAAAGATAATAATAGGGAAATAATGGGAGATAATAGCCTAGCTTGGAAGTGTGACTTGAATATTTAGTGAGATACTTCTAAAGCTTTGGAGAAGGTGATAATCTTCTTGTTGAGGAAGGGAAACAGCAAAAGAAAGAAGAACACTAGCAGGTATAGTTTGGCGAAATCAAGAGATGAGTCAAGGCAGACAGTGAATAAGTGTCCCATTATTCCTTTGTCCAGATAAAACTAAACCCTGTAATAGAACACCTAGAACTTCTGAAGACTCTGGAAAATGGGAAAAACATAATAATATTGTTGAAAGATTGCTGTTCAATTACTATGTGTTAATGGACCATTGGTGTGAGCTTTTGAACTATAAAGCAGTCTTCCCCATGTGGGTCTTTCAGTGGTTTGGATCACAACACTCATCTTCTATTACTACTGGCTGTTCTTGCTGGATGACAGGAAAACTATATAAGTATCAAATTGGGGAAGATATCTGTACAGCAAAGCCTGACAAAAATATGTTAATACATATTTTAAGAGTTTAAGATGGCCAAAGAATGTCTCTTTACTTTTTAACTTAAAACTATCAAATGTTTTTAAAAGGATGACATACTTGATAGCTCCAGCTGGAGAAAAAGGGGATGATATGCAGTGGGTGAATGAGACACAGAATATAGATAGCAGTTTGAAATGTAGAAGCACCTTCACACAGCGTGAGATCCAAATGCTGGAATAGAGGATTTCTTTCTCTGAAAATTGCATATGCAGTAGTCAAAACCTTAAAGCAAAAATTATAAAATCCTACAAGTCTCCAGTTATTATTTATTTATTCAAATTTGTTATAGCTGCCCACTCTGGTAGACTCAGGGCAGGTTACAAAATCCAAAGACAATAAAAACAGTGCATGCTTTCCACCAAGATAAACTAGGAAGTGGCAAACAAATATTATTTTATCATTTACAATATACAGCAGTTTGAAATGGACCACAGAATTCGTGCAGAATTGGACAGAAAGACTGCAAAAACAATCAGACTAGTAATGAAAGAACTGGCCTGGGAACAAGAAAAATATCGCATTGGGCTGCGAAAAGTACAGGAACGGTAAGGGCCATTTTTTTCTTTTATTTCCTTGAGATGTTTTTATTTCCTAAGCTTTTGCTGCTAAGGAAAAAGAAGGGAGCACTATGTACACTGCTTTGTACAAAAGGTGGAATATAATTCTTTACAATAACAAGAACTTTAAATAAATAAAGCAGAAGTTTACAACTTTTTCCAGTTTTGAAAGGCATTGGAGGATATACTCCAAACTGTAGTAAGATATTTTTGTTTTATTATTTGCTTTCTTTTATTCTGTAATCTGTTATTTGTATTGATATTTTAAATTGTATTCGCAGCCAAGAGTTGCTGTTGTAAGATGGGCAACCATATAAATAAAATGAAATAAAACAAATAAATAATAAATAAAATCTGATATTAAATTAAACTTACATTTACTTAAAATTAAATATAGTCAGTATGATTACTTTTCAGTTGAGTATTTAATAATTGTACCTTTTGTCATATTAATATTGTAATAATTTGGTAACAATAATTGGAGATCACTGGATATTGCAACTTGAGCTTTTGGGAAACACATGTGACCCTGGGTCCTCTGGTTATGTACCTTTGCTATTTACTATTGTTACATTGATACAACCAAGACTGCTTAAACATGTGAGGAGCACAAACAATGTTAAAAATGCTATCTTTGCTTTGATCCTGCAGATTCCGGGGCAATTTGGAATATGACACCATTGTGGTCTGTGCCATGAGAAGTACTCATCGAATCTCCACATACAGACTACTGGCAATCTCAGAGAGTTTCTACAGAGCCAGAAGAAGAAGTCAGATGTGGAAAAAGAGAACAGGCAAACATGATTGGAAAGGAAAAGAAGGAGAGCAAAGAAAAGAGAGCCAAAGAGATCTCAGTAAGGGTTTACAAAAGTGTGGCAGAAATACTGCATCATAATTCACACATTACCTTGCATTCTTCTTTATGGTTCTATATCAGCAGAAGTTTTGTCAGATGGTATCTTTGTCCTGTCTTGCAACTTGTCTCTAACATTGCACAGAACAGTTTTCCATGCAGAAGTATTAACTACAAATCGTGAAATTTAATATTTATTCAAACCTTGATTAATGTGTTTGTTTCCTACAAGTGTGTACTGAGATAACAAGTTGTCCTAATTACATTTTTCCTAATAATATTAATGCCTTCTTAATTTTTATTATGATGGTGAATTTTTAAAGTGTTCATTGCATTATACATTATTTTAACCATTCCCTGCATAAGATTTACAAGGATGTATGGCAGTTTAAGGTGTTTTAATCCATCATGCAATAGGTAATAATAAATTACTTCAAGAATTCTCTCTATAACAAAAGAAAGAAAGAGGAAGGGAGGGAAATTAATTTTGCTAATATAGAGGCATAGCATTTTTAAGCAAAATGATGAATGGGTGTAGAGGGTTTTTTGTTTGTTTTGGGGGGATTATTGTTATTTTTGAAGCTTTATTAGGTCTACCAGTTGGAAAGAAATTTGCTTTGTTTTTGGCAAACTATGAGCTGGAAATAACTTTTTGCTAAAATTAGTATATCTGAATTCATAGTAAACATGGGAGGAACTTCTTGCTAAATCGCACTCATGGTTGACTTTGTGTAAACCTTGTGGAATTGTACTTTGCAGGCAGATTGATAATTATTGTTGCAGCAACTGTGTAACTTTCTTTATTCAGGAAATGGCTTGTTAGGGAATGTTAATGGGCGCTAAAGACTAATATTTTGAGATCTATACTAAGTATCTGAACTGGAGAGGGCGTATGTTTATAAAATGAGTAGAGGTTTGAGGTATGGGGCATGCAAAAATTTGAAAGGATTTGAGATGCACTGGGGTCTGTCTTCAGAGGAGTACTTTTGGCAGTAGATCTGCTGCCTGGGAAAAAAGCATATTCGGTTTGCTTTCATTTAAATTATATATATTATTAAAATCAGAAATCCTCCAGTGCTCTGTTCTGTAAAGGAAACTAAACCCAGGTAGGGAAGACAATAATGGACACCTAGTTAATATTACTTTAGTTTGGTAGAACATCTGGTTGGTTTTCTTTTTAAGATGAATTCAAAGAATAGCCCCCCCTTAACATTTAAAATAATACTAAAATGGTCTCTTAAGTTTTGAGGGATGCCTACAGAAGCAACTTACATTACTTTTTAAAATGTATTTGTACAGGAACAATATTTGCAACCCAGGCTACCATTACTGAGGAAGAACCAGAAACTGAAAGAATGAAGAAAAAAACTCATCCTCATACAGCGGCAAGCCGTATTGTTGAAAATCGAATGGAAAAACTTAGGAAAATCATTGAGAAAGCAGACAGAGCCAAAGCTAAAATCCAGCAAAGAAAAAAGGAGTGGGATGAATTGTGAGTAACCAAGACATAAGCATAATCTCTTTGGAGCATGATTAAAAACATTTTTCTTAAAGTAGGAATAGTTTCTGAATTACTGTATATAATAATATTGAAATACAATCATTCCCAATCTGGCAATTTGATCTGGAGTGATTTGATCTGGAGCACTTGATGATTGGGAAGCACTCCATTTCGATACAGAGCTCTAAATATAGCTAATTTCTGGTATTTAGATTAATTTATTTTATCTTTATTTATTTATTAGATTTGTTTATGTGACTCTGGGCAGTTCACAACAATTAAAAACAACAGCAATAAAACACAATAAAAATATAAATAAATGCCCCAAACATCTAACCATATTAAAACCACAATTGAAAGTGGTTAAATACAAAACATAATCACAGTCAGCAGGTGAATACAACCATGCATCCCACTCAGTACAACCATTGAAAAGGCTTACCCCTACAACCAGATCCCAAGGCACATTGGCACAGCCATGTTTTCAGGCCTTTCCTAAAGGCCAGAAAGCTACGGGATGATCTAAGTTCTGGGGGAATGATGTTCCAAAGGGCAGGTGTCACGGCAGAAAAGGCTGTCTTCCAGGGTTTTGTCAGATGACATTCCTTTGCAGATGGGACCCATAACATGCCTCTCCTGCCAAATCTGATGGGACAGGTAGATGTAACCAAAAAGAGGTGGTCCCTCAAATATCCTGGTCCCATGCCATGTAGGGTTTTATAGGTCATTACCAGCACCATGAATTGCACCTAGAGACACACTGGTAGCCAATGCAGTTTGTGGAACAGAGGTGTAATCTGCACTGCTTGAGGAGCACACAAAACTGCCCATGCCACTGCATTTTGCACCAGCTGCAGCTTCTGAATGTTCTTCAAGAGTAGCCCCATGTAGAGCATATTACGGTAATCCATTCGGGAGGTAACCAGGCCATGAGTGACTGAGAGCAGAGCCTCCAGTCCAGGAAAGGGCACAACTGGTACACAACACAAAGCTATGCAAAGGCCCTCCTGGCCACAGCTACCACCTGCTCTTCAAGCAGGAATCGAGAGTCCAGGAGGACCCCCAGATTGTGCACAAGGTCTATTTGGGGCAGTGCCACCCCATTCAAAAAAAAAAGTTGGTAAATCCCGGGAAACTGAAGGCCCACAAGCCGAAGCTACTCCGTCTTATCAGGATTATGCTGAAGCCTGTGTTCCCCATCCAACCCCCCACAGCCTCTGGACACCGAGACAGGACATCAACAGCATCATTTAGTTTGCCAGGGGCAGAGGTGTAAAGCAGGCATGGCATTGGATGATCTTACCCAGTGGCTTCATGTAGTTGTTAAACAGGAGTGGAGAGAGTACTGAACCCTGCAGAACCCATCAAGAAGGGGTTGAGGATGGGATCTCTTCACTCCCAATCAATACTGACTGGAACAGACCTTGGAGGAAGTAGGAGAACCAGCACAATACAGTACAGCCCACCTGCAACCCCCAAAGCCAGTCTAGAAGGAACCCATGCTCGGTGGTATTGAAGGCTGCCAAGAGATCAAGAAGAGCAAGGATGGATGTGCTACCCCGATACCACTCCCACCAAAAAGTCATCCAGAAATTTGACCTATGCTGTTTCAGTCCCATACCCAGGTCTGAAACTGAACTGAAAGGGGTCCAGGTAATCCGCTTCATCTAGGATCCTCTGAAGCTATTGTATGACCATCTTCTCAACAAGTTTAATGCCAATATTCATTAGCATATTCTTTAAATTATAAACTTACTAAGTTAATTGAAGAGTACTAATATTCCTGTCTGGGAAACAAAAGTTCCTGATTTTCTTACTTATACACTCATGTTCCTCACCCCACCTTATCCTGCTTTCAAATTCTGATTTATTAATGGCAACAATGTTTATATCTTGGTTGTCTTAAAGACATAGAAGTGATGATATATCATGTGAGCAGCTTAAGCACAGTGATAGGAACAGAGATGACCAGGTTACAAAGTGATAGCACCACTTACCTGATCCACTAAACCACACATAGTAATTGATCAGCCCACACAACTTTAAGCAAGTTTGAAAAGTTCTTTATAGTTATTTCTGTCACTCAAATGCAGAATGGCCACCATTTTGGGTTAACATAAATTGAAAATAGTTTTACTGAGCATGGGAAATCATAGAGAACCCTTTGTCTCTGGTTAAAGACCTGTGTAGGGCTGGATACAGCATACAGCTAACCACCCTATGTGGTATAGCTTGTCAAACTGTATTTTGGATGGTAGTAGATTTTGAGTGGGAACAAATAGTTCCAATAAACCAGAATTTGACCAAGTGAGATGTTTGTCTGTACGTACTTCATTGGAATTTCTCTGTCATTTCCATGGGTCATGGCAGTAGATTATGCAAATACTTGAATACCTTCAACTATTTTCTGCTTTGAGCTTAATATACTGTATTTCATCAGGACTTAAGAAAGAGCTGGGTTGTTATAATAGTTCTATTTCTTTGATGACTGAAAAATACCAAA
The DNA here is from genome assembly GCA_030867105.1 of Liasis olivaceus. Lineage (NCBI taxonomy): Eukaryota > Metazoa > Chordata > Lepidosauria > Squamata > Pythonidae > Liasis > Liasis olivaceus. The sequence continues at coordinate 83,649,540 of CM061352.1, read as the reverse complement.
ACAGATGAATTACTGTTATATAATATTTTATTGATACTTGGCAGGTTCAAGAGCAAACCAAGTGATAACTATGAGGATCCTCAAGATGTAGCAAATATCAAAGAAGCTCAAGAGAACATGGGGGACTTCAAATTAAAAACTGCCACTAACTACAAAATTCCTGAGCATATGAGAATGAATGCTGATAAAAAAACAAGCCAGCTGCAAGCTTTAGAAGTGGCTGTAAGTAAAAGAGTTGATCTGAATTATGTGATTTCTCTTCTTCTCCCAGAAAGGCTTTTACTGTGGCAAAATTAAGCTGTAGCCCGTGTTTGTTTATTGACCGTTTTATAATTCAGTTTTTGGCCCAGAAAACTTTGAAAGGTAATTTAACAATTGCCAGAACTGAATCTGTCCATCTGGTCTCTTAATTGAGAGAGGGGCTGCTGAAAGTTCCCTTCCGTCATAAGGTTTGCAGGATGGGAGGCAGCAGGAGTTCTCTATAATTGCCCCCTCCTTCTGGGATACTCTGCCTCCAGCAATATCTGCAGCCTTGCCTTGCTGTTGTTCCATAAACAGGTTTAAGTTATTAAGTGCTTTCTGTCTCTGCTGACTAACTGTGGGTACCTATTTTGGGTTGTATTTGGGTGTTATCTTTGCTTTCTGAGAGAGTTCTTTGTTTTTGATGCTGTTCTGGATCTATTTATTTATTTTTTAATGTTGTATGCCCCCCAAAGTCCTTTGGGATTGTAGTTGGTTATAAGTACTTTAAAAAAAAAAATGAAGCAAATGCATTTAAAATAACTAAAGTAATAGAATTATATAAATATAGTCGAAAAGGTGCCAAGGAGATGCCTAGGAATAATATGGTTTCAGATAATAGTTGTCTTTTGATGACACACTTAGTTAATAAGTATCATCACCTTAATATCGTATGCTTTAACCAAGCTTAGCGACTTACCATTTTGTCTGAATCTGAAACAATTGCCATTCAGAGGTTCCAGAAACCAAGATCTTAATTCAGAATACTGCATTCTATATTCCAAGTGTTCATCTTACTAAGAACAACATATTTTCTGCCTATAAGATATCATAGTTCTTATAAAGGAAATCAGCACAAATATATTTGGTACATTAAATGTAGAGAGCCAGTTTGGTGTAGTAGTTAAGGCATCAGTCTAGAAACTGGGACACTGTGAGTTCTAGTCCTGCCTTTGGCACAAAGCCAGTTAGGTGACCTTGAGCAGTCACTCTTTCTCAGCCCTAGGAAGCAGGCAATGGCAAACTACTTCCAAAACCCCTAGACCATACAGTCACCAGGAGTCAAAAACTGAGTTGAAGGCACCAAAACAAACAAACAAACAAACAAACAAAGAAAAAACCCCGACCACATTAAATGTAGCACCTATGTACACTGAACTTTCTGTGGTACCCAACAAAAGAGAAATGACAGCAGGTTTCATTTGCATAGTGTTTTGAATATTCAGGTTTAGATTACTGCATTTTGGAAAAACTATCCAATTATTAATAAAACATTTGCTACCTAATGAAAGTGACCTGTTCTCTCCTTTTCAGATACATGAGAAAAAGGTGACGATGAACAAATGGATAGTGTCTCTCCGAGATCTTAAAGTTGCGATTATAGAAGAGATTCAGTGTGTAGTACAGGAGCTGAAAGCTATACAATCATCTCTGGATCCATCGAAACATCTACCTATACCTCCAGTTCCTCAACTTCTTCCAGAAGAGACACCAGAAAAACATTTCCAATATGACCGTGACATGCTTTTGAAGTTCAAACAAGAAGCAGAAGACCAAGAGAAGCTCAAAAAATCAATGTCACTGATTCGTTCAGTAGAGTCTGCAAATATAGGGGGATTTGGAGGAGGATTTCTTCATGTCTCTTCAACTAAGGAAATAGATACTGGTCGGGCTTTGAGTTTAAAACCAGGGAGATCACCATCTGGAATTACTGTGGTATCACATAAAATATTTGAGATTGAGCGGGTAGAACCAACAGATCTGGAATTGGAAATCACACAGCGGGAGGAGATAAGAAATGTTCATCTGCAAGAGACCTTGATCAAGAGGGTAAGAGATGACAGAAATGGTTTTGAAGCTATTATGCAAGCAAAATTGTTTCCCATAATCTCTCATGTTTCTATGTTTTTGTTTCTGCTAATTAAAATATTAATATAACAATACTTATTGTACACCTTTTGAAGCAGAATTGTTTAAAACAGTATTATAAAATAAAGACGTCCCATAAAATATGTCAGCAATTGGTCCATTTCTAATAAGATTTTGAAATCAAGATTCATACAGTATCTCATTCATGTTCAGCCTTTGCATGCAATCAATATTCACAATATTCTAACAGAAAGTAGGGTTCCATCAACAACACTAAGTAGTTTTTCTTAAATTTGGTCTTAAGACCAAACTTCCCTAATTTGATGTCCTCCAGATGTATACAGTTGGAGCACCAATAATCATTATCAGAAAGACACATTGGCAGGGGATTACAATAACTGAAATTGTACAAATCTGGACTTCAGCATATTGGGGAAAGCTGCCCTATACCAATCTTGTGACTAGATCTGAGAGAATTTGTAATATTGTGGCAAACATGAATCAGATTGTGTTTTAGAATAATTGAAACCCTTTTATTATTTTTCCTTGAGAAAAGCCAGATGGGAATAAAATGTTTGCAGACAAATTAAACAATTTAAACATACTTTGTTAATAAATACAAGTAATGAATACAATACAAATTAATAAATACAAATAATAAATGCAATTAAATTCAAATAATACTGTTTGAAACTATTAACTTCATTGAATGCAGTTTTTAGATTGTATGTTGCCTAATTTTTACTATTGTTTTTCTCCCATGATGTCTGCCTTGTTTTTCAGATTGATGAGCTTATGATCACCTTTGATGCTGAACTTCGCCTTCTCCGTCACCAAAAGCTAAAGCTGGACATAGTAATGAAAACTGCTGATCTGCGCCATGTCACTTGGTTTGAAGAATTGCTTCTCCTGAAGAATTTTGAAAAACATGAGGACATTCTCCAGGAACGTGTCAACAGCCTTGTCAGTGAAGAGGAGCAAATGCAAGTATGTAACATACCCCTATATAGGCCTTCTTCCTATCTTATTGGTAAGATAGCTAATTTCTGCAAAAAATGTGTATATTGTTCAGAGAATATTGTTGGAACACTTTTCTTTTAAATTAATGGTCATAATTGGGCTGGTGATTTTCCTCAAACCAGGGAGAGGGTGCCTGAGCTGTTTTTTTTTTTTTAAATCTGTGTCATAGAACCATTGAATTGTAGAGTTGGAAGGGACCACAAAAGCTATGTAGTCCAACCCTCTGTAATTTTCAGGAAAATCAGTTAAATAATCTATGAGAGGTGATTGTCCAGCCTCTTCTTTAAAATCTCCAGAGACGGGGAACGCACAATCTCCGTAGGCAGACAATTCCAGTGTTGTACAATTTTACAATCATTACAGTTAAACTAACTCTAGGTAGCTGCAACTTATATCTGTTATTTCTGCTCCTGAGGGGAGGTGACAGCTTAGACTCCTCATCTTTAGAGACGGATGGCAGCTGCTCCTGTTGATTACTGGATGGCCCCACTTTAACTGTCTGCAGATCCTCAGGCAGTAGTTCATCCAGCAACTCTGGAGCAGGCTGCTCATTGTCAGTCTCCTTGTCTGAGTCCGAGCTCACCATGACACTTGTAGCAACTGACTGACATTGTTCACTCATGTTCAGCTGTCGTCAATGACCATACCCTTCCCTCGTCTTGTATGTGTGTTCTATGTATTTTTTCCTGTTAAAGGACATATTGTTCCTCTCAGCCCAGTCTTCCAACCTCTAGATTACACTACAATCTTGTTCTGTCATTCTGGGTGTTGCCCAGACTTCGCAATTTTACTTTCTTCAGCTTGATGTAAAACCATTAATGCTGACTCTCTAATTGGTTAGCTAGCCAGTTGTGGACCTACCTTACTGTAGTGCCATCTAAACCACAGTGTGTCAGTAAGAATGTCATGTAGAACTGTCAAAAGCTTTGCTGAAATCAAGGTTGATTATATCCACAACATTCCCTTTGTCACCTAGGCTTGTCTAATTAGAACTGTTTATAAAATGTTTACAAATGGCCTGGGATCCCAAATCCTGGCAACAAAAGTACTATAGTACATAAGCAACTAATGATTCACTACTCTTTTGTGGCTCCAAAGCCTGCTGTTTATGGTGACTGCTTCACTCTGCCTGAGAGTAGGGCTTCCCAGTTTTCTTGTGTTAGACAGTCTATGCTTTTTTAAAAAATATCTTTTAATTTGTGCTAAAATACTGTTCAATTGTATGTTTTTAATATTTATATTGAAATATATATGCAATACTACTAAAATAAAGAATCTTCTAGTACCTATAGCTACAGTATGTACTAGCAAGCGTATAACTATATACCTACAAGTCTAGGAAGAGAGGCAAAATCCAGCAAGAAGAGTTTCTTAAAATATGTCAGTGGCAAGAAGACAACAGTGGAAGCTCATTGTTTACTTCAGCCAGAGAAATTTTAGTAGATGACTACCCCTGTCCCCCAGAACAAAAAGCAGAGGAACATAACTTCTCTTTGATCTGTCTTTACTGCCAGGGGAAATAGTGGTGGGTGCAAGAAGGAACTTCTAGCTAATTTGAATGCCTTCAGGTCCCCCGGATCTGATGAAATATACCCTAGAATACTGCAGGAACTGGCTGAAGTGCTCTCAGGACCTCTGTCAATTATCTTTGAAGAGCCCTTGGAGAACTGGGGAGGGGCCAAAGGACTGGAAAAGAGCAAATGTCCCTTTCTTAAAAAAAAAAAAAAATCCCCCTAATTAATTGCTGAAATTAATTCTGACTGAATATATGAGCAAAAATGTGATTATGGAACTTAGAAATATATCCTAACACAAATTAATATTGTTATATCTTTCTGCACTTTCCCTTTGATTTTTCATCATTCTAATTTTTACCAACAATTTTAAGGAAGGTTGTTTGGAAGGGGCAACTTTTTATTGCCAAAAGTTATTTGCTTACTTTTTGCCTGGGGAGAAACACGTCTCATTCCCAAACAGGGTATTTTGCATGCAGTGACATCCACAGAAGTATTTTTACCTGTTTTTCTTGAAAAATAATTAGTTCTTCTGGGATGGTATTAATGGAAAGCTTAAAGGAAGAAGGAATAAGCTGTATTCCAAGTCTAGCTGCCTTGTACTCCCATTTCTCTGCCACTGGCTGCAGAACAGGTGTCACAAATTGGTGGGATTGCAGTAGTTTATGCTTGTCTAAGGCTTGGAGCTTGCTCCGGTATTCACTCACCAGGGTTCCTTTGTGCTGTGTGCATTAGTGTGAAAATGACTGGCTGATTAAGTTGCCTATACTGATGCTAGAGGTTGTAATGTGTCTGTGAGAGACAGCAGTGTGGAAGACTAGCTTTCTCCCATTTTCTGCTTTTCCAAACATAATTTAATTATTGGCTGTCTACAACTGACCCAAATCAGCTAGTTAGCACCTCTGTTTGGAAGCAGGTAAAAAAGGCTAAACATGGAGCCTCCACCATAGTGAATGGAATTAAAAATAAAAGTAATGAAATTATTGAGATGAAACTGAAGGGAGGATATATTGGGAAATCTGTGTTAGAGATCTCCATGGGAATGATAATGTCTAAGAGTGGAATTGAGACGAATGCTTTTGGGAAAGGGCAGCCCTTGCTTGTGTCTCACCTGTGATCATCTTGCTGAAAGTAGTCAGTGGAGCTGATGGCTATTAAATAGAATATGGGACAATTAGGATGGAGTTAAGCTGTTTATTAAAGAATGGGCTGCTGTTTGTTTAATAAACATTGCTTCGTAATAAAAGTCATATGTTCTGCTGGGTTGCCACTATTCCTTAAGAAAGGACCCATGGCCTTGGTGTGTGGGTCTTTATGTGTATCTAATGCAGTAAGGATCTAAAAAAAAAATGTATCAGAGACCAAGGTAGTTGTGTTAGGAAAAGTGGAAAGGAATGATTGTAAATTATACATACATAGTGAAAAACTAGAGCAAGTAGATGAGTGGAAAGACAGAAAAATGTTGGTCAGAAGATTGCAGGTAGCATGTGGTCAGTTCTAAGGAACAAATGTTTGTTGGAAAAAGTGAAAGTGATTGTGTACTTCTGCCCCTTTTGTTATATGAATGTGACGGGTACGTCAGGGAAAAGTAAAACTAAATTGAATACAATGGGAATGGAATACCTGAGAACTGCGTTTGGTAAAACAAGAAGAATTAGGGTTCTAGAATGAGTGGGTGTTGAATGAAGGTAGATTGAATACAAAAATGAATTATCAGTATGAAAGAAGTATTTTGAAATAGATTGGTCATTTAGGGAGTATTTATTGATTGATTGATTGATTGATTAGATTTTGGTGCTGGGCAACTCCAGACCAACTCTGGGCAGCTGAATAAGGATTGCATTGCAGAACTTATATGAAGAAATAGTGAAAAGGTGGACAGGAAGATTGGATGGAGTTGATGAGTTTCTCAGAAAGAGATAGGTGAGAAGTTTAAAGAACAAAAAGTGATGTATAAATTGGTGTATGAGCATGCTGGAAGCAAGAATGGTTTGGAAAGATAGAAAGGGATAGAGAGGTATAGCAAATGCATAAACTAGATTTAGCTTCTTTTCTCTTGTGCTTAATTATTATTATTTTTTGCTTACTGCTTTTTACTCTTTTTATGGCCTTTGTATAACATTGCTTATCCCAAAAGATAATTGTGTGATTGGCATGAATGTATGTATGTATCTGTTGCATCATTGTGGCTTGCATACAGAAGACTGAATGTACAGAGGCTGTTCTTATATGGGCAGAAAAGATGGGGATAGTATACTGGTGGAAGTGTTGTCCACCACTGTCTGGATTTGTTTCCTTAATACATTCTGACTAGAACTCTCACACTCATTCAGGGATGGAGGACTTGTTCCAGTTCCATACTCCTTGTGATAATATTTTTGGGTAGAGAATAGTGGTCACATTTTCACCTTAAGAATTTAAATCAAGTTCTGTGTATATGTTAACATTAACATCAATATTAATTATTTTTATCGTTTTCAATCTTTTTTTAAAAGAACAAATTAAACAGCTGGCTTGCACTAATAGAGGATAAAAAAGTAGAAATCGCAAAACTCCAAGAAAGAGAGAAAGTCCTCTATGCCACTTTTCAAGCATCCTTGGGAGAAAATAACAAGTTTGCTGCATTCCTCACTAAAGTCCTCAAGAAGAAGATCAAACGTGTTAAGAAGAAAGAAGTAGAAGGTGAAGGAGGTAAGTCAGAATCATTGTTTCTCGATTATCTTTTTACTTTTCAGAAACTTCCATATTTCAGCGCAGGTGAAAGTAAACACTGCATGTTTCACCTAGTAACTCTACTATGTATCTAAGTTATTAAGAAAGAAAGTCTGTACTGTTTTTTCCAGAGGAAAATTAGAGAAATTATAGTAATTAATATTATTGTAACATTACTTTTTATTGTTATTTTCTCTCACACACATCCACTTACAGTACACACGCCACTAAAAGAACATAGTATGATCCATGATATACCATATTGTGTATGTGAATCCTGATGTATGTTTTGCTTCCAGCTCCCTGTGTAAAGTGAGAGCAAATGCTTTGATAAGTGGCATGTAAAAAGAAAGCAAATGTCAAGCTCCAAGTTTTGCAAGAATTTGTTATTTATTGCTTTTTTGTTTTCATATCCTTGTTTGCTATATTTTTGAACTTTTCTTAATTGAAAAGTTAATCAAACTATGACCAATAAATTAGATTGCTTGAATTTTCTGTGCCATGATCGCAGTTTTTCATTCCAGATGAAGATGAAGAAAGTGAGGAAGAAAGTGAAGAGGAGTCTAGTTTAGAGAGTGATGAAGAGGAATCAGGATCTGAGGATGAAGTATTCGATGATACTGTTTGTCCAAAAAGTAAGTAGTGCATCTCTTTTGCAAATCAGTAATTTCATACAACTTTTGGAAACAATAAAGATACTGTTTTTCAAAAACTGAAACTTCAAATTTTAGATGTTAATAATCTGTATGCCAGCTTCATCTGTATATTGGAATGTGCTTGTGTATCAGGAGCACATAATGTTCCCAAAGTTTAGTTTCATTCATCTTTATCTTTGCAGTAGAGATTACAGCGCTATTTGTTTGGATAAGCTGTACTGATACAGTTATGCTAATAAATATTCTTATTAATTATGTGAAGGAATTAATGCTGAACAAGTTTCACCCTTACCAGGTAGACCAGACAGAAAACATGACCAATTTTACTTGATTGTAAGGCTACATTAACAAAATCTAGCAAGTGTGAAAGTACAATTCTCCCCCCCAGTCTCCTTAGCATCCCGACGAATTAGGGAGGGCTCTTGTGAGCCTCCTGCCCCTCCCACTATCCAGCTGAGGATTATGCTGTCTCTTATCTGACCATTCCCTAGGCAGCATCTCGGCCCAGTTTCCCAAGGTCATTCCCATATACCATTACAACAAGTATCAAGCTATCTGTGATATGAAGCCTTGATGTCTTTTCCTAAGAGAACAGAAAAGCCCCTGGGAAGAATTCCATATTGTTATGGATTTTAATCTTCTAAATGTAACCTGCTTAGGGGTCAAAGTTTGAGCTAAGCCTCCTTTTTTTAAAGATTTTTTTTATCCTGCCTTTATTATTTTTATAAATAACTCAAGGTGGTGAACATACCTAATGCTCCTTCCTCCTCCTATCTTCCCCACAACAACAATCCTGTGAAGTGAGTTGGGCTGAAAGAGAGTGACTGGCCCAAAGTCACTGAGTCAACTTTCATGCCTAAGGCAGGACTAGAACTCACAGTTTGGTGCTTTAACCACTAGACCATCTAGTCTAGTGATATCTCGACCATCTAGTCATCATGCTGCCATCTAGTTATTTCAATCAATAACATCCCATTAACAGACTTAATTTTAGTTTCTCAGGAACAGATTTAGAAATCTCCAGAATGAAGGCTAATGATAGCCAAAGCACTGAGACACATTTCAATTTCAGAACTATGTTCTGTAGAATAATTTTTTTATATGAACCACAGAGAAAACTATGAGCTCTTAGAAATTCTTCTCTGTGACATTCTGCTGTGATTTGCATTTGCAACTGTCAGTTTATTGCAGTGTTTTTCAACCTTGGCAACTTGAAGATGTGTGGACTTCAGCTCCAGAATTGGTGAGTCAAATCCCCCATGCTGGCTGGGGAATTCTGGGAGTTGAAGTCTGTACGTCTTAACATTGCCAAGGTTAAAAAACACTGGTTTATAGTTAAGAATGAGCCTCCTGAACTTTCCTTGGAACCAAAGGGAGAGTGAGAATTCCCAAGATTAGATTACATTATTTCATTACAGGTGGGAGCCCATATGTCTACCTTGTCACACAGGGTGTGATAGCTTGATATCTTGAATTAGTATTTAGGAAACTTGCAAATAGGGTACTAGTTTCATCAAGGAGGCTTCAGTGAATTTGGGGGAGAGAATGCTGTTGGAGGAATTTTGCAGTACAGCCTGATAGGTAATGACCTCAAAAGTACTGTAGGACAGATATATTTGTGTTTGTAGATAAGGGTCTTTCAAGGAATCTAAGAGAAACCCTGAAGGATCAAATCTAGGCTAGTGTCTGGTTCCCATGATGGCTACCCAGAAACCCACAAGCACAGTATCAGGGCAAGAATCTCTTTCCACTGTTGTTCCCCATATTTGGTTCTCAGCAGCAGGCTGCCTCTGATTCTAGAAACAACATCTTGTCTAGAAGCCAGTGACAGCATTATCCCCTGTATAGATGCCAAATCCCTGTCTGAAGTCATCTAATCAGGTGGCCATCATTGTATGAAGAAATGAGAGTGCTACAATAAAGCTTGATTGGATTCACACAATAGATTATTTGGGTTTACTATTTTAGAACATTTCCATCTTGTTTACTTTTCCTATTTGCCTGGGATTTTTATTTCCTTCAAATATAAGAAAGCAGTCCATTTATTATTATTATTGTGGTGATACTAAAGAACCATATAATAATTATATTAATTCATGATGTGGGAATGTTATTGACATGTTCAATTTCAATTAAAAGATCAGCAAATAACAAGAAAATCCCTGGAAAAAGTCTTCCATAACTGCAGCAAAAAAACTGTGCTTGCAGATCTTGTACATAAGTTATTTGGAGAATTTTCCTTTGTAGATTAGGTTCTAAAACAGTAGTACAAGAACTCAAAGCATTATGATTTGCCAGCATTGCAGTGTTTTGCTCCTCAAATGATGCTCAGGATTGTTAGCCTTATTTTTTGTCTGCTTCATAGAGTTGCTGATTTCTGCAGCAGTTGTTTGAAGTGATGAAATAGATTCTTAAATAGACTTCAAAACCTTTAATTTGGAAAGAAAGTATTTCAATACAGCCATTGTAGACTCTTTCTTCTACAGAGAAGAAGATGAAGCTGAAGTTTTCTTGGTTGAGCAGATATATTTAAAGTAAAATAAACAAATATAATGAAAATTATATTTGCTAGATCAATGAAGCATTGATCCCACAGCACAGATTCCAATGTAGCTTATGAAGATAATAGTAGAGTCTCCAGAAAGAAATGTTCAGTATGATTTCTCCTTCTCTTTCCCTCTATCATCTTTAATACTTTTTAATACTTTTTGTTCTGTTATATAATAATAGCAGTAAGGATGGTGATTATTATTATTACTGGTGGAACTTGCAGAATATTTTAATAGGTGAAAAAAAGAATAGATCGGGGAGGAAAATAATCTCTGCCCTTTCATTCCTTTCTTTTTCATATATTACCCAGCGTGGAATATGAGATGTAATTATTTATTTGCAATATCTGTAAGCTCTTGAGAAGTGTACAACAGAGCAAGAAAAATAAAGCAATCAAAATAAGACAGAACAAGACAAACACACTAAGACAGAATATGCACAGTCAGGTCTAACAGTGTAGTGTAGTAAGAATTTTTCATTGCCTTGTAGTATGTGAGGAGGAAGGGCACTGTACGTAATTCTACTACTCTGTTAAGTACTGTGTTCCAGAGAATGGAGCCATTACAGAGAAGGTTTACTGCCTGACCCAACTTCCTGGGGAGGAGGGACTTTTAGCAGATCAGACTAAGATATTCAGACTTGGCCAAATCAAGGCAATGCATGATGTAACTCAGTGCTTTGCCATATAGGGCTTGAATTGGGCCCAGAAGATTATTGCTAACCATGCAGTGATCTCAAAATTGGTATTATCTTGCAGTGGCTGAATTGTTTTGTCAGCAGTTTGGCCACTGTGTTCTAGATCAATTGAAGCTTCCAAATCATCTCCAAAGTCTGCCCTACATATAGTGTGTTGCAGTAATCTAAGCATGTGGTGATCAATACATTAGTTATCATCACCAAGGCATTTGTCATTTAGGTAGGGGTGCAACAAAGGACCAGCCAGAGGCAGCTACAGCTTCTACTTGCTTTTTAAGCAGGAGCCATGAGTCCAGGAGCCCCCTGCCCCTTTAAGTGTGAACCAACACCATATTGAGGACTTTACTCCATCTACAGTAATTACCAGAATTACACTATCAGATCACTCTGATGTTTACTGATGGAAAGCAGTCCAGTCTTGGTTGAATTTAGTCTGATCTTGATTCACCTCATCCAGATCTTGATAGACTCCAGATACCAGTTCAAGCTTTCCACAGCATCTCCAGCTTGGCCTAGTATGGCAATGTACACCAATGAGACCTCACCCCATACCAATGGATGACCTCTCCTAGTAACTTCTTATAGGAGTTAAATAACCTAGGGGAGAGCAGTGACTCCTGAATCATCTCACACAAGAGCAACCAAGGACTCAAGCACTGCTCCCCCATGTTTATTGACTGGAAAGGATAGGAGTAGAACTACTGTAAAATGATGCCCCCCAACTCTCAACCTTTACAGGTAGTGTGTCAGTCCCACTGGGTAGATCAGACCAGAAAATCAACCTTTTTCAGCATTACCTGGCTCTCATCTAGGTAACATGCTTCCATTAATCCCAATCAGTCCAGTCCAGTCTTCTCCAGTGTTTTTCCAGCAGTCCAAAGTAACCACTAGCACAATCTGTTGCAAGTATCTGCAAGGCACTGCAGTTGCTGTGTTCTCTCTCTGTAGGCAATTCTGGATATTTTGAGGCACTTCTCACTGATCTCATCCAGAGCCAAACAGTCAGCAACCAGAAGCCACTCTTTAGTCCCTTCATATCACTACCCAGCTCGTAAGAGCAATGGTGACAGTTCCCTCTTGAAGTTTCACATTGTCACAAATGCAGTTCAGATCTAGCTGTGCTAGCAGTTGCTTTTTGGGAGCACAGGATGAAGGCTGACCCAGTATTGGATCTTTTCAATTCCTCCACTAGTATCTTCCCACCATCAGTATGTTCTGCTTCCTTCTTCATTGTCATAATACTTCCAATCCCACAACCATCACAGTCTCTGCAATCAGCTGATTTCTGATTGTTGCTGATTTCTACTTCCACTCTACTACTTTTGCTCACACCTACACTATCACTTTCTCTTCCTTTCCTAATCCTAACAAACTGCTGTTTCCCAAAGAATAACCAATGCAATTTACCAGCTAAGACTTCAGGGATTTCCAAATCCACCCTTCCTACGTGAGGGAGTAGCAATTCACTGCTCTATCTTGATACTTTTATTTCAGAGCAGGAACTCTAAAACTTATAATTAAAGTAATACTGATGATCCTAATGGCTGGCATTTCTGCAGTTCAAAAATTTACAGAATCTATGGAAGTATTCATAGCAGGAAAGTTCTAAATAACTATGCACAATCTTTAAGCTATCTAATGCTTAGGTTGCTCTTTTAAAATAACTGAAGTCCAAACCAAGTTAAAATAGAAGCAGTTATTTAACTTGAATTCTTTCTCATGTCAGACTGTGATGAGACACTATTTGAGAACACACTGCAGCTCCGAGAGAAGCGACTAGATATTGAGGAGGCTTTAGCTGAGGAGAAAAAAGCTATTGAAAATGCCAGGAAAGAATATGAAGCATTAACAAAGAAGGTACTATGACTTTTTCAACTGTGACTTGTCCCCAAGAGTCAGGCTTGAACTAATAATATATTTCTGAAAGCCTGCCTTGCTGCTTACTTAGGTGTGGGTGGGAATATTAATGTGCTCAAAGGATAGAACAGTTACTTCATTGGAGCAGCAGTTCTATAAAACTCTGGACAAATTTTGGACATCATTAATTGTTCTGCTCACTGAAGTCTGGAATCATAATCTGAAATAACAGATGAGATGTACAGAGGTGACTTAATGTTATACATTGATATATTTATTGCATAAATTAACCTTTTTAATATGGACTATATTAGACATATAGTAGACATCCAATTGGCTGACGGCCATCATACTTGTTCCTAGTCAGAAAATGACTTTGAAAACAAAAGTAGCAATGAAGAGGCTTGTTTTGGAGTACTGCTGCTGCCAGGGAGGGGAAGGTCCTCTGACTGTATCTCGGGAGCAGGGGACACGTTGCTTGATAATGTTTTTTTTTGCTTTGTAGATACCATCATTCCCTTATTCACTCCCCTGAAAACCTGACAGAAAGAAAATTTTTATTTTCCTATTGGTCAGTACCTGCATTATAAGTTCTTTCATTTGTAATATGGTTGTTTTTTAACAGGTGAAAGTAGTAGCAGCCAGCCTAGATGCTGCAGATTGGGAACTTGAGGCCTATCAGAGAGAAAAGCAGCAGAGGCTAAATGAACTGCATGTCGTAGTGCCTCTAAAACTTCACCAGGTGATGACTCAGTCAGATTTTACTGTTGCTGATTTTGGTCGTAAATGCAAGCAGGTTGCCAAGAACCTGAAATGCAGCCACATGACTGCAGGGGGGCAGCATGACGTTTTGCGACAATTGGAAGTGCTTTACAGGCCGTAAAGCACCCTTTCTGAGGCCATTGTAATTTTGAACTGTTGTTAACTGAATGGTCATTAAGTGAGGACTACCTGTACAGTGTTCTCCAGATTTATGTATGTTCTACTTTTTTTGCAGGTGGAATATATATTGAATGGAGAAATTCCCTCTGATGTCTCACAAGCTTTGGTATTTACCAATCTGTCTTTGGTGACCTTGCAGCAAAGAATTATGACCTTGCAGCAGGAGAAATTAGAACAGAGGGAACTTTATAAGAAGGCCCGGGAACAGCATAAGCAACTAATTCGAGACAGAAGAGAAATAGCACAGAAGATTGAGCGTGAGTTGCTACATTTCAACTTAATTAATATGTGAAGACTTCCCATATTGGTCCATGGCAAACACATGATGGGCTACTATTTCCCGCAGGTGTATATTTTGTACTCTAGCTACTTTCTAGAAATGCAGATGCTGACACAGAAAGATTGAAATGTCTCACAACATTGCTTCTGCAATTCAATACGGTCTTAGATATTGTATGGCTCTGGAAGCACCTAAGCCAGACTTACCATTAGCAAAGTGAGATAGCAAATACCAGCAATTTTAATAAATAGTGATGCTAAGAAGACATTGGAGCACCATGCTGTGTATCCTCTGGCCTGCCTTGCACCTTGCATGTTGACCTCACTTATCATGTTTATTTTTTAAAAGAAATCACTTAGCTCAGCTGGTCCTGCCCTGTCTACTGCTCTCTAAAGGAAAAACTATTGGGTGATTTTGGGGCCAATCACTGTGTCTCAACCTAACTTGCTGATCTAACTTCTTCAAAGTAAGATACACCTTCCTGTCTGGTTCAATTTCCATACAAGGCTCAGGAAGAGATGCCATCTTGTACTTAGCCTCAGGCGCTAAAATGCTACATCACACAGTAAGCTATAGGTGTCCTTTCCTGCTTTTACAGTAAGAACTGAAGACTGTTTTAGGCATGGTATGTCAGTGTGTACCCTTGCTATATTTACTGAAAATGTCATATTGGGCTTTGGTATTACAAAACAATATCATTTTTGTTAAATGCACAAATAGCTTCAATCCAAAGCTTCCATCTTTTTAGAACTGGAAGAGAAATGCAATCAGCTGATGATGATGAAATTTGGCCGGATTGTAGACTTGGAAGCACTGCAGACTCTTTCTGTTAACACAAACCTGGAAGAACTCAGGATGAAAGTAATGGAGAAAGAGCAAGTTCAAGCTGTGGAATTGAAAAAATGGGAGGTAAGGCTTGATACTGAAGCAATACTGTGCCTATGGAAGTGTCATGTGGGTTGGCTTTGGGAGCAGTCAGGGGCATGCTTGGATAAAACAGAAAAGCAAAAAATTGCTTGGAACCAGAAAGCAGTTCAAACTCTGTATTAAACTGTATACTGTGCTTCATGTAGTCTATTTCCTTATTTTGTAGAAATTATCTGCAAAGTTCAGAAACAATTTTAGCAATATTTTTAAAGGTGAACTACTGGCCCAGAGAAACTGCTAGAACTGATGATAGGAAAGTGACACACACACACACACACACACACACACACACACCCCTCAGGAATAGCAACTTTGAGGGATTTTTACTTTTTGCTGACATTGCCTATTGCAAAAATGGAGGGAAACTCAATTAACCTTGACTATTCCTCATTTTAGTCACCTCATGCTTCCTTTGCTTTTCTAGTTTTCTAAAATGGAAACAAGGAACACAGAGCTGTTTATAGTTTGTGCCATCTCTAGACCTAAAGAAACTGTGCATGAGTACTCTTTTATAGCTGAAGTTTATGCTCCACATTCATACCACAAATAGAACATGCTGGGAACCTTCATAAACATCTTTGGAACTGACATACAGGTGGTCCTCATTTATCGACTGCCTTGTACAGCTACCATTTGCAGTTACGACAGTGATGAAAAAGTAACTTTGTGACCAATCCTCACATTTATGAGTGCAGGTCTATAAAGCAAAGGAAAGCTGAAGTAAGACCGTAAGTACAGTCGTGGTTTCATTTAGCGATCACTTCACTTACTGATTAAGTTGCCGGTCCCAATTGTGGTTGCTAAATGAGGACTACCTGTACTGTTATCCATTTCTGAATTTCACCTCATTTTGTCTGGATAATTTTTCTTGAACTGGATGGTTCTCATATCCTGTTGGCTTTCTCCCCAGAATCAGTTAAAAACTGCTCTACCATATTTTTGATTTATGCATCATCTGTCTGGTATTCTCCTGGTCTGAGTGCCACCCAATCCTTTTATATGGACTTGACTTGTGCCAAGAAATATCCAGGTGCCCCACAAATCTAAAACCCTGGCACCATTACTTCATCCCCACAATGTGACTACTCACCTCTGCCTCCCATGGAATGGGTAGCATTTCCGAGAAAGCTACTTCTGTGGTCCTGGATTTTAATTTCCTACCTAAACCTGAAATTTGGCTTCTGGGACCATTTTTCCCCCCACGTCATTAATTCTAACATGCTGCATGACCAGTGGCTCTATCTAGATGGCTGGTATGATCCACAGTCTCTGCATCTGGCACACCTGTAATACACTCAACCATCTATGCTTCTAATAATATTCCCCTCCTCTTAGAAACTCATCCTTAATATGAAAATATATCGTACTGTTCATCCTCCCAAGATAGGGCCACTTGCTGTCCCCCTGCCCTGACAGCTTTATTCTCTATGACTGCCAAAATATCACAATTGGACTAATACTGTTATCTCATTCTCAGAAGACTATTGTGTCCTCTCTATCTCATACAGCTTCTATAGTTCAGCTACCTCGGCCTTAAGGAGATGAATTTCCTTCCTGAAAACCAGATACTCATTGCACCAATAGCATATCTGTGACTTCTGCCCAGTCATACATATGACATTCAGTATAATACTTAGCCTTCTCACATTTCACTTGATTGTTTGACTGCATATCTGTACTGATTTATTACAGTTTATTTAAAAAGATAAATTCCTTAAAATATGAGGAGGGTCAAATGCCCTAGCCTTTCCCTGTTGCCAAATCACATGAATGCTTAACTTGCAAATCAACTTCATTGTAATTTATCAGTATTGACACTTTTTTGTTGAGGATGTGGTGTTTCATCACATCACTACCTAACCAGTGGTGCTCCCTGGTTGAGTTCTCAGTCAATACTAAGTTGGTTGTTAGGATAAATGAGGGGAAATCTTGAGCTCTCAAGTGGAAATATGTACTTATGTCAATTATGGAATAAATGCAATTATTAATAATCATTAATATCCTGGCTCTCTTCCAGGATAAAATTCTTGAGATGCGTCAGCAGCTGATGATGGTAATGAAAGAAAACACTAGTAAACTGACACAAATGAATGCATTTTGCATAGAAAAGATGAAACTTGAAGCTAAATTGGATGCACTGCAGAACAACCTGGTATGTGTTGCTTCAGTTAGTGGTTCATGATTTTTTTTTTTTTTTTGTCTGCGCTCAGTCATTACTGACCCTGCAGTGACTGCCTGGACAAGTCCTTGCAGTTTTCAAGGCAATTGTTTTCGGAAGTGGTTTGCCAGAGCCTCCTTCCTAGAGCAGAGCCCAGCTGGCGAGCACAGGAGGCGGGGTTTCCGTTGCTTCGCGCCCTTTTTGGGCAAGCGCAGTTTCGCGCTTACCAGCAACTGGTCCTGTCTCTCTGTGCAAGGCGCTGCCAGCATTTTTCCTCCCACCGGAGTGAGAGTACCCATTTATCTACTCACGTGAGTTTTTGACCTGTTGGGTTGACAGGAGCTTGGGAGGAAACAGGAGCTCACCCTGTTAACGCGAAGGCTGGACTCGAACCGCCGAAGCGTCAGCCATTTCTGGCCGGCAACTTTCAGCGTCATTAAGCCGCTGCGCCACCATGTCCCTGGTTCATGATTAGTAAGCCCCAAAACATTTTCTTTTATCTTTTAAGATCTCTATAGAGGTTGTAACTCTAGGCTGATCTTTACTAATTGTTCTCTATATGCAGCTATTGTCCAAGTTTCCCAATTTATGACCTTTATTGAATATAAAACCACAGTTCAATCACCATATTTAATAAAGAGACTTAATCCAGTTATGAATTGTACTTTTTATCTTGGTTGCAAGCAAACAAAAACATAATTTTCATAAAACCAAGAAGAGGATAGTTGTTGTTATTGGTGTTGTTTTTATTGGTTGCACAGTCAGCCAGATATTTAGATTGGATTTGGCATTATTATCCACCTATCAAGTCCTTCCCAAGGACCTGGGATAGGCAATGTTGTTGTTTGATGGTGTTAAAGGTATTGTTGCAGGATGTAAGCTGTTCCAAATAAAGCTGCCTTTTGCAATTGACCGATGGTGATTTTGTCAATGCCGATGGTCTTCAAGTGGTGAAGACCATTTTGTGATTTTCTCCACTTCTTTCTCTTCTATTCTGCTGTCTCCAGGTATTGCAATATCCACTAGCCAGACTTTTTTGTCTTTCTTATCAACAATTATTAAGTCTGGGATGTAGTGTGTCGGGTGCTTGTCTGTTTGAATTCTAAAGTCCCAGAGGACTTTAGCTTCTTCATTTTCTATTACTTTGTCTGTTCTGTGGTCCCACCAGTTCTTGCTTGCAGGCAAATGGTATTTCTTACAGATATTCCAATGCACCATTGTTGCTACTTTGTCATGCCGTTGTTTGTAGTCAGTCTGTGCAATCTTCTTGCAGCAGCTAACTAGGTAGTCCACTATTCCTTCAGCTTCTTTGCAAAGGCGGCATTTGCTGTCTGTTGCTGTCTTCTCAATTCTGGCTTTGTAATCATTTGTTCTTAAGGCTTGGTCTTGTGAGGCCAGAATTAGCCCCTCTGTCTCTTTCTTCAACTTTCCTGCTCTTTAGGCATTGCCAGGTCTTCTTGTTATCTGCTTTGCTTGCTAATTTTTTGTGTATTGGCCATGTAATACTTTGCCTTGCCATGTCCCTTTTCTATTTTTCATTTGGACTTTCTTGTAGGCCAGTTTGGTCTCTTCAGTATTCAGTAAGCCTTTATGGTGTACTAGCTTCAGTGCATCTTCTTCACTGTCCTTCAGTTATTCTTCCAATGCCCTTTTTTCTTCTTCAACTGTCTGGTGTACTTGCAACATTCCATGCCCACCTATGCTCCTTGGTAAGTAGAGATTGTCGACATTGTTGTATGGATGAAGGGCATGATTCATTGTCATTATTTTTCTGGTCTTCCTATCTATGACTTCTAGTTCTGCTTGAGTCCAGTCCACTATTCCAGCTGTATATCTAATGACTGGGATTGCCCAGGTGTTAATTGCCTTGATGGTATTTCCTCCACTGAGTTTGCACTTTAAGATCTTCTTCATTCTCATGATGTATTCACCTTCTTCTTGACTTCAGTGTACTTGATGTTATCAGCTTGAAGGATGCCCAGGTATTTATAGTGATCTTCTTCATCCAGACTCTTGATGTCATCTTGATTCCTTCAATTTTTACTATTTTTGCCCTATTGATGGTAAGGGTGGCACATTTATCCATTTCAAACTCTCTTGCAATATCTTGGCTGTATATTCTGATAGAGTTGAGTGGCGATTCCATTTCAGATGGTGTTTTTCCACACAGCTTCAGATTATCCATGTAAAGGAGGTGATATATCCTGGCAGATGTTCTTGATGTTGATAGCCATGGCCTGACTTGTTCAGTATTGTTGACAGAGGAATCAATCAATGACAAACAGTAGTGATGATAATGAGTCTCCTTGAAAGTTTCTTCTCTTGATATTAACCTCTCCCAGTCTATCACCATTGACCAGCAACTATATCTTCCACTGTGTAATTGATCTATGCACAAAGTGTCTGATGTTTCTACTGACTCCTGTTATTTCTAGGCACTTGATTATCCAATCATGTGGCAGAGAGTCGAATGCCTTCTTGTAATCCAAACTACATTTAAGTTGGTCTTCCTTCTCTTGCAGTTTTCTAAAATCATCTTGTCAATTAGGAGCTGATCTTTTGTTCCTCTGCTGTTTGGGCAGTTTCCTTTCTGCTCAGGTGGAAAGAACTTGTTTTCAACTAGATGCTGTTGGACTGCATCATCTACAACATCAGTTAGCAATCTGAAAGTTGTTGGTAAGCAAATAATTGGCTTGTTGCCTGGTGCTGCCCCTTTTGTTAGATCTTTCATTATCAGGTAGGTTTTGCCAGATGTTAACCAATCTTTAATTTCATCTCCTTGCAGTATGTTATTAAACTGCTTGGCAATGTGTGGGTGCAGACCAGTCACAGGTTTCAACCAAAAACCATGCAGTTCATCCTCACCTGGTGCTGACCAATTCTTGATTTTCCTTGCCCTTTTCTCCACCATTTCTACTGTTATTACACATTCTTTCATTTCAGGTTTTTTTTTTTTTTACTCTTATCCACCTCCTTTATCCAAGCTGCATTCTTGTACAGTGGTACCTCGGTTCATGAACTTAATTCGTTCCGCGACTCTGGTTGCAAACCGAATTGGTCGTGAACCGAATCAAATTTTCCCATAAGGTTCAATGTAAATACGGTTAATCCGTTCTGACCCATACAAATTTGGTCGCCAACCGATTTTTGATCGCGTCCCGAATCAAATTTCCCCATAAGGTTCAATGTAATTACGGTTAATCCGTTCTGAACCATGTTTTTTTTTTTAAAACCGCAAAAATATGTCACAAAGTATAGTACGAAGAGAGAGAAAGCTAACCTTGCTCGACGCGACTTCTAGTGTGGAGGACAGGAAGGCCACGGGTGGGGAGGCGGTTACTGCTTGGAGGGAGAGTCCCCCTCCCTACAGGAAGCCGCGACCACGTGTCACGGGAGGGAAAATGGCCGTGGATCCTGTTCGTAACCCGATGCGGAGTTCGTGAACGGAGGCAAAATTTTGCGACCGGAGCTGTTCGTGAACCGAATTGTTCGTGAACAGAAGCGTTCGTGAACCGAGGTACCACTGTATTTCTTTGGGTTGTCCCATAGCTGTGCCCAGAACTGCACTGTTTCTTCTTCGTCAGGTGTTGACCGATTCCTTGCAGTCTGTCCATTGATGGATTGGTAGAAATGTTTCTGATCTGACTGGAGTTTCTGCCTATAGTGTGGAGTTCGAGCTTCGTATCTGCAGATCTTCTTGGCTGTGGCTGCTATTTGCTGCTTTATTATTTCCAGTGCTTCTTTGATCTTCCTTTTTTTCTAGGTGATATTTCTTGATTAGGTATTCTTTGGTTTTCTTGTTCTTCACCTTCTCTTCTTTCATTTGTTCTAGCTTGCTTGCATCTGATATTATTATTATCATTATCATTACTGTAACTGTGATTAAGGAAAGTTCCTGGTTTTTGTTTTACAGGGAGCAGAATTCCAAGGACCTCGCAAAGCAGATATTGAGGAAAAGGAGAAATTAATTGCACTTGTTCAGCTGCAAGCCCGAGAAGCTGAAGTCTTGAAAGAAGAAATAACTCTCCTGAGTAGAAAGGATGGTCGTATCTTCCCACCCCCTCAAAGTCTTTTCCAGCCAGATGAGATTATAAATTAAACAGTTCCCTTTTCCTGGTTTTTATAAAAATCAGTCTCACTTCATGTGTATAACCAGAAAAGTGGCTCTTGAAAGTTTACCATTGTTTATTTTATTTCTGGAAGAAATTCTTTGCTTTCAACTATAGTTAAGGTTGAAGTTTAAGAGTATAACTTCTCCTGAGGTAGAGATGCAGTGATTGAGGAAACCTACACCATTTGAATGACTGTTTTTCCTAAAGTTATTAAAGGTATAGAACCATTCTTGTGAAAATACACTGTATCTCTCATTCTCTTAATCAGTCCAGTTGCCTTTGGATATATGAAAAGTCTCTACTTAAAAATCTTCAAAATTCTTCAAATAGATGTTCGGTTTCCTAACCCAACATACATGTTTGCACATGCCAAAACAGGCAATACTGTGCAAAAAGGGGAGCTTGTTCTCCCAGCATGCTAGTACATCTGCACCTATATCACAGTATGAAACAACAGTGTATTACTACCCAGCAGCATGCTGCACATGAGAAACTTTGGACCAAGCCAGATCCAAAGTAAGCCACCAATAACCTGGAAAATTTGGGCCAGCCTTTGCATTGTGTGTCAAGAATGCAGCTGGCTGAGAAAAATGTATATATATAAACAGAGGGTTCTCATATCCTGTTCCTTCTGCAATGTCTTAAATTGCTGCAGACTTTGAAATTGGCAGTGTCACTCACTGGCTACTCAGCTATGTGAACTGCTTATAATTTTCATGGCTAACATATGGACATACTTTGAGATTGTAATTTAACTTTCATACTATGTGAATAAAGCATATGTGAATAATTAAATTTTAAACACACTATTGAGCCCGAGTCTCAGCATATTCCTTGGTTCTTTATCGTAATCTGACTTTGAAGCACCAGATTCTTGTGGTTCTCTATAAAGCTAGGATCAGTGGGATGAATGAGGGCATACTTGTTGGTGCTCATTAAAGTTTCCCAGTCCCATTTTTTAAAAATTAAAATTCACTTTTTTTTTTTTAACCTTGAGTAACTGGAAAGCAGCGGTAGACTAAGTAGCTACTGTACTTTGTGCATTTCTTCCCCTTTTCCTTTCTGAGTGTGACTGGTTCCATGTTGGTCCAGAATATTTTTCAGAAAGAGGACAGGTGGAAGCGAGAGCTCTGTTTCTCTCAAGCTCCTTATCTTACAAACGGAAAGGAAGAAAAAGAAGCTGATGTTGGATAATCTTGGAAAGGAGAGCAGATAACTTAGAGAGCCAGAGTTGCACAGAGAGATTGAGAGAGACGGAATAGATCTAGCAAACTGAGCAAATATTGGAGGCGGGAGACAGAAAGAGGGAGCAACTTTAGCATGGTGAGAGATAAGAGGCATTAGCTGGCCCCGAAATAAACCTCCCAGATGGGACCCCCTAAGTGTGAGAGCTTCAGGTGTCAACCCTCCCTCCCCCCACCGTAGCTTTTGAGGGCAGGTAAGAGAAAGTAAGGAAGAGGGTCACATGGACATTTGTCCCCCACTGCTGGTACAACAGCAAACCTGAACCCAATAAGGGTCTCTATAATGGTTGGTTCCTAGATTGATAAAGATTCAGGAGACAGCTAGCTGTGTTCTGTTATCAGTAAAAGGTCCTGCTTCCTCACTGTTAGAAACTGAAGAAGTATCCACCTGAATGTTTTAGGAAATAAATTGATTCTAAATAGGAAATAGTTTAGTTGTTGAATTGATGTAATTCCATCTCCATATGTCTTGCTAAAGAACACTCTGAAAATTTTGCTTGGAAAGAATTATGTGACAGCTGCCAAGGAGCTTGACAGGTGCTCTGGAGGAGAGGAAGGAGGGGAGAGATAAAAAGCACCCAATAACAAGAGCACTTCCATCATGTGGTTTGGTCCTCCTTTCCCCCATTTCTGGGTTATCCATTGTAACAGCAGTTGCCTCCTGGCCTTCACACTAGCATATGGGATTGTAGAATGGGATATGAGTTTATTATTTGATTGCATTGGGTGCATGTGTTTAGGGTAATCTACTGTAGAGGAAGAGGAATTCATGTTCGAGGGGACTATACTAAGGAAGAAGCTTTGAATGCTAGCAATACAGTATTTTTGTAAGTTTGAGGCAAAATGATGTGGGATATTAATTTTAAAAGAAATTATTTAGATATAATGTGGAGAAATTTGCTTGCCTTTCTGTGAAGAGCCTTTTTGGGAGTAGAAAACTCCAGATTCAACAAAAATGTATTTGTGTTCTAGTCAGTGTGTTGTCATGCAGGTATACCTATAAAATATAGTGGCTTCCTTTTCTAGAATGACTGTACCTCTTGTTGATTCCTAATTGAAACAGTTCAGTGAACTTTTTAAATTAATAGAACTGCAGGGATCATGTTGCAGTTGTTAAGATTTAAAAAGCAAACAAGTATTTCCAAAGACAAGTTCAGTAAAAAAGAAGAAATGCTTTATTTACTTCTGAAGCATGGTTTTTTTCATTACTGGCACACAACCTATATATTGTTTTTAATGCAGGTAAATGGTGTGTTAAGTTTTGTATTTGGCATTCTGCAGTGAAATTCCTCCAATAGGATTATAGAAAAAATTTTTCCCATATTTTTGCCATTAGAAACACAACTCTACCAACTGGAAAATGAAAGCTCCAATGCCTTTTTAAGACATAAAGAAGAAATCTGTCTTTTCAAGTCCATGATCTAATGAAAATATATATGGTTGAGTTGGTCTTGGTTTATTCCCTGCTGTATTTTTCACATGATATAATTCATCTCTGTAATTACAGAAGGCACATGTACATCTATTTACAAGTGCATAAATATATAAATAAAAATGTAATACAAAAATAAATAACCTTTTCTCTGTTTAGAATAATCTTTGTAAGGCAGCTTTATCTGATGCTGGAACAAGTATTTGAGGAAATATGCAGTGGCAGGCTACTCAAATATTTCTCTGAGCTTTCTCCTGAAGAAACATCTACTGGATTTGTGGGCCACACATGTCTTCTATTTTGGCAGAAATCTGTTCTCTCTATGTGTTCAACAGGTACTAGACCAAGACAGCAGGTGGAATCTGACAATACAAAGAACAAGAATCAAACTGCATCCTACATCAGAACCTTCTATTCAAAATATTTTGAAGAGAAATCACAAAAACATAAAGAGCTCTGAGGTCCTGCGTAAATTTTTAGGAAACCAGATAGAAATATACATTTATACTATTATACATGAGAAGACATAAGCTAAAAATGTTAAGAATTACTGGTAAAAGTTGATAAACTTCAGTAATTTCCACTGATATTTGATAAATAAACAAATCTCATCATTTCTATATCTTACTAAGAAGATATATATTAGTAAAAGCTTCCTGATAATCACTGTTGACATTTCAGTCTTTTCAGAGCCTTACCAATCCATTCACAGAAGTTTTTGGAGGCCAAACAGATGGTGTAAGAATCAAAGAAACCTTCATTGGTAGCCTGCTTTTAGCATTTTCTAGACACAATTTAACATGAAATTCCATTGTTTGACATTTTGTGTTACTGGTAAAGTATACAGATTTTAGCTAGCAATAGAGAAATAATACATGAAAGATGAATGTGCTGTACCTAATGAACAAATCTGATTATTAATACAGATTATCTCTGGCAAATGCTTAACATTTAATAAATATGTAAGTAGTGAGTAGAAATGTCCTGTGACTATTGATCTTCCCTTATTCTGGTCTACATTACTTCAAAGTAACACTTCTCCCCTGATTTTAAAAAATACCTAAGGTCTCTCTGGCACTGACCTGTATGGAAGATAGGATTCCTCATGTCTTCCATAGTGGAACTTCCCATCTTGCTTTGTGATGTTGAGTGACACAGGCTAAGGAGTTGTTCATGATGGTAGTGTTGCTGTTGGTAGTTGTCATGTTGCTGTAACAGTTGATTTGTGGAGTCATCTGGAAGACCACAGAGAAAAGAACTGTGTTCTAGTCCAGAGCTGGTAAGCCTAAATATAAGAGACAGAAGCAGTTTGAGGTCATCAATGATCCAAATACTGAATTTGTCATAAATGCAGATTGCAGAAACAAGATATAATTTGTCAACTGCTTAATTTTCTTTTCACATTTGAGGTTCCAAATGGAATGCAATGTTATGTACTAATATAAGATAGGTATATTCATTAAGTGTTAAAATGCCAAAGATTTCTTAGGAGGACCAGATTTCTATGCATTGTAGAGCAGATGATTTCTGCAGTATAAGTGCTCTATAGATAACTACTTTAAATATACTTTAAATATTCAGATGCCAGGATGTGTCTATATCTACAGAGATTAGAATCATGCAGGCGATGATTCTAACCCTAACCCTGTGATACTCTATGGAAACAATAGAAACAGTATTGATGCTTTTGAACTTTGGTATTTAAGAAGACCCCTGAGAATATGGTTAGCCAAGAAAACAAAGTTCAACCCACAGTTCTCACTTGAGGCACAAATGACCAGACTCAAATATTTTGAACACATTATGTGAAGATATAGCTCTCCAGAGAAGTCTGTAATTCTGGGAAAGATGGAAGGAAAGAGAAGATGATGACCAGCAGCAAGGTGGATGGACTTAATTATACCAGAAATGGATGTACCAAGAGCTGAAGGGTCAGGTTGGGGACGGATCATCCTAGAGAAAAATCTATGCAACTGCCAAGAGTTGACACCGACTCGATGGCACATAATCAAATATGAATCAAATATGTTATATTTATATTCAGAATCCACTTTTTTTTTGCTTTGCTTTAATTTTCCAATCTAGATTTTTAAACCTCACAGAAAGAGATTGCCAAATAAAGTATAAAATAACATCCTGTTCTCCATCAAACAAAAGGGAAATAATATCCCACAGAAATAAACCAGACCTTTGGGGTTCAGGTGGAGTGTTTCCATTTTGTAGTGCCCTCCCTTGCAGAAAAGCATTGGTTTCATTTTGCTGAGAACAGAAAAAAACAAGCACATTAAAAATAAACATCAGAGAAAGATTAAGATTAGATGCCAAGTCAGTTCAAGAAGTGATGCAGCAGGCACTCAATTTTAAAAATTTAGCATAAAGATTGGATCCAACATTACAAAAGTTAAGCTGATTTCAAGAACTAGACTCAGTATCCACTCAAAACACTGAAGTTTTGTGTTTGAGTCTTGGCATGCAAATACTCACATAGACCTTCTATTATTTATAGACAGAGTGAATTTGGGGCTTGTTTCTTCAGCTATATACTCAAAAGTTCTATTTTAATCAACCATTTGGAAAGTTTAAGTACAAAACTTACTTACTTATTGAAAACACCACTGAATCCTCCTTTAGAATCCACCTACGTAGGAAATTGATATTTCTGGCAAACATTTCCCTTCCACTTCTATCTTGTAAGATAAACCAGTTGTAGAAACATCTCACAAGGAATACTAGCCACAGTGTTATGAGAGGTATGAGAAGTAAGTTACCTAACAGATTCCAAAGTTGCATTAACAGTTTACCTGTTGAGCCTCATCTGAGTTGCAATCATATGACTTTGCACAAGAATATCCAACTGTAGCCGAGGGAAAATGACCACTGCCACCATTTGTATAATGTAGCCCATTAACTTGAGGACTAGAAACACCTCGCAAAGGCACCATGGTATATTGGCAAGATGGTACTAGCAGTCCTGCTCCAGGAAAGCCCAAATCTATGGTCTGCTCTGAAAGAAAGAAATATACACGCTAGACTGGGAATACAGGATAAATGTTAACTAGCACAACTGGGAACAAACGATTTGGATTAGATCTAGAATTCTGTTTGTACCTACAATTAAATTCCCCTCTTTCCTCCTCACAATATGCTCTGTAGCTCTTGGAAAATATGAAGTCAGGAGATAATGGGGCTATGTTGCAGAGAATTTCTAACAGCTAAATTCTATCTTCCTGCTCATACCACATCTTGCCCCGTTCAGTATCCCCCCTCCCCCCATTGGAGTCAGCACATAATACCTTTGGGTCTTAGAGTTCAATCCAAACAGCTTTACAGGTACTCCTTGCTTAATGACTGCCCTGTTTAGCGACTGTTCAAAGTTATGATGGTGCTGAAAAAGTAACTTTTTGGTTGGTCCTTGCACGTACAACTGTTGCAGTGTCCCCACAGTCATGTGATCGAGATTTGGGCACTTTGCAACCGATGGGCATTTACCATATTTTTCTGACTATAAGACGATATTTTTTTCTAAAACCCTTACCCTAAAAATTGCAGGGTGTCTTATTCAAGGAAGTCAGACGAGGAGAGAATCGCACGGTGGCAAAACTGCCCATACCTTGTCTCTGCGAATGGGCTTCCTCCTATTGCTAGCCTCCAATCACGAGTGAAATAGCTTGTCTCCCAAACAGACTTCCTCCAATCACGAGCCTGATGTAACTGACGTCAGCTGATGCTGAACAAACCAATTAGAGGAAGGCTGTTTGCAGAGAGAAGCTAGGCAGTTTCACTCGTGCTTGAATGTAATCAGTTATGCAAAAGAGCCTGGAAACAGAGCTGCAGAGAGACGGTTTGGACCTCCTCCCACCGAGTGTATCAGGTCAATGTTAACTAATTACTAAATAAAAATGTGTTCTGCACTATCTTTAAAATATTGATTTCTTAATTTTGGGTTGGAAAAATGGGGGTCGTCTTGTACATGGGGGGGTCTTATTGTCGGAAAAATACAGTATATTATTTGCATACTTCACAGCCAGCTTCCAAACAGGCAGAGTCAATGGAGAAGCCGGCAGTAAAATTGCAAGTCACAGTCACATGCTGTCTCGCTTAATGACCACATCACTTAGCAATGGAGTTCCTGGTCCTAATTGTGGTCATTAAGCAAAAACTATCTGTATTGCTATACAAGAACATTGTGTTAGATCTTGATTATATATGTATGCAATCATGCAGTTGAAAGTTTAATCAATCACATTACTTGTGATGTGAAAAAGATCCTGTGAAAAAGAATATGAAATCCCTTATTACAAACTAGTGGAGGGCATCTTGGTGTCCTCAGGATGTTTTGGATTATCGCTATCAAAAGCTCCAGGCAATCAAATATGGGAGCTGGATAGCTCAAAACATTTTAACCAGCTGCCTTTTCCCATTAGAGTCTATAAATTTTAAATCAAACATGTACGTACAGAAAGAAATCCCCCTATGGAAGAAGTTAGATGTTTTGGCTCTTGGGGGTACTTACTTTGCTTAGACCAAGCTCTCCACAGGCAAAATGGAATAAAAACCACAATTATGAGAACGATGGAGCATAGTACCACACCTACAATCAAATATGATAGATCACTGGAGCGGGCCACCATGGCCCCTGCCCCTAAGACAGTATGGCCACTATTGAGTGGTGGGTGTTGTATTGTAGATACTGTAGATTGTGGAAGACGGCCAGGCAGTCCTGCTGATTTTCGAGCTTCAAGAAAAGAAAATAGCACTATTAGGGTCTCATGTTACACAAGGCCTTCTCCACTCTTCAATTTCTCCCTACCCAATTCTTCTATCTCAGCCTCTCTTTCTGTTTATGTAATATATTATTTATATTTTAGTGACAAAATATCCATTCCCTCCTAACACAAACACTGACGACTGGGATGATGAGTGTTACAGTCAACTTCCCATTATGCTATATTACTATCACACGACTGCCCTGATGGATTCTGGCTGATGCAACGGTCTCGAAGGTAAAGATTTTTTCCTGTGGACCAAAGTCAGGCTCAGTGTCATGCAAACACCGGGAAACTTTGTGCCTCATTAAAACACCTGCCTTATAGCTGTAAGCATACAGAAGAACAAAAGCCTTAATTAATGGAGAGGGAAGTTGTTGGGTATTCCTAGTGTTGCCCTTAGGAGACTGGCTGGTGAAACTGACTGAAATTTTTGAAGGAAAGACTAGAGGTCAGCAAAGACAACTTTTAAAAAGTGCTAGAATCCCCAAAGCCCAGAAAAGAGTTATTTTTTCCCTTTTTCCCTCTCCTCCCTAGACAGAAACAAGACTTCTGCACAGAGAGAAGCTGCATGAGGGAGGGAGGGAAACAGATAAGAAACTGTATAGAGGTCCGTCTGAAATTTTATAGAACTATGTATGTATAATTTCCGAAGCTAAAGCCATTGTTTATATTTAATATCCTGTAAATCCAGAAGAATTATGTGTGCGTGTCTGGAAATCCCTGTCTCCTTTTCCCAGTCTTTGACACCAAGCTTCTAGTCAAGTCCAAACTGTCATCTTTCTTGCTGCTCCCTTTCATTGTATGCCCGGATCATGAAAACTTTCTGTTTTGAGTATTCAGACCACAATGCTCAAAGAGCTCCATAGTCTGCTATTTTAACCATTTCTGTTATTCATTACTAAAATCAACAACAAGAAATCATATCTCTAGCTTAATAAACTGCTGTCTCTTTCAGATTTTACATCTGCATCACAGATTCAGCCTTACTGTTCTGTAGGCAAATCTGCTAATATTTAGTGCTGATCACTTAGTAGTTATCGTCTACTTCCAATGATATTAAACTATAAGTCTGTTTACTGCAGAAGTGGGAATCTGTGACCTGCCAGATGTTGCTGAAATCTATTCCCAAAAGCTCTAGCCAGCATGGCTTATGCTAGGGCTGCTGACAACTGGACTTCAGACAGATCAGGAAGGCCACAGATCCTACAAACCTTATTCAATGGGACTACTGTGAGGCCACTGAAAAAAAAATCATATTTATGTTATTTGTTTCAAGTTACTGAAATATCATCTATTCTGTTAAGCCATCTTTTTGATCTTTAATGTATTTTTTTAAATTTGCTTTTGGGTTTTATACTGCCATTTTCCCATCAACTAAGCTGAAATGTCTAGATATTTCCTGCCTTGCTTGCAAATTTTTCTGTCTTTTAGTACCAGTAGACATATTCCTGATCCTCAAGTTGTGCACGTAATACATTTGTAATTGAACTCTTGTCTTTGTTGGTTTTATACCGTTTGCTCAGCAACAGTGTATTTCAAGACTTTTCTATTAAAAAATTATTAGTGTTACAGATTAATCAGTGATTACAGATACTCTGAAAATACTTGAGCACTAATTACCTTTAGTTTCACACATCATCACATTACTAAATTCACTCTCTCCACCTTCATTGAAACACTGCATTTTAATGTCATACGAAGTCTCTGCCTGTAGGTGGCTGATAGAATGCCAGTACCGATCACCTGAACAAGAGCAACACACACAACTGTTACTTTCCTGTCTCTTCATCACTCCATCCTAAGATTATACAGTAAATGGAAGGCTAATATAAACATTATATTCTACAGTAATCAGTGAAAACAACATAATTTTCTTCTT
The DNA here is from genome assembly GCA_030867105.1 of Liasis olivaceus. NCBI lineage: Eukaryota > Metazoa > Chordata > Lepidosauria > Squamata > Pythonidae > Liasis > Liasis olivaceus. The sequence continues at coordinate 83,618,683 of CM061352.1, read as the reverse complement.
CACTGATTTGTACATACATACTCATCACACTATTCCCCTTCAGAGTAAGCAATTTCACTCAGATTGCAATAAAGGAGTAACAAATACTAAGACAAAGAAATTAAGCTTGAGATAAAAAAATAAAAAGAAACATAAATAACAGTAGTTTACATCAATGCTATTCACTGCGCCTCTGCATAGCTTTCTATCCCTGTAAATATCCTTGCTTCTCCATCTCTACACATTGTTTCACATCAACACATTGTTGTATTTTGTCTTTAGCATCATTTGAAAACTGGCTCTTCTATATCAGCTGATTTTACTTTATTTTATTTTACACTACTTTCTATTTTATTATTTAAATGAGTCTGCTCTTTAGTGAATGGCAAAATAAAGGCATCTTGTAGAAAGTATTCAATGAAATCTAATCCAGTGATCATTTCTTACCCTCTACCACATCTTTCTTATAGTCACTATCATTATCACTGTCAGTTGGTCGATAATAGATGTAAAATCCATGAATTGGTGTATTGTTATTGCTGGCTGGGATATACTGCAAAAAACAGCAAAATGCAGAAATGAATAAAAACAGAACTAGTAATCAAAGCTGCTCTTGTAACAGAATAACTATATGGAAAAGGTGATAAGACTGTTGATTCAGGGGGGAGGGGAAATATTTACTTCTTTTTCTAGAACTTGCCTATCAAACAGTCAATGCAGAATAGCTATCATGGTGGAACCAGAATGAAAGGGGAGATTTTATGGTAGATCTAATTGGTATCCATAAGCCAAATGCTGAGATGAGACTATCTCCACATACTTTACACCTGAGTTACCAGCTAACCTGCACAAACTTCTGATAAAAGACAATCAATTGATAGTGGAAGGCTGAGGGATAAGTTATTAGTGTAGAAGATTACTTTTCTTTACATATTCATTTTTGATGTATTTTCATATTCAGTTCCTTTTGCTTATTTTTATATTTGTCATCCCAATTAATCTTGTCAAAATGTTAATTTGCAATTTTTTTTAATGAATTGGACATAATTCCACTGGTATTCTTACTAAAGTTATACCAGAATTAAAATATTTTGTACAACTTGCTTATGCATGACAACTCCCACATGTCTAGAAGCACTGAACATTGATTGCCATGTGATATTTTAGAAAAAGATATACAGCAACAGAGAAATTTAAGGTGCTACTAATAATTATAATTTGCATTAACCATATTTATAATGTCATAGGAACTATCTTCTGAGAAATATTGTGCAATTTTAATTAGATAAAGTCTGCTGCAGCTTTAAAAAAGTCCCATCTTTGCATGCCAATTATACATCTTCTATCTCATGCTTACCATCCACTTTAGCATGATGGTTGTCTCATTAATGGCATCAGTGAAAGTGATATATGGACCTGTTACGGGACGCTCATATGCACGATTACTGTAGCCTGATACTACATATGGTTTAGATGCAGCACTAGGTTCACTCTCCCCCAGTATGTTCAATGCTCGCACACGGAATTTGTAAGATGTGCCTAAAGGATTGGATGAAAAGCAATGGAGAAAAGTAATGAGCAGAGGAATGACATCTGACCATAGTGATACTTTCATTAATTTCTTCCTGAAAACCTGGAATTTTATTCTATTGGCATTTTCTTTATCTACTGACCTAATAATGTAGCAAAAAATCTATTTCCAATATTTTTTTTCTTCAGGCAATGAAGAAAAATCCTCTGTCCTAATATTCAGATAATCATAGTTGATATCTTCTATTAAAGAAATGAAAAAGACCACATCTGACATGCCAATGAAATGTCAAAGGTACACAAAAAGCAGGTTCTAGAAGAGATATTTGGAAGTAGGAAAACACACATACACACACAGGTGGGGAATATGTTTGCTTGTAGGAGAAGAAACAAAGGTTGATTCTTCCAAACAGGGATGTACATCCTTCAATAGAGAGAAATAACCCATCTTTCATGTTTCTACACCACCACCAGATGCACATGGTAAGACTAGGTACCAGCTTTTACCCACTTTACCCACGGCTTTGGAGCAGACAGAGAACTTCTATTTGCCTGACACCATGTGACTAATGGAGGAAAAAGCTGGAAGGCGCAATCACATGTGACTGATAGCAGTATTCGAAGGATGTGGGGTGGGGGGGCAGTGTCATCTCACTTAATCGAGGGATTTAAACCCTCTCCTTCTCTGAAGAGTCCTTGTAGTAAGAAAGGGGCAGATTGGCAAAATATTAAGTTTCCATTTCTCTCCCAATTCTTAAAGGTTTTTATATGAAAAAAGAGAATTATTGGGCTATCCTTATATGTAGCACACAGTTTAAGGATGCTGTTCGAGAGCAGCTTTCAGAGAGAATAAAATGATTGCAGAAATTTACGTCTCTCTAGAAAATTAATTATTACCTTTCTCCTTGGTATGGATAATGAAATGTTCAGTTATATTATAAGCCACTACAGAAAACACAGAAATGTACGCATGTTGGGAAGCTAAATCTACCTTTTTCTAGGTCTCTAATTTCCACAGAGAGACGAGAAGGGGGGATGTCACTTCTGGCTAGCACCCAGTCACCAAGTTTCTTCAGTTTCTTATATTCCACTCTGAATGACTGAATAGGGAACCCGCCGTTCCCACGTGGGATCCAAGTCACATAGGCAGATGTCTCAGATGCTACTGAAATAGTGGGACGATCTGGAGCCTCAGGGGCTGTAAAGAATAGGAAGATTATGTAACAGATATGAAATTAATCTCAATTTCAGACTGGAAGAGTAAAGCTGAAGCCACCCTTGTTTGTTTCTGGTGTTTAAAATGGGATTCAACATTTATGAATGGAAAATCAATAGTTTCTTCATAAAAATCAGAAAATCCTATGACTGTTTCACCAAGTTATTATTTTATTTTACTTTCTTAAAAAATGTTATTTCTTTCTACCACAACCCATAAAAAAAAGAGTGCTTCCCTCCAATAATTACCAATGAATGGAAGGAGGAGGGAATTTAGCCAGTTCAGTCCAGTTCATGGAAACCAGCTGTTAAAAAAATTAAGCCCTAAATCCTAAGCAGAGGAGGGCAGTGATCTGGTATCTTTCATGGCCTGCCGGAAGGATTTAGCCGCATCCAGACTTGGGCTCTCTGCTCAGCCTTTAGTAGGATGTGGTGGTTAGCATGCTTAGAAGGGAGAAAGAGCAGTTGCACAGCCCACAAAAGATTCCTGACACTGCCAACCCAGAAGTAGTGATTAAGTGTGAGCAGAAGCACCAGGTCTCACCACACAGAGAGCTGAGTGGGGAGCAGAGTGAACCCTTGTGCTACATTTCTGAGCTCATGTGTTCCTTACCTGCTCAAGAAGTGCTTGTTGCCTAAATTAGAGAACACCCTGAGGGAAAGGGCATCTTATATTGGCTGAAAAATATACAAGAAACTGTTGAAAACTAATAAATGCACAGGAGCTGCAAATGTCTTTATATATTAGCCATTGCTTGGGAAAGGATGCTTGGCTGTGAATTCTAACCTTTTTTTGTAGCTCCTAAAAATAGCATCTCTCAATTTTCTTTTGTCCCTGTCCATTGTTTTTCCCCTCAACTGTACTCCACCCAGAGCTGTTTTCTCCTTTCTTCTCTTCCCTTCACAACTTCTCTTATCCCCTCTCCATCCTGGCTGCTGCTTCTGGGGTTCGTTTCTTTATGTCTATGTTGAAATAGGGAAGGGAATATGTTTCTGTGTGAGAGAGAGAACGGTTGGCATATAGAGGGGAATCCAATAATTCTATACATGAGGTGCCTTAGCCCATTGAAAATTAACTTTAATCAGTAGTTATTAATAAATCTCTTTTTTACCCTGCCCTCTTTGAAGCATGGTGTCTACCAAGGACTTAGATAATCAAATGTGCCTTCTTACACACACACACAAACACAGATCTTTATTTGGGGGGCAGTGAGAGAATCTCCAGGTTTGGTTTTAGCTGGAATTTACAAACTTAGATTGACAAGAGGGGAAGCTGGACACTGGCAGGATTTTTATCCATATTTACATTTTTTTCCCCTGTTTTTCTTTTTTGGGCAAGATTGCCTTAAATGTAGAATTCTCTTCCTATGGAGAAAATATGGTATATTAGTAACAAGGGATTGTTAGAGTCAAAAATGTGTACACTGAATAAGAATTGTTTTAAAGTTTCCACTTACAGCCAATATCTGTCCTAAATTCATAAAATGCTCAATCAGCCCATGTAGACAGATCTGGTGTGCTATTTTAAAATATCCTTTTAATTAAAAACAATAGTTCAAATTTTTAAATATCATTGTTGTTCCCTAATGATTATATATCATTGGCATTTCTATGGTAGGTACTTGATGCCAAAAAAACACTGACTCTGGAGAGAGATGTGACCTAATAAGGACTAGAAAGAAGATAAAATAGCCTCTCTTTTACTATTTGTATAGTCTGGCCTTTCTTTAAAATCAGCTGCCTGGTCTTTTCTAATTCTTTTCTTGAAATAAACTGGCCTCTAGACCCCAAAAAACTTTGTTGCTACAATTCTGAGATGACTTACGGGACAGGCGATTATTATCTGATTGGTTGCTACTTCGAGAGCCAGTGCCTGGGTCATCCTTCTGGAACTGCTGTTCTTTACTGGCAACAATATCTGGTTTTGGTCGTCGTCCTAAGCAAGACAAAAATAATTAACCAAGGAGTATTATATTAAGTGGCTGTTGCTGTTACATAAACTTCACCACTGTGGGAGTTTGCATTCCAAGGAATTACACTGCTTTAGTTAACATGAATATGGCAAACTGCATGCTTTCTTTGTGAGAAAATGTTTTTCAGTTAACTTTTCCATTTTAAGTTTTTCTAAGAATATGATTACTTTGATGAATTCTTTTCTAGACAGAGACTTTGCATATGAAATGGACATACCATTAGAAGAAGCAAGACCGTATTAGGGATTCTAACCACCCAGAATTTGGTGTCACAATATGTGTACTCTAAAACACATCATTAAGTACCTACCAAAAGGTACATTACTGATCACTAGATAAGCAACTATTTATAGAAAGAAAGCACATATAACTAATTGCTAAAAGGTAGGGCCATTAACATCGCTTTTTCCAATATGGAATCCTAGCCAGCATGGTTGTTGCAGAATTGAAATCCATCACATCAAGAGAGCACCAGCCTGGAGAAGGTCTCCTTGGCATCAGGACAAGCCAGTAACTTTCCATGCAATTGTATCCTAAAAGACAGTTATTCTTTACCTGTTCTGAAGGTCACCATGGCTGTCTGGCCCTCTCCAGCACAATTATAAGCAGCCATCTCCACTTCATATAAACTTCCTGGATCCAGTTTTGTTAGACTTAAATGATACTGGCTGGCAGGGACATCTTGGATTATCCAGTTATCTGAAGAATTTATTACCTGTTAAAAAAAAGATGAACACAATGATCAGTGGATATGATGTGCTTTATGAAGGGTAAAAGGCTATAAGAAGTTTGTGGCTAAGGATGAATATATAGCATCTTCTTCAATCTTTGACTATGCTATGTAGCAATTATGGGCTTTATAATCCCACATACCTGGAGGGCACCAAGTTGGGGAAGACCAATCTAAAATTAACAAAGTTTAAATTGATATCTGAAAAGTTAAAGAAGCTTGTCTTAATGCAGACAAATCTCATTATTCACAAACCCATGTATATAAAAAATAAAATATCAGTGGAAAAACAGACCAGAAGCAGAAACTGTTGGTAGTTAAAATTAGTAACAATTAATATTATGTTACTACTACAATATTACTAATATTGTAATATAACAATAATATCAATATACATTAATACTGATAATGGTAATATTGATAGTCAATATTATTCTGTGTGTTCAAGGTGTAAGGCTATGTTTAAAAACTGAGCTTTTATATGCATTATAATATAGGTAGTCCTCATTTAGTGACTGCCTCAGACAGCAACCATTTGCAGTTATTACAGTGTTGAAAAAGTAACTTTGTGACCAATGTCTGCATTTACAACCTTTACGGTGTCTCCCTCAGTCATGTATTTGCCATTACAGTCAGTTAGTATGCATTGTCCTGCGCCTAGCCCATTTTTTTTCTTTTTTCTCCCCTCACAGAAAGTTTACCTAAACAAGCTATCGCTTCCTGAGCTGCTTTTCTCCCCAGCATAGCCTCTCTCTAAAAAGTGCACACAAGAAGTTAACAAGCTCAGCTCTGTGACTTTAATTAGTTGATTAGAACTCTCCAGCTGGCTTACAGCTGCTGCCGGACACTGACAAGACCCTAATCAATTTCATCCTGAAGGCTTTTTTGCCTCCTAAGCAGAGTGCACTAGGCAAACAGCTGGCACTAGTACATTCTTTTCCATGTCTATTCCCCATTGTGTGCCTGCTGACTCTCTTGTAATCCCTTCCTCTCCAAGTACAAATATTAATTCCCTTCTTGCTAATTATCCCAGCACCAGGGTGATCATTCCAAAGGGCAGGGGAGCGGGGGAAGAGGGCTATAAGATTTGCCCTTTTACCCAGCTTCCTCATGAGTCGAGTTCCAGAAACCTTCCCTGCCATTTGGGCTCACCTGGCTGTTTGGGGTCATATCTTTCTGATGCTGTAAAGCAAAGGAAAGCTGGAGTAAAATCGTAAGCACAGTTGCAGTCATGTGATGTTTCACTTAGCGACTGCTTTGTTTAATGACCAAGTTGCCTGCCCAAATTGTGGTCATTAAATGAGGACTACCTGTATTGTTGTCCTTCTTAGGTTTGTGTTTGTTCTTTATTTGCATCTCCCCTTCTTTTGTGTATTAAGGCAATAAAATAAAGATAGTTATGGCTCAGAAAAGGTTTAGACAAAGTTTCATATAGCAAAAATAATATTCATTTCTCTTTTTCCTCATCTTTGTGGATAACCCACAACTCATAACATGTCATCTTTCTTTGTCTTACATTAATTTTGTGGACTTCTTCTGTTTTGAGATTTTTGTCTGTTTCTCATAACATGGAAAAATTTAGTGACACTAATTCCTTGGAGCTCAGCAGCTTATAGTCACATTTGTAACAAAAATTAAACACATACAAAAGTACACTTAATGAATGTAAATTAATTAAATTAAGTTTGCTATGTAAAGTATACTATTAAATTCAGGATACTAAACTTGAAAATTTATGAGTATACCAAATTGTGCATAATGTATTTTAAATGAACTTACATACAATAGGTAAAAATGCTAAAAATTAAATGCTGACACGTTGTTAAAAAATACTGTTATGTTTGTGGAGAATAGAGGAGAGATGGAAAGGCTCTGTTCATGGCATCAACATTTCTGCAAAAAATGTGTGCTGTGAACATATAGAAGTGGGAGTTTAAGCTGTTTTGATATAAATCAATGTCTAAAGGTATTCACTTCACATACCAAACTGCACAAGCTTAACAAGCTTTTCAGTATGATCATTCATCAAACGATGATAAAGCAGTCCATATTATTTTGATAGCATTCTTGGATACTCCTTAAACTGTGACATCAAACCCTGCCTCAAGTAAATACACAAGCGCTGATGAAGTCATGACAATTGCAGATTTGCTATAACTTGTTTCTCTTTTACATGAAAATCTTATTTCAAGGCATTAGATTGCCAGTCAAACAAGTGGCAGGAATTAAAAGGAAGAACTCTCCCACCCCAATGTATAAAGGCCTTTAATACATAAATATTTCCTATCAAAAATGTGTAGTATACTAAAATCGTATTAATGCTAAGTGCAAAGGCCAATGGTGACTTATTCCGACCTAATAATTTTCAAGAAGCTCTTGAAAAACAGACTGCTCCAATCAACCAGAACAAGAAAGAAATTACAAACTGCAAGCAAAGACTGAGGGCAAATTACCACTTGGTATGTGATTGGGGGCTGCAGTCTACCTCCCTGAGAATAAATGCAATGTAAAAGCAATGTCTTAATTTTAAATTCTTTGTTCTTAAGAGACAAAATCTAGTGCATCCCTCATTTTTATCTCTGTTTGTTAAGAGATAAAGTATTAAGAGTTTCATAAGAATAATGTTATGAAAAGTAAAACAAGAATGCAAATATCACACTAAAATGTATATATGCTCATAGAGTTGGTAACTATATATGTAGGTATGTATCTTTGTTCATGGACAGCCTCTCTCCAACACTTCAATTTTCTTCTCTGCTGATCTCCATCTTCATTTACACTATTGTAAGCTATCCCCATGGTGTTTCCTTATGATAATACTGACAATGGTTCCCCTCCTGCTCACAGCCTTTAGCACTAGTACACAGGACAAGAATTCTGTCCATTATAAAAGGAAGAAAAGGATGATGCTACATAAGCAGGCAGTTAAAAAAAAAAGAAGATATATGGATCTTTCCATGGAGACTATAAATTAATATTGCTGTTAGATATTAATTAGATAGCACATAAGTAAAAAAAAAAATAATTGGAATATGCTAACCTTGCGATACTTTACAATATAGTAAAGGATAGGTGTTTTGTTATCATGCCGTGGTCGCCACAACAATTCATATCCATCAGTTTTGGTAGTCCGTGGAGAGCTAAGTATGACTGGGGCCTCAGCTGGAGAAACCAGTTCTTTTGAGGTACACTGGACAGATGCTGCTGATACTGTAGGCTTTGATTTTAAAAGAACAGCTTTCCCTTTCAGCATTTTTTCACTTTTGGTAAACTTAGTAGGTGTGGTGGCAGACTGTGCTGAATCTCCAACAGGTCCCTGCTGTGACATCTGACTTGTTTCTAAAAGATAAGAGGGAAGACAACTGCCATATTTAATACTTGCACGAACACAGATATTGGCACACCCAACCAATTTTTACAAGGGACATCTCATCAACTCCCAAATCAAGAAGAATGAGACTTCAATGTCACATGAATCTTTAGCAGGCATTAGAATATTTCTCCTTAATTTGATATTATCCAAAATCAGGAATGGAGACAGCAAGAAGCTTAACACTGAAAAGATAAACAATCATAGGATTGGAATGGACATTGGAGGTCTCCACCCTCTGTTCAGAAATCCTCAGATCATTCCAGACAAATGTTCCAACCTTTGTTTGAAAAGAGCACCCATAACTCCAGAAGGCAGGCTGTTTTATTGCCTAACAGCTCTCACAATCAGGAAATTCCTTTTTATTTTGAGTTTGGAACTCTCTCTGTAAAGCTTCCACCCACTGGTTCCTGTCCTTGCCCTATGGAGGATATGGCCACACCCTCTTTCCAGTGATAGCCCAAGTACTGAAAGATAGTTATGTCTTTTCTTAGTCTTACGAAAGGGACAGATCTCAAAGATGATTGTGCTCTTATCTTAACTTTACTAAAGACTTACCTGGTTGGGAAATTCTCAGCTGTATCATAGCTTGTGCACTCCCAACTTCATTTTCTGCCATGCACTGGTATATTCCTTCATCCTCAGGCTCTACACTAGAAAGACGAAGAGCCTTACGAGACAGCTGCATTCGATGGCTGGAAAAGAGAGGAACTGCATTGCGCAGCCACACCACCGAAGGCTGGGGATTCCCTCGAACTCTGCAGGTAAACTTTGCACTCTGTCCCCAAGTGATGATCTGCTGGGATAGTTCCATACTAACCTCTGGAGGTTCTGAAAAGGGGATAGAATTATACTGCCAGTCATTTGGAGAATGATGTAAGAATGGCTCTCTGAAACAGAGACCTCTGTAATCTCTGTGAAATATTTGTAGCTATCCTTACTAGGTCCTTCTGTTATAAACACAGGGTTATGGTGACAGTTATAACCAAAACTATTTCTGTTTGTGTACAACTATTTTGTCAGTACACGACCCTCATAATAATAGTTCCATGCATATTGAAACAACCTAGGACACTACTGGGGAATTTGGCTTTCCAGATGTTGATGAAATATAGTTTCCAGTAACCTCAAATAGCATGTCAATAGCAGGAGAAGCTATGAAATATATTCAGCAACATTTGGAGGTCACAGGTACCCCCCCCCAATGGCCTACAGAAATTGAATTCTTTCCCCTTCTATAATGAAAGGCTCCAGATTCGAAAATTGTTCAGATGTGTCTAGCAAGAGATTTTTGATCCGGACTCTTAATTAACTACAAGAGTATTTATGCCCGGGTAGTCAATTTATATGTCAAAGTATAAAGTAAAATACATTCTATATATTTCATTTGAACAAACACCTACCGGGTAATCCTATCAAATTAGGCTTGTATGTAGAGCAAGAGTGTATAATCAGTGGCTCCAAGTTTCATACATTTTCCAAAACCTGGGGCGTACACCTGTTAACCCCTACTAAATTAGCCACCGAACTGTAATTTTTAAATGTGACAAAAGGGGAAATTATTAAATATGTGGAAGGTATCATAAATAACTGTATTTAATCCCTGATGCAGGGTAACTGCTTTAGCCAGAAATTGCCTATTCCTTTTAAATTATAATTCAGCTTTTTCTGTCATTTCTATCCTCCTAAATAAGATATAATGCCCCTTTGCTCTAATCACCTAATTAAAATCTTTGGTGTAAAAGAGATTAAGAGCCAGAATCACCCAATGATCTTTAAAATTGTTTGCTTGCTCTTCATGGACATTCCATCTAATTAAGTAAATGCTTAATTAGTAAATGTGTATTTTATTTTGATTACATGTTTGGATGTACATCTGTGCACCTAGAATTACAATATTTCAATAACTTTGTTTTGATTTTCTGGCTATTATTCAAAAAGTTGAAAGTTTGGCTCTGTTTTCAAAAATTACCTAATCTACTCATCCATTCATTGCTATAATGTTGGAGCACCCAAGTTAGTCTATTGGTCTAACTGTAGCATATATTTTTAATAGACTGATGGTATTATTCATCTGTGACATGATCTCTTAAACTGTATTAGATCTATTGCATTTACCCAGTTACAATAAGAAGTGACTTCAGACAGTAGCCCCCAAAGATAAGCCTATGCTTGCATATTTGTGCATTTTACTGAAGTTAGTGTTTCTCAAGAGATAGGAGTGGCTTTATACTAGGAGATCAAGGGAATGAAGGAGTACTGAATTCAGCTCCAGTATAGCCCGAGAAACACTTCCTTCCCACTTTAATCCTCTCCAGTCAACAGACTGGGAAGTTAGAACTGCTCTGAAAATTACAGTGACCAATAAGGTCAAAGACTGCATTTTCAAGACTAGAATCACAGATTTTGGAGAAGATGTTGTGTCCAATCCCCTGCTCTGTACAGAAATCCAAATTAAGGCATTGCAGACAAACGACTGTCTGGCTTTTGTCTGAAATATACTATCATATACAATCTATACAACCATATATAATTTAGTAGAACAAAAATAGAAAAGAAATTGCAGCTGTCCGCACCAAATACTTGAACATTGTAGAGAATGACAGCTGCTGCAGCTTTCTTCACACCATTGTCAGCCATACAGCTGTAAGTCCCTGAGTCTTCCTCACTGATGGCATCTATCAGAAGATTGCTGAGAAGGAACCGAGTTTTATTGTAGCTAGAGACATTGGAGCCATCCTTAGTCCATGTGACATGTGGAGGTGGAATCCCACTAGCTACACATTCAAGGATAAGGCTTTGGCCCTTGGTGATAATGATGGTCTGGGCCTCTGTGGGATAAATTATGCGAGCGGCCTCAGCTGTTGAGCCTATGCAAAAAGAAATCAGATAAAGAAAGGAAAGTAATTGGCCATAAGAATTGGTTGCCTCTTACAAATGTTCTAAATACAATGTTACACCATGATTACAGAGTTTCAGCATCTTAGTCTTTAAAACTTTATCCCTAAAGATTTAAAAACTGGATTTTTTTTTTTACAAATTACCAAAAACTATAATTTGTAACATCATCAGCTTTTGTAACTTGTTTTGCAGAAAGCTGTCACATAACATTTCATGGGCACTTCAGAAAATTAAGCTATCAACCTAACATATTATTTTAATTATGCATTTTTTCTACCTGAAATATTTTACAAATTTTATCCCATTTTACTTCACAAAATGGGATAAAATTCACTGGGGGCTCGCACCAGTGGAGGTGGCTTGTGGGGTGATGGACTTTGCCCCCCCCCCCCATCATCTTGAATGTTCTTAGTATTTATGTACAGGGTTTGTTGTCTCTATTTGATTTTTAATGGATTAATTTATTTTAACTATTTATGGGGGATTTTTAATTGTTGATGGGGTTTCTGATATTAACTGTGAGCCGCCCAGACTCACATACTAACTACATACATACATACATCATGTATAAATAAAGTCAGCCAGATTTATAGTTGCTGGTATATATGTGGATCTGATCTACAATCTGGTGATCAGCACACTTGGCATTCTATCCTTTATAGCACACTACCTTTCTCTCTAACCAATCACATTTATGTTTTCTGTGAATTACACTTAACAGAAAACAAGAAGCTTACTACTATCAGAGGGGTGAAGTAGGGAGTGAAGTGTTAAATCATCTACAACTTTCAAAGGTCTCTAGATTCACTCTAACCAGGGTAAATGGTGATGGTTTTGCCAAAATTTCTATGAATTCTTTATATATGTACTATCTATGGTGGTGCTTAAATGTTTGTGAACCCCTTTGAATGTTCAATATTTCTGCATAAATATGACCTAAAATGTGATCTGTTCTCCACACAAGTCCTAAAACTTGTTCATTGATTTGTGGCAAAAGTATGAGAACCTTTAGGATTATCAGATCATATGAGGGGAAAATTAGAGTGAAATATTTCAATCAATGGGATGATAATCAGGTGTGAGTGTGGGAGGTCCTTCCTTATTTGAAGAACAGAATTCTGAGCATTCACTATCAAAGTCTGATCTTCACAACACAGGTATGTTGGAAGTGTGGCATGGCTTGAGCAAAGGAGATTTCTGAGGACCTCCAAAAATCAGTTGTTGAAGCTCACTAGGCTGGAAAAGGTTACAGAACTATTTGAACACCACCAGTCCACTGTCAGGCATATTGTGTACAAATGAAGGCAATTCAACACCCTTGTTACCGTCCCCAAGAGTGGTTGCCCAACCACACCAAAAGCAAAGTGTGTAATTCTCTGAGAGGTCTCAAACAACCCCAGGGTAATGTTTAAGGAACTAAAGGCCTTTCTTGAACTGGTGAATGTCAGTGTTCATGAGACCACCATCAGGAGAACACTGACCAAAAATGGTGTGCATGGCAGGGTTTCAGGGAGAAAGCTACTACTCTCCAAAAAGGACATGGTTGCCTGTCTACAGTTTGCAAAAGACCACATGGATAAGCCAGACTATTGGAAGAATGTTCTGTGGATGGATGAGACCAAAATAGAACTATTTGGCTTGAATGAAAAGCGTTATGTTTAAGAACCTTATCCCACCTGTGAAACATGGTGGTGGCAGTATCATGTTTTAGGCCTGCTTTGCTGCCTCTGGACCAGGACAGCTTGCCATCATTGATGGAACTATGAATTCTGAATTGTATCAGCCAGTTCTACAGGAAAATGTCAGGGTATCTATCCGTGAACTGAAGCTCAAGAGAAAGTGGGTTATGGAGCAAGACAACGACCAAAACACACAAGCTGTACAAGCAAAGAACGATTAAAGCAGAAAAAAGTTAACGTTGTGGAATGGCCAAGTCGAAGTCCTTAATCTTACAGAAATGTGGAATGACCTGAAGTGGGCAGTTCAGGGAGGAAGCCCACCAACATCCCTGAGTTGAAGCTGTTCTGTAAGGAAGAATGGACTCAAATTCCTCCAAGCCAATGCGCAGGACTGATCAACAGTTATCGAAATGTTTAGTTGCAGTTATTGCTGCTCAGTAGGATATACCAGTTACTGATTACTTCTGCCACACACAAAGATGTCACTTTGGATCATTTTCCTCAATAAATAATAAACATGTATAATGTTTTTGACTCATTTGTTTAACTGGGTTCGCTTTACCTAGTTTTACCCTTGCAGCCAAAAGATTTAGAAATTAGGACTGCTTCTGTGAGTTACTTTTCCCAGCAATGACTACTCTAGGAATATTTGCTTAAAATCAGTAAAAAAAATTTGCAGAAGCATCTTTGTAGTTTCTTTCTTTTCCCTAAGGGCATGGAGACTGTATTCTGACAGTCCAGGAATGCACACTGAAAAGCAGGAAGCATATGTAAAAATAAGAGGTCTCTTGAGACAACATGATGTGATACTACAAAGAGCAACAGAAAAGGAGAGACATGGCTGTAACTTGGAGAAATATTTACAAAAAGAAAGCTCAATCTTTAGAAACAGTCATACTACATGTCATAGACTTGCACAAAAAAACATGTGAAAATTAGATCTCAAAAGAAGGTGCTGTGCACAAAGCAAGACAGCCTACATTGAATGCTACTGGAAACATTACAGATAAGAGATGCCATCATTGAACAGTTTTGAGCCAAGGAACCCAAATACTCAGAAGTAGTGTCTTACGTCTCACACGGAGTCTCTCACTAGACACAGATGTTTTTACTTCCTGGGTGACAGGGTTGTAGGCTGCACATTTGTAAGTTCCTTCATCATCCTGGCTGGCATTGACTATCTGAAGATTCCCAGATGGCATAATCAAGTAGTTGTCTATTAAGATAAAGAAAGAAATTACTCAGAACTATTTTCTGAGAAAAGAAACATTTCTACTGTGCAAGTTCTACCATGCTATGGATAGAAAATGAAACTTTTTGGCTGAACTTGCACAACATACTTAACTGAGTCATTTCTAGGTCAAACATATATTCTTGTTTGATATAAGATGGTGGCTATATAAATGTAATCAATCAATCCAAAAAGCTAGTTAATGCAGAAACAGACCATTCTTTTATCCCGAAATAGTATAGATCAACTTCTAATCAGAGTTTGCTTTCCCTGGATCAGGCCATGTTGTGCAAACCAGGATTTAATTTAATTTAATTTAATATTATTATTTGATTTAGGCTCCAACCGACTTTAAACAACCCTAGTAGTCCTCTATTGCCCAATCAATCTTCCCAAGTGCTTCATAACAAAACTCTCTACCCTGGATTGGCATTCATATAACACTTTACAAACCCTGACTGCCTTCTGTACCTAGGCCATGCCTGTTCCTTGCCTAGCTAATGGGGAAGGAAGGGGGCACTGAAGAAATGAAGCTTTGTTTCACAAAGGTTCACAACACAAAGGCTCATGAGATAAAGACAGGACTACTGATGTGAATGGGGTTCTGTATTCTCCAAAACGGTGGTCACTGACTGATTAGGGTAATTCTATGTTGTCAGATCCAGATCCAACAGGAAGGATCTATGAATAGGTTAGCAGTTCCAATAGAAGAGAATATGTGTAGCTCAGGGTTGAACTGTGGAGTCCTTGGGGTTCTCTGAGCCTGGTTGTTTTCTTGCAAATGTTTTGTTACCCAGCTAGGTAACATCTTCAGTACAGTAACCCCAAGGGCTCCACAGGTTAGCAGTTGTCAGGGTTTAAGTATGTTGTGACAATGTACATTGTCATATTAAAAGTAGATTTTAACCAAGTTTGTTAGGAAGAGAAAAAAATAGCGAACAGTTGGAAGAGAAGAATAAAAATAAATGAAGTTTAAAAAAAAGAACAGTTGCAGTCAGACATTTGTCTAGTGTTGGATATGATTCAAATCTATGTTTGTTTAATCAGGCTTAAATTCCAATGTATATAACAAAAGTTACTCCACAGTACAGGTAGTCCTCAGGTTACAACTATTTGTTCAGCAACCGTTCAAAGTTACAACAGTGCTGAATGAGTCATACTTATGACTGGTCCTCGGAGTTCCGGCTGTCACAGCATCCCCACGGTCATGTGATCACAATTTGGGAGCTTGGCACCCAGCTTGCAATTATGTTGCTGCAGCATCCCGTGGTCATGGGATCATGATTTGTGACCTTCCCTGCTGGCTTCCCACAAGCCATGTCAATGGCTAAGCTGGTAGGACGTCAGAAGTAATGGTCATGTGAGGACCTTGCTTAACGACCTGTGTGGTCCTCGCTTAACAAAGGCAAGCAGGATTACCATAGTTGCTGTTGCTAAGTGGCGCAGTCACATGACATTGCATTTTATGATCACATTGCTTAGCAATGGCAATTCCCATCCCAATTGCCATTGTAAGATGAGGACTGCCTGTAAATGTCTTTAGGATTGCAGCTGAAGACCTAAATTCAAAGCAAGCTCTTTAGTTGATATAAAAAATTGCAGCAAAAATTAAGTTGTTTGAATTAATTCTTAATTTGAAAATCTCAAGAAAACAACAAGCAGAGAAATATGGCATAGAACTGAACACTGCAGTCTATCTCAAATTAAATTATCCTTATTTTAAAATGGACTATAGTGTAACAATTCTTATGCTATTGTGGTAGTGTATAACTTTTGCCTCAAAGATAACTAAAAGGAAAAGAAAATGGGGGGAAATGCATAGAAACTTCTGCTTTGAACTCCATAAAGTAAGAAGGTTCAGAAGGTTTATCTAATGTACAGGTAATGTACAACCACTGCATGTGTTTTTTGAAAAACAGTGTTGTTAGGGTATCTAAATACATTTTTAATTGGAATTATATTGATCTTTCCACCAGCCCTTGTATCTGGCTGTGTGCATGTATTTGTGCAGTTCAGCCAAAAAGTGATTGGAACAGCTGTCATATTCCCAACCTCAATATTTTCATATACACTTATGTCCAACCAAAATATTCCCTCCCATTACCCGATATATCTGCTGTAGATTGGTGGAATGGAAGAAAACTTGGCTTAAAAATGACTCAATAAATAATCACAATTATCTAACATCTCTAAGATTCCTTATGCCTTCCCTTAACACCAGACATATGTATGATATGATCCAGTCACTGCTTAGAATTCTGAAAACTGAAAACCACTTATTTGCAGTTTGCCTTGGCTGAAATAGGACAAAACAAAAAACATTAATTCAGTTGCTTCTCTTTCCACCATCAATCACAGCTCACCTCTAGAGGCCTCCAGCCATTCTTGCTTCACACTGTAGCGAACCTGGGCTTTTGGATGGCTTTCAGGAAGGTCACAAGCAATCACAGCTGTATTTCCCTCGTCAACTTCTATTACATGCTGACCATCATATTTAAAGTCTTTGAGTTCTATTAAAATTATAGTAACAAGTTAGTATATCAATTAATAGTTTACATCTAATAGTAGTAATATGTTTATTTGGTATGCACTTATACCTAAGTGCAGTACAAGCAAAGCAATAAAAATATAACAGTACAGACCAGTATCAGTAGTAGAACAATGTAATCACTATAAAACATTTACTAATAGCAGCACAACCATAATTTGAAATGATCAGATGGAGTTATATTTTTGATTCAAGGCTAGCCAGTTAAAATATAAATCCAAGAGTTACGTCAGGCTTTTAGGCTTCTTTGGACACACACCCTGCAAAAAAGGAAAACACACACACTACATGCCTTCAGATGTAGTGAGAGCAATGTAAGATGGTCCAAATGGACATTTTGCCCCTCAAGTTCAAAGTATTAAAATGATCCTGATAAGAACATAACAAAAATTTGGCCAAACCAAAAGCTCACACAGTCTTACACTCTGAGTAACAAATCAGCTGACTAGATGTATCTGAAAAGATTGCAACCAAAACATAGTGCTGCCTTTGATTCTGGGTGTAGCATGCAGCCTTCAAAAAGAGCACCTATTGCTTGCAAGAGGAGAACTCTATTCTGTACCTTATACAGTAGGTGCCAACCCAAAAATTTGTTAAGACAGCTACCTCAAATAACTTGGCCTTGAAAGGTGCTTTGTCAAACTTCAACCAAACTTGCGACACTTTATGCACTAAGTTTAAAATTTAGTCTCAATATCACTAATATTTTTTTTCAGCTTATTGGAGTATAACCAAATTATAGAATTAGAAGGAACAACAAGGCGTTCTAAAAGTAGGACAAATGAATATTACGGCAAGTATTGCTGTTACTGTACTGCGCCATTCTTTAAAATGCAGATTCACTTCAACCTAAAGACTGCCATTTTGCAACGAATTTTTTAAAACATACCTAACTACTACATTTATTACAACATTATATCATTATGCTTTTCCAGAAGAATTTTATTAATTTAGGAGCAAGGGGAGGTTTTAAACTATGACACAAATGCCTAGTAATATGTATAGAAGACTGCAACAAAACAAAGCAATGTAACTATAATTATTGAATAAACATCCCCAAATATATACTTAATTTAATCCAGGGAATCTTTAAAGACATTTGCCTAGACATATTGTTCCAATAAAACAGATACATATTTTTGGAGACAGCAAAATGCAGTGATATACATTAAGTAGTTATTATGCTTTAATGGCCTTGATTGGTACATTTTTTGTTTAGAAAACTTTAGTGGAACACCTTTTTCTAGGAACTGATAAACTAGAGTATGCAAAGCATTTTGAAAAAATGACTTGTTTTGGGTACAAAACAGGATATTTCATACATTTTTAAAGCAGTTTTAGCTAAAGCTTCAAATGTTGAAAACAGGATGTTTTGCACTTAGGGTAAGATGTTTCATAAAATCTGGCACTTGAAATGTTTCAAGATAAAGGCAAAGCTCTATCATAAATCATGACTGTAGTGATAATATATACTCCAATGAAGTAGGTTAGGAGGATCTTAAAAATCTGACTTTTCACTTTTCACATAACCTTTAAAGAATTAATATCTATTAGTAGATTTCAACAATATTCCTTGTGGAGTTGTCTTCCCCAACAGCCAAGTCTTTGATAAAGTCTCACTAGCCCACATTGGTTTGTCTGGATAACAGCACTTATCTGAATATGAATAAAACCAAGAAAAAAGAGGCTATTCCTGTGTGAGGGTCAATTATTTCCTGTACTGGCCTTCTTCTGATGTCTGTGTGGAATTTTTAGGTTCTATCCAAATTCCCAGATCTTTGCCTGCAGCTGTAGGGTTTATGCATACAAGCATGTGCATAGAAAACTGAACATTAATCTGAAGATTAGATGATAGTTTTTTGGTTGAGAGTTGCCATATGCTAGTTATATGTTTAGAAGGGGAGAATGCAAGTTCAAAAAAGTTTGAGAAACAATGCTATAAACAGAACTTCGTGCAAAAGGACTGTTTCCCCATGTCCCAATTTGAAATCACAGGATTACCAGCCTCAAAGCCTGAGTGGGGCACTTTATATTTAAGTATTAGTTACACTGAAAGAGAAATTCTGTTATCAGTTGTTTCCTTACTGTAACACTGTGAAAATAAAAACTCATCCAATATTATATTAGGTTACTGTTTCTAAATCACAACTTCTCATCTCCGATCTATATTCTGAAAACAAAGAATTCCTTCCCAAATTTAGACAATTTTAAAATCAGTAGTTTCTCCTTGTTTTTATAGTTGAAGAATCTGGAACATTTGCTTGGAAATTTTATAACACTGCATTAGACTCCCTTCATATGCCCTGGAAAAGTAAGAAGGTGTTACTATCCCAAGTTGGACTAGCTCGGGGCAAGTATTTAGGGAGTTTGGACAGCAGAAACCAGAAGAGACTGCAAACTAGGAATTATAGCCAAGTCTCTATTGGCAGAATGGGAGAGTGGAAAAATATGTTTTCATTCTCTGGGATTTATATCAGCTCTCCAACAGTAAAAGACAGATCTGGCTCCAAGGTTCTCCCACCCACGCTCATGGAAAAGTGACATGAAATTTCTCAAACAGGCTAATTAAAGCAAGATTGCTTCAAAAACATTTTAAAATAAAAAACAGCTCCCTTGGCAGCATAGCAAAAAGCCTTCCAAAATGTAAAACGTATTAGCTGTCAGGAGACTATTTCAGTGCTAGTGCCTGGATTCAAGAAAAGAGGGAGGGGAAAGGCTTAACAAAGACATAAAAATGATTTGCAGCAAACATGTTTAATACTTTAGGAATGTCTTGGCATCATACAACCAAAAATAATTAATAAATGCAAAACAAGAGAAGATGTTACGGGTAAACTTCAGTTAAAGTAATTAATCCTTTAAAGACAAATTTAGGAGGGAGAGCTATGTTTCCATGGGATACTGCAGATAGATTAAAGTTAATTCTTCTCTTGCAAGATCTCTACAGAACTTTCCATTCCTCCTAATGTGAAAATTGTGTTTGAGAAGAGAAGGGTGCTAGAATTATTCTCTCATTTCCCTCTTTTCATGACATTAACTATTAAAGAAGGATAAGAAAAGAGAGTAAAAAAGTAATGATAGAGCTTGGCTGCTCACAGCACATATTTCTCCGATCAACAACATGTGAGCTGGAATCAGAAAAAAATAATGTGCATCCTGGTGGTCCAAATTCATCACAGCAGTAGTTGAACCCTACAACTATTGTGAAGGCTTCAGAATTACTGGCAAAAAAAGTGTATGTCCACAAAAAATAGACCAATTTCTTTTCTTTTCTTTTTTTAAGCATTTGAACCTATGAGCAAAGAGAACAGTTCCACAGTTTTGCAATCCAATTTCTTAACAACATTCTCAGAAGAAAAATTACATTTTTTTGCACTTAGAAGACATTTGTGGGTCTAGAGAGAGAAAATGTAGTTTAAGAATAATAAAATAGTATTACATGTAAAAAATAACTCCTGGAATATAATCATGTCTCTGCTCTCCCTTCCCTTTCCAAATAGCTCATCAGTACAATAGCAGTGGTTTTTTGTCAGGTCCATAGGAAGATATCTGGCTAAGCCACTACTAAGCATACAAAAAGACCCTAAACGAGTTTAAAGGAATCCTCACATAATTCAGATCCCAAAGAAAACCATCTGGAGAGGCATCACAGATTACTAATTTTAAAGGTAGACTTCTTTTCCAGAAGAAGCAGCACATGAAGCAGCCTTTAAATCACAGAATTGGAAAGAACCAACTAGGTCACTGAGTCTTATCTCTTGCTCCATGCAGGAATCCAAATTAAAGCATACACAACAGATGGCTGTCTAGCCTTTACCTGCACACATCCAGTAAAAGGAAACCTACCACCTATCTGGGTAATTGGTTCTACAGTTGGATGCTGTTCATAGTTTGGAAATTTTTTTGATCATTAAATTGGAATCAGCTTTCCTATAATTGAAATCCATTATTCTATGACCTGACTCCTGGGATAAGAGAAAACATACATCACATCTTTTCAGGTATCTGAAGAGTGCTACCATATTCTGCTCAACAGCAATATCTGTAAGAAACCACAAAAGCTGCAATTACTTATTTTAGTCACAACATGTGACACAAGTATGCAAGTCACAGCATTTGTGTGATCATCACACAAGAATTGTTATTTGCTCCCCTTTGCCATCTCATGGCACTCACAGCCCTCAGCCTTCTCTTCTCAAAGCTAAATGTTCCCAGTTTCTTCAATCTTTCCTTATATGACTTAGTTTATAATCCCTGATCATCCTCATTGCCCTTCTCTAACCCTGTTCCAGTTTCTCTGAATCCTTCTTAGCATGTGGTGTCCAAACTGGATACAATCCTAGATATGCAGTCTGACCTCTACTGTTCTGCTGTTTTCCTGGCTTTCAGCCACATCTCTGAAAGTAAGATGTAATTCCATACTCAACCAGAAAAAACAACAATTTTTTTGGACAAAACCCAGTTTTTTACCTCACATGTGAAACCTGAATGGTAGGAGATGCACCTGCTTGCAATTTCTGCTACCTATTGATAAAAAAACATAACTTGCCAATAAATGCCTTCACTTTTTATCTTGGCAAAGAGCCTAAAATTTAGGACAGCCCAAAGGAAATGGTATGAGATTACATAGATCTCAAACAGGAACGCACAATATAGTGCCTGTAAGCATTAATGCCTTCAACATCAGCTTTAGTCTTCATTTATTCTAAAGATTCTTTTTCATTAAAAAAAAAAATGCAATGCTGCAAAGTAAAGCACCAGCTTGTGATAATGTTTATTTAAAGGAATGCTTCGGAGTTTCACAAAGCCCCAGTGTCATTTTTAAAAATAAGAATAATAAGGACTACAGCCCAGTGCTTTGCTCAGAAGTGTTTCAGCAGCTTGGATAGCAGAGATCATCCTGAGGGGCAAAAGTGGGTGACGGGTAGCAATCCTGTCCACTTTTCTCTTCTGATAAATATTTTATGACTATGTCTATCATGATAGCTTTTTGTGAATAGGAAACATCTTAAAGACAGCCATTTTATGAGACTAATTTTGATATGAATGTCACAATTGCAACCAGTGACTACTGGTTTAAAAAGCTGCCATCCCTGAATAGTTCTAAGGAGCTGACTTGAAAGAAAGTGGACCACAGCAAAGAAAACATGACAACTTCTGCATAAGTTTCACAGACCAATAGTCCAGAACCATACAGGAGGCATTCTTAAACTGGTATGTCACTGGAAATGGCAGGAATGGAATTTCTTTTCAATTCCAGTTAATTTACACTGGCACTGTTAATTCATCTCACTAAAAATATGTGGTGTTTTTTTTTTTTCAGATTTCTTTCTAATTTGCTTTATTTCATGAGGGACTCAACTCTTAAGAGTGAAAAGTAACATCAGATGGGAGAACATGAACTAGACTGAGAAAACTTATCCTAAAGAAATACATTATAAAGTCAACAGATTTCTAAATATATCACAACACTGACAACAGTAAATGGTCACTTTGGAAAGGTAAAGCTTACAAGAATGAGAACTGAGAAAAATTTAAGAGCGGGATATGAGATATTCCACTATAATCTCCATCTAAACAGCATTTAAACAGTAT
This sequence comes from Liasis olivaceus, assembly GCA_030867105.1. NCBI lineage: Eukaryota > Metazoa > Chordata > Lepidosauria > Squamata > Pythonidae > Liasis > Liasis olivaceus. The sequence goes on along the minus strand of CM061352.1, from coordinate 83,595,932 downwards.
GGGGGAGCTTTCTACCTGGCTTCTATTAAATTTTGTCTCAGTTGTTGTTGGTCTTCACATAAGTAAATCTCAGGTTGAAATGGCTAAAAGGTTTTGGTATAGGATATTTATTTGTAAGTAGTCATGATACTAACCGAAACAGGAAGCCTGAAGAAAGAGATACTTCCTATTGCACCTTTCTAAACCTTCTGTTGCTGTTTTGGCCTAAGAGTTCTTGTACAACAGTACTGATTCTATAACTTTTGTAGGCTAATGCAATTGCCCAAAGATCAGTCTGTGGATTGTAGATGACCATTATCTTTATATACCATAAAATACTGTGACTGGAGGCCAGTCCTGATACTTGCACATTTCTCTTACACTTCCACCCAGTTATTTTTGCCCTGCTCTGCTGAAGTGTTAAGTACTCAAACTAACACCATCAGAGTACATAATTTTTCTTGTATTCACACATACATACTAAATGAAAAAAAAGTTATATAGCCACAGTTATGTCATACATATTACTTCAACTTGCATATGCACCTCTTCAGTCTACACTGAAAATACTCGATTTATCATAGCATCTACTTGATAAGAATAACACACCTTTGTTTTGATTTCCATCTCTCCACATTATAATTCTATTCTGAAAACTCTTAGGAGATGAAAATGGCTTTTCAACATGGAACCAAAACCTGCATCAAGGGACTGATTAGAGGCCCTGACAGAAACAAAATGAAGAATGAGGCATTTTGTTGTCATTGAAAAGACAGCTGCAAAAACACATAGGTCCCCAAAGATATCCCTAAGTAAGGGTCACTGCCCACTGGTATTTCACAAAAAAAAAAAAAAAAAAAGCTTAAGTTGAATGTTGCTTTGCAGGTATGCTTTTGAATCTGAGCATCAGAACACAGAACCACACTATCTTATGTAACTCTGCACATAATTAATAACAATAGACGATGGGTGATTACAACTGTAATATTTTAGGGTAGCGTTAAAGACAGCTGGCAACATTTTTTAACCATACCAATACAATGGTATGTTCCCTTGGTATGAGTTACAGTGGTTTATTGTCTTCAAAATCAGCTGTTCTTACTTATGCTGTACGTAGCCTGTTTTAAGTATATTGATAAATATGTCAATTTTATATTTACTGAATTCATTTAAGTTTTACCATACATTTCTTGTCTGAACTTGTATTAATTTCAGGCAGTTTTGAGATGCATCAGCTTTCAAGAAATATTTGAAATGGGGTTTTCCTATGCTAGTTAGCCAAAGGCAATAAAATATATCTTGGGAAAGAGGAATATTACTGAAGAATCCTTATATAATTTTTACTTCAACGAATATTTATCATATATATTTTGAATACACTGAGTAAACATAATTTCTCTGAGTAGATTATGAAACTATTAAAAGAATTTTAAAATAACAATAGAAACTCTAATATACATAATAAAAATACACGAAATATGTAAGCCACAATTCCAGTATAAAGCAGGCACTTAAAATTCCAAAACTTTATTTTAAAAATTTGAAATGAAAATAAAGATTATGACAGCAAGATAGCAGCATAGGTACTATCTGTATTGTTTGAAGAAGAGGGTCATCAGCAAGGACACCTGGAGAAAGGTCTCCAAAGATCACTGAAGGACTCAAATTGATAGATTCATAGCTGCAGTTTGTACAGTTTGAAAGCTTTCATTCATTTCATTTTGGTCAAAGACTGAAAAATGTTGAGACTTAATTATGAATACTTCCATGGATTAGACTCTGTGCCAGTCTGAAGGCAACTCTGCACCTCTGTGCAACTGGCTAAGAGTTTAACTAGCTCCAGTCCTAAATATTAGGCAATGGGAGGGAGGATACAATGGAGAAAAGGAAGGTAGTGTAGAGAGGAGTAGAGACAGTGAAGGAATGCAAAAGCTGTTAACAGATAAAAGAGGTAGGAAACAAAATGTGAGCCCTAGGAAAGAACTAAATGTAAGAAAGAAACCCAAAAGAAACCTACCTTGATTCTGTGTGGCCTGAGAGAAGATAAAGGGAAATTCTAGCAGCTTTCAAGATTCTGTTACAATGCCCTGCAGTAATATAATTCCAACAGTCCTTGCGGTGTCTGTATCCTGACCTGGACTACCTTAAAGGGCTAACATCAGTCTTGAAAGCCTCCCTACTCTCAAAGAGGCATCAAATCTTGCCTTTGATCCTGGAGGTGGCATCACATCCTCAGGACCCCCCACTGTCTGCAAAACAACTTGCTGACTGTTGCAACATCAACAACAAATGGAGTTACAAATATCAAACCTGTACAATGCCATGGCACAACTAACACAGCAGTTGGGACAAGGCTTGTATCAGCCAGGAGCAGCTCAGCAGCCTGCAGTCCAACCAATATTTCTTTGCTTTCATGGGAGTTTGCTGGAAATGTTTAGAGGAGCTCAGGATCAATTTCTCAGTGTGAACTGTTTATGGTAAGTCAGCTTGAGTTTTCTGAAAGAAGGGGTAGTCAAATGTGCTGCTCATTGAGGGCAATGATGAGTTATTGGATTATTCATGCAAAGATTTAGAATTGCATTTCGGGATATGATTAGGAGAGCAATGGCAAACCGAGCAATTTGAAAGCTGAAACAAGGCAGCCAAAGAGTTTGTCAGTACATACTGGATTTTCAGTTATATGCCAGAGATGTGGGGTGGAATGACCTTGCTCTGACTGACCAGTTTTGAGGCTTTGCTGATGAATTGAGAGATGATTTAATGAAACAAGGCACACTTGAAAATTTGGAAGAACTGTCCCAATGTTGCATGTTAATCAATGGGTGATTGGAAGAGCTGAGGCCTCTCTTCCCCTCTGCCCACCACATGGCCTCCTTAGATGCCTGCACCAGAAACCCCAAGCAAATGGGAGCAGAAAAAGATTCCCGTCAACAGCAGAGAAGAGACTTAGGTTTACATATCTAATGCGGAGCCCCAGGACACCTAGCCAAGACTTGCACACTAAAGTTCAGACCTCTGAGTCAGCTACAAATTGCAGTACCTGTGAAACTGCAGGTTACATAGTAAGCAAGAGCCCAAATCACTTCAAAGCCTCGTCTTTGGGAAACTTCACAATCTCCCCTCCCAAGAGCCCTCAGACAATTAAAAAGAGCTCAGGTACCTGACATCAGGCAAGTGTATTTCATTATCCTTGTTACTCTTCATTCAATCTCTGGTTTTCAGATACCACTCTCTGATCTTCTAGTGCATTAGCCAATTGCATAGATGAGACACAGTGCAATTGTTTATATTGCCTACATAGTAATTACAGAAACCTATCCTTGTGGAAATGATTTACAGGCAAGTGCTCTGAGCTGGTCTTGTTTTGCAGCACACACCACCTCTGAAACTTACAATAAATGGTTATACAGAATTCTTGACACTCTATGTCACAGCTTCTCTACATGTTCCCATTGTTCTGGACAATGACTGGCTACAAGCCCATAATTCAGATGTACACTGAGAGTGAGGAACAATTTCTTTTCCATCTCAAAGGTGTCAGTAGCACCATTTGCAACTTTCCACACTCTCATCCTTCTGCTCAGTTCTCTGAATTTTCTTCTTGCCAGAAAAGTATGCAGAGTTTGCTGATGTTTTTAGGGAGAAGGAAGCAACTACACTGCCTCCTTATCGAACATGTGACTGTACCATCAACTTGAAGGTGGGAGCCCAGATTCCACCATCTATTTAAGAGTTACCGATGTTAAAAGAATTTCTCCATGATAATCTGAATAAAGGTTTTATTTGTCCTTCTAAACCTCCAGCATCTCCCCTCACATTTTTCAGCCCTAAGGAGGTTAATTCTGTCGGGACTTCTAAACAGTGTAACCATTAAATTGTGCATACAATTTAATCAGAATGAATGAGGGCCGTGAATACTTAACTGCCTTTGATACCATAAAGTTTAATATTCAAGTGATGCCTTTTGAATTGGTTAATTGCAGCATGGTCCACTCCAGGTTCATGAATGAAATACTTTTTAATATTTTGGATAAATATGACATACTGGTTTTTTTTCCCCCAGAAGACTCACCTTTGCACAAAACTCCTGTTAGAAGTGTCTTACAGCGACTCCGCAAAGAGAAAAAGCAAGCCATAGCCAGGTAGGCTAAACAATTACTGTTTTTCCAAATTAAAAAACCACTGACTACTAGGGAGGCCCATAAGCAAAACAACTGTATTAAGAGGCAAAGCAAGCAGCGGTTTCTACATCTCTCTTAAATGGAAACCATGTTCTCCAAACTTAATCTAGCTGCAGAGCTCAGTCCAAATCCCCCAGAGGCTTCAATCCAAGTGTGGGCCTCTCCCACAGAGGCTTAGAGCTGCTCTTTCACTCTGTTCTGTTTCTCCTTTTCTATCCCAGCCCAGCCTAAACATTTCATTTCTGATTAATATTTTGATAGCAAGCCAATGTTTTTTGGCATTGCAACAAAACCAGTCCCCATTTTACAAACATATCTCCTTCAAACTTTTTAAAGCAAATCTTTCTGTACTCCCACTTTATCCTCTGTTACCCTAACGAGCTCCTCCTATTTCTAACTGAGACAGACTATATGGATATTTTGTCAACTCACTAATGCAGGTAACAGCATTTATCCTACAGGTCTGTTCTCTCAGAACTCTTGACTCTTGAACAATGTCCATAACCCAATTTGATTACATAATTTACTCAATAGGAGGCACATCCTAATTTGGAAGTGTTGATGTGAGCTAAACTCTAGGGTGCCTTCTTGCCTTCTTCGTCACAGATAGGTGTTTTCATCAAATCCTAAAACTGGAAGAAGACATTTAGGTCATCAAATTCAACACCTTGCTCAGTAAAGGAGCTGCCCATATTAGGAACTTTTTCCTAATATTCAAACTGGAATCTGTCTTCCAATAAATTATTATTGTTATATTACTATTTGCACTGAAATGATTCCTATGGTCAAACTGATAAACATCTCTGACAGAGGCCGTACTTTGGCATGAATATCAATCCAGCAGAAAGTTAGAATTCAAATGCCTCCTCCGTATACAAGAGATACCCATTCATCTAATTTGAGCAGGATAACTATGCTCCATTGCAGAGGCAAAGTAATGTAGTTTGAGAGGAAAAAAATCAAAGCTACTTACTGGCTAATGTTACCATGGCAGGAACACTGGCAACAACACCTTCAGACATGCGGGCTATGCACTGGTATCGACCCACTGTGTAATTGTTTAAGGCAGCAATAGTGAGTAGTCTGTGATCAATATGGATCCCCAGAATATCATCTGATTGAAGCAGCTCCTTTCCATTCAGTCTCCAGGTAACATTTACTCCCAAAGGCTCAACCACACATCCCAGAGTCACCAAACCACCATGCTTCTGGACAATAGAATCAGGTTGGACAGAAACATGTAGAGATTGACCTGCAAAGAAAAACAGCCCCAAAATCTCCATAAATCCTGGTAGAAGGCCAGTTTCTTCCACTTTAAATAAACTTAAATAAACTTAACTACCTGAGTTCTATATACACGAAATTACAAGTTTAAGGCTTAAGGCATTCAAGAGCTAGTTACCTCTTGGCAAGAAAATGTAAACGTATTCTATTTAAATACTATACTTTCAGATATATTTGATCCTAATCTAAACAAGACTGTAATGCTAAATGTCTCTGCAAGTAAATAATGGTATGTTCAGCTATCTCCTGCCCCATTGTTCTGTCTCTCTGTCCTAACCTAACCAACCATCTTTGCATGTGAGTCTGCTCTAAATCTTTAGGAGGAGAAAGAACATGTTGCTCCACAACGATCACATTTGTTTCCATGTCAAGTCAAACAAACTTGGAGTAATAGGGGTCATAAAAGTAAACATGTATTATTCCAAAACCTTGGTCCAGTATCCTGTTTTTAAACAATGATATTCATATGCCCCAGAAAAGTCATAAGCAGAACACAATGAAGATAATAATCTCTTGGTATCTTGTCATCCCCATTTGACAATCAGAATGATAGTACTTTTGAATTAGATAAATGTGTTTGGTTGCTCATCCAGGAATTCATTCAGTGATTAATGTAACCAACTTAATCATACATGGTCAGGGTGGTCAAATTACTGAAAGTTGATAAAAATGATGACGAAGGAATAGGCAATGTAAGCAGTGGTAGGAACTCATAAATATAAAAATATAAAACTTTGGTTCTTTAAAAATTGCAAATAAAGTATTGTAAATAAAATCAAGGATCTGAAAATGCATCAGCTACGTAGATAAAAAGTAGGGGAAACAAATTACTCACCCAAATTTGTAATGCAGTTAGCAGATGCCAAAAGCAAACAAGCAATAGCAGTCATGGATCTTTTCCCCTCTGATATCATTGTCATCCCACGCAGAGGAATATGGAGCAAAAAATACCAACCGGAGTTCCCATAAGCTAACCCAGAGCACTTAAGAATGGAAATTCAACTTCATGGATCAACCTGAATAACATCAGAAGGGAGAAAATAAAGCAGTATATTATATAAAATGTAGGAGAATAGCATTGCTGATCTATATCCCTATGTGCCCATACAAATTGGGTGTGGTCTTCCAGGGTCCTTCCAAAATGTGCTTTGAAATATGATTTGGAATATAATGAAAGGAAACAGTAGTTAAGAATGAATAATAAACTACATTTATTTAATTCAATCATTATAAATATAATGTGATAATTACATATAGGTCAAATTTCATTTTTGTTCTGCCTCACCCACTTTGACCTTTCTCTCCTGCTTTTTGAAGTGTAGCATCCAACATGTCATATAAAGACACACCTCTGCTCCATCAGATCTCTACTAAGAACATAAGGATGTTATGCTTCAGTGTTTCTTTAAGTGGCCAACCAAGTGTCTTTGGGATGCCTACAAGCCAGAGGTAGGAAATTTATTCAATTTCTCTGAAATCACCTTATCCTGCTTGAATGCCTCTTTTACTCTTTTGTTGTCTAACTGCTTCCCTGTCTGTTGTGGGGGAATGTCAGAAGAAATACAGAATTGAATGTAGTGGGATTGTAAGTGGTAAAATAAGATGGACATGATCTAGAATGAGTGTGTGATGAAGAAGACTGAATAAAAATATGATGAACCGGTGTAAAAGAAGTACAGTGAGGTGGTTTGGTCATAGAAAGAATGAGGAAAGATCTGATTGCAAATGTAAATAAATGAAGGAAAACTGAACGAGAGGAGGAGAAAGGCCAAGAAAGGTCTAATTGGATGGAGTTGATGAGATCTTAAAAACAGCTCAGAAATTTAAAGAATAAAGTCAAGACTTGAGCTGGTGTATCAATGAGATGGAAGCAAAGATGGTTTGAAGAATAGAATAGTATGGAAAGGCATAGTGAATGGTTCTGGTGTAAGGTAGTTCTAGTTAAATTTCCTTTTCTCTTCCTCTATCTCCTGCTTTTAATTTCTTTTGCATAATGTTGCTTACCCTGAAACAGAATAGCATGATGGATACTTATATATGTAAGTATGTATGTAATAAACATTTGTTAAATCAACAAAGTACTACTATAGCTATTTCCAGATATTTAAGAATTATACAATACAATGGTATGAGATATTTGGAAAATACATTTTGGTACTTTTTTTGTTTTGAGCATTCTAAGTTATAATTCAGCTTTGGTCACTGACATAAATATGGTATTATTCCTGACTTCTGCTCGTTTATTTAAGTCTTCTTTAATCAACTTTATCCTATATGCCCTGCCCTTAGCAATTTTCTAAAAATCAGTCCAGTGCTATATAAAAAAATATTCACTTTTGCTCATATTATTTCACGATGAGTATATGGATAGTAGATATGAACCATGTATTTAATACTTGTAAAATATAAAGCCTATGTATCACAAATGAAATATCCCACTGAACAAATATGTTAATAAGGATATTTTCAGACTATAAATAAGAACATGTCTAATCAAGCAGAGTATAACAATGTTTGCCAAGTTTTGTTACCTTTTTATTTTGCTGTGGTTATAAAAAATATTTTGGTTTAAACAGAAAGACAAATGAAAATATTTCCTCAGCCCTTGGGCTCTTTTTTATACAGAGAGAAGGAAGGGAAAAAAATAGAATCTTGGAGAGAAAAGTACTTGAAATTAAAGGGACCAGAAAAGAGTGACCTAAGGAAAGCCAAATACTAAATCAGCCTTTTCCAACAGCAGCACCCTTAGTGACAGTCAGTGATGAGCATGGCCAGGCAATGTGCCATCCCTTTTAAACATATTGTACTACATGCATGTAAAAAGGTGTGGGGTTTTGCTCACCCAGATGTGCCCAGAATATTGAAGTCAGTGACTATTCCTGCAGATGTTCTTGTTTCTCCTACCAAGTACTCTACCAGGTATGTTGAACTACTATTCTCATAAATCCTACGCAGCTACTGGAATAGGCCACATTAATCAGACAACCACAGTTTGTTTGTTTACCAGTGTACGTACCAAAATAAAATCTGATTGACATGTACTGGATTTAACTAAGTTAATAAAATATATATCTAATTAAAATCATTGGGGCAAGTAGCTGCAATTTAAATCCCACTTATATCAACAAATATACACCACCAATAAATTGCATATTTACTCAGATGTAAGTTGAACTCTTCATTGGAACTTATTCCTAGTAAATATCCAAAGGCTGGTAATCTTAGTTTCAATCCAATATATTTTTTTCTTGATATCTCACTGTATTGATTACCATGTAACAAAACTCCTTCCTGAGATTTTAACTTTCCCACCCCTTTAACATGAGTTTGTTTATTTTTATTTATTTATTTATTTATTTACATATCACATTTATATAGCCGCCCACCTCACACAAAACGACCCTTGGTGGCATACAAGAATTGAATAAAATAACAAATAGATAAAAACAGTCATTATAAAAGATAGAAAAAAGTGATTATTAAAATGCAACATTATCAAAAAGCTTTGAAATTTTAAAGTATACCAATGCCATGGAGACAGCAGAATATCAATCATAGTGGAGCCATCTAAGAATGTCTCCAGTTCCCAAAGACTCCCAAAGTTCTGAGGTATCTGGGTGTAGCTATTTTCCAAATTTCCACTTGAGGTGACAGTTAAGTTGCCATTACCTTAACCAGGATTTCGAATGGGGCAGAAAGAGAGATCCCTCTACTTAAACTAAATAAATGGCTCCAGTTTTTCCATTTAATCAGGAATATCAGAACAAGCGGCTTAGTGTGTGTGGTGCTAGTATAAACCTTGAAGTAAAAAAACAATATAAGGATCTTAATGTTTAATAAATCCAGCAAATTAAGTACTCACCACATTCTAAAAGAACTACACTGATATCCAAAAACAATTCATTAACCAGCAAATAGAATAATGAAGAAACAGAGTCAGAAAATACAAATTATGGTAAAACCACTATAATTATAATATACCATTGAATATGAATTTACATTTTGAACTCATAAGGAGGTTCCAACATTGAATTGGTATTCTAAAGGATGCCAATGGATAGATAGTAACTGGTTCAAAGAAGATCAAACAAAGATTGAAGGCATATACTGAAATACTGTAAAGATGTCAACATCCAAGATACCTTAGTAGATATTCGCTAAGAAGACTTAACAGAATATACAAATTATCATACAATATCCTTAATTTCACATATTAGCAAAATGTTTAGGATCATCCAAATGATCCTAATCCCAGATTAGAGCCCTACATGGAAAAGGAGATGCCAGATATTCAAGCTAGCTTTATAAAAGGACAAGGAACACAAGAGATTACTACTGATGCATGCTAGGTAACTGAAAAAGCCAAAGAATACTAAAAAGTCAGTATGTGCTTCATTGATTATAGAAACAGATTTGATTGTGTTGATCATGTCAAGCTGTGGAATGTGCTTTAAAAAAATGGGAATCCCAGAATATTTCATTGTCCTCATATGAAACATATATGAAGGTCAGGAAACCACAGTATGGACAGAACATAGTGAAACAGATTGGCTCCAGATTGGCAAAGGAGTGAGACAAGGCTGTATTCTCTGCCCTTATTTATTCAATCTATATGCTGAATTGGAAGAAGATGAGTACAATTTTAAAACAGGGGGAAAAAGCTGATATCCGAAAATGCAAAGGATCTGCAAGCTCTAGGAATAAAAGTCAAAGAGCACAGTGAAAAAATGGGACTATAATTAAACATAAAGACCACCAAACTAATGTCAACAGGTAGAACAACCAGCCTTAGAATTTACAATGAAGATTTTGAAGTGGTAGATAGCTTCTGCCTTTCAGGGTCAACCATCAATAGTAAATTTTTGCATACCTACAAAGATCAGAATCATGAAGACAAAGGTATTCCCTTTGACACTCTATGGAAGCTTTAAAGTTTGACTTTGAAGAAGCAAGATAGAATATTTACACTTTTGAAATCTGGTGTTGGAGAAGACTCCTGATAATACCATGGAGAGCCAGGAAAACAACCCAGAGTTCTTACTGGAGGCACAAATGACTAGGCTCAAATTATGTTACTTCAGACACATTATGCAAAGACCCAGCTCTCTAGAGAAGGCTCTAATGCTGAGAAAGGTGGAACAAAAGAGAAAAAGAGGACAATCAGCAGCAAGGTGGATGGATTCTGTTACAGTGGTATTGGGTGCACTGTTAGAAGACTTGAAGGACTAGGTTAGGGGCAGATCATCATGCAGAAAATCTATGTGATCACTAAGAATCAACACCAACTTGACAGCAAGTAATAACAATAACAACAACAACAATGTATCATTTGAAGACCGCTGGCATTGGCAAAATCACTATCAGTCAATTGCAAAAGGCAGCTTTACTTGGAACAGTTTATATCTTGCGACGATACCTGTAACACCATCAAACAACATCTGCCTATCCCAGGTCCTTGGGAAGGACTCAGTAGGTGGATAAAAATGCCAAATCCAGTCTAAATATCTGGCTGACTGTGCAACTCACAATAACAGAATTTACATGACAATTCAAAGGATTCCAGGAGTGCCACATATAATAATCAAATATACCCCTTGATTTTTGCTCCATCATTTTAAGTCCCATCTTTTCCAAAGGAACATGTTTAGCACATTCTTAAAATTTCCATTCAAATCAATAGATTCTAAATGTTTAACTGGTTGGATTGTGTCCTTAATTATTATCAATAGAAATCTGAAGCTAAGCCTTAATGTGATACCTTTTTGATTTAACACCAAGTGTAATTTAATCTATTACAGTTTAGGATTATCTGAAAATCAGATTATGTCATAATATCATAGTTTTAAAAAATCGGTGCAGTAATATATGTAGACACAGACCAAGAGCTTTTCATCAAAAATGTAGCAACTTTATAAAACTAGGTGATAAAAATGAAGAATTTATGAAAAATCTAGATATTTGTGTTCAAATGGTATGTTTCAATGAATTCCTACATGAACAGAAGCTGACACAATGTCTATATGTAACAAAGTTAAACATGGTATCTTTCTGCAAATTTAAATGCATGCCTACTATTTATGCACAGTTGTTTACAGGTTCAGGATAAGAGAAGCAGTAAAATAGCAAGTGCAAACATTTGGACAGCTTTTCAGTCACTACTTTTAACACCTTTAGCAGAAGTAATATCTCCCATTCTTAGATTTGAGATCTTCCCACAGATTTTCAATAATATTCAAATCTGGGAACTGTGAAGGCCATTCTAAAACCTTTATCTTTCCTTCTTGTATGGACATCATGGTTGATTTTGGATGTTTCAGAAGATGTTTCAGACTGCTGTTTTGCTGAAACATTCAATCTCTTTTCAGCTTCAGTTCTTCACTGTTAGCAAGGAAGAATGGGAAAAAATTCCGAAAGCAAAAATAGACTCTTGTGAATCATATAAATAAAATGTAAAAGAGCAAAGTTGCTCAACCTCCTTAAGAACAAATGTCTGCAGGAAAACAAGTTGAACGAAAAGGAATAAAACAAAGGAAGATGGAAGGAATCTTGTGATTCTGACAGTGATACCAGGTGTTATGTTGGTTTATCAGAACAAGGTTTTATTGAGGAAATGCTGTCTGCAGCTCCAGACCTCCTAGATTAACCATGCAATTGTTATTACTACACTATCTGAATGAAACAGCCTTGTTTCAACTGCTATTACCATGTCCATTTCTTCACTGAGAGAAAAGGATGAAGGTGAGTAGAGACAGGAAAAGGAGAAATGAAAGGAGACTCAGTGAGGCAGGTCTGTCAAAGCCTCTAAGAGTAAAGCTACCAGACTTGGGCTACAAAAATCTGGATCACTACTATAGGACAACAAAGAGAAACCATGCCATCTAGTGACCCTTCACCTCTTTGCACTACGGATCCAGTAGTCCTTATAAGAGGGCTTCCTATCTAAGGGAAAAGACCTTAGATCTTCAGTCAAATGGATTTAGCAATCAAATCTCAGCAGTTGAGTGATGTAGGCAGCTTATTTAGGAGTAAATTCCACTGAACTTCGGGGGGGGGAGGGGGAAGCATTCAGTTACACAGGACCAGACACAAAACAGTAATAGATGCAGCATTTCTGTATTTTTTGTCCCTACTTTTATAAATGCTGTCATTTTTAAAGACAGTTCTAGGTGAGGACAATATCGTGCACTATGGCTCTTCTGACATCTTGCTTCCCATCTGCACAACAAGCTGAAAAAAGATGGAAAAGACTATGAGTACGTCCTAGTTCACAAATATTGCTAAGCTGCAGAATGATTTGTCTACTTTGCCTCAGCATTCTGAGTGAACTAGAGAAAATGTAGCCTAGTAAGGCTTCCATAGTAATTAGCCAGATTAGCGGTAGAAATAAGAGATGGATACAGTATCAAACTAACTGAAGATAAAGTGAAGGTTTAAAAAGAACTATTAATCAAATTTGTTTAATTTGTCAGTTATGCTATTTCTAGGGTTTGGTTGGTTGGTTGGGTGGGTGGGTGGTTACCCAAGATGTACTGTAGACGCTCTGCACATAAAGTTAAGCCAAAATAAATTAACTACATTATGATTAGTCTGTGTGAACATGGCCAATGTCTCACTAAGGCTATTTATTTATTTATTGGAATTATATGGCCGCCAATCTCACAATGGCCACTCTGGGCTGCTTACAACGTTTAAAAACAATGCAAAACATAAAATACAGTGGTACCTCGGTTCACGAACGCTTCTGTCCACGAACAATTCGGTTCACGAACAGCTCTGGTTGCAAAATTTTGCCTCCATTCGCGAACTCCGCATCGGATTACGAACAGGATCCGCGGCCATTTTCCCTCCCATGACACGTGGTCGCGGCTTCCTGTAGGGAGGGGGACTCTCCCTCCAAGCAGTAACTGCCTCCCCACCCGCCTTCCTGTCCTCCACGCCAGAAGTCGCGTCGAGCAAGGTTAGCTTTCTCTCTCTTCGTACTGTACTTTGTGTCATATTTTTGCGGTTTAAAAAAAACAACAACATATGGTTCAGAACGGATTAACCGTAATTACATTGAACCTTATAGGGAAATTTGATTCGGGACGCGATCAAAAATCGGTTGGCGACCAAATTCGTAGGGGTCAGAACGGATTAACTGTATTTACATTGAACCTTATGGGAAAATTTGATTCGGTTCATGACCAATTCGGTTCGCGACCAGAGTCGCGGAATGAATTAAATTCGTGAACCGAGGTATGATATAAAACACAGCAACAGATGTAGCAGCCAGGGATTCAAATCTAAACAAACAAGACAATACGTGCATGATAGACTCCCACTAACACTCCAACCTCCATGCCCAGGAACACGTTCACATCTTAAGAACCTTCTGAAAGGCCAGTAGGGTCAGGGCCACTCTAATGTCGGGGGGAAGATGTTTTATAGGGCAGAGGTAGCAACCAAAAAGATTGGATCCTTTAACTGACAGGACCTGCAGCTGCTTCTTGTCACATTAACCATGGGTTTGGTCAACTTTTTTGGTTTCAGGTACAATGAGATAATCTTCTATGATGACCTGCTCCGCCCACTGACTACCACCACCATTCCATGAAAATCTTGTGTTTAAGAAGGTATGCATATGGTTTAATTTGGGGACCTGAAAGCATCACCACAAGCATTTGATTCCATACAAGAAGCCTTTGTTATGCTTGTGTTAATGTCCAACAATTGCACATTATAAACAATCCAACATTAGTGATCTGGCATATGTGACCACAGCCAAAAATTAGAAATTGGGCTAGCAGAACAGAAATACTGTTATTTGTCATACAAGGACAGAAATGTCAAATATATGGTATTAGCTATGACTAGCACAATCAAACTAACTGTATAATGCTTTATGTATTAAGGAGATTAAATTATGCATTTGTTTGAAGTGAAACACAAGTAATAATTATACAAATATTCATTTGAATACTCATGGATTACTTAGCTAAATTCATTGAATCCTTCTAATGAGAGTCTATTTATTTATTTTTCCTCTCCAGCAGAATAATGTGGTTCTTTCTTAATGAAAGGTCCAGTTTAGGGAATTATTAGATATGCTGCATAGGACAAGGTGGTAGCTGTTTCATGAAATATATTAATAACATTAATTATTAAACATTAATTAATTATTAAACTATTAATAATTTATTACATCATAAGTTGACACCACTTGAAAGCCTTTACTGCATTATTTTATATTGCTGAATTTTAAATAGATTATTACTTCATAACTGCAGGATAAGTTTTGGGAGAGTATCTGAAATTGAACTTTTGGAAGACAAAATGTAATACGCAAAGTAAACAGATGTAAAATGACATAAATAGGACATAACTATATCCATAAACATACAAAACTACAAAATTAGATTTGGTTGCCCAATTGCCAAATGAGATAAACAGGAGCTAAATCTGCCTTAATATCAGTATTAAAGTACGCACTCCTAACACTGCAATTTTTTCAGTCATTCTGACAATTTTCATCAGCCATTTCCCTTTTAATGTATTGATGCATTAGAATCTCCATCAGCTCCAGCTATGACAGACAATGTTTAGGCTAATTTCCATGATATTAATTTGTCAGATTTTATTTGCTACTTTTGAAAAAAATGCCCATGTTTTCAGAATCATTACTTAATTCAACCACAATTAAGGACTGGAATGACTCTAGCACACTGCAACCAAGAAACCTGTAAGAATGATGGATCGTGTCATCCACAATCTAACATATAGCCCCAAATCCACCACAGTATTTTCCAGATACAAAGAGGCCTTAATTGAAAGAGATGCTAATCCATTTCCTGTCTTACCCTATCCTATCCAGAGAGATCATCACGCTAAAATGGGACATACAGCTCGTCCCTCATCTTGCCCAGCTCCCCATATTCTGAAGCTGCAGCAGCCCTGTAAAGGGTAAGTTCTCCTTACATACTTCCTTTCTTCTATATATTACTCCCCTCACAACCTCACACACTTAATTTTCACTCTTCTCCCCCCTTCAATTCTGTATAAATTCAATTTGACAACCCTGCTAATTGGATAAACGTCGTTCCTTGTGCTCCTTTAAAGCAGTTCTCTTTTCTTTTCTTGTTTTTGGAGGGCGATTGAGACTGTTCTTTAACATGAATTCCATCTGCTTTATTTCTCCTCTCCCTATTCAATATCCTTCCTGAATATTTATGAAGGGTTTGCTGCTGCCACCATTGCCGTCCCAACTTTCTCTCTTTCCTGCCTCCTTGTGCAACCTCTCACCTCCCTCTTTCCTGGCGCCCCCTCCCTCCCAGGTTCCTCCTTCCTCCCCCGCCTGGCTCAGATATTCTCCCCTCCTATCTCTCATTGCCCTGCACAATAACCTTCCAAATGCCCCCCTTCCACCCCGCTTTAGATAAACACAGGCAGTGTCAAGTGTGAGGAGAAGGGGGGAGGGAGTTCAACTGCCAGTCAAGCCCCACGTCTTCAATGAGACCCAGAGGCCTACCCTAATCTGCTGCATGCTTGCCATATGGGAGCTCTGTTGCCCTGGGAAACGCTAACAGGCAGAACGGAGCTTAATAGAGTCCATATTCATTGTAATGCAGTGAGATGGCTCAAGGGACTATTGCCCCTGGGGTCTGTTCTCATTCTTCTGTTCCTTCTCTTTCTTTCTTGCCCTCCCTTTTTTCATTCTTTCCTCTTTTCAAAATACAAGGTCCCTAGAGAGCTCTAATCTGGAGAGGCCGAGGCTCAGTGAAGGGCCAAGGTTTGGAGCTGGCAGAGGGGAAGAAAGAGAGCTAGGAAGGTGAAGGAGATGAAGAAGTGAAATGGACAGTAAAGGAGCAACTAATAAGCATGCTCTAGGGCAGCTGTCAAGATGTCTCCTTGTCCTGGGTAGACCTATGTGCAGCAGTTGCAGAAGTCTTTCGCCCTCAGAATCGTTGTCCTGGATAGGAAAGCTGGAGGGTGTGGAGATCACCTAGATAGAGTGTGAATAAGGACATCAGTTTGCTGCATAGTACTTGTTGGATGAATGCAGGAAGGCACAAGAAAGGCCTGATCTCAGCAAAACTCAGCCAAATGAACTGTGCCAGTCCCAGAAAGCAATTTCAGGAAGAGTGGAAGAGTGCAGGGTTTGCTAAAAGATCTTTTGCCACTTGGCAGGACATAATGACCATTATATCCATTATCTGTTTGATAAATAAACAAACACAGCAATCGCCTTGAATGGATAAGGGAATCTCTTCAGGAAGCTTGAAAAAAGCAGTCTTTAAAAACAAAAAATTCTCCTGCAACTCAAAATATCATGGGGAAAGGGAGCCTTAGCTGACAACTGTGTTTGAATGAAGTGCCAAATTATTTCCTTCTAGCAATAATGCTCATTGGGACCAAAGCAATCAAACCGTTTCCAACCACTACGCCATATCACAAGGGAATTCTATAACTATTCTCTAATGATTTTCTTTCTTTTAAGCTCTAATGTTCATATTGTTCAGTTCCTTTAAAGAGAACACGCTACCTTCAAATGAGGAGATGAGCTGGAAAAAGTGTTTGGTGTCACCAAGTAATTCACAATACTGTAAATGCTACAATATCTACAATGAAAGTTAACATCCTGTGTATTCTTGAATAATTTTCAAGAAAACAGCATACTTATCCCATAAAATAAGTGCAAACTGCTATGCTTTTACATTTTTTAAAAAATGACTTAATAAGTTCTTCCTAAATTTTATACCTAGATTTTGTGACATTCTGTAATGTTAGAGAACCATATTTTTTTAATGTAGATTTAGAAACCGGTTTGGCATTTGATGAATATGAGATATTCAGACAGATATTTTTCCCCTTGTGTTTTTTTGTTTCATTTGTTGTTGATTGTTTTTGTTGTTTTTCATAAGTTCTTTTTCTCTTTTAGATAAATAAATCTAAATAAATTTTTTAAAAATCTAAAAAACCTTTCAAACAGGACCCCTAGTGGAAGACTTAGATATCTGCATTATTCTGGTGTTCCTCTAACTTCACACATCCTGATGCCCACATATGTTTATCTATGACAAATTTATTTAATGTATACATTTATACATTATATTTAAAGTATAAATTTATTTTATACTATAACCTACCCATATAAAATTGGCTTGCAATGGCACAGGAAACCACATATATTGGTTAGATCAATGTACATTGATAACAGACATACAATAAAGGAATATATGTCTTAATTTAGGATCTTTGTTCCTTGACTATTTTCACTTTCAGGTAGTGATCTACAAACCACCCAACAAATCAATTAGCAATGATTTATAGTCATATATAAATTTCCTTCAAATTCCCTCTATATGCCAAACAAGGGGCATAATCCAGGTTTACCATAATATTAATGTTTTTAAAAGTCCTCTGTTTGCTCAGGAGTCTGAGCAACTTTTACAAAAGTTCCAAAATTTATCTGAGTCACTAAACTTATCTGAATTATTATACTCTCACTTACCCTTGGTTGAATTACTAGCTGATACTTGGAGAAAGGGAGGATGCACTGACTATATGAATTCATTAATATCTATTCAAGACAGATATTTGATGGACTAGTCTCTTAAGAAACCATGTTTGAACCTAGAGTTTTGTAATAGCTCTTCTAGTTGCTAATATCTTCCATTCAAGCAAGAAGTTAGTGAAGGTAATGACAGTTCCATTTCAGTACTGACATGCTGTATGAAGTAAATTATCTAGACACGTTTTAATCTGAATTTAGAACTGCTTTTGCCCTTGGCATAGTTTTGTTGTCAGATTTTTTTTTTTTTTTGTCTGCACTCAGTCATTACTGACCCTGCAGTGACTGCCTGGACAAATCCTTGCAGTTTTCAAGGCAATTGTTTTTCGGAAGTGGTTTGCCAGAGCCTCCTTCCTAGAGCATAGCCCAGCTGGCGAGCACAGGAGGCGGGATTTCTGTTGCTTCGCGCCCTTTTTGGGCGAGCGTGGTTTCGTGCTTACCGGCAACTGGTCCCGTCTCTCTGTGCAAGGCGCTGCCAGCATTTTTCCTCCCACCGGAGTGAGAGTACCCATTTATCTACTCACGTGAGTTTTCGACCTGTTGGGTTGACAGGAGCTGGGGGGGGGGGGGAACAGGAGCTCACCCTGTTAACGCGAAAGGCTGGACTCGAACCGCCGAAGTGTCAGCCATTTCTGGCCGGCAACTTTCAGCGTCATTAAGCTGCTGCGCCACCGCGTCCCTTGTTGTCAGATAGATTATTCTTATTAGTTATGACAAGTTAGACTTTGTTAATTCTTCATGTCTCAGTGGCTTTTTACACACCCATTAGGGAAACTTGTTAGAACCGTCCCAGAGACTTTGTTTTAGAGACATATTGATACATTTATTTTGTTCTTATCTGCAGGGTCTGTTCCAAAATGTACTTTTGGCAGGAAGAACACTGCTTGGCTCTTGGGCTACAGAGACTTGCCTTGGCTCATCATAACTTCAATGCTCTTTAAAATCTATAAGAAGTCTCTGGGGGATTTCATCATGAGATTTGGAATGAGATATATTTAATATGCTGACATTCTATTTCTTCTGTATTTGTTTATTAACATTTCTGGGTTGGCAGCTTTTATTATTAAAAACAATCCTAAAGCAGTGATTTTTTAAATATTCTACTTCTTATAATAACAATGATGCCAGAGTGATCACAATATAATTTTTCAAATGCATAATATTACTCAGTTAAAAAATTACTACTACTACTACAACAAATCTCCAATCATCATGCTGTATTAAGCCCAATTAATGAATCTGGAAGAAAATAATAATCTTCAGCAGGTGCCCCAAACCAGCTAAGAGTGGCATCAATTTGAAGAGAAATATGTTCTATAGCTAGTATGCCACCATTTAGAAAGGCCTATTATTATGAATTCCAGTCTGTTTGTGATGATGGTATATCCAAATGGGCTTAGCAGGTCTGAAGAAATGAGCGGAATGCTATCTGGAGAGTTGCTCACTTAGATAACCAATACTGTAAAGCATTTAGAGCTTAATATGTCAAAGTAATAAATTGAATTAGCCAAGTGACAAATAGGCAACTAGTGCAGATCTTTAAAGATTGACATCACATGGTCTCACAATACCATAACTCTCATGGTATCACGCCCTGCATTTTGTACAACCTAAGTCTCAAAAACTGTCTTTTAGCACTAGAGTACATATAATGCATTGCAATACTCTAATCGGCAGGTTAGTAGAGTATGCAGATAGGTTACCTTTATCCAGGCAGAGCTGCAGTCAGAAGTACTACTGTACTTGAGTCCCCAGTGACAAGACAAAAACAAGGAGTACTTCCAGAATATGCACCTGTTGTTTTTGAGAAAGTGGAATTCTACCCAAAACAACCTGTCTCCCTGAGTTCCAGACCCAGAAACTACCAATCAGGAACTCCACCATTTTGTTAGAACTCAGTTTCATTGTACTTCTCCATATTCACCAACCCATTAATCCTTCTTGTCATTTGATTCATGGGAGGTTGTGCAGTGTGAATAATGTCTGGATATAATTATACTGGGGAGGGTAAAGTCAATAAAGCTGAAGCTGAATCCAGACAATACAGAATGATTGTGTTTTTATATTCAAAAACTGGTTCTGTGTTCCAGACAGAGCTGCACTTCAGAGCAGTAGCATAACTTGAGATATTCCTTGATACAGTATTTTTACTTAAGCCAAGTGGATGTTGTATGTCAGACCACCTTTCATCAGTTTTGGCTGGATCTGCAAGTACAGCTGTTCCTCAACAGAAATAAATCCAGCCCAAACGGTTCATGCTCCTGAATGGACCATTATATCATTGTATATAGAGCTGTAGAATTCATTAGACAGCTTTCAATCTGCAGAATGAGACTTCCAGAACATTAACTGTGGAGGAATGATGGAATCACAGTACGCCAGCATTTTGAGAGAGCTGATCTATGATTTTCAAATGATGATTTTCATCTTTCAGTCTCTTGGGTTGCAAACATCTGAAAAGAGAACTTTTCCATGTATGAGCCTGTCAGGTTTTAAGATCTTCTGAGGAAGTTGTTTTTCCAGTTGCATTGAGGACTATCCTCTTTCCATTAAAGTACAACTGCTACTAATCCAGTTATATTCTTGACATCAGGAAAAAAAACTTGCTTTTTGCTACAGCTTGTTAGTGTATTTTATCTCCTTTTAAAAACTGTTTTATGTCTTTAGTATTTTATATGACATAACCATTTTGATCTTCTTTTATACGGCACCTTAGTATTTATGTGATGAAGAGCAGCTTAAAAATAAGAAAACAAGTGAAGCAGTTTTGAATATCTCAGTTACTTTTTCATCTATCCATTTATCTCCAGGATCAGATTATACGGATCAAATTTTTGGTATTATATATATGAAGTTTGACATCCTGCCTAATCTAAAGGCCTGATATTAGCCTGGTTCACATGTAATGAATGTTAAGCCATAATATGTTTTGTTTTTGACTTCATTCATTCACAGAGGCATGAACCTATCCACTGTGGTTTACAAAACATAATTTCATTCTTGGGATGGATTTGCATGTCATGTTAAGCAAGAAGTATCTGAATCCCACAAAGTTTAAGATGTAATGTTATATGGGAAAGACCTTGGGAGATTGGGCCAAGAGATGCAGCCTAAGGAACGTCAGATAAGAGAGAGCATAGCCCACAGCTGGATAGAGGATAGGGCAAGAGGCTCAGAAGAGACCCTCCCTAGTTTCTCGGGCTGTAAAGGAGATGGGGGGAGAATTGTACTTTGTGACTTGCAAGATTTTGTTAATGTAGCTTTACAATAAAGTAGACTTAGCTCATCTGGTTGGGTTTCCTGTCTAGTCTACTTAGTAAGGCTGACAATGATGACCCTTCATAAATTGCCATTGAAGATAAAAATTACTATATAAATATATATATAATTGTTATTAAAACTTTTAAAGAAGAAACTTTTTAAAATGTTTTACTAAAAATTATATCTATATTTATATAATATAAAAATTACTAAATACTTGGGCATAATGCTATTAATTATATTTAAATAATTTAATTCAAAACAAATTTTGTTTTTGTCTTTATCCTGTCTACTTTTGTCCGGCCTGAGGAGAATCCCTAGTGCACCACTCAAAGATCAATTCCTTGGCCCAAAAAAGCAATGAATAAATGAGTAAATAAATAAGCCTTTTTATTCACACATGCAGTGTTTCCTTCCTAATAAAGATAAACAAACTAGGAAGCCTTTAATCAACCACAATTTTCATTTTGTCAGGAAATTATGGTAACTACTTCAGAAGAAATTAAGATGTTAAACTGTAGCTTGCAAGTCTTTCATATCCTAACTTGTTTTGAATTTGGTAAATCTGACTTCTAATTTCAGCTGAACTTTTTTTAAATGATATTTTAGAGACTTCTAGATTTTATTTCAGTTCATTCAAACTGGCTTTGTGGGCTAGTTCGTATGACACAATGGATCATGTTAAGGCTCAGCAATAAATGGATATAGCACTACTAAGCAGTTTGTTTAGTGAATCATCTGACTCAGGGAATCTGAAGCTAACATCTTTTCTCTTGGAATAAGCCATGCTAACTTAAATGCCATGCTAAATAAACCGCAATCTGTAATTGATTAGCTGACTCAGAAAGGAGCTAGTGAATGCAGTCAGCATAATGTATTCTCATCTAATTAGAAGGAATGTTATACCACATGAACTTTTTATATGTGCAAAAAAAAAAAGGGGGGGGGATATTATATCTTGGCACTAGATATACTTATTTGATTCAGTTCTGTGATTAATGCTCACCCATTTGTTCTCAGGTACAATTTTATTCCCAATATTGAGCTTAAAGAGTGAATGCCAATAGAGACAGAGCCTTAATGGGCAACTTAAAAAACAGAAGGACCTATCAGTGTGCTTTGCTTATAATAAATTACTAAAATTGGGATGAGGGGACCTTGAGGAAAAGCTACAACACATACACTCAACAACACAATAAAGACTTTGCATGGCCACTAATTACTGTATGGTTAACTTTAGTTGGAAAAAACAAAAAAATCAGGCATGAGGAGAAAAGGGTGATTAGCGCCATGAACAACTGCATTCCAGTTGGGAGAAAAGCAAATGCTATAACATTTTGTTGTAAGTCCATTTGTGTTTTATAAGATGAAGATTCCCTCCCCCTTAACCTCCCATGCTTCTCTTCTCCAAACTCTCAAACAGGCAGCAGGAGAAGGTCCAGCTGGAAAGCTTGCTTGCACTGACACAGTTTACATTCTCCATTTCCCCATTCCCTCCACACCACTTTCCCCACACTCCAAAAGTTCTCTCAAGCAGCCTTTAAGCTTTAAACAAATATGAGTTTATAAAGAAACAGTCTGCTCCTGTTTCTGCCATCCCTTCATCCTGCCTTTCCCCTCACAGCCAAAGCTCAACAGAGATGGCATGAACAGCACGTGTTCAGAAAACAAACACATGGAGCACAGCCAACAATGAAGCTGGATTTGGCATGCCCTGTTTACCAAAAGGAATAAGGAATAGGAAGAAAGGAAAACAGCAAAGTCGATTGGAATTATATACCACTCAGAAAAACATATATGTATAAATAGAGAGAACAATGCCTTCAGTTCTCATGAACTCAACTTCTTCTGTTTCCAAGTAATTCTACTCTTTGTGGGTTCCTACCCACATCTTAAATTAAAAACACAATTCTATCTACTTATTATCCTAAAAAAAAAAAAGGGAAGAATTAGGTTTTCTCAAGTTGTCCAAAAGTATGTCTCACTGCAAACAAAGACCATTGTTGGTTGCAATATATTCTGCCTTTTCCTCTAGTCTCCTGCACTAATTTTTTTGGTTTAAATCCATGTGGCAACTTGCATTCCCCCTGACCTTCTCCCCCAGCTCTTTCAATGTATTTTGTTGGGTTCAGGATAAAAACATTGTGGAGTGGCTTAGTTCCATGAGGTTTCTACCCAAACCATAATGCATCAAATCTCCCTCAGAAGATTTTCAGATATGTCTGGTATAGTTGTAAAACCAGGTGAGATCTGCCTCCTATCAAGCTCTGTATGGAAGGTTCAACTTTTTAAAAAGAATTGCTCATGCTAATATTTAGAGGAAAATCTCCAATGCATGTTCCAGCACCTTTCATAAATATCTTCATAATTCTGTGGGACCAAGTAATATGCAAACTGAAATGTAATTATTTCTGATACATATCTATGCATTCAATAAAATACCCAATGAAATTTTCTATGGTTTAAAATATTGTTATATCATACTTTAAATATCAACATTAATTTTCATATGGCATCACTGACCCACTCACTGCATCTATTGGGCTTTCCAAAATATTACATGCGGCCATTGGCAAACAAAAAGTAGCCATTCTTGGTCTAGGCTTAAGGTTCATTTCAGTTTATCATTTCATCTACTACACTTTACCTCCACAGACTGAAAACTTCAGACGTGGCATAAATTACAAAATGATCAGATTGCACTGTGATCTCTTAAAATGTCAGCTAAGGACCAAATATGGGGGGCAGAGTTCATAAATATTAAGTGAAAGACCCATCCCTGTTCTTTCTACCAAAGCATACAATTTTCTCAGTGCAGCATTAAAGGTCTATATGAGTGTTCTGAATTTGGATATATTCACCATATCCAGATTCCTTATACCAGATTGCGATTCCCCAATGTGGTGCCTAAGGGGAACAGTGTGCTCTTATTGCCCACAGCTTCCCTAATGTACCTAATTATCTATTTTCAGATTATTTTAATTTTTTAAAAAATGAATGGGAAGCTACAAAGCAAAGCACCAGCCTCAAGCATAACTTATATTGCATCTTTTCTGGGTCTCTCAAAAATTCCAATGTCAAATTGGAATGTAAAAATGTAAAAGTGAGCTTAGATGCAGCCTGGTTCTATATCTTTTTGTAAATGGATGGTTTCTGATTGGCCACATCCTCTATGGCAACCATTTTGTGAAAGTTTAGATTCTTTCCCAGTTGTATTTATACCCACAGTATCATTCCATTGTTCACTTATTCATTTTTTATTAATCTGGAAAAAAAATAATCAGGCATAATCCGATGCCACCCGCCATGATTAAAGCAATAAAAGTTTTAATCATCTTTCTTCTGTTTTCTTATAACCTCATCACTTAGCTCCCTTTTTAGTTAAAACAGAAATTTGGCAATGAAAAAAACTAGATTCTTGACAATCTCATTCTTGGCACGATGTAAGAATGTTTGCTGTCCAAACACTCAAGCTAAGCAAGGAATATTGTTTTATCCATAGAAAGAAGAAGGAAATTTAAAGCTATTTCAGAGACAGGGAACTGATTAAGGAAGACACATGGTGCCTTGGGGGTAATATTCAGTCTCTAATCTGTAATCTCTGATTATTTAAAATATAACTAAAACATTGATGTTTCCCTTTAATCAAGAAAGATCTGCCAATTTATTTGAGGATTACTGCTGGTTGTTAATTTTCATGAAAACATTAGCCTATTCAATAGAGTTAGGTTGACGATAACGAACTATGAAAGCGTGTTAAAGATTTTACAGGACACTTGTGGGGACAGTATACTGAACATTTCATCTATTTCAGTTAATAAAGGGGTTAACACTAGGATAATGTCAAAACGTTTGCTTCCTTTTCCAAGCAAAACACATTTTTGGCAGTGTTCCTCATCTGGGGAAGAGTCATTCCACTCCTTCTCTTTTCCTCTGCCTTCTCTGCTCAACAAATGAATCTCATTGCCCAACACACTCCACAACTAGTTTCATCTTAATCCAAACTCATGGTATGTTTCAACTTCTGCCAAAAAGATTTTAAAAAAACTTCTGTGTAAAGAGAGAAATAAAAAGAATAGAAGAGGGCAGCTTACTGTGTGATGATTATCCTATAGAAAGGCGTTGGAAGTAGCAGAGAGCAGAGATTTTACTCAGATGATCAGAGACTGTCTTGAAGCCAGCATCAAATAGGCCACAAAAGACCATTTGCTTCCCATATGATCTTTCTTTCCCCTACAGCTATAGTTTAGAAATTTATATTCTCCACTCTAGCACCAACCTACTTCTGTTTTTTCTTCTTATTTGGATCCTAGTTCCAGCCACTGTCATCCAAGAACAGAGTAAAACTGGCACACTTCCTCCCCCACATCCAAGAGCTAGGAACCAGACAACTGTCTCCAAAGATCATTCCTGTGGCCAAAAACAAGAGGGTTGACTTTCCCACAAACCCAGGATGATTCAGGAGTCATCAGACAAAACCAACTTTCTGGATATTCAACCTCTCCTCTCCAACCAACAGAAATAGAGGTACTATCAAGGCAAAGCATGAGCCCATTCTTTGTATACTTTCTTGCCACTTCAAGTTTGCCTAAGACTTTCAGAATTACTGATGTGTGGTTGTGTTCTCATTCTCTAAATATTCTGTGCTTTTGTCTTCAACTTACTTAAGATCTTACTTAAGGTGCATTGCAGCAACTGTACCACAACTATCTTTTGAGGAATACAAGAATGAAAGAAACTAAAACATCAGGTAAAGTAAAAGAAAATCAATTTAGAAGAGAAAAAGAAGTATTAAAAGTTCAGTTCGTGCTGCAAATTGAACTTAAATGAAACCCCAGGTCTGTAATGAGTGAAAACAACAGCCCTAAATATAGGCTGTCTAAAACTATGGTGGGATCATCTGGAGTTTCAGGAAATACAAATGGTCAAAATACAAATTCACCTCTTACATATAGGAATAGTATGGGGCCGGACAGGCCCTGGCAGATGTACTTCTGTCATTATATCAGTGCCAACAGAGCAAACAATACACTGGTTTATCGAAGAGACTGTTTAACTGCCACTAATGCATATTTCACCTGCAACCTGTACAGGCTTTATATTATCACTTGCTCCTGGCTTTTATTTGTTGTAATAGGCTACCCTTTTCACAATCGGTACACTCCAGATGTATTGGGCTGCAACTCCTATATCTATCACCAGCATGACCAATCTCTGTTTCCTGGGGTAATAAGAGTTATAGTCTACCATACTGGAGGGAATCAAGCTGAAAAACGCTGTATTAGATCAAGTAATTTGTCCCAGTGTACTGTTTACAGCCTTTATTTCTATCTCAAAGTTATCCTTTCACTTAATTGCAATATGATGCAATTCCATTGCCTCAATATCTGAGTATCAGTCATTAAAATACTATCCTTGGTTTGTGGAATTCTCACTGCTGTCTGTAAATGGTTTCAATGCCAAGCTTAGCCTAGAATGTAGTTGATATAAAAGTATCATGACATGCCATGCTCGGTTTGGAATTCTGGTGGCTAGGACACAACCATATTTTCCCTGCTCATGGTCTAATTTTGCACAAATTAATGTTTACTGAGTTAATTTTTCTAGATTTGTAAGATACATTACATTGTAAACTAACCAAACAACCTGGGTACCCATAACTTTCTAAGCCACCAAAAAAAAAAAAAAAAATCTAATGAAGGTTCAGACAAGCCAAACTTAATTTCTTGTATCAATGCAGTGCTAAGTCTTTATCTGATCTGGTTAATAATATTTTGCAAACCCAGCCATACTGCCTTGCAATATTACTACATGTCCAATACTCCTAGATCTCTTAAAACTGAAATAAGAAAGCTCTGACACTTTGTCTGCTTTTAGTACCAAGTAACAGCTCTCTGCAAAGCTTCATCCTTGCATACACTCCATTTCTTCAGAGTAAGAAGCATAATCATTTCTTATCTTCTCACAGAGATGTTTCTTTCTTCTGTGTAGACTGGGCAGGGAGATGGAATATAGTAGGCTATAGTCTTTGGACAGGATTTTCCTGCCCCCCCCCCCAACCATGTCATCTGATCTGTCACAGATTGGGGGAAAGAGTACCTCCCTCAATTTTTCAACCTTGTCTTAAAAATATGTAATAATATTTTTAAAAAGTAGGCAAGTACTAGGTAAGCAATTGGCTTTAAATATATTTTGAGAACAGCTAAAAAGGCTATCTGCTGGTACATGATCAAACTATCACTGCAAAGATTATCCTTAAACTGAGCAGTGGAATGGTTGAAAACAACAATAAACACTAGTCTATTAAACTGAGAATGGTATTCTTGATTACAAAAATATGAAATGAAATATATGATTTTCCACAAAAAACATTGGGTTTATTTGTAGAAAATAATTAGGGTCAATTCAACACAGACACATTCTTCCTCACGTAAGAATAAGCTGAAAAGATTATCTGCATATATAAAAGAGCCTTTAAAAATCAAACCCTTTTACCTCATTTGTACGCAATTTTAAAGGGAGGCAATATTGACATTCAAATATAATTCACTGCTTTACTGAATTTTAAGGGCTCAACAGAATACTCCTGGCTGCTGCTGCTGTGTCCCCCCTTTACGTTTTATGTTTTCTTATTTATTTATTTCTATTTTCTTTTTTTTTTAAAGATAGATTTTCCTTTCCATATTGGTGTCCATCTTACAGCTGTACTGGAAGACCATGGAGTCATTCTACCAGAAAGTGTAGATACTGTCCACCAATTCCAGAAATTATATTTGGAAAGCTTAAATTTCTAGAAGCCTCAAATTTCTTGCTTCCTTATAAAGAAGATAAGGAATGGAAGTGGGAAGAAAACAAATCCAAGACCTGAGATGATGTATTATTATAATGCTAAATCTGGGATCATAAGGAAATAGCATTGGATCACTTTAATTATCCTGACATATGTTGGAAAAGTATAGTCCTTCCAGGCAACTCTCTTATTTGCAACATACATCTTCAGGGAATGAAGGAAGCACAAATGATCAGCTATCACTAATTCTAACCAATAGGAAGATTTAGATGATGAAGCAGAAATAGCAGAAACATTAAGAGAAGTGACTGTATAATACAGGTTTTCTTTCTTTTTTTAAGGGAAAATAAAGCAGGTTATAGTTAAATGTTCTTCAAGGATTTCCAAAAAATGGATTTCAGTAAATGATAAATAGGATTCTGTGGTATGAGAAACTAATGAGCAGAGGAGCTCAAGATAAGTAGTAGTTTGAACAAAAGATATTAAAGTTACAACTACAAATATTTCAACAATGAGAAAAAAGGAAGACAACACAAGATACCAATATAGGTGCAGAAAACAGTCTGGAACCATAGCAAAGCATCAGAAAAGCTGGAGCTTGAAGAATGAGCTGAAGTTGGCAAGGGAAGATCAACAAAACTGATTCTTCACATGTGTTCAAAATAAAAAACACAAAGGATCAGCATATTCAATGGTAAATTGTTCAGCTGAGACCTTAGTCACAGCCTGGAATGAGCAAGTGGTATGAGCATTGAACCACATTGTCTCTATGTGGCCTCTTTTTGTGCACCGATCCCATCATGCTCTGAGGAGCTCAGGGAGATGAAGTGTCTGAAGAGATGCCTGCAGCACTTTTGGAGGAAGATAAAGAGTGAATCTGATTGAACACAGTTAAAGAGCCAATATTTGGGATTATCTCATGGTGATAAGTTTGGCAAAATGTCAATATTTCTCTGCCCTTACTGTCATCTGCTGGCCCTGTTTAAAATGACCGGGCTCTGCTGAGAAGGATTGGACTACAGGAATTTCTGCTGGGCTGCTGTGAAAAATATTGTAACTCTTTGGCAGATAAAGTTGTTGACATATGCTCAGAGTTGGACTCCAACTGGCCAAGTCCAGTTGAGGCAAGGTCTCATGAAGTTATCTGAGATTAATTTGAGTCTGTGACTCTTGATGAGGTTAACAGCATCCAGCCATATTAGATCTAGGTCCTTCCTGGCTAACCAGGAGGTGACCTGTAGTTGGGTCCATGAAATGGTATCAGCCCCTCTAAAAGAAGGAGTGGTTTCTCTGGCCCTAAAGGAGGTGGAGGTGTGCACCTTCCTTAAGAAGGCACCCTAGTTCCCACCCTAATGATGTTCTGGAAGTCTTTAAAAATGTGGCTGTTCTCCCAGGCCTTGGGACAGAGCAGCTGTGGAGCACTGTTGGTGTGTATGTCTGTGCATTTAAATATGGGATATGGTTGTCTGGACACTTCAGATTCTTCCTCTATTGTTTTTCTGTTTTTAAACTGTAAGCTGCTAGAGTCAGTCTAGAGTCTGACAGCCTCCAATTCTAATGAAAAAATAAAATAAATAAAATCCCAACAGATTACCTTGACTGATGTAGAAAGCTAAGGAGGGACAGCCCTGCTCAGTGCTTACATAAAAAGCCAACTGGGAAGACCAGGACTGAGGGCTAAAAAGTCCTGGAAGAAAACAATGGCAAACAACTTCAATATCTTGTCAAAAAAACTACATGGATGTGTCCATATAAGTCATCAGGGAAAGGGCAACTTTACCTTAAATAAAAGGCAGAGTTACTCAACTTCTGTGAGAAGAAGGAAGATCCAGGGAGGTACAGGTCAGTCAGACATCAACACCTAAGAAAATTCTAGAGCAAAACAAACAGTGATTGATCTGTAAATACCTTGAACACAATACAGGTAGTTCTTGAGTTATGACAGCAACTGGGACCAGAATTTCCATTGCTAAGCAATGTGGTCATAAAGCACAACATCACATGACTGCATTGCTTAGCGATGACAATCCCTGCAGTCCCCATTACTGTTGTTAAGTGAGGATTGTGGGTCTGTAAGCGAACACCTCCTTGCATCTTGCTGCTGGCTTCCAACAACCAAAGTCAGTGGGAAAGCTGGCAGGAACTTGCAAGTCCCAAGTGGCTCGTAAGCAGGCCAGCAGGCAGGTAAGTGGCTGCTGCTGGGTGGGAGAGGGAGCAAGGAGTGTGTGGGTGGCCAGGGAAGTGTGATGCAAGTGCGGCAGGGCTTGGGGCTGCTACCGGGTGCGGGAGGGTGCACAAGTGGCTGGGGAGGGTGTGTGAATGGCTGGGGAAGCACAGTGCAAGCACAGCAAAGCTCAGAGTGGGTACACAAGGGTGTGTGGGTGGCTTGCAAGGTGAGGCACAGTGCAAGGACAGAAGGGCTGGGGGGCACGGCTGGGGGTGGGGCCTAACCTAAGCAATTTGTGACCTTCCCTGCTGGCTTCCCCAATGACTTTGCTTGTGGGAAGCCGGCAGTAAAGGTTGCAAATCATGATCTTGTAACTGCAGGTTGCTGCAACTGTTGTAAGTACAAGCTGGTTGCCAAGCACCCAGATCACGATCACATGACCATGGGGACACTGCGATGGCCACAACTTTGAGGACTGGTCAGAACCACCACTCATTCAGCACTGTCATAACTTCAAATGGTTGCTGAATGAGTGGTCATTAACCAAGGACTAACTGTATGATGATTATCCAAAGCCAGTACAGATTTGTTAAGAATAAGCCTCGCAGATTAATCTTATCTCATTTTTAAATCAAACAGCTTCCTTAGTAGATTGTGGCTGCAGGCATTACATATCTTGATTTCTCTAAAGCATTTGACAAAGTAGTTCATTGCATCATAATTAGCAAGCTAGTTAAATGTAGATTGGATGACTTGACAATGAAGTGGGTTCACAGCTCTCTCAAAAATCTTATTCAAAGAATACTCATCAGTGGTTCTTCATTAAGCTGAAGATAAGTATCAAATAGGATGCCACAAGGTTCAACATTTTAATTAACGACTTAGCTGAGAAGATAACAAATACCAGTACACCAGGAACAGCCAACTCCCTAAAGCAGTTCTATCTGGCTTCTAGCAACTTTACCACATTATTTCAATTTCACCCTTAAGAACCACTTTTAGGAAATCGCTCACTTTACACTGTAAGGTTACATCACTCTTTATGATCAGCTACAATGACTTTGCCTGTAAGTGTCCCTCTATACAGAGGCGGATGGTGGATACTGCAAACTTTATTACAGACATCTATGAAGATGCAGTCTATGCAGTCTGTTATTACAGACATCTATGAAGAAGCTGATGCATCAAAATATATTTCTGATTCCTACTTCTGGCTGCCATTCAATGAGAGAGAAACAGGGAAATTTAACACAAGAAACACTCAGTTCATGCAATGGTTCCATTTGTACGTACTTGATCAAGTTACTAAAGTGGATATTCCATTAGTTCAACATGCTAGGCTACTTTAACTGGATGACATTTTTTCTCTGTGGCTTGGCATGTTGAATTAACCCATTTGATTATTTTATGACTCAGTGTATTGTGGAATCCAGAGAATGAATTAATATAGTAACCAAGGTGTGCAAACACAATTAACGAGTTCCACATAGAGCCCATATACCTGGACACTATGTGGAAAAATTGTCACAGGGCTGCTGGTCTGTTGTAAAAGTTAATTTATAGGCAGTTCAATGTACTTTGTTGTGAAGAAAGCTGCAGTTTGTCTGCATTATTCTGTATTTTGAGGTGGTGGCACATCTCCCTGGAGAGATCCCCATTGGAAGATCATTTTGAACATTCAGACTCAGTTATTCCTGGAGAATTACCCACTCTGTGATTCTGGGGACCTGCTGTAGTTCTGGATCTTCAGATTGCCAAGTTTCTTCTCCTGAGTCAGAGGAAGAATCCAAATCACTGAGCAGCAAAGAGCTCAGAAGGTGAGGTATTAAGCTTAACAGCAAATGCTCAACTGAAAAACAGAACCCCATTTACATACATGTGTAGTTGGAAACAGAACTCCAGTCTTGAGGGAAGATCTCTTCAGATGGCCCTGATACCCTATAGCTGGGGTCTTGGTAAGACTAGACATTCTGGCTTTAAAAGCCCATATTTTCTTGCAATTGGTACTAGGACAATGTTTGTGAACTACCAGATCATATCCTAACTACTCCAAACTCTTTGTAGATCTCTGAGCATGAACCCTGGACTGTTTCTGAAATCTGCTTTAATTAGTCTCTGAGTTTTTGCTTTCGTTATTCTTCTATTTGATCCCTGGCCTATACCCCGATTTTGAATAAACTTACTGTGAGTTTTGCTTCCTCGCTACAACTGCAAACAAATATTCATCTGCATGATTAATTGCATCCCTAAAAGCTTCTAACTAGTGGCATGTAGGAGAATCTTAGATACATAATTCTGGAAGAGTATTCCAAAATCTGAGCACACTTTGAAAATGAAGTGCCTGCATTAATTTAATCCATAGATGGATTTATCACACATAATTTTGTTCAGATACTGTATATTAGAAATCTGGGTTTCGAAGAGGCAGAGGAACTAGAGATCAAATTGCCAACATACGCTGGATCATGGAGAAAGCACGAGAGTTCCAGAAAAGCATCTACTTCTGCTTCATTGACTATGCAAAAGCCTTTGATTGTGTGGATCACAACAAGCTGTGGCAAATTCTTGGAGAGATGGGGATACCAGACCACCTTACCTGTCTCCTGAGAAATCTGTATGCGGGCCAAGAAGCAACAGTTAGAACCGGTCATGGAACAACCGATTGGTTCAAAATAGGGAAAGGAGTACGACAAGGCTGTATACTGTCACCCTGCTTATTTAACCTATATGCAGAGTACATCATGAGAAATGCCAGGCTGGAAGAATCACAAGCCGGAATTAAGTTTGCAGGGAGAAACATCAATAACCTCAGATATGCAGACGATACCACCCTAATGGCAGAAAGTGAAGAACTAAAGAGCCTCTTGATGAGGGTGAAAGAGGAGAGTGCGAAAGCTGGCTTGAAACTCAACATTAAAAAAACTAAGATCATGGCATCTGGACCCATCAATTCCTGGCAAATAGAAGGGGTAGAAATGGAAGCAGTAACAGACTTCATTTATTTGGGCTCCAAGATCACCGCAGACGGAGACTGCAGCCATGAAATTAAAAGACGCTTGCTCCTTGGGAGGAAAGCTATGGCAAACCTAGATAGCATATTAAAAAGCAGAGACGTCACCTTGCCGACAAAGATCTGCATAGTCAAAGCTATGGTTTTTCCAGTAGTAATGTATGGCTGTGAGAGCTGGACCATAAAGAAGGCTGAACGCTGAAGAATTGATGCCTTTGAACTGTGGTGCTGGAGAAGACTCTTAAGAGTCCCCTGGACTGCTAGGAGGTCAAACCAGTCAATCTTAAAGGAAATCAACTCTGATTGCTCATTGGAAGGATTGATAATGAAGCTCAAGCTCAGATATTTGGTCACCTAATGCGAAGAGAGGACTCTTTGGAAAAGACCCTGATGCTGGGAAAGATGGAAGGCAAAAGGAGAAGAGGACGGCAGAGGATGAGATGGCTAGATAGCATCACTGAAGCAATGAGCATGAAATTGAGCAAACTCAGGGAGGCAGTGAAAGATAGGAAGGCCTGGCGCAATATGGTTCATGGGGTCACGAAGAGTCGGACACGACTTAACTACTAAACAACAACAACAAGAACAACAGAAAATATACTGATGGACTGACATTATAACCTTTGCCTGCCCCCTTTCAGCTTTGTACTTCTTTAAAGATAAGCCCAGTTTTGCCTTTGAGGATGGGAAGGTTTGAAGGAAGGTTATGAAGAAAGAAGAAGCAGGAATCACTTAATTGGGAGTATTTACTATAAAAAATTATAATGGTTTCTCTGTATCACCATTAACTAAGAGCATTATTAACTATTAGAAGTAGCTCAATTGCAGAGCTCCTGCCCTCTGCAGACTGCCAACTGACAACCTTCAAGGTTAATTCAAACATTTATAAACTTCTCATGCTTTACTACCAGTTCAGTTTTCACATCAGGAATCAATTATTTGATCTCTAAGGTGACAATTCTTTTTACTAAGGTGTAATTTTCAAATGGATTTGGCTTCCATCTAATGATTTCAACTTCCTGTATGAAGCTGGAACAAATAGTTGTGGGAAGACAATGCTAGGTTCACACACTGTGCTAGGTCATAAGCCATAGATGAATTCCACAATGTCTAAGTCCATACAACACATTAAACTAAAGCCAAACAAATTGTATTATAGTTAAATGAGATATATGAACCCTGTCTTTGTCTATAACTCCATCCTAAAACATTTATTTCTGATATAAAACTATAGTTTAGTATTAATGTGAGCATCAAATACACGTTCCATTTTCCCTGGTGTACTCATGAGGAAAATGGAAATGTATGTTTCTACTTTTAACTAACCAGAGTTGTCTATTATATCTGAACATATGGAAAGTTATGGAAGCTTCAACCACAATTAATTCAAAGAAGCCTGGGGCACACTGTAAATTTTCTGTCTTGACTTGTTCACTAACCATCAGATATGGTCTCAGTTATATATTAAAATGTAACAATTTTATAGCAGAAGCTTTCTTCTTTAAAATATCTGCTCATAATCACATCAAAGGAAGTAGTACATAAACCTAAGAGTTGAAACTGGTGTGTGTGTATGTGTATAATGCTGGATCATAGTTGCTATGTCTCAACCAGTTCCCTACTTTCTTCCTAATCAATACAAAAATCTATGGTACATCCTTCAGCTCACTCTTAGAGTTTGGCCTGTACTGTAACAAAAGCTATGCAAGTGTAACCATTTAAACACATCCATCCTATATTATCCTTCCCTTTCCCTTCTCTCACCCTACTACTGTATATACAAATATGACACTTGTTGGGACTACATCTGTGTATTTCCCTAAAGATTGTTATCTTTTCAGAAAACAAGGATTTGCTACAATGTTTATTTAAGATGGTATATTATTCAACTGATCTCTTCTAGCAATTCCTACATTGATTACACCACAGCTTTTACTAACATAGTTTTATTATATTATTTAGATCTATATAACACTTTGGAATATTAAAACAATTTTCACTATATTTAATGAAGAGTATTAGTATCAAATCAAAATCAAGTAACTTTGTTACAGCCATAAAGTCAGAAAATGGTCTATAAAACCTAAAAGTAAGTGAACATATATATATATATATATAGAGAGAGAGAGAGAGAGAGAGAGAGAGAGAGAGAGAGACAAGTATGTATAAATATAAGATATATAACAAGGAATAAGAAAAAAATAGAGAATATAAAAGTACAGGGATAAAAGTACAATAATAATAGAATACAATAACATAAAATACAAGTAAGTAAACAAATCAGAATCTTCAGCTACAAGTAAGACGAAAACACACACAGAGGCACAAAACTGGGAGGATATACAGATGAGTGACAAAAGTTGTGCTCTCTGCCTAGAAATGTCTTCAGGATTGGGTGGATGGGAGCCATCCTAGAGTCCCAGCAAAAGAAACCACAGAGGAACATATGGCTCAAAGTCTCTCCTGAGCCACCCCACATGGGCACAGACGCTGGCGCACTGGAGCATTCTTAGTGTCCATAGAGGACTGATGAGCGCAGTATGTCTACAGAGCAGAGGTTCTGCACTGAAAAACCCAATTAATAAATTTTAGTGATGGCCTTCTTAAGCCATGTTGATTTAAAGCAACCCCAAAGGGCCAAAGGGACCAAACCCATAGGGAAGAAAATTATGTTTAACCAAAAGTTGACTAGTAAAAACCCAGCTCTAGTCTCTGCAGACATTAAAGCCATCTCCAAATGTAAAACAGCATTCTTAATACATTTTGGGTCTGCAAGAATGGCTCTAATAAACTTAGTTTGAACAACTTCAAGAATATTGAGCTTGGTAAGAGTGCAGATCTGAGTACTATAGAGAAGCTAAAGGGCAGCCTTGGCCAAGAACACCTGCAGGGAAATAAAGAGCTCCCTTTCAATGAAAAAAATCTCATAATAGCTATGGAGCTACACTAACACAGTAGGAAAGATATGCATTCCAAGATAGAGAGGCATGGAACAGCACTCCAAAGTATTTATACATACACACCTGTTCAACTGGAATTCCATTAATTTGCCATTTATGGATTTTATTATGGTATCGGGCAAATACTAGAACTTTGGTTTTCTGATAATTAATAAACTTTCTTCTAGACAGAAAAATGGCAGTGCCCCTAGTACCCTTCTCATTCCTACCTGAGAAATGGACATGGTAAGTACACTGTCTGCATATAAAGGTCACTCGTCACTCATTCTGCTAGAACAGGAGGATGATGAGCAGGGACTATGAGTGTCTGTATTATTGGATTGATCTGTATATTGAAAAGTAAGGGGCCTAGTATACAGCCTTGCCTTACCCCTCTACGTGTTGGAACAGCTTCACAGAGATGGCATTAGTAAGGTGTTATGTCTATTGGACATCTTTCTCCATGATTAAGCTTCTTATTTCAACTCATTATAAATTCTCCTGCACCTTTTACATGAAAAGATCCCCTTTTACACAAATGAAAGATGCAGTGTATTTACCTGAGGTTTCCCCTCTTTCCTTCCTGTGACATTGCATGAGGGGCTGCTTTTGTAGCTATCTTAACTTTAAAAGGAGATTTGACCATAGCTTGAAAGCCTCTTGTTGAAAACCTTACTGCATGCCCAGATTTTAAAGCACACACCGTTGATCATGATTTAAGGTTTTTCTGTTCAATGACTCTGATTTCAAAATGCATGCAAAACAAGTCCTCTTCTATTATTAGATAGAGGGTGTTGTAGATGACTCACAAAACTTCATTTTTCAAAGTACTGTATGCTTTAGCCATTGCTTTCACATCATGCTAGCATACCCCAGGGCACAAGTGGAAATCCCTGTTATAGAGACATGAACAGATGACACACCAAAAGTTGCATACCTAATCGTTTTATAATTCTTGCAGGGACAGGAAAATTCAGAGCTATCCATTTCACAGATCTGGGATTGACAAAAGCAATTAAATCTAATAATAAATTGTTCATTGTCAAGGAATGCCATTTTAAGTTGCACAGCTATTCTTGTTCCATTTTGATTGAATCAGTACAGCTAGATCCTTAATTTTTTGCTTTCTCTCCCATATATGGCATTTTATTGAAACATCACTTCCAAGAATCAAGTGAGTACACATATCATGGATTATATGTTCTAAAAAGTTTCTGCAGAGAAATCCCCAGAAGCCACAAAGCAGAAAATCATTAAATATTTCAGTCCTCTTCGAACATACATCAAAGAAAAAGCTTCTAGTAAATACAACAACCCATATGGGTCTCCTCCACTTGTTTGGATTACAATTGGAAGCTTAAATTAAGTTCCCAATGTGAGTTTACAAGCAGACAGTGTTTAACCACTGCTGAAGACTTTCATAGTCCAGAAAAGGTTTATGGCTTTAATGACTTTAAAGGTTCCAGAGTTAAACTGGCCTCTGCAATGTGATACAAAAAACAACGTTACCTAAGGCTGCAGTATTTAAAATTAAACTTATATATTTTTAAATAAGGTTAACCATGATTAACAAAATCACAGCAGATATGGAAGACAAATAAGCTTCAACTATTTTCCAAAGGGATAGCCACAACATTCAGAATCTGAATTGTGTCTAGAAAGATATAAAAGCTCAATGTTTTGTTAGCCTCACTTTCATATCTGAAGTGAAGCTATGCAACACTTCAGATATGAAAGCAAATGCTGTTTTTAGTCCAAGGGGTCACAAGCATCTTATCTCTGAATCACATGGCAGTGATGGAGGACACTTGTGTGATCCCAGGAGGTAGCTCAGCTGTTTTAAGAAGCTCATTCAGGTAAGTGTAATGGTTGTGCTGCCACATACCCTGAAGCACCTTTTTGCCTTCAGATCCAAAGTAATGCACAGCTTTATTCTATCATGCTCCCAATGACCAGCTTTATTAAGAGATCAACTCTTCTATTCCACACTTGGAGAATGGGGAGCTTTGTAAGTGGCACAGCTGTGTGCAAAGTGCAATAAAGTGATCTTTTCTCAGATGTGAACAGATTTAAATCCAAAATACAACAGTAGACTAGATGGATCACTGACTTGACTCTGTATATGTCAAGTATATATGTAGTTTTATTTAAATTTATTTCAAATATTCTAATCCACCTTTCTACTTAAAAGCCCTTAAAAAGCCTATTTTGAGATGTATTTATACTAAGTCAAACACACCTATGTCATGGATTTGGGAGAGATTCCTGAGGGATATTGGTAGCTATTAGCTGCAGAGTCATTTATCAAACAGGCAGATACCACTTATTTTTAAGATAGTAACACTGTACTTTTGCAATGCTTAACTTTTCATTTTATATTCTTTATTTAAAGCTAACTTGCTCAACATCATCCTGAGATTTCAGTGACCTTGTATTTAACTTGAGTTCCCAAGTTCATAGTATAGTTAAAACTTCTTACTACCCTTAGGTCATCCTTTGGATTCTCAGCTAGTCTGCAGTTTTGCAAACATAAATACACTCAATGAAGTGACTCCCAGAGATTCACTATGAGTAACCTGTAAAGTTTTATTAAAAAGTTTGCAAGCTGGACTCATCAACTTTGTTATTGATAGTGAAACCTCTAGAGCATGCTAGCTGGGGAATTCTGGGAGTTGAAGTCCACACATCTTAAAGACTCTGAGATTGAGAAACACTGCTCTAGATTAATACTTGACATTATCATGGCTCTCATTATGATCACTGATCTGTGTTCACATTGTTAGCAAAAATAGATCAATGTGATATGCTTTTGCAAATCTAGTACCACACTGAAAGTAGTTTCAGCATACATGCCCTTTCACAGAGCTATTGCAAACATAACCCTAAGATACTCACTGCAAAGCAGTTCCTAAAGCTTAAATTGTAGGGGCAGTGTGCATTTTAACTATGTGAGTTATGCTTATTTTCTCTGACTACATCCATAAATAATACTTCTCATCTCTAAAAATTAAGCATAGGCATACATCAATAATGCAATAGATTCATCCCCTTTTAATGTTTCTATTTTTTCTACATTTCAGTTTTACCAACAGAACCAACTTTAATAACTGTGGTTGCTACTATCACTGCAACTCTGATAAATGCACATTTGCATTAATCAGTTAGAATGCATGCTATCACTTGTTTGTGTGTTTGTGGGTAAGAAATAATCATAGGAGTCAGTTTCAGCAAGAAATACCCATCTTTTCCTTTGTATCCTGACTATTCTTTTCCAATATACTTCATGGAAGAAATTACCACAACAAGGAACATTTGAGCTCCAGAAATTGCTGAGGATGGTGCTGGAACTTCAATCATCCACAATCATTGATCGTATGGGTTGGGAGTGGTTGTAGCTGTAGTTCACCTCTGACTCGGGCCTAAGCATCACATATTCCCCAAATATGTTGGAACATACAATTGCTATTATCTCCACACATCAGAATTTATAACTTTCTCTAATATGATAGTCTCCACTTAGGGTGATGGAAAATGCATTTCAGTTCACATTTAGGAATGCTATTTTGGAGAATATGTGGATCTTTCCAATAGAATTGCTGGACTGGAAACTATATCCCCATGAATCTTAAATGATGATAAAAGCCAAGTACTGTACTCTGTACACTATATATACATTATCATGGAGTTTAAGAAAGATGATCACATATATAAAGAAGCTGAATTATTTTGTGGGGATCAGGATGAAAGACAAACATTAAAATATCAAAATAATTTTTCTGCTAAAAGCTGAAACGTCTTCAGAAAGAGTTACATTCAGAGAGCATGTGCAGATTTTAGACCAATAAAAACTTACTCTACTTCGTGAATCAATTTCTTTACCAACAAGACAGTGATGTACTAACAGCCATTTTCAGCACACACAAACCCTTTCCCTTCCTCCTCCCTGAGGAATCTGACAAAGGAAAGTAATTAGGAGAAAAACTGTAACATTATAACAATACATTGAAACCAAAGATTATGATGTTCAGATCCATTATGCACACTTACAGACCATATAAATTCACATTGGAATAGACATAGACATATTACCATGATATCTTAGTCCTTGTTAGAAATAGCCACCTGTAATTTAGACACTTTGCTTTTCATTCACAAGAAAAGACATCGTGCCTGAGTATACTCCTATTTCAAAGCTTTCATTAAGAAAACAGTTGGGAAGCCTAAAGAAACAGGAAGTAAAACTGCACTTAGTTCCCAGCTATGCAAATCAGTCCTGTATACTTTCATGAAAACTTTAGCTTAGTCTTCCTTTGCTTAAGAAAGAAGTATATATAATGCCAATATTCCAAATATTCATATTGAGTTTTGCATCTAAGATGAACTGTGGGCTTGCATTCTTAAATGTAGCAATGATGAGATCAAAAGAAAGAACATAAGGAAACTATAACAAGTTCTTTTAAGTTATATTCCTCATAAAAGAACTCAAGAGAAAAATAACATCTGCACTAGAATTTGTACAAATTTTACACAATAGTGCACTTTTGTTCAATCTCCTACAGAAATCACTAGCTCTTAACTTTGGTGCTTAAATCAACTTGATTGAGATGCTCCTGTAAATAATTCTTCTCTTCCATTCCATTAGGCAACACAGCTGGACATCTAGTTGCAAAACCTTCTAAAATTCTTCTGTGCAAAAGGAAAAAGCAACATTTCCAATTTTTGATTTACTTACAAATGTCTCCCAAGACTAAGCAGCTACAGGGGAAAAGGCAAGCAATAAAAGTGTTTACTCACAGCAAACCTATCAATGTATTTGGCATAACAGCAGCCCTTGAGCATAGAAGCAGCAAAAGATGATGCTGCTTTTAGATGATTCACTTCTCCACTCCCAATCAAAATCCAAAAACTGCACATTCCTAGAAACTCTTCGACAGATAAATTGATAGGTACATCCTTGTTTGTTGATGATACAGGCTTGTTATGGAGGATTTCCAAGACCGCTCTTTCTTCCAAGGCACATTAGTTTAGAAAAAAAAGAAAATGTTTTTTGGATAAGTTTAGTCAAGTGCTGGAGCTCAACAGCAAACGACAGGCCTTCTATCTTGGCAAAGATACTGTGAAACAGGAGGAGAACCACATTACAAATCCCACCTGTCTAGGAGGGGAACGAAGGTGCATAGAGTTGAGAGAATCACTGGAGAAGTCTACTTCTTTTCTCACAAATTCTCAAATTCTCTCATAGTATCCAACCAAATATTCCCTTTCCCTAAATTTTCAGGGCAACAAAATACCAAACTGCAGCTGACTTAGAAAAGCACAAAGTAAAATAAAAAATCAACCTGGTTCTTCCGTTGTTGTTTTAATCAGCCTCGGGGATTGTTTTGCTGTTATTTGGAGGGGGGATGTTTCAGACTCACCTAAGATCTCTGCTGATGCTAACGGGAGACCCAATTAAAGAAAGGGGAGGGACGGTATAAGGGCGGAGAGGGAAGCGCGAGGAAAAATAAAACAGCAACAAAGAACCTGAAACCCCAAGGCTGAAAAAGGTTTCAGGCCGGAGAGATCTGCGAAGCACTCACCAAAGTAAAGCTGGAGCGGAGGATCTGGATGGAGAGGTTTTAAAGGAAAAAAAGGAGACTGTTGTAACTTGAGTGCTGGTTGCTTTTAGGAAGAGTTGCAACTTTCCTAAAAAGTCCAGCGAGATAGGAAGAAGACACTGCTGAAAGGCACTGGAATCGAGGCAGCCAGACCCTCCATATGGGAGAAGGTTTTTGGATGACTGAACTCTCAAACAATTCCCTTCTTTTTGCTCGCCTAGTTCTGGAACCTCCCATTCCTCCTCCCCCTCCCTCTCGGAGGAGGGGAGAAAAGGGGGAGGAGCTGAAGAAGTGAAAAGGGGGGAAACGGAGCTTTCTCCAAAGGGGGTCCCAACAATACCCGGCGGCGAGAGAGGGGAGCCCTCCATTTGCACCTGACGTTTCAAAGAAAGGGAAAGGGCGATGTTTAAAAGACTGCTTATAAAATCGAGTGGTGACGACCACCACCACCCCTTCTCCAAATGTGAGAGAAGGGTAGGGTGGGAAAGTTAGATGCAGAAGTTTGGGGGGAAAGGAAGGGGAGGTTTTTACGGCCAGCTCTTTGCAACTTGATATGCAGCGATCTTTAGTCCTAGCTGCTGATCCGTATTGATCAGCAACAGGCGGAGGAATAGGGAGAGTTAGGAGCAAATTTACTATAGCGAATGATTCCCTTTAAGGTAATGCAAATTCTCATTAAAAAACAACAACACCAAACGACCCAGGCCATGGATCGCAAAGGTTATTTAAGTGTGAAGATGAAGGGACAGATCATTTCCAACAGGCTTATGACATGGAAAAGTGATGAGCAGAAAACAACAAACTAAATCCTATGAAGAGAGATTGCAGGAATTGGGAACGTTTAATCTTGATAAGAGATGACAGGATCCTCTTCATACAGAAAGGATGTCACACAGAGGAGGATCAAGACTTACTCTTCATCATTCCAAAGTACAGGATACAAAATAATAGATTTAAGTCACAGAAAGGCAGATGACTAATGAATGTTAGAGCAAACTTCTTAACAATAAGAGCTATTGGATAGTGGAATAAATTAACCAGAGCGGATGGCCAAATGCATCACGCTGCAAAGGCGATGATGATGATGATGATGATTTTATTTAAGAAATTTGTGTGGCTGCCCAATTTGAGCTGCTGCAGCTCTGGGCAATGTAGTCAACAATCAACAAGTAAACAATACAGTGAAAAACAAGTAGGGACAATAGTATTTGTACTATAAGCATCTGGTGGACACCAGGTTGGGGAGGTAGTAGGGCTAGCTGAGAAAATGCAGTGGAAATACTGAATTGTTCTAGAAGAAAGCTAATAGACATGAAATCAGAGCTCTAAAGATTTCCCTATTTCCCCCCATTTTTTAATAATGGCTTTCCATTATTAAAAAAAAAATAAAGAGGGAAAGTATAAGATAAGCTAAGTCATTGCAATTCAGCACTTTGCACTTAGTCTACTGTAATGTGCTCTATTTGGGGCTGCCCTTGAAAACTACATAGGAGCTGCAGTAGGTCCAAATTGCAGTACCCTAGTTACTAACAGGGAGAAGTCAGTTTAGTAGCATTACATCTGTCCTTCAGTCACTGCACTGATTGCCAGTAGGCTTCCAGGTTGCATTCAAGGTTATCATCTATAAAGCTGTACATGGATTGACACCCCAATACTTACAGGACTATCTGTCCAGCCCAGTTTTATCTTGGCTTAGGTATGCATCCGAGAGAAAATGGTTAGAATACCCACTGTAGGGGAGGTAAAAAGAATGAGGGACCAGGGGCATGCCTTCTTGGTTGCATCCTCCATGTTACAGAATTCCTTGCCAGCTGAGGACTGCACCCACCCACCTTCTACTCACCTTTCATAAGGCTTTAAAAGCAATATGTTTTCATGCGCTTCTGAGGTGGATTGTGGACTTTAGTAGATGGATTGTTGTTAGCTTTGGTATTTTTATTCTTTGTGGTTTTATTCTTTTTTGTAAATCATCCTGAGTCCTTGGAAGTGAGCAGAATATCAGTGACAGTATTAATAAATAAATAAGCATTGCATGAAGAGGGACTGATTGTAAAGGTAGTATACAGGTCAGGTAGATTCTTGTTTTTGCTCTGTAGCAAATAATGATGTGAAATAGTGTCTAATGAGATAAGCAAAGTAATAAAATGTTTACAACATGCCATTGAACTAAGTGGGACTTATAAGTAAACAGGCATAGATTTAGAAAATAAGCAGTATTTGGACAGAATGTACAAGGACCCTTCCCCCCACCCATCCATCCATCTACTTTTATGCACTTACCTCACAGAGCTTGGGTTTACTTGTTTCAATCCTCATAGAGAAAGACAGAAGAAAAGAGAAAAAGAGGCTGACAACCACCTAGGAGGGTTGACTCAGAGTGGTGATATACCACTGGAAGATAGGAAGGATCAGCTTGAGAACTGATCATCCTGGAGAAATCAATCTATGGGGTTGATAAGAGTTGACACTGGCTTGATGGCAAATAATCATCAATCAGGACTGATGACAGAAGTCATTCAATTAGATTTTCTTATTTGTTTTCATAGCTCATAGTTAACTTACACAGTTGAGTGTTAGTGTGGCAAAGGCTGTGCATTTCTGTAGCTCTGAAAGGGTTTAGAGGTGGATCAATCACTGTTCACTAAGCAGAATCTCTGTGTTTGTACCAGTTGGTGATAGGGGGATAGTTTAGAAGGCTTCAAGGCTATTGTGTCGCCACTGTGCTGATAAATTTTGGGGCTGATCCAGCA
Organism: Liasis olivaceus; assembly: GCA_030867105.1. Classification (NCBI taxonomy): domain Eukaryota; kingdom Metazoa; phylum Chordata; class Lepidosauria; order Squamata; family Pythonidae; genus Liasis; species Liasis olivaceus. The sequence continues at coordinate 83,551,427 of CM061352.1, read as the reverse complement.
AGGCTTAACTTCCACATCATGGCGAAACCAAAATCCTGCAGATCTGAGAACTGGATAAGCCCATTAGGCTATAGTATGCAATACAAACCTATCTTACAGAACTAAAAAGTAGCCATTCACATCTCCACTTGTGAACACTAATGCCTTAGCAAAATCAGAACTCGACAAAATCTTAGGAGAAAAAATTATTTGTGATTTGTGAATGTCAATTTCTCCAATCAGTCATAGCCAGTATGGAATTATAAGAAGTATAGTCCAATATATCTGGTTAACACCTATTTAGGGGAAGATTAAAGCTCACCTTGCAGAATCCTACTTAAATTACCCAATCAGTTTATTTAAACAGTCTTCAGACCATAACAAAATAACTATTATTTTAGAATATCCAAAAGTATATAACTTTCTGAATTACAACTCTCAATGTTCCTATATAAACTGCTTCCTTATCCTAATAGCACCAGTTAGGAACTTTGACTGAGAAACTCATGTGATCACGACTTACGACTTCCTGTCAGCTTCCCCACTGACTTTGCTTGTGGAAAGCCAGCAGGGAACATCAGAAATTGCAATCACGTGACTGTGGGATGCTGCAACATTGTAATCATGAGCTGGGCGCTGAGCACCCAGATTGTAATCATATGACCATAGGGACACTACAATGGCCGGAACTCCAAATACCCATCATAAGCGCCCCCCCCATTCAACCCTGTCGTAACTTTGAACAGTCGCTGAACAAATGGTTGTAACCCAAGGACTATCTGTAAAGGGTATCATGTAATCATGTAAAGGTATCATGTAAAGGCACTAGGATCAATAGGCCAGCAGATATCTTAAAAATATATAATTTCAACCACAATTTAATAGAAGCTAATCAGGCTGAAAGTGAAAAAGGACATAAACCTGTTTCTAGCAATAAGACTGTATTGGGAACACAGCTTGGATGTGAAGCAAAGCACGAAGGAATTGGGTTTATAATGAATGATGATCAACTTTCATTCCTTTAACCCAGATTGCTGCCCTATATAAAAATGAAGCCACTGTTTTGGCTTTAAAAACTTGAATTACTGTTGAATTTGTTGTTGGTTTTCCTTGGAATGGAAGAATCTAAGAATTGCTGAACTAGATGCAGATGTCTTCTTAGTTACTCCTACTTAAGTGGCAGTTAAATATAAAGCCACCCAACTGTTTTATCAGGCTTTAATAGGTTGATGTTTCCCTTCTTAAACACAAATAGAGATTATTGATCTAAAACTAACATAAATTAGTATTTTGACTACCACATATTAATTGGTCCATTACCTGTTTATCCATAAAACTGATCCCAATGCACATTTAACTTGAAAGTAATTGTGATTGGGAAGAAAAAAATTAGCTTGTAATTATAGAAGAAAAGGTCTATATTATATTATTTAAAAATAGCAATATGATTTTATTTTTATTAGGAGGCAAAGAAGGTAAGCCATGCTTAAAAACAGCTTTATGCATTATGCCACTGGGAACATTATTACCATGGCTATGCAGATTTGCTGTCTGACAGACAGGTGATTATGTAGATGCTAAAAATTAGATGCTAGAAATTCAGTATCCACTTACAGCACGGCTTCTCCAATTCTATACCTGTACTTAACTTTTTTTTCTTTCCAGATGCATAACGTTATACTTCTTTTTGTTAAATGTTGTCCTGTTTGTTTTGCCCTGCTGTTTAAATCTGTCTAGATCTTCATAATTTTTCACTATAACTTTTGAAATGTTAGCCACTACGACTGATTTTAGGAATCTGCAAATATGATAATCATCCCCAAGCCTTTTCATTCAGATTGTTAATAAAAAATTTGAAAAGTACCAGGCCCAGGACAAGTCCTTGGCATTCAAAGCTACTTTCCAGTTGATTATGGATCCATTTATGAGCACTCTCTGGATGAGATAATTCAAACAATTATGATTTCATCTGTATCATCTAGCCCATAGTTTATTAATATGGATTTACTGAATGCTTTGTTGAGGTCTAGATAAATGATATCCACTGCATTTTCCTGACCTATTAAGCCAATAACATTGTCAAAAATGGACCTAAGACTCATCTGAGGTGCCTTATTTGTGACAAACCCAAACTGACTCTTTTTAATTGTTGTATTCCTATCCAAGTACTCAAAAATATGCTGTTTAAGAGTCTGCTCAAGGACCTTCTCCAGTAGAGGTGTCAAACTGAAAGATCTGTAATTTCCCGGTCCTCTTTCTCCCCTTTCTTGAAAATAGGGACAAACATTTATTTTTCTCTGAACTTCAGATATCTTACTAGTTTTCCTTGAGTTCTCAAAGATTACTCAAAGTTCCTTCAGTACCTAAGATGTAATTAATTGGATCCTGGAGATCTGAATTTATTTAAATTAGCTACATGTTCTTTTATCTCTCCTTCTCAGTCCTGAGCTGCAATTTCCTCTTTCCGCTAGTGGCACAATGACTAGTTAGGACTTTGTTTCCATTCTGAGAGAAGACAGACATAAAATACAAGTTGAGACATTCTACCTTCTTGCCATATATTACCAATTCAATCTTTTCTCCTTGCAATAGACCATAGCCCCTTTCCTTTTCCTTTTTTTACAAACCTGGAAAAGCCTATTTGTTGTTTGGGCATTTCTCAGAAATTTTAGCTCATCCTGTGCTTTAGCCTGACATAGTGCCTATGGTTTCTGGAGAGTGCCTCGTATCCTTCTTTGGTTATAAGTGCCTCCTTCCATTTCCTATACATGTCCCTTTTTAGTAGGTGGAATTTCACCCATTGTAATGTTAAAATAATGAGAAAATTGTTACTTTTCCAGGGAGCTATCAAAGACATAGAAGCATTCCTTGAATCAGAAGTTTACGGTCCTAAGTTCTTTGGCATTCAGTGTGATTGCTATTCCTGGTAAGGAATGGTATAAAATGAACTTGATTTGGCTTTTGTCTACAGTATTAGTACTATACTACACTAGTGATGCTATTTGTATGGATTACATTTTCTTAGGTAACATTTCCATTTTTATAGTCCTTGTATTATTGGTTGGAAATCCATATTTTCACATGAACATTGTAGCATTTGGCTTACAATGGAACACAGGATAGTATGAAAGTGACCTTTAAAGACTAGGGTTGGATGGGAACAATATTGTATCACATATAATACAAGATGATCCCAGACAATCTGCCTAGATCTTGATAATAGCTTTGTATTTCTTATAGCTAATGTAATGTCTAGTAATAGGAATGAAACATAGTTTCTGCTATAACAGAACTGGGTATATTTCAAAACTGTATTTCAGCAACACAATTCAGCAATAATATCTCAGCAAAACATTTCAGATTTTGAGACTAGAGAACTTAGCTGTGCTGGAAGGCCTAAGTGGTTTACTTTCTCTTATTTTCTTTCTTCTAGTATTCATGTGTTGGTTTTCCTGGAGGAGTGGAATAATGAAATTGTTAGCAAATCCTCCCCCCATGTTATCATTCATTTAACAATAGTGACTGGTGAACAAACCCTGAGAATTAAGATTTTTCAACTCAGTGCTCAAAAATGGATGGCTTCTCTGTGCTGCTATCTTACTTACTTCAAAATTCTCAGTCCTCAGAGCTGCTGAAACTCCAGCTGTTTGATATTGTGCTCTTTTGATGTGAGGGCCATAAGGATATTTCAGGTGAAAGACAAGATTGAAAAGAAATTGAAAAGTGGTATTTTAATAAGATCTTCAGTGGGTTACGAGCTGTATTAAATTTGTCATTCTGGTTGTTATGCAGAATACATAAAAGTCTTTGGTTTCGTCACTGAAGGTTAGAAATCCTAAATGAGTTTTCCAATCAAAGTATTTTTAAAGCAGCCTTATTATATGCCAGATTTCTACAATATAAAATAAAAACACTTAAATGCCATGCTTTATGTTGTTACCTAAAATTTATGATATTGCTTGCTTTTCATATGAATGCAGATAAAAATGATTAGATAGAACACTCCCGCCAGTGAAGGATCTGGGATATAAATAGGTGTGTATGTATGTATGTATGTATGTATGTATATATATACATATACGTGTGTGTGTGTGTGTATGTATGTGTGTATGTGTGTGTATGTATGTGTGTATGTGTGTGTGTGTGTGTGTGTGTGTGTGTGTGTATATATATATATATATATATATGGAAGATAACTCATATATCCTGCTATGGTGAATTTACTGTCACAAGCCATCTCCATTATAATTGAGTACATAAACAAGAAAAATGATATGGAGAATAAATAAGGGATTGTTCCCAATAGCAGAGTTCCTGACACAATTTTTGACAAAGTTAGATGCTGCTTTGAAGGTTGTGGCTTATTTTCTTCTTTAATAATGTAGCCTAAATCAACAAGTCGATTCAACTTGTAGAAGTTACAAGGGAACTTGCAATTTTCATAAAATCTACATGTGTGTTTTTTTTCTTACACGTATTAGTTATTCCTGATCCTAAATTCCCTAAGCAGATTTCTCCAGGGCTAAAATTGTTAAACTGTAAAAGTCTGAAATCTGAAGAATCGTAATCAAGTGAAAATAGAACTGAGGAAGCATTTTGGCTGTAGAGTAATGACTGCCAGTTAGAGAATTTCTAATGTGGATTAGGGAATATTCTTCTTTGCTTAGATATTTTTTTTTAAATTACATGGTTGACTTGTTTGAGTCCTCAGAGCATGTTGATCATGAAAGGATTAAAGAGAGTGCAGATTTCATCTTGAAGACAAGCTAATCTGAGAGAAGCAGCCTGCATTATATGTAATGAGAAGTCAGTGCCACTTCTGTAAGAGAGGCAGGATCACATTCAAAAAGGAATGAATAGGAAGCCATCAGCTTAAAGACTTTAGAAGCTGGTTTTACTTGTTTACTTTTGTTATAAAGCAATTTGTTGTCTTGATAATCCATAGGAAATTGGATTGTTACTTTCTGGAATTAAATAAATGAAACTTTGGTCAGTGAGAAGATTAGAAAAGTGTTTAATGTTTTGTGAAGAGTTATCTTCCATTTATTTATTTATTTATTTATTGAGCGGCTGGATAGCGTAGTGGTTAGAACACCGCCTTTGATGCAGAAGACTGGGGTTCAAATCCCGGATGGTACCTACCTTACCAGTAGAGGTCCTTGGGCAAAGACCCCCTAATGCTTCACCTGCCTACCTCAAATATGAGAGTGACACGAACTAAGAGTCATGCCGGCTCGGACGTCACCCGGATTAACAAGGTCCGTGTCAGATGTTGGGGAACCAGGACAATCTGATGTTAAGTGGGCTACTGGAACAAACCATACATGGACAAGACAAGAGAACTTGGAATTGATGGAATGCTACTACAACAGCAGACCTAATGAGAGGGGATATATGAAACGTATGAGGGAACTATGGATAGACAGAAGGCCTACATCCACACTAACTGAGAAACAACTAGTTACCCAGCGCTTTAACATAGTGAAGAGGAAGCTGCTCTCACAACTTGAGATAGACCAACTCCACATTACAACCTGGACTCAAGCAGACCTAGAAGGTGTGCAGCCAACACCTGAAGTTGGAATGTCACTGCCACCCCTTCCATTACAGAGCACAGCAGCTGATATGAGGCACAAGATCATGGATAAACTAGCTACAGTCAACCCTCGAGTCCGATTACCAAGGCTCAGTGGAGAAGTACCATCAGATAGTATGCTAGAGGATGCCAACAGAGCCCTCCAGACAATCCCTACTACCACCATAACTGAAACCAATGAATTGGTATATGCTACAGCCACTGTAATCCTGGAAATGCTTGGCCACACGATCAAGAAGAACAGCAGTACATACCCACCCTGGAAAATGAGATTGGAGGCTAAGATCAAGGCAACTCGGAGAGAAGTCAGTCAGCTGGTGGAACTACAGAAGCGTGTGGAGATTAGGGATAAGACTCAGCTACTGAAGAAATATATGGGCCTGACTCCATCTGAAGCCCTAGAGACTGCTAAACAAAGGCTCACAGCACTGGCTGCCAGGCTAAGGAGATACACTAGAGAAGCAGAGGCCAAGAAGATAAATGCCCTGTTCTCCAAAGAACCATCCAAAGTGTACTCCCAACTGCAGTGCAACCACAGAGTAACAGCTGAGCCACCAGCAGCGGAAACTGAACAGTACTGGAAGAACATATGGGAGAAAGAGAAGACACATAACACCAGTGCAAAGTGGCTGCAGGACCTGAAAGCAGACCACAGCAATCTCCCAGAACGGGAACCAGTCACCATCACAGTAGCAGACATCCAACAGCGGGTCAAGAACATGAAAAGCTGGACAGCACCTGGCCCGGACATGATCCACACCTACTGGCTAAAGAAGCTAACAGCAGTGCATGAACGCCTAGCGGCACAGATGAACCAACTGCTAGCAGCAGGCTCCCACCCAGACTGGCTAACACAAGGAAGGACAGTGCTGATCATGAAAGACCCCCACAAAGGAACAGCACCATCCAACTACCTGCCAATAACCTGCCTCCCCACAACATGGAAAGTTCTATCAGGCATCCCAGCTGCCAAGCTACAAGACCATATGGGCCAGTACATGAGCACAGCTCAGAAGGGCATTGGGAACAACACCAGAGGCTCAAAACACCAGTTACTCATAGATAGAGCAGTTGCCCGAGACTCAAGGTCTAGGCAGACCAATCTGAGCACAGCCTGGACTGACTACAGGAAAGCCTATGACTCAATGCCACACACATAGATCTGTGGATGCCTGGCACTATACAAAGTCAACAGGACACTAAGGACCTTCCTCAAGAACTCAAGTGATAGTTGCATGTTATGTTCCAGTGTTTGGTGATATGAAAGAACCAGGGAAGAGTTTTGGGAAAATTTATACAACATTATCAATGTAATCCAAAGGGAAAGGTTAGTCTGCTAGGTGACATGAATGAATGAATGAATGAATGAATGGGAACAACATAAAACAGTAAAAAAAAAAAAAAAAGTGAGGGCAATCAAAGTCTCCAGAATGAATTACAGTGGTAATTATTTGGTGAATATCTGCTTAGTCAGAGGTTATATTTAATTTTTTGTATTGTTTTAAATGTTGACTGTTTTTATTGTTGTTAGCTGCCCAGAGTCGCTGGTCTGAGATGGGCGGCTATATAAATTGAATAAATAAATAAATAAATAAATAAATTTTATTTCATGCAGAAATACATTTCTATGAGATTATCACAAAAGATTAAGAACCCCTGACCTAATATTTGTAGCAAATGACTGATTGAATGTATGTTGCAACAAGAGTATGGATCTAAAAATGTATATATCAAAGACAAAGGTAGTTGTGTATGAATGGGAGAAATGGAGTGAACATTTACACATTATGCATAAATGGTGAAAAACAGGAGAAAATAGATGAATGTGTAGTTTGAAAGAATATGAAAAATATGGATGGAAAAACTTTAAGTGATAGGAAGATAGACAATACAAGATTTATTGTAATAAATAAATGTTTTTCAAAAGAAGCAAAATGTTGTGTATAACTGCATGTTTCTGCCAACTTTGTTATATGGAAGTAAGAGTTGGATGTCAGCAGAAAACATTAATTGTATGTTGTGGGAATGGGTTCCTTAAGAATTGATTTGGTAAAACTAGAAGAGACAGAATGAATGGGTGCTTAATAATGTGAGTGACCAGTACAAAAGAAGTACATTGTGGTGGCAGCTTTGTAATATAGAGAAAATGAATGAAAATTGAGTTGTGAAACAAACTTTTGAAGGAAGAGTCGAGAAGAATGAGAAGGCTGAGAAAGTTGTAGTTTGATAGAATTGATGAGGTCCTCAAAATAGATTTCTAAGAAGTACAAAGAACAAAAGATGGTGTATGAATTTGTGTATGTGGAATGTTGTGGAAACAAAGATGTTGGGCAAGGCCAGAAAGGTGCAAGAGATATAGGACATGGTGTTTGTTTACATGTAGTAAGATTTCTTTTATCTTGACTCTTGACTTTTAATTTATTTCATTCACTGCTTATACTTTTTCTACACCTTGCATAATGTTGCTTACCCCAAAAGGGAATGGCATGATGTGTATTTATGTAGATATGTTAAAAGAGGACTAAAGATACATTTATATCTTGAATAACTATGACGTGACAATCTTTACAAATGAAAGTTTAAAGGCTGCTATTTGCACTAGTATTTCAGGGGAAATCACAACTGACACATGTATGTCATTAACTATCCTCCCTGAAATCCTACGCTATATCCTTTCAAGCAAAAACATTTTTTAAATGTCTTGCAGCGCTGAAGAGGGAAGCTGACTAAAACTGTAAGTAATAATAATCACCAGTCCTAACTCTGCAATCTCAAACTCCAAATACTTTTTCAGAAGAAATGATATATCAGAATCCTGTGAGCTACTAAGAAAAGGAACAGCGGTCAGAGACCACACTGAAGCTTTCTGGATGGCCAAGGGCCACAAGGGGCAGGGCAGTGATACAGATGTTTGGGACAGTGTCACATTATCAGGCAGAGCTGGAATTTTCCAGCTTCTTCTGGGTTTGGAGTGTGTGTGTGTGTGTGTGTGTGTTGTTTTTAAATTGCTGTTTAGGCTATTACAGTATTTGTGTTTCCAATGTCAAAACGGGATCTATAGCTCATCGTTTATAGCAATTATGGTCAAAGGCAGTTCCAATGGCTGCAGAAAAGAGCTTCGGACGCTTGCCACCAGATTTTCCTCCACAGATCTCGGAGCGTGTTTGGGATTTTAAAAACTCAAAAAGAAGAGCAGAAACATTGTAGATAAGGCATGTGCATAGATTGAAGGCAGAGTCCTTTCCGCAGCCTATACTGAGTCTTGTAAATGTTCCAAACTGGTGTTGTATAAAGCAAGCAGGTTAAGCCACAATTTTGTGTTTGTGACAAACTATTTGGATGACTGAAATACTTCTGATTGAGGGCTCCTAATGCTCCTGTTTAGTAGGTACTGTACAAAACTTAATCTGCCTTTCACTGGTGAGCAGATTTGGGGGGGGGGGGCAAAGAACTGTCAAATAAATGGTGAGGAAACAGGGAAATATAATTTTTCCATGAATGAGTGAGTTTGACTGCAGAATAGAAAACATATAATCCAATCTGGGCAGGAAAAAGAGAAATACATGTTGCACATCCGGAGCAGCTGTTGGAATTAGCCTTTCCTATTGTTCTACTTTCCTCACATTGTATTTATTTGTTTGGTTACTTCTGTTTGTCAATTGCTATAACCAACGTTTCTCTGTTCTGCAGTTTAATCAATGCAATATTTCAACAAGGCTTGATCTTTATTTGCTTTCTTTAGATCTTAACTTGGAAAGTTTCATTTTAAAGATACAGGACTGTTTGATTTTTCTAAACTTTCCCATTTGCCCCATTATTTCACTTCCATCTTCCCCCCTCTTTTTGATCCACTTGAATGTGAATCATAGCTGGAAGCACATTGTACATGATGATAGCAGACTCAGTCAATTGTAGAATTCTGGTGAGAGCAACCTTGGTGTTTTCTGTCAGGCAACCCGCAAAAATCGTGTGGAAAAACTCCTGTCACTTCATGTGCTGTATTGCTGTGGCAGTTTCCCAGAAAACATGAGAAGGAGAGGGAAAGCAATAAAAAAACCTCCTTCTTATAAGCCCCCCCAGCCTACCTCAAAGAAGAAAAAAAAATTCTTTGCAAAAACACCTGTCTCTTTCTTTCCAAGGAACCCAAAACATTCCAAAGACTGCAGAATGACCTGCACAATTGCTAGGTCAAATCAAATTCCATCACTTCTCAACCAGACATATTGCCTCAGCAAAACTGCCCTAAATGGTCTCTTTTCTATGTTGTGACTAGGGAGAAAGCTATATAGGGATGTTAATAGGTTTTCCAATCCCTCGGAATAGGAGGTGAAACAGACATCCCAGGTCTCTTAATTCATCTTGAAGTGGGAAATATTTTCTTTGCATTTTCTGGTTCTGCTTCAGCGCATCAGCTTTGCCAGATCTCCCTACACAAGGGAGGCTACTTCAGTTACCTCACTTAGAAGAGGTATTGGCTGTTCATTTGAGTGTGGTTGCTTTGCAACAGGGGTGGTCAACCTAGTTTGGATCAGGGATTGCAGTCAACCAAAAAAAACATGCAGAGAGTCTCTACTCCCAGAAGTGGGTGGCATCAAAATGGACAGGGCCAAAGACATCCCCTGTAAACTACTGTATCCATTACAGCACACAGCTATGCAAGGAAGAAAGGCCCACTGAGGTAAATTGAATTTAATTTCTAGATTATGTGTGCATAGGATTTACAGCCTTAATGATGCTCATTTCTGTTGCAGTTGAAATGGTGAACAGGAAATTGCCTTATACCTTATTTTTCCCTCTCTTCCAGTACTATCTACTTGGCACTAGCTCTCAAGCAGACTGTTCTTACCACCTGCTTATCGTAATTCATTTAAATCAGTGTTCTTCAATTTTGGCAACTTTAAGATGTGTGGACTTCAACTCCCATGCTGGCTGGGGAATTCTGGGAATTAGAGTCCACACATCTTAAAGTTGCCAAGGTTGAAGAACACTGATTTAAGTGGAGGCACTAGGGATTAAATCTGGGATTTTCTCTTCTCCAATGTGAAGGGTATTAATGTCATTCTCTTTTTAGCTATTGACTGTATTGTATCATGATGTTCTAACTGTCAAAATTCACAGCCATTTTGAAAGAGTAAGGTCAGCATTTTTGGGTAGTGTCTGGAAACCCCCCAATACAAATTAGCATGTAATATATTAAATAGATGAGTGAGTAAAATAAATATTCTTTCTCCAGAAGTTATTTAATAGTTACTTCAGAAAAAAATACTGCTCTATTTGATCATCAAGTGAGGGATTTGAAAAAATTATAAGATAAGCCAATCAATTCAAAATATTTTGGAAGTTTAATTTCCTGTAAAGTTCATTCATATTTCCTGTAAAGTTCATCCATAAGTCTCCAATATACAATGTAATGAATATTTTGGCTGGTAAGGCTAAGCTGAAGCTGGCACCAAGAGACTCTAAGGGTTTATCAGTGAAACTCAGTGCTACTCTTAGCTGCCCAGTTTTGACAGCAAACTGCTCCTCCAAATTTTAGTTCTGGAGGCAGCACCAAAGCTATATGGACAGTTGCTGGGGACTTGTGGGCACCTATCTGTGATTTCACTTTTATAATCTTGTTGCTACCACGCTTGAGTCTATTTCTTTTCTTAGAACCACCAAACTCAACACCTCAGGTGAAGTTCTCTTCTCCCCCCCGCCCCCCCGCCAACCCCAATAATATGCAGAACTCACCTTATATTTTTTTTTTAGTTTTTCCTCAATTTAATGTACAAAAGAATAAAGAAAAGAGCAAGAAAAATAAAAGAGAAAAACCTATTATCAGGTGGGTATAAAATAGCTCAGTTTTTAAATGCAGTGTTAAAGCTAGACCACACAAAATAGCATTGGCCAGAATTTACATTATGTTGATAGAAAACCTGAATAATCTCAGTTGTGAGATTCCCTGCTTCTCCCAATGACAGCTATTACACGATTGTACTATGGAGTAGAGCATCCATATACAAGATGACAACTTAGTGACACCATGTAAAAATACACCTTCTTGCTCTGGAATGATTGTTCTATGCATTCCCATTCTTACTTCTCTACTACTATAGAATTCAGAACTTAAATCCCATTTTACTGAGGGTGAAAAAAAAAAGGATAGAACAGCTGAACCACTGTACACTGTGGTAGAAAACTTTGAATAAAGTTTTTCCTTGGAGCTCTTTAAAATGTATGTACTGCATCAGAACTGAATGCAGACACAGGGCCTGACTTCACTTATCATTTAAGCTGCTTCTGCCCAGTGTTTATGACAGCTTAAGAAAACCCTGTCCTGGCTGAGGTCAGACTTACCTCTTGCCTTGTTGTCAGAACTGACTAGCAAATGCCATGTTTTCTCTGTCATTTTCTATTCACCCTCAAAGCAGCATTCCTGCACATTTTCTTGCTCTGCTATGTTTTCTGTTCAAAAGCATACATTTCTACCCTATGTTGGCTCACACGCTCCTGTCTGTCTGGGCTAGAGTGCTTCAGTTTGCTGCAGGCCAGCCTCAGCAGTTCATTGGCTACTTTGCAGCAGACTGACTGCACCTTCAATTGAGCCATGGCTTATCATGCAGTGTAATAAATTCTGTACCTCCCCTTACTCCCTGTACCACCTGCAGACAGGAGCACTCAGTCCCTAAAGGATAGGAATACTTGAGGCAGCGTCAAAATGTAATTTGGAAGTACAACAGAGAAATGCACCCTGAGGTCCCTTTGGTGGTGAGTGGATGATTAATAAAGGGTAACGTCATTCATTTCTGCCCTCCAGAAAAAGTTGCTGCCTATTCTAGTGATGGGGCAACCAGGCAGTGCGGAAAAGCCCTTACTTGATGAAGGTGGGGTCCAAAACCAGTTAATATGATCCACAAATGCTTAGAAAAGTTTAGTCCGCTGGAGTCAACTGCACTGATTGAGTCAAAGAGTGCTGATTGTTCTCGGTTTGAAACTGCAGCTGATGTTCTTCCCACAAAGTGTGAATACTACATATAGAAAGAAGAAGCTGTGATGTTTCTACTGCCACTTCATTTTGTTATAGGAGCCTGAGATACTGAGTAGCTGCTGTTTACTAACATTTCAGCAGCAATGTGATATAATTTCCAGCCTAACCGTTGTGTGGGCAGAGCAGGATGAAGTCTAACAATACCAACAATATCATAATCAGAGAAGAGGAAGGGTATATGCTAAGAAACATTGCTGGGGCTGTCATCCAGTTCATACCTTCTTGGGAATACGCCCACTGAACTCTGTAGGCCTAAGTCTGGGTAAGCATACATAGAATGATACTGTTAATCTTATCCTGGAAGATGAAACTTGGTATTTCTGAAGCCTGTATATTACTAATGAGGGGGTGTTTGCCTGTTGAAAAGAGTTACTATGACCCCTATTTTGTGCCACATACATCTCACATCTGTCGATGCTATAGACAACTGAATGTTTGGCACAAATGCAAGTGCATATGCCTAGAGAAGTGTGCATCAAAATACACACAAATTTTAGTGCAGACTTTAAAAAACATATATCAAATTCACAAAGATGCAAATCTGAGAACCCGCAAAAAGCCAAATTTAACCATTTGGCAACAATGAGAAAGCAAATTAACATATTCTCCCATTCCTAGCAACCAGTAAAACCTTAAACCAGCCTCAAAGCCCAGCAGATGGGAAGAACACAGTGTTGGGAAATCTACCTTAAGTAAGTCCATTATATCCACTTGTGTCCTCCATCTCTCGGACAATGAAGAATAAATCAGCTTAGAGCCTTTTAGGGATACAGCATGTTTTGTTAAAGGATATTAAAAGAAGTCATATGTTTCTTCATGCCACCCACCAGGCTCAACCCTAAAATACCTTTCAGGCCTCCCTTTCAAAGCAGCTAGGAGCATCAAATTTCTTCAAAACTTCAACAAATATTTCTGTCTTGGATCTAATTCTAAGGAACTTCTGATACTCTGCCTACATTTTCCTTTGCTTCATTTCATTTCATCATATCGCTCCAAGTTCTTACCAGTAAGGGCCACCCAAAGCAAATGCTTTTTCTTCTTGATGTTGTCTACAGTTGCTCAGTCACCTATGCTTATTTAGGCATTACATCTTCAAAATTTTGGAATAATGTCAATTTGGATTGACATGAATACAGAATAATATAGAAGAAGGGAGAATAAGATCTTACCTTACAATGCTTTCTCATAAATAACTTCTTTCTCTGGTACTTTAAACATCTTTGCAAGCCAAAATGTAACACTAGAAAAAAGTGATTTACAACCGGTCCTTGCATTTACAACCATCACAGCCACGACATTGCGTGATTAACACCAGAAAAATTCAGCCAACCAATGGGAATCAAACATCCCTTGAAGTTTCCAAATGGTTAGTACAGTGGCATGTTACTGCCCTGAATCACTGAGTTTCAAGTGAATGCTGTACAAGGATAGCTAATGGACTTTATTTTCAGAATTTAAGTCAACGTGAAGAAAATCCTTTTATTTCAGAAGACACCACGGGGGGGGGGGGGGGGGAGGAACAGATTAGGCCCATTTTTCACAACCAACAAACTACTGTTTGTAGGAATTATGATCAGTTGACACTTCAAGTATCTTCATCTCAAGTAAGGAAATGTATAATTTGATAATGCATGCAAAACTGTATGTGGGCTGATTTTTAGATAATAGCAAGAAAGCCCTGATGAGGTGGTAATGTTAAAAATTTAGTGTACCTGGATACTGTGTATAGGTAGTCCTCGACTTATGACCATTCGTTTAACAACCGTTCAAAGTTATGACGGCCTGAAAAAAGTGACTTACAACTGTTCCTTGCACTTACTCGCAGCCATGCAGTCACATGATTAAAATTTGGGTGCTTGGCAACCGGCATGTATTTACAAAGGTTGCAGCATCCCAGGGTCATGTGATCACCATTTGTGACCTTCCCAAGGGGCTTCCAATAAGTAAAGTTAGTGGGAAGCTGGATTCACTTAACAATTGTGTGATTTGCTTAATGACTGCAGTTATTCGCTTAACCGTGGCAAAAAAGGTTGTAAAATCAGTTCACTTAACAACTGCATCACTTAGTGACAGAAGTTCCGGTCCCAATTATGGTCATAAGTCGAGGACTACCTGTATGCAACCTGCTCTGTTCACACTTCTAGGCAGTGTAAGAATTGATTTCCATACTAGAGATAAACATAAAAACTAAAAAAAAAAAACCTTGTTGAAATACATGAAATAGGTTTTTGTGCATGTTGTGAGATCCAGGAATATTAGATTGCTTTTAAAATTGATCTGCCATGTTGAAATCCCTCATATTTGAGTGACTTTATTTATACATAGTTGTCCTATGGAATTACTGTACAGTGAATGGGTTAGGAGCAATCAGATAAATACATTTGTTTATTTTTACCTTTTAATTAATTTTTTATGCTATCTACCTTCCAGAAGGCTTAAGGTGGTATACATAATTCACACACATACATACTCAACATGGACCACAAACAATAAATCAACCAGCCATATTTTAATCTTGTTTGTTGTGTGAAGCCAACCCATGGAATTTAGTGCATCCTGGAAACTTAGAAAACTGAGTCAACTGAGTAAACCATAAAAACATTGGTAAGTGTGAGGACCCCATTTTCTGTTACATAAGAACGATGCATAATGCGACTGTTTTATAAAGTGAGCTAGACTGGGAGCTAGTTTCTGACCCCACATCCCTCTGTGATCTTTCTGACCGCATACTTATTAGCTGTTCTGGATCATCATTCAGCATGGTAAACACTGGACCACTGGCTTTCTCAGCATTCTAAGAGCAACTGCATGGGCCTCTTTATTGTAATGTAAACATCACAGTTTCTATACTTTATTACTGTTATGTGGAACAGTAAATTGAACACTAGAAATATTGCTTTCTATGCTGAAGAGAGATGTCGCTTACCCTTTCCTTGTCTTATATGCATCCAACAGGCCATCTTCTTTTTAATGAGCATTGTTGTAGCAATAAAAAATTCATATATTCACAAATACTTAACTAGTTACAAAATTATTCTAGGGATTGCGATTGTTATTATAATTCTTTCTGATTAAAGAAAGCTCTTAATCAGGATTATTTTTCATGTATACATTAGTAGCTCCCATAGGAATACCTCCAAATTCTTAGCCGGTATCCATCTTGCTTCCTAGATAAGTGTCAGCCCTCCCAGGTAAACCAGACAGGAGATACAACTAGATGAGCTAATTCTACTTTATTGTAAGGCTCATTAACAGAATCTTGCAAGTCTGAAAGTACATCTCCCACCCTCCCTCTTTACCGCCTGAGTAGTTAGGGCAGGTCCTTCCTAAGTTTCTTTCTTTGGCTGTTATTCTGTTGTGGACTCCTTTCTCTTTTATTTTATCATTCTCTCCCCCCCCCCCCCCCGCCATCTTCCAAGGTCACCCTCACATCCCATCTCAATAAGCTTATTTAGAATTGTATTTCCTAGACCGTTGTCCTAAATTCAGTAGGCTTTTCTCAGATTAGGCATGCATAGGAGTGAACTAGGGAAACCTTCCCCAGTCTGGAGATGATGAGAAATGTAGTCCAACACATCTGCAGTTTCTGAGTTAAAGAAGACAGCTCTGGAGATATATTTTTTTTCTGGTGCTTCTGGATAGGCATTTGTCTTGCTTCTTGAATATAGAAGGCCTGAAGGTTCACATTTAGAAGTATTTTAGCAAAGTTTGGCTAATATTTGCCACTGCAGAATCATGGTGTTCATTCTTTGACCAAAGCATGCGATTTTAATGATGGCTATTGTATGTCAACATTTTAATTCTGTATATATAAATTTAGGAATTGTATAGAGCCTAAAAGAAACTTATGAGCAGCACAGGAATGTCTCCTGCACTGCATGTTTCCATCTCTACCTGCTGATGCTAATGTGAGTCATTGACAACTAGAATGTAATGTTCTAAAGCAGTGTTTCTCAACCTTGGCAACTTTAAGAGGTGTGGACTTCAACTCCCAGAATTCCCTAGTCAGCAAGGCTGGCACACCTCTTAAAATTGCCAACGTTGAGAAACATTGTTCTAAAGTATAGTAAAATAAGCTCTCATTTGGTATCTTCAGTCATTCCCCTTTTTCTTTCTTCTCTTTACCCTTAATCCAAGCTAATACCTTCCAGATGAGGTGCTAGCAGCTGGTAATTGCACTTGGATCCATCTTCATTTGTGTTTCAGTCAGCACGGCACCTCACTAATGGATCTGAGTTCTGGCAGAGGTCCCTGGGACCTGTGTCAAAGAAAACACATTGGAGGGGGAGAGAGGAGAATATTCAAAAAAGCAGGAGGGGATCTAGCACAACTACAATCTGAATCCCTATAAAGTTTGTGGCTCCTGCAAGTGAAACGGTATTTGTGGGATTTCAGACAGCACAACTTCATTTCTTTCTCCAAGCAGAAACTTGACACCTGCTTTAACTAGCCCTCCATGGCTCTTTCCAATCACTTGGCAAGAAATACTTTACTCTGAGGGAAGCTCATGTTCTAAAGCTGACAGCCACACAGAGCTATAACACACCTGGAGGTTACCAACACTGGTCCCATGCAGGGCCTCTGCTGGCTTGACCTACTGGAGATGGTTTTCTTGGAGCTGAGCTAAAAAAGAGGCCTTTGCAAGGGGGGGGAGGTGAGCCACAAACCTGAACCTAAAGCACTTTTCCTTTTATCAATTGCTTGCATTCATTGCTGGTTGTAAGCTCAGAAAGTCAAATCAGTCCAATGGGATTTTAAATCCTTTCAAGGAAGGGTTCTGTTCTCCCAGGACTTGGGGTAGGGTGGATGTAGTCCTCTTATTAGATGTGTTCCTGTATATATAGAGTGTTGTCTGGATGCAGGATGATCTTGTATAGTTTCTGTTGTATTTTTCATTTTCTATATTGTTGCTTTTTTAAAAAATTGTGAGCCACCTAGAGTTGTCTTGGGATTGGGTGGCACCTAAATCTAATAGAGTAAAATCATAATTAAAAGATTGTAAGGGGAGGACAGACAAACAATATATGGGATATATATGCAAAGGACAGAAGCAAAGATATCCGTGTTGACCAGAAGGAAAATTATAGTAATGTTTTTATGAAGCCAGCACAAAGTGATAAACTAGGATGCAAGCTTTGCACCTTCCAAAATTCTTATCAGACAGGATGGTAAAGAAAGCAAAATGGAGGAGAGGCAGGGGACAGTGGTGGCTTTCATTTAAGCCATAGATTAAACCAATATTAAGCTACGGTTTTGGAAAAATGCAGGAAGAGGATGCTTCATTAAAATGAGGGTAGCAACAGTGAGTTTGAGAGAAAGAAGAAAGAGCTGCTGTAGTTCCTGCAACTTGCTGGTTATTTTAGTGGAATCAGACAGGCAATGTACTACACAATATTCCATCAGTTACTTAAATTACAGTACTTAAACATCCATAATACATTGCATTGGAAGAGTCCAATCCATCAGGGTTACAGAGAGAATAAGGTGGTTCTATTGAAGCTGGAAAACAGGCTTTCTCAGGTACTGAGATTCCAGGTTGTAGGTATAACTGTCCTAGTAACTCCTGGGATGAAAAACAACAGTACTTTTTAAATAATAGGATCAAATTGTTATTCAAAACTGTGTCCATCAATAGACAAAAGAATGTCAAGGACATGTAAAACTTCAAGGCAAATACTTTTTCACAGAATAGTACAGGTATGGCAAGGCTCACATCTCACAACTTCTAAATATTCAAAAGAGGCCAGATCGGTCTTAGAGATCTATTTTAAGCTAAGTAGAGAAGGATTTCAAGACAAGCTGGTTATATAGAATACTTCATAGTCCCAAGATAGATGTATTAGTTAGAATAATAACCTGTATTGTCCCTTCCCACAGAATAACTCTAAACAATTCAAATTCATAAGGTCAGAAGAAGATATTGTTGTTTTTGAATCTGATTTATTTTTTATAATTTGTTTTAGAACAATGTTATAAGTGTTCTTGTGATCCATCTAGAATGTTATGGAAGGTAGGCAAATACAGATGGCCTTCATTATTCCTGGGGGTTCCATTTGAGAATTAGTCTATGGATAATGAAAGCATAAATAATGAGACTTATAAGAATTGGATAATTAAGTTCCAGAGCCTGTGGGCATGCTCTTCATCCTCCTTACCTCTCCTTCCCATGGCAGTTGTCTATGTAATGTCCGTGGGTTTTTTAAAAAAATTTTTTTATCCTGCCTTTACTATTTTTATAAATAACTCAAGGTGGTGAACATATTGTTCTTTCTTCTCCTTACTTGGCCACAGCAGATATGCAGACAGCATTAGCACCCAGCACAGTGAGACATTTCTACTAAGACTGTAAAATAACTCTGAAGAGTGGAAAAGCTAATGTGAACACCTGGCAAGAGTGGGCAACTCCATTACCAGCTGAATGAGTTGCTCTGAAGAAGGCCGCCAGAAGCCACTAGAACATCATGACCAGGCAGACCCAAGAAGATCTGCCATGACTCAGAAGCAGCAGGAGATATAGGTATGTTGAGCAGACAATCCAATCCTAACTCTTAAAAATGTATCTTATGCATGTGTAAAAGTCCATCTCCCATTTTGTACATGAGTAAAGTAACCAAAAAGAAAAAAAAAGGCCTAAACCACAAAGTGTGAAAATCATCATATATATACCAGGATCTGGTCATCATGTACATCCTGGTCATCATCAACTGCAAAAACATAAAATCATTGATTTTGAGACAACAACTAACAAGGGCCACCTGTATTTTAAACAGAATAGAATGATTTAAACATGCTGTAAACAAAGTAAACAGGTAAATAATGTATTCTGACCTGAATGTATGTGAACTGTTTGTAGTTATTCTAGGGTAAAGGCCATGTTCTGCTGATGCTGAAAGTTATTTTTTTCTTCATGTGACAAACAGCTGAGTGATGTTACTGACAATAATCTCCAAGGTTAAACCCTTAATAAAGAAACCCTAATATTGCATGGACTAGTACATTGCACTGAACAGCTATTTTTTTTTAATTGAAATCATTTATACAAGTGTCCGTCTTTCATGATGGATGAAGTGTGCTTTTTTAGGACTACTTTGAATCAATTCAAAATAGAAATTCTGAACTGGAGATCTGTCAGGAAGGCAGGCAGGCAAGCCAGAAGGAATGCAAACAATTCATAAACTCCATATCCATTGTTCAAATAGAGCAAAGAACAATTAAAATAATTTACAAATTAGAACCCTCCAAAACCCGCATAATTAAACCATAATAGAGCTTTAAAAATCCAGTTCAAATGGAGTCCAATACAAAATTGTTTTGGAATTAATCTTACTGAATTTAGTAGGTACTGTGGTCACCAACACATCCCTTTTGTCCCAGATGAGAGCATAGATTATATGTTTGTAGAGGCAGAAATCACAGCATTTGAAACATAGTATATTTCAGAATACATTTCAGCCATTCATGCCCACTTAGATGCTACTGAAGGATGATCTGAAAGTTCTTGTAGACCTTGCCTAGGGTTCTTTGTGATATATAAAATGTTTGTTTCATTTAAGTATTCTAAATCAGCTTTCAGAAAACCATGTAGGGACAAGGGAATACAATCTATAAAATATTGCACTTAATACAATAAAGAATAAAAGTTATTCTTTTAAATTAAGTACGTGGCCAACCTATAAGTAAGGTTGACTTAAAAAATGAATTAGTCTTTGATTTTTTGTACTTTTAATAGCAAGTATAGGTGAATTCTAAAGCAATCTAGCAGTTGGTCATTCTAGAATTAAACAATTGTAACTGAAAATTATTACTGAGATATTAGAAGGGAATATACATATATTTGTATTTTGCTAAATCAAAGTAAGACATTATGGCATTTGTTTGCTTGTTTATAAAAGCTAAAACAGCAGTGAAGTGCTGCAAAGCTCCTAGCAACAATGATACACCGGATGATGTGTTTCATCATAAAATATTATTTTGCATCTATTGGACCTTTCAAAGAATGTTTGACATCAGATTTTTTACTGGTATTGTACAAAATTTGAGGCTCCTTTAACTCATATGATTTGATCTTGTCCAGCCACACCTATGTGCTGGTTTTATATCATAGCGTATGTTAATTCAGCTTTGGAAAGAAATAGTTAAAGATGTAAAATGATGTTAAACTATATTTCTAATATGTGGAATTTGTCATTTTATACTGCTGAGCCTGGGGTTCAGCAAAGAGGATAATCTTGCATAAATAGAAATAAACTTTTCTTTCTGATACCAAGGAATGGATTTGGGATATGAGCCTTCCCTATTTCCGAGAAGTCTTTATGTTCTAAAAATGAGAAAATGAAGCAATGTGTTTCCATATAGTCTAAATTAAATGATAACCTTAAGGATTTAATTCTGTATTGATACTACACAAATTATATATGGACCTTTTTTCTTTTTTTTTTTAACTTTTTTTTTCTTTTTGCTTATGTTATTTTAATCACTCTACAATATATGTGGATTCTTTTCTCACTGCATAACCACTACTTTAATAATTTAAAATACGGCAGGTGTGAGTAGCAACCTGTACTACCTGAACCACTAGACCCCTTCTGTATATTTTTGTGCACACATCTTAGCAAACTGTGAAACCATACATTCATGATTCCATATGCCTTTACTTATACTAGGCCAACAGAAACTCACCAACATTCTTGGTTAAAAAAAATTGTTCTTTCATCAACTTAGCAATTGTTGGCAGAGCTTATAGGGAGTTTCCACTGTAGACTGTGATTCATTTACCAAATGAAATCTGATCTTGGCCAATAAGAAAGAAGAGACAGAAAAACAGACACACACACTACAGAGTTTTAAAGTTTCAGAAAGCAAAAAAAGAAGCAATCAGAAGAGCAAAAGTAGTATGTTTGGATACAGGAGTAGAGGATTGCAGAAGGGGGACAGTCTGCAAGTATTTGTGTGTACCTGAATGAATCCGGGTACATCTTTCAGGATTCTCCAATCCATTTTTCCCTCTCTGCAAACAGACACAAACATTTTGTAACTGCTGAACAACCTCACCCTTACTGATTTTTAGAGAAAGGGAATCAGTTGATGTTTACATTTTTTAACTTTATTTTTTTTTACTTATGTAAACATTGACATTCCCTCCAATAGTTGTAACCATATAGCTGTCAAAACTCTGTTAGTCTGCTAGTGTATTGCTAATGTAATATTTGAGCAGACATAGATAAATGGCATCATTTTTCTCTTTTGGAGACATTTTTCTAACCTGTTTCAGAGAATAAGTGATCAGTGCTAATCTATTGCTGCTCTGTGAATGGTGATTGTTTACATAAATCCAAACTTTATGGGATTTTAACTCCAATCCAGTATAATCTATGCGGTTGTCAGTGGGGTTCGATACATTAAATCTTATTCTACAAAATGTATTAAAATGGCCCTCAGACTATTTATTCTGTTGCAAGGAATTTATGCTACTATTCTACACAGAGCCACATATTTTTAATTGGCAGCACTTGCAATTGAAAGTGATAGAATAACCCTGTAATCTACTCAAATTATTTATATTATTTTATACATCTACATCATCCAATAGTCAAATCTCTCTAAGCATAGTTAATTGCTTGGCATAGGCATAGGCACAGAGCATTGGCATAGAGTGCCTTTTATCTAATCAAGTTAATATTCCAGCAAAGACCCTAGGAGACAATTACAATTACAATTGTCTCCTAGGGTCTTTGCTGGAATATTAACTTGATCAGATAAAAGGCACTCTATGCCAATGAGGTCACTTGTGTCTCCAGTCGCAGTGCTCAATTAAAAAGTACACTAAATGTTTAATCTGACCCTTTTCTAGCAGTCAGTCTGAACATTATTTAACTAGGGCAGGTAACTTATTAGAATATTCCCATATTTTCTGTATTGTGTTTCAGTTTGTGAGCCTTTTAAAGATGTTTCAGCACTTGTTCACCTCAATCTGCCATTCACAGTGTACAATTTAAAAAATCCTGTGGTGCCATAACAAACCAGTTATTATGGTTTAGTTCTCCATGGATCAGAGGCCACTTCATTGAACATATATATATTATTGTTCTACAAGTCTGATGCTGTTGATTGAAAAAGGTGGGAATAATAAAAATAGAAGTGAAAGCAAATGAAATGTGGGAATTGAAGACAGTGATGATTACTTATAATCACAAAACAACAACATCAAGTTGCACAGTGTGACATTGCCTTTATCTTATGAGTATCACACATAATATGATAAGAAAAGTTGATCTCTCTGTAATCTGTGAGAAATGGTGTTAAAACTTGAAATGAAATTTAGCTCAAATTTTTAATGATGAAATTGATTTCTATAGTTTTATTTATTTTTCCTCAAGAACATCCATCTTGGGAATTTCTGGGAAGTTCTATTCCCCCTCTGTCTACCCTAAAGCTTTAGCAAAGTTCTTAACAGTCCAGGGTAAAAATCAGCAGAGGCTCTCATAAAGGTATTAATAGACAAAATTATAGATTATATCCAAGGTTCATAGTCCAAAGTTCAAAATTAACAAAACCCAGTACCCAAAATCCAATGGGCAAAGCGAAAAGTTTTGTCACTTTGCTAGAATAAGAAGCAACGTGTAATGTTCCAGTTACCTTCAGTGTGGCTTTAGCACTTTCAAAGAATGACAGGATATGATATGTGCCTCCAGCTCCAAGTGCCCCCCAAATCACCCCTCTAAAATTAGCAGTAAAACCACCAAATGTTGGCAGTGTGATGTTCCATTTTCTTTCTCACTAGAAAGACACAAAACAGAGATGTTAATTCTTTGGAAGGCTTAACACTATTTTGTACTTTGCCTTTGCAAACCACCAGAAAGAAGAAAAACAGGATCAAATATTTCCAGTCTCCTTCTCATGGAGGAATTGTCTCACTGGATATGCCTGTTGCAGCCCATGGAAGCCAAAGTAGTAATTTAAGAATGAAATACAGGTATCAGGTCAAAAACATTGCCCAAATGTTGCTGCAAGCCAAATGGGGCTTGCTTTCTCCACATCACTGTACCTTCTTGTTTTGCAAGGATCATTCATTTATGTTGTTATTGAGTAGCTTGAACTAAGAAAAATCTACACCAAAATGTTCTTCAGATAATCTAGATTACTGTATATCTGGGAGACCTTTTCTCCTCTTCTTCATTTCACAGTCTTTGAGATTTGGCTGCGCTGTTTCTTTAAGATTACCATAAGTTTCTGGAAAGTAAGTTTCCTTGATTTATTGCACCCAATTTTTTTAATAACCAAATACTTATGGAAAAGTCATCTGTGCTTTTGAGAAAGAGGCTTTGTGTGTGTGAGAGAGAGAGAAAGAGAAAGGGTTTTTTTCAGGAGAGCTGAAAATGTTGAATTCTTTACTCCTTTCCTATAGTCATAGTCATTTTTTGCAAAATGTAATACATTTTAGACACAACATCACACAGCTTTGAAACTGATCTGTTTATTGAGATATGATGTGTTCTGCACTTGAACTCAAATTCCTTAGCTGACATCTGATAACAACCCACAGTGTAGCCAGTACATGCTATCGGTCCACAGACTTCGTAACATATTCCTCCATATGTGATTCTTTATAATATTTACAGGAGGGAGAGATAGCTGCAGCTGAATATTTTGTCTTGGATAGTAAATTGGTTGGTTCTGACTGCATGTTTAAATCAATCATTTGTTAACTGCCACTCTCCAAATGTGTTGGAGTTCAACTCTAATAATTTCTGTCCAGTGCAGCCAATTGCACAAATTCATCTAGTGCGCAGCTGGACCCATACCTACACAGGGAGACCTTAAAACAGTCACTTAGGCCTTTGTCACTTTGCAATTGGATTATTGCAGTGCGCTGTATTTGGGGCTGCCCTCGAAGACCACTTGTTCAGTAAGCTGCAGCAGGTTCAGAATGCAGTGCATGAACAGTTATGGCACAACCATGTAACATCTCTGCTCTGTGAGCTGCACTGGCTGTCCATAGGTTTAAGGGTGCACTTCCAAGTGCTGGCCAATAAATCCCTGGTTATTAGAGAGACTGTCCGTACTCTGTAGTTTCTGCCCATCCCACACAATCTGACAGAGTCAACATGCTCTGGGTCCCATTGATTAAACAATGCCACCTGGCAGGATTCAGATAGTGGGCCTTCTCTGTCATGGTGCCTGCCCTCTGGAATACTTATTATTATTATGGTTGGTTGCACAGTCAGCCAGATGTTTAGACAGGATCTGGCATTTTTATCCACCTACGAGACATTCCCAAGGACTGGGATAGGCAGATGTTGTTGTTTGATGGTGTTAAAGGTATCATCACAAGATAGAAGCTGTTCCAAGTAAAGCTGCCTTTTGCAATTGACTGATGGAGATTTTGTCAATGTCAGTGGTGTTCAAGTGGTGCTCCAGATGTTTTGGGATTGCACCCAAGGCACCTATAACTATTGATACTGTCTTTGCTTTCTTTTGCCATAGTCATTCTACTTTTATTTGCAGGTCTTTATATTTTGGGATTTTCTCCAGTTCTTTCTCTTCTGTTCTGCTGCCTGCGGCATTGCAATGTCCACTATCCAGACTTTTTTGTCTTTCTTATCAACAATTGTTAAGTCTGGGGTGTTGTGTGGCAGGTTCTGCTATTACTATTGCTGTTGTTGTTGTTGCTGTTGTTTCAATTTTCAACCATTTCAATATTCAATCATTCCGCCCAAAGATTCATACAGCACCCACCCTAGTGCTATTTAAAATGGGGCCCTAAAAGTGGGTGATAGATCCTTGTGTGATGTTTTTGTGGGTGATGGACCTTTGTGTGATATTTTGGTCTTTGAATGGTTGTTGATATTTTATGGATTTTCTCTTTTTTATCATGTAATACTTATTTTTTACTTTTGTTTCTTGTTATTGTACTCTGTAAGCCACACAGAGACATAACTGATTGGGGTTTCCCAGAACTCTCACAAATAAATAAATAACCATACTGGGTGGAGTTGAAAGCAATTGCAACCAAACATATCCGTAGAACATAAGGCTGAATAAGAATTCTATGATCTTTTTAGATAATCTGACCAATTTTTTCCCTTAAATTTTGCAATATTGTAGCTTCATATTATTAAAGCTTTCTAACATACCATATGTTATATGATATTATATTATAATATATTGTACCTGATAAATTTGGGGTTTGAACCAGAGTAATCCAGAACACTCTCAACATAATTTGATTCCAACTCATGGCAGGATCTGGAGCAAGATTCCAAAAGATGAATCTTGCAAAAATATTTGTTTACAAATTGAACACAAATTAGCAGGTAAAGGCAGCTATAAAAAGGCAAATGCATTTTAGAGTTCATCAATATTCTGCATCAACAAAATGCTAATTTTTTTTCATCACAGAAAGTAATAATTGCAATTTATTATACATTGCATAAATGTCGACAAATGTTGTATCTAGATATGGCCACCGTGTTTAAAAAAGAATCAAAAAAATGAAAACAGGCTCACAGAATAGTAACAAGATTGATCATGGCACACAGCAAAGTTATTTGTGGGACCACCTTTCCAACTGTCTCTTCTTATTTCATAAGATCCAGCAGAGTGGGTGTGCTTCAGGTTCACCCATGAATTATGTCACCTAGCAGGACCTAGAAAGCGTACCTTCTTTGTCTCATTTCCCCTAAGATTCAGATGGTCTGACCTTCTTGGCCTTTTGTAAGTCCCTGAGAACCTGTTTTTCCCACAGCTATTGAGTCAGAGCTCTGGATGAGCCCATCCAGAAATGACATGATTTGAATGGACAGTCTAGCAGCGGAACCAAATATTCAAAGATATGATAGGCTCCCTTTTTCTGAATCAGTTCAGGTACAGACTGGACAGCCATCTCCTGGAGATTATTTTATTTTATTAGATCCAAATTCCAAAGTTTGGACTTGATGGTCCCCTCTATGATTCTGAGATAGGAAACCCTCTAGTTTACTTCACTAAGTGTCAGTTTATTATTTTTCCATGACAAGTTGCACTTGTCTGAAGTCTCTCTCCATACTATACAATCATTAAAGGAATTCTGACTTTGGCATTTGGTTACCCTACCACTGACCACATTATACAGCCAAGTGTGGGTGCTTTTTGTATTTTTAACATCATTCCATTAGTGACTTAAATTATGTTGCTAAGGCTATGGCCATCAAGCTTACTCAGATGATCTCTATGGGACTATTTAGAAGAAAGTGGTTTAACAACTCGAGCTTAAATTCACCTCTGCTCCTGATTGATTGCCAAATTGATTTTCCACATCTGATGAGATGTTAACCTTTCCCACATATGTCATGGCAAACTTAGAAAGAAAGAGAGAAAAAAGAACTGGACATGCATTTTACTTTCATGGTTTACAGTAGGATTTAATTAGTGATACAGTTAAGAATAAATTTCTAGTGGCATAGGTTACCTTCCAGATCATCTTCTTTTATTCATGATTTCTGTGTCACAAAGACAAGGACTGGAAACATTCACTGGGTTATTTATTTATTTATTTAAAACATTCATACGGCCACACAACTCAGTCGAGGTTACTCAGGTGGCTTACAGAAAATGCAACAAAATCTTAACGAAAATAATACAAAACCACAATACAGAAACCAATCAGCAATAATGAAACAATAAAACAAAACATTGCAATCCAAACAAAATAACACCATCCTGTAACTAGGGCTCACAACCCCAAGAGCCTGGGAAAGAGCCAGGTCTTGACAGCTTTACTGAAGGCCAGCAAGGTAAGTGACAGCCATATGTCAGGGTGGCCATTCCATATTTCCTGTTTATCCTCATTCTTGGAAATGTGACACACAGCCTTATCAAGGTGAGTGAGTGGGATTGGTTCTCCCAGATATCTTCATAAAGGCTTCGGCATCCAAGGGTCTCTAACCTTTATACCCAACAGATTGGTACCATTTGTTTTATAACTGACTAATCCTACCCCTATCCTGGAGAAATGAGCAGATTTCTCTAAGGAGGTTTCTCTCTCTCTCCTTCACATTCAAGAACACTCTTTTTTACAGGCTTGAAGTTATAACTGTTACTGCGTAGGCCTTCTCTTGGTCCAGTTATTCAGATTTGCCAGATGTTTCAGGGCCAACTGGCATTCTACAGCAGAAAGAGAGAAAGAGAGACTCCTTCATAGTGAATTGGCAGACATTATTGTGTTTCCAGACTTTGAGAGAGGGAAAATTCTGCCTCAGCAGGCCAAGTTAAGCTGCCATCACAGCAGAGACTGTGCCAAACAAATATTAACACACCCACCCACATACACATCCACCCACACACATTTTTCTCCTTAGACATGGATGATACTGATGGGATAGTGAATGAAAATGGGAAGGGTTGAAAAAACAAGGCACAAGTAACTTCAGGTAATTTCTGATTTTTTTAAAAAAACATTTCATAAACTGTTCTTTGGCACTGTGCTTATTTTCATAGACCAGTTCTAACCAGTACATTTGGAAACAGGTATAAATATCTTTTTCTAACTTGATTACGGTCCAGGCTGCCTTGCCTGCACCTTTTTTTCCATCACCGTACGTGCAAATGCGACTGTGTGTATAAATATTTTTTATGCTCCCCCAAGCACTCTCCAAGTGACAGGAAGTCCTGGGCAATTTTACATAGGGATTTTACCTTCGTGGCTGAGAGGACAATGAAGGATTATTGTTTCTTTTATAATATGTAATATATCTATTATGCGGGCAGGTATCAAGCAAACAGGCAAATGCATTGATTTTTCCAAAACTACATTAGTTCCAGAGTAACGTACTGACTTCAAGCCCATGATTGCTTCTCCAATTAGCCTCCCAAACAAAATCCCCACTTACACTCAGCTGGATCAAATTCCCTTTCTAAGTCCCCAGAGACCACAGTTCTAATTAATATTTGACTAACCAGTTCTTTTAGGAAGTTTTCTCAGATGGACTGTTTCATTAATGTTGTTACAAAGCACACCCTTGTATGCTAGATAGAAATAATTAATTATTAAATGTAATGAACTTTAACTATTGAACTGAATTTGCTGTTGTGTATAGGTAGTCCTTGCTTAATTATCACAGTTGGGACTGGCATTTAGGTTGCTAAGCAATGCGGTCATTAATGAATCATCACATGACCAGACCCAATTTTATGACCTTTTTTGCGGCAGTTGTTAAGCAAAACACCATGGTCATTAAGTGAATCATGCAGTTTCCCCATTGATTTTGCTTGCCAGAAGCCGGCTGGGAAAGTTGCAAATGGTGATCACATGACTCTGGGATGCTGGAACTGTTCACTAAATGAACAGCCATTAAGCAAGGACTATGTGTGTGGCATTATCCTAAATGGTTATTTCTGAGTCCAAAGAAAAAAAAACAAGATATAAAGAAAAATATAAAGATATAAATAAGTGGCTTCTGATATTCTTCAAAGCAGAAAATACAAGGGGAATGTATTCCAATGTTTTTTCCAATAAATTCTTCTGGAAAACCCTCCTTTGCTTCGAAAAAAGGGGAAAGAAAAAACTCAACCCTTTATACAAGAAAACTGTCAAAGAAGACACCATCCCACCAAGGTAAAAAATTAATTTTAAAAATCCAGAATTATAACAATTGAGTTTAAACTCTCTTATTCAATATTATTGATCTGAGGTTTCTGGACAAGTACTTAATAACTAGTGTAACTAATTAGGCAGCTTTAGCCACTATTTTTATAACTCTTTAGTATGAACAAAAGAAGAAAACAATGTTGCAATCTTTCCAGTTCAAGATTAAAAGAAAAAGGTTATTTGAGTAACACACACGCACACGCACATGAAATATTCTGTAAGAATGCCTCTTTTTATAGTGGGAAGAGTGGAACATGAACTTTTCATGATCTAGGTCTACAGCTGAAAGCTGCTGCTCCAATGTATTTAAACGAAATGGAAACCCTTGACTTAGAAAATCGTTACATCAGTTTATTCTGTTTTCAACCATACTTCATGTGCAATTGTTGAGATAAGGGAACAACAAAAAAAAAGTGCAATGGAAATAGGTTAATTTAAAAAATATATATATATACCATTGTCTGTTTTCTTCCAACTTCATTAGCACACCACAAAGAGATCTACTGCTGCTCATCCCTCCCAATCCTATAAAATAACATTTTCTCTATTATTGCTGAACTGGTAGAGATCTGAACCATGTGAAGCACATAGGACAGCCTAATTAGATTCATCCTTAATTAACAGTTCTGAATCAGAAATAAATTTGATAAATAGAAACTGTGGTGGAAGGGGGATTGTCCCTTGACTCAGTGACTGGATGGCCCAACTAGCTGAGCCATCTGCTCCCTTGGTCAAGAACCTTGAACCTTTGTGCTAGTAACATATAATCACAGATCATTCAGTCAGGTGTCACAGCCATCTTTTTAATCCTCCCAGCAGCTGCTAAGGAGACTGGGAAGGTTTCACTTTTCAGTCCCTTCCCCCCTCCTTTGAGGAAAATTCCTAAAAACCCCCACACAACAACAGTGGCACAATTGGCGTTGATGCCAGTTTGACAGTTTAAGGGAGACTTATCCATCCCCCCCCACACACACACACACACTTCTGCCCCTTTTCCACACTTCCCATGTGGTTGTGGGAGATGAAAAGAACAGTTAAACCTCCAGTAAGTAGTTTGCATAACACAGTTGATTGGCAGGAGTTAGTTTAGCCCTAAACAAACCTGGAGCTGTTTTGGGTTAAAATTAACCTTGTCTTTGTCAGTTAACTTGGTTAGGGTATTTGTACAGCACACTAATTCCCCTATTTCCTTATTCAAGCAATCCCTTAACCTCTCAACTGTTTTCTGTATTTTTCATAAATCTCTCAGAGTTTTGAACCCCAGACAGTCCTACCACACTCTTGTTTTATAGAACTCATGAGCTTTGAAATTTGAAATTTGAAAAATTAGACATTCAGTGACTCCAAGTATCAAGAATGTGTTTAAAATATTACTATATGTATTTAATACATAGGTGCAGAGCACAAATGATAAAAATAGGTATGGGTTACATATTCATTAAGAAGAGCTCTATTGATCAGGCCGTAAGCTTATCTAGTCCACTGCATTAGTCTCCATTAATTTTAAAACTATCCAAATTGGCTGCTCTTACTACACACTGAGAGAGACATTTTGGTGTAGTGGTTAAAGATGTTGGATGAGAAGCTGGGAGACTGTAAGTTCTAAGCCTGCCTTAGCCATAAAAGCCAACTAAGGGACTTTCGATTCATTTCTAGAAAGAAGGTACTGACAAGCCATTTCTGAAAAATGTTGCCTAGTAAACTACATGGACTTGTTCCTATAGTCACCAAGAGTCAGAACTGACTTGAAGGACCATAACAGCAACAATAAACAAACAGTGACTATGAATTCCAACATTAACTATATGCTGTGGCCAAAAAACAAAACAAAACAACAACTATTTCTTCTGCTGGTTCTCAATCTGTTTCAATGGATGTTAAGTGGTGTGCTTTAACCATAATTTTCTGACAAAAAAATCAGTAGCCTAGTTCACATATAATGGTAGTCATAAGCTACAATCTAGGAATCACTACGGCTGGCTTCCCACATTGTAGTATTCCAAAAACCAATGGAACCAAATTATGGATGAGACCCAGGTATAAACTTACCTGAGAGCCAGTTTGGTGTAATGGTTAAGGCATCAGACTAGAAACGGGGAGACATGAGCTCCAATCCCACCTTAGGCACAAAGTCAGGTGTGTAACCTTAGGCTAGTCCCTCTCTCTCAGCCTTAGGAAGAAGGCAATGGCTATACTGTACCACTTCCAAAAAAAACCTTGCCAAGAAAATTGCAGGGATTAATCCAGGCAGTTGCCAGGAATCAAGACTGACTTGAAGGCACTAAATAAATAAATAAACAAATAAACTTAGCCACTGCCAATATATCCTTTCACTGAAATGTTATTCATGTTGCCTGACTTATTTGCTGTCCTGTAATAAGCATCAACTGTCAGTCTTGAAAAAGTGGACAGAGTTCTTGGGGATGATAGTGCTGCCATTTGCATCTTAGATCCTTGTCCTTGGCTTCAGATGATAGTAAATTCGTTTTTGAGTGATAAACTGGTTCCACCTTCTTTGAAGGATATGGTGCTGCATCTTCTCATCTGGCCCCAGCAGTGCTAGATGATTTTTGATCGGTGTCCAAATTCCATTTTCTAGGGAAGGTGGTAGAATAAGTAGTAGGGCTGCAACTATAGAGGGCCCTGGAAAAGGAGAATTTGGACCCTTTGCAGCCAGGATTCAGGCCTGGGTAGAGTACCAAGATTGCATTGATCATGTTTGTTAATTGCTTCTGTCAGGACCAGGAAAGGGGTATGGCAACTTGCCTCAGCAGCTTTCAGTACCATTGATTGTGGTATCCTTCTGGACCATCCTTGACTGATTGAAGTAGGAGATAAAGTATTACAGTGGTTCTCCTTTATCTGGAATTAGTTCCATTGGGGGGGGGGGGTGATATTGCTCTGACTTCATACAATATGTTAAGCCATAAACTATGATGGTTGGGGTTTTTTAAATGATGTGCAGAGCCAAAACCAAGCAAACTACAGTATGGGTTTTGCATAATGTGTCAAGCCAATCTGTATATAACTCTGTTTGAGTTTCACTGCCAATTTTTGGTTTTGATTTAATAGTATACTAAACCAGGCTTGTTCACTATGCCTTTTCAAAAAAAGACTTCTTGTAATTTGTAATTGTTGAGACAGAATCCTGATATGCAAACCATGATTACAGCATAGGGAACCAATACCATTTCTGCCTTAGATCTAGAAAGTGACTAGCTTTAGCATGGCATGTTCTGCCTGTTTATTTTTAATTCTGTGTGTTTGGCTTTGGGTGAAGATTGCACTCATGTGGAGGTTGTTAGGAGACCAGCAGTTTTAAATTTGCATAATGACTTAAAACAGTGGAACTTAGGCAGACATATTTGAATGCAGGACAGCAACCTATGACTTTGGTTGAGTTAATGAAAGTTTACACAGCTTGTGAAAGGGGAATGTACCCAAATTTAACTTTTGCAGTGCCCTCATGTCATCCACTGGCCCTTCTCCTGGCCCATGGTTTTCCCTTGGAGTGATTTTTGCCAGCTTCTTGTACAAGTGTGCTCAGCTCGACTTTTCCATTTCAATGGGAAACAAGGAGAGATAAAGCAATTGTTCTTCTCTCCATCCATAGATTTTAATAGCTTGTTGATGAAGCAATCATATCCTTGTGTTTGCAGCTAACCTTCCTTGGCTCCTCACTCCCTCCATAGGTTTAGTGCCATGACACTACAGAAAGGTTTCTAAATGCAGCAATTTTCTACTACCAAGACCACTGTTTTGGTAGTCACTCAAGTAAGGCAGATTTGCTGCTATATCATTATGGAGTTTTTCTTAAAAGTGCAGTCCAGATTCACAGCTACTGGAAGTGTTACTCACCCCAGTCTACCCACTCAGAATGTATGGAGGCTTGAAAATGCTTAAGGCTACTCAGATATAGTAAATAGGGTTGCACACAACATATAGCTACATCTTTATTAAAGTTTCTGAGCTGGGTTTTGAATCAAGATCTTCAAGCACTGTAATAGTCATCTGACCACATCTGGAAACCATCAGTTTTGAAAAAACTATATTAGTCTTTACTTACTGATTATTTTTTATACCCATTGTAACCTTTCTGCTATTTCATAATGCTTTTTTATTCAGACAGAATGCAGTCCAGATCAGTGCATTCCATCTCCCATTACAAAAGAGACATTATTAAGATTTTTTTTAAATGCTGAACTTGGTCCATCAGGTTGTAGGAGAGTTATGAAATTATGTGACAGTAAGGCTAAAATGAGAATTAATTCTTCCTCCCTTCCACCTGTTATGAGTACTTCTCTCCCTTCTGACATGCTTCCCCCCCCCCCCCCGCCCGCTTTTCCTGTCCTCAATTTCAGGTCTTGGAAATAAATGGCTCCATGCAATATTATTGGCTGCTTTCCAAAAACTTATGAGCTCTGCTCTGGGCCCCTGGCATTAACTGAAATTTGAGTTCCATAGGGCACTGAAATCATGGGTATCAAGGCTATAAAAACATTAGCGTCTCCTGAAAAGAGGGTTGTAAATTCTTCAGAATTCCCACCAAGAGTGTTAAAGATTTCTTTCTTTTCCCCCAGCTCCACGAAAGAGGCTCTGCAATAAATTTGGGAACTGCACATGTCAGAAATACCTCTTAGCATTTGGGTTTTTGGCACAGCAAATATTATTTGCCTTAAAATGTTAATTCATAGTCTTATTCTTGAACAGGTTTCAATAGGATTTGAAAAAACAAACATTGCTTTGATGTATCCTGCCCCCAACGTACATGTTTATATACACATACATTTCTTACAATCTTAACACACACATTATAATTTAGCTGCAATATAATGTAGACAAAGGGGTCCTAATATAATAAAAGCTAAGCAAAGCAACATGTACTGTATATGTATTTAGAAAAAGGTCTTACGTAGAATTTGCTCTCAGGCAAAAGTCTGTAGGATTACAGTTATCTGCATAATTACCCAGACCCACTGGATACATTGATTCTTACTTCTGAATAAAGAAGCATAAGAATGGTTTGTAAAAATAAAACAATTTATATATTAATAAGTCAAGTTCCTTTGGAAAAATTTGCATAAAATTATTGCAATTTAAAAACACAAGAAGAGACAAATTTGTCCTTAGCGCAATATGCTAAAATAAAATGTTCAGCTCCAGAAATCCAGCATGACCTTGACAACAGTAAAATTATGACATTTACATTGCACAATTTTCCCAAAGTTTTCGGGTCATTATATGTGGTTCTCTTTCATCCACTGTCTTTTTTAATCCATATGAGGTAAATTAAAACATGACATAGGTGATACTCAGTTCCATGAGTATCATGACTTCATGGGGCCTGAATTTCAATCCTCCATCTCTAATTCATTACTCTAAGAACTATATTTAGCCCTCTGTGCATTTTAACTTTTCTTTCTTCAATCAAGTACTGCAGATTCTCCTTATGCATTCCTGTATTTTTACATGATAATTTTTGATACATTGCTTAAGAGAAAACATATTCATAACTGTGTAGCATGCATGTGAGCTTAATGGTTTATGTACGGTGTAATTGCACCTCCATTAGTAATCTAGATTTAATCAATAGTTGACTTGCCCATCCTATACTGGAAATTTAGAGGAGTGCATATAAGTCTCCTAATCATTATAAAAGTATAATGAATATCTTAATTAAAGCAATAGCTGCCTTCGTAGTTACTCTGTATTAGTTAAAGTTTATCTGTTTTGGTGACCTGTCTTGCCTTACCCAATTTACTCAGAACAAAGAATAATCATATATCAGCAGAAAGTTCCCTTTCTCCTTTCCTTCTCAATTTATCTCCCTTCCCCTGCCTCCCACCCTCACCACCCTCCCCCTATAAAGCATGCATTTCAATTACTCAATTCACAGAGTGATTTCTTAGCTTTGCCTCAATCTAGTAGCAAAATCAGGCATAGCATATCTCCAGCATTGAGGGCAGGAAGAGTTTTTCTGATTTGGACCAGAGGAATGAGAAAGAGCACAGCCTTTTCTCCTGCATCATATGCTTCCCTCCCCCTTGCCAATTTTTAGGAGAGAATTCTAAACCAGCCTCTCTGGCTTCAGCAAACTCACTGCACATGTCAACAAGAAATAGTATCGTGGAATTTGCAGGGATCTTTTGTTCTCACTTTCCTTTTGTTTCCTAAACTCCAAAGCTCTGTTCACAAATGTTTCTCGGTAGTTTTCCATTGCCCAACTTATGGGAATTAAAAAGTGCAGTCTAAACTTACTTTCACTTAACTAAGTCAGTTGCTTCTTTGTTTGTTTTTGAAAACTGGTATTTCATGTGTTCTTTCCAACCATTTCAGAATCAGGAAAGAATCTTACAAAACACACGTCTTTTATTTGAATTCAGTTGTTTCCACCACTTCCCTTTAAGGCTGTATTCAAAGACCCAGCATGCCATGGAAATCTAGTTGTTTCTGGATCAGGATCAAGGTCCAAATAATATTGGTAATTTACCTTAAACAAGCCATACCATATGGTCTAAACCACGAAGAGAGAGTTAAGAGAAGATTCATCCTCTGTCTAGTAGCTAGACACAAAGACAGGAATGTACAGCAGCCCTGCAAAAATGGGACCATTCCAAACACTTCAGCTCTGTCCCTTTATAAAAATTATTTTCAAACACCCCTTATGGATATGCATGGGGAAGATGAAATCTGGGCAGGAGAGTGGGGTTGGATAAGCGCTGTCCCACTCATCCAGGGTAGCAACCTCCTTAATTAGGCTGCTGCAATTTTCAAAGACTTTTTTCTTAAAATGCATAATCACCATCTTCAAAAGTGAGGTCACTGGAGAGATAATTGAACTACCTTCCAGAATGACCATTACTCCATAAACCAACCCAGTCCTTGGTTTGTTTGATGATCTGTCAATAGATCATCAGGTAAATTTTTTTTTAAGAACAACACCATTCCTTGTTAATGAGTACTGCAAACTTGTGAGCTACAAAAAATATGAATGACCAACAGATAGCTGCAAAAAAATATAAAAACCCTCTGCTGCTCATCCAGAGCTTTGTAGCCCAAATGTGATAGCCTTTTGCATGTAGCAATCCAACACTCTCTATAGTAGTGTTATACTCATTTCCTTATTAATAACTGATTTCTGTAATTTGTATAACTAACCTGCCCTTTCTATTCCATCTTTTCAACATAGTTCTGCCTATATCGTTATATCTTCCCTTTCATAACATGAAAAAAGATTTTTAAAAACAAACAAACAAACATACATACATATATATACAGTATATATATATATCTTCAAATCCCCCTAACCTTAGCCATACAGTAGATCCACTTACATTGGTACAATTGGAAATGTTTCCAAATATTCTGCTGGGCTTTGCCGATGCATCCACTTTTACTTCGTAAACATTTCTCTTCATGAAGATCATCTCAGCTACATTCTAGGGAATAAAGCAAGCAAATGTCTGAAGTCCCCATTCTAACTTTGAGGCAGCTCTGGCCATCTCTATCCTCACCTCTACTATTAAACTGGTAGTAAAATAAATTTATAGGTCAATCATAGAGCAATATAGGGGAAGTGTCCACAGAGAAAGTGACTCAGAAGTTTCTTACATGCTGTATAGTATATGCATTATTTTCTAGAGTTACGTGTGAATCATTTTAAAAAGGAATGAAAATAAAAACCTGAAGATACACGTTCAGCATAAGTGACTTACAGTCCAGCCTGAATTTTTGCTACCCATGTCTAATAAGGCATATTATTGTTTATTTGAGTTGGTTTCCATCTTCCTTTTCTGTTTGGAACCAGGATTACTACCTTTAATACTTCCAGCTGCATTTACTCCATCCCCTCATCTTCATGCCATGTGCTTACACGACACTTCTGACTGCATGATGGGAGAGTAATAGGTACTGGTAACTTGGTTTCTCCTGAGTTATCACAGTGTTTCCAAGGGTTGAAGGACAGGCTGTTTGTGTGTGTGTGTGGGTGTTCAAAGCATAGGGACAAAACTGGCCCTCATAGAAATGCTCCCCTTTAAATCCCAGGTACACATAGCACTAGGCTCCGGCACCTCTCATATCTAAAATATTCCCTTCTCACTAGGGCACTATTGCTTATTTTTGTTTTAAATATTTGAGTTTGAATTATTCACTGCATTTTTATTAATAAAGAGATGTTTGGGAGCACTGCAGTTGAGAAGTGGTTTTCAATGAGCAAGCAGCCCCCTACAACGTTGAAAACTGATTTGTATTTCGTTCTGGCCTCTTATCCACATGTACTGCTGTATGACATAAATGGCCATAGATGCAATGAACTAAACAATATATGGAAATGAGAGATCTGATATGGTAAATGTTTATGTGAATTCACCTTAATACTCTGTATCAATAGAAATAGAGAGTTGACAATAAGAAACTGCTATTTCCATGAAGATGGGTTTCTGTTCACATAGCCTGATCACACATACACACAAGCCACAGAGGTTAATGATTTGTGGCTGCTCCTGAACTTGGGTTGACTCTGAAAAAGTAGTCCAGATATGAAGGTGACCATAGAAAGTGGCCTATTAATTACATGAGAGACCAACTCAGACTCTGAACACTGAGTCTTGGGATTTCTGTTTGTTTTCTTATTTGATAAACTCAAGTCTTAAATGCTAACCCTTGAAAGCCATGCATTTCTAATCACATAAGAGTCCATGAGCTGCAGAGGCAATAGGCATACCCCTTTCTTTTTCAAGTTCACACACATACACCTCTCATCTCCCTACATCTTCTATACTATAGCATAATACAAGAGAAGTGGGGAAAGGAGACAAGGAAGGCTACCCACCCGCCCCCATGCTGAGCCTGAGTAGACTTTGTGAGAAAGCTCTACTCCATCTGCAGCCTAGCCCGGTGGGAGTCAATTAATTCTGAATAACCTAAAC
Organism: Liasis olivaceus; assembly: GCA_030867105.1. Lineage (NCBI taxonomy): Eukaryota > Metazoa > Chordata > Lepidosauria > Squamata > Pythonidae > Liasis > Liasis olivaceus. The sequence continues at coordinate 83,513,268 of CM061352.1, read as the reverse complement.
TGACAGAGGTATTTGCATTCACAACCTGACTGATGACCGTATAAAATTGATTTATGAAATGAAGTGCTTCCCCACCCCTTATCCCCGATTCAGGCCATAATTGATTATATGTGCTGCAACGAAATTAAAGAAAAGAAAAAATTAAAAAAAAGAAAAGAAAAGAAAAAAGGGAGGCCCCACAGGCATTGCTCTATATTCTCAAGGTTTCCTAGGATTAGCTGTTCTATTCATCACTTATCATTTTTTATTTAAAATCTTGCTTCCCATCCTCTCTGCTGATGCTCAACCTTTGTTACATTAGCTGCTTCTCACGATAATGTGCTACATGGTGAAAACTAGAAACAAAAGAAATGATGTAGCAATCAGGATATGTGCAGTTTGATTGGTTTAAGGAATAAGAACTTTATCTGATGTGATCTCATCTTGTGTGAGCATATATCAAAAAGACTATTTGGTATGATCTGCCAAGTAGTGCCAAGTGTGATGATGGCAGGATGCTTGGTTCTTGAACTTGGGCAAGCAGTCTTAAAATGATAGGCCAGTGGGGTGCTCCGTGCCAAGTTGCCAAAAAGTTCTATGGCATGGCTACCTTTGCTCATTCTGTTGGTAGAAGGTTGTGTGGCTGTTACTCTTACCGTTTTTTTAAGGACAGACTATTTTGTCTCCAGGAGAATTGCATTTTTCTGCCACACAGAAGCACAAATTACTCAACTTCATGCTGTTTATGTGCTGTTAGAAAAACATCTGATTGTCTCTCACACATCTATCCAACCACACCCACACAAGCACATATGACAACTGGTTCAAGAGGACTTGCCATTTGGTGCAGGAGAATCACTTGCTATGCACTCTTATGCCACAGTGGCAGTGCCGCTACTTACCCTCCAGCTGGCCTGCTATTCTAGATGCATCATTTGGAGAGGGTGTTCAGGTGGAGGCAGAGTGAAGCAGACAGTTGCCCCAACCACTGCTAGCAGCTGGATATGACGGCTGGTGGGAATCTGGCACCATTTTGCCTTGTATCAATCTGCTGCCTGAAATGACTGCTTCATTCTACCTAATGGTAGGCTGGTTTCATGGTAATGTCAGGACTATATTATACAGCATGTATGTATGACATGGTTCATGTTAAATGGGCTCAAACATCTCACTAAACCCAAACCAAGCTGCATTATGGTTTATCGTGATGTATGAATAAGCCCATTGCTTGCAGATATAGTAAAACATGATTGTGTGATTGCCTTTTGGGCAGAACTGCATAAAGCCAAATGCAGATTTTTACAAGGGGAGATAAATTTGATAGGAAATGGCCACAACAATCCAGCTCCTCAAGTTTAGCATAAGATTTCTTTTCCCACATTTATTCATGGTTATGCTTTAACAGGGACATTCCAAAGTGGACAATAAATAATTTAATAAATCTGGCTGGTACCACTTTAGTCTGCAGAAAATTATTTGGCATGGATGAATAAGTCTCAAGGAGGGGGGATTGGTATCCTTGCAAGGACAAACTAACATTCTAGAAGTTCATATAGAATGCTTTGCTCTGAAATCTAGTTTTCTACATAGAGATAGGTCTTTCCTTTCTTGTAAACTGCAGTTTGAAGTGGACCCAGCCTTGGTATGGTTTTAACCAGTTCCCCTATTTGTTAGAATTACTCCAGGGGCTGTGCTCCTCTACTGTTTACATGTGGGAAGTTAACTGCTGCCCATATTGAATTCAGGAGGCAGCCTGTAATAGAGAGACAACAAGTAAGGAGGAGGGAGAAGAGACAATAGGACCAAACAGGCTGATCTTATGCAAGGAAGAACAGCAATGATGGCTTGAGACACTTGCTGCTTCAGTCAGACTCCCCTCCCTGAAGGCAGCACTCCTAAAGTTTTATGGCATCAGATACTTTCCAATGGTATCTGAAGCAAGCTGCATTTCCTTGTTCCATGTAGGCAGGCTCTAAATGACAAGGTTTATGTTTCTATAATAGAGGCATGAGGACCCTCCTGCCCCAGTTTTAATCCAGCCTGGAAATTATCCATCTGTGTCTCAGAAAGGCGCTGCCCTCTCCCAAAACTCTGATTCTTCTCCCTCCAATCCTCATTCATGTGCCAGTGGAAAGAGAAAACCTCTGATGTCTGCTCTTCAGTTGATTGAATGTAATAATGTAATAATTTTCTGCCCCATAAGCTTTACATTCCTGAAGTTGGAGAGCAAAGAGGTGTCTTCTCTTTAGTGCTATTGAAGAAAAATAGTTGGCAGACACAAGAAACTTAGCAGATGCAACTTATGTCACCAAGCCAAACAGCACCTTCTTCACAACTGTTAAAAATATTACAAAGTCTCTGCTCTTTCATCTCTGCTCTGCAACCAAACAATAAGCTTTGCCATTTGCCATTTTCTCAAAGTGAGATTTAGTCCTTCAGTGGCTATTTCCTATGAACATGGAGACTTTCACTCCAGGGTTACTTCTGCTTTTCTTTTTCTTTTTAGTTTGCTTGAACAGAAATAGCTTTTACAATTTTTGTCTACTTTTATGTTTATTTGTCAGCCTTCCCAGGTAGACCAGACAGGAAACATGACCAGATAAGCGAATTCTACTTTATTGTAAAGCTACGTTAACAGAATCTTGCAAGTCTGAAAAGTACAATTCTCCCACTTTTACAGCCTGAGAAATTAGGGAGGTTCCCTTCTGAGCCTCTTATCCCACCAACTTTCCAGCTGCGGGCTATGCCCTCTCTTATCTGACGATTCCCTAGGCAGCATCTCTTTGCCCCATCTCCCAAGGTCTTTCCCACATACCATTACATCATTATGCCAAAAATCTATTGCCTTGTGGTAAGTAAGCTTTTGGTATGGTCTCACTTGCACTGAGAACATTCCTAGGTGTCTTCTATGCTGGCAGATCTGTCTTTTCAGATTAGCATGATAGTTCTTGTGTACAGATAGAAAATCATAACACAAAGATATGTTTGTGTGAGGACCAAAATGAGGCAACGATCTTCCAATTTTAATAAAAGCACTTCATTAAAAATATGATACACAGTTTATTATCTCAAAAATAAAGTCTGAATTGGAAGAATTTTCCATGCATCTTTAGTGGGAATAAAATGAATCTTCAACATCATACACACACCACCACCACAAAGGATGTATATTCCTGACACATAGCCAGAGCAATCCAGTAATATAATTTAGCAGAATAAAGGGAAACGGATAGATCTCTCTCTGTTTGCTCACTGTCTTCATTTCTCTCTGCCCCAAATCTGAGGTTTGGGAGTTTTTATTTTAATTTTTTTTAATGTAAAAACATCACCTGTAGGGGATTTTCAACCAGTGAGGTCTGTTGTCAGCAAAATCTCTTCCAATTTAGGCCATTCTCAATTGGAGGGGGCTGGGTGGGATGAGGAAATTCTAGTTAGAGATGCTTTCTTCGGATTGCATTCTCTTTAAATGGAAATTCCATCTGTTTCTTCCTTAGGGAGCTAGAATCCCACAGAACTGAATTACTACGAAGAGCAGACAAAAAAGCGTGCATCAGATTTGTTTCTTAATTTTAGAGAAATCATGTTTCCCAGAAGTAACGCTGCTTAGCTCTCCTCTCACCCCTGATTTCTGTTACAAAAATGGGAAAGAAAAGAATGTAAAAGGCATTCTTTATTTTCCCCACAGCTGCCTCCTGAGCCCCCCTTGCTCCTCCTTGCTCAGGCATGCTGGGTAATGCCATGTATTCTTAGACTCCCAATGGCCCCCATTCCTGTCAATTAGTTACGGAACGCTCCTGGGATTCATGCCTGACAGCTCCGGCAAAGCAGGAGAAATGGTCTCAGTAGGGAGTAAGGGGCCTGCCTTCTTTCTTCCACAAGAAATACCTTTCTCAGCAAGGCTTTGTAACAGCTGCCCCTGCCCCCTATCTACACACATCCATACACATATGTGCATGCATATTGTGCCTGATTGTGAGAACTCTTGATACAGGAGCTCCTGAAGAAAGTTGATGGGCTGAAATAAAAGTATTTTAAAGCCCTAGGTTTCCCTCAAATCCTCTGTGGCCACTCTTAGGAGTGGTTCTTATTACAAAACTTCCTCTGAATTATGCAGAGACATGATGTTTATCTGCTCCAATGTCCATGTTTTCCACCTACTTACAGAATAACACCTTGGGAGGGGATTAGATGAGCATGGGAACGTTCTGGTTACAGATCGCTGGAAAACCAATTGCTTGCAGATCTACACACTTTATAGTTATTGTGTTCTTTCTCAATAGAGTGTAATTCAAATTGAAGGTAAGAATGTGGTCCTGTAATAAGTTCTAGAGAGAGAATTTCCAGTGATTTGTTGCTAGTTTATTTCATGTAAATTGGCTTCTCTTGTGCTATTTCTATTACTTGTCCTTTAAATTGTAGAAAACCTCTTCAATCCAGCTCCTTTTCGTTTGGATTTTGGGGAAAGTTTTTCAGACACAGACCCCATGTCACCCATTAGGAAATTTACAGAACCTTCCTAGGAAAGAAAGACCTTCCCCCATCTGAAATATATTGGGAGAATTTTGGTTTGGTTTGAGGGAGAGTTTTATCTATCCTTCCTTACCTCTCAACACCCCCTGATTAAGCTGCTGTACACCCTGTCCCAGAAAACTCTCAGATGTCATCCCAAATGTTCACTTGAAGGACAAATACCAACTTGGTTGCGTTAATGCCAGCCCTATGGAATTCCACAGTTGCCTTCCCCCAATCCCCCATGACCCACCATTAGCACTGTAGATTGCTTTCTACAAAATGAAACACTCGTTTCTTTAATATCTGCCCTCTGCATTTCTACAGAACAGTTGTAGCCATCCCTCCATTTAAGCCACACAAAGAAAATGTCCATTTCTGTGAGAGTCCTCCTTGTTAGTGTCCATTTATTCCTACCCTCAGTTTCCTGGCCTTTATCCAGCTGTCTATCAGTGGGAGGAGCTCTCCTCTTAACCCACAACTACTAAGGTTACTCAAAGATCCTTGGTGAGGGACTTGGTCAAAAGCTTTTTGGAAGTATAGCATCCTCTGGTTTACCTCTAGTTCTATGCCAGTCATACCCTCAAATTGTGCCAACTCTCCTTTGCTCCCTGCTCTCTCTCCAGGCAAGGCAGGCAGCAAATAGGATAGAAGAAGGGGAATGCTAGCCTGAGATGCTAGTAGCAGCTTCCCACTGCCATGGCTATGCAATAGCAAGGCGGCCATGATGGCAGGGCAACATCCTTCTTAGTGCCTCCTCAGTCCTAACAGGTGGGAAAAAGGGTCTGGCCTAGCCAGTGGGGCAGGGACAGCCACAAAGCTCTGAGTAGGCAGGCTTGACAGTGGATATGCAGTCCAGCAAGCTAGACCGTACACCTTTGGGAACAGGTGGCAGAATAGAGTGTGGTGGGTTTTTTTCTCACTGTCTTTTATTTTCCCCTTGTTCTCATTTCCTAACTTCCTTTGTTAACCCTTGCCATCTTCCTTCATCCTAATTTTTTCTCAGGGGGAAACACTCAACAATACTATAGCCTCCAGGCAGAAATTGTCTCCCATGTGGAAGTAGAAAGAGAAAGAAGAGGTAGAACTCATTTTTACCAGTCTTGTACTTCAGTGTAGCTTTTTTCTCCAGTCTACCCATTTTTTATTTGGAATCTCCAGTTTTCTTGCAGAATTCCATTCTGCAGCAACATATTGCAGCCTGATGCTGCCAGGGAAGGTGACACACACGGTCCCTCTCTTTACCTCTGTTTTCTCTCCCTTTCTGAATCAGAAATCCTTTTTCCCCTTCACAAGATCACAATCTTTTCTCCTTTAATTCTCCATTCCCAAGCTGTGCTGTCCCATACAAAATGTTCCCTTACATATGTGTAAGCGGGCAGCTCACCTTGTCTTTTTCACTGCAGTGTGAAGATCCCCTGTGGTTTTTAGAGGGCATATTTTTAAACACATAACACAATACATAATAAGGCTTCCTCCCACTTCACTCCACACCCTCCTTCCACCCCTGCCCCACCTGTCAGCCCTGTAATTTTTGGACACAGGTGTACCTAGAAGACTGGTAAATCTGTTTAGAAATTGCTTGAGTGACAGATTATTGGCACAGAGCACCCCCACGCTAACATCCTGTCACTCAGGCAACATGAAGAATCTCTAAAGTTTCTGTCTCAAGCACCTGAACACACTCACCAAACCTACCCCACTACTTGTGAAGGGGAAAGATTTCTGGTGAGTTTTCCTGCTGGCTAGGAAAAATGGAGCCAAGGGAGTTCACCAATAGTTACCTTTAGCTGTCCCACAGTAAAGTTGTAAGGACAGGACCTCTGACAATTGGTTAGATTAGAGCTTGACAGTTGGGGAAGCACAATTATGCCAGTATATTTTTTTGCCAACTCATAAATAGCAAGAATGCATATTAATGTGGCCCTGAGGAAGAGCCCATATATATGTTTGTGTGAGTGCTGCCTCCTTAAACCTCCTGCCTTCTGTGCTGTGGCAAGAAGGGTTAATTCCCAGCCTTATACTTTTCAGCCTTCCTCCAAATCTTCTACCTTGACCAGAAAATTCACAGTCTGTTTAATCTCTATTTTTCTTTCTCTACATTCTCTGCCTTTAGCTGAATTATGTGTACACTCCATTGGAGTATAAATGGCTCCCAACTCCTCTGCTAGCCTCTCCCTTCTCTCTTCTTCATCTCCCCTCTTCCTTCAGCCTGCCTAAAATGTATTGGCTGCTGTATTCAGTTGGATGCCCGTAGCATATTAAGGTGTGTTGGGTTAAGATTTCTGGTTTAAGCTGTCCATGGTTAATTGTCATGACTGATTGTTAAGCAGTTATGTGGTTGCCTTGTATGCCATTAGGCTCAAATATTTATTTGTTTATTGACCACCAATTATGGTATCATTTTAACTTAAGCAGCACTTAGACCTGTTTAATAAACTTGAGCATCTGGCCTTGCTCATCTTGCAGCAGCCTCCATTGCTTCTTCTCTGTTGTCTGCCTGGCCTTGTGCATTCAGATTGTGCAGAGAAGCAGGCAGACACATGCACAGTTGCTGGCTCCGTCAGGAACAGTGTGAAAGACTGGTGGCGGCAGCAGGTGTGGGAGGACCATTCTGGTGGGCAGAGGGAACTGTGAAGAGTGAGACCTGATGGAGCAGCATATGTTGCAATTCCCTTAAATCGGCACTGCTTGAAAGAGATCTTAATTAGAATAGCAAGAGGTAATCATTTCCCCTCATGATCAGGAGTGTGTAATTGCTGCATTTTTTCTTAAGCAGCAACAATCTTGGAGGAGATCTTGACTTAGATGTTATATCTACTTGTATCCTGAAAATGGCTCCTGACTGGAACCAGTTTAGTGCAGAATGTAGATATAACAGAGGTAGCAGGCATCCAGTACTACCTGAGATGCTTTAGATTCAGGCCAATAGCTATCTCATATACATTAGTTTCATATAGCTACTATCTATTTACATATAGTTAATAGATGTGGATAGACCTATGCTCTTAGGATTTTCTAATCCAGAGACAGAGAACCTCCAGGCCATTGACTAAAGGTGGCTATCTGGCTTGCAAGGTCCCTGACTCAAAGATCCTCCCTTCTAAACTCAATACCACCTTCTGCTTATACGGAAGCCTGAAATGTTTGTTCTACCTGAGTTTAGGAAAGATGGCCAGAAGGTGGAATAGATATAGCTTCTTTTCACGAAGCCCTACTCTCTGTTATTATCCAGCCTATATGCAGAGGGACATTTGGCTCTTGGGCTGCATTGAGTTCCTCAGACATGACAATTCTTATTTAAGGAGCAGACTAGACATGATGCTGTATGGCTCAGTTGGAATCATGTCCTTTATTCTTCCTTCCTCCCTTCCTTCCTTCCTTCTTAAATGGTGGAATTTCATTGGGACTTCCACAGGTGGGAAGGAAAGAAAAATGGAAGTTTTTCTTCTGGGACTAACACCTGCTTTACATGCAATATTGGGTTGTGACATTGTGGGAAAAATAGGTTAAACCCATTATCTCTCTGTGTGGTAATTATAGCACTTTTCTCCTACACATACAATAGCACACATGCCATTAAAAAATAATTGATGTGATTCCAAATGTTATATGTAATGTTATATCTAGGTTTACCCTAAGCCAATCCCTCATCTTGTGACAGCTAATTCTGCCAGTTCATTATGTATTTTTGATGAAGTGTATACTTTGGATTGAGCAGCATCAACTGGTAATCCAGTTCAATTGGGTGACCTTGAACTATGAGTGCCAAAAGATAAAAAATTATACTTGTTCAAATTTTATTAATCTTTATCATGTCACCTTTATCATAGCTGTGGAGAAACATTTTCAAACCATATATTGGAATGTATTTGATATGTAATATGCTTGCTGCCAAACAAAACCCAACAAACTTCAGTATATACTATTCTAATCATTGTTCCAGGAAAGACTTTTTATGTTGTCTTTCAACATTTGAGTCAGTAGGTTGCCACCTGGTGGCCAGCTGGGACACATCAGATTCTTTAGGACAGGGCAAAGTGCCAAAAAGATTTTATGGAATAAATATTAAGAGAGTTATAGAAAAAGATATTCCCATCTCTTCAACTTACCAGAAACACCCAAAGTGGTAGCGGATGAACCCTGGAGACAGCCAGTGGCTGTGCAGTACTCTTCTTCCCATACTTTAGTTTTATACTAGTTTTTCAAACTTGGCAACTTTAAGATGTGTGACTTCAAACTCAGCCAGAATGCTGGCTGGGGAATTCTGGGAATTGAAGTCCACACTTCTTAATGTTGCCAAGTCTGAAAAACACTGGTCTACCCTGAGGTTCCGACTGTCTGGGGGCTTTTTCCACCTTTTTATACTTTTGTTAAGAGACAGGGAATATGAACAATAATATTATGGAAGGGTCAATCCACAAAGCTTGCTAAGTAACTTTTAACACACATATTGGCTCAGCTGACTAAATGGCACTTTCTACACAAGTATTTCTTGTATCTGCAATGAGGAAAAGGGGTCCATACCACTATCTCCCCACCAATCTTCTGCAGTGCCAATGCAGTCCAGATACCTTTACATCACACCCTTCATTGCTCCAGATTTGAATTGCACTTTTTAAGGGTCAGTAGGTTCTGCAGAAGAGGTCTGCAAGATGGTGGCTCAGGTGTTGCAAATCCAAGCCCCGCCCCTTTTGTATGCATGTACAAATAGAGCAGGTCTTAGATTGTTATGCTGTGCCTGACATTTCCCACCCTAGATACTGCTGCTGCGTTTCCAAAATTTGGAATTCTGTATTTTCCTATAGCCATTTGGAAGAAACCAATGTACTGCAGTGACCATTTTCTATTTTGAAGATCCTGATGTTACATTTACAAGCATTCAACTATGTAAGACAATTGCTAGTAAATTGCATTCCCACAAGCAAAATAGTTAACAGGTGTTTATGCAATGGAAGTTAGCAATAATGGTTAGATTATATTAATGATGATGGGGTTAAGATATAAAGCAACCATTTTAGGAGTTATTTCAAAACAAAACAATTCATTGTGGAAAATTCATGGAATTTTACATGAGGTCCAAATGAAGTCAACTGTCCTACTATTTCTTCATTATTGTTTTTTCTTCTTAGCACAGACATTTGCTAAAGAGACAAAGAATATATATCAGTGATACATATGATTGATCAGATCAAGTGTCCTTGTTGTCCCTGGTTTTTGGATGGGGCTGGTCATTAATAACTACTTGCCTGGGGTTTCTGCTTGCAAAGACAGCCAGCAAATTGTAGAAGAGTGAGAGAATAGTATGAAATATATTATTTAGTGTGAAATGTTCCCATATCAGACATGTCAATTTTCAGTGCTCTAGCATATGACCTAGTGTGAAATGTGCAGGCAACCTATTGTGCTTTTTTTCTGAAGGTTCCTATCATACATCAGTCTTAGTTCCTTGGCATGGACTAGAGCCAACAACATGAATGAATGAAGGAGACTCATAGAAGAAGGAATTTAATCTTCAGAAGAAATTATCTTTTCAGGTCCCAATAATACTGATGCCTCTGGAACAGACTGTCAACATTTCTTCAAAGTCATTTATTGTAATGAATACAGATATGATAACGTGCTCAGCAGGCATTGATCTCACAAGTCTGATTACAGGGGCAATCTGTCTGGTATGAATAACTGTAATTCCTTTATTATGCAGACTTCTTCTGTATTCCTGACAAATATTAGCCTTGGAAAACAAATATTTACTACATTAGATAAAATGACTATTTTTACTGGAACAATTTTTGGTAAGTTTTTGGGTTATATATAAGAAATTCTTTCATTTTATCTAACTTTTTATCTGGACCAGGAATAATTACTTCAATAAAATATGTCAAACCTATTGAATGAATGTTTTGAGGAATTGTTTCAGCACAAATTTGATTGAAGCTACTTAATATTGTAACAGGATTCATGGATCTTTCAGTTGATTCCATCTATTCTGAAAGTATTTGTAATTGCTGCTTGGTAACCCACCTCTTCTGAGTAGATATGTCCTCTTTCAAATCAAGCAGTCCTTGACGTCTTCAAGCAATAACTGAGTGTGTTTATTCTTTTCCTTTTACTCAGTTTGTCCATGTTGAGCAAACTGATCAAAGTTGCCATCTGGCCAGAAAAACAAGCAATATCAGTTGGATGTGGAAAAAGGTGAGTGCGGCCTTTCATGAAACATAGCCCAATATGTGGAAGAGCAACCTTCCTGAACATGATGCCTTTCAGATGTGGTACTGAGAACACACAACATGCTTAGCCCATAACATGGTTTATTTACTCTCAGTTCAGTTTACAAACCCAACTTCTGTCATTTATGGCTTAACATTGTGTGAACCTAGCTACTGCTCAGGTAATTGTGAATTATAATTCCAATGTACTTGGAAAATCCAGGGATGGCCTATAGACTTCTAAATCCTTGGCAGAAACATGTAATTGTACCACTTCAAAAACAGTAATATTAAAATGTCCTTAGAATTTATAAGCATAAATTTATAAGCATACAGTTTAAATGAGAGTATTTTATTATAGGCAAAAATGAGTGTTTTAGTAAAGTGGGGGGTCTTTTATTATAGGTAACAGCTTATTTCATGAATCTTAACAATAGAACTAATTATACTGAAATGTTAATTCTGATTTACCTTAGAATTTTGGAATGGAGAATTGAAGCCGTATGTATTTAATAAAGTTCTCCTTCCACTATGTTATGCAGGAAATTGTGAAGCATTTATAATGACTCCAACTTTCTTCAAAATGAAAGAAAACTTAAAATGGATGAAGCAAGTCAAACAGAATACCTAACAGAAGCAGCAAACTTTATTTGACACACTTGAAGTATTGAAAACAGGTTGTTTCTCAAAATGGCTGCCCTAGAGGTCTAATGGTAAGAATGCTCCTTTCCACCCTTTGCCTCACCTCTCCAGGATTCTGGCTATTCTCATAACTTACATTTCTCTTTATTAGATGGTGGGCTGATGCTGCTCTGAAACTCATCCATATTTTGTTGGAAATAAAGATGATGCTAAGGCTGGCACTTCCCATTTCTTTTTAAATTAAAATAACCTAAAAGCAAGTTAAGGTCATGTAAAGCAAGGGGAATGGTGGCTACCTGGAAAGTTACCCATTTTTCATTTGGTCACAGAAATTTATGTATTTTATTCATAAACATTAATGTGCATATCTTAAAACTGTTCACTTATTTGTAGCATGTCTAACTGAACTCATGTGGATGTTGCCAAACATGTACTTTGCATATAAAAATATACATTTTATGTAAGCCTTGTTGAACTCAATGGGACCTAATTATTTTTGGGTAAATATGAACTGGATCTGGCCCCACAAATCAGTGATTTCAACAAGAGAGTTTAGCACATCCCTTTTGGGAATCAAATTTCTTACCTTCCTGAATACATATTCTGTTGGCAAATTCAGCAGAAATGTTTCTATCAGGATGAGCAACTTAATACTGAAACTTTGTATTGTTATGGTTTTCTTAATAATAGCAAATCCCTCCCACAAAATAAGCTGCAGGTTTTTTTCTTCAACATCAGACAGCACTATAGCAGACTCTTTTTCTAGAGTTATTATCCTTCTACTGATAAAAAAAGTAGTCTTTTTATCTTTTTTAAAAAAGATGGAAGAACAAGGGAAAGAGGGATGTCATTAAAGTAGGTGAGGCTGAAGGCTGGTTTTCCCAAATCTCACCCTTCTGCAGGTGCCACCCAGATCCTGGTTAAAAAATACTTCAAGGGGCATCAGTCTCGAAGACACTTCTATCTGGGAATGCTTTCCAGGTAGGCTCACCTGTTTCAACTGGCATGCCACCCTCCAAAAAGAAAAAGTGCAGGCTAGTCAAAGCTGATTCTTGGTTATCAGGTGAAATATTGGAGAATTAGTACTCTGAAGTAGTCTTAACAGAAATGCCATCAAATCCTGGCTCCCAAATAGTCAACTTTGTCCACCTCATATACTTCCCAAAAGAGGAATTCCTGAAAAAGCACTGTTGCTCCAACTATAACTATGCCCATGAATTTGCATAGCACAGTGGGGTCTGAGGCTTAAAATACAAATATACTCCTTGGGCATGGGGTCTGGAGGTTAGATGACCCTGTCATTGTGAGTTTGTCTTTTTTATGATCGGAGTTGAGTTTGTTTTGGCTGCCATTATTTTCCTATATTTTTATGTATGTTTGTCTGGTTTTAACCCTATGTGTGCTGTCCAGAGTCACAATTGTGAGATGGGCAGCTATATAAATTGATATAATAAATAAATCAATACTTTCTTAACCCATACTTCTCTATGAGAATCTTCTTCATGCCTCAGTTTGGGCAATCGTCCATGACTTTCATAGAAATAAAATCAGGATGATATTATGTCACCCTGAAGGACTTGAAACAGGGAGCTAAATTTAAAAACAAAGCAAAAAGCCTTGCTTTCAACATAGTTAAGATTATTCCCTGCAAACAGGCTACATTTTCTTCCATTATATTAAGAAACACATTATAACCATTAGATAGGGATTTGCCTTGGGGTTGGGGGTTTTGATTAGTTTTTTTGGCAGGCGGCACTGAAAAACCTCCCCACTGTAAAAATATGTGGTTTTGTAACAATAAAGGAATGTGGATTTTAAAGCTAAAACTCCCAGATTTCTTTAGTGGAATATATCAGCTATCAGATTCCAAAGGGAAAAAGTACTTAATAAGTACTTATTGTTGTGGTGCCAAGATAAATGCATGAGTATTTATCTGTCAGATGAAGAAAGATGTAAGAATCTGACACCATCAAAACACCCATATTTTATAAGTGACAAATTGTGAAAGGGAAGATAGTACGTAAGGCAAGTTGAATAGAAGGGAAAATGCTGAAAAATCACAGACCCATATAATGATAAGCTGTGTGAATCAGGAGGGGAAAGGAGACAGTTGGATCCAGGTAAATTCAAACTAAAGAAAACCCTTGTTGACTGCACTCTTCTCTAAGTTATTGCAAGCTAATTTTCTATCTTGATGTTAAGAATCTCCTCCCTCTCACCACCACCTTTTTTACTGTGGGGAGGAGAGGGAAATCAGGGAAGGGAGGATGAAGGTTGTGCACTCAAAGTGGAAGTAAAAAAAAAACCCCTCCCTTCTATTGACTCCTGAATAGCAAGAGATAAAGAGAACCACATGGGAATCATTGTTTGAAATGAGAGCTCCTGGCCTCCCCTTTCTCATTATTGTGCTATCGGGCCCCCTCCCCCCAGGTCCTTACTCTTCCTACCCACCCTCTGGACACGGCCCGCCCTCACCCGCCCCCATTTTCTCTTGTAAGTCCCAGAAGTTTTTTTCCCCTTTCCAAACTTTCACAACTCCAGGCCCCTCAATTTAGCCTGAAAGTCCCATTCAGAGTCACTGGATTGGGGAAAATCCCTTATTCACCTCCCTTCCCAATTTGCCTCATCAGCTGAGCTGCAGTTCAGATCCCACAAAACAAAACCGGACAAAACCCCTTGCCATATAATTAATGGCTCCTGCAGGAGGACTCCCTTGCTCCCAAGGGCTCCTGCTGTTGTTGCTTCTGTTTGCAGTTGTGTCTCTCCTTCCTCTATTTCGTGTGTATGTGTGTGTTGCCCTTCACTTAATCAGAGTGTACCCTAGAGGCAAGGCCGGCTCAATCCTATTTTTTTTATTTTCTTTTGCATCTGAGTTTAAGAGCTTGCCAATGTGCAGCCAACTCTTTTTGTCCTTTTACCCCAGCTGCTGTCCGAGTGCCAAGAAGCCGCATTTCACTGGGCAGAGCAGCATAATGCAGCCTGGTGATGGATGGGGAGAAGCAGGGAGGACCTACCTGAGGCAATGGAGGAGACAAAAGGGGAAATATACAGTAGAATGTGGCACAAAGGAAAAGCATAGAAAGGCAGCTTGGTTAATGGGTTGGGTCAAACTTAGCTGAGTTTTGCTTCTCTGTCTGGTGCTCCTGAACCTCTGCTTAAGATGGTCAGACTTCTGGGGGGAAACTGACAGAAATCTTCCAGCAGATTCAGAGCCAGATTCTTATCTGTTAAAACATTAAGGTTGCCTCCAGATGGAACTTTTAACAAGCAACTGTCCAGTCCCATTGTTGGAGTTTCAGCAATATTTTCCCAGGTTCTTCTACTTTTTCCCCCATTCTGTACATAGTCAAAGAGAGTGTTGAGAAGGAGGACACAGAATAGCAGCCAAAGGTTTTTTGACTCTTAGCATTATGAATGATCAGTTTGAAATTACTACACCCAGGGTTTGCTTTCTGCTTTCAGGTTGTTTTTGAAAACACACATTCTGCTGTGTTGTATCCACATGTTAGTTGGCATGATAATAGCCATCTGGCAATAAATGTGAACATGCCATCTGATCAATTTTTCTAAATTACTTTTACAATGTGCACCAAAGCTTTCAAGATGGAAAGAAAAAGAAGGGAGAAAATCAGGATGCCTCATTTCTAGCACATGGACATGGTCATCATCAAATTCTTCTGTTTTCCCCATGTAGAACTGTTCCTTTGCAGCTCACCAAAATCAAAACTGACTTCATTTGTTAACAGAAGACTAGTAGTACAATTTCTAGCTGGTAGAAAATTGCTAATTACAATATCTCTTCAATTTGACCATTGCTTCTGAGTATCAGTTTTCTTCCATAAGTAACATGTTTTTAGATGGCATAATAATTAATAGATATTATTGAAATCTTCCTTCTCAATTACTAAGAGAGCTCATATAAAAGTCCAATAATTATAGAAAAATATAAAAATAATAACTTTGGGACATTTTTTAAAAAGAATCTCAGCCATAGCAAACAGCTTTAAAGAATATACAGCACTACATTAAGCGCTGTGCTAATACAGAAACAGTCCAGATAACTTAAAGAACACACAGGGTTGTTGTTTTGTTTTTTAACGTGCTTATTTTCCATCTGACCCATCCTATGGAAATGTCTGGCTAGTTCCAAGTGACTCTGTGCCTTCTCAGATATCCCAGGCTGGTTTAATTCTCGCCAGAGGACAATTCCTCATAGCAGCCTAAGCTGCCAGCCTCCCACACTGCTCCAGGCTCTTTCTAAAGCCAACTTCAGAAATTCCAGTCTAGCAGCCTAGATTGCACTGGGTTGGCATTGAGGCTGGGGTGGTATTCATTCTGGACTATGACCACAGCAAGACCTTACTGGATGTTACCCTGCTTCTTGCTTTCCCCATCTTTGCAGGGAAGGCAAGCCTCACTGGCTGGCCCCTGTTTGGGTTGGTCTGACAGAGCCTGCCTTCTCCTTTCAGAGAGTGTTCATTGCTCTGATGCTACAATAATCAAAGCAATAGGGAATGGGTTATTCTTTCAATCTTACAATTCCTTTGTAGGTCTATGGAAATTCTGTAGCAAGGAAGGACTTCATAGAAAGGAAAAAGTAACATTCCTATTTTGCAACTTAAAGATAGATTAGAGGGAGGGAGGGAGGGAGGGAGGAGAAGCTTTGTACTAAGGGAAAGAAGTGGAAAAGCAAGTAAAGCATGCTTTACCCAACCTAGACAGAAACTGAAAGGGTGCCCATTGGAAGATGGAAGGGTTGAATGGAGCACAACCTTCTAATATTGTGGATAATTCATAGACTTAACACTCCACCATTGAATCAACCACAATATTATTAACCACAAACTAGCAGAGAACATAGCTGCTTGGCATCCCAGAACAAAATGGCTGTCCAGGTCAGAGACCAACAACTTCCCAGGAGGGGAGGGGATGTGCCAGCCACTGCACCCAAGTGGATCTGGTCCTCTGCTAGAATGAAATGAAGCACCAGAGACCATCTGCTCTGAAAGGCTTAAAACAGCTTTGGTTGGAAAACAGCAGTTTTGAATTGTAGCTGGAAATGATAGGTGTCGGGTGCATTTGCAATAGCCTGGGTGTGGAAGGATGACACTTAGGAAGCAGCGAGTGGCCAGTAGTGGTTGTGGGCCAAGCAGAAAATGTGGATCTGTCCAGTTACCCTTCAGTGGAATTATAGTAGGTAGGATTCACCTGAGCTTAGTATCAGTTGGTGAAGGAAGCATTTAACCAAAGAAATAAGCTCTAAAACAATCTGTCAGCCTCCCAACCAACCTGTAATTATATTCCCCTATAGATGTGTAGTCCAGGCAGGACCACTGTGTTTCGTGTTCACTTCTGGTAAAAAGTCTATAGTTTTAAGGAATTCTATTCTTCGTAAACAATAGCATTTATTTATTTATTAAACATTCAAAAGTCTTTGCATCATTAATGCATGATTATCATGAAATACTATATGGGTTAGTAGAAATAACATTTCTCCATGGTGATTAATGATAAACATAATGTTCTTTGCTTCATGCAATTTCTCATTATCAGACTGTTCCATTACAGTGATACTGAATTATAAGTATTTTTTTTTCTACTTTGTCCAATGTATCTGTCCTGTCAACTCTCTGTAGCTGCTGGCTGACATACACCAAGTGCCTTGTCTGGATTTCAGAATGAAAGAGATCACTTGAATTTGGACTGTAATGCAGCAGAGACTTCCAGGACTGGCTAAAGCTCTGCAAGAAATATCTCCCACTAAGTTGTTGGTGTCTCCACATTATGGAATATTTGCCATACATGGAAACCAGTGGAAAATTAGGGAATGCTTTATTTGAAGGAGTGAAAGGTTAATAATAGAAAATGAGACATAGATTCCAACAGGCATTTTTTGTTTTGTTTCCTGCTTTTGTTGTAGTTCCAAACTTAATAAACATTTATCTTTTTTTCAGTCTGTACTTACAGAGTTTCCATCTTGGGGTCTAATAGGTTGAACTAGGATTGCTTGCTAAGCCAGTTGTCTCCTTGCCCCTAAATCTAGATGTGTACAGATCAGTGTAGATGTGTTCTACACCACTCTTCTGAAAGTTGAGTATTTTTCATCTCCTGCCAGACATTTTCTGATTTCTTTTTTCCATCCCTTCCCTGAATAGAGTAAACAAGAGTCCTGAAAATAATCTGTATATATAGGGTTTAATGGGCTTTTGACATTGTAGGAGACAAGGAAGACATGAGACCATAATCTCAGTGTTATTATCTGGCTCAACTGTTGCTTAAACTAAGTCTCTTTTAAAAAAAAACAAGAAAAGAAAAAGATTATTACTTTCCAAGGCAGAGCAGATGACCCTAAATGCAGCAGGTTGGAGACATCACGCACATACTCACACAAATTTGCCACAGTCACACATCTCAATTCCATCCCTTTCAGGAGGCTTGAACAAGACCATTGGTAGGACAAAGGAGAAACAAGGGGTTCTCCTATTTCTCAGTGTCCTTGTTTGCAGATCAACGGTTTCCAGTGAACAAACTCACTATGTAAAGAAAGTTTTCGTTGCAATTGCCAGTGATCCTGCACAAGATGTTATGATGCCATTAACAATGAAACAACAGTGATCTATTCCTTATCTTTGGCTGTTGATCAAATCACTGGTAGGAAAAATGGACAGGATATTCCACAACTCTGTAGGCCACACTTTTTGGAATAGGAGCCTCATGCCAATTGTGGGACATATGGTGTACTGCCAATAATTGTTTTAATATAGCTTAAAATAAAAAGGAATCACAGTCATATTGGTCCATGGGGGGGGGGGGGGTGTGGAATCTAAAATCCATAGATGGGTAACCTCACAAGATGTAAGGTTACAAATTAATGGGTCAGTGTGGCTAAGCTATCCCTATTCAAGCTTGTATTTCACTCAAAACAGTAAAAGGTGCCATTTATTCTCCCAGCACTTAGGCCTCTCATAATAGTTCCATTAGAAGACTAATTATTTATGGGTCCATAGAGAGGGCACCTTATCCAAGACAGGTTCTTTCACTATAATAAAACATGAAATCATCACACTTAGGATTGTTTCATTTCAATAAGCAGAGATATCCAAAGAATCAAATAATTTGAGAAGCTGAGCCTTGGAAAAAATGGTTTAATCACCTAACATATATCTGAGATTTACAATGCTCAGAGAGCTGACAAGATAAGATCATGGGTATTGGGACCCAATCTGGAAGTGACATAAATGCCATATGTGGAAATTTCCTTGGAATCCCTGAGGGTTGAAGTTAATTGGTGGAAGATTGAGGACAAAAAGAAAAAAAAAAAGTGCCTTTTCAAATAGCATACAATCTATGGAATTCATTAGCATGAGATATAGCAATGACCATCAATTTAGACTGCCTTAAAAATGGTAATATAATTCATCTAATAATGATAATTAATGCTATTTCTAGTCTTGGAGACTGCAGGTTTCTAAATGCCAGTCAATGGCAAACAAGAACAGAGGAGCACTAGTAGACTTTTGACCCGTGTGGCCACTATAAGAAATAAGACACTGGAGTAGATAGATCTTTCCTCTACTTACACTGCAAGATTCTTCTCATAATTTTAAAACTACATTAAAAATCCCTCCTTCATTTAAATTAAAATAACCTTTTTCATTGTGTCAAACATGTTTAATAATCAATTTATCAGAATTATTAATTGACTAATAATTAATTCACCCTCTCTAAAGAGGCTCAAATTTTGCTGTGATTTTCAAATAAAAATTCTGTTGTTGCGGAATAAAATATTTGATATAGTGTAGTTATTTCTTTTCCAGTTTGGAAAAATATTGTTATTTGGATTTGGCACATGCAGATGAAAGAATGAAGAGATAGCAATCACAAGAGAAAACAAGCCAGCTTTCTAGTATTTGGACCCAAACAATTAATTTTTAAGATTTAAAAATTTGTGAGTTAAATATCTCTGAGAAGTAATGGGGTAGTTGGTATAGGGGCTGGTATGTGGGTACTCATTTCTATTAATGTAGCCTGATAAGAGAAGGAATTTACTATTCTCTTAACTAGTACTTATATTTTGTAACTATTTTCAAGGCAATCTGAAAATGATCCATTATGCTCCTATTGGCCCAGGTTTATGATATTACTCAAGATAGCTAGGATTCATCTATGCCGCAGAAACCCAGAATGCTTATTTACTGAGCCATTACCAGATTTTTCATGTGGAGACATTATTTGTGCCATTATTTGTTTGCCATCAAAGCTGCAAGAAAACTTTGGGTCTGTGAATGGCATTTAACAGTTGATCTTCGGTAGTTTCATGAAGCTGATGCTGACCAAGGTGAATGCAAAGAAGATTTCCATGTATTGGGACAACAATTTATTTACTTACTTATTCTGGTTTACCTGCTGCTCCAGTCTGGAGACTCTGGGTGGCTTATATCAAGCCACATATAGTAAGAGTGAAAATAATAATTATAGACTACTAGTAACAACTAGAGAGAGCCAGTTTAGTGTGGTGATTAAGGCACCAGGCTAGAAACTGGAAGACTGTGAGTTCTAGTCCTGCCTTAGCTACAAAGCCAGGCTGGGTGACCTTGAGCCAGCCACTCTCTCTCAGCCCTAGGAAACAGGCAATGGCAAACCACTTCTGAAATCTTGCCAAGAAAACTGCAGGGACTTGTCCAGGCAGTCACCAGGAGTCAACACTGACCTGAAGGCGCACACGCACACACACAAACAACCTAACAACTAGTCCAATGCATCTTGGGAGTAGCATAATCTTCTAACATGTCCCCAAATGCTCTCCTGAGCAACCATATGTTAATGGCTCTTTGAAAACTTAATAAGACACAGATGGTCTAAATAGTTGGTGGCAGCTTATTCCAGAGGAGGGGGGACATCACCAAGAAGGGTCCCTGCAGATGGTATCCTAAGCAATCCCCTTCCCCAATCTCATTGGACAGATTGCAGAAAGCTTGCCAGGAAATAGAAAATATATTATACTTTACTGAGAATGAAAATATTATAAAGCATCAATTGTCCATGTTAAAAACTGTTCCTAAAGACTGAAAATTACATATGACATTAGACTGCTGTAACTACGAGCCTTAACACGTATGGGAAAAAACATGGATAAAGTCTGAGTCTTGGCCTCCTACAGAGAAACAGCTTCTTCTCATGTCTTTCTGACTCACAGCTGGATGCAATATGTGTTCTTATGTGCAACTCCTGCCTATTTTTTCCTTAAGCAGAGTAATGGTCCCCATGGTCAGCTGCTGTGCCACCTGC
This sequence comes from Liasis olivaceus, assembly GCA_030867105.1. Classification (NCBI taxonomy): domain Eukaryota; kingdom Metazoa; phylum Chordata; class Lepidosauria; order Squamata; family Pythonidae; genus Liasis; species Liasis olivaceus. The sequence continues at coordinate 83,492,641 of CM061352.1, read as the reverse complement.
CCCATTGCAGAGGGAAGATTTGAGCTCCCTGCTATTCCAGATGCATCTGGGATTTTCTGATAGTGAAACTATCTGAGGAAAACTGGACTTGGGCTGTACTGGAAGCTATGTGGTAGAGCCCAGCAACTCAAGCTCTAAAACAAACAAATGTAAAAGTACATGGGGAAGACACTGAATTGAGACAGTAGCATTGACAGTTTTAGGCACTCCCTCCCTCCACCCTTTCACAACTCCAAATTAGTCCTCTGAGGCTGCCATTCTCCTCATCTGGGATAAAAAGGGCAAGTATTCCCATATTGTTTTAATCTCACATCGAGGGGTTATTAGCCCCTTGGAGGTGGTATGATTTCAGTCAGGGAAATGGACAAGGCGAAAAGGTTAAAAATCCCATCTCTCAATGCCGCTGCCTAAACCCTGTTCTCATACTCATAAATTCTCCTGTGGGCAGCTGTTATGAGTTTTTCAAAAGCTTTCAGGAAATTTAATCACAGATCTCCCGCGTGATGCATTTTTGCTGTATTGTATAGTCCAGCCACATGGAATATATCATGGAACAGCTGTAGCCAAATATAAAGTTATTGTGTTGAGGAAGAGGAAAGGGGTGTTGTAACCTGATACAGAGATTACTGGGTAGATTGTACCATAACCCCCAGATTTTCCTCTTAATATAAAACAAGTATCTTATCTTTTCAAAGCCAATTTTTAATAGAACATGGACTCTAATAGTGTCTCCCACAATGGCCATGAAATCAGATTTTGGCCCATAAGAATTTTTTTCTGTTTTACTAAAGATTAGCAGTCAACTTTTTATGCATTTTAGCAACACTCTCCAAAGAAAATATAGAAAGAAACAGCTAGTATATTCTGTAACTGATGAGCAAGCTTGTTGGGATTAAATGCTTTATTTAAAAAATGGTGGGAAAAACATTGGCATCTGTTGATCGCTGCAGTAATTCTCTTGGTTGTCTTGCCAATCGTGGTGGTATACTAGCCTCATGTGCCCTTTCTCCAAATTGGGAGGAAACTTAGGCTCCTGCTTAACCTTGTATCCCACATTTTCTCAGTCTGGTGCCTCCAGATGTCTTATGCCACAATTCCCAGGATTTCCTTCAGGTCTGACCAGCGGTTAATTTTAACACTCCAGTCTCAAGTACCTTGAGTACCTTCATATGCATACCCTTAAAGACTTTTCTCCCTTTTCCATATGCTTTATTAAATTACTTTGCAGCAAAACCCATCCAATTCTGATTTATATTAAAGAGGGCTTTTTAAGCAGAGTTTCCCCCTGTTATTAGTTACTTATATAGTACATTATCTGTAGGTCAAACTGAATCTCACCAGCAAAAAGAAGTAACACAAGTCAGCTAAATCAGCCTTCTCTTAGAGTTCTCCTGATGTGATTGTACTACAATTCCCATTATTTCCAGCCAGCACAAGCCTGCCTTCTCTAAAGAAGAAGATGTTTTATCACCTTGCAGAAGACCAAAAGGAATTAAATTATATACAGTCCCTGAAGAGACCCTTTTCCATGTCTATACTAAGCCTATTTCTGCAAGTATGCCAGAAGGGTAGTGAAATAAAGATGAACTTATTGGCGGATCATGGAGCTTGGATTACAGAGGGGAGCACAGTCCTTATTTTAGACACAAGGAAATAAATGGGTGCCTCTTGCTCTTAGGACTGTTTCTCCACCTCAGTACAAGCATGCCTCTATATAATGAGTTCATAGGATATGTTCTCATGAAGTTGCTCTCATTTCATTCTCATGTCTAGTTGATGCAGCTTAAAGTTGTCTTTAACTGTTCCAGTTTTAAACTAGCATTTCCCTCTTCTCTCAACAACTTTTTGCCATGGACATATTTTGGGATGTTTGATGTGGTCAAGGATTGTTCAGCTCCTACTGACAATTGTAGCTGCTGTAGGCATAATCCCTCCCCTCCAGTCTGGGGGAATTGTCTTCCATTGCCTCTTTCGGGAGACTACTAAATCCATGTTTAAAAATGGCAGTAAAAACAGCTGCTGGGTGTGGGGGAAGAGATGAAGTGGGAAAGAGAAGAGTTCAGTGCTCTTCTGAAAGAGTGTTAAATCTGTGTTTAAAAGTAGTCCGATATAGGTTGACATGACTACTGCCCTGCCAGCTGCTTGAGCTGGATGACAGGTACTGATGAACCATTGCTCGGCTTCTCTTTCCAGACTTGGAGGGGTGGAAGGCAAATCTGGGAGTGACCACTTTTTACCTACCATGTCTTCAGTCTGCAACTGTCTGCAGATGGGGAGGGCTGCCCATGGGTCTAGCTGTCTGTCAAAACTCGCCTCCTTCTTGAGTCCCAGCTTATGTTAGGGACAGTGATTGGGGCTTGTCTTCCCTGCTGGCAGTGATGCTCGGTGGGAGGGTAAACAACACCAGTAGCCTCCACCAATTACTTTAACATATCTTGCATTAAATTATTTTAAAAAGCATCACTCACTAGCCTCATTACTGAATCAGAATAGGACTTAGGAGTTAGAGCAGGAAATGTTCTGTCGACATACTTTTATGTTGGCCCAAGGACTGGTGGACTGTACATTAATGTAGCCATCTGGCTGTGCCCTTAAAAGCATTTGCATTCAAAACCATATGGTAGTTTAGTTCACTGTTTGATATGGTAGTCTGAAACTGCTACTGTTCTGTACTAAGAAATCACTTTTTTAAGGAAGACTATTTCTTTTTGCCCATTCCCTACCTTCCATTCCATATCATTACACTTTCTTTATAACTAGTCACAATAAATGGTAAAGGGAGGAAAGCCTTCACAGTGCTTTTAACAGACATGGCTATGGGCTTGATTTATCTCCACAGATTAGTTTGACAGATATGGTCTCATAAAAACTCCAGACAACAAAAGAGCTCACTGTGAGAGCATATGAGCTAAATAGTTATGAGCAGTACTGAAATCAAGCTAGAATGTGTTTTCCAAAGCTCTATTGCAAAGCTTTTTGCTATTGATATTTCTACAGAAGCAGTAGAATAGAAATTTCTATAACAGGAGGGTCTGACATACTGATAATTGGGAAGTTTTCTTTCTGCCCCATGCTACTTTGCATATAGTAGATCTTAGAATTTTGAAATTACACAGAACCTAAAAAGGAAGAGTTGTGAAACACACACACAAATTAACAATAAAACAGATTTAACCCATTTATTTTCCCATGCCACTAATATTTAAGGGCTAATAAATAAAATGCAACAGCCAACAAATTGTAAGAAAATGCAACGGCATGCAATATTGAGCTTATGGCACATGCTGCTTTCTTCTGCATGTTCTGTATCACGTCCTCCATTTATAAAAGCTAATGGCTTTTTAAGCCATTTTTAATTCAGCAATCCTGCCACCAGCTATATGAAAACAGATACAGCATGATTCTTCCACAGGAATCTTGATTTTGAATTTTAAGGATGTTTGCAGATCAGTCTACAGAGCAAACATGTGCAGATGTATTCCATTTTTTACGGCTCAATGAAACACCTGGAGAATGTTCTTGTTCCATGCATTCCTATAACCATTTTACATCTCCCAGAATTCCCAAGCAACATAGTCCCAGACTGGGGAAAACTACTGTATTCCTATAGTATTCAAGCTACATATTTTTCTACTAAGAAAATATTATTCTTTGACTGTGTAGAAATGTCCTACTTTTCATAAATCAGACCTCTATTTAAAAAGTAATCCAAGGTAAATAATAATAATAAACTCATTCAGGAATTTTAGCATTCAATATGAATAATAAACAAGAAACACAGATTGTCTTCTGTAATGAAAATGGTCCCCTCCAAGGGAAATACATTCTATTTCTATTTAAACTAAAGTAACCCTTCGATTTACACTTACCATGCTAAGCAGATGTGAATCATTTGTGTGTATGCAACAATGCAGACAAAATGGGGAAAGCCTTTGCAGGAGGCAGCTCCTTTAAGGCTCCAAGGTGTGGCATTTTCCTTATACCAGTGTGCTTTGCTGAATGCTCATTCCAAGTGCTTCACACAGCCCTATTTGTATTAGGAAGCTGAGCTTTGTCAGTGAAGAAGTTTCATAAAAACTGAAAAGCAGAGATTCAGCGTGCCAGTGATTCACAACCTGCTTACCATTCAGTTGGACTATGCAAAGTTCTCCAGCAGTGCTGCCTTTGGAGACAATCCAAATGCTGCAGCTGATACCAAATGCAGTTGTGGAGACTGCTGGCAAGACCACCTTTCTAATGTACAACATCTAATGTACAACAACATCTATATTAAAGTTGCTACATTGGTAGGCTTCCTAGCCCAGTTCAAATTGCTGGTCATTATCTTCAAAGCATCACAGAGCACCCAGATGCATCAGGCAATACCTTACTGGAATAGATTCTGCTTCTCCGGTCTGGTCATCTAGAGACAGCCTGTTGAAAATGTCCCCTCCTTGCAAGTTGGGAGGGGTGTGGAAAAGATAACATGCCTTCTGTGTTACAGTCCCCACCCTGTGGAATACTCCCCTCGTAAAATATATTCTAGAAGTTAGTTAAATCTGTTTTATTTCAGTGAGACTTTGGCCCCAGCTGATTGGTCAAGAATATGTATTATGGTTTTGTATCAGATTTTATTGCTATGTTGGTTTTCTTTTTTTGCTTTCTTGTTTTTGTGTGGATTATTTTTCACTGTATGTTGTGAGAGTCCTTCTGTATTGGGGTAGTTATTAAACAAATATTTTAGATCAGGCAAAAACTTGTTGCATTCATAGCCACATGGGTTGCCCTCTGCACTAACAGCAGGCAGATTATAAACTCCATATGTTATTTGGAGACAAAAATATTTAGTGAAGTATAGTAAAATAATTTTACTAAATGCTTTCCTTGGTAAAGCTTTTCTTAAATTCCATTTTCTTTGATAGAAGACTGTGTAGAAATGTATCATGGAATATAATCTCAGAAGTAATTCAAAAGACTGCCTATTGTCCAGTATATTTCAGTTCAATGCATGCCATATGCAATAGTATTTACTGACAATTTCAATACTGATGTATTACATTCCCTTCAAAACAGAAAGGAGCATCAAAAGCCTGTTTTAAAAATCTGTTTTGGCAGGCACATGTGGACCAACTTCATAGTCCTCTAGTGTGTTGCCCACCAAAGAATTCTAGCAGTTGCCTGACCAAGAGGTCTAAACCAATGTCTGTTAGATGCTAGACAGCACAAGAGAGGCCAGGCCCTAAATGGTAGAAATGAAAATTTCAGGATTTGCTGCCCTCTTGTGGAGAACATCACATCGAACATTTCTGCAAACAGCAGGCTCATGAAACTAGCTTTGTATCAAAAGGCCCCTTATGACTAGAGTTAGATAATTTTAATTTGTTCTCTCGACAAATCATGGTTAAATTTTGGAGCAGTGATTCTTAACCTGTCAGAGGAATAAATTATGCCAGATATCTTCTCCCCATACCTAAACACCATACTGCCCCAGCTCAAGCTGTTATCCAAGAATTTTTTGTCGAAAGGCAGAATGGAACCTTTGACCCTCCAGATATTTGCTGACTTTGAGTTTCAGCCTTCCTTCCCCTTGGCTCTCCTGCTGTGTTTGCTAGGAATTATAGTTCAGCAATGTCTGGAGAACTATGAATTCCCTTTCTTATTCTAAATCAAGAACCATGGCTGTAGATGGCCATGTCAGTTCTAGAGAGCAACTTCACACCAGCAGCATTGGGACATGACTAAAAATGGTCCCCCTGAATTCATTAATGAATGTTTTTACTATGTCAGATTCAGATTATGGGGTTACAGATCGATTAGAAAACATTGCATAGAATACTGATAATGAACAGATACTAATTTACCATATAACATGGAATGATCGCATTTTGAGGCAATAGGCCACTGAATTGCTGGGATTCAGGAGTGGGGAAAAATGTGTAACCCTAGGCCTGCTTTTCTATTTTCTATGGTTTTGTTTAAGTACAGCTAGGAAGCCAAGTGTTAATTCTTGGGTCATGGTGGTTCAAGTTGACAGGAATTGAAATCCAAGACATCTGGAGGACAGGAGTTTAGGGAAGGCTATTCTAACATGTTGGCAGTGTGTCTAGAAATGTAGCTTAAATTTTCATTCTTTCTTTTTAGATATTTTTTCCTTGCTCCTGAGTAGTTAGAAGAAAGGATAAAGATATACAAATGTCTTTACAACACTTTGTAACAAACACTTTGAGGCGCTGATTTGGAAAAGACTGTTCCAGAGTTATGTCATATCCCTAATACACAAGCTTACTTTACACATTATGCTAAACCATAATCTAATTTGCTTGTTTTTGCCTTAGTGTGATATATAAACCTGATCTATAAACCCCACCATTATAGTTCAGTACTAAGTGGGAATCAGAGTTTTGTAGCTTGGTGAACATTTTGGTTTTTTACTAATACTGGCTTAGCATTTAGTGCAAACAGGCATATAGGCCATACAGGTTTAGAACTGATATATTCTCAGATGCTGAGCAATGGCATTGCCTTGATCTAAATCTTTCAGCCTTTCACTACAGTTCAGACAAGATGCTCTAATTTTTTCAAATCCATACTGCAATATATCAGAGCGACTGAACAATAACATCATATTCAAAGCCAAGCAATTAATACATTCAGATAAAATAAATTTGCCTTACTTTTGGAGGCTCTTAACAAAGCAAATGAGGAAAGGCAAACATTGTACATTTAGCTGCACTGTAGATGATAATCCTCTATATTCGTCCTTGATGATAGTCTCTTATTTTAAGCATATGGTTGCAACCACTTAGGTTTAATGTTAAATTATGACAAAGGAAAAAAAAAAAAAGACTTAGAAGCATGGCTTATGAAAGTTTTTATTTATTTCATGTAAGATCAGAGATGTATATGGTGTTTTTATTTTTTTGCTTTGTTTAAGTATAGTTTTCCAGGTCAGGTTAATAGGATTTGTCCCCTTGAATGAGAGGAGAAGGAAAAAATAGCAAGGATTGATTCAACTATGCCTATAAGATCACTGGTTTACATTTGTCCAATTTTATACAGCAATAAAATACATTATTCCAATTCAGTCCATGACAGGGGCCGTTTCCTACAAGGAGGCTGATGGGAAAGAATCTCCAGAAGGTACTGCTCACATTTGATACAGATGTCCATAGAAGGCCAATCCATCATAGCTTTCATGCAGCAGGCAAGGGGTGGTGTTAAGCGATGGGGTTCAAACACAAGAGGTACTCTGGAAGTTATGAGAAGAATCCAGATTACTTTCAAATATACTTTTCTCATGCCTTTACACATTTTGAATACCTAGTAAGGCTGTGTACATTTAAAAAATGTTCTGGAGGAAATGTGTGAGTACATGTGTGCAGGCTACCTCTCTTCTCTTCATTCAGATAGGCATAGCTTCCACACAAGTCTGAAAAAAGAGACAGATGCTGTATATACACAGGATGTCCACAACATTTCTTCCAAATAATTTTGGGATAACTATACTATAATTACACTCTCTCTCTCTCTCTCTCTCTCTCTCTCTCTCTCTCTCTCTCTCTATATATATATATATATATATATGTTTAATTTTAAAAAGGGAAAAAGTTAATCCAATTTGGAAAGTAAGAACAAAACTGGAGAATCTTCTCCTTTTGTAATTCAATTTGCAACATGATGTGCACTAAAAGCTACTAACTTTCTTCACACATCACACTAAACTATGTGTTTGTTTAGCTTAGACTCAGCACAGCTTGTGAACTCAGCCACTGTAGCTTCTAAAGTAGGGTTTATGGTAGGGCACACAACTTTCAGCTTTGCAGGACATACAAAAAAAGGTAGATGCAGAACAAAGAAATAACAATGGCAGGACAAAAACTAAATGCAATTTAACCAAATTTACATCTAAATTTAAATAGCAAATTAATTTAATTAGTAATTCCCCTAAATCAGATGAAATAGTTAGAAATTATTAATTTTTCCTATCTCATTAAAATTACTATTTGATGCCAACTTTTGGAGAGTCTCTGGAAGCTTTCAGAGAACCTATATGGCCATAGTTTCTAGCATAGCATAATGTGTAAGCCAGGCCACTATGGCTTGTTCAACAAACCCAGTTACAAAAGGCCATGGTTTAAAGTAATATAAAGCTCATATTTTAAATACTCCACTAGGTCTTCAGCATCTGCTTCAAGCAGACACAATAGGATATCTGTCCAAGAGAAACTTGGATGCACACTTCACAATGGTCTCTGTGATTCTTATATAAGGTTTCTCTGCTATGCTTGTGCAGAAGGCCATTTCAGTATGAAAGCCTAAGCTTTGGGGTGGGAGTTCTGACCCATTCTGCAACACACATTGTATTATGCTGCCCATTCCTCAGTTCTTTACTGACCACCACAATGTAGACCTTCAATTGTTCCTTCTTTGTTTACTCAGTGTTTGTTCAGTGTCTTAAATCTGTATGGCACTTGAAAGCATCTTTTCAAGATGTCAGCAAAGTGGTACTAAACTTCTACCATAAGACTGCCACTCTTGGTGTCTGAACTGTTTTGGCAAAGGATCCCACCAATAGGCTTTCTCCAGACAGGCCTGGTAGAATTGATCCTCATTTTTCAGCAGGTCTTATGCTCTGCAGTTTCCATTGCCAAATTGACTCCAAAGAGAGCTGATTCCACTGAATCAAAGTGTAGATTCACCTAGGTGTAGATTCATCTGCTCATTCAGTGGCTTCAGTTCCACTGAATAAGCAGGTGGCCTTGTCAGCATTCCCATAGCCTAGTAAATCACTTGAAATTAAGCCTTCATCCTTGAGGGCCCAGGCTGGTCACACTATGGGATGCAGCTCTAAGCAGATGGTGTATACTGGCAGGGTCAACCAGGTACTTAGGGATAAACTATTCCCAGAGTTGCAAGTGTTGCTTCGTGCACAGTTACTAGTGTCTTATTTTGTTGGAACTATCCCTTTAGTAACAGAATGTATGTTGTGGGAAGAGAAGAGGAACAAAAATAAATTAAGGAATTGCAAATTAAAATAAATCACATCCCTATTTGTCATCCTGACATGTTGACAGTTGTGTTTCAAGGCTTCAAAATAGAGCTTACTACTTATTAATCTGAAGGTTTGTGTCATTTGTTCCTAAATATGAATTCATGTTTTGACTCTTTACTAAGGAGTTAAGCAAAATTCAAATCAAATCAATTTCTATAAAGATAAAAATGCATCAAGCACCATGGTAACTTTCTTATCTAGAAACCATGGGACGTGAAACTCGTTTTCTGAGCATATAAGCATCATCTGATCAATAGAAAGATGCAATTGCCTTGAAACCGCTAGGGGGCGGTCACTGCAGGGTCAGTAATGACTGTTAAGCAGATTTAAAAAAAAAAAAAAGTAGTTGGGGAGACTGGCAAGGTAGAGAAGAGAATGTCTGTATTATTAATGTAGTTTTATCCTCAGGACAACTCTCACCTTGATGAATCCCACTGTTCTGCTTCAAACAAAAGCGGTGAAGCTTTTTGGCTGTGCAGGCTCTGATCATCTTCCTTGCCCAGTTGTATCACTTTAAAGAAGTTAAGTGGAAGGCGTACACAAGGTCTTACTGGCATAGACATCTAGACAAAAATACCGTGATTTTAACCCACTGATCAAATCCTTTAAATCACTTAATATAAATTAAAAGGCATTCACTATCAGTGTTAAACCAGAAATGAAGCTGCATGTTGTTAAATAGGGCTACGCAACATCAGTCAGACACAAAGTACCATTAAGCAATCTGATAAATGCTTTATCCTGTCATTGGGTCCTAAATGAAACTTTGTAAACATGACTTAAATTTACACAAGGTCTTATTGGTCAGTAGCTTAATAAAACAAAGAGAATGAATGAAAAAGAAAAGAACTTACTTTGATGCAGCAATCTTTGCAGATCACACTAGAGGAAAAAGTTAATACTTCAATTGTAGCAATAGCAATTGAATAAAAACAGAAATAACAAAGGAGTTGAATAAAAAGAAAAAAAAGGAGTTACAAAACAAGCCGCACTTAAGGTAGAAAATAAGTTGCAGGACTGAGAAGTTGGGTTATTTTTTTCCTGATGCCTGCCTGATCAATTGCAGGTTTTCCCACAAAGAAAAGATCCCAGCTACCAAGCCTTTAATGAAGTGCTTTTTGCAGTCAACTCTGAATTTAACCATCATATATCCAGAAATGAAAATCTCATCTCATTTTGGGGGAAACCAAACAAAGAACATAGCGTTTGCCACTGCAGTGCCAAACAATTATCTTTTGGCTGTGCAACAACTGGAGGAGACAGTCAAATTTTCTGGGAGATAGAATAATAGAATAATAGATTTGGAAGACACCATTTAGGTAGTGTTTTTCAAACTTGGCAACTTCAAGATGTGTGGACTTCAAGTCCCAGAATTCCCCAGCCAGTTGAAGTTCACACATCTTAAAGTTGCCAAGTTTGAAAAACATTGATTTAGGGCATTGAGTCCAGCCCCTGCTCAGTTCAGGAATCTAAATTAAAGAACTTCAGATTTCATAGCAGCTGGAGAAGGCAACCACACAGTCCTGGGGAAAGATGTGGCTGCTTTAGAGTTGCAGATAGAGGCTGTGATTGTACTCTGATGCCCTGTAAATATTCTCCTTTGGGTAATAAAATCTGAAGTGAGCACAGCCATGGTAAATATTCTATTTCCATGTTGTTGTTCTGTGACTTCAGGAAAAAATAATTGGAGGATTAGATCTAAGATTGCATTATTGGAAGTTTCCACTACATAAATGGAAGTTTGTTTGCCTTACTTTCCCTCATTCTGAAATGTCTCAAATCCATTTCAGAAGCTTCCTGAGCTCTACTGCATATTTAGAAATGTATCCAAGAGAATAAGTAATATGTTTCACCGGCAGTTTCTGTTTTGCTGGCAGGCTGACAGCACTGAATCAATTCACAAAATATGATATCTGTTTAATAATCTTTTAATCTTCCCAGTAAACTGAGTTCTCTAGGTGAATAAGGAAATCGCATATTAAAACAACAGAAACAATTGAATAATTAAACATATATTCAGTACATAGTAGGGCTGCACAAAGCATTTGAAAGGGGTGCTTCTTAAAATGTATCAGGGCAAGAGAGCCACTCTCTCCTGAAAGATTAAAGCTGTTGCATCCTTTGAAAAGCTAATGCAACTACTTTAAAGTCTTTCCCAGTTCTTTTGCATAGCCCTAATGAATCATAGGGCTGTGTCATGCTTCTGATTCAGGAGTGGTGCTTTGGAATGGGTGGGAACATGAACATAGCCCCTGTCTGTGGCTTATTTGCCAAGATTGGGAGCTTCCCCTCAGCAGCCATGCAATCCTGGAAAATTACACAGGGGCTTTAAAGCGTTGGAAGCAGGTTCTGCTTTTGCACCCCTGTACATTCAGCCGCACTTCTTTTCAATCAAATCCAAAGCATTTAACAGCCCTAATAAATAATACCTCAAAGACATGAGAAGAAACACATATAAAAGCTACTGTCCCAGGGTAACAGGCATTTTAGTTTTTTCCAAAAACCTAACCATAAAAATTATAGGCAAAAAAAAATGTTTTTGTCTTGCATAGCAATTTAATCATAAAAAGGCTGTTTGCTTACCTACTACAGAGATGACACATATAGGGCCATATAAAGAACTCATTGTTACAAAGGAGGCAAAGCTGTAGGGGGGAAATTTTGACAAGTGCTCAGATTTGTTTTTTATAACATGATAAAAATAAATGCAAGTAATAACACTCATATATGGAACAAAAAATGTTTAGAGATTAAAGTGTGGGCTACAGTTTCTGGAGTAATTTTATAGCTATATAAACCATCCCTTCCAATCCCTGAAAAGATTGAAAATAGCTTTGCATTATGGAATTTTACTTTATTGTATATAATTTGCTCTGCACCAAATGTAGACTGAGGAAAAGGCAAAAAGTGAACTCTGGTATGCTAGACAAATTGTTTTCTTCAAGATATTCCCACCAGGAATGCTGATATTTTTTGCATGCTTAGTCTGAGTGAAAAATCTGTATGAGATATAGAAAACACTAGCAGAAATTAATAAGATATGCCAAATTATCACTAAAGGGAATGGGACTTTTTATCTCATTTTCCCCTCTTTTGGGTGTGGGGGGGAGGGATAGATTTGTTTAAAAAATAAAATGGGGCACATTAAAGTTATCTACTCTGGTATTTGGGAGAAAAATAGAAAATGGCAAGCCACCTTGGGAAAGAAGCTTCAGGGTTCTACAAAAAAGGAAGATGGAGACTGTCTGCAGTCCACATACTACCCAACCCTGATCTACTGGCACAAGGATTAGTACAGGAGAACAAAGTTAATTAGACAAACTAAGTCTTGCAAAAGCCAACATACTTACTAAACATTAAGGATATGGATACTCGTGTCTGTTTTTAATAAATATTAACAAACCAACCAAAGTGTACTTCCTCATATTAAGAAATTACCTCAGCCCTTGAAGGCACATTGCCTCTTTCTCTTTGGCAAGAATCTTTTATTTCTAAATATCTTGTTCCCATCAAATCTGCAATGCTTGGTAATGACCATCTTGAACACGTCTGATTGTAAGTAGATGACAACTATAAATTAAATGAAGACATTCAGAAACTGTTAAATTTTTAATAAAACCAATCCCTCTGGAATTTAGTGATAATTTAGTAGTTAATGAAGAGTTTTTAATTTGATATGAGTAGCTTAAAAAATAAGAAATTCAAACAAAACACTCAGGACCAACTATAGCCATATTTCTGTAAACTTAGGAAGTTACACAATGCTCATATTTCCCTCCAAATTGAGGATAATGGTATTTCCTGTTAATACACTCTATTTAGATATAAATTTCAAGAATTGCACATCTTTAATTATGTGCACACAGAAAAGACACAATGCATTGTAGGGTTCTGTGGGGCTTCAGAGCTAAATCCAAAAAAGCAGCAGCAAGAAATCCCCCAAACCACTGACATTTCTCTAGCATTTCAGCATGAAGGTTTAGATATATGAATGGGTGTTGAAAAAGGACAATAGATAGGTGTCATCCCAGTTTATTCTTGCCTTGGTTCCTGATCCCCTACCATCCTTACATAGCTCTCCTAGTTTTATCTTTAGTTCCAGATGTGACTGAATCCAGCTCAGTGCTGTTTTTTCAAATTTTGAGAAGTCTATTGTGTTGATGTTTTGTTCAGAGAAGATACTATCATGTGGAGAATTCAAGATGAACTTCTGAATATCTCCTGCAGAAAAAAGAACACACAGACAAAAATATAAGTAAAAATGTTAAACTATTGTGGCTCTCTTCAGAGATAATAGGATACTTAAGATTAGTCAGTTCTCACTACATACAGCAGAGAATATATGATGTAATAACATACAGTATGTCTGGTTCAAATATTTAGCTTCTGTTATCTAAGAACCTCTTATGCTTCTTCCAGGGTTCCATACTGATTAAGCATTTTTTCATTTTTACAAGTTCACTGGGAAAAAAGCAAAATGCTGGATGTATTTTTTTATAAGTTTACTCATGTAACAATGACAAGGTAGATCTTTTTTTAAAACAAGTTTATTGATAGAAGGTGGACCTGTCTTTGCTTTTTTTAAAAAAATAAAAGAACAGGTGAAATTGACCGGAATACTGCCACTTTCTCCTTATAGCCCAAGTGACAGGAAAAATAGTAAAATGGTGGTATTTTCCAGGAGGGGTAAAAGAAAAGAGGAATCCACCAATCAGAGTCATAGTATTGCACAAAAAGGGCATGCCAAAAGAGCCAATCCCACCTATAAGGATGACAGCTCTTCTTTTTATTCCTTCAACTTCATGTAAGCATCCCAAGATATCTGCATTATCAAGAATGTCATCCTGGTTAACAGCTGGAACATACCCTTATAATCGTTGCTAACTCTCTGTACAAAGATTGGTCGAAGTTTGGGTGGATTTTTCACTTCCATCATGAGCCGATCATGCAGGCTGAATTCTTGGAAGACTTTCTCCTTCAATTTCCGTGCTGATACCTAGCAAATACAGTGAGTTACAAATGGAAGATGGTGGTGTCTCTAAGGCTGGACCAGAGCCTTGCAGCCCATAAGACTGCCAAATTCAGCAACATAGTTAACTTAAAAAACAAATTAAGAGCACAGGTCTTATCTATCCTATCTCCTCCTCCTTCTCCCTTCCTATGGGATCTCTAGTGAAATGATGAGGCTCTGCAAAGAAAAAAAGGGAAAGAAAAAGTGTGATGCCACTTTCTGGCATGATGTGTAGACAGCGAGAGAAGAACATTGAGAGCACTAGAAGTGAGTAAGGAGGAAATAAAATTTAAAAATGGAAAGACTTGCACATGGGGTGGTGGTCCCAGAGATCAACATGCCTGGGGCCTCTTCTATCCTTGTTAACCATTGATAGAAGATGTCTCCCAAATTAGTGCACAATGAACACTGAATCTGATATGACCCATTACTTACTGCGTGAAGACTGTAGCGTTTGTTTTTGATATCATCCACCACCATGCTGTAGGATGAACGGATCCCTTCTCCTGGAGGAACACTGTGCAAAGTTTGCTCCATGGCCTTCTGCAGCCTCACACTGTTCTGCAAGTAACCAAGTACATCCTACCACAAGCCATCCTGAAATGGGGAGGCCCAGCCTGAGGCTTTACATTAGCCTGCAGGTATATCATGTTGTATTTAATGTAAAGTATGATTGCGGAAATACAAGTGTTGTGTATTAAGAAGTTTTTGTTGTTGTTATACGGACCAGTATTTAGGTTTTCCACTGATATAATATACTAAAATACTAACAGATAGGAGGGATTCATAATCTGAAACAGGCAAAACATTGGCCTTATTTCATAGCTCAATAAGCATCCAAAAATTATTCTACCAGGGAATTGAAACTCCAGCTCACCAGTGACCCATTCCAACTGTGCGGATTCATATGAATCCCTTCCCTCATCAATGGTGGCTCACCAATTTCAGTTTCCTGATGGGGAAAGCATTAGTGTTAGCGTGAAGCCCACACTTGCCAGTTCCTGATGGGCGACAGCTGGTTCTTCCCCAGCCATCGCCCACCAGAAAACAGGAGTGGGGGGCAAATACTATGTGGGAGAATGAGGAACTTTCTATTAAGCAGATATAATAGATGTTTAGGTGAGCCCTGGACAATAACTCCAGGCACTTAAAACCCAGGGTCAGATTCTTACTGATTGTAAAAGACACAGACAGCTAGAACCGTTCTTGCATGGAATCTTCTGACATGTTATTTGTTCAAAGCTGATCACTGTTGTTCATATAACTGAAGGGAGGGAGGTGGAAAAATAATTCAACCAGCAGTTAACAGAATTATGAATTATAAAGACTGGGAAATAGAAGCAACTTTTTTCCAGTTGAAGTCTAGGTGCAATTCTGACAGACTGCAGAAACTGTTCTCTCAGGATGTGATATAGCCTTAACTAGGCTCTACCTAAATATATCTTAAATTTAAAAAATACAACATTTTCTCACTAAATGAAACGTCAAATGTATACTTAAGCATAGTCATTTGTCAGACAATTCAGTTAAGTTCATTAAGACTAACTACTGAGTAAACATTTATAGACCTGAGATGCAAATTGTGTTCTGTTGTCCCTGAACCTCTCTCTACTCAGGAAACAGCTTACAATAATAGATTAGATGGCACCCCTAATGAGGTATTTTAATGAATAAGGAAGAACTTCAGCTTTTGAACATTACTCAGCTTCAAAGCCTGATTATATGAGATACTGGCCAAGAGGTTCCCATAAAGTATTAGCTTTTTGCTGGAAAACTAGTATTAAAAGTAACAAATCAGAGCTATCCATACCCAAGTGTTTGTCTTCTGCCTGGCAGAACAGTCTTCAACATCCATTCTTCCCAAATACTAAAAGACATTGAAAGAAACTCCTTAGTTTGCTCAGTGTAAACTTTTTGATTGCCTTCTCCACAATTTTTCCTCCAATTTCAAAAGAAAAATGATAGTGGGATGAAGTGAAGTAGTGATAAAGAAGGATTTAACTACTATGTTCTCACATCCCCCAAATACCTCTTTGCAACTCTGTATGGTTAACATGAGTTTCTGAAGCTCAATGTACTCAGAGAAGAGCATTTGGCAGATGGCTGTATAGTGACTGGCAGCTTCGGAAGGTCTGTGGAAGTGATCCTCACAGATCTAAAATGGACAAATGGTAATCAGTTCTGGACACAGGTTCAATTAAGTTAATTGAACAAACTACTGAATTTATAGACCTGAGATGCAAATTGTGTTCCATTGCCCCTGAACCTCTCTCCACTCAGGGAACAGTTTCTAATAATAGATTAGAAAGCATCAGAAATTAGAAAGGTATTTTAGTGAGTAAGGGAGCACAGCAGCTTTTGAATGTTACTCAACATCAAAGTCTGTTTATTTGAGACTCACTTATAATACAACTTTCAATTTAATCAAATTCTATAAGAGGCATAGTAAAAAGAAAGAAAAATGAACATACTCAATATATTCTCGAAGAAAATAATAAGAGATTAGACGCTGCAGAACATCAATCTATTTTGTCTGCTGCCTTTCAAAACTGATACAAAGAGAACAAATAAAGAAACTGAACCCATACCCAGGCTGTACACTCTTTCTGATCAAGAGCTACTCTTGCCTTGTGTGGTGCACTGGGAAAGTCCTCTAAAACACAGGCAGAGCCAAGTCAAATAAATAGAGGACTATATCAAGAGATAAGCTTGATTCTACATAAAACTAAATTTAACTAAATACAATTATGCTACATCCCAGATATTTAATAAACTGATGGGGAAATCACTAAATATCTGAGATGTAGTATAATTACAGTTTGATGGGAAAACAAAGTTGGTCCACAGGCTCAATTCAGGTTGATTTAGCATATGAATCAGAGCTTGTGTGACATAAGAAGATATTACAAAAAGCAGCCATCTCCAGCTTGCTGCTCTGCAGGTATAGTAGACTACAAGCCCCAGAATTTCTACTGGAAGAGCCAAAAACCAAACAGAAATGTGTTCAACCCATCCTCCACACACACTTCAGGTCTTTGTTCAAGGAACTACAATAAAAATACAGGTAGTCCCCAGTCTAAGAATGAGTTCTGTTCCCAAGGTCTGTCCTTAAATCAAATTTGTACCTAAGGTGGAACAATATTATTGTATAATACTGTAGAAGTAGTATTATGTAATGAACTTGAACCATTGTGTATTTAACTCAAATCATTCTGTGTTTAACTTGAATTTTGCTACAATAGGTTCTGTTCTTAACTATGAGTCATCTGTAACCTGGGTGTTCTTAATCCAGGGACTACCTGTAACAAAACTCCAGATTAGCAGACCTACACTGACTGCAGAGTGTGAACAGAGTAAGTCAAACAAATCTACCAATAGAAGCGAATGTGTGTTGAAATAAATCTATCATCCATCCATCCATCCATCCATCAGATTCTATAATCTACATTATAGATTCTATAATCTACATTATAGATCAGTGGGGTTTAGTATTTGCACCGTTTTATATTTTGATTATTTTTATTTTCCCAACCGTTGTGGATTGTAATGGACTTATAAAACTAATTGGTTTTATAAGTCCATTACAGTTCACAACGGTTGGGAAAATAAAAATAATTGCTTTTATAAGTATGTTAATATAATTATATAAGTAAGTATATTATAAATGTACATACTTCAATGTGAATTTCTACTATAATTATATTTAAAAGCATTACATAAATGTCTTCTATTAATTAAATTATTTAAACTAGTTAATTGCTAAAGTTAAGTGAATAATTATGTGACTGAACTGCACTTTGGACTGAATGCATTTAAAGGAGATAAGCATAATTTTCTTTGTAAAAAATAACGAAGAAAAGAAGGAAGGAAGGAAGGAAAATCTTTCCTACATAGACAAGTTCACCCTTCTTTGTCCTTCTTTAACCAAACTTCACACTGAATGGGTAAAATTGTTTTTCTAATCTTGCAAATCACATTTAGAACCAATAAATAGCTAAAGATGCAAATAAGTTGTGTGAAACAGCACAAAACCTTGATTACGTCCTGGAAAGCAACTGTGGTTTTTGAGGTCTCTGTGTTCAGTTTGAGCATGAAGGATATTAGCTTCGCCAGTGACTCACTCAGCTCTCTCTCCATGTGGCTTTCGATTCCCCAGTCCAGAGCTTTATAGATCGCTTTTCCTAATAATTCTGCCAACTGGAAAGGAAATACTGAGTGATCTGTCTTAATTGTGAAAGTCTAAGATAGTTTTGTTAAAACTGATAAATAAATGGTTGCCTAGGTGACTACTATTAGAAGAATTTAGCTACTGTTTTTCATTTCTCTAGACATCCTTAAAGCAGTTTAAAAATAAAATTATATAACAACACATCAATAAAAAGTTAAAATAATAAAACATATTAACCAATGTAGTAATTTGAGGTAGCTGGCAATATTAAAACCAGGAGAAAGTTAGAGCAAGCAGGGATGTTGGGAATCTCCTGATCTCAACTGGGAGAGGAAGCCAGACCCATGCTACACTATTGCCAGAGTATCATCTACAGAACATTAAGGCTAATCTAGGAGGCAGTTTCTTGGTATCCCTACTCCCAAGCTGCCTTATAAAACAGCAATAAGGTCTTGAAGATATTCAAAAACAGTTTAGCAGCAGGTGCAGTGTCCCTAGCCCAGGAGTTAAATGTGCAGTATGGAGTTGCCCTGAACAACCTGCAACTATTAGCTGCCTCTTCTGAAATCATTTCAAGAGGAGTCCCTCATACAGGATATTACAGTAGTCCAGTCTTGAGGTAACCTATATATGAATCACTGGCTAAACTCTTATGCATCTCCAGATGAGGATGTATGCCAGTTCAGAACCAGTTCCAGATCTGTGCTATTACAACACATCAGTTAAACTTGAGAACTGAAGGTTTGTTTTCCTGATTCTGTGATGTATCTGAAATCAGAGCAAAACTGGTGCTTGTTTCAGCTGTTCTTTGCAATGCTGTAGGTCTGTGAAGCTTGTGGGCAATCAGTTTTCCTACTGGCAGAAACTCTTGACTGATCCCACTTTCCAGCTCCTGGGTTCATGTCAGCATCTTTCCGACTTCTCTGATAAAGATTCTATTGCCATACTAAATTGCTATTACTTTTTTGAAGTGCAACAGAAGAATGATGGCATGGTGGCTTGACAGTTTTTCCTCTTACCAACTTCTATGCTGCTATGCATTATGGACAAAATGGATGGGAGAACAAGGGCAAAAAGTAACTTTTCCTTTTGTGTAGGATGAAGGCAAGGGAATTTTTATTCATCAGTAGTCAGTAGCTAAGGATAGGAAGCTGATCAAAAGGCATGTCTTGCACTCCTCTTGGCCAGGTAGAAAGAGTACTTTGTTGTTCTAAGTGATTTGAGGCTGGAGAACATGACAATGATTGCTGTCAACTTTATAGAAGCAGAGTAGAAACAGTATGGATGTGGAATTGTCCTCAGCTTTAGCTACTGCATTAGGTATTTTTGCCATTAAGGCTACATAAGCCATCACTAATGAAGATAAATCCATGAAAATCTCAGATTTTGTACCCATGGCTACAGGAAGAATGGAACCCCATCCAAGAAAAGTAAATTATCTAATGGCCAAACCTGAGTACTAGTCACCTCAAAATCACTATAGACTTATTGTGCTAATGTCAAAAGAATGCCATCAATTGTGTCAAACACCAACATCTTACCTTATCTTCTAAAATCTCTCTTGATTGTTGATTTAAATGACCATCTGAAACAAATGTTTTAGCCAATTTCAGCTTAAATTTTAGTTGCATGTTCAGGGTGACCCTGGAAGATACTGATAATAGATCGACTGTTGATTTTCTTGAAACTTGTCAAATAAGGACAGCTGAACAGTACTCTGTGGACCATAACCCTAGTTGTTAATCAAGATATGCCACTGTGGATTCATGGGAAATCCACCTTTCTTTTGTCAAATGGAATTGGGGGGGGGGGGGGACAACAATATCAACATTAGTCACTTCCTCCAGAGTAAATATGTATAGCATTCTTCCTTAGCCTGCTGCACTTTCCCTTCATGGCCATGTTGCTGGTAGATGATGGTAGTCAAATACATCTGGAAAACTCAGGTTGAAGTAGGCTGATATATGTAGGATTGTGTTATAAAAATCACTGTAAAATCATATGTTTTACAGAGGACTGTCTTCTGTTTAGAGTCTAGTTTAAAGACAGACATCAGAACAGAGAGGCAGGGATGTTGAGTTTACTTGGTCAGCAGACCGGGCAGGCACATATTCCCTAGTTATTATGGGAAGGTATACTATGCTCCTATTTCTATCATATTTATTTCTATTTCTATAAATCAGCATAAATACATTATCAGAATATTAATTAGCACATGCACATTTTTCTGGCTTTAAGCATGATGATAGACTTCCAATGTTTTGATATATAGTATATATTCCAGTTTTTTATATAAAGTAATTGGTGGTTTGTTCCTATGATTAAAGCGAGAACAATCGTTTATACCTTCTAGAGGTCTTTTCCAAAAGAAAAAAGTTATCAGACACCTATCATTTTAAGAGAAGAAATAAAAATCAAGGTTTTTCATATGAATTCTTTTAACTCTCCTGCTCTTACTCAGTGTTGTCCTTCAAACAATAGCTTCTCCTTATCAACATATCTGCAATGTGAAACTAATCATTATACAAACTGCTACCTTGATTACATTAAAATCAAATAAAGATTGAAATCTTGAATTAACAGGAGTTGCTTGCATTTCATAAGCACCTTTTCTATTCTATAAATTAACTTTTCTTTAGTTCTATGAACAATTCAATGGAATTATGTTTTGGAATGCTTGGTTTTAGAAAGGAAAAGAATAAATCAAATTAGAAGGTGATATAAATACTACAACATTACATTTTCATAATCCTTAGTCACAGAGAAACATTTGCAATGATCTTGAGTTCTGTGACTTCCTATTCTATTTCCCTTTTGAAAGGATATTAAAATTGCCCATCTATTTACTCACAAATCAGATATGATTAATAGGACTGTTTCCAGGTAACTTCATTAAAAATTTAACATCTCAATTAAGATAAGGCATAATATATTAAAATATTGGGGGAAATAAGAAATTGTAAAAACACATACAGTACTTATAAATGAGACAGAGTAACTTTAGTAACTTTAATCAGAATTCTTACCATAGTTATGTTTGATAGTAAAAGATATATTACCATCAGAATGGATATAGAGGTTATCAATATCTAGAATCATCATTTGTACAACAGAATCCAATCCCTGAGCTAATATCTGATTCATTTTGCAACAACAGTGGAAGCAAATAGCCCAGGCTTGTTCTTCACTTATGGGCTGTTTGTAAAATCTCAGAAACTGAGCTAGAGAGACCTTAGTGATATCCTTTGTATTAATCATTGTAATTGCTGTCCCTTCTTCTGCTCTTGATAGTAACAACTGAACAAGTACTTTAGTTGTAGTCCCATTTATGTCTTTTGATATGGCCTTTTCAGGTTTAGTTGTTTAGAGAAAATGTGGCATGTATTTCTTAAAGGGGAAGTAACTGCTTGATCCCATATACAGTATTAGTTTTACCCTAGATTAAAAACCAAGATCAATTTATCTGTAATACCACGGGTCCCTGCGACAGTTTCCTAGTATATTGATCAGAGCTGGGATACAGCTTACAAAAATAATTATTCATTAAAAATAATTTAATACTAGTTTTGATGGAATAAACTCCACCATCAAATATCTGAAATTTCTTATAGTAGTTTACATACATACTTGTAGTCTAATTTCAAACATCACATATTTCTTTGTAGCTTAGAATGTTGTAGGAATTCAACCACTGCTATTAATAAACCCTTATAGATTAGCATATGTGATTGTTAATTGTAGTTTATTCAACAGTGGTTAAACATGTATGATGCTGATCATACTATGTTCCATGAAGTATCATAATTTATTTAAGTCTTTAAGAAGCTATTGTTGAAGTAAGAATGTCATAGTATCAAAATCACAGCTATCAGTATTATAAAGTACGTTTACATAGACAGTTTTTTAAAAAAAATCTTGAGAGAAAGGAACTTTAAAAACAATTCAGCAAAGGCCATGTGATGCTAACTTCTGCAGGAAGAAGGCAGAAAAGCAGGTCGGATTCATAATGGCATGAAATATCTCATCCGCAGCCCATTGTAAAGGCAGCTTATATTTGAATTAAGCTGTCTTGGTTTAAAGTAGCATTTCTCCTTTTATCCAAACATGTCTTGCCATACAATCTGATGGTGCTGGTGATGATGAGGTCAGGGGATTAGTTCTGCCTGGTTCTCATTGGCCATCTATGGGCACATCTGTCCCCCTGACCTGGCAATAAATCTTTGGCTGCTAGGGTTCAGAGGGGTGACAAGAGAACCAGGGAGGGGGCACTGTGAGGGAAGTAATCCTGTAGTTGTCAGTTCTCCAATCCCATGAGAACTTGATTATTGCTTTGCTTTCTTGATTCCATTCATACCCATCACCTCTACCTTCTGTACCCTTAATGGTATGGAACAGGCTACCACAGCTGTTCTTATTTGAATTTGGTCCATAAAGCTCTTAAAGACTCAGTATGTCAGCCAAGGAAAGAAGTCCAGCACCTGACTCAGGTAAATAACAGATGCTATGAAGCTGCAGGAAGAGGAAGATTTGCAACTGAAATGGAATTGCAGATTGCAGCCCCTCTGTAGTGTAGCTGCTGTCAGAGAGGAATTGTGATGGTCTACTCTGTAATAAATTTAAAACAAACAAAGCAAAACAGAGATTCTATATTTACCTCTGTCTCCTTGGCACTTTTCAGAGATGTCATATTATATGTCCTATTATCCATAACCAATCCTAGAATAATGGGAGTTGCAATCATTACACTTGGGGAAAACCCTGTGGAAAGATGATTCTCTGATATGATTTGTACGTGGATCCATCTCCTTTGTTCCTCCTTGTAAATGCTAATGAAGCTTTTCCTAATTTTCTCTTCTTTCAAGATGATTCTGTGTGTGTTTATGAATGTTACCATTGTTCATTTATTGTTGTATTATTGAACCTAAACCTTAAACAGAATGTGTGCTGGCAGCAGTGAAGAGGAGAGTAAAGCCATAATATTATACACCCATTAAAGGAACTCAAAGGTGCTCTTTTTAAAAAATCAAACGCAAAACTAACCTAGGGCTATTTGTGGGTTGCAAACATCCGGATACAAAACATCTCAGATGGCACAAAGCATTTAGTTTCCTGCATCTCTTTGATGCTATCTAGTGGTCTCGGGATTTCTACACCAACAACCAGTACAGCAGCATTTCTCACTCTTGGGAGCTTTAAGATATGTGGACTTCAACTCCCAGAATTCTGGGAGTTGAAGTCCACACATCTTAAAGCTCCCAAGAGTGAGAAACTACAATAGAGAAAAAGAGCGAACGCGAAACGAAGGGTAAATCCGCAACGAGAACCTTGGGAAACGCGTCAAACAAAAGAGCCCTTCCAGGTCCCGCCCCTCCGCCAGAATAGCGAATCAGGAGGCGAAATTTAAAGAAAACGCCTACTCTGTTTTGCCTCGCCCTATGGGGGTCCGCCAGTCCTTCTCCTTCCGGCGACTCATCTAACCCGCTGACAGGCAAGATGGCAGCACCCGGAGGCGGGAAGGCGGTGTGGAACCGGTGGGATGTGCCCTGGCCTGCTTGCAATGCCGCCGAAGCCGCGCCGGCTGGACACGCTGCAGGTTAACGCAGAGCTTACAATGCGGAGCATCTTTGCGTTTCGCATTAAGTTTGAGTGATAGATAAGCACGCTCGCTGCGAAGTTTCTGTCTGGTCTGTTTTTTGGGAAACAGGTTTTTAACAGGTTTTTGGGTGGTGGGATTACAATACTATCCAGCGGATTTGAGCTTGAGCCAACGTAATATATGCATATGATTGTTAAAAATGAAGGGACATGCGTCATTCCATTAAAAAAAAAATCTTAACGTTTTTGGATGTCTACGATTGTAATTTGTTTCTAATCGATTTTAGTGGAAGCATCTTTCTCTCTTAACATTAGACAAAGTGTGTCTTAGAAGTGTTTAACTTGGATGACTTATGCTCTTAGGTATTTCAAGTGTCAATTAATATAGGGTTAATTGAGTAAACTGGGGTTAACTTGATGGATAAACACATGTGAACATGCACAACACTGAAAAAACTAACCAAGCACATTCAACTGTCATGTGCTGTGTGAAGTCAGCCTTTGGTATTATAGTTCACTGTGATGCAAACCCAGAAGTTGGATTAGTTGAATAAACAGTGGTTTAGTTAAACATGGATAAATGTGCCATGCCTCTGTATGTGACAAGTATCTGAAATTCCATGCCAGGAAGTAAGCAAAGTGGCCAAAGGATACAGTGTCTTGGACAGAGTCCAAATGGGCTGCTTGAAGGGAAAATTTCCCTAGTGCAGAAAGCAAATTCAGAATTCTCCAGCTCCTTTGCTAACCTGCTGTGGACAACTAACTAACTTAGGGTTTTCCACACTGTGAGGTGCACCTCCCTAACCCTTGGAAGTGCAGACAGAGTCCAGGGAAGGTGTGAAGAACCTTTTAGTTGTACATTGTTACAATAAATCCAATAAATCTAGACTTTGTTAGAGTTTCATTGTATTGTTTTCATAGTTCATTTGTGTTCATCTGATTTTTAGGGGAGGTGTGCTCATTAAGATTACACTAAAGGGAGCTGTGATGGCAAAAAGTTAAGGAACCCCTGAACTAACTGATACTAAGATTTGAGATCCACCTCCTTTGTTTCTGGTTTATTGAGTGAATTTTTGCACTTTCATATATTGATGCCTGTGTTTATATTGTCTAGTGAGATGCCTTTCAGCCACTCTGAAGAGATGTTGGGCTGTTGACAACATGTTAAACAGCAAAATGCTGGTTGCAGAACAGAGCCTTCTCCATTCAATCATTTATAATTTCCATTATCAGATGATCCATCAAAGGGCCTATGGGAGTCTTAAACAGGTTAGTAGAATATCATGGCCTTTTTAGAAATCTTCTTGATTAAATCTTTTTACATTTTAAACTAGTTATCAGGGTTTGAAATTATGTTACCTTTTAAATGTGTAAGAACCATGTACAGGTGGCATCCAGTAATTCTGCTTTATGGATTCAAGCATCCATAAGCAAAAATGCTGAATTTACCCATTGTGTCATCCTTACTAGAGGAGGAGGAGTGAAAAAATTTCCAAAGGTAAGAATAAAAAGACTTAGCTAGCTATAGCCAACATTTGAAAGCTGTTATTTCTGCCAAAGGAGGTATTATGTAATACTGACTATAAGGGTGTCCAAGCTTTTGCACCTGCTATATTTATTTTTTTTAATTTTGAATCTGTAAACAATTACACATAAATAGTATGCATTCAATTCTGCAGAAAGTTGTCTTGCTTAACTTTTGAACATGTAGAGGTTGTTTCTGTTCACTTATTGAAACATACAGTACATTGAAAAAAACATTTTGAACAAGTTAAGGGTGCTTGCAACTATATATGCTATGAATGTAATAGAACATGTGAAGAATCTGGTTATAATTAATCTAAGTAATTAACATTTGATTCATTTACACCACTCGCTAAGCGTATTTCTTTGGAAATAAGAATGCTATCAATTTGCTTGCTTTTTAATATCGTAGGCCATTGGCAACCTTTTTTTACCTTTAAACTTTCAGGTAGAACAGTGCTTGAAGCGCTTAAATTTAATGAATCTGGAAAAGTCAATTCAAGAAATTGCTCAGATAGGCCTCATGTAAGTAGCTTGACAGCATGTCTATGTGATTCTATAGTTTTTATTAATAATTCAGAATACCTAATGTAATTTAGAAGAAAAATGGAGGAATAAAATCAACTGAAATTCAGACTATTTTTGGTCAGCAGTGTATCTTGTTTGGCCAGCTGCTGTGTAGAACAATGGAATCTTTCAAAGCACACTGAATTAGTCAGTAGAAGATAAAAAAAAATTGTATTATGAAAAAAATTGCATTGAAGAGAACAGCCTAACCACATGGTACTGTATTTCTCTGTGAAATTGATTATTATCATTCTATGTAATCTCATCAGCCGTTAATTAATATATTGGAAGACTTAAGTTGTTTTTGAGGAAAAACTAAAAACCAGGAGTAAAGTCCTAAAAGAAACTTGAGTTTACAAACAACAGTATCTTTAATAAGGATGGGCAATAACTTTGGATTCAAAGGCCAAAAGGTGCTTCACAGAATACAAAGGTGCAAACGTAGCACCTGTCTGGAACTTCCTGATACTGTGTGGCTGCCATCTGCAGCCACTGTGTGATCCAGGAAAAGGCTCGTTTGATTTAAAGAGTTGCAGACAGGTGGTATTGCATAGTCTGCTGTCAGTGTAGGTCTGCTAATCTGGAGTTTGTTACTGTAGTTATCATATCAGCTTGTGACAAAGCAGACTCAGGAGAGAGTAGCATTCAGTACATCATGATACAAGCACATCTACATGTTCTTCTCTATTTATTTTAAATAGAAAACAGAGATCTGAAAATCCTAAGGAGTCCTTGGTCCCCAGCCAGCCTGTGATAGAATTTGTTCTGGTGAAGATACTGGGTAGTTGCAAGCTTGTACTACGTTTACTTGAATGTTGTTGTACTGCATTTACGTATCCTTCCGAAAAGAGATTTTTACAGGTTTTATTCAGTATTAGTTGTGCATCAGATTTCTGGTCTTAAATTTTTGCAGTTCTCTAGCATCATAATTTAGTATAAATAACTTTGATTACTCCTAACTGTCTGAACACTCTGAGTTCACTGAGCTGAGTAACTGTCAAATAGACATTTAACTTGGATTTCTAGCTTTTTTGGAATCATTATCCAGCCTTAACCAATTTGCTTCTCAGTCTAATTGTTAAACATCTGTGTTTGGAAGAGTATGTATTGTTCAATACTTTGGTTCTGGGGTTGCTGAGTCGGTTATGGTATGTACACCTCTTAAACATTTTAATTGTTTCATTACTGCTTATTCATTACTGCTTGTTTATAGCAAAGATTCTGCTTAGCCTGTTTCTTGCCAAGAGTGCCAATGGCTGTCATGTTATATGGGGGGGGTACCAATGGGTATTGTACACACTGCAATTAATAAGGTTCCAACTGCATTTATTGCTATGGTGCACTCAGTAAAAGTGGTGGTGGAGGGGCACTAAATGGCAACTTCAGAAACTCTGGTGCTTTGTTTCAGCTGGGTTGGGAGGTAGAAGGAACATATTTTCTTGTTATCCTTTATTTATTTTTCCCTAATTGGTTTTGAGTGGAAGAAACTTAAATATGGCAGGTGCAATTAGTATAGACCTGGTCTTGGGGGCTGTTTATGGGTCAGGGGCTTTTATATGCAAATCCAAGGCTTCCCTTTTCTCCAAATGCTCAATTTGGGACCTTCCCTCTGTGCAAAAAAATGTTTGGTAGCATACCTTAACTCCAATAAACTTTTTGCAATATACAGATGGCTTTGGGTCATGTACTGCCCAACCATTGGAATTCATTTTTTTCAAAGATGGAATTGCAGTGTTTCTCATTGAGTTAGAATTGCTCTGTTATCTGGTAACTACACCCATTTTGTTTCAGATAAATAAAATTGACAGACATTCTGTCCAAATTAGGCAACTGATTCTTCTGATTCCCTGATTTTTCTATCCATCTGCCATCCTTTGCTTTTGATTAGGCAAACATGAATTCTGGTTGTGTGTGTGTATTGTCCTAATTAAATAAGGCTCATAGCAATTCAGATCCATACACTGCACTAGTAACTAGCGTTTTCAAGAATTTTAAGATGCTACTCTAATATTTAGAAGCTACTCACCCCTTCCAACGTAGAGAGTGGAGGGAAAAGCAGTGATAAATGTCTTAGCCTTAATCACTGCTGGAACAAGGAAGTGAGTTTTTAAAATAGATACTGAATCCATTATGGGATCAGAGTAATCTTCTGTTCCTTGTGATATACAGTATTTTAGATGAAAGCAATGCAGAATCCTGGTGTCCCATAGACATCTGGCCAGTAATAGAGCTTATATAGTATCAGTTTTGTAAGGGGAATGTGCAGGAAGAAAACTGATCAAGACCTAGAGAAAAATTCAGAACACTGACATGGGGAAACTTTGTTTCCTGTTTTCTTTGCATTTTTTAAAAGCATATGTTTGGTCTCTAGGCTTATTATTTGGCAAAGTCCTTTTTACATTCTACTGAATGTATTTGTGTCAACCTGCATTTCTATTAGGACTGTGTTTTATATAGTAGTATAAAAATTTCATATAAATCAATCAATTCATGTTGGCAAGCTCTATCGTGCTATATTATAGTAAACTCCTTGTGAAAGAATTACTGATTCATGTTATCTAAGGGGATAAAAATGCTGAAATGTGTAGGTTTGGGGAAAGTTGTCATGCTTTTTAATCAAGGAGAAGTGTAAGGAATAATTGTTTCAAATTTTAATTTTTCTTCTTGGCTAGTCTTAATTTTATTGCCAAAGTTTATTATGAGACAATACTGGTTAGTTCATACTGAATTGGAGATCTTAGTGAAAATGAGAACCAAATATGGAAAATATGTTACCCAGCACTCAAGTGTTCCTTCTCTCTTTCTGTTTCCTTTATTATTCTAGGATTCTTTATAGAGCTTTATTAAAAAACCTTAGTGCATTATATAAGGATCTGTTCGAATTGCTTCAAGAAGTAGCAAAAATGCACCAAAGACCATATATTAAAGGATTTGTCTTTCCTTCTGAAATAAATGATTTTCTGGGAACCAGTTATTTAGAGATTAAGAAGAAAATGCCTAAAGCATTTATAGAAAAGAAAGCTGGAACTGGATGGATGAATAAATTGTTTTCGGTAAAAAAGACTACATCTCAGTCTCAGATTTTGAGTGCAGTAGTTCCACCAGCAGTCAGGAAAAAGAAGAAGAAGAGGAGGATGGGTACCCAAAATACTTCTGATATTGGAAAACCAGTTTTGATCAACAGAACTAATCAAGGTAACTAGTAATTACTTCTTAATTTACTTGAATAGTTAAGGAACAATCACACACATGCTTATATTACAGTACTGTGTACAAATTTTTATACCTTTGTAACTTGTATTGAGTAGGAAGATCTATGTAATGGATATGCATGTAGATTACCCTTTCTCTTAATAGGGTGGAGAATGACTGCAAATAAGATGGGCAAAAGGGAGGGAGGGATGGAAATTGCAAATACTTAGATACAGCTCATAGTTCTTTGGAACTAGACTATTAGATATCTAATGGCAAAACCAGAAATTCAGTGCAAGTTACACTAATGTACAAAGTAATAATAATAATTTATTAAACTTGTATGCTGCCCAACATCAGTGACTCTGGGCAGCTCACAACTAACAAAGAAATTACAATAAAATCAATAAAAGATAAAAGATGGCAAGCATGATAGACCAGATGGAATGAAGTGAGGGGTCTCATTGTCCCTTGCCAAAGGCCTGGGTGAAGAGCCAGGTCTTGCTCTTCTGAACAACAGAGATTGGCAAACATCTGGATCTCTTCTTCATTCTAGAAGGCAGGTGCTGCTACAGAGAAGGTGTGCTTTTGGGATCCTGATAGATGACATTGTTTAATCCAAGGAACTTGGAACATGCCAATCCTGCAAGATTGAAGTGGCCAGGCTGATTCTGTAGCAGATTCAGTGATTTAAACCTATTTTTCGTCAAAATCATTTACCTGTTCTTAGTTTGATCTCAGTGCCTTTTCTTTTAGATCTTGCAAAGAAGTTGGAGTTTGATCTGAAGACCTTATGCAAATATCCTAATCCTGTGCCACAGGAGGTTTGTTCCATTCTGTGCTTGTGTGCTGTAGACTTGTATTTATTTATTTGCTTGTATTTGTTTGTTTATCCCACCTTTATTTTGGGTCAAGTCAAGGCAGTGTACATACTTAATGCTCCCATCTCCTATTTTATCCATAACAACAATCCTATACAGAGACTAATTGGCCCAAAGTCATCCAGCTGGCATAGTCCATGTGGTTTTTCTTTATATGTCATATAAAGACATATAAAGACATGTCTATCTGTGCTTTGTAATTTTTCATGTGTATGAATAAACATGTTTATCCATCTATTTTGTAAATAGGGTTAGTGATTTAATTGTTAAGTTTGCGTTGTGGAATTCTATTCCATTGGATATGGATTTATAGGATCTCAAGGATGTTTTGGGATAGTTGACCATAGCTCAGTGGTCAGAAACATATTTTTCATGTGGGAAGGCTCCATTTTGATTCCTGCTGTCTCCCATCCTTGTTCGGTGTCTTTGGAACTGGCAAAACTTTTGAGGGAACCTAGTTAAAATAAGCAGCCTGATCAAATGTTTAATTTAGTGGTAGACAACTTCATATTTTAATCAGGTCTTCAGTAGAATTTTCTTGGTCACCAGAAATGGTGCTGATTTTTTTAAATATGAAGAACAG
Organism: Liasis olivaceus; assembly: GCA_030867105.1. Lineage (NCBI taxonomy): Eukaryota > Metazoa > Chordata > Lepidosauria > Squamata > Pythonidae > Liasis > Liasis olivaceus. Next base: position 83,462,089 of record CM061352.1, on the reverse strand, counting down.
ATAACACTTCACAATTGTCCTGGAAACTACTTTGATGTGCATTTTTGGAGGCTGTTCAAAAAGCAAATTTTTAAGACTCCAAAGAGACATTTTTTCATGGCCAACATTTGCCTTAATACAAATTCTAAACCATTTTTTAAAGTGGTTAAAACTATGGCCTGTTTAATTTGTCTACTTCTAGGTGCTTTTTAGCCAAGTATGCTGTGTGTTAAAGTTTATTCTGAGGCTTAGTTATTTTTAATTATTAATCTTTTCCAGTGTTAATTTCTTTACTATTCATTTGATTTCAGAATTCCAAATTCAGGAATATGCTTCCTGAGTCAAAGAGAACCACATCTATTTCTTCTAAAGCCCTGAGATCTCAGCATCTTCACTCTTTTGTGTCCAAGTTTAAAGAAGTGCAGTCCTTTGAAGAACTATCTGAGGCACTGAAAACAACAGTTATCTGGTGTAAAAGCAATAAATTTGGATCAGGGGCTTTCTTCTTAGGAATGAAGCTTTTAAAAAGCAAGAGGCTACAGCATGTGGAAGCCCAAGGTTGCAGGTGTGTAGATTGTTAGTCCTGGTCTTTTGATATCTTCTAAATAAGCTCTCTGTAATCCTGAAATACAGGTAGTCCTTGATTAGCGACTACTCATTCAGCGACCGTTTGAAGTTACAGTGGCGCTGAATGAGGCGGACTTACGATCAGTCATCGAAGTTGCGGCTGTTGCAGTGTCACTGTGGTCATGTGATCACAGTTTGGGCACTTGGCAACTGGCTTGCAATTACGACAGTTGCAGCATTCCACAGTCACATGATTGACATTTGCAACTTTCCCTGCTGGCTTCCCACAAGCAAAGTCAGTGGGGAAGCTGGCAAGAGGTTGCAAGTTGCTCCTGCAAGTTGCTCCTGCTGCTTTTTCTCATGAGGAGCCCCGGGCGACATGGGGATCTTGTACCCATACCTGTACAGGGCCTGCCTGTGGCACCCATGCACCTGCCTGTACTCCATAGCACCTGCCTGCAGCACCTGTCTTCCCATACTCCATAGCACCCACCCACCTGCCCATTCTCCATAGCACCCACCTGTAGCTCTTGCCTGCCAGCCTGCTTGCCTGGGACTCAGTTTTAGCAGCATAAGCAAGTGCTTCTGGATTCCCGCTTCTTCCCACATCGCAGTTGCATGAGGTCCTTGCTTAATGACCCACACTATCCTCGCTTAGCAATGGCAACAGGGACTGCTAGGATTGCTGTTGCTAAGTGATGTGATCACATGACATCACACTTTATGACTGCATTGCTTAGTGATGGAACTTCCAGTCCCAATTACCATCATTAAGCGAGGACTACCTGTACCTAGAAACAGTGGACGTTTCCCACTTCTCTCTCAAGAGCAATACGCACCTACTACAAGATCCTTGCTGAGAGTTTAGCTCAGTAAAATGACTATTTTTTCCAGAGCTGATTGACTATATTTTGGAATCATGCAAATATGTGTGAGAATAGAATTAGTTAGCAAGGGTATGAAAACCTGCATAGTAAAGAAGCCAATCTGTCTTCTTTTTCCTACTAAATTCTTATAGTTACTTAACACTAGATTTCTGTCCTCTCTTTGAAGTTGACAGTATCTTTCTTTTTCAAGCAAGTGAATAAGTTCAGAAGACTGGCAGATTACAAATGTGGAACAGATAGAACTATCAGTATAATATACAAATTGCAAAGTAAATTTATCGTCATTGCATCCTGCATGATTTTTCATAATGCAGGTTTTGCATAAAGTGTTCTTGGCTTGCTATTTTCTATGGACTACTTGCAGCCCAAATACATTAGAATAATTCTACATCTATCATTTGATTCTGGGGCTACATAACTGAAGGAAGTTCTCCTGCCTCCATAAATATGTACTAAGAAAACATCAACCACTTTCCATTCATTCTTCAAAGATCACAGTGGGGCCTTACATCCCTTGAGATATTGCTTAACAACTCAGTAGCTCCATCCAGGATGGCCAATGTTGAAGGATGGTGGAAGTTGTAATTCAGCAGTATATAGACTGGGTTTTTCAAACTGTTTTGTGTTACCCTAACATTTTGTGAGAACTTGATGGGGTTCTGTGAGATTTAAAGCCCCCCCCCCCAAAAAAATTCACTTGAATGCAACCAATTTTATTTCACTAGAGCTTTGGGTTTTAAAAATTTTAATTAACAGGTTCAGTGGCCTGAAAAAGTTTGAAAACCCCCTGATCTAGAGGACCATAGGTTCTCCATTCCCCAAATGGATGCTAAAACTATTTGCTTCCACATTTGTAATATGTAAATGAAACTTCTTTTTCAGTCTGGATATTAATAAAATTAAACTCTGTGAATGGTGTTGGAGCATGCATCTGCATTCATAGTGTTAAACTTCTTCTGTAGCCTGTTTCAGATTTTGATTAGTTGGTAAAGCTCTTCCAAGGTCACTAGAATTTTGCCATGTGAAAAAACTTGATTACACAAAGTGACACGGTTTTACAGACAGTGTTATATCAAAGCATTGCCCTTTGCTGCTTTAATTGCTAATCTCTTTTCTCTTACAGATTGCAGAGGAAACTTGGCTGTGTTAAAGCCACTATCTGTAAATATCTTACACTCCAAAGTTGCAGACAGAAATCCATGCAACGTCTTAGAGCAAGTCCCCAGCAAAGTACTAGACTCTCATGGAAGCAGAGCTGTGTTTCACAGAGTATGTCTGTACATAGAGGGGGTCCTGTCTCTAAGAGAACTGCATCTCCTTTCCTTGATCAGTGCTTTCCACTGTGGACTACGGACTCCAGTGGCACAAAGACTCTTGAAGAAAGTATCCATGATGACATTTCTGTCCCTGCAGTGTTGGAAAGTCACTGTACCCATATAGAGAAAGAAGCCGCTGAACCGAAAGATGACATTGATGCTATTTTTAATGTTATAGGTCTTTAAGACTACCTTCTATTATACTGTCATAAATGATGTTCAGTTGAAATGTTATTTCTGTTCCATTATAGCAAAAACAGACAATTGTTCTCAGATTTTGAGGTTTCCTTGCGGTTGTTGAAAAGCAAATTGTAATTGCTGATGGACCGATACAAAGCATCCCTCAATTATTCATTTTCACAGCAGCGTGTTTTACTCTATTTTATATCTATAAGAGAGTGTTCCTACCGATCATATGAAACTTAAGTTGGAGCAGTACCAAACAAATGCTGTTAAGAATACTTAAGTAGAGTTACAGTATTTTCAAATAATTCATGAGATGAATGGGCAATGGGGACAATGGTGGGGGGGGGGGACCAGAGAGAGAAAGTGGAGTGCCTTCAGATGTGTAGCAAGTAGCTGGAACCAAAAGGACCATTTTGTAATATTAGGTGGTTGCAGGTACCATCTGTTTTTAAATATCAGTAAGAATGTGGTTGTGAATCACAGTTAGTATTCTTTAAAGAAATAAGCTCTGCTGGCCACCTCTAGTGTGGGGCAACTTAGAAGTGTCCTAGGTAATGTCTTATCTCAGACAGGAGAACTAATTTTTGAAGAAGGGGGAAAGAAATATATAAAGCTTCCTATTTATAGTTATGTATTGGATGTTTGGCCTTTCTATGACAGAACAAGACTAGCCATTGATAAGGAACAAATTCATACAACATTTTTAAAAAACTGTTCCATGTCTCTTAAATTTACAAATTAATTTTAAACCAATAGTTATAACCCACCAAAGCTTCAACAGTAAGGATTCATAGAATTACCTCCCACCCAAAAAAAGGGAAAAAAAACCCCCTGAAAATCACCACCAAAAGCCATAGGGCTTAACTCCTGCATGAGTTTATATCATGCACTGATACCAAGATTTATTCCTTGGTGTTTCCTTCTCTAACGCAGTGATACAGGGTTTCTGTTTATTACTCTTTTATTTGTTTTATTATGTGCTTTATTTGCCTAGAGTTACTTGGACTATTGAAGTACCTTATAAATTGAACAAATAAATATCTGTAGTATGGTGATAATAATTTTTTTCATATCCATCCTACACTTATTCTCTTCTATACATGCCAAAGGTAACCTCAGTTGGTAACAAAGAACAAGAAAAAATACAATTACGATGGCAGAATTTCATGCATTTTCATATATATGTATATAAAACTAATTCTTTGTATTAGTTTTATACATATATAAAAACTATATATATAGTTTTTAAAAGGAAGATTATAAAGAAAGAAGAAAAGAAAAAGAAATAGTAACTGTAGAGGAAAAAGCTTAAACACCATGTTAAATATAAGCAAATCCAATACACATCATTTTTCCAGTCCAGATACCAGCAAATCCAAAAAGAACCACCCAAAATAGCAACATGTCCCATTTTGGCCCTGGTCAAATAAACTGATTTTGTATTCTGAGGCAAAACAAGTTCGTTCCTCTTCCATTCAGATAATTGTTGATCCTTATTTCGAATTTCTTTAATACTTTGTACAGCCTCTTCTGTAAGTCCAGCAAAAAGAAATTGTTGCAATTGCTTTCTGGGATTGTCATTTTTATTTCCTTGTTAGTTTTTAAAGCCTCATCCAATTTTTTCTTTATATCTGATGACAAATTCTTATTCCGATTCTTGTTCATGCTATTGTTGGGTAGATTTTGTTGCATTTCTTTTTCTGTAACATCTTCTGGGAACAGACTATTCCCAAGGAAACATAGCTGGCATAAAAAGTCCCTGTGTAGATCCTGGTGCAGTTCCTCAAAGATATTTCTGAATGCCATTATAAGTTACATCTCCAATATCAAAAAGTTTTTCTTTCCCACAAAATTACATTTATTCTTTAAGATTAATTTCAAAGTCTTAATATTCAAAATTCAATATTCCAATGTTTTCTGAGCCCTTAATTTGTGTAAAACTTTCTTTAGCCAAAACCTTGTCCTGCTTTTTGCTATTTATTTTAAATTCTTAAAGATTATAAAGATACATCTTCATTTTCTTATATTAAGGATTGAAGGCACCCACCTGGTATTTACAGCCTTGCAGCTTCAAAGGTTTCTAACTTCTTTGAAGCAGTTAACAGGCAATTTCTGAAAGTGGGTTAGCAAGGGAAGCATGAACTTAAGAGTCCTTTAAAAAGGCTCTGTTTGTGGTTGGAACAGTTATAAATACAATTATAAATTTACCTCTTACTCTAAGGTTCAACATGACTCTTCTTTCAATAATCTATCCTGTCTAATCATCAAAACCATAAATCATAAGTTCATTTTTTTCTGTTTTACACAAAAAATCCATAAAGGGTTTCCAGTCAGCAATACATATTGTCTTTTCTCTGATCAAAGAAGTCAATTTGGCCATCTCAGCAAGTTCTATCATCTTCACCAACCATTCCTCCATTATGGGTAATGCAGAATCTTTTCATCGTTGTGCATACAATAATCTCGCTGCGGTTATCACAAAAACAAAATTCCATGATTTTTTTCTAACTGTCCATCAATCTGAAAAGAAAGACCTTTGGTCTCAATTGTATATTAATCTTTAAATTCTCTGAATTAGTCTATGTATTTGAATCCAAAATTTTCTAGCTTTTTTACCATCAAGCATGATAACATGTCCCTTCTTCTTGTTCACATTTCCAGCATAAATTTGAAGTGCCTTTATACATTCTAGACAATTTCTCTGGAGACATATATCAACAGTACAATCATTTTATAAAAACTCTCTTTAAGATTATAACATAATGTAAATTTCAATCCTTTCAACCACATATTTTCCCATTGTTCCAACTGTGTATTATAACCAAAATTTTTAGTCCACTTTATCATACATTCTTTCACTTCTTCTGTTTCAAATTTCAATAAAAATTTATACATTTTAGCAATTACATATTCATCATTTGTACACAATTCCATTTCAAATTTAGAATGTTCAAAACCATAAACTCTTCTGTCTACTTTAAACCTTAACAACTGTAAATAATAAAACTATTGGCAATTATATCCCTGTACCACCAATTCTTCTCTTGATTTTATTTTGTATTTCCCTTGACAAAATTTTAGTATCTCACAATAGGTTAGCCATTTATTTTTGCCTATTATTTCTCATCTATAAATTGCTGCTGCTGGGAGCCACAAAGGTGTTTTTGGGCACAACCTCAGTTTATATCTACTGTATTCCATATTCTCCATATGGCATCTCTAACATAATGATTTTTAAAATCCACATTAACCTTGATTTATTGTACCATAAATATCCATGTTACCCAAATCTCAGGTTGTGTTCTTCTACCTCCAAGAGCCTTCTATTTCTCAGCAGCACCCACTCTTTCATCCAAACCAAACAGCAAGCTGCAAAATACAATTTCAAATCAGGTAGACCCAATCCATCTCTTTCCTTTGCATCTTGTAACAAATATTTAATGTGATTTTTTTCCCCTGCCACACAAATTTAGATATATCCTTCTGCCATTGTTTAAATGGTGCATCAGTTGTCAGAACAGGTATTGTCTGAAACAAAAACATCGTTCTAGGGAGGACATTCATTTTTATCACAGAAATTCTCCCTAGCAATGACAGTTGTAGTTTCTTCCATCTTGACATGTCTTTTTTAATTTCATTCCATGTCTTAACATATAGTTATTTTGAAATAACTTACAATTCATATTTGTCATAGAGATACCCAAATATTTTACTTTCTAAAACCTGTTTTATTCATCAGTTCTGTTTGATCTTCTATTTTCATGTTTTTCGTTAACATCTTCATCTTCTGTTTGATCTTAAAACCTACCAGTGCACCAAATTCTTTTAGTTTTTCCATTAATGTTTCAATTCCCTTTAAATGATCTTCCAAAACCAACATCAAGTCATCTGCAAAAGCCCTTAACTTATAAGTTTCTTTTTTAATCTTTACTCCCACAATCCTCTTGTCTTATATCTCTATTCAATATTTCAAGAACCAAAATAAAAAGAGAAGAGGCAGTGGGCATCCCTGTCTTGTTCCTTTTTGTATCTCACAAGGCTTTATTAGATCTCCATTAACAATTAATTGTGCTTTCCTATGAAGTATAAATCGAACTTACCCATTTTATAAAGTTCTCTCCGAAGTTCATATCTTGCAAAACTTAGAACAAGAAAGCCCAGTTCAAATTGTCAAAGGCCTTCTCTGCATCTAAGAAAATCAATGTGGCTTATTTTTCATTATGTTGCTCCAAATATTCCAAAATGTCCAACAATTTCTAACATGGTCCTTTAACTGTCTTTTAGGTAAAAAACACATTGATCCTCATGAATAAATGCTTGCAAAATTATTTTCAGTCTATCAGCTAGAATCATTGTAAACAACTTGTCATTATTCAATAATGATATCGGTCTATCTATAGTTTCTTCTTAGTCAAATCTTGTCCCTCCTTAATGGAACAATTAATGCTATATCGGCCTTTTTCCAACTCTCTGGCATCTTCCTATCCTGTAAGACAGAATTCATTGTGTTTTGTAGAGGTTGTGAAAGTTCATCCTTAAAAAATTTATAATTAGAACCTGATGATCCATCTGGTCCAGGCACCTTTCCCAGTGTAATCTTTTTTATGGTTTCAGAAACTTCCTTTATTTTTAGAGGTCCACTCATAATTAGTTTCTGCTCCTCTGTAATCCTTGGTAAATTTTGTTTCTATAGGTATTCATCTATTTTCTCCAGAGAAATGTCACTTCTTTTATACACATTAGAATATTGATGAAATGCTTTTTGTATAGCCACACTGTCCATTAGTACAGTATCTCCCTCTTGTAATTTCAATATCATTTTCTTTTCTTCTTTTCATAATTTATATACCAGCCACTTCCCTGGTTTGTTTTCAAACTCAAGGGTTTTTTTGCTTTACATAATTCATTTTTATTTCCATTTCTCTTACTGTTAACAGAGATAACTGTCATTGTAAAAACTTAATTTGTTGAGAAATACTTATCTTTGGAAATTTCTTTAATTCGTCTTTTCTTTTTACCTCATCCAAAATAGCTGGTGTTTTCTCGACTCTTCTTTTTGAGTTCACTATTATGTTGTATAATAGCTCTAATAAAAGCTTTACTTGCATTCCAACCCATTCTTAAATCAGTACCTTTACCTAAATTATTTTCAAAAATCCTTTTAATTTCTTTTTATAATCCTCCCCTATTGCTTCTTTCTGTGGCAACATTTCATTTAGTCTCCATCTAAAAGAACTAGATTTCCTTTTATAAGCCAAACTCACAGGATTATGATCCGAAGAAGTCTTTGGTATTATCTCTACTTCAGAAACCTAAGTAGCCAAATTCTTTGAAATCCAAATCATGTCTATTCTTGAAAAGGATTGATGTCTTTCAGAAAAGTATGTGTACTCTCTTGAATTGCCTTTTTTCTGTGTCCATATATCAACCAGCCCTAAATTGTCATTCAAATCAAAGAAAACTTTTGGTAATTTGCCTTGAGTGATTTTAATATTTTTCTCAGAAGTTCTATCCAGTTGTGGGAAGATCACTCCATTCCAATCCCGCATCAAACTCCAATTTTCATAAAAGAAACCTATTAGTCTCTCCGTAAGTCCTTTATAGAACAGTACTTTATCCTCATTTGGAGCATAAATTCCCAGTATCAAAGTTTTAATCCCATGCAAATTAACTTCCACCCCAACAAATCTACAATGCTCATCAGTCAATACAAGTTCTGGTTTTAGATTCAGATTCACAATTTATTACAGTCTTAGACCAGTACAAGAAGTTTGTTCATGAGTGACCTATGCTCACTTATAAAACTAAGAAATCTTTAGATAACATTTAATACATATTTAGGATACATATATAAGATAACCTGGCACAAAATCATAGGTAGAATTCAGATGAAACAGTCCATGTCTAAGATATAAGTAAGACAGTATCTACAATTTACCTAAAATATAATATCTAAAATTACAAAAATTTGATGCCATCTAAAATGTAATCATAATATCTAAAATTATATGGAATTTAATAATGTCTGGACTTATATAAATTATATCTATATAGCAGGAGCTTGCCCTATTAAGGACTAGCAGATCTAATAGTAAAGTTTAATATGGTCTTTGACCAACACAAGTAAAAATCTACCTATGGACCTTGTTTAAGCTGATAGTTATCAGATAACAATAAAAAAATATTACAAATTCTAATAAAATTTGTCATACTTTTGAAACACATTCTGAGGGTACCTGTTAATGCAAACTAAAATACAACTTGACTATAATCCATTACTGCAGAACTTTTCAGCTAGCTTCCTATCCGATGTTGACGGATCTTTATTGCCGCCGCGCAGAACCTGGCTACCTGCACTGTAACATAAGGCCGGTCATCCATAAGAAGCACTTGAAGGTAATCTGATTCTTGACAGCCAGGCTGCTTGCTGATCAAGGGAGTGAGCAATTTACTCCGTGGGACTTGGTAAAAGATACAACAGAGGAGAACATGACCCATGTCTTCTACTTCCTTGGCATCACAAGGACAAAGTCTTGCAGCTAATGGAATTTTTTTATATTTGTCGTCCAGTACCGGTGAAGGAAGAGCATGGCATCAAGCTAAGGAGGATGCTTTCTGATGACTGGGGAGCTTGAGCTGCGCTAGATACCTGGCAGCGGTGACCGTAAACTTGCAGCACGGCAGGGATAAAAAGGATGGAACCTTCCCTAAATCTGCTTGTCATTCTATATCCTCTGTCCTTTGCTTTATGGCCATTCTTGCCTGCTCATATTCCATCGCTAGAATCCCAGCCATAGAATAGCCTAACTTAGAGAGGTTGAGCTCGATGTCCTTTTTCCACAAGGATTGAAATTTCTCCTGAAGGATAAGTGGAGCTAGGCCCTGCAGGTAGTACTTTATTTTTAGCCAAAAATTCAGCAAAGCTAGGCGCACTTTCGACTCGACCTTTATCGTGCCTGTTCCAAGCGTAATTGTGCATTAGAGACACATATGGGCATTTGCAGGACCGCCCTAATGAATGTAGCTTGGACTCTTTCCAAGTATGTCACACTTGAGGCTGGAGAGCCGACAACAGACCCATAGAGAAGTTGGGCTAGTGCCTTTGCCTGGAAAAGTTTGAGAGCTGCTGGGACAAAATACCCTCCTTTACTTCGAAAAAATTTTAAAATGGCATTGGCAGAACAAAGACCTAAATCAGCCGTGTATTCACAATGAGCTCTCCTTGATCTGGAGGCATGCATGATTATACCTAAATATTTAAAACTATTCACTTGTTCTATTCTATGACCGTTAACAGTCCAGAAGTGTTGTTTTGGTCTTTTGGAAAAGGCCATAATCTTTGTTTTCTGATAGTTTATATCTAAAAGATTGTTTGCACAGTATTGGACCAGAGTTCTCAGGGCTCTTCTTAGACCAATTGGTGTCCTAGAGAGGACAACTGCGTCATCTGCATAAAGCAGCAGGGCAATGCTACGAACCCCTAATTTAGGTGGGTGAAAGTCCAGGTGGTTTAGGTATCTCACCATGTCATTGATGTAAAAGTTAAAGAGTAAGGGAGCCAAGATATATCCCTGTTTCACCCCCTTTTGTACTTTAATTGTAGTTTAATTAACCCTTGCCTATTACATTTAACCTTAAGGGTGGTGTTAGCATGTAGCGCCCGAATTAAATAGAGAAGCCTGCTGTCTATTGATGCAGCTTCCAGCTTCTCCCAAAATTTGAAAGATCAAAACGCTGTAGATTTATTATCTAGACACAGTTTGTTGATGGCACAGACTGTTCTCTCAATTTTCGACTTATTGACCACAGTTAAAAATCAAGTAGATTCCTTAAAAGAATCCTTCATAGAATTTACTAAAAACCATCAGAAGCAATTTGAGTACCCTGACAAATCCAAGAATCCACCTCCAAAATGCCCTTTGCAAACACTCACCAGAGGAAAGGAAGACCTTTGTTTCAGAACTAACCCCTCAGTAGGACTAGCCAGGGAGGACAAGGTAAAGATAAACAGCCTTGTACATTCAGGTGAAAAGGGGGACAGACCGGTAATAAGCAATTGTTACTTACAAACCAACAAGATAACACTTCAAATTTTAAATATCGATATGAATAGAGGCAAATGGGAGACCTAAAGGACAGTCACCCAATCATTAAGTCTGCTATTACGCTGTGAAAAACAGCTTCTGGACTTGCATAAAGTAGAATGGCTACCAGCCAGAGGCAGCTTAAGTTCTGGTTTTAATTTAGTGAATTTTACCATTTGCTCCTGTCAGATTAGCTCAATCAAAATAAATTGAACATCCGTGTTCCTATTTGTTAACATTTGTACTCTCCTGTGAAAGATTTTATCTTTGAATTTTAAACAATACTGAAAATGAAGCACGAAGGAAGAAGATCCACTTAAAAGTATTGAGATTTATGACCATGCTTTTAAAAATAAAAGACATGTTTGATGGGACAGAGGTAAAAGATAATGGCTCTATGGCCCTTAGAACTTTTTGGCAACACCTGAAAAAACAAAATCATGAGCTAAATAAGAATGTAAACCAAGAATTATAACACTCAAATGGTGTAGTCTGAAAATTACAGGGTATAATAAGGAATAATGTCCACCAAGAATATTTTAGCATTTTGTTTTAAAGACAAGCAACATAATAAAAAGAATATTAACTTTCTTAAAACAGTTCACAACATAGTCTATATCAATGTGCAGCAGCATTCTTACTATTTTTCAGAGTTTGCTTTTACAGAAAGGGTGGATCAGAAAATGAGATGAGCTCAAAAAAGGCCTCAAGATCCATAATTTGCTTCATCAAATGCTTTTCGAGCCCGTTTTAGTTCTTCATTCATTGTTAACAAATCCTTCACACGAGCAAATTTTCGTGGGTCTTTACGAATCAAGAAGACAATATCTTCAACCTGTACTCGACCTTGTCGTCCAATCGACATTGCTTTGTGGGTCTATTGGGCAAAGAGAAAATCCATTCCAATTAAGTCAAATTAACAAAGATATTTTCTGTGATGTTATGAGTTGTAACAAATATCCCTGTATTTAGATAAGATAGTTTATTTATTTATTTATTTATTTGATTTGTCCCCGCCCATCTCCCCTACAATGGGGGACTAGTTGCTTGATTATGAAAAAGTAACTAGAATCTGATTATCCAGTGACTTTCTGTGGCTGAGTGGGGACTAAAACCTGGATCTCCCTGCTTCTAGTCTAACACCTTAATCACTACATCGCTTTGGTTCATGAATTGTTAGTGAAAGTTTAGATAGCTGAGTCATGACAGGTTTTATACATGTCTCCTTTCTGAACACTTCTAGTTTTACATAAAACACAGTGCTGCAAGGAACAAAAGTCTAAATATTGCATCTGTAGTATCAAATGTTTACTAAAGTATTAGCACATTATAAGAACCTACCATTTCTGTGATGAATTCTATGACAAGATCCTCAAGAATATCCACAGACTCTGTGTAAGGGTTCTGATCATCTCCAAATCCATACATCATACATCTCACTGGAATTAAAAAAGCAAAAATCATCTGCAGAAGGGCATTGAATGGAGGCACTCTGGAAGACTTACGATCTAAGTGATTTGGGCAGTCACATTCTTCTAAATTCTCCAATCAAGCAAATTTTAATAGTAATTTTAAACAAATGTACATGTGGAAGTATAGTTCAGACTTGTAAGGGAGAACCATGACACTATCTTGCTGTAACTTTAATACCAGTGTTTGAAAGATCATTTTAATAGAACACGTTGAAGAAGTAACATTCTGAGAAAAGCATCTGCTGATTCTAGACCCCAAATGAATAAACTAGCCAACAGGTTTTATTTAGTCCAAGTTACGGTTCAGGAAGCTTACACCGCTTTGACTATATAAGCTTCAGTATAAGACCAAATTTTCATACGAATGGTATTTTACAATGAAACTGTACATAGAGGGGCCTTTGTCTTACTGTTAAGACAGTGGGCTGAAAAGCAGACGGTGCACTTTAAACTGCCATGTAAGTATTAGCAAATGCAAACCACAAAAATACAAATGTTCTGCACATGTAGTAAAAGTCAAGTATTTTAAATCAAAAAGGTCAGCAGTAGTTGATCCATACTTGTTCATCACTAGCTCACTGCAAGACCAAGCGATACAACTGGTAATGAATGAAAAACATCTTACATGACTTCATAAAATCTGAAACATTTTTCAATAGATATTTCATTTGCTGTGCTACAAATCATATCAAATGACACATGAGCAACTGTGAATCATGCTAAGTATAGCTTAGTCATCTCGATTTCTTTTTACCTAGTAGTGTAGATTGATAGGATGAAATCACTTGACACTTCACAGCAACAATGGCATTCAAAAAGCTTATGACAGGGATAAACACAGGGATTCTTCAAAAGTGGAGGCTACAAGAGGATTAAATTTCCTCACTACTTGTGAGAACCCAGAAAGCTGCCTTATAAAAAGTTAGGTCATTAAAACTGATCTGTGTCTATTGTCTTATACTAATTGATGGCGGTTCTCTGGTATCTTCTGCATGCAAATAATCTACTTATTTACTCTTACTGACTTCAACTTACATTCTTTGGAGAACAACCGCTTCCTTTTTCCCTGTCCACCATCTGGACCTCCTCCAGTTTCTTCATTATCTTCTTCAAACTGTAGAGAACAAATCCAAAATTAGGGTGAAAAAGAGGTGTTTTTTTTTTTTGGTCTGCGCTCAGTCATTACTGACCCTGCAGTGACTGCCTGGACGAATCCTTGCAGTTTTCAAGGCAATTGTTTTTCGGAAGTGGTTTGCCAGAGCCTCCTTCCTAGAGCAGAGCCCAGCTGGTGAGCACAGGAGGCGGGGTTTCCGTTGCTTCGCGCCCTTTTCGGGCGAGCGCGGTTTCACGCTTACCGGCAACTGGTCCCGTCTCTCTGTGCAAGGCGCTGCCAGCATTTTTCCTCCCACCGGAGTGAGAGTACCCATTTATCTACTCACGTGAGTTTTCGACCTGTTGGGTTGACAGGAGCTGGGGGGGGGGGAACAGGAGCTCACCCTGTTAACGCGAAGGCTGGACTCGAACCGCCGAAGCGTCAGCCATTTCTGGCCGGCAACTTTCAGCGTCATTAAGCCACTGCGCCACCGCGTCCCCTAAAAGAGGTGTACCCCAAGATTAAGCTAAGAAACAAGGTGGCCAAAATTATTAGATGGTTAAAAGCAGAGAGGCAGCAAAGGGTTCCAAACAGATCTCTTGAAGTTGGGGGAATAAACAGTACAATAACAAAAGAAGCTTACTGTACACAAATATGAAGTTATGCATACAGAATAAAAAAATCAACTCTTCACATTGATGAGATCTGAGCTAGAACCTTGGGGTGCTAGAGGCAAAGTTGATGAAAACATCAAATCAAGTATGGCAACTGTGAAAAAGGCACATTCCATGCTAGGTATCATTTCAAGAAGAATCTAAAATAAACTTATCAATACTATAATGCCTTCATAAAAATATATGAATACTGTACAGTCCTGGCCACAGTACATTAAAAATGATATTGAAAACCTGGAAATAGGACAGAGAGGGAATCCAAATTATAATCAGGCTGGAGTAACTCATTTCAGAGAAAGTTATGACAAGTAAGGGAAAGAGGAAATTTGAAAAAAAAAATAGAATACTATGGAAAAATGGATGGGGAGAAGTTTACGTGCTCATAATTCTTAGGACAGGGCTCTGCAGCAATTTGGAATTCAAGGGGAAAAGGTGATTCTTAGCATGTGTTGGTGCTTGTGTTGCATATGTTGACAATTCCTTAAGCTGCATCTTTCCATGAGCTTGCTGTGCAATTCCAAGAAAAGACACATATGAATTAAGGAAATGCCAACAGATTCAACATGACTGTCCATATGTGCTTCTATCACTTGTTCCCCTTTGAATCCAGATGATGAAGCTGAATGGTGGGACAATTCAGAATAGGCAAAACAAAATACTTATTTAAAATTAAACCATGGAATCTATTATCTCAAAATGTGGTGGTGCTGATTCATTTGAACAGCTTTAAGAGGGATTAAAAAAATAATAATTTTTAACAGTTATTAGATATGCTGGCTATATATTACCTCACATAACACAAACAGGCTGCTGAAAAAATGAGAGGGGGGATTCTGTTCTGTTCCCTTGAATTTTGTTTGTGAGCTTATCACAGGCCTGGCTGGGCACTGAGAAAATGCATTGTTGCACTAGACTGGCCTGATTCAGCATAGCTATTCTTAAATCCTTAAGATTACTATGCTGTATTTAAAAGAACAGCATAAGAAAACTGGGAGGTTCTGAATATACAACAATCCAAAAGAATGGTGGTGGAAAAGAAAATATAATTTTTAAAAATATTTTCTACCAAAATCTGTAAACAAAACAAGCCTTACCTATAGTGCTTCTGCCCTTCACCTACTAGACTTAATTTGAATCAAGGTTTAAGTCTACAACCTCATTTATATGCCATGGATCCATGAGAATAAAAATATGGTCCACCATAAAACACATGCAACTGCACCAAACCAAAGTGCGGTCCTGTGGAGCAAATCTTATTTTGGATGCATCTTGAATGAGGGGGCTTGTATGTTTGCAATTAGTTTGTAAAGCATCATGTCACTATGCAATGTGATTCTTCTCCAATGTTCTGGATTATAATTCCCAGCACTTCTAGCCAGCATAGCCTATGGTCAATAGCAAAGGAAATGCCAAGCAGGCGTAATATGAAGGAAGACTAATGTCTTCTGCAGACTTCACCAAAAATAATGATAATAGAAAGTAGGATTGAGGATATGCATGGAGTGTGTTGCTGGTCCACAACTAGTACACATGTTCATTCCAAAATAAGCTTCAGTGAGATGACTGGGAATCATCTTGTATTTACAGAAGGGTTACCTCAAAAAACGTAAAACCAAATTCAAGTTTATCCACATGTAAGTCTCACAGTGCTCAGGGAAGCTTATTCCCAGTTTCGTTTGCATAAAATGACAATCTAGAGTGGAATCCTACACTCCGAAATCCTGAGAACTTATTCCAAGTGAATTATTTAATACCATTTTATTACAGGTTTTCCCTGCTCATCATTCAAAGTGATGCGTTGCCATCAACGAAAAGGATGTAGCTTTTAATGCAAATAATACCAAATAAACCCTGGATTAAAACTTCAGCCCTCTCCGGCCGATGGGTGCGATCGCCTCCAGCATCCCAGGGAACCTAGGAGAAGCGGGAAGCCGGAAGAAGCCGCCTTCCTTTCCCCAAGCCAGCAGCTGCGACCCGACCAGCATCCCAGTTGGTCCTTAATCACGGTTCACACCATTTGCGCTACCCGGCCCCTTCTTATGCTTCTACTTCACTTACAGGTGGGTCCTCTTCTTCGTCGGCCATGTTAGCCTCAGGAATATCCCCTTCCGGGTACAAAATCAAAGAGCGCTTCTGACGAGCAACTCTTCCGCCCGGCTTCGATCTGGAACGCTATTCGTTGTCGCGTCAACCTTCTATTGCGCATGCTCCCTTGAGCAAATGACGCTGTAACGAGCCCTTTCACCGGCTTCATCGGACAAGAGTCACGCATGGGCAACCGAAAGAGTGGATTGTACGTTGTTTACTAGGGGCTTTCAAATCTGGTCGGAAGCGTGCGCGCGGCCGCTATAGGGCAGCAAAAAGATATGGAAAGGCTTACTCGTGGCTGCCTTCTTGTGATCGTCCAGATCTTTCCAGCCCTAATTTATATAGTCTTTGGGTACCTGGAGAAAAATAGCACTGAAATAAATAAATAATAATTATGTGATAAATAGTCAGGTTTGCTGTTTTCATTTCTCTACCAGGTGCCATTAAAATACCACCTTCCAGTTTGTTGGTTTCATAAATGCAGAGCTATGCTTGGCTTAATAATGGAATACTGTATACATCACAACTGAGTTTATTTAATAACCTTAGATAAACCCGAATAAATTACTTTGGTTTAATATTTTGTGTAAATTCAGCCATGTTTTCTTATTTGCCATTTTCTGCCCTTTGCCAAATTGGAAGCAGACGCATAAAACATTCCTAGAATCATACCAAAGCTTCTGCTATTTATCCTGTATTAGGGTTTATGGTTTTATCTTCAAATAGTGGCTCATTCAGAAAATCCTTGTCTCCTCCATGATATTCTGTTTCCAAATATTTTATTACAATTTTGTGTTTATGAAATTAGCACGTCAGTGTGTGCATTAAGATGCTGTATACTCTGGAGTTAATACTCATGGTGAAGAGTGTACACACGTGGGTGTATGTGGGCTAACACATATTACTTTTGTATGAGGTAAGCCAGCTCCAATGTATTGTTCATTCTGAGTCCACAAGCTGGACTTCTTCCTCAAAATCCTGCTGTTAATAAACTACTGATCTATTGCATTCAGTCTTAATTCCAAGAAACAGAAGGATTAGGCTGCTTACCTGATGGGCAAAATGGGGCTGGAAGTTAAAACGACACAGCAATCAGGAAATGACTGCTAACAATTCATCTGCTTGTTGAAAGTTAATAGTAGTTGGAGACATTTAAACAGAATGGAGTACTGCAGATTGAGAAGCAACAGCCATCTGAATGCTTTAGCCCTATCATTATAAGCCTCTGATGGAAATCTCAAGCTATTTAGAGAAGTCATACATTTGAGGTACTCAGATTTAAGTAGTCTTATCAACATAGCTGGCCACTTTAGGAAGGGATGCTTTTGACTGTATATACAGTAGAATTGCGGTGAGTCTTCTGTTTGCACATCAATATATCCATTCTTTTCTTTTAAGAAATAATTCAATACATACACTACAAAAGAAAGCAGCAAAATAATTTCTCTTATTGCCCCCCCACCCCCAAATAGACTAAGACAAGGAAGTTTTTGCAAAAGTGATCCATGTACATCTACATAGTCTCTAGAATGCCATGATGTATTTGTAGAATTACAGAGCTGAAAAGACCACTACATGCAGCCTCTTACTCAGTACAGGGATCCAAATTAAAAGCATCCCAAATGATGACTGTCCAACCTTTGCCTTAACACATCTAACAAGAGGGGCTTATTACCTCCCTTGATAATTGATTCCACTGTCAAACTATTATTGTATGTATTTTCTACCCTTCTGTTGAAATCTGTCTTCTGTAGCTTAAACCCTTTATTCTGAGGCTTGCACTCTGGGTTGACAGAAAGGGGGTTCTGAAGTTTTGTGTGATATCCATTCAGGACCTGATTGTCATCATGTCCTTTACTAAACTTTCAAGGCTAAAAAGACTCAAGGCTCTTCCATTTCTCATCATATGATTTACTTGATTTTCTTTCTTGTCCTCCTTTCATCCTTTTCAAATTTGTCTGAATCCTTCCTAAAATGTGTTGGCCATAACAATGTTTTAAGTTTCTCTACTGAAAAATCTGGGCTAGGAAGAGCCATATACTACTTCTAAGCATAACATTTTGTCTTTGGAGTTTCACATTTAATTAACCAACAAGGGGAAAGTATGTGACAATACTGAATCTACATAGCATTTATTGTTCCAAAATAATTTATATTTATACAGCATCTAGCATGAAGTTGAAGCAAGATGCTTCTGAGTATAATGCATCATCCAATGGACAATGGAAGATATCCAGTTGTATGAGCTATGAAGCATCTCAATACATGGATTCCAGAATAATTCAAAGAACTGTGGAAACAAAGACAGAAATATTATGTTAGTAGTCTCATACAAATAAAACATTTTCCATTTTCTCACTATCCTTGCACTTGCTGCCTCTGCTTGAGGAATTACTCTTTCTTATAGTTTAAGTTCAGCTAAGTAGCAGCACCCTGGCTGATCTCATGATTCTAAGATTCTCAGCCTTGATAAGTATTGGGATGGAAAACCAAGATTATACCAGGGTTGTAGATTAGATTGGAAAGTAACAACTGAAACTCACACACACTTTGGAACAAGGCAATGGCAACCACTTCATATTATTGGCAAGAAAATAACACGAACACGTCTGTGTAATCACCCTTGGAACAAGTTTGACTCGTGGGAAGGTCTGAATGCTTATATGCTAAATATATAATTTATGTTCTATAATCTAGAAAGATAATCTATTCATGCTTATAGCAAATCTTATAAAATATTAAAGATTCCTCAAGTTGGGCTTGACTGCTTGTGATTATATGGATTATGTAGTAGTTTGGCAAGAATCGATAAGTGATTTGCCTTTGTATTCTTCTGGGATTTTTTTTTTTTCAATTTCCTAATCTAGTCTACAGTACTAATCAAGGGCTAGGGCTCTCCTGCTTGAGATCAGCTATGGTCTGCTTAGTGTTCAACCTACTGTGACTTTTTTAGCTGTTACCTGATAGGAAAAAGTTGAGGAAAGCATGCTTGGGTATTTTTCTTTACGAAGTCTTGAATCTGTAGCACATTTTTTGCCATCACTGATTTTGCTGCTTTGTCAATTTTAGTTAATACAAGCTGTCAAAAGACACAAACAAACCCACAGAAAATAGCTTAAAAATAAGTTTTCGAAACCTTGAATTCTTTTTGAGTTTAGCACTTGAATTAGGTTAGCAGTACTCACAGGCTGTTCTTTAAAAGAATGAGATCCTGTCCTTTGCTCTTCCGACTTTTTCTACTTTCAGAGATGTTTTGTGAGTCTAAATTTCACAAACAGCTTTTATCTCTTCCCAAAAGAATATAAGGCCTAACTGAGCAATCTAGGTGGATCAAACCACTAATCCACTAACTCAGTGGACTGGATACAGACTAAATTAGCTATATTTGAATTCTACCAGCACCAGGACAAGTAAGTTGTGACTATTAAGTTAAATGGAACTAATTTTGGGTTTAATTCTATGCATTTATACTTTTTAAGGAATGAAGTCCACAAGTCAGTGATAAAGGAAATGTATAATATAGGCAGAGGTGTTCAAATTTAGTAAGTGCTTAAAAAAATCATTTCTTATCAGCTAATGCCATCTTCTTTCAAGCTAATATTTAGAATCAATTATGTTGAAGCAAAAGGGTTTTTGCCAGGATTAGGCAAGATGGAAGGAAATGTTGTATTCATTTTGCCATTATACTTCCAAATTAATTTATGTGAATTTGGTGGTTAAAATACTATAGTAGTACATTTTGTACATATTTTAAAACCCCATATGGTAAGAGCAGCATATTAATTACAAATATAATTTGTCTATTTGTGTGTACCTCTCTTACTAAACTGGAATCAAATTCCTAAACAAAAATTTGTCTGTTCTTGTTTCTTCGCAGGTTTTTAAAATTCTCCTAGACAAAATCAATAGAGTCTGGCTAGATGGTATTTATGCTTTCCAGTTATTGTTACATGATTTTTAGAGAACCTGATTTATTAATATTGTACACTCACTGTTTTAAAGCAAGGGTTACTACTCACAACATACGGAATCCCAAATTCTTCTAACATTTCTATAGCAATGTTATCCATTTCCTGAATTCCTGCTTTGGCATCTATTAATAAGAACGTACGTTTCAAACTGCAGAAAATAGAAACACAGCGACAACTTTGCATAACCATAATAGAAAAAAACAAGATCCAAGTTAACAGGCAAGAGAAATAGGTGATTTTCCATTCCTAATTTTTAACTTAGTTCAGAAGCATTTATAATCTATCATTTCTATCATTTCTGTGTGGTAAATTCTCCTTTGGCAGGAACAGAGACAGCTACCGCTTTGAGTAGAGATACCAATGCAGAACAGTTTGCTTTTTTGAGAAAAGGTGCTACTTCAGATAGAATTGCTATTTTGATCCAAGTTGAGGTGACTCAGCAAAGCAGATCCATATGGCTTCACACATGCCTCAGGACTATTTTGTAAACAGTATTTATAATAGCATTGTATCTAATCCACATTTTAAATAGTTGTTTCACCTAAAAATTGTTTTGTATGCCCAAATACACCTCCCCCTTAAGGCAAAAGTTTACAACTTTATTCCCCACCCCCACCCAAATCTGTAGAAAAAAATTCCAAAAAATTGCTATATTCAATCTTACTTTTTACGCTGGTTTAAATAAGGCTCTACCATCTCTGCAAAATCTTTGGGTGCTTTGAACCCATAGCCTGGCATATCCACCAAAGTGAAGAGTTTTCCCACTTTGAAAAAATTCATTTTCTTTGTGTGACCCTGGAGAAAAAAAATCAGAGGAGCTTTTCCTCCTTGTTTCAGACAAAGCATTATGAGATCCATGAAACTGTTTAAAATGTACTTTTAAAAAATTAAGTAAGCATCTGAATCAGTGGAGTGGAAAGGAAGTGACTGACATAGCTGAAAAACTGTAATGTGTTTGACAATTATTCAGTCTGAAATATCAAGTTTATTTACTTTTTATATATAAGCTTTTCAGACTCCAACTATATACAATATTTTTAAATCATAAATGCATAAGGTATGCTTCATGACAAATTCCAAAAATTTATCTGTAACATCCTGAACATGAAATAAAATATAATGTAAATTTGTAGATCATTGTGGATAATCTATAACTCAAAGGGCATGTACACCAGATTCATTTTTTGAAGCAATACTGCAAAACATCTAGAATCAAGTAAAAAGTGTTTACACTAGTTATGTATATCCTACTTTGAGATTCTATTAAAACTGAAGTAGTTTCCTAGGTTTGCCAATTTTATTTATATGTATGCAAGACCAGGTGATCCAGAGCCTATCAATCAGGTATCAAGGAGGGGGGGGGCAGTAAGGCAGTCCCCCTTATTTTCAGCCAGGATAGCCAATGGATGGAGCTGGTTTGGAGCCATAGTCCAAAATACCTTGAGAACACCAAGTTTTTCCAGTATCCTGCTCTTGACTTGATAGAAACCCTACAAAGGTATTGTGCCTTAATATAATAAAGGAACAGACCTATGTAGTTCATGCTGGCCTGCCATGTAAATTCTCAGTCTCACCATGTCAAGCAATTTCTACTTATGTTCCTGGGATACAAATTAAACGTTTGCCCATCACTGCAAACCCTGATAAAGCAGAGTCCCAGGTCCCATGGAATCTTCTACTCAAATTCAAGCATACAGGGTGGTCTGGCATGAGACTGGAGCGTACTGCATTCCTGCACCCTGTTTATGCTGAATAGAGCTCAAATAAGTTGAGCGTACTGAACATATATGTATATTATTTGTATATTCTGTAATCTCTCATGAATATAGGCACCTAACAATGCAACTGTATGTGACCAATCTAGATGTGTACGATGCACTTATTCAAAAGCACCTGCCCTTAAAACCGGATTTTTTTTAGAAATAAAAGATTCACAATACAGAAACAACTTGTCTTGCTTATACTTTATTCACTTTGAGGGTGAATGTAATCTATCTTCACATGCTACTTACAGGATGTTTGGAAATTCTGACTTCAACATCAGGGGCCAAAGAAAACAATGCTTTTATTAAAGATGATTTTCCAACATTGCTTCTTCCTAAAAAGCAAACCTGGAGGAAAACATTACAGTGATTTCATTATTCTGTTTATGTCCCAATAAAAGATGTATCATTTAAACAAAGCATGTTGCTAGTAGCCTGGTGCTCTCCAGCAGCATTGGTTAATTTGAGGGAATCTGATCTCTTAAATCTAATGCCAACCTAATCTCTGCAGAGTCCTGGAAGGGGGGCTGGCTCCAGCAATAGACACAGATGGAATTCCTGATGAAAACACTTTTTTTCTGTAGCACTACAGAAATATCAAGGTTTGCAGAATGTAAGAATATGTGTAGAAGACAAATAGTCCTTCTAGAAATGGAAACCATCTAAAAAATCTATGGGCTATTCAGTAATCCAGAGGCAAACTCTTAATAGCCTATCTAGGAAAATGAGCACATGGAAACCATATTCTAATGTTATTTTTTGGAAATCCTAGGTTTTACCAAAGTTCTGAAATGTAACATTGGCTCCAGGATCTTTTTAAAGAGGAGTCAGCCAATGCGAGGCACTTGCCTTGGCCTCACATAGGGAGAGGGGGGCATTTCAAGTATAATCTTGTATTTGAAATAATCAGAATTGCATTTGCATGTTCCTTCTGATCTCCACAAGATGGTCCTGACACATATGTGTTATTTTCCCCTCTTCTACTAGCATCAAGGCTTAAACTTTGCTGCCATCCAATGGAGGCTAATCTCTCCTCATCAGTAGTCACCTTAAGTGACTTCACCCAAAAGACAGCTTAAGCAAATGTTTTTATTATTCACAAACGAAATACAAACTGACATAGTTATAAGCAAACATTAGGTAAGCAACAATCAGGTGCTCCAATATTTATTCTGGAACATAGCAAGCTGCATGTAGTCTTCACTAGGGTGAGATTGTTGGTCCCTCTTTTGGTGAGCAGAAGATGCCTTACAGTAAGTCCAAATACTGTTCTCAGGGACCTGATGATGGAGCTAACAGGAATGGAATCTATTCTATAGTATCCTGGCAGGAGGTCAGTATGAGTTATAGCACCCTTTGTAGATGGAAGCATCTGAAGCCATCTTTGCAGATACAAACTTACTTTACACTGTTTAGTGAAAGTACAATGTCTATCGAGATAATCCCGGCTGACAGAGCTGCTGATGCAGTCATTTTTCTGACAGAGTGGGCTTTATAATAATAATTAATAATAATTTATTAAATTTATATACTGCCTGACTCCCAGAGACACTGGATGGTTTATGCCCTCTGGCAGCCTTTTTGAGTGCTCTTTGTCTATGCAAGAGGATACAGTCTAAGACAATGACTTGTTTGTGCCAGTTTTGCTGCCAGTTCTTTGTCTAGTTCTATTACAGGAATCCCAGAAGTTCTTTTATTCCTGCTGATGTTGCCACAAAGTTTGTACCCTTGCACCATCATCTGAATAGCTGCCAAATTGTCAGGTTCAGCCCAAAGAACTCCACGAGACAATGCAAATGCAGTTCTGTTGCGTTTATTAGCTTCCACCTCAAGACAGAATCTCACCAGACTGAAACCAAGTTCCCAAGCCAGCCAGCCAGCCACAATACCGTGAATTCCTTAATGAGGTACCAGCCCCATCTTCTTGAACTTTCCATGCTCCTGTTGGGGGCTAAGAACACGCTTATCTCCCTGTGCATGGCCTTCATAAGTCCATTCCATCACACAAATTAACCAGTATATCTACCTAGTTGCTGGACATTTAGATACCAAGATACTTTCTGTTGCTGAATCTAATAAGCCAGTGTTACATCCAGGTGTAAAGTTTCTTGTTCTCCGATATGGGAAACAGTAAGAATCTATCCTTTGGACTTGTTCTGAGTTCTAATCTGTAACCCAATCAGAGACATCAGAGAAGCCTTTGGCCCTAAAGGTGCCATCAATGCTTTCAACCATTCCAACAACTGAATGAGCATTACAGATAGTTCTATTTGTGATGCTGCTTCACTTGATGGCTAGAGGACTTTAGAAGGTTCCTTGTGTGGGGGTACAGATTGTCTCCACTGGGAAACTGCCTTTCCCTATGCCCCACCGCACCACCACGGCATGACTTGGTTTGCCCCCCTCTCTGTTTGCCTCGGATGTTTTTCAGCTCTGTGCTCCTGTTCTCAGCACTTGCCATCTCAGTGAAAGGAAAGCAGGAGATCTGCTTACGTGTCTTGCTTCTCCTAGGGTGGAGAAAAACCTTCCTGATGATCTCTGATGCTACTTCTACCTCTGTCTGCTGGTTAACACTTGGATAGAAGGTCACCTGGAGATCAATCCTGGGCCATCTGCAGGCTCCTGTTAGGGAAGGGGATGGATGGGTTTTGGAAGGCACTACAGTTGGTCCCAAGCAGTTCCTACTACTTTTCTGCGCCTTTTCTTCAGCCACAGCCATAAATGCTGATTACCTAGTAGCACAGTGGCTGATCATCTTTATGCCACTTTGAGGGGGTAGCTGCTCCTGAACTCCAAGTCTTTTCTGGTTCCCTTCAGCTAGCATTGCTGAAGGGAGAGCAGTGAATCAGGTGGGGAAAATGCACCCAAAAAAGGTTAACACACAAGCTCTCTGTTTATCATGCTTACCGCTCATTCCTTTTAAAAGAAGACAGAGCCCCCCTGGCTAGTTGCAATCTCTGCAACCACTACCCACTAATCCATACCTCCACATGACCTGCCACTGCAAACAAAGAGCTGGACTCTTGTTACTGTTTGGTGCCCCACATGAGCAAATGCTTGTGTTGCTTCTCTCCTTGTAATTCTTCTTCCTTCCTCCTTCTCTCTAAAGTTCCCAAATCTCTCCTCCTCTCTCTTGGTTCTTAATTCTTAGCCTAAAATGGAGCCAAGGAGAAGTCCTTCCTCTCCTGCAAGAGGTAGAGCTAAGTCTGAGAGGAAGGGCTAGACTCCAGAGTTTAAACTCTACCTTCTAGCCTCAGAAGTGAAGTGAACCCGTTCCTGATGGTTCAGGTGGCCAGGAAGGATCAATATTTTCAATTCAAGCCCACAAAACTAGTAAGTTAAAATACAATGGCAGGAGCTAGTGTTTCAAGCTTCTCCCCACATTCCTATAGGGCTAGGGTTAAACTGATATAAGGAAGCTGAAAGAAGAAAATGTGGGAGAGATCTGTCTGTTCAAATAACATTTCAGCTCCTGAACCACAATGTTATTTGAACACACATTTCAAGCCCTTGTTGGACAGCAATTCCCACTGAGTTCACTAGAAAAATTGAGGACTATGGAGGACATTAGGCTAAAGAAGGCAGAAGGAAAAGGACCTGAAATTCTATTAGTAAATTCTGCTCTTGAAATGTATTAGGACAGTGAACATCTGAGTTTATTCAATTTGTCTACCTCACTATTCAGTTTTAAACACAGTAAATGTATGTTTAGAACAGAAACCTTATAAACCAGTTCTGAATATAATTCTGATGGTATTTACTTTTTAAAATCTGTTTTGGTTTGCCAATTTTACAATATTTGCTTTATTTACAGTTCGCTACCATTTTTGTTCTGGGGATCTTCCCCTTTACCCCCCCCCCCCCAAAAACAAAAAAGAAATTTGGAATTGTTACCTTTCTTGCAAAGTCCGATAAGCACCTGAACCTGAAGATAGCACTGATGTAAAATAGACAAAGATAAACAGAGACAGAAGGATGAACTCAGCTTCTGTTTATCTTTGAGCCTTGTTCATAAAGAAACAATAAACTATTCAGTGGATATTTAATCCCTTAACAGTGTGTAAACAGAACAGCATTCACATCACAAGGACCAGAAATTTGTTTACAGTAACGAAGATATTCTGCAATCAAAAAACACAAAGATGTCTAAAACATGGACTTTTAGAAACTCTTTTTCTTCTTTCACATGTGAAGGAACCCCCCCTGGTCAAAATTTCAAATAACATCATTTTGACTACATTTGTTTTCCTTCCTCTTAAACATCTAAATAATAAAAATGGAACCCCCTTTTCACTGATCTCACCTCAGGCTCAGACATTTGTGGGGCATGATCCATCCGGACAGCAGAAGTGGAATAATCAATGATGTGTTGATGTGATGGAATGAAAAATATCTCTGCCTTGTGGATGTCCTCCTGGTTAGGTTTGAAAACGTAGAAGGGTGATGTGTCCACATTAGGGGCCAAGAATCTTGCCAGATCTTGGAGAGGAAATGTTATGGCAGTAAACTGTTTTTCATGGAGCTGCTGAACTTTTGAAAATGAAGCATATTGTACAGGAGTCCTGCTTTGGGTCATAAGCTGTCTCCGCAGTACACTGATATATCTGGTAGATTTTGACAGCTGATGCACCTTCACGCATAGATTTTCCATCACCAAGGCAATTCAGTAACTATCTCTCTCTCTCTTCAAGTGAGGGTTTTCAAGTCCATATTTCTAGTGAGAAAAAAAAGGAGAAAGTAACAAGCATTGTTGCTCTAACTCTCCAACCTGGTGCTCTCCAAAGGGGTTTGGCCTTCAGTTCCTATGATCATCAGCCCCCTATCCTTATGGGGAGATGAGAGTTATTATTCAAACCATCTGGAGAGCATCTGGGTGGAGACAGCTTCAGTGGATAGTTAAAAACTGTGAGGTAGGCAGTTGTACAAATCAAATAAATAAATAACACCACAAATGCGTCTCCCTTCCTGTTACTCCTGCCATTTGCAGCATTTTTTTCTTTTATATACGCTGGCCAAAAAGGACATCATGTGATCCTGTACTTGCTTCCAGTGAATAAGACCTAATCATGTCAAAGGGATAATTTACTTTTAGCAGATAAGATTGGTGTTGTAAAGGCAGAAGTTTCAGGGGGAGGAAAACGGCAAGGAAGATTCAGAAATAAACAAACGAAAGCGAAGGTAACCTGGAGTACGGTGGAGCAGTAACTGTAATGCTTATATAAAACGCATACATTAGGAAGCGCTCAGACTTTTTTTTAAGGGGAAGCGTATTTGAGGCAGCGGAGTTGCTTCTCCAACGTGGTGCCCTTCGTATTTGCAGGACATTAACCTGGCAAGGGTTGAACAGAGAAAGGAAACTTTGATGCAACCTGATCGCAGGGACGGAGGCCAAAAGGAGAGCGCTTCTTTCTCCCCAGTAAAGGTCCACACGGACACGCACAGCCGCGACAGAAACCGAGACCCCAGCGCTCGCGCTCCTGCGGCACGGGAAGCCGACGCGCCTCGGAGGCTGCGAGTGTTCCCCGGAAGCCGGAGGGCCCGCTTCCCTGTCTTTGACCCGGACGCCGGAGAACCATAGAGATAGAAAAAGGGCGGCTCTGCCGATCCTCTCGGATAGGATCACTAGGCTATATTTGCAAGGCAATTTGAAAAACGAAAAACAGATCACGTTTTATGCCCGCGAGGGAGCCTGAATGAAATAAAAAGCAGTTCCGTTCCGGAATTTTTGCAGACGTGGGCGTTTGGCAGCGAGTGCTGAGTCGCGTTAAGCTTTAGGTTGGTTCACCTCCTGCTCTTCGCCACAATGCGGTTAATCTTTTTGGCGCAGCTTTTATGTGAATTCAGTCATTGCGGCTTGTTCATCAAACAATGGATAACCCAGTAACAAAGAGATGATAGAGTAATAGCGCCGTGCTTTTTGATGAGGGGAATTTGTGGCTTTTCATGTGGAAGCAACCACGTGGGTAGGTCAGTTTATTAGAAATGAACTTACTCCATATGTAAGTAATAGGAATTCATCATAAGTAGCTGTCTTTCCGTGGAGGATTAATCTTCCTGGAACACTCATAATGTTGATAAGGCAGTGGTTGACCTATGAAATGTGCAGGATGTTTCCCTTACAGCCGGTGATTATGTTCAGCTTCCAAGCACAGCCTCAACTTCGTGAATCTTCTTTCTAATGAATTCAGGTTTAGCTTATCACACTCTATGTGTTCACACATAACTCTAATCCGTGGTTTCATTACTCAAGCACAATCCATGAGCTCCTGTATCATATCCATCATAAGCCAAACATACCATAGAACGGGTTAGGGCTTATCCGCTTGATTTCTGTACGTAAGCCAGTTTGAAATGAAGCTGTCAGAAGAAATTACTTACGATTTCAAACATTTCCAGGTGTTCTGTCCATGAAGCTATATCTGTAAGCAGTGAGAACACAGCAGTAGTTTCTTGTTTAACGGCTAGATGGCAGTACAGGCAAAAAAGCACTTCGCTGGGATCCGAGAAACCTGGAATGTAGTTATTGTAAGAAAAAAACGTTGGCTGTGATGGGGAAAACTAGAAAGTTTGCGTCTGTCTGGTTGTCAGTTGACCTGATCCAAACCTTCAACTCTTTTGCTAGTGCTTTCTGCGTACTTCTTCACTTTTTCCCTATGGCAGATCTTTATAAAAAAACCCTACTTGGATATACCTTGGTAGTCACAAAGCATTTTCAGCTCCTTTATCTTTTAAATGTGTGGGTAGTTATTATGGATTTGCTTTCTTCTTGTGAAAAACCTATGCCCCTATTAGGAGGGATGCCCCTGCTTTAGCTACATAAGAACTGGGATGCTCAGAAATAGAGGGAACTATGATTAATTATGTAGTAAATGTAATATTTAAGTTGGTTTCCATTTGTGAATAGGGATTCAGGAGAGGAGTAAAAGAAAGACATATATTTTGCAGAAATATAAAAATAATAAAATATAATACCTTATACATTTTCCTAATAGTGTGAGCTTTGAATGAGATGTGGTGTGGTGGACTTTCCAAATGTTGCTTGTACTAATTTCTAATAAAGAACTGGAGCAATGGTAAGAATGAGTTTGGAAATGCTTCATGGAAAAGAAAATTGCCAGTTCATATTAAAAAAAGAAGGGAATATGAAGATTAAATTGGAGAGAAGAAAGCTTTTAAAATGATTGCACATCTGCAGTTGTGCATAAAGAGCCTACCATCTGCTGAAAGTTACCTAAGCACTGATTATCAGTGTGTGTGTCTGGAGGCTGGGCTACCCCTTGCCACCCGCTCCTTGCCTTATGCCTTCAACAAATCTAATTCTGCAGGATACAGCAACCATACCTGAGCTAAAAAAAATCTGGATGACTATTAGAGAGCAACAAAGAATTAGAGTTGCTACCATATCTAATGGTTGTCCATATTTTTGCAGCCTAGACATGATAGTCTAAGGCAGTGTTTCTCAACCTCAGCAACTTTAAGATGGGTGGACTCCAACTGTAACTGGCTGGGGAATTCCAGGAGTTGCAGTCCACACATCTTAAAGTTGCTGGAGTTGAGAAACACTGGTCTAAAGCTTGGGGCCTCAGTAGGAGCCACAGAAGAAGAGCAGCATGGCAGAGAAGTACTACTGTTTCTTCTTTCCAAGGCAGCCATTGGAAAGCAGCAGCATTTACTGAAAAGTGAGCCCTTAGAGGTGCTAACAGCTTCCCTAACAATCACTTCTGGTGACTCTGTTCTCATTCTCCTCCTCCTTACAGCTTATGAAAGAACTAGGGAGAGAAAATATTGTAGTAGGCATACCAATCTGGGCTGCAAAACTGCAGATTACCATTAAGAGCAGCAAAAAGATGCAAAAAATATTAACCCCTTGTTGCCATCTAATGGTTAACTGGAATTTGCAGCCCAGCTATATAATATGCCTTCTGAAGGGGAGAAGTAGAGGACCCCCAACACCCCCAGTCTAACAGTTGAGCATGAGCTGTGTGATGGAAAAGAGCAGGTGTCAGCTGTGGCCAGGAAGTCCTTTGCACAACTCCATCTATGCACCAGTTGCACCTTTTCTTAGATCAGGGGCCCTTCCAGACAATCACTCACGCTGTAGTCTCCTCATGGCTTGATTACTGCAACACACTCTACATGGGACTGACCTTGAAGACCACCCAGAAGCTTCAACTAGTCCAGAATGCGGCAGCACAAGCAGTAATGGGCATACCTCAGTATGCCCATATAACATCTCTGCTTTGCAAGCTGCACTGGTTGCCAGTTTGCTTCCAGGTACAATTCCAGGTGCTGGTCATTACTTATAAAGCCCTACATGGCATACAACCTGGTTATTCAAGGGACCACCTGTCTCCCATAACATATGCCTGGCAGATTCAATCCTGCAGAGTTGGCATGCTCCAAGTTCCTTTGATTAAACAATGTCATCTATCAAGACTCCAGGAGTGTGCCTCTCTGTAGCAGCACCTGCCCTCTGGAATGAGGTTTCCCATGAGATCCAGATGGCCCCCATTCTGTTGTTGTTTAGAAGAGCTGTGAAGACTTTGCTCTTCTCTGGGGCCTTTGGCAAGGGTGAGTGAGACCTCTCACTTCATTGTGCTTGCCATTTTTATCTTTTATGTTTTGTTGATAATATTTTATTGAGATTTTAAAAATACATATTTAAAAGTTAGAAATGAAAAGGAAAATTTGAAACACAATAATATGTTTTGTTGATTTTATTGTAGTTTCTGTGTTTGATTGCTGCGAGCCACCCAGAGTCATTGAGAGCCAGGTGGCATACAAGTTGAATAGATGATGATGATGATGATGATGATGATGATGATGATGATGACGACGATGGTGATGAGGTTCAGGCCCACCACTGTACTGGGAAGAAATGGCTACATGTTCATTCTTTCTTTTGCCTGTCCACTCTCAACTGCACAGCCCAAGGGGAGGGGAGGCATCAGCACTCATCCTCTCTCAACACCAGAGGGGAGGAAACCATCTGCAAAGTTTGCCTTGAGGCCAAGAGACCTCTATGTGTGTTATTCTTTCACCTTTCAGCTGGAAGTGGACTTGCCAGCTCTTCAAATAGACAGCTGTCTTCTGAATATGAAATCATTTTGAATTATTATAATTCAGGGCCATAACAATTACAACATACTGTTATATTGGAAGTATATTAAAAAGATCAAGGATTTAAGTAAAAGTATTAAAACAAAGAGTTTGTTTTGGTGCTGTATGTAGGATGGTCTTGCTAAAACAAACTAACAGAAGTACAGTTCTGAGAACAGGACTTTTTTCTGCTGCATATATGAGAATGAAAAAGGGAATTTGCCTGTAAATCTTGGTTGCTTTTTATAACTTCTCAGACAGTTTCTAATTATAGGCTGAAGACTCAGGCATGACATGGCAAATATAGAAACCAAAATTCCGGTGAGGAGAAAGGCAGTTGTCAAACAGATAACACATTTACCCTCTTGTTGAAAATTGCTTCTGTAAGTCTCATGGAAAAAGAAATTATCATTGTGTCTTTCTTTTACATGGATGTTTCTTAGAATAAATTAATTTAAAACACCCATGCCTTTCACGGGATGAAGCAGTAATGTTTATGCCGTATGTTTTTGTTTCAGTCCTGGCTACACAAGATTTAAATTCCACAATTCTCACAGGCCCAGTTCTGCTTCTACACTGTTCCATGCTGCTGGTTGAACTTTCTGCATGTAAGATACATGAGATGCTGGGGGAAAAAATCAAGTTTATTCAGCCCATAATAATAACAAGCCACTGAAGCTTTGTAACTGCAAGCTTTTGAATGCCAGAACCCTTTATCCAACAAGATAAACACTTCCCCTCCCAAAAAGGGAGGGAGAGACAGAAATATGCCAGTTTTTTATTCTTAGGTTGAGTGAGATGAAAATGCCTTCAGATATGCAGATTAGGTCTTATCAAGTACATGCAATGCTGGAGATTTTGAAAAGAAAGAATGATACTCATGAGAGAGAGAGGCAGGGTGGGCAAAAGCCAAGGGGAAGGGCTTGATATTTGGGGGAAGGGCTGGGAAAGAGGGTCAAAGTAGCCTTGCAAAGTGAGCAAGGTTTTGTCATGTATGTAAACAACCAGAATTTTTCTGTTTTGGGGAGAATAGGTTGTTTTAACTGTGGTAAGCCTATTTTGGAGGTAATTCTCAATTTTGTCAGCTGAGCATCAAAATGGTGGGAAACCACACCACTGATATTTTTGGTCAGAGAATGCTCAATGTACAACAAAAATAGGATTTGGGTTTCGTGGGGTCTCAGGTTGTCCACTTTGCTACAGAATAAGTTCAAAGTACCTGTAACAACAAATAATGCCTATCCAAGCTTAGGACCTAAACCTCTGACTTATGTACCCACCCATCAAGTAATATGTAATAGGTTGTGCCTCACAAGGACTAATACAAATGTGTTTGATCAAAGATAGTGAGCTTAATTAGGAAGGCTTTAAACTGTGGGGATGAGAGAAGAAGGTAAGGACCTTGGATAAAGACTTGATTCCTGTAGAGGATATGAAAGTGGTGGTGTCATGGGGCCTATTAAACTCAACAAAAAATCAGGAAAAAAATTGACTCATAGTTCATGATCCTTACTATCTATATACTAATACACAGAGTATGGGAGATAAAATGAGCTTGAAATCCTAGTACACAAAGGCATGCATGATTGGACAGGATATTTCCTGCAACTGCAGTATAGCAATAGATCCAGTTTGTTCAAAGGAACAGAAGCAACAGAAAGGAAACAGAAGCTGCATTGTATGTTAAAGTTATCTCTACTGATTTAGAAATCCAAGTGAATGAACATGGTGATACTGTAGAGTGCATACAGGTTAAAATAAGTGGAGGAGCAAATAAAATAAAAGTCAAAGCATATACTGTATAAAAGCAATACTGTTGTTGGTATCAGTTAGACTTCAACCGTGAACAAAATTACATTTCATTACACAAATAATTACAGTTTGGGTATAATGAACATGAAGCATTCATAGCATACCGCATGGATCATCCAGGTTAAAATAAGTGGAGGAACAAATGGTACAAAATTGGGTTAGAATAACTAATATCTTAAAAGACAATTCATAGCAACCTTGAAAAATAAGAACTGGACTAAAATAAGGAGAATAAATTTAACAAATGTAGTTATCACTTAGGAAACCTGAATTTTTTTCAACTAGAGTCTCTCTCCATTTTGGTGTGCCCAAGGACAGCTTAGCATTTGATTTAACCTATCTAGTTTCTCACGAATATTCTGCAAATTCTGGAATATCAGAGCCACTGTATCTGCAGTAAAGAGCCAACCTATTGTCATAAGTTCTACAGAGATCTCAGGAGTATTACTTTCTTTACATAGTGATGAATGATGGAGTTTGTGTTTGGGGGGTGATGGCAGTTTCTCTTCTACTCTTCCCTGAGTTCATTAATTTATCAAATTGATTATTTAATAAAAGTGATTCATCATCATTTACATAATGGATTCTATGTTTCAGAATAAGGATTCAAGCCAATTTTTTTAAAAAAATCTTTTTTCATATTTATCAGACTGGGTTTTTTTTTTCTTCTTCATCTAGGCCAGGAATATGAATATGATTCTGTTTAATCAAGTTTCAACTTGTTTAAAAAGTGAGTGGTAGTAATTTTCACATAGTTACAATTATTGTACTATTTTAATTAGTTTTTCTTTTGCTTAATTAGTTACCTATGTCTTTGTTTTTTTTTACTTTTATTTGTATAGGTAGTCCTCGACTTATGACCACAATTGGGACTGGAATTTCCATCACTAAGTGATGTAGTCCTAAAGTGAGATGTCACATGACCGCATCCTGGCACTCCCCCATTGCCATTGTTAAGCAAATTCCACTGGTCATTAACCGAGGATCCACCCCAATCCAAGCCATTCCAGGCTTGATCCCTCCCAGCCTTGAGCCTCAGTGAGGTAAGGAACTGTTTCCAACTCCCCCCTCCTGCCTATTTCCCCCAAATCTCTGCCCTTTTGGCTGCCCTCCACCCTGCCTTGCGGGTGGCAAGGCTCAGGGGCTTCTTGGCCCTCCTCCCTTCACTTACTCGCATGCACCAGTGCCCTCCTTCTCTTGCTTGCATGCACCATGCCCTCCTTTCCCCTTCACTTGTTTGCATGCACCAGTGTGCTCCTTGAAAGTTGCCTGGGTAAGTCTCCCCCAACCGCCCCGGCCTTTCTATTTCACTTGCTTGCATGCACTGTACCCTCCTTCACTCCTTCATTCACTTGAGGACACTCCAGGGTCCTTCCGGCACACGCTCTGCAGCTCATGTTGCAGAGCGCATGAGCAAAGGAGGGAAGGACGATGCGGCGCATGCAAGCAAGTGAAATAGAAAGGCCGGGGTGGTTGGGGGAGACTTACCCAAGCAACTTTCAACCTCCCTTGCCTGCTTCCCCATTGACTTTGCTTGTGCGAAGCCGGCAGTGAAGGTTTCGAATGGAGATCACATGATCGTGGGATACTTGGCAACTGGTCGTAAGTGCGTATGGGTTGCCAAGTGACCAGATCATGATCACATGACCACGGGGATGATGCAATGGCCGTAACTTTGGGGACCAATCTTAAGTCCACTTTTTCAGCACCATCGTAACTTCAAATGGTCACTGAACAAATGGTCATAATTCGAGGACTACCTGTATTCACATTTTTCTTCCTGTTTATAGTTATATTAAAACATTAAGAAGTGAATATTAGAAAATAACCTCCTTACATAAGAGCAACGCATTAGTGGGACAAATTATCCAGAGAAGTGATGGACTTCCTCTTCACTAGATAGGTTCAGGTGGAGGTAGACAACCTTCTCTTAGTGATTCTAAGTGGAGATGCTTTCTTGAGAGGGATGTTTGGCAGGAATTTGCTATGCAGCAGTCTGAGAAAGGGCATTCTCAATACAGGCATCCTAGTTGTAAGGTGCCTTCCTATTCACTTATGGTCTGAGATATATCTATCCTCCCAGCTTTTGACTTTCACTGGGCTCCTGTCCCTTCTGTTCTGGTTTAGCATTGTGGTCCTGTGTCATCAAGTTCTTAAACTGTTTATACTTTTAAACATAGAGGTAGTCCCCAGTTTAAGAACGAGTTCCATTCCCAAGGTTTGTCCTTAAGTTGAATTTGTATGTAAGCCAGAACAGTATTATTGTATAATACTGTGTAAGTAGTACTGTGTAATTAACATGAACCTTTGTGTATTTAACTCAAATCATTATATACTTAACTTGAATTTTGCTACAGTAGGCTCCATTCTTAACTATGGGTCATCCTTAAACTGGGCATTCTTAACCCAGGAACTACCTGCATACTATTTTAACAGTTATTTCTGAATTTTTAAAATTAAAAAAAAAAGTTGCAGTTGTTTGTGATGACCTGTATACCCACTTTGGAAGTTTTTAATAGAATGAAAGTATAAGGTAAAGAAATTAAACAAAATATTTCTTTTAATTTGTTTATAAACTTCCTGCATATTCATGGCCATTTAATTTTAGTAGCCATTTAGAAGTGACACACACCACAGGTAACCACTAAGGAAAGTGGTAATGTATGACTTCTGGCCATGCAAACCCTCAAAATTATCATAACTTTCCTGTTTAGACTTTGATCATAGTGTGAACATGTGGTAATGCGAGGCTTACCATCTTACACTACATGCAGATAAGTCACCTTAGGTAAATTTGTTTCTTTAACAATACTGTTGGGGTTTTGCAGCTATACTTTGACTATTAATCATCTGCTTTTATTTATGCATATTCTTCATCCTGATTTTGTGGTCTTAGTATTGGACAACAGGGTGACCACACCAAGCTCATACATATTTGGGAGGAAACAAAGAGTGAACCCAACTGAGTACGAGTAAGAGCTCACATACTTATTTATACTTTTGATTTAGGTTTCACCTGACCTCAGACTGACTCTGGGTGGTTTGCAATTCAAGCAATATAAAAAATAACAATCTGGTCAACCCATAAAACAGATATCATACACCCAAGAGGGCCTCCACCCACCCTAGACAAAGCCTGGAGAATTAGGGATTACATTGTGGCAGTTAGGGTGGTGAAATATGGTCATTTCTCCTCTTTTATCATATCCACAGACAACTGTCCAGTGTCTCTCTTTAAAGTCACCCATTCCTTGCTGAGGAGGGAGGAGCCACAGTACCATCTGGATGGCCACCAGAAGGAATATTTTAGGCATCTGGTAAATAAAATTACTTGAATTCACTGGGAATTGGAGTCTGCCTAGGCAAGCCCTGACAAGGTGACAGAAGTGAGGTTTTGTCTGGTTAACTGGGACAAGTTTAAACTGTTACTCCTGAAAAAGTGGACAGGGCCCTCTGGTCTATTAACCTGCCCACCTGCTTTTTAGATCCATGCCCCTACTGGCTGGTGAAGACTGCCTGAGAGTGGGAGTGATACTGCCTGCCTGCCTTCAAAGAGGTAGTTTAATGCCTCCTTCTCAAGAATCCTTCACTAGATCCAACTATCCTGAAACTATAATTTTCATCCAGTCTCCAACCTTCCCTTTCTAGGGAAGATTCTTGAG
The DNA here is from genome assembly GCA_030867105.1 of Liasis olivaceus. Lineage (NCBI taxonomy): Eukaryota > Metazoa > Chordata > Lepidosauria > Squamata > Pythonidae > Liasis > Liasis olivaceus. Next base: position 83,425,436 of record CM061352.1, on the reverse strand, counting down.
AAGCTGGTTGGGTTACACTTTCAGAGGGCCCTGGAGGATTTGGGATATTTTCAGACAGGTTTTAGCCAGGACTAGTACTGAGACAGCATTGGTCACACCTGTTGATAACCTCTTGCAGGGCAGGGTAGTGCTATCATCCTGGTTCTGTTTTTTTCTTAGTGGCATTTGATATCATCAACTGTGGTATTCTTCTGGATTGCCTGCAAGGAATGGGAATGGGAAGAAGGGTTCCAGTGGTTCCTCCTTTCTATTTGGTCAGATCCAGTAGGTGACAGAAGCCTCTGACATGTGGGATGCCTCAAAGCTTGATGCTCTTGCACCTGTTTAACACCTACATGAGGCTACTGGATGAGATCATCTGTTGATTTGGAGTCAGTTATCATTAGTATGCTACTAATACCCAGTTGTATATCTCAGCCCCAGGCCAAGGTCTTGCCCCAGGGCCTTAAGGCTGTGGGTGACTGGATGGGAAGAAAAAGGTTCAACTTAACCCTGCCAAGACTTAGTGGCTATGGACCACCCAATTTGGACATGCCTTACCTTTAGTCCTGATTTATGAAATGGTGGCTGTTCTTCTCTGAATATTCTTTTTGTATTGTTGAGATTGTCTTATTTCAAATTTTGTGTGTTGTACGCCACCCAGAATTGTAATAAACTTGGTAAGCTTATAAATTATAAAATAACATAACAAATATTTGTGACTGCAGATGTTTCTATAAACAACCAACAAATTTGGTGAGTTTTAGTGATATCCAGTTGTTGCTTTGTTATTTGGTGCGCTGAGCTTGATCTTTTGAAAAAGAAGAGGAACTGGCATGACTAGGGTGAATTTCAGTTGCAAAACATTTGTTTATTCATTGAGATTATTTCAACTGCACATTCCTCAGCTGGGCAGAAAAAAAGTTAAGGCAGTGATCTCCCATTGCGACAGTATGCTTGGGTGTGAGACCAGGTCTGTGTGTATTTGCAACATTCAGAAGCTGGAAATTCGGTAAGAGTATGAAATACTTGCAAAAGCTGAGTGTGTGTTTCAGAATGAGAAGACAGGAAGATTGTGTCTATCTATATAAGTATATAAGAGTGAGCATATATATGTTTGTGAGAGGACAAGTAAGGAGTGACTGACCCTGATTTTGATTATGGTCATACCAGATACACCACTGGCCGTGCCCGTTGCTGGCATGCAGAACCAGCTTGGGGGAGAAGCCGCCAATCTCTACTGAGATGCTCCAAACCACTTTGATCTTTACTATGGTCTCTTCTAGATCTAAAGGCTGATGCTGAAGAGGCAGACCAGATAGAGTAGCTCAGAGTATCAGCATGTAATCAGACACCTGAGGCAGCTTCAGGCAGGGACATTCACAGGGAGAAGGGAGAAGTCAAAAACTGATGAGGTTTGAGTTGAAGTTGTGATTATAAATACTACATATTCAGTGCCCAAATTCATTAGTGGTCGCATGTTTCTTGCTACCCGCTAACCTCCTTGTCCTAGCTCTTTTTTAATATTAATTAAAGATTAACAGGAAGGTAGGATGCTGCAAAGTGCAGCAACAGCCTCAAGCATAATCCTAACCCTAACAATGTCTGAATTCCATAAAGACGTTACAAGCATTCTTAGCAAAAGAAATGATAGGTGGGGGCAGGCCTGTGTTATGTTTATCTTCTTGTAGATGAGCATTTTGAGCTTTTCCACATCTACTATGGCAAACACTCTAAGAGAGTGTCCTCTTTTCCCACTGATCTAAAAAGGGCTGGGAGCAGGTAAAAATTGTTGTGGCTTTATCATATGAACAACGTACTTAAACATACTAGGATCAGGAATAGGCAAGGGCAAACACTGTAAAACTAATCTCAATTCCTATATAATGGTATCTGTCATTTGTATGTATTGTTATCAAAGGGCACCTTAACAGAAGTGCAGTATTTATTAGAAAACTAAACTATGATTATACCATTTTGAGTCATGTTAGTGGAAATTAATGCAGTTATTTCCTTTGTGCAAACTTGTTTTGAATCTTAAACACCCACTAAAAGTAATGTGGGAACCGAACCCTCAGTGCCTAATTTAAGCATTCTGCTTTTGTTTTTTCTCTCACACTTCTTTGTAATGTCCTACTTCAATGTTTTTGTTCATGAACTCTGCAAAATACAGTACTGGGGAAGCCTGAATATTTTTAAAAAGGTAGTCAATTTTTTCTTACTACAATGTAAAAATGTAGGAAAATGTCAACAGTGATGTTTTGTTGACTAAGACAATTGACAGCATGGTGCCTTCACAATCCATAGCATCTTTCATCACACCCAAGGCAGTAAGCTCATTTAGGGAGCTCAGAGCAGGTCATGTAGCTTCTCCTCCTCTTCTCTTTAGCAGAGAAGAAGTGGGGAACTCAGGAGAAACAGTCTAGAATGGGGCTGTCATTCCTGCCCTCCAGCATCAGCTGCCTGAAGGGTTGGCTAACTCTGCCTAACAGGTGGTCCTGAATAGTGAATCAAGCCACTGATCAAATTTTCCGGAGAACGGTAGACCTTTTCCCCCCTTTCTGTGAAATAGAAAAGGAGGTCATCAAATCTATTCCATTTGGCTTTTTAAGTTGCTTTCAATAGTTTTAATGTTCTTTTAAAGTGCTAGTAAGTTTATGATTGATTTCTATGTTTTTATGTATTAATCATATCCAATTTGTTATGTAATAGCTTTGCAATTTTTGTGAAACAGCATGTTAGAAATTTTACATGCAGATCAAAATAAATGCTTATTATTATCAATCAGATGTCATTCGCTTGAAGCAGACTCCGTTTTGAGATAGGGCCTGGATTCTGTTGACTGCCTTTTTCTTTTTCTTTGAATGTCACTGGAAAAACTTATCATCACAAGACAGCAGCTTTGTTTAGGGAACAAACAAGAAAAATGCTTGATCTGTTTCCTCAGTGATCACTTTTTGACTGTAAGCACAGGAAGTCTTGCACAGTGCGAAGGCAGTTGACAGAAGCAAAATTGTTAATCAGTTGCTGCAGAAATTAAAGGATGTTGAAAGCAGTAGAAAGATGCCATCTGGAATAAAAAATGTTCACCAGAAGATGCTCATTATAACAATAGATAGTTGTACAACAGAATGGATCAAATAGAGAAACAATTGTGTGAACCATGGAAGCAAAATGCAGTGATTTTATTATGAAGATTTGGGGTGTCTGGACCCTTCTCACTATTATGATGGTTATGACAGCAATCGGTAAGTCCAGCGTATTAAAGACAATAAAGATGTGGTTTTTTCTTGTAATATTTGCCTCTCTGTTTTGCAAAGGAGTAGGAGATTTTGCAAAAGATCTGGGACATGTTTAGAAGGCAAGTAATTTTTAAAGAAAGAATATTTTGTAAGTAGTTTTCTACCCCTACATTCCTAAAGCAATGGATCTTGCTTTATCATGCTGAAAGTAAGTCACAGTGTTATGGTGCATATTTTTCTTATAAAATGTGAGCATTGTAGTATGTACATTTTTTGATAGAGACTCGTCTATCTGATGGTAAAAGAATAGAAAAGAATAGAAAAGAGATATAACAGTAGTATATGCCAGAAGAATGACCATATGGAGACTGAGGATTTCAGCTCCACTTCTTGTCAAGCAAGGGTGAGAACCTGTGGTCCTCCAGATGTTGCTGAACTACAATTCCAGGAATCCCTCATCATTGGCAATATTGGTGGAGGCTGCTGGGAGTTGCAAATCTACAAAATCTACAGGGAACAATTTTCCATTTCTGAATTTTTCCCATTATATAAGGAAGTTATGAACACACTTTTGTTTCAAGCCAGTGAAGAAATGCATTGACTGCATATATACAGTGTTTGCATATAAACACTGATATCAAAAATAGCGTGAATGCAAAGCTTTCTACAAAGCTTTTAGTAAGCCAATTTTCAAATCTCTCCTCTCTTCTTCTTTCTCCTTATTCTTTTCTATCAGGCACTTAGCATTCTAAATACTATACCTAATTTAGTGTTTTAAAACATGTTATTTTTATTATTTTGTCTGATTTAGCCAGTGATCTTCCAGGTTATAGATTGCCTGGCTGATTTAGACATAGTAACCGTGTGTAACAGTATGGCATAATTTGAGTTCCAGTATTGGAGAAGTCAGTGGAGCCTAATTGGAATAGGCATTATCTTCATCATTCTCCGACTGGTTATGGCATTATATGTGCGTATTTATAATTATAACCTGAAGAGTCATAGTAGAGTGAGACAGTGGGTAAATCTGGGTTATAGTAACATATGTACTTGGTACTTATTTATTTATTATTTGTCTGCATTTGTTATTTGTTTATATTTTTATTCCACAATTCCTCCAAAGAGTTCTGGGTTGTACACATTGTTCTTCCCTCACACATTTTATACCCACAACAATCCAGATTATGTTAATAGAGGAAAAATGGCCAGCATATGCTGCGATCATTACAATGGCTGGTGAGTTGAAACAGTATTGCCTTGGTTCTAATCTAAACACCATGCCGTAATGAGATCACATTGCTATGTATACATGCCTAATGATACACGCCAGTTTAATGTGAGAACTGCAGTATCCAGTTGAATGATTCTGGAAGCCACTTTCATATTTGACTCTAGTGAATAAAGATTTAGTTATTTTCATCTGGACTATAAATCAGGCACTAGGGTGCCTTGTTTAATAAATACCTGCATGTTACTTCAGAGATCAATAATTTATTCAGTTTTGTAGCATTAACTTGGACATTACAGTACAGTAAAGAATATAAGTTTATGGTTTTGTGTTATGACTCTTTATAAGGCTATTCCTATCAGGAGAGATCCTTCAAAATAGTGTGGTATCTCACCAACATTTCATTTAAATCAAAGATGTCGTCCAAAGCTATTATCTGCTTGTTGGAGGTAATGCCACATTTATTAATTCAGTAGACCAAGCAATGCTGTTATATATTAAATCATCTATCTCCTTTGTTAAAATATTGATTGAACCATCCTATGCTATGGAAAGATCAGGGATGGTTTGATACATAATAATACTCCCTTTTGGTTTTTAATCTATTTATAGATAAACGTATAAAGAATGCTTATGATATTAGGAGAGTGTTTATTAGGGACATTACTATTTATTAAACATGTAGGCTACCAAATCATTCTGACTCGCAGTGGGTTACAACAAAATAACGTACAATAAAGACATTCATCACAGGCAAAATCAAATATGATAAAATATCCATGATAAGAAAATAAAAATAAATAAATATGACACAGCCCTCATAACACTTGAGCCCCAAGCAACTAAAAAAGCCCTAAACCAATAGTAGCAATAAAAATGAAAAACGTAATTAAAAAAGGGGATGATGGTGAAGGATTATGTCCCAGACACCCTCTGAATAAGTTCAGCCTTTGGCGGTTTCTGGAGTGCTATTATCAAGGACAGCAATCTAACTTCTGGAGAGAGGCTGCGTCATTGAAAAACAATACTTTCTAGCCACAGCTGCCCTCACAATATAAAAATGAATATGTGTGTTCTCTTATATGCAGATGATACTGTGCTGTTTACTGAAAACCTGAATGATTTTCAGGGAATGTTAGATTGTATGATGCAATGAGGAATATGAACCTGAAAATTAATGCATCAAAGGCAATTGTCTTTGATAGGGAACGTGAAATGAAACTTGGAAGTTATACATAAATGGTGAAAAAATAGAGCAAGTATGAGTAAGTTGGTAGAATGTTTATCTAAAATGGAAAAATGGATTTGCAAATTTTTAAGATATGCAAATGCTGCTAGAAAGATAGTATCTCTAACCTTGCGTGGAGTAGCACTTCCCCGTTCAAGACTGAGGGAGTCTTCCTGGACTCACAGCTCCTGCTTGATGAGCAGGTGGCAACTGTGGCCAGGAAGGCCTTTGCACAGCTTCATCTGGTGTACCAGTTGAGCCATTTCCTAGATCGCGAGTCTCTTCAGACAGTCAGTTATGCCCTAGTCACTTCACAGTTCAATTATTGCAATAAGCTCTATATCGGGCCCTTGAAGACCACACAGAAGTTTCAACTGGTCCAGAATGCAGCAGCACAGACAGTGATCAGCGTGCCTTGGTATGCCCATGAGACACCCCTGATTTGTGAGCTGCATTGGTTGCCAGTTTGTGTCCAGGTGTGATTCAAGGTGCTGGTTATGACCGATAATGCCCATATGACATAGGGCCTGATTACTTGAGGGATCGCTCATCTCCTGTGGCATTGGCCTAGCCAATTTGATCTGATAGGGTTGGCACACTTCTGGTGCCTTCGATTAAGCACGCCTTCTACGCTGTGGCACCTGCCCTCTGGAATGAGGTTCCCCAGAGATCCAGGTGGCTCCTACCCCAATGGCATTTTGGAGAACCTTCAATCCTGGCTCTTCTCCCAGGCTTTGGACTAGGATGGTTAGAGCCCCTTCTTGGGTGCATAATAAGTTTGTTGTTGACTGGATTCACCATATTGTTTTTATATATTGCATTTTGTTGTTTTGCTTTTTATACTGTGATCTGCCCAGAGTCAGTTGGAGTTGGGTAGTGTCTATGTCTAAATAAATAAATAAATGTGGTCTGTTGTGAGGAATGAACATTTGTCAAAAGAAGTGTGGCTCTGCATACTTGGTTATATGGAAATGAGAGTTGGATATGTCAAGAGAAACAGAAAAGTAAGCTGAACACAGTGGACATACTTAAGTATGTGGTAAAACTAGAAGATACAAGATCGTAAATGAATGTGTGCTGAATGATACAAAAGTAAGCGACCAGTGTGAAAGAAGTACATTCAGGTGGTTTGGCCATGTAGAGAGAGCGAATGAGAATTAAATTGCAAAACAAACAAATGAGGGAATAATGAATGGGTTAAGAAAAAGGGCTGACAGAGAAAGTCATGGTGGGACGGAGTTGCTGAGATCCTCAAAAAGAGAGGGGTGAGAATGCTAAAGAACAAAATGGCACTGGATAAACCAATGCATGAGTGTGACAGAAGCAAGGGTGATTTGCACAGGTAGAAAAGTAGGGAGAAGTATAGTAAATTATTTTAATGTAAATTCAATTTAGTTAGATTTCTGTTTCTTTTCTCCTTTAATTTCTTCTCTCTTTTTTTTTTACTACTTCTTAGTCTTTTCCTATGCTTTGCATAACTTAGCTTATTCTGAAAGGGTATAACACATTGGGTTCTCGGAGATCACTGGAAGATTGTACTCTTTGTTAATATTGTTTTTATTGTTTTTATGTGTTGTTAGCTGCCCAGAGTCACATTTACGAGACAGGCAGCCATATTGTTGCGTTGCTCCCACCCATAACACACAAGCAAATAAATATTGGCATATGGGTACTTTTTTGTGGGGAAATCTTTCTAGATAGTAGGAAAATCACCTTTTAAAAGTATCTTTTGGGGGTACTAACAGGCCAAGTTGTAGTCTGCAACATCTCCCTTACCTCCTGTTTACCTATAATAATACTTGATAATATTTCTTTCTATATCTTCCCAGATAAATCCAGTAAATCTGCAATGCTTGGAACAACCATTGAATTGTACTGTCCTCCAGAAACATACAATATGACAGTATGGAAGGTGAAATTTAAGAATGGAACACAGTGCTATTTATCATTTAAGAGAGAGAACAATACCATAGCCAGAAATTGCAGTATGAACATGGACTGGATGTCTAGACCAGAAGAAGAGTCTGCTGTTCAGATAAAGTCATTTCAAATGTTCAGTGAAGGAACATATACATGTTTCATTGCTACTGCTAAAGGAATCTTAGACCATGAATATGACCTAACTATATTAGGTAAGAAACAACATATTTAAAATCATCATCTTAGATTGTTATAGTCAGAACTATTATATTCTTTTTTTCGAAACGTTTATACCATTATTTTTCAGATATCTCAGAACAGTTTATAGTATCATTTAAATGCAAACTTAGAAAAAACATAAAAGCCACCAACAGATTCTTTAAAATCAAATGAAAACAAACCAGCACGACTCCTGATCCTCCTCTTATTACAGCTTCTAGTTTGACTACTACTGCAATTCATTAACAAATAATTATTTTAATAAATATGCACAATGTAGAATTGCCATGGTCCTAATGGCTGGCAGCAGGATGAATTTTCAGAATGAAGTTTCAAATGAAATTTATTTCAATCTAGTTTTTAAAGGGATTATAAAACATACTTTCAGGATTAATACATTTATTCTGCTTTTATTTGTTCTTGTAATATCTTGCTTCATTAATGTGCTTAAGGCAAAGAAGTACCTTCAGCATTATTAGTTCAAGATGGTGCCTATTATGGCAGCCTTTCTGGACGTGTCTGAGCAGTCCTTGTTTATGTTTATTGTGGACCCTTGCCATCAGCTTTCCCATTTCCAGGCATTCTCTAGGAAATGTGTACCATCCTTCTGCTTTCAGAAATGGGTAGGAGTAGTTGCAGATTGTTATGGAGTAGCAGCCACTTTTATTCTGAACAATTATCTGCATTTAAACACCTAGCAAAATGTAGGAATTGCTAATTCTTTAGAAGATAAGGAATTTGAAGTTCCATATTCCATATTTTTCAAATGCCAACATGAATACATAAATATGCAATATTTCTATACACTCATCATGTCCTTTAAGGCCTTGCTGTTCCATTCCAATCCCTATAGGTATTCTAAGAACATTTTGGTACAGCATCAATTCAATAGAATATGTGATCATAATGCATTTATATTTATCTGCCCATCATTTCCTGGAGCAGGGCTAGACTTCACAGCGGTTATCTTTTCATTGGATTAACTGCTCATGGAATGCTCACTCATGGAACATTTGGCATATACTCCAACCCGTCTTTCCTGATGCTATTTTCCCTCAAAAATCTGGGGGGAGGCTTTACGTGATGGTTTTTATGAGCAATAGAGGAATTTTACTATCAGCACTGTGCAACTGACCAGAGGGGATTAACACAGGGTTGACTGATGATTAATTTGTGATGTTTCAAGAATGGAAAACTTGCTAAGAGGAGGGGGAGGAAAGGAGGGAGGGAACACCCACTCTGCTTCTCCAGAGTGGTTAATGATCAAGAAAGAATTGTTTGATTTTTTTAAAGCACCTTAAATGTGCAGGAAAGAAGGAACTTATGATTCAAATCTCTTCATGTTTACAGACAGAAAACCAAGAAAAGAAAAACTCATCCAGAACTAAATATATGGCAGCAATCTGAGCATACATATTATTGATTGCTCAAAATACATGGGTTTTTCTAGCAACTCCTACTTCTCAAGGTTATTATGTGTGTTCCTTGTGTTTACAATGTAAACATGGATATTTTCCTGTTTTATCTATCATATGCTTACTGATTAGCAATTGTATTTTGGAAATCTGATAGCAGGATGCCTCTCACATTGAATGGGTACTAGTGTAAATCCTGAATAAGACTTATCCTATCATGCTTGGTAAATGTAATGAATTATTTCCTATATGTCCCATTTTATTTTAGTATCTCCAAAAGTGTCCTTGACTCACAACAATGGCACCGCTGTGTGCAAGGCAGCTGCAGGGAAACCAGATTCACAGATCTCATGGAATCCCCCAGGATACTCTACAATTGTGTCTGAAACATTGCCAAATGGCACAAAGACCATCATCAGTACATATAATATGGCAAATATTAAGGAAGATGAACTTACGTGCTTCATCTCCCATCCTACTTGGGAAAAGCCACGCATCTTAAATCTATTAGGTAACTTTAAGCACTTAATCATCTGTTTCACTTGCCAAGTCACATTTGGTTGATACTAATCTGGAGGTCTCTATTCTCTGCTGACATTTTAAATGAGTGAATAATCAGTGAAATAATCAGAAAATATCAGGTTGTTTATCTAGCTCAGTGCTATTTACTCTGATAGACAAAGTTTTTTAGGGTCTTTCTTATCATCTCCTTTTAACTGGAGGTGCCAGAGGTTAGTCAGGCCACCTGCATGCAAGACACAAGGTCATCTGCTGGACAATGTTCTTTCCTAACTAGAATGATCCTCCTTCAATGATTCCTGCATGTTAATAACTGATTTAAATCTTTCTCTAATTATTTTTATGTTAATTGCTTAAGGAGTGTGGATTGGGAAAAGGTTTTGCTTATTATTAAACTATTGGTATAGGTACTAGTTATGAAATTATTTTAAAAAGTCATTGAATTTCAGAATGTAAGTTAGAACTAACAATGCTGTTAACACTAGAAGGAAAGTACTCTTTAATATTTCCTTCTTCAAACAATTAGGGTAGCTAGAATATAAGTGATTCCCTCTGTTACATTAAAATAACTCCGCCTAAATTGTACAGATTAAAAATTCCAGTTACTTTTGTGGAAAGGCTGGATATTTGCATTCCTGCTGTGCACCATTAATATCTATTGCCATGGGTTCTTACAGCTTAAAGAAAGTGATAAAAGATTTCACAATGAATACAAAATATTGTGTGGCTTTGGATACAAAGTAGATATAAAAGACTTAAAATGAGCTTTTTAATTAGAAAAGAGGAACCTGCATAGGAACATATCTGAATTATAACCAATAATTCTATTTTCTTTTTCTGATGCCTTATTTGTCAATTAAATCTATGGAGGCTATAATCTCTCCTACTTATTATTCTCACACTTTGCAAATTCTCAGTTAGACATGAAGAAAGGAAAAGTTCTACAATGACAATTCTCTATAGCTGTCTTACTGGTCTTTTGGGAATTCTTGGATTTTCCCTTTCAATTTATCTCTGGAGATTCTGTAGAAGGTACGTATACCAAAAATTTAACCTAAATCATCCCACAGTTCTTTCCTTATCGACCAGAGTTTGTCACGGCAGCATTCGGAGGGGAGAGGGGGATGAATTTGGCAAGATGGCAGGTAGAGCATTGCAATGTGCTCCCAACCCTTTAGAACATGACACCCACACAAAAGGGGCAGGGTTTGCATCACGTCACTCTGCCTGCCTCTCACCCCCACCCATGCAGACACTGCTGGGTCACCATGAGCATCAACTCAGTTTACTAATGCAGCAGTGAATCTATTGCACTTCAAGGACTACAATGTTGCTCTTGTAATGAAATATACAATGAGGGGAAAAGTAAAGTAGGAGGGAGTTGTGGCAGAATTATGGTAATTATAGGGCTGAAGATAGGACTGTATACCATGAAGGAAGTGGTAAATTGTCCCTTCATTTTGGCTCTGCAACCTTTGCATCTTTTCTTATGAAGATTGGGCAATAAAACTGAGAAAGATATTTTGCTATAAGTGATATAAATTTGAAATCCCATCCCTTTGATTTAACAAAACTCATTTGCTGTGGCATTTATTGGGAGAAAGGGACCTGACTGTATTTTCCTTCCTTCTCCTGTCATATCAGCCAAAGAAAAATCACTGCAACTACAAATGTAGAAACAGTTTCAGGACAGAACATCCAGGTAAGACCAAGGAAATAGTAATTGATCTGTTTCAAACTAGCCTTTAAATTTTTTAAAATTAATTGTTGGCATTGTAAAGGTCACAGTAACTTTAAAGAGGTCCAGGCTGTGGTCTACAGCTACTTGTCATCATATTAAGGCCTAGGGGAGAATACTGTTAAATACCTTTAATGATTAATTACTTAATTTTAATAATTACTTAGCTTTATTGTAAATTAACTTAAATCAAATTTTGCTTATGCCTTCACCCCAGCCATTTTTTGAAGTACAGCAGCAACCAGCAATGCAGCTTAACAGGTAAATTTGACTCTTGGCTTGAAAACAAGCTGGCATTCCCTGATTATGCCATGCAGTATACAAGCAAGTCTAATACCAAAGCCTGGAGCTGGTGAGCCACATTCAGCTCTGTGAACTGCAAGCAGTGCAGTTTCAGTCAACAGAATACTTTCAGTCTCAAAGGCATCAACCAATGGACCACACAATGGTCCTTGTGAGACACAAGGAAGGAAACTGTAAGGCTTAGGATGTTAGCTCCTTTCCTGAGTCAGAGGTATGCTGGGTTTTAGCCACCAAACAGAAATGACAAGTATTTTGGCCAGAGTGGCTGCCGCCCTTTCTAAAGCAAGAAGGAGACCCAAGCTTACAGTCAAATTAATAAAACAATAGCCATAATTCATATGCCATGTTTATTAACTGCTTTTTAGACATCCTTCTTGGTATGGTCTTCCTTCCTTCCTTCCTTCCTTCCTTCCTTCCTTCCTTCCTTCCTTCCTTCCTTCCTATTAAACATCTTTTATTTAAATCTTGTAACAACTTTCAAATTTAAATACATAATCTGATCTGCTTTGTCAACATAAGTTTCATAAAGGAAATAACAAGTGCAAAAAGTATTCAAGGCTGAGTAATGAACGGCAAGCTTCAAAAAAATCAGCTTCCTGTTAAATGGGTTCATAGAATCATAGAATCATAGAATTTTGGAGTTGGAAGGGACCACATGGATCATCTAGTCCAACCCCCTGCAATATGCAGGAAACCAATTAAACCATCCCCGAGAGGTGACTGAACAGCCTCTTCTTAAAAACCTCCAGAGATGGAGAACTCACAACCTCCGTAGGTAGACTGTTCCACTGTTGTACAGATCTAACCGTCAGGAAGTTTTTCCTTATATTTAAGTGAAATCTAGGTAGCTGCAGTTTGTACCCATTATTTCTGGTCCTAGTTTCTGTGGCCATGGAAAAGAGTTCCTGACCATCTTCCCTATGGCACCCCTTTATGTACCTGAACACTGCTATCATGTCTCCCCTCAGTCTTCTTTTCTCCAGACTGAACAGCCCCAGTTCCTTCAGCCTGTCCTCATAGGACATGTCCTGAAATCCCTGTATCATCTTTGTTGCCCTCCTCTGAACCTGTTCTAACCTGTCAATATCCTTCTGGAAATATGGTGCCCAGAATTGTACACAGTACTCCAGGTGTGGTCTCACTAGTGCAGAGTAGAGGGGAATAATGACTTCCCACGTCTTTGATATAATGCTTTTCCTAATGCAGCCCAAAACTGCATTAGCCCTCCTAGCAGCTGTCTCACACTGCTGGCTCATGTTCAGCTTGTTGTCTATGACCACACCCAGGTCTTTCTCCGATGTAGAGCTTCCAAGCCATGAGTCCCCCATCCTGTATGTGTGCCCTACATTTTTCCTCCCCAAATGTACTACCTTACATTTCTCCCTGTTGAAGGACATCTTGTTCCTTTCAGCCCAGTCTTCCAACCTGTCCAGGTTAGATTGCAATGTCATTCTTTCATCCTGGATGTTTGCCAGACCTTCCAATTTTGTGTCATCTGCAAATTTGATGAGTAGCCCATCAACCCCATTATCCAGATCATTAATAAAAATGTTGAATAATACCGGCCCCAAGACCGATCCCTGTGGGATGCCACTGGTTACTGCTCTCCAACTCGATGTTGACCCGTCAATGCTGACTGTCTGTGTGCGGTTAGATAGCCAATTGTGGACCCACCTTACTGTAGGGCCATCCAAACCAATCTTTAACAGCTTGTCAATGAGAATGCCATGTGGAACCTTGTCAAAAGCTTTGCTGAAATCAAGGTAGATTATATCCACTGCATTCCCCTTGTCCACTAAAGTCGTTACCTTCTCAAAGAAGGAGACGAGATTTGTTTGGCATGACCTGTTTTTGACAAAGCCATGCTGGCTCTTAGCCATCACAGCATTGTCTTCCAGATGCTTACAAATGGTCCGCTTTATTATCTGCTCTAACATCTTTCCAGGTATTGATGTTAGGCTCACTGGTCGATAATTACTGGGGTCCTCTTTTTTCCCCTTCTTGAAGAGGGGGACCACATTTGCTCTTCTCCAGTCCTCTGGTACCTCCCCCGTTCTCCACATCTCCTCAAAGATAATTGACAGAGGTCCCGCCAGCTCATCTGCCAGTTCCTTCAGTATTCTAGGGTGTATTTCATCAGGACCTGGGGACTTGAAGGCATTCAAATTAATTAGTTCAAATTAGTTGTTCAAGTCATTAATATTTATTGATATTATCTTAGTTTGACCCATGTTATCCTTAATTTACCATCTAGGTATTTTATAGATTACAGTTATATAGGCTTGGCTTTGCCTATTCTGGTTTTGAAGTTTCTCCCTGCTGTTTATCATACTTAGTAGACACTTGCTGATACAGCTTCCATTAATTAGTTAACATCTTTCCTTGAATAAATGAACACTTTCTCTCCATCCATAATACCTGCAACTAGAACGGAACCATCCACCTGTGTTTAATATGCTGCTCCTATTAATATGATGTCAAGAATGTCAAATCTTTATGTTTCTTAAGTTCATCTTGTGATACAGCTGGTAATAATCTCAATATTTTTACCCACTTTTAGCAGAATAGTTTGTCACTTCAATTATACTATGGCCTCTTTAGTTCTTAAATATGTAAATTTAATTAATGCATCTCATGGAAGATTTCCTCTTTGAGCTACAATGGAATAATTCTAAATACTTCTTGAATCTTCATCTGCATCAAAATCCAAATAATTTGACTACACCGAAAAAGGCTGAATCTAGCATATCAGAGTTGATCACAAAGGAAATAAACATATTCCTTCAGTATGTTTATTTCCTTTGAAACTCTGAAATGCTAGATTCAGCCTTTTTTTGATGTAGTCATTCAATTCAACTTTGTCACTTTCACCACAACTATATCAGAGGTGGTTATGTCTTAAAGACCACCCTCAGTAAGGTCCAACAGCTGCATCAAACAGTTTTGTTAGTGCATCTTATGCTAGACTATTCTCCAAATTGTTTTTATTAACTTAATTTCAGTGGTGGCAAGCTCTTTGAGGCTGACAAATTCATGAAACAAGTATCACTTGGATTTCTGGAATGATCTTTATTGCTAGTAGAGTAATGTAACAGAATTTCGAGAGCCTAAAAACAAATTCTCCAGATCAACTTATACCTAGTGTAATTAAGGTAAAGTTAATCTGCATCTCTTTCTCATGCTTCCCTCTCCCTTGGATTAAGGAGTCTTTCCTATAATAGTCCTGGCCCCTTCTCCACATCTCCTAAGGTCTGCCATAACAATAAGAACTCTAGTCTTCTATCAGAAAAGGAGTACCACAGCAAGACAAAACTGCTGGGGACAGTACAGGTGAAACTTGAAAAATTAGAATATCGTGCAAATGTTCATTTATGTCAGTATGGCAACTCAAAAGGTGAAACCAATATATGAAATAGACGCGTTACATGCAAAGCGAGATATGTCAAGCCTTACTTTGGTATAATTGTGATGATTATGGTGTACAGCTTATGAAAACCCCAAATTCACAATCTCAGAAAATTAGAATAGTGTGAAAAGGTTCAATATTCTAGGCTCAAAGTGTCCCACTCTAATCAGCTAATGAATCCATAACACCTGCAAAGGGTTCCTGAGCCTTTAAATGGTCTCTCAGGCTGGTTCAGTAGGAATCACAAGCATGGGAAAGACTGCTGACCTGACAGTTGTGCAGAAAACCATCATTGACCCCCTCATAAGGAGGGAAAGCCCCAAAAGGTAATTGCAAAAGAAGTTGGATGTTCCCAAAGTGCTGTATCAAAGCACATCAATAGAAGGTTATGTGGAAGGGAAAAGTGTGGTAGAAAAAGGTGCACAAGCAGCAGGGATGACCGCAGCCTGAAGAGGATTGTCAGGAAAAGGCCATTCAAAAGTGTTGGGGACTTTCACAAGGAGTGGACTGAGGCTAGAGTTAGTGCATCAAGAGCCACCACACATAGACGGATCCTGGACATGGGCTTCAAATGTCGTATTCCTCTTGTCAAGCCGCTCCTGAACAACAAACAAGGTCAGAAGCGTCTTACCTGGGCTACAGAAAAAAAGAACTGGTCTCTTGCCCAGTGGTCCAAAGTCCTCTTTTCTGATGAGAGCAACTTTTGCATCTCATTTGGGAACCAAGGACCCAGAGTCTGGAGGAAGAATGGAGAGGCACACAATGCACGATGCTTGAAGTCCAGTGTGAAGTTTCCACGGTCTGTGTTGATTTGGGGAGCCATGTCATCTGCTGGTGTTGGTCCACTGTGCTTCATTAAGTGCAGGGCCAACGCAGCCGTCTACCAGGAGATTTTGGAGCACTTCATGCTTCCTTCCGCAGATGAGCTTTATGGGGATGCTGACTTCATTTTCCAGCAGGACCTGGCACCTGCCCACACTGCCAAAAGTACTAAAACCTGGTTCAGTGACCATGGGATTACTGTGCTTGATTGGCCAGCAAACTCGCCTGACCTGAACCCCATAGAGAATCTATGGGGCATTGCCAAGAGAAAGATGAGGTACATGAGACCGAACAATGCAGCGGAGCTGAAGGCCGCTATTGAAGCATCCTGGTCTTCCATAACACCTCAGCAGTGCCACAGGCTGATAGCATCCATGCCACGCCGCATTGCGGCAGTCATTGCTGCAAAAGGGGCCCAAACCAAGTACTGAGTACATATGCATGCTTATACTTTGCAGAGGTCCGATATTGTTCTGTTTCCAATCCTTGTGTTATTGATGTCATGTAATATTCTAATTTTCTGAGATTGTGAATTTGGGGTTTTCATAAGCTGTACGCCATAATCATCACAATTATACCAAAGTAAGGCTTGACATATCTCGCTTTGCATGTAATGCGTCTATCTCATATATTGGTTTCACCTTCTGAGTTGCCATACTGACATACTGTAAATGAACATTTGCACGATATTCTAATTTTTCAAGTTTCACCTGTAAATAGGAAGCAAACCCCACACTCACTAGCACTGATGATGTTTAGTTGGGTAATGAAATGTCTGCAATTAAACAGCCAAGCTCAGAGAGCACCAAGGACTCCAAAAAAAAAAAAGGACGGTAGTCTACTCTTATTTTAATTGAGCCCAGTTACAGTCTTAGATCACAAGATTACCAACAGAGGGTCTCAGCTCAAGAATCCATGGGTTAGCCTTTGCCTCTAATCCAGGAAGGATGTCCCCTATTCCTCCAAGCCTGCCATCCACTGTAGTTAGTTTGCCATTAGTAAAACAAATGAAATACTGTGGCAGAGAAGGAGAATCTGAAGACCTTTTACCTCTGAAAGATGTTGCAGTATCTCACAGTAAGAAAATTTCCATTTTGGAAATCCTCTACAACTTAACTTCAGGGTGACTATACTTTAAGAATGAACAAAAGAAAGAATAAGCCTCTTTTTGTAAAAAAGAAAACAAAAACAAAATTCATTTGCTACCACCCACAATGTGTAATTATGCTTGCACATAAGGTTTGGGGGTATAATTTGGGGGGGGGGGGGGATAGTGTTTAATGTAGAAGTCCAGATGTCACCTGTGTTATAAACATGGACTCAATAACTAATGATAATGATTAGCATCTCAGTGTGTTTTGTAATGCAAAAATCCAATCATGTAAAGGTAAATGATTTTGTCATATTTTTTTTCTGTCAGGTATAAGTCAAATATAAACAGTGTACAGAATGAAACAAAAGACTTAGACAGGGTTATCGATGCTTCCATTTTTAAAGAATGCTTCAGAACTTTATTCAGAACAAGCAATGCCTTTTCTTCTCAAACTCTTTCCTTGTTTTGTAGGAAAATGATTTGGAGCCATATGCTACCTTTGTGCAAGTGGAAAATGTAATCTACGATAAAGCATATAATTTCTCATCACGTTAATGCTTCTCAGCTTTCACCTTCAACATAAGGCATCATCAGACTTGAACTGAGAGGGGAAGTATGTAAGGGCAAAAATGAATAATTACAGTAAATGGCAACTGCTGTAACTTTAAATCAGTCTTCCCACTGAACATGAGTACATTTTGCCTTTTCTCATTCTTGTTGTCACCTGCCCCTCAGCCTGTTTCTCTGGTTACATTCTGCAATCCCTGGTTGATAAACCAGTCAATTGGCTACTTGCAAAACAAAACAAAAAAAGCTAAGTAATTCTCCAATTCTGTTCAAGCTCCACAGAATTCTTCCAAGAACCCTCCTGGCCTGTTCTGTACCAGGAACTTACTTTTTCTCACAAAGACTGAAACATCAGACTTTAAAACGGCTATTCTTCCCTCATCATTCTGCCTAAGAGTGAGCTGAATTTGAAAAGCTCTCAGGATCAAGTTAACACAAGATGATTATTCAAGAATTCATAATGAAATTTGTTTTACTTCTTCTGTCTAGTTGTGTGTCTCCATGGTCACACTTTGCATTAGAACCTCTACAATTTCTAAGCATTAAATTTAGTCTATTGTCTTTCAGAAGGCCTGAGAAAATAGCCTTAGTGAGATTTTGTAGACTTCTGGACAGACCCATTTGATTTTACAATGGATGAGATAGCTATCATTAGAAGTGATTCAACAAGCACACAGCAGACTCCAGATGACTTGACATTTACAGTCTGAATGGAATAAATGAAGATAGTGGAAGGAAAGCAGAATTTGGTCAAAACATCGTCCTGGATATTTGGCCTCGTTCTGGCATTTTTGAAGTGTCATAGTGATGCAAACTAAATTGGGTTAACAGGAAGGCTTAGGGCCAATTACTCGTTATATGTAAACATATAGAAATAAACCTCAATTGCCACTTCTTGTAAGTAAGACCAGTTTTGACAGGATGTCATTTTGAATGTACAGAAAGTTTGTACAGAAAGCTCTAAGGGAGGATATGTAATTCTTTAGACATAGGGAGGAAGTTTGCTTGAATTTAGAATTTAAATGTGAACTTTTTCTAATATTCTATTTTGAACCAATATACAAAGGATTGAAATATGTAGTTAACTGAATTTTGCAATGCAGCTTACCAATTTAAAAGGAAAGTCTACTAGAAAAAAGTCTTCACAAAAAGATACATAACTCTAAAAGTAATATACAAAAATGTAATCATTTAGTAAATTTGCTTGCAAATAGTGTGTACATTAAGCAAAATTGTGCACACAATTTATATGATAAATGTGCAACTACATTTGATCTAACGTTTAAAGGAGGAAAAATTAAAAACCAAAATAAATCAAAGCATATAGATTCACCCACTCCTGTTCTTCTCCCTCCTTTCACACACTGTTCAGAACTGTCCCACAAATCACTTTGGCTTTCTTCCTTTGGAGGCCCTCATGGACAGACGTAGGTTTGGATCCTGGTAGGGAGAGTTGTAGCATGTTCAGTGTGTAAAAAGAACAACAACAAACAAAATTCAGTGTCATTTAAGGGGAAAACAGCCATCTGAGATGTACAGCATATTGTTATGTCATCAATAATGAAAGCATATTATTTGCCAAAATACTGTTGCTATACTACAGAAAATGTTTGGCATTCAAATCTGAGATTCTGCAACACTACATACTATATTTGTCTGAAAAGGAGGTTATTTTTTTCTCTCCCCAAATAATTACCTACGAGTTGGGTGTGTGTGTGTGTGTGTGTGTGCGTGCACACATGCGCGTGTGACAGATTGGGTGGGGAAAAATCACCTTTAGGAACTTGAAATTATCAAGAGCCACTAGGTGGCATATTAGCCTAATGATCAATTAAATTGTGGGAACTTTTCCACATAGTAAGCCTGGGAAAAATTATCTTTCAGCTTTTCTATTTCCTAGGGAGCCTTTGAAAAGGAATTATGATATTTATCTCCCTTACCGCCATTTCTCTCCATGGCATCCTAGACACATTTGGTTCTGAAAGCTGAACTAAAGAAGCAGCATTGTTTTAGTCATGGTGATACAGGTTATTAGTACCTTACAACATTTATCTGACAGTACTTGTTAAAAGTTAACAAATCCATGAACCCCTGTTATGTGATATAGGAAGATTGCAGCAGTGACAATTCATATTACTACTATCATAAATGAATGACTCTCCTGGAAACAGGATTGTTTCAAACTGAGTTGATTTTTTTTAATTTAATACCTTGATGTTGCAAAATTACTAAGCATTATGCTAAGCAGGAGAATGTGTGACCGCAGCTTGACACTGAAGTAAGTTTCTCTTCTTTTTACTTATTAGAGGAAATGAAATAAACAAACGATGGGTGGCTTTCCTAGACTCACACAGGATGTCTGTGGACGAAACAGGACCTGTAGATACCAGACTACATCAGAACTTGAGAAGTTATTATTGTAAGTGATTTTGGGGACTGGGGGAGCAATGGTGTCCAATATGAACCAAGGCAGCAGATAAATGAGGGCCCTTAGGGAACTCCACTGTATTACTTTGTGTGAAAGAAAAACAGAAATGTGTAATTATAGTAACAAAACAGAATATATATATATCCGTGACAAAGCAAGGGGGAAATTCCATTGCTATATAGCAGCATAGCTACCAGGAAGAGCCAGGAGTCACTATTTATATCTGTTTAGGAGGACAGCGTCCATCTTCCTGATAATCCAACCAGAGTGGCCCATAGTAAGGGATACTATAAGTGACAGCCAAAGGAATCCAAGTCATTTACACTGTGATCCTTTCATTGCCTTGTTAAAACATGCTTTTTGCAATTCCATTTAAAACTATTATCAGTTATTCTGAAGAATTTTTGTGAAGCAAAAGGCAGGGTATTACAAGCGTGCATCCCATTTCTGAACAGCAAACCAGCATATACTCTGTTTCCCATCAGATTTCTAGGTAAATTTCATGCCCCTTGAAGCAATGAGCAGCTTCTCTAGCTTGTCTGCCTCTGTCTTAGCCAATTTATGCTTCCCGCCCATTCAGGCACTTTCAACAGCATCTTCCTTTCTTACACCCCCATCCATCTACATGTAATTATTTTGAAGAAAGAAAGAACATCTTTCAGACTTAGCATGTGGAAATGCTCCCATAGCCTAATGAAACATGAAGCTAAAATGCAGCCTAGTGGCTCTTCATGATTTGCAAGGGTTAAAACCCATCAATCTTCTGCAAATTTCAGTACTTTGTCTAATAGACTTTTCCTTTTCAATCGGAGAACTGCATTGCAATATTCAAAGAACTGTGAATTTCAAAGGGGGAATGATATATTTGAAAATGCAGAATTAGAATACGTTCACATTTAACTGCAATTTAAAAAATACAACCCTATTACCTGAAGGATTAGGTATCTTCACTGCATCTTTTCCTATAACTCTATACCCCAAATCATCCCTTTCAAAATAATACTTCGTTACAAAAAGTGGCTACTGAGGCTAATTTACATGCATTTGCATGTAATGTGTCATTGGCCATAACCTTCCGATTAATTAAATCTAGGTTAACCTACTACAACACTTCAGAAATTATTGGGACAAGACCAAATCTCCAGGAAGGAGTTTTGCCTTCCGTCTGCTTTTCTGCTTATGTGTAGATGCCATTATGTTCGCTTGTTCCTTAAGACTGTAAACATCACCTAGAGTCTATTGTATGTTTGTCAAGTTGTTTTTAATGGTAGCAGTGTGTATTTGTTGCACTCTGGGCTCTGGCAAAGGATGAAAAGAAATGTTCTTTAGAAAGCTGTGAATAATTCACTGGTGCCAAACTCTTCCTTACCTCAAATGTGCTTATTTAGGCAATCTATCCAGAACTTTGTGAAATCACAGTAAGACTGTTGTCCAAGTCCTTTTGAAAAACAGTACACTAAATTTAATCCTTGCAAAGTCTAGTAGTTCTTATGAAAACTGTTTGAACATGGAAATATAGATATGGGCACATACAAGATGTAAAAAGACGTCATCATGAATTATTCTGGACATGGATGTTTTACTCCAGTGGAATTCATGGCTGTATAAATGCTAATCACAAGCAAAATTAATATTTCCCTTTCTTCACCATTACATATTTTTAAGTGCATGGATGCAGAATCTCTAACATAGCTTGCTCTTCTGCCTTCTAGATTTACAGTATGAAGAAGTAAGATCAAGATATGTCAGAGAAGGCTGAAGCTAGCATGCAAGATATTTAATGCAGCTGTACCACAAGCGTGCTAGGCTTTTCAAAGTTTAAGCAAAGGTGATTTCCCCCCCAGCTATTTCAGGCAATTTAAAAAAGAATTTGACTTTGCACGGTGTTGTGAATATTTGTAGGATCAGTGAAAGTCTAGATTAAGACAAACTGCACATAAATGAATAGCACATCCTCCTTGTAAAAATGCCAGAAAAAACAAACAAACAAGCTGTCTGGAAGAATCAGAGTAACAGTAACTTTATAGGCACTGTTAACTCAGGGATCTGTGCTTAATGTTAATTTAATAAAACTGTGTTTGATAGATTTCATCCTAATAGTTTAGTCTATGAGTTACAGCTGTTAATAATGTTTATAATTGCAGAATTTCATGTTCTTTGTAAGACTGTAATTCCAAATGTCATTTGCCATTTTTACTTTCTATTTGTGCATATTATGTAACTATGTGGTCACCAAGTCCCCCTCAAAGAATCTAGCTTATGTACATTTCTTTCTGTAACCTTAACTGAAAAGAACTTGTTGGAAGTTGGCTGTAATTTTGAACATATGTATTAGTTCTTTCCATTGGCTTTATACTCTAATCATTTATCATTAGTGGCATCACTTTCCAAATGCATTTTCCCATCATTTCCCCACTTCCCCACAGATTATTTCCTTGTACAGGACTTTTCATTGCACAGCTCTGATACTTTCTCCATCCAAACCAAAGCCTTTAACAAGGGAGGGAAATCTAAATTTACTGTTTACAAAAGATCACTGAAATTCAGGATTATATCTGGAAGCTGTGGGAGGTTTGGATGGGGAGGAATAGGTAAGATGGAGTAGCTGGAGTTTGGGGGCTGCAAGATCTTGGAGATTTTCATCCTTAGTTCTGGACGGGGTGCACTTCTCTGATCAGAACTGGTGCACAATCAGGGGACCCTCCTGGACCCAGGGCTCCTGTTTGAAGAGCAGATGGTAGCCGTGTCTAAGAGACTTTTACCCACATTCACCTTGTGTGCCAGTTGTGCCCATTTTTGTATTAGGGGTCCCTGTTCAAGGTTACCCATGCCTTGGTGACTTCTTGTTTGAATTCCTGCATTGTGCTGTAGATAAGGCTGCTCTTGAAGACTATTCAGAAGTTACATCTGGTCCAGAATGCAGAAATAACGCCACTCCTACATGAGTTATACTGGTTACTGATAGGCTTCTGGATGCAATTCAAGGTGCTGGTTGTCAAATGCAAAGTCTTTCATGGCATTTTTTTTTTTGTCTGCGTTCAGTCATTACTGACCCTGCAGTGACTGCCTGGATGAATCCTTGCAGTTTTCAAGGCAATTGTTTTTCGGAAGTGGTTTGCCAGAGCCTCCTTCCTAGAGCATAGCCCAGCTGGCGAGCGCAGGAGGCAGGATTTCCGTTGCTTCGCGCCCTTTTCGGGCGAGCGCGGTTTCGCGCTTACTGGCAACTGGTCCCGTCTCTCTGTGCAAGGCGCTGCCAGCATTTTTCCTCCCACCGGAGTGAGAGTCCCCATTTATCTACTCACGTCAGTTTTTGACCTGTTGGGTTGACAGGAGCTGGGGAGGAAACAGGAGCTCACCCTGTTAACGCGAAGGCTGGACTCGAACCGCCGAAGCATCAGCCATTTCTGGCCGGCAACTTGCAGCGTCATTAAGCCACTGCGACACCACGTCCCCCTTTTTCATGGCATAGGGCCAGGATATTTGAGAGAATAAAAATTCAGGCATACAAGTGCTAACCTGGAGTTCATTTTCTGAGATCTTTGGAGATATGGTGGCTTGGTTTATATGACATTGAATCACAAATTAGCCAACTACATTTCAGCCTAGTATTTTTTGTGAACCTAACTTGTGTGATGGTTTGGTGAAATTGGATTATAACCATGGTGTTTTTACAGCATATGTATGGAACAAGGTGAATTGAACATATGAGGGGAGTTCTCACAATTAACACTTCAACAGATTCCTGATTCTATTAGACTGTTAGAAAAAGCCGTACTGCCATGACAACAAAGTCAGCTTTATCTCTCCTTTTCTGACTCACCAACCCTAGCAGGGTGACTTCCTGCTACAGAAATAGGACTCACTCACTCTTTCCTCTGTC
Organism: Liasis olivaceus; assembly: GCA_030867105.1. Classification (NCBI taxonomy): domain Eukaryota; kingdom Metazoa; phylum Chordata; class Lepidosauria; order Squamata; family Pythonidae; genus Liasis; species Liasis olivaceus. The sequence goes on along the minus strand of CM061352.1, from coordinate 83,401,449 downwards.
TAGTAGGAGAAAAAAGGATGAGTAATTTCTGCCCATCAGTTCTCAGTGAATACATTGCTAGGAGATTAATTGCTGTTAACTGCCCTTGTTACGACTTAAGAGATACTGCTCCAGAGTAACACTCCTATTGAGAGACCTACTCACATAAAGTACAGAATCAGGAATCATTCAACGGGAAAGGACTGATCATTTATAAAAAACCACTGCCACAAGAACGCTCATTCATACAATCCTTGCCAACATGAGTGTAACTAAGCACAGAAATAAACTAGTGAAACTAAAAGAAAAGTAAATTATCTAAGAATCTGGGTTCCAAAATGCAATCCAACTTCACAATTCTCTATCAGGCTCATGCCCCAAATCTTCTTTCTCATCCCACAACCCCTCCACATAGGATACACTCACTCCAATCATTTTTTTTTTTTTTCCTTATCTCTCTCTCTCTCTCTCTCTCATTCACTCAGGACTGGACCTCCCCGCAAGCTCTTTCTAGCATTTCCCCATTCAAAGTATGTGGCCAGAAACACATCTTAATCTTTCCTTTCACTTTCTGAATGACTCCCAGTTTCTTTACTTGCTCGCTTTATTTATTGGTTCTCTCCCAATCATCCAATTCTAATTTCCTTCTATGCTGAATCACCTTACATTCTATGCAGGTCAAAATCACCCTTCCCTTGATAGCTATTCCCAGACAGCAGTCAGTAGCAATGGAGTCAGTAAGTTTTTCCTTCCTTATTTTTTTCCCCTCTCCGGTGGTTAGAAGTACTTCATAATAAAATGTAGCAGAACAATAGCCGGTATTTCACTCTGAAGCAAGTCTCCTGCTCAACAAACAGAATCATGGGAAACAGCTGGGTCTTTTGCATGTTTAGAGAGAGACGAATTATTATTACATATTGTTTAGATCCAGGCTTAAATAAAGCCTACATTACTTATCTATAAACAATTCCCTATTACGATTGAATCTACCTCAAATAACAGAAGAAAGGATGAAACATTTTAGGCAGCTTTAGCCAGCAACAGATAACTTGATCTCTTTCTGCAGTTCTGTTATCTCAAGCAAAGGCAGAAATCTTATTGTCTTCCAGATATGGTTGGATGTCCAAGTTTCATCAGTCCAGAAGAGCATGCTAATGGCCTGAGGTGATAAGATTGCATCTGGAGAGCCACAAGTTCCCCATCTCTGTTTATACAAAATATGCAAACCATATAAAAAGGGTATTCCTTGAACAGTTTATTTTTCTCATCACTAGATTAGAAACACAACTGCTACTTCTGAAGAAATACGTGAAAGTGAAATCAGAGTCGATCCATTGATTTTATCTTCTCCTGGGAGTTAGTTTGCTATATTAGCAAAATAAATCAATTTTAAATTAAGGTAGTGTTTGAACGTACAGCAGGCTAATTCTTCCCCAAATCTTTTGGGATGTCTCCCTGTCCTCCATCTTTATTTGCAAATGAATAAGCTTTAGTTTTACTTAAAAGAGAACAATTTATTTTAACAGTATCTGAGCACATGCTGAGGTCATACATATTGGATGGCCTAATCACATTTCTTCAGGAAAAAAAAATCTGCAATTTGAGAAGAAAGGTTTATTTTTCTTTAAAGAGTTGTTTCAGTTAAAACAAGCTTATGTTTATGACATTGTGAAATCCCATAATTAATGTTATTAACCAGAAGGGTTGACAGACATTCACTCTTTTATTCTTAAGGCCATTGATGACGTGTCTGGAAACATTACTGGTGTGTGTGTGAGTATATGAAGCTAGCAGTAGAAAGAAATACAGCAGTGCTGGAAGAGTTGTTGGATGTGATGGAGTATTGTATCGCTTCTTCCCAAGTGGATCTTATACCTCCCACTTCATGTCATAACTGAGCCTGACTTCATTTTAAATGCAAACAACTCATTTTGACTACTGCGCAGAAATATACTTTCTAAATTTTAGACAGTTTATTTTTGCAAAGAAAACCCAGCTCCATCCTCAGCAAACCAAAATTGTGTCCCCTCACTTTGAAAGATGAGCCATGTTACATTGTGGTAGCAATCTCCAACAGTGTGTTTTTGCCACTTTGGACCATTACTGTGTGCCATGAACAGTCTTAAATTCCCTTATAAAGATAGCTTTTCTCACTAAATGTATCAAATAAGAATACAAAAAGTACAATAAGAAGTAGAATCAAGTTTTTAAAATGCTAGGCCTAAAAGCATGGGAACCATGAACCATGTTGGATCATATCTACTCTTGAAGACAGCTGTTTGAAATGTTTCTAGCACACTTTAGCCTTATGACAAAAGAATGCAGTTGAATGTGTGGCATAGGCCCATTTCTGTATACATCACGAGTTAACCAAGGCACAGAATATTTATACACGCCTATTTTGTAATTATAAAGCACAAACAAAAGGGAGTCTGACTCACTGTCTGTTCTAGCAAAAATCCTTCTTAAGTGTTTTTTTGTCATCCTTAAAATCACTCTGTAATGGAGTATGATTGCCATTTTATAAGCAGAGTTGGGTTCTGGTTTACCTAAAGATGAAGATTTCAAATTTCAAGGTTTACAAATGAAATTGAACTCAAAAGGTCCTAATTCCAATGTGCAAATATATTATAATAATTTAATTATTACTAAGAGGCACATTTCTGAGAAAAAAACAATGTTGAAAACTTTTGTTAACCTACTTGAAACACTCTCAACTCAACATGGAAATTAATGGACAATAACTTAGTTATATATGTGAAAGGTACCCCAAATGTCTGTCTCTGGACCAACCTTCAGGTGCACCAAGGGTTTCTTCCCAAAGAGGTAAGATGGAGACCACTCGGCAAATTTAGTAAGCACTTAACTAGTAGTGCTCTGTTCATGTAGCTCTAATGAAGTCTTAGCAGAAAAGAATGCTTGTATTTTAGACAGTGCTTGGTTTAAAAAAAGTGTGCATTTTATTTAAAATTGAGAAGTATTTCTTTTTCTTTTTTCTATTTCTGAGGAACCTGTGGCAAAAAAACATGATAACCTGCCATTGGCAATATTGGTGAACTTGCAGTCATATGACGATGAATCTCTTGGTTGCAGTCAGGAGCCTTTTTGGCTTTTCTGGCTTTGGGTACTATAATATTTTCATTTGTTACACAACTAGTAAAACTTCATCTGCATTAAAAAAATTAAATGAAAGTTATGAGATTGGGGCTTGGAATTTGGGTTCAGCTGTGGGAAGCCACTTAAATGCCTCAGAATTTCAGCAGTGACAGGATGTCCCCCCACTGTAACTATATTCCCATTGAGCTATATTCTCCCCAAGCATATCCAAGGTTACTATAAAATGAGCTAATTTAGGCAGCCTTGCTGGGAGCTAAACCTTTGTTCTTACATGCAGGCTGCTATCTTGCTGGATAGCACCACTAGAGGGTGGTGATTGGTGTATGACCACCAAATTAAATATGTTGTAGAAGGAGAACTGTGTTAGTCTATGATAGCATAAAATCAAAAGGAGTCTGCTGGCATATTCTAACTGCATAGCAATTTCCCTGCCTGAACTCCTGTACTCTGTTGCCAGCTTGGCGATGGAGTCCCCCAAGCTTATGGTCCTGGGGGACTTCAACCTTCCTTTTCTGGAGCTTGGGAATTCATGGCCAACATGGTAGCCATGGACCTGACCCATGCAATCAAGGGTACAACATACATGGGTGACCATATGCTGAATTGGTTTGTAATGCAAATATTATCCAAATGCATATATATTTTATACATTTATATGCATAAAATATGACTATCATTTTTAACCTATAGTAGTTTGTATAAATGAGTCCCATATTTCATTATACTTGTTCATACAAAGTCTATGTCTATAGGCAATCCGCTCATAAGTAGCACATGCAATCTTGCAAGCATGGTTACAAGGAGACTGGGAGCCACAGGTTCTCTAATCCCGTGTTAGAAGAAAAAATTATTTTCAGAAGCTGTTTCTGTCAGGGCATCTGCAGAAGAAGGATCAGACAATGTCAAAATGTGAGGGCGACTGGGTGACTGAAGCCCTGCCCTTTTAATGGGCAGCTGGGCCTGACATTTGGACATTGTTGACCCCTTCACCCCCAAGGACAACCCTGGCTTCTGTTCAGCATCCAGATTTTTAATTGTAATTACTGTCTGGGTGAAGAACTGGTTATTGAGAAAGGAAATCTGGTATCTTTTATGGAGATCAGTACCTCCTTGTTCAATAAATAACCATTTTAATACCCTCAGAATAAATTTTAATGTACACAAAATTAAATTCGCTAAAATTAAGGTAAGGGAATAAAAGCTATAAAAGAAGGTTACTTTCTGGATTGATGGGTTTGACCCTAGTATAGTAGTCCTTGAAAAAAATTCAAATTCCTATGGTCTTTTTTCACTGCAAACAGGTCTAATAGCTGCCTTGAGTGTTTTTAAAGAACAAAAGTATAATTAAAATATTTTAAATTAGTTCCTGTTATCTTGCAAACCTATTTATGAATCACAAATGAAAAGTTCTTTATATTCTTAGGGTGTGTGGCTACTTGTTGATAAGCAAATTTGCCTGGTCCTGTGAGAAAAAGGCTTTCCTTTATTTAGCTATAACCTCAGCATTTGAATAAATAAATTCTTATCCATGATCCCAAAGCCAACAATAAGTTAAGCAGTGATTTCTTTCACTGGGTTCACTGTTTCATTCTTGTCTTGTCCAGGTACTAATGTGTCTGAATACACTTATTTATTTATATACAGTCACTTATACAGTATGTTGAACGTTGCCTATTCTCATGACTCTCAGCAGCTTATTCACGGATCCTGTCCAGCGCCAACAGAATCTTTTAAAGTGCCTTGTACTGAAATTATTTCTTTCATTAAGCAAACCAACGGCCCTGAATAGGTTGGACAGTAACTGGCAGATATGGCTTTGTTAGAACATCCAAGGTAAAAAGGGTTTTGAGATAGCCTCTATAACAGAAAATCTGAACTTCTATTTGATGATGCAGTTAATAAACTTTATAGTATATCCAAAATAGTTATTCATCAGCCATTCTTTGGAACCCCAAAAATTTACTAAGAAGACTCCACCACATCTCTTAGAGCGAAGGACAAATTTCCTAATATTGATTGTGAAAAGATTCTAGAATATTCCAAATCTATTCTAGAAAAAATCTGAATTAAAGAGCATAGCTCATTTAGGCTATCTATGAGAGGTGTACATCTATGGTAGACTGCTCCTGTAAGCCCCCTCCCGCTGAGCACATTTCCTGTATCATGCTGAGTTGGGCTAATGCTTTAAACATTTTTTCTGCATTAAGTCTTGCTTTCATCTGCACCACTGGCACACCACATACAGACTACTGTCTGAAGCAGGTCACTTCCCTGTCTCAGGGAAAGAAGGAATACAGTAGTGGAAAGTTGTGGGAGATTTGTGGGGAAGACAAATAAAATAATAAAATAAAATAAAAATGCCTCCATTGTATGGGAAAAAATTGTGCTAGTTTTCTCAGTGTTTATTTTATAACCACAACATGGTTTCATTTCACAATTTTGTATTACATATAAGTGTTTTTCCTGAAATGAATGTAAACCTTGGGTAGTAGGAAAAAATTCTGAAAACCACTCTTTAGTAAAACTGAATATATATTTTTTTTCAAATTTTACTAGTTTGTATTTAAGAAAGACACATACTCTTTTTCTATCTTTATTTTTTTAAATATTTCATTTCAGGTGATCCGTTCAATGTACTGGATTTTTAGTTTATCAAGAAGTATAGCTCTCAAATATAGCAAACTCAGTGAGGAAGTTCTAACAATTTTTTGTTCAGTGATGTTAACTGAAATCACCAAAATAGTTTTAGTATAAAGTACGTTTGCCATTTCATTCTTTTTCAAAAGAGATTAAAGGATACCAAATTTATTTTGTATGTTCACCTTCTGTTGCATTGCTAAATGAAAAATGTTTTATTTTTTCATCAGAGTAGGGACCATGGTTTATTTAGCTTTACTTTTCTGCATCTTATTGAGCCAAGAGAGAAGGGGTTATTTTTTAATCTAATTTTTACTACTAGTTCTTTTTTATAAATAACTTTAAGTTTTTGCTTCATTGTAACTGACTGAATTGTACCAAATCTACTGTTTCCATACTTTTAAATAAGTCTAATCGAGTTGTAGCTAATAGTTTAAGGACGAATAAAAATGTCTTCTGTGAATGGACTATACTAATACTCACATTAATATAATATATTGTCATTTATCCTCTGAGATAGTGGATAACCAAAATATTTAAATATTTTAATGCCTTCTGTACTTCCGAGAAGTGAGTGAGTAAATATTTGGACTAAGCATCCTATGACTCATTAAAGCAGCCGCACCTTTTATTCAAGTAGTTAGGTCTTTTTTCAGGCACATACAGACACCTGGAAAATATGCGTCTGCTTTATAGAAGTATTTCACTCCCACACATTCCAACGAACTTTTCTGAATAATTTTTGAAGCATGTATAGTCCCAGTAAGTGTAGCTATTATCCACAAAATATCCATTTTTGGTGGGAGGATAATAGCTATATTATTTTTTGCAACGTTTCTTTCCGTTCATTCACATGCATCTCTTCCTCAGTCATTATCTACAGAAAAAATTGTGATAAAGTGATTTTTCTACACTGAAAGTAACTTTAAAATCTGTAAAGTAATAAAAAATAAATATAGGAATGAACAAGATAGAAGAAATGTGGAGCCCCTCTAACTTTCCTCCTTTCTTCTTCTCAACTATTCTGAAACTTATTCCAACTTCATACCTCTGCTGTATTGAAGTAAATAATAGCAAACTGGAATGGCCAAGTATCTATAAGTTTCACAAGAACCTTGAGGTCTGCCCAAAACTAAGGTAATGGCTTCTATGTACACCCCCTGGAAATGCTCAGTATGATATAATTTAGTAAATCAAAAGAAAGCAGAAAAAACTCTTCCAAAAGGACTACAAGCTTCCCATATTCATGGAATGCTGATGGAAACTGAGCCAACACAACAAAGAATACACTATTTTTAAATAGGAAGACTGGAGGACTTCGGGTGCTTTGAGATGGATAACTCAAATGAGTTATGAGCTTTGCAATGGAAACTCAAAGTCAAAATATATCACAGTATGTATGTATATGTATGTATGAGCAACTACTCTGTCATTTCCTCTTTAAGGTTCTTTTGTATGGAAAGAAAATGTGGGTGATTTAATAATGGAAGGTGACATTTATTGTTTAGACCCCCCTAAACTGTGGGTGTAAGGAGGGCAGCTCCACAATAAAAGCCTCATTTGGAAGCCTCCGTAAACAGAAACTTAGGCACAGGTGTGCAAATTCAATGCAGAGACTTATAAGATCACAGATTCAAAATATAAGGCAAGCTGGTAACAAACAAATCTTGCTGAGGTTCACCCAATATCTGAATAAACAAATGAAGGTTTGACAGTAAAATCCAGCCCAGCCCAGCCCAGCCCAGCCCAGCCCAGCCTAGGTGATGGTCACTGAATAAACTAAAAACTTCATTCAAATCCAGCATGAAGGAAGATGGCCAGAAAACAGATGTGAGAGCAGTTTTCATTTCGCTGGCCAAGAAAGATTAGTGCTTATACTTTCCTTGTGCTTGAAAGAGAAGCCAAAGGACTTGATTTTATGGTTCATGCTAAATTTCAGAAAGCCTTTCAGAAGAGCCAGACAAGCAATCCTGATCTAGTGGTTGAGGATTAATGCAATTCTCTGTGAAATGCTGGTAGCTTAAATGGGACGTAGACTGAGGTATTTGTTACATTATTCCAAGAACTACATGCTTAGAATCTGTGAATTCCCATTACAATTATTTTCACAGATAGAAACATTTCTTGATGAGGATTTAGAGGCAGGTCTTGGTAAACCAAGATTTACCTTAGAAATTTAGGACACTTGCTTCCATATCCACGTATGTAGATTTATCATTATGATTAACCTTGGAAATAGATCTCATTGGACCTTGATAATGATACATTTTCTCATCAGTAGCAGTGGATCCACACAAAGTATCAAAAGATTAACACAAAGAAAATATGAACCTTATGGTAATATCAATTATATACAAGCTCCATATAATTTCTCTAAGGGCACTTCTACATTATGACTTTACCCTAATATAGAATCAGTTTTAGACTTGTCACAAGTTGTCAGCTACTTTTGAAAGCTGGGTGAATTTATTTCTGACTCATCATGTATTTGAAAGCAAAACTGTCTTTCCCCTTTGAAGGGCTTGGCTCTCAGACTTCTACCAGGTAGTCTGTTTTCCATTGGCTGGAACTCCTGCCTCACTCTACTTTCCACTTCTCGGATTCGGTATACAAAAAGCCAGTTTGAAGGTATTTTTAGAATTTATCTTTTCCTCCCTTACTCCATCCTCTGAGCAACATGCAATCACCCATGGCTACAGTGATTAGGGGATAACTGCTGACACACTGTAATTTCACCACTACAGGTTTTTGAATGCAGGAGGAATGGTGGCTCTGAAACTAGGAAGCTCCCCTTATAGCATTCAGAATTTTTTAAACTCACCTAAAAAAATGAGATAGATGATAGATAGATATAAATTCCTATATGGAATGGGAATGTGGAGTTCTTGTTATTCCAGTGGAAGCTTTGATTATGGCACTGATTGAATTACCTTCTCTGCCTCTCCTGTTAACCAACTGGAGGTGCCCTGATTAGCTTTTGATGCTCTCTCTATCTTGTCAGCATTTTGAGGCCAAAGAAGTAAAGATGATGAGAAATTGGCTTCAGATTGTGATCCAGGAATAAAAATCCTGGTGTGATGGAAGTTCCATAAGATTTAAACCAAGCCCTCCAGATGAGTTGGAACTTCAATTCCAGAAATATGATTGGAATGTCGGGGAGTTATAGTACCAACACGTGACAGCAACAGGTTGTTAAAGGCTGGTTTAAATGTAGGGTTTATACAGTTACTGTAAGCTGTCCACGTATTTAAGCTGAAAACTCTAGGCATTTCCCAGATCCACTCAATTTTCCCAAACCCCTCAGAAACATTTTTGTGTGCCCTGATAGCATTCTCATCATGACTATCCTTGCCGTACAGTTTTCTGTAAGATTTCTTTCCTGTTGACTAGTGGAAAAGAACAAAATCAGCGTCCAGCTAACACCTCAATCCCATCCTCACCCAGGCTACAATGTGTTTGTTGTTGAATACAAATGCTGCTCTAAACAGTTGGTTAGGTGCCACAGGCTTTGTCTTCTAGTTCATTAGTTTCAATGAGGCCCAGAGAAATTGTGGAAATTGTGCCATATTAATTGTGCCATACTTCAGTGGGAAGTACAGCTCCATGAGATAAAGTCAGAGTTCACACCAGTGTGTAAGACCAATCACCTGATGGATCAGGAGTTAATCCTGCAGGCTTGTTCTTGCATTTCTTCCTGAGGTGCAGCTGAGCTGGAAACTGGGCCCTTCTTTAGAAATTAGAGGCAGAGTGAAAAATTTAGACTGGAATTAACAGTGAAAACTAGGAATAGAGCTATCAGTGTCATAAGAGAAAAGAAATAAAATGATGTAGATGAAATATTTATAAAAGGTACAGGAAAATCAAATAATGGCAGTGATCAGAGCTCACATCAATAAAAAAGAAATAAAAGTATGTACTTGAGGAAGTTTTACTTCTCTGAAATCACATATTCATGCTTTTTTAAAAAGTGGGATCTTAGCCCTATTTTAAAAATCTCCTTTATACATGGGTAGTAAGTGGAACCACACTTCATTTATTTTATTTATTCAATTTATAAGGCACCTAATTGCAAAGCAACTCCATGCAACCATTTTTTGAAAAATGTAGAAACACATCATAAAACCCAGCAGTGAGACCAATCATAATAATGAAATATGTATGTATGTATGTATGTGTGTATGCATGTGTGTGTGTGTGTATGTGTGTGTGTGTATGTATATATCATGTCAAGAAATACAAAAAGAATTAAAATACCATACATTTCATATAGGCTTGCTAGAAAATCTGGGTTGTTAGAGCTTTCCTGAAAGATAGTAGGTTGGGGATGTACAGACTTTGGGGCAATGCTGCTGTAGTGGGAAGAGGCAGTGACAGAGAAGGTGCATTTCTGAGGTGTCATGAGAGGGCATTGCTTTATTGACAGGATCTGGAGCACGCCCATCCTGCCAGATCTCATAGGATAGGCAGAAACAATTGGAAAGGGGTGGTACCATAGATATCCTGCCCTGATCCATTAAGGGTCTTATAGACAATGACCAGCAACTTAAACTGCACCCAAAAGCAACAGGTAACTAGGGTTCACCCAACAAACCTGCACTGCTGCATTCTTGACCAACGTAGCTTCTGAGTGGTCTTCAAAAGCCACCCTATGTAGAATGCATGGCAGTAGTTCACATAAGAGGATAACCTTTAGTTTTGTCTTTTGCATTATATCTGCTCTCTAATCTGTCACCTGGTTTTGGTACACCCAGCTTCTATCATACAGCTGGCTATGCAAAAAACTCAATTTGCAGGTGTTTCTGTAGTACATATGGGCATAGTTAGGAAGGGCTTTTTATAATTGCAAGACTGGCTACAGAGCTATGTGACATAACTCTGATATATATATAAATTTTGTTAAGTTGAAAATGGTTTTGTTCCCCATTGAATCTAATACTCACTATACTTAATAAAAATATGGTTATGCAGGGTTGAGCTGGAATTTGGAGATGATCTGTCATAGCTGCTTGTTAGCTTTTTCGCTACTCCAAATCCACCCCAATACTCCAGAGTAATTATTTTTAAAAACCTATTTACTACAGTGGTTCTTCTAAAGAAAGTGATGGATGAAGAAATAAATGTAGAAAATTCATGTGGCTTTCTTAAGCTAAAGAGGAGAGGAATTTGTGGACACACATTTGAACTACTGGATTTTACATATATCATGAAAACTGGATTCATAGTATGAGAAATCTACTGGTTATTCCTTTTTAAGTATTTTGTCTATTTTCCCTCTGTTAAGTAGGAAAAGAAATAAATGAGACTTCTCAAAATTTGGAGAGAAAGAGAGGTGAAATTTGGGTTCAGGGTTATTGATTTTATTACCTCTGAAATACAGTAATAATATTTTGGCAGTCATTTTGGAAAACATTATGCTTTTGACAAATGTTACACTTACACGAACAATAAATATGTATTTTTGCCCACATCTGCATTCTTCAAGTATTTTTATGATAGAGCATCTCCATTCTCACAATATATTTTTTTTAAATTATATAAAGCCATCTGTATTTTCATATTTTAATCTGATTCATGCCACGTTGACTTCATTCTTGTGGTTAAAACATGCATGCATGACAGCCAAACCATCTGTATTCTCATTCTATTTCAAATTTTCATGCCAGAGTCCAGATCATCTCCCTTTCTGTGGGTAAAACATGCATATGAGAATATGACCACAGAGTGGCTATAAGCAAAAACAGATGAACATAAATTTCAGAAGCCTTTAACTGAAGCAATTACTGTACAGTAATGAAGGTTCCGTAATACAAAGGCAGCTGAAAATTGATTAGACCAATGAACTTTTTTCAGAAAGTTGTTGCTTAGAGCCACAGCATGGAAATAAAAGCAGAGTCTTTCTCTCTGAGTTTGAGGCATGGCAATAACTAACTAACTAACTAACTAACTAACTAACTAACTAACTAACTAAAGGAAGGAAGGAAGGAAGGAAGGAAGGAAGGAAGGAAGGAAGGAAGGAAGGAAGGAAGAAGAAGAAGAAGAAGAAAGAACAACTGACCTACTCAGAGGCACCCCTGGTATTAATGCAAGTGTGGGAGGTTAAGGAGAAACCATTATGTTGCTACAGTGGGAATGGGGAATCAGTGGCCCCCAGATGTTGATATCCCTATCCCTCACTGTTGATCATGCTGGAGCTGTTGAGAGATACAGTTCAGCACTCTCAGACTGCAGTTCTTGCAGTATAATAGGTGAGCTATTGTTATGCCATCTGAAGGAGAATCTACCTGTGCTAAATAGTGCTGCATCTCCTGAATTTTCTGCATCCACAGGTTTGATGAGTGTATAGGAAAAGATAACAACTCCCTGAAAAGAAAAACCTGTAGGACAGCTACAGTATTTTGGAATGCCAGTACAAAATCTTTGAATTGTGAGAAATATAGCAAGGAATGCTTATGATCTCACCGTTTAAGAACAATTTTTACCAAATGAAATGAACTTAGTTTGTTCAGCCTTTCCTTCACATCTCAAGTTAATCCATATGCTTTATATTTTCTGTTCTTCTTGGAATCCAGAATTGGACTGGATTTTAGACTCTACAGGAGTCCTAAATAGAACTGAGCAAGCCATTTTTTTAGCAAACCATGAACGTGTACACAATATTTCTCAAGCAGTACCATAGGGAACTGTAGCTTCCCTTCTCAAGCATGCCTTGCCAAACAATATGATATCTGGAGAGTGTCAGATAAGGGAAAATTATTGTATATTAACCTGGCTGCATAATTTGACAGCCAGTGGAACACCTTGTTCTGTTTCCACTCTCACAGAGATGGGGTAGGTAAGTATGAGGTGGTGGCTTACTTCTATTTTCAGAGAAGAGGAGGATGTGAAGGAAGATAATAAAACAATGCATAGATTGCTTTTCCAACCAGCATTACTCATTGCTTTATACTGCTGCTGCTTTTTCCCCCTTTGATCTGCACTGGCTACTAATTGCCTACTAGGGACAACTTAAGGTGCTGATGTTGTTCCTAAATGGTTTAGATACTGATTATCTGCGAGATCATTTCTCTCACTATGACTTTGCCTGGTTACTCAGACCAGTGGGAAAGGCCCTTCTGAAGATATCCCTGCTGCCAGGAGTTTATCAGGTATTTGGGAAAGAGTGTTCTGTTTTGCCCCTGATATCCCAGGATTTAAGAATATGATAAAAACAATGGAATAGATAAAAACCCAGGCTATGCCTGAAAATACTTCTGTGGGCCTCAGCCCAAGAAGCATTTTACAGAAAAGAAACAAAGGGCAAAGAAAAAATGGATACTATATAAAGATTTGCTAGTACAGGAAAATGGGAAGATTAAGATGAAATCAAGAGAACAACTGACTGCAGAGGGATTTAATGTCCAATGGTTTTCATATGCACAATTAAGATAAAGATTTAATATAGATAAAAAAGGACCAGGAATAGAATATGATAAAACAGAATTTGAAAATGAATTACGTACAAATGATGAACATGTGATTGCTAAAATGTATAAACTTTTGCTGAGATTTGAAATGGAAGAAGAGCAAGATAAAGAATGTATTGTAAAATGGGCCAAGAAGTTTGGCTATAGCATTCAAATGGATCAATGGGAGACAATGTGGTTAAAAAGTTTGAAATTCACATTGTCTTACAATTTAAAATAGAATTTTATAAAATGATGTATCGTTGGTATATGACACCAGAGAAATTGTCTAGGATGTATAAAGATACTTCTAATTACTGTTGGAAATGTGAAAAACATGAACAGACATTTTATCATGCATGGTAGACTTGTGAAAAAGTGGAAAGATATTGGAAACAAATATATAAGGTGATGCAGAGGGTTTTAAAAATTAATATTCAGATGAAACCAGGTTTTTTCTTATTAGGATTTATGGAGAGTCAACTAGAAAAAGCTCATGGATGATTGGTTTTATATATGGTAACTGCAGTGAGGCTATTATGCACAAAGATGGAAGAATACAGAAATATCCATAACGAAGGAATGAATTGCGAAGATGGCTGAGTTTGCAGAAATGGCTAAATTGACTTGTTTGATTAAGGGGGGAACAACAATTCCTTTTATAAGAAACTCTCATGGACTTTTTGCTGAAAATGGATAAACTGAATTGGTGATTTCAGGATTTATTGATTAAAAAGGTTTGTTTATGGGAAAAAGGTAACCATGATATATAATTTGGAAATGGTAATTACTATGTTTGTAACTGCTGGAAAGTAGATCAGAAGTCGCTTCTTTAGAGATCTTTCTTTTTCTCTTGTTATCTTTCACTTTTTCTTTTATTCTTTCATATTTCTTCCTTTTTTCTTCTTTTTTCTGTTATGTTTCTGTAGTTTTTTAATCTTATGTAAAATTAAAAATTATATTTTAAAAAAAGCATATGGTAAAAACACACCTCTAGAGTACAACCTTCCAACATAGGCATCTGGAGGAAGGAAGTAAGGCTACTAAATATCTGAACAGGCAAAGGAGGACACAAACAATTGGAAAGGAGGACAAATGTGGGGAAAGGAGGACATATTAACTGTCTAATTTTCTTGGCATCTGTGACAAAAATTACAGTGAAAAACTGCAAAAAAATGTACTTAGGCCTACATGTATATGACATTTTATTTATTTATTTATTTATTTATTTATTTATTTAATTATTTATATTTCAAATTTAGTCACTGCCCATCTCACTCAGATTACTTTTTCCAGCATCAGAAAGACTGGTTTTTCAATCGCAATATTTTTCCAACGTATTTTCATTTTCAAGAACATACTGTTTGCTAGCGATAATACAAAATCATTGACCACATGCTTTTCAAATTTCACCATAGAAATATATAATGAGTCATGTGATCTACATAGTCCAGTGATCAATCCAGATTTGAAGGGGCTGGATTGAAATCAATTGCTGGAATCAGGAAATAAACAAGGCAAATCTAGGCTGTTGAGTGTCAATGGATGAGGGAAAAAAAGAAGCAGACAATTTACAAGGTCACAATACACAAAAGTTTGAATGACTACTGTTGTGAAGACAGTCTGAAACAAAAACAAGACACTCAAAAAGCCAGACAATATTTAATTTTAAGGCTATGCCTTCCAGACAGAAGACATGAGGACAATAAGGAGGACGTGTCTGGTAACCCTAGGTGGAAGCCACAATGATGTCATAAGCATTATGACACCATAAGCAAACGCCATACATTCTGTAATTTACATGCATCATTTTCATGATGACCTCCTGAAGTTTTATGTTACTTACTCCCCACTCCCACCCACAATGCAAAGGGCAATACCTTCCACCCTGGGGCTCTCATGCATCCAATTTTCTTGCTGTGTATCCATGTAATTTTCCTGGCAACAATACAAAAATGGTTTGCCATTGCCTTCTTTCAGTTCAGTCTGAAGCTTCTTCTAGATGGGATGTCATGCCTAAAGAGCTGTTCTGCCTTTACTTCTATTACTTTTACTTTTAGCTTTTTCTTCCCCTTTAATCTTACAAGCAAAGTTGATAGCTTTTGCTCCAAAGAGGCCTGCATTCAAATCTATTGAAAAGTTAGAGTCTTTCTTATTATCACATTAAATAGTGTGGAGTATAGTTTGCAGTATAGTATAGAATATAAAAGAAAGAAACAGTCCAAGCGGAATCTGTGGGAATGTTGCATACATTGTGAAATCAGAAAATCTCTTCTACTGGCAGAATAATATTTCCATCAGCACCTGTGCTGAGTTCTGTGGAACAGTTTTATGAAGGATAAAATAAGAGCTTTCCTGGATTCCCTAGGTCATTCTTGAAACTTGAGACTTGAGACTTCAGCTCATAAAAAGCAATGTAGGAGAAAGGGTCAGGATTAATCATTCAAATAAGTGAATATGAAAAGAATCTTCCACAGTAATGTTTCATTTCATGTCCCTCATGTACCTACTTCCTAATTTCATTCCATAGTATTATTGTATTATTGCTGCCTCAAATGGCTACATAAAGCTGTTTTTAAGAAACAATGATGTCATGTTTACAAGTAAAGAGAAAACGTTCAAGATTATAATTATCATAAAACAGAATCTCGTGTCCCTGCTGGGGTCTTTTTAAGTCTTGGTACTGCAGTAAAAATGTCAGTAGCTACAAAAACAAGAAACACAAGCATAAACTCCTACTTTGTAAGAGTGGATTATCTTCATTTTCAAATGCTCAAACAGCCACTTAGAGAGATTTATTGTGCCTAGTGGTTAAGGCTAGAAACCAGGAAACTGTGAGTTCTACTCCCACCTTAGGCTTGAAAGCCGGCTGGGTGACCTTGGGCCAGTCACTCTCTCTCAGCACAACTCACCCCACAGGGTTGTTGTGGTGGGGAAAATAGGAGGAGGAAGGAGTATTAGGTATGTTTGCCGCCTTGAGTTATTTATAAAAATAATAAAGGCTGGATAAAAAAATCTAAAAAAAAAATCAACTGGAAAGTTCTCCAAACCTCATCAGGTTATAGTTGTGGGGGGAAATCAGAGGAAAGAGAACTATGTACCTTCCCTTTAGCTCCTGAATGAAAGGTGGAATATAAATCTAATAACCAAATAAACAATCAAACAAGTGAATGGACCTGGATGCAGCTTGGTTCACTATGAGTACTCAAGAACACGCTCTCTTTTACATAGTACACACTGTTTTTGCTTGTGAAGTATTTTGATCTAGTTTCTTGATTGTTTCTGCAGATGGCAGCATCTGAGCTGAGAAGCTAAGCAGAACTGGATCTGGATTGTTTTGGGTGAAAGATTACTGGGAAGTTGAGAAAAAAAAATGGAAGAAGGCAATGGCAAACCACTTTTCTTGGTCACTCCTGGGCTAGAAGCATATGCATGTTTTACAGAGAAGGCAGTTTTGTCCTAATGTTATCCCTTTGAGCTATCTCAGCTGCTTCTGCATTTTAACACATTTTCACTATCTTTTTAAGCAAGCCTGGGTCAGCTTATTCAGAGATGAGCTGTTTCTTGCCATAAAATACGTGGTAGGGTATAAGTTCTAAAACTGGTGTCTGTTCTAATTATGATATATTATCCCCTGAGGAAGAAAAGTTAAACTCACTGATGGATTTAGTCAGATTTCTGTGGTATGAGGTAATTAAACCAGAAGGAATTCTGCCAACTGCAGTGTGAGTCTTTTAGAAATAAAAATCCAAAAGGGATTTTATAGATTTTTATGTTTAGCTTTAAGAGTTTTATTTCAGGTCCAAAGCATAGGAATATACTGAAGCAATGCCCTGAAAATATCTTTTAATTAATCACAGTTTGACAGACTGCTTGAATCTACTAGTCGTGTTAAAATAATAAGCAAAGCAGAAATGCTGTGGTGGTCTCCATATCAATCATTAGTTGCATTATATAACTCATAATTCATAACCAAGGTTCTATCTGATGATCAGAGATATCCTGACATCCTTATAATAAATGTTTGGGGGGACTGTAATTCTATGAATATTTATTTAGGAGCAAGGCTTTACTATATTAGCAAGGAGAACTTTCTTCTGAATAAGATTGCATTCAGAAGATTAGACATTTTAAAAATGATAAATACACAATAATGAAAAATCAATGAAGGAATAAAAAGCGTGAAGAAACTATTGATTCCTAATTTTAGAATACTCTGTACAAAACAAGTATTTTATAGATGACAGTAGTGAAAACTAATAAAGATATGGGATTTGTGATTATTATTGACTTATTCATATCTATAGAAGAGACTACCCAAAATCATGGACCTCATCAACCTCTGCCTCACTTGTTGTTGTTGTTGAGTCATTAAGTCGTGTCCGACTCTTCGTGACCCCATGAACCATATTGCGCCAGGCCTTCCTGTCCTCTGCCTCACTACCTATTTTCAATTTGATGGACAAATATACCAACAAATCAGAGGTACACCCATGGGATCACCACTCTCAGGACTCATAGCAGAGATTATAATGCAGCATCTAGAAACTATAGCACTTCCATGCATACAACCAAAAGTATGGATCCGGTATGTAGATGACACCTTTGTTACAATAAAAAAGGAACTAGACAAGACACATGAAACTATCAACAACATCTTCAAAGGAATAAAATTAACTAGAGAGGAAGAAAACAACAACACGCTAACCTTCCTGGATATCCACATTAGCAGAGGAAATGATGGCAAATCAGAGACACAAGCCTATTGGAAAACAACCCACACTAACCAAGTAGTCCATTATCAAAGTGACAACCCAACTTCCCACAAGAGGAGCTGTGTAAGAACATTATTCAAATGAGCGCAAACACACTGCAGCAACCCAGAACAGCAGAAAAAGGAAACAGACCACCTAGACAACATCTTCCAACAAAATGGATTTCCATGCAACTTTATCAAAAAACGCCTGACCACTCAACCTACTACAATACAACTAACACAAGCTATGAAAAGGATAACACTGTTATACAGCAGAAATGTCTCAGAAACAACCAAGAGACTATTACAACCACATGGCATCTCCGCAGCACACAAACCAACTAAAGCCCTCCAAAACTTCTTAAATAAACCAAAAGACCCAGTAGCCCAAGAAGAAAAAACAGGAGTCATCTACAACATACAGTGTAAGAACTGTAACAATGTACACTATGTAGGACAGACAGGCAGAGGGCTGGCAGAGCGCATCCATGAACACCAACTAGCAGTCAGAAGACAGATGAAAACTCCTTAATGTCACAACACATGGACAGACTTAACCATAGTTTCAACTGGGAAACTGTCAGCATCTTAGACCAAGTTAAATCCAAAAATGCGAGGGAATTCCTGGAAGCTTCGTATTTTCAACCCCCGGGGAATGCGGGACTGATATTTTATACCTGTTCCAAATTCTAGCTTTTTGGTCTCAACCCCTATACCTGGTCAGCAGACTGTCAGAGGCTCTGGCTTCCGGCTGTTGCTCTTAAATGCCATGTTGGTCTCCCTCATCTGCAATTTGATCATGGATGAGAGGGCTGACTTGGCACATATTACCGAAACCTGGCTGGGCCCGGAAGCGGGGGGGGGTGTCCCTCTCGGAGATGTGCCCAACTGGGTTTCAAGTGTGGCACCAGCCAAGAACCCAGGGCAGGGGTGGTGGTGTGGTGATTGTCATCTGAGAATTGCTTACAGCTTTCAGGGGCACTGCCCCACAGGTCACTGGATGTGAGACTCTGATCATTAAGTTGGGCTCTAGGGATCAGTTGGGACTGTTGCTATTGTACCAGCCTCCCTGCTGCATAGCAACTTCCCTGCCTGAATTCCTTGATTCCATCTCCAGGTTGGCAGTGGAGTTCCCCAGACTTATGGTCTTGGGGGATTTTAATCTGCCTTCCCTGGGAGTGGGATCTGAGATGGCTCAGGAGTTCATGGCTACCATGACGGCCATGGGCCTATCCCAGGTCATCCAGAGCCTGACACAGGACAGTGGTCATACACCAGATCTGGTGTTCCTGTCGGAGCAGTGGCTATGTGATCTGCAATTGGGGGAGTTGTTGGTGTTCCCCTTGTCATGGTCAGATCATGCCCTGATCACCATGAGATTCCTTGGTGCTACTATCCACTGCAGGGAGGCTGGACCCATTAGATTGGTCCACCCCTGGCAACTGATGGACCTGGAGGGGTTCCAGAGGGAGTTGAGGGCTGTTCCTGCTGGTCTGCTGCATGGCCCATCTGAAGCCTTGATTGCTGCCTGGAATAAAAGAGTGACTGAGGCTTTGGATCAGATCATGCCTATGTGACCTCTCCCCTCCCATGGATCCTGTCACTCCCCACGGTTTATGGAGGAGTGGAGGGAGATGAAACAAGAGAAGAGATATTTAGAGCATCACTGGTGTTCATCTAAGGACGAACTTGACTGAACTCGGGTTAGAGCCGCTATTAAGGCCTACCAAATGGTGGTAAGGTGGCAAAGCAACAGCAGTCCTCCACCCTTATTGCATCCACAGGTTGCTACCCCACAGCCATGTTTTGGGTGATATGGGTCCTCTTGGGTACAGGGGGCCTGGGCAACCTTTTGCAGGGTTGTGTGGAGGAATTTGCTCAGCATCTGTTGGATAGAATCACTCAGATTCATTTGCAGTTGGACGGTAGCTTTGCTGCAGGTCTGTGGGAGATGGCTAGGGTGGAGTCTTGCCTGGTTATCTGGGAATAGTTTGACCTTGTTGGGCCTGATGAAGTAGACAGGGTCCTTAGGACTGTGAGCTCAGTCACCTGCTCTTTAGATCTATGCCTCTCCTGGCTTGTGAAAGCAGCCCAGGGGTGTTGTGTGGGTGGTTCTGGCAATGGTGAATTCTTCAAGTGAGGGGGTTGTTCCTGCACCTCTAAAGGAGGCTTTGGTTTGCCCCCTCCTCAAGAAGCCATCACTGGACCCCAAGATACTGGACAATTTTCATTCAGTATCCAAACTCCCCTTTTTGGGGAAGGTGATTTAGAAGGTGGTTGCACAGCAGCTTTCAGAGGACCTTGGATGAAGTAGATTATCTGTATCCTTTTCAGTCAGGGTTCAGACCTGGGTATGGTATAGAAACAGCATTGGTCACACTTTTGGATGATTTCTGGTGTGGTCGGGATGGTGGTTGCACACCCATCCTTGCCTTACTCGACTTCTCAGTGGCTTTCAATACCATCGACTTTGGTATCCTTCTGGACCAACTCAGAGAACTGGAGGTGGGCAGCACAGTATTGTGCTGGTTCGCCTCCTTTCTCCAGGGTCGGTTCCAGTCAGTGGTGATTGGGGAGGAGAGGTCCCGTCCACACCCCCTGCTATGTAGGGTGCCACAGGGGTCAGTGCTCTGTTTAACATCTACATGAGACCGCTGGGTGAGCTCATCGATAGCCATGGGATGAGGTATCATCAGTATGCTGATGATACTCAATTGTACTTCTCTGCCCGTGGCAACTTAAGTGATGCTGTGGACATCCTATCTCAGTGTCTGGAAGCTGTGAGGATCTGGATGGGGAAACAATAGGCTTCAACTGAACCCTGACAAGACTGAGTGGCTTTGGGTTTTGAGCCCCTCTGCTTCTAGAATTTTACCATCTTTGGTACTGTATGGGGTTGCACTGCCCCAAACAGACCCTGTGAGCAATCTGAGGGTCCTCCTAGACTCACGACTCCTGCTCAAAGAGCAGGTTGCAGTCAAGGCAAGGAGGGCCTTCGCACAACTTTGTATTGTGCACCAGTTGCACC
Organism: Liasis olivaceus; assembly: GCA_030867105.1. NCBI lineage: Eukaryota > Metazoa > Chordata > Lepidosauria > Squamata > Pythonidae > Liasis > Liasis olivaceus. Next base: position 83,380,490 of record CM061352.1, on the reverse strand, counting down.
CATTCCTAGATCAGAGGGACCTACTCACAGTCACTCATGCCCTGGCCACCTCCCAGTTAGATTACTGCAATGCACTCTACATGGGGCTGCCCTTGAAGAGTATCCGGAAACTTCAGCTGGTGCAAAATGCAGTGGCACAAACAGTTATGTGCGTTTCTAATAGAACACACATTACACCTCTGCTTCATGAGCTGCACTGGTTACCAGTTTGTTTCCGGGTCCAATTCAAGGTGCTGGTATTGACCTTTAAAGCCCTTCATGGCATGGGGTTGGGTATCTGAGGGACCACCTCTCCCCAATTTCATCTGCCCGTCCTACCAGATCCAGCAGAGAGGGCATGTTATGAGTTCTGTTGCCTAGGGAGCTACATTTGGCAGACCCTAGGTGACAGGCCTTTTCTGTTGTGGCACCCATGCTGAGGAATCTTCTCCCCCCTGAAGTGGGCTGGCCTTGTCATTGTTGAGCTTACAGAGGTCTCTTAAGATTTGGTTATGCCAGCAGGCCTGGGGACTCCAGGGGACGGAAGAATTAGTAAGGTGGCTCCCTTATTTTTAATTTCCTTTTATTCTCTGTTTTATTTTGTTTTATATATTTTTAATGTATTTTACTGTTTTTAGCTTTGTTGTACACTGCCCAGAGTCACCTGTGGTGAGATGGGCAGCTATATAAATTGATTAAATAAATAAATAAATATTCAGACAAGGCAGCCATCAACAGGCACATAGAGATAAACAAACATCTACACACTATTCAAAAGAGACAGTAAAAAGGAAACAAAAGACCAGAACATCTCACCAGCAATAATCACCCAGATAAGCAGAGATTAACACTAAGATTAACATCAGACAAACAATCAAGTAGTAAACAATATCCTAATCAAGGAACTATCAGAAGAAAAAAAACACCCCACCCCCCCACCCCCCCACCCCCGCCCAACACTGGCAGGGCAAGCTACTGTATATCAACAGAGAACAAACCCCACTCCATTCTAGCATTGAAGATGTTACCTAGCTGGGTAACAAAACATTTTCAAGATAACAACCAAGCTCAGAGAACCCCAAGGACTCCACAGTTATTCATATCTGTTTGCCTCTGTTGCTAACCTAGCTGGTTTAGTGTAAGAAAATGTAAGACACATACAGTAAACATGACAGAGAGTGGATCTCTTACAAAATGTGAAACTGGGATAACTGACAAACATTAGACTTTTTGCTTTAACTTTTATAAGCCTGTATTGTTTTTTATTAATGTATCCTTCAGTTAAGAAGCTTATATTAGGCAACCCACATTTATATTCTAGCCATTCTGTGAGGTTATTCCAATCTCTTAGCTCCCTCATTTCTTAATTTCAGGCTATAGGCCTAGCAACTGCTGTGATTATTTCAGGTATATTAAGGAAGCTGCAATTCTATCACCATTCATGCATCTGGCTTCATACAATAACTTTTGCCAAAATAGAATTATAGGAAGGGTTTTCCTGCCTTTTCACCCCAACCCTCCAAATCCCCAATGTAGTACTCTTCTAGAGCATTTGCCTTAAATGACTGTAAATGTCAAGAGACTTTACACTTGTGTAATTTCTAGCTTGTAGTCAGCTTGTAACCATAGTAGCTGTGACTGCAAAGCTGTACTGTATAAAAGAGCCCAACTTGACAAGGCAGTTTGGCATACACTAGATAACACAAAAGTGGAGTAGGGAAAGAAAGGGCAATTGATTAAAATTCTCCTTTTTCCTTAACATTCCACAGCTACTTGGATGTTAGCAATAGCTTAAAATATACTTTTACTAATCGGTCATCACTCAATTAAAATAATATTTTTAAAGAGAACATCAATCAAAAATGTCTATCCAATACCAACTGATTTTGGGACAATAGGGTAAAACAATCTTTTAGATGAAAAAAAATGTGTAATCTAATCTTCTGATGTTATTGGACCAGCTCCTCTGAGAGAATAAGGCAGTATTAATTGTATTATTGGCCAGGGATGCAAAACTGGTAACATGCTCCATTGTGTGTCCTTGTATGGGAATAGCTGGGTTACTCTTTTCAACTGTTAAGCATTCAAAGCTTTGAGTCTCTCAGTTTTAAAAAAGTAGTATATAGATGGAATGAAAAGCTGAAGTCCTAAAAACTTGGTTAACAACTTTCTGAAGATATGGAATCCAAACCTGGATTTTTCTTTGAAGTAAGTATGAATTGAAGGATTAGATGGGATAATTCTTAAATAAACTCAGAAACTTTTTCATAAGATAACCCTGCTTATAGAAAATAATATGCAAACTGTGGAGTCCTTGGGGTTCTCTGAACTTGGTTCTCTTCTTGCAAATGTTTCACTACCTGGCTAGGTAACATCTTCAGTGCTAGAATGGAATGGGGTTTGCTCTCTGTTTATATACTGTGGCATGCCCTGCCAGTGTTGTTGGGGGTGGGGGTTTTGTTTTGTTCCTCTGGTAGTTCCTTGATTAGGGTATTGTTCACTGCTTGATTGTGTGCCTGGTGGTAATCTCTGCTTATCTGGCTGATGATTGCTGGTGAGGAGATGTTCTGGTCTTTTGTTTTCTTTTCTATTGTCTCTTTTGAATAGTGTGTAGATTCTGTTTATCTCTATGTGTCTGTTGATTGCTGCCTTGTCTGAATACCAAGCTTCCAAGAATTCTCTTGCATTTTTGGATTTAGCTTGGTTTAAAATGCTGACAGTTTTCCAGTTAAAACTATGGTCCAATCTGTCCATGTGTTGTGAGATTAAAGAGTTTTCATCATGTCTTCTGACTGCTCGTTGATGTTCATGGATGCGCTCTGCCAGCCTTCTGCCTGTCTGTCCTACATAGTGTACATTGTTACAGTCCTTACACTGAATGTTGTAGATGACTCCTGTTTTTTCTTCTTGTGCTACACAACCAACACAAGCTATGAAAAAGATCACACTGCCATACATCAGGAACATCTCAAAAACCACCAACAGACTATTACAACAACATGGCATCTCCGTAGCACACAAACCAACTAAAGCCCTCCAAAATATCTTAAGTAAACCAAAAGACTCAGTAGCCCAAGGACTCCACAGTTCAACCCTGAGCTACAGATATTCACCTCTATTAATATGCAAACTGATTCAAGGACATCTGTAGTTGCAGGTGTGTGAAAATCTGCAAGTTGGTGGATGTGTGAAACTCTGCAAGTTGGTGGGTGTGACATCATGATCCAAGTAGTGCCACTTTTGTGTGTACTCACAAAGCCACCTTATTTTCTTTCTTTTCTTCTCAATTAGTTCTCTTGACTAGGATGCTTGGGTTCTTAGGCTCAGCCACACAAGTCCAGTACATAAAAACCTTCTTGCAAACCAGTGTTTTCTTTATTCATGACATGACAGGTTTTATTCCCCCAGCGGTGTGAGGCTAACCATGTACTAAACATTCAGTTTAAACAGATAAATAAATAGTGTTCCCATTTCCATCTCTGCATTTGACTAAGGGAAAGATAGCATGCAGTAAATGTAGAGAATAAGGAAGATGACCTTGATGGAAATATGCAGGAACTGTTACCTAGGCAAAAAGGGCCAAAACATTTTTAAAATCCAGAACAACAAGATAACATTCAGAAGGGACTTAGGCATACACCTCTACTTCACTGGAGGAGGAGGAGGAGGAGGAGGAGGAGGAGGAGGAGGAGGAGGAGGGGAACACAATCAGACTTGCAAGATTCTGTTATTATAGCTAATCTTAATAAAAGTATGTTTAGCCTTCCTGTTGAATTGATTTCCTGGTATGATCTATCTAGTGGGGCTGAGAATGAAGCAGTAAATTATTTTATGACTTAATTGCTCAATCACTCAGATATTAATTCATTCCCTGCATGCAGTAGTATAGTTTTGATTATTATTACAGAGAGTATGGCTAACTTAAACGATATATAAATATTTTTAACTAAATTCTTCTTAGAATTAATCAAGGATTTTAGATAAACTTAGCTGGCAATCTCTTATGGTTAACAGAACATTGAGCTTCAGATCCTCTTCTCTCCTACGAAGTCTGTGCCAGGTAGTCTGTCCTCCTCCATCTTCAGTGATCTTCCCTTTACCCAGGAACCTGCCTATCTTCAGTCACCTCCATTCTGGAACAGGTGATTCTGTTAGAATTTTCTCATGGGAAGAAGTGCAGCTTGTTATCTTCAAAACAGTGTTTAGGCTAGAAAAGCAAGTCATGTGTTTTTTTATATTATTATTAGTTGGCACGTATACCGCTATACTGCTATTTACTGCCACCTATTGACATATGAATGCTAGTTACTCAAGGGGTGGCAATAAAACGGGAGGATTATATGCCCAGCTGCTCAGTAGAGTTTTAGCCATCATGTAGTCAGTTTTATGGGTTATGTAGTAGTAACTAATAACCAAGTAGTGTACCTCTTCTCTGAGAGTTTTTGGCTAGAGACTTTGTTATACTTGTGAAGTGGATAAGTCTTGGATGCCACATATGAGAAGAAGTGATTTTTTCCTAGATTTTGCATGAAACTTGTATTTTATGTAGTTTGTATTTTTATCAATAAACAACCAGATATTTTATATTTTCTGGCTGGATTTCTTTGGAGAACAAGATATGGACATTGCATTCTTTAAATCTCTCTCATGCTGGTGTGTATTTTTGGCCATTTACTGGGAGTATTGCTGTACTCTGCACAACAGATTCTTCAGCAGCCATGACTATCTAAATTCAACTTGGTTTGCCAGTTTCTTCTCTTTCTCCATCTCCATCTCCAAATCTTCAACTTCTTTCCTGCCAGCTCATCAATCATTTCAACCTCTTTTCCCCACACCAAGAATGAGAAACTCTATGTGGAAAATTTACCTGTTTCAGTTCTTATTTTCTCAGACCCGACCAAACAACTTATAAATTTGGGGGATCATTTGACAGAGTGTTAGGTTGTGTTTATTTCTCCATTGTGTCACTCACCCCATTTCATTATTTTATATTTATTGTTCCTTTCCTGTTTTTAATCTCCTGCCCTTATTTTTCCATAGATCGCTCCTAACCTATAACTGAATAAACAGTATTTCATTTCTGCCATTTATATGCTGATCAGTTCCAAAAATAGTCTGAATGGCTTACAAATGCCACGGAATTGGTATTAAGATATTGGAGACACTTGCCATTGATTGCTTTATCTTCCAGAAATTTGCCTAACTACTTTTAAAATTGTCCATATTATTGGCTATTACTGGTAAAGAAGTAGTTTCATTTTCTCTATTCTCATTCTCCCATCATTCAGCTTCATTAACTGATCCTAATTATTTTTACATAACAAAAGAGAGAGAGATCCCCTAGGATGGGAGCAAAAAAAAAAAAAAATGAAAGGGGAGCCATCTTTAAATGATAGGGTAAACAGGATGTGAGTGAATCGAAACTGGTTCAGTCTGGAAAAGTTAGAGTAGGGAACAGTCCTTCAAAAGAAGATGTCATCTGCCATTGTATAAACTTCTTTTAATCTTAAACACAGGTGTCGGCAGCAGTTTATTGATCTTGAAAGTATAACGAAAAAAGAGGATGGCCTTGAAGGACAAAAGGAAGATCCACTACCAAGGCAGTGATAAGCTAAAAGAAACCTGAGCCCCAGCCAGAAAGCAATTTGTAAAAACACATCAGACAGGCCCCCCCCCCCCCCCGAATTCTAATAAAGATAAAAAAGGGAGGAAAGATAGTACATTCAGCCTTGCAAGATTCTGTTACTATAGCAGTTCTAATAAAATTAGCTTAGATCTGCATGGTATCTGTTTGTTAGTCTGGTCTATCTGATGGGGTTGACAGAAAGGCATCATACACAGAGAGAGAGAGAGAGAGAGAGAGACAGACAGAGAAAGAGAGACAGATTTATCATTATTAATTCACATATTCCCTCTTGAAAATGAACTCATTCCACTGTACTGTCCTCCTTACCCATGTTTTCCCAGATTAGTGACTGGGGATGGGGTGGAATTCAGAAGTTAGTACGTACAGTGTATAAATATCCAACCCTAGCTGGGTAGCAACACCTACTTGATTTTGAATGATACTGGAAAGCTAACAAGATCAGACCTGGTTAGTATTTGAATGAGAGATCACTAGGAAAATCCAGGGCTGTAGGCTGGACTGCGAAGATGAAAAAACATTCTGGAAGAAGACAGTGGAAAACCATTTGCGGAATGTGGCTAAATCATCAAGAAATGAGCTCATCTTTGCCTTTTATATAGATGGCCAGGTTTTATAAATACAAGCACCTATGTTTGGCTAGATGTTGTTTATTAAACTTTGTAGAATTTAACTTTAGGGAGCTATTATATTTACTTCTTAATTATAAAATTAATGTTTTAGAACTCATCTGCTGGATTTGATGACAAATCTGTTTTGAATTCTGAGAAATGCACAGTAAATTATTAAATAAAATTGGAGGGTATCTGGGCTGTTCAGATGCTTTCTGTTATGACTTTAAATCAGATTGGTGTACCTCTTCCTCTGCAATATATTTCATGCTACTGGAATGTATTATACTCTAAAAAGGCCGTACATTTGGGATTATGAAGCTGCCAAAATGTTTTCATGTTTGAGAGCAGACTTCTGTAAAGTAGATCCATTTTTCCCCAATAACTGTTGAAATGAAACCCTCCTGAGTAAGAATGGAATAATTACATAACAGCAAAAACAAAATGACACATAAATCAAAACTCTGCCTAGTGATGTGGGAAGCATGCCAGCTTTCTTCTACATTAAAACAGTTCCCCATTTGCTCAACTGAGTTCCTCTCCTTCCTTTGTTCGCATGAAATTTCATTTGTTTTTTATAAAGATGTTGCTATAGATGATTGGATGGAACACTCCAAACTATACAAGTTGACACAGTTAAGCTGTAAATCTTGAATATAGGAAACCCGACCCATAACTGGATTCTCCAACTAGCCATATTTTTTCTTCACCAATACATTCCTGGATAGCATGACTTTTCTCAGTGCAATCTGCCTGTACAGCTGGAGCAGATAAACAAATGGGATTCATTTATACCACGTCATGAAAAACTCTTGCTGCTGTTTGTTCTGCAATATAAACCGTACAAGTACCTGGACCCAGATATCTTCTTCCATTTGTAACTCATCCATCTTTGCTTCAGTTTCAGTTCTTTTAAGAGTGCATCTGTAGTATTAAGAACCTGTGTTTGCCCTTTATTTAATCTTTACTTAGACCTATGTTCTCCTCTGCAATTAAAAAAAATATATATTTGGAATGTATTTAATTTTACTCTTTAGTATATATATGCCTTCAAGTCAGTTTTTGACTCCTGGCAACTGCTTGGACAAGTCCCTGCAGTTTTCTTTTCTTTTTTTTTATTGTAATGTTGTAAATCAAATACTCTGGTTTCTCTTCAGATGATATAAATCTTTCGCCTTTTACTAAAGAGTTCCTGCAGTTTTCTTGCCAAGGTTTTTCAGAAGTGGTTTGCCATTGCCTCCTTCCTAGGGCTGAGGGAGAATGACTGGCCCAAGATCACCCAGCCGGCTTTTGTACCTAAAGCAGAAGTAGAATTCACCCTCTCCCAGTTTCTAGCTTGATGCCTTAACCACTACACCAAACTGGTGTCTATACACACAAACACACAGACACACACACACACACACTTACATACACGCACGCAAACACATACAATAAGTTAATTTTGATGCAAAAATCTATTATCCAAATCTGTTATCTGCTTAATTTAAAATTTTATTTGCAAAGAGCAAGACTTCTATCAAAACACATATTTTATATAACTTCTCTGAGGAATTCATGGTAAATAAATTTAAGATGGTATATAAATGCTGTTTGCTTAGAAAACATTTCCCAAATTCTTTCACAGTGAAAAAAAGTGCAGATTACTCCAAACCAACAAAGAGGATACCTTTCTTTCCAAAATCATTTACTCAAGAATTTTTTCATTACCGTAACCGGAGCTGATGCATAATTAGTGCTTAAAAACCACTATTACAAAAGAAGAAACTGACAAGCTGTAATGAAAAAACATTTACAGAAAATTCTATAAAGCTCATCTGAGGTGAGAAAAAAGTATTTCTATCATGCTGGTGAATTCTTATTTCATAGGCCTTTTTTTTTTTACAGTAGTTTTTATTAAAAGTTCTACATATATAATAAGAAGTATATTAAAAGAAGAAGGTATAATAAATGTGAAAGAGAAAAGAAAGGGAAAAAAGAGACAAAGAATAAAGGAGATAGAAAAAAGAAAAAGAACAGAAAAGTACAGAAAACATGAAAAGAAATATAAAGAAATGGCTTCTTATCTTCCTCTCGGCAGTTATACATACAATTCTAATCAAACCTCTCTCTCTAAGATTATTTCATAATTCCCTTCTTTCTTTAACCTATTCTTTCTAATAGTCCAAGTCATGAGTCACAAAATCATGTTCTTTTTTTACTCAAAAAGTCCATAAGGGGATTCCAGTCATTGATGAATGTCAGTAATGACCTTTCTCTAATCAAAGAAATCAGTTTGGCCATCTCAGCAAGTTCTGTCAATTTCACCAACCATTATTCCATGGTGGACAGTGCTGAATCTTTCCATCTTTGTGTATTTAATAATCTCACCACAGTAATCATATATTGAAATAATCTTCCATGAGTCTTTTCTAACTCTGCATCCATAAAAGGAGAAGTTCTGGCTCCAATTGAATATTAATCTTTAAAATCCTCTGATCAATGTTCATATTTGAATCCACAATTTTTTAGCTTTTTTACACATCCACCAAGCACGATAGAATGTCCCTTCATGTTGTTCACATTTCCAACATACATTTGGAATGCCTTTATACATTCCAGATAATTTATTTGGTGTCATTCCATGTGATTTTAGCAACTCATGTTGTTTATGGCTTCATTCTGTAGCTTCAGTAAGCCTAGGATCATCTGGAAATCTCCATCTTATTTTCATGTTTTGCTATAAATACAGTTCAAAACAGGATGGTGCTATTTGATAAATATATCATGGAGGAACCATTTGCATAGTTTTACTTGACTGGCAGTGAGGAATTCATAGACCATGTTTTCCCATGGCATCAAAATGTCCTGTTAACATGTCCTCATGATGACCGAACCGTAGCCTAGTCAGATTATTGTTTGTGGTTCCTTGTCCTGCAGTTTTATATATCCCAGAAAATCCAGAAATATTCCAGAAAATAATATTCCATATTATTACCAAAAAATTTCCGCAATGATTGTTGCTTGCAAGAATAATTTCATTTATAACTCTCCTATCTCCTATAGTCCTATCAAGTCTTCTTTGCAGGTTAAGGAGAAAAAGAATAGCAGTTCAGTGCTTTTTGATTACTAGTGCTCAAATCCCCACTTTGAACAGCTCCTCATTCCTTATCCAGTGCTTAAATACCCTCCCCAATCTTTTTTCTTCCCTTCCTAGTAGTCCATATTAGTTCTACTCCTTACAGGGACTGTTAAATACAACAGATCAGGAAAGCATTAAGTATTTGATATTGTACCTCTACCAGAGACCCAGTCTGGTCTAGTGGTTAAGGCATCAGGCTAGAAAGCAGGAGACTGTGAGTTCTAGTCCCACCTTAGACCCGAAAGCCAGCTGGGTGACTTTGGGCCAGTGACCCTCTCTCAGCCCATGATATCAGGCTCGGGCGACAAGCCGGTCAGTTAATTCCTGCCGCAGCCGATGGATCAAAGCGGGCCCTGCACCAGCATTTAAATCATGCCAGGCCTCCTATAGAAAAGAGTGAGTTATTCTACCCTGCTGCATCCATTATAAGTTTTACAAAATTATTTGCTTCAATGTCCTAAGAAACATTATCGATTTTTCTATATCTTGTTGAATTACATCCATGGCATGTGTGAATGAGGGGATGTGGTCAGTATACCCCTGGTATTATTCCATAGCACTATAATTTCTAATAGGTCTTCTCCAAGTCTGTATCTTTTCCAGGTACACCACCATCACAGTCTTTGACTATTGAATGGAATTGTTTCTAAACTTCCTCTTTGAGGAACATCCACAGGATGAAGTTATACCCGCCATGTTCCTGTAGGTTACTTCTAAAAAGCAAAACAAAAGGAGTCATAAAATCTTATGTTAGTTACATCCCTTCTCAAAGATTTTCTTAGATGTAAAATAGTACAAGCAGCTGAAGAAGGGAGAAAACTTCATATTGAAACAATAATACACACTCCTATTTTATACCTTATGTTGACATAACAAACTAATCACATCAGACCTAAATTCTTAATACCTTTGCAAAACCAGACTCAGGAAGACTGGTTTAGCTAACCCTTGCTTTGCTTTGATTAAATTGTATCTGTCTGTTTTACAGTCTGACAAAGGGTTAGCAAAGGAAATAAAACATATCTTATTTTAAATGTAAATATATTTTATTATAAAATTCAATTGGAGAACATTAACATCTTTTTGTAGCTGACAGGAGTAACAATTTGGCATACTAACCTTTTCAAACTAACAAGCCCCAATATTTGACATTACTAAAAGTGATTAGTATCCTCCCCATATAAAGGTTGCCATTTCAACAAAAGGTCATGTGTAAAATATAATTTATCCAGATTGGTGGAAATATGTATTGAATATTTATAAATATTTATGATGATCCAAAGGGCCTCAGGTCTGGAACGGAAACAGCAAAAATGTTTAAGAATTCTGTTTCAGTGCAGCCACCAATTTGTTCTTGATCACATAGGCAATCCATGAAAGATGACAGGTTTGCATGACGCAGGTTTTCAGAATCTATGTCATGCTAACATCTTGAGACCTCACAGTTTCTAAAAATAATGCAAAATAAAATGAAACTAGGATGCTGGGTTTAGAACTGACCTGAAGTATTATTTTGCTTAATTGTTATACTTACCATTTGCTATGTTGCAAAACCTACAGGAACATGGCGGGTATAACTTCATCCTGTGGATGTTCCTCAAAGAGGCTGTGTGGTTCAGGAGCAAAGTCTAACTTTTCTCCTAGCCCTTCACTTTGGAGGCTTAGGGCTCAATTTTACATCAAACAAATTTCATGCTGCTTGAAAAAAGGCCCCTCCTTCTGCCCTGATGTCCCAAGATGTATAACAAACATTGTCTTTACCAAGTGAAAGATGCTGACTCTAGCAAAATATGCTCTGTGCATGTCTAGAGTACAGTAATTGCTCTGGGTATGCCCAGTTTCATAATCTTCTCTTGCAGGACATGTTTTGTGTAAGTCTACTATCATTGTGAGGGTGTCTCACTGCTCAGTTGAAGACCTGTAGTTAAACCTTTTGTACACAGGAGTTTACATTTTTTTACTATTATTTTCCTTTGGAAAGGCTCAGAATAGGGTTTGGTAGGTATGTTCCCTTTTTTCATTGCCTTCTGGAGGTTTGGAAGATGTGTTTTGTTTATGTGTGTCTGTATTTCTGTCTCTAGTTAAGCTTTGCAAGAATATCTGTTTTTAACTTTCAGAAAAGGCAGAAAAGCAGTCTGTAGCTTTAAAAAATTCTTGTTTCCTGCATTTAATGTGCTGATTTTAAAAACTCAATAAAAATGCAACTGTATTAGGGCTTTATTTTAAAAATGGTCAGAATAGAGTTGCTTCAAAATATAGGTTTCCAATACAGTCAAGCCCTAGAATTATCAGAGGTCAGTGTAATGAATTGGAAAATTATGTTAATCATTAACTTTAAGGTGGGCAAGCAGCTTTCCCTAATAGGATTGGATAACACATCATATCCAGTAGAGTTTGTGACCCTGTGAGATCTGTACCACATAGATTTTGATTGTTTATTTTATGTCACTAATTAAAATTACTGATAAACTCCCATTATTGGTATACACTATAACTACTCACAACAAATTCAGTGCCACAGAGAGACCACTTTTGCCAGCAGAAATGGGAAAAAAATAATTTTGATGCAGAGCCCCTAATGGGTGGTGGCTGCTCTTGTGGTGGGCCAGAGGTGGGTTGAAGATGATATTGTGCATTCATATTACTGTCAAACAGTGGTGGAACTTTTTCATGTCAGGGCATGTAGGATGTGAGGATAAGTACTACGCCAGGAAGAGTTTCTTCATGGTCAAAATGCAACTACTATTTAAACTTGGTTTTATTCTCCTCCCACGTTATCCTTTCCTTCTGTGTCAAGAGCAGGGAGTATCACAGTCTTTATGCCTCTTAGCAACTCAAGAAGCCTTTTTTTGTTACAAAGCACATAAAGAAATGCAATAAATAAATAAGCAAGCAAGCAAGCAAGCAAGCAAGCAAGCAAGCTGTGCTTGTCCTCCAGATGGACAGTTTTTAATTCTGCTGGCTTGTTGTTTGTAAATAGGACCAATAGAAGAGAATAAATAGGACCTCTTGAACTCACTGATTTAATTTTACTCTGGAGGTTGGCATCCTTAGTTGTTGACTATTAGAAATCTTCATTTCTTTCTTTGGTGGTTCCAGAATTTGGGTGGGTGGGTGGGTAGGGGTAAGTTTAGCCTAATACTGAAAGCAAATGCTTCCTGAAAAAAATAAACAGCAGAAAAAGTACCTCTTTCAGGCTTGAAATGCTGCTTTGATTCTGCTGGGCTGTTATGAAGTATGACTGCAATAAAGGATGTTGCATTAATTTTAGTTCAAATACCTTTTAAGGCAGAGAAATTTTAAATGCTGACAGATTCTAAAATAAATGTTATATGCCTGTTTTTCTTGGTTTCAGCTAAGTGACCATGGGACTTTGAAGACTTTTGAAATGGTCTCAGAAGCTTTAAATGTCTCAAAGAGATTGTTCACACTTATTATTTAATTTTGCAAAGACAGAGAATGGTTAAATTTACACATTGTCCTAAGCTGTAGCCTGGTTTTACATTTTTGACTTAATGCGTGTTACCAGCCACTGTGGCTTATTCTTGTTAAAACCTCATAGTTTAGACCAGGTTAATGCTGGCTGGGGAATTTTGGGAGTTGAAGTCCACATATCTTAAAGTTGCTAAGGTTGAGAAACACTGGTTTAGACAATATTCTAAAACCCTTTATAAACAAATATATCAAAGAAGGATAAATATTTCAAAAGTGGTAAGTTGTCTCTCTGTGCACAAGGAAGTTAGAGTCATGGCCAGTCACATTCTTTCTCCTCTTCCTTGTATAACCCTACCCCATCCTCAGCATTTCCCAATCATTTATATAACCAACCTAAGGAAGTTTCTAAGCTAGCTAGTGAGGGAAGTGTGCTAATATTTCATACTATGTTATAAATTATGGCCACCTATTCACAGCCATGCTATTTCATCATACTAAACACCAGCTAATGCAGTCTTCCCCTGTGTGCTGCCCTCAAAATGTGTTGTACTCTGTACCTCAATTTCCAAATTCATAATTAGCATAGCATCTATAAGAGACTAGATTGGGGGAGGTTGAACTCAGAAATTGCAGTTCTGAGTTCATTTATGATAACTCTCTCATACTGTTGCCTGAACCCTTCAGAGCAAAAGGAAGCTTGTAAGGGTGATCTTTTCTACCACCAAGGATTCTTCTAAACAAAACATTTCCCATTTAGTAGCCCTGCCTATCATAGAATTTTATGTGGGATCCAGGCATCATAATTTTCCATTCAATATTGCCTGTGTTTTTTCATCACTTGTTTCCCTCTTTTTTCTTTTCACCCACATATTTAAATATTAATTAGGAAAAATACAGACTAGCTGCACATATGCCTTCTGAAGGATACTACTGACAGCCTAACAACTGGAAGCCCACTAAGATTTTATAAGGTACTTGCAGAACCTTTCCATAAACTTCAGTGGAACCCAGCCCTTGCTGGGAAGAAAGGAAATGCTGTTAGCATAATGTGAGCAGTCTGAAGATGCTCTGTGATTGTCTTCTCTTCCACCAACCTCATAACCCTGAAAACAAGAAGCATAGAATCACTGCTCCGCCTCAACTGCTGTTAAGTCGTGGAAAAATAAAATGGTCTCACCCTACTCTGTGCAAAAATAGCTTTTTACTGTGGTTTCAAAACAAACAAACAAACAAAAAAAAACCTGCAGCTGAGCCAGGAATAAATTCACTCCACCCTTGAATAGTGCTAATGTTGCAGGTTCATGGCAGTCCACATCTGGATTAGAACTGGCACAGAAGCATGTGGAAGTACTTTTAATACTTCAGTTGCACTGCCTTAGTTAATAATTCATATTTTGAGAATAAAGGGAGGAGACTATCAGGTTTAACTGAAACCTGGTCAAGCTGGGTAATCACAAAAAAAGAGACTTTTTAATCATGGCACCCTGGCCATATAATGTCCTTCCCAACTGTGATGTCATTTAGCATGATGCTTTTTGTGCTAGCTCTAAATTTCAGAATATCCTAGTTTTTCTTATTTTTTTATCCTGCTTGAAGTTATAGTTTTTTTCTTTAATTTCTGCTCTCTGCTTTCTTTATATACATTCCTTTGTTTATGTTATCTATTGTTATTATTGTCTCAAACTCTTGAGAGATTTTAATGGAAAAGCACAGGAAAACAAAGCAAAGCAAATATATATTCTAAGGCTGCAGTCATAAATATGCACAATTAACACAGAGGGATTTCTGTGAATACTCGTGTTGTTCTATGCATCATATCAACATTTTGGAAGGGTGAGGCACACATGAGAGGAAAACGCATGAGAGGGATAAAAAGTAGAACACCTGGGTATTAGCAGTTCTCCATTTCAACAGTGAATAAGATATCTGGTAATGAAATATGAAGCATTTTGTAAGACATAGCAACAATTGTTGGATCAAAGCTGGTTTCTGTTATTTCCAAAACCTAAGGTAACATTGTGTCTGAGTACAGACTATTACAAAAATAAGATTGCAATATATTTAGGGCTGTGATAGTACTTCTAATTCTATCTATAGTTTCCAAACCACTAAGATTTGTAGAAACTAGACATGAAGTTTATTACAGTTACACACTGAAGGATAATTTTGTAACTACAGAAAACTACTGTGCATAGACAGAAAAGAAACACATGACTTGGAATCTGAGGCCAAAAAATAAAACAGCTGAATAACAAGAGCCACTCAACAATCCCACAGAAAGAAACCTGAAAACACAAATAAGACCCATTTTGTTTTGAAGACAATTAGGAATAAATTGTTGTTTAGGGTGCCCTTCACTTCTTGCCCATAGCTACAAGATGAAAATAAAAAGGAACCTTAGATGATTGGGGCAATTCTTCTTTTCACCTGGCACTTTCTTTTCCAGGCATTTGAAAAGTAGATCATGAAAATCCATAAATAGTCTCAGCATTCCAGTGAAGTTTGCTTTTAACAACATAGAAGAAACAAGCCACTGTAGTTGGAAAAAGGAGGGGAAGGAAAGGAAAAAAAATTAAACATAGGCAAAAATGTTTATGAATGGATTCTGTTTTGGCAAAACAGACAAGGTTGGCCTGATCTTAATGTCCTCGTTTAGCAACCATAATTGGGACCAGCAACTTGGCCATTTAGTGAAATGGTCATGAGTGAAACCATGACTGTGCTTATGATCTTATTTCAGCTTTCCTTTGCTTTACAGACTGGTGAAGGTTGTAAATGTGAGGATTGGTTGTAAAGTTACTTTTTCATCACCATTGTAACTGTGAATGATTGCTAAATGAGGCAGTTGCTAAACAAGAACTACCTGTATTACCCAATTTCAAATCCTGGCAAGCAGTTTTCATTACATTTCCCACACTGCTGGGAGACAGCAGCAGAATAGCATCAGACAAGGCAGACTATGGACTGGATGGGAGAGGTAGGACCTTGCATTGGCCTGAAGTGGACCATAATAGCCTCTCTGACCCCATCTGCTACTGGCCACCTGATGTGGTGAAGCACAACAAGATTTTTTTACAATTATCAGCTGTCTATGGATTCTGTTGGCTTAAGGCAGAAAACATTACTTCAGCACCAGTACAACTAAAGACAACTTAAGATTTGCATATCTATGAGGGACATGGCCTGGGGACGTAGCCAAAAATGATGATACTTTGTATGTGGAGAGGCTTTGCAGGCTTGCCCAACAAATGACCTTTTCTAGTGATCATGATGGATAGTGGACTGAATTAGCTATATAGTGAATATTCAGTCTAATGAAATACATACACTGTCTGAGCACCGGTGCAGGGAAATGCAACAGCATGCACATAATTATGTGCCAAAGAACAGGAGAAGATCAAAGAACCAAGAATCAGGACATGAACTTCAGTGATCGAGAACTTCCCAAGAACAGCTAGATACCTCCTCAAACTGTCTTCTAAATTATTTTATTTATTTATTTAGTAATCAAATTTATATGACTGCCCATCTACCCAATGAAACACTAGGTGGTGAGAGTTTATTACAATTAATCATTATTATATAATATATTTATATTATTTTATTTATGTTTAGTATTATTTATATTAGAAAAAGAGAGAGAGTAAATATACTATATTTACTATAGTATTCTATATTTACTATATATAGTAAATATAGTATATTGCTATATATAACAAGATTCCATAACAAGATTAATGAAAATCCAGCTACTTTAGATTACAAAACAGGTGACAAAAAGGAACTCTATGTGTAAGCTAGGTGAAATGTGTGTGCGCATGTAATATGTAAGAACTTCTCTATTCTATAAGTAGCTATTTTATTTTCTGCTTTTCACCTGCTACTTCCCTCACTATCTTTTCCATGATAAGAATTTTTTCTGGAATCACAAAGCTACATGACAGCTTTTGGTAATTATCTACTAATTTCGATAATTTCTCTGCTTATGTTAGTTGGGAAAATTGTGTTGATCAGTGATGTTTATCTCTAGTTGACTACACTGGAATTGAAAACTGCATTAAAGGGACAATTGCATTTAAGTTTTTATTCAGTAAACCAATGCAATTGTTGTATTGTGTACTATTGCCTTCTGTGGTGATTGTGCCCACCGGGGGCAAAGATTCTGGAAGGGTAGGGAAAAACTTCTCTATGTTTCCCCTGTCCCAACAGATGCGTACAAGCAGGAACATGGCCTGAGAATGAGTATAACCACCCCCCCACACACAAATGATGGGCATGCTGAACTTGCTGGCTCTGTGATATTGGGGTATGGGTGCTACATGAGAGTGGCTCAGCAGTGGGGTAGAACTAGCTCATGGAGCACCTTCAGGTTATTCTGAGAACATTGGTGTTATGGGAAACATGGTTGAAGAAAATGTATCTACAAACCAAGTGCAACATGAGAACTCTGAGAGGATGGCAGCTGATATCTTTCCCCAGAATGCCTCCTTTAGAGAGATCATATGCTTTTTTTTTTTAAAAAAAGATACCTTAATTATTAATTGTTTAGATATCATATTTCAATGAGTTTATTAATCATATTAACCATTTCATTCTTTTATCTCTGAAGAAAGAAGAAATGACATGAGAAGAGTGAAATTATATTTTCTTCAGAGTTCTTCATTCCAAGGTGTATCTACTTGTTGGAACCCTATATTCATAATTTCAAGTATATTATATTACAGCATGATGTACACCATTTCATTAAATTCCATTCCGTAACATTCAACCCAGTCCAGATCTTTTCTGTCTTCCCTTGGATAGGATGACAACTTCCTGTAGTAGGTCCCAGATCTGAGCTGCAAAAATCTGGGCTACTACAAAATGGCAGCCAAGAGATACAGGAAAGTCTGCCTACTCATGGGTACCAGGATTTCTGCAGCCTAGATGAAGGAGCCCTCACTTGCTGGCCAATAATTTTTTTAGCTGGCCTGGGGAAAGCTATATGTAACAGCCTTACTAAAGCAGTTATGTTACTAATGGCTGAGTGCAGTCTGAATCACACAAGGCTCAACAAACCAACATGCCAAGATAAAATTAGAAATAGTTTAGTTCTCAAGTATCTTTACTGCAGGTATTTGGATGTCTTAACCTAAAGGGTATATCTTTCCATATATACAATAGCTAATGTTAAAATAGATAGCTTCATAAGAATTAAAAGAAAATGCTAAGGTTGGAAGGCAGTTTATAGAAACACTGTATGTTGCATAAACCATGAATTATATTTCCCACTAAATAAATGAAAGTTATTTTTCTCAATTGCTTCTGTAGTCATTTGCAGAGCTGGCATACTGTAACAAGAAGACTGAGAAATAAACGGTTCTGTAATGATGTTGCTGTAGAAACGGAACCTGCTATAAGTAATTAATTAAACTATGGCTAGACATGTTTTTCTTTCTTGCAGAGGATAAAACAAACAGGCAGCAAATACATAGAAGAAGCAGCTCATCATATCAACATCACCAGTAAATTATTTTAAGTGAGATTATACTGGAATGTATAGAGAAAAAGATTAGCAAAGCTTGATACATAGGACTTTGGAATTACACACACAAACATAAATGGGCTGAAAGAGTCATAGAAATGGTTTTCAGCTTTTTTTGTTCTTTTATGAATTCCTTTCAGTACAGACACATTTGCCAAATGTTTCAGTTAGCTAGTTGGCTAGTTAGTTTACATACAAAAATCAGTTAAGTATTGGTAATATGCATCAAGACCAATGTAAAAAGATAATTAAGGGTAAACAACAATTAGCAAAGGACTAATGCATAAGTGGTTATATCTTTTGTATGATTATGGGTATAGGAATGAATGGATATTTTCCTAATATGGCATTTATACAGGAAATTTATGTACTGCACTTTAACTGAATGAGAAGTAGCTACTTCTAACTGGAGAATAAATAATTTTAAAAGTAATTCATGTCACTAAGTGCAAACCCTGTTTGTAGAGCACACACAGAAACAAAGGGATTCACATTACAAAATTGAAAAGCTGATTGGTTAGTATAACCACTGCTAGTATGTGTCCAACAACACAATTTTTAATAGTCCTAAAATGGAGAAAGTTGAGAATGTTAGATTTGCCAAATACATTACAGAGAGAGTTGTTATGGAAATGGAGTGCTGATTTTGCTGTATGACAGATAACATGCTGATAAAAAAGGGGGAGGTGGTGAAATGGATAGATAGATCTAGAGGAGGAAAGAGGAGTAGCAGAAAATCCACAGAAATAGAATACATCTTGTTTCACAGTTAAGAGAAACATAAAGGACTTCATTACAAGTTTGGTCACAGAGTTTTACTCCACTATGGAATTAAAGTATTATCTGCCTTCTCCTGAGTCAGCGCAAAACAATATTGTCACAAAATTTGCTGTTTTCATTGCAAATCCCCATCCTGCCTCTGTTGTGTCTGTTCTAAGTTACTGCTGAATAGGGTGTCCTGTGTGTGGGATAAATAATATTCTCCTTACATACATGATACTGAAGTGCTTATTAGGCAGAGCAGGCACACTGAAGCTGCCTGATGACCCTGGAAGGGAAGGAGAGAGATAATAAAAACCAGGTTGTTGTCTTTTCTGTGAGGAGAAAGGAGTCAATACATGGGTACAATAAAATACATTGTTTATGTTAGAAGGTGTTGGTTTCAGTAGAAAGGGTGGGCTTGGAGTCTCTTTAAAAGAGCAGAATGTAGAGGCGCCAGGTCAGTCCATAGTAAGGTCAGCCCATGTTGTTATCAGATCCTACATCCCTGCAGTACAGGTCATGTCATAATTTGCACTGCTTTTGTAAGTCCTATGTATCATTTCAGAAGATATATAACCTGTAAGCTTGTTGTGGATGCCAATGAAATATCTTTCTCCAGTCGCTTTGGTTCCTAATTTCAGTGGGCATTTTCCCTACAACACCTGATTTGTGATTTTTGTGTGTGCCTTCAAGTCGTTCTTGACTCCTGGCCACTGCCTGGACAAGTCCCTGAAGTTTCCTTGGCAAGAAGTGGTTTGCCATTGCCTGCTTCCTAGGGCTGAGACAGTGACTGGCCCAAGGTGGATAAGGTGGGACAAGAAATCACAGTCTCCCAGTTTCTAGCCTGGTGCTTTAACCTCTACACCAAACTGGGTCTCTTGAGAAATACAGGCAGGGAGATTCGCTTTGTTTTTTCTTCTGCTTTGCTGCTCTCCTCCAACATCAATGAAGCATGAATGGGATGGGTTTAACTTGGGGACTGTGTGGAGTAGGCTGGCTTGTCTGCCCATAAAATAATGTGATATAGAGAAACATATGAGAAGATATCCACACTGAAATATTTCAGAGAGAAAGGAGGCACAGCTTGCCATGACTGTGCAACTAGCTAAGTTCTGCAGTGCAGGAGACAAGTGACCCTGACAAGCTGTTGGGAAATTTCAGTAAATGGTAGATGGAGAAAGTGACTAATTACAGGAAAACTTGCAATAAAAGCCAGGTTTGACATCTCGTATCATTTTAAGGCACTGCAATAAGGAAAAGCTGGCCTGTTAAAAAGCCCCTAGCTTACTTAATGTCCAGATGGTTAGAACATAAAACAATTTCTGGTTCTAAGCAAATAATTATCTCACATTAAGGACAAGAGATGGGTGGATTCCCATCTTTCTCTCCCACTTTCCCACCAAGCATCACCAGCCACTGGGAAAACAACTACAAATCACTCTAATTAATGTGGGTTTAGTCATCTGTCAAAACTCAATCTGATTGTGATCAAGTATTGTGTGTGAATTCATTCAAGGGAATAAGCTGATACCCAGGCTCATTTTGGACACAAGTTTAGCGCTATCCCAGAAAAACAATAAACCCATTCAAAAGGAGCCTGGATAAAAACTGACAGGCAAGGGCCTTGAGAAAGAGCCAGTTCTCCCTCTCCTCTTCATCTTGTGATAATGCCAGTGCCATTATTGGTCAGCTGCTGCCTAGGCTGAGCCAGAGAGCGACTCAGATATTTGGCAGGTACAGAGAGAAGAAGGAACAAGATTCTCCTGATGCCCAAACAAACTGGTCCTGGAAGACAATGTGTGATGGAATGGAATTATGAAGGCCAGGCTCAGGGAGATAAACATTTTCTTAGCTCGCCAGAAGAGAATGGGAGGAACAAGAGGATGAGACTGGCACCTCCCTGAGGAATTCACACTGTTGTGGCTGGCTGACTTTGGGAGATGGGGTTTCAGTCTGGGAAGATTCTTGCTAGAGGTTGTAGCTAATAAACGTAGCTGGACTGAATTTGCATTGTCTCTTGGAGTTCCTTGGGCTAGGCCTGACACAATGTCTAGTGGCATTGTGGCATTTAGGCACCAGCCTAAAATGACCAGTAGGAACTGGACTGATTCTAGCCTTTAGCAGGGACTCTTGACTGATGAAGAATGTCAGATTGGATCACAGTAAAGCTGCTGAAACCTGATGGCTGCTTAAGGGGGAAAACACTACTTTAACATTGAAACTACTAAGGGCTGCTTAAGACAGCTTCAGATATCTGAGGATGGGATGAAGGCAACATCATGAGAACATGATGGGAATAAAAGCTCCCAGGGCATGTGAGTGCTATCTTAGGTGCAAGTTGGGAAACACTCTGACATTACAATTTCAACATTTCTGAAATTGCAGCCTAAATTATGCTGCAGCTATTCTACTATTTTCACAATCTCCCATGTATTTATGTCCTCCTTGTACTTTGATATTCCTTGTTTTTAATAGACTTCCATGCAGCAAATATTGTATAACAGCACACACAATAGAAATACCTTGCTGGATCAGACTAAGAAAATGCTATCAGTTCCAGGATTCAGTTTCCAAACAGGGACAAGCTAGGTGCTCCTGGAAGTTTTAAAAATGATGACTACTGTAGTCCCAAACATACGCCATAAGAGATACCTCCTTAAGCTCAAAACTCTCTGTGCATCAAAACTGCTTTTTTACTCATGTATACATATTACTAGGAAAAAGAAAATGCTGAAAGAGGACAAAGAAATAAAACTATGCATTACGACAGTACATGGAATGCCCAACTCTCGGCCAAATCTTTAGATTCAAATTCCGGAGTATTGTTTAGGGTATTCAAAGTTCCACTCACCCATTATTTAGAATGAGGAAAATATAAATTAATGCCTGTAACTTTTTTGTTATTACCAGTATTGGATTAAAACTTCAAAGAATTAGAAGTGGGTGAAATTTCATAGGATTTTTTTCTGACATCTTTGAATTACCCACTTTAAAAATCTGATTCTTTTTGTTTGATATACAAAAAGTGAAAAAAAAAAGATTCGGGGGAAATAGAATTTACAGTGTGGAATATCTGTGGCAAATTTCAAACAGATTGATTGGGGGCAGGCTGTGTGAAGGGAAGAGTGTGTAGCAAGAAATGATAACGTCTCATCATGAATGGATTGGAACTTTTGGTCAGGAGAGAATGGGAACAAACATAAAGCATAAACTCATTGTCTTTCCATAAAAGAAATATATTCCTTAATAATAAGGCCACAAATTCTAAGGATGAGAAATAGGAAATAAATTATAGACCTTCTCAAATTTTGTCTACAATGGTATAACTGGACCACTGTCACCACCCCTGTAATCTGATCATAAAGATTGTTTTGATTTGAGGACAGAAGTGTCAGCCACTGGATTCATCATCAGAGACCTGCCAATGTGCCTCTTTCCCATCAGCCTGGAAACTGCTGCCTCCACAGCTTTCCTTTAATTGCAACTTAGGAAGGAGTGTTGATGCCCTCACTGCTGGCCTCGTTCCTGAGGCATGGTTTACATCAGGACATAATTGGCTCAGGGAGGGACTGCAATGAATCTCCTTGATAATGGCTCATCATCTGGGTGCATAGCTTTCTCTGCTTCCAGGCTACCTTGACACCTTGATACTGCCTGTTTCCTCCATTCGTTCTTCCAGCATGCCATTCGGTGAGAAAGTCCCTCACTAGCTTGCCTGATGTCCTCTTCACTTGGCCCCAACAAAAGCTGGCTTGTATGGGGGCACTGCTTGGGATGGGACAGGCAGGAACAAGCTTGATGCTGAACTAATCTTCCTCTCTCCTAGTGTCCCCCCACCTCTGAAAATAACCGGAGCTGACTTGGCAAGGAGCTTCCCAAAGGAACATTAACTTCAGGGAAGGTTTTTCATAAAGTCATGATTCTCTGGACCTAAAGAAACAAGCAAAAAGAAAAAAGAAAATAAAAAAGGAAAATGCTGGGCAAGGATCTTTTCTTACTGGCAGCCAAAATAGAAACTGCCATGGAGGCACTGTGGGAAGCCTAAAGTCTTACAAGTGTTCCTATCTTCTAAGTTTACATTATTTAGTTCTCTTGGGTATTTTGAAAAATTGTGGGTTTAAAATATCAGGTGTCTCAGCTGAAGGCTTACAGAAGCTCTTGGTGAAGTCAGCCACTGCAATATAGTTGAGTGGGGAAACAACAGCTCCTTTCTATATATGGCAGTAGTGGAATAAATTTATGATTTGAATTTAGAAAACTCTGCCTGTTTCTGATTAAGAAATGAATGCAATGATAGTGACATTCTAACAAGCAAGAAACTGAAAACTATCTCCCCTCCCATTCCTCAAACAAGCAACAGCAAAAATGTGCATTTATCCAATGCTGTAACTCTTTTTGTATCAGGGGAGAAAAGCCACTGCAAGCCATTTCTTGCCAAGGTAAAAGAAAAAGATCAATGAGAAAAAAGGATATAAACACATCAAGAAAGGAGAATTCAGTTACAGTCTTGCAACAGGATATTAAGAGTTTTTTATGCTCCTGCACACAAATTACTGCTCTTCCTTCAAATATACTTTTTACATTATTCTTTTTCCTTTAAAAAGATAACAAATGGCAGTGTCAAAATTCAAATGTGTAATGGATGATGATTCCTCTTTTCCCTGTCCTGGGGTGAGCTATATGCTGCAGGGTGTAAGGGAAGAATCATGAGTAACTTAATGCATAGTCGCTTTTTGAACGTTTGTCTTCTGTTATACAGAGAGCTCATAAAGTGTTCGTGCAGTTTTAATTTTTAATAACTTCACCTCTATATGATATAAACAAATTATAAAATGAAACAGAAGGGAAATTTATTTAAGATTTAGCCTATTTATTTGTCGGAATGTTAATTTTCAGCATATCCACTATTATTTTGGTTACAGGGAGTATCATGATTTTGAAGTTCTCTGAACATGTTCTGCAGTTGTGTCTGACTTATAGCAATCAAATTTGTTATTCTATTATTTTATTCAATATCCAGTTAATCAAGTTCTCTTTCTATTCCATTTTATATATTATTAATATCTTATGTAGAAATTATTAAAAATTAAAACTACACAAGGATTTTATTGAGTCTGTGTATAACCCTGATGTTGAATCATTGCAAGCCTGCTAGCAGTATTCCTTTTTTGAATACTGACTGATTATGTGCCATCTAGCAGGTGTTGACTCTTCGTGACCACATAGATAGATTTTCTCCACGACAATCTGTCCTGAACTGGTCTTTCAGGTCTTCTAATGGTGCACCCATCCTCACTGTAACCGAGTCCATTGACCTTGCTGCTGGTCATCCTCTTCTCCTCTTTCCTTCCACCTTGTCCATCGTTAAAGCCTTCTTCAGAGAACTGGGTTTTCACACAATGTGTCTGAAAGTATGATAATTTGAGCCTGGTCATTTGTGTCTCGAATAAGAACTCTGAGTTGACTTGTTCAATGATCCATTGGTTTGTTTCTTGGTGTCCATGGTATTCTCAGAAGTTTTCTTCAATACCAAAGTTCAAAAGCATCAATACACTTCCTATCCTGCTTCTTCAAAGTCCAGCTTTCATTTGGATACTGAGTGATGTTATATTAAAACAAAATGTCAGTGTTTTATTATATTTCGACTGCATACCTGGGGCGGGGGGGGGGGGGCAAGGGTAAGACCACTGATTAGAGAGGGTCTCACCTCAAAATAAACATGTGCTTCATGTTGCTTCAAATTCAAATATAAAATGATTTGTTACCTACATTCTGTTACCTATTTCTATTTCCCAAGTAATGCTTTATAGTATGACTTTACAAGCTTGAGGAAAATGGTCCCCAGAGAAAATAAATTCAACACCATTTGTATTGCCAACAAACTTCACAATTCACACTAGTTCTTCCAAAAAATAAGGGATACTGTGGAAGGAGTGAGACTTTACTGTTCTGCCTTCAACATATCTTAACTTCTGCATTTGTTCAGGCACTGAATATATCTAATCTGCAAAGAATTTGAGCACACATTATCATCACAGAAGCTTCTACAGATCCACTTCAGCAGAAACACAGAAACTTAACCTAAAGAAAGGTACACATAAATAAAATGCAGGAAGTGCAGGTTATAATTACGTACTACTGGTGACAATTATTGGATGTTATACTGACATTCTTATGTTGGTGAGCTAAGCTGATTATTATTCTGGCTTGCTTCACCCAATCTGGTAAATATAATGTTGCTTATCTGATTTTGGCATGAAGCCATATTTTATTGCTTAGGTTTATGTAAGAACCAGAGTCTTATAGTTTGGTCAACAAACAGTAGTTAAAACTGGCTGAGCATGATTTGTGAATTCAGAGTTTTTTTCTGTTTAACGTAGTAGAAATGAACTTCTTGATGAATTCTAATTCAACTGTTTCATGAGTTATTTCATTGTTCTGATTTCAACTCTGATATGAAACCCTTATAATAAATTGAGGAGATCAAATACATATATTTTAAAAAAAGAATAGGTGGAAACACAAAGTAAACAAAATTGCACAGAGGAATCGAAAAGCTAATGTAAGGCTAGAGTTTCCTGGCTTTAGATCTAGGTGACAGAAGACTGTCAGGAGAAATTGTAGTCTTACTGAGAAAGACTACACTATATTGAATTTGACATTCCACCTACAAACAATCAGTTCATGAGAAGAGAATGAAATATCTGAAATATCATTGAAATAAAGCATTTATATTCTACTTTGCTGTATTGATTTTGGTGAATTATAGTTTACTAAGACTAGACTAATACAGATTGTGCTAAACCACTGTTTAATCATGTCTTATTGAATAAGTTGACTTGACAGGATTCATACCACACACTATACCATAAAAATCATTTAAAAATCTGAAAGGTGAGTTTGCACAATACACTATACCAGAAAGTAATCAAACTATCTTATAGATTACTCTGTTGTAAATGATATCTTCTTCTAAATGATATCTTTCTTCCCTAACTTGTCCATCTCTATACTAACAAAGTAGAAGTTCTAACAAATGGCTAAACCCAGAAGTCCAACTATCTGTCAAAACCATTGCAACCCCAGCAGTGCTATGATTGGTGGATGACTTTCCATGGTGATATTGAGAAAGAGAGAAGGAGGGGGAAAGTAGCCAAGCCAAAGCAATCCAACAGTCCTTGTACTTAGCTCATCATGCAAGCGTTTGCCAGAAGAGGCAACTGGGATTGACAATAGGGATAGCAATATCTTTGCTGTTTTGTTTTCTGCTAACTCACATATGGGTAAAAGAACACTGGGAAAATTCCTGAACCAGCATCATTACTTAGCTTCCTAGTTTGATTTTTTCCATCTTATATAAATATTGTACCCCTTCCCCAAAACAGCATGTCACATGTAAAACTGCCTGCAATATCTGTCATAAAAGTAGTCAAAAGGAACACGAATACATCATCACAATATAATGTCCATAGAGAAGTCATCCATAATGGCATTATTTTAATGCAATATAACATCCATACAGGTCTACCCTAGAGAAAATTATAGAAAAAAAAAAATTGTAACTCAGCCTATGATTCAGTGACAACAACTCTCCTAGCTGTTTTTGATGTAAATCTGCCTTTGTTCAATTTCTTACCACTAACCTTTGGCTCAACCTTTTAAAAAAATTCCTCTGCCTCCTTAAATTCAGAGTTCATCTCTTACTTATCTGTCAAGGTGCCAAACTAAACATATTTAATTCTTTTAATCACCTCTCATAAGTCAGTCCTCTAATCTAATTACTTGTTTTAACTGTTTACAAAAGAAGCCAAATCCTTGTTTTTAAACCACTCTGACTGCAGGCATCTTTAAATGTGCTCCAAAGTTTATTGCATAATTATCATTTAGCTGAGTTCCCTGACATGTTATACATGTGCATTGCGAAATGTTATGGTCACTACTATAAACATAGACTGTGTATGTCACATTTTCATAGGCCTAAAGATAAGAGGTAGGCCTACATGATTTCACAAGATTCTGCCCAGATCTCAGTATTAGTTTACAGGCCAAGACCACAAAGGCCAGGACTGTTTCCTGTTTTAGCAGGAAGCGTCATCCTTTTGCTTCTTTGTCTCATGCTGAAAGAAGAGGAAATGTTATCAGTCACTTGGGATTTCCTTTCCAAAGGGGTTAGAGAAAGCTATCTCTGTACAATCTCATGCAGAAGATTGTAATTCAATCCTTTGACCATGATAACTTTGTTAGTCAGCATGAAAGACAATGTGTACATTAAAAAAATAAAAATCAACAATAGTATGTTTTTCCAGGACCATTAAAAAAAAAGAAAAGAATCCATAGTTGGGTTGTGTCAAAATGACATGAAAGAGCATGTCAGATTGCCAGAATACTTTATTGGACAAAAATAGTTTAAAAAAAGTGGGAGAAAGAACAGAAATTTCCTAAAATTAAGCTTGCTGATGTAACCTTGAAACCTGCTGCTTAAAGTCCAAGATGGAGGTTCTAGACAGAATGCATTGAAGCCTTTCTTCACACGCATCTAACCATGATATGAACATACTTGGCAACCTACTGTACTTTGTTGTGTCCCCATGAGGTGCCTTAACCTTTATCCTCTGCCCACAAGTGAAGCAGGCTTATGTCATCCTGATCTGTTCTGTTTTTAAAGTAGTGTTTTGTCCCTCAAGCTGGTAGATGTTAGCCAACTATTCTGTTAGTGGTACATTCAGGGGATCTCTAGGGGAAGGGAAGTGCCCAGGCCCTATTGGCCACTTCAAACTGGTGGGCATGCCCCACCCCATCTCAGGCACTCTCTCCTGCCCTCATGTTTTCTCCCTCCAGGTAGAATTAGCTGTCAAGGTACAACAGCCCCCATTATGGAAAATCCTCTGAAGGCTATAAAATTACTGCTCTGTCGGCGTGAATACTTGGAAACAATCTTTTGGGTGATTATATAAATTTCCCATTATGACTCCACAAGTGATTAATATCCTTTACTTCTTGGAGATTATCTGATCTCTCTACCTGTCAGTTCACACTCCCTTTCACATTCAGACAAGTGTTATTGGAAATAAACCAACAGACATCCTGCCAGACCTAATCTGCTTGCATTCTTTTAGTTTGTAGAGCACAAAAATGTGACAGAGAGGCCTTCCAGATTACTCTTTTATCACACCAACAGAACTTCACATTTATATAGATTTTTTTTTATTGACCTAACTAGTCCAGCAATGTACAATGTACAATGTACAAAAACTCAGTATTTGTGCATTCCTCCTCTTAAATGTTTCCTGCTTGAATTAGCCAATTTCCTCCCTTTGAAGCTCACCACATTTCAAACATCTTGATATTCATAACACATAACAGTCTTTGCTGCTGGTTTTTCTATTATATTTTTTGAGAGAGTGCTTTCTCAACTCTTCTCTGAGTGTCCAGCTTTTTCTATGCCTCCACTAAGTCCTTGTCATACCCTTTCTGTCTGACCCAGAGTTCATGTACCAGAGGAAAGGCAATAAAAATGTCTTTGCAGAATTTCTTCTGGAGTAGGAATGGATAATTGCTTTGGCTTTTCCCCACCCAAGAAGCCTCATGATGCTGCATGAGTCATAAGGGAGGCACCAGTCTCAGATCAATGCAGCTCCTGTATGTAAAAAAGGCTATACATAAATTCTGAAAGTTGCGGCTATCAACTGTGGTGACTGACACCAGTTTAAATGGTTTTAAAAGAAGACCAGACAATTTATAGAGGACTAAGTAGCTGTTAGCTCTGAATTAGCATACCATAAGCACCAGTTCAGCTCCTGGTGACTTTTCTTGGCAACAGTATGGAAGTAGTTTGCCACTGTCTTCTTTCAATATATCTTTTCAGCTTCCAGCCTTGGGATTTCTTAGTGGTCTTCCCTTTGAGTACTAATCATATCCACCAGTTGTAGACATTGCTAGGGAATAACTTTAGTTGAATCTATAATGTCATTTGTTTTAATCTTAGCATGGAGACTAAACCTCCCTATTGTGTTGAAACCACCCACAGTTTAACAATCCTGATTTAGCGTATATTGGAATACAGAGAAAGGACTATACTTCTGCGTCTAAGAATTAGAGGTTTTCTGCAGTGTGTAAACCGGCTGGAAACGAAACTAGCTTAAGAAATCTGTTTCCAGATTTCAGCCCCTTCCTCTGCTTTGGCCAGAGGATGTCCTGAAGTTCTGTCTGGGGCATATTTACTATGGCTTGACCTCCTGGAGTGGTAAAGAAAGAGGAGAAAGAGGAAAGCTACACCACAGTTTGCCCTTTTTCCTAAGCTAGAAAGGGAAAGTGGCAGAAGTCTCATCAATTTCACCCAGTTAAAAAGAAAAAGAAAACAGGCCCACCATTTCAGTGAACTTGTAAACAAACAAACAAGCAAAAAACTCAGCTTTTCACCATTCAATTGGTGAACTTGGAAAGACAAATAGCCATGGAGGGCAGGGAGCAGTAACTGAAAGGGAGGTGGTATTCCTGCCCTAGTAGTGCACAATAACCAATAGCAGTGAAGGCATTATCTTACAATAAAGTGAAGTGGGGCAGGTGAAACAGACGGCATTACTTGAAGTAGCACATGTCGGAAAACACTATTTTTGATGTGTAGCAAAAAAAGGTGGGCAAAGATTGCTTTCCTCTGCCTTCCTTAGGGGAACTTAGGGTGGTAGAGGACAATGCTGTGCATTGCTGCCCTTGAAAAATGGTCAGTGGCTTGTACTTGTGCTGGAGCTAGCTGGTCAGTATATGGCCATATCCACAAAGTCAGCAGCAGTTGATTCAACTCAAGAGAAAAAGAAGCTTAAGTACATATAGTACTGCAGCCTCCCTTTTCTGCTATAAACACATATGGTGGGAGTGTTCAGCCTGCTTCACGGACTAGAAGCGAAAACCAAGGTTAGCATGGGCTACGGTATGTGTGCTAAATGTCACATTTTTAATCTAGAATGCTTAATTTTGGGCTCTATTGCATCTTTCATTGATTGTTACCTTGCAGTAGTGAAGCTGCTTGTACAGTGCTGCTATGAGCTATAGCATTGAAAATGTACCCTCCCAGAAGGGCAGTTCAGAGAAGAAGGTCAGATTAAATACAATCCTTGGGAGAAATAAATGGCAACCCATTTCAGCATACAGTGAGGAAACCAAATGAACATTTACAACCAGAACAATGTCAATATGATACAGGAATGAGCCCTCTAGATAAGAATGTATCTAATGAGCTACTGAGGAAGAGCAGAGGGCAAATACAAGCAGTACTAATGCTTATTTTATTTTATTTTATTTTATTATCAACTTATGTGGCCACCCATCTCACAAATGTGAGCCTGGGTGGCTAACTACACATGGAAACAGTAACAATCAGTATTAACAAAGAGTAAAACACTGCAGTGGTCACTGAGGGTAAACTCAGACAAAAGAATCAGCAAAAACATCTCAACAAGCTGTCTAACCACCCGACCCCAGGCCCTGGAGTACATCCAGGTCTTCAATGCTTTACAAAAGTATTTATGATATGGATGGGTGGATGAAAGGTGAAAGGATGTCCAGCTGTTAATGTCGCAGAGGCAAAGGGAAAGATTGGGGCTGCAAAGAAAGGTATGTCATTGGCACATGGAATGTCAAAACTGTGAACAAAGGCAAACTTGATGTCAAGAAAAATTGTAAGGTCTAGCACTATCATTCTGGGAATAGGCAAACTGAAATGGACTACTTCATTTCAGAAAAGCAGCTACTACAGACAAGAAAATAATAGAAGAAATTGAGCAACCAACATTATAGCTTCTGTTAATAGGGTGCCAAAATCAGTGCTCGGATACAACCTAAATATGACAGAATGATCTCAATTTCAGTCCACGGAAAGGCAATCAATATTACGGTAATCCAAGTCTATGTTCTAACCATAGGTGCAGAGGAAGGAGAAGGTGAACAGGTCAATGACAATTTGCAACACTTGTTGACACAGCACCAGAAATAGATGTCCTACTAATTTTAGGAGACTGGAATGCTACATTTGTTAAATGGAACATATGTCTGTAGTGCACAAAATGAAGAAAGAGAAATACTAATACAATTCTGCCAAAACAAAAATGTAAAAAATGAATGTTTATATCAAAGACCTTCTTCCAACAACCTAGAAGATGATCTACATATGGACATCACTGGATTGACAACACAAAAATCAAACTGTCTGTTTACTCTGCAAGCAAAGATGAAGAAGCTCTATTCAGGCAGAAGAAGAAAGGAAGGAAGGAAGGAAGGAGGGAGGGAGGGAGGGAGGGAGGGAGGGAGGGAGGGAGGAAGGAAGGAAGGAAGGAAGGAAGGAAGGAAGGAAGGAAGGAAGGAAGGAAAGAGACGTGATGCTGACATGCAACTCAAATTCTCTTTGCAAAATCCCAGCTTAAAGAAAGCAAAATCATTAGGCCAATCGCAACCTCAGCAATATTCCACATGGTTATGCATGAAAGGTAAAGAAAATATTTAAGGAATTATGTCTCATAAATTATGTCTGAAGAACTCAGGACTTAAATTTGTGTTATCATTAAAGATGAAGCAAACAAAAATACCCCAAAAAGCAAAAGAAGGTGAAATGGTTGTCTAATACATTGAAAGTAACTGAAGAAAGATGGAAAGCAAAGGACAACAGAGATAGAAGACAAAATATTGCAATTGCCTCACTAAATGCTGAATTTCAGAAAAGAGTAAGAGGAATAGTATATAAATAAGCAATGGAAATAAATTAAGGATGACAATCAAATGGGAAGAACAAGAGATAAATTTAAGAAAACTACAAAAATCAAGGGATATTTTTATGTGAAGCTGGACATGATAAAAGTTAAAACAGGCAAAGGTATTCTGGAGAAAGAAGATATAAAAGAAGAGATAGCACAAATAGATGGAAGAATTACACAAGAAGATCCCAAAATTAATTATACAGTATATATGACAGTTTGGTCCATTGAACTAGAGTAAGAGAATCTGGAGAATAAACTTAAATGGGCCCTAAAAATACTCCTAGAATGGAATATGAAGCAACTAAATGGTTCAAAATTGGAAAAGGAATGCACCAAGGTTATACACTGTTACCTTACATATTTAACTTATATGTAAAATATATCATGAGAAATGTTAGACTAGAAGAAATAGAAATTGGAATTAAAACTGCTTGGAGAAACATCAACAGCCTCAGATAAACTGATGATGGCTCAAATGGCTGAAAATGAGGAATATGTAAGGAGTCTCTTTTTGAAGATTAAAGAAGAGAGTACAAAAGCAGATCTGTTGCTCTGAATTAAAACAGACAAACAAACAAAGAGTATATCAATAGGTAGTACCAGCCCAGTGCAAACAGATAGAGAAGGGTGAAGAAGAAACAGGCTTCAATTTCCTAGGCTCAAAAATTCATGGAGATACTGACTGTAGCCACAAAATAAAGTGGTGTCAGCTATTTAGGAGAAAGTCTATGACATACAGAAAAAAATGTTAAAGTGCAGAGACATCACACTCACAACAAAGCTATGTATCATCAAGACCATGGTTTTCACTGCTGTAACATATAGCTGTGAAAGTTGGATAATTGGAAAGCCTGAACAAACTAAAATTGGTAACTTTGACTTACGGAGTTGAAGATAATACTTTAAAATATGTTGGACTACAAAAAAAATAAATAATTCAATACTTGTTGAAATAAAATCAGAGTGCTCAGTGAAAGCACTAATCATGAAAGTAAAACTTGAATATTTAGACACATAAGGCAAACACAAGAGTAATAGAAGACTCTAATGTTTGGAAAAATGAAAGGCAATAGAAAGAGACTAACAGCAGGCAACATGCCTAAATACAATAACTGATGACACAAACTTGAGCATACAAAACTAAGAGACACAGTTATTGACAAACAGTCCTGGGGAAATGATGTACATCAGGTCACAGAGTTGAAAGTGACTGAATGACCGAACAACATCCTTCATCATAGGTATTTCCAAGAATTCAACATTAAAATAGGAAAGACAATCATGTTCTTCAGACTCTAGTATAACAAGATTTATATATTTTAACAATGATGTTACCACATAAAATGATGTTCTCACTTTCTAGCTATTGAGAAATTGAACATTTATTTTTATTTTATTTATTTATTAGTTTTTTTCTTTTTACTTGAGAAAGATGTCTCTAAGATGTCTCTTTTCTTCAAAGGAATAAAATTCACAAGGGAAGAAGAAAACAATAACACCCTACCCTTCCTGGATATCCACATCAGCAGAGGAAATGACAGCAAGTTAGAAACACAAGTCTATCAAAAAAAACAATCTACACTAACCAAGTGCTTAATTACCAAAGTAACAACCCAACCTCCCACAAGAGGAGCTGTGTAAGAATATTATTCAGATGATGCACTACAGCAGCCCAGAACACAAGAAAAAGCAAACAGACCACCTAGATAACATCTTATAACAAAATGGATACCCACACAACTTTATCAAAAAGTGCCTGACCACTCAACCCACTACAGCACAATCAACACAAGCTATGAAAAGGATAACCCTGTCATACACCAGAAACATCTCAGAAATAACCAACAGACTATTACAACCATGTGGCATTACTGTAGCACTCAAACCAACTAAAGCCCTCCAAAACATCTTAAGTAAACCAAAAGATCCAGTAGCCCAAGAAGAAAAAACAGGAGTCATCTACAACATATATTGTAAAGACTGTTAACAGTCACTGTGTAGGACAGGCAGGCAGAAGACTAGCAGAATGTATCCATAAACACCAACTAGCAGTCAGAAGATAGATGAAAATTCCTTAATCTCACAACACATGGATGGACCATGGTTTCAACTGGGAAACTGTCAGCATGTATGAACTCTGTCAAAGGTTATGCTGCAAATAAGCAACATCTTTCTTAATATGTTCTTCATTTCTGGATCTTGTTTGCAATCTGTTATTCTTTTTCAAACAGTCATCAAAGGAGATACTACATTATCATGTTGATATCTGCCACCCCCATGAAATTATAAACCCTAACAGTTGAGCAATGCAAGAAGTGATTTATCTTCCAATCCACTTTCACTTCTTTCTAGGCTAGAATCATCCCAGCATTCCAACCATTGTGCCACCACCTATTATGCATTTATTTATCACTTCTTATATAATACTGCATTCAAAAGTGACTCCTTTTGGATTACAAATATCACAACAAACAATCATTAGACAGGAACCCTTTATTAAAAAGCTCACTAACCCA
This sequence comes from Liasis olivaceus, assembly GCA_030867105.1. Lineage (NCBI taxonomy): Eukaryota > Metazoa > Chordata > Lepidosauria > Squamata > Pythonidae > Liasis > Liasis olivaceus. Next base: position 83,346,152 of record CM061352.1, on the reverse strand, counting down.
ACCCAACATCTATAACTAATGGTTACAACCCCTTGTGAATCCAAAACTGCAGTGATCTAACTTAGTATAAGGCAACTTCTTACATTATTATGTCTATTTTGCATTTTTATTCCCTTCCTTTTTACTATTCTCCCTTCCAGTCCACACATGTACAATCATATTACATATTGAGAGACATCATTAGAGTTCTTGGGGTTCTCTGGGCTTGGTTGTTTTCTTGCAGACATTTCATTATCCAACTAGGTAACATCTCAGCTAGAAGGGAGTGGGGTTGCTCTCTGTTTATATACAGTAGCTTGCCCTGTCAACACTCCAAGCTGTGGTTAGAAATCAATCGAACGGTCCACTATTATTCATCAAATTAACAGGTCCGAATCTGGTTGTGAGGAGCTCATCCCAACAATTTCCAGAGGCTGCACTAAGCTTCACTAAGTCTGGTCCTCCCCCAAGTCATCTCTACTGTTTCCTTTAAAAACGGGGGGAGGGGGGTTCTGATTTACGAACATGCAAGAAGAGAGGGATTCTTGGAAAGAGATCGCTGAAGGATCCATTATATTTGTTGGACCTGACGAATGTCCTAAGTTTCCCCTTCCCGCCGGGGGGAAAAAAGTCGCTGATGATGATGTGTAACATTTCAGTCCCAGAACGAACTTCCTCGTTTTTCCCTCAGATTGAGGACAAGTCTCTGAGTTAAGTGGAAAATCTCTCTCTCTCTCTCTCTCTCTCTCTGCGCGTGTGTTCATGCGCGCGCGCGCGCGCGCGTGTGTGTCCACCCCTTGTGCTGTTGTTTCAGTTTGGGTTGGAGCCGGGTTGAAGTTATCCTAACATTTCTGGGAGGAAATCCAAAAGGTGGGGGGGAGGGGAGGAAGGGAGGGGGGATGGAGGGAGGGAGGCTAGGGAATGAAGATTATGAAAGGAGAACAAGGTAAAGAGAAACGCGTTATTTTCTTCGTAACAGCTTGGTGCGCGTTTAAGCCATTCTGCCTGGAAAATGTATTAGCGCTGATGCTTCGGCTCTGGGGAGACAAAGCAGCCCCGCTGCAGGCGAGAGAGCGGAACTGATGTGGAGGCGATCGTGAGAGCGTAGAAGAGAGAGAGCAGCCAGGTCTGCGAAATGTGCCTCTCTGTGGCTGCTCCCGACAGAAGGCAGAGCTGCGGCTAGATGGAGCGAGGAAGGCTCCGGGCTGGAGCGTCTGTTGCCCTGCAGCCGCTTCCGTGAACACGAGCAAGCCTTTCGGGGAAATCTGTTCTGCCCTCAGCAGAGCTACATGGCAGCCCCCGTGGTCTAAAGAGAGGATCTGAGAGACAGCCTGTGGGAAGAAGTTTGCTGCAAGAGTAAGTTTCGCTGCTTTTCTGAGACTCTCCACATACTGTATGTGTGTAGGGCTGGGAGACAGCCAGGCAGTCTGTGTTAATACCGCAGTCAGTGTGTAGATTATACAGACCTTCTTGACTTTTCTCTATCATGCACTCCCAGGAATTGATAACTGTCATTATTGTTGAAGACTGTCCCCCACCCCATTCCCAGGGAAAAAAGAGCCCACACCTTCTTTCAATTCTTTCTTTAGAATCTCAACAGTGTCGGGTATAACTGAATCTGGATAGCTTTCTTCTCATTGAAGGGGTTGCTCTTGACACATATACCAGTAGTAAAGTTGAGTCTCATCTCTAAAGAGAAAAGTGACACAAAAATCAGCAGAAATGTGTAAAGCAAGTTTTTAAAATGCATTTCAGGAGGATCGGCAAGATTTCTCTTGATGACGACTCACTCCGAGAATGTTGGATATCCTTAGTCTTTTCTAAGAACCCAGTAATAATGCATCTCTCCTCCCATTTTCTTTTTTAAGGTCACAATGAACTGGACACCGGTTGTGAGCTTAACTGTGTTGTGGGCAACATGGCTAGTGTGTGGTTCACACAAGCCAGTGAGGCAAGCTGAGAGAGGGAGCCTTGGAGTCAGGAAAGTACCTGTGGCCTACAGGAGCAGTATCAGGAGATCTGCTTCGACCCAACCCAGGTTAGGCAAAGTGCCTCAGAGACTTGTAAACCTTTCTGGGAGGTATTGGCAACGTCCCATTGTTAAAAGGGATTCTTTGGAGCCTAAAAACCCAGCAGCCTCTTCCTCAAAAAATAAATCTGAGGTTCAGATAAAGACTGGTGCGATGAAAATACGGCAGATGAAAAGACCTAAGCTGGAAATGATCAAAGATGAAGGAACGTCCACTGCAGTCCAATCGCGGGTTGTGCGTTTCTCATCGGGGTCCAGTTCTCCCAATATTCTGGCTAGCTTTGCAGGCAAGAATAGAGTCTGGATCATCTCTGCTCCTCATGCCTCAGATGGCTATTACCGGCTTATGATGACTTTACTAAAGGACGATGTCTATTGTGAGTTAGCAGAAAGGCATGTCCAGCAGATTGTACTGTTCCATGAGGAAGGTGAAGAAGGTGGCAAAATTAGGAAGATAACGCCTGAGGGGAAAATCCTGGAGCAGCCTCTAGATCCAAGCCTCATTCCCAAACTCATGAGCTTTTTGAAACTAGAGAAGGGGAAATTTGGTATGGTACTGTTAAAGAAGACGTTACAAGTTGAGGAACGGTACCCTTACCCAGTAAGGCTGGAAGCTATATATGAAGTCATTGACCAGAGTCCCATCAGGAAGATTGAGAAGGTAAGGCAAAAAGGCTTCATCCAGAAATGCAAAGCAGGTGGAGGGGAGGGCCAGATCCTCAAGGAAGGGTTCAATGGGAGCAGCAGCACAAGAGCCTCTCCAAATGGTGGACATGTCCAGTCATTACCAAGGAAGGAAGAAACAAGAAAAGGCAGTATGCAACCAACAAGAGTTAAAACTGTGAAGAAAGTGGCCACAATGCCACCTCCTCCTCCCACTACATCTAGAGTCACTACCTTCCCTCCGACAACCACAACTCTCAGGCCAGTTCCCAGAATAATGACAATACCAAGCAGATCCACAACCACCATCACAACTGTTCCTGCTACACAGAAAATGTGGACCACAAAGCCACTCACACAGCTTCCCACAGATCCTGAGACAACTACCACTCATGAGGCAGAGAATTTCTCCCTTTCCGTATGGAGAGAAAACCGCAGAGGAAAGCATCCAGGCCACACACAAAGACAACCAACAGCTACTAAAAGACCCAGCAAAGCTAGTCATTATGACACTTACACAGAAATCCCAAAAGCCACCTCAGAGCATTACACCAGGGCAAATGCTGGCAGATACAGAGACAATCGTACAGACAAGAAGGACCATAACAATCGGGACCCTGGTATCACAGCTGGCCAGCACAAGCCCACTAAAAACAAGCAGTCCAAAAAGAAAGCCCAAGATAAAATACTGAGCAATGAATATGAAAATAAATATGACTCGGAGCAGCCTGCGGTTCCTCATTTAGAGGAAGGCGTCTCCATGGGAAATATCCCACCCAAGAAAGCCAGAGAGCCAAAGAAACGCATCTCTTTAAATAAATCTGAAAAGAAGAAAGAAAGATATGACAAGAAAAATGAGAAGCAGGCCAAGAAGGACAGAGCTGAAAGGAAAAGCAAGCAAGAGAAAGAGCGCAACAAGAAAAACAAGAAAGGAAGCAAGACAGAGAATGAAGGAAGCCTGAAACCTCATGCTAAGTCTTTCACACAGACCTCCAAGAAATCTATAACAAACCTTCTGGATTTCTTTGAAGGCAAAAGACGACTTTTGGTAAGTAGATTATCCCTGAACATACATCACTCACATCTGTTCATAATTCAGTTTCTTAATGGGCCCCTATAAGTACAGACGTTTCTTTCTAAACAGGAGTCTATTGCATTAGTTTGGCTTCTAAAAGTCTTTGATGACAGCCATGATCTAATATCTTCAACATTTTCATTACGATGGTACCATAACATTAGCTTTCCTCTTACTCGAGCATGAGGAACCCATAGTTTTCTAGATACTCTGGTATTCAGGTCCCATCATTCCTAATCCTTGGCCATGTTGGCTGAGATTGTTGGAAATTGTAGTCCAGCAATATCTGAAGGCCTGCATTCCTCTGCTTGAACTGCCTTCGGAGAAAGCCAATGCTATTATTGCAAACCAAAGGTGCTGTCAGAATGGAAGAGGCCCTGGGAATGACATGTGTTACACATGCACACATTCCTGGACAAACTACCCTTTCAGACTTTTTCCCCCTATATTCTTCTTCTCACTCACATTTGCATATACTCCCTGCCTTCTCTCTACTTTTCTTCCCTTTACAAGCATTGGGACCCTTTCTTTCACTAACATGTAACTTTTTAAAGAATTTTGGGTCACTACAGAACAAAACTCTTGAGTCCAAGACATTCATTTCTGCAGATGGCTCCTAGGATAGAGAGCATGAGAAAGGCAGGATAGGGCCTCTGCTGAACTGTGGGCTCCTACAGGGTGCAAGGTCTGGATTTGCGCTCAGCGATCTGTATCCAACTGCACCACTGAGCAAAAACTTGCACGTTGGAAAGAAAAAGAAATGAAGGGGTGGGGGGGGGGGGGAGTCCAGCAGCCAAACGCTGCTGAAGAATTGCTGAGAGACAGGTTTCTATGTGGTGGCAGCAGGAAAAGTTTGCTAAGCACGTGCCAGGAGGAAGGAGAACATAGGACTGCTCTTAGGTGTGGTTGTTTTTTTTAACTTCTATGGAAAAAGACTGTGTTTTTACTTTCTAGATCAGCCTTCTTTGCTGTCCGCATGGGTTGAAATATATAGTGCTGAATTAGTCAAGTCATTTAGTTAGCTGAATGGGTGTTCCTTACCAATTTCCCCTTACTGTACTCCAGTGCCATATCTACTGCTAAAGAAGGAGACCTGAGGTATGGGCAGTGGGAGAAAAATGGCAGAAAGTCCTGTTGCATGAATGGAAGTTCACTCATGAAATATTGCACATATCCCCCAATTTTTAGGGTTTAATTTGCTGAATTCAAAGAAACACTGTTACTACCTTCTGCTTTCCTTCTTAGAGATCTCTTACATTCCCATATCTTTCCATATTCCATTTTACAACTGGGCCACATACCTGCTGGAATAATCTACTAGGAGCCATAACACATACCAATAATGGGTGATACTAGACTCAAAATGGTTGGGGACCCTTCTGTGTCCATCTGACATTTTTTAAAAAAAATTCTACCATCCCCTTTTTTCATTTTTTTATTTCTGACAACCTCTAAGGCAATATTTTCAGGCATAACATTTTCAGGCCAAGTGCATTCTTAGCCTTTTGGCCTTCCCCTACTAGTAGCTTACGTCACCCCTTTCGGTTTGTCAGCAAAATAAGGGCCATTGTAAATCTGGGGTATGGCCTCCATCCTATATTTGTAGTATCTTGCTAACCAAATGCCTTATCCTCACTAATTGGGAACCGATATTTTCAAGCTGTCTAGTCAGTGGTGCGGCTGGTATATCTTGTAGCCAAGGAGCTGAGGGAAAGGGTCTGGCCACACCTTTCACATGCCTAATACTCACTTCCAAGAGGTTGTCTGACTTCCCTTGCCAGGAAGGGGATGATGAACACCAGTTGTTTCCAGGAACAAACAGGACCATTGTAAGAACATTTAAAACACTGAGGACAAGATGCTAGCATATGAAATGTTAGCATCCTCTGATTAAAAGGGAACACTGAGAGTGCCAAGGAGTTCTAGTGCCAATGTAAACTTCAAGTGAGAACAGGGCTTAGCGTGGTGAGCTAGAGGCTGCGTTTGAAAAGTGGGTGGGTCCAGGAATTAATAAAGTGCAATTAATATGATTACTTCTTATATTTTTAACAATCCCCCTTCTGTCATAGAGATTTTTAAAATATAAAAGCTAGCTTAAAGACAGTGAACTATTCACATTCTATAACCTCAGAAATATATTATTTCATGTTCCTAAATGTCAGACAAGTTAAACTAACCATTTATTACCCTTTTTCAAGCACATAAGTGAACTTGGCTGCATTTGATATGAGGTATGAAAAGTAGGAAGGAAGACTTCTCCCTGTGCATGGGTGACTATGGAAAGGAATCATGGGGTTCACTGGGAGCCAAAATATTGCCTACCATGGTATCTTATGACAGCGGAGGGCAATATGTGGCCTTCACATATGGCTGGACTGTTAATTCTCATCATTCCTCAAAATTAATATACTGGATAAGAGTGATTGACAAAATTCAGGAAGTCAAAGTTGTCCATCCCTGCCTTAGGTTGACATTAGCATGGCATGTTCCTAATAACATAATTATAAATCTCGTTGAGCAAATCATTAAATCTTTTCTTAGTAATTTGCGCAGATTGTCAGAAAACAAGAAATTGATATGGTAGAATTTGTAACCCACTAATCTGAGGCAATGAATTAGCAACAGTTGAAAACTGGAATTTGTATGTTTATTGTTTTACAGTTCATACTGAATTCTATTTATGTATATTTCAACTTCCAGCTTTTCTAGTTGACATTTGTTCACCATTATGATGACAACTTCTAGATTTTAACTGTTTTTTGGCATTGTTCCAGGATATGAATGTACGTATTTGCAGACATATTTTTAGCATGTTGTCAGTAAGATGGATAGCGTTCTTTTTCAATATAAATAATGTGGTAATGTGGTGAATGTCTGAAACCATAATGCTTTATGACCTGTTTTTGCATCTCTCAAAATTTAATAATTGTATGAGATTCGCCTCCCATCTCCAAAATCACTGTTTTAAAAGAAACACAGCAACTCTTTCAGATGTTTTCCTTGACTAATAACATTTAACTTCAAGGCATATTGTGACAATTCAGACTCACTTCACTGGTTATTATTTTTTTCCTACTCAGTGTTTTAAATGCAAAACAGGACACATGATTATACATGATAAGTGAAAAACAAATTTTATTTTGCCATGTTATATAATGATTAGGAATCCATGCAATATATTTTATTTATGCATTTCATTTGTGGCCATATTTTTTGTGGTTTGTGTGCTAAACTTGCTAGAGTACTTTGTTGTCAATTAAAAATAAATAAATAAAATTGGAATGTGGGCACAATATTATCCTATATGAGCCCTGGAGTCATTCTTAGAAAATAAAAATGGTGGGAGTTACAGGCAACTCCCTCATTCTGAAGCCTGACTAGTTTCCTTGCCTCCCAAAGGAAAACAAAGGTTGGGAGATATTAGTGAGCATGTTGGGAATCGAAGGAGAGTGATTTTATTAAAGTATGTATGTGTATGTGTGTTTTGCCTGCTTGTGTGTATCTGTTAGCTATTTAATGGGTTGTTTGGAAGCTATGTGTTTTCACCTAGTGCAGCTTGTCTGAATTTGCTATGTGTGTCTATACATTTGTATGTTTCTCTGAGTATCAAAGTTTCGATTTCTATGAAATAGCAATTGTGTTTTATAGGAACAAGAATATGATTTTGAGATTCAGCTCCTTCTCTGATTTATATCCTGTTTCTTGTTAAAATATTTATCTCTAAATTTTGAGTTTGCCCTCTATGAAATGGGTGTTATAATAAAAAAATTGGGGCTGTGTTTTCATGCCTTTCTTATTCATGGTGAACCTGGTTACTAAGAAACCATGTTGTTATGGCTTTGCAAGACACACTGACTCATAAATTTAATCTCATGGGTTGGGTTCACCTAACATCATAAGAGATTAACTAATCTGTGTTTCAGTGTGTCATGCAAACACATGGTATGAGCTCTGCCACCCTGCAATACGTTCCATTTCAATTTCATCTTCAAGATGCTGTCCTTACCATCCATGACATCCAGATGCATTTGTCCAAGGTGGAGCTAACTAATTTGGGTGAAGAAAACTCTGATTCCCATGGATGGCTTGTGAAGACACCCATGTTGGCAGAAAAGTGGGGTGGTGCCCTTTGCAGAGTGGGTCCAAGGCATGACCAACCAGTCCAAGTTTGCTCTTCCATGAGGAGAACAGGAATGAGGATCTCAGGATTACTGAGAGGTTGTTAGCAGTTATAAAAGAAGCAGCTAAAACTAGAGCTGAGTCTGACTGAAGCAAAATAAATGACTTCCAAAAGAAAGAAGTGATGGCCCCATCTGTGCTTTGGGAAAGAGCAACAGTAGGATGTAGAAATGCAAGTGTCATTCACAGGGGAATGGAGCTGGAGAAAATACTGGTTGGTCAACGATAGTGAGGAAATATTTTGGCCTTCAGAGCCCAACATTATAGGTTAACTGTGGCATTTTGTGAAAGGTAGGGGTATTTTGTAGTACACACATTAAAATAATTGTCTAGTAGGACTCTATAGATTTAAAAATGGTTCTATATTTTGGAACCCAAATCCTTTATCTTGTATTTATATGTCTTTGAAAAATTATTTTTCTGTCAGCCTCATACTTTGCCTTATCAGAATGGATTCTGTGTGATTGGCCATGTCTGCCAAAGAAGCCATTTTGTGAATGGACAAACCCCTCATGACAACCTCCTATTAGCTCACAGCAAAATGGCAGCTACTTGTTAAAGAACCTACAGTGTTCTTTCAACATTCCTAATGTGATGTGCCCACCAATCCCAAAAGGTCAGGGCCTCTTCTACATTCCACTTAGTTCACTGAAACAATGAACCAGATTTTCTTAATCAACCAAATGTTGGGTCTTCCTAAGTTAGCATTGTCACCTGTGCCAAGATAGCGTGTCTAACCGCTGCTTCAGCAACAGATCTTGAATATCTTGAATAAGTACATATTTTCTAATATGCAGATACAATGATGCTATTCCTACTGAATTTCTGCTTTTCAATAGGTTTTCAAAGATGCAACACTTATTTTTGGAATATACAATATCTGCCCTATTTTTTCTTTTAAATCTCTTTTTAAGCCAACTTTTTTTACAAACCAGTTTACGATTTCATTTTTTTATAATGCTACCCTGGTCTCAAAAGTTCAATCTTGAATTTAAATTTGAAGTTCTAGCATTTAGGTCTATGAGGAAGGTTCAAGTTCAGATTGAACAATATAGAAAAAAGTTACCAAATGACCAGGAAACAATGTATTAGCAAGCTCCTAGACCTTAACCTGATTTGTAAACATCAACAAAATGCCATTTTATGGTTTCATAAAAAGTTACATCATCTTCAGAATAAGCTTAACTTTCAAGCAGTTACATGGACACATTGATGCACGGGCATATCCATGATACAGAAATGGTTTGCCACTTCCTTCTTCCAGGATGTCTTTCAACTTTCCAGTCCAGCTTACAGACTACCAGCTTCTGGACTGGAGACTTACTAATAATGTCTGCAGATAACAGATGTGGGGCCAGTTGCAAATTCTGGCTTTGCTTTCCTATCTCCTGTTTCTGTCTGTGGTTTTGCTTCAGGCTTATCTATTGTGGCTTGGCTATGTTGCATTTGTTTGCTACTCTGTGGTATGGAAGTAGAGTCTGAAACCTTGAGTGTGCTCTTTTTATTCATAAATTCAAAACAAAACAAAACAAAGAAAAAAATATAGCCAGGCTACATTTTTACTAAATTCTAAATTTAACCCATAAACATCTTTAAATCAAAGTATGCTTTGTTTCAGAAATAATTATATTTTATTTTAAAACTGTGATTTTAGAGAAGAGCTCCATGATCAGATCCTAACCACCATCATTCCTTTTTAATCTTTATTTATATACTTCACAAAGTGAAACAGCAACTCAACGAAATTGAACTGGGATTAGGAAAACAACTCAATGCAAAGGAAAGGATTAATTATTCTTTGACTGGGTTCCAACAGTACATTAAACCATGATTTATTTAATATAGGGTTGCCATCTCTGGGCTGCCCAGATTCCAAATGTAGCAATTCTAATTTAACTACGGTTTATCAAATAATCCGTATTTTTCTGGAGTTGTACAACAAAACCCATGGTTTATAATCCCCAATGAGTGAGTTCATACAATATGTTAATCCAAAACTAGGTCCACTAGATGTGGACTGAAAAATCCAGGATGGCAGCAAAGAGTGAACATATTCTTCATTGCATTACTGGCATCTAGCGGTTGTCCAGATTTTTGTAATTCAGTTCTTGTAGACCTAGTGAAAACCTAACCAGTCACATTATACCTTGTACTTAGCATGTTGTGTAAATCAAGTCGTTCCCACCCTAATAGGATTATGGTATAAAAAGGAATAAATGCTATTTATTGTATACTTCTTAAAGAAGGGTGGGTCACACATTCAATCAATGTAAAATTCTAAACTACAGATATAGTTTTGTATTTCAGTGGCAGAAATTTCTAGGCTTTTATCAAGTCATATTTTCTTGCTTCATCATGGGAATAATCAGGCAAGCAAACAATGCTAGCCTTCAAACAATCTTGTTTTTACAACTGGACTGAATTGCTGAAAAAGTCTCAGGAATAATTTCTAGAAGTTCAAATGTGCTTAGTTAACTATTAAGATCCAAATTCTACAAATTCAGAAGGGTTCCTTTTCTGTATATTTTCAAACTGTCATTTTTTTACCATGTACAGGAGGTTTGCAATATGGAATAAATTCAAATGCATCAAATCAAACTCCATTTTGAAGGACTATCATCCACTATCAGCCATACAAACATCCTGAAATAAAAGGGCATTTTGCTTGATTAATACCACAGTATTTTCTAGCTGTATGGTAACAATGTACAACAACAACAACAATTAACTTTGTGTGAGATGGGCAGCTATATAAATAAGTAAATAAATAAATAAATAAATAAATAAAGTAGGACTGTTACACAGGTAGCTAACAGCCTATCAAAACATTTAATCATGTTATTGATTAGAATGTTTGCCCAGGAAGCCTTGGATTCAAATATGCATTCATCTGCAAAGCATCATTCCTTAGCCTAATCTAATTCACAGAGTTTGTTATGAGAAAAAAATTGAGAGTTGGACAGATTTATGCCTTTGAACTCTCTGACTTCTTTCTAAGAGCTGTATGTACTGAATTAAGCACTAGCAGTTTCCAGAATAGAATTTGACACTTTAAGGTATATGGATAGATGCTTCTATCTCAGGTATGTTGGAGTTTAAGGAGCTACCAAAGTTGTTATTGTTAGAAATTGGCCTATTGTCTTCTTTAATTGGAAGCCATATATGCTTTCCAGATTAGCCAGTCAAAAGTTCTGGACAAAAATATCCAAAACTGTAACTGCCTCAATGCTACATTTTCTTTTTATTCTTATCTTTTGTTCCTGCCAACCCATTCCCAATTCCATGCTCAGTGATTTTGCCTGTGTTCTGGATATTGACTTCTTTTTGGCCATGTTATTGTTTTAGAAATGATAAATTAATGGACTTCTCATTCATTTTTAAGTTTCTGGGCTTAGACTCATTGTGCCTAGGTGTGTTTTCTAACCCAAAACCAACTCTGGCAGAGCATTACAGTCTAAAATACTGTATATATCATGCCAATTGACTTGTCACAAGTTATATGTAAAATTCCAACTGATAAAACGTTATTTCTCATCACCATGATAACACAAGGAAAGCGAAAGCCTTGGTGGGTGGGATATGAGCTATTGGGCCTTGTGTTGTTTGGTTTTCTGCAACTAATGCTCTGTCATTTTATTAGCTGATCACAACACCCAAAGCTGACAACAACATGTATGTGCAACAGAGGGATGAATATCTGGAGAGCTTTTGCAAAATGGCGACTAGAAAAATTTCAGTTATCACCATCTTTGGCACAATGAACAACAGTCATATGAAGATTGATCACTTTCAGCTAGGTTGGTTTAATTTTATTATATAGAATGCTCAAGGAAATTAGCAACCATGAAACATATAAATATCTGTGTGTATTTAAAAGGATTTTTTGTGGGGGAAAGGGTGGAATGGAAGCCACCCAGAGTCACAAATGTGAGATGGGCAGCTATATAAATCGAACAATCAAACAAATAAATCCAGCTTCAGTTGGGAAGAATATGAGAACCTTTTCTGAGATAACATGATTCCTCCTTAGGTATTTGCATTCCCTTTTGTATGTACATAGATGGCTTTAGTATTTCCTTTGGATAGCTTTTTCCTAAGCATCATGTTCAGATTCATTCAGTGTCTTTCTAGTAGTTTACAAATCAGTAAAACAACAGGAAGTTCAGTAGTATGATTAGATCACAAAATAGATCCAAAAATCCTTTGGCTCATGTTAGCCACATATTTTATATCTAGTTCTTTTATGTAATTGAAGTCTACTTCATTTGTTACTTGTGTGAAGGGTCAGACAACACTGAAAGGATTAGGGGGCAATTATCCCATTTGCCCTGATCTCAAAACTATATAGCTTTTACTGGCAGTACCTTCATTATCCACTCATGAGCATGGATATCTAGGGAAAAGAAACCTTTCTACTAGGGGAGATTTCCCCAGGTCCTGAAACTCCATGGGCTTGTAAGACTTTTCATACACAATAATAGGTGAAGGGGGAGTGTATGCTTATACTGGCAAGGTTAGCATATCCTTATTTTGCGAATTTAAGTAAAGCAGTTTCTGACAATTAGTTGGGGAGGCAGGAGAAAGTCTGTCTCTAAACAAGCCCTGTGATTCTAAAAAGGATTTATTCTACTTTTTCTTATTTTCATTTTTACTAAAGGCAGTGAAATTTATTCTTGTGCACAAGTTTCCTCTTGTCAACTAAAGTATTATGATCTGTGAGATTACATAGATTAAGGCTACAAACATTTGCATTTTAGAAAGCTCAGACTGTATAGACACAATAGAAGTATTAAATGTCATTGCTTTCTTTTTAATGTTGCAAAATCATTAGTTGCTTCTGGCAGAATAATAGTTGATAGATTTAAAAATATCAGGTTGGATCCAAAGAAGCTGCTTTGTGAATTGAAGAGCTTACACTGACATTCCACCAGAAGAAGGGAACAGATTTTTTTCTGATTCCCCTTCTGCTGCTGTCTCCCCCAGTTATCTCCTGGCTTGCTTTTGTGCTTCACTGATCCTGTTATCTTTTAGTCTGACCAGCTAAAAAAGGAAAACAAAGAAGTGGACATACCAAGTTGATGGGCTTGTGCTGTAAAGGTCAGCTGGCAACCCAGACAAGCTCAGATGTTCACAGGCTGCTTGCTCAATATAGAGTCAACACTTTCACAGGGGAGTGATGTTCTCTCCATCACATAGGACACAGAGGGGTATCCTAAACTGTCTTTGGGCTAGAGAGAGCTTTAAAAACGAAGGCAGAACTCCAAGTGGAACCAAAGAAAAAGGTGTGGGTTTGGGCAGGAAAAAGGAATGAACTAGAAGTGGTTTCCTTCAGCTTCTGATTAAAGTGAACTTTCCAGGAAAAAGTAATAGAAAGAACAGCTGTTTCATGGGTATTCTGTTTTTGTTAAACTTGGTAGCTGTCTAGCTGGAAGGTAAGCTTGGATTCTTTTATTTCTTTTTTAATGTATGATACTAAGTTTCTCTGCTTATTGAATGTCATTGAGCCATACTTCAGATTAGGCATGAAGTCATTAACTTTATAGAGAACTCTTTTTAATCTGTATTATTAAATTAAAACATCTCCTGTTTCTCAAAGGAAATTAAACTATTTGTAGCAAATCAGCATGATCTTGAGGTCTACCTGGAACATTGACTATATTTGTGTACATTTCTCACAAAGTTAAAAGAGGATTTTATATTTGATCCATTTTCTAATTCCTTCTTTTTATAAAGTTTGCTTTTGCTTAGCTCTTGTGAGATTGGTCCATCTCCCAAGGAAAGGGTTACATGCCTCTAAGCTATTGGTCAGGAGGATACATTATAGAATTTTTTTCTTTGTACTTTTTCCATTGCCAATATGGCAGACAGATTGTAGGAGCTCTAATTATCTTATGCTGGGGTTGGGGGAATATACCAGATGAGGTATCCCATAGAAGATAGGTAATGGCAGCAGTAACTACCAAGGTATTATTCCAAAAGGCAACAGGGTAGAGCCAGTTTTTTTCTGGATAATTGAATAAACAATTATTAAAACCATCTGTGGTTTAGCAAAATGAGAGAATAAGGTATGTGAAGGGAAAGCTTGAGTCCATACATCACAATAAACCAAATATGGCTTGATTAGATATGGCTTAGCATGTTGTATGAACCATGGCTGAGTGTAGTGTGTGAACTTGGCCATTTGTGGCATGTAAACAAATTTTCATATGTAGAGGTAAGCAACCAGAATAAAGTTATATATGAATGCCTTTGAAAAATTGTTTATTTAGGTTGATAAAATAGCACAGAATATACCACCAGGATTATGGCCTGGAAATACATTGAATTTGTAACATTTCTCTGCATTTGCTTTGAGAGTTATGGACAAGAGAATAATATACTTGAATTATTTTTTGTTTAGGAAGGTTAGGAATGAATGTAATCGAATGAGAACTTTTTATTAGAATAAATAAAGTTCCTTGAAATCCCTTTCAAGAGAAAGAACATCATTGCTATATATGAATGAACAAAAACACATACCATAGCATCATTGATTTAATATTTTTAAATGCATGAATAGGGAAATACCAAGTGGTTTAAACAGATCTTGGAATTTAACATACTCCCCTATGGATGTGGTAATCTCTCCAGTCTTCTCAAACACCATTTCTGGCTCAATTTTTGAACTGCTCATTCTTGTTTTTAAGTTGTGCTGCTAAATTTTACAGAAATGCTGTAAAATGATTCACTGATATCCACATTGTAAGGAAATATAAAAATACAGATCTTTAGAGAAAGAGAATGAAAAACACTATACCGTTGGATGATACACCTTGGTTAATTTTAATTTTACACCACCAGAGAGCCAAACATATTTTCTTGGGAGGGCATAACAGTGGCTAAACAACATGTAGACCTTCTCCTTTAGCAGTAGAGACAAAGATCTGCCCAGTTTTCACCACTGAGACAGTTCTAGTAAAAGTTAAAAAAGAAAAGAAAGGTACATATCAGAAACCGTCTGAATTCCACTGTATTCAGTTTTTTCCTTCCCCAGATAAGCCCACAGATTCTTTACCCCATGCCCCATAAGATTGGTTTGTCTATATTAGACTATCTGTCTTTGGCTTGTTTGGGCTTTTGGTTTGCCCATTAGTAGTATCTAAAGAATAATCTTTACATGCTAGACAAGAAGGTAGCAAACTTTTGGCATTATTGCTTACGTTAGTGAAAATCAAGGTGTTGGTGATATCTGATAGGTGTCTTTGAATAGAAGAACAGAGACATCTGCTCAGCACTCATTCCCATTTCACTTTCTTTTAAGACAATGAGAATCCCATGAAGGTGATAGAGAATGAAGATCTTGTGGACCAGAATCTCATCAATGAGCTGAGAAGAGAATATGGAATGACCTATAATGACTTCTTTATGGTGTTGACAGATTCTGATATGAAGGCCAAGGTAGGGGTAACTATGTTAGCAAAATTAATGAAATACACCAGGTGTTCTGTGGATGTATTGGATTACAATTACTATGATACTTAGCTAGCATGACCAACTAAGAATAGAGATGAGAAGGGCAGAAAGGAGAGTTGGATGCATGAGTGATATGGTTCAGGGTATGAGCATAAAAGTGGTTGGTTCTTGAAGAGGAAAATGGAGTTGCAGAAATAATGAAAAAATGGCTCTATTTCTCCAAACCCCTGACAAGGGTTTTCACTTGAAAATACTGTACCAGGCTGACACACTTACAGGACATTCAAATCTTATGCCACAGAAAGATCTTATAGGGCATCGTTAAAGTTCTCACAATGTCATCTTTAGCAAAATAAATATGGCTTTTTTATATTTCTTTCCTGCTGGAATTCAAGATGGCATACAGAAAGCTCCCAGCTGAACTCCTGCCCATGGACTGTCTAGATATGACCAGTTTATGAACAGCTAAAATTATTGCTACATACGTTTTCAGATCATGACAATATTAATCTGCCTGTATCCCAAAGTCATTATGTGAATTGGGAGCTGCCAAGAGATTTGTTTGCAGTTAAAACTCTTCTTAATTCTTCCTTTTATAGCAATACTATGAAGTGCCCATCGCCATGAAGTCTGTGTTTGATCTAATTGATACTTTCCAGTCACGTATCAAAGATATGGAAAAGCAGAAACGGGAAGGCATTGTTTGCAAAGAAAACAAGAAACAATCCCTGGAAAACTTTTTGTCCAGGTATTTCCTAAAGCTACATCACAGATCTTATTTTCTTTTAATAACATAACATGAGGAAAATGTTAGGTTGCAATTGCCACCAGCTGATGAGTTTGGTTAAAAAAAAAAGGCTAAGTCTTCAGTAGTAAATGCCTAATGAGAACATTGTCTGAGTTTACTTCCCTCCAGCCCCAATGAGTCAGATCTTTGGCTACAAAAGTCTTCATCCCAAATGTGTCAACGTAGGCTATAGAACTGGACAAACTTCAAGCTTGTAGAATGTATTTTGCTTTTTAGAAGAATCCTGAGAGTCCATCAAGAGGAGAGCACTGCAGAATAGTGCTTCAGGAGGATGGACCTAAGGTGCAGATTTTGGGGTATCCCCAGGGGCATTTGCAGCAATGGTCACTGGCTTCAAAATGTTGGGTGCAACCAGGTGATCAAAGCCTTGCTCCCTTTTTAATACACCTTGCATACATTGTATGCATGTAAAAAAGGGCAGGACTTCAATTGCCTAGTCATGCCAGACTTTTTGATGCCAGCCAGTGAGCATTGCTATCGGCCCAGGACTTTGAGACCTGGGTCTCAAATTTTTTTTCCAGCAGTACAATTAGATGAAGAAAGTGTTTTGAACTATTGATAAATAACACTTTGCTCACATTTCTGTGGGGAAACTCTTTTCTGGAGAGTTGCTGGTTCTTTCCAAACCACTTTTCCCCCCATAACCCTCAGGTCCCTGCCAATTTTCATGTAACCTTTCATCTTTTCCAAGGGAATGAAGAGCTGGGATATAAACTAATAAAAGAGAGCTGCAACAAATAGGGGAGTTTCTCAACAACGTATCACGGCCAGCTGAACCAAAAGTGTGGGTTATTTCACCTTCCCTTAAATGGACTCTGCTTCATCCCATACTAAACACAGGGGCTGATAACTTGTAGTTCTCCAGCTGTTGCTGAATAACACCCAGCATCCCTCAGCAGTGACCATTCTGACTAGGGCTACAGCATTGAATTGTATATTCAATATTGAATTCAGCAATATCTGGAGAGCCACTGGTTGCTCTACAGCAATGGCAACTTTAACATGCTGAGTGGGGAATTATGGGAGCTGAAGTCCACACATCTTAAAGTTGACAAAGTTGAGCAACACTGTTCTATGATGTCTTTCATAGCATAGGCAGAAGCTACTCAGAAAGCTGTAGTGACTAACTGATGGATTCTACCCAGTAATGTGGAGATTTCTTTTAGAATGTCCTCTTTTTCATTCCAGATTCCGGTGGAGGAGGAGACTACTGGTAATATCCACTCCCAATGAGGAAGATTGGGCTTATTCACAGCAGCTTGCAGCCCTGACAGGGCAAGCCTGCAATTTTGGTAAGTAATAATCCCCCGCTTTCTCTTTTCTTTTTGTGGCTTTAGCTATGCTTGTAAAAACAAGCATAAACTACATTAAAACTACATTAAAGTTTCTCAAGCTTCTGGGCCATTTTGAGATTCTTCCAAATGGAGGGATTATAGTGCTATTAATCAAAAGGCAAAGTGGCCAATTTCATATTTTCCTTTTTGTGGAAATCTTAATAGGTTATTTAATGAAAAGAAAGAAGATGGGAAAATGTGAGAGGGTTACTTGTGGAGGATGACAATGGCTGGATTCATACAGCATATTTAGTAGTAATACTTTGCTACTGGTTTAGCACAACAGTCAACTTGTTTATAAACTATGGAGCATGAGAGGGGTATGCTAACCCAGACAGTTTTTATTTGTTCTATAAAGCACATTTTAACAAACTAAAGCAGTTTGCTAATGCAAGAATGGATAACTCACAGGCTATGAGCCATTTCTAAGCATCCCAAAACTGCACCACCTCAAAATTTGACAACAAAATGGTCAACTTTCATCAGTGTGATTTTTGTTGTTGAAATAAAGATATAAATGGGCCTAGGAGGTTCTCAGAGGCAAATAATTTCCATTTTTACCTTAAATCCATTTTGACTATCCCAAAATTGCACTGGGGAAATGTGGCTATTTGCTACTGAATTTTGAGGCCAATTTTAAGCCAACATTCATTCATTCATTCATTCATTCATTCATTCATTCATTCATTCATTCATTCATGTCTGTCTGTCTGTCTTATATTCTGTGCTTAACGTAGACTTTTTTGGAGGGGATTGGAGTATTTTTAAGGGTAGAAATAGGGGTGGCTTACCTCCCAGAGGCTTCCAGCTAACTTTCCCACTCTTAAACCCCATAAAAAATGCCCCCCTAAATATTGACCTATGATGTCATCAGCTCTCAGCTGGTTGGGGAGCAAGTTGTGGACATAAGCCTGAGAAAGCAGTTCATCCCTATATTAATGCAGTGTGTGAGCCATTTAGCTATGTGATAGCCAGTCATGCCTGACCCCTGGCAAATATATGTACACATGTGAACCAGGTCAGCATGCATTACATGAAGAGGGTAGGAGGTAATCACCCTGCCTTATTAAGAGCCTTACCAAGTATTACTCTTGGCTACTAACAACCTATAACCCCATAATGATGAAAATGATTGCAAAAGTATATCTTTTAATGTAGTAGGGACATATATGAATATAGCCATTAAAGAATCAATTTACCCATGACAACCTGTATGCAAGCATTATCAAAATAACTTCTGTATGAAACACCATGAGGCTGAACTAGTTTGGGCAGGCTCTTAAGATGTCTGCAGTACATGAAATGGTCCTAAGGATTGGGCATATACTTCGTCCTTTTTAATTTCAAGGACTTTCTATGTTATCAAAAACAAACAGCAAATTGATAAATTGTGATCTTCCTTTTTCTCAGGTTTTAGTGAACAGTTAGAAACAAATGATGGTTTCTTAAACTCCAATCCTGTGCTGGAACATAGAGAAATTGGTTTTTGAGTAGGCATCTACAGGATTACATTCTAAATGCTTCATATTGGACTCTTACAAAATATTTCCAAGGTTAACCTCAGTGTCTGAATTATGAAGAGAAACAATAAAATGACTGATCATGAATACAAATTTTCCTCCCCTTAACCAAGCGTTAGCCAACTTATGGTCTCCCTGTAAACTACTAAAAGTAGAAGAATGGACTGTCTTTCTTTTGTATTCTTCAGTAGCAATCTGAGCAAGTCAGATATAGAATTTCTAAAGAAATCACATATCACCAACATGAATTGTACTTATTGGTATCTAGCTCTGCGTGACTCCAGGATTGGGGAACTGCCTGAAATAGTTTTAGATATGTTCAGTGGGCTATAAACATGACGAAAAGTATAACAAGCATGATTACATAACTGAAGTAAAAGTATTTTTCAAAATGTTGGATTTAATTCTATAATTGTTGTATATTTTGCATTATCACAATTATTGCCATTGAGGTGTCATTCGGTATTTGATACCTTTCTTCTATAGGTTTGCGGCACATAATTGTCCTCAGGTTGTTAGGCCTGGGAGAGGAGATTGGTGGAGTCCTAGAACTATATCCAATCAATGGTAAGAAATCCTTTTTGGATTTTGACTATTTGTCCTAAAATATCAAACACAAACATGATGTGCATTATTCTTCATGCTGAACCGTTGTTTATTTTGCTTATATTTAGAAATAGTGAATTATTCTTTAGACCAGGCAGTAGAATGTTCTTAGTAACCTCATATAAGTCCACAGTAGAGTCATCCTTCCCCAGGCCTTTGGGTTGTGATAGTGTTAATGCTGTTTGGATTGCCATTTTATTGTTCCATTATTTTTTGTAGGTGTATGCATTATTATGGTTTTGTATTCTTTTCATTAGATCTTGTTGGATTTTTTTTTTTGCAAGTCAATACAGCAGACAGTACTCCACTAAAGCACATTTTGGAAAGCAGATTTCCTTAATTTCCTCCATGTGTGTTAGATCAACTTATACCATGTCTTGTTACTATAGCCATTATTGTCAGCTCTGAAACTTTTCATAGTCCTACACCACATGCTCTTTAAAGACTGTCAGCATCACCACCTCTTTGTGAGAACTTTAGATAACCTTGCATATCCATCTGTTATGCTTCAATTCCCCAAAGGGATATGGCTCCAGCCCACAAGTGTCCATGGACAACCCAGACAGCACAGTACTCTTTGAGTCCACAGGCCAGGAGTCCAGTTAACGAGCAAGATGCTGCCTCAGTCATAACATCACACTCTACCCATGAAAAACAAGTTAAATGAATCTGAGCAACTTTATCAGTGAGGTGCTGTGCAGAGTGGTCATAGCAGTCAGAATAACTTTTCATCTACCTCCATCACTGCTCTAGGCATCTTTTCTGCTGTTTTACCTCCTTGGTAAATAGGGAACAATTTAAGTTCACTCAACAGAGAGATGCCACTCAAGAGCAAACATGTCAACTGCCCAGGTCACCTCCTGTTGCCAGTGCTTCATTGGGCACTTAACAAAACTGCCTGCAAGATTGCTGGGAAAACTCTATTGAAACCATTTGAATCTATAGGTTGCTAATTTTGTTCATATTTCTGTGTCCCATACCCAGGAATAGGATCTCAAACCTATTAAATTACGAAGGATATTAGCAAGAAAAAATATGTGGCATTAGGGAGAATTTTCACATTTTAAAAACCTATGGCAATTTAGGCTGCAGGTCAACTTATTGCAAGGGTGATTATTTTACACTGAATTTGGAATTCTTATCTCATTAGAAATTTTGTAGGAAATTAGACACACTAAAGGGATATTTCTCCCATTGCTGTTAGAAAATTGTCTTCTTAATGCAGCTTTATTTCAAAACACTTTAAAAGGAGAGGTCTCCCCTTTGATGATATGGTCATCTTAAGTTACCTTCTAGCATCAAAAGGTATTTCCGCTACAACTACAAATATACTGTATACAATTGATTGAATATGCTATGCTTTCAAGACCAACCTATCTGCAGATTTGACATTTCTCCGATTCTTACCTTCTCTAGGGAGCTCCAGTGTGGATAGAGAAGATGTCCCCATTCATTTGGTGAAAGATATCCGCAATTATTTCCAGATCAGCCCTGAATATTTTTCCATGCTTTTGGTTGGCAAAGATGGGAATGTCAAATCTTGGTATCCTTCCCCAATGTGGTCCATGGTGATTGTGTATGATTTGATTGACTCTATGCAACTTCGACGACAGGAAATGGCCATTCAGCAGTCACTTGGCATGCGATGTCCAGAAGATGAATATGCAGAATATGGCTATCATGGTTATCACCAAGGTTATCAGGAAGGTTACCAAGATGATTATCGTCACCATGAAAGTTACCACCATGGATACCCTTACCGAAAGTAGCAATTTAGCCTTTGACTGCTTGCATCTTAGTAGTCATTCAAGCCACAAAAGGCCACATGTGGAAATTGTTTTATGATTACCTGAACGTTTTCTATTGCCTTAGTGTTCAGTCAAGGGAGTGTATAAGATGTTGGCCTTCTCTGTAACACACATTTCCATGAATTGAAATAGGTGAAATTAATATCACTGATGCCTTATGAAATAAAGACTCCTGTATATTTTAGAGCCCTTCTAACTTGAGGGTATTTCCTTGTGCTATGTAAATATAGAATGGAAACTCCTTCCTTAATGGTGACCATTGTATGGTAGGCAAGATATAACATATACAATGGACACCAATTCTTTTCTAACTGCACCCCCCCTCCCCTGGGAAATACATATTTGAAAGTCGTGAATCTTTATTAAAGGGGAAGAGTAGTGAATCATGTTACAGAATATGATCTTCAAACTGTAGCTTTACAGAAGGATTGTGGCAGTTTTCGTTACAGAAAATGATTCCTAAAGGAGTTTTAAAAATGCTATGACTAAAATAACTTTATTCATAATATGCCACCTCTATATGATTCTGTGAATTACCAATCTGAAAAGTTTATACAGCTAACAATTTAAATATAGTGGAAGATTCTGAATGAAAATACAAGAGAACAAAGATCAAACTATTTCAGCTTTTTAGCCATCCATATACTTAAGCAAAGCCACAGGGCAGAACCTGAACACAATGGCCTTTCCCTCTTGATCTTTCCTAACATCTGCTATGAAGAAGAATGCATGAATAACAACTATTTTCAATAGTAACTATTATTGTCCAAAATTTGTCTATAGCAGGTGCCTCTTTTTGTCTCCTGCCCTACCTAAATATGCAGGAATACATTCACTTCAGAAAGATTATGCATATAGGATAGTTTCTGCTATGTATCAGGGAGCAAAACATTAACAAATATACTACGTGGGTAAGAGTAAAGATCATACTCTCAACTCCTCAGTTCACAAGGAAAACAGGGCTGATTCCATCAGAAGTGTGCTGTACTGTTAAATTTTGAGAAAGGGAATTTATATTCTCTTACAGTCACGTGGACCTCCAAAGTTTCATTCATCAAACCCTTTAGTATAGCTAATTTTGCTTTAGTCAGTGTATCTTTGGGTTATTAGTTTTGCACAGCCAGGCAAGTGCCTGCTTTCCTCACTGAAAAAGCAAATCTATACTTGGTGTGTATCAATTCAAACTGCAGGTGGAAACTAGTATAACCTTCCTCTATACAGGGACCAACATATTCTTCTCAGTTAAAAAAGAAATCTTAGCATGTCAGAAAAACTTTTTCCTAATATGCCATAGCAATTGCTGCAACTTACATGAGGCCTAAAGGCCAGCAGTTCCAGAGTAGAACAATAGTACAGTGTCCCCCTTTTCCATTTCCTGTGCAGAAAAGATGAAAAGAAAGTAATTTCTGCTGTTTAACTTGGAATTCAAAATCTCCTCAATCCTGTGGTGTCCTGTACTTGAATTCAATTAGTTTTTCCATCCTCCAATTCCAAAGGAAGGAAGCCTCAAAACAGCTTCACACACACACACACCCCATCGCCACCACCAATCTCAACGGACTATCAGAGAAGCCTAAACGTTTGTATAAATTGCCAAAGACTATAAAGCACATTCTTTACAGATAAATAGTGAGGTTATTTTTAATTGATGTTTATGTGCAATCTGTAAGTGAGGAGGTAGTCCATACATGATCTCAAAATGTCAGTAAACCTGATTAAAGTTAACCTGCAAAACACGTTAGGCAGTTTTGTCAAATATTTTGTGGAAGGAATTTTTCCAGGAATATTTAAGTTATGGTTTCTCTGTGTTTTGCTTCTTTAAGTGCAATGTAATCTGAAACTAGTGATTTCACAACTTCCTGAAAACATCATGGTAGGAACGACAGCGGTAATGCTGGAACAAGTAAGACCAAACCAATCAAAATACACAATTGGAAACACTGCTCAACACTAGCTTTAAATTTGACAGTCTTGTTTTTTTATTTATTTTTATTTTGTTTTTTGGTATTAGGTATTTTAATTGCAAAACAAGCTACACCCCACTAATGCAAAAAGCATTGGAGCCTTCTCTTTCAAGAAATTTCTTGTTAAATTCCACATAAGCCAAACAAAAGCAGATTTCATTCTCAAACATAGACAAACCGCATATTCAGTGGGCAAATATGTGTTCCCTAAATGAGTCTGCCAGGCCACATGAATGCAAAAGGGGAACCTTTGATGAAGGCGGCTGGCTGACAGATGAATATTTCACCTTTTTCCATATCTTCCTAATTCTATCCAGAAAACACCCACTCAGGTCATTTTTCCAGAAGGGGAAAATCATTAAAGAACTCCATATCCAACCCAACAGTCATGTAGGCCCTAGCAAAACAGAATCACGTCAGGAATGCTTAATCAGCCACTTTCTATTTGCCATTTGTCTCCATGACACCTTTGCACTGATAAACAAATACAGTGGACCTCAACTCTTCATTAACAGACTATAATTATATATAGAACAAATATAACTTGGAATACAAGTTTTATAATACATTCATTTCCTTAGGCTATGTCCTGCCTGAAATGAAGGAAGAAATAAGGACATATTTGCTTGCGGAAATTATAACTTTATTTGCACGAGCAAATTCTAGGGCATCCAAGACCTTGAAGCTGGGTAGAGATGATACCCAGTTTACAGAACAGTTTGATGTATCTTAAAAGACTTCAGTAAGAGCCTAGTACGAATGCATATATTACTGAAAACATAAATATATATTTGTGATATTACTGGCTTTTAAAAATATGTATTTGAATATAGGTTTTCTTATTGTTTTGGAAAGTGCATACTGGTCACTAAAATATTATTTTACTGTCAATTTATTTTTTTTATGTCTTTAGTTCTATTGTTATACATAAAACCAACATCCAATTACCTAGCTGATGCGTATTACCTGGTACATTTTTCTGGTCTGGAAAACAATTCAAACTCAAAAGAAAAATATCCCAAGTTTTAATTAACTCCAGGCAATAGTGGGCAAGTCAGGCAGAGTTCATCTTGCAACTGTACTTAAACAACCGCCATTAAGGAATGTATGTTCTGTTACATTAGAACTATTTCTTCAGAAACCATTAAAGCTTTCACAGAAATTAAAGCACAATGGATACTTGTGTCAACGAAGGTGATAAAAGAAATCCTTATTTCAAACAGTATTTCTGAATGAATGCCACAAAAGTAAGATAAATCAGGCTCAAAGGGATGCTTCATCAATTAAAATGTTATGTATGCAATTAACAGAACCACCTTATATCAACACAATAACACTGACTGGAATATTTGCCTAGCATTTTCATACATTACTCTTCCAATAATTTTGCTAAGCAGTATTACTTTTTGCACTGCTGCCATATTTACAAATGAATCTTAAACCTGAAGTATAAAACTGAAAGTGAAGAGTTCACATCACAATTCAAGCATTATTTTGCATAATATAATTTGGAAATCTCTATAAGTCATAGTTGCTAAATCTCTTGAACCCAGTCATATTATTTCTTTTATACATTGTCATTCCAAAACTGAATCACCAATGCTAGAAAAACATACAATTTCTCTTATCATATCCACAGAAAATTTCACATGCATTGTTACAGCTTTAAACATATGTCAACATAAACTTTCTATGTTGCACTGCATTTTATGCCTGTGTCTCTTTCAACCCCATGCTGTACTTTTACAGAACTTAACACAGAGACAAACATTAATGTGTACAAAAGACAGACTGAACATCAAAGACAACCCAATCATGGGGAGGTACTCCAGTTTGCCAGTTCCAAATGGAAAGCTAAGGAGATATTTATATAGGTAACATCTCTTTAAGGGATTGACATTTCTAGCACATAACCTAGATGTGGGTGGAGTCTTAAAGGCATGACCTGATATGAAAGGTGTCTATGTTCACAATTACAATTATTCTTGGCTAACATGCCATAAAAGAGTCTCCCTCAACCTGGTGACTTCCGGATATAATTGGACTATAATTCTTCATCAAGAATAGTCACTGAATAAACTAGTCAGAAATAATGGAATAACACATTTGTATAGCACCAATCTGGGGTGGTTGCACATCAATCATTCACCAGGGAAAGTAAAAATTCATTTGGAATACATAGCTTGCTACCATATGAACATACTCAATGCAATTTCTGACATAACAGCACATAAAAAGAGACACGAGCAATGTTACCCAGTGTTACATGGTTTATACTAGGAGTAGAAACTTTTATCACCAAACTCCCAGATGTTAAGAGTGCAACTCCTGTCATCCCTTCAGCCACACTGGCTAAGATTGAACAAATACTTGGAATACCACAACTTCCCCAGCCCTGTTTTGCACTATCCTAGAAGGGTGATTCTGCTGGTGTATTTTGAAAGAAATAATGTTTAATTTTATGCTTAAATACATAATTCATCTACTATGTAGCAACACTAAAAATAGTATCCAAATTGTTCTGAAATGTGCAAAAGGCTAGAAGGCAATGTTATTAATTTCCTATTCATTTAAAGAATATGCTTGAATCCATCAGCTGGATAACTCATCTGATTTGTAATGATGAAAGCATATAGAAGAAATGCTAGATACCCAAATGCTGGCTTTCATACTCACATGATATCGTAATTACTCTAATATTGAGGATAAAACATATGCAGATTTTAACAGTGCATATCACAGGGGTAGTCTAGACAAGATCCACAACTGACTATGGTTCCCAAGGCATGTTCACATGATGGCAACAATATTTCCCAAAGCTTAAAGTATGAAGCACAGCTAACACACAAGGAAATGTTACCATTTCATCTCTGTGTTTATGGTATGCAATAATTCAAATATATTTTGAGGACTGTACTTCTGGAATGCTATAAAAAATTATAGCTTTCACAATTCCATCAATAAATTCTTCCCTCACTATCAGGATTTTCTCATGGGAAGAAGGTCATCCCGTTCCCTATACAAAAACAGGTGTCGAGATTATTCTATGAAGCTAATGTAAACAAAGCATCTTGTGATTCTGTTATGCTTTTTACTGCCACCTACTGTAATGTGTATGTTAGTTATTCAGTGGGGGTGTACATGCTGGCAATATAACGGGAGGGTAAAATGCCCAGCCTGTTCAGTCAGTTAGTCTTGTAAAGTTAACCATGTAAGTTTTTATAGGTTATGTAGTCTTATCTAGTAACCAAGTAGTTTACCTCTTCTCTGAGAGTGTTTTTTTAGCTAGAGGCTTTGTTGTGGTTAAGTCTTGGAAGCTAAGATGAGAAGAAGTCTTTGTTATATCCCATATTTTGTATGCAACTTGTATTTTATGAAGTTTTGCAGTTTTATCAATAAAGACCAGTTAGTTTATATTTTCTGACTGGATTTTCTTTGGAAAGCAAACTATGGATATTGCATTTTGCAAGCTCTCATGCTGATGTGTAATTTTCCTGAGAGCAGGACTTTTGGGACCTTTTGCTGCACTCTGCACAACACTCACATCATCTCTGAACTGAAGTATCTTGGTCAGCTTTAGTGGCACTCCGATCTCTTTATTTTAAGGTGAAAGAATCAGCTGTCTCAACATACATGGTTCAAAATGATGCTTTCCTTCTGTATCCAAAGTCTTCTGAATTCCAATGACTCTTTTGCTGCAAAAACAAATCTCCGCTTTAGGAGATTAGATATACAGGAACATGAGCAGCCCTGCTGGATCACATAAAAGCTCTATTTACTCCAGTTATCTTATTTCCCACAATGACCAACCACTTGCCTATGGGATGCCCACTATCAGAATAAATGGACGATGATTACCCCTCAGTAATTCCCAGCAATTAATATAGATAGCATTCTGGTAAATCAGTGCTTTATGACTGATTATGTGAATAGTTATTTGTAAATAGGCAAGCCCTCCTCCCATCATCGATTTGGCAAAAATATCCAGATCTCCCCAAAATTCCAATTGCATTTAATACTCAGAGGTATATGGTCTTCAACATTTTGAGTAGTGCATAGCCATGAGGACTAGCAGAAATGATAACTTCCACTGATTTTTCCAATCCCACTTTAAGATTCTTTTTATAGTTAGTAGTTAGAATATCATTTAGCACAACTTGATTTTTTAAAAAAAAAATCCTACCTCAGTGAAACCAGTAAGAGATTTCCACCACTTCCACTGTGAAAAAAGTTCCTTCCCCTCACATTCTATGATGTGAAAGAGCCTTCCCCAACCAGGTACTCTCCAGATGTGTTGGAACAGAAACCTCAGAAATGGCTAGGGGGACAGCAGATAACATTCTAGTAAATTGGTGCTTTATGACTGATTATGTTCCCCATAGCAGTTATTTTGTGAATAGGCAAGCCCTCCTCCCATTATCCATTTGGCATCAACATCCAGAGGATCTCCCCCAAATTTCAGCTGTGTCCACTGGTTCCAAAAAGCTGGAGACCTTTACTATAAGGCTTCCTCATCTGAATCATGATCACTGCCTGGTTTGGTGAGTCTCTCAAGTTCTTCTCCATCCTACAGAAAATAAAGGGAAGATAGTAAAAAATTAATATTTATGTTGGTAAATAACTCCATTTATAATAAACAAGTCCTTAAAATGAACAGATTGCTTCCACTGTCTAACATTATCATAATTTGAAGCACAGCTATTTTTAGTCTTGCCCTATAGTAGTAGCAGTAGTAGAACTTTATTATAGTCCTTGTTCAGCTCACCTATAATGGTGCTTCTTTCACTGAGACTGGATTACAATTTAAGTCACCTTTGATAATTACACTACAGAGGGAGGAGGTACAACTTTTGTAGACCAGAAGGCTCTACCAGGCTTTGAACAACATGCTGAGGATAAGAACTGACTGAGAGAGTACTGAAGTGTGAAATGGGTGCTTCCCCCCTCCAAATTACCCCTAAACAAGTCTGTCAATTCTAGTGTAGGAACCAGGGCTTGTAAAAAAGTTGTTTGTGAGCCACACGTGGCCCATGTGCTGCAGTTTTTATATCCTTGCAATACAACCATGGGCATAGGTAAATAAATACAATTTAGTGGATTCTGAAGGCCCGATCCTACAATATATACCATGTGTCCTACTGCACAATATTAAATCTTTCTTAATCAGTCACTTTGAGATGTGTTGCCAATTCCTCTCTCATAAGAAGCGTAAGTATTTTATGTGCCATGCAAATTATTTGCCCATGTTGAAGGAGCAGGAATTTGACTTTGGCAACAGAAGAATAACATTTATTAAATCAGTATTACATAATTTTCTGCAATGGCACCATGCAAAAATTTGGGGAAAAAAAAAACAAATAGGGCAAATTCTATATCTTTTCAGTGAACCCAAGAGAAAGTTAATATAAAGTTTGTTGTTTTTTGAGGTCTGATGTATTTACAAATCTACATGAAAATTATATGTATTTACTTTCACACACATACACATAAATAGGTTAATTTCTGTATACAATCTACATATTTATTCAAATGACTCTTTAAGCATTTTTTTTCATCAATATATTTTCATGTGCTCAATGTTCTTTATCACATGTACTTTTTTTCCTCCAGAAACTACTTTGCAAAATTATCAAGGAGAATTGTACTTTAACTTTGGAAGTATGAATTTGAACTGAAAAAACTACTCACTGCATGCCTACCGATGAACATATCTTATGAACACCTTGTTTGTTAGTGTGCCCTCTGGTGTTCAATTCTTTTAAAAAATAGCTTTAATTCAATAGAAAGCTTAGCAAATTGCTACAACTGCATTTTTTAAAAAGAATTTTACAGATTCAAAGCTTTTCTAAAAATACATTGTTTTATCTATTTTAATATTTATTGCTGTTTTATTGGGAACCACCCAGAGTCACTTTTTATGAGATGGGCAGTATCTAAATTTGAAATATAAATAAATAAAATGTTAAAAATACACTTTAATATTAACAAGGAATGTATCTCAAAAATACAAAATATTCCTTAAAAATGTCCAGTGAAACCATGCTATAGTATTGTAAACTATTGAGAAATTAGGATTCTAGATTGAAAAACTGCAGCAAAATGGAATGTCCCAAAATGCACTGGTTTATAGCATTATGTCATATATTTCTGGAACCTAGAGAGTGTACATCCCAAATACAGTGTGATTAGGACACACAAATATAGGATATGTAAAGGAAAGAAGTAGCTCATAGTGGGAGATCACAGTAAGATTAAGTGGCTTCCAGAAAGGTCACCACTTGATCTTCTGTTCCAGTTTTCTGAATGAACCACATTCTTTATTACAAAGAGCAGTAGTGGTTGATTGCTCTGTTCTGCTCTGTCACACAGAGGAGCTTCTCTGTTGTTTCCCAAAAAAGAACCATTTCTCAAATAGGCAGAAAGAAACAGCAGCGCTTTGTACCACTGGAACTGCTTCACCTGGGCTACCCATGAGCATGGTTCAAATGAAATGACTTTCATTTATAGTTTGTTGTGACTGCATCCAATTATGTGTACTGATTTCTCCAACAGCTGTACAGGGCCATAACAAACTTAATTGGATGCATTCATAACAAACTGTAAACTGTGGCATAATATTTGGACAGACTTTTTAAAGCAAACTAGTATATGGGAAGCAGAGGCACACACTTAAAGATAGTCCTCACTTAACAACCACAATTGGGTCCAGCAATACTGTCACTAAGCAACACAGTCGTTAAGTGAAACATCATATGATCATGCCTGACTTATTATACTGTATCAGTTCCTCTGCAGTCATTAAGTGAATCACCTGTGGTCATTAAGTGAGATGTCATGTGACCACTACTTATGAATTACTGCCTGCTTCCTTATTGACTTTGCTTGTTGGAAGCCAGTTGTGAAGGTCGCAAATGGCAATCATGTGACCACAGGATGCTGCAACCATTGTGAATGAGTACCAGTTGCCAAGCATCTGAATCACGATCATGTGACTGTGGGGATGCTGCGACTGTTGTAAGTTCAAGGACCAGTCATAAACCTACTTTTTCAGCACCATCATAAGTTCGAACGGTCGCTAAGCAGGCAGTCATAACCAAGGACTACCTGTACTTGCAGAACATTGCTATTTTAACAATGATGGCAAACATTTCTATTCACATCACAACCAGAGGCATGGGCTGAAATCACCTGGCCCACAGAATGATCTAGAAGGGAAACTTTTCAAAGCCTTACCCCACTAGAACGCTCCCATGCACCTCCATTAAGTTTGCCCCTCTCCCACTGAACAGTGTATTCCATACAACGAGGGCTGCTGGAGTGATAGATAAATATAGACAAAAGAACTACAGGTGCTTCCAAGAAGAACTCCATGGAAGGCTTAAAGTCAAATACAAAAACTGACACAGTGGTGATGATCACTGTTGTAACTTGTGCAGTCAAAACATGAAACATGTTGTCTCGGAACTTCAAAATGAAGGCCACTGAGAGCCCCAGGAAGGCAGTGACAAAAATAAGGGCCACAGAGAATATGTTGTGACCATAGAAAAAACCACAATACTCTATCTGGCGTCTATTTTCAGGGCGCAGGCTTAGCATCAGAGCATTAAACATAGCTCCAAAGAGGTACAGCTTGGTATTCTGCACGAAGATGTTTTCACTGAACTGGCCTCCTTCTTTCAATATCTTTTCATTGTAGATGTTGGCTAATGCTGAAATAAAACACTGTACTAGTATGAGCAGATGTCCCAGTCCAAGACGAACTGTTTTCATGGATCCTGCAGCAGTTGTGACATTCCAGCTAAAGCCAGGGAAGGACCATCTAAGAGTGCAGTTCTCTTTTCCCCAACATTCTTCTTTTGGCTTGGTGTACTGCAGGCAACTATTTGAATGGCTGAGAAAAATGTCATGATGAAATCCATGCACAGCCAAGCTATGCTTATTACTTCCTGTCCCTGCAGTTAGAGCTACAATAGATAGGAACAGAATCAGCAAAGATGCCCATTGCACGCAGGAGACCTGCCGCCTGCATGGAGAGAAAAGAAAATATGTAAGTTGGTCCCAAGAAGCACAAATAATAGGTAGGAAAAAAAAAGAGTTATCTTCTTTAATAAGGCAGCAGTATGAAACAGAATTGCAGCTTCCCTTCCAGTATCATACCAGGAAGCATTCTCAGGACAATAATACTATAGAAATCCAAAGGCAGAACACAGTAAGCTTACAATGCCTCTCATACCTAACAGAATAATTCACTCTGCACACTGAATTATTTTGTATCTATTGAAACTGTGTAAATGCTCTTTAGAACAATCCTACACTATGTAAGTAAGTGTAAGAATATTATGACTGAATTTGAAGACAAGCGTTGGGGGGAGCTAATACAAATTTGACTCAGTTCAATAAGATTAACATGTATTTAGGACTGCCTCCTGAATCATCAACAAAAAACATAGCAAGTAAACCAAACTCAGCTTAGCCACATATTCATTAACAAATACATGATAGTGGTAATAATGTTCTAATTATTTTTGATGTGTTTTTAATCTTAATTACCTTTAGAGCCTTGTTTACAATTGCTTCAGAAGAGAACTTTGAGGAAACAAAGAAATGACAAAAGATAACACGTTTCCATAATTACTCACTTCAGCACTATTCTGAACAGAAGAGCTGTTGTTATGATAACAAAATTTGAGAAGAGAACAGCCATGGCCTAGAAGAAAAAGATGAGGCATTATATTACAAGCCAAATGCAGTCTAGAAATAGGATATCCATTAGCCGACAATCTCCTTATAACATGAAGGCGAACACTGTGTTGGTTGTAGAACCAAATCTTATTGATCTAAGCTGCGCTTGCTGAAAAAAAAAAATGAACTGGCTTTCTAGAGAGGCCCTGAAAGCAATCATTCCTGCATTTCACAGAATCAAGCAGAAAAACAAAACCTTAATACTCATTCCTCACATTATGGACCAGTATCTAATGCTTTCTTTCTGTTCATGGAAGGCTCTTTGATTAGTCAGACTAGTATTGATCCTGATTATTTATTTTCTAGGGGTATATCATCAGCATTTCATTGTATCATACAAAGACTATGGGATAATTCAGTACAGGAATTAACGGCTAAAGCCAAAGTTTCGTGTTTACCTTTAACTTTTGGAATTAACTATAGATATACTTTTCAACCCACTAAATATCTGAATAGCTTATATTTAAGTAAATACAGAATAGCCTTTTCAAAAGCCAGATTAAATGTGTTGCCATCAAATATGCTATATGGTAGATATAAAAAAAATCCCATCTCTCAAAGAGACTGTCCTTGTAATGGTACTGATCTTGAAATGGTGGATCACTTTTTATTGTATTGTGAATTTTATAAGAGTCTTCAGCAGGAAGTTATCTGGCCTATTTTAAAATCCAAATCACAAAGAGTATGTAAATATTTTACTTGCAGATGAAAATCCTAAAATTACAGTGGTAATAGCCAGATTTTTAACTATGGCTATAAAAACAAAGTCTTTAGTAACAAATCAATTAATTGGGGTTTTAAGTGTATTATGTAATATTTATTAAATATCTTATTTGTTAAACTGTTTTATCTAATGCCAAGTTCAGATTATGTTTGTAACTTCCTTTTGGGCCTTTTGGCCGTAAATAAAATTGAGAAAATTGAGATTCCCATTTGAACAGAAACAGAAGGAGTAGTGCAAGTGAGAAATAGTTTCTTTGAACTTTGAACCTACTGGTTGCTCAAAACGAACAGTGACTCCTCTCAAATCTGCTCTAGAGCAAATCTGAGGATGTATATATGTGAAAGGGGTGGGGAAAACCAGAGAAGAACAAAGAGCTGCTCTATTTTGCAAATGGAATTCAGCTTGTGTCATACTGAATGTAGTCAGAATTCATTCCCATCTTAATAATTCACGAGACAACTACATCCAGCCCCATTTTTTATAACTGTTCTTGTCTTTATAAGTAAAACTGTC
Source organism: Liasis olivaceus (assembly GCA_030867105.1). NCBI lineage: Eukaryota > Metazoa > Chordata > Lepidosauria > Squamata > Pythonidae > Liasis > Liasis olivaceus. Next base: position 83,312,756 of record CM061352.1, on the reverse strand, counting down.
TTCAGACTTTTTACACTATCATGAAAATATATACATTGTCCCCAAATTCCTCCTAAGCATTAAAAAATACAAAATGCCTACAGGTAGTCCTTGAGTTACAACCATTCATTCAGTTACTGTTCAAGGTTATGATGCTAAACAAATGGTAGTTATGACCAGTCCACAAAGTTCTGGCTGTTGCAGTGCCCTGTGGTCACATGATCAAAATTTGGGCACTCAGCAGCCCACCCACATTTATGACAGCAGTGTGTACTTCAACTCCCCTACCCGCCTATCTCCCCCATCTCTGCTCATTTGGCTGCCCTGCACTCTGCTGCCTACCCTGCTGCCCCTCACCACCCCCAGCTGATCTTTGTCATCTACTTCCTCCTGCTACTGAGAAGGTGCACCCAGCCAAGGCAGCTGCTGGGCCTTCGCAAGGCTTCAGGGAGGCCACGCAAGAAGCCTCGTGAGGCTTTGGGTGGGACCTCACAAGGCTTTCGGGAGGCCACCTGAGGGGTCTCACAAGGCTTTGGGGAGGCCTCGTGAAGGGCCAGCAGCTGCCTCAGCCAGGTGCAATTCATCAGCAGTGGAAAGAAGACTGTGAAGATCAACTGGGGTAGTGGTGGTGGAGTATAGGGTGACAAAAAGGGCAAAGATGGGGGAAGATAGGTGGGTGGGGGGAGTTGAAGCAGAAAAGTTGAAGCATGAGATCCTGACCAAACGGTGGCGCAGTCCTGGCCTAATGACTGCAACCGGAACTACCGTTGCTAAGCAGTGCGGTCACATGATGTTTCACCTAATGACTGCTTTGCTTAGCGATGGAAATTCCAGTCCCGGGTTGTAACCCAAGGACTACCTGTACTCACTCTAGGCCAATATTCAATGGATTGCAAATGAAATTCTGGTGAGCTACACTTTTTGTACTGCTCTAGTTTAAAAAATTTCCTTATTTTCCTTGGTATTACTTATAGTTATAACTAATACACAAACTTATTACACACTTCATACACAAACTTATGTACAAACAATTGAAAACACCCCTTACTATAAAGATTTCTTGTCTGAAAGATTTATGAAAGCACTACAAACACAAGAATTGAAAGCAATCATCTAGCCCATGAAATTTATGTTCTGCACATATTATACATCATATTGAACATAATATCTCCAAAATACCAATTCAGCTACTGAAATACTGTTTGGTAGCAAAAAAAAAAAGGGGGGGGGAGTAATCCCACCTATAATCTCTTAAACTGACTGAAATTTGATATAAGCACTTAAAATGATAAAGACATACTCTCTGTCCAATCGAACGCCACATATACAGAGCATTTTACAATTTGGAAGTGGTACTTACTGGTTCAAGATAGGACAACACATAGAAGACAATCAGATTATCTAAAAAATAAAGAAAAGCTGGAGTTGACCACTTTATGTAGCTATACAATTGCCTCCATGAGCTGCAGCCAAATCCACTATGGGAATATCCTCCTAAAAAGAAAAAGAATTAAGAAGAAAAGAAAAATAATTCAACACATTAATTATTAATGTATATCTACACTGTCCTCAGCCCATATGATTATTGTTGGTTTCAAAGAAAACAAAGCACTAGAGACAGACTCCTTAAGAAATTCATAGTTGGAAGCTTCCTCATTATACACAGATATGAAACTTTACCAGGCTTTCCTAGAAAGATGCTTGAACCATATTCAAACTGAAATTTTGATATCTGAAATCTGATCTGTATAATTTTCTTTTTTCTATGTAAGACCCTTATCTGGGAAATTTATCTCATATAATTTGTGTGTTAAATCATTCTGTGTAGAAAAGTGGATGGCTGCTGGACCTCTGGACCAATTCTGCCAGATGTTTGGTCTGATTTAATAAGGAATGATTTCTCCTAATATAATCATATATATTAAGATTATTAGCATTTATTTCATATTTTTTCATCATCAGCACAAAGATGCTGATGATGGAATAATATTTTTTCTAAATCCTCTTTTCTGCAATATTTTCCCATGTCACTCAAGGAACTATGCTTTCGAGACCAATTCCTGAAGTCTTCTTGGATTCAGGAGCAAATTTCATGAGTCTAGACTCCTAAAAATGGTTAGTCTATTCATATTTTCTAGCAAGCATTTCACTTCATAAATACAACACAAGGCATTCATGTGTTGTTCTATAGCACCACTATGAATTTATAAAGTGCTTATAAAGAATTGTACATAATTTGGACTATATTTCAAACAACTATTAATCATACTTTATTAATCTAGAAGAGGAAGATGAAAAATATTTCCCTAGAGATTTGTTACTACACACTTAGTCTGAGTAGCTCAATTTAATCTCAAAAAGATTTACAGAACTAAAGAGACGTCCTAATTTCTGTTGGCCAATCCTTTCTCAGATAATCCATTTTCAACACTGATGCCCTGTGAATAATCCACAGGAGCAACAAACAGGGAGCAAGATACTATAGTAAGGTCATTTATAATACATTATTATACAGATTAAAAGGAAGAATTCTTCATCATTTCACTGATACAGAAAAGAATAGGTTGTTACTACTTTTTATAGCCAAATATTACAATTATTACATTCAATTCCTAAGATGTCTCAGACTTTACAGATTTTTTTTTAAAATTCAAAAGAAATGACTTCAAGTTTCAGTGAAATAACACCACAAGCAGTATATGGGATCGCTATGATGTAAAGACACATTCTAAATGATTGAAAATACAGATAGTCCTCGGTTAATTACAGTAATTGGGACTGGATTTTTCATCGCTAAGTGATGTGGTCGTAAAGTGTGACATCACATGAGTGTGCCACTTAGCAACAGCAGTTCTGGCACTTCCAGTTGCCGTTGTTAAGCGAAACCTGCTCCATTGGTAAGTGTGATGTCATACGGTCGCCATTTGCAATTTCCTGCTGGCTTCCCCATTGACTTTGCTTATTGGAAGCTGGCAGTGAAGGTCACAAATGGCGATCATGTGACCACGGGATGCTGTGAGCTGGTCACTGAGTGCCTGGATCGTGATCACTTGACCGCAGAGACACTGTGACAGTGGGAACATTGAGGACTGGTTGCAAGTACCACTCATTCAGCAAGAACCACTTGTACATTAACACATACTAAGCAACAACAGAAGATGTGCCCATAGCTAAATATTATAACAATTTAGCTCTAACAGCTTACCTTTTCTGATTACCCAGAGGGCCATTATCAGACAGAGTACCAGCTTAACTAATTCTGAGCACACATTCACAGTTGCAGGAAGGTAATCATACTTATTATCTGAAACACATTTAGAGAAGTTACATGAACACTGCATATATTAACTTTAAATAAAGTAAAAACACTACAACAGGCAGCCAATACATATATGTACATTCAGCATGATGCATTTGAGAAAACTTCCACTTTTATTTCCAGATAAGAATTTTTCATGAAAAAAAATGAAAATGTATCTTCTGCTTTTGGAAAATAATTGGTAAATAAGGGGCTTCAAGGAATGGGATTCAAGGTTGAGGCTTTTTTGTCCTACAAATTACTGTTCTGATCCTAACTGTATAGTATGTTTTTTCACTTTTGACCAGATTACTAACAGAAAGTGCTTCAGTGTTGTACTTGATGTCACAAAAGAGTTTCTGGCTATATGGAGGATGTATTCTTTTCTATAATGGGTCTGGGGACTGAACTCATATTGCCAAGCAATTCTGAAAAGCAACAAAGACTCCACAGAACCTGATTATTTTAGCTTTGTGTCACAAACTAACAAAGAATCTGAAAGAAGAGAGCATGCCAACAAATTCTGGTAGCATCTATACAGAAGTAACTATTCCAACATACCTTCATTGGCAGAGTATTTCATCAAAAGGATACGACTTGAACCCAAGGTAACAAAGGTACCTCCTAGGAGCAACGTATAGATGGCTGACTTGGACCATCGAGCAGACTGACTGCAACACTTGGAATCCATGCTGTTGTTGTGTTGTCAGTGCACTTTGAACCGCAAAGTAAAACATTTTATCAGGCATGCTCTTTAAAATAACTTTTATTACTTTTGGACTACCCAGGAAGCTGTTTAGTGCTTGATTCTTCACAAACTGCATAAACACAAGTTTTATAATGCATTTTTCTCTGAGGCATTGAACCATAAATTTAGTGACCTTTACCCAAGTTTCTTGAAATACTATTTTAATAAATCCTTTAAATACAGTGCTAGCACACATAAAATTAATAAGAAAATGTTCCCTGATCGTGATGCAATTTATATTAGGCTTTACTGAATAATGCATTTCAACTGAAGCATCTGAGTACAACACAGTACTCTCCTAATTTTTATTATTAGTTGTAGGCATTGTGGGAAAAATGTATTTTCCCACAGATCTACCTTCCACAATTCTGGAGTAGAAATACTAGTAAAAAAGGGAATTAACCATTGTTTTCACCACTGCATATTTAAATATGTTAAGTTAATCTCAGAAAAAAATCACAAAAGTATTTCCCCTTTCAGTTATATCTCTTTGCTAGTGTCATTCTAAAGCAAATGAAACAACTGCTCAACCATCCATATAATCCTTGCTTGGAGAAACTAACTTTCCTACCAGGATTTTGGGGTAAAGCTGGGAAATCTTATTCATACCTTAAAGACCTTGAATGACTGGGAACAATAATGGACCTTGTTTTGTATTTTTGGGGAAAGTTTATGGATGTAATGAGAAGAAGGAATAATCTTGAGGAACAGGAAGAAGAATTGCAACCATGACAACTATCAGGTAAAAGAAATTTGAGTCCAGGCCAGATCTGTAATCCAAGTAAGTGTCTTAGACAAGACCCTCCTTAGTTCTCACAAAGATAAAAGGAGGGAGGCAGGGGGTGGGGAAGCACATGCAGACTTGCAAGATTCTGTTTCTACAACCTTATAAGAAAATAGTATTAATTTGCATGACTTTGGTTTCCTAGTCTGGTCTACCATGGAGGGCTGACAACATGCATACCTTTTTTTCATTCTATAATATGCTTTAAAAAGCATAAACTTCAATTTTTGATTCCATTTAAGCACAGCATCTCTTAAAGAACCTAGAACTGCAAGCCATAGTTAATACATGTTTCAATTGTATATGTTGCCAAGCCTATAATGGAGGGAAGTCATGCTCAAAAAGCAATCTCTCAGCATCTTTATAACAACTGTTAAAAATCAACTGATTTAAAGCATTAATCCCTTGTTTAGCCCAGTTATTTCAATAACATTTCTTCTGCACTATTTTCAAATTTAAGTCATACCACAGCATCAATTTCTCATGTGGTTTGGGATCAAAACATAATTGCTTACTAATTAATAACCAAATATGCCTAGCAGCTTTCTGAAGAGAAAATGAAGATCTCAGTTTAGTATACCTGGACCCTAAAACCTGCCAAGATTTCAAAGGCATTACATGCTTGCTCTTCAAGTGAGCCCAAAGAGGAAAGTAATTGTAATAAGTAATAGTCCAATGATATAGTTGAACATCTAATAGGTTAAAGCCACCATCCTTGTAAGGAAGCCACAGTTTAGCCAGAGATATTCTAGGGGCTTTAACCTGCCATATAAATTTCCTTATTAACTCATCTGTATGAAATATCTATAGGAATTAACATTGGAATTCTTCTTAAAATATATATTAATCTTGATGTAATATTTATTTCAATAACATTAACCTTACCCCAAACATTTAATGGGAGTTCTAGCCATCCAGTTAAAGCTAAGTGAAAATTCATCTCTACATCTGGAAATATTAAATTCAACATATTGTAATATACTTCAAGAAAGATGTAAACTGAAGTATTTTATAAAGTCTGAACAAATTGTAAATCTTAACCTCCTAGAGTAGTAGATCCAAGGCAAGTTAGACTTATTCCAGTTAACTGTATACCAAGAATATATTGCTGTATAATTTCAACAAGTTTTGGTAATGACATGCTAGCTGAAAGGTTTTGTAGTAATGGACTATAGTCAATTAGTATTTTAGTTTGCATTAACAGGTACCTTCAGAATGTGTTTTAAAAGTGTGACAAATTTTACTAGAATTTGTAATATTTTATTATTGTTATCTGATAACTATTAGCTTAAACAAGGTCCATAGGTAGATTTTTATTTGTGTTGGTCAAAGACTGTATTAAACTTTACTATTACTATTACTAAGAAATAAAACTTACAGGGTAATGACATTGCATAATTATCAGGCATAGCCATATCATCATCAGTATATAATAACAATTTATACTCAGTGCCAAATTTATATTCAAGGTCAAAATACCTTGAGACTGTCTAAAAGAAGAAGCCAATGGTTCAAGAACCAACTTGAAATTAAAGATGCATGGGACATTCTTGTTGAGTACCACTGTGCTTTGCAAACAATTTTTATGACTTAAATGCTATGTTGTTGTTTTTTTTGTCTGCGCTCGGTCATTACTGACCCTGCAGTGACTGCCTAGACGAGTCCTTGCATTTTTCATGCTTGGACGAGTACTTGCAGTTTTCAAGGCAATTGTTTTTCGGAAGTGGTTTGCCAGAGCCTCCTTCCTAGAGCAGAGCCCAGCTGGCGAGCGCAGGAGGCGGGATTTCCGTTGCTTCGCGCCCTTTTCGGGCGAGTGCGGTTTCGCGCTTACCGGCAACTGGTCCCGTCTCTCTGTGCAAGGCGCTGCCAGCATTTTTCCTTCCACCGGAGTGAGAGTCCCCATTTATCTACTCAGGTAAGTTTTCGACCTGTTGGGATGACAGGAGCTGGGGAGGAAACAGGAGCTCACCCTGTTAACGCGAAGGCTGGACTCGAACCGCTGAAGCGTCAGCCATTTCTGGCCGGCAACTTTCAGCGTCATTAAGAAAACCAAGCAATCACAAGTAACACTATTTGTGACAGCGGGTTGTCTGATTTATTTGGTTTATTCAATAAACATAGCTAGACAGCCCACACCTTAGCAGACTGCATGAAACCACCCAGTGCACCGGGAAAACCAAGCCAAGTGTGACTTAATCAACAAATGATAGTTAATCAAACGGTGGCTTAATATGTGTGAACCACGCCTTTGCCACTGTAAACCAGCCTGCGCCAATTCTTTGCCTTCCAGATGGACAGCAGACTACTCCAGCTGGAAGCAACAGGGGCTGAAGTCTGACACAACTGGAAGCCACAACGAGGCAGGCATACGCAATGGTCTGCCAAAGAGCCCATCTTCTTCTGACTTGAGACTCTGGAGCCCATCGAACTGAGCGAGAACAAAACGCTGGAGCTACCCAATCTTGCTCCCATTTACCTTCTTGATGGAGCTGCAATTCCTGCAAAAGAGCAGGCTTTTAAAAATTATACTATGGGAGCGGTGCTTGACCCCACCTGCCCAAGCCCACAGCCTCCCAAGGGCTCGATTACCTGACAGTTGCGGATTCTCTCCCAGCATCTCCCCAGCCTCAGCCTATCAGTCGCTCAGGCACGCACGCGCAGAGATGAGCAGGAGAGCCGGCACTTCCCAGCAGCCTCCTTTGTCCCATGATGCACCCGCCTGAGGAGAAACAGCTGGGAAGATGCGCAATGACTCGAATGAAACGGCATTCCTAGAGCTAAGAAACGTATCAAGCAAATGGCTACGAAAATCGAAAGGTTTCGCAATAGGCGCAGAAGGGAGTTCTTCTGAAACACATTTAGACTTAGACTTAGAGCTTTACCAATGGGACACACCTGTGCCATTCTAGAATTACGACCCTGGGGATGTGTGATGTACAAGCCAACTAAACAAAGTGCAAATTTCGTAGATCTATGATGACGTGATTCAGCCGCAAACTCAACTCTTTATCTCCACGCAGACGCAGGGAAGGGGCGGGGTTCTGCGGATGCCGCCGGGCAGAGACGAGGGGCAGGGCGGGAGTTTGGCAGGTCATGTGTCAAGGGAGTTCACGTGACTCCTTGCCCCCCCCCAACTGAAGGTAGTGGGCGGGGAGGGGGGAGCGCTTGGTAGCTCTCATTTCCTGGAAGGAAAGACTAAAGAAGGGAAGAGCGACGGCGCAGTTGAATTTGTTGGTCGGGTGCTGGTGACGGGCACTCTTTTCTCTGTGTCCCCCTACAAAGCAAGGCGCCATGCAGAGCGTCATCAACACGGTGAAGGGGAAGGCGCTGGAGGTGGCTGAATACCTCACACCTGTGCTAAAGGTGAGGCTCCGCCTACCGACCACAAAATGGGGAGGGGAGGAGCTATAGGGAGTGACACATTTCTTACCTGGTAGCCCTCCTTGCCTTGGACTACTGACCCCATAATCCCTGGGCCGATTGTGGGTGCTGTAGTTCGATAGACTTCGAGGAGAGTAGTTTTGGAAGGGTATAAGTTGCAAGGGGAAAGAGGAGCAGTCAGTACACTGTTCCCAAACTTTTTGTTCTCTATTGTATCATCCCCTTGCAGTCTGCAGAAGAGTGGGAAATATAATGCGTATATCTGAAGAATGCTAGGTTTTGGAGGATATTTCTCTGGTTAGTGGCGAGAGCTCTCAAATTTGTTAACTTCTTAGCAGTGAATCTATGATCTCCAGCTGTTGTTGAATGACAGTTTTCAGAATTTCAAGCAATTTGGCTAATAAGAAAAAATTCTGGGAATTGTAATTTAGCCACCTTGGGAATACCATGAGTTCCCCAACTGGACTTGGAGCTCAAGGCGCTGGGGTTCTGTGGCCCAAGAGAACTGGTTCCTTCTCTGAGTGTTTCTCCCACACACAAGGAGAAGGGAATGAAGTGGGAGAGCATTTTGATCAACTAGCTTTTGTAATGATGGCAAGATTCTTGCTACAGTTCCAAACTGAACCAGTGTCTAAAGATCAGTGATAAGGCAGTAATTATGACTAGGAAAAGGTGAAATATGGCTGTAAAAGTGAGCCTGATAGGCACATGCATGTGCTTGCAAAATTAGGCTAAAATGAAAATAAAAGTTGTACTTTCTGCTGAAAAATAAAGGATGTGAAAACTCTCTAGTTCAGAATCTTCTGGAGGCATTGCTGGCATCACAGGATTTTGTCACAAGATAGAATAGTAGAGAAAGATGCATATTTCTGGAGTGAGCATATGGCATGAATGTGTGAGCAAATGCAATATTATCTACTTGCTCTTGTGTCAAGCTCCTTATTTAAAAGCTTTATGCTCTCTTTCATCTTATGCTTGTTAAATATGGAACCATAATTACAAGTGAATAAGAAATACAATTAAGGGGATTAGTATGAGTGTATTAATTCTCAGACCTTTAAATTAAAAAAAATGATTCTGTACAGTGGACAGATAAGTAGAGAGAAAAAGAAAGGCTTATTAACAAAGCAAAGTACAATATTTCAATATTTTAACAATAAGCATACAGGGAAAAAAAAGCAAAGTGGAACTCAAAGGTGGAAACATTTCCAGCGAAAATCAACTGTGTGATACCTGTGTCTCAGGAGAAACCGTTAATGACACCTCCCACTATTAGTGTGAAAGGAGTTGAGGCAGGCTGTCTTTATTTTGGTGGGTACACTCACACAGTGCAACAGTTCCTTGCTTGATATCAGGATGACCCCGATATTACTGATATTTTGGAAATAGTTAAAAATGGAATTGTTTCAGGGGGAAGGGCTATAATGACTGAGATGACATAATTGTATAGTGGACAGAGTTGTATTGTTTTTTTCTTTTAGGATTGATCTTAAGTTTTTACTGTGGATGTTTTATTTTGCTATTGTATGTTGTTGTTAACTGCTGTTATTCTTTTGCTTGCCTCAGGGACAAATTGAATAAATTAAAACCAAAAATTTGCCTTTTAACTTTCTCACAAACTTTAATAGTTGTTGTTTTCTTCCCTACAAATTTTGCACCTCTCAATAGAATTCCCAAGGTACTTCATTTTCATTGGTTGCTCTAAAACATGATTGGGGATTTGGTGCTCTCCAGATGCTATTGAACTAAAACTCATGTGATCCACAGATTCTTCCTCTTTACTCTATCAAATGAATCTCTAGAATCTTCTACTTTTATAATACTTGGAAAACACAGCAATCTTTTATGATGCTAAATAGTTCTTTCAGGTAATAGAAAGTAAAAAAAATGCATCCCAATAGGGCTCTTTAAAAATCAATATTTTATAAATGTTAGATCTTTTATTCTTGTTTATCTATCTGCCCTGTCATTAAAATCAAATGGCACTTTCTTGGCATGCCACATTTTCAGGGATTCCTGAGGTAGCAGCCCAAGAGAGCAGATACTTTTGCCTTGAAAGTTTAACTATGGTAATCCTGACACTTTATGAAGTGCTTAATCTCCTTCTGAACCAAAATCTCAAGAAATAGGGCCAGTTAGCACAAAGGGTAGCAAAGCTTGGAAAGTGTTTTATTTTTCATCTAAAAGTAAAGTTTCCTTTCATTTTGAAAAACTTAAATTGTCATATCTAATTTTCATTAATATAAATGTTGGCATATGAGCAATAAAAGCAGTGATTGCTGACATTTATCTGGGTTCTTCGAGAAAGAAGCTAATCAATTTCTATGGGACAAGTATGCTTTGATAACTTCTTCTATGTATTCTATTGTAGACAAAAGCAGTTGGAAAGACTTTCAACATAAAGGCTGTTACAAAGTTAAACCAAAGGAATATTTGGTCAGATAGTACAGGTTAAAAGCATTATCATTCTCTTTTCATTATCTTAAGTCCTTTGATTTTAAATGTTTACAGACATCTTTTTTTCTTTAGGAATCAAAGTTTAAAGAAACTGGAGTCATCACTCCCGAGGAGGTATGCGTATAATGATTTACTTATTTTTTTGAAGTAAATCCTGAAAACAGTAAAACATGAAATTCCTGTTGCAGGTTTTGCTAGTCCCTGCTAAAGCCATCTAGAATTATGGCAAGTTGCTAAGATTTAAGGTTTACAGCTAATGTTGTAGATGTAGGCCTGTTGCTGGAATAAAATCCCATTGAACATATGTAGAATTGCTTATGTATAAATATGCAGAGGATTGGACTGTAAAAAATTGAATTTTTTAATAGTGGTTTTAAAATGTTTTGCATAGTTTAGTAAGAAGCAATGGTAACATCTTGTGGTTTATCTGGGCTTAGAATCTAACCAGGGTTTTGGATGGGATATTTCCAGGAAGTTTTAAGACTATAGGCTAAACAAGAAAGTTAGAAAACCATCTTGGAAAAAGGCAGTAGCAAATTACTTCTGCATTGCTATCATGAAAATTATATGGACATCTTAATGAAATTACCAACTGTTGAGCTTGACCTGAAGGAAATTTTACTTTTATATACTTCCTTGGGGACTACAGTGGTGAAAAGCTTAAGGTTGTTTCTTAACATAATGCTACCAGCTATTTGGAATTACCAGGCATGAAAGGAAAGAGACTAAAACCTTTGTTGGTTTCACCTTTTTTGGAAGTTTTACAGTACCAAATATACTTAAGTACTTGTGAGCACTTATCTCAAGATGTGTTTAAGTAGACATATTAAACATTAATTAGTGTGCAGCTTTTTATACTGAAATAAATGTATGGGTTCAGGATATGATTATCACACTTGGGAAGGAAGGTGAAATGAAATTATTCTTCTTTCCCCCTGCAGTTAAAGAAGGAAAAAATTGTTTGTTAAGGAGCCCTTTTTTCTCTAGATGCTGAGGGAGGGGATTTGAGGACAAATAATTAAATCTGATGTGGCAAATCAGTCCTGCTCACAGCCCTATATATGTGCTTGAAACCAGAAGGGGAAATAATTTTCCCAGATCTTTTAAGTTTAATATATTTCAGTTACTTTATTAATGTGGAGCTTTAAAAAATCTGTGATGTAATCAATTTGGGAAGAAAAGTATGTGTATACAAACTGGGTAGATAATTTTATGATTATTTATTAGCACAAACCAGACAAACTGTTTTCATTTGTTCATCTTCAGGAATTGCCATAGGAGCTATTACTTGTGAACTGAACAAATGAATGAAGTGGGTGTGATTTGACATTTAGTCTGCATAGGTACAATTCATAATTATGCCATAATGTTGGTAAAGCTAATATGTATATATCAAATATATCAACATTTGCTGTTTTGTTTTGGCAGTTCATAGCAGCTGGAGACCATTTAGTTCACCACTGTCCTACTTGGCAATGGTAGGTAAAATTCTGCAGAATCCTCTTCTTAAGAGCATTTAGGTATGTTCACTGTATGCAGATGCATGTATTTCCTACAATAATTTGTGAACAAATAGGGAGAATCATCTGAATTCTAATATCTTACCTTTTTTGATGGAACCAGATTTGCCTTTCAGTTCCTTACCTCTGCAGTCACCATGTTTTTCTAGGTTTAAATTATTTAGGATTAGAAGAGTGATGAGACAAAAAGGCCAGACTCCAGAATGCTCTTCGGCTCCAAATTCATAATGTTTTAGTTTCTTTCATACTCCAGATTTATATTCTGACAATATTGGTGTGAAGTGGAAAATCAGATTGAGTTTTACATCTATTAAACCACAATTGTCTGAGGCTCTGGGTTTATAGTTCACTTTTGTCTCCTAAGGCAAATAACAAACCACTTTTTAAAACTGTTTGCATTGTGTTTATTTCAGCTTCAACAGAAACACAGTGGTAGTATACAAGAAATAGCATGCTATTGTCTTCATATTATCACTGTTTCTGTTTGCATTTTAAGGGCTACTGGAGAAGAATTAAAAGTCAAGGCTTACCTACCAACAGACAAACAATTTTTGGTTACTAAAAATGGTAAGTCTGGGTTTGTGCTTCTTTATCCAGGGTTGTCATCAAATATTTGTTATAAGTGCATAATTCTGGGTAGTATAGTATGATTATGCTATTTTGAACATCTTTAGGCAATACCTTGCTTATGGTTTATGTGATTGGACTAGAAGGAAATGTAAGTATGCCACTGTTTTCAAGGCAGAACATTCAACTAAATGCCTTTTTTTGACTCCCCACAACTCCTTCTGAAATTAATTGTAATAGAAGACTGGGATAAATGGAGAAATGCATATTTTCTATAAAGCTGTGAAAGTATTACACAATATACATACTTTTCCTAAATAGTCTACATTTCTATAAAAGTGTCTTTCCAGCACAATCTTGGCTTTCAGAAATTACTAATTTTGCAGCCATGTTCCATTTGCAAATTATGCTCCTTTTGGATTAGGCAGTCCCTTTAGATTTGTGTCTTCGCTAGATCCTGATTATTCCTAGATTTTTTTTTAAATAGGCCTCAAATGCATGGTGTTACATTTTGTTTTAGTTTTCTAATTCACTTCCTTATTCAGTTCATCTTACAGCATTTGATTCAGCATGAAGTGATTGTGCTGGGAGATTTCAACAATCTAGACATCTGTCGGAAGACTTGCCAAACACAAGATGTCAGATAAATTATTGTGTTGGTGATAATTTTCTCACCAGCTGGGGTACATGCTAGGGGATTTCCTATCTTGGACTTGATACTTACTAATAAGTAGAAGAAAAGATATTAAAGTGGTAGGAACTTTGGCTGGAGGTTACCACATATTGTTTATCTTTATTTATTAAATTTATACATGCTGCAACCAAACAAATCTTAGTGATCTCCAAGGTATATAACATAATAATAGTTAAAACATCTGGTTAAAAAAATAACATAAATGACAAAAAAAATGAAAATAGATAAAGTGGTGCAGTGTAAGAATATGCTTTCTGAAATAATTGGTTTTCAATTTCCTGAAAGCCAGCAGAAAGTGGATGAGTCTGATCTGCAAGGGGAGGCCATTCTAAAGCAAGGGCACCAATACAGAAAAACAGGACTGCCTAGCCTTGGCTCCCCTCAGCTCCCAGAAGTTTGGAACCACTAGGAACCTTTCCCTCTAATTTCTAACAGGTTAGGTCAATTCTAATTAGAGCAGGCAGACCTGTAGATACCCAGGTACCAAACCATGAGGAGCTTTATAGGCCAACCCCATCACATGAAATGTTGGGCATCATTAACATATTGATGATACTGCAACCCTAACTGATAAGTGACCTAATCCAGTAGCTTCATATAGATGTTAACAAGCAAGGGAGAGAGGACCAATCCCTGTGGCACTCCAGATATCAGAGACCTTTGGGATGAGCTTTCCCACCCCACCACCATTGACTGAAACCACCTAAGGAAGGAGCAGAATCACTGCAAAACAGTGCCTCCAATCCTCAACCTCCCTCACCCCTGCCCAGGCAATCCAGTAAGATACCATAGTTAATGGAATCAAAAGCCATCAAGAGGTCATAAAGGAAAAGTCCTAAGACAGATCTTCAAGGAGAGTGACCAGTGCCATCACTGTCCATAGCTGTTCATAGGTGAACCTGGCCACATCTGAAAAAGATCCATATAATCCATTTCATCTAGGGTGCTGTGAAGTTGGTCTGCCACCACTGTCTCAACAACAGCCTAACAAGGGAAGGTTGGAAACCAGATTACAGTTGTCTAAGAACCCCGTATTCAGGGACAGCCTCTTCAGGGGGTCCACCACAGCTTACTTCAAGGCTCCTGGGAACTGCCTGTCACATAAAGAGGGGTTAACAGTCTCATGGAACCAGGTGGTCATCTCTCCATACTCTCCTTGCAACAGTCAGGATAGGCAAGAGTTTGAAAGGCAGGTGGTGGAAAACAACTTAGCACCATATCCACTTCCTCAGAGAACACAGACTAAAAGAGATCTCAGATAATAATGCAAGTCAGTGTCTTAGTCACTACTAAGGACTTTGCCAATGAACAGTCAAGACTGGCAAAACTGAGTGACTATCAGCAAAGTGCTATGCAAATAACCACAGCAGCCAGATGAGAGATCTTCACGTCACCCCTTTTCCAATAGAGAGTTGATCACCGTAAGTGACACAGTAAGGGAAGAAAAGTAAACACACTTTACTTCCTGTCTTGCCATGGTGTAGACCTGAATATGGGAACATATCTGTGCTTAATCAGATTCGCTTCTAGTCTTTCTCCAGCAGAAGCATCACTTCTGGTGCTTCCTTTCCCAGAGGGTCTCAAAAGACCAAGATCTCAACTAGAATCTCAGCTAGAATCAGCTGCCAGAAAGAGGCCGTTCAAGGACAGTGCTGTCTAGCATCTGGCATGTTTCCTGCTGCCAAGTGTATACCAGACAGTGTGCAGAACTATCTGCCAGAGACCTGGGAACCTTCCCAAGTATTCACTGGAAATAAATTGGATTCATTAGACATCTTGGGTGGACCAACCAGATGGGTTGCCTTAACGTACACAGGTTACAGGTGGTTCTGAATAGTAACCAGATCAGGGCATGATTTGACATGGCAGTGAGATGATAGAAACCCTCTCCATCTCCAGATCATCAAGCAGCTGCTCAGACACAATCCAAAGTGTGAATGCCAGTGTGGGTTCGGCCCAAAATTATCTGAGACAAGCACATTGTCATTATGGAGGACATCAACTCCCCGGTCTTATTGGAGCTAGCTTTCAGGGTAGGCATGTCAGGATTTTCCCATGGGAAGAAATTTCATCTCATTATCTGTACAACAAATTGTTACGTCTACTGTATGTAGCTTAATGTAAACAAAGCATCTTGTGACTGTGTTGTGCTATTTACTGCCACCTATTGGCATGTGTATGCTAGTTATTCAGTGGGGGGGTACATGCTGGCAATATAATGGGAGGGCTAGATGCCTAGCCTGTCAGTTGTGTATAGCTTTATCCATCATGTAGTTTTATAGGTTATGTAGTTGTAACTAATAACCAAGTAGTGTACCTCTTCTCTGAGAGTTTTTAGCTAGAGACTTTGTTGTGGATAAGTCTTGGATGCTAAGATGAGAAGAAGTCTTTGTTATTTCCTATATTTTATATGCAACTTGTATTTTGTGGAGTTTTGCATTTTTATCAATAAAAACCAGTTAGTATATATTTTCTGACTGGAATTTCTTTGGAGAGCAAAATATGGACATTGCATTTTGCAAGCTCTCATGCTGATGTGTGGTTTTCCTGAGAGCAGAGTTTTTGAGAGCTTTGCTGTGCTCTGCACAACAAGGCAGACTGAAATCACCAAGCACCAAGAAGCAGAGATTCTCTACCACCAACCCAGAAATCAATTCCAACAGCTCAGGGAGGGATCCTGCTGGGCAGCATTGTTAGAGTTTTTGATTTTAACAAGAAGCTTGGTTAAAAAAAAAAGTCCCAATATAAACCATAAGTTTGAGAAAGGCAGATTTTAAGATAAATAGTAAGGAAGATGCATGGGAAGAAAACCTTAAAGGCAAACATGTTCTAACTGGCTGGCACTTCTTGAAAGGAAATTAAGAATAGCATAATCTCATACAATACCAGTGGGAGCCAATGTAGTTGAACCAGGCAACTTGTAAAGTTGATGACACTAAAGAATACTTACTAGAAATGAAAGGAAAGGCTAATGACCAAGAAGTCTATATGCTTCAGCTCAGAAATGTAGAAATGTGGTTAGGAAGACAAAGGTGGAAAATGAGCTAAGACTAGCAAGAGAGGCAAAATCAATCAAAAAAGGTTTCTTCAAATATGTCAGCAGCAAGAGGAAAACAAAGATGATGGTGGGCTCATTGCCTACTCCAAGTGGAGAAATTTTAACAGATATCAAGAGAAAGCAGAGGAACTCAACTCCTCTTTTGCCTCTGTCTGTGTATCCAAAGGAAATAGTGATTTGAGCACCATAGATTGGGAATGGACACAAGAGGAAGGTAGCAAGACAGTAAGGATGTGGTAAAGGAACTTCCAGCTAAATTGAATGCCTTCAGGTCCTAATGACATACTGAAGTAACTGGCTGAAGAGTTATCAGGGCTTCTGTCAACATTCTTGAGGAATCCTGGAGAACTGGGGAAATGCCAGAGGACTGGAGAAGAGCAATTGTGGTGTATCTCTTCAGGAAAGCGAAAAGAAAAGGATCCCAGTAATTATCAACCAGTGAGCCCTAGCATCAGCACCTGGAAAGATGTTACAGCACATAATACAATAGGTCATTTGTAAATATTTGAAAGTCAATACCCTGAGTCTGGCATGGCTTGTCAAAAATATATAATGTGACACAAATCTTGTCTTCTTCTTTGACAAGGTAACTACTATAGAGGACAAGGGGAATCTTATGTATATTAACTACTTTGATTTCAGGAAAGCTTTTGACAAGATTACACATGACACTTTTGTTAACAGGCTATTACAAATGTTTGTTGGGTAGCACTATGGTAAGGTGGCTCCAATACTGACTGGCTAATTGCAGTCAGAGTCATCATCAAAGATTTTCCTTCAAGGTAGAGAGCAGTAACTATTGGGGTCTGGCAGAGATCTGTCTTAGAGCCAGTATTTTACAATGTTTTTATTACATGGATAATGGGATTGATGGGCTGCTTATAAAATTTGCAGATGACACAAAACGTGGAGGTCTGGCTAACACCCAGGATGATAGAATAAGATTGCAATCTAATCTGAACAGGTTGCAAGACTGGGCTGAGAGGAGAAGATGATGTTCATAAGGGAGGAATTTAAGGTATTACTTTAGGAAGGAAAATATAGGGCATGTATACAAGATGGAGGATTCATGACTTGGAGAAGAACTTGTGGGTGGTCATTGACAACAAACTGAACTTGACCCAGCAATGTGAGACAGTTAGGTGAACTAGGCTGTATCAAAGATGTGTGAAGTCCTTATTTCCCCTCTATTCTGCACTGTTGAGACCATACTGGAATTCTGTGTATAATTCTGATCAAAACATTTCCAGAAGGATATTGACAAGTTAAAAGACAGTTTGATGTAGTGGGTTAAAGCATTAGGCTAAAAACTGGGAGATCATGAGTTCTAGTTCTACCTTTGTCACAAAGCCAGCACTCATCCCTCCACTTCCTCCAGTTCCGCCGCCACCCTGAACAGCATCTCCTGTACAACCACCACCTTTGCCCAGGGAGCCACCACTCCTCTCCGGCCCATCCTGCTGTGCTCTTCATGGTCTGCGGGCTATCACTCCTCGCACTGGTGGCAGAGACATGGCTCCTCCACCCACACCACCACCCTGCCTTCTCTGCCAGCTCTGCCCCACTATCTCCTCCCCAGCCAGGCACAGCAAGCTCCCTGCCACAGACAAGGCTCTGCTGCCCTGCTGCACTTGCTGCATGCGTCCTGGGGCTGTGCCCTCTCCCAGTGCCTGTATCCCAGGCCAGCAGTGGGAGGAAGAAGATGGTGAAGGTCAGCTGGGGATGGCAGCAGCAGGGGGCAGCAGGAGTAGGTGGCAGAGTGCAGGGCGGCCAAAAGGGTAGAGATGTGGGGGAGAAGGGTGAGTGGGGGGAGTTGAAGCAGAGGCAGTTCATGCAGAGCAAGGGAAGCATGAGGTCCTCAACTAATGACCGGGCTCTGGACTGCTGGGACTGCCATTGCTAAATGGTGCAGTTACATGATGTTTTACTTAGCGACAGAAATCCCAGTCCCAATTAGGGTCATAACCCAGGGACAACCTGTATCAACTTCCGTGATATACAGTATATTTGTCAACAATAAATACTGTTGTACTTAGAGTACAATTCTAAAATGTTTTAGAATTTTCTTTCCTATTATTGTATGAATGAACACGGGATGCTTTTTATATAGTGCCATGCTACAAGCGATGTAAACAGATGGAGTATTCAGATGAGCTGGAAGCTATTATAGAAGAGGATGATGGAGATGGAGGATGGGTGGACACATTTCACAATGCGGGTAATTAGATATTTTCTTATTCATTTCTGTTATAAGTTGTGAACCCCCCCCCCCTTCTCATGTACTTTAAAGTGCTCCAAAGTGTACAGGTGTCCAAGTATGGAAACCATTTTCATTTTAGCATTCTTCATTGAATCCTTAAACATTTTAACCATTGAAAGTTCAGAGTCAAAGTTGCCATCAATATGGTTGGTTTGTAAAGTGGCAAGTGTTTATGGAATTATAAATTATCATTAGGTTATCCATAGTTCTGACTCTATTAATATTTCTAACAGGTATTACAGGAGTGACAGAAGCCATTAAGGAGATCACAGTGGAAAATAAGGTATTAACTGATTAACCGATTTACTTAACTGATTAACTGAAGTTTTCACATAGCATACTTATTGGAATAACCCTCTCCTTTAAAAGAAAGGCATTTTTAATGCAAACAGTATTTAAATAAATTACTGAATTTGTGATTCTTGCAGATGACCAGTTATAAAATAAGAATCTTATATTCTTTGATAGTAGAGTGAATTGATGGATTGTAGTTTATTTCAGAGTTGTGTTTATTACATACAAGGTTGTATTCGTTGATAAGCATAGCTTGAGTTCACTATATGGACATTCTGGCCTGGGAGTCTGTTGAGCACTGAAAGCGTACTTTGTTTTTTTTTCTCATGCCCTTTAAGGACAATACAAAGTTAACAGAACGCTTAGTTTCCTGTGAAGATGATGATGATGAAGAAGGAGAGGCAGCTGATATGGAAGGTACAGTTGATACGATATCTGAAGGCAGACATATGGATCATATTAAATAAATGAAACCAAACATTTCTTTTTGCTATTGTTACATTCTTTCAATATTGTATAATGGGGAATGTTTTAATCCATTTCGCTCATTACTTCGTTTTTGAGAAATATGTCTTCTTTTTAAATATCCATGCCAGAAAATTTGAGAAGAGAGAACTTAAACTAGCTAGTATTAAACAAGTTACTGACATACTCATCAGTGGGACAAATTAGATGAGGAGAAGCCAGAACATCTAGACAAGAGAAAGGTGTTAGGCAAATAAGGCTATTCCATTAAATGATTACCTTGCATATATTTTTTTTTTTTTTTAATCTGCTTAACAGTCATTACTGACCCTGCAGTGACCGCCCCCTAGCGGTTTTCAAGGCAATTGCATCTTTCTAGTTTCGGAATTAGACTTTGCCAGAGCCTAATTCCTAGAGCGTCAGCCCAGCTGGCAGCACAGGAGGCGGGATTTCCGTTGCTTCGCGCCCCTTTTTCGGACGAGCGCGGTTTTTTTTTCGCGCTTTTACCGGCAACTTGTCCCGTCTCTCTGTTGAGCCGTTGCCAGCATTTTTCCTCCCACCGGGGTGAGAGTCCTCATTTATCTACTCACGTACGTTTTCGATCTGCTGAGTTGGCAGAAGCTGCGGGTATAGAAACAAGAGCTCACCTTGTTAACGCGAGGCTGGACTCGAACCGCTGAAGCTTTCAGCCATTTCTGGCCGGCACTTTCAGCGTCATTAAGCCACTGCGCCACCGCGTCCCCCACCTTGCATATATAGCATGCCATTAATGCAAGTTTGTCTCTATAATGTGGAGCGATGCATTTGTCTGTATTTTTTTTTTTTTTTTTTTAAATGAAAGTAATCAAAGAGACATAGCATGAATAGTCACTTACTATTTTGTTTTGAAACTCTCATGAGAAGCAGTGTAACAGCCCTCAGTTCCCTGCCTTTCTCACCTGTGGCCTTAGGCATTGTCTGTTGAGATTGTATCTTTTTCCCTCTGGCTCTTTCCTGGCTTCTTCCTACTTTCTGACCAAGAATGTCTATGAAAATTGTGTACCAGTGCAGCAGCTGGTGTGGAAGCAGGTTGCAATCAGTTCTTGATAAGCGTTGTATCTCTCATACATGAGATGCAAATATTTTTTTAAATCCAAGAGATTTGTTTTTAAACATTACTCCCTGTCCTGGGACAGGTTAACAAAAATATTTACATGATATTTTTTTGTTGTCCTTTCAGAATATGAGGAGAGTGGACTGTTGGAGACAGATGATGTAAGTGTGTGGTGTTTTAATAATGCTTCTTTTGAATTTTCTAGTTCAACAGAGTAGTTCTTAGAGTGACATTAAGGTTAAATAGAAATCATGTAATCTGATATTTCAGCAACACCATTTAATAGCAGTAGACACTAAACTTGAATAACTGTTTTTTAAAATCTTGAACAGGCAACATTAGATACAAGAAAAATAGTGGAAGCTGCCAAGACTAAAGCTGATGTTGGAGGTGGAGAAGAAGCTATTCTACAAACTAGGACTTACGATCTTTATATCACATATGACAAATACTACCAAACACCCAGGCTTTGGTTATTTGGCTATGATGAGGTAATTTTCCCCCCTTATTTGGAACTTTAGGTGCCCAATAGTAAAACAAATTTGCAGTTGGTTATAATAATAACCCTTGGATAAAAGACAAAAAACAAACAAACAGAGTCCACATCATGAGAAATCCTGCAGGCCTTTGGGAAAAATGTGAACAGGCAGAATATATTCTTCAGGGAAGCTTCTTTTTGAAGTGTTGAACTCAGCTAGTTAACAAGAAAATAGTAGTATCTTCTACAGTGGACAAAGCACAGACTTGAATATTTTGTCCCTGGTGGGATCTGAGAAATCCATATTTTAGCTAAGAGGTGGTTAGCCTGTTATATCACAAGCTTTTCTGCTTGCTGTGTTACATTTTAGGCAGGCTTTTATATTGGTTCTGCAAATAGTATGCAACGTTTAGAAAATCAGGATCATTGATCATTGAAGGTGTCTTAAAGTTTGCAGCTTGAAAAGATCCTGAATCACTAAATAGCTTTCAAGCTACTGATGACCCCTATTTACAGAGATTTACATACTGTACTCTTTTTGTTACCATGAAGTTGGAATGTTCCATTCCCCCTCTGAACTATGCCTTTTGTGGGATAACCTGGCAGTTTCCAAAATGAAATCCTTCAAACCAGGGAGTAGATGAAGGTGGTCCATGGGTGGTCCAGCTCCAGAAGAGGTTTGTTTCATTCTGTAACGCTTCCAGTTTGGAGCATTTAGTTCTGGAAATTGCCAAATCAAACCTGGAATGGCATGGTCCAGAGGGGATATGGAACATTGCAGAATTCTCTGGAAGAATCTGTTCCTGAATCAGTGACATTTGCACATCCCTAATTTTTATTTAAAAAGCAATCTAACTTGCTTTTTTTAAAAAAAAAAGAATCTGTGCTTAAAAAAGTATGCAAAATATTTCAAACTACCTTGAGTGAGAAACATTGCAAAGCTCCTGTTTCATGTTCAGAGACAGACTATCCCAAGCTTTTGGAAGTATTTTCGACTTGAAGCAGCTCTGTTCTGAATGCAAAATATAGTTTCCAGTTGAAAACACTCCCACAATCTTAAAAAAAAGAACCATGTCATGAACTTTCATGTTTGATATGGTTTGATTTGAAACATTTTGCACACCTCTAAAAGTAACCAAAATTCTGCATCAAGAAAATCTGAATTTTGCAACAGTCATAAATTATGTAAATTTTATATAATTCTGTGGAATCATAGAGAGGGGCAAAGTGGTATGAGTGAATTAAATAGGTTCCACAAAATCTGTGTTCTTCATTCTCTCCTTTCTGTGCTGAGCTTGAAATTTTTAGGAGACATTATTTCTAATCTTATAAACAGTTATTCAGTTTTACTAGTTTTATGTTGTATTTAAAGAGGAATCTGAGCTATGTCTCTGATAATTTTTCTTTTTAGCAACGACAGCCTTTAAATGTAGACAGTATGTATGAAGATATTAGTCAAGATCATGTCAAAAAGACTGTGACAATTGAAAATCACCCCCATCTTCCTCCACCTCCAATGTGTTCAGTTCATCCATGCAGGTATTTTTTTTAATCCATGTTTTTTAAAAAGTATCTATCATATACAAAGATACTAATTTACTACACTGGTATCTTTTTTCTGTTCGATTACTTTTTAGCAACAAAAGTGGTTCTCAACTTTGCATTTTTCTTTCTGTGAAAATATTTTCGTTCATTGTTTATTCAAACTGCTCTAAATATTTACTTAAAGAGTTTTAAAAAATGTTGAATTGTGAACCTTTTTGATTATATAAAGCACTGGTGAAGTCGGATCTTTCAGAAGCTTGCCAAGCTAGCTACATTTCCTTTTTTTCCAAATCCTCCAGAAGGTGGTAGACGAGTCTCTTGGAAGATTTTTTTTTATTATTCCAAACTGTGTACTGTTTACCAGTGATTTCAGTTGTGTGTCCTGACTACACGTGATTGGGTTGAAGACAAAGTCCTAACGGTCTTGTTGAACTCTCTTGGGACTTTCAAACTATACAATATCATTTGCATAATGTCTCAGTTAATGTTGCATAAGTTGGAAAGAGAACAGTGCAAAAGCTCTTCAAGAGTCTGAATTTCTCATACATTTTAAAAATGATAATTAAAAGCACACTATCCTTTGTTTCTCTTTGAGAGCCACTTGCATTTGGCTCTGAAGTTGGAGTCCCAGTGCAGTAAAAGGGAAAACATTTTGTCCACATTTAGACATTGGGGGTTACATTATCTTGGCTAGGCACGTGTACATAATGAAAATGTATTTTGTTTCAACCCGAAAAACCACACTGTTTTTGTGGGCTGCAGCAGAACTGAAATCTAGAACAGAATTGGTTGCCCCGGGTTTCAGCTGTAACAAAATCTGGGTCTTATGGGTGAGTAGGGCAAGACTTGTGTGTCTCACCCTTCTCTCTTTTCCTCCTCCATACAGACTGTCCCAGCATTCGCCCCCCCCCCCCCAAATCTTCCAGATGACTCCCTTCCTTATCTCTTCTTAAGCTGCTGGTATTATACTGCTGATGTTCTTAGCTTTTTCCTGCTCCCTCCCCCAAACATTTCTGTATATATTTCAGTTAGTGCCAAGACAAAAAACACAGATATTTTAGTCCAAGCATGGGCTGCTCAAAACCAGCTGGTCTGTGTGTAGAACAGTTCATGCGGGAAATTTTTACGCATCCCTGTGGAACTTTATGAAAACAGCATGTTTGGAACCTGAAATCCTCCAGATTTTATATGACAGTTAACCATGCTAACTAGCTGTAGGTTCCCTACCCTGTTACGTAGGATCAGTGCATAGAGATTTTAAATCTGGAAAGAGGGAAGAAATAAAAATGGCTTCTCCTATCTGTGTAAAAATACAACCTAAGAATTGTAACATTGGTCCAGTTTTGGTATTTACATTTTAAAAAATAAGAAGGAATAAAAGAGGAAGATAGTTCTCTTGCTTTTTCATTTTAGAAACAAACCAAAAGCACAGTGCAATTCATTAAAAATAAAAAATAGATTAGAAAAAGTAGAAGGATATAATTGCTTTCCTGTTATAATTTGGAATTTGTCTCAGGGCCTTTGCCATTTAGAACAGATTGTTAGATAAATATGCTTTGGTATGATCTGATCTGATCTGATCTGATTTGGCATGGCTTTTTTTTTTTTTACAGTCTATGAGATCTGTACTAGATTTTTTTTTTAAGGATCAGCCCTATAGACAGCTATTAGAACAGCCCAAGACAAATTTCCTAGAAATAGAAAGGCCATACTAATGTCAGTTTCCCTATACCAGAATTGCTGGTTTCCTTAGCTTTCAAAGACCAAGCCTGTAGTAGCAATTGACATTTTGTGCTATTATTTGTTAGTTGTCTGTTATATCTAATTCAGATTTCTCCAACCTTGTGCCTGCTAAATATCTTAGATCAGTGCTTCCCAAACCTGGGTAAATTACCCAAAATTGGGTAAAAGTAGTTTTTCTCTGGGTAATGACACACAAAACCATTCACAACAGGGACATTTAAAATGACTTAAAGATTGCCACGTGTACTAAAATATATTTGAAAATCTCCCGAAGTATTCGTATTAAGATGAAAATTGATGAAATTATCAATGGTAATTTGTTGAAATGATATAAAGATCAATCAATGATATTGTTTTTATAATACAGGTCGTCCTTGAGTTACAACCATTCATTCAGTGACCGTTCAAAGTTATGACGGTGCTGAAGGAAAGGACTTAGGACCGGTCCTCAAAATTCCAGCTGTTGCAGTACCCCTGTGGTCACGTGAAGAAAATCCAGGTGCTTGGCAACCAGCTCACACTTACGACTGGTTACAGCATCCCACAGTCATGTGATCATCATTTGAATCCTTCCCTGCCAGCTTCCCACAAGCAAAGTCAATGGGGAAGCTGACAGGAGAGGTTGCGAGTAAGAAGTCCCCCATCCACCCTGCCTTTCTTCGCTCACACGCACTGCGCCCTCCTTCCCCCTTCGCTTGCTTGCACACATCACATCTCTTTCCCCCTTTTGCTTGCATGCATGCACCCACCAGCGCCCTCTTTCCCCCCTGAGTTTTGAGTAATGAAAAAGTTTGGGAAGCACTGTCTTAGAGTATAAATTCCTAGCTAGTATAACCATGACCATATTAGCTCTTAATTGTGGGAGTTCAACACATCTGGAGGGCATCAGGTTGGGAGAGTGGTCTGCTTCATTATTAAGAATTATTATTAAGAATATCTACTCTTATTTTCTTACTAAAATACCGTAGACGTGTTGCACTGAATATAGCAAAAAAGGGGATCAGGGAAATTAACAGTAAAACCAGAGAAAATATATTAAAAGTTTGCTCAGTATTGCCTTCGATTATATCTCCTTCTGCTACAGAATATTAGTCTAAAAACTGTGGCAATCATTTCCGTAGCAGGCTTCCTGTTAATTCTTCTTGGATCATCAGTGGAGTGGTGTAATCTGCAGGGTTTGAAATCAAAGCTTGTGTTTTGAAATTCCAACAGTTTGTATCTTTGCTGTACAATTTCTTTAGATTTTTCCATTAATTCAGGAAAATCCTGGGTTCACCAAAGTGCAGAGAGAGAGTTGTGTAAGTTTTCAGCCAGGTGTTTTGCTGTTATCATTAACATTGATTGCAGCATGTCAGTCTGCTTATACTAGTTTCGTTGTCTCTATTTAGCTGGCCTCCTGCTTTTCCTGTTTCAAGAAATGTATGACAAGGTTTTCTGAGAAACAGCTTGAGGAAGCAATTAAAAAAAAGACAACTGCTTTGTTCAGACTTGCAGTCTGAAAAATATACTACAGAAAGAAAAAAGGCAGGGAGGGGAGGAAGTTCATACACCAATTCTTGAAGTTAAAAACTAGTTCTTAAATAATTACTCCTCTCTCCAATATTGTTTATGGAGAGGTGGAACCTGAAGGTACTAATCTTTAAATACAGCTGGTGAAATGGTTTGATCTCCTATTCACCACCTTCTATGGCAGTCTGATGAAGGTTTGCTGCTGTTGGCAGTGGAAGGAGAAACTTGATGGAATTGGCATAACTGAAATAATGCTTTTAAAAAATTACTGAATGGAACAGTCTTTTCATTTTCTCCCCTGTAGCTACCATCATTGAATGGACTTTCTACCTTGGTATTCTCTGGGAATTCTTCCACATAGTGAAGTGTTAGGATGTTTCTGTTTGGGATGAGTTTCTCTTTCAGATAATACTGTAGAAGGTGATAACACAGTGACCTTGCTCACTCAGTACTGTATTATTCCCACACTAGCACACTAAGTTTCACTTAGCAACCACTTCACTTTATAAATGAGTTGCTGGTCTCAATTATGGTTGCTAAACAAGAACTGTCTGTATTTTATAATGATCCTGCCTTTAATGATGGTGGAACAGGAGTTTAGAGAACACAAGTTGAGATGTGAGTTGCTATTATCAATGAAATAACTAGAACTGACTTTTTCAATTCTACTGCTAGATAAAAACTAGTTAATATTTATCTTATTCTTGTCCTTTATTATCTCTAAGCAATAATTTTAATACTGAAATAAAGACCTAAGCTGATACTGGTGTTCAAAGATATTAATGATTTGTCTTCAGGCATGCAGAAGTGATGAAGAAAATAATTGAAACAGTGGCAGAAGGTGGGGGAGAACTTGGTGTTCATATGTATCCTTTTTACAATCAAACTTTTCTTCCATCAAAGAGAGTAATTTGAAGGGCTCAGTAACAATGTCATTTATTTTTCCTGATCTCAGCCAGATAAAGCACAAGGCATGAATTTCCAACGCTTCCAATTATCCACTGCTATCTTCTCCAGCAACTACCTTTTTCAAGTTTTAGGTGAATTGTTTCATTCAAATACTGTAGTTAAACGTAACTGAAAGTAGAGGTAACATTAGAAAAAGAGGATTTGGTTTTGACGTACTTTTAGCTATATGATAGGAACATTAATGTATGCTTTTTTAAAGGCAGCATTAGCAAAAACAATGGTAGGTGTGGAATAATAGGCTCAAAAGAACATTTGTGATGGTCAGCAAATTCCAGCTGTCTTCAGTGGTAGTAATGACTGTAACAAAAACTAATTGTTAAGTAGACTTATCTGCAGACTAAGAGGTGCGCATACTACATTAGCCATTAAACCATTATATCAGACTGGATTCTAGGAAAGATCTAGATAAGGAGAGATAAACTGGTGTTTGATTTTGGAAGAAGGAAAGTGTCTTTATAGCATTACTCTCTTGCATTTCAAAGGAGAGAATGTGAAACCATAGTACTATATTAAATTTGTTTTCCTTAATTAAATTTCAGGTACCTTCTGATTTTTTTGAAATTTGTACAAGCAGTCATTCCAACAATAGAATATGATTACACAAGACACTTTACAATGTAATTACTGGAAATAAAGTTTATGGTAATTATGGATTCTAATTTTTAAAAAGAATAACCCAGTGTGACTTTGTTGATCCACCATTGTGTACAATTTCTGAAATGTATCACTTCTCTCAAGTTTATGCATCAAAATAAAATTCCTCTATCAGCCTTACTTTTTAATAAATATCTTTATGTGTAAAAACAATAAATCACTTTTTTCATTCCTGTGCTCTGGCTAGCGTTGTGCTTTTCTTTTACATAATGCAAAGAATAATAAAAATAACTATATCAGTTATTATGATATGATATGATATAATATAATCTTTTATATATTTTTATATATATATATTTTCATTATATATAATATAGTAACTATATCAGTTATTAAAGCTGATAATTTATTTAATGTAAGTTTATAATTGAGCAGTTTTAATATATGCACTTTTCATACAATTTATACAGTGTTTTATTTTTTAATATTTTAATTTATTTTTTGTTCTAGTTTATGCAGTAAAACTAGAAGCATTTTGAAATTATTAACTTAACATCAATAAATTTTTTTGTTGCAAAAATGGGGAAGGTAAAAATTAAACTGGATCATCTGGTAGATCTCTATGATTTTAGGATCAGGAGTCAAAAAACTGCCAATTCTTTTAACATAAGTAGCAGCAAATTACTCTTTTCCCCATTCATTTTCCCCAGTGTTATGCTGGTGACTGGGAAATGGGTTAACTAAGAATGGATTATGTAGAGGGACTATGAGTTGTGTTCAGTTTTAGTCCTCACATCAAAAAGTGCTGGTTTCAGAGTTGCATCTAACTCCTTGTAGCTGATCTTTATGTTCTAGTATATTTAGAAGCAGAAACAGGTTTGGAAATCAGGCAACTACATTTTATCCCAATGAGTTGTATAATTTCAAAACATTGGATTAATTTAGTAAATAAAAGTACAATAAACTCTGAACTTTCTGCAAGTACAGCCAAACAATTAACTTCATGTAACATTAACTTACATTTCTTATTAGCCTGAATGGACGAAACAGTGGAAGTCTAAATACATAGGATGCCAGGATCGTACTAGAACAGGGGTCCTCAAACTTTTTAAACAGGGGGCCAGTTCATGGTCCCTCAGAATGTTGGGGGGTTGAACTATAGTTTGAAAAAAACATGAGGGTCCCTCCCACAGAGTATGAGGAGAGGAGGAGAGCCGCCGGACCCGGCATACCTGTCATGTAGAATAGTCCAGCTCTGCGATCTCCCTTCTCGGGCATCACCTGCAGCTCCCGACACAGCCCGAACACTTCCACTTCTGACAGACAGCAGCAGTGGCCAATCAGGTGGGCAGGCCGGATAAATGACCCTGGCAGGCCATATCCAGCCCGCAGGCCATAGTTTGAGAACCCCTGTACTAGATGATTGAAAGTTTCTAAAGAACAGTACAAATTTAGAAATCAGTCTTTGCACTATAAAAACATTAACCTCTATTTCAACAGGACCAACAGGCTTAAATTGACTGCGTTCCAATGCCCTGGAGTTCCCCCCTCCCCCAGGAAACATCTATAAATAGAAGACAACCTGTGTTGTAGTGATCTTGGAGGTTGTATAACTGTATCGAACAGTGAAATATGTAGACAAGGACAAGTGATTTTTCTACCCAGGATTGTAAAATTAGTGAGGATAAGGTGTATTTTAAATAGGTTAGGGATTTGGTATGTTCTCATTAATTTTAACAAAGATAATTGGCATCTTGATACTTTTGTAATTAAAATTTTTTTTTTTTTTTTTAAATGGAATGAAATGCTGAAACGTGTAACTGATCCCATTATTCTTGAATACATATAATATTCAGGAGATATCTAAGTTGCAATAGAGTAAGAGACTTCTACAATAATAAAACACTACATAGTAAATAAGAGAGTGAGTTACAAATAGGTCCCCATCTCTCTTTGGCTAACATGGCTCCAGCTTAAATCCTTGAGTAGGGAGGATATAAAGAAGTCGGGATCTTGTTGTTTAACTACTTTTGAAAAATTAATCATTAAACAATCTTCACAATCTAAAGGAACAATCTCAAAAATTTATAAATTATTAGAATTGGAGGTGAGTGACACCTCCCTCCACCCCTTGCCCTGTAGGTTTAAAAGAAGCTTGGGATACAGATTTAGGAAAACAAATAGAAAAGATGGTGGCACACACTTCGAAAATCAGGTGGTTTCCTATCAGCTTCCATAGAAGAGATGCAGTGAAGATGGTATGTTGCTGGCATTTAATTCTAGCACAAACAGCTCATAATTCATCAAAATGGAGAGGTTATAATCAGAAGGGGATTTTCCATGTGTGGTGGACTTGTGAAAAAGTTGCACCTTAGTGGAAAACAATATTCAAATAAGTTAGAATAATAACTAAAAAAAAAATAGAATGTGTTCCAGAGTTTGGATTATTACACATTTTTAAGGAGACAACTCAAAAAGCAAAGGAAGTTATTGTATTCTTACACCTGGTTGCTAAATGAATGCTCAAAAACGGACATTTTTAGATAACCTCTCATTGAACAATTGGCATGCTATGGTATGATCAATTGCTCTTATGGAAAAGGTTACTGATAAAGTAAGGATACTGATGGATGAGGGATGAATCACAATTTTATTGGTTCTGGAAATATAAATTCAGCAATATATGTAAGCCATGACTGAATATTGCAATACTGTATATTGTTCTGGACTGTTATCTTGTGTTCTTGTTTCTTTCTTGCCTTATGGATAAAAATAAAAATGATACAAACATTAGTATTGTGTGCACAATAATGCAATGATCCAAGCCAGTTGCGTGTGTGAATCCTCTGGATAATAATCTGTTCCAGTTATCAATATGGTGCCCTCAAGAAATGTTGAACTACAACCCTCATCATCCTAGATATTAATGCCATAGTGGCAGAGGGAGAGAAGTTGTAGACTAACACATCTAGACAGTATCAAATGGAAGGGAGGCTAGTCTTTTCTAATATGTTGGCGTTCAATATTTGTATTTCTGTGATGTGAAAGATTATGGAAAGTGTGGGAGAATGAGATTTGTTCCCCAATGAAAACAACAACAACCACTGTGATTTCCATGATTTCTTCTTTGTTCAGTAATTACGTTATTATTATAAAAATACAAATTAACATGTCTTCTGTTTTCAAGAACTTCTGTACCAAAACCTTGCCAATTACAGCTTTCTAGATCCAGTCTTTTGATAATATCTGTGTATGGAAATTATAGAAGTGATAGATTTTTGTGCAGATTATTTGAATCAACTTATTATGTTGGCATTCTCCTTTATATTCTTCCCAAAGATCCTGATCATTTGCTACTGGTAAACATTAACTTTTCTGTTTGTTAAAATGGGGGTGGAGGAGAGAAAATAAAAGTTAAAATTTTCTTAGCACAGAACGTGATGTGCCCAAGGACACAATCTGAACTGATTTCCGAACAACATTGGAAAGCCTCCCATAGTTTTCCTTTTCTATAAGAAAGTTCATTATTCTGTGGAATAAAGTTGATGATTATCTTTACATTGATAGACACACACATAGCTAGCCAAAGTTAGAGATGCCATAATCTTCAACTCTGGTAATAACTGAATAGTTAAAATATTGAATTACCTTGTAGTTATAAATAAGTCACGGATCAATTGTTCATTTACTAATATTTATAAGGTTGCTTTAAATGTATCTCACATACATTTTGATTACATCAACAAAGAACATGAAATCCATATTTTTATTTAAAGTTAACATTCCTTAGAGATAAGTCTTCAAATTACTGAAGTTCACAAATTAGCATGAAGATGTCTCACAGTTTTATTTCTGAAGTTTAGCAGCTCTGAGTTAGAAGTATCTGGAAGTCTATGGAAATGTCTATGTGCCCCAGCATGACCCGCTGGTTAATGAGAACACATCTGGACAGCACCAGGTTGAAGAATGCCAATGTATTATGGTATAAGCTCCTTCTTCAGGTCTTGAAAACTGTAAGGGTTTGTTTTAAATTTAAGCTTTTTCATGTTTTTGCTGAAGAACAACTTTTTTAATAAAAACAATCTCATTTCAAGAAGTGTATATGTGTCTTCATAAAATTAAGGGGTAATCCAGTTCAACTCTTATTTAGCAAATTAAAGTATATGATGGCAGTTTTATTTCATCTAATTACACACTACAAATAAGTAATTTAAGATCCATTGTGATATTTTGCATGGATGGCCAACCAACATCCTTGAAGTTAATTCCAAGCAATGGAGCACAATTATTTCATGAGAGAGAGAGAGAGAGAGTTAACCTATAGAAAGACATACTTTACTCTGAATGAAAACAAGTTTAGAAAGTAGTAATAACCTATAAGTAATATTATTTCTTTAATGCAACATATAACTGGAAAGTCTTAATGAGTATATTATGGAGCCCAATATGTAGAGAGCAATGACTGGGCTTATGATAAGCTATAATGTTTAAATCCAACTATAGTATATAAGCTGTGATTTATAGCTTAATGCAGTCTCAGTCAACTGTGACTTAGCAAACTGTTGGTAAAACAAACTGGTGTAATGTGCTCGTACATCCAAGTCAGCAGTGTCTT
This sequence comes from Liasis olivaceus, assembly GCA_030867105.1. NCBI lineage: Eukaryota > Metazoa > Chordata > Lepidosauria > Squamata > Pythonidae > Liasis > Liasis olivaceus. Next base: position 83,280,705 of record CM061352.1, on the reverse strand, counting down.
CAGCAAACTATGATGATACCAAATGACAATATGTGCAGTGATGTCATCAGGCAAATGTTACCATAATGCACTTGAGTCCCATGTCTGACACAAGTACATTAATCATGGTGCTTTTGTGATGATATCATCACGTTTCATCATCCCCCCCCCCAGTTACCCATAATTCAAGTGTGTAAGGCAATGGTTAAAACGGGTGGATGACAACCTAATTTCATTCATCCATTACATTCCTTCCCCCACTAATTACAATAGTCTTCCATAAACAGTGAGTTCAGATCTGCAGTAAGAGCAAGTGGTCTCTTTCCCAGTACCTGGTTTGGAAGAGAAGAAGGGGAAGAGAGACAAAGAGAAAGAGGAAAAATAGGAGACTTAGAGAAAACATAAACATGAAGCATCAGAGAGAGAAAAGAGGCAGTCCTGCCCTCCTGCTGGCTTTAGCCTGTCCATCATAAAGCATGTAGCATCTGATTATACTGGCAAGAATGTGGCTGTCAAAAGCAGATAGATGATTGGATGGATGGATGGATGGATGGATGGATGGATGGAAGGATAGATGGATAGATGGATAGATACTGTAGATAAGAGTCAGATTGAAGGTGTACCCTGGTTTGAATATGTTCTCAGTTGGATCCTGGTGAATGTGACCAGTCATCCTCAATTTAATATGCCACAAGATTATTTGGGGGGGGATCTAAAGCTATGTATCTGTGGCTTGGTCCACACATTATGCAAACTGTGATAATGATTTGTTTGTGTTTTGCTTCATGTGTTCTGTGAACCCAGTCAACTGTAGCTTATTCAATAAATTTTGTTTCAGCAATCCGTGGTTTAGCATGATGTGCAGACTCAGTCACTATGTGCTATGGTGATAAGTGTTTGGATTGGATAGAGTGCTCAGAATGCTTTGCAAATAGGAGGAAGAAGCATCATGTACGCCACCCTGAATTGTACAAAATAAAGGCAGGATATTAAGGAGGAGGAGGAGGATAAAAATATAAGTGGTGTACTAAAATATATTGTAGACTTCAGACTTCTGGTGCCCTCACCTCCTATCTCCAAATTAGCAGAAATAGCCAAAACTTTCCTTCATGGTGTGCCTCACGTTCCTGAGTAGTGTGCTGTCCTGCCCATTTAAGTTCTCAGGTATTCATCCTCGCAAGCTTTAGCCCTTGCCTTTGCCCCTGTCCCTAATCTCTTCCTATCCACATGGGAACAGCAGGTCACCTGCTTTGCCATAACATTGTTTAGCCTGCTCAGCAGAGAAGGAGTTGAGAGACCAAACAAATTCAGAAGTTGCTTATCTCCATTGTGGGAGGAGGAAAAGAACACAGCGTCACTGAGGCCACTGTCTCTTGCAACACCAGCCAAAGAATACACTTCTGTGGGGAAGTGGCAAGTTGCTGCAGGAAGAGCTGACTTCTAAGTGTCTTTCAGCACATGAACATCAATGGGAACATACAGCTTGAGCCCTGTCCCCAGATGTCTTCTACTGATGCTCCTAGGCTGGTCAGGGCTGAAGCATTACCAGGTGAATGCAGCTCAGCTCAGAGAGTACCGTATAGCTGCTCAGCTGGCAAACTGGGATTACAGCCCCCAATCTGAGGGACTATCCAGGTAACAACAAATGGGGGCAGGATAGGGGGATACAATGGGGAATATATTCAGGAGATTTGTTTAGTGAGTGATGTAGTGGCTTTCTGCTGCGGGGCTTAGTGAACCCAACCTGTGTGATTGGAAAGCCACATTTAGTCTGCTGTGGGGCTTATTCAGTAATCCATAGTTAAGGAAATAAGGTATGTTGTGAACACAGCCAGTAAATAAAGAAGAGGTAATGGAATGGGTGGCTTTGGGTTAATTTCAAGAGGAGATATGCTATGACTTTTACATTGCTTTGACTAAGAGGCGTTACTTAGCATTTTCCTTTATAATTCATATTTTCCAGTTAGGAACAATGGTTATAATATATTAAGCAGAGTGTTCAAGCTTGCAGTCCTATCCTCACTTTCAACTGGAATTATTAAAATGTAGCTAGGTCTGGCTATTCCTTGTTCTTATGATGACATTTTGGTTCTTTCTATGATTTCCAATGTATGTTTTTATTGCCTCTATGCATCACTTTGTACATGTAGAATTCAACAGCTGTAGAAGGGAAGCATTTTAAATGTACAACTGATAGGCACAGCTCAGGATAAGCTTTACCATTTGATTTAGGAGATACGTTTCGGTTTGCTTTATCCTTCTGTCTATAACCATTGCCAAATATTTTCACTTACTTAACAGCCTCTCTACTCTTTGCCCTTTGATCTCTGCATGCCTTGCAGTAACTACTTATCCAATACTCCATCACTTATCATCTAGTCTACTTTAGTCTCCTCACTTCTATCCTCTCAGCTTTGTTAATGTGGTGTTGCATGTTAAATTTCAATGTTCTAGTCCTCATGTTAAAGTTCTGCATATTTTTTCATCCCAGTTATTTTCACAGGCAGCTCCATTCCATTTATACTCGGCATCTATTCTCTCCTCTCATATCCATCTTCTTCTCTTCTCCTGTATTGCTATATGCCTTATAGACTGATCCAAAAATTCTTGCATACCCTGATACAGTTCCCAGGTGCGATAGAGTCTTTCTACAATATTTCTGGTCTCAAACAGTTGTAACCAATGAGTTTGCAATCAATCAGAGAGTTGAATAATGGTATGCCTGAGTTTTGACTTCTATATGTAGCTGATTGAGATAGGACATTCCATCAGCTAGTTCCATTAAAGTATGAAGTGTTGCCAACATGCAAAACCAGTGTTTTGAGGCAATGTGGAGGTAGATGGGATGCTGTAGGTTAGTTTCAAGGTACTGTTCAAGATCCTGATATCGATAATTTAATTCTTTACATGGCCTGATACATACAGGATTTCCTTTCTCCACAAATATTTCCCCTTGTCAGTAAAAAACTTCATCGTTCCTTGTTCCTTCACTGCATGTGATCAAGTGCATTACAAAGACTTACTGTTAATGTATGGAAATGTGCTTAAATGTGCACAGTGTATTTTCAGTCAAAGAGTTGGAATATATTATTTTATTAAATTATTTTGTATGGTTTCAGATTATCACAGTCAGATCTTGCATTTAAAAAAATTGTCTATAGAGAATATGAAGTAGATTTCAAACAAGAAAAACCAAGAGATGAGCTCTCAGGTAAAGGCAATATTTTCAGACTATATTCAATGTATAGTATTCCTATGATTATGAACCCAAATGAATTAAACATCCCAAGTTTATTTAATTATCCAATGCCCAGAGGTCTTGATTTAGTATAGGGCAACATCTGGAGATGTTGAAGGAGATCTCAATATATAGATTATCTCTTGAAGACCACCATCCCTGAATAAGCAGAGAGAACATATGCTTAACAGTCTTATTATTCTAATTCCATCTGTCAGTCAGCAGGAAATAACAGCCAATAGCACTTGAGATAAACGCAAGAGACAATTGATAGATAAGAAAACAGGAAAGAGAGTTAAAAATTTCCCTGTTTCATCTCTTCCTCACCAATATACTTCATTACATTTCAGATATATGACTTTATTTTCATGAACTCCACTTCTAAAAACAAATAATAAAGGCATTCATTTATATTATTATTATTATTATTATTATTATTATTATTATTATTATTCTATACACAGAGAGAGAGGCCTGTAATCAGAAGGAACCTGGTAGCACCTTTTCAGAGTAACACATTTTGTTAAAAGACATAAGCTTTTGTGAACTACAGTTCTCTTCATCAGATGAAGAAGTGAGCTGCAATTTGTAAAAACGTATGCCTCTTAATAAAATTTTTAAGTCTGAAAAGATACTACTAGACTCCTAATTTTTGGCTACCTTAGACTAACATGGCTGTCCTACAATGTCCCCAAAGATACCAGCAAAATTTCAATTTTAGCGCAGGTGGCTACTAGTAGGTATTATTGTCTAAATAAAAATTAGGTGTGGCACCTCTTACAGGATTATTGCTGAAAATCAAGTTCCAAACCCATAATAATTTCTTACAAATCACATGGGTTGTGTTTGTTTTTATTCTGTTAAGTGAATGTTTTCCATTATTTTAGTGACCCCACAATATCAAAATGTGTCAAATTGTCCGGCAAAATTGTTTCTTCCTTCTACTTCCATTAGAATTTCCTATATAGTCTATAGATTTTACAGGGATAAGAATGTATTAGCAGAGAAATGGATGGGTGTGATTTATAATAACTATCTCATCCCATTAAAATGTATGAAAGGAATGAACATATGAACAAGTTGTTGCAAAGCATCTTCCCCTGAAAGCATTTCCTACTATGCTGTTTCAGTAGGGGAAAGCAGTAGTACAGAAGGTTTTTTCCATATGCACAAGAATCCTGTTTTTTTCTTTTTGTACATCCAATTTAATATACAGAAGAATGTGCTATACAGTGCTGTGGGCTGAAACATTCATGCCTTTCTTCAGTTTCTCTTGGAAGCTTCTGGAGGCTAATAACAGAGGCCAAACAATTATTTCGGTTAATTTAATTGTTTAATATTTAATAAAATATGACTATGAATATTTATTTTCTTCTGCAACCCCACTTGCTTTCCCTTTTTGATTTCACCCACTTTTCCTCTGTCTCTTTCAGTGTGTAGTTTATTGCTTAAGAAAGTTTGCTCAACCTGACATAGGAGGTGATATGAAAGATCTTTGCTTGAGATCCTAGAAAGTCACTGCTGGTCACAGTATGGCAGACAAAGCTGAAATAGATGAACAGACTGAAATAGCATTCTGGGTTCATAATCCTATAATGTTGGATGGGAACCCTACCCTGCTTGTGGGTGATGCAGTGGCTGCAACATTGGGCTTAGCCAGGATTTCAAAGGCTAAGTAGCCTAGTAACTAATGTCTTTTGGACTAATCTCCTGTGCCCTCAGTTTTGATATCTGTATTGTTTGAGCAAGTACTCTTTAATTTATTTATGAAATTGGTCACCCATTTTTCAATAATACCAAAGCAGTGAACAAATAGAGCAAGATAAAGTCCTGTATCCACTCATCCAGCCAGGATCTCTGTGAGATGGCTTCTCCGTTCCCCCATCCGTGTACATAGGTTGACATGCAACTTACAGATGAAATGCTAAGCCACTATCTCTTTGCCTCAGTGAAATTTGTCAGATGGATTATTTTGGAATTTAAATGCCATGATGAGCTTTTTGGAGGGAGATTCGGATGGACAGATAGAGAAAATAAATAAATCCCTGTTTAAAAGAAAACAGTAGGTCTTATCAAAGGATAGCTGATTCATTTTACAGTCAGGCTTGTGTGTCTCCACTTTTTGTACCTTTGTTGCAATTTACGTTCATCCAGGAGAAAAAGAAAAAAAGAAAACAAATATTCTTTCAAGTACCATTTTGTATATTTAGTCTTTAAAATCATTTATTAATTTGCTTTGAGCAGGGCTTCTGGGGCCAACACTACGTGCTGAAGTGGGAGACATCCTCGTCATTTATTTCAGGAATTTTGCTACCCAGCCAGTGAGCATTCACCCACAGAGTGCTCTGTACAACAAATGGTCAGAAGGTAAGCACTGCCATAATATTGACTGAATATCCTGGTCATTTTTCCTTCAGTAGAGTTAAACTAATAGGGCTAAATTCTAAGTAAACATGGATAGGGTTGTGCCTGTGGGCATCAGCTGGCAGGGTCAGAAGCAGGAACCTAAATGACTCTCAGGCCATTATTAAATAAGAACAGGAGAAAGAGGCACTGGATTTGAAACCTAGAGACTGCTTTATTAGGGCTTGAAGCCTAGATTTTGCAGTTGATGGTTTTCTTCATTATTCAGGGCTTTTCTACTACTTGCGAGGAATGTATCTTATACATGACAACCCTCCACACAACTTCAACATCCTGTTCCTGGTGTTTATTTTAGGCATTGCTTTAGAACTTATCTCCTGCTCTCTCTTTAGTCACCACTTCACAGCCTATGACTAAGATTACAGGGGATGGGGAAAGCAACATTTTATAAAATGGACGATGGGATATCATGGCACCTTCACAGTTTTCAGAAGGTATTTCAGTATCGGAAGAATGATGGCTTGTTAGCCAGATAGCCAGTCAGTTTCACCTTGTAAATGCTCAGTTTGTTCACCCCCTCCAAAAAAGTCAAACACACCTATTCAACATGTACTGAAAAAATGGAGGGGGATGCCAGCAATTTATTTTATTCCATTTTTATATGAGGTGATTCAGGACACCAAGGAATTATATTTTTGCACACTTATTGATTAGCTGAAGGAAGGTCACTAAATCAGCCCAGAGAGTTCTATGTCTCTTTTGGGTTTGCAGGAGTGAAGATAATCCCAAGGCTAGCTTTAAAATAGTTTGAAGGGGTTGGGGAGTAAAAGTGGAGCCAAATGGAAGAGCTCTTGGACAGTTCGCACAAAGAACCCTTGAGTGGTATAAAAAAGAGCAATGTGGTATTAGAACTGAAATATGGATTAAGATCTCTTTTTTACTATATGTGGAGAACCAAAGGAGGACCCAATCTGCAACCAGGGCTGTAATAGGTTTAGCAAGTGTGTGCATGTACACTCACATGCACACACTTGCTAAACCTATTACAGATCTGGTTGCAGACATTTATTTTATGATGGCATTGTTAATGTGCAGAGTTAATCATGATCATCTCTTTCCTTTGCCATTGAAGGTTCTTCATACTCTGATGGGACATCAACTATAGAAAGACTGGATAATGCTGTGCCTCCTGGCCAGTCATTCAGATATCTGTGGAACATCACTGAAGAAGTTGGGCCAAAACAAGCTGATCCTCCCTGTCTCACTTATGCCTACTACTCGCATGTAAACATGGTGCAAGACTTTAATTCTGGTCTCATTGGTGCTTTGCTGATATGTAAAGAAGGTAACAAAATGTGTTAAACTGCAGACTGTTCAAGTGTTAGTCACTGTGGGGATTAATCTGTAATGTGCTATCTTTCTGCTCATATTTGTATTTCTATTTGTTTAATGTTCATGTTTCATAGTTCTTTGACAAAGTTGGATCTCTGAGGCAGAGTTTTAAAGGACCATTACATAATTGGAAATTTTGCTATTTAGCTTTCAAAAGCTTATGTTGTATCCAAGAATGTCTCTGTTATTAGAGATGGCAGGAAGAACCATGTAAATCCATGGGCCCATCTAAGACATTCTGCTCCTTGGAGCAGAGGTGAGATTTCACACATGTAATAATCCCAAAGGTTCAACATCTTAAAGGGTTTTACTTCATCAGTCAGAAACTGGTTCCTGCCTTCACATTCTTCTGTCTTGGTGACAATGAAGCACAGGGATTCCTCACAATAAAGCATTTATATTCATGCCATTATGGCTAGCTGCTCCATATTTGAGACTTGAGGTTATGGCTTCTGCAATAGAGAATACAGATTGCCACTTCATTCAGTCGTGATTTTACTTTTGAGCAGTGAGGAAATGATCTGTTGATAATATGAACTTTTGAAACAAAATAATTACCAAGTTATAGTAAATTCAATGTTTACCTTTCAGGTGTGGTATTGCAGAGTGCTCAAAGCAACTGTAATTAGTCAAGTACTTTCGACATTGAGGATAATGATGTATCTCTAATGATGGCAAAGAAGCTGGAAACTGTTAACTTTACAGATTGAGCTTTGGTATTACTTGGCCTGGTTCAGATCTATCCATTTCTTCTCACTGCAGGCAATGTTCCTTTAGATCAGGAACAGGAAGCCTGTTTTGCCTGGGGGTTGGACATCTCCTCCCCCACCTTTGTTTTTTTTTTTTGAATCAGTATCTTAAGCTGTAGGGAATGCAATGGTGAACATTATAATCACTCAGCTATATCATTGGAAGGGCATATCTTAGTACTTTAGCCCTTTTTTTTTTTTTGGTTCTTTTGCTTCGTTTTAAAAGCAAGTTAAATAAAAGCATTAATCCTAGTACTTATTATGATAACTATTTGTTTAAAGCACACAGTTTGCTGAATTTTGGTAGCACAATCTTGGGGCTCTAGGACCAGAAATAAGGGGTGGAGGGCTCCAAGGTCTGCAAGCCAAGATTGCCCATCTCTGCAATAGACTTTCCTAAATCTTCTGCTTATGAGAAGGACTCTACTAGTCTTCCTCAATCTATTACCCTCCAGATGTGCTGCTCTTCAATTCCCTTTAAAGTTAGGTGGCATAGTGAAAAGTATTTCATTGCACTAGACACTGATAATTTAAAATACATTTGCTATTCAACAAGTTATTGTAGTTTTGATAGTCTATGCCGTCTTGCCAATGTCCTTTTTTTTTTTTTTTAGGAAGCCTGAATGCAAACGGGACACAGAAACTATTCAGCAGGGAATACGTGCTGATGTTTGCTGTGTTTGATGAAAGCAAGAACTGGTACAAAAATGCCTCCCTCCAATACACAATTAATGGGTATGCTAATGGAACATTGCCAGGTATTTCTTCTTCCATATTGCTTGATTAGAATGAAATTACAGTCATTTTTATGGCAACTACAGCAACTGTTCTTTTTCTTCCAGATGTTCAGGCTTGTGCTTATGATCATATTAGTTGGCATTTGATAGGAATGAGTTCTGCTCCTGAGATCTTCTCTGTCCACTTCAATGGACAAACCTTGGAACAAAACCATTACAAAGTGTCAACCATCAACCTTGTTGGAGGTGCCTCAGTAACAGCTAACATGTCAGTGAGCAAGACAGGAAAATGGCTAATATCTTCTCTGATTGCAAAGCATCTACAAGGCAAGGTTATCTTTATTTGCAGACAGGCTGTACAATTACAATCTTAAATTCATTTCTTGTATAGGACTCATACAAAATTATCATACCCAAAAGGATATAGCATGAATGTGAGGTGCAATTTGCAGAATAATTCCAGAGCAACAGGAACTATGACCATGTACTCTATGAGAGTCCTTGTGCTCTTGTCCTCAGCTGACTTATTCACTTCAACACATAAGTACTATATACCTAGAACCTACAACTCCAGCATTTCATAGCCCCGTAAAGTCATGGTTGTGGTTGCTGTGGATGATGTGGGTTGTTTTGCTCTAGAATGATGTTAGAAGGAGGAAAGTGAATAATATACAAAGACTAATCGCATTCATTATATTTATTTTGGTTAATTTTTTTTTATCTTAGGCCTGTTTACCTCTTTTTCCTGGTTCTACCCAGTTTTCTGAAACCAGTTTCCAACCCTAAATAGTTAGACCACCTGCCTCTCTTTTAAACCCTTGGATAAGTTATTATTTATGCTGAACTTTAGAGAAAGTAGAAAAGACAAAAACCTCTCTTTAGAAATAAATTTATTGTTCAGATTACAGTATATAACTGGTAAAAAAAACCTAGTAGATTAATAATGGGTAGTCGGTTTTAACTGATGAAGATAGATTTAAGCAGACATATGAGCTAGCAATGCTTATTTATTCTTATGATCATTTTGGTTGTGCAAAAGAAAAAAGAAAATGTTAGAGACTTTTTAGAAAATGTGCAAAAGAAAAAGAAAATGTTAGAGACACTGACTAATGGCATTTATTTATTTATTTATCTATCTATCTATCTATCTATCTATCTATCTATCTATCTACTTATTTCTTCACATTTAAGGCTACCTACTCTCCAAGAGAGTCAGCATGGCTTATAGAGGATAAAAACATCACAGGACAAAATCAAACATCAATAAAAACACATTAGGAAGCAAATAATTTCTACAGCACTTAAGTAAAACAGATTCACAAAACACCCTGGCCCAGAGCCTGTTCTTCAAGGCATTCTTGGCCATCCAGATCTTGGGGGGTATGTTGTTCCATAGGGAGGTGTGGTAACAGAGAAGACATGCTTCACCAACCTAATGACCTCCAGTTGTAGACCAGTTGACATAAAGAGAGTTAGAGTGCATTAGAGGTAACAGATTAGGGGCATCTGGTTTATCTTCTTTTTTCCATATCTCAAGAATGAATTATACTTATACCTATATCTATTATATAATGAGATCTAATTTATGTGCAGTTGCTTTTTGCTGGAGGATACTTTTCTTGTGCATTGTGTCTTTCTCCATTCTAGAGAAGGCAGATATCAATCAGTTTCTCCTGATTTCCACTGTTACAAAGCATCTTAACTGGATAATTAGGCAATCAAAATTGTTTTGCTTATTTGCTGTCCTCTTTCCATGTAAGACAGCTTTCCTGAACGTGGAGACAACTTTTATCTATGTGGATTTCAGCTCCCAGAACTCTCCAGTTAGCATGACCATTGTTGAGAATCTTGGGAATTGAAGTTCATCCATTTGGAAGGAATCTAGGATGGAGAAGTCTGATGTAGATTATCTTTTGTACAGACATCCTATATAGTACTTCATCCCTTGTACTAATATAACCATTGTTTAATGGTCAAACTATTTTATTTAGAATATTATAGTAATGCATGACAGGCTACTTCAGGAAATAGAATCACATTTATAGAGGTTTTTTGTTCCTGAAAAGGGGTGTGGCTATGTACATAATGAGCATAAATCAGGTCACTGAAAGGGTCTCTCATACCAAATTAAGCTGTCAAAAGCAATTTGCTGCACAGTTCTGTAATTCCACATGTACTAACTTGATTAAATGTATAAGAGTTATGTATGGTTCATAGATTTCTTTTTGTGGGCTAAAGAGGAAGAAGTTCTTGTTTCTTCATGGATATAGATAAATATAAAAATAACAAAATATAAAATAGGCAACATTTATTTTTAACCTGAACAGTCTGAAAGGCAACATGAATAGCAAGTAGATATAGATGTACCATAACCATTTATATGTGTTATTATCCTTGTCCCATTTGCCTTTCAATTTAGCTGGAATGTATGGTTATCTAAATATCAAAGACTGTGGAAAACCAGACACTTTAACAAAAAAGTTATCCTATAGAGAACTGAAGATGATTAAGAACTGGGACTATTTCATTGCTGCAGAAGAAATCACCTGGGATTATGCTCCAGAAATTCCTAGCAGTGTTGACAGGTAACTTGATTGAATGTGGTTTAAGTGGATGAAATGATGCCATAGAAATTCACAGCCTTGCCCTGGATTTATCACAAACCAAGGTCTTGTGGACCATTTCAATTAAGAGAGACACATTCTCATCATGTTAAATTATAAAGTATGGACCTCTCTCTTGCTTCTTAATTCCATAAAATAAAGAAGTGTCTACTGATATATGTAGAAAGCCATTTCATACTACATTCTTAGTTAATTTTTCTCTTTGCATACAATTATGCAAGGAAAACAAGGATGGCAGAATGAAAGAATAAAAAAACCTTAGTACAAAGTTTATTCACAATACTGTTATAGTTTCATTCTCTTTCCAAAAAACATCATCATCTCATTCCCTTTTTCCTTGAGAATAGGAATTAAAATTTATTTGCTACAGTCCTAAATTTCTCCCAAAAGGTCTTTGTGTTTTTCAAGATATTATATCTTCACAGAGAAAGTCTCTTGCTCCAATTTTAGTTTTTAAATATATCTAAAGTTTTGTGTAATGAGAGGGGAACCACTCTGAAAAGAAAAGTAGTATTTGAGGAAGATTAAAGCATCCTCCTCTTTAGCAATTTTTCATTTTATGTTCTGAAAGTAACTGCCTTTTCCTAGATTAACTAACCAGCATGTCATTGGAAGGATTGGAATTTTCAAACATATGAGGTGATTGAATTCTTTTTGAGGAATTCGTTAACATTAATGTGACAAATTGCAAGAAACTGAAAAGGATGCTGATGCAGCCAATTAAAACAAATTCAGTCTATTCAGTTTTGTCAGATATTGGAATTCATCTCCCATCAACCCTGTCAGAATGGCCAATGGTTAGTGATAGTAACAGAAATGTCTGAATAGCAGAGCCAGTGCTATAATCCCATAGTATTTGGAGGACCTCAGGTCTATCACCTCATTCTATACTTATACTCATTTGGACATCTATGTGTACAACTTTACTGTGGTCTCTTACCATAATGCACATACTGTAGTTGTATATCATGTAGATTTATCAAAATTGACTTTCCTACTCATGCAAGCTTCTGTTTTTTTGGAGATTTCTATATAAGAGATCTTACTAAGGCCTATTCTTTTTCCTTTCTCACTTGTAAAGAAAATATAAAACTCAGTATCTGGAAAATTTTTCAAATCTTATTGGCAAGAAATACAAAAAGGCAGTCTTCAGGCAATATAAAGACAACAGCTTCACTAAACGCACATATACCACTTGGCCCAAAGATCGTGGAATTCTGGGCCCTGTCATCAGAGCAGAAGTCAGAGACACACTAAATGTAAGTACCGATGAGCAAGAGGAAAGTAACTAGATTACAATCCCATTTTATTTCATTTGCACACAGTAATAGGATTAGCTTTACATATATTTTGCTTATCCACAGTGCATACAGTATATAATCTTAACTGATATTGTGACTAAGCTAGTTACATTCAGCTGCCAATGAAAAGTAAGGAATTTAGTAATGAATAAGTTTTCACATTGATTTCTATGAAAGTTAAGTGCAATTTTTGTAATTTAAACCATGTGCCTCTTGCGGAGTTCTATATTGATAGAATCCTTTCTCTATAAGCCTTTAGTTTATCTGTATTCATCAGCAGCCAAACATTTATTTATCCTGCATATGTTACTCATTTCTTATTCTTGATAATAGTAAACTCAAGTGACTGAGTTCCAGTCAGTTTAATAACAAATTCAGGTGACTAAGTTTCAGTATCTTCACCTCAAATGAAGTACAGGTGGTCTTCACTTAGTGACCACTTGTTCTGTGACTGTTTGAAGTTATGATGGTGCTGAACAAGGAATAATTATGACCAATCCTCCTAGTTGCAGCCATTGCAGCATCCCCATGGTCACATAATCACGATTCGGGCACTTTGCAACCAGGTCTCAATTATGATGTCACAGTGTCACATGGTCGCACGATTGCCATCTGCGACCTTCACTGCCGGTTTCCTACAAGCAAAGTCAATGGGGAAGCTGGCAGAAGGCCTCAAATGGTGATCACATGACGTTGCTCTTAACGTGTGGAATTCACTTAACAATAGCAACTGGAAGTGCCAGAACTGCCTTTGTAAGTCGTCACGATCATGTGACATCATGCTTTATGACCGTGTCACTTAGCGATGGAGTTGCTGGCTCCAATTACCATCATTAAGTGAGGACTACCTGTAAGTTCAATTAACTTGAGTAGGTATGTTGCGCATATTTTATTCTAATTTTTTTTGGTATCATCTAGCCATTGTTGTAGCTAAATAAAGCTTTGGTACATATAATGTCACAGTGATGGTTGGATAGTATTATAAACTGCCTGTATGAAACAATTAACATCTAAATTATCTAAATTAAAAGAAAACAATGACATATTTCAAAATAATCTTATAAAATCTATGAAGTTCCAGGATCAATGAGATATTAATGGCTCTGGGAAGAGGGAAGGGGCCAAAAAAATTAAAAGTTGGGCAGGCAGTGTAGGCTTATTAGCTACATCTATGATTTGCAATAGGTATATCACAGAGACACAGAAAGTGACTCTTCACAGGACAAGGATGTACACCCTATTTTGAGCTAAGGTTCATATGTGGTCTTTGAGTAGTATGCTATGGACTTTACTCTAAAAAATGGGCAGATGGCAGCACACAAAATTTAAGTTAATTAAGCAAAATGAGTATGATTAATTCCCATGTTTTTTAAAAATAATTTTCCTTTCTATCATGAATTACAATTACTGGCAACTTGAGGAAGGACCGTGGGAGCAGCACAAAAGCTTTAGCAGGCATTGTGGAGCTTTGGATTGTACACATACCTGTTTTAGACACCAGTAGTACACTGCAACAGTTGTTTTTTATATAAAATGTAATATTTCCCTCTCTAGTTTAAAGATTTTCCAGTTTCATTTTAACTCTGCATCAATCTTTCCTAACCTGGAGCTCTTCAGGAGAAGCGTAGTTTATATTCATGTATAATGTTGTTTATGTGAGCATCAGATAATTGTTCAAACTGATTGTGGAAGAAATTGTCACAAATGAAACCTATAACTGTTGTTGCTTTAACTGAGTTTGAATGATAGATTTTCACAATAGAATTGACCATTATAGGCATCTGTTGTATTTATACTACAAACCTAATTAAAGCAGGAAATGCTTTAAACCTTGTTTGTGGCAATCTGACTTTATTCTCCCACAACTAAGCATATAGGAACCCTAAGAACAGAGATTTTTCTAGTGGCATTCTTTTTAAATGGAAGCGGTCGTGCCATAAATATATATGGTTGCTTTTTATTGTAAAAACCCATAAATGGAACAAAGCATTATCCTAATAGAATTCTGTTGTCTTGATTCCATTCTAGCCACTGGCTTTGCTATTTGATACCTATCACAAATACAAGAGCTCCTCTCTCTGGACTTGAAATAAATAACTTGGAAGAAGAACTGTGATATTGTCTGGGTTTCTCTTTGTAATAACGCTTCATTGATGTTTAACATGCTGCAACTTGACTCATGTTGGGGTATATGGTTTTAATTGTTCACAGAGATTTTCTGTGGTATTTGACAGGACTGTGCTCACGTCAAAAACAATTTGGAAGAACCTGTGTGAGTGCATTACCTCTCGGTTATTCACTAAAGCACACAGCTTTTTAGGAGGTTTAAGAGTCGTATTAACTTTAATGAATGGATTCCTTTAAAGCAAGACCATCTTTATTTAGGCTTGTGTGGAAGTCTGAAAGATAGTCAGTTTGTTTAATAAATAGCAGACAGGCATTTCACTCACAAGACAGCCAAAGCATTTTTCCAAATCATTTTTGAAACACAGTCCTCGTGTTCTATTGTTATGCTACATGCTTTTATTATTATATTTGACTGATTAGAAGATGGGGATGTATATAATAAATGATGGTGATGATAGCTAAGTTCTTGTACAAAAACTAGCAGTGTTGCAATGCTAAACACATATTGGATTTCCATTTTAAATAGATTGTATTCAAAAATATGGCCAGTCGACCTTACAGTATTTATGTGCATGGAGTTTCTGTTTCAAAAGATGCAGAAGGAGCTGTTTATCCTTCAGATTCCAAAGGTTGGTTAGTAGTTATTTCTACCTTCCTTCTCTGCTGTCCTCTGGTTATTGACGCATCTTCCCCACAGGCTCAGCAAAAAGCTGGTCTCATTGTTGGCTCCAGTTTAAATAATAAAAAGAAAATGGCAATCTATTTTAAGAGCTTTTCAATGAATTATAATCAGTGTACCAGAGATCAGAGAGAGGGGTGGGATTATTTTGATGATTCAGCCCAATCCCTGCTTAAAGCAGTAATCCTTGTTCAACCATCTCTGGTAGACAGCTGCCTACCCTCTGCATTAATACACCCAATAAAGGAACCTACCATCTCTTTCATAGCTGGTTTTAATTTTGAACTGCTTTTACTGGTAGTGCTGGAATGGAATGAGAATCAAGCCTTCAGCAGACCATGTAGCTCATTGGATGACTTTTGGCTAATCACTAACGGGGCTGGTACACTATGTTAAGCCATGGTTTCCTTAATAATAGCTTGCTAAGACTCAATTGGTCAGATTAACATATCATAAACTATAGTTTGCAAGCTCCAATTGATAAATTTTCTCATTAAACCAAACTAATCACATCATGGTTTAGAGTGAAGTATGAACCTAGTCCTATCCCGTAGTTCAGTGTACCTCATAGTTTTCATTGTGAGGATAAAATGAGGGGTGATCCCTTGTGTGCAATATAGATGTTAAAAAAGAAATAACATCCACAGGTATAAAAACAGGTATAGAAAACAGAACAGTTGAGTAATTAAGTATGTTGTAATGTAATAATCCAATGGGAGACAATATAATAGAGAGATCTTAACTGTTTCACTCTCTGGTCTGCATAGGGTTTTATTTTATTTGCTTATGCTACAGAAGTATAGCTCTCCAGTTGTTGTTGAACTACAATGGATAGCATCCTTCATCACTGACCATGCTGTCTGTAGTTTGGTCTACAGTCCTTGCTTAATGACCACAATAGGGATCATAAAATTGGTTGTTAAGCGGGGTGGTCATTAAGCGAGTCACCAAGTGACCAGAATCAATTTTATGACTATTTTTACGACACTCATAAAGTGAATCACTATGGTCGTTAAGCGAATCACATGATCGTTAAGCAGATCATGTGGTCATTAAGCGAATCCAGCTTCCCCAATGGACATTTTTTGCCAGAATTTGCTTAACAACCACATGATTTGCTTAACGACTATGTGATTCACTTAACAACCACAGTGATTCACTTTATGGCTGTTGTAAAAATGGTCACAAATTGCAATCACGTGACCACGGGGGGTGGTACAATGGTTTGTGAAGGTTGTACATGCAAGTACAGGTCGTAAAGTACTTTTTCCGAGGCTGTCATAACTTTGAACCATCGTTAAACTAATGGTTTTTAAGTGAGGACTACCTGTATAGAATATTGAGTTCAACAACAATTAGAGATTTGCAGGTTTCTTACCCATGCTTTACACTCTTTTTTTTTTTTTTTTTGCATTTATGTTTACTTTAGAGAATATAACTCAGGGCAAAGCAGTTCAACCAGGAGAAGTCTACACGTATAAGTGGACTGTGCTTGACACAGATGAACCCACAGAAAAGGATTCTCAGTGTGTTACCAGGTTATATCATAGTGCTGTGGATATGACAAGAGATATTGCCTCAGGACTGATTGGGCCACTTCTGGTTTGTAAACGCAAGGCACTTGACAGCAAGGGAGTACAGGTACTGTCAACTGCTGCAAGTTGAGGGAGCAGAATGATTAGACATGACAAGTTACTTAGATTCAGAGGCAGTATGGCTCTATATTTATCTGTTACTGGGGAACTGTGGGAGTTGGGATTGCTTCTGTCTTCATGTTCAACATGGGCTTTCAATATGAATTGTCAGGCTCCCCAAACCATGACTTGGTAGTAAATCTTTGTGCCCCACTCTCCCCCACCTCCTGCCCACAGTTCACAGTTTAACATTGCTGTGAGGCTTGAATTCGACTGAAGCATCATAGACACATGACATGGCCGCACTACACAAAAATAATTCCTGCAACTACAGTGAAGCCAAACTGAACAACTTCTACTTCCTGCCTTTCCATATTTTAATGGACTTGTTACCCTGTACTGTATGGTTTTGAAGATGAGTGTTTTGTGTTGGCATAGCTAACATTTCTACCATGAGAACTGCTGATTCTCAGCTTATCTCTCACAGATATCTGATTGGATTAGTTGAGATTGATTAGGAAGTTCTCTCTTATGAGCCAGATTAGATATGATGTTGATTGTGTGTATATAATTTATTCACACAATGCAATGTTTTTCTTACATAACTAGTAGCCCAGGGGTATTGTCTCACAGTCACAAGCACTCCTCCACAATTCTGAGAACCATCACATTTTGAACCTGCTATTTGCATTTCAACAGAAGCCCCAGTAATGACAATGAGCTCCTACAATAAGAGTATCTCATAAAAATCAGTGCTTCAACTGAAAAAAATGTGTCTTCACTGCTGCTCTACCTTCATGTGATAACAATAAAATTTGGATAGGTTTATGTAGTAGAAGAACCTTCATGTATACAAGTCATAAGTGTTCTAGAACTTTATAAATTAGTGCCAAAAGGTTGGATTGCGTTTGGAGAGAGGTAGGCAACAAATGCAGCTTTTCAAAGATTAATAATAATAATAATCCACAGTGAGATGGGCAGTGACAAATTTGAAATATAAATAAAATAAATAAATGAATAAAAATAAATAAATAAATAAATAAATAAATAAAATAATCATAATAATCACAAAATATAATCACAAAATATAAAGACCTGCAAATAGAAGAACAACTATGGCAAAAGAAAACAAAGATAATACCATAGTTATAGGGGCCTTAGGTGCAATCTCAAAACATCTGGAGCACCACTTGAACACCATCGGCATTGACAAAATCACTATCAGTCAATTGTAAAAGGCAGCTTTACTTGGAACAGCTTATATACTGCAACAATACCTTTAACACCATGTAACAACAACATCTGCCTATCCCAGGTCCTTGGGAAGGACTCGATAGGTAGATAAAAATGCCAAATCCAGTCTAAACATCTGGCTGACTGTGTGACCAACCATAATAATGTATTAAATTTGTATGCCACCCAATACTTAATGACTCTGGGCAGCTCACACAATCAAACAAAGAAATTACAATGAAATCAATTAAAACATAAAAGATAAAAGATGGCAAGCGTGATGAAGTAAGGGGTCTCACTCTCCCTCACCAAAGGCCTGAGTGAAGAACGAGGTCTTCATGGCTTTTCTAAACAACAGCAGAATGGGGGCCATCTAGATCTTGCTGGGGAACCTCATTCCAGAGGGCAGGCACTGCTATACAGAAGGTGTGCTTCCAGGGTCCTGATAGATGACATTGTTTAAGCGAAGGAACCTTATCACCAAGAAGTAATCCCTAATATGGGCTTTTACTCATATCTGGTCACGCTCACTTCAAGTCTTCCTCTAACAGCATTCCAAATATCTTTTCTGGTGCTTCATCTCCTAGAGCTGCTTGGTAAACCAAGGTGCACCCCAGGGTCAGCACACAGGGAGAGGCCACATAGGAGTGATATGATCCAAGGCCTCATCCACCTACCATTCCAGGCAGCGACTTGGGCCTTGGCCAAACTGTCCACCAGATCCTCAGAGAAAGTTCCAAGCTCTCTCTGAAACTCCATTGGGTCCATCAATCGCCTGGGGTGAGCTGATCGAATGGGCCTTGTGTCCCTGCAGGGAAGGGTGACACCAGTGAATTGAAAGGCAACCAGGGAGTAATCTGTCCATAACAATGGACTTATGTTAATGTCCTCCACTGCCAGATCAGATCTCAACTGCCCCGAGACAAAAACCAGATCTAACACATGGCCTCCAGTATGAGTTGGGCTGTTGATGATTTGGGATAGGTCCATAGTTGCCCTAGGGACCATGAATTCCTGAGCTGTCCCAGATACAATGTCACCAGAAGTTCCCAAGAACCAACAGCCTTGGGGGCTCTATTGCCAACCCAGCAACGGAATCCAGCAGCTCAGGCAGGGATGCTGCAGGCAGCAGGGAGGGCGGTACACCAGCAGCACTCCCAACTTTTCCCTTAAACCCAAATTAGGTTTCATATAATCTCAGTCATTTCAAATGCAGCAGTTTCTGTTGCTTGTATGGTTTAAGCAATGTCTGCATGCCAGAATTCATTCCTCTTTCCCATGCTGCAATCTTCTTTTGATGGTAAAATATAAACAGTTCTCACCCAGTTTGTTTAGAAACTAGTCGTACACAGTTGTGCACAGGGACCAGTAATTAATAAAAGATTAGTCTGATAATATAGAAGTAAAAATAAAAATTTGCCACAGCACTCTAGTAGCTAGATTGTTTCATTTTGCCATCTTGGGACAGAATGGTTCCTGCAATGGCTTCTGAACAATCTACTTTGGATAAAGACAGCCCTGCATGCAATATGACTCAGCATTACAAAGACATGGATAATAATATCCAGGCTATCTCTGTATAGGTTTGGGTCACAGCTGGTATATTAAGGTAGGAGAAAATCCTGCGTGTTATACAGATATAATCTATGGCTTTCAGTATTCAATAGTGTTCAAATTCTCACTTTGTTTGTGTGTGGCAGCCATTCACATACTTTATCAATATCCCAAATATGTATACTGTAGACCCCCTATGTTGATATTAAATATTTGGGAGACAAGATGAAACTCAGTGGAATGTATGGTATAAAATGTAACCTGGATAAAATGCTGGAAGTTACTGTGGACAATACTGAGTTAAACAAATTATTTTGATCATTGACAACTTCCTCTATTTCTAAGCAATCCCATTTCATTGGTCATTTCAAGCTTTATTTCATCTGTATGTTATAAATTAGGTGTTTGTGTAACTGTGTGTATTGTTTTATTGCTGTTTTTTTTTAAATGAAGACTCAGAAATTCATATCAAATTCATATCATTCCACCAGTTGAACTAGACCTATTTTCTGCCTATCACTTTACAGAAAAAAGCTGATGTTGAACAACATGCCATCTTTGCAGTGTTTGATGAAAACAAGAGTTGGTTCTTGGAGGACAATATCAAGGAATACTGCAGCAATCCCTCCACAGTTAAGAGAGATGACCCCAAATTCTACAAGTCCAATGTTATGTACAGTGAGTAGTAACCTAAGTCACTATTTTGTTCTGTGCTAACCCAACTTCATTAAGATTAAGGGAACAATTAAATTAAAAATAAAAGATGGAAGAAAATATGTTATTTTTATAATACTAATTTTGAGTCTTTATTCCTAAAGACATTTACTTTGGAACATGTCTGATTTATGAGATTCATTTTTTGAGTAGCCATTCTTAAGATTGCACTCCTAATTGCATTTTTTATTTCATTTTAGCACTCAATGGCTACGCATCTGATAGAACAGATACTTTGGGGTTTTGTCAGT
Source organism: Liasis olivaceus (assembly GCA_030867105.1). Lineage (NCBI taxonomy): Eukaryota > Metazoa > Chordata > Lepidosauria > Squamata > Pythonidae > Liasis > Liasis olivaceus. The sequence goes on along the minus strand of CM061352.1, from coordinate 83,260,129 downwards.
CTGAAATTGTTGAATGGCACCTCACCAGTGTAGGTACAATGGATGAAATTATTCCAGTACATCTTTCTGGTCACACCTTCCTAAACAAAGGAAAAAATCAAGATATTTTAAATCTTTTCCCCATGAGTGGGGAATCAGCTACTGTAACCATGGACAATATTGGTAAGTAACAATAGGTCTGTGTTTGATTCTTTATTTTCAAAATGTATAGGTAGTTCTATCACTGAGTTCTCAGAATAGCTTGCAATATGATTAAAAGCAGTATAAAATTCACAGTATAGAAAAGCATGAAATCCCATTAAAATAGCATAAAAATACTGAAGAGAACTAAAATTAAAACAAGCATGGATTAAAAATAAGCATGGGCAAATTGTAAATAAAATCTAAATCAGCACCAGGACAGCCTTTCTGATTTTGGGTGTGTAGATCAGTCTAAATCCAATTTATGTGACAGGTTATTCATTTATGATTCTATTCACTCAATCCCCTCTGCATTATACACTGATTTTATTTCCACTTTCAAAAATCACAAGTTCTGCCTCCCTTTTAAAAATTTATCTATACATTTATAAAATGTGCATTCTGCCCAGTTCCATTTTGTGGCAGCTTACAAATATCTATTGACAATAACATTCAGTCTAATAATTTGAAGAAAAAAACATTTTAAAAACCATAAGCATAATATTTCTAAAATGCTGAAAGACCTGAGTGAAAAAATATGTTTCAAGCCTTCTCCGAAACTCTAACAAGGAGAGGGGGTGGGGGGACCTCCATTTGTAAAGCATGCTTTGCATAGGATACAGTCTGCTATGGAAAAGGTAGAATTTGTGGCAGTCTGCACAAGAAAATCAATTGAGCATGCAGTGGACAGCATGGGAGTAAGTGGTCCTACAATTAATTTGGGCCTGAGCCTTGTATGTGCTACCATAGTAGCACCTTGAATTAAGCCTGAGAAGCAGCCAATAACCAGTGCAATTGTTTCAACATAGTGGTATAGTGTCATTTATCCCCTGCATTGCTGAATTCCAGGCCAATTGAGTTTCCAGACTTTCTTCAACAATCACCCCATGAAGAATTCATTTCAGTAACCCAACCTTGAGGTTACCAGTGCATATATTAGTAATGCCAGGTCATTCTCCATGAATGACATTCCTGGTTTATCAACTGAAACTTACAACTTACTATGTGTACTGTGGCTTTCCAGTATCAGTGCTGATTCAGGAGGAATCTCCAAGTTGTGAATCTGAACCTTAAGGTAAAGCACAACTTTGTCCAGATCACATATGTCTCCAAAGTTCCAGAGTCTGGCTCTAGGCAATCTAGAATCAGCAACAGCTCCATGTTCAATTTTAGCCTCAGCTTGTTCCCAGCCAGTCCTTTACAGCCCAGAGATGCACAGAGGTTCTCAAGACACCCAACTCTGAGCTTGAAGGAAAGGAGAAGGGCAGCTAGGTTATTCTGCATAATGGTAGTTTCATATTGATGTAATGCCTAACTATAGATTTTGTATCTTTCCTACCTCAAATAGGAAAACTTTAAAACAGTGGTAAAGTGTAGGAGGAAAAAAAATCAGGGCCATATGCAGTCCTGAAGCCTCAGCTTGCCTACTGCTGTCTTTAAGGGGGTAGTGGATATCATAATATTTTGTTGTTATTTGTAACTCTATTTTTCATATCTATTATATTGCCATAAGATGTTAGAAAGCCTTTCCTAATCTAGTACCCTCCAGTTATTCTAGACTTCTCTCACAATTCCTACTCAATTTGGCTTTACCACACTAATTTAGCCTTAACTAACATTGTTAATGAACTACAGAACTAACATCAGTAATCAGGTATAAGCAAATTATGAAACACAAGTAGCCTATTTAATATGAATTATTTTGCATTTGCAGGGACCTGGCTTCTATCATCATGGGGCTCCCGTGAGATGAGCAATGGCATGAGACTGAGATTTTTGGATGCCAGTTGTGACAATGAAGATGATGAAGAAGGAGAAGAGGAAGAAGATAGTGAAGTTATTGCTGCCAATGTTGTCCATTTTAGCTCTTCAGAAGTAATAGAAAAGAAAGAAAAGGACCACAGAAGTGCAATACCAGAAAACGAAGCAGATGAGATAGCAAAAGAATTGGGATTATTAGATGACAAGGATAATGAACAAAGGTCAAGTGAGGAACAGGTGGATGAGGATGATGAACAACTAACGATAGCTTCAATGCTTGGGCTTCGCTCATTTAATGGATCAGTTGCTGAAGAAGACTTGAATCTCACAGCTCTAGCTATACAAGATGATGCTTACACTTATGGTAATATATCTTTAAACTCTCATCTAGTGTTGGTAAATAGCACTGATGTTGTGCACGGTAATGAAGAGTTGGGAACTCAAAATAACTCTTACGTAATTGCATCTGAGACCATCTATCCTAATTATACATCTTCAGCAGGAGAAATTTTATTTTCAATTACCACTGCAGAGATTGGCATCTTGCCATCTGAGAAAAGCCAAAATGAAGAGAATATTACTCAGATTTCAGATAGCTACAGGCAAATGCTTGCTGCTGAATACTTGAAAACAGATGGAGGAGTCCAGAGCAAAGATATGGGAGAATTATTGAATGATAACAAGAATGGTACCAAAGTGTCCATCGAAATAATCTCTTCTGTGAAGGAACAAGAAGAAAATACATTTAAAAAAGATACTTGGGATAAAAAGAGAAAAAGACAAGTTCTGACTGAGGCGACTTTGCATGCTGTTAAAGAGATGTATGCTCTACTCTTTCATGTACAACAAAAGAGAAATCTTTCCACTTTCAACATCACAACTGAACACATGAAATTTCTTTCTAGTGAAGAAAATGACTCTATTTTAGATAACTCAAAAGCCAATTACTTTTCATATGATTATGATTATGAAGAAGAAGAAGCAACAGGAGCAGCAAATGTTGGGTCTTCCAAAGTTTCAACAAATATAACTTTGAGTGAAGAAGAGGCAGTGGAAAACAATGGTTCTCAGCCAAACCTTGTTTCTGTACTTTCTGAAGTACAGCAATCTGAAAAATTGACTTCAGATGATACATTAGATAATTTTGTTTCTACAACAGTTTCAAAGACAACAAAGATTTTGAAAGGTTCATCTCACCAAAGACAAAAATGCCTCCCTAAAAACACAGATGTGGAGTGGAATGTTGTCCACAAGAAAGAAAGTTATGATATATTAGCTGACCCCACTAATGATGTTGACAATAAATTCCAGAACAGCACCAGAAATGCCTCATTCTCTCAAGAAAATGCCATGTTTCATGGGAAGACAAAAGAGAAGACATATAACCATAATGCCCAACTTGAATTAGGCCAACCAGGAATTAGTAGCAAACATGAAGCCCAGAATATAGTAAGAGATGAGAACTGCACTATCAATATATCTCAACCTTTTCTAAAAATCCAGCGAAGGAAAAAAAAGCCACCTGTATTAACTCCAAGGACTTCTAAGCCTCTAGTGTCCCCTGGAAAGCTCAAGAGCTCCCAACTTTCCAATAAACCCAACCACACAATGCTGCTAAATGAGGCCAATCGGACACAAAAACAGGATAAGCCAATTGTTACAATAGGTCTTCCAGTGGAAGATGGCGACTATCAGGAATATGAGTTAGATAATATAGACAGTTATGAGAGTAGTAGTGGTTCATTTGAATATGAGATCATGCATTATGATAATCCATATACCACAGATTCTCGACTTGACAGTGATAGTGCACGTGATCCTGATGACATAGCTGGACACTACCTACGTGCTATCAACCGAGGAAATATAAGGAGGTACTACATTGCAGCTGTAGAAACTTCGTGGGACTACTCACCATTGAAAAAAAGGTTTGGCTGAATTATTTATTTTTAATCATTGCTCAGTTTCATGTTGCTGGCTTAACTATAACATACTAAGATGTTAAAGAATCCCTTAGTCATGAATGGGCTGTAAATTGTTATAATGAAATGTTATTAAAACTTGAACCAGATATGAAGAACTGGACTGTTCAAATGTTACCACAGAAAGAGAACAAACTTAGAACTATGGAATCAATCCTGGATTGATGATTTCCAAGATCCCTTCCAATCTTTATATTTTACCAAAATAGCGTGACTGAGATGCAAGGGAAATTTTACGATTGCATGCAGTACTCTCATTCTGTTCTCAAGACATAATAAGCTAAAAAGTCTGGCCTTAATCCCATCACGCCAAAGTGTTTCCAAAATCTTAGGTTTGTCATGTCATCCAAATCCAGCACAACTGCATTTTAATTTATCAAAAGAATTTGTAACTGAGGTTTGTTGTAGATCGCAAATTCTATTTTCCATAAACTCAAAATGGCTTTACTTAATGATTTGTTTAAAAAACTGCAGAGTGTTATGATGGTGGCGTGCATGCCTTAACTGAAGTTTTTGGTTCAGGGCATTATGAGAACACACCCTGTTTTCGTATCAGTGAATACAGGATATTGCTTTTTTGCAATTTTGAATATACCATGGTCGAGTTAGGAATTATCAACTCAGCAGTCAAGCACAAATGGCATGGAAACACACTAGAACTGATTCTGAAGTAGCATAAAAACCCTATGTTTAAGAACCATAGCAGTGTTTTATGAACCCAGGCACAATGATTTATAAACCATGGTTTATGGCTAAGGACATTGTCTGATCCCAGTCAAAAGCTTTTTTGGGAAACAGAAGAGTCTGAGCTGGAAAGCAGGAAAAGAACTGAAAAGGATGAAAATGTTGAACCTGGACAAAACATTAAGAAAAATGATGATATATGTTTCCATATAGAAGGCTTGTCAGGCCTAATGAAGAAAGCAAGAAATTGCAGAGAGGTAGCCACAAGCACTGTTGCATTTAAGTTCTCCAGTGGCTTTGTGCTCAGATCCAAGTACAGACCCAAGATACACTGAGGAGAAAGAACAAAATGGCAGCATAGCAGCAGCACAGCAGTGGCTGTACCTGGCAAAGTCAGGAATTGTGATGGACTGGAATGGTGGGAGGGGAGTAAAGAATGTGCTCTCGTCTCCAGAGGAGCGAGGAAGAGATAAGCGGAGGAGACTGGCACCTCCCTAAGAAATTCCATTGGTGTGAACTGGCGGAGCCTGGGAACTGGTTTCATTCTGGGAAGATTCTTGTTAAGGGGTTGTAGCTAATAAACCTTACTGGATTGATTCTGCATGGTCTCCTGGAGTTCCTTGGGCTAGGCCCGACATCAATCTCTTCCTCACTCCTCTGGAGATGAGAGCACATTCTTTACTCCCCTCCCAGGCCCGACATCAATCTCTTCCTTGCTCCTCTGGAGACGAGAGCACATTCTTTACTCCCCTCCCACCATTCCAGTCCATCACATCTGATGTTGGGCCTAGCCCAAGCAACTCCAGGAGACCATGCAGAATCAATCCAGTAAGGTTTATTAGCTACAACCCTTTAACAAGAATCTTCCCAGAATGAAACCAGTTCCCAGGCTCCACCAGTTCACACTGATGGAATTTCTTAGGGAGGTGCCAGTCTCCTCCGCTTATCTCTTCCTCGCTCCTCTGGAGACGAGAGCACATTCTTTACTCCCCTCCCACCATTCCAGTCCATCACAGGAATGGAATGGAACTAACAAATGACCAGGCTCCGATTATCCTACTTCAGCCACATTACACAAAGACTTAGCTCTCTGGAGAAGACTGTAATGCTGAGAAAGGTGGAAGGAAGGTGAAAAGGATGACCAGCAGCAAGGTAGATGGACTCAGTTACACTGGCGATTGGTGCACTTTTGGAAGACCTGAAGGATCAGGTTAGGGACAGACCTTCATGGAGAAAATCTGTCTATGTGGTCCCTAAGAGTCGATGCTGACTTGATGGCATATAATCAATAAATAATCAGTCAGTCAGTCAGGGGCCCTCCAAATAGGAGTGCAGATCTGGTAAGAGACTGTGAGGCCTCCTATCAGTCAGATAATACCATGGGCTGGAGCTTTCTGGTAGCAAGAAAATACGTTTTCCCCATGTTTTCCAGAGTGGGGAATGTTACATTACACTGGATGCCATTGCCCAAGCAACTTGGTTTCACTCCCTTGAGCCTGAAGGAAAACTCTGCACTGATTGTCGGAGAGTCACTGCTTACTCATCTATCAGCTTCTGTTCTTTTGCCATGGCAGTAATTGGTTGGACTGGGCAAGAGAACCTAAATGCAGTAATCCCGTCAGGCCAAAGTCAGTAGTTTTGAAGGGGAGGTGAGCCACTGATGAATGATACTTTTTTTTTTTTTTTTAAAGAGGAATGAGATATACAGGCATACACCTGTGAGGATGTAAGTAACAGAACATTGTTAGTTATTGCCTGGTAGCTGAGCACCAATTTGCTGTCCATTCTCTATTCTTAGCTGTTAGTCAAAGAAAGCAAACAGTGATCAGCTGGTGGCTCCCTTCTTGAAAACATTCTCCTGTCCATATAGCAATTTAGCACCAGAAAAATACTATAGTCACAACAGTCCAGAACAATACTCAGTGGGCTTTAAATTGGAATTGTAACAGTTTGAGGATGCAAAGGCTGGTTGAAGTCCTCTTTCTCTGAGCAGATGGTAATGACACAAGTTAGTAAACTTGTTTTCTTTTGCTTAAGGGAGTAGGACTAGAATTAATAGGTGGAAATTATAGTGAAACAGATTTCAGGTAAAAATTAGGAGAACCTTCCTATTAATTGTTTAATGGTTGAATAGATTGCTTCAAGAGATGTTGAGTTTTTTGTTTTTTGTTTTGGCTTTGGAGTTATTTAAGTAGAGGCTGGACAGCTTTTTGACAAGATGCCATAGTCACAAGAGCCTTGCAACTGGGCAGGACATTGATTACTTCCAAAGGCACTTTTGGCTCTAATAGTCTATTATGCTTTCAAATAGCACTAGGGATGAAGATATGGTTGCACAGTTTCAAAGGAATAAGCCTAACAAACACAGTGGGACTAATTTTCATGTAAGCATGGATAGGACTGCATTCTAAATAAAAATCAGTCAATTGTGTAAATCTGTTTTTCAGTTCATGTCCTGGAACTAGGGGAATTAGAGAATAATAATTTTGTACAACTGCAATAAAAGTGTTCATTGACTTCTTGTATTAAGAGAAAAAACAATTCTCTATCAATTCAATATTTGACATTAAACACTAACAAATTAGGAGGAATAAAAGCTGAACAGACACAAAGGAATGCCAACTCTTCTGCAGGTCCATCTTGGATTCATGTTTATGTTTATCAGAGAGGAGCCCCCTTTGCTACTCAAGGAACTAAATTTGAAACTGAAGAATCTGAAGAAGCATGGAGCCTGCTATTCAAACAGAAATAGAAAATAGCACATGTAGGCATGCCCAAGCCATGGATCCCACTAATAAACCTAATACAAGCTATGTACACATAACAGTAGCCCATGGATTGCTTCCCCATTACTAAATAATGGTTTGCAACTGGCTGGGTTCACACAACCCACAATAATTCATAATCTAGGATTTATAAATTATAATGCCTGAGTTCAGATAATACTTTAAGCCAAAATCTAGTAATAATAATAATAGTGATAATAATAATTTATTAAATTTATATGCTGCCCAAGCCATATTATAACTTAGTACAATGAGTGAACCAGGTCATAAAGTCAAACAATACATTTGATATGACATGTCTTTTTTGTTGTTTTTATTCTAACATTTCTCTTTCTACAGCTGCAAGTACTACTTGATATGCAGTATAAGCAGATTTTTAAAAATTCACAGTTTTTTCCCCCCAAAACCTTCCATATCCTTAGTTCAGTGAGAAGTCGCCCAGCCAGGACCACATTCAAAAAAGCTGTTTTCCGAAGTTATCCTGATGATACTTTCCAGACACCTAACCCTGGAGGGGAATATGAAAAACATCTTGGTATGCTGGGTCCTGTCATTAGGGCTGAGGTGGATGATGTGATCCAAGTAAGTCCATGTTCCCAATATTTTAATAATAGGAGGACTGTGGATTTTTATCAACATTAAACATGAAAAATGTGTGAATTGCAATTAATAGAATCACTTTCAGGATTTTAAAAAGCCTGTTTCAAATTTTTGTGTCTTACTATTACATGTTAAGTAAGGAAATTGTTTATACAAAGGTGTCAGGCAGAGTGGATCTATGAGTACATTCCACACCAAAAATACACACCAGCGTTAGAGAGATTTAAAGAATGCAATGTCTTTATCTTGTTCTCCAAATAAATCCAGCCAGAAGTTATAAAACATATCTGGTTGTTTATTGAGAAAAATAAAACTACATAAAATACAAGTTTCATGCAAAACATAGACAAATCACTTCTTCTCATTTATGTGGCATCCAAGACTAAAAAAAACTTATCCAATTTATTTATTTATTTATTTATTTATTCAGCTTGTATGCCGCCCATCTCCCCCAACGGGTGACTCTGGGTGGCTCACAATAAAAAACACAATTCTCTCCCAGATGGCTAAAATCTATAAATAATTTAAAAACATATTAAAATGGCCTAAAAAACCTCCTCTAATTTATGGCCCTAAAACACCTGTAAGATGCTGGGGGGGAGACAACCCATCATCCCACCAGCCATCTCCACAGGTGCGGGCCCCCCTCTGGCCCCCAGGCCTTCTGGCAGAGCCAGGATTTAATAACTTTCCTGAAGGCCATGAGGGAGGGGGCACACCGGACCTCAGGAGGCAGGATGTTCCATAGGACGGGCGCTACAGCAGAAAAGGCTCTCTGCCTAGACCCCACCAATCAAAATTCCCTGACTGGTGGGGTCTGCAACCTGCCCCTTCTGCTGGACCAAGTGGGACGGGCTGAAGTGACTAGGGCGAGGTGGTTCCTCAGATAACCTGGTCCCGTGCCATAAAGGGCTTTAAAGGTAATAACCAACACCTTGAATTGGACCCGGAAACAAACCGGTAACCAATGCAGCTCACGCAACAGAGGTGTTATATGTGCCCTCCTAGGGGCATTAAGAACTGTCCGCGCCACCGCATTCTGCACCAGCTGTAGCTTCCGGATACTCTTCAAGGGTAGCTCCATGTAGAGCGCATTACAGTAGTCCAACCCAGAGGTGACCAGGGCATGAGTGACCGTGTGGAGGTCCCCCTGATCCAGGAAGGGGCGTAACTGGCACACCACACGAAGTCGTGCAAAGGCCCTCCTAGCCACAACTGCCACCTGCTCTTCGAGCAGGAGTCGTGAGTCCAGGAGAACCCCCAGATTACGTACCGGGTCTGTCTGGGGTAGTGCAACCCCGTCAAGAACCAAAGATGACAAAGTCCTAGATCTTGAGGCTCCCCGTATCCACAGCCACTCCGTCTTACCAGGGTTCAGCTAAAGCCTGTTGTCCCCCATCCAGGCCCCCACAGCCTCCAGGCACCGCGAGAGGGCAGTCACAGCGTCACTTAGGGCACCTGGGATGGAGATGTATAGTTGGGTATCATCAGCATACTGATGATACCTCACCCCATGGTGCCGGATGATCTATACAAGTTCAATTTACAAGTCTCTAGCCAAAAATTCTCAGAGAAGAGGTACATGACTTAGTTATTAGTTACAACTACATAACCTATAAAATGATTACATGATGACTAGAACCCTACTAGCACTGAAGCATACAATCACCTACAATTTATTGGAACTATGCACCTCCCCTTTGGTAACTAGCATGAAGACGCCAATAGGTGGCAGTACAAGCAGTATCCGTGCAAACTAGAAGGCCAATACAGGTGGCGTGATTTCTGTAGCCATAACAATGTGTTTGAAGATAAGCAATTTGCTCTTCCCATGAGAATATCCAACAAAAGGATGTAACAAAAATTTACCATGGACAACACTGGAATCAGATTTGGGCTTTTCACGTCGGCTGGAATGAGCACCAACAGGAATAAGGCCAGCTAGCATACTGCAAACAAATCTTACAGTTGAAAATGTAAGAAGCTGGGGATCTTAGCTTCTTTTCTCTTTCTCACAGATCCAGTCCCTTACAGGAATTCTGAGCTTTGAAGAGCTCTTTGAATGAACCTGTGCTCAAGCCTAGTCCCGTGGTCAGTCCAGGAAGCCCGGGGTGGGCGGGCGGGGGGGGAGCACTTGCTAAGAGTGCAATGGAGATGTTAGTTGTAAAAAAGGAAGAACAACTTAGAGCACAGGCATCTAACTCTAAGAGGCCAGCATATTTTACAATCTGGATGTAAATCAGTGGAGAGGATATCTGCCTAGCAAAACAAGAAATAAAATAAATTAGATCTACCCTAATTCATATATTTTTAGTTTATTCATGTGGCATTTACAACACAATATTAAATATTATTGCTCCTATTTAGGATATTCCATTCCATTCTCTTTTTCCCTCCCTCCCCCACCCCCAAAAGTTATGCCTTACAAATTTTCAGGGTTTTTTTTTTTTTTTGGTATTTTTGCAACACCTGCATTCCCTGAACTAGCTGATCTCTCAATCTCTCTCTCTCCTGTATGGTTAGTGTGGCTCTTACTATATAAGTTCAAGTCTCAAGAAATTCAGTTCACTACTATTATACATGGTGATTCAGAAGTACAATATCAAATCATATTTTTTTAGGACCACCTGAATAAAATTCTTTGACTGAGACAATCTTGTACAGGTAGTCCTTGGTTAATGATGGTAATTAGGACTTGAATTTCTGTCGCTAAGTGACCCTAAGTGACTTAGCGGTGGCAGTTCTGGCATGGGATTAAGCAAATCCCATGCTGTCGTTAAGCACAACATCATGTGGTCACCATTTGCAACCTCCTGCGGGCTTCCCCATTGACTTTGTTTGTCAGAAGCTGGCAGTGAAGATTGCAAATGGTGATCACCTGACCGTGGGATGCTGTGATGTCATAATCGCGAGCCAGTAGCCAAGCACCCATATTGCAATCACGTGACTATGGGGACACTGCGATGGCCGCAACTATGAGGACCAGTCATAAGTACCACTTGTTCAGCACTGTTGTAAGTTTGAATGGTTGCTGAACAAGTGGTCGTTAAATGAGGACTACCTGTATAGAACATTTTGTATATAGAGAGGTTTCTAGTGAAAGTAATAACACACTGTATATGCAGTATCTGAGGTATATAAACTGTTTTGGGACAAGGGTCACACACAGATTTAGATGGGCAGGATCCAAAGCAAAAGTAAATTGGATTTAATATACTGGTGTAGACTTTCACAGCCAGTATCCGTTGGGCAGTGTTGAGCTTCAGGGTTTAGTGACTGCAGTCTAAACAACAGATTTCCTGATGTTTCACTGACACCTGTGGCTGGCATCTTCAAAAGCAAGGTGGTCTGCTATGCAGACTACGGGCAACTGAGCAGGAACTAATTGGGGTCCTGACTTTCTAGCTGTTTAGCAAGCTGGTTTTGGATTGGTGCAGGTTGGTAAGAGTTGGTCTCTGATTGGCTCCTTGTTTGTGCCCAATCCTGATTGGTTGTTTTGGTGGAATTGGTTCCTGATTGGTCCTTTGTTCATGCCAGCTTCTGATTGATAATTTTTGGGCATGTACAGGATAAGCACTCAAAAAATAAAATAAATAAATAAATAAAATAAAAATGTAAGCATATTGTACAATCACATTGGAGAAAATAACCTGTTTGCAGCTTCAGGGTAATGTCATGGTCCTTTGAAATACCTTACAACCTGTGACAGAAACTCAGGCTACATCTCTACAAATGTTTGAAACTCTTTTGGGCATAGTTTCTTACCTCTGTATTAATCACTGACTGTTTAACATTCTAGGTTCAGTTCAAAAATTTGGCCTCTAGACCATATTCACTTCATGCTCATGGCCTTCTTTATGAGAAATCTTCTGAAGGCAGAAGCTATGATGACCAATCTCCTGACTTTTTCAAAAAGGATGATGCAGTCATGCCAAACGGCACATATACATATGTCTGGCATGTCACCAAACGGTCAGGGCCAACGCACAATAAGAAAATATGTAGATCGTGGGCTTATTACTCTGCTGTAAATCCGGTAAGACAAATGTAATAGAATATAATAAAAAAGAAAACTTAATAATTACGTAGTGCATTTATTTAACCTTAAAGAAGAATGTATGGCTAATCTATCTTTCAGCATATGCATTTTGATTATTAGATGTATCTTAGATTTGCAATTCCTTTCAAGAAAGAAAAAAATAATGGTTTCTGTTTAGATCACCATGTTATTTTTTCAGTATTGTTTGTAGGTTTATGTATTGTGGTTTTGTATTCTTTTCCTTAGGTTTTGACTAATTTTTTGGTAGGCCAAAGAGTTTTGAAAAACTCTCCAGTGAAGAAGAAATCGAATCAAATTTGGTCACCATTTATTAGCTATATTAATAACATTTTTCCAAACAGATTATCTCCTTTAACACAAATGTTGTTTTGTATAGAAATATTGATTGAATATTTATGTTTATTTCCCTTCTGGGTTAAATATGTACGGGTGTTTGTACTGCCAAATAATTCTTTTTCATATTGGGTTTGTTGTTGATAATTTTTACTTTTAATTCTGTTCTATTACTGAATGTATAATGCACAAACACATTCCTAGAGCTTATTTTTGTGTTTCTTTAACTTGAAAAATAAATCAAATTAAACATGCTTTGCAGGAAAAAGATATTCACTCTGGCTTGATTGGACCTATTTTGATCTGCCAGAAAGGCATGATTGACAGTTATAACAGGCCAATAGACGTGAGAGAATTTGTCCTGCTTTTTATGATCTTTGATGAGGAGAGAAGCTGGTACTTCGAAAAATCTGACAAAAGGTCTCATGCAGAGAAACTCTTAGGAGTCCGATCGCACCACACTTTTCCTGGTAGAAATATTTTCATTTGTCTTCTATAAGATTTCTAGTTACAATAAATTATTGTCATGCTAATTGACAACATAATAGGATTGTGTACTTAACGTTAACTTTTTGTACATTTGTATTTTTTCTTTTTCCTTTATCTTAATAATAGCAGATCTACAAACACAGACCTGTGTTTATCCATTGTTAAAACAATCAGCTCAATTGTTAACTGATTGCTTGTGTTAATATCAAATCTATTAGATCCTACTTTCTCTTCTACTTTCTCTTCTAGTCTTTGTATCCTAAATAAAACAATTTTACATTTATATACATATATTCTTAAACCACATCACAGAATACAGATCAGATTCCCCTTCACTTCTAAGATTCTATTATTATCCTTGTTCTGTCTTTAAATAAAATTTCAGAGGTGCTATTTGATGAGAAGCATAAAAAATACATCTATTGATTCCTAAAGGTGGCTTTGGCCCAGTCCCCCTCTCTCAGCTCATCCTATCCCACAGGGTAGATATCTGGGGGAAAACACAGAAGGAAGGATTGCTATGCATGCTGTCTTGAACCACCATACAAAAGGTGGAATCCAACAAATAATGAATAAAGCTTCCATATATTATGTTAAGAATTCTGTGATTGAGATTTTTAGTGTAATTTTTTCTTGTATTAATATGACTATAGTAGTATAGCATTTTTATTTAGTAAATAGTTATATCTAAGCACAGCATTAGATGTATTTTACTCTGACAACACTCTGTTGAGGTATGTTGGGCTGAGAGAGTGACTGGTACAAAGCTTCCATAGTGGGGGAGGGAGGGACGGGGACAGTAGAATCTGGGTCTCCCTCCTTTTAGTCCAGTATCTTACCCACTATAGCACAAGCAACTGTGGAGCTATTCAACTCTACACTGTTTTGCTCACTTATTTTTTTTTTCTCCCTTTCTATTGCTGTATCACAATTCTAGTCAAAATCAGGATTCTCATAACTAATTTTTCAGGAAGAAGCTTTATATAATATTGTTTTGATAAAATATATATTTAAATTAGATATGTACTTCCACTGGAATTTCCAAATTTGCCTATATCATAATCTTTAGAAGCTTAGAAGGTGGCTCATAACTATAAAAAATGCAAGGTGAATTGCATTCATTTGAATTCATCTTCCTGCTATTACAGTGCTCAAGTTTATTTGGGCTGACTTCTTTTCCTGAATGAGGATTTTTTTGTATTAAGACCAATCCATGCTGGACATCTGTGAATGAAGTAATTAAAAAATACATAATTTTTTCATCTCTTCTTGTATGTTTCACCTTATAGCACTAGTTAAAAGCAGATGAAAACTTAGTGACAACTAGGAGCTTATTTAGATAAAACAAAACAAAAAAAGAGCAGTTTTCCCCCAAATTGTCACAATGCTATTGGATCTCCATTTTATTATTATTACGCATTTTTAATCTGATGTATTAAATTGAACTGCAATGCTTTTTGTTTAATCACTGATCGTATTTTTATTTTCAGCAATTAATGGGATCTCCTGCCAGTTGCAGGGCTTGAAGATGTACAAAGATGAGAATGTCCACTGGCATTTGCTGAACATGGGTGGGCCCACAGACATCCATGTTGTTCATTTTCATGGTCAGACATTCACCGAAGAGGGAATGGAAGATAATCAACTTGGGGTCCTTCCTCTTCTTCCTGGTAAATAAATTCATATCCACATGTCTGTTTTTTGCTGAAATGACTTCAAACAGTTCTAACTAGTTGCATTTGTGTGAATATACATATAAAGCATTCATCAAAATATATTGGCCACAATAGAAGGTAAGAGTATTATGTATACCGTATTGAGTTGTACAAAATAAATGTAGGAAATAAATCTAACAACAACAAATCAGTATGGAATTCACAATGCATTTCAAGTTGTGTACAATCTTCAAGGAAATAGGGTATTATTTAAACATGATAGCATCACTATTTACATAACACTGTTACTCTTAAGATATTCTCTTGAAGAAGCATTATACAGCCTGCAGTACAGTGGAATTTTAATAGCATACAGCTTTTCTGAAATAGTGAAATATGCAAAATAACAGCACCTTACCTTTTGTAAGATACACTTTCTTTATGATGTACATAGTGGCCATATCTGTATGTATGTATTATTAAATTTGTATGCAGTGAAATTTGTTCATTGTAAATGTACAATGATTTTTTTCCAACAGCCTTCATAGGTATACTAAGACCCTCAACTCTTCAGCTAGATAATCTGAGACAATTTTGGCTAGCAATACAAAACTTCTCACATATATGAGAAATAACTGCTCATAAAAGCATTCAGCTATTCACAGAACACTTGAATCCTGTTCAAGTTTGATGGCTGCCCATGGGGCAGTATATTCATGTGAATAAGAGGGAGTGAGACCTATTCTACATGTTTATGCTATAATAGAAACCTTTGTAAAAAGAGAAACTGATAAACTAGGATTTCTGACTATACAGACCTCCAGTTCACATTCTTACAAGATGAAGTTGACTGCAGATCTCCTGTCCAATACCAGAAGACTGAAAAGGTTTAATGAATGAGTGCTGTAAAACTCTTACTCATGTTAGTATACCTTATTGAAAAGTAACACATAGGGCACCTATTGCTGGACAGATGCTCCTCAAATTCAATTACTTTCTTCTTGTGTCAACCAATAGTTTGGTTCACTAACTATTTGTAAATATAATTATAAACCTGAATTTGCTATGTAATTCCTGGTTGAGTTTAACATGCTATTCTACTCACCATGTTACTACATGACTCAAATTGTTGGAATTTAAATCTATTTTAAAAATTAGCATACCTTTCCTCTCTGCTTTCAAGGTTCATTCACCACCATCGAAATGAAACCATCCAAAGTTGGCACATGGCTTTTAGAAACAGAAGTTGGTGAATATCAGGCAGGAGGAATGCAAGCTCTCTTTACCATCATTGATAAAGGTAACAGAGTTTACCTGTACTGAACTCTACAAGGCACATCAGCTTCACTACAAGTTTGGGATGCAGAAAAAAGTGGTGGGGACCAATTCTGAGATCCCAGGTTCTTTTTGTGTATGGGTAGCATGTAGATGACATCACTGGCACATTTCCTAGTTAGCAGGCATTGGAAATATTTCTGGGATTTGGAGGAAGGCAGGTGTCCCATTTTAAAATCATTACTACATAATCTGCTTGTGTCTTTGCCCCTTCCTAGCTGAGCATACCTAAGATACGCCGTTCTTCTGTCAGCATAGCAACCATACCTCTCTCTCCAGTTGGGTTTAATAAGGAGTATTCTGCTTAATGCCAAAATTTAGGAAAAGCTAATAAAGTATCTCCATACCGTCTCTTTCTCTCTGCAGATTGTAAATTACCAATGGGTCTGGCAAGTGGGATAATACAAGACTCACAAATAAGTGCTTCAGGTCATGTAGGTAGGTTGAATTTTAAAGCTGAGAACTGTCAAGAATCTTGTTATTTGGAAATCCTACACCTAGAAGTTCATCTACTGCACTGTGTGGCTCCAATGAGCACCCAGTCCTGTAGATTATATTTCATGTGGGCCATATTTTCACTTCATTTTTTATGGTGGTGGAAATAATGGTCTCATAATATAAAAAAAGGCAGGGAAAAAGAACAATAAATATTAATTATTGGGTATACTACCTAGCATACAGTATTCAATATATTTGTTGTAACATTTTCAGAATTGTATCGATACTTTTTTCTTTCTACTTCTTGCTTCCAATTCTTATATAACAATTAATAACTGATAATGTCCAATATTTTATCTATATTTCCTGTCATGATAATAATATATTTCTTACTGTTGTTTTAGTAAAAAATGGAAGTGACCATGCAAAGCAACCTTATCTTGTTGACACACTTATACAAACATATCTTTTCCATGCCTCTGTACAGGATATTGGGAGCCTAAGCTAGCAAGACTGAATAATGCTGGAAAATATAATGCTTGGAGCATCATCAAAAAGGAAAATGAACATCCATGGATCCAGGTATGAATTAATCACAAAACAAAAAAACATACATAAGTCTTAATAAGCACAGATGGTGTTTATTAAGTCAAGACAGTAGTTGTGGTAAAACAATCAAAGCCACACACTTTTTATACATGTGTTGATGTCAAATTCATGTACAAAGTAAGTGGGCAAGGCTTCAAATGCACAGTCACAACTCCCATCTTGACTGTTTTGATCCTCCCTACAGAAGCTACTTCTTCTTTGCATATATTCATCTATTCTGCTCCATTAAATCTAACCACCTTCATTCAGAGCTGTTACTTTTTGCACCTTTCTCTTAATTTCCAAACATATAACATTTCTTTTTTTTCCCCCTTAATTAATGATGTATATCATTTGCCCCTCTTACATTCTAAATTGTAACCTGCTATATGCTATAGTTATCAACAGATGGGCCTATAGATATTTACCTCTAATGTCTTTCATTACTTTGGTCAGATAGTGCTTTTGAGTCAGTTAAAGAGATATTAGATTAAGTAACCAGTCTTGTATCTATGTCAGATGCAACATTCTCTAAGAGTAAAGAGTGATTGACCAATATTTGGTACATTTTTGCTAGTATGCCACAAGCACAGCAAAACCAAGTTTTATTTCAGACGAGCTCATGTTATTCTGCGTAAAGTTGGATTCTCTGATCTAAAGACTACTCAGCAAGCCCATTGATTAGAAGGTACAAGCAATTTACTGAAACATAGAGGACACTTTAAAAAAAGAATTGACATTTTAAAGTAATCCGTCTGAAATGGTTATAGGGACAAAGCTTTTTAAAATTATTATTATTTTTTGCTTTTAAAATAGTAACAGAAAAAGAAAAAGAAAAGGAACAAAACACAAAGATAATTACAGTGCAAATATATACATTCTCAAAGGAAAAAACAACACATAAAAAGTGCTTTAAAAAAATAGAAAAAATATAACAGAAAAAAGAAAAAAGTATAATATATCGTTACAACAGTTAACAATTACAATTCAATATATACTTATCTAATGTAAATATTATTCAGGTGCATATATATTTATTTCTAATACACTTATGTAACTATCATTCTTTTTTAACCTATTGTATTTTGTATAAATGAGTTCCATATTTCATTATACTTGTCTATACAAAGTCTACGTCTATATGCAATCTGCTCATAGTGTTATCACGTCTTCAATCTGTTGAATAAAAGGACCCATACATTTATCTTTCCATTGCTGCAATATCAGTCTTTTGGCCATAGTAAGGGCATGGAGAATCCATTTACATTGTCCAGTTGCCATACATATTACAAGTTCCATGTAATAGGTATGTAATTCAAGATTACATCTTGTAAGGATATCAAGATATCCTCTGAAAATTTTAGTTTTTGTTGCTCAGTCATATTTATATAATCTACTACTTTGTCCTAAAACATAGTAAGTATAGGACATTGTAAAAACATGTGTTTTAAAGAAGCATTATCCTTATTACATCTCCAACAGAAAGCTCTCTTAGACAGTCCTTTTCTATACATATGTAGTGGAGTCCAATAAATTCTAAATATTTTTTTTTGTTGTATAAGTCATAGTTTAAGGTCCATTGACACTCTTGCTATAGAAGTTAAGACACTCTCCCATTGTCTAGGCAATATAGGAACCTCTAATTCTTTATTCCGCTAATTTCTTAGCATCTGCACAGATAGTCCTTGACTTACAACCAAAGTTGGGACCAGAATTTCCATCGCTAAGTGATGCGGTTGTAAAGTTTGACGTCATGTGACCGCATCACTTAGTGACAGCAATCCTGGGCAGTCCTGGTTGCCATTGTAACCCCAAGATGCATAGATCATTAAGTGGGAAGAGGCAGGAGTCCCAGGTAAGGAGCACGGGGGTGCCATGGGGGGTGGGGGAGGTCTAGGAGGGGGTTTGTGCAGTGCGGCATGAGCTCAGGAAGGCCAGGGAAAGAATGAGCTGCTGCTCAGGGGCTTCTTAGTGTGGCACGGCTCTGGGGCTGCAAGCTTTTTGCAGCCCCAGAGCCACAGTGTGCCAGAAAGTCCCTTTACAATGCATGAAAGCCCAGCCCAGCAGTGTAGTGCAAAGTCACGGTGCCCCAGGAAGCCCCAACAGCATGAAGCAAAGCCACCGCACTCTGGGAAGCCCCAGCCACCCCAGCCCAGTCCTAGCCGTAGTCGCCCTCACCACCCTGCACTCTAAGGCTCCTGCTGCCTTGTGCTCCGCTTCCCTAGCTGACCTTCAATCTCTTCTTGCTCCTGCTGTTGATGAGGCATGCCTGCCCTGGCCCTTCACAAGGCAGCTGCTGGCCATGTGAGGCCATCTTCACCAGGTCTCGCGAGGAAACCACCTTGTGCGACCTAGTGAAGAAAGCCTCATGTGGCCAGCAGCTGCCTTGCAAAGGGCCAGCCAGACATGCATGGTCAGCGGTGGGAGCAAGAGGACAGTGAAGGTCAGCTAGGGTGGCAGGGGCCACAGAGTGCAGGGGGCCTAAAGGATATAGATGGGGGGAGATAGGTGGGTGGGGGAGTTGAAGTGCCCCTGTGATCGTAAATGTGAGTGGGCTGCTAAGCACTTGAATTTTGATCATGTGACCATGGGGGCACTGCAACAGCCATAATTTCAGGGACCAGTCGTAAGTCCCTTCATTCAGCACCATTGTAACTTTGAATGGTTGCTGAACGAATGGTCATAAGTCAAGGACTACTTGTGTCAAATTGATTTATCGATAACAAATATCTATAAAAACTAATAGTAGGTTTTTTAGTTTTAAAGGATTTAACAAGTTGTTCTAGTATCTCAGGTGTCTCAGAAACTGAAAATGCTGCTGGTCCAAACAATGTTGCTAACAAATGTTGTATCTGTAAATATTGCCATTGGGTTACATCTGATATTTATGTCTTAACACAGTATATGTTAAAAATTCATTTTCATTGTCTATCATTTGGTCCAAAGTCAATATCCCCGCTTCCATCCAATTTTTCCATAACACCATCTCTTTCCCAATTTTTAATGTTGGGTTTCCCCATAAAGTCAATTTAGCATAAGAAAAGGGGTCAAATCTTATTGCATTCCATAACTTTCCAGCTGACATAATTGGTTCCAAAGATACTAGTGTATTTTGATCCTAATACTGTCCATCCAACTAAAGGTGCTATATATGTACAGTATATTCCAAAGTTGCCCAAATTGGAAAATTGACACCAATAGATTGCTTCCAGTATTTAATAGTTAACAATAGATAAGCGTGATGATATAGCTCCAGATCTGGAAAACAGAATCCTCCCTCATTAACTGGTAATTGCATTTTATGTAAAAATTTTCTCGGAATTGAAGAACCCCATAGAAATTTTCTAAAAAAAGAAATTATTTTCTGAAAATATTTTCCAGATATGTGAGCTGGAATTCTTCTCAGAATATAAATTAATTTGGCAATAATATAATTTTGAGAGTGTATAGGGACAACGCTTTAACTGGCTACAAGATCGAATATGACAACTTCGTATGAGAATAAACGAAGCACAATTTCCCCATCTTCTCTCTGTGGAAGAAATTTCAACTGTAAGTGGACGGGAGAGAGAATATACTCTCTAAACAGTATCTGTTCCACTGGTGAGCATCGTTAGACACAAACTAAATCAGAATTTTTTTGTTGTTTGTTTTTAATTGCTGAGATTATTCTATTCATAAATATATTTTTGCATTTGGATTTCAGAGCATTATGTTCTTTATGACTGGAATAAAGAAAGGGGCCACATGAATCCTTCACAAAGAATTAGGTGTAATTTCAGAGCTCCGTAAACATTGTTATTGTATGTAATTAGGTGACTAATATTAATCATTCTACTTACTATTCACTGTATTGAATTAATTTCAATTTAACGTAGCTTTCTTGTTATCCCTTTGCCCTGGCTCTTCCTACTTTCTGGAATCTGGCCCTCTACCATGCTATTCAATGTCCAAATTCAGCCATAGCCCCCCAAAGTTGCACATGAGCCTTTAGGGCACTCGAGACAGCCATTTTCAATTATGAGATCCTTGGGTGATTATTTAAAGTTGCAGTGGTACTCTTTTTCATAATATGACTGATTTCCATAGTTGGATAAAACATAGTAAAACCAAACAACCTCACCTGAATAATCTGACGTTGGTTCCCCTATAGGAATCTTGCTGCAAAAGTTTTTTTCTGTCCTTTTTTGCAGTCTTTGGTGATGGTTTGGAAAGTTAGAATGGTAGATATTTTGGCTAAGGCCAGCTATGCAACATGGGAGTTGAACAGTAGCAGAGCAAAATGCACCACCAATTTATGATAGCCCAGAAGCTACTTGATAAATCTTGTGAGCTTCTTGTCTATGACTAAAAATAGGGAAATTATAAAGCACCTGACAGGCCTCATGGGTCAGAAGTTATGGCTTAAAACATTGACCTGGCTTAGGGCTACCAGATCTGGGCTGCAAAAACCTAGAAAACCACTAGATGGTAGAATTGTTTTCTTTGATTATCTGCAAAACTGACAGATCATTATTTGAATTTAATGCAATCATTTTGACAAAAGAAATGTTTCAGCTATAGTTAAAAGTTGTTCAGTGTCCATGATATAAGTTTAGACCTGCGCCGTGGCTTGCATTTGAAGAGGAAAATTTGGCATCTTCTTTGGAAAGCAGTCTCTCTGTCTGTTTGTCTACCTCTCTCTCAAACACACATACCACTTTATTGTGGTCAATTAGACTACATTGAATGTCATAGCATCATTTAATATTACAGCACCATTTGCCTTTGTTTTGAAGACTTGCAGAAAGAGCTTCTTTCATTTCACGGACATTTGCACTGGTAAATAAGAGCATAAATGAAACGGTGAAAACTGTCCCCAAAACTTAAATGTTTAAAAAGAAAAATAAATGGTTTCTACTTTACTGTGCTTGCCATTCTACAAAGTCTTTCATGACCTTCTACAAGTCATGAGATGTTTCACTAATTATATAAGAAAACTACCATGTGATGTTGTAAATGGCAAGCATTTCTCTAGTTCTCGCATCTTTTTGTCCCAGTGTTTCTTATTTCAACTCCTTAGGGGAAACTTGCATGACTTTCTGTTTTTCTACATTTTGAATTTTTGTTTTTAATAAACTCTAGCTTTGGCAGTTCTAGACAGAAGACATCTCTGTTAATGATTCATCTGCTGGCTGCTGCATGAAGATGTATGAATCATCTTCCAAGAATGCCTGTTTAATCATATCAGGCCTTGCAGTTAGATAGACTTTCTGTCATGGACTTCCAATTTTGCAAAGATGAGATGGAAAAATATAGAATCAACTTAGAGTTTGAAAAAGAGGACTATTAATTTAAGAACCCAGGCATGTACTAGACCAGGGTTCCTCAACCTTGGTGACTTGAAGATGTGTGGACTTCATCTCCCAGAATTCCCTAGACAGCCATGCTGGCTGGGGAATTCTGGGAGCTGAAGTCCACACATCTTCAAGTTGCCAAGGTTGAGGAACCCTGTAGTAGACTGTAGCAAAGCAATACAGAAAGCTCAATATTTTTGTTGCCACCTACCAGTCATCCAGAGTTTTGCTTCTCACATGGTAGTCCTAGAAAACTTTAGGCCATCTAGTACAATCCCCTGCTTGTTGCCATAACTCAGATTAAAACCTCCCCAACAGATAGCTATTCACTGTCTATTGGACACACGCTGCAAAAGGTAACTGATATGAATTAATTTTACTGTTAGGATTATTTTCTAATATTCAGTAAGAATCTCCCTTCTTGTAACTCAGATTTATTATTCCCTGACTGCACTCTAAATGGAAGAGAATAGGTCCTGATCTTCTTCTGTATGACATTCTTTCAGACATTTAAAAAGTGCTGTATGGTCATATTTTCCTTCTGCCACAATATTCCCAGTGCCTTCAGTCCATGGGACTTTGGAATTAGTCCCTTGATCACCCTTGTTGTCCTTCTCTAAATCCTTTTGAAATGTACTGCCTGACTTTGAGGTTATTGAGCAAAGCAAAATAAAGTGAATCAATTATTTCCCATGATTTGGAAATTACAGTTCTGTTGATGCAGCTAAAAGTGCATTTGTCTTTTCTGTAGCTATATCACACTGCTGCCTCATATTCAATTTATATTCAACTACTATTCCAAGTACTATTATGAAGCTATGTTTTCCCATCTTACACCTGTGCATTTCATGTCTATTTCTTAAATGTAGAAATTTACATTTGTCTCCCTTAAATGTCATTCTATTATTCCCAGTTTTTTTTTTCAAATTTGTGAATATTATTTCTGTTGTCTAGGATAATGGCCATACCTTCCAATTTGTATAATTTCCATATTCCAGTTCTTCATCCAAATCCTTAATAAAATAGACTACTACAATGCACTCTACATGGGGCTACCTTTGAAGAGTATCTGGAAGCTACAGCTGGTCCAGAATGAGCCACGTGGGCTATTTTTGGAGCCCCAAGAAGGGCCCATGTAACACCGTTGCTCCGTGAGCTGCATTGGGTACCAGTCTGCTTCCAGGTTCAATTCAAGGTGTTGGTTATCACCTTTAAAGCCCTATATGGCATAGGACCAGGTTACCTAATGGACTGCCTCTTCCCCATTCAACCCATCCCATCTGATTGCAGAGAGCGCATGGTTTGGACCCCCTCGGTAAAAGAGCTCCGATTAGCGGGGTCCAGAAGACAGGCTTCTTGGCTGTGGCCACCCACCCTTTGGAATATCCTGCCCCTGGAGTTGAGATTGGCCCCTTCATCCAGGCCTTCTGGAGGGATCTGAAGACCTGGCTCTGCCACTTGGCCTGGGGTGAGGAGGGAAGACATCAAGTGTGGGGATGACTAGTCCCTTAGAAGCCTTTTGTCTGTAGCTCTGGAAACCATCAGCCTCTTAGACTTTTTCTTTTTTGGTAATGTTTTGTATAGTTTTTATGTTTTCTGTAATTTTATATGTATTTATTTTAATGGATCATGTAAGCCACCCAGAGTCCCCCATTAGGGGGAAATGGGCGGAGATAAATTTAATTAACAAATGAATGAATGAATGAATGAATGAATGAATGAATGGATGAATGAATGAATGGATGAATGAATGTATGTTGGAAAATACAGGGCCTAGTACTGAAAATTTTGGTTCATAACAAGCCATGGTTAAGTAAGGGACAGTTTGGCAAGATGAGCCAAGGGACTCTTAAAAACACTGAAAACAGAACAGAGCAGTTTTATTGCACGTCTGATGCCTGGGAAATTAAAACCGCTGAGGAAACTGCACTGTCAGGACTTCAGTGGTTTCCACCTTTTCAGAAACAGTCATATTCTGTCAAGAATCAGAATGGGGGACAGAGGAACCGTGATCAGACACCCTCCCGGTCTCTCTAGAAATATCATTCATTCTGCAACTGGTAGGAACCAAGTGCTCCGGTGGCTCATGTGAGCTTGGCTGAGGTCCGCAATTTCTTCTTCGTGTTCTTGAAGCTGTGTAACGGGTTCTGCTGGCCCTTGCTAGTGGAGGTCAGGTACTTCCACCGCTTGCGTTTCCCAGTCAGGGGACGAACTGCTGGCTGGAGACTGTGAGGCACCAAGTATTCTGGCACATTATGCAGATAGGGCTTAATGACTGCTGGGTGAAAGGGCTTGTCATGGTGCAGCAAATTCAGATCCCGGGGATTGTCTTCAAAGTAGGTCTTGAATTTCTTTGAGTTGAGCAATTCTTCTTTGATTTCATGGAGTCGAGCTTCTTTGATAGCTTGCTTGGTGACTGAACGCATGGCATCCAGACAGCTGTAGCGGAGTCCCTCGATCTCCCCCATCCGGAACTGGTAAGGCGTCAAGGTGTACTTGGTTCTGCTCTCGGCTGTAAGCACCTCTTCGATCTTGGCCAGCAGAAGGCCCTCAGAGGGCAAAATGAAGGTCAGGACAGTGCCTGGGTTGTGAACACGGACTGTCCTGCCTGTTCAGTGGATGTAGGTTTCAAAAGAAGGAGGGCAGTCAAAGTTGAAGACGGCAGACGCATTCTGGAAGTCAATGCCACTTGAGACCCCATATTCCTGATCTTTGCCCTTTTCTGCTTTGGTGCCCTTCTTCCTCCTCCTGTTAGTCCCTTCTGTTCTGCCAGATCCTACTCATCTGTCGCAATGATGTAATTGTAGAAGCCCCGATTGAACTGGCTGATGATGTGGGATCGGGACTGAGCAGGCAACTCTGAGCTGAGCACACAGGCAGCAATCCCAAACTGCTCCAGGAAAAGTTTGAGGCGGTAGCAGCGGTCAATCCTGTTGACAAAGAGGAGAACTTTTCCCGGCACCAGCGAAAGCTTTAGGAGTGTGTACAGCAGCAGGAATTTGTCCTCTTCAGTCTCACACTGGATCTGGAACTGGCTCAGTTGGAAGCTATCTGGCAATGGTGCTTCTTGCAGCCTGAGAGTCACAGGGTTGTGCAGCACCAGCTCCTTCAGCGCCTGCACATCCTCACTGAAGGTAGCTGACATGATGAAGGTCTGGTAGATCTTGGGCAAATGGCAGAGGAGATTCTTCAAGTGTTCCTCAAAGCCAAATGAAAAAAGCAGGTCAGCTTCTTCCATCACCAAAATTCCCAGGGAATCCTGCAGTCTCAAGCTTTGCATTTGTAGATGTGCCAAAACCCGCGATGGTGTCCCTATCACTACATCTGGTTTCTCCATCAAGAGGGGTCTCTGGGTGGCGAGGTCCTCCGGGCCACCCAGGTCGATGGCGCGCACGTCCCGGGCGCAGTAGGTGGCCAGCCGCTGAAGCATCCGCAGCGCCTGCCGCGCCAGCTCCTTGGTGGGCACCAGCACCAGGCCCTGCACCGCCTGCTCCGCGACCAGCGCCGACGCCTTCCCGGCCAGCAGGCGCTGCAGCAGCGGCAGGGCGTAGGCGCCCGTCTTCCCGGAGCCCGTCCTGGCCTGTGCCAGCAGGTCCTTGCCTTCCAGCGCCAGTGGGATCGCCTTCTCCTAGATTGGCTTCGGCACGGCCCAGCCCACCTCGGCCACCGCCTGCGGGAGCACAGCAAGCGCGGCCGTCAGCACGTGGGCGCGCCCCCCGACAGCGGCGGCGCCGGTTCCGCCCCGCCCGTTGCCTGCAGGATCCTTTTTGGTTCATATTTAATACCTCACTTCAGTTTGATGAGGAAAGTCTTTCATTATCTGCCATTAGTTCTAAAACTCTGGGTTAACCATCTGTACTCTTTCTGAGATAATTTTTGTCTCCTGCATCTGTCCCTTTTTTGTTTGTTGTTTGACTAGGCTTTTTGTGCAACCATATTGGCTCCTTCAGTTGCCTTTTACTTTTCCTCTCATTGTTGGAGCTATTTGCAATTGTGGTTTCAGAATCTTCTTTTATATGGACTCCCACGCTAATTGAGCTGCTTTTCTTTTAGCTTTTTCTGCAGTGGAAAAAATTAATTCATCATTGCTTTGAATTTATTAAACTCCACTTTCTTGAAGTCCAATAAAACTTTCAATATCTTTAAAATCAGAACTAACATTGGATAGCCACTATCTGCTGAAATTCCTGTTGCTGCTGGTTCCTTGCTAAAGAACTTCCAAGTTTGCTATTCCCAGTGTTGTTATTTATCCTTTCTCTATTACCTCCATTTCTAGTCGTTGCCAAATATCAGGTGTGCCTCCAAAGTAAGCCTAACATTGTACGTGCCTTGAGATACCCTTGGACAGTGTTGGAATAGGGGGGAAAACCTGCTTTTAACGCTGATACAACTAATATGACTTAAGCTTGTCTCATTCATGGGCTAGGGAGTGTCAGGCTTCTCTCAACAACATTAGAAATGGAAGCACAAGAGAGCAGGTATCCAAGGACACTAATCTTGGATAAGAAGGTTAATAAAAAAGGAATGAAGCTGTTATGACAGAATTCTGGACACTGCTACATATCAAGTGCAAGCCCAGATTACAGTACAGCGAAATCAAAGTTCAGACACAAGAGTAAGCACCTTGTATTAGAGTTGAACATACAGATAGACCTTGCTTAATGACTGCTCTGTTTAGTGACCATTCGAAGTTATGACAGCGCTGAAAAAGTAACTGTACAACCAGTTCTCACATTTACAACCGTCACAGTGTCCCATGGTGATGTGATTGACATTCAGATGCTTCATAACCAGTGGGCATTTATGACTATCGCAGTGTCCTATGGTCACCTGATTGCCATTTGTGCACTTCACAACCAGCTTCCGACAAGCAGAGTCAATGGAGAAGCTGTCAGTAAAATTGCAAGTCATGGTCATATGATGTCTCACTTAAATGACCTGCAATGACTCACCTAACAACCAAATGGAAGTGATGTCATATGGCTGTCAGGTGATGATAGGTGATGTTTCGCTTAGCAACTGCATTGGTTAGTGACAGAGTTTCCAGTCCTAATTGTAGTCGCTAAGCAAGGGCTACCTGTATTTCAGAGAGCAGGTGCCAACATATAGTGAATGTGGACAATTTAGGAATATAATGAACAGAGGCTGATATCATTGCTCAGAAGATATGCCCCTGTCTCTGAGCTTTAAATGACTGCACAAAGAAAAATGCAAAACACCAAGTACATATATTAACTGATTCAAATTCAGTCTGCAAGATGCATCCTCCCAGTGCCCAAAGAACTGATGAGAACCTATACTGGATTCATTTATTACTGTAAGAGTGACACATCCCTCTAATTTTTATCTGATTTTTAATCTGATTAAATTTTTAAATGCAATTTTAATATGATTTCAGAGATATTAAATTATTTAGACTTGGGTATTGAGGAATTTAGTTCTATGGAAACTAATTTTTGATCTTATTCCCTTGGGCATGGAATTAATAAGCCAAAGTAATATAAGTTAAGAGTCTTGTATTTTAATTTGCATAAATAATAAATCATATATTCTTTTGATCTTCTTTGGGAAAGGAAGCATGCCTGCTATAAAGATATTCAGGTTCTGCATATTATTTCATTTACATGATCAGTTTTATATCTGGTTCCTACATTGTGTTAAGCCATAGTTTGCTGGGTTCACACATGCTATGCTATAAATGAGAATTTACAAATTACAATGGTTTAGCAATCAAAAGAATACAAAACCTCACACATTATGGCTTAGTGTCCTACATGAATACACTTTTCACATCACTATGTTCCATGTCAAGAGCATTCTGGATGGCCCTGCCTTTAGGCTGAGAAAGATAGTAGCCTTAGACAACAGATGGTGAAGGCTACGAGACAGATGAGTGTAGACCATACTATTTGCCCTGTATGCCATACATTGGCTTACAGTAGGGAGGATGCTCTTCTACCATCAAAGTTGAACTAGATTTCAATTGTCAGCTTGTTTGTAATTTGAAAGTTGATAGAGATGGTGATAAACATCTGGTCCTTTATCTGAGGCAGCAGATTTCTTGGACCAACCCTAATATTCTTTTCCAATACTGTACAGGATACCTTTTAACTGGAAAAAAAATGAAACTGGGATTATTTATTTATTTATTTATTTGTTTGTTTGTTTATTTCTTTATTTATTCAATTTATACAGCCACCTATCTCAGACCAGTGACTCTGGGTGGCTAACAAAAATAAAAACAGTCAACATTTAAAACAGTACAAAAAATTAAATATAAATACAGCCAAGAGATCTTAAAAAACTGTCGGTATCAGCACAACCATGAAATATTTTATATGTATATGTTGTTGTATAGGTAGATCTACAAAGACAAGTTGTCATCACAGGCCTTCAGACCCAAGGAGCTATGCAGCTACTGAAATCCTTGTATACTAAGGAATATTTTGTTACCTACAGCAAAGATGGGCAAAAGTGGATTGCTTTTAAAGGAAAACACACTGAAACACAAATGGTTTGTATGTTTCCTCTATCTGAAATCCTCATACTTCTTTTCTGCTTGAAAATATATAGAAGTGATATTAAAAGTTTTTACCCTTTCAAATATTAATATATGAAAGAGAATAGTATGAAAATTATATATTGTCTACAGATCTTTTAAACTGATCAGCGCCAAAAATGATGAATTTAGTATCTTATCCTTTTTCCTTTTGATTTCTTTTTAATGAAGTAGTTTCTAGATCTAGGTTAATTTTGAATGAGAAACAGAGTTGCAAAAACTAGAAAATATTTAATTGGTAGGTGAGAAAGAATGTAAAGAGTGGGCAGGTAATCTCTTCCTTCTTTTGACTTATAAACAATAAAATAAATTATTGCAAAGAGAATTGAAGTTGGGAGCAGCACATATGTTTTAGGGCAGTTTAATATATTTATGGATAAATGTATAAAGAATGCTTGTGATTATATTAGAGGTGTGTTGAATGTGGATAAGAATGTCTGTGCACTTTTGTTTACAGATAATGTGTCATTGCTGGCCAAAATCCCAATTATTTGTGGTGTACATTAGACCAACTGTATGATACAATGAGGAATACGAATCTGAAAAATAATATATCAAAGACTGAGGTAGTTGTGTTTGACAGGGAAAATGGAGAGAACAATTACAAGTTATAAATAAACACCAAGAAACTAAACAAGTAAATGTAGCAAGACCCCTGCAATGTGAAAGAAACTCTCTGATGCTCAAATCCCATTGAAATGATTCAGTGCTTCTTTTGATGTGCGCTCTCACTAAGAACCAAGAATTGCTCATGACTGAATAGGCTCAAATTCAGTTTAACTTTTCAGATGCAAATGTATTTTAAATAATTCATATTTTTAAAATGAGACAATTTACAGAATGTGGACTTCTTTTTCCTTAGTTTTTTGAGGGTAATTCAGATGGTACCAAAGTAAAAGAAAACCACATTGACCCTCCTATTATTGCCAGATATGTTAGGCTGTATCCAACCAAGTTCCACAACAGGCCTACCTTCCGCATTGAACTCCTGGGTTGTGAAGTTGAAGGTAAGACATGAACAGACATGACCTTTATTTACTGTCAAATGAGGAAAAACAGATGATGGTTCCATTTAATGTTGTTGTACACTGAAAGTACAAGGAAAAAGAGATTTTATACAAGTGATGAATATTAGGAAAAAAAAAAGATTAAATTACTTGATCACACGTGATCAAATGTGATTGAAATGTGATTCCAAGCCTGATAGTATATTTTCCTGTAAAATATATTGGCACTAAATAGATCTAACAAGAATATGCATTTATAATAGGGTGCTCTATGCCCTTGGGAATGGAAAGTGGGGCTATCAAGAATTCAGAGATTACAGCCTCTTCTTATAAGACGACTTGGTGGAATTCATGGGAACCATCCCTTGCCCGCCTCAATCTGAAAGGGCGGACAAATGCTTGGCTACCAAAGGTAAAAACAAAAGCTATAAAACTATCTTGCCTGTTTTTTTCTTTGTTGAAATATTTTTTATTTCATCTTTCCATTAAATTAAATGCTTAAGGCAACTTCATTCTAATAATCAGTGGCATCTAAGAATCAAAAGAGAAGAGAGAGCAGATATGATTGGTATATTTTTAATGATGTTGAGTTGTTACTTATATAATACTTAATATTTCTTTCCTCACTTTTATTTTTCTTTAGCAGAGTCACTTCACAAATTATATGGCAGTAGTTTCTCAGTTATATGTACGTCAGTCAATACTTTCTCTCTGATAGGTATTCTTGTATAATATATGAGTCTTTAAATAATTGTTTATTGTATTCAGGTTAAGAAACATTATGTTTCAAGAATAAATACATGAAGCAGCCTTAAATACCTTTAAATGCATTCTATTTTATTAGAAAGTAAATTAAAACAGAGGGAGGAGAGATTCCATCAATTATACGGCAGTTAAGGTCTTAATTGGAGATTATCTTTGGGCTTGTGGTGTTTGAATTTAGGGTAGGTAGTAAACTCCATGTGTTCTCTTGGATTTTTGATAGCATTTTACTTAACTGTTAGTGAATTCAGATGTCCTGTGCACTTCTGTAGGACCCAATGGATTAGTTGCAGGGTGTAGGTAGTTATCAAATCAACTACTAAGGGTAGCATGATATGGTGGTTCTATTTATTAATCCTGTAGGCAAACAACAATTATCAGTGGCTACAAATTGATCTGCAACAACTTACAAAGATAACAAGCATAATAACTCAAGGAGCTAAATCGATGTCTACAGAAATGTATGTGAAAACATTTTCCATCCATTATAGTGATGATGATTCAATATGGAAGCCTTATTTGGATGCTTCCACTTCCATGGAAAAGGTACCAATTCCTTATCTTATTTGTGGTTCTGATGACCTGAATTACGTCTTCCAACTTTGTTTTTGGATTACCATATATATGGCTTTATACTGGGAATATACAAGGCCTAAAAATGTATGTTGCCTTCATTTATTATTAATGTCCCTTTCATTGGTATTGATCTACCCTTTGGGAATTAGTGGCTCTGTACTATCTCATTTGGTTTTGTTACAGCTCCTACACTTTACCTAATACATTGTTAAGTTGCTGAACAGTGATTTGTAATTAGGTGGGCACCAGATGCCCCTTTCTCAATTCAGAGGAAACAAAAGGGTACAAATACAGCAGTAGTTGATATAATGGGACAGGCTAGGAGATCATTTTGCAGATTAGGCCCCTGGAAAGATCACTGCTCAAAAACCTGGAGAATCATTGAGTCTTATCTCAGGCCATTTATAGTTCATGTGTCCTGATGGACCTAACCCTAGTATTCCTATTGTAAAAATGACAAGCCAGTGCTGGAGTGCTTCTCCAAAGGGTAGTTCCTGGGCAGAATAAATTTTGTTTCTCTTGTGTCCCAGGCATAGTCAAACATTTATTCTACCATGAATGTTTTTGCCTCATATTGTTCTACAAACAAAGGAGAAAATGATGGCAATGTGGACCAGCCAGTAGCCTGATGAACCCTTTCCCTTCCCCAGAGGGTTTGGAAAGTCAGTAATCTTCAAAGTCATGTCTCCTATTCTTCTCTACGTCTGAATTTTTCCTGGAATTCCAGCAACATGAGTTTTCTCCCGTGTTAAAAGCATTTAGAAGGTGCCATCAGCTAGGACAATGTAGAGGAAAGGCACACTGACTCTACAGTACTTTGGACATGCTTCTCAGATTGAATGGGTTTGCCAAAACAAATTGTTAGTCAATAACAGATGGTACTGGTTTCAAATAATGGAACAAGGGCTTGAAATCATAAGGCAATTTGTTAGGTTTATCTAAATTTTAAAAGCACAAATTATGTGTTATTGAGGTGATTTGAGACAGAAAATCATTCTCCTGGTGATATTCTGCAGTAATTTTGAGACATTTATATTTGAAACGTCCATTCATTCTGCATATTATACTAATTCATTCTTTCGTGTTTATATTTAGGTGTTCACAGGAAACATTAACAGTAATGGGCATGTCAAACACTTTTTCAAACCGCCTATATTTTCCCAGTACATTCGTGTCATCCCTAAAACATGGAATGAATATATTGCACTCCGGATAGAACTCTTTGGTTGTGATACCTTTTAGGGCTTGGGCAGACGACCATCAAATCAAGAAATTTCAACCTTTTAAGTTTGTTTATCACTAACTCTGTTTTTAAAAGGAAAAACAAAAACACAATAAAAATCTCTTAGCATAATAAAACTGTGCTTGCCCAAAGAATTTTCAGCTACAGCTTTCACATAGCTTTGGAAATATCAATTCAAATAGCACAAGTGAAGTAACTATACAATAAATAATTGTACTGTCACTTTAATCATGAATGTATATTTTAATATGATGAAATCTTACTTTTTGCCAGTTTCATGTTCTCTGTGTCTCCCTCTTCTCAAATAAAAAAACCATTGTCCTTTTTTTTTTTTGGTTGCGTTTGCATGTGAGGGCATATAATGAAAATATTACATTAATTAAACTTCAGCAGGTGGGAGTTTCTAGCTCAACTTGGCTGATATAGAAAGTTAAAGCAGGTTGCTGCTGGTTAGTACATAGATGAGTGACCATCTGAGACATCTAAGCCAATAAGATGGATTGGGAAATCAAAGAAGAAGGCGACAGCATATATGTTCCATATCATGTTGCCAGGAAAAATGTGGATGCAGCCATATAAATCACCAGGAACTGAAATGGACTTACAGGCAACTTTTAATGAACACAAACAGCAACAGTTAGATCAGGGGCATAAATGCTGATGCCAATGGTGCCTAGTTACAATCTCTATGAATTATCTTGGGTCTGAAGAATGAATCAATGTGACTACAATAATCAATTAAAATGATTCATTTCAATTATCGTTCTAACATCTACCAAAAGTGAACCAACTCCAATGAATCAGTGCATGTTTTGCTTTAGAAATTAAACATACCCAAACTAGAACAGAAGTACCTTTACTGTTATTTCAGGCTAGGCACATCCTTAAATTGTGTTTAAGTTGAAAAGTCAGAGGCATTGGGCTTAGTTGTGTTGGAATCCTTACTGTTGATGTGGTACACTTTATTTATTCATATATGTATTGATTTGCTCAATATGTAAATAAGAAATATCAGAAATTATATTAATAGCGGCATAAATGTAAGAAGCAAGACTATATTGTTATTTATAATATAATTCCAATATTGTACTTAATAAACATCCTCTGCTTCTCCAGTTATTACCTGATAATGGCTCAGGTCACCCATTGTACTAAACCATAAACTACAATTGCTGAGTATACATAATATTCTGGGATGGGCAATATTTGAGCAGTCAGGCCACAACTCAGCTTCTAACCTTTGGAGGGGCTACAAGAAGACATCCGGTGACACTATTACTAGAAGGAGTGGCATCATTGCCTCCCCCCACTCTTTTGGGAAGGTTTAAGGGTGGTGATGGAGCAAGAAGCCTCACTGAGGAAATTGTTCCTATTATCTTTAAACTACCATAAAACTAAAAAGCAGAGAGCCAAAACGTAGCCACTTTGTCATGTAATTAACAATACAATCTTGGGGTGTTGGAGGAAATTTTCAGCCTGCGGGTTAATCACCCTTGCAATATACTAAGCCAAACCCCAAATTATATTGTGCTTTACTGTGATATATGAGTCCTCACTGGTTACAGGTTTGTAGCAGTTGCCTTGGGGTAAGGTATCTTCTTGGTTGAACCTCAGCATAATATCATTGCCCAGAATCAAGATCCCCCATTGACCTTGTAATAGAGAGTCTTCTTTCCCTGACATGTATGAAATGTCTTAACTTCATTTAAAATAAAGTTAACGCCTTAGATTCTCTCATAAGAGGTGGATAAACTATTGACAGAGGAAAAGAGGAAGGAAGCAAGATTGCAATCTCTTTCAATAATTTAAGAAAATAAGAGCTGCAATCTGTTTCAGTAATTTAATCTAAGCAAACAATTATTTTCTGAAAGCTCAGAAAATATCAGTTGGGAGCAAACATTGTATTAAGCCAATCCAATGATGGTTTGGTTCAGACAACATGCTATCCAAATCCGAATAATCCATATTACAGATTAACATGTTGTGTTTCTTAGTTTTTTTGCACTGAAAGGTATTATTAAAGGTATTATTATTTGTTAAAACATGACTAATACAAATATGATTAATATTAACTCATGAGTATCAGATAATATCTATCAAACCAGCATCTCCAATTCTTGCTTAGTACCTGTAGGTATTTTGTATGTGTGTGCACATGTATATGTGTGAATACGCACATACATATACACACACATAAAAGAATCCTTATATATACTGTACATTTTAGACTATTTTCACTTATTTAGCTTATGGTAATGAGAGGCAACTAAAAAAGGCAACATAAAAAAACACAGAACAGAATATGTCATATAGCCAGTGGCATCTGCTGCAAATCTTTAGATTGGGCAATGACCTAAGCAAATGCTACAATTATAAAATTGTGTCTGGCCATCTGAAACAGGTATGTAAATTATAGCATTTGTGTCACATACATGTCATTATTTGCCCCTGCCTCCAGTCCATATGAACACCTTGGCAATGAAATCATTATGATGCATTTAGCCAGATAAATGATGGAGATTTAAAATAAACTGAGGCATTGATTTACAGCTTTCTTAATGGTTTTTTAAATGCCCTCTCATAACATTGATGGGATTTTTATTAGAAATGTTCCCATGCTACAGGTGAGAAACAGAGAGTGAGGACTGATTATTAGCATCTAACATTCTGATATATTGGTTGGGTTTGAACTTCACATTAAGCCCTGGCTTGTTTTATCATGGTTTATTGAAAATAATTTATTGGATTTACGTATCGTACAAATACCTGGTACCTGGGGGCTCCAATGTGTCTGCAGGTGCCTCCTTTGGCATATTCCAGGCTCCCCATCTCATCTGATTTTTAAAATGATTTCAAATTCTTGGAATTCAAAAAAAAAAAAAAAAAAGGAAGCCTCCAAACCCCCCAGCGAGGTTTCATCTTATAGCATCTTCTTTATTTTCAATAGTATTTATATGGCTCACTGGGTCCATAAGCATTCACAGTAAACTTAAATTGTGCCCTGAGAAAAGACAACTAGGAAAGATAAGTAAGAAGCCCCCAACAAAATTAGAGAAGTTGGTAGAGGGCATTTTCAGTTGCATTTTCAATTTGGTAAGTAGAAGTTCTGCCATTGGCTACCATTATAGTTGTAGTCATTCTATGAACAGCTACTCTGTATGAAGTATTTTGTATGAGTACCTTACTCTGTTCTGAAAATTCCAAAAGTACTCATTGGTCCAAAGAGATTGTGAAGCCATGAAGTTAAACATGGGCTACACATGACAATGACTGGTCACTGTAATAACACTGACAACATGTCAATATGATTATAATTTAGCAGATTGTATGAACCAGACCTCTGATTTCCATTTATTTGAAAAAGATAGAAATTAAATCAATGACATTTCACAGAAATATATCAACACTTTCATTGTTTGGCTAAAAAATTGTGTAGAACTATACTCACCTGTAAGGTAAATTCTTAACTTAAAACAACATTTTCTAACATCTCTCTTTACAACACATCTTAAACTAGAAGTTTTCCAACAAACTAAGATAAAATCCGTGAACATGCTGCTTCTTTTCTGTATGACAGCCCTCTATTTCTGCTGTAGATTGAGATGTTCTTATCATGAATCAGCTCATTCCTGTTGTGACTACATCTGAAATTTCAAAAGAGATGTTTAATCATTATATATAAAACAGAAAGTCAGATGCAAGATACTATGCTATAATATGCTTAGGCAGTGTCTGTCACAGTCACAAGTTTATTTTCCTATGAACCATGCAGGTCAGACAAGTTCTGAAATAACCTTTTTGGGTTTTTATATTTCATGCAGTCTATAAAGCAGTGTTTCCCAATCTTGGGAACTCTGAGATGTGTGGATTTCAACTCCCAGAATGAAGTCCACAAATCTTAAAAGTTCCCACGGTTGAGAAATACTGTTATAAAGTGATCCACACTGTATTACTGGCCCAAGAGAGACAACAAATACCCAATACTCACAGTTATGGGAGATAGTAATTTCTTTTCTGTAATCTGAACTCTTGTTTTAAAACAGGAGACATGCTATCTTTTTATATTCTGGACAAGACACAGGAGCTGGCAGGTCCCCTTACAGAATCATTTTGAGACACTAAGAATTCTGGGAGATGAATATTAATTCCAGCCTGCCTTCATTCTCTTCTCAGTGGGAATGTATGTTTGTCATTGTGTATGTGTAATGGACTGTAACAGTAACCTTGAGGAACGAAAGAAAGAGCCACAACCAAGACAATCAGAAAAAAGCAATCAGAGTCTGAGGCAGAAATGCAATTTTAGAAAGTGTCTCAGACTTGACACTCCCTAGTTCTTTTGAAGATAAAGGGAGGAACGGAGTGGGGAGGCACATTCAGACTTGCAAGATTCTGTTATTATAACCTTATAATAGAGCCAGTTTGGTGTAGTGAGTAAGGCATTAGGCTAGAACCTGGGACACCATGAGGTCTAGTCCCACCTTAGAGCAAACTGGGTGACTTTGGGCCAGTCACTTTCTCTCAGCCCTGGGAAGCAGGCAATGGCAAACCACTTCTGAAATCTTGCCAAGAAAACTGCAGGGACTAGTCCAGGCAGTTGCCGGGGTCAACACTGACTTGAAGGCACCAAAAAAGAAAATTATAATAAAAGTAGTATTAGCATTTATAACTTTGGTTTCCTAGTCTAGTCTTCCTCAAAAGGCTGATAATATGTGGACTCTCCACTTGTGAGAGACCCAGAGCATCCATCCATCAAAGGGTGACCTTTATTTATTTGCCTTTATTTAGCAATCATTTATTTCTCTCAGAGCAGCATTATCTCTGCAATGCTATTTTTTCTCAAGTCTGAGTTTCATATTCTCCTGTCTATTCTATTTTTTCTTTGCTCCATCCTATCTCTCTGTCTTTATATTCCAGATTTTATCTCCCTAGGCTTAAAAATTCATAGGGATGATTGTAGCCATGTAATAAAGAGAAGTCTGCTACTTGCAAGAAAAAAATATAACAGTTCCAGATAAAATATTAAAATGTAGAGACATCACACTGACAACAAAGGTATGCACTGTTTTTTCCAGTGGTAACACATGGCTGTGAAGGCTAAACCATCAGAAGGGCTGAAGAAACAAACATGGAGGCGTCTGAATTGTGGTCCTGGAGAAAACCATTGATGATACCTTGAATTACAAAAAGAACAAATCATCCAGTACTAAACAAAGGAAAACCAAACTGTTCATTGGAAACACTAAACAAGAATCTAAAACTCAACTGTTTTGTAAAGATAATGCAAATGCAAGAGATCTTGGAAAAGACCCATATGCTTGGCAAATCAAAGGCAACTGAAAAAGAGGCTAACTGAAGACAAGATGGCTAGATACTATCATTGATGACACAAACACAGGCTTTCAAAAACTCAAAGCAGTTATTGGCAGACTGAATTACCAAACAACATCAAGATCTCAAGGCCCTGTTTCTACTAATTTTCTGATTCTTAATTTCCCTGCTTGTCCATTACTACTACTTGATACTCTTTTCTTGCCAACAATGTAGCCACTTACTATTCTATAAGATGTTTATCGCAGTTTGCTCTTCAATTTTTCTTGTAAAAACAGAATTGTCTATCAACATTTTACAGCTGTTTTCCCTTTAATATCAATACTCAACTGCAAATAAACAGTCTATAATATCACACAATTTATCCCAGGATTCCCGATAGTATAATTGAGTGGGGTTGCTCTCTGCTCATCCTAATGTATCAGAACACAGGAACAGAGAATTTTGGGGTTTGGTATGGCTTGAGACACTGTACAGAATAAATGGTAATTACTGTTTGATAATGCACTATAAATAATGCAAAGAATGGGAATATATTACAGTTTGATATATATCAATTGAATATATATGCTAGTGATAATTAAAATTGTTATTATTAAAAAATATGGCTTTTTAAAGAGAGAGTCTAACATAAAAACAGGCTTGCTGGATTAGATCCAAACCTATTTAGTTCTATATTCTGTTTTTCACAATGAGCAGTTAAATATAGCAGGGACACCTAAGACAGTCCATAGAATGCCTTTTAATCTCATGAAATGTAACAATGCATAGAAGTGCCGTAATGCTGTGGTGCCCGCCTTATGGAATATCCTTACTCCCAAGATTAGATTAGTGCCATCTCTTTTGCTATTCTGGAAGGCCCTCAAGACCTGGTTATACGATCAGGTCTGGGGCCTCCAGGGAACCAGAGACCTACTTAGATGGCTCCATTGCTGAGGGGGCCATTTTTATTCTCCCTCTTTTATGGTTTGTATCTTGGTTTTTATGATATTTATTAATGTGGTTTTTATATTTTTCATGCTGTTTTTATATTTTTTTTTATCTGGTTGTTGTATGCTGTCCAGAGTAGCTGTATGTGTGGCTATATAAATTTGCTTAATAAATAAAATAAACAAATGCAAATAAGGATGGAACATACTGCAGCTATACCAATGATCTAGTCATCTTTTTAACATGACTATTGGAATATTGGAAAAAATACTCTAAATCAGAAATAAAACAAACACTGTTTTAATGTGCTACCTCAATACAGGGTGAAAGTACAAAATTTCAACAACTTTTCATTTAGAGAATCTAGCAGAGAATGTAATCGATTTCTTTATTGAATATTCCTAAGAAAGATCATGTGAACATTAACCTTAAGTAGCTTTCTTTATCCACATGCCTCCAGATGGACTGCAATTCCAAGAATTCTTGGACCATAATGTCACCAAGAAATGCCTCAAAAAGCAACCAAAAGATAGTTGAAATAGTCATGAGACTTGGTGGGGAGGAGTGGAGGAAAGGGCCAACACTATATTTTAGAGTTCTTTTTGTTAAATGTGTTTATGAATATTCCAACAAGTGTATCAGTTGCAAATCATGCCTAACTTTGCAATCACAAGATCTAGATGCTGAAGGCTAATATTTATGTGTGGTCACAGAGTCAGAATCAAGGCACAAAGTACTATAAATTATTGGTAAAAAAACCAGTATAACTGAACAAAATACTTGGGTCCACAGCCTTTCCCAAGGGCACCAAGCTGGGCAAGGCTGATCTAAAGGATGAGTCCAATGCTGGCCTTTATGACACCGCACATCATAAGATATGCGGTAATAAGATTAAATTGGGCCCAACCCTACTGGATTTTCGGAAGGCTTTAAAGGCTTGGATGTGTTCCTGGGTATGGGGGCTGCAGGTTAGTTGAAACCTGTGTGATGTTATTTTACTGTGGATTGGGTTTTGCCTTGTTTGTCATTATAGGTTTTATACAGTATATTAGTTCTTTTCTAAGTTCATTTTGTATTCTGTTTTTATATGGTGTTAGCTGCCC
The DNA here is from genome assembly GCA_030867105.1 of Liasis olivaceus. Taxonomy (NCBI): domain Eukaryota; kingdom Metazoa; phylum Chordata; class Lepidosauria; order Squamata; family Pythonidae; genus Liasis; species Liasis olivaceus. The sequence goes on along the minus strand of CM061352.1, from coordinate 83,220,394 downwards.
AGAGTCACTATGGAGAGATGGGCCAACTACTTTGCTCTTTGCTACATTAATGTTCATATCCACATTTCTTCTCCCATCGTATAATCAAACATTTGTTCTAACTCACAGACAACAATATGGCATCATCTGCATACAAAGATGCATATATTAATGTCCATGTTAAACATACAGTACCTCTAACCACTGTTCTTTATATATTTATTTATAAACACATTGAACAACCAAGGGACATCACACATTCTTGTCTTATACCTTGCTCAATGTTGAACCATTTACTGAACATTCTTTATTGTCCTGCATGCTTTAGTTCCATCATATATTGTCCATATTTCATTTAACTTTCAGTTCTATTTTAATGAAAAATATTTCCACTTTAGTGCAAAATTTCCATAATTGAAGCTCATTCACTACATATGCTTTCTGTAAATCAACCAATGTACAATTTACTTTCTTTCTCATGTTCATATATTTATTTATGACCTGCTGAAGGGCAAAAATCTGCTCTGCATATCCCATCTGGTATAAAGCAAAATTGCACTTCCCAAATTTTACCTACACCCATACTTTCTTTCAGTCAGAATTCTGCCAAACACTTCCACAGTTAAGCCCCACAAACAGATCCCCCCATTATTTTTGCATTCATTCTTATCACCCCTTTTGTGTTCTTCCAATTGTCCAGTACGAATGAAGTTTTCACATGCACATAATTACATTGTAATTAGATTGATATTCCATAAGCAAATTTCCATATTTTACAGTTACATCATCTATTTCTGTAGGCTTACAATTTTTCAACATTCTCACAATATTTATGACTACTTTTTCATCATTTTTTCTTGAACACTAACATTTATAGCATAAACTTAAATTCCAAGCCTTCACATATCACTTCCATTCCAATACATATCTATAATACTCCTCTCAGCATTCCTTCAGGTTCTTTCCAAATAATTTCATTATTGTCATTTCCATTCACTCTGCTGGAAGCTCATTGTTTAGTCCTCTTTGACAGCTTTTAAAACAATTGATTTCTATCCAAATTGTTCTACATTTTCTCTGCTTCTTTTAATTTACTTGTACCTTTCCTTGCAGTCACTTTTTTTCCTCTATACATATTTCTTGATTGAGGCAATCTTTCTCTTATATGATTTTTTCTTATCCACAATATCTTTCACTTCATCATTCAAGCAAGAATCCTTTTTCACACTATTAGTGTAATTCCACACAATTGTATGGTACTTAGTAGCACAACTATTTACTCTCAGTTTCAGATACAGTAGCTTCCACATCCTCTTTCCTCATGTTTACTTTCTAGTCATTTTGTTCTTTCATTATCATCATTTACTGGAGTGTAATATGCAACTATAACTAACCTATCAATTCTTACTTTCATAAACACCAACTTTCACACGCACCTATCTAGGTGACACCAGTTCATACTTTCTGACATATATTTTAGCCCTTTTATTCATGGGCACCTGAAAGCTTCTGTTGCTTTCATCAAAGTGATGTTATAATGGACATAAAAAGGGTTGAGGCTTGTGTTGTGATTGCGCAGTGTTTTCATCAGTGACCGATTTGACCACCCCTGTGATGCTGCTGCTTTGTTTATAGGTAAACCTACACCTTCACTTCTATACATGTATTCATTAACTATATCCTGACATCAGACCACCTCCAATCAGATCTATTACAATTTTCTCTTTTCTCTTAGTTTCACTGACACACACCATATCTATATTTTTTAAAAATTCATTCATTCATTCAAGATCTGAACAATCTATTTTTCTTACATTCCAGGTTAAAGTCCTCCATACATTGTGGTCATCAACAGAATGGCCCATAAATATTGACTTCAACTACCCATAATAGTTTTGGTCAATCAAGATTTTACAAAGTATTCTTAGTCAGAGGGCAAAAGTAGATTAAAGCAGCAACCTCAGTTATAATAATAATGCCACATGCAGCCTTCCCTACTAGTGGTAAGGTCAGTACTGGTCAGTTTTGTCATTACTTGATTGATATACCATAAGCCAATGTACTGCTTCTCATAGAATATCCCATCAACTAGGAGGCACATGTATACATCATACATTCAAGATACTGGAATTCTTAACGAATTATATCTCCTCTGCACCAGGAGTTTTGATTTATTCTACCTGTTCTCATCTCCACCAGTGATCCCAGGACTCGGACTGTTATTAATACTACTTTTATATGTTCGTTAAAGTTCGTGCAAGATCGCTTGGCACCTCTCTGCCCAATACCAGAACTTAGACTTTGAGAAAGGAGAAGGAAGGATGGCCGAGAACTGAGACTGGGGAAGCTAGAAGTAATAATCGTAATAAACGCTCCTAGAACAGCTGCAGAGCACGTTTTCACATCCCGGCTTGATGTCCGACTAATGATGCGCACGTGATACGTTCCCTTCCCAAGAAACTCTCTTCTCCAGCTTTTCTTCAAACCGCGGCCGCGCCAGTCAAAAGGAGAAGGGACACGAACGGGAGGCGACGACGAATCAAAGCAAAAACCAGCGGCGGTGTGACCTGGATCAGCAATCCAATTGGTCGCTTTACACATCTAGTAATCTCTCCTTCCCATTCATTCGGACGTGCCTCTTTTTTCTTCCAGCCAATCGCAGATGCAAACGAAAGCAAGGAGGCGGGGTTGTTTACTGCGCAAGGGCCAAGGTGCCTTTGGGCGCGTGGCTTGCCGGTCACATTTCTGCCCGCTCGGAGGTGAGGCGGCCGTTGCTGGAAGGCTGCCGCTGAAAGCTGAACCTTGAGTTGCCCTGTTGTGGGGCTCGTCAGATGGAAGTGCCGGGTATCTTGGACGGACTCTGGTCCCGGTTGTTCCCTGGCCGCGCGAGGCGGGCTTCGCGGCGTTTTGGCTGGGTTCTTCCTACGACTGTGCTGTGTGGCTACGGTTTCTTTGCCAACTTGCGACCGTCGGAACCTTTTCTCACGCCTTATTTGTTGGGACCCGACAAGAACCTCACCGAGACCCAGGTGAGATGTCTTCTCTCATTCGGTTTTCTCGATTGCTTAATCTGTAGGACTAGGACAGCGCGTCGCCTTTGTTATCTCTGGTTTCGACGCTCATTAATAGGGAGAGTATTCTGCAACACGTGCAGGGAACTTTTCTCGAGTGTTGTTTTTTTTAAGTTTGGGGGTTGTGTAACCAACAATTTATGGTTTAAGATTTACGCTCAACTTTTGGGATTGAATGAAGTGCTCCAGTCTGTGAAATCAGAATTATGTGATCTGTGGAGTCGTGGGAGAGAGGAAAATAGTGTTATGGACTGGAGAGGAATGTGGCATAGGATAAATAGCAACAGTTATATCTGTGATCTTTGTCCACAGCTCCTGAACATACAGGATTGTTTCTTGTGTTGTTATTGCAGTGAGCACTGACAGGGTTTAAAGAAAATTCTTGGTTTTGTGAACCAAAAGACTGAGGTTTGTAAACTATCCAACCTAAGTGCAGTGTCTGAATGGGACCTATGACTTAGAAGCCTTGATTCATCTGATATGACTCAGCTGACTTTCATGCCTAAGGCACAGCACAGGTTTCCCTGTTCCTAATCCATCAATTTAACCTTGAGTTAAAATCCATAGTCCTGAACTGTAGCTTTCTGAAAATAATCTGCTAACGCTACTGTAGTGTGCCAGTGAGTATGTTTAGCTTAGTTTAGAGATGCCTAACTTTAAAGCATCTTGGGTACAGAGATCACTGAGTGACCTTAGGCCAAATGCTAGCTCTCATTTGGAACACAATATAAAGAGAAACTCATCTGTTTTGGATATAAATGTTATACATAGCAAAGCAAGCACCCTCTGTATTCTTCTTGATCACAGCTGTTGGCCTTTGTTTTTAATAAATTTATAAAGTGTTCAGCACTCAGTGCAGATCCATAAAGCATAGCTTACACATATTGGCTGATGTGGGGAGCTTATATAGAGGTTTGGCATATGCTTTGAATGTTTGGAGACTGTAGCACTTGAGCTTGTCTCTGAATAATGTCACTGAGTAAAGTGCATGCAAGAATCATCATTGCAACTGTTTCCTGAAGTGAAATGTGCCAACTGTTTCAGGTAGCATTTTCCCAATAGTAAGTTCATCCTTCCAATCCTTAAATGATTAAATATCACCATCTATGCATAAGGGAAGAGCTTGTGGGAACTCTTTAAGATTTGCAGAAGTAAAAAATGTTAGTTTGCCCCTGCAACAGCAGGCCTAAGCACAGCCAGTAACCTTGGATTGTTGACTGTTTTGTGGAAGATGTAGTAGGGTCAGGTAGGTGAAACACTGAACAGGTCATTGTAACATTTCATTGCAGATCTCATTTTGAAAGGCAAATGTTCAGAATGAGTCATAGGAATTTCTGTTGATGTAGAGTTGTTTGGTATTGTAGGGTCAAATTTAAATGTTGTCCTAAAACCCCCAAATTGTGCAAGTAGTCTGGCGGCTATGCAAACTAAACAATGTTTAAAGTATAATTTGCTTAACATGCTGAACTTTTCTTTATATCTTGTTCTGATGGCATGAGAAGAAAAGCTTAAACTTCATGGAAAACTTATGTAGAATGGCAGTTGAAGATATTAACCATTTTTCTAAGCTTTCCACACTGTTGGGGAATGTTCTAATTAACTCTGCTATGCTTCTGAATAATTTCCAATATTTCTGATTATGCAAGCAAAATTGTTACTAGGCACTTCCCTTGGAATAGGATTATTGAACTCCATTAATTTTACTTCTGAATAGACCTGTATCTACAAGGATTTAAGAATGTGTGGAGGAAGATTTTCAGTGTGATATCTGGCCATCAAAGAAGCATCTGATGTAGAATTTGTGAAGCATGGCACAAATCATTTTTAAGTTGGATAATTCTATGTCATGAATACTGATTATGATATTTTTGAACAGTTTTGACTTTATGCAATTACAGTGCATGCAGCTTTTGCAAATTATGTTATCTGGATGGCTGCAGATTACAAAACAACTTAACTGTTTTTTTTTCCTTGATGTTTTTGGTTTTTGCCAAGTGTAGATTTAAATTGGGCAACATGACAAACTCACACCACCATCCTCATTCATACATTGTGACTAAGCTATACTATAGATTCATAGGTTGAATAACCAACTAGTACAGCCACGTTTGACAGTGTTTCTCAAATATCTTATACTTGGCCTACTCTTCCATTCCATTTTCCCAGCATCAGTGATTTGTTCTCTTAGTAAATATGCAAAATCCTCCCAACTGATATCTATGTGTAGCTTACAATTATTGTGTTCAAGAAGCTATAGCTTGAGGTATTAATTCTAACAACAGAAATGGGTAGAAGATAATCCATGACTAATTTTTTCTTATCTTTTTGTATTCATCTTTTTGAACTCCATTCTTCTGAAATCAAAGAATAATGTTGGGAACTAGAATATAATTTTCCCCTGTAAATCCAGGTTGGTTGATAAGTGTCCTTTGCCAAGAGGCATCTATCCTAATGTTTTAGGAAATAGGAGAAATCTTTTCTCTACCTGGTATTCAGATGGTGCTGACTGGAAAAAAAGCTCTCCTTTACCAGAAAGCAAAGCTAAGTCTGTTTTCTCTACATGGAGAAGTTTTAGCTGTGTCTTCTGACCAGAAGAGGTAGAGTCATCCATTTCCAGTCAGCTCCATCTTCAGTGACCAAGAAGTACTGTAACCTCTTACCTGTAATTAATTTTAATTAATTTAGATTGAATGTAGGTTTTCAGTTCTGATCACTTCTTGGCCCTGGCTCCACCCACTTTTTGGAACACACTTCTAGTATGGCGTACTTGGCCTTCACAAATGCCAAGTTGCACATTTCTCTGTTAAAAAATTATGGATTTTACTGTAGAAAGGGAAATGTTTTAAAATAAAATCAGTTTTCAAATATTGTTAGGATATACTCAAGTATTGTTGCTCAGATACTTGTTCCTATATTGTGAATTTTCCATTTTATAAAGTTAATATCCTCTTTTTTTTGTAGGTCTTCAATGAAATTTATCCAGTATGGACATACTCGTATTTAGTGCTGCTGTTCCCTGTCTTTCTGGCCACAGATTATCTCAGATACAAGCCTGTCATCCTTCTGCAAGGACTAAGCCTTATAGTGACGTGGTTTATGCTTCTTTACTCCAAAGGAATTCTAGCTATTCAGTTCCTGGAATTCTTCTATGGATTAGTGACTGCAACAGAAATTGCTTATTACTCTTACATTTATAGTGTTGTGGACTTGAACTTGTACCAGAAAGTCACAAGCTACTGTCGAAGTGCTGCCCTTGTGGGTTATACCGTGGGCTCTGTCTGCGGGCAAATCCTGGTGTCTGCTGCAGGATGGTCCCTGTTCAGTCTGAATGTGGTGTCACTCATTTCTGTAACTATTGCCTTTGCAATAACTTGGTTTCTGCCCATGCCACAGACAAGCTTTTTTTTCCACCATCACTCAAGCTTCCAGGTCAGTAAGGAGATGAAGGTTTTAAATTATAAAAATGGAACAATTGTCCAACATGGTCCTGCCTTAAAGAGGGTTCCTGGGTGGGAAGATGTTGAATCGAAGGTTCCCTTAAATATAGAAGAGCGTCCTGCAGAGGAGCAGGTAAGCAGTACTGCTTTTATGGTGAGGTGTATGTGGAAAATATGGTCTGCCACTGAGCACATATCTTCAGTTGGGTTAATTGGCAATGATCAAAAGCCTGTTCTACCTTTGTTTCTGTTTGATCATTTCAAATTCTGGTGATGGGGTCTTAAGTGTAGTTATGTTGGTGGGATCCTATTGCCTGCCGAAACAGACATTTTAGAATATAAACCAACCAAAAATGTCAATATGCACAAAAAAACCCCATCTGGTTATTTGGGGGGAAAGTAACTTTTGCAAAAAATAGTGATGTCCATTTACTTTGGAAGACAGGCTCTCAGCTATATAAGAATAGAATCTTCTAAGAAGAATTAAGGAAAGCTGTGGCTAGTCTTTAGGAAAATGTCAACTATAAATCCAAGAATAGAGAGTAAACAATTTAGTTTGGTAAGAATAGAGATGCTGTTTCATGGAGAAACTTCAAGAAGATTTGCAAAATGTAGTGGACCCCAAACAGGCATTTTAGCAGACTGGAATATATTGCTACATTCCCATCTGCTACATACTATGATCACTGTCAGAAAGTCTACATCCCCAAATATCTCTAACTTATCTGAAATATTTCCACCATAGCTTGTTAAGAAGGCTCTCTGTTTCTGTAAGTTTTCAAATGAGTTTCTTTGTGCTAACAGATATTTCATCCTGTCTAGGTAGCTGAAATCTCACATTCTGCTAAACCATGGCTTGTTTCAACCATGATGTGTTGAACAAATTACACTGGATGGGTTCATAATCTTGCTAGGCCAAAATCAAGCAAACTTTAATGGCTTATTGTAGGAATCTCCAATTGTTACAAAAGCTGCAACACTGGAACCTTTTTGTACATTGATTTAAAAAAAGTCTCTATTGGGTTGCAAATGAAGAATATAATGGTATGTCACTAAACTTAAAATTACTAAATTAAAAAAAAAACACTTTACTGTAAAACTAGGTTACTTTTTTCCATTTTACTTGGGTTGATTATTTGGCAGCATTTTTCATTAACCAGAACACCAATATTTAGTTTCCTTTTGTTGAATAACAGTATAAAACTCTTGAACCTAATCATATGAAACTTGATAGGAGCGATCCTCTCAGAAGAGGCAATTATCCCAGAAGTTAATTTCCAATTCTGCCAAGAAATAAAGATGGCAATTCTCAAATTAAAAAAGAATTGTGTTCACATTGGCATGTATCACCCTTTCACAGAAGGCTATAATTCCCTCAGATTTAGCTGAACATCAGATTACTTTTAATGGAAAGGCACATTTTGTCACACAGAGAAAAAAAAGAAATTGCCACTTGGCATATTTCAGTTATGCTTGATGGAGAAGCATGATGATTTGAGTGTAAGAGTTAACCTCATCTACCTTAAATGGTTAACATGAGTAGAAAGTAGCTAACCGCAGGCAGAAATTGAGACCAACCTGTTTGGGAGGGGGACAGAATTTGGTGCCAGGAAGGGGATAGGTCAGTGCTGTGCTGGAGCCCCCCATCGAGGTATGGCTCCTGAGTGATGAGTGAGGAAGAGTCTTCAGGAAATACTCTATGGAGAGTGCAGCAGCTTCTTATCCTCAACTCCAAACTGAAGATTGAGGAAGCTGCTGATAGTGAAGAGACAGGAGAACAGGCATCCTCGCTTGCCTGCCACTGTAGCTTTTCAACTGCCTCTGAGTAGTTTGAGATCCTAGCTGAGTGCAGTCTTTGAATCTAGACATCATTTGATGAAAAACCTGAGCAAAATGTTAAGAATTAGTTGTGGTGAAAAAGGGGATATCTTACCCCTTGTGTAAGCTTAGCTGGTATGGTTAGAGCAGAGGTAGAAAGGCTTTTCACTTTCCTACTTGTCTGATATTCAGAACAATTCTTTCTTTGGTGAAGAAAGCCACTCCTTGCACCAGAGTGTGACAAATCTCTTGGATTTCTTAATCACACGATGCTCTGTTATTTCTGCTATGGATATGAAATAATTATTGGAAAATGTTGAAGTTTCTACATTAGAAAATAATGTAGAAGTTTCTAGCCATATAAAGTGTGATACAAAATACTTTATGCCCAGTGCTATTTAGTTTGTGGTCTCTTTGCTTTCTGTTTGTTTATTTGGCTTGTGTATCTAAACCAATTTTAAATATATGTGAGTAGATGAGGATAGGCAAATGTTGTGTGAACACTTGCCTGATTCAATTGTGGACGCAAAATTTTGACTCTTCATAGATTCACTAAAATTTTTCATTGCTTTAATATTACAATCATGTATAGGCAGCTGACAGTGATGGCAATGCTGTCTGTATGTATATTCAGAGACTTTGATCTGAATATACAGATAAGTTTGCCCCCTTTTTTTTTTCGGCAAGTTCTATCCACACTACACGTAGTCCTCGGGTTACAACAGCAGTTGGGACCAGAATTTCCATTGTTAAGCGATGCTGTCATAAAGTGTGACATCATGTGACCACGCTGCTTAGCAATGGCAGTTCCGGCAGTCTCTGGTTACTGTTGTTAAGCAAGGACCATATGGGTCATTAAGTGAGGACTTCATGTGATTGCAACTTCTGACTTTTTGCCGGCTTCCCCGTTGATTTTGCTTGTGGGAAGCTGGCAGGGAAGGTGGTAAATCATGATCACATGACCACAGGGTGCTGCGATGGTTAGAAATCTGGGCCAGTTGCCGAATGCCCGAATAGCAATCAAGTGACTGTGGGGGTGCAGCAATGGCTGGAACATCAAGGACCAGTTGTAAGTACTACTCATTCAGCACTCTCACAAGTTTGAACAGTTGCTGAGCAAGTGGTCATTAAATGAGGACCACTGTACTGAAAGCTTTTGTGAAAAATGCTCTACATGTCTCTCTTTTTTACTCTACCACAGTGTTAATCCCCATAGTACTGAGTGTACAAAGAACACTTGGAATTCTTATCTTGATGGTAGTCATGGTGATTGTTTGAGATAGCCTATGATTGTTTTTCATTTATGGAGAGTAATTAAGGCACAGAGAATTACCATTCACATAGCAACAAGGTCATTAGTGTGGTAGAGATCAGTGATATGAATACCAAACTCTCTTGTTCAAAGCTACCGTATTTAGAGTGCCATTAACTTTGTTATCCAATTAACTTTGTTATCCAACTATATTGTAAATGTTTGCCCACATTGAGCTGGAGCAAAGATACCTATTATTTGCATGTGGTAAGTAGTTACAGCTAAAATAGCCTATTACTTCTGCAACAGCTGGTGTTAGTTTGCTTGTGCACCATCTCCATTATTGTCAAGCATGGCTCAGCCACCCACATGTTATTCAGACTTTTAAGTTATACGGAATTATTCAACAGATTTATTAAAATCTGTCCATCGCTTTCTTTGTTTTTAAGGTGGTAAAAGGAAAGACAGCTTTTGCAGAGCTATGCAAAAGAAAGTTTGAACTTGCTTGGATTTTTATGAAATGAAAATAGTTGTGTGCTTCTGAAAGCCTTGGCAACAAATGGGAGTCTGTCGGATGCTGAAAGAAAAAAAAAACTTTATGCATGAACTGAATACCAACTTTGGAATGATTGCTTGAAATACCCTCCAGTGTAATAGCAAATTATTGCATAAATGTCACTGTACCTCAGTAATTTAATCTAGTGAAAAAATTCCAGGCAATGGGAAGATGTATTGGGTGAGGGAAGCAATATGTCTATCCTTTTTACAATTCACCCTGTGCAGGATTATTGGTTAGTAGAATATTGTCCCTGGACCTGGAGATACCAGATCTTTCCAGATTCACTGAAGTATGAAGCTGTGTGTTGCAGACATTTAATGTTACTTCATAATATTTTATTTAGTAATGGAAATCACACAAGAAGAGTTAATAGCATTCTGCAACAAGCAGAACTATGAAGAGAAAGTGATTTGCTCTGTGGACAAGCGTTCACAGATGGCAAGCATTCATGCTTGCCAAATATGAATGAATCATTGTCCTCGAGTAGGAATACAGAACTATAGAAAGCTCTAGCACTTCCTCTGTACCTAAGGAGAAATGAGAACTCGCTGTGATATCTGTTGTGCTTTCTCCTGAAATATATGGATAATATTCTTGAGCCTATCTGGATCTGTACTATTCCAGTTGAACCACAGTAAATGTAAGGGACAATTCTGGTATATTTTAGTTGAATGTTTTTGTTTAATCTATACAGGAACAAAGGGTGGACATTATGAAGGTAATCAAAGAACTCTGGCAGGACTTCTTACAGTGTTACTCTTCCTGGCCTCTGCTGTGTTGGTCTGTATGGTGGGCCCTGTCAACATGTGGCTATTTCCAGGTCATAAACTATACTCAAGGCATGTGGGAAATTGTGCTGCCTTCTCAGACTTCTGAGATCTATAATGGTGCTGTGGAAGCTATTTCCACATTGTTGGGTAAGCTTAACTTGGTTTTTTTCTGAAGGATAATGCATATTATTGTATTTTGCAATTGTCAAAACTAGTATTTCCTAATTTGTGGAAAGGCCATTTTGACTAAGCAGCGCTCTGGTACATTGCTGTTAGGTGAGTTCATGTGATGTATTTATGATTACTCAGTTTTTATTACCAACTTAGGAATATGTTTTGAAATACAAGGGGGAGATAATAGTGTTTAGAGAGCCTCCTGGAGAAGATACCCAAATATATATACTCAAAAGTTTGGACATATTCATGTGTGTACATTTTCAATGTAATGGCAACTGAAACAATATAGTTATGGCTAAAAATCTTTACTGTACAATATTTTGAATGATTTCAACAGCTAGATTGCAAAATATCCTACATAGACCAATTCCACCTGTATTATTCTCACCTCTCATGCCCATCATCATACATTAGTAAAAGCTCTAAAGATTACTCCAGAAACATACTAGACAGGCCAATAATGAGAGTACATTCAAACTGTATAGTAAACTTGTGATCCTCAGATTCTTTAAGAGAGCCTTTTTTACATTGATTTGTCTGTCTCTCAAGTGATTGGTTGTTAGTCTGCAGAAGATTGTGAGGTATTGCATTAGGCTGAATTTTCCATATGAAAGAACTAGTCCTACTAATTGTGTCAGTTGGAACTTGCAGTCAAAGAACCAAGACTGCTAATTCTGTGGACACATTTGGAAATTAGAGGAACTGTTTTGGAATCTGGCTTGTTATTAAGGGACCAATAACTGCCCAAGGCAGAAGTTGCATTTCAACTGCACATTGAAATTACATAGTTTTTCACAACAAATGCTAGTTTCCTTCTTTCTGCTAATGTGAAAGTCAAGTAGCAAATATTTAGCAAAGCTATTACTGACTTCTATTTTCTGATTTGATTAGAATATTCCTTTGAAAAAGTATTCAAAATATATGCTGGACATAAGCATTCTTGCTCTCTAACTTGTTTGGGTTTTGCATTTATAGGTGCTGTGGCTGTATTTGCTGTCGGACACATAAACATATCTTTCGTTACTTGGGGTGAAATAGTCTTAGCTATGTTCTCCTTCTTCATTGCTGCAGTTGTGTATATCATGGACACTGTTCATAATATCTGGGTCTGCTATGCTTCCTACGTGGCATTTCGAATTGTCTATATGCTACTCATTACACTTGCAACGTAAGTACCTGCTTCCATACTTTGTCAGTTTATAAAAGTTCTATCTTGTCAATCCTCAGTTAGATACCATCCATATCTGGTGAGACTGCAAATCCCAGAAATTCTAAATGATCTAATGAGAGTGCTATCCTGATACATATGGAATGTACCACTTTGGGGAATGTTGTCATAACGAAACTTAGCCTTGGGAGTAAATTCTCTGTGTTTGTCTGAAAGCTTCAGTCCTGTCACAGTAAAGCCATAAAATAGCCATGAGTTAAAAACATTGATAGGTTGGAAATCTGCGCTGAACCTGTTGAATTGCAACTGATATCAGAAAAATACTACAAAGAACAGCGAATTTGTTTAGTTAAAATGGGGCTGGAAGTTGGGAATGTAAGGAAGTGTATCTGCATCTTACTATAAACTTGTAAACATGTTGCCTGGGAAGAATAGTATTTCTGGAACCTCTAACCTAAGCAGATGCTGGACTGGTATACTAATCTTGTATGAGTAGCAGATGGGGAACTAATAGAATATATGTAGCTCAGGGTTGAACTATGGAGTTCTTGGCACTCTCTGAGCTTGGTTGTTTAATTGCAGACGTTTCATTATCTGACTAGGTAACATCATCAGTGCTAGTGAGTGTGGGGTTTGCTTCCTGTTTATATACAGTAGCTTGCCCTGCCAATGTTGGTGGGCATGTGGTTTTTCTCCTTGGTAGTTTCTTGATTAGGGTATTGTTTCTGCTTGATTGTTTGTCTCCTTGGTGATTCCTTGATTAGGGTATGAGGAACTGTTTTAAATGTCAAGATAGATATGGGGAGTGCTGCATATCTGAAGGTTGCAACTGAATATCAGTTTATGAAAAAGGAAAGAGGGTGGTTATATGTGGTGCTTTTTGTAATTCACATGTCATGGGTTGATTGTGATAGACACAAATGACCTTCGGATCCTCAAACTTCCAGGGAAGGTATTTCTTCACTCCAGAAAGGCATTTAATGCTGCAATAATTGCTGCGTTGCTGGATTTTATTTTCACCCCTGGCTATTTGGTTTTTTCCAGCTGTGTTCAGATTTAAGATCATTCCCTTACTTAGTTATACATCCTAACTCTTTTCCTCTATTATTTATAAATGTTATATAATTTTGAAAGTCATTGTCTCCTTTAGGTTCTTGGCTGTTAATATTCATGTACCTCATCAGTCCACCCCAAACTGAATTTCTGCTATAGTTATTATTTGCTTTACAGGTGAAACTTGAAAAATTAGAATATTGTGCAAATGTTCATTTATGTCAGTATGGCAACTCAAAAGGTGAAACCAATATATGAGATAGACGCATTACATGCAAAGCGAGATATGTCAAGCCTTACTTTGGTATAACTGTGATGATTATGGCGTACAGCTTATGAAAACCCCAAATTCACAATCTCAGAAAATTAGAATAGTGTGAAAAGGTTCAATATTCTAGGCTCAAAGTGTCCCACTCTAATCAGCTAATGAATCCATAACACCTGCAAAGGGTTCCTGAGCCTTTCAGTGGTCTCTCAGGCTGGTTCAGTAGGAATCACAAGCATGGGAAAGACTGCTGACCTGACAGTTGTGCAGAAAACCATCATTGACACCCTCCATAAGGAGGGAAAGCCCCAAAAGGTAATTGCAAAAGAAGTTGGATGTTCCCAAAGTGCTGTATCAAAGCACATCAATAGAAGGTTATGTGGAAGGGAAAAGTGTGGTAGAAAAAGGTGCACAAGCAGCAGGGATGACCGCAGCCTGGAGAGGATTGTCAGGAAAAGGCCATTCAAAAGTGTTGGGGACTTTCACAAGGAGTGGACTGAGGCTGGAGTTAGTTCATCAAGAGCCACCACACACAGATGGATCTTGGACATGGGCTTCAAATGTCATATTCCTCTTGTCAAGCCGCTCCTGAACAACAAACAAAGTCAGAAGTGTCTTACCTGGGCTACAGAAAAAAAGAACTGGTCTGTTGCCCAGTGGTCCAAAGTCCTCTTTTCTGATGAGAGCAACTTTTGCATCTTATTTGGGAACCAAGGACCCAGAGTCTGGAGGAAGAATGGAGAGGCACACAATGCACGATGCTTGAAGTCCAGTGTGAAGTTTCCATGGTCTGTGTTGATTTGGGGAGCCATGTCATCTGCTGGTGTTGGTCCACTGTGCTTCATTAAGTCCAGGGTCAATGCAGCCGTCTACCAGGAGATTTTGGAGCACTTCATGCTTCCTTCCGCAGACAAGCTTTATGGGGATGCTGACTTCATTTTCCAGCAGGACGTGGCACCTGCCCACACTGCCAAAAGTACCAAAACCTGGTTCAATGACCATGGGATTACTGTGCTTGATTGGCCAGCAAACTCGCCTGACCTGAACCCCAGAGAGAATCTATGGGGCATTGCCAAGAGAAAGATGAGGGACATGAGACCGAACAATGCAGCGGAGCTGAAGGCCGCTATTGAAGCATCCTGGTCTTCCATAACACCTCAGCAGTGCCACAGGCTGATAGCATCCATGCCACGCCGCATTGCGGCAGTCATTGCTGCAAAAGGGGCCCAAACCAAGTACTGAGTACATATGCATGCTTATACTTTGCAGAGGTCCGATATTGTTCTATTTCCAATCGTTGTTATTGATGTCATGTAATATTCTAATTTTCTGAGATTGTGAATTTGGGGTTTTCATAAGCTGTACGCCATAATCATCACAATTATACCAAAGTAAGGCTTGACATATCTCGCTTTGCATGTAATGCGTCTATCTCATATATTGGTTTCAACTTTTGAGTTGCCATACTGACATAAATGAACATTTGCACGATATTCTAATTTTTCAAGTTTCACCTGTATATCCTCCCTTTCTGCTTAGAGGGCACTAAGTTAGTGAAAGCAGTTCAATTGCTTTGAATTTCCCTTTGCTATTTGGAAGGGAAATGTTATTTTAGTTTGTGGATTAGTGAATTAAATTCATTATACCGTATATAACAGAACAGGAGCAAACTGTGTTGTTTGTGGACAACCTATCTCACTTCCCAAACTTGATCCACTTGTCTTAAAAATGTCCTGTGTAGGAGGAAATAGGAGGGTTTTCTTCTTGCATAAAGCAGGAAAAAAATTATTTTTCACCACCCTTTGCCGAGAGGAAATAGTAGAGAGGGTCAGCTTCAGTCTGAGGAGTGGAGCTTTGAGGAAGGGGGCTCTCTGTTTCCTAAACCCCAACACCTTATATCAGCTGAACCTTCTGGGAAAAGAATAAGGATGGGGGTTCCCCACTCCTGGTCTATGAAAGTATTATAAGGACAAATTAAATATAGTTTTGTACAGTTGATCCTCAGTATTCATTGAGTCCATATTTGCAAATTTGTCTACTTGCTAAAATTTATTTGTAACCTCAAAATCACACATGTTCCCAGCTGAGCTCAAGCAAGGCAGTGTTCTGCCTTCTTGTTTCAGCTGTCATCCTGAAAGCAGGTGTCCTGTATTTCCCCTAGGAGCTAATTGTATGAGTAGCAGATTTCAGTATTTGCTAATTAAGTAGCAGAGTTCAGTATTTGCTAATTCAGTATTCACAGCGATTGTATAGAATGTAATTACTGTGAATGATGAGAATTGACTGTATTTTTAAAAATGGAACCACCTCTTTGAGTAAAAACAAGTTTGAAGGGTCTCATTTTTAAAAAAATAAAGTGAAAACACAGGTGAGCTTGAAAGCTCTTTTTTGCCTGCAGGTTACTTTTCCATAGTCCTTCTTATCTTTTTCCTTTTTCTCAAATTGCGGTTTGATACCTTTCAGAATTTTTGGGTGGAAAGGTTATAGGGAGATAAACCATAGGAGGAAAGAAGAGAACAGTCTCCTAACTCATATTCTCTCTTTGTTTTTAAGATTCAGAAAGGTCTATGTGTGAAATGTACGGAACTCAAACACTAAAAAATATACATAAGTAATATGGTTACATCTTGATAATTAGCCCTGCAGCCGATGAGTGAAATATGTTGTCTTTAAATTCCATTTTTCTTTTCTTCTTGTGAAGGTTCCAGATTGCTACAAATCTAAGTGTAGAGCGCTATGCCCTTGTATTTGGTGTCAATACTTTTATTGCACTGGCATTGCAGACGGTGCTCACATTGATAGTTGTTGATGCAAAAGGTCTTGGCCTTGATATAATCACACAGGTAAGATTTATTCATTAATTTTGATTGGGTGGGAAGAGAATATACAGCTTTCCACAACCTGTTACCTTGCAGAGATGTTAGACTTCAGTTCTCATAAGCTCCATGCAGCATGTATTCTCCAACACCCATATAGCACCGTTTAGGAAGGCTACTTTTGAGTATCTTCAAGGTGTGAGAGGCCTGATTAGTCTTTTGGAGGGTAAATAGAACATTGCCTTCTACAGTTGCAAGAAAAAGTATGTGAACCTTTTGGAATTTCATGGTGTTCTGCATTAATTTGTCATAAAATGTGATCTGACCGTCATCTAGATTTGTCAAGAGTATTGACAAATATAATGTGCCTAAAATAATAACACAAAAACAATTCTGATCCTTCATGTCTTTATTGAACACACTCATTCAACATTCAAAATGCTAGTGGAAAAAGTAAGTGAACCCTTGGAACCAATAACTGGTTGACCCCCCCCCCCCCCCCGGCAGCAATAACCTCAACCAGGCACTTCCTGTAGCTGTGGATCAGAACTGCACATTGTTCAGGAGGGATTTTAGCCCATTCTTCCTGGCAGAACTGCTTTAGCTCTCATATTCTTTGGATGTCTCATGTGTATGGCTCTCTTCAAGTCATTCCATAGCATCTCTATTGGGTTGAGGTCTGGGCTGTGACTTGGCCACTCCAAAAGGCGGATTTTGTTTTTCTGAAGCCATTCTGTTGTGGACTTGCTCCGGTGTTTTGGGTCATTGTCCTGTTGCATCACCCAACTTGTACAGAGTTTCAGCTGACGTACAGACATTCTCACATTATCCTGAATAATTTTTTGATACACTTGGGAATTCATCGTCCCCTCAATGACTGCAAGCTGGCCAGGCCCTGATGCAGCAAAGCAGGCCCAAATCATGATGTTTCCTCCACCATACTTTACGGTTGGGATGATGTTTTCATGATGATATGCAGTGCCCTTTTTACACCAGATGTAGTGCTGCATGTTCTTTCCAAATAGTTCAATCTTTGTTTCATCAGTCCACAAAACATTTTGCCAATACCGCTGTGGAGTGTCAATGTGCTCTTTTGCAAACTTCAGGCATGCAGCAATGTTCTTTGTAGTAAGCAGCGGCTTCCTTTGTGGTGTCCTGCCATAGACACCCTGCTTGTTCAATGTTTTACGTACTGTAGACTCATGAACACAGATGTTAGCCAGGTCCAATGATGCCTTCAAATCTTTGGCTGTCACTCGGGGTTGTTTCTTTACCTCATTGATGAGTCTTCGTTGTGCTCTTGGGGTCATTTTGACTGGGCGCCAACTTCTTGGTAGAGTAGCCACAGTCCCAAAGTGTCTCCATTTGTACATCATTTGCCTAACTGTAGACTGGTGAATTTCTAAGGTCTTTGAAATCACTTTGTAACCCTTTCCAGCTTTATGTAAATCAACAATTCTTTATCATAGATCCTCTGAAAGCTCTTTTTGGCAAGGCATGGCTCACATAAGCGTATTCTTCTTGTGCGGAGCAAACTCAAGAAGTTTGAATGGTCAACGTAGCTCTAGTCCACACCTCCAAACTCATTTTCTTAACAAGACTCCAGGTATGCTAACACCTGACTCCAATTAGCTTTTCTGAAGTCAACTCAAGGGTTCACATACTTTTTCCACTAGCACTATGAGGTTTTTATGGTTCTCAATAAAGATATGAAGGATCAGAATTGTTTTTGTGTTATTATTTTAGGCACATTATATTTGTCAATACTCTTGACTTAGATGACAGTCAGATCACATTTTATGACAAATTAATGCAGAACACCATGAAATTCCAAAAGGTTCGCATACTTTTTCTTGCAACTGTATATGTTGGGAGATTTTTTTTTTTACATTCCTAATACACATCAGAATTTTTCTATTTTTAGACATATTGAACTGCCAGAATGTTCAACAGATGTAGTAATGCCAGTGACTATGTTTTGTTTAAAATTGAATTGCCTCTTGGCTTTGGCTTCCATTTAACGTTCCTAGAAATACATTAACAAAATATACAATAGATAAACAAAATACAATCTAATTTGCCCTCTATCATCACAAATTGTGACCCATGTATCTCATGTCTACATGGGGAGGAACAGATTTCAGTTCAGTCCTGACGAGACTGGCTATGGCAGTTTGGGTCTCCGACGTCAGTGAAATTTTCTTAGATGGGGTTGCGCTTCCCCATTGAGACTGGTGCATAACTTGAATGTCCTTTGACTCATAACTACTGCTTAATGAGCAGGTGGCAGCTGTGGCCAGGAGGGCCTTTGTACAGGTTTGTCTTGTGCGGTAGTTTGCCCATTACTTGACCAGGAGTCCCTTCAGACAGTTATGCCCTAGTCACCTCACAACTGGTTTATTGCAATGCTTCTATTGGGGCTGCCCTTGAAGACCATCCGGAAGCTGTAGCTGGTCTAAAATGTAGTGGTGCAAGCAGTGACGGGCACTTCATGTTATGCCCATGTGTTATTGCTGCTGCGCGAGCTGCATTGGATGCCATTTGGTTTCCAGGAGCAATTGTAAGCCGCCCAGAGTTGTAAGCCGCCCAGAGTCCCCCGTTGTAGGGGAGATGGGTGGGGACAAATCAAATAAATAAATAAATAAATAAATAAATAAATTCAAGATACTGGTCATCACCTATAAAGCCCTTCATGATATAAGGTTATCTGGTTATCTACGGGATCACCTATCCCCAATCATTTCTGTCCACCTGAAGTGGGTGCGCTCCAGATCACCTCAATTAAATGTTGCCATCTTGTGGGACTGAGAAAGCATACCTTCTCTGTCATAGCCCCTGCCCTCTGGAATAGCATCCCCCCAGAGATATGTAAGGCGCCTCCTCTCTTAGAGTTCTGGAAGCTCTTAGGACCTGGCTCTGTTCCCAGGCTTTGGGTTAGCAGAGCCCCTATTGTGGTTTTGATTGCTTTTTTTTTTTCCTTTGGGCTGTTATGCTCTGTTATGCTTTTAATTGTTTTTGGATGTTGTAAGCTGCCCAGAGTCTTCTGGAGTGGGGCTGCTATAATAAATCTAATAAATAATGATAATGATCCCTGAGAGAGAAGATCTAAATGGTGCCTTCCCCCAGTTGTTAAAAAAAGACTAAATTAATTACTTCTATCCACAGCAAATTAAGTTGCTTTAACCTGTCTCACAATTGTACCTTCTATGAGAAAAGTCAGTGAACATTAATTTCTCCATTTGCTAAATCTTCTTTTGTTTTTGTAGTTCATGATCTATGCTGGCTATTTTGCTGCCATATCACTAGCGTTCCTGATAAGTGGCACGTACGGTATTATCAAGAATTTCTGGAGAAAGGAAAGAAGAAATGACACTGTTACAGATGGTGTTTATAATGCATGAACTAATTTGATATCGGGGGGGGGGAAATCTATTTTTAAATATGATGGTTCATATTTATTCAACTGTTGTTACTTTAAAACCGTTACCTGAATTGTATTTGATTATATTTGTACTATATTAGTAGCATATGTTAGAAACAGAATACATTTGTCTTATATAAGTAAGAATGCTGTATTTAGCAAAACAGCTTCAATATGGCTTTTGAGGACAAAGTCTACATGGGGACAAATCTTCCTGTTTTTTCTTTAGCCAGACAAACCATAAAACTAATTGCTCATTACTTGACCAGGAGTCCTGCAGTGTTGGAATTGGCTCATGGAATAATTAATTCTCCCCGCCCCCTTCATCTTGATTGTTTTAGTCTTTTTATGTATATAGTCTTTTTATATAGTTTGATTTTTTAGCTAATTTCATGTGGATATTTATATTTTTAACTGTTTTGAGGTTTGATTTTAATTGTGAGAGACCCAGAGTCATCCTCTGGGGGAGATGGGTGGCATAGAAATTTAATAAATAAAATTGGAAAGTGATGGTTTTGTTAAAGTGTAGCCTAGTCTGTGCTTTCACTGCTCTTAGTATGTTGGCTTTTAGGAGCCTAGAACTGTGAGGCACTGCGATAGAATTGCAGTCAGCAGCATCCTTTGAAACTAATTGCAGGATACTCCACAGGTTTGGTAGATGCACATTCATGAATAACAACTAGACCTTTCTATATATGTACTCAAAACATTTTTCACACTATAGTGTGATTTTGGTATATTTTAAAAAATGTAGTTCTCTTTTGCTGCCCCTACTGATTGTGTCTAAATAGATTTGATTTGCTGACTTCATGAAATGTCAGCTGTATATCTTAATTCACAGATTTTATGAGGCAATGGATAGCAGAAGCAGTAAACCTCCCATGGTTCAAATATGGGTTGTCACTTGGATAATTCTATTGGTCATATTAGGCTTTTCAGCTTCTCCAAAGAAACACTTAAATTCCTGTATTTATAATGTTGATACAGACTTTCACAATGTCTTAGAAAAAGAAATGGCAGCTATATCATTCTGCATTATCTGTTCAAATAATAGAAATGGCCTTGATTGCTGTTTTTGCCAATAATGATTGCATTTTTGAATTGTGGAACAAGTGGATGTGACAGCACTGGGTAGGAGATCATTATTTTGATTGTTTTCTGTGACTTTAATAAATCCATAATCTGGATTTATTAAGATCTTCTGGGAACATTTGGGGTGATTCCTTGAGCCTTCTGGGACTTCCTGAGTAGACTGTAGATATTTCATAACTAGTAGGAAAAGTGCTGAAGAACTCAGACAGTTCTAATTATCCTTTTAACTTAAGGGAAGAAAGATTTTTAAAGCACTATTTCATTTATATATATTTTTTTATTTTGGGGGGGAAAAGAAAAAGGGCTGTTGAGATACTTGTTTTCTATTCCTTTCCTGTCCAGTTACATTGTCTATATTCATTTCCTGTGAATGAATAGCAAATCATAACATTGAATAAATCCATAAACAGCAGGATTAGCTTCAGGGTGCTGTTGCTAAAAATACTAGCCCTGGCCATGTGATGAGAAAGCTACATGTTCTGTGTGAAAAGTTACATCTTATCCAGCAGTGTGTACCTACCAATTAAAATTAATAGTGCCTTTTATATAAATATAGCAGAATTCAGGTAGTCCTTGGTTAATGACCCCTTGTTCAGCAACCGTTTGAAGTTACAACGATGCTGAATGAGTGGTGTTTATGACTGGTCCTCGAAGTTCTGGCCATCCCAGCACCCCCGCAGTCACGTGATTGTGATTCAGGCGCTTGGCAACTGGCTCGCACTTAACAATGGTTGCAGTGTCCCATTTGCAACCTTCTCTGCTGGCTTCCCACAAGCAGTCAATAGGAA
The DNA here is from genome assembly GCA_030867105.1 of Liasis olivaceus. NCBI lineage: Eukaryota > Metazoa > Chordata > Lepidosauria > Squamata > Pythonidae > Liasis > Liasis olivaceus. Next base: position 83,198,728 of record CM061352.1, on the reverse strand, counting down.
AGCTGGCAGTGAAGTTGCAAGTCCCTCTTGTAAGTCGCCTGCCCTTCTGTGGTTTTTTCTTCTGAAGAGCCTGCGCACCATCCTTCACCCCGCAGCAGCCACCCATGGCCCCACCGCACTCATGCCGTGCCACAGCAGCCACTTGCCTGCCTGCCAGCCTGCTTGCAAGCCGCCTGAGACTTGCGACTTCCTGCTGGCTTCCCTGTTGACTTTGCTTGTGGGAAGCCAGCAGGAAGTTGCAAGGAGGTCCTCGCTTAATGACCCATGATCCTCGCTTAACAACAGCAAAGGAGATTGCTGGGATTGCCATTGTCAAGCAATATGATCACATGATGCCACGCTTTACAACTGCATTGCTTAGCGACAGAATTCCGGTCCAAATTACTGTCATTAAGCAAGGACTACCTGTATATATGTCTAGTTGTTCCATGTGAATCATTTTCAGTAAGGAAGTGTTTTCCTATCAGAAAGTCATAATATGTGAGAAGGGCCATATTTATAAATCCTATTTGTAGTGGGACTGTTTAGGTGGTAGCAACTAACTGACCTAGGCTGATCTTGAAAAAGGTCCAGTACAGTGGTACCTCAGGTCATGAATGCTTCTGTTCACGACCAATTCAGGTCACGAACAGCACTGTTCGCAAAATTTTTCTTCCGTTCACGAACACCGGATTGGGTGACGAACAGGATCCGCGGCCATTTTCCCTGCCGTGACACGTGGTCGTGGCTTCCTGTAGGGAGGGGGACTCTCCCTCCAAGCAATAACCGCCTCCCCACCCACCTTCCTGTCCTCCACGCCAGAAGTCGCCTCAAGCAAGATTAGTGTTCTCTCTCTTCGTACTGTACTTTGTTTCATATTTTTGTGGTTTAAAAAAACAACATATGGTTCAGAACGGATTAACCGTATTTACATTGAACCTTATGGGAAAATTTGATTCGGGTCGCAACCAAAATCGGTTGGCGACCAAATTTGTAAGGGTCAGCATGGATTAACCGTATTTACATTGAACCTTATGGGAAAATTTGATTTGGGTCGTGACTAATTCGGGTCGCTACCAGAGTCGTGGAACGAATTAAGTTCGTGACCTGAGGTACCACTGTATTGGATAGGAGGTACTGGAAAATCCCAAAACTGTAGCCTAGGCAAACATCCCAGAAAGCAGCAACAAACTACTATATTTCTACATTGTTGCCAAAACTACATGGACATGTCCATGAAATCAATAGTTGAGCTCATTGGAGTCTTTATCATAATATAATATCATTATATTGGGCATGTAATACTTTCTCATCCAGTGCTGTCTTTACCATATCAAATTCTGATGCAATACTTGGAGTATTACAGTTCCCAAAGTATGAGCATAAAAACTGACGAACAACTGAAAGATTCAGTAAAACACTAGCTGAATTACCCATTCTTGGTTAAAGGTTAAAGCTACCACAATGTCATGCAACACACTTTATTTTTTGTGACAAATTCTACTTTGGAAGCCCATCTTATCAAAAAGTTCAACAGATTTTGGACTACCTGGTACTAATGATAATTTAATTTATCCTAGATATTCTCATAAGACCTCTTCCTTTCAGATCACATAAAGGCACTATTACCATTATCAGAGGAGTAAATAAGTTTTAGATCTTGTGAATACTTTCTAGACATGTATTAAAATGAAACATGAAACTACTTTTAGCAGGAAAAATTGGAAACCTGTATCTATCTACATGAAACATGTAGATATAAATTCTGAGCTAAATGTGACCACTGGCAATTACCTAGATGCAACTAAATGTAGGACAGTTTTGGGATTATGAAGGGGGGAAGGAGAAATTTAAGTCTCACCTCCTATGGTCCCAAAGGAAAGTGTAATTTTGTTTAAATTTCAAGTGACACCTTTGGAGGGGCAAGTTTTGTTGGCATCCAGAGAGAATCTTGTGTATTCCCTTCATACAGCTCAATCTTCCCTTCAGCTGTTTATATAACTAACATACACAATTTAACTCCATTCAGTTAAAATTGTATGTACTTCAGCCTTTGTGTTTCTCCTCTTGATAACTCTGGAAGTTGGATAACTATGAAACCTCATTTATGTGAAGGATACTGTTAGTGGATGAAGATACCTTCCTTGTTTAAGAACTGTTCTCTCTCCCTCTCTCTCCCCCCCGCCCCCCCCCCACACATACACAATTGTGCCACACTAATCCAGTCCATTCAATTTAACTTTGGAAATGATTCCAGTTTTTGTGTGTTTTTGTGCATTAATGTAATGATACTAGGGTAGAGTACTTTTGTTGCGCAGAGTGCAGCAAAAAGGTCCCAAAAAATCCTGCTCTCAGGTAACTTACACATCAGCACGAGAGCTTGCAAAATGCAATATCCATAGTTAGCTTTCCAAAGAAAATCCAGTCAGAAAATATAAACTAACTGGTCTTTATTGATAAAAATGCAAAACTTTATAAAATACAAGTTGCATACAAAATATAGGATATAACAAAGACTTCTTCTCACCTTAGCTTCCAAGACTTAACCACAACAAAGTCTCTAGCTAAAAAAACACTCTCAGAGAAGAGGTACACTACTTGGTTACTAGTTAAGACTACATAACCCATAAACTCCATGATTAACTTTTTACAAGACAAACACACTGAACGACTGGGCATTTAGCCCTCCCGTTATATTGCCAGCATGTCACCCCCCCCACTGAATAACTAACATACACATTACAGTAGGTGGCAGTAAAAATCTTAACAGAATCACAGGATACATTACTCATAGAATAGTCTCGACACCTGTTTTTGTATAGGGAATGGGATGACCTTCCCATGAGAAAATCCTGATAACTTTAAAGTCTAGAAAGGTTTCTCAAAGGAAAATAGCATGAATGGCAAATAAAAATAGGTAGGTAGGAAAAATTATTTTCATCAAACTGTAAAACTATTTTTAAACAAATAAACATATTTTATAATCTTACAAGTTTGTTTTTCATTATTCATTTTTGCAACAATCATTCTAATATATATCATTTAAAAATCATCCACATCTTTTACTCATTCAGAATGTTGCAGTTTTCCCCAAAACTTGTATCTGGTTCTTTAATTATCATCATGTATTAGACTATAGCATGCAACTATTACTGATGTATGAATTCCAACTTTCATATGCAGCTATGTAGTCTAGATAACACTAATTCATAATTTCTAATATGCATTTTAGTCTTTTACTTCCTAGCATATATTAATCAGTTCCACTCCAGATCAGAGCAGTTTTATTTAAATCTCTTACATCCTTTCTCATAAGACTGAGTTAAATGATCAGCCTGCCCCAATGCAAGTACAGGCCACTGACCATTTCTCAAGGCAGGAGTGCACAACAGCATTCTCTACCTTCCCCAGCCCACCAGAAAGGCAACTCATCTTTTTCTGCTATGCATCAAAAGCAGACTTTTCTGACCTATGTTGGCACAAGTGGTACTGTCTGGTTCGCCTGCAGCATGTGCTTCATTTCATTATAGGCAAACATCTCTATTCCAACTGGTTACTATGCATTGTAGCTGAAATACTGCCCTTCCTTCTAGTCATTAATAAAGAAGCAAGGGAATCTGCCAGTTGGAGGCTGTGGTAAACATGGTCTAGACAGAACATGAGGCTATGACTGGCCGCAGTGGAGGAAGGGGTTGAAATCTGGAAAGGGATCTCTTAAGTTGGCTCTATTTCCAGTCAATTTAGGAACAGGTCAGTTTAAGGCTGCAGTGCAGAAGAGTCCTAATTTTCACAGAAGGATTGACTACCTTCCTTGCCTTCCCCCCCCCCCCCCTTTTTACTCTAATATTCCAAATTGAAATCTTCCTTGTAGTATGGTTGTCACCAGACAGGCCCATAAATATTGACAGCTGCTTACCATGGTCAACTGAGGCTTTGACAAAATATTTTTTTAGTAAGACAGAGGAGGTTGGACTAGGTTACCAATCTTAGCTGCAGATGCATCAAATGCAGCCATGCCTGCTAGATTTAAGGATCGTAACAATCAGTTTTGGCACATCTTGGCCAGTATGGCACAAGCAGAACCAAGCATATTCACGCTATTATATGCCAGCCAGGATCTCTAATCTAGCTACGACCTTGCAAGCCAACATACTGTTGCCCAGAACTCATTAACTAAAAGATGTATGCAGTATATTAGCAAACAATCCGACGGGCGCACTCAAGGGGGACGCACTCAAGACTCACACAAGTAAAATGTTATCTTGTCAAGTTACAACCTAATCTGTACCCCCTTTCCCCCCGCCATAAATTTATTAACTATTACTTCGAACAAGTAAAAATTTAAACTACGTATGCCTAATAATAAATTTCCCGCCTACACGTCACTTCAACTATTTCCGTAACAACACCAGGCCTGCGTGGACGCCGTCATTTGTTCTATCGCGAGATTACCCTGCCTCCGGTTTCTATGGAGACGGGAAGCGTGGTGCGCGGCAGAAATGCCCAGTTTGATCCTTTACAGCCGCCGTCCTTCTCTACTTGGTGAGTGGTGGGGGAAACCTCGGAGACATGGCCGGACGCCGGTGGGTGCAGCAGTTACCATGACGACGCCATGGAGGGCGGGTCGCTGCTCAGCGCCGTTCACAGGTGGAGATGAGAGGGAAGTTGAGACAGGGTTTGGAGAGCTGGCGCTTAGAGAGTAAAAGGGCCTGAGGGGCGGTTATGACGGGCAGTGCACGGTACCAGGGCAGGCTCTTACATGTGAAGAAAAAGCCCGACGAAACCTGGCTCGTTGGGAAGCGGAGGGTGGAAAGTTACTGACTCGATTGGAGTCGGCGTACTGTTCCATGACCAAAAAAGACAGCAAGGTTTATTTAGTTACTTAATGAACTTGTATGAATATAAGTTTTTTTTCGGAGGGTGACAATTCTGAAGTCGGTGCTAAAGAGCGGGTGGGCGGGATAGGCGCGCAGTATGTGTCGCTCTCTCGGTAGTTCCGCCAGCTTGGTCGTCGTCTCAGGACCAGAGGCATGCCGTTATTTCGGCGAGGACCAGAGGAGGTGGTGGTTGCCATGGCGACAGGTTAAAGGATTGGCTTACTGCTTCGTCTCCTCCTCTCAGATGCTTAGCGAGTCTAGGCAGCATCAGGCCTTAATCTGCCAATTATCCCCAGTCCGGACAGACTCTGCAGGCCTCGCATATTGCGTTGGTTTGGGCTGTATGACTGAATCCCAGAATCGGTTCGGTCTCCAGGAAAGCGTTATCGTTTGCCTTAACGTACCTGGCAAGCATGCATTGGAAAAATGTCGTCGTACCACCGGAATCATTACCATAAATGTGTTGCTTGATGCCCAAGAGCAATGGATAGTGCTGATAAAAAGGAGTGGTGATAATTACAATACTGGCGATCTCATGACTTCTCCCTGGGTTCTTATTCTTTAAGAATGAAAGAACAGACACTTTTTTATCTAGTCAGGCAAGTCCTTCAATTTTATTTTGCTTTTATTTTCTTTCTTAATAAAAGACTTAGGTTGCAGTCCTCCCATATTAACACAAAAGTCAGTTTTATAGTAAATATGCTGCTACATGCTAGAATATCTTTCAATTAATTGTCAATTAATTAATCACTGTGGGTAATTAATTATGCCTCTCACCTTTTGTTTTACCATATTCACCCTGCAAACAAATACTGGGTGCATGTGTGTATATGTGTGTGCGCACGCGCATGTATATAAAACATGCATTTCTCAAGAGTATACTGTACTCAATGCATCTGATTAAGTGGACTACACATGGAAGTCAATGTGATAAAACCTTAATTAGTATTTAAGGTGCTAGAAGACTCTTTGATGTTTAGGACTGATCAAAGTACTTGTGTATAAAGTGAGGAAAATAGAAGACTGCAGAAAAAGTGGATAGTGAGAATCAAAAAAATTATTAGAATGTTCTTGGAAGAGCTATAAGGTACAACTAAGGGAGAATCAAGAATATTTGTCTATATAGTCAACAAGACTAGAACTTGACTTGATGCCATCTATCTAATCTGTGTACAGTTAGACCTCATTTAGTGACTGCCTCATTTAGCAACCGTTTGCAGTTATGACAGTGATAAAAAAAAATTACGATCAATCCTTGCATTTATGCTCTTTGCAGGTCTGTAAACCAAAGGAAAGCTGAAGTAAGACCATAAGCACAGTTGCAGTTTCATTTAAGGACTGAGTTGCCGGTCCCAATTGTGGTTGCTACACAAGAATTACCTGCATATATAGGCTGTCAAGTTAGTTAGCTATCACTTGCACTGTGTTGACAAAAATAGTATTCTAAAATGGCCATGTGTGCTTTATGCCTTTTATGCAATCTTAGAGGAATAGAAAAGGAGGGTTATGTAACATTATATTGGATCTATCAGCTGTCTTCCAATGTTATGATTATTCCTTCCTTCCAGTTGATCAGGATGATGTTCCCTTCCCATACCCCATTTAAAAGTGATCCCAAATATAAATTGACTGACATTTGAGGACTGTGCATTCCTCAAATAAGTAGATATTTCACTCACTTCATTATACAGGTAGTCCCCAGGTTAAGAATGCCAGGGTTACAGACGATCCATAGTTACGAACGGAGCCTATTGTAGCAAAATTTGAGTTAAATACATACTGATTTGAGTTAAATACACAATGGTTTGAGTTAATTACACAATACTACTTATACAGTATTATACCATAATACTCTTCTAGCTTACGTACAAATTCGACTTAAGGACAGTCCTTGGGAATGGAACTCGTTCTTAAACTGGGGACTATCTGTACTATCTTACAGAGTTCTATGAAATCTAAGTATAGTAGAAATAAAGCTGTACTATTTGAGCAAGATTACAATCCTGTATATACTTTGGAATTTCTGTTGAATTTCTGAATAGATGTGCATAGCATAGTGCTGCTAATTTTGGTGATCGGATTAATGTGACATTTGTGCACCTAAATAATGTTAATAATACAGCTATGTATTTGTTACCTGGTTAGGAAAAGGCATTGCCTAGCCAGTTTGGATAATTGACAATAGAATGTTGATGTACAGTCAATCCTTTTTCATCATAACTGAAGTAAAAGTGAAGCAGTTCTGAATGGAGTTTATGATTAGCACAAACAGGAATTTAGGTAGTATTTCCTGTCTTATTTCCACAACGTCTATGTAATGTTTCTTTTTTCAAATGTTCTAGCCATTTCTGATATATCCTTGTAAGTTCCTATCATGTTATCCCACTTAAGTTATAATGAGTACAGAAGAGTAAATTAGAAATGGGGAAGTTTCCATTAGAGTCATACAAATAGAACTGTTGGTATTGCTCAGAAATGGTGGATAGAATATCAGACATGAACACTATGGTCCTGGTAGTCTTATTCCTTGTACAGAATTATTGTTTTAATTTTTATTTATTCAGTTAAATATTGTTGTGTTGGATAGAGATTTTCACGATAAACATAGTGGGGGAAAAGTTACATCTTTCTTTGTTAGTACAGTAATAAATTCATATAATGTTCAAATGAGCAAGTTAATCGTCAAAATCCTTGCATCAGCTTTCAACAGTTTGGTGAGGGACAACTAAAGTTAAGAGTTAGTGTTATTTATTTGCTATATTCTACTTTTTCTCCAGGAACTCAAGCTGCCTTAATAGGAATCTTCTTTCATTATATCACTAGATTCTAGTGACTAGAACAATCACCCTTTAAGAAAGGTTTGATTGAGAGTCAATCAAACCTTTTCCCAAGCCTAGTTCAGAACCTTAATCCCTACATAACATTAGTTCTCTAAACTTTTTGTTGTGGTGTTATTCTTGAGTGTTGTTTATATAGTGTTGATTGTACTGATCCTCAGTTACATTTTTAAATGTTTTATTGCTTTTAATGTATAACAAAAGAGCAATAACCAAAGCCAAAATTAAATGAACAACAAAAAAAGGAAAATAATATTTTTTTGTACAATGGGACTCAGGTATTACATAACAAATTAAACTTGACCAAATGGAATCAAATTGATTAGATTATCCAAGACATCAATAAAAAAAAAAGTTCAACTGTAGAAAGTATACAGATGTCTTCAATCCAGGGTTTTAAATTAGATACATTAGAATCCTTCCATTGGGGTAAAACATGCATGGTATGTCCAAAGTACTTCAAACTTTGATAGGCTCCAAATCTGGGGGATATAATTTAATCACATTCACATCTTTAAGCCTATTTCTTTTTCCAAAACCCTGTTTACAACCTTATTAATATTAAATCAGAACAGTGTTAATATAGAACTTCCCAAACATAAGTCAATTTCTACATATTACACTTCCAACATATAGTGGTTGAAACCTTATTATTCACCTTTGGGGGTGTCCAGCAAACACAAAAATATTGCTTGTTGAATTAATTGCAACCTGAGATCATGCTATAGCTATTTAATATTTTTAAGACTAACCCACTGATATTCCAATTCAATGTCCCAAATATCTTGCAGATTTTCTGTATTTATCTTAGTACAATACAACATTTCAGTTAAAAATAATTGTAGGTTTAGGAACTTCCAAAACTTTTTCCAATAATACTACAAATTTAAAAACTTCAGACACTGCATCAGACCTGAATCATGATAATAAAAGTTGTTTGAGTAGACTGTTTGTGTACATACTGTTTTTACTCAGCCAATGAGATCTATCAGAGAGAGCATGCTCTGGCTCCTTTCCATCAGTTACTTCTTGTTGGACCCAGGAGTCATGTCTACTCTGTGGCAGCGCCTACCCTGTGGGATAGCATCCCTTCAGAAATTGGGATGGCCCTGACTCTGTTAGTCTTTTATGAGGCTTTGAAGACCTGGTTGTTTCCCCAGATAGTTGGGCCAGGAGGTTAAGCAAGATCTGCTGGTGATGATGTGGTTTTTATGGTTTGAGGTTTATTATTTTAACTTCAGGCGTCAGGTTATAAGCTGTTGTTGTTTTAATCCTTAAACACCACCAAGAGTTACTGTTACAAGACAGGTGGCCAAATAAATAAATTTATTCAGCAATTTTTGCAGATGCATTGAACTGTTTTATTTTTAGATAAATGGTTTTAATGATTGCCTTTTGTTTTTTTTATTTATTCTTGTAGAGATTCTTTATACATTCATTTTTGTTATTTATTTGACAGCCTATTGTATAAATGTTTAAATAAGATAATTGGACACAGCATTATCAAAATAAGCATATACAATATGGTGAAGGAGAAACCAAGATATTATATGCAATCAGATGTGAGGAGAACCTAAATAGATTGCTGAAAGTTTATCATGTGTAAGATGAATGAACTGGATAGGGCTTGGCTCCAACTTACTCTTAAAGACCCATGTTTTTAATGGGGCACTTCTGCAGCTGACTCCACTAATATGGTTTTCAGCAGCTAATTCATGGTGAGTGTAAACAGAAACACTTTGCCTGAGGCTTACAATATTTCATTTCCTCAAGCTGGATGCACATCTAATGCTCTTGTCTAATACAACAAAAATCCATTTAGTTGAATTGTTCAATCGTGTCCGATTCTTGGAGACTGCCTGGACAAGTTCCTTTCAGTTTTTCAGAAGTGGTTTGACATTGCCTCCTTTCTAGGGCTGAGAGAAAGTGAATGGCCCAAGCTTGCCCAGCTGGCTAGTGATTGGCTAAAGTGCCTCTGAAAATGACTGCTGGATGGTATCATGCACACTCAGATCAACTATATTTGTCCACATATTCAAAGTATTTGAATTTCTCCTCTGAATACTTGTGATAAAATATGTTAGGAAGGTACTGATTAGAAAAGAATGTTATTGTACCAGAAGTGGGTGTCATGCCAGTATTGTAGTCTTCACTGATTCCCTGTTGTTATAGGATCTAGTTCAAAAAGCTGCTCTGCAATAATGTAGTCTTTTCAAAAATAGACCATAATAGGTGGTAGCATCTAGCCAACCTAGGCTGATCTCAAAAAGCCAACTCTCAGAACAGTTTACTATAGCAGTTGAATGGGAAACCACTGGGAAATCCCACAGCTATAGGCTAGGCTGGGATGTTTTTGTCTGTTTCTATATCATTATCTGCCTGTTCTTCCTTTGGGGGATGTCTTAAGTTCAGGATTGTCTTCATTTCAGGTAAATATAGTACTGTTTAATGCCCTTGCATTTCTGCTGCTATATTATATTGCTAAACAATTCTCTTGCCATGGACTTTTGTAAAGGTACTTGTGAAACTTGTTATAATTTAATTGCTTATAACTGATGTTTAATTTAGCTTTATTTATTTTATTTTATATTTTATATTTTATGGCTTTCTACTTTTTAATTTCCTGTTGCCTTAACATACACTTGTAGAAATAATGTGTTAGTGTTTTGAGATAATTAGGAGCAGGGACTTTGCTGAGTTACATTTATTGCCATTATTATTTATTGCATTACATTATAAATTGATAGATGCTATTTGTAATTTTATGTTTTCCAATGTTATAGTTTTATTTTAAGGAACATCCACAATGAGTGACAAAAAAGAAACCAGTGAATCTACAGACACAGGAGATACCACAGAAGGTGGTGATTATGAGGATGATTTTGAGAAAGACCTTGAGTGGCTAATTAATGAAGAAGAAAAAGAAATCTCTGATGATATGCAGGTATTAAGAGAATAAAACATAATCTTGTACCAATATAAAACAAATATATGTAATATACAGTAGATTGATTAGAAAAACTGCTGAACGTAGGATGAAATTAAAGTTTTTTATGATTAAATGCCAAGCGGCAGTAAGCTGTTCTGTGGCTTGATTTGCCCATAATGTTCAGTCGTAAAGTGTTTTGCTTACTTTTGGTGTATTGTGTTGTATGAATCTAGCCACTCTAATTTATAAACTGGCTTACAACTTAGTTCAGTGATGCACAATCTGAAGCCCCAGGATTGCGTGAAGTCCCCGAAAGCGTTTGTGTGTCCACCAAAAATTGTTGCTAGGTTATATAATTTTTAATGTGACAAAGGGAGAATCATTAAATGCATAACTAGAGAAGATTGTGTTAACTATATTTGATTTCAATTAAATATAAATGAAATAAAATCAATTTTAGTTTTTGTCCTATATTTCGGAGTGTGGTGCACAGACTTATCATGCAAAACCTTAGTGTAGTCCTCAGCCCAAAAAATTATGTATTCCCAGCTTAGCATAGTGTAAGAATACAATAAATTGTTATCCAATAAATCATGGTTAAACAAATCATGCCTTAAATAGTATGTGAACCAAGCCTGTGTATATTGCCTCCTACATTTTATATAAATAGGTATTACATTTTTTTCATAGAATCATGATGACAATGAAGAGGATTTTGAAACTAACACTGACAAAGACTTAGAGGATAGAATAAATCCTTCACAAGATTCTCTCGAACCTGAAGAAATACTGAAGGATGAGGAACGAAATTCTTCACAAGAGCCTCCTGAGCCTGAGGAAGCTCTAAATGATGCACCACAAAATGAAATACATTCTCTACTTGAATTTGATCCTAAGGTGTTGGAACCGGCATCTGATACAGATAGTGAAAGCTCCTGTCAGGAATCAAGGCTAGAAGACAAGGAGGAAGATGATGAAGATATAAAGCGTTATATCTTAGAAAAAATTGAAGAAGCCAACAGGCTTCTATTGTGCCAGGAGCCTTTGGATGAAACAAAAGAAAGAAAACTAAAATTCAAGGATAATCTAGTAGAACTAGAAGTACCATCTCTGCAAAATATAGAAGCAGATAAAAATGGTCCTTACAGGGAACAAAACATTGCAGGTAGGCTGTCTCAGTTGCGCATTTCTAATGAAACAGGACAGGAAGATATATCTCTTTCTATTAATGGTGGTACAGATGATGAGCACAAGGATGGCAAGATCCTAGTAGAAAGAGATGGGAAGTTTGAACTCTTGAGTATCCGTGACATTGAAAGTCAAGGCTTCTTTCCCCCACTAAGTGTTTCTTTCACTGACATTGAAACTCAACATATTTCTCCTAAGACTTCATACGCTAGTGCTTTTGGCGCAATCAGTATAACAAAAGAGGAGTCCTTCCTGCAAACACCTGTAACATCTTGTTCTCCTTCCAGAGAACGATTTATTTTTATCCCTCAACCGCCACCTATTCGACCAAGCTCCGCCATCAATATTACAGGGAATATAGAAAAGGGAAAAAGCCCACGCAGGGTCCAGTCAGCAAAAGTGAGCATTGGTATAAGAAGTTCTACATACTGCTTATCACCCAGGCAAAAAGAGCTCCAAAAACAAATGGAGCAAAGAAGAGAGAAAACAAGAAAAGAGGTGAGAATGTTACTGATGTGATTATTTCTGAAAAATCTACAACCAGGATATGAAGGCAGACAACACCCTTCATATCTGTTCATTCTGCAAATAATATTCAGAGTATAGGTTTTGTATATGGGGATTCTGTTTAGCTGTATGCTCTTTTAAGCAGTTGTTTTTGTTTGAAATATCCTTTTTAAAAACCTCTTACCTCTTAGAGGAGTGACTTGATAATAAACTTTAAAATAAATTCTACTGGTCCATATCTTAAACTTAGTATATTCTGTTTCATCTTTTAAAACATTACTAATACTATTCCCTTTTTAGAGCTTTGCCCAGAGGTCAGCTGCCCTTGTTGGCTTTGTTCACGTTATGCAATGATAATTTACTTAGTTTAGCTCAGTTTCCTGGATTTGCACAATACACTGAACCATAAATTAACAACATGAACTGGATTTATGCAACCATGTATGCTATGATTTGGTTGTTTGTGATTCAAGGTATTGTATGAACACAATCTTTGATCTGTGTTTATTTTATTTATTTATGCTGCCCATCTCCCCCCTAAATGCAGTGTTGCAGTTACAAAAGCAGAAATAGTTTGGGGGAGGAGGGAAGTTCTTTGTAATGAAACACCAAGTAACATGAGGCTTCACTGCAATTGTCACTACTTTTGAGATTCTACTGTTGTTTCCTGTCATGACACTATGTCTGGACAAAAAATTGGATCACATCTAATCAGCATCCCTTTGTCTCCTGATCCTGTGGAGAATCTTAGAATGAGGAAGCATGTGATTTTTGGCAGTTCCTACTCCTTACAACCTTTGTGCCACTCTTCCTTTATTTTCAGTGTCCCTCAACCTTTCAGAGAACATTGGGATGGGGGATATCTTGTGGAAGAACAGCTGGAAATCACATCCTTTTTGCATAGGCTGGATCAAAATCAAAATATGAAACTCTGTGATTGAAAGCAACTATTGACCAACTTCTTTTACAGCTTCCATAATCTTTTGAATTTTGAATGGGATTTTTCAAAAATTGTCATTATTTGTTAATGTTTTAATGCAAGGAGGAAATACAGAAAAGGATGCTGGAGGACTACAAAAAGAGAGAGAATGACCGAGTCTTCCAGGCTTGGCTGCAAAAGAAAAAAGAACAAATGCAGCAGGAGAAAAGAGTCCAGCGTGCAAAAGAAATGGAGAACTTAAACAGCAGAGTAAGATGAAGTTTCCATTGTTCTTCTGTGGTTGGTTCAGTTTTAAAAGTTTAAACTAAGTTTTCTTGATGAGGATGGATAGAATTCAGCCTTTTATTTCTAGATGCAAGTATTTGTATGTTAAGGACAAATCTAGGATCACTTACTTACAGATAATATAACGAGCAGCTATTTAGAAGCCAAATTGGCATGCTATTAAACGTCACTGAAGTTCCTTTTGTTGCAATGTATTGTTTGTGTGCATATCTCCCCCCTTCCCCCCAAATTTATCCTAAACAACAGCTGCAAAATTTCAGTGTCTAGATGCATATTCCTTGGCTTATCTGCCAAAAAATGCCTAGTTTGCCACTTCATTATAAAAGAATGGAATGTTAGATTTTATAGATGAATAAATAAAATGCTTCATGCGAATGTTTTGAAAATAACATTGGGGTATATAAATTGGATTATATAAAGTACTTAAAAGTTTGTGAACTCTTCTGAATTTTCAATATTTCTGCATAAATATGACCTAAAATGTGATTTGTTCTTCACACAAGTCCTAAAAATAGATAAACAGAACCCAATTAAACAAATGAATCAAAGACATTATACTTGTTCATCGATTTGTTGAGGAAAATGATCAAAAGCTATATATTTGTGTGTGGCAAAACTATGTGAATCCCTAGGATTTTCAGTTCATTTGAAGGGGAAATTAGAGTCAGGTGTTTCAATCAATGGGATGATAATCAGGTGTAAGTGTGGGAGGTCCTACCTTATTTAAAGAACAGAATGCTGGGTATTCACTATCAAAGTCTGATCTTCATAACACAGGTATGTGGGAGTGTGTCAGGCCTTGAACAAAGGAGATTTCTGAGGACTTCCGAAAAGCAGTTGTTGATGCTCACCAGGCTGGAAAAGGTTACGAAACTATTTCCAGAATTTGGACTCCACCACACTCAGGTCAGAAATGGTTGACCAATCAAGATCACACCAAGAGCAAGGCATGTAATAATCCAGGTCTCAAAGAAACTCAGGGTAATGGCTAAGAAACTAAAGACCTCACTTGCAATGGTAAATGACATTGTTCATGAGACCACCATCAGGAGAACACTGAACAATGATTTACATGGCAGGATTGCAAGAAAGCCACTACAGATAGTCCTTGCTTAATAACCACAATTGGGACTGGAATTTAGGTTGTTAAGTGAATCATGTGGTTGTTAAGTGAATCATGCGGCTCCCCATTGATTTTGCTTGCCAGAAGCTGGCTGGGAAGATTGCAAATTGTGATCATGTGATCCCAGGATGCTGCAACCGTCCTAAGTGCGAGTTGGTTGCCAAATGCCTGGATTGTGATCATGTGACCGTGGGGGCATTGCAACGGTCGTAATTTCGGTCACCAGTCATAAGTCACTTCTTTAGTGCCGTTGTAACTTTGAACAGTTGCTAAACAAATGGTCATTAAGTGAGGACTACCTGTACTCTCCAAAAAGAACATTGCTGCCCCTCTACAGTTTGCAAAAGACCATGTTAGGCCTTATCCCATCTGTGAAACATGGTGGTGACTGTATCATGGTTTGGGTCTGTTTTGCTGCCTTTGGACCAGGATGGCTTGCTAACATTGATGGAACTACAAATTCTGAATTGTACCAGCAAATTCTACAGGAAAATGTCAGGATACTGTCTGTGAACTGAAGCTCAAGATAAAGTGGGTAATGCAGCAAGACAATGACCCCAAACACACAAGTTGTACAACCAAAGAATGGTTAATGCAGAAGGAAGTTAATATTTTGGAATGGCCAAATCAAAGTCCTGACCTTAATCCTATAGAAATATTGTGGAAGGACTTGAAGGGGGCAGTTCACATGAAGAAGCCCATCAACATCCAAGCTGAAGCTGTTCTGTAAAAATGAATGGGCGAAAACTCCTCCAAGCCGATGTGCAGGATTGACTGACAGATATCGGAAACGTTTAGTTGCAGTTATTGCTGCCCAAGGGGGCACACCAGTTACTAAAAGTAAAGGTTCACATACTTTCGCCACACAAATGTGTAGCTTTGGATCATTTTCCTCAGTAAATCAATGAATAAGTATAATGTTTTTGACTCATTTGTTTAATTGGTTTCTCTTTATCTAGTTTTAGAACTTGAATGGAGAACAGATCATGTTTTAGGTCAAATTTATGTAGAAATATTGAAAATTCAAAAAAGGTCCACAAACTTTTAAGCACCACTGTAGGTGCATCAATTACTTAATCAAAACAATTTAAAAAATAATACTGCTGATTACAAGAATTAAGTTAAGATGCCTCTGAACACATGCAGATGGCTTGTTTTCTACCCAATGTATTATTTGTACTGAATATGGAATAACAACTGAGATGGGATTGTTAGTCTGAATTATTTTCAGGTTGTCCTTATGACCTAATCTCTTCCCTTTCCCACTTTTCTGATGTAAGAATCAGTATATATTTTCCTAATTTTGAAAACAAATCATTTAAAAAAATTTTTTAAATAGGAGAGTAGAAATCCAGAAGAAGCTTTCAAATCGTGGCTTAAAAGAAAGCAGCAGGAACAGATTAAAGAAAAACAGATACAAACCCTGAAAGAGCAAGAAGAAGGCATGTTCTTCCTTCCAAGAACCACTGAAAACGACAAAGCTTATAAACAGTAAGTAGTTTTGCGTTTCATTTTAGGAACCAATGCAATATCGTTATTTTAACAAAATTTGGATTTTTTTTCCTCCAGGAAACAGATGAATTTTGGTCCCCATCGTATTCTCTCTTCTGTGTTCTCCTGAAACTGTGTATTTTTCTTACTACATTTTGGGTCAAGCAAGAGAAAAACACATCCACACTACATGAAATAATACTATAGCTTGAAAAGTTAGATCAGTTTTAGAAACCATATTTTTCTTTAGCATAGTATCATGTATTATGTGTATGTTAGTATTATGTGACTAAAGATTAGTCATCTCTTCCTTTTCTCTTACATTAAAATATTAAATGTTCAAATAAGTTGTTTCTACAACTGATCTGCTTTAAACTGAAGGTGGTGATTAAATGAGGGATTTGATTCAACACCAAATAACCTTACACCCTGGCCAGTAACAATATCAAAACCTGGTTATTGCTTGATGAAAATAGTTTCAGATGCTTTACTTCAGCAGTTCAATCTTTTACCAAAACTCTTATGCTTACTATATTTCTATGTAAGATAGACCATGATAATATATATCATAATATTAATGAGCAACAAGTTCACTCACATCAAGATTCAAAATACTTACTGGTTTCAACATTACAAACTACAGGTCCTCAACTTATGACCATTTGGTCATAACTTTAAATTACGACAGTGCTGAAAAAATGGATTTCTGGTCCCTGAAATTACAGCCATTGCAGCGCCTCCGTGGTCATATGATCAAAATTCAGGCGCTTGGCAGCTCACCTGCACTTAAATTGCAAGGGCGCTTCAGCTCCCCCGACCCTATCTTCCCCATCTTTGCCCTTTTGGGTGCCCTACACTGTCACATACCCCTGCTTCTCCACACCACTGCTGCCCCCCCCCCCTGACCTTCACTGTTTTCCTCCTGCTGCTGGCCTGGGATCCAGGCACTGGGTGAGGTGCACGCTTCCAGGGGCAAGGTTTTGCAGGAGGTGCTTCCAGGTGAAGCTTTGCAGGAGGCCTTTTTGCTGCACACTCTGCAGCTTACGTTGGAAGTTGCTGGCCATTTGTGAGGCTTTGCAGGAGGAACTTCCAAGGGCCAGGCTTTCCAGGAGGGGGCATCCCAGGGCTGCACCCTCGCCCATTGCTTGGATCTTGGACCAGCAGCAGGAGGAAGAAGACAGTGAAGGTCGGTTGGGGCAGTGGAGTGCAGGGTGGCAGGGGCCTTGGAGTACAGGGAGGCGAGGGCAGCTGGGGCTTTCTGGGGTGTGGTGGTTTTGCAGAAGTCCCTATGCGGCTGGGCTGGGGCTGGTCTTTGCTCTGTGACTGTGCAGCTTTTTGCAGCCTCAAAGTCGCTGTGCACCAGGAAGCCCCTAAGCCACAACATATTCTTTCCCTGGGCTTCCTGAGCTTGCAGTACACCGCAGCACCCCCCTCCCCGAACTAGGGTGTGGCTGTGCTGGTCCTCCCAGACCTCCCCCATGGCACCCCATGCTCCTTACCTGGGACTCCCACCTCTTCCTGCTTAGCATCTTGGAGTTACGATGGCAACAGGGATTGCTGTGATTGCCATTGCTAAGCAATGCGATCACGTGACATCTCATTTTACAACCGCATCATTTAACGATGGAAATTCCAGTCCCAATTGTCATAAATTGAGGATTAACTGTATAATCCCAATCACAGGGGATTGTCTAATAAACCTTTTAATGATGCATTCTGTTCCAGAATGTATCATTTTGTTAAGGATAAGTTATCTGTTTCTACTACCCAAACAAACAGCAGAAAGTGATGTCAGTTAATAAGTTTTAAACACTATTTCATTTCTTTCTAGATGGCTAAGGAGGAAGAGACGTGAGAAGCGAGAAGAGCAACTAGTTGCTAGAGAACGATCAAAACAGTTTAGACAGGAAGCCAGAAGAGCAAAACAAATAGAAAATATTCTGTGTTCAATTTCTGAACCAAAGTCCCTTCGCTTTACAGATCAATACAGCTGAGATTTAGAGACACTGGGTGCCTGTCTTCCAGAATATCTTGCATAGCTTGAGATTGCCTGTTGGAGGTGATTTCTCTTCTGGAATGTTTAGTAGTCCTTCAATAATGGCTTAATTTTCTGTGTCTTAGTAATTTTTCCCTATCTTAAACTTGGAATAATTATCTATTTGTGAATAGATTGGGATGGCCTTCTCAGTTCTATAAAACATATGGAAAACAATAAATACTCCTCCTGTAACCACAGTGTATTTTTTTAAAAATAGTTTATCTTCAAACTTTTCATACCCAGCATTTGATTAAAAACTCTACAACAGTCACAGCTGATGCCAAAACAGTAGAGCACTTTATTTATGTATGTACCAATGTTTACTGTTCACTCAAGCAGCTATTTTAAAGTTTCATTTAATGAAACTTCTATTTTTCTGTTTTATGGGGAAGAATGGGGTTATCACACATTCAGCAGTAGTTACCAATGACATTCAAATATCCTCCATTTTTCAGAAGCACTTTCTACTTATTTTGAAGCAGAAATCACAATATTTGCACTGCTTTGAAATTTATCAGCATATCCACATTGTAAAATAAAAGTGTTAGAAAATAAATCTGTTGTTTCAACTTCTTCCCCAATATAAATTTGGGGAAGAAGTTGAACTGGGACATTGCTATCATATAGCATATATTTTTTATGCTGTTTTCTCTCTCATTCAAATATATATAAGATAGCACCTATTTTTATATTGTTTCCTTTCACTTACTCTCTCTCACATACACCAACATATATAGTTATAGATATATAACATAGAACCTATTTTTGTACAATTCTTTCATTCATATGTGTGTGTGTTGTATGAGGTTTATATGACATGGTTGGGTTAATGAGTCAATCAGGTGTTGCAGGACTTGTTTTTCAAGAATAGAATAGAATAATCATATACAACAACATTCTTCTAGATACTGACTGAAACAAAAATAGGCTTAAAGTTTTCATAGATACTGTGTCACAACATTATTTGGAAGTCCTGTTGTAAAAAAATAGGTTATTTGCTGTTTTATTGAGAAATTGTAAATTATAGCCCCAACCCACTCCATCCTCAAGACAGATTTACAAACAAAGCTTTTTTAAAAAAAAAATTGATGACAGCATCTTCTTACTATTACCAAATTTAAAAATGAGAGAAAAGAGATAAAAGTAGAAGAGCGGTCCAACCACATTTAATAGCACCACTAAAAGCTTGTCACAAAATCCCTCAGGGATACTCATTTCAAGTTTGTTAAAAGCCCTTTCTGTAGAAAAGGTGAACTGAAAAGCACCTCTCCAGTAGTTTGCACATAAATGCTGTTGCTACTCTTTGACATAAATTTTGTGTGACTTGTATATACCTATTGCACTTTAGAATTCATTTAATTTCAGCAAGTCAACTCCAGCATTTGAGATCTTTAAGCACAGTTTCCACCTAAATAAACATTTTGAGTTTTCCTTAAAGTATGCATTTTCACCTGCCCATGTAACAGCAACTATAACACTGGAAATAAACTGTAGAAAATACTTGTGCACTACCCCACCATAATTCTAAAATAAAATAGTTCACATAATAGAAATCAGCATCTGCATATTTTCAGGGAAGTGAATATTTTGACATTCATGGGACACTTGTAATACTCCCAAGCTTTTCCTTAAAGAAAAAAAATTGGTATGCAAATTCTATCAAAGATCTGTGTAGAGTATGTATTGTTCTAATACATTCTCAGTTGGCCTTGAAGAACAATTTACATTGCATTAGAAATCCAATTTGCCACAAAGAAGAATTTGAGAGCAGAATATTAAAGCCCTGAAAGCTTTATGAAAAATATATTTCTAGCACAAACATCCAATCCTCATTGGATAAAAGTACAGAAAATAAATGCACACAGAGATTGTATGCTTTTTCAGAATCAAAAGCCATTGCTATTAAACAGATTTTTTTTTTAAAGAACAAGTAATTCTCCCTGGCAGTGATCACAACAGTTGAAAGTTATGTTCTCATATCTAGTGTAGGGGTGAAACCGTCCAATATTTTTCTTTGGGGAAAGAAAAGATGCTGTTGAAGCCTCAGAAAAAGGAAGTTCTGATACTTCTGTACATGTACCAGAATCCAGCATTCTTAATACCTGGAAAACAATAACAACAATGAATATTTTGGAACAGTGTCTTTCAATCAATCAATCAATCCATCAGTCAATCCATGCTGTGCCTTTCCATCCAAAAGAAAACCACAGTGGTTTCCATTAGTAAAAATATTTAAAACAATCTGAAATATCTGGATAAAGGGGTAGTTCATTTTCTAAAGTTAAGGTGGCCAAGTTCAATTCCCATGCAAGAGAAAGGCCTCTTGCAGTAGTCCCCAAGTTACAGATGACCCATAGTTAAGAATGGAGCCTACTGAAGCAAAATTTGAGTTAAATACATAGTGATTCGAGTTAAATACGCAATGGCTCAAGTTCATTACACAATATTACTTATACAGTATTATACAATAATATTGTTCCAGCTTACATACAAATTTGATCTAAGGACAGAACTTGGGAATGGAACTCGTTCTTAAATTGGGGACTACCTGTATTTCCAAATGACTTTTTAGAATCACAGTGGCATCTCTACAAGATTATTTTATTCTGTACAGAATGAAGAGTTTGCTTCTTAAAGCTGTTTATTATCTTAAAAATTAAAACCAGCTATTTGAATTATGACCAGAAAGCAATTAGCATATTATTCTAGTTTCACATATCATTATCATCTAGCTGCCACAATTTACACCAATTGAACTTTGCACACACACTTCTGTATTAATTGAACAATAATATGGGAAATGCAAAGATTATTATAATTCAGATACCATTAGTTTGGAAATGATTGCATCTGACACAAAAGGCATAATTGTGCTCCTTTTACTACTGTAATCTGGAGAACAAGCAGGAATCTAATCTTGTCTGCCCAGCACACGTTGAACAATAAATTCCAGCTCAGATTTTCTATTAGCCTCCAATCTAAACTAGGCCATGGTTCAGACTATGTTCAAGGAAAAACTTCCTCAGGTCTTTCTATCAGCAATAGAAAGAAGTGGGCCACAAAAGAGGTGTAGCTCCAGGGATCAACTGCCAATTTACTCTAACCACCTCTGAATTTGTATGTTGTCTTGCAAACAAATAGTAGAAAACATATTTATATTGCCATGCAATATAGTAGAATATATTATGAAAAGTACTTAAACAAATAGAGAGTAGAATCTATCCATTGATTGAAAACTACATTGAGTTCAACAGGGACTCTACATGTAATAAAGTAAGCTTGGTGTAAACAAAAACATATACAGTATTTTACAACAAAAGTTAAGGTGCATAAACAAATATGATTACATCTGTGGGAGACAGAGATAAAAAACCAACAATTTTAACCTGCCTACTCCCAGGCTCAGGCTCATATGCACCTTTAGCTTAACTGGCTGTACAGGAACCATTGCCCATTATTCAATAAACAGATGGTCCTAATAAATTGAGAAATACATTTTTATATTCAAAGTATGAGAATGCTAATAGGCCAGAGTTCAAGGCTCATTAAATCATAACATTTGTTATAATGCAATAAAAATAAACTGCTTCATGTTTCTAGAAAGTAAACTTAATGCCCAACAGAAAGTCATGCTACTGTATAAAATATTTTTACCATTTCAGCCATTTTCTCAGCAGGGGTGTTGCAGAGTTCTGTGGATGAAGAGCCATTTTTTGGACTGTTAGCGCTACTGGAGTTTCCAAGTAGATGTGAAGTTACTGCTCTAGCAAGTTTATGATTTACAGCAGCCAATTCTGCCGTACTATGAGGATGTGCACTAGGATAGTATGTCTGCTGCCTTCCCCACTGTAGAGAAACAAGGAGCTCCTCTAATAATCTGCATTGGAAATAAATCAGTTTCAGTTACAAATATTATAGACCATGAGACGATTTGGTGGCTACAGAAATAACAGGATGAACAGTCAAGAAGGAAGGATAAAAAGAAAGGGGTGTTAAATTATTCAAGAACAAAAATTGCTATTTACAGTTTTGCTGGTGATGCAAGGAGATAGTCTGTGTAGCTTCTGGTTAAGATTTTCAATAGAAAAAATAGTGTGAAGATGAATTATTAAACCTTTATGGTACTTGTGTAACAGGGGAGACCACAATAGGAAGGATAGAAACATCTCAGACCAACTGTAGATTATTTCCAAAAGAGGAAATAATAAATAATAAAATAATTGGGGAAAAAAAGATGTTGATCTCCCTTTGCATAGGTTAGGGTTCAGTTCACATCAGCCATGTGGGATAGAAATTTCATCCACATAGAATAAGGTTTCTTACGGATAATTCTGACAACAAAATGTAAGATAAGCAGACCATAGAGCAAAAACTTAAGCTTGCTAGGCAAGCACCTAGTAACTAGGTATGGTAGACTCTGTCAATCGATTGCCACAGAGAATGAGTTTTGTCATTTTAGGGCAACGCTCACTGTTATCAATTTTTTTCTGTATTCATCTCTCATTCTCTCTATATAATGCATATATACATACAATATGTACACACGTGTATATATAAGAGCTGTCAATGGAGAACAGCTCTTCATATATTTGATCATTTTGATGCAATTATTTCCTAATTGCATGTTATTGTTTTCACTATTCAAAAAGTATTTTGACACTGGTAATATTTGCCCATATTTTGCCCAGAGAACTCTGATTACATTGTGAATTAGAAGTAAATCTGTAAATAAAGCAGGCTATAATTGATTAAGACTTATGCAACAATAAACATTCAGGTATAAGAGTCTGCTGTTATTTCTAAATATCAATGATTCAGAGGTGCTAAGTAAAATGGCTAAAGTGGGATTTGAAGCAATGGCTTTCAGAGATTGAAAACAACACATATATTCATACTTTTGTGCAGCAATCATTTCTTGGCGAAACTGATCACGTTCACTTAACAGATCCTGAATTGCGCTTTGTGCATCTCTGGCCTGACGCTGGAGAACTGCTCTGGAGTTAGTCAATTCATCAGACATGACTCTGTAGAAGAAATTTCAGATATGTCCCTGTCAGATAAAGTAGATTCATCTACTTAATATTGTGGTTCCTACTATACAATAGCAGTTAATTCAATGGTTGCATTTTCATGCTGCAATCTGAACTGATATATAAATAATTTGGATTAAAAGGTTTACATCTTGACCTACATCAACACATTTGATATGAAGTACAAGGTTCTTATGTCACCCCACTTTTTCTCCAGAAGGAGTAGCTATTGTAATATTATGACTGAAATAATCCTGTAAAATATATTACTCTGAAGGATGGCATTCCAATACCATGCAGTTAGCTTGTTTGCTAAACTGAGATTTGAATCATTACTTTAAACCAGTTCAGACAAGGTATCAGTTACATCATAGTAGCTTTCCCAATTCACAACTTGTACTAAAACCAACTGCCCTTTCTTTTGCAGTAATTTAGCAATGTGTAAAATATCAATGAAGTAAATGGATAATATTTGCTGGGCAAACTTCTAAACTGGTAAGTAGATGACTTATAAAGGTTTTTTTAAAGAGATATACTACCAAATCTTCATTTGGTATTCTCTAGGTGGCATACAAATATTCATAAATATCAAAATTATTAAATCTTCATTAAAATCTCTAAAAAATTATTACAAACTGTCAAAGGCTTGAGGAAATGAAATATTTGAAGCCTCAGGTAAAGTGTTTCAGTTTACACTAACCATGCATTAGCTGCTGAAAAGCATACTGGAGTAAACTACAGAGGTGCCCCATTAAAACGTTAGAATATGAGCATGTAAGAGTAATTTGGATCCAGAGCGAGGGTCAGAAAACTACTCAGTTTTGTACCTCAGAGTGAGGGTCAGAAAACTACTCAGGTTTGCACTACTGCTTTAACAAAGGTGTGTTGTGACACCTCCTGGAAGGACCAATCATGCTGCTTCATTCTGGGCCAACTGTCATTGTCTTCAAGAGGCACTCCACAAACAGCAATGTAGTAATCCAGACTCAAGGTTATCTACCCATATGTTACCAATGTCAGGTCTCTCTCCTCCAGGAATAGGCACAACTGGTTTATCAACCAAGGCTGATAAAAGTTTTCCCTGCTACTGATGTGCACCTTTTGTCAAAGCTGGATTCAGAAGCATTCCCAAGCTGGAAACCTGATTTTTAAGGGGAAGCATGACCCCATCTAGAGCAAGCATGTCCGTTAAACTTTAAATCCTGGTATCCTGAATCAACAACTCTGATAGAGAAAAGGTATTTCTGTGCTTATGGTTGCTTAGTAGATGTACATTTACTTATCAAGATGACCTTTAAAAAGCAACATTATTAACAGTACCTGCTGGCTAGGAATTTGCTCCGCCAAACATCACATTGTATAGACATCCGTTCTAACTGCTCAGACAGCTGAGACACATTCCGCCCAAGGGCTTCATTTTCAAGAATCAGTTGATTTTTTTCACGTGCCATACGCTCAAAATGATATTGCAGGTCATCTCCAACAGAAGCAACAAGTAACTTTTTCAACTCCCTATTGACCTAAGATAGGAAATGATTTCAATATGCATTGAGTTGATTAACCTACTGCTGTTAAAGTACTGGATATAAAGAAAGATGCATGCTGGCCTTGTTCTGTCTTGGTAGATAGATGCAGTAATTAATTACAGCATATATTAAAAGTTGACTGCTATGCATTTCAAAATACGATGAACAGACTCCAAAGAAGCTGTTAATGTTTGTGTTCCTGTAGACTGGCTGCATAAACAACAGATTTACTTATGTCTTAATAAAAAGAAGGAAAAAAAGACAGGATTTCATAGAATGCAGCTTTAACAGGCTGAAAATAATAGTTTTCATGTTCTTAGCTTTCATAATCTGAGAACAGTTCTATCCCACAGTAGCTTTCAAGAACTCCAAGAAGCTCCTCCAAAATGGTATCAAAATCCAAACTATAATTTTACTCTGATGCAAGTTGGCTTTCTCCAGAGGACTGAGGACTCACAGTCTTATGGAATACTGGCATATTCAAATACAGTAGCTACACACTTAGTCTATGCATTTTCAGGTAGAGGGTCTATTTCTCTGTTTACTTCACTTTATATTGAATACTTTTATTTCATCGCTCAGAGTAATCCAGTAATGTAGAATACAATCCTAAATAGCCTTACTATGAAATAATGTCATTAAGTACAATTTAATTTCTGAGTAAAAATGAACCAAAACCAGAAAAAAAAAACTGAGCATAAACTATTAAATGGGGTCGAAGCTGCATTGTTATCCCTGAATAATTATTATTTGCATACACTGCAGTTATTTCTTCCAAACCCATGGTACAAAATAGCCTTTAAAAGTAATTCAGTCAAGTCTGTTTTCTTACCTCTGTTTGTACATGGAGTTGATTGGAAAGGCCTTCCTTATCCTGTAACAATCTCTTTTCTGAATTCTTAAGTTTCCCGATTTCACTTCTTAGCTCCAGCAGTTCTTTCTTAGTATCTGATGATATTCCATCTGACAGACTGAGGGTTTCTTTTTGGTGACCTGCAGATTTCGATGCTTTAGCATTTTTAACAGGTACCACGTGGCTTATAGCAGCTTTAGGAACCACTATTCGTACAGCTTCAATTTCCACAGCCTTGTCACCATATACTTTCCCCAGCTGAAGAACTCCAGGACTCAGTGACGGAAGAAGTTTCTTGTGTGGGCTTCGATGGGCATGACTCGTTGTGGTGGGGATTACTTCAACAGATTTTGGAGGTTGCTCTGTTTCCATTCCATCACCAGGTCCACGAATAGGTGAGGTGGTATATTCAGCTGAAGCTTCAAGTTGAGACAAAAAATAGCATAAAATATATTTAAATTAAAAAAAAAACCCATTATTAATATAATCTAATATTATTAGATTACATCCAAAGCTTGCCATTTCCCATAGCATGGGAATATTTGGCAGCACTGTGTCAAAAAAACCCACTATAGAACCTTGGAAGGATCAGTCTCAGATTGCATTTGAAACTCTCCTAGCCAAATTAAGGAATCCAAACTACAGGTAGTCCTTGGGTTACGACGGCGATTGGGACTGAATTTCCATCACTAAGTGATGCAATTGTAAAGTGTGACATCATGAGATTGCATTGCTTAGCAACAGCAATCCCAGCAATCTCCAAGGCCACACGGGTCATTAAGTGGAAAGAGGTGGGAGTCCCAGGCAAACAGGCCAGTGGGTGCCATAGGGGCTGCTCCATTGAATTTGCTTTTGGGAAGACAGCAGGGAATGTCAGAAATTGTAATCACGTGACTGCAGCTCGCTGAAATGTCATAATCACAAGCTGGCACCAAGTGCCTAGACTGCTATCATGTGATTGTGGGGACAACCCAACAGCCGGAACTCCAAGGACCAGACTTAAGTCCCCCTCATTTAGCACCATCATAACTTTGAATGGTTGCAGAATGAGTGGTCGTAACCCGAGGACTACCTGTATAAAGAAAGCTAACTGCAGATTTAGATGTAATACTAATTTAAATGTAACTATATTTAAAATATTCATAAATAAAAGTTTAGTACTATGAAAAAGCATGTAACAGTTTCTATTTTGCTAAATAACCAATATTCAGCTTCTTTCACAAAAGCTCTTATCTAGATTTTTAAAAATAAAACATGTATTAAAACCCTTTCCTTTGTAAATATCTGCAGAATATATCTCCAAAGTCAGTATTTAATTTCTAAGAAGGCTGAATACTTACTGTTTTCTGTATTCTTTAGAGTTGCCATTTTATTGATGGGATTGCATACAAGAAAAATGCTAAAGCCTAAAAGAAACAAACAAACAAACAAAAATAAATGTTATAGCTGCCAATTCCCTTAAATAGAATATAAAATCATTATACAGAACACATGGCAACATACTAATTCAACCCCATAATAGAGCTTCTCACAAAAATAGTAGAAAAGGTTCAAGGCCAAAACCTGATGTATTGGAAGTGACTGGATACATCCTATTTAGGATAGTTGATCATTATTTAAAGTATTTGTAAAAATATATTCATGGTGCCTTATAAGAAAAAATAAGCTAATCTTATTTTTAATGTAATTTTAATGTAATAAAAAACAGTTACCATATTTTTCCGTCAATAAGACGCCCCCATGTACAAGACGACCCCCACTTTTCCAACCCCCAAATTAAGAAATCAATATTTTAAAGATAGTGCAGAACACATTTTTATTTAGTAATTCGTTAACATTTACCTGATACACTCGGTGGGAGGAAGTCCAAACCGTCTCTGCAGCTCTATTTCCATGCTCTTTTGCATAACTGATTACATTCAAGCACGAGTGAAACTGCCGATAGCTTGTCTCTGCAAACAGCCTTCCTCTAATTGGTTTGTTCAGCATCAGCTGATGTCAGTTACCTAAGGCTCGTGATTGGAGGAAGTCTATTTGGGAGACAAGCTATTTCACTCGTGACTGGAGGCTAGCAATAGGAGGAAGCCTGTCTGCAGAGACAAAGTATGGGCAGTTTTGCAACCGTGCGGTTCTCTCCCCAGCTGACTTCCTTGAATAAGACGCCCTTTAATTTTTAGGGTAAGGATTTTAGAAAAAAGTATCATCTTATAGTCAGAAAAATACGGTAATACAATAAAAACTATGAAAGACAAAAAGAGGAATTATTTCATTTCATTGGAATAATTCTTAACTGTACCCTACACTTATTTATTTTGTTGGGCTGTTTGTGTGTTTTTTAAATTTATTAAAAAAATTGATCACAAAAAAGAAAAAAATACATAAAAGTGATTTAACAAAAAAGTGAAAAAATGCAACAAAGAAAAAAAGTGTTAATATATTGTTATAATAATAAACAATTTCAATTCTATATATGCTTATCTAATACAAGTATTACTCAGGTATATATATATATTTCTAATAGATTTATATGATTACTGTGTAAACAACAAAAAACACAACTGAACAACTGTGAAAACAATGTGGAAAATGCTTTATGCTGGAGGGGGGGCACAGACCAGATATTTGCTCTAAAGCAAGTCATTATTATATGACTATGAGAAAATTTATTGTTGTACATTTCTTGGTTTTAAGAAAATGTACAGTAAAGTAACTAGACTTGTATTGTGAAACCTTTTGCTCAAATGTGAAGTGGAAAATTTGTTACTGAATGCAGTAAGAGTGATATATGATGGAAGTAAAAATGCATGACAATAAATGAAATAAATAATTGGAATGCTTAGCAAATTGTTCAACTGATGGTTGAGCAGAGCATAAGACAAGGATATATGATGTTCCTTTGGATGTTTAACCCATTTATGGATGATGGCTGAGAACGCTAATGATTTCTAGTGTTAGATTGCATATGAAATGAAGAGTTTGGATCTAAAAAATAATGCATTAAAGACCAAGTAGGTAAGATCTAAAAAAAAAAAAATGGAATGAACTATAAGTTATAGGGCCAGCAGGGTGATTTTATGTACCTCAGTAGAATGTTACGCAAACATAGGGAAATAATAATAATTATATTTATACATCATTCGGCAACATTAAAGACAACAGGTAGTTTGTATTGTATAATTGAAAAAGCCTTAATAAAGTAATTAAAACATATAGATAAGAGAAAACACTATACTTAGGTCATTTTTCCCCCTTTATTAAAACATTTTTTAAAAAAAGAATAACTAAAAAAGAAGAAGAAAAAGAGAAACAAGCAAGCTCAGAAAACCCCAAGGACTCCACACTTCAACCCTGAGCTACATATATTCTCTTATATTGGTGAATAAAAGAATAAAATATCAATAAATAAACAGGAAGTTTACAATTGTCATGAAATTTGAAGTTAATTAATTAATTGAATAGAACCAGGTTCATTGTATCATTAAAAAAAACGACTAGAAATCTCTAAAACATTGAACATGACATTAATATCACCATTATTTATCATTTCAAGAATAAATTCACACAATTACATAAGAAGAAAACACTAAAAAAGAACAAGGGAAAAAAATAAATAAAAACAGTAATACAAAACTACTTAGTTTTAAATTCCCTCCCATTGCATTCCACCTGAGATTTGCATCAACGTGTTTATAAATGTTGAGATTATTTCTGGTTCTTCCATCAATTGTTTCCCATTTAAAAAATGTACTCTAAGTGCCTGAGTTTGCATTGTTCGGTGACGCATGATATATAAGTGAGCCATACGTGCTTAAATTTGGTTAAGCTTCTGTTCTGAATGTATACTGTTACTTTTGGCTTACATGGGTTATTTTTCTACACATCAAAGCAACAGTTCTGGCCTAGCCTGACATTAGAGATGCAAAAGCTGAAAAAAAAATGCCTATGATTTTGAAACAGGAAGCTGACTAAGAATGCAATTCTTTTCTCATGTAGGCAACTACTCCAATGGAACTTGGATGCCCTGAATAACCAAGGTGCAATTAGGATGGAATTCTACTTCTTTTTCCCTCTGGAATATAATCACTCATACAATTTAAGAGCTATCCCAAGCATAAGGCAAAATGAAGTGATTACTACAGGCAGCTGATTTGGGGATTCATGACAAGACAGAAAACCAATAGTTATTTACTTTACAAACTGGGAGAGAGATGCTGTTTGGATGTGGGCACATCAGGCAGCAAATCTCTTTGGTCAGCTGTGACAGTTTGGGCTGAGAACAACTTTAAAGGTTCGTTTTCGCAACAGAGCTTCACTGTTAGAAAACTGACTCTTGAAAGTGATTCTCATATCTGAATTTTAAAACATCACTAACTAAAACTTAACAAATTCCAGACCATCAGGAGCAAGTCTGTGCACCAAGATGACAGAAATAAGGATACAGTATATACCACACAAATCAAGAGGCAAAAACATTATTTTCTGACTTACTGAAAGAGCTTACTCCACACATTGATTTGTCAATGTGGTTTGGCTTGGGTTTAGCATATTGTGTAAATCCCACCATTTTGGATTGTAAACTACAGTTTGCACAAATCCAAATCAGGGTTACCAGATCTGGGCTACACAAATTCAAATAACTCCTAAAGGGTAGGAAAGAGTTACAATTTTCCATAGCTCCTTGTATCAACCTAGAGTTGTCCTTTTCGTGGAGGCCTCGGGTGGGGTGGCAGAGGCCGTGGGAGGGCAGGGGGTGCTGCAGGCAGCTGCATGCTACAGAGTGTGAGCAGGTGAGGGTGCTAGGGAGTACAAGATCCGTGGAATCTTATACTCTGTAGCAGGCTCCTCAGGAGAAAAAGTGGGTGGAGCAACTTACTGGAGTGACTTGTGACCTTCCCTGCTGGCTTCCCAATTGGGTTTGCTTGTGGGAAGGGAGCAGGGAAAATCACAAATGGTAATCATGTGATGTGGCTCGCTGAAATGTCATAATCACAAGCCAGGCACCTGAGCACCTGGATTATGATCATGTGACTACAGGGATGCTACGACGGGTGGAACGTTGAGGACTGGTTGTAAGCCAATTTTTCAGCACCACCATAACTTTGAATGGTTGCTGAACGAATGGATGTAAGCCCAGGGCTACCTGTAGCTTGCCCTACCAGGCAGCAAACTCCACACTATAAACAGGCAGCAAACTCCACACTCGCTCACATTGATGATGTTACCTAGTTGGGCAATGAAACATCTGCAAGCAAACAACCAAGCTCAGAAAGCACCAAGAGTCCCACAGTTCAACCCTAAACTACAAATACTCTCTTCTGTTGAAAACTTATATTAAATTCTGTTAAAATTCTGTTAAAAATTATATTTTCGCTCTCCTATATTTTCGGGGGAGAGGGGGCTGAGTCCTGGAAGCGCCGCTCCTGGTTATAGCACGAAGGCTGAAAGATGTTCCCCCAGGAAGGTAGACCGGCCCCTTCGGAGACGCTGACTGCGACGGAGAAATTCCAGTTTTTTAGGGGGAGTGAGATGTCGCCATCGGTAGTTATTTTCCCTCTCTTCTATATTTTCAATGGTGGAACAATTGCTCCATGTGGTTATATCCTACCGTGGGCAATTAAAAACCATACAAATTCATGGGATGGGTTTTGCTGTAAGCGGCCGCGAGTCGGGGGGGCGGGGATTCGGCTGCACACAACACTCAAAAACCACACAAATAAATGAATATCCATTAACTACCCAGAAAGCCTCCTGTCTTCCTAAGGCTGTTCTCCGATTCAATTTAATGGGCTCTTCAATTTCACACCGACGCAATGCTGACGGGCCTCCGGCACGGCTGGCTACACAGCGTCCGGGGACCTGGTATGATGTCAACACGACCCGCTTCTCCGTAACATTTATTTACAGAAATACAGCTGAATTACTCGCTTCAGGCAATCCCCGGACGGCTTCATTCCCATAACACGCTAACCCGGAAACAAGGCGATGGTGGTTTGGACGACTGGGTGACGCTTAGGTTTACGGATCAGTGAATTGCTGTACAAATTCGTTTAAAGTGAAAAACTTACCAGCTGTGGGGTTTCCTCCTTCACACGGAGGACCCCTCACCGCCGCTTCTCATCGCTCGTTCTTTCTCCCTTCGGGAAGGAATAACTTCCGATCGACTCCCTTCCGCCAATAGAGGTATAATAATAGATCCACATAAGTTGAGCAACTTCTGGCCTCAGTTTCAAATTTTTGTTCGCCTTCGTTGGGAGACCAACCACTCAACTCACTGGCAACGTTCATAATTACATTAGACTAGATAATCATACGATTACTTAATTTCCAATTTGTACAGCGTATTTGCCACTTGGCTAGCAGCGCGACCCTCGCTCTTCACGTAAATGCTGCAACACAATGAGGCATTCCTACTTTTTCTGTCAGACCTTCTTTCAAAAGGGAAAAAAGAGATTTCAGTTTCTAAAAGCTGCGTACAGGCCCATGAAGAACTGCATGAGGTTTCGTCACTACAAAGAAACAAGATTTGGGCACGGAGGATGCAATTTAAATCGTTCGATCTTTGCTTAGTAATTTTTTTATTGGGCTATTTTTGAACGGAACTGTAACCAAACTAAGGCTGGTGTGGATCTTCCGGGTTGTGTGGCCGTGGTCTGGAAGTTCTGTTTCCTAACATTTCGCCAGCATCTGTGACCGGCATCTTCAGAGTACAGGAGCACAGACAGGAGCAGTTCTCTCTGTGCCCAGGATGGTGTGACCCTTTTGTGGGTATTTATAGAGATGTGGAGGGGGGGGTATGGGGTGTTAATGAGTGGCTGCTTGCCCAGGTGTCAGGAGATCTGTGTATCTTCCTGTGGGCCAGGAAGCAGCCACTCATTAACACCCCATACCCCCCCCCCTCCACATCTCTATAAATACCCACAAAAGGGTCACACCATCCTGGGCACAGAGAGAACTGCTCCTGTCTGTGCTCCTGTACTCTGAAGATGCCGGTCACAGATGCTGGCGAAACGTTAGGAAACAGAACTCCCAGACCACGGCCACACAACCCGGAAGATCCACACCAGCCTTCGTATGCCGGCCGTGAAAGCCTTCGACAATACATTGTAACCAAACTCTTTTTCATCTCTATTTTGGGAAATGTTGCAGGATTAATGCATGTTAACCACAGGCCTCCTTACAATCTATAATATAGATATGACCATGATAATTAAAAATATTTGCGGCTGCAGTAGCGATGGAAGTAAAAAAAACCCAACACTTTCACTCAAAAGTTATTGTACGTTGTAACTTTTATCTTTCTATCTCTACGTTCCTGTACAGTAATGTAATAATGACGTGCCCTTTCCCACATTCAGCCCTGCGAAGGCCCGCGGGAATTTCATGAGTTCCGGTCTCTTTTTCTAGCGTATAGAACAGCCCTGGCCTTTCACTACCGCCATGAGACTGAGCGACACTGCTCCCAACCAATAGAGAGCCAAGGCGCTCTTTTTACCGGACTTTTAAGCCGTGGAGCAAGAGAAGGCGTGGCCTTGGTTGCTAAGAAGCGGCTTGTGGGTAGAGCGCGTCGCTAGTAGGGTTTTCTGTCTCAGGTTTTGAGGGAGCTGTAACGGCTGAGGTGGCGATCGCGGTCGGGAAGGCAGAGGCGGCTGGACCATGGTGAGTGGATATAGGATGTGCGCGCTGAGGAAGGAGATCGCCGCGGGGGAGGGGGTTCCTGTGATGGCAGTGCGTGAAAAGTCGCTTAGGGGAGGCAGCGACCCTTCCGAAGCATCCCCGTTTGAAGAAATGTTGAAACTTGAGCTAATAGCAATCCTGTAGCTCAATGGGATGATGGTTATTAGGGTTTTATTAATGTTACAGGGACCAGATTTTCTTGGAAAAAATAAAGGACAAATCTGAAAAAGGGGCAAATCTGAAAGAGATTCATAAGGGTAAAAAAATATTGTTTATAACTTGGCTTTACAGAGGAAAAGTCAAGAGCAAAAGCAAGAAAATAAATACTTAAATTAAATAAATCTAAAGGACAACTTTCTGAAATAAAGGATTGGCCTTTATAATAAAGGAAAAATGAGGGGAAATGTACAGTGGTTTACATAACGAGACTGCAGCTATATCCCACCTTTCTTCCAAGAAGCCAAATGTGGCATATATAGTTTTACATATTTTATCTTCACTGTAAGCTTGAGAAGTAGGCTAGACTGAGAAAGTGGTAGGCTACAACCATTCAGTGTTATTTATCATTAAATGGTATTTCAAGTTAACTCTTTCATTCTTAATTTGACATCTTTTCCATCCTTTTCACTGCTATCTTTTCACATGCCCAGTGATCAAGGAGGATCAGAGTTTCATTGGTAAATGTGTGAAAAAATCCACATTGGGATGACTGTTATAGTTACCAAACTGTTTCAGATTCTCTTCATGGTACCCTAATAAGCTGAGGTTTTCTTTAGATTTAGGGAGAGAATGCCTATTAACTTGGAGAAACATGAAGCCCTCTACATGCAGGAAGAGGAAGGCAAGATGAAAAAGGCAGTAAGACAGTGAGAATTTCAGGCTGGATTTAGCCAGAATTTATGCCCTGGTTCACACAGTATGCTAAGCCATTATGTAGTTTGTGTGGGTCGGGCAAACACAGCCAATTTTGGAGTTTTGAACAAACAGTGATTTACCTCAGTGAGTGAACTCAGGTTGCATGGACTGTTCATGTACTTAGTAGATTTGCTGTACATGCACTTGTTTGTAGTATTTCTTTATATGCAGATATAGAAGCAAAGGCATTATACAGTCTGTCTCAGAAATTGAACTGTGAAACAGATGTTATGGAAGTAAAACCATACAACTGTAAAACCATTGATTTATTTCTGAATAATGGGAGTTTGAATCTGGCTATTTAAGACTGTTTAAAACTGCAGTTTTATGCATATTACTACATATGGAAGAATTTTGTTTAATGCAATGGGGTTTATATGTGCTATGCATAAATAGGGCATCATACATTATTTTTCCCATTACTCCCAGCTATTAATGATCTTTTACCTAATTCCTCTCAGCTGCTTTGTATGTCATTACTGAAACCTCCAAAATTCTACTCAGTTAATTTATTTAATCCTTTGTGAAAAGCTCCTTTTTCCCCCCTGGAATCCTTTCTTGGCCCAGCAGTGATAACAATTTACTTTTCTCTCCTTCCTTTCATGTACTTTCACCACCCATAGCCTCTTTTCTATATATTTTATTCACTCATTTTACCTAAAATCTTTAAAACATTTCTCTTACCACAGTAATAGCTCTGTCTGAAATCCCCAACATTGCAACATTTGTGGAAAGAACTGTAGGGAAAAGTAGCCTTTCACATTGTTTAAACAGAAAAGATTTCAAAAAAGGTGTGTGATTCATGTGAGCTCAGAGCTCACACCTGAAGGGTATGGCTATATGACACAACACAAATCACAGTATATAGTAAGGTGCACCATGGGCTATGCTGTGGCTGGTAGTTGGAGTTGTGGTTGGTAGGTTGGTGTATTGTAAGTTCTGTATAGATTGTACAGTAAAAGTCTGTGTACAGTTTTCTACAAACAGACTGTGGACTAGTTATTTTGCAGTGCTCATGGAGCACCACAGTGCGGTGTCTACGCTGATCCTCGACACATTTGTGGAAAGAACAGTAGGGAAAAGTAGCCTTTCACATTGTTTAAAAAGAAAAGATTTCAAAAAAGGTGTGTGATTCAGCCCAAAGAGGGGGAAGAAAAAACAAAAAACTTTGTATAGGCAGGTAATGGCAGATAAGTAATGATATGACCTGCTGCAATAATGCTGCTGTGAAGAATGTATTTGAACCTGGGTTATAATTATATAATGGATTGTTTGTAAAACAAGCAAATGAAACAACAATGTATGGAAAACATAAACATTTTATCTTATGCTAGATATGTCCTCTAAAGGTTTATAGAGATGCTGAATTCCTGAACTTTTAATACAGGTTTTGAATCTAGTTGGAAGCTGACAGAATGCCTAAACATGCAGTGTTCTGCTTCTGATACCATATTATCCCTCTTTGCAGCTTTATGCCCGGTGTAAACTGTCTTTATGGATGGGATAATTTACTGTTCCATACATATATGTCAAAAAAACTATGCATGTAATGCTACATTGTACTCTAATGTTACTGTACTTATAAAAAGTTCTAGTCTGAATGAATAAAAATAAAGATTTGGGAACCTAAGAATGCAAAGAGGGCAACAAATAAAGGATTAGGAAGTGAATTTATATTCCTAACTTCTTAACAAACAATACTTGATTTCATAAGTTTGGACTTAATAAACAAGATTGGGAAAGCAGGCAGAGATAGCTTCTTGCATTCTTTCCAGTTCCTGTACTACCAGTGATCATAGGAGCTTCTATATTTTCTTCTGTGTAGAAAATATAATTCTCCCCAGGGGTTTATCGGGTTATATGCATTCTTGTTGCCTGTATATGTGTGAGTTTCTGAGGTGTAATCAGGGCAGGTTCTTATGTGTTTCCTTCATATATCTGTGTGGACTTATCAGGAAGGGAGGATATGTACTTTCTCTGTGTAAGTCAGTCCCATGACAGCTGCTTCCAACTAAGAAACTGGGTTCCCACAATCTCATTCTTTAGATTTATTGAAAGGAACAGGGGTTAGATTACAGCATCTTAAAAGCTGGGTATGTATACTTTAACACCTCACTTTTCAGTAAATGCATCAAAGTGGACCCTCTTTGATCCCTCTGATAGTCTTTTTAACTGCCTCTTGATACAAAAGAGAAGTTGCTACTGTTTGCTTAATACAGATGTACACAGATGTTCTGACCAATATTTTGCAACTCACCATTCCCCAACTTAGCAAATTACAGTATATTTCTGCTCTCCCTTTTGGTGTATCTGTATGTTTTTGTCTATTGTATGCATAGGATAGCACAGGGTGGGCTGCATCATGTGATTAGGAAGGAGGGTGGAGCAGGAATTAGAGTGGAGGAGTCAGCAATATTTCATGCTGCTACTCAACTGCCCTGCCATTGGAATTAAGGTTTTTTTTTTTCTGGAACATTTTTCTCCACAGCCCCTGGCCTTATCTGGCCAGATTTTGT